>CM061493.1:24553803-29553803 GCA_030867185.1 Tagetes erecta | reverse complement strand
TTGCTTGCACATATGCAGTGTCTTCTTGTTGACCTCTAAAGTCAAGAAATTTTGCAGTTCTACTCATACCAGCATCAAGAAGTATCACGCATTTTTCACCACGCTCAGCACGCGTGTGATTAATTAACCTTAATTTGTGCAACTCTTTCAGATCCTGAACCTCCAACTTGAATATACTCGAGTAGTAATGATAAACGTCACACAAACCATTTACTCTCTTGATTATAAATGCGTCAAAGACTTCATCATATTTCCAAGCAATTATTTTAACTTTCTTGTTCTTCTCAGGCACAATCATAGAGTCTAACAACTCAGCAATTGATTGTCCTTTGCTCATCAGCGACCTCACCACATCACCTGGTGTTGCTGCCTTATGCCAAGTTTCACGTACTTCCATCGGTATGTTGTACGATTTAACCTCGCTCGGAAACATATCCATCAGTTCGTGTCTTTTCTTGTGAGCATCTTCAGGAAGCGCCATTACTGGAATTTCTTTTGGACCCAGAATTTTGTACCTCTTTGTCAACTCAAAATATTGTGGATTATTGTAATCCAGATAAAACATCCGATTGTACAATTTTTCTGTCTTCATGAAGCTGACCACTATCTTCTTCAAAGATCCAGATTTCAACCTCTGCAAAGTTTTATACGGATAGTTCCTCGAACTCAACCAACTCCGCATCTCATAAGCAGTCATTTCGTCCGGATTTGGATGATGTAGCTCAGTTGGTGGCAGATCTTCTATGTTTAGACTTTCCTGCATTGGAGTCCATTCGCCCATCTCAGTAACAATCTCTTTCTTATCTGCTTCAGCCTTATCTTGGTGAATCATGCATTTCTCGTACTCTTCATTAATCTGAGTCACCGTCAACCCATTCAAAAACACCGAATTATACTTCATTCTTTCAAGATAGGCAAACCTCTGATCTAAATCATCTGGCACTTCTTCAACCGTATTCTGTACTGGTTCTTGCTCAGCTTCATCCTCAGACTCAGTCCAATCAATGTCTAGATCATCCAATGCCTCTATCATAGGTGCATCATCAGTTTGAACCGGCTCAAACTGACTAGCCACTTCAGCTACTGTTTCAGTCTCAGGCATATCAACAGTTTCACCAGCTTCAGATTGAATCGGCTCAATCTGAACTGTATCTCCTGAATTAACTTCTTTTTCACTGTCTGATGTTGCAAATATTTCAGTTTCTGCTTCAGATACGTTCTTGGTCTCAACCTCAGCTACAGATTGAATCGGCTCAATCTGCACTGGTTTATCAATCTTCGCCCTTTTAGAACTTTCTTCATCACCAAATATCTCTGGTATTGCATCTATTTTCCTCTTTCCCTCAGCTTTGTCCATATTGACAGTTTCAGCCACAGCTTCATCGGGAATTATGATTGGTGATTCAACTAAAATTCCAGCATTTGCAACACCTCGAGCTCTAGTTAAGTAAACTTTTGGCACTTCAGCTCCAGTCATTTCAACTATATCATCAGAAAAATCTTTGTCTGATAGTGATGAGCCAGCCTTCTTTGGTTTCATATCCTCCAATTCCTTCTCAAGCATTTCTTTCTCAGCCTCCAAAGTGTTACACTCAGCCTTAACTTCAACATAATCAAACTTTAAGTTCTCATACTCCTCCTTCAACTTCTCATGCTCATCCTTCAACTTAGCATGCTCAATTTTCAACTCCAAATGATCAGAATCTAACTCTTTGAAAATCTTCAGATTCTGATTGTGAATGTCCCAGTATTCATCAATTCTCTTTTTCTTACGTTCATTGGAAGCTTTTAACAAATCATTCGACTTAATCAAATTTTCAACAATCTCCTCCAACTCAGCAATACGTTTCTCCTTTTCCTCATAAATTTCATCAACACTTGGCCCAATGTTTGGTGAAGACTCCAAACCTTGTCCAATGTCTTCAACAGTTTGTGGTGATAAAGTGGGAATATCATCAATAATGGGATCAGTAATGCCAGCATCCACTTCCTCTATCTGTGCAATAGATTCAGCTTCGGCCATTACTGTCTCAGCAATCTGTAGCACATCAATCTCCTTAGGCTTTTCTACCGTTTTCTTCTTCTTCCTAACATATTGTACCGAAACATCTTTAGGAATCTCAGCAACTACTTCTTCAATCTCAGAAGCAACCTCAGCAGGTTCTTCTACAACCATAGGTTCAACAATCTCTATATCAGTCTTGGTTGGTTCAACCTCCTCTGAATTAGATTCAGATTCAGCATCATCACCACCATCATCATTACCATCCTCATCATCACTATCATCATCATCATCATTATCTTCATCCTCTGGATGACGAGCAAAGTACTCGTCATCATCCAATAAGTTATCTGGCACCTCATCCACAAGGTCCAGTGGATTCACAATCTCACCATGAGATATGTGATAGTAAATGCCTTCTACATCCTCTTCATTGTTTACTATATCTCTCATATAGTCAAACAAAGCAATGTCAGGCACATTCCCGATACTCATCTTTTTGTAAGAGAGATCGTTCATGTCCTCAGTATACAGCATCCCTCCAGCATAACCCTCAGATCTGATGATAGGATAAGCAATGTTTATCATCAGCTGTAAGAACCTCGGGTACATGAGGAACTTAAATCTCTTTCCCTTCACCAAATTGAAAACAAAGCCATTCATAATCCACCTTGACATGTTAAATGGCTTGTTTTCTGCTATCGCCACGATTGGTGATGCAATGTCTGAAGGAAAGTTATCAAACCCAGCACTCCTTCTAGACATGCATTGTTGCACAACATAGCACAACAATTTATACTTTCTTCCCAACTTTGCTCTGAAAAACTGTGACTTTGGAAACACAGGTGGATGACCCATGTTCACAAAACAAGTTTTACACTCCTCCATTGTCAGTTCATCCATCATGCCTACCTCATCCTCATCTATTCTCAGAGCTTGTCTAATGGCATCTTCAGTCACATTCAGTACCCAATCCCTTGTGATATGTCCTCTGACAATAGCACTACCATCCTCATTCCTCACAACTTCTGCTATTCTCCAGAAGCTTTTAATCAGCCTTGCATATATGACCGGTTTGGCACATATAGCATAAACATACTTGGTCCTCTTAATGAACTGAATCATGTCTCTATAACCTTCTGTCTCAGGCAGTGATTCATCCAAACATGCTACCATATTATGTTTAGGCTCAAATTTGAGATTCTCCATCTGTTAAACACAACAAAAACACAAAACAAGGCAAATGTATTAGATTCTTCATTAAGCATATCAACAATTTAACAAGTGCTTAACTAAAAGTTAGAAAGCATAACATTAATATAATCATTTTAAACCCTAAATTGTTCTAATAACCTGATTTTCATCATTTTAATCAAACAACATTGAATTTTAAAGATTATATTTCATGTTTTAAACTTTTAACAGTTAATCACTTAGGCAAAATTTTGATAAATTTCATGATGAAAAATTTAACATGTTTTGGTTCAGTTTTAGCAAGTTTAATCACTTTTAAAACAAACATTTCATCGTTTTGATGTTTAACTTTTAAAAGCTTCAAAGTTCATCAATGGCGATTTTAACAGTTAAGTCCATTTCACTTGTTCAGTTGGTTTTAAGGTGTTTTAGTGCAAATGAATGATTGAATGTTGATGATCGACGGATTTTAACCCTAAAGCAACACTCGATTTCAGTTTTAACGCACAAAATCAAAGTGTCGATTCAAGTTCAAAACACTGTTCATCATCGTTTTTCCTTTTAACAGTTGATTTGTAGGTCGATTTATGTCAAAAACACATAATCTCTACCTTAATCAATCTATTAATCTTGTTATAGAGCAACAGATTGACTATGATAACAATGGCGATTTGAAGCACAGAGTGTTTGAGTGAAAGTGAATGTGTGTGAAATGATAAGTGTTTGTGAAGAGGCGGTATTTGTATCGTCAAAGAAATTTAGGTCAAACTTTAAGTGCCGGGTCAACAAAAGCAAATTAGGCCCAATAACCTTGCCGGGTCAAGTACTGTAGTGACGGGTCATGTACTGTAGTTACGGGTCAAGTACATAAAACAAGTCACCAATCATGTGAAAATCACTTGACGGGTCAAGCACTGTAGATACGGGTAAGTCACTGTAGTGACGGGTAAGGGTTTAAGGAACAACTACACCTGATGGATTTTATTCATCACCCGGCAGAATAGTTGTGATCAAAACATCACCCGGCAACCTTCTTCATCACCCGGCAACACAGTTGCTTTCCTTCTTCATCCGGCTTGCTTTCTTCTTTACACGGCAACCTTTGACAACCTTCTTCACACGGCATACACACTTCTTCATTACCCGGCAACATAGTGTCATACCTTTACACGGCAATAAGACTTCTTCATTACCCGGCTGTATAGTATACACTAGTCACCCGGCAAGATATTTATGACCTTCACCCGGCTGTATTTGACATGATCATTGCCCGGCTGTACAGTGGTCATAATATCTTCACCTATTTCCTCAATCACCCGGCAAGTATCAGACTTACAACTTTACCCGGCTGAACAGTTCTTTACCCGGCTGTACAGTTGTATCTGATATCTTTACCCGGCAATAACACTTAAGCAATTTCTTCAATTTTCCTCGTCTGTTGACTTTTTCAACGGTCATTTATT
This sequence comes from Tagetes erecta, assembly GCA_030867185.1. NCBI lineage: Eukaryota > Viridiplantae > Streptophyta > Magnoliopsida > Asterales > Asteraceae > Tagetes > Tagetes erecta. Next base: position 29,549,144 of record CM061493.1, on the reverse strand, counting down.
GCACCTGCAACATTCTCCGACATATTAATTAGACAAGATATCCTTAGAGAATGTTTGTCATATTAATTATCAAACAACATTAAACATTTCAACAAATTAATTTAAAATTAAAAGTCAATTTTTCTTTTTCTTTTCAAAAGTGTTTTTGCACAACCAATTTTTCTATATCCCGAAGCAATTTCTTAAAAACAAATTACAAGACCATGGGTTTGTTTTTAACACATCCAATACCTTTGCTTTTCATAACTTATAATCTTGTTCATTCAAAACACACTTATTCAAAACAAAATATTTTTGGATTTTTATAGATATTTTTCTTAAATTTATTCTCCCCCTAAACTTGAAATTTCTTGAAATTTTTAAGTTTAACAAGGATGTTGATGTGTCAATAATGATTCCAAATGCCTGCACACACAAAGCACACACATTAAATTAAATACATATGCAATGCAATGAATCAAAATATCGCAGTGAGATCATACCACACATTATCTGAACATGTTTTGCAAGTTTTGAATAGACATTTGACTTATGCTTGATTGAGTGATGATATGAAAACATACCAATTAGCTCGAATTGACACACTTACTTTTTCAGTATCATGATGATATTTAAGGTTCGATTAGAATGACTTATGTGACCCACATTTATACATATGTCAACATATTTCCTTATCAATCACTACCTGAATGCATATTGCACAGAACCTGGTCACTTACAGTCATACACAGTGTGGAATCTGGGTTCTATTCGGATTTGGTCCACTTTGGGACTTCTTTTTAATTCCAACTTTGGGAATTTTTATTTCCTATTGTTCCCCTTGGGAATCTTCTGAATTCCATTTTGGAATTTTTGTTTGGTGTCGGTCCACATTTGGGACTCTTTTTGTTCCATTTTGGAATCTTTTGCTGCATCTTGAAGCTCAAAAGAGACTTCGTGTGAGACTTCAGGTCTGTGGGTACCACAACAAAGAAGCTCACGATGCGGTTCATCACACTGAATACACTGCATCGTTACCCGAACATGCACAACTATCATCACAAGCAATGTTTCAAAAGATATATATCTAGACATGTATAACAATGGAACTTAACACAAAGATCATTAAGTTTATGTTTGTCAACAATCAACTTACTTGTTCAGTCTAATTGCCTGAGCTGTCTAGCACATCAATTAACATTCATCAGTCTTTATTAAAAATGATGTAACAAATAATGTCTAGTGTATCTATCATTTCTCACTTTTTGCAATATAGATTCTTATGACATGATATTTTCTTTTCTTTTTGATTTTATATTTTGTATTTGTTTTTCTTTTTCATGCACACACACAATGCAAAATATAAAATAAAAGCAAAGGAATCAAAACATAACATCAACTTATTATATTTTTGGCTTTTATATTTTCTGATTTTTCTTTTGTTTTTCGAAAAATAGAATCAATCATGATTGATTAATCCTATGGATTGAATTAAAAATTCAAACCGGCCTGACAAAAATGATTTTGTGAAAAGATCTGCCAGTTGTTTGTCGGTATGAACTTTAATCAAAATTATTAAACCCTTTTCAGAGTTATCTCTTAAAAAATGATATCTAATTTCGATGTGTTTGGTTTTAGAATGTTGAACAGGATTAGCAGTTATAAACATAGCAGCAGTATTGTCTATGTAAATGGGAGTTTTTAAGAAGTTAAACCCGTAGTCCAGCAACTGATTTTGTAACCATAAAACCTGAGAACATCCTGCAGATGCAGCGATATACTCTGCTTCAGCTGTGGATACAGAAACATTGGTTTGCTTCTTGCATTGCCAAGAGACAAGCCTTGGACCCAAAAATTGACAGCCACCAGTAGTTGATTTCCTGTCAAGAGCACAACCACCAAAATCACTGTCAGAATAGCTATATAGTTCAAAATTTCCTTCATAAGGATACCATAACCCAAGATTTGGTTTTCCTTTGAGATATCTGAATATACGCTTCACAGCAACTAGATGCGACTCTTTCGGATCTGACTGGTATCTGGCGCATACACACACAGCGTACATGATATCTGGTCTTGATGCAGTAAGATACATCAGAGAACCGATCATTGATCTGTATAGTGTCTGATCAACTGCTTTGCCCTTTGGATCAGGTTGTGTCTTGCAATTTACATCAGAAGGAGTTCGGATAGTTTGACAATCTTGCATCTTGAACTTCTTCAGCAACTTCTCAACAAATTTTGATTGGTTGATAAAAATTCCGTCAGCAGACTGTTTCACTTGTAATCCCAGAAAGAAATTAATCTCCCCCATCGAACTCATCTGAAATCTTGACTTCATGATTTCTTCAAATTCTTTGCACATGGACTCACTGGTTGAACCGAAGATAATATCGTCCACATAGACTTGAACACACAATAAGTCGTCATTCTCCCTCTTCATAAACAAGGTTGGATCAATCTGACCTCTTGTGAATCCGTGTTCTAGTAAATGCTTAGATAGTCTCTCATACCAGATTCTCGGAGCTTGATGTAGACCGTAAAGAGCTTTGCTCAACTTGTATACCCGATGTGGATAGTCAGGATCTTCGAAACCCGGGGGTTGTCTGACATAGATATCATCTGTAATAGGTCCATACAAGAAAGCACCTTTGACGTCCATTTGGAATACCTTAAACTTCATGAAAGACGCATATGCAAGAAAAACGCGTATGGCTTCAAGTCTTGCGACCGGAGCAAACACCTCTTCATAATCAATGCCTTCTTCCTGAGTGTATCCCTGTGCAATCAGTCTTGCTTTATTTCTCACAACAATGCCACGTTCGTCTGGCTTGTTTTTGTACAACCATCTTGTACCTATTGCATTCTCTCCTTCAGGTAAGTCCACAAGTTTCCAAACTTCCTGTTTGCGAAACTGAAGCAATTCCTCTTGCATGGCTTCAATCCAACTATTGTCGTGCAACGCCTCTGAAATATTCTTTGGCACCACTTGAGATAGAAAACACGAGTAAAGACAAACATTTGCTTGCTCTGTCTGACTTCTTGTAGTTCTCTGATTCAACGGCCCAATAATCTGAGAGACAGGATGTTTCTTGTGAATTCGATGAATAGGAATATCACCTCCTTGCACTTGAGTCTCTAGATTAGAAGTATTCAGATTTGGTAGATCTTGAAGTATGGAAGAAGTATGCGGTGTGAAATTCGGGACTTGATCCGGTGAATTGATGAAGTAATCAAAAGATTCTGGAATAACTTCAGCATTCGGATCCGATGATGGTTGATTTTGAACGGATCCACCATCATTAGGAGACATTTGTGAATTCACATTTTCTTCATGATTGTTTGATTCTTGATCTTCTTGTGAACCAGAAGGACCCGGAGCTTGACTGGATTTGACATGATCAGGATTGTGAAAAGACATAAATGGATATTCAGAGTTGAGATTTCCATCTTCGTCATTATCAGAATCGTCACTAAAGCTTCCTAAGTCACCTGATTCCTTCCTTGCATTTCCTGAAAAATCAAATAAGTTAGAATTGAAAGATCTAGATAACGAATCCAAATCAAATAACCATTCGGGACCGTGAGCCACTAAAGGAAACGAATTTTCTAAAAACTTGACGTTGAAAGTTTCAATAACAGTATTTGTTTTGCTATTAAAAACCCGATAAGCTTTAGAAACAGACGAATATCCTAGGAAAAATCCATCGTCAGATTTTGACTCAAACTTCCCGAGATGTTCATTTAGATTAAGAATCGAAACTGGACAACCAAATGCTTTCAAGTAAGAAATATTTGGTTTTCTTCCAAACAACAACTCATAAGAAGTTTTCTGTTTATCTTGGACTAATAATGTTCTATTTTGTACAAAACACGCAGTAGCAATAGCTTCATCCCAAAAAGTGATAGGGATTTTGGCATCTGCGAGCATGGATCTTGCAGCTTCAATTAGTGTCCGGTTTTTCCGTTCCGCAACCCCATTTTGCTGAGGCGTTCTTGGAGCACTATACTGACGAGCAATTCCCTTTTCTGCACAAAATAAATCAACATTAGCATTCTTAAATTCAGTTCCATTATCACTTCTTAAAGTTTTAACTTTGCATTCCAATTGATTTTCAATTTTAATGATAAATTCTTTCAATAATTCAGCTGTTTCAGATTTTGCATACAAAAAATAAACCCATGAAAATCTAGTGAAGTCATCTATGATCACTAAACAATAAGATTTTCTGCCGATGCTTTGAACATTTGTCGGTCCGAAAAGATCCATATGTAACATCTGCAAAGGTTTTGAAATGGAGTTCTCAAGCTTGGACTTAAAAGACATCCGATGCTGTTTGCCCTTCAAACATGCTGGACAGAGATCAGTTGTGGAGAATTTCTTCGATGGGATTCCCACAGCGTGATTTCCAGTTACCAAACGGTTCATGTTTCTGAAGTTGGAGTGGCCCAGCCGTCTATGCCAAAGCTGACTCTCATCATTTGAAGCATGAGCAATGAGACAGGTTGTTTCGGTATCAGCGTCAATCTGCGACATATCCAACTTGTATACATCACGATCTCTAGGAGCTTTAACCACTACCCACTCATTGTCAATCTTGAAACCTGGTTTAAGAATATAACAGAAAGAATCATCAAATAAAGTTGAATAAGATTTATCACAAATTTGGGAGACACTTAGTAAGTTAAAGTTCAACTGTGCACAGTAGTTGACTTTATCAAAACTAATGATCCCATTAGATACTGTTCCTTCTCCTGTTATCTTTCCACCCGCATCACCTCCAAACGCTACATGAGTACCATTTTTCAGTTTGAAATCCTGAAGCAAGGCATGGTTGCCTGTCATGTGCCGGCTACACCCACTATCAACGAACCACGAGTTGATAGGTCTTCTTGGGCGTACCTGCATTTCAACAAAAACATTCAGTTAGTTTGGTCAACCCAGGCCCACACGGTCTTGGGTTTTCCGAATCTATCTGCAATAGTAACTTGTTGGTATTGAACATTTTGAAAATTTGTTTCGTTTAAAAGATTTTGATGCTGATAACTTCGCCCATTGGCGTTCAATGATTGCTTTCTCCTTAAAGCAATAAACCTCTCCTCTAGCTTAGGATCAAGGTTATTTTCAAACTTTTGATTCTTAACCATTAAAGCTCTTGGTTTAAAACTGTTAACCTGCACATTCCTTGAAAAGTTAGAAACAGAATTGTTTCGATTGAAGTTTCTCAAAACCGGAGAATGACTTTGACTCATATTTTGAAAACCATATGAATTATTTCTTTGAAAATTTGAATATGGAGTCATTTCTCTAGTCGAGTTTGATCGAAAGAAACAATCCTTTGTGTCATGGTTTCTTCTCTCACAGATATCACAAAATTTGTTAAAATAACATTCTTCTGAAGAATGATTTCTTTTGTCACAGAAACTGCAGTACCTGTTAAAGAAACATTCAGCAGTTGCATGATTATATCTATCACAAATTTCACAATATTTCTTGCTAATCCTAAAGAGCCGATTGTTAACTCTTGATGTTGAACCAAAACGTGATTCATTATCATAGTTGTTCGGTTTTAGATTAACATTCTTTTGTGGAGTCATTGTTTGTGCTTTTGATTGCATGGAACTTTGGTTCGATTTTAAACTGTTCTGTTTGGTCACCTTTTTGTTTTCAATTCTCTTTTCATTGACAGCGGAAGACTTAGGACCTGAACCTGTTTTCAGACCAGAGTTAGATTTGATTGGAGAATTGATTGGTTTACCATAAGATCCGTTCAAATCAAACGTTCCTGCAGACACAAACTTGATTTTCTTTTCTTTTGACACTTTCTTGACAGGTTTAACTTTGTCAGTTTTAACACTTTGAACTTTTGTGTTATCATTCGATTTTAAGACGTTTTTGCCTTTTGACTGTTTCGTTTCAGATTGATTGTTCATTGTTTTCGATTTTTGCTTCTTAACACTCGAAACTTCAGCCTTTTTCACTTCTGGCTTTTTGACCAACTGAGCAGCAACTTGCGCCTTTTGTTCCTTCTTCCACTTGATGTACTCAGGATCATTGTACCCTGAAAATTCACCTTCTTCCTTCACCGGTGTTTCTGGTTCGGGATTAAGCTTTGGATATTCAACAAGTTGGATTAGAACAGACTCAACTTTGTTTTCAGATTTGTTGCTTGCTTCATCATCAGCTTCAGTTGTCATTCCATCTTCTTCTTTCAAACTTTCAATCAACACCTCAGATCCTTCAGACTCGGATTTACTTCTTTGAATTTCTTTAAATTTTCGTTCATTTTCAGGTGAATGATCAAATTCATTAAAGTTTTCCGGTAAGGTTTGAGTGATTGAATTTGGCATCGGTTCATGAGTAAAACCCAACCCGGTTTTGGTTTTGTTACCTCTTTCTTTGATGAGTTGTTTAACCATGGTTTTACAGCTTTTAACCTTTGTTAGTTCAACTTGAGTGACAGCATGTGCTACTTTTTCTTGTTCAAAGTTCTTTGTCATTTCTTCAAGTTGTTTTGTTATCAATTCCAGTTCCTTTAAGGTTTTGTTCCATGATTCTTTAAGTGACAAAATCTTCTCATCAGCAATTTTGTGATCAATTTTAAGTTGTTCATGAATTTTCTCATGTTTGCTTAATTTGTCACCGATTTTAAATGAATGAGTCCGATAATGTTCTACTTGTTGAATGCACTGTTCAGAACATAGCCTTTCCTTGACATCAGCAGGTAATGGAACATAGTTAGGGGGTAGGTCAGTATTAACCTTTGGTTGTTCTGTAGATGATGAAGACTCACTGGCAGTAGCCATTAGCACAAGTTCAGACTCAGATTCTTCAGTAGGATCAGATTTTGCACTCCAGTCATAGTCTTCTGAATCTTCACTCACATCTTCAATCATCTTACAATCCCCTTCTTCTGACCAATCTTCTTCTACTTCACATACCAATGCCAGACTCGATGTAAGATCAGACGTGAATTGTTCTGCATAAGCGCTCCAATCATACCCGTCTTTCACACTTACAACTAACGCCTTTGTTTGGTCTTCTGGCTTCTTTCCTTCATCCTTTAATTCAGGCATAGGAAGACTTTGGTATGGTTTCTGAAAGAAACGTTGATTTCTGCCTTGATAACTTGTTGATTGTTGAGAACTTTGACCTTGACCTTGATTGCTTGAACTAGCTTGGTCATTGAAATTCTTTGGAGCTTTACATTCTCTTGAGAAATGACCATACTGATTACAGTTAAAACATCTGGCCTTAGATTTGTCAAATCCAACAGTCTTGTTTGCATGAGGTTTGTAGCTTCTGTTGACATATGCATGCTTTTGAGTACGATAAGCTACCATAACCATCTGCCAGTTAAGATCCATTTCCTCAACATCCACTGGATCCATTTCAAATAAGTCTTGAAGAACAACGTCCATTTGACTTAAATGACTACCTTGGTACGCTTGAAAACTTGCCATAAAAGCAGTAAAGGCAGTTTTTGTTTCGTCATCTTGCAACAGAATATTCATGACGTCTTTCACCTTGGCTTGAACATTTGAACTTTGATTTTCTGATTGATTCTTCATATTCTGACTCTGGACTTGAACTTGAGCTCTTGGCGGAGATTGAGGTTGAGAATAAGTTGGTGAATTTGGAAAATATGCTGAATCAGTATAGAAACTTGCACCAACGAATAAGTCATCCTCATCTTCAGACTTTGTTGTATTTTGCACAAGAAAAGCATTATCCACAGTATTGGCAGGATTTACCACATACTTGTATTGAGTTTGTGACATTGATCTGTCAGTGTTTCTAGATCCTTCATCAATCTCAACTTCTTCTATCTTTCCAATAAGCAAGTCAAGTTCCATTGGAAATTTCTCAGTATGTTTCAACAAGGTAACAGTTTGTTTCCATGATGATGGTAAAGCACCTAACAAACGATCATTCAAGTCCTGAAGTTCAGTCTTCACTCCGAGATTTGTCATTTCAGTAGTTAAATGAACAAACCTATTCATCATTTGGTGAACTGTCTCTCCATTGATGTGTTCAAATAATTCCAATTGTCTTTTGAGCTTTGATTTCTTCAAACTTCTTAACTGCTCTCCTCCTTCACATATAGACTTCAATGCCTTAAAGCATGTATAACCAGTCTGATATGCATCCAATCTAGACAAAACTTGTAATGGCAACCCTTTGCACATCAACGAATAGGCCTTGCTATCATTCTTTACCTTCCTCAAGTCTTCAGCTGACAGATTATCCTCTGGATAAGGTGTAGTAGAATCTTTAGTATAGGTACTGGCACTATCTGGTTGTGTCTGAGTTGGAATGTGAGGACCCTTCTCAATAGATTTCCATAAGTCATTGTCAATAGAACACAAGTGATGTCTCAGCCTGATGGTCCAGTTTTTGAAATCTGCACGATTCAAAAGTCTAGGAACACGGTTATCAGAATCATCATTAGGAGCCATTTTAACAATTTTTTAAAGAAAATATTTTTGTTTTTTGTGAATTTTTTTTTTTTTTTAAAAAAAATGATTAAAATACTAAAATAAAGACAAGAAATTAAAGACAAGATAAGAAACAAGTATTAAAAACAACTAAATTAAGTCAACCGGCAAAACAGTGAAAAATCCTTCTTCAACCGGCTAAACAGTGTATTTGTTCTTCACCCGGCAGGAAAAAGTCTTCACCCGTCTAAATAGTTACCCGGCTAAACAGTTGAAAAATACTTTGTTCTTCACCCGGATGAACAGTTACACGGCAGCAAGAAAAACTTCACACGGCAACAAGTCTTGACACGGCAGAATCTTGACACGGCAAAAGTCTTTGCCCGGCTGAACAGTACTTGGTCACACGGCACTTTGTTAATTACCCGGCTACACAGTTGAGCTTACCCGGCTGTATTTTCTCTATCACCCGGCGTAACAGTGTATTACCCGGCACAACAGTGTCTGATCCGGCTGAACAGTAGCAACTTTACAAGTCAAATTCTTCACCCGTCTACAACAAATTCCCTTACACGGCTGCACAGGACCTAATTTCTTCACAAAATCTAAGTCCAAGGAAAATGTCTAAGTCAAATATATCACCCGGCAAGTTAATCTTCAACCAAACTCAACTGTTCATCATCTTCTTCATGAAGATTTTCTGGGTTTTGTCTAAAACTTGTCCAAATTGTCCAAAAAATCACACAAAAGCTGTGAAATAGTCCGATTATCAAACCCTTGTATCAATCAATCCAAAACATCTTCATTCTTCGATGAATTTTGAGCAAAAATTGATCGAACAGTACTTTTTCTATTCTTCTTAATTCTTCAGATCTGATGATGATCTGATAGAATCTGCACAATCGCTGTGTATAGAAGTGATTATGATGATAAATCACAACTAAAAACACCAACAATTCATTCAGATCATGATATTTTGAGCAATATTGATGTGTTTTGCTTAGAAACAGCGAAGAACACAAACCGATAGCTCTGATACCAATTGATAGGTTCAATTGGATCGATAATATCACTCAAATGATCAGAACAACAAGTACAAACAAACGATTCAATCACAAACACAATTCATACTCATAAATTCTCTTTGTATTTGATGATCAAGCAATTCGTAGTACAAAAGTGCAGGAGAAAACAAATTACACACAGTTAATTCTCTCTCTAACAGTGTAAAAGTCGCTCTCCTAACACACGCACACTACATGCCTATATCAAACAAAATGCAAGTTTAAGGAAAATACATAATAAACCCTAAACTATACAAACATATATAATAACAAAAAATACAAAGTAAATCTTAACAGGAAATAACCCTAACAGTTATTATATTGTACGACGCCTTACAAATCTTAACAACATCTTACAATACCATATGTAAACTTAAAACGTCATAATAAACCTAATGAACTCGTCCGAGTCCTTTGAACATTGTACGACCACTTAAAACATCTTACGACTTTGTATGCCATATTACCTCTTAAAACACGTTATTATAATGTACGACGCCTTACAAATCTTAACAACACCTTACAATACCGTATGTAAACTTAAAACTCCATAATAAACCTAAGGAATTCGTCTGAGTCCTTTGAACATTGTACGGCAACTTAAAACATCTTACGACTCTGTATGCCATATTAGCTACTCTAAAAGCACGTTAATATATTGTATGACGCCTTACAAATCTTAACAACACCTTACAATACCGTATGTAAACTTAAAACTCCATAATAAACCTAATGAATTCGTCCGAGTCCTTTGAACATTGTACGGCAACTTAAAAAATCTTACGATTCTGTATGCCATATTAGCACCTAGAAAGGCACATTATTATAATGTAGGAAGCCTTACAAATCTTAACAACACCTTACAATACCGTATGTATACTTAAAACTACATAATAAACCTAATGAATTCGTCCGAGTCCTTTGAACATTGTACGACAACTTGAAACATCTTACGACTCTGTATGCCATATTAGCTCCTCAAAAAGCACGTTATTATATTGTACGATGCCTTACAAATCTTAACAACATCTTACAATACCAAATGTAAACTTAAAACGTCATAATAAACCTAATGAACTCGTCCGAGTCCTTTGAACATTGTACGACAGCTTAAAACATCTTACGACTTTGTATGCCATATTACCTCTTAAAACACATTATTATAATGTAGGACGCCTTACAAATCTTAACAACACCTTACAATACTGTATGTAAACTTAAAACTCCATAATAAACCTAATGAATTCGTCCGAGTCCTTTGAACATTGTACGACAACTTGAAACATCTTACGACTTTGTATGCCATATTAGCTCCTCTAAAAGCACGTTATTATATTGTACGACGCCTTACAAATCTTAACAACATCTTACAATACCATCTGTAAACTTAAAACGTCATAATAAACCTAATGAACTCGTCCGAGTCCTTTGAACATTGTACGACCACTTAAAACATCTTACGACTTTGTATGCCATATTACCTCTTAAAACACGTTATTATAATGTACGACGCCTTACAAATCTTAACAACACCTTACAATACCGTATGTAAACTTAAAACTCCATAATAAACCTAAGGAATTCGTCTGAGTCCTTTGAACATTGTACGGCAACTTAAAACATCTTACGACTATGTATGCCATATTAGCTACTCTAAAAGCACGTTAATATATTGTATGACGCCTTACAAATCTTAACAACACCTTACAATACCGTATGTAAACTTAAAACTCCATAATAAACCTAATGAACTCGTCCGAGTCCTTTGAACATTGTACGACAACTTAAAACATCTTACGACTTTGTATGCCATATTACCTCTTAAAACACGTTATTATAATGTAGGACGCCTTACAAATCTTAACAACACCTTACAATATTGTGTGTAAACTTAAAACTCCATAATAAACCTAATGAATTCGTCCGAGTCCTTTGAACATTGTACGCCAACTTAAAACATCTTACGACTATGTATGCCATATTAGCTACTCTAAAAGCACGTTAATATATTGTATGACACCTTACAAATCTTAACAACACCTTACAATACCGTATGTAAACTTAAAACTCCATAATAAACCTAACGAATTCGTCCGAGTCCTTTGAACATTGTACGGCAACTTAAAACATCTTACGATTCTGTATGCCATATTAGCACCTAGAAAGGCACATTATTATAATGTAGGAAGCCTTACAAATCTTAACAACACCTTACAATACCGTATTCATACTTAAAACTACATAATAAACCTAATGAATTCGTCCGAGTCCTTTGAACATTGTACGACAACTTGAAACATCTTACGACTCTGTATGCCATATTAGCTCCTCTAAAAGCACGTTATTATATTGTACGACGCCTTACAAATCTTAACAACATCTTACAATACCATATGTAAACTTAAAACGTCATAATAAACCTAATGAACTCGTCCGAGTCCTTTGAACATTGTACGACCACTTAAAACATCTTACGACTTTGTATGCCATATTACCTCTTAAAACACGTTATTATAATGTACGACGCCTTACAAATCTTAACAACACCTTACAATACCGTATGTAAACTTAAAACTCCATAATAAACCTAAGGAATTCGTCTGAGTCCTTTGAACATTGTACGGCAACTTAAAACATCTTACGACTCTGTATGCCATATTAGCTACTCTAAAAGCACGTTAATATATTGTATGACGCCTTACAAATCTTAACAACACCTTACAATACCGTATGTAAACTTAAAACTCCATAATAAACCTAATGAATTCGTCCGAGTCCTTTGAACATTGTACGGCAACTCAAAAAATCTTACGATTCTGTATGCCATATTAGCACCTAGAAAGGCACATTATTATAATGTAGGAAGCCTTACAAATCTTAACAACACCTTACAATACCGTATGTATACTTAAAACTACATAATAAACCTAATGAATTCGTCCGAGTCCTTTGAACATTGTACGACAACTTGAAACATCTTACGACTCTGTATGCCATATTAGCTCCTCAAAAAGCACGTTATTATATTGTACGATGCCTTACAAATCTTAACAACATCTTACAATACCAAATGTAAACTTAAAACGTCATAATAAACCTAATGAACTCGTCCGAGTCCTTTTAACATTGTACGACAGCTTAAAACATCTTACGACTTTGTATGCCATATTACCTCTTAAAACACATTATTATAATGTAGGACGCCTTACAAATCTTAACAACACCTTACAATACTGTATGTAAACTTAAAACTCCATAATTAACCTAATGAATTCGTCCGAGTCCTTTGAACATTGTACGACAACTTGAAACATCTTACGACTCTGTATGCCATATTAGCTCCTCTAAAAGCACGTTATTATATTGTACGACGCCTTACAAATCTTAACAACATCTTACAATACCATCTGTAAACTTAAAACGTCATAATAAACCTAATGAACTCGTCCGAGTCCTTTGAACATTGTACGACCACTTAAAACATCTTACGACTTTGTATGCCATATTACCTCTTAAAACACGTTATTATAATGTACGACGCCTTACAAATCTTAACAACACCTTACAATACCGTATGTAAACTTAAAACTCCATAATAAACCTAAGGAATTCGTCTGAGTCCTTTGAACATTGTACGGCAACTTAAAACATCTTACGACTATGTATGCCATATTAGCTACTCTAAAAGCACGTTATTATATTGTACGACGCCTTACAAATCTTAACAACATCTTACAATACCATCTGTAAACTTAAAACGTCATAATAAACCTAATGAACTCGTCCGAGTCCTTTGAACATTGTACGACAGCTTAAAACATCTTACGACTTTGTATGCCATATTACCTCTTAAAACACATTATTATAATGTAGGACGCCTTACAAATCTTAACAACACCTTACAATACTGTATGTAAACTTAAAACTCCATAATAAACCTAAGGAATTCGTCTGAGTCCTTTGAACATTGTACGACAACTTGAAACATCTTACGACTCTGTATGCCATATTAGCTCCTCAAAAAGCACGTTATTATATTGTACGATGCCTTATAAATCTTAACAACCTCTTACAATACCAAATGTAAACTTAAAACGTCATAATAAACCTAATGAACTCGTCCGAGTCCTTTGAACATTGTACGACAGCTTAAAACATCTTACGACTTTGTATGCCATATTACCTCTTAAAACACATTATTATAATGTACGACGCCTTACAAATCTTAACAACACCTTACAATACCGTATGTAAACTTAAAACTCCATAATAAACCTAAGGAATTCGTCTGAGTCCTTTGAACATTGTACGGCAACTTAAAACATCTTACGACTCTGTATGCCATATTAGCTACTCTAAAAGCACGTTAATATATTGTATGACGCCTTACAAATCTTAACAACACCTTACAATACCGTATGTAAACTTAAAACTCCATAATAAACCTAATGAATTCGTCCGAGTCCTTTGAACATTGTACGGCAACTTAAAAAATCTTACGATTCTGTATGCCATATTAGCACCTAGAAAGGCACATTATTATAATGTAGGAAGCCTTACAAATCTTAACAACACCTTACAATACCGTATGCATACTTAAAACTACATAATAAACCTAATGAATTCGTCCGAGTCCTTTGAACATTGTACGACAACTTGAAACATCTTACGACTCTGTATGCCATATTAGCTCCTCTAAAAGCACGTTATTATATTATACGACGCCTTACAAATCTTAACAACATCTTACAATACCATATGTAAACTTAAAACGTCATAATAAACCTAATGAACTCGTCCGAGTCCTTTGAACATTGTACGACAACTTAAAACATCTTACGACTTTGTTTGCCATATTACCTCTTAAAACACGTTATTATAATGTACGACGCCTTACAAATCTTAACAACACCTTACAATACCGTATGTAAACTTAAAACTCCATAATAAACCTAATGAATTCGTCCGAGTCCTTTGAACATTGTACGGCAACATAAAACATCTTACGACTATGTATGCCATATTAGCTACTCTAAAAGCACGTTAATATATTGTATCACGCCTTACAAATCTTAACAACACCTTACAATACCGTATGTAAACTTAAAACTCCATAATAAACCTAACGAATTCGTCCGAGTCCTTTGAACATTGTACGGCAACTTAAAACATCTTACGATTCTGTATGCCATATTAGCACCTAGAAAGGCACATTATTATAATGTAGGAAGCCTTACAAATCTTAACAACACCTTACAATACCGTATGCATACTTAAAACTACATAATAAACCTAATGAATTCGTCCGAGTCCTTTGAACATTGTACGACAACTTGAAACATCTTACGACTCTGTATGCCATATTAGCTCCTCTAAAAGCACGTTATTATATTGTACGACGCCTTACAAATCTTAACAACATCTTACAATACCATATGTAAACTTAAAACGTCATAATAAACCTAATGAACTCGTCCGAGTCCTTTGAACATTGTACGACAACTTAAAACATCTTACGACTTTGTTTGCCATATTACCTCTTAAAACACGTTATTATAATGTACGACGCCTTACAAATCTTAACAACACCTTACAATACCGTATGTAAACTTAAAACTCCATAATAAACCTAATGAATTCGTCCGAGTCCTTTGAACATTGTACGGCAACATAAAACATCTTACGACTATGTATGCCATATTAGCTACTCTAAAAGCACGTTAATATATTGTATCACGCCTTACAAATCTTAACAACACCTTACAATACCGTATGTAAACTTAAAACTCCATAATAAACCTAACGAATTCGTCCGAGTCCTTTGAACATTGTACGGCAACTTAAAACATCTTACGATTCTGTATGCCATATTAGCACCTAGAAAGGCACATTATTATAATGTAGGAAGCCTTACAAATCTTAACAACACCTTACAATACCGTATGTATACTTAAAACTACATAATAAACCTAATGAATTCGTCCGAGTCCTTTGAACATTGTACGACAACTTGAAACATCTTACGACTCTGTATGCCATATTAGCTCCTCAAAAAGCACGTTATTATATTGTACGATGCCTTATAAATCTTAACAACCTCTTACAATACCAAATGTAAACTTAAAACGTCATAATAAACCTAATGAACTCGTCCGAGTCCTTTGAACATTGTACGACAGCTTAAAACATCTTACGACTTTGTATGCCATATTACCTCTTAAAACACATTATTATAATGTAGGACGCCTTACAAATCTTAACAACACCTTACAATACTGTATGTAAACTTAAAACTCCATAATAAACCTAATGAATTCGTCCGAGTCCTTTGAACATTGTACGACAACTTGAAACACCTTACGACTCTGTATGCCATATTAGCTCCTCTAAAAGCACGTTATTATATTGTACGACGCCTTACAAATCTTAACAACATCTTACAATACCATCTGTAAACTTAAAACGTCATAATAAACCTAATGAACTCGTCCGAGTCCTTTGAACATTGTACGACCACTTAAAACATCTTACGACTTTGTATGCCATATTACCTCTTAAAACACGTTATTATAATGTACGACGCCTTACAAATCTTAACAACACCTTACAATACCGTATGTAAACTTAAAACTCCATAATAAACCTAAGGAATTCGTCTGAGTCCTTTGAACATTGTACGGCAACTTAAAACATCTTACGACTCTGTATGCCATATTAGCTACTCTAAAAGCACGTTAATATATTGTATGACGCCTTACAAATCTTAACAACACCTTACAATACCGTATGTAAACTTAAAACTCCATAATAAACCTAATGAATTCGTCCGAGTCCTTTGAACATTGTACGGCAACTTAAAAAATCTTACGATTCTGTATGCCATATTAGCACCTAGAAAGGCACATTATTATAATGTAGGAAGCCTTACAAATCTTAACAACACCTTACAATACCGTATGTATACTTAAAACTACATAATAAACCTAATGAATTCGTCCGAGTCCTTTGAACATTGTACGACAACTTGAAACATCTTACGACTCTGTATGCCATATTAGCTCCTCAAAAAGCACGTTATTATATTGTACGATGCCTTACAAATCTTAACAACATCTTACAATACCAAATGTAAACTTAAAACTTCATAATAAACCTAATGAACTCGTCCGAGTCCTTTGAACATTGTACGACAGCTTAAAACATCTTACGACTTTGTATGCCATATTACCTCTTAAAACACATTATTATAATGTAGAACGCCTTACAAATCTTAACAACACCTTACAATACTGTATGTAAACTTAAAACTCCATAATAAACATAATGAATTCGTCCGAGTCCTTTGAACATTGTACGACAACTTGAAACATCTTACGACTCTGTATGCCATATTAGCTCCTCTAAAAGCACGTTATTATATTGTACGACGCCTTACAAATCTTAACAACATCTTACAATACCATCTGTAAAGTTAAAACGTCATAATAAACCTAATGAACTCGTCCGAGTCCTTTGAACATTGTACGACCACTTAAAACATCTTACGACTTTGTATGCCATATTACCTCTTAAAACACGTTATTATAATGTACGACGCCTTACAAATCTTAACAACACCTTACAATACCGTATGTAAACTTAAAACTCCATAATAAACCTAAGGAATTCGTCTGAGTCCTTTGAACATTGTATGGCAACTTAAAACATCTTACGACTCTGTATGCCATATTAGCTACTCTAAAAGCACGTTAATATATTGTATGACGCCTTACAAATCTTAACAACACCTTACAATACCGTATGTAAACTTAAAACTCCATAATAAACCTAATGAATTCGTCCGAGTCCTTTGAACATTGTACGGCAACTTAAAAAATCTTACGATTCTGTATGCCATATTAGCACCTAGAAAGGCACATTATTATAATGTAGGAAGCCTTACAAATCTTAACAACACCTTACAATACCGTATGTATACTTAAAACTACATAATAAACCTAATGAATTCGTCCGAGTCCTTTGAACATTGTACGACAACTTGAAACATCTTACGACTCTGTATGCCATATTAGCTCCTCTAAAAGCACGTTATTATATTGTACGACGCCTTACAAATCTTAACAACATCTTACAATACCATCTGTAAAGTTAAAACGTCATAATAAACCTAATGAACTCGTCCGAGTCCTTTGAACATTGTACGACCACTTAAAACATCTTACGACTTTGTATGCCATATTACCTCTTAAAACACGTTATTATAATGTACGACGCCTTACAAATCTTAACAACACCTTACAATACCGTATGTAAACTTAAAACTCCATAATAAACCTAAGGAATTCGTCTGAGTCCTTTGAACATTGTATGGCAACTTAAAACATCTTACGACTCTGTATGCCATATTAGCTACTCTAAAAGCACGTTAATATATTGTATGACACCTTACAAATCTTAACAACACCTTACAATACCGTATGTAAACTTAAAACTCCATAATAAACCTAATGAATTCGTCCGAGTCCTTTGAACATTGTACGGCAACTTAAAAAATCTTACGATTCTGTATGCCATATTAGCACCTAGAAAGGCACATTATTATAATGTAGGAAGCCTTACAAATCTTAAAAACACCTTACAATACCGTATGTATACTTAAAACTACATAATAAACCTAATGAATTCGTCCGAGTCCTTTGAACATTGTACGACAACTTGAAACATCTTACGACTCTGTATGCCATATTAGCTCCTCAAAAAGCACGTTATTATATTGTACGATGCCTTACAAATCTTAACAACATCTTACAATACCAAATGTAAACTTAAAACTTCATAATAAACCTAATGAACTCGTCCGAGTCCTTTGAACATTGTACGACAGCTTAAAACATCTTACGACTTTGTATGCCATATTACCTCTTAAAACACATTATTATAATGTAGAACGCCTTACAAATCTTAACAACACCTTACAATACTGTATGTAAACTTAAAACTCCATAATAAACATAATGAATTCGTCCGAGTCCTTTGAACATTGTACGACAACTTGAAACATCTTACGACTCTGTATGCCATATTAGCTCCTCTAAAAGCACGTTATTATATTGTACGACGCCTTACAAATCTTAACAACATCTTACAATACCATCTGTAAAGTTAAAACGTCATAATAAACCTAATGAACTCGTCCGAGTCCTTTGAACATTGTACGACCACTTAAAACATCTTACGACTTTGTATGCCATATTACCTCTTAAAACACGTTATTATAATGTACGACGCCTTACAAATCTTAACAACACCTTACAATACCGTATGTAAACTTAAAACTCCATAATAAACCTAAGGAATTCGTCTGAGTCCTTTGAACATTGTATGGCAACTTAAAACATCTTACGACTCTGTATGCCATATTAGCTACTCTAAAAGCACGTTAATATATTGTATGACGCCTTACAAATCTTAACAACACCTTACAATACCGTATGTAAACTTAAAACTCCATAATAAACCTAATGAATTCGTCCGAGTCCTTTGAACATTGTACGGCAACTTAAAAAATCTTACGATTCTGTATGCCATATTAGCACCTAGAAAGGCACATTATTATAATGTAGGAAGCCTTACAAATCTTAACAACACCTTACAATACCGTATGTATACTTAAAACTTCATAATAAACCTAATGAATTCGTCCGAGTCCTTTGAACATTGTACGACAACTTGAAACATCTTACGACTCTGTATGCCATATTAGCTCCTCTAAAAGCACGTTATTATATTGTACGACGCCTTACAAATCTTAACAACATCTTACAATACCATATGTAAACTTAAAACGTCATAATAAACCTAATGAACTCGTCCGAGTCCTTTGAACATTGTACGACAACTTAAAACATCTTACGACTTTGTATGCCATATTACCTCTTAAAACATGTTATTATAATGTACGACGCCTTACAAATCTTAACAACACCTTACAATACCGTATGTAAACTTAAAACTCCATAATAAACCTAATGAATTCGTCCGAGTCCTTTGAACATTGTACGGCAACTTAAAACATCTTACGACTCTGTATGCCATATTAGCTACTCTAAAAGCACGTTAATATATTGTATGACGCCTTACAAATCTTAACAACACCTTACAATACCGTATGTAAACTTAAAACGTCATAATAAACCTAATGAATTCGTCCGAGTCCTTTGAACATTGTACGGCAACTTAAAACATCTTACGACTTTGTATGCCATATTACCTCTTAAAACACGTTATTATAATGTACGACGCCTTACAAATCTTAACAACACCTTACAATACCGTATGTAAACTTAAAACTCCATAATAAACCTAATGAATTCGTCCGAGTCCTTTGAACATTGTACGACAACTTGAAACATCTTACGACTCTGTATGCCATATTAGCTCCTCTAAAAGCACGTTATTATATTGTACGACGCCTTACAAATCTTAACAACATCTTACAATACCATCTGTAAAGTTAAAACGTCATAATAAACCTAATGAACTCGTCCGAGTCCTTTGAACATTGTACGACCACTTAAAACATCTTACGACTTTGTATGCCATATTACCTCTTAAAACACGTTATTATAATGTACGACGCCTTACAAATCTTAACAACACCTTACAATACCGTATGTAAACTTAAAACTCCATAATAAACCTAAGGAATTCGTCTGAGTCCTTTGAACATTGTATGGCAACTTAAAACATCTTACGACTCTGTATGCCATATTAGCTACTCTAAAAGCACGTTAATATATTGTATGACGCCTTACAAATCTTAACAACACCTTACAATACCGTATGTAAACTTAAAACTCCATAATAAACCTAATGAATTCGTCCGAGTCCTTTGAACATTGTACGGCAACTTAAAAAATCTTACGATTCTGTATGCCATATTAGCACCTAGAAAGGCACATTATTATAATGTAGGAAGCCTTACAAATCTTAACAACACCTTACAATACCGTATGTATACTTAAAACTTCATAATAAACCTAATGAATTCGTCCGAGTCCTTTGAACATTGTACGACAACTTGAAACATCTTACGACTCTGTATGCCATATTAGCTCCTCTAAAAGCACGTTATTATATTGCACGACGCCTTACAAATCTTAACAACATCTTACAATACCATATGTAAACTTAAAACGTCATAATAAACCAAATGAACTCGTCCGAGTCCTTTGAACATTGTACGACAACTTAAAACATCTTACGACTTTGTATGCCATATTACCTCTTAAAACATGTTATTATAATGTACGACGCCTTACAAATCTTAACAACACCTTACAATACCGTATGTAAACTTAAAACTCCATAATAAACCTAATGAATTCGTCCGAGTCCTTTGAACATTGTACGGCAACTTAAAACATCTTACGACTCTGTATGCCATATTAGCTACTCTAAAAGCACGTTAATATATTGTATGACGCCTTACAAATCTTAACAACACCTTACAATACCGTATGTAAACTTAAAACGTCATAATAAACCTAATGAATTCGTCCGAGTCCTTTGAACATTGTACGGCAACTTAAAACATCTTACGACTTTGTATGCCATATTACCTCTTAAAACACGTTATTATAATGTACGACGCCTTACAAATCTTAACAACACCTTACAATACCGTATGTAAACTTAAAACTCCATAATAAACCTAATGAATTCGTCCGAGTCCTTTGAACATTGTACGACAACTTGAAACATCTTACGACTCTGTATGCCATATTAGCTCCTCTAAAAGCACGTTATTATATTGTACGACGCCTTACAAATCTTAACAACATCTTACAATACCATCTGTAAAGTTAAAACGTCATAATAAACCTAATGAACTCGTCCGAGTCCTTTGAACATTGTACGACCACTTAAAACATCTTACGACTTTGTATGCCATATTACCTCTTAAAACACGTTATTATAATGTACGACGCCTTACAAATCTTAACAACACCTTACAATACCGTATGTAAACTTAAAACTCCATAATAAACCTAAGGAATTCGTCTGAGTCCTTTGAACATTGTATGGCAACTTAAAACATCTTACGACTCTGTATGCCATATTAGCTACTCTAAAAGCACGTTAATATATTGTATGACGCCTTACAAATCTTAACAACACCTTACAATACCGTATGTAAACTTAAAACTCCATAATAAACCTAATGAATTGGTCCGAGTCCTTTGAACATTGTACGGCAACTTAAAAAATCTTACGATTCTGTATGCCATATTAGCACCTAGAAAGGCACATTATTATAATGTAGGAAGCCTTACAAATCTTAACAACACCTTACAATACCGTATGTATACTTAAAACTTCATAATAAACCTAATGAATTCGTCCGAGTCCTTTGAACATTGTACGACAACTTGAAACATCTTACGACTCTGTATGCCATATTAGCTCCTCTAAAAGCACGTTATTATATTGTACGACGCCTTACAAATCTTAACAACATCTTACAATACCATATGTAAACTTAAAACGTCATAATAAACCTAATGAACTCGTCCGAGTCCTTTGAACATTGTACGACAACTTAAAACATCTTACGACTTTGTATGCCATATTACCTCTTAAAACATGTTATTATAATGTACGACGCCTTACAAATCTTAACAACACCTTACAATACCGTATGTAAACTTAAAACTCTATAATAAACCTAATGAATTCGTCCGAGTCCTTTGAACATTGTACGGCAACTTAAAACATCTTAAAGACTCTGTATGCCATATTAGCTACTCTAAAAGCACGTTAATATATTGTATGACGCCTTACAAATCTTAACAACACCTTACAATACCGTATGTAAACTTAAAACGTCATAATAAACCTAATGAATTCGTCCGAGTCCTTTGAACATTGTACGGCAACTTAAAACATCTTACGACTTTGTATGCCATATTACCTCTTAAAACACGTTATTATAATGTACGACGCCTTACAAATCTTAACAACACCTTACAATACCGTATGTAAACTTAAAACTCCATAATAAACCTAATGAATTCGTCCGAGTCCTTTGAACATTGTACGGCAACTTAAAACATCTTACGATTCTGTATGCCTTATTAGCACCTAGAAAGGCACATTATTATAATGTAGGAAGCCTTACAAATCTTAACAACACCTTACAATACCGTATGTATACTTAAAACTACATAATAAACCTAATGAATTCGTCAGAGTCCTTTGAACATTGTATGACAACTTGAAACATCTTACGACTCTGTATGCCATATTAGCTCCTCTAAAAGCACGTTATTATATTGTACGACGCCTTACAAATCTTAACAACATCTTACAATACCATATGTAAACTTAAAACGTCATAATAAACCTAATGAACTCGTCCGAGTCCTTTGAACATTGTACGACAACTTAAAACATCTTACGACTTTGTTTGCCATATTACCTCTTAAAACACGTTATTATAATGTACGACGCCTTACAAATCTTAACAACACCTTACAATACCGTATGTAAACTTAAAACTCCATAATAAACCTAATGAATTCGTCCGAGTCCTTTGAACATTGTACGGCAACTTAAAACATCTTACGACTATGTATGCCATATTAGCTACTCTAAAAGCACGTTAATATATTGTATCACGCCTTACAAATCTTAACAACACCTTACAATACCGTATGTATACTTAAAACTACATAATAAACCTAATGAATTCGTCCGAGTCCTTTGAACATTGTACGACAACTTGAAACATCTTACGACTCTGTATGCCATATTAGCTCCTCTAAAAGCACGTTATTATATTGTACGACGCCTTACAAATCTTAACAACACCTTACAATACCGTATGTATACTTAAAACTACATAATAAACCTAATGAATTCGTCCGAGTCCTTTGAACATTGTACGACAACTTGAAACATCTTACGACTCTGTATGCCATATTAGCTCCTCTAAAAGCACGTTATTATATTGTACGATGCCTTACAAATCTTAACAACATCTTACAATACCAAATGTAAACTTAAAACGTCATAATAAACCTAATGAACTCGTCTGAGTCCTTTGAACATTGTACGACAACTTAAAACATCTTACGACTTTGTATGCCATATTACCTCTTAAAACACGTTATTATAATGTACGACGCCTTACAAATCTTAACAACACCTTACAATACCGTATGTAAACTTAAAACTCCATAATAAACCTAATGAATTCGTCCGAGTCCTTTGAACATTGTACGGCAACTTAAAACATCTTACGATTCTGTATGCCTTATTAGCACCTAGAAAGGCACATTATTATAATGTAGGAAGCCTTACAAATCTTAACAACACCTTACAATACCGTATGTATACTTAAAACTACATAATAAACCTAATGAATTCGTCAGAGTCCTTTGAACATTGTATGACAACTTGAAACATCTTACGACTCTGTATGCCATATTAGCTCCTCTAAAAGCACGTTATTATATTGTACGACGCCTTACAAATCTTAACAACATCTTACAATACCATATGTAAACTTAAAACGTCATAATAAACCTAATGAACTCGTCCGAGTCCTTTGAACATTGTACGACAACTTAAAACATCTTACGACTTTGTTTGCCATATTACCTCTTAAAACACGTTATTATAATGTACGACGCCTTACAAATCTTAACAACACCTTACAATACCGTATGTAAACTTAAAACTCCATAATAAACCTAATGAATTCGTCCGAGTCCTTTGAACATTGTACGGCAACTTAAAACATCTTACGACTATGTATGCCATATTAGCTACTCTAAAAGCACGTTAATATATTGTATCACGCCTTACAAATCTTAACAACACCTTACAATACCGTATGTAAACTTAAAACTCCATAATAAACCTAACGAATTCGTCCGAGTCCTTTGAACATTGTACGGCAACTTAAAACATCTTACGATTCTGTATGCCATATTAGCACCTAGAAAGGCACATTATTATAATGTAGGAAGCCTTACAAATCTTAACAACACCTTACAATACCGTATGTATACTTAAAACTACATAATAAACCTAATGAATTCGTCCGAGTCCTTTGAACATTGTACGACAACTTGAAACATCTTACGACTCTGTATGCCATATTAGCTCCTCTAAAAGCACGTTATTATATTGTACGATGCCTTACAAATCTTAACAACATCTTACAATACCAAATGTAAACTTAAAACGTCATAATAATCCTAATGAACTCGTCTGAGTCCTTTGAACATTGTACGACAACTTAAAACATCTTACGACTTTGTATGCCATATTACCTCTTAAAACACGTTATTATAATGTAGGACGCCTTACAAATCTTAACAACACCTTACAATACTGTATGTAAACTTAAAACTCCATAATAAACCTAATGAATTCGTCCGAGTCCTTTGAACATTGTACGACAACTTGAAACATCTTACGACTCTGTATGCCATATTAGCTCCTCTAAAAGCACGTTATTATATTGTACGACGCCTTACAAATCTTAACAACACCTTACAATACCGTATGTAAACTTAAAACTCCATAATAAACCTAATGAATTCGTCCGAGTCCTTTGAACATTGTACGGCAACTTAAAACATCTTACGACTCTGTATGCCATATTAGCACCTAGAAAGGCACATTATTATAATGTAGGAAGCCTTACAAATCTTAACAACACCTTACAATACCGTATGTATACTTAAAACATCATAATAAACCTAACGAATTCGTCCGAGTCCTTTGAACATTGTACGACAACTTGAAACATCTTACGACTCTGTATGCCATATTAGCTCCTCTAAAAGCACGTTATTATATTGTACGACGCCTTACAAATCTTAACAACATCTTACAATACCATATGTAAACTTAAAACGTCATAATAAACCTAATGAACTCGTCCGAGTCCTTTGAACATTGTACGACAACTTAAAACATCTTACGACTTTGTATGCCATATTACCTCTTAAAACACGTTATTATAATGTACGACGCCTTAAAAATTTTAACAACACCTTACAATACCGTATGTAAACTTAAAACTCCATAATAAACCTAATGAATTCGTCCGAGTCCTTTGAACATTGTACGGCAACTTAAAACATCTTGCGACTCTGTTTGCCATATTAGCTACTCTAAAAGCACGTTAATATATTGTACGACGCCTTACAAATCTTAACAACACCTTACAATACCGTATGTAAACTTAAAACGTCATAATAAACCTAATGAATTCGTCCGAGTCCTTTGAACATTGTACGACAACTTAAAACATCTTACGACTTTGTATGC
This sequence comes from Tagetes erecta, assembly GCA_030867185.1. Taxonomy (NCBI): domain Eukaryota; kingdom Viridiplantae; phylum Streptophyta; class Magnoliopsida; order Asterales; family Asteraceae; genus Tagetes; species Tagetes erecta. The sequence goes on along the minus strand of CM061493.1, from coordinate 29,523,315 downwards.
CATATTACCTCTTAAAACACGTTATTATAATGTACGACGCCTTACAAATCTTAACAACACCTTACAATACCGTATGTAAACTTAAAACTCCATAATAAACCTAATGAATTCGTCCGAGTCCTTTGAACATTGTACGGCAACTTAAAACATCTTACGACTCTGTTTGCCATATTAGCTACTCTAAAAGCACGTTAATATATTGTATGACGCCTTACAAATCTTAACAACACCTTACAATACCGTATGTAAACTTAAAAAGTCATAATAAACCTAATGAATTCGTCCGAGTCCTTTGAACATTGTACGGCAACTTAAAACATCTTACGACTTTGTATGCCATATTACCTCTTAAAACACGTTATTATAATGTACGACGCCTTACAAATCTTAACAACACCTTACAATACCGTATGTAAACTTAAAACTCCATAATAAACCTAATGAATTCGTCCGAGTCCTTTGAACATTGTACGGCAACTTAAAACATCTTACGATTCTGTATGCCATATTAGCACCTAGAAAGGCACATTATTATAATGTAGGAAGCCTTACAAATCTTAACAACACCTTACAATACCGTATGTATACTTAAAACTACATAATAAACCTAATGAATTCGTCAGGGTCCTTTGAACATTGTACGACAACTTGAAACATCTTACGACTCTGTATGCCATATTAGCTCCTCTAAAAGCACGTTATTATATTGTACGGCGCCTTACAAATCTTAACAACATCTTACAATACCATATGTAAACTTAAAACGTCATAATAAACCTAATGAACTCGTCCGAGTCCTTTGAACATTGTACGACAACTTAAAACATCTTACGACTTTGTTTGCCATATTACCTCTTAAAACACGTTATTATAATGTACGACGCCTTACAAATCTTAACAACACCTTACAATACCGTATGTAAACTTAAAACTCCATAATAAACCTAATGAATTCGTCCGAGTCCTTTGAACATTGTACGGCAACTTAAAACATCTTACGACTATGTATGCCATATTAGCTACTCTAAAAGCACGTTAATATATTGTATCACGCCTTACAAATCTTAACAACACCTTACAATACCGTATGTAAACTTAAAACTCCATAATAAACCTAACGAATTCGTCCGAGTCCTTTGAACATTGTACGGCAACTTAAAACATCTTACGATTCTGTATGCCATATTAGCACCTAGAAAGGCACATTATTATAATGTAGGAAGCCTTACAAATCTTAACAACACCTTACAATACCGTATGTATACTTAAAACTACATAATAAACCTAATGAATTCGTCCGAGTCCTTTGAACATTGTACGACAACTTGAAACATCTTACGACTCTGTATGCCATATTAGCTCCTCAAAAAGCACGTTATTATATTGTACGATGCCTTATAAATCTTAACAACCTCTTACAATACCAAATGTAAACTTAAAACGTCATAATAAACCTAATGAACTCGTCCGAGTCCTTTGAACATTGTACGACAGCTTAAAACATCTTACGACTTTGTATGCCATATTACCTCTTAAAACACATTATTATAATGTAGGACGCCTTACAAATCTTAACAACACCTTACAATACTGTATGTAAACTTAAAACTCCATAATAAACCTAATGAATTCGTCCGAGTCCTTTGAACATTGTACGACAACTTGAAACACCTTACGACTCTGTATGCCATATTAGCTCCTCTAAAAGCACGTTATTATATTGTACGACGCCTTACAAATCTTAACAACATCTTACAATACCATCTGTAAACTTAAAACGTCATAATAAACCTAATGAACTCGTCCGAGTCCTTTGAACATTGTACGACCACTTAAAACATCTTACGACTTTGTATGCCATATTACCTCTTAAAACACGTTATTATAATGTACGACGCCTTACAAATCTTAACAACACCTTACAATACCGTATGTAAACTTAAAACTCCATAATAAACCTAAGGAATTCGTCTGAGTCCTTTGAACATTGTACGGCAACTTAAAACATCTTACGACTCTGTATGCCATATTAGCTACTCTAAAAGCACGTTAATATATTGTATGACGCCTTACAAATCTTAACAACACCTTACAATACCGTATGTAAACTTAAAACTCCATAATAAACCTAATGAATTCGTCCGAGTCCTTTGAACATTGTACGGCAACTTAAAAAATCTTACGATTCTGTATGCCATATTAGCACCTAGAAAGGCACATTATTATAATGTAGGAAGCCTTACAAATCTTAACAACACCTTACAATACCGTATGTATACTTAAAACTACATAATAAACCTAATGAATTCGTCCGAGTCCTTTGAACATTGTACGACAACTTGAAACATCTTACGACTCTGTATGCCATATTAGCTCCTCAAAAAGCACGTTATTATATTGTACGATGCCTTACAAATCTTAACAACATCTTACAATACCAAATGTAAACTTAAAACTTCATAATAAACCTAATGAACTCGTCCGAGTCCTTTGAACATTGTACGACAGCTTAAAACATCTTACGACTTTGTATGCCATATTACCTCTTAAAACACATTATTATAATGTAGAACGCCTTACAAATCTTAACAACACCTTACAATACTGTATGTAAACTTAAAACTCCATAATAAACATAATGAATTCGTCCGAGTCCTTTGAACATTGTACGACAACTTGAAACATCTTACGACTCTGTATGCCATATTAGCTCCTCTAAAAGCACGTTATTATATTGTACGACGCCTTACAAATCTTAACAACATCTTACAATACCATCTGTAAAGTTAAAACGTCATAATAAACCTAATGAACTCGTCCGAGTCCTTTGAACATTGTACGACCACTTAAAACATCTTACGACTTTGTATGCCATATTACCTCTTAAAACACGTTATTATAATGTACGACGCCTTACAAATCTTAACAACACCTTACAATACCGTATGTAAACTTAAAACTCCATAATAAACCTAAGGAATTCGTCTGAGTCCTTTGAACATTGTATGGCAACTTAAAACATCTTACGACTCTGTATGCCATATTAGCTACTCTAAAAGCACGTTAATATATTGTATGACGCCTTACAAATCTTAACAACACCTTACAATACCGTATGTAAACTTAAAACTCCATAATAAACCTAATGAATTCGTCCGAGTCCTTTGAACATTGTACGGCAACTTAAAAAATCTTACGATTCTGTATGCCATATTAGCACCTAGAAAGGCACATTATTATAATGTAGGAAGCCTTACAAATCTTAACAACACCTTACAATACCGTATGTATACTTAAAACTTCATAATAAACCTAATGAATTCGTCCGAGTCCTTTGAACATTGTACGACAACTTGAAACATCTTACGACTCTGTATGCCATATTAGCTCCTCTAAAAGCACGTTATTATATTGTACGACGCCTTACAAATCTTAACAACATCTTACAATACCATATGTAAACTTAAAACGTCATAATAAACCTAATGAACTCGTCCGAGTCCTTTGAACATTGTACGACAACTTAAAACATCTTACGACTTTGTATGCCATATTACCTCTTAAAACATGTTATTATAATGTACGACGCCTTACAAATCTTAACAACACCTTACAATACCGTATGTAAACTTAAAACTCCATAATAAACCTAATGAATTCGTCCGAGTCCTTTGAACATTGTACGGCAACTTAAAACATCTTACGACTCTGTATGCCATATTAGCTACTCTAAAAGCACGTTAATATATTGTATGACGCCTTACAAATCTTAACAACACCTTACAATACCGTATGTAAACTTAAAACGTCATAATAAACCTAATGAATTCGTCCGAGTCCTTTGAACATTGTACGGCAACTTAAAACATCTTACGACTTTGTATGCCATATTACCTCTTAAAACACGTTATTATAATGTACGACGCCTTACAAATCTTAACAACACCTTACAATACCGTATGTAAACTTAAAACTCCATAATAAACCTAATGAATTCGTCCGAGTCCTTTGAACATTGTACGACAACTTGAAACATCTTACGACTCTGTATGCCATATTAGCTCCTCTAAAAGCACGTTATTATATTGTACGACGCCTTACAAATCTTAACAACATCTTACAATACCATCTGTAAAGTTAAAACGTCATAATAAACCTAATGAACTCGTCCGAGTCCTTTGAACATTGTACGACCACTTAAAACATCTTACGACTTTGTATGCCATATTACCTCTTAAAACACGTTATTATAATGTACGACGCCTTACAAATCTTAACAACACCTTACAATACCGTATGTAAACTTAAAACTCCATAATAAACCTAAGGAATTCGTCTGAGTCCTTTGAACATTGTATGGCAACTTAAAACATCTTACGACTCTGTATGCCATATTAGCTACTCTAAAAGCACGTTAATATATTGTATGACGCCTTACAAATCTTAACAACACCTTACAATACCGTATGTAAACTTAAAACTCCATAATAAACCTAATGAATTGGTCCGAGTCCTTTGAACATTGTACGGCAACTTAAAAAATCTTACGATTCTGTATGCCATATTAGCACCTAGAAAGGCACATTATTATAATGTAGGAAGCCTTACAAATCTTAACAACACCTTACAATACCGTATGTATACTTAAAACTTCATAATAAACCTAATGAATTCGTCCGAGTCCTTTGAACATTGTACGACAACTTGAAACATCTTACGACTCTGTATGCCATATTAGCTCCTCTAAAAGCACGTTATTATATTGTACGACGCCTTACAAATCTTAACAACATCTTACAATACCATATGTAAACTTAAAACGTCATAATAAACCTAATGAACTCGTCCGAGTCCTTTGAACATTGTACGACAACTTAAAACATCTTACGACTTTGTATGCCATATTACCTCTTAAAACATGTTATTATAATGTACGACGCCTTACAAATCTTAACAACACCTTACAATACCGTATGTAAACTTAAAACTCTATAATAAACCTAATGAATTCGTCCGAGTCCTTTGAACATTGTACGGCAACTTAAAACATCTTACGACTCTGTATGCCATATTAGCTACTCTAAAAGCACGTTAATATATTGTATGACGCCTTACAAATCTTAACAACACCTTACAATACCGTATGTAAACTTAAAACGTCATAATAAACCTAATGAATTCGTCCGAGTCCTTTGAACATTGTACGGCAACTTAAAACATCTTACGACTTTGTATGCCATATTACCTCTTAAAACACGTTATTATAATGTACGACGCCTTACAAATCTTAACAACACCTTACAATACCGTATGTAAACTTAAAACTCCATAATAAACCTAATGAATTCGTCCGAGTCCTTTGAACATTGTACGGCAACTTAAAACATCTTACGATTCTGTATGCCTTATTAGCACCTAGAAAGGCACATTATTATAATGTAGGAAGCCTTACAAATCTTAACAACACCTTACAATACCGTATGTATACTTAAAACTACATAATAAACCTAATGAATTCGTCAGAGTCCTTTGAACATTGTACGGCAACTTAAAACATCTTACGACTATGTATGCCATATTAGCTACTCTAAAAGCACGTTAATATATTGTATCACGCCTTACAAATCTTAACAACACCTTACAATACCGTATGTATACTTAAAACTACATAATAAACCTAATGAATTCGTCCGAGTCCTTTGAACATTGTACGACAACTTGAAACATCTTACGACTCTGTATGCCATATTAGCTCCTCTAAAAGCACGTTATTATATTGTACGACGCCTTACAAATCTTAACAACACCTTACAATACCGTATGTATACTTAAAACTACATAATAAACCTAATGAATTCGTCCGAGTCCTTTGAACATTGTACGACAACTTGAAACATCTTACGACTCTGTATGCCATATTAGCTCCTCTAAAAGCACGTTATTATATTGTACGATGCCTTACAAATCTTAACAACATCTTACAATACCAAATGTAAACTTAAAACGTCATAATAAACCTAATGAACTCGTCTGAGTCCTTTGAACATTGTACGACAACTTAAAACATCTTACGACTTTGTATGCCATATTACCTCTTAAAACACGTTATTATAATGTACGACGCCTTACAAATCTTAACAACACCTTACAATACCGTATGTAAACTTAAAACTCCATAATAAACCTAATGAATTCGTCCGAGTCCTTTGAACATTGTACGGCAACTTAAAACATCTTACGATTCTGTATGCCTTATTAGCACCTAGAAAGGCACATTATTATAATGTAGGAAGCCTTACAAATCTTAACAACACCTTACAATACCGTATGTATACTTAAAACTACATAATAAACCTAATGAATTCGTCAGAGTCCTTTGAACATTGTATGACAACTTGAAACATCTTACGACTCTGTATGCCATATTAGCTCCTCTAAAAGCACGTTATTATATTGTACGACGCCTTACAAATCTTAACAACATCTTACAATACCATATGTAAACTTAAAACGTCATAATAAACCTAATGAACTCGTCCGAGTCCTTTGAACATTGTACGACAACTTAAAACATCTTACGACTTTGTTTGCCATATTACCTCTTAAAACACGTTATTATAATGTACGACGCCTTACAAATCTTAACAACACCTTACAATACCGTATGTAAACTTAAAACTCCATAATAAACCTAATGAATTCGTCCGAGTCCTTTGAACATTGTACGGCAACTTAAAACATCTTACGACTATGTATGCCATATTAGCTACTCTAAAAGCACGTTAATATATTGTATCACGCCTTACAAATCTTAACAACACCTTACAATACCGTATGTAAACTTAAAACTCCATAATAAACCTAACGAATTCGTCCGAGTCCTTTGAACATTGTACGGCAACTTAAAACATCTTACGATTCTGTATGCCATATTAGCACCTAGAAAGGCACATTATTATAATGTAGGAAGCCTTACAAATCTTAACAACACCTTACAATACCGTATGTATACTTAAAACTACATAATAAACCTAATGAATTCGTCCGAGTCCTTTGAACATTGTACGACAACTTGAAACATCTTACGACTCTGTATGCCATATTAGCTCCTCTAAAAGCACGTTATTATATTGTACGATGCCTTACAAATCTTAACAACATCTTACAATACCAAATGTAAACTTAAAACGTCATAATAATCCTAATGAACTCGTCTGAGTCCTTTGAACATTGTACGACAACTTAAAACATCTTACGACTTTGTATGCCATATTACCTCTTAAAACACGTTATTATAATGTAGGACGCCTTACAAATCTTAACAACACCTTACAATACTGTATGTAAACTTAAAACTCCATAATAAACCTAATGAATTCGTCCGAGTCCTTTGAACATTGTACGACAACTTGAAACATCTTACGACTCTGTATGCCATATTAGCTCCTCTAAAAGCACGTTATTATATTGTACGACGCCTTACAAATCTTAACAACACCTTACAATACCGTATGTAAACTTAAAACTCCATAATAAACCTAATGAATTCGTCCGAGTCCTTTGAACATTGTACGGCAACTTAAAACATCTTACGACTCTGTATGCCATATTAGCACCTAGAAAGGCACATTATTATAATGTAGGAAGCCTTACAAATCTTAACAACACCTTACAATACCGTATGTATACTTAAAACATCATAATAAACCTAACGAATTCGTCCGAGTCCTTTGAACATTGTACGACAACTTGAAACATCTTACGACTCTGTATGCCATATTAGCTCCTCTAAAAGCACGTTATTATATTGTACGACGCCTTACAAATCTTAACAACATCTTACAATACCATATGTAAACTTAAAACGTCATAATAAACCTAATGAACTCGTCCGAGTCCTTTGAACATTGTACGACAACTTAAAACATCTTACGACTTTGTATGCCATATTACCTCTTAAAACACGTTATTATAATGTACGACGCCTTAAAAATTTTAACAACACCTTACAATACCGTATGTAAACTTAAAACTCCATAATAAACCTAATGAATTCGTCCGAGTCCTTTGAACATTGTACGGCAACTTAAAACATCTTGCGACTCTGTTTGCCATATTAGCTACTCTAAAAGCACGTTAATATATTGTACGACGCCTTACAAATCTTAACAACACCTTACAATACCGTATGTAAACTTAAAACGTCATAATAAACCTAATGAATTCGTCCGAGTCCTTTGAACATTGTACGACAACTTAAAACATCTTACGACTTTGTATGCCATATTACCTCTTAAAACACGTTATTATAATGTACGACGCCTTACAAATCTTAACAACACCTTACAATACCGTATGTAAACTTAAAACTCCATAATAAACCTAATGAATTCGTCCGAGTCCTTTGAACATTGTACGGCAACTTAAAACATCTTACGACTCTGTTTGCCATATTAGCTACTCTAAAAGCACGTTAATATATTGTATGACGCCTTACAAATCTTAACAACACCTTACAATACCGTATGTAAACTTAAAAAGTCATAATAAACCTAATGAATTCGTCCGAGTCCTTTGAACATTGTACGGCAACTTAAAACATCTTACGACTTTGTATGCCATATTACCTCTTAAAACACGTTATTATAATGTACGACGCCTTACAAATCTTAACAACACCTTACAATACCGTATGTAAACTTAAAACTCCATAATAAACCTAATGAATTCGTCCGAGTCCTTTGAACATTGTACGGCAACTTAAAACATCTTACGATTCTGTATGCCATATTAGCACCTAGAAAGGCACATTATTATAATGTAGGAAGCCTTACAAATCTTAACAACACCTTACAATACCGTATGTATACTTAAAACTACATAATAAACCTAATGAATTCGTCAGGGTCCTTTGAACATTGTACGACAACTTGAAACATCTTACGACTCTGTATGCCATATTAGCTCCTCTAAAAGCATGTTATTATATTGTACGGCGCCTTACAAATCTTAACAACATCTTACAATACCATATGTAAACTTAAAACGTCATAATAAACCTAATGAACTCGTCCGAGTCCTTTGAACATTGTACGACAACTTAAAACATCTTACGACTTTGTTTGCCATATTACCTCTTAAAACACGTTATTATAATGTACGACGCCTTACAAATCTTAACAACACCTTACAATACCGTATGTAAACTTAAAACTCCATAATAAACCTAATGAATTCGTCCGAGTCCTTTGAACATTGTACGGCAACTTAAAACATCTTACGACTATGTATGCCATATTAGCTACTCTAAAAGCACGTTAATATATTGTATCACGCCTTACAAATCTTAACAACACCTTACAATACCGTATGTAAACTTAAAACTCCATAATAAACCTAACGAATTCGTCCGAGTCCTTTGAACATTGTACGGCAACTTAAAACATCTTACGATTCTGTATGCCATATTAGCACCTAGAAAGGCACATTATTATAATGTAGGAAGCCTTACAAATCTTAAAAACACCTTACAATACCGTAAGTATACTTAAAACTACATAATAAACCTAATGAATTCGTCCGAGTCCTTTGAACATTGTACGACAACTTGAAACATCTTACGACTCTGTATGCCATATTAGTATAATGTACGACGCCTTACAACTCCTAACAACACCTTACAACACCGTACGATACCTTAAAACTCCATAATAAACCTAATGAATTCGTCTGACTCTTTTGATCATCGTACGACAACTCAGGACATCTTATGACTCTATATGCACATTAGCACCTTGAAAAGAAAGTTAGTATAATGTAGGAGGCCTTACAATTCCTAACAACAACTTAAAACACCTTACGAAACCTTAAAACTCGATAATAAACCTAATGAATTCGTTGAAGTCGTTATAACATCGTATGATAACTCTACACATGTTACGAATCTTATGCGACATTAGCTACATGAAAAGCGTGTTCGAAAAATGTAGGGTGCGTTACAACTCCTATGAACACCTTACATCACCGTACGAAACTTTAAAACTCCATAATAAACCTAATGAATTCGTCTGTGTCCTTTGAACGTCATACGGCAACTTAACCCATCTTACGACTGTGTATGCCATATTAGCATCTAGAAAAGTACGTTAGTATAATGTACGACGCCTTACAACTCCTAAAATCACCTTACAACACCGTACGATACCTTAAAACCCCAAAATAAACCTAATGATTTCGTCTGACTCTTTTGAACATCGTACGACAACTAAGGACATCTTATGACACTATATGCACATTAGCACCTGGAAAAGAAAGTTAGTATAATGTTGGACGCCTTACAATTCCTAACAAAAACTTAAAACACCTTACGAAACCTTAAAACTCGATAATAAACCTAATGAATTCGTTGAAGTCGTTTGAACATCATACGATAACTCTACACATGTTACGACTCTTATGCGACATTAGCTACATGAAAAGCAGGTTAGAATAATGTAGGGTGCGTTACAACTCCTATGAACACCTTACATCACTGACGAAACTTTAAAACTACAAAATAAACCTAAAGAATTCGTCTGAGTCCTTTTAACATCGTACGACAACTTAGGAGATCTTATGACTCTATATGCACATTAGCACCTTGAAAAGCAAGTTAGTATAATTAGGACGCCTTACAATTTCTAACAACACCTTAAAACACCGTACGGAACCTTATAACTTAATAATAATGCTAATGAAATGCTCGAAGTCCTTTGAACATCGTACGACAACTAAGGACATGTTAAGACTATGTATGCGACATTAGCTACATGGAAAGCACGTTAGTATAATGTACGACGCCTTACAACTCCTAACAACACCTTACAACACCGTACGATACCTTAAAACTCCATAATAAACATAATGAATTCGTCTGACTCCTTTGAACATCGTACGACAACTCAGGACATCTTATGACTCTATATGCACATTAGCACCTTGAAAAGAAAGTTAGTATAAGGTAGGACGCCTCACAATTCCTAACAACAACTTAAAACACCTTACGAAACCTTAAAACTCGATAATAAACCTAATGAATTAGTTGAAGTCGTTTGAACATCGTACGATAACTCTACACATGTTACGAACCTTATGCGACATTAGCTACATGAAAAGCACATTAGAATAATGTAGGGTGCGTTACAACTCCTATGAACACCTTACATCACCGTACGAAACGTTAAAACTCCATAATAAACCTAATGAATTCGTCCGAGTCCTTTGAACGTCATACGGCAACTTAACCCATCTTACGACTGTGTATGCCATATTAGCATCTAGAAAAGCACGTTAGTATAATGTACGACGCCTTACAACTCCTAACAACACCTTACAACACCGTATGATACCTTAAAACTCTATAATAAACCTAATGATATCGTCTGACTCCTTTGAACATCGTACGACAACTCAGGACATCTTATGACTCTATATGCACATTAGCACCTTGAAAAGCAAGTTACTATAATGTAGGACGCCTTGCAATTTCTAACAACACCTTAAAACACCTTATGAAACCTTAAAACTCGATAATAAAACTAATGAATTCGTTGAAGTCGTTTGAACATCGTACGATAACTCTACACATGTTACGACTCTTTTGCGACATTAGCTACATGAAATGCACGTTAGAATAATGTAGGGTGCGGTACAACTCCTATGAACACCTTACATCACCATACGAAACTTTATAACTCCATAATAAACCTAATGAATTCGTCCGAGTCCTTTGAACGTCATACGGCAACTTAACGCATCTTACGACTCTGTATGCCATATTAGCACCTAGAAAAGCAAGTTAGTATAATGTACGACGCCTTACAACTCCTAACAACACCTTACAACACCTTACAACACCGTATGATACCTTAAAACTCCTTAATAAACCTAATGATTTCGTCTGACTCCTTTGAACATCGTACGACAACTCAGGACATCTTATGACTCTATATGCACATTAGCACCTTGAAAAGCAAGTTAGTATAATGTAGGACGCCTTACAATTCCTAACAACAAATTCAAACACCTTTTGAAACCTTAAAACTCGATAATAAACCTAATGAATTCGTTGAAGTCCTTTGAACATTGTACGATAACTCAAGACATGTTACGACTCTTATGCGACATTAGCTACATGAAAAGCATGTTAGAATAATGTAGGGTGCGTTACAACTCCTATGAACACCTTACATCACCGTACGAAACATTAAAACTCCATAATAAACCTAATGAATTCGTCTGAGTCCTTTGAACGTCATACGGCAACTTAACGCATCTTACGACTCTTTATCCCATATTAGCACCTTGAAAAGCACAATAGTATATTGTACGACGCCTTACAACTCCTTACAACACTGTACGAAACCTTAAAACTCCATAATAACCCTATTGAATTCGTCTGAATCCTTTGAACATCGTACGACAACTTAGGACATCATATGACTCTATATGCACAGTAGTACCTTGAATAGCACGTTAGTATAATTAGGACGCCTTACAATTACTAACAACACCTTAAAACACCGTACGAAACCTTATAACTTTATAATAAACCTAATGAAATGGTCGAAGTCCTTTGAACATCATACGACAACTCAAGACATGTTAAGACTCTGTATGCGACATTAGCTACATGAAAAGCACGTTAGAATAATTTTGGTGCGTTACAACTCCTATGAACAACTTACATCACCGTACGAAACATTAAAACTCCATAATAAACCTAATGAATTCGTCTGAGTCCTTTGAACTTCATACGGCAACTTAACGCATCTTACGACTCTTTATCCCATATTAGCACCTTGAAAAGCACGTTAGTATATTGTACGACGCCTTACAACTCATTACAACACTGTACGAAACCTTAAACTCCATAATAACCCTATTGAATTCGTCTGAATCCTTTGAACATCGTACGACAACTTAGGACATCATATGACTCTATATGCACAGTAGTACCTTGAATAGCACGTTAGTATAATTAGGACGCCTTACAATTACTAACAACACCTTAAAACACCGTACGAAACCTTATAACTTTATAATAAACCTAATGAAATGGTCGAAGTCCTTTGAACATCGTACGACAACTCAAGAAATGTTAAGACTTTGTATGCGACATTAGCTACATGAAAACCACGTTAGAATAATGTAAGACGCGTTACAACTCATAAGAACACCTTACATCACCGTACGTAACTTTAAAACTTCATAATAAACCTAATGAAATTCGTCTGAGTCCTTTGAACGTCATACGGCAACTTAACTCATCTTACGACTCTTTATCCCATATTAGCACCTTGAAAAACACGCTAGTATATTGTACGACGCCTTACAACTCCTTACAACACTGTACGAAACCTTAAACTCCATAATAACCCTATTGAATTCGTCTGAGTCCTTTGAACATCGTACGACAACTTAGGACATCATACGACTCTATATGCACATTAGCACCTTGAATAGCACGTTAGTATAATTAGGACGCCTTAGAATTCCTAACAACACCTTAAAACACCGTACGAAACCTTATAACTTCATAATAAACCTAATGAAATGGTCGAAGTCCTTTGAACATCGTACGACAACTCAAGAAATGTTAAGACTCTGTATGCGACATTAGCTACATGAAAAGCACGTTAGAATAATGTAAGACGCGTTACAACTCCTAAGAACACCTTACATCACCGTACGTAACTTTAAAACTCCATAATAAACCTAATAAATTTGTCTGAGTCCTTTGAACGTCATACGGCAACTTAACGCATCTTACAACTCTGTATGCCATATTAGCACCTAGAAAAGCACGTTAGTATAATGTACGACGCCTTACCACTCCTAACAACACCTTACAACATCGTACGATACCTTAAAATTCCATAATAAACCTAATGATTTCGTCTGACTCCTTTGAATATCGTACGACAACTCAGGACATCTTATGACTCTATATGCACATTAGCACCTTGAAAAGCAAGTTAGTATAATGTAAGACGCCTTACAATTCCTAAGAACACCTTAAAACACCTTATGAAACCTTAAAACTCGATAATAAAACTAATGAATTCGTTGAAGTCGTTTGAACGTCGTACGATAACTCTACACATGTTACGACTCTTTTGCGACATTAGCTACATGAAAAGCACGTTAGAGTAATGTAGGGTGCGGTACAACTCCTATGAACACCTTACATCACCATACGAAACATTAAAACTCCATAATAAACCTAATGAATTCATCTGAGTCCTTTGAACGTCATACGACAACTTAACGCATCTTACGACTCTGTATGCCATATTAGCACCTAGAAAAGCACGTTAGTATAATGTACAACGCCTTTCAACTCCTAAAAACACTTTACAACACCGTATGATACCTTAAAACTCCTTAAAAAACCTAATGATTTCGTCTGACTCCTTTGAACATCGTACGACAACTCAGGACATCTTATGACTCTATATGCACATTAGCACCTTGAAAAGCAAGTTAGTATAATGTAGGACGCCTTACAATTCCTAACAACACCTTCAAACACCTTTTGAAACCTTAAAACTCGATAATAAACCTAATGAATTCGTTGAAGTCCTTTGAACATTGGACGATAACTCAAGACATGTTACGACTCTTATGCGACATTAGCTACATGAAAAGCATGTTAGAATAATGTAGGGTGCGTTACAACTCCTATGAACACCTTACATCACCGTACGAAACATTAAAACTCCATAATAAACCTAATGAATTCGTCTGAGTCCTTTGAACGTCATACGGCAACGTAACGCATCTTACGACTCTTTATCCCATATTAGCACCTTGAAAAGCACGTTAGTATATTGTACGACGCCTTACAACTCCTTACAACACTGTACGAAACCTTAAAACTCCATAATAACCCTATTGATTTCGTCTGAGTCCTTTGAACATCGTACGACAACTTAGGACATCATATGACTCTATATGCACATTAGCACCTTGAATAGCACGTTAGTATAATTAGGACGCCTTAGAATTCCTAACAACACCTTAAAACACCGTACGAAACCTTATAACTTCATAATAAACCTAATGAAATGGTCGAAGTCCTTTGAACATCGTACGACAACTCAAGAAATGTTAAGACTCTGTATGCGACATTAGCTACATGAAAAGCACGTTAGAATAATGTAAGACGCGTTACAACTCCTAAGAACACCTTACATCACCGTACGTAACTTTAAAACTTCATAATAAACCTAATGAATTCGTCTGAGTCCTCTGAACGTCATACGGCAACTTAACGCATCTTACGACTCTTTATCCCATATTAGCACCTTGAAAAACATGCTAGTATATTGTACGACGCCTTACAACTCCTTACAACACTGTACGAAACCTTAAACTCCATAATAACCCTATTGAATTCGTCTGAGTCCTTTGAACATCGTACGACAACTTATGACATCATACGACTCTATATGCACATTAGCACCTTGAATAGCACGTTAGTATAATTAGGACGCCTTAGAATTCCTAACAACACCTTAAAACACCGTACGAAACCTTATAACTTCATAATAAACCTAATGAAATGGTCGAAGTCCTTTTAACATCGTACGACAACTCAAGAAATGTTAAGACTCTGTATGCGACATTAGCTACATGTAAAGCACGTTAGAATAATGTAAGACGTGTTACAACTCCTAAGAACACCTTACATCACCGTACGTAACTTTAAAACTTCATAATAAACCTAATGAATTCGTCTGAGTCCTTTGAACGTCATACGGCAACTTAACGCATCTTACGACTCTTTATCCCATATTAGCACCTTGAAAAACACGCTAGTATATTGTACGACGCCTTACAACTCCTTACAACACTGTACGAAACCTTAAACTCCATAATAACCCTATTGAATTCGTCTGAGTCCTTTGAACATCGTACGACAACTTATGACATCATACGACTCTATATGCACATTAGCACCTTGAATAGCACGTTAGTATAATTAGGACGCCTTAGAATTCCTAACAACACCTTAAAACACCGTACGAAACCTTATAACTTCATAATAAACCTAATGAAATGGTCGAAGTCCTTTGAACATCGTACGACAACTCAAGAAATGTTAAGACTCTGTATGCGACATTAGCTACATGAAAAGCACGTTAGAATAATGTAAGACGCGTTACAACTCCTAAGAACACCTTACATCACCGTACGTAACTTTAAAACTTCATAATAAACCTAATGAATTCGTCTGAGTCCTCTGAACGTCATACGGCAACTTAACGCATCTTACGACTCTTTATCCCATATTAGCACCTTGAAAAACATGCTAGTATATTGTACGACGCCTTACAACTCCTTACAACACTGTACGAAACCTTAAACTCCATAATAACCCTATTGAATTCGTCTGAGTCCTTTGAACATCGTACGACAACTTATGACATCATACGACTCTATATGCACATTAGCACCTTGAATAGCACGTTAGTATAATTAGGACGCCTTAGAATTCCTAACAACACCTTAAAACACCGTACGAAACCTTATAACTTCATAATAAACCTAATGAAATGGTCGAAGTCCTTTTAACATCGTACGACAACTCAAGAAATGTTAAGACTCTGTATGCGACATTAGCTACATGTAAAGCACGTTAGAATAATGTAAGACGTGTTACAACTCCTAAGAACACCTTACATCACCGTACGTAACTTTAAAACTTCATAATAAACCTAATGAATTCGTCTGAGTCCTTTGAACGTCATACGGCAACTTAACGCATCTTACGACTCTTTATCCCATATTAGCACCTTGAAAAACACGCTAGTATATTGTACGACGCCTTACAACTCCTTACAACACTGTACGAAACCTTAAACTCCATAATAACCCTATTGAATTCGTCTGAGTCCTTTGAACATCGTACGACAACTTAGGACATAATACGACTCTATATGCACATTAGCACCTTGAATAGCACGTTAGTATAATTAGGACGCCTTAGAATTCCTAACAACACCTTAAAACACCGTAAGAAACCTTATAACTTCATAATAAACCTAATGAAATGGTCGAAGTCCTTTGAACATCGTACGACAACTCAAGAAATGTTAAGACTCTGTATGCGACATTAGCTACATGAAAAGCACGTTAGAATAATGTAAGACGCGTTACAACTCCTAAGAACACCTTACATCACCGTACGTAACTTTAAAACTTCATAATAAACCTAATAAATTTGTCCGAGTCCTTTGAACGTCATACGGCAACTTAACGCATTTTTCGATTCTGTATGCCATATTAGCACCTAGAAAAGCACGTTAGTATAATGTACGACGCCTTACAACTCATAACAACACCTTACAACATCGTACGATACCTTAAAATTCCATAATAAACCTTTGAATATCGTACGACAACTCAGGACATCTTATGACTCCATATGCACATTAGCACCTTGAAAAGCAAGTTAGTATAATGTAGGACGCCTTACAATTCCTAACAACACCTTAAAACACCTTATGAAACCTTAAAACTCGATAATAAACCAAATGAATTCGTTGAAGTCCTTTGAACATCGTACGATAACTCAAGACATGATACGACTCTTATGCGACATTAGCTAGATGAAAAGCATGTTAGAATAATGTAGGGTGCGTTACAACTCCTATGAACACCTTACATCACCGTACGAAACATTAAAACTCCCTAATAAACCTAATGAATTCGTCTGAATCCTTTGAACGTCATACGGCAACTTAACGCATCTTACGACTCTTTATCCCATATTAGCACCTTGAAAAGCACGTTAGTATATTGTACGACGCCTTACAACTCCTTACAACACTGTACGAAACCTTAAAACTCCATAATAACCCTATTGAATTCGTCTGAGTCCTTTGAACATCGTACGACAACTTAGGACATCATATGACTCTATATGCACATTAGCACCTCGAATAGCACGTTAGTATAATTAGGACGCCTTACAATTCCTAACAACACCTTAAAACACCGTACGAAACCTTATAACTTTATAATAAACCTAATGAAATGGTCGAAGTCCTTTGAACATCATACGAAAAGTCAAGACATATTAAGACTCTGTATGCGACATTAGCTACATGAAAAGCACGTTAGAATAATGTAAGACGCGTTACAACTCCTAAGAACACCTTACATCACCGTACGTAACTTTAAAACTCCATATTAAACCTAATAAATTTGTCGGAGTCCTTTGAACGTCATACGGAAACTTAACGCATCTTTCAACTCTTTATCCCATATTAGCACCTAGAAAAACACGCTAGTATATTGTACGACGCCTTACAACTCCTTACAACACTGTACGAAACCTTAAACTCCATAATAACCCTATTGAATTCGTCTGAGTCCTTTGAACATCGTACGACAACTTAGGACATCATACGACTCTATATGCACATTAGCCCCTTGAATAGCACGTTAGTATAATTAGGACGCCTTACAATTCCTAACAACACCTTAAAACACCTTATGAAACCTTAAATCTCGATAATAAACCTAATGAATTCGTTGAAGTCCTTTGAACATCGTACGATAACTCAAGACATGTTACGACTCTTATGCGACATTAGCTACATGAAAAGCATGTTAGAATAATGTAGGGTGCGTTACAACTCCTATGAACACCTTACATCACCGTACGAAACTTTAAAACTCCATAATAAACCTAATGAATTCGTCCGAGTCCTTTGAACGTCATACAGCAACTTAACGCATCTACAACTCTGTATGCCATATTAGCAGCTAGAAAAGCACGTTAGTATAATGTACGACGCCTTACAACTCCTAACAACACCTTACAACACCGTATGATACCTTAAAACTTCTTAATAAACCTAATGATTTCGTCTGACTCTTTTGAACATCGTACGACAACTCAGGACACTTTATGACTCTATATGCACATTAGCACCTTGAAAAGCAAGTTAGTATAATGTAGGACGCGTTGCAATTCCTAATAACAACTTCAAACACCTTTTGAAACCTTAAAACTCGATAATAAACCTAATGAATTCGTTGAAGTCCTTTGAACATCGTACGATAACTCAAGACATGTTACGACTCTTATGCGACATTAGCTACATGAAAAGCATGTTAGAATAATGTAGGGTGCGTTACAACTCCTATGAACACCTTACATCACCGTACGAAACATTAAAACTCCCTAATAAACCTAATGAATTCGTCTGAGTACTTTGAACGTCATACGGCAACTTAACGCATCTTACGACTCTTTATCCCATATTAGCACCTTGAAAAGCACGTTAGTATATTGTACGACGCCTTACAACTCCTTACAACACTGTACGAAACCTTAAAACTCCATAATAACCCTATTGAATTCGTCTGAGTCCTTTGAACATCGTACGACAACTTAGGACATCATACGACTCTATATGCACATTAGCACCTTGAATAGCACGTTAGTATAATTAGGACGCCTTACAATTCCTAACAACACCTTAAAACACCGTACGAAACCTTATAACTTCAAAATAAACCTAATGAAATGGTCGAAGTCCTTTGAACGTCGTACGACAACTCAAGACATGTTAAGACTCTGTATGCGACATTAGCTACATGAAAACCACGTTAGAATAATGTAAGACGCGTTACAACTCCTAAGAACACCTTACATCACCGTACGTAACTTTAAAACTCCATAATAAATCTAATAAATTTGTCCGAGTCCTTTGAACGTCATACGGCAACTTAACGCATCTTTCGATTCTGTATGCCATATTAGCATCTAGAAAAGCACGTTAGTATAATGTACGACGCCTTACAACTCCTAACAACACCTTACAACATCGTACGATACCTTAAAATTCCATAATAAACCTAATGATTTCGTCTGACTCCTTTGAACATCGTACGACAACTCAGGACATCTTATGACTCTATATGCACATTAGCACCTTGAAAAGCAAGTTAGTATAATATAGGACGCCTTACAATTCCTAACAACACCTTAAAACACCTTATGAAACCTTAAAGCTCGATAATAAACCTAATGAATTCGTTGAAGTCCTTTGAACATCGTACGATAACTCAAGACATTTTACGACTCTTATGCGACATTAGCTACATGTAAAGCATGTTAGAATAATGTAGGGTGCGTTACAACTCTTATGAACACCTTACATCACCGTACGAAACTTTAAAACTCCATAATAAACCTAATGAATTCGTCCGAGTCCTTTGAACGTCATACAACAACTTGACGCATCTTACTACTCTGTATGCCATATTAGCACCTAGAAAAGCACGTTAGTATAATGTACGACGCCTTACAACTCCTAACAACACCTTACAACACCGTATGATACCTTAAAACTCCTTAATAAACCTAATGATTTAGTCTGACTCCTTTGAACATCGTACGACAACTCAGGACACTTTATGACTCTATATGCACATTAGCACCTTGAAAAGCAAGTTAGTATAATGTAGGACGCCTTGCAATTCCTAACAACAACTTCAAACACCTTTTGAAACCTTAAAACTCGATAATAAACCTAATGAATTCGTTGAAGTCCTTTGAACATCGTACGATAACTCAAGACATCTTACGACTCTTATGCGACATTAGCTACATGAAAAGCATGATAGAATAATGTAGGGTGCGTTACAACTCCTATGAACACCTTACATCACCGTACGAAACATTAAAACTCCATAATTAACCTAATGAATTCGTCTGAGTCCTTTGAACGCCATACGGCAACTTAACGCATCTTACGACTCTTTATCCCATATTAGCACCTTGAAAAGCACGTTAGTATATTGTACGACGCCTTACAACTCCTTACAACACTGTACGAAACCTTAAAACTCCGTAATAACCCTATTGAATTCGTCTGAGTTCTTTGAACATCGTACGACAACTTAGGACATCATATGACTCTATATGCACATTAGCACCTTGAATAACACGTTAGTATAATTAGGACGCCTTACAATTCCTAACAACACTTTAAAACACCGTACGAAACCTTATAACTTTATAATAAACCTAATGAAATGGTCGAAGTCCTTTGAACATCATACGATAACTCAAGACATGTTAAGACTCTGTATGCGACATTAGCTACATGAAAAGAACGTTAGAATAATGTAAGACGCGTTACAACTCCTAAGAACACCTTACATCACCGTACGTAACTTTAAAACTCCATAATAAACCTAATGAATTCGTCTGAGTCCTTTGAACGTCATACGGCAACTTAACGCATCTTACGACTCTTTATCCCATATTAGCACCTTGAAAAACACGCTAGTATATTGTACGACGCCTTACAACTCCTTACAACACTGTACGAAACCTTAAACTCCATAATAACCCTATTGAATTCGTCTAAGTCCTTTGAACATCGTACGACAACTTAGGACATCATACGACTCTATATGCACATTAGCACCTTGAATAGCACGTTAGTATAATTAGGACGCCTTACAATTCCTAACAACACCTTAAAACACCGTACGAAAACTTATAACTTCATAATAAACCTAATGAAATGGTCGAAGTCCTTTGAACATCGTACGACAACTCAAGACATGTTAAGACTCTGTATGCGACATTAGCTACATGAAAAGCACGTTAGAATAATGTAAGACGCGTTACAACTCCTAAGAACACCTTACATCACCGTACGTAACTTTAAAACTCCATAATAAACCTAATGAATTCGTCTGAGTCCTTTGAACGTCATACGGCAACTTAACGCATCTTACGACTCTTTATCCCATATTAGCACCTTTAAAAACACGCTAGTATATTGTACGACGCCTTACAACTCCTTACAACACCGTACGAAACCTTAAACTCCATAATAACCATATTGAATTCGTCTAAGTCCTTTGAACATCGTACGACAACTTAGGACATCATACGACTCTATATGCACATTAGCACCTTGAATAGCACGTTAGTATAATTAGGACGCCTTACAATTCCTAACAACACCTTAAAACACCGTACGAAACCTTATAACTTCATAATAAACCTAATGAAATGGTCGAAGTCCTTTGAACATCGTACGACAACTCAAGACATGTTAAGACTCTGTATGCGACATTAGCTACATGAAAAGCACGTTAGAATAATGTAAGACGCGTTACAACTCCTAAGAACACCTTACATCACCGTACGTAACTTTACTCCATAATAAACCTAATAAATTTGTCCGAGTCCTTTGAACGTCATACGGCAACTTAACGTATCTTTCGATTATGTATGCCATATTAGAACCTAGAAAAGCACGTTAGTATAATGTACGACGCCTTACAACTCCTAACAACACCTTACAACATCGTACGATACCTTAAAATTCCATAATAAACCTAATGATTTCGTCTGACTCCTTTGAACATCGTACGACAACTCAGGACATCTTATGACTCTATATGCACATTAGCTGATAGGTTCAATTGGATCGATGATATTGCTCAATGATCAGAATGATTCATACACAAACACAGTTCAATCACAAACACAATTCATTACTAAATAATTCTCTTGTATTTGATGATCAAAGCAAATCTGCAGTACAAATGTAGGAGAAAATAAATCACACACACTTAGTTCTCTCTCTAAGGTGAATATGTGAATCAGACTCTCACCTCACACTCTCTCACTACATGCTTTAAGCAACAAAATACATTTTAGGGAAAATAACAAAATAAACCCTAAACTATACATAAATGTATAAAATAAGTACAAAGTAAATCTTAACTGGAAATAACCCTAACAGTACTCCCCCTAAGATTTATCTTTGGACTTCAACAAAATCTTCAAACAGTTTTCATCTTTTTCAGCTTCAATCTCTCTCACCAATCTTCAGATTCTTCTTTGACATCCAGCAACTCTTTCCCTTTGAATTCTTCTTGTTCTTTCAATGGTTCCTCGATGCATGACTTGAACTTTTCTGCGGTCTTTGCTTGTCTTGGTTTTGACTCGTTTGTGAGAATTGAGCAGGCATTCATACGTCTTAGAGAATCAAGAGTTAAACCTGCAAAATCAATGTTAGCGTAAAATTCAAATGGCATTTCTTTCCCTTTGACTTGCACTTCCAATGTATCCTTTGCAGTCACGCGCATAAACTCTATCTCTGGTATATCAACTTTCCCAAGGTTAGCATTGAGTAATGCCTTCCTTACACGTATCTTCTCTGACGCAGCTGCAATCACCTCGATCATCACCACAAACAAGTTTCTATCAGCTTCAGCAACTTTGTCTTTGCATTTTTCCATTCTGTAACTTCTCATGTGATCAATGTAAGATGGATGCAATAATTTCAGCTCAAATGTACTGAATAAGGTGATCATGTCCTTATCCCAATCATCCATATTTCGTACAAGTTTCAACTCAAAAGTTTCCTGATTGTAGAAAACTTTAAGAATTGGCTTAGTCGCTTGAGAACCATCAAACACTTTTAACCCTGGATCAGTCACCTTGTCAAAGTATTCGTCAGAAAATTCTTCTAAGTACATATCCTCACTTACTACCAACTTCTTTTGCTTTCTTGTTTTCTTCGATTGAACATAGGCACTATCCTCCTGTTGACCTCTAAATTCCAAATACTTCGGTAACCAGCTTATCCCAGCATCAAGCAACATTGTGCATTTATCACCACGCTCCGCATGCGTGTGATTTATCAGTCTTAGCTTGTGCAACTCTTTCAAATCTTGCACCTCTAATTTGAAAATACTAGAGTAATATTGGTATACATCGCATAAACCATTAACTCTTTTAATCATGAAAGCATCAAACACTTCGTCATATTTCCACGCTATGATTTTTACCTTCTTGGACTTTTCCGGTACGATCATCGAATCAAGAAGTTCAGCAATCGACTGACCCTTGCTCAGCAGTGATCTCACAACATCACCTGCTGTGGCTGATTTATGCCATGATTCACGTACATCCATAGGTATATTGTATGCGTCACCTCACTTGGAAACATATCCATCAATTCATGCCTCTTTTTGTGCGCATTCTCTGGTAAAGCCATTACCGGTATATCTTTTGGTCCGAGAACTTTGTATCTCTTGGTCAGCTCATAGTACTGAGGGGTGTTGTAATCCAGATAAAACATCCGATTATACATCTTCTCAGTCTTCATAAAGCTTACAACAATTTTCTTCAGAGATTCATGTTTCAACTTCTTCAAAGTTCTGTATGGATAGTTCCTCGAACTCAACCATTCTCGCATATTTCTGTTGGACATCTCTTCCGGATTTTGATGATAAAGCTCTTGTGGAGGTAAATCTTCGATATTCAAACTTTCTTGTAACGGTGTCCACTCACCCATTTCAACTATAAATTCTTTCTCATCAGCAGCAGCTTTATCTTGTGCAGTCACACATTTCTCATACTCTTCATTAATTTGACTCATAGTCAGCCCATTCAGATACACTGCATTATACTTCATCTTCTCAAGATACGCAAATCGTTCAGGCAAGTCAGCTGGAATCTCATGATCAGGATTGGGTTCAGGCTCAACCTTAGGTTCAGATTCTGTGAAGTCAATGTCATCTAAGTCATCTAGTGCCTCTATCATAGGTGCATTATCAGTTTGAACCGGCTCAAACTGACTTACTTCTTCTGTCATAGTTTCACGCACATTCTCAACCATTTCAAGTACTTTAGGCACTTCTTCAACCAATACAGATTCAGATTGAATCGGCTCAATCTGAACTGTTTCTCCAGTTTCAGCTACTTTCACAGTATCATCAAACTTTGCCATTTCTACCACCTCAGTTTCAGCTACAGTTACAGATTGAATCGGCTCAATCTGCACTGTCTCATCAGTTTTTGCTTTCTTTGAAACAAATGCTTCTTCAGTAATCTCCGGTACAACATCTAACTTCCTTTTTCCCTCAGCCTTGTCAGAATTGACAGAATCAGCAGCAGCTTCGTCGGGAATAATAATTGGAGATTCAACCCTTATGCCCACATTCTTTGTTCCACGCGCTCGAGTATAGTACACTTTTGCTTCTTGAGAAGGTTCAGTCACTTCCATTACTTCATCTGAAAAATCTTTATCTGATGTGGACCCTGACTTCTTCGATCTAGTTTCTTCTAACCATTTCTCCAACATTTCTTTTTCAGCATCAAGAGTATTACATTCTGCCTTCAACTCTTTATAATAATACTTCAACGTTTCATGTTCCTCCTTCAAAGCTTCATGATCAGACTTCAACTTTCCATAATAAACCTTCATCTTCAGATAATCAGCATCTAAAGCTTTGAAAGTTTCAAGATTCTGATTGTGAGTAGCCCAAAACTCTTCTAACCTTTTCTTCTTTCGTTCATTCGATGCTTTCAACTGTTCATTTGCATCTACGAGTTTTGCTACCATCTCTTCTAGCTCAGCAATCCTCCTTTTATCTTCATTCAAATCAACACTTGAAGCAATTTTTGGCGAAGACTCCAAAACTTGTTCAATGTTTTCAGCAACCGGAGTTGATGTGGTGGGTATATCAACTGGAACAGTAATGCCAGCATCAGTGTCATCAACTATCTGTGCAATAGTCTCTACCTCGGCCATTACTTCCTGAGCGATCTGAACAACATCTATCTATTTAGGCTCATCAACACATGCTATCAAACTTGGTTTCTCCACAATCACAGACTTAGATCTTCGAGATCTAACATACTGAACAGTAATATTCCTTGGAGTTTCAATGTCAACCTCTTCAGCCACACTAGCAACCTCAACAGGTTCTTTATTCGCAACTGGTTCAACAACTTCGACATTTTCTATCTCCAACTCCATTGGTTCAGCTATCTCAATATTCTCTGCCTCCTCTGAAACAGATTCAGCATCATCATCACCATCATTTCCACTATCATCACCATCATCATTTCCACTATCATCACCATCATCATTATCTTCTTCTTCTTCGTCCTCAGATCCATCTTCTTCATCTTCTGGATGACGAGCAGCATACTCATCATCATCCAACAGATTGTCAGGCACCTCATCAACAAGGTCCTGTGGATTAACTATCTCTCCTTGTGAAATATGATGATATACAGCTTCAATATCTTCCTCATTATTTGCTATATCCCTCATATAGGCAAATAAATCAACACTTTGAACATTCCCGATACTCATCTTCCTATAAGATAGATCATTCATGTCCTCAGTATACAGTATCCCTCCAGCAACACCTTCTTCTCTGATGATTGGATATGCAACATTAATCATCAGTTGCAAGAATCTCGGATACATGAGAAACTTGAACCTTTTACCCTTCACAAGGTTGAAGACAAAACCATTCATAATCCATTTTGACATGTTAAATGGTTTGTTTTCTGCTATGGCAACTATTGGGGATGCAATGTCAGATGGAAAATTGTCGAAACCAGCACTCCTTCTTGACATGCACTGCTGAATCACATAGCACAGTAACTTCCACTTCTTCCCCAATCTTGCCCTTACAAATTGTGACTTTGGAAATACAGGAGGATGACCCATATTCACAAAGCACGCTTGACATTTAGCATTTGTCAACTCATCATTTGCACCTATCTCATCCTCATCAATCCTTAATGTTGTTCTGATAGCTTTTTCAGATACAGTCAATTCCAACTCTCTTGTAATATTCCCTCTAACAACAGTCACTCCAGCCTCATTTCTAACCACCTCAGCCGTCCTCCAAAACCTTTTGATCAATCTTGCATATATGACCGGCTTAGCACACATAGCATAAACATACTTTGTCCTCTTGATAAATCTCATCATATCTCTGTATCCTTCAGTCTCAGGAATAGACTCATCCAAACAGGCAACTAAATTGTGCTTGGGTTCAAACTTCAAATTCTCCATCTGTTAAAACAAAAACAAAACACAAACAAGACAAATGTGTTAGATTCTTCATTAATAAATTTCAAATTTTCATAAGTGTTTGAACACAAAGTTATAAAAGTAAAACATTCACATAATCATTTTAACTCCTAAATTGATCTAACAAACTGATTTGCATCATTTTGACCAGAACAACTTTGAATTTTAATGATCATACAACATTTTACAATTTAACATGTTAACACTTAAGAACAAATATTTGACATTCATAAGATGAAGTTTTTTAACATGTTTTAGTTCAGTTTTAACAAGGATTTGTCACTTTTAACACATATTTCATCATTTTCAAGTTAACACTTAAAAGCATTTATCAGGTCATCAATGGCAGTTTTGACAGTTATGAGCATTTTGGTTGATTCTGTTGATTTTAAGGAATTTTGTTGCAATTTAATGATTGATTGTTAATGATCGACAGTTTTTACACTTAAAACAACATTCGATTTTAGTTTTAACATTCAAAATCAAAGTGTCGATTCAGTGATCAAAAACACTGTTCATCATCGTTTTTCGTTTTACCGATCGATTTGCAGGTTTATCAAGATCAAATCATTTAAACAATACCTTATTCAATCGATCAGACTTGTTACGGAACAAACGATTGAATATGATAATCAAACTATTTTAAGTGCAGGGGATTTGCTTGAAAGTGTGAGTGAAAAATGATAAGTGTTTGTGAAGAGGCGGGTTTTTATATGGTTGAAAAATTAGGTCAAACATGAGGTGTCGGGTCAACACTTTGGGACGGGTAAGCATAAAAGCCCAATAAGCCTTGACGGGTCAAGCACTGTCGAGCCGCGTCAGTCACTGTTGGGACGGGTCAAGTACTTGGGACGGGTCACAACATGAGACGGGTCAACAAAACACCATGTAAAAACACTTGACGGGTCAATCACTGTAGAGACGGGTAAAAGTTAGGAACAACTACACCTGTTTGGTTTTACTCATCACCCGGCAGCATAGTAGTCTTCACAACATCACCCGGCTTGTACAATAACCTGTTTGTTCATTACCCGGCTGCATAGTGATACCTTCATCACCCGGCTTGCTTTTCTTCTTCACCCGTCAAAACAGTTGTCTTCTTTATCACCCGGCATGCTTTTCTTCATCACCCGGCAACACAGTTGCTTCCACTATTACCCGGCAACATAGTGTTATGCACTTACACGGCAAGATAACTTCTCTTTTACCCGGCTGTATAGTGATAACCTTTCTTCACCCGGCTGTATAGTGACACAACTTGTCACCCGGCAGATATTAAAGACTTCTTCACCCGACATAATTTTGACATGTTCATTGCCCGGCCATACAGTAGTCATAATATCTTCACCCTGCTTCACTTCTTTTTCTCAATCACCCGGCTTATATCAGACACACAACTTTGCTCGGCTGAACAGTGTCTTCATTACCCTGCAGAACAGTTGTTTCTGATATCTTTGCCCGGCTACAACACTTGAGCAATTTTTCTCAACTTTTCTCGTCTGTTGAGTTTTTCAAATGCATTTATTGCACCTGCAAACATTCTCGACATATTAATTAGACAAGACATCCTTAAAAGAATTTGTCACATTAATTATCAACAACATAAGAAAAGGCAACAAATTAATTCCAATTAAAACATTTTCCTTTTTCTTTAATTTTCACAAAAATATTTTTGCACAACCAAAATTTCTATATCCCGAAGCAATTTCTGAAAAACACATCACAAGACCTTGGGTTTGTTTTTAACACAACCATTACCTTTGCTTTTCATACCACAAATCTTGTTCATTCAAAACACACTTATTCAAAATATTTTTGGATTTTTGCAAATAATTTTCATCTTCAATTTATTCTCCCCCTAAACTTGAAATTTCTAGAAATTTTTAAGTTTAACAAGGATGTCGATGTGTCAATAATGATTCCAAATGCC
This sequence comes from Tagetes erecta, assembly GCA_030867185.1. Lineage (NCBI taxonomy): Eukaryota > Viridiplantae > Streptophyta > Magnoliopsida > Asterales > Asteraceae > Tagetes > Tagetes erecta. Next base: position 29,494,455 of record CM061493.1, on the reverse strand, counting down.
TGCACACACAAAGCACACACATTAAAATAAAAACATATGCAATGCAATGAATCAAAATATCGCAATGAGATCATACCACACATTATCTGAACATGTTTTGCAAGTTTTGAATAGACATTTGACTTATGTTTGATTGAGTGATGATATGAAAACATACCAATTAGCTCGAGTTGACACACTTACTTTTTCAGTATCATGATGAGATTAAGGTTCGATTAAAATGACTTATGTGACCCACATGTATACATATGTCAACATATTTCCTTATCAACTACTACCTGAATGCATATTGCAAAAAAACCTGGTCACTTACAATCATAATCAATGTGGAATATGGGTTCTATTCGGATTTGGTCCACTTTGGGACTTCTTTTTAATTCCATTTTTGAATTTTTCATTTCCTATCGTTCCCCTTGGGATTCTTCTGAATTACTTTTTGGAATTTTTGTTTGGTGATGGTCCATATTTGGGACTCTTTTTGTTCCAACTTTGGGAATCTTTTGCTGCACCTTGAAGCTCAAAAGAGACTTCGTGTGAGACTTCAGGTCTGTGGATACCACAACAAAGAAGCTCACGATGCGGTTCATCACACTGAAAAGACTGCATCGTTACCCGATCATGCACAACTATCATCCCAAGAAATCCATCAAAAGATATATATCTAGACATGTATAGCAATGGAACTTAACACAAAGATCATTGAGTTTATATTTGTCAACAATCAACTTACTTTTTCAGTCTAATTGTCTGAGCTGTCTAGCACACCAATTAACATTCATCAGTCTTTATTAAAAATGATGTAACAAATAATGTCTAGTGTAACTATCATTTCTCACTTTTTGCAATATAGATTCTTATGACATGATGTTTTCCTTTTCTTTTTGCTTTTATATTTTGTTTTTCTTTTTCTTTTTCATGAACACACACAATGCAAAACAATAAAATAAAAGACAAAGGAATCAATACTTGGCATCAACTTATTTTATTTTTTTACTTTTATATTTTTCTGATTTTTGTTTGTTTTTCGAAAAATAGAATCAATCATGATTGATTAATCCTATGGATTGAATTAAGAATTCAAACCGGCCTGACAAAAAGTGTTAGGGTTATTTCCTGTTAAGATTTACTTTGTATTTTGTTTATATGTTTGTATAGTTTAGGGTTTATTATGTATTTTCCTTAAACTTGCATTTTGTTTGTTATAAGCATGTAGTGTGCGTGTGTTAGGAGAGAGGCTAGATCACTTTTACACTGTTAGAGAGAGAATTAACTGTGTGTGATTTTGTTTCTCCTGCACTTGTACTACGAATTGCTTTGATCATCAATATACAAGAGAATTTATGAGTATGAACTGTGTTTGTGATTGAATCGTTTGTTTGTACACTTTATTCTGATCATTTGAGTGATTGTATCGATCCAATTGAACCTATCAATTGGTATCAGAGCTAGATTACCGTGTTTCTTCGCTGTTCTTAAGCAAAACACATCAAAAATCGCTCAAAAACAATGATCTGAATGAATTGTTGGTGTTTTTAGGTGTGATTCATCATCATAATCACTCTAATACTCAACGATTGTGCAGATTTCATCAGATCATCATCAGATCTGAGAAATTGTGAAACAACTGTTCGATAGAATTTTTCACAAATTCATCAAAAATTGGACATGTTTCAGATTGATTGATATAAGGGATTGTTAATCGGATTGATTCACAGCTTGTGTGTGAATTTTGGACAAATCGGACAAGTTTTAGACAAAACCCAGAAAAATCTCATGAAGATGATGATGAACAGTTCAGTTTTGGTTGAAGATTAACTTGCCGGGTGATATATTTGACTTAGACAATTTCCTTGGACTTAGATTTAAGAAGAAATTAGGTCCTGTGCTGCCGTGTAAGGGAATTTGTTCTAGACGGGTGAAGGATTTTGACTTGAAAAGTTGCTACTGTTCAGCCGGATCAGACACTGTTGTGCCGCGTGATACACTGTTACGCCGGGTGATAGAGAAAATACAGCCGGGTAAACTTCAACTGTGTAGCCGGGTAATTAACAAGTGCCGTGTGATCGAGTACTGTTCAGCCGGGCAAAGACTTTTGCCGTGTCAAGATTCTGCCGGGTCAAGATTATTGCCGTGTGAAGTTTTTCTTGTTGCCGGGTAACTGTTCATCCGGGTGAAGAAGAAAACAATTACAACTATTTAGCCGGGTAACTGTTTAGCCGTGTGAAGACTTATTTTTGCCGGGTGAAGAACAAATACACTGTTTAGCCGGTTGAAGAAGGATTTTCACTGTGTTGCCGTGTGACTCAATTTAGTTGTTTTTAATACTTGTTTCTTGTCTTGTCTTTAATTTCTTGTCTTAATTTTAGTATTTTAATCACTTCTTTTCAAAAATTAACAAAAACCCAAAAATATTTTTCTTAAAAAAAAAAAAAAAAAAAAAAAAAATTGTTAAAATGGCTCCTAATGATGATTCTGATAACCGTGTTCCTAGACTTTTGAATCGTGCAGATTTCAAGAACTGGACTATCAGGTTGAGACATCACTTGTGTTCTATTGATAATGACTTATGGAAATCAATTGAGAAGGGTCCTCACATTCCAACTCAGACACAACCAGATAGTGCAAGTACCTACACCAAAGACTCTACTACACCTTATCCAGAGGATAATCTGTCAGCAGAAGATTTGAGGAAAGTAAAGAATGATAGCAAGGCATATTCTTTAATGTGCAAGGGGTTGCCACTTCAAGTTCTGTCTAGATTGGATGCATATCAGACTGGTTATACATGCTTCAAGGCATTGAAGTCTATATGTGAAGGAGGAGAACAATTGAGAAGTTTGAAGAAATCAAAGCTCAAAAGACAACTGGAACTTTTTGAACATATTTTCCAAATTCACCAACTTATTCTCAACCTCAATCTCCATCAAGAGCTCAAGTTCAAGTTTCAAGTCAGAATCAGAAGAATCAGTCAGAAAATCAAAGTTCAAATGTTCAAGCCAAAGTAAAAGACGTCATGAACATCTTGTTGCAAGATGATGAAACGAAAACTGCCTTCACTGCTTTTATGGCAAGTTTTCAAGCGTACCAAGGAAGTCATTTAAGTCAAATGGACGTTGTTCTTCAAGACTTATTTGAAATGGATCCAGTGGATGTTGAGGAAATGGATCTTAACTGGCAAATGGTTATGGTAGCTTATCGTACACAAAAGCATGCATATGTTAACCGAAGCTACAAACCTCATGCAAACAAAACCGTTGGTTTTGACAAATCTAAGGCCAGATGCTTTAACTGTAACCAGTATGGTCATTTTTCAAGAGAATGTAAAGCTCCAAAGAATTTCAATGACCAAGCTAGTTCAAGCAATCAAAGTCAAGGTCAAAATTCTCAACAATCAACGATTTATCAAGGCAGAAATCAACGTTTCTTTCAGAAACCATACCAAAGTCTTCCTATGCCTGAATTGAAGGATGAAGGAAAGAAGCCAGAAGACCAAACAAAGGCGTTGGTTGTAAGTGTGAAAGACGGGTATGATTGGAGCGCTTATGCAGAACAGTTTACGTCTGATCTTACATCAAGTTTGGCACTGGTATGTGAAGTAGAAGAAGATTGGTCAGAAGAAGGGGATTGTAAGATGATTGAAGATGTGAGTGAAGATTCAGAAGATTATGACTGGAGTGCAAAATCTGATCCTACTGAAGAATCTGAGTCTGAACTTGTGCTGATGGCTACTGCCAGTGAGTCTTCATCATCTACAGAACAACCAAAGGTTAATACTGACTTGCCCCCTAACTATGTTCCATTACCTGCTGATGTCAAGGAAAGGCTATGTTCTGAACAGTGCATTCAACAAGTAGAACATTATCGAACTCATTCATTTAAAATCGGTGACAAATTAAGCAAACATGAGAAAATTCATGAACAACTTAAAATTGATCACAAAATTGCTGATGAGAAGATTTTGTCACTTAAAGAATCATGGAACAAAACCTTAAAGGAACTGGAATTAATAACCAAACAACTTGAAGAAATGACAAAGAACTTTGAACAAGAAAAAGTCGCACATGCTGTCACTCAAGTTGAATTAACAAAGGTTAAAAGCTGTAAAACCATGGTAAAACAACTCATTAATGAAAGAGGTAATAAAACAAAAACCGGGTTGGGTTTTACTCATGAACCAATGCCAAATTCAATCACTCAAACCTTACCGGAAAACTTTAATGAATTTGATCATTCACCTGAAAATGAACGAAAATTTAAAGAAATTCAAAGAAGTAAATCCGAGTCTGAAGGATCTGAGGTGTTGATTGAAAGTTTGAGGGAAGAAGATGTTTTGACAACTGAAGCTGATGATGAAGCAAGCAACAAATCTGAAAACAAATTAGAACCTGTTCTTATCCAACTTGTTGAGTATCCAAAGCTTAATCCCGAACCAGAAACACCGGTGAAGGAAGAAGGTGAATTTTCAGGATACAATGATCCTGAATACATCAGGTGGAAGAAAGAACAAAAAGCGCAAGTTGCAGCTCAGTTGATCAAGAAGCAAGAAGTGAAAAAGGCTGAAGTTTCGAATGCTAAGAAGCAAAAATCGAAAACAATGAACAATCAATCTGAAATGAAACAGTCAAAAGACAAAAATGTCTTAAAATCGAATGATAACACAAAAGTTCAAAATGTTAAAACTGACAAAGTTAAACCTGTCAAGAAAGTGTCAAAAGAAAAGAAAATCAAGTTTGTGTCTGCAGGAACGTTTGATTTGAACGGATCTTATGGTAAACCAATCAATTCTCCAATCAAATCTAACTCTGGTCTGAAAACAGGTTCAGGTCCTAAGTCTTCCGCTGTCAATGAAAAGAGAATTGAAAACAAAAAGGTGACCAAACAGAACAGTTTAAAATCGAACCAAAGTTCTATGCAATCAAAATATCAAACCAAGTCTCCACAAAAGATCGTTAATCTAAAACCGAATAACCAAGATAATGAATCACGCTTTGGTTCAACATCAAAAGTTAACAATCGGCTCTTTAGGATTAGCAAGAAACATTGTGAAATTTGTAATAGGTATAATCATGCAACTGCTGAATGTTTCTTTAACAGGTACTGCAGTTTTTGTGACAAAAGAAACCATTCTTCAGAAGAATGTTACTATAAAAAATTTTGTGATATTTGTGAGAGAAGAAACCATGACACAAAGGATTGTTTCTTTCGATCAAACTCAACTAGAGAAATGACTCCATATTCAAACTTTCAAAGAAATAATTCATTTGGTTTTCAAAATATGAGTCAAAGTCATTCTCCAGTTTTGAGAAATTTCAATCGAAACAATTCTGTTTCTAACTTTTCAAGAAATGTGCAGGTTAACCATTTTAAACCAAGAGCTTTAATGGTAAGAAATCAAAAGTTTGAAAATAACCTTGATCCTAAGCTAGAGGAAAGGTTTATTGCTTTGAGGAGAAAGCAATCATTGAACGCCAATGGGCGAAGTTATCAGCATCAAAATCTGTTGAATGAAACAAATTTTCAAAATGTTCAATACCAACAAGTTACTATTGCAGATAGATTCGGAAAACCCAAGACCGTGTGGGCCTGGGTTGACCAAACTAACTGAGTGTTTTTGTTGAAATGCAGGTACGCCCAAGAAGACCTATCAACTCATGGTTCGTTGATAGTGGGTGTAGCCGGCATATGACAGGAAACCATGCCTTGCTTCAGGATTTCAAGCTGAAAAATGGTACTCACGTAGCGTTTGGAGGTGATGCAGGTGGAAAGATCACAGGAGAAGGAACCGTATCCAATGGGGTCATTAGTTTTGATAAAGTCAACTACTGTGCACAGTTGAACTTTAACTTACTAAGTGTCTCGCAAATTTGTGATAAATCTTATTCAACTTTATTTGATGATTCTTTATGTTATATTCTTAAACCAGGTTTCAAGATTGACAATGAGTGGGTAGTGGTTAAAGCTCCAAGAGATCGTGATGTATACAAGTTGGATATGTCGCAGATTGATGCCGATACCGAAACAACCTGTCTCATTGCTCATGCGTCAAATGATGAGAGTCAGCTTTGGCATAGACGGCTGGGCCATTCCAACTTCAGAAACATGAACCGTTTGGTAACTGGAAATCACGCTGTGGGAATTCCATCGAAGAAATTCTCCACAACTGATCTCTGTTCAGCATGTTTGAAGGGCAAACAGCATCGGATGTCTTTTAAGTCCAAGCTAGAAAACTCCATTTCAAAACCCTTGCAGATGCTACATATGGATCTTTTCGGACCAACAAATGTGCAAAGCATCGGAAAGAAGTCTTACTGTTTTGTCATTATTGACGATTTCACTAGATTTTCTTGGGTTTATTTTTTGCATGCTAAATCTGAAACAGCTGAATTATTAAAAGAATTTATCATCAAAGTTGAAAACCAATTGGATTGCAAAGTTAAAGTGTTAAGAAGCGATAATGGTACTGAATTCAAAAACGCTAATGTGGATTTATTTTGTGCAGAAAAAGGAATTGCGCGTCAGTTTAGTGCTCCAAGAACGCCTCAGCAAAATGGGGTTGCGGAACGGAAAAACCGGACACTAATTGAAGCTGCAAGATCCATGCTCGCAGATGCCAAAATCCCTATCACTTTTTGGGACGAAGCTATTGCTACTGCGTGTTTTGTACAAAATAGGACATTATTAGTACAAGACAAACAGAAAACATCTTATGAGTTGTTATTTGGAAGAAAGCCGAATATTTCTTATTTGAAAGCATTTGGTTGTCCCGTAACGATTCTAAATTTAAATGATCATCTCGGGAAATTTGAGTCAAAATCTGACGATGGATTTTTCCTAGGATATTCGTCTGTTTCTAAAGCTTATCGGGTTTTTAATAGCAAAACAAATACTGTTATTGAAACTATTAACGTAAAGTTTTTAGAAAATTCGTTTCCGTCAGTGGCGCATGGTCCCGAATGGTTATTTGATTTAGATGCGTTATCAAAATCTTTCAATTCTAACTTGTTTGATTTTTCAGGAAAAACAAGGAAGGAATCAGGTGACTTAGGAAGCTTTAGTGACGATTCTGATAATGACGAGGATGGCAATATCAATTCTGAATATCCGTTCATGTCATTTCACAATCCTGATCATGTCAAATCCAGTCAAGCTCCGGGTCCTTCTGGTTCGCAAGAAGATCAAGAATCAAACAATCATGAAGAAAATGTGAATTCGCAAATGTCTCCTAGTGATGGTGGATCCGTTCAAAATCAACCATCATCAGATCCGAATGTTGAAGTTATTCCTGAATCATTTGATTACTTCATCAATTCACCGGATCAAGTCCCGAATTTCACACCGCATACTTCGTCCATACTACAAGATCTACCAAATCTGAATACTTCTAATCTGGAGAGTCAAGTGCAAGGAGGTGATATTCCTATTCATCGAATTCACAAGAAACATCCTTTCTCTCAGATTATTGGGCCGTTGAATCAGAGAACAACAAGAAGTCAGACAGAGCAAGCAAATGTTTGTCTTTACTCGTGTTTTCTATCTCAAGTGGTGCCAAAGAACATTTCAGAGGCGTTGCAAGACAACAGTTGGATTGAAGCCATGCAAGAGGAATTGCTTCAGTTTCGCAAACAGGAAGTTTGGAAACTTGTGGACTTACCTGAAGGAGAGAATGCGATTGGTACAAGATGGTTGTACAAAAACAAGCCAGACGAACGTGGCATTGTTGTGAGAAACAAAGCAAGACTCATTGCACAGGGATACACTCAGGAAGAAGGCATTGATTACGAAGAGGTGTTCGCTCCGGTCGCAAGACTTGAAGCCATACGCGTTTTTCTTGCATATGCTTCTTTCATGAAGTTTAAGGTATTCCAAATGGACGTTAAAGGCGCTTTTCTGTATGGACCGATTACAGATGATGTATATGTCAGACAACCTCCGGGTTTTGAAGATCCTGACTATCCTCATCGGGTATACAAGTTGAGTAAAGCTCTTTACGGTCTACATCAAGCTCCTAGAATCTGGTATGAGACGTTATCCAAGCATTTACTAGAACATGGATTTACAAGAGGTCAGATTGATCCAACTTTGTTTATGAAGAGGGATAATGATGATTTATTGTGCGTTCAAGTTTATGTGGACGATATTATCTTCGGTTCAACCAGTGAGTCCATGTGCAAAGAATTTGAAGAAATTATGAAGTGCAGATTCCAGATGAGTTCTATGGGGGAGATTAATTTCTTTCTTGGATTACAAGTGAAACAATCAGCTGACGGAATTTTCATCAATCAATCAACATTTGTTGAGAAGTTGTTGAAGAAGTTCAAGATGCAAGATTGTCAAACAATTCGAACTCCTTCTGATGTGAACTGCAAGATACAACCGGATCCGAAAGGCAAATCCGTGGATCAAACACTATACAGATCAATGATTGGTTCACTGATGTATCTTACTGCATCAAGGCCAGACATCATGTATGCTGTATGTGTATGCGCAAGATATCAGTCTGATCCAAAGGAGGTGCACCTGATTGCTGTGAAGCGTATATTCAGATATCTCAAAGGGAAACCGAATCTTGGGTTATGGTATCCTTATGAAGGAAATTTTGAATTATATAGCTATTCTGACAGTGATTTTGGTGGTTGTGCTCTTGACAGGAAATCGACTACTGGTGGTTGTCAATTTCTGGGTCCTAGACTTGTCTCTTGGCAATGCAAGAAGCAGACCAATGTTTCTGTATCCACAGCTGAAGCAGAGTATATCGCTGCATCTGCAGGATGTTCTCAGGTTTTATGGTTACAAAATCAGTTGCTTGACTACGGGTTTAACTTTCTGAATACTCCTATTTACATAGACAATACTGCTGCTATGTTCATAACTGCTAATCCTGTTCAACATTCTAAAACCAAACACATCGAAATTAGATATCATTTTTTAAGAGACAACTCTAAAAAGGGGTTAATAATTTTGATTAAAGTTCATACCGACAAACAACTGGCAGACCTTTTCACAAAATCATTTTTGTCAGGCCGGTTTGAATTTTTAATTCAATCCATAGGATTAATCAATCATGATTGATTCTATTTTTCTAAAAACAAAAGAAAAATCAGAAAATATAAAAGCCAAAAGTATAATAAGTTGATGTTAAGTATTGATTCCTTTGTCTTTTATTTTATGTTTTGCATTGTGTGTGTGCATGAAAAAGAAAATAGAAAAGCAAAAACAAAATATAAAAGCAAAAAGAAAAGAAAATATCATGTCATAAGAATCTATATTGCAAATAGTGAGAAATGATAGTTACACTAGATATTATTTGTTACATCATTTTTAATAAAGACTGATGAATGTTAATTGATGTGCTAGACAGCTCAGACAATTAGACTGAACAAGTAAGTTGATTGTTGACAAACATAAACTTAATGATCTTTGTGTTAAGTTCCATGGTTATACATGTCTAGATATATATCTTTTGATACATTGCTTGTGATGATAGTTGTGCATGATCGGGTAACGATGCAGTGTATTCAGTGTGATGAACCGCATCGTGAGCTTCTTTGTTGTGGTACCCACAGACCTAAAGTCTCACACGAAGTCTCTTTTGAGCTTCAAGGTGCAGCAAAAGATTCCAAAAGGAACAAAAAGAGTCCCAAATGTGGACCAACACCAAACAAAAAATTCCAAAAAGGAATTCAGAAGATTCCCAAGGGGAACGATAGGAAAGAAAAATTCCCAAAGTTGGAATTAAAAAGAAGTCCCAAAGTGGACCAAATCCGAATAGAACCCAGATTCCACACTGTGTATGACTGTAAGTGACCAGATTTTGTGCAATATGCATTCAGGTAGTGTTTGATAAGGAAATATGTTGACATATGTATACATGTGGGTCACATAAGTCATTCTAATCGAACCTTAAATATCATCATGATACTGAAAAAGTAAGTGTGTCAATTCGAGCTAATTGGTATGTTTTCATATCATCACTCAATCAAGCATAAGTCAAATGTCTATTCAAAACTTGCAAAACATGTTCAGATAATGTGTGGTATGATCTCACTACGATATTTTGATTCATTGCATTGCATATGTATTTACTTTAATGTGTGTGCTTTGTGTGTGCAGGCATATGGAATCATTATTGACACATCGACATCCTTGTTAAACTTAAAAATTTTCAAGAAATTTCAAGTTTAGGGGGAGAATAAGTTGAAGAAAAATATCTACAAATATCCAAAAATATTTTGTTTTAAATAAATGTGTTTTTGAATGAACAAGATTATAAGTTATAAAAAGCAAAGGTATTGGATGTGTTAAAAACAAACCCAAGGTCTTGTAAATTGTTTTTAAGAAAATGCTTCGGGATATAGAAAAATTGGTTGTGCAAAAACATTTTTGAAAAAGAAAAAGAAAAATGAATTTAATTGAAATTTAAGGTTATTGTCTTGTTTAAATGTTGTTTGATAATTAATATGACAAACATTCTTTTTAAGGATATCTTGTCTAATTAATATGTCGGAGAATGTTTGCAGGTGCAATAAATGATTGTTGAAAAAGTCAACAGACGAGGAAAATTGAAGAAATTGTTCAAGTGTTATTGCCGGGTAAAGATATCAGATACAACTGTACAGCCGGGTAAAGAACTGTTCAGCCGGGTAAAGTTGTAAGTCTGATACTTGCCGGGTGATTAAGGAAAAAGGTGAAGATATTATGACCACTGTACAGCCGGGCAATGAACATGTCAAATACAGCCGGGTGAAGGTCATAGATATCTTGCCGGGTGAGAAGTGTTTACTATACAGCCGGGTAATAGAGAAGTCTTCTTGGCGTATAAAGGTATGACACTATGTTGCCGGGTAATGAAGAAGAAAGCATGCCGGATGATGTAGAAGATAACTATATTGCCGTGTAATGAACAAATGCATGCCGTGTGAAGAAGATTGTCTTGTGAAGAAGGTTGCCGTGTAATGAAGAAAGCAAGCCGGATGAAGAAGGAAAGCAACTGTGTTGCCGGGTGATGAAGTAATGTTGCCGGGTGATGTTTTGATAACAACTATTCTGCCGGGTGATGAATAAAACCATCAGGTGTAGTTGTTCCTTAACCTTTACCCGTCACTACAGTGACTTACCCGTATCTACAGTACATGACCCGTCACTACAGTACTTGACCCGGCAAGGTTTATTGGGCCTATTCTGCTTTTGTTGACCCGGCACTTAAAGTTTGACCTAAAATTTTTGACGATACAAAAGACCGCCTCTTCACAAACACTTATCATTTCACACACTTTCACTTTCACACAAATCCTCTGAACTTAAATCGCCGTGTTATCGTATTCAATCTTTTGCTCTGTAACAAGATTAATCGATTGAATAAGGTAGAGATTAAGTGTTTTTGACCTAAATCGACCTGCAAATCAACTGTTAAAAAGAAAAACGATGATGAACAGTGTTTTGAACTTGAATCGACACTTTGATTTTGAATGTTAAAACTTAAATCGAATGTTGTTTTGAATGGTTAAAAATCGCCATTGATGAACTTTGAAGCTTTTAAAAGTTAAACATTAAAACGATGAAATATCTGTTTAAAAGTGATTAAACTTGTTAAAACTGAACCAAAACATGTTAAACTTTTTCATCACAAATTTGTCAAAATTTTGCCTAAGTGATTAACTGTTAAAAGTTTAAACAGAAAGTATAATCTTTAAAATTCAATGTTGTTTGGTTAAAATGATGAAAATCAGGTTATTAGAACAATTTAGGATTTAAACTGATTATGTTAATGTGTTGCTTTCTAACTTTTAGTTAAACACTTATTAAAAGTTTTGACATGTTTAATGAAGAATCTAACACATTTGTCTTGTTTTGTGTTTGTTTGTGTTTTTAACAGATGGAGAATCTCAAGTTTGAGCCTAAACATAATCTAGTGGCATGTTTAGATGAATCACTTCCTGAGACAGAGGGTTATAGGGATATGATTAAGTTCATCAAGAGGACTAAATATGTATATGCTATATGTGCCAAACCGGTCATATATGCTAGGCTGATGAAGAGCTTCTGGAGAACAGCAGAGGTTGTGAGGAATGAGAATGGTGATGCTATGGTTAGAGGGCATATCACTAAGGATTGGGTACTGAATGTTACTGAAGATGCTATTAGACAAGCCTTAAGGATAGATGAGGATGAGGTTGGTATGTTGGATGAACTGACCATGGAGGAATGTAAATCTGGATTTGTTAATATGGGACATCCACCTATATTTCCAAAGTCACAGTTTTACAGGGCAAAGTTGGGAAGGAAATACAAGTTGCTGTGTTATGTGGTGCAACAGTGCATGTCCAGGAGGAGTGCAGGCTTTGATAACTTTCCTTCGGATATTGCTTCACCAATTGTGGCAATAGCAGAGAACAAGCCATTCAACATGTCGAGGTGGATTATGAATGGTTTCGTATTCAACTTGGTGAAAGGCAAAAGGTTTAAGTTCCTCATGTACCCGAGGTTCTTACAGCTGATGATAAACATTGCTTATCCTATCATCAGATCTGAGGGTTATGCTGGAGGTATTTTATATACTGAGGACATGAACGATCTCTCTTACCGAAAGATGAGTATCGGGAATGTGCCTGACATTGAATTGTTTGACTATATGAGAGATATAGTCAACAATGAAGAAGATGTAGAAGGAATATATTATCATATATCTCATGGAGAGATTGTTGATCCAATGGACCTTGTGGATGAGGTGCCAGACAATTTGCTGGATGATGACGAGTACTTTGCTCGTCATCCAGAAGATGAAGAAGATGATGATAATGAGGATGGTAATGATGATGGTGGTGATGATGCTGAATCTGAATCTAATTCAGAGGAGGCTGAACCAATGGAGATAGAGATAGAAGAACATGTTGAGATTGTTCCTGAGGTTGAAGAAGTTATTTCTGAGATTCCAAGAGATGTTAGTATTCATTATGTTCGAAAGAAGAGATCTAAACCAGTAGAGAAGCCTGAAGAGATTGACGTGATGGAGATTGCTCAGACAGTAATGGCCGAAGCTGAATCTATTGCACAGATAGATGAAGTGGATGTTGGCATTACTGATACTATTGCTGTTGATTTTCCACAAATTGCTGAAAACATTGGACAAGATTTGGAGTCTTCACCAAATGTTGTGCCAAGTGTTGATGAAGTTGAGGATGAAAAAGAGAAACGGATTGCAGAATTGGAGGAGATAGTTGAAAATCTGATTAAGGCAAATGATTTGTTGAAAGCCTCAAACGAACGGAAAAAGAAAAGGTTTGATGAATACTGGGATATTCATAATCAGAATCTGAAGATTTTCAAAGAGTTAGATTCTGATCATCTGAAGTTAAAGATTTAACATGATGATTTAAAGGCTGAGCATAAAAAATTGAAGGAGGAATATGAAAACCTAAAGTATGATTATACTGAGGTTAAGGCTGAATGCAACACATTGGAGGCAGAAAAAGAGATGTTAGAAAAAGAGTTGGAAGAAATGAAACCAAAGAAGGCTGACTCATCATCAGACAAAGACTTTTCTGAAGAAATTGTTGAAGTGACTGAAACTCATGTGCCAAAAGTGTATTTGACTAGAGCTCGAGGAACTGCGAATGCTGGTATTTTGGTAGAATCACCAATCATAATTCCCGATGAAGCTGTTGCTGAAACTGTCAAGATGGACAAAGCTGAGGGAAAGAGAAAGATAGATGCTATTCCGGAGATATTTGGTGATGAAGAAAGCTCGAAGAAGGCGAAAGTTGATAAAACAGTGCAGATTGAGCCGATTCAATCTGTATCTGTAGCTGAGATTGAGAAAGTTGCTGAAACTGAGATTGTGTCTGAAACTGAAACTGAAGTATATGTAGCAACAGATAGTGAGAAAGAAGTTGACTCTGGAGATACAGTTCAGATTGAGCCGATTCAATCTGAAGCTGTTGAAGCGGTTGATAAGCCTGAAACTAAAACAGAAGCTGAAGTTGCAAGTCAGTCTGAGCCGGTTCAAACTGACGATGCACCTATGATAGAGGCGTTGGATGATTTAGATGATATTGATTGGACTGAGTCTGAGGATGAAGCTGAGCCTGTACAGAATACTGTTGAAGAGTTACCAGATGATTTAGATCAGAGGTTTGCCTATCTTGAAAGAATGAAGTACAATTCGGTGTTCTTGAATGGTTTGACAGTAAGTCAGATTAATGAGGAGTATGAGAAGTGCATTACTGCCAAAGATAAAGCCGAAGCTGATCAGAAAGAGTTCGTGATTGAGATGGGTGAATGGACTCCGATGCAAGAAAGCTTAAACATAGAAGACTTACCTCCAACTGAGCTTTATCATCAAAATCCAGATGAAATGACTGCATCAAATATGCGTAGTTGGTTGAGTTCGAGGAACTATCCATACAAGACGCTGCAGAGGTTAAAGTCTGAGTCACTGAGGAAGATAGTGGTTAGCTTTATGAAAACAGAGAAGATGTACAACATGATGTTTTACTTGGATTATAACAATCCTCAATATTACGAGTTGACAAAGAGATTTAAAGTACTTGGACCAAAGGAGATTCCAGTAATGGCTTTACCTGAAGATGCACATAAGAAAAGACATGAACTGATGGACATGTTTCCAAGCGAAGCTAAATCTTACAATATACCAATGGAGGTGCGTGAGTCGTGGCATAAAGCAGCAACAGCAGGTGATATTGTTAGGTCACTGCTGAGTAAAGGACAATCGATTGCTGAATTACTGAATTCGATGATTGTGCCTGAAAAGAATAAGAAGGTGAAAATAATAGCTTGGAAATATGATGAAATTTTTGATGCGTTTATGATTAAGAGGGTAAATGGTTTATGTGACGTTTATCATTACTACTCAAGCATCTTCAAACTCGAGGTTCAGGATTTGAAAGAGCTGCACAAGCTGAGGTTAATTAATCACACGCATGCTGAGCGTGGTGATAAATGCGTGATGCTTCTTGATGCTGGATTGGGTAGAACAGCAAAGTTTCTTGACTTTAGAGGTCAACAGGAAGATACCGCATATGTGCAAGCAAAGAAACAAAGAAAGAAGAAAAGATTGGTGGTGACCGAGGATATGTACTTAGAAGAGTTCTCGGACGAATACTTTGACAAGATTACAGATCCTGGATTGAAGGTAATAGATGGGTCACAAATGACGAAGCCAATACTGAGAGTGTTTTACAATCAGGAAACGTTTGAACTGAAGCTTGTTCGGAACTTGGAGGATTGGGATAAGGATATGATCACACTCTTTAGTACATTTGAGTTGAAACTGCTGCATCCTTCATACATTGAGTTTTTGCGAAGTTACAAGATTGAGAAATGCAAAGACAAACTTGCTGAAGCTGACAGAAAGTTATTCACTGTGATGATAGAAGTGATTGCTGCTGCTTCGGAGAAGATTCGTGTGAGAAAGGCTTTACTTAATTCTAATCTCGTGATGGTTGATATACCAGAGATAGAATATATGCGGATCAGTAGGAAGGGTACTTTGGAGGTGAAAGTTCAAGGCCAAGAGTTGCCGTTTGAGTTTTATGCTAATATCGATTTTGCAGGTTTGAATCTGGATTCGCTTAGACGCATGAATGCTTTGCCAATACTGACGAATGAATCCAAGCCTCGACAAGCTAAGATTGCTGAAAAGTTCAAGTCCTGCATTGAAGAAGCTTTGAAGGAAAAGGTAGAGTATAAAGGTCGAGAGTTGCTAAACGTGAAAGAAGAACCAGAAGAATGGTAGAAAAAGATTGAAGATTGATGCTGATAAAAGAAGAAAAAGATTGAAGTTTTTGAAGAATCCAAAGATAAATCTTAGGGGGAGTACTGTTAGGGTTATTTCCTGTTAAGATTTACTTTGTGTTTTGTTTATATGTTTGTATAGTTTAGGGTTTATTATGTATTTTCCTTAAACTTGCATTTTGTTTGTTATAAGCATGTAGTGTGCGTGTGTTAGGAGAGAGGCTAGATCACTTTTACACTGTTAGAGAGAGAATTAACTGTGTGTGATTTTGTTTCTCCTGCAATTGTACTACGAATTGCTTTGATCATCAATATACAAGAGAATTTATGAGTATGAACTGTGTTTGTGATTGAATCGTTTGTTTGTACACTTTATTCTGATCATTTGAGTGATTGTATCGATCCAATTGAACCTATCAAAAAGGATTTCGTGAAAAGATCTGCCAGTTGTTTATCGGTATGAACTTTAATCAAAATTATTAAACCTTTTTCAGAGTTGTCTCTTAAAAAGTGATATCGAATTTCGATATGTTTGGTTTTTGAGTGTTGAATAGGATTAGCAGTAATGAACATAGCAGCAGTATTGTCTATGTAAATAGGAGTTTTGAGAAAGTTAAACCCGTAGTCAAGCAATTGGTTTTGTAACCACAAGACTTGAGAACATCCTGCAGATGCAGCGATATACTCTGCTTCAGCTGTGGATACAGAAATGTTGGTCTGCTTCTTGCATTGCCAAGAAACAAGTCTAGGACCCAGAAATTGACATCCACCATTAGTCGATTTCCTGTCAAGAGCACACCCACCAAAGTCACTATCAGAATAACTATATAATTCAAAATTGCCTTCATAAGGATACCATAAACCGAGATTCGGTTTCCCTTTAAGGTATCTGAAAATACGTTTCACAGCAACCAGATGCGACTCTTTTGGATCAGACTGATATCTTGCGCACACACATACAGCGTACATAATGTCTGGTCTTGATGCAGTAAGATACATCAGCGAACCAATCATTGATCTGTACGGTGTTTGATCAACGGATTTGCCTTTCGAATCCGGCTGTATCTTGCAATTCACATCAGATGGAGTTCGGATAGTCTGACAATCCTGCATCTTGAACTTTTTCAGCAACTTCTCAACAAACTTTGATTGGTTGATAAAAATTCCATCTGCTGATTGTTTAACTTGCAGTCCAAGAAAGAAATTAATCTCCCCCATCGAACTCATCTGAAATCTTGACTTCATGATTTCTTCAAACTCTTTGCATATGGACGCACTTGTTGATCCAAAGATGATATCATCCACATACACTTGAACACATAAAAGATCTTCATTTTCCCGCTTCATAAACAAAGTTGGATCAATCTGACCTATTGTAAATCCATGTTCTAGCAAATGTTTAGATAACATCTCGTACCAAATCCTTGGAGCTTGATGTAGACCATATAAAGCTTTGCTTAATTTGTATACACGATGTGGATAATCAGGATCTTCAAAACCCGGAGGTTGTCTGACATATACATCATCGGTAATTGGTCCATACAGAAAAGCGCCTTTGACATCCATTTGGAACACTTTAAACTTCATGAAAGAGGCATACGCTAGAAAAACGCGAATAGCTTCAAGTCGAGCGACCGGAGCAAACACTTCTTCATAGTCAATACCTTCTTCTTGAGTGTAACCTTATGCAATAAGTCTCGCTTTGTTTCTTACAACAATGCCACGTTCATCTGGCTTGTTCTTGTACAACCATCTTGTACCAATCGCATTTTCTCCTTCAGGTAAGTCCACTAATTTCCAAACCTCTTGTTTGCGAAATTGAAGTAACTCCTCTTGCATGGCTTCAATCCAACTATTATCCTGCAACGCCTTTGAAATATTCTTTGGCACCACTTGAGAAAGAAAACATGAATAAAGACAAACATTTGCTTGCTCAGTCTGACTTCTTGTAGTTCTCTGATTCAACGGCCCAATAATCTGAGAGACAGGATGTTTCTTGTGAATTCGATGAATTGGTATGTCATCTCCTTGCACTTGACTCTCCAGATTAGACTGATTCAGATTCGGTAGATCTTGTAGTATGGTAGAAGTATGCGGAGTGAAATTAGGAACTTGATCCGGTGAATTGATGAAGTAATCAAACGATTCTGGAATAACTTCAACATTCGGATCTGATGATGGTTGATTCTGAACAGATCTACCATCATTAGGAGAACTTTGCGGATTAACATCATCACCAAGAATATTTGATTCTTGATCTTCTTGAGAACCAGAAGGACCCGGAGCTTGACTGGATTTGACATGATCAGGATTATGAAATGACATGAACGGATACTTAGAATTAAGATTTCCATCATCGTCATTATCAGAATCGACACTAAAGCATCCCAAGTCACCTGATTCTTTTCTCGCTTTTCCTGAAAAATCAAACAAGTTAGAATTGAAAGATTTTGATAACGAATCTAAATCAAATAACCATTCGGGACCATGCGCCACTGACGGAAACGAATTTTCTAAAAACTTTACGTTAATAGTTTCAATAACAGTGTTTGTTTTGCTATTAAAAACTCGATAAGCTTTAGAAACAGTCGAATAACCAAGGAAAAATCCATCGTCAGATTTTGACTCAAATTTCCCGAGATGATCACTTAAATTTAGAATCGATACAGGACAACCAAATGCTTTCAAGTATGAAATATTCGGTTTTCTTCCAAACAATAACTCATAAGATGTTTTATTTTTATCCTGAACCAATAATGTCCTGTTTTGTACAAAACACGTAGTAGCAATAGCTTCGTCCCAGAATGTGATAGGGATTTTGGCATCTGCGAGCATGGATCTTGCTGCTTCAATTAGTGTCCGATTTTTCCGTTCCGCAACCCCATTTTGTTGAGGCGTTCTCGGAGCACTAAATTGTCTAGCAATTCCTTTTTCTGCACAAAACAAATCAACATTAGCGTTCTTAAACTCTGTTCCATTATCACTTCTCAAAATTTTCACTTTACAATCCAACTGATTTTCAACTTTGACAATAAATTCTTTTAACAACTCAGCAGTTTTAGATTTAACATGCAAGAAATAAACCCAAGAAAATCTAGTAAAATCATCAATGATGACAAAACAATAAGACTTCTTTCCGATGCTTTGAACATTTGTTTGTCCAAAAAGATCCATATGTAGCATCTGCAAGGGTTTTGAAATGGAATGTTCTTGCTTGGACTTAAAAGACATTCGGTGCTGTTTTCCTTTCAAACATGCTGGACAGAGATCAGTTGTAGAGAACTTCTTTGATGGTATTCCTACAACGTGATTTCCAGTCACCAGTCGATTCATGTTCTTGAAGTTTGAATGGCCCAGCCGTCTATGCCAAAGCTGACTCTCATCATTTGAAGCATGCGCAATTAGACAAGTAGTTTCGGTTTCAGCATCAATCTACGAC
Source organism: Tagetes erecta (assembly GCA_030867185.1). Lineage (NCBI taxonomy): Eukaryota > Viridiplantae > Streptophyta > Magnoliopsida > Asterales > Asteraceae > Tagetes > Tagetes erecta. Next base: position 29,475,266 of record CM061493.1, on the reverse strand, counting down.
ATATCAAGCTTGTATACATCACGATCTCTTGGAGCTTTAACCACTACCCATTCATTGTCAATCTTGAAACCTGGTTTAAGAATATAACAGAAAGAATCATCAAATAAAGTTGAATATGATTTATCACAAATTTGAGATACACTTAGCAAATTAAAGTTCAACTGTGCACAGTAGTTGACTTTATCAAAGCTAATGACCCCATTTGACACAGTTCCTTCTCCAGTTATTTTACCACCAGCATCTCCTCCAAATGCAACATGTGTACCATTCTTCAGCTTAAAGTCTTGAAGCAAGGCATGATTGCCTGTCATATGCCAGCTACACCCACTATCAACGAACCATGAGTTGATAGGTCTTCTAGGGCGTACCTGCATTTCAACAATCACTTAGTTAGTTTGGTCAACCCAGGCCCACATGGTCTTGGGTTTTCCGAATCTATCTGTAACAGTAACTTGTTGATAATGAAGATTTTGAAAAATTGTTTCATTTGAGAGATTTTGAAAACTGTTTCGCCCATTGGCTTGAATCGATTGCTTTCTTCTCAAAGCACTAAACCTTTCCTCTAACTTAGGATCAAGGTTATTTTCAAATTTCTGATTTCTTACCATCAAAGCTCTTGGTTTAAAACTGTTAACCTGCACATTTCTTGATGAAAAGTTATTAGAAATTGAATTGTTTTGATTGAAATTTCTCAAAACAGGAGAATGACTTTGATTAACATTTTGAAAACCAAAAGACTGATTTCTTTGAAAATTTGGAAACGGAGTCATTTCTCGTGATGAGTTTGTTCGAAAGAAACAATCCTTTGTGTCATGATTTCTCCTTTCACAAATATCACAAAATTTGTTATAAAAACATTTTTCTGAAGAATGATTTCTTTTGTCACAGAAATTGCAGTACCTGTTAAAGAAACATTCAGCAGTTGCATGATTATAACGATCACAAATCTCACAATGTTTCTTGCTAATCCTAAAGAGCCGATTGTTAACTTTTGACGTTGAACCCACACGTGATTCATTATCAGTTTTGTTCGGTTTTAGATTAACGTTCTTTTGTGGAGATTTTGACTATGATTTTGCTTGCTTGGGAACTTGGTTCGATTTTAACACACCTTGTTTGGTTAACCTTTTTGATTCAATTCTTTTATCATTGACAGCGGAAGACTTAGGACCTGAACCTGTTTTCAGACCAGAGTTAGATTTGATTGGAGAATTGATTGTTTTACCATAAGATCCGTTTAAATCAAAAGTTCCTGCAGACACAAACTTAATTGTTTTTCCTTTTGACACTTTCTTTTTGACAGGTTTGACATTGTCAGTTTTAACATTTGAAGCTTTGGTATTGTCATTAGATTTTATGACACTTTTACCGTTTGACTGTTTCGTTTCAGATTGATTGACTGTTAATTTCGATTTCTGCATCTTTCCTTTTGAAACTTCAGTCTGCTTCACCTCTTGCTTCTTGATCAGTTGATCAGCAACCTTTGCTTTCTGCTCATTCTTCCACTTGATATATTCAGGATCATTGTATCCCGAAAATTCACCTTCTTCCTTCACTGTTTCTTCTGACTTCGGATTCAGTTCCGGATACTCAACAAGTTGAATCAGAACAGGTTCTGACTTGTTGCTAGCTTCATCATCAGCTTCAGTGGTCACGCCATCTTCTTCTTTCAAACTTTCAATCAACACTTCGGATCCTTCGGATTCAGATTTACTTCTTTGAATTTCTTTGAATTTTCGTTCATTTTCAGGTGAATGATCAAATTCATTGAAGTTTTCAGGTAAAGTTTGTGTGATTGAATTAGGCATTGGTTCATGAGTGAAACCCAACCCTGTTTTGGTTTTGTTACCTCTTTCACTTACAAGTTGTTTAACCATTGTTTTACAACTTTTCACTTTTGTTAATTCAACTTGTGTGACAGCATGAGCAACTTTTTCTTGTTCAAAGTTCTTTGTCATTTCTTCAAGTTGTTTTGTTACCAGTTCCAATTCCTTTAAAGTTTTGTTCCATGATTCTTTAAGTGACAAAATCTTCTCATCAGAAATTTTGTGATCAATTTTAAGTTGTTCATGAATTTTCTCATGTTTGCTTAATTTATCACCAATTTTAAATGAATGAGTTCGATAATGTTCTACTTGTTGAATGCATTGTTCAGAACATAACCTTTCTTTCACATCGATAGGCAAAGGAACATAGTTAGGGGGTAAGTCAGTACTAAGCTTTGGTTGTTCAGTGGATGACGAAGACTCACTAGATGTAGCCATTAGCGCAATTTCAGACTCAGATTCTTCAACAGGATCAGACTTTGCACTCCAGTCATATTCTTCTGAATCTTCACTAACAGTATCAATCACCTTGATATCTCCTTCTTCTGACCAATCCTCTTCGATTTCACATACCGGTGCCAAACTCGAAGTGAGATCAGATGTAAACTGTTCTGCATAAGCGCTCCAGTCATAACCATCTTTCATACTAACTACCAGTGCTTTAGTTTGATCTTCTGGTTTCTTTCTTTCATCCTTCAGTTCTGGCATGGGAAGACTTTGATATGGTTTCTGAAAGAAACGTTGATTTCTGCTTTGATAGCTTGAAGACTGTTGCGAGCTTTGACCTTGACCTTGATTCTGTCCACTTGAACTCGCTTGATCATTATAGTTCTGATTCTTAGGAGCTTTGCATTCCCTTGAAAAATGACCATAGCAGTTACAGTTGAAACATCTGGCCTTTGATTTGTCAAATCCAACTGTCTTGTTTGCATGAGGCTTGTAGCTTCGGTTAACATATGCATGCTTTTGTGTTCGATATGCAACCATCACCATTTGCCAATTTAGATCCATTTCCTCAACGTCATCAGGATCCATCTCAAATAAATCTTGAAGGACAACGTCCATTTGACTCAAATGACTTCCTTGGTATGCTTGAAAACTTGCCATAAAAGCTGTAAAGGCAGTTTTGGTCTCGTCATCTTGTAACAAAATGTTCATCACATCTTTTACCTTGGCTTGAACATTTGAACTTGAACTTTCTGTTTGATTCTTCATATTCTGACTTTGAACTTGAGCTCTTGGTGGAGATTGAGGTTGAGAATAAGTTGGTGAACTTGGAAAGTATGATGAATCAGTATAAAAACTTGCGCCAACAAATAAATCACCCTCATCTTCAAACTTAGTTGCATCTTGTGCAAGAAAGGCATTCTCCACAGTATTAGCAGGATTCACAATATATTTGTATTGTGCATGTGAACCAGTTCTATCAGTGTTTCTAGAACATTCATCAATCTCTACTTCCTCTATCTTTGCAATGAGCAAATCTAGATCCATCGGAAACTTCTCAGTATGTTTCAGTAAGGTCACAGTCTGTTTCCATGATGATGGAAGTGCACATAACAATCTGTCATTCAGATCTTGGAGATCTGTCTTTGCACCCACATTGGACATTTCAGTAGTCAGATGAACAAACCTATTCATCATCTGATGCACGGATTCTCCAGCAATGTGTTCAAATAACTCCAACTGTCTCTTCAGCTTTTGTTTCTTGAGACTTCTGAGTTGTTCACCTCCTTCACAAGTGGATTTCAAAGCTTTGAACAATGTATAACCTGTCTGATAGGTGTCCAACCTTGACAGTACTTGTAGTGGCAGTCCCTTACACATCAGAGAATATGCTTTGCTATCATTCTTCACTTTCCTCAAATCTTCTGCTGACAAATTATCCTCTGGATAAGGTTCAGTAGAGTCCTTGGTGTAGGTACTAGCACTATCTGGAGCTGTCTGTGTAGGTATGTGAGGACCCTTGTCAATTGACTTCCAAAGATCATTGTCTATTGAGCAAAGATGATGCTTCAGTCTAATCGTCCAATTCTTGAAATCTGCACGATTGACAAGTCTAGATACACGGTTATCAGAATCATCATTAGGTGCCATTTTAACAATTTTTAAAGGAAATATTTTTGGTTTTTGATGATTTTTGAAAATAAATAATTAAACTATTAAAATGAAGACAAGTAATTAAAGACAAGATAAGAAAACAAGGATTAAAACAACTAAAAATGAGTCACACGGCTGAACAGTGAAAAATCCTTCTTCACCCGGCTGAAGAGTAGCTTTTGTTCTTTACCTGGCAAAAAGAAAATCTTCACCCGTCTAAACAGTCACACGGCTCAACAGTTGTAAGACTTGTATTCTTTACCCGGCAGAACAGTTACCCGGCAGAATAGTATTAACTTCACACGGCAATAACACTTGACCCGGCTTGGAATCTTGACACGGCAAAAAGCTTTACCCGGTTGAACAGTTCTCGATCACACGGCAGCAAAGTTGTTTACCCGGCTTCACAGTTTTCGATCACCCGGCTGAAATTGTTAATCACACGGCGTAACAGTGTATCACCCGGCACAACAGTACTTGATCCGGCTGAACAGTAACACCTTTTCCTCGTCAAATTCTTTACCCGTCTAGCACAAAATCCTTTACACGGCTGCACAGGACCTAATTGTTCACAAATCTAAGTCCAAAGGAATTTGTCTAAGTCAGGTTTATCACCCGGCAAGTTAATCTTCAACCAAGTTCATACTGTTCATCATCTTCATCATGAGAATTTTTCTGGGTTTATCAAAAACTTGTCCAATTCGTTCAAAATTCACACACAAGCAGTGAAATAGTCCGATTAACAATCCCTAATCTCAATCAATCCAAAACATGATCGAATTTTGATGAATTTGAGCAAAATTCGATCGAACAGTAACTTTTTCAATCTTCTTAATTCCTCAGATGTGATGATAATCTGATGGAATTTGCACAATTGTTGTGAATTAGGAGTGATTGCGATGATAACTCACAACTAAAAACAGCAACAATTCATTCAGATCATGATTTTTGAGCAATATTGTAGTGTTTTGCTTGATGAATAACGAAGAAGACAATACCAACAGCTCTGATACCAATTGATAGGTTCAATTGGATCGATGATATTGCTCAATGAACATAATGATTCATACACAAACACAGTTCAATCACAAACACAATTCATTACTAAATAATTCTCTTGTATTTGATGATCAAAGCAAATCTGCAGTACAAATGTAGGAGAAAATAAATAACACACACTTAGTTCTCTCTCTAAGGTGAATATGTGAATCAGACTCTCACCTCACACTCTCTCACTACATGCTTTAAGCAACAAAATACATTTTAGGGAAAATAACAAAATAAACCCTAAACTATACATAAATGTATAAAATAAGTACAAAGTAAATCTTAACTGGAAATAACACTAACATTAGCACCTTGAAAAGCAAGTTAGTATAATGTAGGACGCTTTACAATTCCTAACAACACCTTAAAACACCTTATGAAACCTTAAAACTCGATAATAAACCTAATGAATTCGTTGAAGTCCTTTGAACATCGTACGATAACTCAAGACATGTTACGACTCTTATGCGACATTAGCTACATGAAAAGCATGTTAGAATAATGTAGGGTGCGTTACAACTCCTATGAACACCTTACACCACCGTACAAAACTTTAAAACTCCATAATAAACCTAATGAATTTGTCCGAGTCCTTTGAACGTCATACATCAACTTAACGCATCTTACAACTCTGTATGCCATGTTAGCACCTAGAAAAGCACGTTAGTATAATGTACGACGCCTTACAACTCCTAACAACACCTTACAACACCGTATGATACCTTAAAACTCCTTAATAAACCTAATGATTTCGTCTGACTCCTTTGAACATCGTACGACAACTCAGGACATCTTATGACTCTATTTGCACATTAGCACCTTGAAAAGCAAGTTAGTATAATGTAGGACGCCTTACAATTCCTAACAACACCTTCAAACACCTTTTGAAACCTTAAAACTCGATAATAAACCTAATGAATTAGTTGAAGTCCTTTGAACATCGTACGATAACTCAAGACATGTTACGACTCTTATGCGACATTAGCTATATGAAAAGCACGTTAGAATAATGTAAGACGCGTTACAACTCCTAAGAACACCTTACATCACCGTACATAACTTTAAAACTCCATAATAAACCTAATGAATTCTTCTGAATCCTTTGAACGTCATACGACAACTTAACGCATCTTACGACTCTTTATCCCATATTAGCACCTTGAAAAACACGCTAGTATATTGTACGACGCCTTACAACTCCTTACAACAATGTACGAAACCTTAAACTCCATAATAACCCTATTGAATTCGTCTGAGTCCTTTGAACATCGTACGACAACTTAGGACATCATACGACTCTATATGCACATTAGCACCTTGAATAGCACGTTAGTATAATTAGGACGCCTTACAATTCCTAACAACACCTTAAAACACCGTACGAAACCTTATAACTTCATAATAAACCTAATGACATGGTCGAAGTCCTTTGAACATCGTACGACAACTCAAGACATGTTAAGACTCTCAATGCGACATTAACTACATGAAAAGCACGTTAGAATAATTTAAGACGCGTTACAACTCCTAAGAACACCTTACATCACCGTACGTAACTTTAAAACTCCATAATAAACCTAATAAATTTTTCCGAGTCCTTTGAACGTCATACGTCAACTTAACGCATCTTTCGATTCTCTATGCCATATTAGCACCTAGAAAAGCACGTTAGTATAATGTACGACGCCTTACAACTCCTAACAACACCTTACAACACCGTACGATACCTTAAAACTCCATAATAAACCTAATGATTTTGTCTGGCTCCTTTGAACATCGTACGACAACTCAGGACATCTTATCTATACTATCTTATTATACAAATTGCAAGGGCAAAAGGGTCATTTAACATTTTCCTTAAAATTCAACATTAAGGACTAAACTGTACACACATTCAAAATTAAGGGACCAGAATTGGCAACACCGTAATCTTCAACATTGGTGAGAGGTCTGCAACTGCAACAACGTCTGCAACAACGACTGCAACACAACAACAAATTTTCAACAAAGCAATTGAAATCAAACAAAGCAATTCAAATCAAACCACTGTTATGGCAAAGATTTGTTGTGCTTTTGCTACTGCTATATGAATCAAACCACGGTTATGGCAAAGAAAGCGGCAATTTCTCATTTCACTGAAAATTCAAAAATCGCCTTCCTCCTGCTATATGAATCTCAACAATCTCGCATTATCTCAACAATTTCTCATTTCTTGCTATTCAAATCTCAGGTAAATTTCTTTATCAATTTCAATTTCAATTTCAATTTCAATTTCAATTTATACGGTTTTGGGTTTATGGTTTGTGTTTTGCTACTCATGTTGCAGGTTGTTTTTGTGCATCAGTCTTCTATCCGAGGTATGTTGTGTTGTGATTTTTCAGTGTTTGTGTTGTGATTTTTTTGGGCAATTTTTGTAGAAATGTTTGTGTTGTGATTTTTGGAACTAAATGTGTATGTGTTTTTATGACAATGTGTTGTGTTATATGTGTTGTGTTGTATGAATGTTTGTGTGTGTATGAAACTACGAATGTGTTGTGTGGTGTTTTGCTGTGTTGTGGTGTTTTGTTTTGTGTTGTTAATGAAACTTTTTTTTCATAAACAAGTTCATAAAAGAACAGTAGCATCACATTCAGCTGTGTTGAAACAACAGTAGCAGATTTTTTTCGTTAAAGAATATTTTTTGGGCAAATATGTGTTTTGATTGAAACAGCAGCATCACATTTTTACTGACATTTGAACAGCAACAACACACAGCAGCAACAGTTGATCTGTTTTTGTTTATATGAATGTTTTGTGTTATGTGTTGTGTTGTATGAATGTGTGTGTGTGTGTGTGTGTTTTGATGCTGTGTTTTGTTGTGTTGTATTGTGTGTTGTGTTGTGTATGGCAGCAACTCAAAATAAATAAAAAAAATCATATGCTGATGTATGTTTTGTGTTTGTCTTGATGAACGTGTTGTGTTTTATGAATGTATGTGTTGTATGTGTGTGTTGTATGTATGAATGATGAAACAACAGCAGTAAATGTGTTGTGTTGTGTGTGTATGAATGGTGTATTTTTTACAACCCAAAAAACCTCTAAATTATAACTGTTTTCATGTATACAACAGCAGATTGTTTGTGTGTTGGGGGGGTTAATATGTGTGTGTTTGTTTTGTGACTCATAAATGTGTGTGTGTTGTATGTTTGTGTTTATTTGTTGTTGCTTAAAAATTTGAGTTTTTGAAGTATTTTTGGGCCATTTTTGCGTATAAAAATTTGAGTTTTTGCTGTTTCAAACACTAAAAACTTGTTGTTGCTGTTGTGTTGTATGTATGTTGTTGCTTATGAATGTTTATATGTTGTTGCTTATGAATGTTTATATGTATGAACTTGCTTATGCTTATGAATGTGTTTGGGTTGTGTTCAGTCCGTAATATATCTATAAGTGTGTAGTTTTTGACCCATTTAGGATAGATGTACAGTTTAATTTTCATTTAAGCATCATGATGTTGCTATTGTTGTTTATATGTTGTTGCTTTTGGTTCCAAACTAATTATTGGTCAAAATGGGTTAGATGAAAGCATGTCCAAACTAATTTGGTTCCAAACTGTTTATATGTATGTATGAACTGCTTATGGTTTTAATGACAGCATGTATGAATGTATGTTTATGAATGTATGTATGTATGTTGCTTATGAATGTTTTTATAGATATGAAAATTTCGGAAGGTTAATAATGAAAATATAGGTATTTGGATAATACCCTTTCTAGATCACTAATATGTCGCTAAGTTTTTAGATAAGTCTATAGCTAAGTTTTTAGATAATAGGAGATCTAATTTTTATACTACATTCAAGTTTTACAACTAATTACTCATTATTTGTGCAACACGAAGGAGCCACCATGGTTGATCTTTCTGTTGAAATAATCGTGTCTGAGATATTAACAAGAGTGCCAGCGAAGGTTGTAGGCCATTCTAAGTGTGTTTGTAAAGATTGGTGTGCATTATTATCAACACAGGAATTTCTAAGGGTACCTGCAAACCGCTCATTAAATTCATCTAATCAAAGAATTCTCTTTGTTGGAGACCATTCAATCTCTGTTCATCCGATCAACGTTCAATCCGGTGTTTATGGGCCAAGTACCATCGTTTCTTTTCCATTTAATGATATCTCGATCCATTCACATTTGAATGGATTGTTGTGTCTTCACTTGAATAATACATCCGAGTTGCTCCTATGGAATCCAATAACTCGGGCTTACAAGGTCTTGCATGTCAAGCGTAGGTGTCGTGCATTTGTTGTCTCAATATATTCTAGGAAAATAGACTCCTGGAGAAATATACATTTCATTACAGAACCAGAGTACGTGAACCCCACTTTCTCTTGGTCAACTGGTACTTTATGTTGTGATACTCTATATTTCACTGTTTGCGAGTGCTATGTTGGAGGTAAAAATGTGGTGATTTGTTTTGATGTTAATTCAGAAGAGTTTAAGGAGATAGGCTTTCCACCGGTTCCGTCCACAGGATTTTATTACGGAGAGTTAATAAATGTAAAAAATAAGCTTCACATGTTTCTTAGCACCGGAAAAAATGAGATCTTGATTGACTTGTGGATGCTAGAAAATGAACGCTGGAAAAAGGTCTTCTCGTGTCCCCCAGTCCCCCTATATCACTTTCAATATGGTGCAACATAAATCATTTTATGACGAATGGTAATTGGTTTATGATGACTTTACGGGGGAAGCTTTTCGAAATTGAAACTGATGAAGAGCCATTTGAATGTTTTTATCATACTCACTATCGTAATTTTAGTGGGGCAATGTTTGTTCAGACTATTGTTTCACCAAGTCTTTAGTTTGACTTTTAATTAGTGTTTTCATGATATCTTTTAATGTTTTATGAACTTGGCTTTTATTCTCCAGTAATGATGCACCTTTGAAAATTATTGCCTTGTGATAAATCTCTTTCATTTCATTTACAAGGTAGTTACCAATTTACAATGAATAGTCGGCAACCAAAAGATGGTAATGACGTTTCTACATCTAATGCATCTACGCCAGCTGCAAAACGAAAAGAGTATCATAGACAGTATTATGCTTCACGGAAAGAGAATAACAAAGTATCAAAAGTTAGAACTGGCGATTTCTCTGAAAGTAGTAATCATGTATCTTTAGTTCATGATAAATCACTAGAAAGGATACCTTTAAGAACTTTAGAAACAAATGGTAGTCATATGACACAAATTTTAAAAGAGAATGTGCCACGTGCTTCGGCTCAATACAAAAAGGAGTACAATAGACAATACTACGCTACACGCAAAGAGAATAGAAAATGTATTACAAATGTTATTCAAGTAACACAAACTCCGACTGATGATTGTATGCCAGTAAATACACTCCCATCAGCAGTTGACGTCTGTATGCCTGAAATTACACGAGGATTCTATTAATTTATTGCTTATGGTTCGTTTATAAAGTTTGATATATTTTACAACTTTCCTTACTTAATACGTTCAATTTATTAGGTGCTCGAATGCAACCGCGTACACTATTACCTCAATTTAGTGAAGTAACCGATGAGCCATCCATACAAGATGTGAACATAGAAGATGATCCTTATAACTTTGTTTACGATGGTATACCTCCAGATCATCGTGTGCTAAAGGAAAGGAGTCCATGTTCACATTGTGAAGCCAAACTATTTAGATTTGAATTTGCTAGCTTTTGTTGTATGACTGGTCAAACGGTGCTAGCACATTCAGAAATTCCGGAAGTACTGTACTCGCTTTTCACCTCGCAAGATGAAACTGGAAAATTGTTTAGAAATAACATACGTGCTTATAACACTAATTTTTCGATGGCCTCGGTGGGTGTGACTTTGGATGGTACAATGAACAATATGAGAGAAGGTGTGTATACATTTCGTGCACATAAAGGAATATATCATAGAATCGACCAATTAGTTTCGAGGGATGGAAACCCTAGGTACTTACAATTGTATTTTTATGATCCTGATACTGAGCTAGATTATAGACTTCATTGATCGAAGTATTACTGAGATGTTGACTCATGTTCTTTCTACAAACCCATACGTCAACACATTTCGAAGTCTTGCGGAGCTAGGACCTCTCGACAATATGCTTCGGTCGAACTTGACCAAAGGGTGTACAACCAACCAACAACATCTGAGGTTTAAATAATATTAATATTTCAAATTTTTATATAACAAAAAGGAGTAAGTATTATTTTACTTATATATAAAGCACCATTGTATAGGTTGCTGGTATTTGGGTTGAAGGTAATGACAATATCACTTCATACAAAAGGAGCATTGTTGTGTATGGTAGATCTGATTATACTCAAAATATTCAGCCGCACTATGGATGTTACGATCCGTTATCTTATCCTATGTTTTTTCCTAATGGGGAGTCGGGTTGGCATCCTAGAATACCACGCCAAGCAGTATCAATAGATGAAGTTCACAACAATGAACACCACATGGACGAAGAAACAGAAGGTGTCAAATTTTTCCAATCTTTTATTAAGTGATGATCATTAAACACCCTATCGTGTAATATTTTAACTAATTATTTTTTAAACCACTATTCAGGGGCTAACAAACAAAGTAAAAGAATTACCGTTGCTATGCGAGAGTACTATTGTTACAAGTTTCAAATTCGACCTACTGAGAATGTGCTCCTATTTGGTGGTAGATTGCTACAACAGTTCGTTGTTGACGTTTACATAAAGATTGAAACACAACGTTTACAGTGGTGTGAACATAACCAGGCTACAATAAGAGCAGATTTGTACCAAGGTATTGTGGATTGTGTCAATGCTGGTGAGGTGAGTCCAAACAGAGTAGGACAACGAGTTGTATTGCCAGCGTCTTTCATAGGAGGGCCTCGCGACATGCGACGGAGGTTTCTAGATGCGATGACTTTAGTACAAGAAGACGGAAAGCCTGATTTATTCCTCACTATGACATGTAATCCTCAATGGCCGGAGATATGTGATAATTTGAAAGCTGGGCAAACTGCACAAGATCGCCCGGACCATGTTTCAAGAGTGTTTCGTGCTAAATTAGAGGATCTTAAGGAACAACTCTTTAAGAAACATCTTCTCGGAGAAGTTAAGGCATACGTTTATGTCATTGAGTTTCAAAAACGTGGTTTGCCGCATGCACATTTTCTTCTTATCATGTACCCCCAACACAAAATCGGTAATCCAGATCATTATGATAAGGTTGTGTGTGCTGAAATTCCAGACATACAAAGACATCCTAAATTGCACGAGCTTGTTGTCAAGCACATGATTCATGGTCCCTGCGGATGTTTACGAACAAACAGTCCTTGCATGCAGGGTGATCCTCCAGTATGTCGTTTTCGCTATCCTAGACAATTTAATGACCTGACAACACAAGGAGAGGATTCATATCCATTATATCGAAGGAGAGATAATGGAACAAAAGTGGATGTTCGAGGTAAAACACTTGATAACAGATGGGTAGTTCCGTATAACCCAAAGCTTTTGATGATGTTCAACTGTCACATAAATGTCGAGGTTTGCTGAAGTATAAAATCTGTGAAATATTTATTCAAATATGTTTACAAGGGACACGACAAACAGGTTATTCAAATCGATCAAGATGACCAAGCGTTTGTTGTTAACGAGATAAAAAAATTTCAAGATGCACGTTACGTATCGCCCCCTGAGGCTATGTGGCGCATTTTTGGATTCCCTCTTTCTAACATCCATCCTGCTGTTTTGGCATTGCAACTTCATCTCCCTAACAAACATATGGTCAGATTTAGAGATAATGATACAATGACTAAAGTTGTTGATAGAGAAAAGGATAAAAAAAAGCATGTTGACTGCATTTTTCGAGAAAAATAGAGTGGATCAAACAGCAAGGCAATATTTATATAAAGATTTTCCAAAACACTTCACGTGGGATGGAAGCAAGCAAAAATGGAATCCTCGTCAACGTGGATCACAAAGAGGTCGTATTGTCTCTGCTAATCCAGCTGAAGGAGAAAGGTACTACTTACGACTACTTTTTTCTAATGTCAAAGGGCCTACTTCTTTTGATGATCTTTGCACCGTTAATGGTGTTAAGTACACGACATTTCGAAAAGCAGCTCTTGAAATAGGCTTAATAGAGAATGATGAAAGTTTATCACAGTGTCTCACAGAAGCATCTCTATTTCAGTTTCCGAATGCTCTAAGAAGGTTATTCGCAACCATCATGATTTATTGTGAGCCGGGAGATGTTAGAAAGTTATGGAATGACCACTTTGATTCAATGTCTGAAGATCACCGTTTACAATGTCAAAGCGTTGAACGAGTACAAAATATGGTTCTTAATGATATTAGAATTTTTCTACAATCTATGGGTAAAAATCTCAACGATTTTGATCTTCCGAACATAACACTAGATGTTAACTTACAGTATTTAGGTTGTCGTGAGGTACAAGAGGAGAACGGAATAATTGTTGAACCTGAACACTTACGTGCCAAAGATTCACTGAACTCTGATCAAAAAGTTGTGTTTGATGAGATCATGATGCATGTGGATAATGATTTACCGGGTGTGTTCTTTATAGATGGGCCTGGTGGCACAGGAAAAACTTTTTTGTACAAAGCTTTGCTAGCTGATGTTCGTTCACGTGGACTTATTGCTCTCGCAACAGCTTCATCAGGTGCTGCTGCTAATAATATGCCAGGAGGGCGAACGGCTCACTCTAGATTCAAGATTCCTATTAATCTTGAAAATAATTCAATGTGCACCATCAAAAAAAAGTGGGACTGCTGAACTAATAAGGTCATCCAAAATAATCATTTGGGATGAAGCATCGATGGCAAAACGACAGGCGATCGAAGCCGTAGATCGAACAATGCAAGACATCATAGGTGTTAGTCTCCCATTTGGCGGAAAAATAATGGTTATGGGAGGTGATTTCAGACAAGTTTTGCCGGTTATTAGACGAGGAACTCGAGCACAGATTGTAGACTCTAGCCTACGAATGTCGCCACTTTGGTCTTTAACTAAGAAGATGCGTCTGACCATAAATATGAGAGCTCTTAATGATCCCTGGTTTTCTGATTTTCTTTTAAGAGTCGGTGATGGGACTGAAGAAACGATCGAAGGAAGCTTTATCCGCATACCTGATGACATGACAATTCCATGCATCATCCTAGAAAACTCTATAAAAGAATTGATCAGTGTCATCTTCCCGTCAATCCAAAACAATATGTATTCTTCCGATTATATAATTTCTAGAGCAATATTATCCACTAGAAATGAGAGTGTTGATGAAATTAATGATCAAATGATTGACATTTTTCAAGGTGAAGAAAAAATGTACTACAGTTTTGACGAAGTAGAAGACGATCACAACAACTTCCATCCTATAGAGTTCTTAAACTCATTAACTGTGAGTGGTTTGCCACCTCATAAACTTCGGCTTAAAATTGGTTGCCCTATAATATTGTTACGGAATATCGATCCATCACATGGACTATGTAATGGCACAAGATTGATATGTAAAGGGTATTTTTGCCAAGAATCCCTCTATGTCCTTCTGAAGATGACATGTTCCCATTCAAACTCAAAAGAAAACAGTTCCCCGTGCGACTTAGCTTTTCCATGACAATCAATAAAGCTCAAGGTCAAACAATTCCACACGTTGGTGTTTATCTACCAGATTCTGTATTTTCACATGGACAACTTTATGTTGCATTGTCAAGAGGGATATCACGTGAAAATACAAAGGTATTAGTACATCAAGCCAAAAAATTTAAAAGAGCAGGGGTGTACACATCAAATGTTATGTATCGGGAAGTGTTAAGGGATGATTGAAATACATCTGTTTGAGAATTAAGGTAAATCAATACATTTTGTGGCCAAAATATAAATATATTGTGCATGTATATTTTGATGTTATTATTACTTATTCATTGTGTGTATATATATTTTGATGATGTTATTATTACTTATTCATTACACTGATTCAAATGAAAATAAATGGTAAGAAATGATCATCTTTATTAAACACTTCCTTTACAAGATACTAACTTCCAGTTTTCTCTTCTATATTAGAAATTTCTCATGGAGGATACACGAGAGAAGTTTGAAGCGATGTTAGATATCAACTTTTATATTAAAAATGTATAACTTTGTTGGTTTTGATAAAAAAATTTGTAAGAGATTGAACATTGTTTTTATAGTGTCCAAACCAGCTTCGATGAATGATGAAGAAATGAAAGAAGCTCATCTTCAAGAAGCCACAACAATAAAAGATGAAGCTGTCCAAGAAACATCTGCTGAATCTGATTTTGACAGCAAATGGTGGGCTAAACACGCTGATGAGGTCAATGAAATTTGTAAGCCTTACGACAAAAAATGAGCTTATCAAATTGCAATAGTTGACTCATTGTACGTTTTTTTTCACATTACTACGTCTGTGACCTTTTTTTAATTCGTTTGTGTCGGACTAATATTTTCTCTATTCATGTGTTAAGACTCTTATTTATATTTCTATGTAAGACTTGCGTTTTATTATGTTTATGACTGATATGTTATTATTCGTGTATTTTTTATAATTTAATTTAGACTTGTATGGTTCGTGACATATAAAAATGAAGGAGTTTATTAATAGAGTATCTTGTTGTAAATTGTTGTCGCTAATGCATCGTCGCCGCCGCCGCATCGCGCGGGTATCTTCCTAGTGACTCTATATGCACATTAGCACCTTGAAAAGCAAGTTAGTATAATGTAGGACGCCTTACAATTCCTAACAACACCTTCAAACACCTTTTGAAACCTTAAAACTCGATAATAAACCTAATGAATTCGTTGAAGTCCTTTGAACATCGTACGATAACTCAAGACATGTTAGGACTCTTATGCGACATTAGCTATATGAAAAGCATGTTAGAATAATGTAGGGTGCGTAAGAACTCCTATGAACACCTTACATCACCGTACGAAACATTAAAACTCCATAATAAACCTAATGAATTCGTCTGAGTCCTTTGAACGTCGTACGGCAACTTAACGCATCTTACGACTCTTTATCCCATATTAGCACCTTGAAAAGCACGTTAGTATATTGTACGACGCCTTACAACTCCTTACAACACTGTACGAAACCTTAAAACTCCATAATAACCCTATTGAATTCGTCTGAGTCCTTTGAACATCGTATGACAACTTAGGACATCATATGACTCTATATGCACATTAGCACCTTGAATAACACGTTAGTATAATTAGGACGCCTTACAATTCCTAACAACACCTTAAAACACCATACGAAACCTTATAACTTTATAATAAACCTAATGCAATGGTCGAAGTCCTTTGAACATCATACGACAACTCAAGACATGTTAAGACTCTGTATGCGACATTAGCTACATGAAAAGCACGTTAGAATAATGTAAGACGCGTTACAACTCCTAAGAACACCTTACGTCACCGTACGTAACTTTAAAACTCCATAATAAACCTAATGAATTCGTCTGAGTCCTTTGAACGTCATACGGAAACTTAACGCATCTTACGACTCTTTATCCCATATTAGCACCTTGAAAAGCACGCTAGTATATTGTACGACGCCTTACAACTCCTTACAACACTGTACGAAACCTTAAAACTCCATAATAACCCTATTGAATTCGTCTGAGTCCTTTGAACATCGTATGACAACTTAGGACATCATATGACTCTATATGCACAATAGCACCTTGAATAGCACGTTAGTATAATTAGGACGCCTTACAATTCCTAACAACACATTAAAACACCGTACGAAACCTAATAACTTCATAATAAACCTAATGCAATGGTCGAAGTCCTTTGAACATCGTACGACAACTCAAGACATGTTAAGACTCTGTATGCGACATTAGCTACATGAAAAGCACGTTAGAATAATGTAAGACGCGTTACAACTCCTAAGAACACCTTACATCACCGTACGTAACTTTAAAACTTCATAATAAACCAAATAAATTTGTCCGAGTCCTTTGAACGTCATACGGAAACTTAACGCATCTTTCGATTCTGTATGCCATATTAGCACCTAGAAAAGCACGTTAGTATAATGTACGACGCCTTACAACTCCTAACAACACCTTACAACATCGTACGATACATTAAAATTCCATAATAAACCTAATGATTTCGTCTGACTCCTTTGAACATCGTACGACAACTCAGGACATCTTATGACTCTATATGCACATTAGCACCGTCAAAAGCAAGTTAGTATAATGTAGGACGCCTTACAATTCCTAACAACACCTTATGAAACCTTAAAACTCGATAATAAAACTAATGAATTCGTTGAAGTCGTTTGAACATCGTACGATTACTCTACACATGTTACAAGTCTTATGCGACATTAGCTACACGAAAAGCACGTTAGAATAATGTAAGACGCGTTACAACTCCTAAGAACACTTTACATCACCGTACGTAACTTTAAACTCCATAATAAACCTAATAAATTTGTCCGAGTCCTTTGAACGTTATAGGGCAACTTAACGCATCCTTCGATTCCGTATGCCATATTAGCACCTAGAAAAGCACGTTAGTATAATGTACGACGCCTTACAACTCCTAACAACACCTTACAACACCGTATGATACCTTGAAACTCCTTAATAAACCTAATGATTTCGTCGGACTCCTTTGAACATCGTACGACAACTCAGGACATCTTATGACTCTTTGTGCACATTAGCACCTTGAAAAGCAAGTTAGTATAATGTAGGACGCCTTACAATTCCTAACAACACCTTCAAACACCTTTTGAAACCTTAAAACTCGATAATAAACCTAATGAATTCGTTGAAGTCCTTTGAACATCGTATGATAACTCAAGACATGTTACGACTCTTATGCGACATTAGCTACATGAAAAGCATGTTAGAATAATGTATGGTGCGTTACAACTCCTATGAACACCTTACATCACCGTACGAAACCTTAAAACTCCATAATAACCCTATTGAATTCGTCTGAGTCCTTTGAACATCGTACGACAACTTAGGACATCATATGACTCTATATGCACATTAGCACCTTGAATAGCACGTTAGTATAATTAGGACGCCTTACAATTCCTAACAACATCTTAAAACACCGTACGAAACCTTATAACTTCATAATAAACCTAATGAAATGGTCGAAGTCTATTGAACATCGTACGACAACTCAATACATGTTAAGACTCTGTATGCGACGTTAGCTACATGAAAAGCACGTTAGAATAATGTAAGACGCGTTACAACTCCTAAGAACACCTTACATCACCGTACGTAACTTTAAAACTCCATAATAAACCTAATGAATTCGTTTGAGTCCTTTGAACGTCATACGGCAACTTAACGCATCTTAGGACTCTTTATCCCATATTAGCACCTTGAAAAGCACGTTAGTATATTGTACGACGCCTTGCAACTCCTTATAACACTGTACGAAACCTTAAACTCCATAATAACCCTATTGAATTCGTCTGAGCCTTTGAACATCGTACGACAACTTAGGACATCATATGACTCTATATGCACATTAGCACCTTGAATAGCACGTTAGTATAATTAGGACGCCTTACAATTCCTAACAACAGCTTAAAACACCGTACGAAACCTGATAACTTCATAATAAACCTAATGAAATGGTCGAAGTCCTTTGAACATCGTACAACAACTCAATACATGTTAAGACTCTGTATGCGACATTAGCTACATGAAAAGCACGTTAGAATAATGTAAGACGCGTTACAACTCCTAAGAACACCTTACATCACCGTACGTAACTTTAAAATTCCATAATAAACCTAATGAATTCGTCTGAGTCCTTTGAACGTCATACGGCAACTTAACGCATGTTACGACTCTTTATCCCATATTAGCACCTTGAAAAGCACGTTAGTATATTGTACGACGCCTTACAACTCCTTACAACACTGTACGAAACCTTAAACTCCATAATAACCCTATTGAATTCGTCTGAGCCTTTGAACATCGTACGACAACTTAGGACATCATATGACTCTATATGCACATTAGCACCTTGAATAGCACGTTAGTATAATTAGGACGCCTTACAACTCCTAACAACAGCTTAAAACACCGTACGAAACCTTATAACTTCATAATAAACCTAATGAAATGGTCGAAGTCCTTTGAACATCGTACAACAACTCAATACATGTTAAGACTCTGTATGCGACATTAGCTACATGAAAAGCACGTTAGAATAATGTAAGACGCGTTACAACTCCTAAGAACACCTTACATCACCGTACGTAACTTTAAAATTCCATAATAAACCTAATGAATTCGTCTGAGTCCTTTGAACGTCATACGGCAACTTAACGCATGTTACGACTCTTTATCCCATATTAGCACCTTGAAAAGCACGTTAGTATATTGTACGACGCCTTACAACACCTTACAACACTGTACGAAACCTTAAACTCCATAATAACCCTATTGAATTCGTCTTATGCGACATTAGCTACACGAAAAGCACGTTAGAATAATGTAAGACGCGTTACAACTCCTAAGAACACTTTACATCACCGTACGTAACTTTAAACTCCATAATAAACCTAATAAATTTGTCCGAGTCCTTTGAACGTTATAGGGCAACTTAACGCATCCTTCGATTCCGTATGCCATATTAGCACCTAGAAAAGCACGTTAGTATAATGTACGACGCCTTACAACTCCTAACAACACCTTACAACACCGTATGATACCTTGAAACTCCTTAATAAACCTAATGATTTCGTCGGACTCCTTTGAACATCGTACGACAACTCAGGACATCTTATGACTCTTTGTGCACATTAGCACCTTGAAAAGCAAGTTAGTATAATGTAGGACGCCTTACAATTCCTAACAACACCTTCAAACACCTTTTGAAACCTTAAAACTCGATAATAAACCTAATGAATTCGTTGAAGTCCTTTGAACATCGTATGATAACTCAAGACATGTTACGACTCTTATGCGACATTAGCTACATGAAAAGCATGTTAGAATAATGTAGGGTGCGTTACAACTCCTATGAACACCTTACATCACCGTACGAAACCTTAAAACTCCATAATAACCCTATTGAATTCGTCTGAGTCCTTTGAACATCGTACGACAACTTAGGACATCATATGACTCTATATGCACATTAGCACCTTGAATAGCACGTTAGTATAATTAGGACGCCTTACAATTCCTAACAACACCTTAAAACACCGTACGAAACCTTATAACTTCATAATAAACCTAATGAAATGGTCGAAGTCTATTGAACATCGTACGACAACTCAATACATGTTAAGACTCTGTATGCGACATTAGCTACATGAAAAGCACGTTAGAATAATGTAAGACGCGTTACAACTCCTAAGAACACCTTACATCACCGTACGTAACTTTAAAACTCCATAATAAACCTAATGAATTCGTCTGAGTCCTTTGAACGTCATACGGCAACTTAACGCATCTTAGGACTCTTTATCCCATATTAGCACCTTGAAAAGCACGTTAGTATATTGTACGACGCCTTGCAACTCCTTACAACACTGTACGAAACCTTAAACTCCATAATAACCCTATTGAATTCGTCTGAGCCTTTGAACATCGTACGACAACTTAGGACATCATATGACTCTATATGCACATTAGCACCTTGAATAGCACGTTAGTATAATTAGGACGCCTTACAATCCTAACAACAGCTTAAAACACCGTACGAAACCTTATAACTTCATAATAAACCTAATGAAATGGTCGAAGTCCTTTGAACATCGTACAACAACTCAATACATGTTAAGACTCTGTATGCGACATTAGCTACATGAAAAGCACGTTAGAATAATGTAAGACGCGTTACAACTCCTAAGAACACCTTACATCACCGTACGTAACTTTAAAATTCCATAATAAACCTAATGAATTCGTCTGAGTCCTTTGAACGTCATACGGCAACTTAACGCATGTTACGACTCTTTATCCCATATTAGCACCTTGAAAAGCACGTTAGTATATTGTACGACGCCTTACAACTCCTTACAACACTGTACGAAACCTTAAACTCCATAATAACCATATTGAATTCGTCTGAGCCTTTGAACATCGTACGACAACTTAGGACATCATATGACTCTATATGCACATTAGCACCTTGAATAGCACGTTAGTATAATTAGGACGCCTTACAATTCCTAACAACAGCTTAAAACACCGTACGAAACCTTATAACTTCATAATAAACCTAATGAAATGGTCGAAGTCCTTTGAACATCGTACAACAACTCAATACATGTTAAGACTCTGTATGCGACATTAGCTACATGAAAAGCACGTTAGAATAATGTAAGACGCGTTACAACTCCTAAGAACACCTTACATCACGGTACGTAACTTTAAAATTCCATAATAAACCTAATGAATTCGTCTGAGTCCTTTGAACGTCATACGGCAACTTAACGCATGTTACGACTCTTTATCCCATATTAGCACCTTGAAAAGCACGTTAGTATATTGTACGACGCCTTACAACTCCTTACAACACTGTACGAAACCTTAAACTCCATAATAACCCTATTGAATTCGTCTGAGCCTTTGGACATCGTATGACTTAATACTTAGGACATCATATGACTCTATATGCACATTAGCACGTTGAATAGCACGTTAGTATAATTAGGACGCCTTACAATTCCTAACAACACCTTAAAACACCGTATGAAACCTTATAACTTCATAATAAACTTAATGAAATGGTCGAAGTACTTTGAACATCGTACGACAACTCAAGACATGTTAAGACTCTGTATGCGACATTAGCTACATGAAAAGCACGTTAGAATAATGTAAGACGCGTTACAACTCCTAAGAACAACTTACATCACCGTACGTAACTTTAAAACTCCATAATAAACCTAATAAATTTGTCCGAGTCCTTTGAACGTCATACGGCAACTTAACGCATCTTTCGACTCTGTATGCCATATTAGCACCTAGAAAAGCACGTTAGTATAATGTACGACGCCTTACAACTCCTAACAACACCTTACAACATCGTACGATACCTTAAAATTCCATAATAAACCTAATGATTTCGTCTGACTCCTTTAAACATCGTACGACAACTCAGGACATCTTATGACTCTATATGCACATTAGCACCTTGAAAAACAAGTTAGTATAATGTAGGACGCCTTACAATTCCTAACAACACCTTAAAACAACTTATGAAACCTTAAAACTTGATAATAAAACTAATGAATTCGTTGAAGTCGTTTGAACATCGTACGATAACTCTACACATGTTACGACTCTTTTGCGACATTAGCTACATGAAAAGCACGTTAAAATAATGTAGGGTGCGGTACAACTCCTATGAACACCTTACATCACCGTTCGAAACTTTAAAACCCATAATAAACCTAATGAATTCGTCCGAGTCCTTTGAACGTCATACGGCAACTTAACGCATCTTACGACTCTGTATGCCATATTAGCATCTAGAAAAGCACGTTAGTATAATGTACGACGCCTTACAACTCCTAACAACACCTTACAACACCGTATGATACCTTAAAACTCCTTAATAAACCTAATGATTTCATCTGACTCCTTTGAACATCGTACGACAACTCAGGACATCTTATGACTCTATATGCATGATAGGTTCAATTGGATCGATAATATCACTCAAATGATCAGAACAACAAGTACAAACAAACGATTCAATCACAAACACAATTCATACTCATAAATTCTCTTTGTATTTGATGATCAAGCAATTCGTAGTACAAAAGTGCAGGAGAAACTAATTACACACAGTTAATTCTCTCTCTTACAGTGTAAAAGTCGCTCTCCTAACACACGCACACTACATGCCTATATCAAACAAAATGCAAGTTTAAGGAAAATACATAATAAACCCTAAACTATACAAACATATATAATAACAAAAATACAAAGTAAATCTTAACAGGAAATAACCCTAACAGTACTCCCCCTAAGATTTATCTTTGGATCTTCAAAAAACTTCAATCTTTTTCTTCGTTTATCAGCATCAATCTTCTCTTTTTCTACCATTCTTCTGGTTCCTCTTTCACATCCAGCAATTCTCGGCCTTTATAATCTTCTTTTTCTTTCAAAGCTTCTTCAATGCAAGATTTGAACTTCTCAGCGATCTTAGCTTGTCGAGGTTTGGATTCATTCGTCAGGATTTGTAAGGCATTCATGCGTCTAAGCGAATCCAGACTTAAACCTGCAAAATCGATATTAGCATAAAATTCAAATGGCATTTCTTGACCTTGAACTTTCACTTGCAAAGTGCCCTTCCTGCTTATCCGCATATATTCTATCTCAGGTAAATCAACCATCACGAGATTAGAATTAAGTAAAGCCTTTCTCACACGAATCTTTTCCGAAGCCGCAGCAATCACTTCAATCATCACTGTAAACAGTTTCCTGTCAGCTTCAGCCAATTTATCTTTGCACTTTTCAATCTTGCAACTTCTCAAATACTCAATGTATGATGGATGCAGCAGTTTCAACTCAAAAGTACTAAAGAGCGTGATCATGTCCTTATCCCAATCCTCCAAATTGCGAACAATCTTTAGTTCAAATGTTTCCTGATTGTAGAACACTCTGAGTATCGGCTTTGTTGTTTGACTTCCATCTATAACCTTCAATCCAGGATCAGTTATCTTATCAAAATATTCGTCCGAGAATTCTTCTAAGTACATATCCTCGGTCACCACCAATCTCTTCTTCTTCCTCTGTTTCTTTGCTTGCACATATGCAGTGTCTTCTTGTTGACCTCTAAAGTCAAGAAATTTAGCAGTTCTACTCATTCCAGCATCAAGAAGTATCACGCATTTATCACCACGCTCAGCATGCGTGTGATTAATTAGCTTCAGCTTGTGCAATTCTTTCAGATCCTGAACTTCGAGTTTAAAGATGCTTGAATAGTAGTGATAAACATCACACAAACCGTTTACTCTCTTGATCATAAATGCGTCAAAGACTTCATCATATTTCCAAGCAATTATCTTAACTTTCTTGTTCTTTTCAGGCACAATCATAGAATCTAATAACTCAGCAATTGATTGTCCTTTACTCAGCAGTGACCTAACAATGTCACCTGCTGTTGCTGATTTGTGCCAACTCTCACGCACCTCCATTGGTATATTGTACGATTTAGCTTCGCTTGGAAACATATCCATCAGTTCATGTCTTTTCTTATGTGCATCTTCAGGTAAAGCCATTACTGGAATCTCTTTTGGTCCTAACACTTTAAATCTCTTCGTCAGCTCAAAGTACTGAGGATTGTTATAGTCCAAATAAAACATTCTGTTATGCATTTTCTCTGTCTTCATGAAACTGACTACAATTTTCCTCAACGATCCAGATTTCAGCCTTTGCAAAGTTTTATACGGATAGTTCCTTGAACTCAACCAACTTCGCATCTCATAAGCAGTCATTTCGTCTGGGTTTTGATGATAAAGCTCAGTAGGAGGCAAATCTTCTATATTCAAGCTTTCTTGCATCGGAGTCCATTCACCCATCTCAACCACGAACTCTTTTTGATCAGCTTCGGTTTTATCTTGAGCAGTGATGCACTTCTCATACTCTTCATTAATCTGAGTCACTGTTAAACCATTCAAGAACACCGAATTGTACTTCATTCTTTCCAAATATGCAAACCTCTGATCTAAATCATCTGGCACTTCTTCAACAGTATGCTGTACAGGCTCTGGCTCAGCTTCATCCTCAGACTCAGTCCAATCAATGTCTAAATCATCCAATGCCTCTATCATAGGTGCTTCATCAGTTTGAACCGGCTCAAACTGATTAGCAACTTCAGCTTCTATTTCATGCGCACTTTCAACTTCAACAGCTTCAGCTTGAATCGGCTCAAACTGAACTGTGTCTTCTGAATCAACTTCTTTTTCACTCTCAGAGGCAACAAACTCTTCAGTCTTAGCAACAGAATCAGATTGAATCGGCTCAATCTGACCTGATTTAGCAGTCTCAGCTTCTATCACTTTTCCAGTCTCAATCACAGCTACAGATTGAATCGGCTCAATCTGCACTGGTTTATCAATCTTCGCCTTCTTTGAACTTTCTTCATCACCAAATATCTCCGGTATTGCATCTAGTTTCCTCTTTCCCTCAGCCTTGTCCATCTTGACAGTTTCAGCCACAGCTTCATCGGGAATGATAATTGGTGATTCTATCAAAATACCAACGTTTGAAGTTCCTCTAGCTCTAGTCAAATACACTTTAGGCACATTTGTTTCAGTCACTACAACTTCATCAGAAAAATCTTTGTCAGAAGATGAGCCAGCCTTTTTCGGTCTAGTTTCCTCCAACTCCTTTTCAAGCATCTCTTTTTCTGCCTCCAACGTATTGCATTCAGCTTTAACTTCAACATAATCGTACTTTAAGTTCTCATACTCCTCCTTCAAATATTCATAATCATCTTTTAGCTTCCTATGTTCATCAACTAGATTCACATGATCTTCATCCAACTTCTTGAATATTTCCAAATTTTGCTTGTGAATATCCCAATACTCATCAAACCTTTTCTTCTTACGTTCATTGGAAGCCTTTAACAAATCATTTGACTTAATCAAATTTTCCACAATCTCCTCCAACTCAGCAATCCGTTTCTCCTTTTCTTCATATATCTCATCAACACTTGGCCCAAAGTTTGGTGAAGACTCCAAACCTTGTCCAATGTTTTCAACAGTTTGTGGTAATGCGGTGTGAACATCATCAGTAATGGGATCAGTAATGCCAGCATCCACTTCCTCAATCTGTGCAATAGATTCAGCTTCGGCCATTACTGTCTCAGCAATCTGTAGCACATCAATCTTCTCAGGCTTTTCTACAGCTTTCTTCTTCTTTCTGACATACTGTACCGAAATATCTTTCTCAACAGCAACCTTCTCAATCCCAGAAGCAACCTCAACAGGTTCTTCTACAACCACAGACTCAACAACCTCTATCTCAGTCTTCATTGGTTCAGCCTCCTCTGAATCAGATTCAGATTCAGCATCATTACCATCATCATCATTACCTTCATCATCATTATCAGTACCATCATTACCTTCTTCATCTTCTGGATGACGAGCAAAGTACTCGTCATCATCCAATAAATCATCCGGCACCTCATCCACTAAATCCAGTGGATTCACAATCTCACCATGAGATATGTGATAATAAACTCCATTCACATCTTCTTCATTGTTGATTATATCTCTCATATAATCAAACAAAGCAATGTCAGGCACATTTCCGATACTCATCTTTTTGTAAGAGAGATCGTTCATGTCCTCAGTATATAACATGCCTCCAGCATAACCTTCACTTCTGACGACTGGATATGCAATATTGATCATCAATTGCAAAAACCTTGGGTACATAAGGAATTTGAATCTCTTGCCCTTCACCAAATTAAACACAAACCCATTCATTATCCACCTTGACATGTTGAACGGTTTGTTTTCTGCAATAGCCACTATTGGTGATGCAATGTCTGAAGGAAAATTGTCAAACCCAGCACTCCTTCTAGACATGCATTGCTGCACAACATAACACAGCAGCTTATACTTCTTCCCCAATTTAGCTCTGAAAAACTATGATTTTGGAAACACAGGTGGATGACCCATGTTTACAAAACAAGTTTTGCATTCTTCCATAGTCAGCTCATCTATCATGCCAACCTCATCCTCATCTATCCTCAGAGCTTGTCTAATGGCATCTTCAGTCACATTTAGTACCCACTCCCTTGTGATATGTCCTCTAACCATAACTTCACCATTCTCATTCCTCACAACCTGTGCTGATCTCCAGAAACTCTTAATCAGCCTTGCATATATGACCGGTTTGGCACATATAGCATAAACATACTTGGTCCTCTTAATGAACTGAATCATGTCTCTATAACCTTCTGTCTCAGGCAGTGATTCATCCAAACATGCTACCAGATTATGTTTAGGCTCAAATTTGAGATTCTCCATCTGTTAAACACAACAAAAACACAAAACAAGGCAAATGTATTAGATTCTTCATTAAGCATATCAACAATTTAACAAGTGCTTAACTAAAAGTTAGAAAGCATAACATTAATATAATCATTTTAAACCCTAAATTGTTCTAATAACCTGATTTTCATCATTTTAATCAAACAACATTGAATTTTAAAGATTATATTTCATGTTTTAAACTTTTAACAGTTAATCACTTAGGCAAAATTTTGATAAATTTCATGATGAAAAATTTAACATGTTTTGGTTCAGTTTTAGCAAGTTTAATCACTTTTAAAACAAACATTTCATCGTTTTGATGTTTAACTTTTAAAAGCTTCAAAGTTCATCAATGGCGATTTTAACAGTTAAGTCCATTTCACTTGTTCAGTTGGTTTTAAGGTGTTTTTAGTGCAAATGAATGATTGAATGTTGATGATCGACGGATTTTAACCCTAAAGCAACACTCGATTTCAGTTTTAACGCACAAAATCAAAGTGTCGATTCAAGTTCAAAACACTGTTCATCATCGTTTTTCCTTTTAACAGTTGATTTGCAGGTCGATTTATGTCAAAAACACATAATCTCTACCTTAATCAATCTATTAATCTTGTTATAGAGCAACAGATTGACTATGATAACAATGGCGATTTGAAGCACAGAGTGTTTGAGTGAAAGTGAATGTGTGTGAAATGATAAGTGTTTGTGAAGAGGCGGTATTTGTATCGTCAAAGAAATTTAGGTCAAACTTTAAGTGCCGGGTCAACAAAAGCAAATTAGGCCCAATAACCTTGCCGGGTCAAGTACTGTAGTGACGGGTCATGTACTGTAGTTACGGGTCAATTACATAAAACAAGTCACCAATCATGTGAAAATCACTTGACGGGTCAAGCACTGTAGATACGGGTAAGTCACTGTAGTGACGGGTAAGGGTTTAAGGAACAACTACACCTGATGGATTTTATTCATCACCCGGCAGAATAGTTGTGATCAAAACATCACCCGGCAACCTTCTTCATCACCCGGCAACACAGTTGCTTTCCTTCTTCATCCGGCTTGCTTTCTTCTTTACACGGCAACCTTTGACAACCTTCTTCACACGGCATACACACTTCTTCATTACCCGGCAACATAGTGTCATACCTTTACACGGCAATAAGACTTCTTCATTACCCGGCTGTATAGTATACACTAGTCACCCGGCAAGATATTTATGACCTTCACCCGGCTGTATTTGACATGATCATTGCCCGGCTGTACAGTGGTCATAATATCTTCACCTATTTCCTCAATCACCCGGCAAGTATCAGACTTACAACTTTACCCGGCTGAACAGTTCTTTACCCGGCTGTACAGTTGTATCTGATATCTTTACCCAGCAATAACACTTAAGCAATTTCTTCAATTTTCCTCGTCTGTTGACTTTTTCAACGGTCATTTATTGCACCTGCAACATTCTCCGACATATTAATTAGACAAGATATCCTTAGAGAATGTTTGTCATATTAATTATCAAACAACATTAAACATTTCAACAAATTAATTTAAAATTAAAAGTCAATTTTTCTTTTTCTTTTCAAAAGTGTTTTTGCACAACCAATTTTTCTATATCCCGAAGCAATTTCTTAAAAACAAATTACAAGACCATGGGTTTGTTTTTAACACATCCAATACCTTTGCTTTTCATAACTTATAATCTTGTTCATTCAAAACACACTTATTCAAAACAAAATATTTTTGGATTTTTATAGATATTTTTCTTAAATTTATTCTCCCCCTAAACTTGAAATTTCTTGAAATTTTTAAGTTTAACAAGGATGTTGATGTGTCAATAATGATTCCAAATGCCTGCACACACAAAGCACACACATTAAATTAAATACATATGCAATGCAATGAATCAAAATATCGCAGTGAGATCATACCACACATTATCTGAACATGTTTTGCAAGTTTTGAATAGACATTTGACTTATGCTTGATTGAGTGATGATATGAAAACATACCAATTAGCTCGAATTGACACACTTACTTTTTCAGTATCATGATGATATTTAAGGTTCGATTAGAATGACTTATGTGACCCACATTTATACATATGTCAACATATTTCCTTATCAATCACTACCTGAATGCATATTGCACAGAACCTGGTCACTTACAGTCATACACAGTGTGGAATCTGGGTTCTATTCGGATTTGGTCCACTTTGGGACTTCTTTTTAATTCCATCTTTGGGAATTTTTCTTTCCTATCGTTCCCCTTGGGAATCTTCTGAATTCCATTTTGGAATTTTTGTTTGGTGTCGGTCCACATTTGGGACTCTTTTTGTTCCATTTTGGAATCTTTTGCTGCATCTTGAAGCTCAAAAGAGACTTCGTGTGAGACTTCAGGTCTGTGGGTACCACAACAAAGAAGCTCACGATGCGGTTCATCACACTGAATACACTGCATCGTTACCCGAACATGCACAACTATCATCACAAGCAATGTTTCAAAAGATATATATCTAGACAAGTATAACAATGGAACTTAACACAAAGATCATTAAGTTTATGTTTGTCAACAATCAACTTACTTGTTCAGTCTAATTGCCTGAGCTGTCTAGCACATCAATTAACATTCATCAGTCTTTATTAAAAATGATGTAACAAATAATGTCTAGTGTATCTATCATTTCTCACTTTTTGCAATATAGATTCTTATGACATGATATTTTCTTTTCTTTTTGATTTTATATTTTGTATTTGTTTTTCTTTTTCATGCACACACACAATGCAAAATATAAAATACAAGCAAAGGAATCAAAACATAACATCAACTTATTATATTTTTGGCTTTTATATTTTCTGATTTTTCTTTTGTTTTTCGAAAAATAGAATCAATCATGATTGATTAATCCTATGGATTGAATTAAAAATTCAAACCGGCCTGACAAAAATGATTTTGTGAAAAGATCTGCCAGTTGTTTGTCGGTATGAACTTTAATCAAAATTATTAAACCCTTTTCAGAGTTATCTCTTAAAAAATGATATCTAATTTCGATGTGTTTGGTTTTAGAATGTTGAACAGGATTAGCAGTTATAAACATAGCAGCAGTATTGTCTATGTAAATAGGAGTTTTTAAGAAGTTAAAACCGTAGTCCAGCAACTGATTTTGTAACCATAAAACCTGAGAACATCCTGCAGATGCAGCGATATACTCTGCTTCAGCTGTGGATACAGAAACATTGGTTTGCTTCTTGCATTGCCAAGAGACAAGCCTTGGACCCAAAAATTGACAACCACCAGTAGTCGATTTCCTGTCAAGAGCACAACCACCAAAATCACTGTCAGAATAGCTATATAGTTCAATATTTCCTTCATAAGGATACCATAACCCAAGATTTGGTTTCCCTTTGAGATATCTGAATATACGCTTCACAGCAACTAGATGCGACTCTTTTGGATCTGACTGGTATCTGGCGCATACACACACAGCATACATGATGTCTGGTCTTGATGCAGTAAGATACATCAGAGAACCGATCATTGATCTGTATAGTGTCTGATCAACTGCTTTGCCCTTTGGATCAGGTTGTATCTTGCAATTTACATCAGAAGGAGTTCGGATAGTCTGACAATCTTGCATCTTGAACTTCTTCAGCAACTTCTCAACAAATTTTGATTGGTTGATAAAAATTCCGTCAGCAGACTGTTTCACTTGTAATCCCAGAAAGAAATTAATCTCCCCCATCGAACTCATCTGAAATCTTGACTTCATGATTTCTTCAAATTCTTTGCACATGGACTCACTGGTTGAACCGAAGATAATATCGTCCACATAAACTTGAACACACAATAAATCATCATTCTCCCTCTTCATAAACAAAGTTGGATCAATCTGACCTCTTGTGAATTCGTGTTCTAGTAAATGCTTGGATAGTGTCTCATACCAGATTCTTGTAGCTTGATGTAGACCGTAAAGAGCTTTGCTCAACTTGTATACCCGATGTGGATAGTCAGGATCTTCGAAACCCGGGGGTTGTCTGACATAAACATCATCTGTAATAGGTCCATACAAGAAAGCACCTTTGACGTCCATTTGGAATACCTTAAACTTCATGAAAGACGCATATGCAAGAAAAACGCGTATGGCTTCAAGTCTTGCGACTGGAGCAAACACCTCTTCATAATCAATGCCTTCTTCCTGAGTGTATCCCTGTGCAATCAGTCTTGCTTTGTTTCTCACAACAATGCCACGTTCGTCTGGCTTGTTTTTGTACAACCATCTTGTACCTATCGCATTCTCTCCTTCAGGTAAGTCCACAAGTTTCCTAACTTCCTGTTTGCGAAACTGAAGCAATTCCTCTTGCATGGCTTCAATCCAACTGTTGTCTTGCAACGCCTCTGAAATATTCTTTGGCACCACTTGAGATAGAAAACACGAGTAAAGACAAACATTTGCTTGCTCTGTCTGACTTCTTGTAGTTCTCTGATTCAACGGCCCAATAATCTGAGAGACAGGATGTTTCTTGTGAATTCGATGAATAGGAATATCACCTCCTTGCACTTGAGTCTCTAGATTAGTAGTATTTAGATTTGGTAGATCTTGAAGTATGGAAGAAGTATGCGGTGTGAAATTCGGGACTTGATCCGGTGAATTGATGAAGTAATCAAAAGATTCTGGAATAACTTCAGCATTCGGATCCGATGATGGTTGATTTTGAACGGATCCATCATCATTAGGAGACATTAGCGTATTCACATTTTCTTCATGATTGTTTGATTCTTGATCTTCTTGTGAACCAGAAGGACCCGGAGCTTGACAGGATTTGACATGATCAGGATTGTGAAAAGACATAAATGGATATTCAGAGTTGAGATTTCCATCTTCGTCATTATCAGAATCGTCACTAAAGCTTCCTAAGTCACCTGATTCCTTCCTTGCATTTCCTGAAAAATCAAATAAGTTAGAATTGAAAGATCTAGATAACGAATCCAAATCAAATAACCATTCGGGACCATGAGCCACTAAAGGAAACGAATTTTCTAAAAACTTGACGTTGAAAGTTTCAATAACAGTATTTGTTTTGCTATTAAAAACCCGATAAGCTTTAGAAACAGACGAATATCCTAGGAAAAATCCATCGTCAGATTTTGACTCAAACTTCCCGAGATGTTCATTTAGATTAAGAATCGAGACTGGACAACCAAATGCTTTCAAGTAAGAAATATTTGGTTTTCTTCCAAACAACAACTCATAAGAAGTTTTCTGTTTATCTTGGACTAATAATGTTCTATTTTGTACAAAACACGCAGTAGCAATAGCTTCATCCCAAAAAGTGATAGGGATTTTCGCATCTGCGAGCATGGATCTTGCAGCTTCAATTAGTGTCCGGTTTTTCCGTTCCGCAACCCCATTTTGCTGAGGCGTTCTTGGAGCACTATACTGACGAGCAATCCCCTTTTCTGCACAAAATAAATCAACATTAGCATTCTTAAATTCAGTTCCATTATCACTTCTTAAAGTTTTAACTTTGCATTCCAATTGATTTTCAATTTTAATGATAAATTCTTTCAATAATTCAGCTGTTTCAGATTTTGCATGCAAAAAATAAACCCATGAAAATCTAGTGAAGTCATCTATGATCACTAAACAATAAGATTTTCTGCCGATGCTTTGAACATTTGTTGGTCCGAAAAGATCCATATGTAACATCTGCAAAGGTTTTGAAATGGAGTTCTCGAGCTTGGACTTGAAAGACATCCGATGCTGTTTGCCCTTCAAACATGCTGGACAGAGATCAGTTGTGGAGAATTTCTTCGATGGGATTCCCACAGCGTGATTTCCAGTTACCAAACGGTTCATGTTTCTGAAGTTGGAGTGGCCCAGCCGTCTATGCCAAAGCTGACTCTCATCATTTGAAGCATGAGCAATGAGACAGGTTGTTTCGGTATCAGCGTCAATCTGCGACATATCCAACTTGTATACATCACGATCTCTAGGAGCTTTAACCACTACCCACTCATTGTCAATCTTGAAACCTGGTTTAAGAATATAACAGAAAGAATCATCAAATAAAGTTGAATAAGATTTATCACAAATTTGGGAGACACTTAGTAAGTTAAAGTTCAACTGTGCACAGTAGTTGACTTTATCAAAACTAATGATCCCATTAGATACTGTTCCTTCTCCTGTTATCTTTCCACCCGCATCACCTCCAAACGCTACATGAGTACCATTTTTCAGTTTGAAATCCTGAAGCAAGGCATGGTTGCCTGTCATGTGCCGGCTACACCCACTATCAACGAACCACGAGTTGATAGGTCTTCTTGGGCGTACCTGCATTTCAACAAAAACATTCAGTTAGTTTGGTCAACCCAGGCCCACACGGTCTTGGGTTTTCCGAATCTATCTGCAATAGTAACTTGTTGGTATTGAACATTTTGAAAATTTGTTTCGTTTAAAAGATTTTGATGCTGATAACTTCGCCCATTGGCGTTCAATGATTGCTTTCTCCTTAAAGCAATAAACCTCTCCTCTAGCTTAGGATCAAGGTTATTTTCAAACTTTTGATTCTTAACCATTAAAGCTCTTGGTTTAAAACTGTTAACCTGCACATTCCTTGAAAAGTTAGAAACAGAATTGTTTCGATTGAAGTTTCTCAAAACCGGAGAATGACTTTGACTCATATTTTGAAAGCCATATGAATTATTTCTTTGAAACTTTGAATATGGAGTCATTTCTCTAGTCGAGTTTGATCGAAAGAAACAATCCTTTGTGTCATGGTTTCTTCTCTCACAGATATCACAAAATTTGTTAAAATAACATTCTTCTGAAGAATGATTTCTTTTGTCACAGAAACTGCAGTACCTGTTAAAGAAACATTCAGCAGTTGCATGATTATATCTATCACAAATTTCACAATATTTCTTGCTAATCCTAAAGAGCCGATTGTTAACTCTTGATGTTGAACCAAAACGTGATTCATTATCATAGTTGTTCGGTTTTAGATTAACATTCTTTTGTGGAGTCATTGTTTGTGCTTTTGATTTCATGGGACTTTGGTTCGATTTTAAACTGTTCTGTTTGGTCACCTTTTTGTTTTCAATTCTCTTTTCATTGACAGCGGAAGACTTAGGACCTGAACCTGTTTTCAGACCAGAGTTAGATTTGATTGGAGAATTGATTGGTTTACCATAGGATCCATTTAAATCAAACGTTCCTGCAGACACAAACTTGATTTTCTTTTCTTTTGACACTTTCTTGACAGGTTTAACTTTGTCAGTTTTAACACTTTGAACTTTTGTGTTATCATTCGATTTTAAGACGTTTTTGCCTTTTGACTGTTTCGTTTCAGATTGATTGTTCATTGTTTTCGATTTTTGCTTCTTAACACTCGAAACTTCAGCCTTTTTCACTTCTGGCTTTTTGACCAACTGAGCAGCAACTTGCGCCTTTTGTTCCTTCTTCCACTTGATGTACTCAGGATCATTGTACCCTGAAAATTCACCTTCTTCCTTCACCGGTGTTTCTGGTTCGGGATTAAGCTTAGGATATTCAACAAGTTGGATCAGAACAGGCTCAACTTTGTTTTCAGATTTGTTGCTTGCTTCATCATCAGCTTCAGTTGTCATTCCATCTTCTTCTCTCAAACTTTCAATCAACACTTCAGATCCTTCAGACTCGGATTTACTTCTTTGAATTTCTTTAAATTTTCGTTCATTTTCAGGTGAATGATCAAATTCATTAAAGTTTTCCGGTAAGGTTTGAGTGATTGAATTTGGCATCGGTTCATGAGTAAAACCCAACCCGGTTTTGGTTTTGTTACCTCTTTCTTTGATGAGTTGTTTAACCATGGTTTTACAGCTTTTAACCTTTGTTAGTTCAACTTGAGTGACAGCATGTGCGACTTTTTCTTGTTCAAGGTTCTTTGTCATTTCTTCAAGTTGTTTGGTTATCAATTCCAGTTCCTTTAAGGTTTTGTTCCAAGATTCTTTAAGTGACAAAATCTTCTCATCAGCAATTTTGTGATCAATTTTAAGTTGTTCATGAATTTTCTCATGTTTGCTTAATTTGTCACCGATTTTAAATGAATGAGTCCGATAATGTTCTACTTGTTGAATGCACTGTTCAGAGCATAGCCTTTCCTTGACATCAGCAGGTAATGGAACATAGTTAGGGGGTAGGTCAGTATTAACCTTTGGTTGTTCTGTAGATGATGAAGACTCACTGGCAGTAGCCATCAGCACAAGTTCAGACTCAGATTCTTCAGTAGGATCAGATTTTGCACTCCAGTCATAGTCTTCTGAATCTTCACTCACATCTTCAATCATCTTACAATCCCCTTCTTCTGACCAATCTTCTTCTACTTCACATACCAATGCCAGACTTGATGTAAGATCAGACGTGAATTGTTCTGCATAAGCGCTCCAATCATACCCGTCTTTCACACTTACAACCAACGCCTTTGTTTGGTCTTCTGGCTTCTTTCCTTCATCCTTCAATTCAGGCATAGGAAGACTTTGGTATGGTTTCTGAAAGAAACGTTGATTTCTGCCTTGATAACTTGTTGATTGTTGAGAATTTTGACCTTGACCTTGATTGCTTGAACTCGCTTGGTCATTAAAATTCTTTGGAGCTTTACATTCTCTTGAGAAATGACCATACTGATTACAGTTAAAGCATCTGGCCTTAGATTTGTCAAATCCAACAGTCTTGTTTGCATGAGGTTTGTAGCTTCTGTTGACATATGCATGCTTTTGAGTACGATAAGCTACCATAACCATCTGCCAGTTAAGATCCATTTCCTCAACATCCACTGGATCCATTTCAAATAAGTCTTGAAGAACAACGTCCATTTGACTTAAATGACTACCTTGGTACGCTTGAAAACTTGCCATAAAAGCAGTAAAGGCAGTTTTTGTTTCGTCATCTTGCAACAGAATATTCATGACGTCTTTCACCTTGGCTTGAACATTTGAAATTTGATTTTCTGATTGATTCTTCATATTCTGACTCTGGACTTGAACTTGAGCTCTTGGCGGAGATTGAGGTTGAGAATAAATTGGTGAATTTGGAAAATATGCTGAATCAGTATAGAAACTTGCACCAACGAATAAGTCATCCTCATCTTCAGACTTTGTTGTATTTTGCACAAGAAAAGCATTATCCACAGTATTGGCAGGATTTACCACATACTTGTATTGAGTTTGTGACATTGATCTATCAGTGTTTCTAGATCCTTCATCAATCTCAACTTCTTCTATCTTTCCAATAAGCAAGTCAAGTTCCATTGGAAATTTCTCAGTATGTTTCAACAAGGTAACAGTTTGTTTCCATGATGATGGTAAAGCACCTAACAAACGATCATTCAAGTCCTGAAGTTCAGTCTTCACTCCGAGATTTGTCATTTCAGTAGTTAAATGAACAAACCTATTCATCATTTGGTGTACTGTCTCTCCATTGATGTGTTCAAATAATTCCAGTTGTCTTTTCAGCTTAGATTTCTTCAAACTTCTTAACTGCTCTCCTCCTTCACATATAGACTTCAATGCCTTAAAGCATGTATAACCCGTCTGATATGCATCCAATCTAGACAAAACTTGTAATGGCAACCCCTTGCACATCAACGAATAGGCCTTGCTATCATTCTTTACCTTCCTCAAGTCTTCAGCTGACAGATTATCCTCTGGATAAGGTGTAGTAGAATCTTTAGTATAGGTACTGGCACTATCTGGTTGTGTCTGTGTTGGAATGTGAGGACCCTTCTCAATTGATTTCCATAAGTCATTGTCAATAGAACACAAATGATGTCTCAGCCTGATGGTCCAGTTCTTGAAATCTGCACGATTCAAAAGTCTAGGAACACGGTTATCAGAATCATCATTAGGAGCCATTTTTAACAATTTTTTAAAGAAAATATTTTTGGTTTTTGTTAATTTTTGAAAAGAAGTGATTAAAATACTAAAATAAAGACAAGAAATTAAAGATAAGATAAGAAACAAGTATTAAAAACAACTAAATTGAGTCAACCGGCAAAACAGTGAAAAATCTTCTTCAGCCGGCTAAACAGTGTTTGTTCTTCACCCGGCAGAAATAAGTCTTCACCCGGCTAAATAGTTACCCGGCTAAACAGTTGAAAAATACTTTGTTCTTCACCCGGATGAACAGTTACACGGCAGCAAGAAAAACTTCACACGGCAACAAGTCTTGACACGGCAGAATCTTTGCCCGGCTGAACAGTACTTGGTCACACGGCACTTTGTTAATTACCCGGCTACACAGTTGAGCTTACCCGGCTGTATTTTCTCTATCACCCGGCGTAACAGTGTATTACCCGGCACAACAGTGTCTGATCCGGCTGAACAGTAGCAACTTTACAAGTCAAATTCTTCACCCGTCTACAACAAATTCCCTTACACGGCTGCACAGGACCTAATTTCTTCACAAAATCTAAGTCCAAGGAAAATGTCTAAGTCAAATATATCACCCGGCAAGTTAATCTTCAACCAAACTCAACTGTTCATCATCTTCTTCATGAAGATTTTCTGGGTTTTGTCTAAAACTTGTCCAAATTGTCCAAAAATCACACAAAAGCTGTGAAATAGTCCGATTATCAAACCCTTGTATCAATCAATCCAAAACATCTTCATTCTTCGATGAATTTTGAGCAAAAATTGATCGAACAGTACTTTTTCTATTCTTCTTAATTCTTCAGATCTGATGATGATCTGATAGAATCTGCACAATCGCTGTGTATAGAAGTGATTATGATGATAAATCACAACTAAAAACACCAACAATTCATTCAGATCATGATATTTTGAGCAATATTGATGTGTTTTGCTTAGAAACAGCGAAGAACACAAACCGAAAGCTCTGATACCAATTGATAGGTTCAATTGGATCGATAATATCACTCAAATGATCAGAACAACAAGTACAAACAAACGATTCAATCACAAACACAATTCATACTCATAAATTCTCTTTGTATTTGATGATCAAGCAATTCGTAGTACAAAAGTGCAGGAGAAACTAATTACACACAGTTAATTCTCTCTCTAACAGTGTAAAAGTCGCTCTCCTAACACACGCACACTACATGCCTATATCAAACAAAATGCAAGTTTAAGGAAAATACATAATAAACCCTAAACTATACAAACATATATAATAACAAAAATACAAAGTAAATCTTAACAGGAAATAACCCTAACAATGCACATTAGCACCTTGAAAAGCAAGTTAGTATAATGTAGGACGCCTTACAATTCCTAACAACACCTTCAAACACCTTTTGAAACCTTAAAACTCGATAGTAAACCTAATGAATTCGTTGAAGTCGTTTGAACATCGTACGATAACTCAAGACATGTTACGACTCTTATGCGACATTAGCTACATGAAAAGCATGTTAGAATAATGTAGGGTGCGTTACAACCCCTATGAACACCTTACATCACCGTACGAAACTTTAAAACTCCATAATAAACCTAATGAATTCGTCTGAGTCCTTTGAACGTCATACGGAAACTTAACGCATCTTACGACTCTTTATCCCATATTAGCACCTTGAAAAGCACGTTAGTATATTGTACGACGCCTTACAACACTGTACCATACCTTAAAGCTCCATAATAAACCAAATGAATTCGTCTGACTCCTTTGAACATCCTACGACAACTCAAGACATCTTATGACTCTATATGTACATTAGCACCTTGAAAAGAAATTTAGTATAATGTAGGACGCCTTACAATTCCTAAAACAACTTAAAACACCTTATGAAACCTTAAAACTCGATAATAAACCTAATGAAATGGTCGAAGTCCTTTGAACATCGTACGATAACTCTACACATGTTACGAATCTTATGCGACATTAGCTACATGAAAAGCACGTTAAAATAATGTAGGGTGCGTTACAACTCCAATGAACACCTTACGTCACCGTACGAAACTTTAAAACTTCATAATAAACCTAATGAATTCGTCCGAGTCCTTTGAACGTCATACGACAACTTAACCCATCTTACGACTCTGTATGTCATATTAGCATCTAGAAAAGCACGTTAGTATAATGTTCGACGCCTTACAACTCCTAACAACACAATACAACACCGTACGATACCTTAAAACTCCATAATAAACCTAATGATTTTGTCTGACTCCTTTGAACATCGTACGACAACTCAGGACGTCTTATGACTCTATATGCACATTAGCACCTAGAAAAGAAAGTTAGTGTAATGTAGGACGCCTTACAATTCCTAACAACAACTTAAAACACCTTACGAAACCTTAAAACTCGATAATAAACCTAATGAATTCGTTGAAGTCGTTTGAACATCGTACGATAACTCTACACATGTGACGACTCTTATGCGACATTAGCTACATGAAAAGCACGTTAGAATAATATAGGGTGCGTTACAACTCCTATGAACACCTTACATTACCGTACGAAACTTTAAAACTCCATAATAAACCTAAAGAATTCGTCCGAGTCCTTTGAACGTCATACGACAACTTAACGCATCTTACGACTCTGTATGCCATATTGCATCTAGAAAAGCACGTTAGTATAATGTACGACGCCTTACAACTCCTAACAACACCTTCCAACACAGTACGATACCTTAAAGCTCCATAATAAACCAAATGAATTCGTTTGACTCCTTTGAACATCGTACGACAACTCAGGACATCTTATGACTCTATATGCACATTAGCACCTTGAAAAGAAATTTAGTATAATGTAGGACGCCTTACAATTCCTAACAACAACTTAAAACACCTTACGAAACCTTAAAACTCGATAATAAACCTAATGAAATGGTCGAAGTCCTTTGAACATCGTACGATAAGTCTACACATGTTACGAATCTTATGCGACATTAGCTACATGAAAAGCACGATAGAATAATGTAGGGTGCGTTACAACTCCTATGAACACCTTACTTCACCGTACGAAACTTTAAAACTCCATAATAAACCTAAAGAATTCGTCCGAGTCCTTTGAACGTCATACGACAACTTAACGCATCTTACGACTCTGTATGCCATATTAGCATCTAGAAAAGCACGTTAGTATAATGTACGACGCCTTACAACTCCTAACAACACCTTCCAACACAGTACGATACCTTAAAGCTCCATAATAAACCAAATGAATTCGTTTGACTCCTTTGAACATCATACGACAACTCAGGACATCTTATGACTCTATATGCACATTAGCACCTTGAAAAGAAAGTTAGTATAATGTAGGACGCCTTACAATTCCTAACAACAACTTAAAACACCTTACGAAACCTTAAAACTCGATAATAAACCTAATGAATTCGTTGAAGTCGTTTGAACATCATACGATAACTCAAGGCATATTACGACTCCTATGCGAAATTAGCTACATGAAAAGCACGTTAGAATAATATAGGGTGCGTTACAACTCCTATGAACACCTTACATTACCGTACGAAACTTTAAAACTCCATAATAAACCTAAAGAATTCGTCCGAGTCCTTTGAACGTCATACGACAACTTAACCCATCTTACGACTCTGTATGTCATATTAGCATCTAGAAAAGCACGTTAGTATAATGTTCGACGCCTCACAACTCCTAACAACACAATACAACACCGTACGATACCTTAAAACTCCATAATAAACCTAATGATTTCGTCTGACTCCTTTGAACATCGTACGACAACTCAGGACATCTTATGACTCTATATGCACATTAGCACCTTGAAAAGAAAGTTAGTATAATGTAGGACGCCAACAACTTAAAACACCTTACGAAACCTTAAAACTCGATAATAAACCTAATGAATTCGTTGAAGTCGTTTGAACATCGTACGATAACTCTACACATGTGACGACTCTTATGCGACATTAGCTACATGAAAAGCACGTTAGAATAATATACGGTGCGTTACAACTCCTATGAACACCTTACATTACCGTACGAAATTTTAAAACTCCATAATAAACCTAAAGAATTCGTCCGAGTCCTTTGAACGTCATACGGCAACTTAACGCATCTTACGACTCTGTATGCCATATTAGCACCTAGAAAAGCACGTTAGTATAATGTTCGACGCCTTACAACTCCTAACAACACAATACAACACCGTACAACACCTTAAAACTCGATAATAAACCTAATGATTTCGTCTGGCTCCTTTGAACATCGTACGACAACTCAGGACATCTTATTACTCTATATGCACATTAGCACCTTGAAAAGAAAGTTAGTATAATGTAGGACGCCTTACAATTCCTAACAACAACTTAAAACACCTTATGAAACCTTAAAACTCGATAATAAACCTAATGAATTCGTTGAAGTCGTTTGAACATCGTACGATAACTCTACACATGTGACGACTCTTATGCGACACTAGCTACATGAAAAGCACGTTAGAAAAATATAGGGTGCGTTACAACTCCTATGAACACCTTACATTACCGTACGAAACTTTAAAACTCCATAATAAACCTAAAGAATTCGTCCGAGTCCTTTGAACGGCATACGACAACTTAACGCATCTTACGACTCTGTATGCCATATTAGCATCTAGAAAAGCACGTTAGTATAATGTACGACGCCTTACAACTCCTAACAACACCTTCCAACACAGTACGATACCTTAAAGCTCCATAATAAACCAAATGAATTCGTTTGACTCCTTTGAACATCGTACGACAACTCAGGACATCTTATGACTCTATATGCACATTAGCACCTTGAAAAGAAAGTTAGTATAATGTAGGACGCCTTACAATCCCTAACAACAACTTAAAACACCTTACGAAACCTTAAAACTCGATAATAAACCTAATGAATTCGTTGAAGTCGTTTGAACATCATACGATAACTCAAGGCATATTACGACTCCTATGCGAAATTAGCTACATGAAAAGCACGTTAGAATAATATAGGGTGCGTTACAACTCCTATGAACACCTTACATTACCGTACGAAACTTTAAAACTCCATAATAAACCTAAAGAATTCGTCCGAGTCCTTTGAACGTCATACGACAACTTAACCCATCTTACGACTCTGTATGTCATATTAGCATCTAGAAAAGCACGTTAGTATAATGTTCGACGCCTCACAACTCCTAACAACACAATACAACACCGTACGATACCTTAAAACTCCATAATAAACCTAATGATTTCGTCTGACTCCTTTGAACATCGTACGACAACTCAGGACATCTTATGACTCTATATGCACATTAGCACCTTGAAAAGAAAGTTAGTATAATGTAGGACGCCAACAACTTAAAACACCTTACGAAACCTTAAAACTCGATAATAAACCTAATGAATTCGTTGAAGTCGTTTGAACATCGTACGATAACTCTACACATGTGACGACTCTTATGCGACATTAGCTACATGAAAAGCACGTTAGAATAATATAGGGTGCGTTACAACTCCTATGAACACCTTACATTACCGTACGAAATTTTAAAACTCCATAATAAACCTAAAGAATTCGTCCGAGTCCTTTGAACGTCATACGGCAACTTAACGCATCTTACGACTCTGTATGCCATATTAGCACCTAGAAAAGCACGTTAGTATAATGTTCGACGCCTTACAACTCCTAACAACACAATACAACACCGTACAACACCTTAAAACTCGATAATAAACCTAATGATTTCGTCTGACTCCTTTGAACATCGTACGACAACTCAGGACATCTTATTACTCTATATGCACATTAGCACCTTGAAAAGAAAGTTAGTATAATGTAGGACGCCTTACAATTCCTAACAACAACTTAAAACACCTTATGAAACCTTAAAACTCGATAATAAACCTAATGAATTCGTTGAAGTCGTTTGAACATCGTACGATAACTCTACACATGTGACGACTCTTATGCGACACTAGCTACATGAAAAGCACGTTAGAAAAATATAGGGTGCGTTACAACTCCTATGAACACCTTACATTACCGTACGAAACTTTAAAACTCCATAATAAACCTAAAGAATTCGTCCGAGTCCTTTGAACGGCATACGACAACTTAACGCATCTTACGACTCTGTATGCCATATTAGCATCTAGAAAAGCACGTTAGTATAATGTACAACGCCTTACAACTCCTAACAACACCTTCCAACACAGTACGATACCTTAAAGCTCCATAATAAACCAAATGAATTCGTTTGACTCCTTTGAACATCGTACGACAACTCAGGACATCTTATGACTCTATATGCACATTAGCACCTTGAAAAGAAAGTTAGTATAATGTAGGACGCCTTACAATTCCAAACAACAACTTAAAACACCTTACGAAAACTTAAAACTCGATAATAAACCTAATGAATTCGTTGAAGTCGTTTAAACATCATACGATAACTCAAGGCATATTACGACTCCTATGCGAAATTAGCTACATGAAAAGCACGTTAGAATAATATAGGGTGCGTTACAACTCCTATGAACACCTTACATTACCGTACGAAACTTTAAAACTCCATAATAAACCTAAAGAATTCGTCCGAGTCCTTTGAACGTCATACGACAACTTAACCCATCTTACGACTCTGTATGTCATATTAGCATCTAGAAAAGCACGTTAGTATAATGTTCGACGCCTCACAACTCCTAACAACACAATACAACACCGTACGATACCTTAAAACTCCATAATAAACCTAATGATTTCGTCTGACTCCTTTGAACATCGTACGACAACTCAGGACATCTTATGACTCTATATGCACATTAGCACCTTGAAAAGAAAGTTAGTATAATGTAGGACGCCAACAACTTAAAACACCTTACGAAACCTTAAAACATGATAATAAACCTAATGAATTCGTTGAAGTCGTTTGAACATCGTACGATAACTCTACACATGTGACGACTCTTATGCGACATTAGCTACATGAAAAGCACGTTAGAATAATATAGGGTGCGTTACAACTCCTATGAACACCTTACATTACCGTACGAAATTTTAAAACTCCATAATAAACCTAAAGAATTCGTCCGAGTCCTTTGAACGTCATACGACAACTTAACGCATCTTACGACTCTGTATGCCATATTAGCACCTAGAAAAGCACGTTAGTATAATGTTCGACGCCTTACAACTCCTAACAACACAATACAACACCGTACAACACCTTAAAACTCGATAATAAACCTAATGATTTCGTCTGACTCCTTTGAACATCGTACGACAACTCAGGACATCTTATTACTCTATATGCACATTAGCACCTTGAAAAGAAAGTTAGTATAATGTAGGACGCCTTACAATTCCTAACAACAACTTAAAACACCTTATGAAACCTTAAAACTCGATAATAAACCTAATGAATTCGTTGAAGTCGTTTGAACATCGTACGATAACTCTACACATGTGACGACTCTTATGCGACACTAGCTACATGAAAAGCACGTTAGAAAAATATAGGGTGCGTTACAACTCCTATGAACACCTTACATTACCGTACGAAACTTTAAAACTCCATAATAAACCTAAAGAATTCGTCCGAGTCCTTTGAACGGCATACGACAACTTAACGCATCTTACGACTCTGTATGCCATATTAGCATCTAGA
Source organism: Tagetes erecta (assembly GCA_030867185.1). Classification (NCBI taxonomy): domain Eukaryota; kingdom Viridiplantae; phylum Streptophyta; class Magnoliopsida; order Asterales; family Asteraceae; genus Tagetes; species Tagetes erecta. The sequence continues at coordinate 29,430,640 of CM061493.1, read as the reverse complement.
AAAGCACGTTAGTATAATGTACGACGCCTTACAACTCCTAACAACACCTTCCAACACAGTACGATACCTTAAAGCTCCATAATAAACCAAATGAATTCGTTTGACTCCTTTGAACATCGTACGACAACTCAGGACATCTTATGACTCTATATGCACATTAGCACCTTGAAAAGAAAGTTAGTATAATGTAGGACGCCTTACAATTCCTAACAACAACTTAAAACACCTTACGAAACCTTAAAACTCGATAATAAACCTAATGAATTCGTTGAAGTCGTTTGAACATCATACGATAACTCTACACATGTTACGACTCTTATGCGACATTAGCTACATGAAAAGCATGTTAGAATAATGTAGGGTGCGTTACAACTCCTATGAACACCTTACATCACCGTAAGAAACTTAAAAACTCCATAATAAACCTAATGAATTCGTCCGAGTCCTTTGAACGTCATACGGCAACTTAACCCATCTTACAACTCTGTATGTCATATTAGCATCTAGAAAAGCACGTTAGTATAATGTACGAGGCCTTACAACTCCTAACAACACCTTACAACACCGTACGATACCTTAAAACTCCATAATAAACCTAATGATTTCGTCTGACTCCTTTGAACATCGACGACAACTCAGGACATCTTATGACTCTATATGCACAATAGCACCTTGAAAAGAAAGTTAGTATAATGTAGGACGCCTTACAATTCCTAACAACAACTTAAAACACCTTACGAAACCTTAAAACTCGATAATAAACCTAATGAATTCGTTGAAGTCCTTTGAACATCATACGACAACTCTACACATGTTACGACTCTTATGCGACATTAGCTACATGAAAAGCACATTAAAATAATGTAGGGTGCGTTACAACTCCTATCAACACCTTACATCACCGTACGAAACTTAAAAACTCAGTAATAAACCTAACGAATTCGTCTGAGTGCTTTGAACGTCATACGGCAACTTAACCCATCTTACGACTCTGTATGTCATATTAGCATCTAGAAAAGCACGTTAGTATAATGTTCGATGCCTTACAACTCCTAACAACACCTTACAACACCGTACGATACATTAAAACTCCATAATAAACCTAATGATTTCGTCTGACTCCTTTGAACATCGACGACAACTCAGGACATCTTATGACTCTATATGCACAATAGCACCTTGAAAAGAAAGTTAGTATAATGTAGGACGCATTACAATTCCTAACAACAACTTAAAACACCTTACGAAACCTTAAAACTCGATAATAAACCTAATGAATTCGTTGAAGTCGTTTGAACATCATACGATAACTCTACACATGTTACGACTCTTATGCGACATTAGCTACATGAAAAGCACGTTAGAATAATGTAGGGTGCGTTACAACTCCTATGAACACCTTACATCACCGTACGAAACTTAAAAACTCCATAATAAACCTAATGAATTCGTCCGAATCATTTGAACGTCATACGGCAACTTAACCCATCTTACAACTCTGTATGTCATATTAGCATCTAGAAAAGCACGTTAGTATAATGTACGAGGCCCTACAACACCTAACAACAACTTACAACACCGTACCATACCTTAAAACTCCATAATAAACCTAATGATTTCGTCTGACTCCTTTGAACATCGACGACAACTCAGGACATCTTATGACTCTATATGCACAATAGCACCTTGAAAAGAAAGTTAGTATAATGTAGGACGCCTTACAATTCCTAACAACAACTTAAAACACCTTACGAAACCTTAAAACTCGATAATAAACCTAATGAATTCGTTGAAGTCGTTTGAACATCGTACGATAACTCTACACATGTGACGACTCTTATGCGACATTAGCTACATGAAAAGCACGTTAGAATAATGTAGGGTGCGTTACAACTCCTATGAACACCTTACATCGTCGTACGAAACATTAAAACTCCATAATAAACCTAATGAATTCGTCCGAGTCCTTTGAACGTCATACGGCAACTTAACGCATCTTATGATTCTGTATGCCATATTAGCACCTAGAAAAGCACGTTAGTATAATGTATGACGCCTTACAACTCCTAACAACACCTTACAACACCGTACCATACCTTAAAACTCCATAATAAACCTAATGGTTTTGTCTGACTCCTTTGTACATCGTACGACAACTCAGGACATCTTATGACTCTATATGCACATTAGCACCTTGAAAAGAAAGTTAGTATAATGTAGGACGCCTTACAATTCCTAACAACAACTTAAAACACCTTACGAAACCTTAAAACTCGATAATAAACCTAATGAATTAGTTGAAGTCGTTTGAACATCATACGATAACTCTACGCATGTTACGACTCTTATGCGACATTAGCTACATGAAAAGCACGTTAGAATAATGTAGGGTGCGTTACAACTCCTATGAACACCTTACATCACCGTACGAAACTTAAAAACTCCATAATAAACCTAATGAATTCGTCCGAATCATTTGAACGTCATACGGAAACTTAACCCATCTTACAACTCTGTATGTCATATTAGCATATAGAAAAGCACGTTAGTATAATGTACTAGGCCTTACAACACCTAACAACAACTTACAACACCGTACCATACCTTAAAACTCCATAATAAACCTAATGATTTCGTCTGACTCCTTTGAACATCGTTCGACAACTCAGGACATCTTATGACTCTATATGCACATTAGCACCTTGAAAAGAAAGTTAGTATAATGTAGAACGCCTTACAATTCCTAACAACAACTTAAAACACCTTACGAAACGTTAAAACTCGATAATAAACCTAATGAATTCGTTGAAGTCATTTGAACATCATACGATAACTCTACACATGTTACGACTCTTATGCGACATTAGCTACATGAAAAGCACGTTAGAATAATGTAGGATGCGTTACAACTCCTATGAACACCTTACATCACCGTACGAAACTTAAAAACTCCATAATAAACCTAATGAATTCGTCTGAGTCCTTTGAACGTCATACGGCAACTTAACCCATCTTACGACTCTGTATGTCATATTAGCATCTAGAAAAGCACGTTAGTATAATGTTCGACGCCTTACAACTCCTAACAACACCTTACAACACCGTACGATACCTTAAAACTCCATAATAAACCTAATGATTTCGTCTGACTCCTTTGAACATCGACGACAACTCAGGACATCTTATGACTCTATATGCACAATAGCACCTTGAAAAGAAAGTTAGTATAATGTAGGACGCCTTACAATTCCTAACAACAACTTAAAACACCTTACGAAACCTTAAAACTCGATAATAAACCTAATGAATTCGTTGAAGTCGTTTGAACATCGTACGATAACTCTACACATGTGACGACTCTTATGCGACATTAGCTACATGAAAAGCACGTTAGAATAATGTAGGGTGCGTTACAACTCGTATGAACACCTTACATCGTCGTACGAAACATTAAAACTCCATAATAAACCTAATGAATTCGTCCGAGTCCTTTGAACGTCATACGGCAACTTAACGCATCTTATGATTCTGTATGCCATATTAGCACCTAGAAAAGCACGTTAGTATAATGTATGACGCCTTACAACTCCTAACAACACCTTACAACACCGTACCATACCTTAAAACTCCATAATAAACCTAATGGCTTCGTCTGACTCCTTTGTACATCGTACGACAACTCAGGACATCTTATGACTCTATATGCACATTAGCACCTTGAAAAGAAAGTTAGTATAATGTAGGACGCCTTACAATTCCTAACAACAACTTAAAACACCTTACGAAACCTTAAAACTCGATAATAAACCTAATGAATTCGTTGAAGTCGTTTGAACATCATACGATAACTCTACACATGTTACGACTCTTATGCGACATTAGCTACATGAAAAGCACGTTAGAATAATGTAGGGTGCGTTACAACTCCTATGAACACCTTACATCACCGTACGAAACTTAAAAACTCCATAATAAACCTAATGAATTCGTCCGAATCATTTGAACGTCATACGGAAACTTAACCCATCTTACAACTCTGTATGTCATATTAGCTTATAGAAAAGCACGTTAGTATAATGTACGAGGCCTTACAACACCTAACAACAACTTACAACACCGTACCATACCTTAAAACTCCATAATAAACCTAATGATTTCGTCTGACTCCTTTGAACATCGTTCGACAACTCAGGACATCTTATGACTCTATATGCACATTAGCACCTTGAAAAGAAAGTTAGTATAATGTAGAACGCCTTACAATTCCTAACAACAACTTAAAACACCTTACGAAACCTTAAAACTCGATAATAAACCTAATGAATTCGTTGAAATCATTTGAACATCATACGATAACTCTACACATGTTACGACTCTTATGCGACATTAGCTACATGAAAAGCACGTTAGAATAATGTAGGATGCGTTACAACTCCTATGAACACCTTAGATCACCGTACGAAACTTAAAAACTCCATAATAAACCTAATGAATTCGTCTGAGTCCTTTGAACGTCATACGGCAACTTAACCCATCTTACGACTCTGTATGTCATATTAGCATCTAGAAAAGCACGTTAGTATAATGTTCGACGCCTTACAACTCCTAACAACACCTTACAACACCGTACGATACCTTAAAACTCCATAATAAACCTAATGATTTCGTCTGACTCCTTTGAACATCGACGACAACTCAGGACATCTTATGACTCTATATGCACAATAGCACCTTGAAAAGAAAGTTAGTATAATGTAGGACGCATTACAATTCCTAACAACAACTTAAAACACCTTACGAAACCTTAAAACTCGATAATAAACCTAATGAATTCGTTGAAGTCGTTTGAACATCATACGATAACTCTACACATGTTACGACTCTTATGCGACATTAGCTACATGAAAAGCACGTTAGAATAATGTAGGGTGCGTTACAACTCCTATGAACACCTTACATCACCGTACGAAACTTAAAAACTCCATAATAAACCTAATGAATTCGTCCGAATCATTTGAACGTCATACGGCAACTTAACCCATCTTACAACTCTGTATGTCATATTAGCATCTAGAAAAGCACGTTAGTATAATGTACGAGGCCCTACAACACCTAACAACAACTTACAACACCGTACCATACCTTAAAAGTCCATAATAAACCTAATGATTTCGTCTGACTCCTTTGAACATCGACGACAACTCAGGACATCTTATGACTCTATATGCACAATAGCACCTTGAAAAGAAAGTTAGTATAATGTAGGACGCCTTACAATTCCTAACAACAACTTAAAACACCTTACGAAACCTTAAAACTCGATAATAAACCTAATGAATTCGTTGAAGTCGTTTGAACATCGTACGATAACTCTACACATGTGACGACTCTTATGCGACATTAGCTACATGAGAAGCACGTTAGAATAATGTAGGGTGCGTTACAACTCCTATGAACACCTTACATCGTCGTACGAAACTTTAAAACTCCATAATAAACCTAATGAATTCGTCCGAGTCCTTTGAACGTCATACGGCAACTTAACGCATCTTATGATTCTGTATGCCATATTAGCCCCTAGAAAAGCACGTTAGTATAATGTATGACGCCTTACAACTCCTAACAACACCTTACAACACCGTACCATACCTTAAAACTCCATAATAAACCTAATGGTTTCGTCTGACTCCTTTGTACATCGTACGACAACTCAGGACATCTTATGACTCTATATGCACATTAGCACCTTGAAAAGAAAGTTAGTATAATGTAGGACGCCTTACAATTCCTAACAACAACTTAAAACACCTTACGAAACCTTAAAACTCGATAATAAACCTAATGAATTCGTTGAAGTCGTTTGAACATCATACGATAACTCTACACATGTTACGACTCTTATGCGACATTAGCTACATGAAAAGCACGTTAGAATAATGTAGGGTGCGTTACAACTCCTATGAACACCTTACATCACCGTACGAAACTTAAAAACTCCATAATAAACCTAATGAATTCGTCCGAATCATTTGAATGTCATACGGAAACTTAACCCATCTTACAACTCTGTATGTCATATTAGCATATAGAAAAGCACGTTAGTATAATGTACGAGGCCTTACAACACCTAACAACAACTTACAACACCGTACCATACCTTAAAACTCCATAATAAACCTAATGATTTCGTCTGACTCCTTTGAACATCGTTCGACAACTCAGGACATCTTATGACTCTATATGCACATTAGCACCTTGAAAAGAAAGTTAGTATAATGTAGAACGCCTTACAATTCCTAACAACAACTTAAAACACCTTACGAAACCTTAAAACTCGATAATAAACCTAATGAATTCGTTGAAGTCATTTGAACATCATACGATAACTCTACACATGTTACGACTCTTATGCGACATTAGCTACATGAAAAGCACGTTAGAATAATGTAGGATGCGTTACAACTCCTATGAACACCTTACATCACCGTACGAAACTTAAAAACTCCATAATAAACCTAATGAATTCGTCTGAGTCCTTTGAACGTCATACGGCAACTTAACCCATCTTACGACTCTGTATGTCATATTAGCATCTAGAAAAGCACGTTAGTATAATGTTCGACACCTTACAACTCCTAACAACACCTTACAACACCGTACGATACCTTAAAACTCCATAATAAACCTAATGATTTCGTCTGACTCCTTTGAACATCGACGACAACTCAGGACATCTTATGACTCTATATGCACAATAGCACCTTGAAAAGAAAGTTAGTATAATGTAGGACGCATTACAATTCCTAACAACAACTTAAAACACCTTACGAAACCTTAAAACTCGATAATAAACAAATGAATTCGTTGAAGTCGTTTGAACATCGTACGATAACTCTACACATATGACGACTCTTATGGCGACATTAGCTACATGAAAAGCACGTTAGAATAATGTAGGGTGCGTTAAAACTCCTATGAACACCTTACATCGCCGTACGAAACTTTAAAACTCCATAATAAACCTAATGAATTCGTCCAAGTCCTTTGAACGTTATACGGCAACTTAATGCATCTTACGATTCTGTATGCCATATTAGCACCTAGAAAAGCACGTTAGTATAATGTATGACGCCTTACAACTCCTAACAACACCTTACAACACCGTACCATACCTTAAAACTCCATAATAAACCTAATGGTTTCGTCTGTCCCCTTTGAACATCGTACGACAACTCAGGACATCTTATGACTCTATATGCACATTAGCACCTTGAAAAGAAAGTTAGTATAATGTAGGACGCCTTACAATTCCTAACAACAACTTAAAACACCTTACGAAACCTTAAAACTCGATAATAAACCTAATGAATTCGTTGAAGTCGTTTGAACATCATACGATAACTCTACACATGTTACGACTCTTATGCGACATTAGCTACATGAAAAGCACGTTAGAATAATGTAGGGTGCGTTACAACTCCTATGAACACCTTACATCACCGTACGAAACTTAAAAACTCCATAATAAACCTAATGAATTCGTCCGAATCATTTGAATGTCATACGGAAACTTAACCCATCTTACAACTCTGTATGTCATATTAGCATATAGAAAAGCACGTTAGTATAATGTACGAGGCCTTACAACACCTAACAACAACTTACAACACCGTACCATACCTTAAAACTCCATAATAAACCTAATGATTTCGTCTGACTCCTTTGAACATCGTTCGACAACTCAGGACATCTTATGACTCTATATGCACATTAGCACCTTGAAAAGAAAGTTAGTATAATGTAGAACGCCTTACAATTCCTAACAACAACTTAAAACACCTTACGAAACCTTAAAACTCGATAATAAACCTAATGAATTCGTTGAAGTCATTTGAACATCATACGATAACTCTACACATGTTACGACTCTTATGCGACATTAGCTACATGAAAAGCACGTTAGAATAATGTAGGATGCGTTACAACTCCTATGAACACCTTACATCACCGTACGAAACTTAAAAACTCCATAATAACCCTAATGAATTCGTCTGAGTCCTTTGAACGTCATACGGCAACTTAACCCATCTTACGACTCTGTATGTCATATTAGCATCTAGAAAAGCACGTTAGTATAATGTTCGACGCCTTACAACTCCTAACAACACCTTACAACACCGTACGATACCTTAAAACTCCATAATAAACCTAATGATTTCGTCTGACTCCTTTGAACATCGACGACAACTCAGGACATCTTATGACTCTATATGCACAATAGCACCTTGAAAAGAAAGTTAGTATAATGTAGGACGCATTACGATTCCTAACAACAACTTAAAACACCTTACGAAACCTTAAAACTCGATAATAAACCAAATGAATTCGTTGAAGTCGTTTGAACATCGTACGATAACTCTACACATATGACGACTCTTATGCGACATTAGCTACATGAAAAGCACGTTAGAATAATGTAGGGTGCGTTAAAACTCCTATGAACACCTTACATCGCCGTACGAAACTTTAAAACTCCATAATAAACCTAATGAATTCGTCCAAGTCCTTTGAACGTTATACGGCAACTTAATGCATCTTACGATTCTGTATGCCATATTAGAACCTAGAAAAGCACGTTAGTATAATGTATGACGCCTTACAACTCCTAACAACACCTTACAACACCGTACCATACCTTAAAACTCCATAATAAACCTAATGGTTTCGTCTGTCCCCTTTGAACATCGTACGACAACTCAGGACATCTTATGACTCTATATGCACATTAGCACCTTGAAAAGAAAGTTAGTATAATGTAGGATGTCTTACGATTCCTAACAACAACTTAACACACCGTACGAAACCTTAAAACTCGATAATAAACCTAATGAATTCGTTGAAGTCGTTTGAACATCATACGATAACTCTACATATGTTACGACTCTTATGCGATATTAGCTACATGAAAAGCACGTTAGAATAATGTAGGGTGCGTTACAACTCCTATGAACACCTTACATCACCGTACGAAACTTAAAAACTCCATAATAAACCTAATTAATTCGTCCGAGTCCTTTGAACGTCATACGGCAACTTAACCCATCTTACAACACTGTATGTCATATTAGTATCTAGAAAAGCACGTTAGTATAATGTACGAGGCCTTACAACTCCTAACAACAACTTACAACACCGTACCATACCTTAAAACTCCATAATAAACCTAATGATTTCGTCTGACTCCTTTGAACATCGTTCGACAACTCAGGACATCTTATGACTCTATATGCACATTAGCACCTTGAAAAGAAAGTTAGTATAATGTAGGACGCCTTACAATTCCTAACAACAACTTAAAACACCTTACGAAACCTTAAAACTCGATAATAAACCTAATGAATTCGTTGAAGTCGTTTGAACATCATACGATAACTCTACACATGTTACGACTCTTATGCGACATTAGCTACATGAAAAGCACATTAGAATAATGTAGGGTGCGTTACAACTCCTATGAACACCTTACATCACCGTACGAAACTTAAAAACTCCATAATAAACCTAATGAATTCGTCCAAGTCCTTTGAACGTTATACGGCAACTTAACACATCTTACGATTCTGTATGCCATATTAGCACCTAGAAAAGCACGTTAGTATAATGTATGACGCCTTACAACTCCTAACAGCACCTTACAACACAGTACCATACCTTAAAACTCCATAATAAACCTAATGGTTTCGTCTGTCTCCTTTGAACATCGTACGACAACTCAGGACATCTTATGACTCTATATGCACATTAGCACCTTGAAAAGAAAGTTAGTATAATGTAGGATGCCTTACAATTCCTAACAACAACTTAACACACCTTACGAAACCTTAAAACTCGATAATAAACCTAATGAATTCGTTGAAGTCGTTTGAACATCATACGATAACTCTACATATGTTACGACTCTTATGCGATATTAGCTACATGAAAAGCACGTTAGAATAATGTAGGGTGCGTTACAACTCCTATGAACACCTTACATCACCGTACGAAACTTAAAAACTCCATAATAAACCTAATTAATTCGTCCGAGTCCTTTGAACGTCATACGGCAACTTAACCCATCTTACAACACTGTATGTCATATTAGCATCTAGAAAAGCACGTTAGTATAATGTTCGACGCCTTACAACTCCTAACAACACCTTACAACACCGTACGATACCTTAAAACTCCATAATAAACCTAATGATTTCGTCTGACTCCTTTGAACATCGACGACAACTCAGGAAATCTTATGACTCTATATGCACAATAGCACCTTGAAAAGAAAGTTAGTATAATGTAGGACGCATTACAATTCCTAACAACAACATAAAACACCTTACGAAACCTTAAAACTCGATAATAAACCTAATGAATTCGTTGAAGTCGTTTGAACATCATACGATAACTCTACACATGTTACGACTCTTATGCGACATTAGCTACATGAAAAGCACGTTAGAATAATGTAGGGTGCGTTACAACTCCTATGAACACCTTACATCACCGTACGAAACTTAAAAACTCCATAATAAACCTAATGAATTCGTCCGAATCATTTGAACGTCATACGGCAACTTAACCCATCTTACAACTCTGTATGTCATATTAGCATCTAGAAAAGCACGTTAGTATAATGTACGAGGCCCTACAACACCTAACAACAACTTACAACACCGTACCATACCTTAAAACTCCATAATAAACCTAATGATTTCGTCTGACTCCTTTGAACATCGACGACAACTCAGGACATCTTATGACTCTATATGCACAATAGCACCTTGAAAAGAAAGTTAGTATAATGTAGGACGCCTTACAATTCCTAACAACAACTTAAAACACCTTACGAAACCTTAAAACTCGATAATAAACCTAATGAATTCGTTGAAGTCGTTTGAACATCGTACGATAACTCTACACATGTGACGACTCTTATGCGACATTAGCTACATGAAAAGCACGTTAGAATAATGTAGGGTGCGTTACAACTCCTATGAACACCTTACATCGTCGTACGAAACTTTAAAACTCCATAATAAACCTAATGAATTCGTCCGAGTCCTTTGAACGTCATACGGCAACTTAACGCATCTTATGATTCTGTATGCCATATTAGCACCTAGAAAAGCACGTTAGTATAATGTATGACGCCTTACAACTCCTAACAACACCTTACAACACCGTACCATACCTTAAAACTCCATAATAAACCTAATGGTTTCGTCTGACTCCTTTGTACATCGTACGACAACTCAGGACATCTTATGACTCTATATGCACATTAGCACCTTGAAAAGAAAGTTAGTATAATGTAGGACGCCTTACAATTCCTAACAACAACTTAAAACACCTTACGAAACCTTAAAACTCGATAATAAACCTAATGAATTCGTTGAAGTCGTTTGAACATCATACGATAACTCTACACATGTTACGACTCTTATGCGACATTAGCTACATGAAAAGCACGTTAGAATAATGTAGGGTGCGTTACAACTCATATGAACACCTTACATCACCGTACGAAACTTAAAAACTCCATAATAAACCTAATGAATTCGTCCGAATCATTTGAATGTCATACGGAAACTTAACCCATCTTACAACTCTGTATGTCATATTAGCATATAGGAAAGCACGTTAGTATAATGTACGAGGCCTTACAACACCTAACAACAACTTACAACACCGTACCATACCTTAAAACTCCATAATAAACCTAATGATTTCGTTTGACTCCTTTGAACATCGTTCGACAACTCAGGACATCTTATGACTCTATATGCACATTAGCACCTTGAAAAGAAAGTTAGTATAATGTAGAACGCCTTACAATTCCTAACAACAACTTAAAACACCTTACGAAACCTTAAAACTCGATAATAAACCTAATGAATTCGTTGAAGTCATTTGAACATCATACGATAACTCTACACATGTTACGACTCTTATGCGACATTAGCTACATGAAAAGCACGTTAGAATAATGTAGGATGCGTTACAACTCCTATGAACACCTTACATCACCGTACGAAACTTAAAAACTCCATAATAAACCTAATGAATTCGTCTGAGTCCTTTGAACGTCATACGGCAACTTAACCCATCTTACGACTCTGTATGTCATATTAGTATCTAGAAAAGCACGTTAGTATAATGTACGAGGCCTTACAACTCCTAACAACAACTTACAACACCGTACCATACCTTAAAACTCCATAATAAACCTAATGATTTCGTCTGACTCCTTTGAACATCGTTCGACAACTCAGGACATCTTATGACTCTATATGCACATTAGCACCTTGAAAAGAAAGTTAGTATAATGTAGGACGCCTTACAATTCCTAACAACAACTTAAAACACCTTACGAAACCTTAAAACTCGATAATAAACCTAATGAATTCGTTGAAGTCGTTTGAACATCATACGATAACTCTACACATGTTACGACTCTTATGCGACATTAGCTACATGAAAAGCACATTAGAATAATGTAGGGTGCGTTACAACTCCTATGAACACCTTACATCACCGTACGAAACTTAAAAACTCCATAATAAACCTAATGAATTCGTCCAAGTCCTTTGAACGTTATACGGCAACTTAACGCATCTTACGATTCTGTATGCCATATTAGCACCTAGAAAAGCACGTTAGTATAATGTATGACGCCTTACAACTCCTAACAGCACCTTACAACACCGTACCATACCTTAAAACTCCATAATAAACCTAATGGTTTCGTCTGTCTCCTTTGAACATCGTACGACAACTCAGGACATCTTATGACTCTATATGCACATTAGCACCTTGAAAAGAAAGTTAGTATAATGTAGGATGCCTTACAATTCCTAACAACAACTTAACACACCTTACGAAACCTTAAAACTCGATAATAAACCTAATGAATTCGTTGAAGTCGTTTGTACATCATACGATAACTCTACATATGTTACGACTCTTATGCGATATTAGCTACATGAAAAGCACGTTAGAATAATGTAGGGTGCGTTACAACTCCTATGAACACCTTACATCACCGTACGAAACTTAAAAACTCCATAATAAACCTAATTAATTCGTCCGAGTCCTTTGAACGTCATACGGCAACTTAACCCATCTTACAACACTGTATGTCATATTAGCATCTAGAAAAACACGTTAGTATAATATACGAGGCCTTACAACTCCTAACAACAACTTACAACACCGTACCATACCTTAAAAATCCATAATAAACCTAATGATTTCGTCTGACTCCTTTGAACATCGTTCGACAACTCAGGACATCTTATGAATCTATATGCACATTAGCACCTTGAAAAGAAAGTTAGTATAATGTAGGACGCCTTACAATTCCTAACAACAACTTAAAACACCTTACGAAACCTTAAAACTCGATAATAAACCTAATGAATTCGTTGAAGTCGTTTGAACATCATATGATAACTCTACACATGTTACGACTCTTATGCGATATTAGCTACATGAAAAGCACATTAGAATAATGTAGGGTGCGTTACAACTCCTATGAACACCTTACATCACCGTACGAAACTTAAAAACTACATAATAAACCTAATTAATTCGTCCGAGTCCTTTGAACGTCATACGGCAACTTAACCCATCTTACGACTCTGTATGTCATATTAGCATCTAGAAAAGCACGTTAGTATAATGTACGAGGCCTTATAACTCCTAACAACAACTTACAACACCGTACCATACCTTAAAACTCCATAATAAACCTAATGATTTCGTCTGACTCCTTTGAACATCGTTCGACAACTCAGGACATCTTATGACTCTATATGCACATTAGCACCTTGAAAAGAAAGTTAGTATAATGTAGGACGCCTTACAATTCCTAACAACAACTTAAAACACCTTACGAAACCTTAAAACTCGATAATAAACCTAATGAATTCGTTGAAGTCGTTTGAACATCATACGATAACTCTACACATGTGACGACTCTTATGCGACATTAGCTACATGAAAAGCACATTAGAATAATGTAGGGTGCGTTACAACTCCTATGAACACCTTACATCACCGTACGAAACTTAAAAACTCCATAATAAACCTAATGAATTCGTCTGAGTCCTTTGAACGTCATACGACAACTTAACCCATCTTACGACTCTGTATGTCATATTAGCATCTAGAAAAGCACGTTAGTATAATGTTCGACGCCTTACAACTCCTAACAACACCTTACAACACCGTACGATACCTTAAAACTCCATAATAAACCTAATGATTTCGTCTGACTCCTTTGAACATCGACGACAACTCAGGACATCTTATGACTCTATATGCACAATAGCACCTTGAAAAGAAAGTTAGTATAATGTAGGACGCATTACAATTCCTAACAACAACTTAAAACACCTTACGAAACCTTAAAACTCGATAATAAACCTAATGAATTCGTTGAAGTCGTTTGAACATCATACGATAACTCTACACATGTTACGACTCTTATGCGACATTAGCTACATGAAAAGCACGTTAGAATAATGTAGGGTGCGTTACAACTCCTATGAACACCTTACATCACCGTACGAAACTTAAAAACTCCATAATAAACCTAATGAATTCGTCTGAGTCCTTTGAACGTCATACGGCAACTTAACCCATCTTACGACTCTGTATGTCATATTAGCATCTAGAAAAGCACGTTAGTATAATGTTCGACGCCTTACAACTCCTAACAACACCGTACCATACCTTAAAACTCCATAAGAAACCTAATGATTTCGTCTGGCTCCTTTGAACATCGTACGACAACTCAGGACATCTTATGACTCTATATGCACAATAGCACCTTGAAAAGAAAGTTAGTATAATGTAGGACGCATTACAATTCCTAACAACAACTTAAAACACCTTACGAAACCTTAAAACTCGATAATAAACCTAATGAATTCGTTGAAGTCGTTTGAACATCGTACGATAACTCTACACATGTGACGACTCTTATGCGACATTAGCTACATGAAAAGTACGTTAGAATAATGTAGGGTGCGTTACAACTCCTATGAACACCTTACATCGTCGTACGAAACTTTAAAACTCCATAATAAACCTGATGAATTCGTCCGAGTCCTTTGAACGTCATACGGCAACTTAACGCATCTTATGACTCTGTATGCCATATTAGCATCTAGAAAAGCACGTTAGTATAATGTATGACGCCTTACAACTCCTTACAACACCTTACAACACCGTACCATACCTTAAAACTCCATAATAAACCTAATGGTTTCGTCCGACTCCTTTGAACATCGTACGACAACTCAGGACATCTTATGACTCTATATGCACATTAGCACCTTGAAAAGAAAGTTAGTATAATGTAGGGCGCCTTACAATTCCTAACAACAACTTAAAACACCTTACGAAACCTTAAAACTCGATAATAAACCTAATGAATTCGTTGAAGTCGTTTGAACATCATACGATAACTCTACACATGTTACGACTCTTATGCGACATTAGCTACATGAAAAGTACGTTAGAATAATGTAGGGTGCGTTACAACTCCTATGAACACCTTACATCGTCGTACGAAACTTAAAAACTCCATAATAAACCTGATGAATTCGTCCGAGTCCTTTGAACGTCATACGGCAACTTAACGCATCTTATGACTCTGTATGCCATATTAGCATCTAGAAAAGCACGTTAGTATAATGTATGACGCCTTACAACTCCTTACAACACCTTACAACACCGTACCATACCTTAAAACTCCATAATAAACCTAATGGTTTCGTCCGACTCCTTTGAACATCGTACGACAACTCAGGACATCTTATGACTCTATATGCACATTAGCACCTTGAAAAGAAAGTTAGTATAATGTAGGACGCCTTACAATTCCTAACAACAACTTAAAACACCTTACGAAACCTTAAAACTCGATAATAAACCTAATGAATTCGTTGAAGTCGTTTGAACATCATACGATAACTCTACACATGTTACGACTCTTATGCGACATTAGCTACATGAAAAGCACGTTAGAATAATGTAGGGTGCGTTACAACTCCTATGAACACCTTACATCACCGTACGAAACTTAAAAACTCCGTAATAAACCTAATGAATTCGTCTTAGTCCTTTGAACGTCATACGGCAACTTAACCCATCTTACGACTCTGTATGTCATATTAGCATCTAGAAAAGCACGTTAGTATAATGTTCGACGCCTTACAACTCCTAACAACACCTTACAACACCGTACCATACCTTAAAACTCCATAATAAACCTAATGATTTCGTCTGACTCCTTTGAACATCGTACGACAACTCAGGACATCTTATGACTCTATATGCACAATAGCACCTTGAAAAGAAAGTTAGTATAATGTAGGACGCATTACAATTCCTAACAACAACTTAAAACACCTTACGAAACCTTAAAACTCGATAATAAACCTAATGAATTCGTTGAAGTCGTTTGAACATCGTACGATAACTCTACACATGTGACGACTCTTATGCGACATTAGCTACATGAAAAGCACGTTAGAATAATGTAGGGTGCGTTACAACTCCTATGAACACCTTACATCGTCGTACGAAACTTTAAAACTCCATAATAAACTTGATGAATTCGTCTGAGTCCTTTGAACGTCATACGGCAACTTAACGCATCTTATGACTCTGAATGCCATATTAGCATCTAGAAAAGCACGTTAGTATAATGTATGATGCCTTACAACTCCTAACAACACCTTACAACACCGTACCATACCTTAAAACTCCATAATAAACCTAATGGTTTCGTCTGACTCCTTTGAACAACGTACGACAACTCAGGACATCTTATGACTCTATATGCACATTAGCACCTTGAAAAGAAAGTTAGTATAATGTAGGACGCCTTACAATTCCTAACAACAACTTAAAACACCTTACGAAACCTTAAAACTCGATAATAAACCTAATGAATTCGTTGAAGTCGTTTGAACATCATACGATAACTCTACACATGTTACGACTCTTATGCGACATTAGCTACATGAAAAGCACGTTAGAATAATGTAGGGTGCGTTACAACTCCTATGAACACCTTACATCACCGTACGAAACTTAAAAACTCCATAATAAACCTAATGAATTCGTCTGAGTCCTTTGAACGTCATACGGCAACTTAACCCATCTTACGACTCTGTATGTCATATTAGCATCTAGAAAAGCACGTTAGTATAATGTTCGACGCCTTACAACTCCTAACAACACCTTACAACACCGTACCATACCTTAAAACTCCATAAGAAACCTAATGATTTCGTCTGGCTCCTTTGAACATCGTACGACAACTCAGGACATCTTATGACTCTATATGCACAATAGCACCTTGAAAAGAAAGTTAGTATAATGTAGGACGCATTACAATTCCTAACAACAACTTAAAACACCTTACGAAACCTTAAAACTCGATAATAAACCTAATGAATTCGTTGAAGTCGTTTGAACATCGTACGATAACTCTTCACATGTGACGACTCTTATGCGACATTAGCTACATGAAAAGTACGTTAGAATAATGTAGGGTGCGTTACAACTCCTATGAACACCTTACATCGTCGTACGAAACTTTAAAACTCCATAATAAACCTGATGAATTCGTCCGAGTCCTTTGAACGTCATACGGCAACTTAACGCATCTTATGACTCTGTATGCCATATTAGCATCTAGAAAAGCACGTTAGTATAATGTATGACGCCTTACAACTCCTAACAACACCTTACAACACCGTACCATACCTTAAAACTCCATAATAAACCTAATGGTTTCGTCCGACTCCTTTGAACATCGTACGACAACTCAGGACATCTTATGACTCTATATGCACATTAGCACCTTGAAAAGAAAGTTAGTATAATGTAGGACGCCTTACAATTCCTAACAACAACTTAAAACACCTTACGAAACCTTAAAACTCGATAATAAACCTAATGAATTGGTTGAAGTCGTTTGAACATCATACGATAACTCTACACATGTTACGACTCTTATGCGACATTAGCTACATGAAAAGCACGTTAGAATAATGTAGGGTGCGTTACAACTCCTATGAACACCTTACATCACCGTACGAAACTTAAAAACTCCGTAATAAACCTAATGAATTCGTCTTAGTCCTTTGAACGTCATACGGCAACTTAACCCATCTTACGACTCTGTATGTCATATTAGCATCTAGAAAAGCACGTTAGTATAATGTTCGACGCCTTACAACTCCTAACAACACCTTACAACACCGTACCATACCTT
Organism: Tagetes erecta; assembly: GCA_030867185.1. NCBI lineage: Eukaryota > Viridiplantae > Streptophyta > Magnoliopsida > Asterales > Asteraceae > Tagetes > Tagetes erecta. The sequence continues at coordinate 29,412,303 of CM061493.1, read as the reverse complement.
AAAACTCCATAATAAACCTAATGATTTCGTCTGACTCCTTTGAACATCGTACGACAACTCAGGACATCTTATGACTCTATATGCACAATAGCACCTTGAAAAGAAAGTTAGTATAATGTAGGACGCATTACAATTCCAAACAACAACTTAAAACACCTTACGAAACCTTAAAACTCGATAATAAACCTAATGAATTCGTTGAAGTCGTTTGAACATCGTACGATAACTCTACACATGTGACGACTCTTATGCGACATTAGCTACATGAAAAGCACGTTAGAATAATGTAGGGTGCGTTACAACTCCTATGAACACCTTACATCGTCATACGAAACTTTAAAACTCCATAATAAACCTGATGAATTCGTCCGAGTCCTTTGAACGTCATACGGCAACTTAACGCATCTTATGACTCTGTATGCCATATTAGCATCTAGAAAAGCACGTTAGTATAATGTATGACGCCTTACAACTCCTTACAACACCTTACAACACCGTACCATACCTTAAAACTCCATAATAAACCTAATGGTTTCGTCCGACTCCTTTGAACATCGTACGACAACTCAGGACATCTTATGACTCTATATGCACATTAGCACCTTGAAAAGAAAGTTAGTATAATGTAGGACGCCTTACAATTCCTAACAACAACTTAAAACACCTTACGAAACCTTAAAACTCGATAATAAACCTAATGAATTCGTTGAAGTCGTTTGAACATCATACGATAACTCTACACATGTTACGACTCTTATGCGACATTAGCTACATGAAAAGCACGTTAGAATAATGTAGGGTGCGTTACAACTCCTATGAACACCTTACATCACCGTACGAAACTTAAAAACTCCGTAATAAACCTAATGAATTCGTCTTAGTCCTTTGAACGTCATACGGCAACTTAACCCATCTTACGACTCTGTATGTCATATTAGCATCTAGAAAAGCACGTTAGTATAATGTTCGACGCCTTACAACTCCTAACAACACCTTACAACACCGTACCATACCTTAAAACTCCATAATAAACCTAATGATTTCGTCTGACTCCTTTGAACATCGTACGACAACTCAGGACATCTTATGACTCTATATGCACAATAGCACCTTGAAAAGAAAGTTAGTATAATGTAGGACGCATTACAATTCCTAACAACAACTTAAAACACCTTACGAAACCTTAAAACTCGATAATAAACCTAATGAATTCGTTGAAGTCGTTTGAACATCGTACGATAACTCTACACATGTGACGACTCTTATGCGACATTAGCTACATGAAAAGCACGTTAGAATAATGTAGGGTGCGTTACAACTCCTATGAACACCTTACATCGTCGTACGAAACTTTAAAACTCCATAATAAACTTGATGAATTCGTCCGAGTCCTTTGAACGTCATACGGCAACTTAACGCATCTTATGACTCTGAATGCCATATTAGCATCTAGAAAAGCACGTTAGTATAATGTATGACGCCTTACAACTCCTAACAACACCTTACAACACCGTACCATACCTTAAAACTCCATAATAAACCTAATGGTTTCGTCTGACTCCTTTGAACAACGTACGACAACTCAGGACATCTTATGACTCTATATGCACATTAGCACCTTGAAAAGAAAGTTAGTATAATGTAGGACGCCTTACAATTCCTAACAACAACTTAAAACACCTTACGAAACCTTAAAACTCGATAATAAACCTAATGAATTCGTTGAAGTCGTTTGAACATCATACGATAACTCTACACATGTTACGACTCTTATGCGACATTAGCTACATGAAAAGCACGTTAGAATAATGTAGGGTGCGTTACAACTCCTATGAACACCTTACATCATCGTACGAAACTTAAAAACTCCATAATAAACCTAATGAATTCGTCTGAGTCCTTTGAACGTCATACGGCAACTTAACCCATCTTACGACTCTGTATGTCATATTAGCATCTAGAAAAGCACGTTAGTATAATGTTCGACGCCTTACAACTCCTAACAACACCTTACAACATCGTACAATACCTTAAAACTCCATAAGAAACCTAATGATTTCGTCTGGCTCCTTTGAACATCGTACGACAACTCAGGACATCTTATGACTCTATATGCACAATAGCACCTTGAAAAGAAAGTTAGTATAATGTAGGACGCATTACAATTCCTAACAACAACTTAAAACACCTTACGAAACCTTAAAACTCGATAATAAACCTAATGAATTCGTTGAAGTCGTTTGAACATCGTACGATAACTCTACACATGTGACGACTCTTATGCGACATTAGCTACATGAAAAGTACGTTAGAATAATGTAGGGTGCGTTACAACTCCTATGAACACCTTACATCGTCGTACGAAACTTTAAAACTCCATAATAAACCTGATGAATTCGTCCGAGTCCTTTGAACGTCATACGGCAACTTAACGCATCTTATGACTCTGTATGCCATATTAGCATCTAGAAAAGCACGTTAGTATAATGTATGACGCCTTACAACTCCTAACAACACCTTACAACACCGTACCATACCTTAAAACTCCATAATAAACCTAATGGTTTCGTCCGACTCCTTTGAACATCGTACGACAACTCAGGACATCTTATGACTCTATATGCACATTAGCACCTTGAAAAGAAAGTTAGTATAATGTAGGACGCCTTACAATTCCTAACAACAACTTAAAACACCTTACGAAACCTTAAAACTCGATAATAAACCTAATGAATTGGTTGAAGTCGTTTGAACATCATACGATAACTCTACACATGTTACGACTCTTATGCGACATTAGCTACATGAAAAGCACGTTAGAATAATGTAGGGTGCGTTACAACTCCTATGAACACCTTACATCACCGTACGAAACTTAAAAACTCCGTAATAAACCTAATGAATTCGTCTTAGTCCTTTGAACGTCATACGGCAACTTAACCCATCTTACGACTCTGTATGTCATATTAGCATCTAGAAAAGCACGTTAGTATAATGTTCGACGCCTTACAACTCCTAACAACACCTTACAACACCGTACCATACCTTAAAACTCCATAATAAACCTAATGATTTCGTCTGACTCCTTTGAACATCGTACGACAACTCAGGACATCTTATGACTCTATATGCACAATAGCACCTTGAAAAGAAAGTTAGTATAATGTAGGACGCATTACAATTCCTAACAACAACTTAAAACACCTTACGAAACCTTAAAACTCGATAATAAACCTAATGAATTCGTTGAAGTCGTTTGAACATCGTACGATAACTCTACACATGTGACGACTCTTATGCGACATTAGCTACATGAAAAGCACGTTAGAATAATGTAGGGTGCGTTACAACTCCTATGAACACCTTACATCGTCGTACGAAACTTTAAAACTCCATAATAAACTTGATGAATTCGTCCGAGTCCTTTGAACGTCATACGGCAACTTAACGCATCTTATGACTCTGTATGCCATATTAGCATCTAGAAAAGCACGTTAGTATAATGTATGACGCCTTACAACTCCTAACAACACCTTACAACACCGTACCATACCTTAAAACTCCATAATAAACCTAATGGTTTCGTCTGACTCCTTTGAACAACGTACGACAACTCAGGACATCTTATGACTCTATATGCACATTAGCACCTTGAAAAGAAAGTTAGTATAATGTAGGACGCCTTACAATTCCTAACAACAACTTAAAACACCTTACGAAACCTTAAAATTCGATAATAAACCTAATGAATTCGTTGAAGTCGTTTGAACATCATACGATAACTCTACACATATTACGACTCTTATGCGACATTAGCTACATGAAAAGCACATTAGAATAATGTAGGGTGCGTTACAACTCCTTTGAACACCTTACATCACCATACGAAACTTAAAAACTCCATAATAAACCTAATTAATTCGTCCGAGTCCTTTGAACGTCATACGGCAACTTAACCCATCTTACGACTCTGTATGTCATATTAGCATCTAGAAAAGCACGTTAGTATAATGTACGAGGCCTTACGACTCCTAACAACAACTTACAACACTGTACCATACCTTAAAACTCCATAATAAACCTAATGATTTCGTCTGACTCCTTTGAACATCGTTCGACAACTCAGGACATCTTATGACTCCATATGCACATTAGCACCTTGAAAAGAAAGTTAGTATAATATAGGACGCCTTACAATTCCTAACAACAACTTAAAACACCTTACGAAACCTTAAAACTCGATAATAAACCTAATGAATTCGTTGAAGTCGTTTGAACATCATACGATAACTCTACACATGTTACGACTCTTATGCGACATTAGCTACATGAAAAGCACATTAGAATAATGTAGGGTGCGTTACAACTCCTATGAACACCTTACATCACCGTACGAAACTTAAAAACTCCATAATAAACCTAATGAATTCGTCTGAGTCCTTTGAACGTCATACGGGAACTTAACCCATCTTACGACTCTATATGTCATATTAGCATCTAGAAAAGCACGTTAGTATAATGTTCGACGCCTTACAACTCCTAACAACACCTTACAACACCGTACGATACCTTAAAACTCCATAATTAACCTAATGATTTCGTCTGACTCCTTTGAACATCGACGACAACTCAGGACATCTTATGACTCTATATGCACATTAGCACCTTGAAAAGAAAGTTAGTATAATGTAGGACGCCTTACAATTCCTAACAACAACTTAACACACCTTACGAAACCTTAAAACTCGATAATAAACCTAATGAATTCGTTGAAGTCGTTTGAACATCATACGATAACTCTACACATGTTACGACTCTTATGCGACATTAGCTACATGAAAAGCACGTTAGAATAATGTAGGGTGCGTTACAACTCCTATGAACACCTTACATCACCGTACGAAACTTAAAAACTCCATAATAAACCTAATTAATTCGTCCGAGTCCTTTGAACGTCATACGGCAACTTAACCCATCTTACAACACTGTATGTCATATTAGCATCTAGAAAAGCACGTTAGTATAATGTACGAGGCCTTACAACTCCTAACAACAACTTACAACACCGTACCGTTCCATAAACTCCATAATAAACCTAATGATTTCGTCTGACTCCTTTGAACATCGTTCGACAACTCAGGACATCTTATGACTCTATATGCACATTAGCACCTTGAAAAGAAAGCTAGTATAATGTAGGACGCCTTACAATTCCTAACAACAACTTAAAACACCTTATGAAACCTTAAAACTCGATAATAAACCTAATGAATTCGTTGAAGTCGTTTGAACATCATACGATAACTCTACACATGTTACGACTCTTATACGACATTAGCTACATGAAAAGCACGTTAGAATAATGTAGGGTGCGTTACAACTCCTATGAACACCTTACATCGTCGTACGAAACTTTAAAACTCCATAATAAACCTAATGAATTCGTCCGAGTCCTTTGAACGTCATACGGCAACTTAACGCATCTTACGATTCTGTATACCATATTAGCACCTAGAAAAGCACGTTAGTATAATGTATGACGCCTTACAACTCCTAACAACACCTTACAACACCGTACCATACCTTAAAACTCCATAATAAACCTAATGGTTTCGTCTGACTCCTTTGAACATCGTACGACAACTCAGGACATCTTATGACTCTATATGCACAATAGCACCTTGAAAAGAAAGTTAGTATAATATAGGACGCCTTACAATTCCTAACAACAACTTAAAACACCTTACGAAACCTTAAAACTCGATAATAAACCTAATGAATTCGTTGAAGTCGTTTGAACATCATACGATAACTCTACACATGTTACGACTCTTATGCGACATTAGCTACATGAAAAGCACATTAGAATAATGTAGGGTGCGTTACAACTCCTATGAACACCTTACATCACCGTACGAAACTTAAAAACTCCATAATAAACCTAATGAATTCGTCTGAGTCCTTTGAACGTCATACGGGAACTTAACCCATCTTACGACTCTGTATGTCATATTAGCATCTAGAAAAGCACGTTAGTATAATGTTCGACGCCTTACAACTCCTAACAACACCTTACAACACCGTACGATACCTTAAAACTCCATAATTAACCTAATGATTTCGTCTGACTCCTTTGAACATCGACGACAACTCAGGACATCTTATGACTCTATATGCACATTAGCACCTTGAAAAGAAAGTTAGTATAATGTAGGACGCCTTACAATTCCTAACAACAACTTAACACACCTTACGAAACCTTAAAACTCGATAATAAACCTAATGAATTCGTTGAAGTCGTTTGAACATCATACGATAACTCTACACATGTTACGACTCTTATGCGACATTAGCTACATGAAAAGCACGTTAGAATAATGTAGGGTGCGTTACAACTCCTATGAACACCTTACATCACCGTACGAAACTTAAAAACTCCATAATAAACCTAATTAATTCGTCCGAGTCCTTTGAACGTCATACGGCAACTTAACCCATCTTACAACACTGTATGTCATATTAGCATCTATAAAAGCACGTTAGTATAATGTACGAGGCCTTACAACTCCTAACAACAACTTACAACACCGTACCGTACCATAAACTCCATAATAAACCTAATGATTTCGTCTGACTCCTTTGAACATCGTTCGACAACTCAGGACATCTTATGACTCTATATGCACATTAGCACCTTGAAAAGAAAGCTAGTATAATGTAGGACGCCTTACAATTCCTAACAACAACTTAAAACACCTTACGAAACCTTAAAACTCGATAATAAACCTAATGAATTCGTTGAAGTCGTTTGAACATCATACGATAACTCTACACATGTTACGACTCTTATACGACATTAGCTACATGAAAAGCACGTTAGAATAATGTAGGGTGCGTTACAACTCCTATGAACACCTTACATCGTCGTACGAAACTTTAAAACTCCATAATAAACCTAATGAATTCGTCCGAGTCCTTTGAACGTCATACGGCAACTTAACGCATCTTACGATTCTGTATACCATATTAGCACCTAGAAAAGCACGTTAGTATAATGTATGACGCCTTACAACTCCTAACAACAACTTACAACACCGTACCGTACCTTAAACTCCATAATAAACCTAATGATTTCGTCTGACTCCTTTGAACATCGTTCGACAACTCAGGACATCTTATGACTCTATATGCACATTAGCACCTTGAAAAGAAAGCTAGTATAATGTAGGACGCCTTACAATTCCTAACAACAACTTAAAACACCTTACGAAACCTTAAAACTCGATAATAAACCTAATGAATTCGTTGAAGTCGTTTGAACATCATACGATAACTCTACACATGTTACGACTCTTATACGACATTAGCTACATGAAAAGCACGTTAGAATAATGTAGGGTGCGTTACAACTCCTATGAACACCTTACATCACTGTACGAAACTTAAAAACTCCATAATAAACCTAATGAATTCGTCCGAGTCCTTTGAACGTCATACGGGAACTTAACCCATCTTACGACTCTGTATGTCATATTAGCATCTAGAAAAGCACGTTAGTATAATGTTCGACGCCTTACAACTCCTAACAACACCTTACAACACCGTACGATACCTTAAAACTCCATAATTAACCTAATGATTTCGTCTGACTCCTTTGAACATCGACGACAACTCAGGACATCTTATGACTCTATATGCACATTAGCACCTTGAAAAGAAAGTTAGTATAATGTAGGACGCCTTACAATTCCTAACAACAACTTAACACACCTTACGAAACCTTAAAACTCGATAATAAACCTAATGAATTCGTTGAAGTCGTTTGAACATCATACGATAACTCTACACATGTTACGACTCTTATGCGACATTAGCTACATGAAAAGCACGTTAGAATAATGTAGGGTGCGTTACAACTCCTATGAACACCTTACATCACCGTATGAAACTTAAAAACTCCATAATAAACCTAATTAATTCGTCCGAGTCCTTTAAACGTCATACGGCAACTTAACCCATCTTACAACACTGTATGTCATATTAGCATCTAGAAAAGCACGTTAGTATAATGTACGAGGCCTTACAACTCCTAACAACAACTTACAACACCGTACCGTACCATAAACTCCATAATAAACCTAATGATTTCGTCTGACTCCTTTGAACATCGTTCGACAACTCAGGACATCTTATGACTCTATATGCACATTAGCACCTTGAAAAGAAAGCTAGTATAATGTAGGACGCCTTACAATTCCTAACAACAACTTAAAACACCTTACGAAACCTTAAAACTCGATAATAAACCTAATGAATTCGTTGAAGTCGTTTGAACATCATACGATAACTCTACACATGTTACGACTCTTATACGACATTAGCTACATGAAAAGCACGTTAGAATAATGTAGGGTGCGTTACAACTCCTATGAACACCTTACATCGTCGTACGAAACTTTAAAACTCCATAATAAACCTAATGAATTCGTCCGAGTCCTTTGAACGTCATACGGCAACTTAACGCATCTTACGATTCTGTATACCATATTAGCACCTAGAAAAGCACGTTAGTATAATGTATGACGCCTTACAACTCCTAACAACAACTTACAACACCGTACCGTACCATAAACTCCATAATAAACCTAATGATTTCGTCTGACTCCTTTGAACATCGTTCGACAACTCAGGACATCTTATGACTCTATATGCACATTAGCACCTTGAAAAGAAAGCTAGTATAATGTAGGACGCCTTACAATTCCTAACAACAACTTAAAACACCTTACGAAACCTTAAAACTCGATAATAAACCTAATGAATTCGTTGAAGTCGTTTGAACATCATACGATAACTCTACACATGTTACGACTCTTATACGACATTAGCTACATGAAAAGCACGTTAGAATAATGTAGGGTGCGTTACAACTCCTATGAACACCTTACATCGTCGTACGAAACTTTAAAACTCCATAATAAACCTAATGAATTCGTCCGAGTCCTTTGAACGTCATACGGCAACTTAACGCATCTTACGATTCTGTATACCATATTAGCACCTAGAAAAGCACGTTAGTATAATGTATGACGCCTTACAACTCCTAACAACACCTTACAACACCGTACCATACCTTAAAACTCCATAATAAACCTAATGGTTTCGTCTGACTCCTTTGAACATCGTACGACAACTCAGGACATCTTATGACTCTATATGCACAATAGCACCTTGAAAAGAAAGTTAGTATAATGTAGGACGCCTTACAATTCCTAACAACAACTTAAAACACCTTACGAAACCTTAAAACTCGATAATAAACCTAATGAATTCGTTGAAGTCGTTTGAACATCGTACGATAACTCTACACATGTGACGACTCTTATGCGCCATTAGCTACTTGAAAAGCAAGTTAGAATAATGTAGGGTGCGTTACAACTCCTATGAACACCTTACATCGTCGTACGAAACTTTAAAACTCCATAATAAACCTAATGAATTCGTCGGAGTCCTTTGAACGTCATACGGCAACTTAACGCATCTTACGATTCTGTATGCCATATTAGCGCCTAGAAAAGCACGTTAGTATAATGTATGACGCTTTACAACTCCTAACAACAGCTTACAACACCGTACCATACCTTAAAACTCCATAATAAACCTAATGATTTCGTCTGACTCCTTTGAACATCGTTCGACAACTCAGGACATCTTATGACTCTATATGCACATTAGCACCTTGAAAAGAAAGTTAGTATAATGTAGGACGCCTTACAATTCCTAACAACAACTTAAAACACCTTACGAAACCTTAAAACTCGATAATAAACCTAATGAATTCGTTGAAGTCGTTTGAACATCGTACGATAACTCTACACATGTGACGACTCTTATGCGCCATTAGCTACTTGAAAAGCAAGTTAGAATAATGTAGGGTGCGTTACAACTCCTATGAACACCTTACATCGTCGTACGAAACTTTAAAACTCCATAATAAACCTAATGAATTCGTCGGAGTCCTTTGAACGTCATACGGCAACTTAACGCATCTTACGATTCTGTATACCATATTAGCACCTAGAAAAGCACGTTAGTATAATGTATGACGCCTTACAACTCCTAACAACACCTTACAACACCGTACCATACCTTAAAACTCCATAATAAACCTAATGGTTTCGTCTGACTCCTTTGAACATCGTACGACAACTCAGGACATCTTATGACTCTATATGCACAATAGCACCTTGAAAAGAAAGTTAGTATAATGTAGGACGCCTTACAATTCCTAACAACAACTTAAAACACCTTACGAAACCTTAAAACTCGATAATAAACCTAATGAATTCGTTGAAGTCGTTTGAACATCGTACGATAACTCTACACATGTGACGACTCTTATGCGCCATTAGCTACTTGAAAAGCAAGTTAGAATAATGTAGGGTGCGTTACAACTCCTATGAACACCTTACATCGTCGTACGAAACTTTAAAACTCCATAATAAACCTAATGAATTCGTCGGAGTCCTTTGAACGTCATACGGCAACTTAACGCATCTTACGATTCTGTATGCCATATTAGCGCCTAGAAAAGCACGTTAGTATAATGTATGACGCTTTACAACTCCTAACAACAGCTTACAACACCGTACCATACCTTAAAACTCCATAATAAACCTAATGATTTCGTCTGACTCCTTTGAACATCGTTCGACAACTCAGGACATCTTATGACTCTATATGCACATTAGCACCTTGAAAAGAAAGTTAATATAATGTAGGACGCCTTACAATTCCTAACAACAACTTAAAACACCTTACGAAACCTTAAAACTCGATAATAAACCTAATGAATTCGTTGAAGTCGTTTGAACATCATACGATAACTCTACACATGTTACGACTCTTATGCGACATTAGCTAAATGAAAAGCACATTAGAATAATGTAGTGTGCGTTACAACTCCTATGAACACCTTACATCACCGTACGAAACTTTAAAACTCCATAATAAACCTAACGAATTCGTCTGAGTCCTTTGAACGTCATACGGCAACTTAACCCATCTTACGACTCTGTAGGTCATATTAGCATCTAGAAAAGCACGTTAGTATAATGTTCGACGCCTTACAACTCCTAATAACACCTTACAACACCGTACGATACCTTAAAACTCCATAATAAACCTAAAGATTTCGTCTGACTCCTTTGAACATCGACGACAACTCAGGACATCTTATGACTCTATATGCACAATAGCACCTTGAAAAGAAAGTTAGTATAATGTAGGACGCCTTACAATTCCTAACAACAACTTAAAACACCTTACGAAACCTTAAAACTCGATAATAAACCTAATGAATTCGTTGAAGTCGTTTGAACATCGTACGATAACTCTACACATGTGACGACTCTTATGCGACATTAGCTATGGAAAAGCAAGTTAGAATAATGTAGGGTGCGTTACAACTCCTATGAACACCTTACATCGCCGTACGAAACTTTTAAACTCCATAATAAACCTAATGAATTCGTCGGAGTCCTTTGAACGTCATACGGCAACTTAACGCATCTTACGATTCTGTATGTCATATTAGCACCTAGAAAAGCACGTTAGTATAATGTATGACGCCTTACAACTCCTAACAACAGCTTACAACACCGTACCATACCTTAAAACTCCATAATAAACCTAATGATTTCGTCTGACTCCTTTGAACATCGTTCGACAACTCAGGACATCTTATGACTCTATATGCACATTAGCACCTTGAAAAGAAAGTTAGTATAATGTAGTACGCCTTACAATTCCTAACAACAACTTAAAACACCTTACGAAACCTTAAAACTCGATAATAAACCTAATGAACTCGTTGAAGTCGTTTGAACATCGTACGATAACTCTACACATGTGACGACTCTTATGCGACATTAGCTACTTGAAAAGCAAGTTAGAATAATGTAGGGTGCGTTACAACTCCTATGAACACCTCACATCGCCGTACGAAACTTTAAAACTCCATAATAAACCTAATGAATTCGTCGGAGTCCTTTGAACGTCATACGGCAACTTAACGCATCTTACGATTCTGTATGCCATATTAGCACCTAGAAAAGCACGTTAGTATAATGTATGACGCCTTACAACTCCTAACAACAGCTTACAACACCGTACCATACCTTAAAACTCCATAATAAACCTAATGATTTCGTCTGACTCCTTTGAACATCGTTCGACAACTCAGGACATCTTATGACTCTATATGCACATTAGCACCTTGAAAAGAAAGTTAGTATAATGTAGGACGCCTTACAATTCCTAACAACAACTTAAAACACCTTACGAAACCTTAAAACTCGATAATAAACCTAATGAATTCGTTGAAGTCGTTTGAACATCATACGATAACTCTACACATGTTACGACTCTTATGCGACATTAGCTACATGAAAAGCACATTAGAATAATGTAGGGTGCGTTACAACTCCTATGAACACCTTACATCACCGTACGAAACTTAAAAACTCCATAATAAACCTAACGAATTCGTCTGAGTCCTTTGAACGTCATACGGCAACTTAACCCATCTTACGACTCTGTAGGTCATATTAGCATCTAGAAAAGCACGTTAGTATAATGTTCGACGCCTTACAACTCCTAATAACACCTTACAACACCGTACGATACCTTAAAACTCCATAATAAACCTAATGATTTCGTCTGACTCCTTTGAACATCGACGACAACTCAGGACATCTTATGACTCTATATGCACAATAGCACCTTGAAAAGAAAGTTAGTATAATGTAGGACGCCTTATAATTCCTAACAACAACTTAAAACACCTTACGAAACCTTAAAACTCAATAATAAACCTAATGAATTCGTTGAAGTCGTTTGAACATCGTACGATAACTCTACACATGTGACGACTCTTATGCGACATTAGCTACATGAAAAGCACGTTAGAATAATGTAGGGTGCGTTACAACTCCTATGAACACCTTACATCGTCGTACGAAACTCTAAAACTCCATAATAAACCTAATGAATTCGTCCGAGTCCTTTTAACGTCATATGGCAACATAACGCATCTTACGATTCTGTATGCCATATTAGCACCTAGAAAAGCACGTTAGTATAATGTATGACGCCTTACAACTCCTAACAACACCTTACAACACCGTACCATACCTTAAAACTCCATATTAAACCTAATGGTTTCGTCTGACTCCTTTGAACATCGTACGACAACTCAGGACATCTTATGACTCTATATGCACACTAGCACCTTGAAAAGAAAGTTAGTATAATGTAGGACGCCTTACAATTCCTAACAACAACTTAAAACACCTTACGAAACCTTAAAACTCGATAATAAACCTAATGAATTCGTTGAAGTCGTTTGAACATCATACGATAACTCTACACATGTTATGACTCTTATGCGACATTAGCTACATGAAAAGCACGTTAGAATAATGTAGGGTGCCTTACAACTCCTATGAACACCTTACATCACCGTACGAAACTTAAAAACTCCATAATAAACCTAATGAATTCGTCCGAATCATTTGAACGTCATACGACAACTTAACCCATCTTACAACTCTGTATGTCATATTAGCATCTAGAAAAGCACGTTAGTATAATGTACGAGGCCTTACAACTCCTAACAACAACTTACAACACCGTACCATACCTTAAAACTCCATAATAAACCTAATGATTTCGTCTGACTCCTTTGAACATCGTTCGACAACTCAGGACATCTTATGACTCTATATGCACATTAGCACCTTGAAAAGAAAGTTAGTATAATGTAGGACGCCTTACAATTCCTAACAACAACTTAAAACACCTTACGAAACCTTAAAACTCAATAATAAACCTAATGAATTCGTTGAAGTCGTTTGAACATCGTACGATAACTCTACACATGTGACGACTCTTATGCGACATTAGCTACATGAAAAGCATGTTAGAATAATGTAGGGTGCGTTACAACTCCTATGAACACCTTACATCGTCGTACGAAACTTTAAAACTCCATAATAAACCTAATGAATTCGTCCGAGTCCTTTGAACGTCATACGGCAACTTAACGCATCTTACGATTCTGTATGCCATATTAGCACCTAGAAAAGCACGTTAGTATAATGTATGACGCCTTACAACTTCTAACAACACCTTACAACACCGTACCATACCTTAAAACTCCATAATAAACCTAATGGTTTCGTCTGACTCCTTTGAACATCGTACGACAACTCAGGACATCTTATGACTCTATATGCACATTAGCACCTTGAAAAGAAAGTTAGTATAATGTAGGACGCCTTACAATTCCTAACAACAACTTAAAACACCTTACGAAACCTTAAAACTCGATAATAAACCTAATGAATTCGTTGAAGTCGTTTGAACATCATACGATAACTCTACACATGTTATGACTCTTATGCGACATTAGCTACATGAAAAGCACGTTAGAATAATGTAGGGTGCGTTACAACTCCTATGAACACCTTACATCACCGTACGAAACTTAAAAACTCCATAATAAACCTAATGAATTCGTCCGAATCATTTGAACGTCATACGACAACTTAACCCATCTTACAACTCTGTATGTCATATTAGCATCTAGAAAAGCACGTTAGTATAATGTACGAGGCCTTACAACTCCTAACAACAACTTACAACACCGTACCATACCTTAAAACTCCATAATAAACCTATTGGTTTCGTCTGTCTCCTTTGAACATCGTACGACAACTCAGGACATCTTATGACTCTATATGCACATTAGCACCTTGAAAAGAAAGTAAGTATAATGTAGGACGCCTTACAATTCCTAACAACAACTTAAAACACCTTACGAAACCTTAAAACTCGATAATAAACCTAATGAATTCGTTGAAGTCGTTTGAACATCATACGATAACTCTACACATGTTACGACTCTTATGCGACATTAGCTACATGAAAAGCACGTTAGAATAATGTAGGGTGCGTTACAACTCCTATGAACACCTTACATCACCGTACGAAACTTAAAAACCCCATAATAAACCTAATGAATTCGTCCGAGTCCTTTGAACGTCATACGGCAACTTAACCCATCTTACAACTCTGTAAGTCATATTAGCATCTAGAAAAGCACGTTAGTATAATGTACGAGGCCTTACAACTCCTAACAACAACTTACAACACCGTACCATACCTTAAAACTCCATAATAAACCTAATGATTTCGTCTGACTCCTTTGAAAATCGTTCGACAACTCAGGACATCTTATGACTCTATATGCACATTAGCACCTTGAAAAGAAAGTTAGTATAATGTAGGACGCCTTACAATTCCTAACAACAACTTAAAACACCTTACGAAACCATAAAACTCGATAATAAACCTAATGAATTCGTTGAAGTCATTTGAACATCATACGATAACTCTACACATGTTACGACTCTTATGCGACATTAGCTACATGAAAAGCACGTTAGAATAATGTAGGGTGCGTTACATCTCCTATGAACACCTTACATCACCGTACGAAACTTAAAAACTCCATAATAAACCTAATGAATTCGTCTGAGTCCTTTGAATGTCATACGGCAACTTAACCCATCATACGACTCTGTATGTCATATTAGCATTTGAAAAGCACGTTAGTATAATGTTCGACGCCTTACAACTCCTAACAACACCTTACAACACCGTACGATACCTTAAAACTCCATAATAAACCTAATGATTTCGTCTGACTCCTTTGAACATCGACGACAACTCAGGACATCTTATGACTCTATATGCACAATAGCACCTTGAAAAGAAAGTTAGTATAATGTAGGACGCATTACAATTCCTAACAACAACTTAAAACACCTTACGAAACCTTAAAACTCGATAATAAACCTAATGAATTCGTTGAAGTCGTTTGAACATCGTACGATAACTCTACACATGTGACGACTCTTATGCGACATTAGCTACATGAAAAGCACGTTAGAATAATGTAGGGTGCGTTACAACTCCTATGAACACCTTACATCGCCGTACGAAACTTTAAAACTCCATAATAAACCTAATGAATTCGTCCAAGTCCTTTGAACGTCATACGGCAACTTAACGCATCTTACGATTCTGTAAGCCATATTAGCACCTAGAAAAGCACGTTAGTATAATGTATGACGCCTTACAACTCCTAACAACACCTTACAACACCGTACCATACCTTAAAACTCCATAATAAACCTATTGGTTTCGTCTGTCTCCTTTGAACATCGTACGACAACTCAGGACATCTTATGACTCTATATGCACATTAGCACCTTGAAAAGAAAGTTAGTATAATGTAGGACGCCTTACAATTCCTAACAACAACTTAAAACACCTTACGAAACCTTAAAACTCGATAATAAACCTAATGAATTCGTTGAAGTCGTTTGAACATCATACGATAACTCTACACATGTTACGACTCTTATGCGACATTAGCTACATGAAAAGCACGTTAGAATAATGTTGGGTGCGTTACAACTCCTATGAACACCTTACATCACCGTACGAAACTTAAAAACTCCATAATAAACCTAATGAATTCGTCCGAGTCCTTTGAACGTCATACGGCAACTTAACCCATCTTACAACTCTGTATGTCATATTAGCATCTAGAAAAGCACGTTAGTATAATGTACGAGGCCTTACAACTCCTAACAACAACTTACAACACCGTACCATACCTTAAAACTCCATAATAAACCTAATGATTTCGTCTGACTCCTTTGAACATCGACGACAACTCAGGACATCTTATGACTCTATATGCACAATAGCACCTTGAAAAGAAAGTTAGTATAATGTAGGACGCCATACAATTCCTAACAACAACTTAAAACACCTTACGAAACCTTAAAACTCGATAATAAACCTAATGAATTCGTTGAAGTCGTTTGAACATCATACGATAACTCTACACATGTTACGACTCTTATGCGACGTTAGCTACATGAAAAGCACGTTAGAATAATGTAGGGTGCGTTACAACTCCTATGAACACCTTACATCACTGTACGAAACTTAAAAACTCCATAATAAACCTAATGAATTCGTCCGAGTCCTTTGAACGTCATACAGCAACTTAACCCATCTTACAACTCTGTATGTCATATTAGCATCTAGAAAAGCACGTTAGTATAATGTTCGACGCCTTACAACTCCTAACAACACCTTACAACACCGTACGATACCTTAAAACTCCATAATAAACCTAATGATTTCGTCTGACTCCTTTGAACATCGACGACAACTCAGGAGATCTTATGACTCTATATGCACAATAGCACCTTGAAAAGAAAGTTAGTATAATGTAGGACGCCTTACAATTCCTAACAACAACTTAAAACACCTTACGAAACCTTAAAACTCGATAATAAACCTAATGAATTCGTTGAAGTCGTTTGAACATCATACGATAACTCTACACATGTTACGACTCTTATGCGACATTAGCTACATGAAAAGCACGTTAGAATAATGTAGGGTGCGTTACAACTCCTATGAACACCTTACATCACCGTACGAAACTTAAAAACTCCATAATAAACCTAATGAATTCGTCCGAGTCCTTTGAACGTCATACGGCAACTTAACCCATCTTACAACTCTGTATGTCATATTAGCATCTAGAAAAGCACGTTAGTATAATGTTCGACGCCTTACAACTCCTAACAACACCTTACAACACCGTACGATACCTTAAAACTCCATAATAAACCTAATGATTTCGTCTGACTCCTTTGAACATCGACGACAACTCAGGACATCTTATGACTCTATATGCACAATAGCACCTTGAAAAGAAAGTTAGTATAATGTAGGACGCATTACAATTCCTAACAACAACTTAAAACACCTTACGAAACCTTAAATCTCGATAATAAACCTAATGAATTCGTTGAAGTCGTTTGAACATCGTACGATAACTCTACACATGTGACGACTCTTATGCGACATTAGCTACATGAAAAGCACGTTAGAATAATGTAGGGTGCGTTACAACTCCTATGAACACCTTACATCGTCGTACGAAACTTTAAAACTCCATAATAAACCTAATGAATTCGTCCAAGTCCTTTGAACGTCTTACGGCAACTTAACGCATCTTACGATTCTGTATGCCATATTAGCACCTAGAAAAGCACGTTAGTATAATGTATGACGCCTTACAACTCCTAACAACACCTTACAACACCGTACCATACCTTAAAACTCCATAATTAACCTATTGGTTTCGTCTGTCTCCTTTGAACATCGTACGACAACTCAGGACATCTTATGACTCTATATGCACATTAGCACCTTGAAAAGAAAGTTAGTATAATGTAGGACGCCTTACAATTCCTAACAACAACTTAAAACACCTTACGAAACCTTAAATCTCGATAATAAACCTAATGAATTCGTTGAAGTCGTTTGAACATCGTACGATAACTCTACACATGTGACGACTCTTATGCGACATTAGCTACATGAAAAGCACGTTAGAATAATGTAGGGTGCGTTACAACTCCTATGAACACCTTACATCGCCGTACGAAACTTTAAAACTCCATAATAAACCTAATGAATTCGTCCAAGTCCTTTGAACGTCTTACGGCAACTTAACGCATCTTACGATTCTGTATGCCATATTAGCACCTAGAAAAGCACGTTAGTATAATGTATGACGCCTTACAACTCCTAACAACACCTTACAACACCGTACCATACCTTAAAACTCCATAATTAACCTATTGGTTTCGTCTGTCTCCTTTGAACATCGTACGACAACTCAGGACATCTTATGACTCTATATGCACATTAGCACCTTGAAAAGAAAGTTAGTATAATGTAGGACGCCTTACAATTCCTAACAACAACTTAAAACACCTTACGAAACCTTAAAACTCGATAATAAACCTAATGAATTCGTTGAAGTCGTTTGAACATCATACGATAACTCTACACATGTTACGACTCTTATGCGACATTAGCTACATGAAAAGCACGTTAGAATAATGTTGGGTGCGTTACAACTCCTATGAACACCTTACATCACCGTACGAAACTTAAAAACTCCATAATAAACCTAATGAATTCGTCCGAGTCCTTTGAACGTCATACGGCAACTTAACCCATCTTACAACTCTGTATGTCATATTAGCATCTAGAAAAGCACGTTAGTATAATGTACGAGGCCTTACAACTCCTAACAACAACTTACAACACCGTACCATACCTTAAAACTCCATAATAAACCTAATGATTTCGTCTGACTCCTTTGAACATCGACGACAACTCAGGACATCTTATGACTCTATATGCACAATAGCACCTTGAAAAGAAAGTTAGTATAATGTAGGACGCCTTACAATTCCTAACAACAACTTAAAACACCTTACGAAACCTTAAAACTCGATAATAAACCTAATGAATTCGTTGAAGTCGTTTGAACATCATACGATAACTCTACACATGTTACGACTCTTATGCAACATTAGCTACATGAAAAGCACGTTAGAATAATGTAGGGTGCGTTACAACTCCTATGAACACCTTACATCACCGTACGAAACTTAAAAACTCCATAATAAACCTAATGAATTCGTCCGAGTCCTTTGAACGTCATACGGCAACTTAACCCATCTTACAACTCTGTATGTCATATTAGCATCTAGAAAAGCACGTTAGTATAATGTTCGACGCCTTACAACTCCTAACAACACCTTACAACACCGTACGATACCTTAAAACTCCATAATAAACCTAATGATTTCGTCTGACTCCTTTGAACATCGACGACAACTCAGGACATCTTATGACTCTATATGCACAATAGCACCTTGAAAAGAAAGTTAGTATAATGTAGGACGCATTACAATTCCTAACAACAACTTAAAACACCTTACGAAACCTTAAATCTCGATAATAAACCTAATGAATTTGTTGAAGTCGTTTGAACATCGTACGATAACTCTACACATGTGACGACTCTTATGCGACATTAGCTACATGAAAAGCACGTTAGAATAATGTAGGGTGCGTTACAACTCCTATGAACACCTTACATCGCCGTACGAAACTTTAAAACTCCATAATAAACCTAATGAATTCGTCCCAGTCCTTTGAACGTCTTACGGCAACTTAACGCATCTTACGATTCTGTATGCCATATTAGCACCTAGAAAAGCCCGTTAGTATAATGTATGACGCCTTACAACTCCTAACAACACCTTACAACACCGTACCATACCTTAAAACTCCATAATAAACCTATTGGTTTCGTCTGTCTCCTTTGAACATCGTTCGACAACTCAGGACATCTTATGACTCTATATGCACATTAGCACCTTGAAAAGAAAGCTAGTATAATGTAGGACGCCTTACAATTCCTAACAACAACTTAAAACACCTTACGAAACCTTAAAACTCGATAATAAACCTAATGAATTCGTTGAAGTCGTTTGAACATCATACGATAACTCTACACATGTTACGACTCTTATGCGCATTAGCTACATGAAAAGCACGTTAGAATAATGTAGGGTGCGTTACAACTCCTATGAACACCTTACATCACCGTACGAAACTTAAAAACTCCATAATAAACCTAATGAATTCGTCCGAGTCCTTTGAACGTCATACGGCAACTTAACCCATCTTACAACTCTGTATGTCATATTAGCATCTAGAAAAGCACGTTAGTATAATGTACGAGGCCTTACAACTCCTAACAACAACTTACAACACCGTACCATACCTTAAAACTCCATAATAAACCTAATGATTTCGTCTGACTCCTTTGAACATCGACGACAACTCAGGACATCTTATGACTCTATATCCACAATAGCACCTTGAAAAGAAAGTTAGTATAATGTAGGACGCATTACAATTCCTAACAACAACTTAAAACACCTTACGAAACCTTAAAATTCGATAATAAACCTAATGAATTCGTTGAAGTCGTTTGAACATCGTACGATAACTCTACACATGTGACGACTCTTATGCGACATTAGCTACATGAAAAGCACGTTAGAATAATGTAGGGTGCGTTACAACTCCTATGAAGACCTTACATCGCCGTACGAAACTTTAAAACTCTATAATAAACCTAATGAATACGTCCAAGTCCTTTGAACGTCATACGGCAACTTAACGCATCTTACGATTCTGTATGCCATATTAGCACCTTGAAAAGCACGTTAGTATAATGTATCACGCCTTACAACTCCTAACAACACCTTACAACACCGTACCATACCTTAAAACTCCATAATAAACCTAATGGTTTCGTCTGTCTCCTTTGAATATCGTACGACAACTCAGGACATCTTATGACTCTATATGCCCATTATCACCTTGAAAAGAAAGTTAGTATAATGTAGGACGCCTTACAATTCCTAACAACAACTTAAAACACCTTACGAAACCTTAAAACTCGATAATAAACCTAATGAATTCGTTGAAGTCATTTGAACATCATACGATAACTCTACACATGTTACGACTCTTATGCGACATTAGCTACATGAAAAGCACGTTAAAATAATGTAGGGTGCGTTACATCTCCTATGAACACCTTACATCACCGTACGAAACTTAAAAACTCCATAATAAACCTAATGAATTCGTCTGAGTCCTTTGAATGTCATACGGCAACTTAACCCATCATACGACTCTGTATGTCATATTAGCATCTAGAAAAGCACGTTAGCATAATGTTCGACGCCTTACAACTCCTAACAACACCTTACAACACCGTACGATACCTTAAAACTCCATAATAAACCTAATGATTTCGTCTGACTCCTTTGAACATCGACGACAACTCAGGACTTCTTATGACTCTATATGCACAATAGCACCTTGAAAAGAAAGTTAGTATAATGTAGGACGCATTACAATTCCTAACAACAACT
The DNA here is from genome assembly GCA_030867185.1 of Tagetes erecta. NCBI lineage: Eukaryota > Viridiplantae > Streptophyta > Magnoliopsida > Asterales > Asteraceae > Tagetes > Tagetes erecta. The sequence continues at coordinate 29,390,332 of CM061493.1, read as the reverse complement.
TAAAACACCTTACGAAACCTTAAAACTCGATAATAAACCTAATGAATTCGTTGAAGTCGTTTGAACATCGTACGATAACTCTACACATGTGACGACTCTTATGCGACATTAGCTACATGAAAAGCACGTTAGAATAATGTAGGGTGCGTTACAACTCCTATGAACACCTTACATCGCCGTACGAAACTTTAAAACTCCATAATAAACCTAATGAATTCGTCCAAGTCCTTTGAACGTCATACGGCAACTTAACGCATCTTACGATTCTGTATGCCATATTAGCACCTAGAAAAGCACGTTAGTATAATGTATGACGCCTTACAACTCCTAACAACACCTTACAACACCGTACCATACCTTAAAACTCCATAATAAACCTATTGGTTTCGTCTGTCTCCTTTGAACATCGTACGACAACTCAGGACATCTTATGACTCTATATGCACATTTGCACCTTGAAAAGAAAGTTAGTATAATGTAGGACGCCTTACAATTCCTAACAACAACTTAAAACACCTTACGAAACCTTAAAACTCGATAATAAACCTAATGAATTCGTTGAAGTCGTTTGAACATCATACGATAACTCTACACATGTTACGACTCTTATGCGACATTAGCTACATGAAAAGCACGTTAGAATAATGTTGGGTGCGTTACAACTCCTATGAACACCTTACATCACCGTACGAAACTTAAAAACTCCATAATAAACCTAATGAATTCGTCCGAGTCCTTTGAACGTCATACGGCAACTTAACCCATCTTACAACTCTGTATGTCATATTAGCATCTAGAAAAGCACGTTAGTATAATGTACGAGGCCTTACAACTCCTAACAACAACTTACAACACCGTACCATACCTTAAAACTCCATAATAAACCTAATGATTTCGTCTGACTCCTTTGAACATCGACGACAACTCAGGACATCTTATGACTCTATATGCACAATATCACCTTGAAAAGAAAGTTAGTATAATGTAGGACGCCTTACAATTCCTAACAACAACTTAAAACACCTTACGAAACCTTAAAACTCGATAATAAACCTAATGAATTCGTTGAAGTCGTTTGAACATCATACGATAACTCTACACATGTTACGACTCTTATGCGACATTAGCTACATGAAAAGCACGTTAGAATAATGTAGGGTGCGTTACAACTCCTATGAACACCTTACATCACCGTACGAAACTTAAAAACTCCATAGTAAACCTAATGAATTCGTCCGAGTCCTTTGAACGTCATACGGCAACTTAACCCATCATACAACTCTGTATGTCATATTAGCATCTAGAAAAGCACGTTAGTATAATGTTCGACGCCTTACAACTCCTAACAACACCTTACAACACCGTACGATACCTTAAAACTCCATAATAAACCTAATGATTTCGTCTGACTCCTTTGAACATCGACGACAACTCAGGACATCTTATGACTCTATATGCACAATAGCACCTTGAAAAGAAAGTTAGTATAATGTAGGACGCATTACAATTCCTAACAACAACTTAAAACACCTTACGAAACCTTAAATCTCGATAATAAACCTAATGAATTCGTTGAAGTCGTTTGAACATCGTACGATAACTCTACACATGTGACGACTCTTATGCGACATTAGCTACATGAAAAGCACGTTAGAATAATGTAGGGTGCGTTACAACTCCTATGAACACCTTACATCGCCGTACGAAACTTTAAAACTCCATAATAAACCTAATGAATTCGTCCCAGTCCTTTGAACGTCATACGGCAACTTAACGCATCTTACGATTCTGTATGCCATATTAGCACCTAGAAAAGCCCGTTAGTATAATGTATGACGCCTTACAACTCCTAACAACACCTTACAACACCGTACCATACCTTAAAACTCCATAATAAACCTATTGGTTTCGTCTGTCTCCTTTGAACATCGTACGACAACTCAGGACATCTTATGACTCTATATGCACATTAGCACCTTGAAAAGAAAGTTAGTATAATGTAGGACGCCTTACAATTCCTAACAACAACTTAAAACACCTTACGAAACCTTAAAACTCGATAATAAACCTAATGAATTCGTTGAAGTCGTTTGAACATCATACGATAACTCTACACATGTTACGACTCTTATGCGACATTAGCTACATGAAAAGCACGTTAGAATAATGTAGGGTGCGTTACAACTCCTATGAACACCTTACATCACCGTACGAAACTTAAAAACTCCATAATAAACCTAATGAATTCGTCCGAGTCCTTTGAACGTCATACGGCAACTTAACCCATCTTACAACTCTGTATGTCATATTAGCATCTAGAAAAGCACGTTAGTATAATGTACGAGGCCTTACAACTCCTAACAACAACTTACAACACCGTACCATACCTTAAAACTCCATAATAAACCTAATGATTTCGTCTGACTCCTTTGAACATCGACGACAACTCAGGACATCTTATGACTCTATATGCACAATAGCACCTTGAAAAGAAAGTTAGTATAATGTAGGACGCATTACAATTCCTAACAACAACTTAAAACACCTTACGAAACCTTAAAATTCGATAATAAACCTAATGAATTCGTTGAAGTCGTTTGAACATCGTACGATAACTCTACACATGTGACGACTCTTATGCGACATTAGCTACATGAAAAGCACGTTAGAATAATGTAGGGTGCGTTACAACTCCTATGAAGACCTTACATCGCCGTACGAAACTTTAAAACTCTATAATAAACCTAATGAATACGTCCAAGTCCTTTGAACGTCATACGGCAACTTAACGCATCTTACGATTCTGTATGCCATATTAGCACCTTGAAAAGCACGTTAGTATAATGTATCACGCCTTACAACTCCTAACAACACCTTACAACACCGTACCATACCTTAAAACTCCATAATAAACCTAATGGTTTCGTCTGTCTCCTTTGAATATCGTATGACAACTCAGGACATCTTATGACTCTATATGCACATTAGCACCTTGAAAAGAAAGTTAGTATAATGTAGGACGCCTTACAATTCCTAACAATAACTTAAAACACCTTACGAAACCTTAAAACTCGATAATAAACCTAATGAATTCGTTGAAGTCGTTTGAACATCATACGATAACTCTACACATGTTACGACTCTTATGCGACATTAGCTACATGAAAAGCACGTTAGAATAATGTAGGGTGCGTTACAACTCCTATGAACACCTTACATCACCGTACGAAACTTAAAAACTCCATAATAAACCTAATGAATTCGTCCGAGTCCTTTGAACGTCATACGGCAACTTAACCCATCTTACAACTCTGTATGTCATATTAGCATCTAGAAAAGCACGTTAGTATAATGTACGAGGCCTTACAACTCCTAACAACAACTTACAACACCGTACCATACTTTAAAACTCCATAATAAACCTAATGATTTCGTCTGACTCCTTTGAACATCGACGACAACTCAGGACATCTTATGACTCTATATGCACAATAGCACCTTGAAAAGAAAGTTAGTATAATGTAGGACGCCTTACAATTCCTAACAACAACTTAAAACACCTTACGAAACCTTAAAACTCGATAATAAACCTAATGAATTCGTTGAAGTCGTTTGAACATCATACGATAACTCTACACATGTTACGACTCTTATGCGACATTAGCTACATGAAAAGCACGTTAGAATAATGTAGGGTGCGTTACAACTCCTATGAACACCTTACATCACCGTACGAAACTTAAAAACTCCATAGTAAACCTAATGAATTCGTCCGAGTCCTTTGAACGTCATACGGCAACTTAACCCATCTTACAACTCTGTATGTCATATTAGCATCTAGAAAAGCACGTTAGTATAATGTTCGACGCCTTACAACTCCTAACAACACCTTACAACACCGTACGATACCTTAAAACTCCATAATAAACCTAATGATTTCGTCTGACTCCTTTGAACATCGACGACAACTCAGGACATCTTATGACTCTATATGCACAATAGCACCTTGAAAAGAAAGTTAGTATAATGTAGGACGCATTACAATTCCTAACAACAACTTAAAACACCTTACGAAACCTTAAATCTCGATAATAAACCTAATGAATTCGTTGAAGTCGTTTGAACATCGTACGATAACTCTACACATGTGACGACTCTTATGCGACATTAGCTACATGAAAAGCACGTTAGAATAATGTAGGGTGCGTTACAACTCCTATGAACACCTTACATCGCCGTACGAAACTTTAAAACTCCATAATAAACCTAATGAATTCGTCCCAGTCCTTTGAACGTCATACGGCAACTTAACGCATCTTACGATTCTGTATGCCATATTAGCACCTAGAAAAGCCCGTTAGTATAATGTATGACGCCTTACAACTCCTAACAACACCTTACAACACCGTACCATACCTTAAAACTCCATAATAAACCTATTGGTTTCGTCTGTCTCCTTTGAACATCGTACGACAACTCAGGACATCTTATGACTCTATATGCACATTAGCACCTTGAAAAGAAAGTTAGTATAATGTAGGACGCCTTACAATTCCTAACAACAACTTAAAACACCTTACGAAACCTTAAAACTCGATAATAAACCTAATGAATTCGTTGAAGTCGTTTGAACATCATACGATAACTCTACACATGTTACGACTCTTATGCGACATTAGCTACATGAAAAGCACGTTAGAATAATGTAGGGTGCGTTACAACTCCTATGAACACCTTACATCACCGTACGAAACTTAAAAACTCCATAATAAACCTAATGAATTCGTCCGAGTCCTTTGAACGTCATACGGCAACTTAACCCATCTTACAACTCTGTATGTCATATTAGCATCTAGAAAAGCACGTTAGTATAATGTACGAGGCCTTACAACTCCTAACAACAACTTACAACACCGTACCATACCTTAAAACTCCATAATAAACCTAATGATTTCGTCTGACTCCTTTGAACATCGACGACAACTCAGGACATCTTATGACTCTATATGCACAATAGCACCTTGAAAAGAAAGTTAGTATAATGTAGGACGCATTACAATTCCTAACAACAACTTAAAACACCTTACGAAACCTTAAAATTCGATAATAAACCTAATGAATTCGTTGAAGTCGTTTGAACATCGTACGATAACTCTACACATGTGACGACTCTTATGCGACATTAGCTACATGAAAAGCACGTTAGAATAATGTAGGGTGCGTTACAACTCCTATGAAGACCTTACATCGCCGTACGAAACTTTAAAACTCTATAATAAACCTAATGAATACGTCCAAGTCCTTTGAACGTCATACGGCAACTTAACACATCTTACGATTCTGTATGCCATATTAGCACCTTGAAAAGCACGTTAGTATAATGTATCACGCCTTACAACTCCTAACAACACCTTACAACACCGTACCATACCTTAAAACTCCATAATAAACCTAATGGTTTCGTCTGTCTCCTTTGAATATCGTATGACAACTCAGGACATCTTATGACTCTATATGCACATTAGCACCTTGAAAAGAAAGTTAGTATAATGTAGGACGCCTTACAATTCCTAACAATAACTTAAAACACCTTACGAAACCTTAAAACTCGATAATAAACCTAATGAATTCGTTGAAGTCGTTTGAACATCATACGATAACTCTACACATGTTACGACTCTTATGCGACATTAGCTACATGAAAAGCACGTTAGAATAATGTAGGGTGCGTTACAACTCCTATGAACACCTTACATCACCGTACGAAACTTAAAAACTCCATAATAAACCTAATGAATTCGTCCGAGTCCTTTGAACGTCATACGGCAACTTAACCCATCTTACAACTCTGTATGTCATATTAGCATCTAGAAAAGCACGTTAGTATAATGTACGAGGCCTTACAACTCCTAACAACAACTTACAACACCGTACCATACCTTAAAACTCCATAATAAACCTAATGATTTCGTCTGACTCCTTTGAACATCGACGACAACTCAGGACATCTTATGACTCTATATGCACAATAGCACCTTGAAAAGAAAGTTAGTATAATGTAGGACGCCTTACAATTCCTAACAACAACTTAAAACACCTTACGAAACCTTAAAACTCGATAATAAACCTAATGAATTCGTTGAAGTCGTTTGAACATCATACGATAACTCTACACATGTTACGACTCTTATGCGACATTAGCTACATGAAAAGCACGTTAGAATAATGTAGGGTGCGTTACAACTCCTATGAACACCTTACATCACCGTACGAAACTTAAAAACTCCATAGTAAACCTAATGAATTCGTCCGAGTCCTTTGAACGTCATACGGCAACTTAACCCATCTTACAACTCTGTATGTCATATTAGCATCTAGAAAAGCACGTTAGTATAATGTTCGACGCCTTACAACTCCTAACAACACCTTACAACACCGTACGATACCTTAAAACTCCATAATAAACCTAATGATTTCGTCTGACTCCTTTGAACATCGACGACAACTCAGGACATCTTATGACTCTATATGCACAATAGCACCTTGAAAAGAAAGTTAGTATAATGTAGGACGCATTACAATTCCTAACAACAACTTAAAACACCTTACGAAACCTTAAATCTCGATAATAAACCTAATGAATTCGTTGAAGTCGTTTGAACATCGTACGATAACTCTACACATGTGACGACTCTTATGCGACATTAGCTACATGAAAAGCACGTTAGAATAATGTAGGGTGCGTTACAACTCCTATGAACACCTTACATCGCCGTACGAAACTTTAAAACTCCATAATAAACCTAATGAATTCGTCCCAGTCCTTTGAACGTCATACGGCAACTTAACGCATCTTACGATTCTGTATGCCATATTAGCACCTAGAAAAGCCCGTTAGTATAATGTATGACGCCTTACAACTCCTAACAACACCTTACAACACCGTACCATACCTTAAAACTCCATAATAAACCTATTGGTTTCGTCTGTCTCCTTTGAACATCGTACGACAACTCAGGACATCTTATGACTCTATATGCACATTAGCACCTTGAAAAGAAAGTTAGTATAATGTAGGACGCCTTACAATTCCTAACAACAACTTAAAACACCTTACGAAACCTTAAAACTCGATAATAAACCTAATGAATTCGTTGAAGTCGTTTGAACATCATACGATAACTCTACACATGTTACGACTCTTATGCGACATTAGCTACATGAAAAGCACGTTAGAATAATGTAGGGTGCGTTACAACTCCTATGAACACCTTACATCACCGTACGAAACTTAAAAACTCCATAATAAACCTAATGAATTCGTCCGAGTCCTTTGAACGTCATACGGCAACTTAACCCATCTTACAACTCTGTATGTCATATTAGCATCTAGAAAAGCACGTTAGTATAATGTACGAGGCCTTACAACTCCTAACAACAACTTACAACACCGTACCATACCTTAAAACTCCATAATAAACCTAATGATTTCGTCTGACTCCTTTGAACATCGACGACAACTCAGGACATCTTATGACTCTATATGCACAATAGCACCTTGAAAAGAAAGTTAGTATAATGTAGGACGCATTACAATTCCTAACAACAACTTAAAACACCTTACGAAACCTTAAAAGTCGATAATAAACCTAATGAATTCGTTGAAGTCGTTTGAACATCGTACGATAACTCTACACATGTGACGACTCTTATGCGACATTAGCTACATGAAAAGCACGTTAGAATAATGTAGGGTGCGTTACAACTCCTATGAAGACCTTACATCGCCGTACGAAACTTTAAAACTCTATAATAAACCTAATGAATACGTCCAAGTCCTTTGAACGTCATACGGCAACTTAACGCATCTTACGATTCTGTATGCCATATTAGCACCTTGAAAAGCACGTTAGTATAATGTATCACGCCTTACAACTCCTAACAACACCTTACAACACCGTACCATACCTTAAAACTCCATAATAAACCTAATGGTTTCGTCTGACTCCTTTGAACATCGTACGACAACTCAGGACATCTTATGACTCTATATGCACATTAGCACCTTGAAAAGAAAGTTAGTATAATGTAGGACGCCTTACAATTCCTAACAACAACTTAAAACACCTTACGAAACCTTAAAACTCGATAATAAACCTATTGAATTCGTTGAAGTCGTTTGAACATCATACGATAACTCTACACATGTTACGACTCTTATGCGACATTAGCTACATGAATAGCACGTTAGAATAATGTAGGGTGCGTTACAACTCCTATGAACACCTTACATCACCGTACTTTAAAACTCCATAATAAACCTAAAGAATTCGTCCGAGTCCTTTGAACGTCATACGGCAACTTAACGCATCTTACGACTCTGTATGCCATATTAGCACCTAGAAAAGCACGTTAGTATAATGTACGACGCCTTACAACTCCTAACAACACCTTACAACACCGTATGATACCTTAAAACTCCATAATAAACCTAATGATTTCGTCTGACTCCTTTGAACATCGACGACAACTCAGGACATCTTATGACTCTATATGCACATTAGCACCTTGAAAAGAAAGTTAGTATAATGTAGGACGCCTTACAATTCCTAACAACAACTTAACACCTTACGAAACCTTAAAACTCGATAATAAACCTAATGAATTCGTTGAAGTCGTTTGAACATCATACGATAACTCTACACATGTAACGACTCTTATGCGACATTAGCTACATGAAAAGCACGTTAGAATAATGTAGGGTGCGTTACAACTCCTATGAACGCCTTACATCACCGTACGAAACTTTAAAACTCCATGATAAACCTAAAGAATTCGTCCGAGTCCTTTGGACGTCATACGGCAACTTAACGCTTCTTACGATTCTGTATGCCATATTAGCACCTAGAAACGCACGTTAGTATATTGTACGACGCCTTACAACTCCTAACAACACCTTACAACACCGTACGATACCTTAAAACCCTATAATAAACCTAATGATTTCGTCTGACTCTTTTGAACATCGTACGACAACTCAGGACATCTTATGACTCTATATGCACATTAGCACCTTGAAAAGAAAGTTAGTATAATGTAGGACGCCTTACAATTCCTAACAACAACTTAAAACACCTTACGAAACCTTAAAACTCGATAATAAACCTATTGAATTCGTTGAAGTCATTTGAACATCATACGATAACTCTACACATGTTACGACTCTTATGCGACATTAGCTACATGAATAGCACGTTAGAATAATGTAGGGTGCGTTACAACTCCTATGAACACCTTACATCACCGTACTTTAAAACTCCATAATAAACCTAAAGAATTCGTCCGAGTCCTTTGAACGTCATACGGCAACTTAACGCATCTTACGACTCTGTATGCCATATTAGCACCTAGAAAAGCACGTTAGTATAATGTACGACGCCTTACAACTCCTAACAACACCTTACAACACCGTATGATACCTTAAAACTCCATAATAAACCTAATGATTTCGTCTGACTCCTTTGAACATCGTACGACAACTCAGGACGTCTTATGACACTATATGCACATTAGCACCTTGAAAAGAAAGTTAGTATGATGTAGGACGCCTTACAATTCCTAACAACAACTTAAAACACCTTACGAAACCTTAAAACTCGATAATAAACCTAATGAATTCGTTGAAGTCGTTTGAACATCATACGATAACTCTAAACATGTTACGACTCTTATGCAACATTAGCTACATGAAAAGCATGTTAGAATAATGTAGGGTGCGTTACAACTCCTATGAACACCTTACATCACCGTACGAAACTTTAAAACTCCATAATAAACCTAATGAATTCGTCCGAGTCCTTTGAACGTCATACGACAACTTAACGCATCTTACGACTCTGTATGTCATATTAGCATCTAGAAAAGCACGTTATTATAATGTATGACGCCTTACAACTCCTAACAACACCTTACAACACCGTACCATACCTTAAAACTCCTTAATAAACCTAATGTTTCGTCTGACTCCTTTAAACATCGTTCGACAACTCAGGACATCTTATGACTCTATATGCACATTAGCACCTTGAAAAGAAAGTTAGTATAATGTAGGACGCCTTACAATTCCTAACAACAACTTAAAACACCTTACGAAACCTTGAAACTCGATAATAAACCTAATGAATTCGTTGAAGTTGTTTGAACATCATACGATAACTCTACACATGTTACGACTCTTATGCGACATTAGCTACATGAAAAGCACGCTAGAATAATGTAGGGTGCGTTACAACTCCTATGAACACCTTACATCACCGTACGAAACTTAAAAACTCCATAATAAACCTAATGAATTCGTCTGAGTCCCTTGAACGTCATACGGCAACTTAACCCATCTTACGACTCTGTATGTCATATTAGCATCTAGAAAAGCACGTTAGTATAATGTTCGACGCCTTACAACTCCTAACAACACCTTACAACACCGTATGATACCTTAAAACTCCATAACAAACCTAATGATTTCGTCTGACTCCTTTGAACATCGACGACAACTCAGGACATCTTATGACTCTATATGCACAATAGCACCTTGAAAAGAAAGTTAGTATAATGTAGGACGCCTTACAATTCCTAACAATAACTTAAAACACCTTACGAAACCTTAAAACTCGATAATAAACCTAATGAATCATTGAAGTCGTTTGAACATCGTACGATAACTCTACACATGTGACAACTCTTATGCGACATTAGCTACATGAAAAGCACGTTAGAATAATGTAGGGTGCGTTACAACTCCTATGAACACCTTACATCGCCGTACGAAACTTTAAAACTCCATAATAAACCTAATGAATTCGTCCGAGTCCTTTGAACGTCATACGACAACTTAACGCATCTTACGATTCTGTATGCCATATTAGCACCTAGAAAAGCACGTTAGTATAATGTATGACGCCTTACAACTCCTAACAACACCTTACAACACCGTACCATACCTTAAAACTCCATAATAAACCTAATGGTTTCGTCTGACTCCTTTGAACATCGTACGACAACTCAGGACATCTTATGACTCTATATGCACATTAGCACCTTGAAAAGAAAGTTAGTATAATGTAGGACGCCTTACAATTCCTAACAACAACTTAAAACACCTTACGAAACCTTGAAACTCGATAATAAACCTAATGAATTAGTTGAAGTCGTTTGAACATCATACGATAACTCTACACATGTTACGACTCTTATGCGACATTAGCTACATGAAAAGCACGTTAGAATAATGTAGGGTGCGTTACAACTCATATGAACACCTTACATCACCGTACGAAACTTAAAAACTCCATAATAAACCTAATGAATTCGTCTGAGTCCTTTGAACGTCATACGGCAACTTAACCCATCTTACAACTCTGTATGTCATATTAGCATCTAGAAAAGCACGTTAGTATAATGTACGAGGCCTTACAACTCCTAACAACAACTTACAACACCGTACCATACCTTTAAACTCCATAATAAACCTAATGATTTCGTCTGACTGCTTTGAACATCGTTCGACAACTCAGGACATCTTATGACTCTATATGCACATTAGCACCTTGAAAAGAAAGTTAGTATAATGTAGGACGCCTTACAATTCCTAACAACAACTTAAAACACCTTACGAAACCTTAAAACTCGATAATAAACCTAATGAATTCGTTGAAGTCGTTTGAACATCATACGACAACTCTACACATGTTACGACTCTTATGCGACATTAGCTACATGAAAAGCACGTTAGAATAATGTAGGGTGCGTTACAACTCCTATGAACACCTTACATCGCCGTACGAAACTTTAAAACTCCATAATAAACCTAATGAATTCGTCCGAGTCCTTTGAACGTCATACGACAACTTAACGCATCTTACGATTCTGTATGCCATATTAGCACCTAGAAAAGCACGTTAGTATAATGTATGACGCCTTACAACTCCTAACAACACCTTACAACACCGTACCATACCTTAAAACTCCATAATAAACCTAATGGTTTCGTCTGACTCCTTTGAACATCGTACGACAACTCAGGACATCTTATGACTCTTTATGCACATTAGCACCTTGAAAAGAAAGTTAGTATAATGTAGGACGCCTTACAATTCCTAACAACAACTTAAAACACCTTACGAAACCTTGAAACTCGATAATAAACCTAATGAATTAGTTGAAGTCGTTTGAACATCATACGATAACTCTACACATGTTACGACTCTTATGCGACATTAGCTACATGAAAAGCACGTTAGAATAATGTAGGGTGCGTTACAACTCATATGAACACCTTACATCACCGTACGAAACTTAAAAACTCCATAATAAACCTAATGAATTCGTCTGAGTCCTTTGAACGTCATACGGCAACTTAACCCATCTTACAACTCTGTATGTCATATTAGCATCTAGAAAAGCACGTTAGTATAATGTACGAGGCCTTACAACTCCTAACAACAACTTACAACACCGTACCATACCTTTAAACTCCATAATAAACCTAATGATTTCGTCTGACTGCTTTGAACATCGTTCGACAACTCAGGACATCTTATGACTCTATATGCACATTAGCACCTTGAAAAGAAAGTTAGTATAATGTAGGACGCCTTACAATTCCTAACAACAACTTAAAACACCTTACGAAACCTTAAAACTCGATAATAAACCTAATGAATTCGTTGAAGTCGTTTGAACATCATACGACAACTCTACACATGTTACGACTCTTATGCGACATTAGCTACATGAAAAGCACGTTAGAATAATGTAGGGTGCGTTACAACTCCTATGAACGCCTTACATCACCGTACGACACTTTAAAACTCCATAATAAACCTAAAGAATTCGTCCGAGTCCTTTGAACGTCATACGGCAACTTAACGCATCTTACGATTCTGTATGCCGTATTAGCACCTAGAAAAGCACGTTAGTATAATGTATGACGCCTTACAACTCCTAACAACACCTTACAACACCGTACCATACCTTAAAACTCCATAATAAACCTAATGGTTTCGTCTGACTCCTTTGAACATCGTACGACAACTCAGGACATCTTATGACTCTTTATGCACATTAGCACCTTGAAAAGAAAGTTAGTATAATGTAGGACGCCTTACAATTCCTAACAACAACTTAAAACACCTTACGAAACCTTGAAACTCGATAATAAACCTAATGAATTCGTTGAAGTCGTTTGAACATCATACGATAACTCTACACATGTTACGACTCTTATGCGACATTAGCTACATGAAAAGCACGTTAGAATAATGTAGGGTGCGTTACAACTCATATGAACACCTTACATCACCGTACGAAACTTAAAAACTCCATAATAAACCTAATGAATTCGTCTGAGTCCTTTGAACGTCATACGGCAACTTAACCCATCTTACAACTCTGTATGTCATATTAGCATCTAGAAAAGCACGTTAGTATAATGTACGAGGCCTTACAACTCCTAACAACAACTTACAACACCGTACCATACCTTTAAACTCCATAATAAACCTAATGATTTCGTCTGACTGCTTTGAACATCGTTCGACAACTCAGGACATCTTATGACTCTATATGCACATTAGCACCTTGAAAAGAAAGTTAGTATAATGTAGGACGCCTTACAATTCCTAACAACAACTTAAAACACCTTACGAAACCTTAAAACTCGATAATAAACCTAATGAATTCGTTGAAGTCGTTTGAACATCATACGACAACTCTACACATGTTACGACTCTTATGCGACATTAGCTACATGAAAAGCACGTTAGAATAATGTAGGGTGCGTTACAACTCCTATGAACGCCTTACATCACCGTACGACACTTTAAAACTCCATAATAAACCTAAACAATTCGTCCGAGTCCTTTGAACGTCATACGGCAACTTAACGCATCTTATGATTCTGTATGCCGTATTAGCACCTAGAAAAGCACGTTTGTATATTGTACGACGCCTTACAACTCCTAACAACACCTTACAACACCGTACGATACCTTAAAACTCCATAATAAACCTAATGATTTCGTCTGACTCCTTTGAACATCGTACGACAACTCAGGACATCTTATGACTCTATATGCACATTAGCACCTTGAAAAGAAAGTTAGTATAATGTAGGACGCCTTACAATTCCTAACAACAACTTAAAACACCTTACGAAACCTTAAAACTCGATAATAAACCTAATGAATTCGTTGAAGTCGTTTGAACATCATACGACAACTCTACACATGTTACGACTCTTATGCGACATTAGCTACATGAAAAGCACGTTAGAATAATGTAGGGTGCGTTACAACTCCTATGAACGCCTTACATCACCGTACGACACTTTAAAACTCCATAATAAACCTAAAGAATTCGTCCGAGTCCTTTGAACGTCATACGGCAACTTAACGCATCTTATGATTCTGTATGCCATATTAGCACCTAGAAAAGCACGTTAGTATATTGTACGACGCCTTACAACTCCTAACAACACCTTACAACACCGTACGATACCTTAAAACTCCATAATAAACCTAATGATTTCGTCTGACTCCTTTGAACATCGTACGACAACTCAGGACATCTTATGACTCTATATGCACATTAGCACCTTGAAAAGAAAGTTAGTATAATGTAGGACGCCTTACAATTCCTAACAACAACTTAAAACACCTTACGAAACCTTGAAACTCGATAATAAACCTAATGAATTCGTTGAAGTCGTTTGAACATCATACGATAACTCTACACATGTTACCACTGTTATGCGATATTAGCTACATGAAAAGCACGTTAGAATAATGTAGGGTGCGTTACAACTCCTATGAACACCTTACATCACCGTACGAAACTTAAAAACTCCATAATAAACCTAATGAATTCGTCTGAGTCCTTTAGGCGTCATACGGCAACTTAACCCATCTTACAACTCTGTATGTCATATTAGCATCTAGAAAAGCACGTTAGTATAATGTACGAGGCCTTACAACTCCTAACAACAACTTACAACACCGTACCATACCTTTAAACTCCATAATAAACCTATTGATTTCGTCTGACTCCTTTGAACATCGTTCGACAACTCAGGACATCTTATGACTCTATATGCACATTAGCACCTTGAAAAGAAAGTTAGTATAATGTAGGACGCCTTACAATTCCTAACAACAACTTAAAACACCTTACGAAACCTTAAAACTCGATAATAAACCTAATGAATTCGTTGAAGTCATTTGAACATCATACGATAACTCTACACATGTTACGACTCTTATGCGACATTAGCTACATGAATAGCACGTTAGAATAATGTAGGGTGCGTTACAACTCCTATGAACACCTTACATCACCGTACGAAACTTTAAAACTCCATAATAAACCTAAAGAATTCGTCCGAGTCCTTTGAACGTCATACGGCAACTTAACGCATCTTACGACTCTGTATGCCATATTAGCACCTAGAAAAGCACGTTAGTATAATGTACGACGCCTTACAACTCCTAACAACACCTTACAACACCGTATGATACCTTAAAACTCCATAATAAACCTAATGATTTCGTCTGACTCCTTTGAACATCGTACGACAACTCAGGACATCTTATGACTCTATATGCACATTAGCACCTTGAAAAGAAAGTTAGTATAATGTAGGACGCCTTACAATTCCTAACAACAACTTAAAACACCTTACGAAACCTTAAAACTCGATAATAAACCTAATGAATTCGTTGAAGTCGTTTGAACATCATACGACAACTCTACACATGTTACGACTCTTATGCGACATTAGCTACATGAAAAGCACGTTAGAATAATGTAGGGTGCGTTACAACTCCTATGAACGCCTTACATCACCGTACGACACTTTAAAACTCCATAATAAACCTAAAGAATTCGTCCGAGTCCTTTGAACGTCATACGGCAACTTAACGCATTTTATGATTCTGTATGCCATATTAGCACCTAGAAAAGCACGTTAGTATATTGTACGACGCCTTACAACTCCTAACAACACCTTACAACACCGTACGATACCTTAAAACTCCATAATAAACCTAATGATTTCGTCTGACTCCTTTGAACATCGTACGACAACTCAGGACGTCTTATGACTCTATATGCACATTAGCACCTTGAAAAGAAAGTTAGTATAATGTAGGACGCCTTACAATTCCTAACAACAACTTAAAACACCTTACGAAACCTTGAAACTCGATAATAAACCTAATGAATTCGTTGAAGTCGTTTGAACATCATACGATAACTCTACACATGTTACCACTGTTATGCGATATTAGCTACATGAAAAGCACGTTAGAATAATGTAGGGTGCGTTACAACTCCTATGAACACCTTACATCACCGTACGAAACTTAAAAACTCCATAATAAACCTAATGAATTCGTCTGAGTCCTTTAGGCGTCATACGGCAACTTAACCCATCTTACAACTCTGTATGTCATATTAGCATCTAGAAAAGCACGTTAGTATAATGTACGAGGCCTTACAACTCCTAACAACAACTTACAACACCGTACCATACCTTTAAACTCCATAATAAACCTATTGATTTCGTCTGACTCCTTTGAACATCGTTCGACAACTCAGGACATCTTATGACTCTATATGCACATTAGCACCTTGAAAAGAAAGTTAGTATAATGTAGGACGCCTTACAATTCCTAACAACAACTTAAAACACCTTACGAAACCTTAAAACTCGATAATAAACCTAATGAATTCGTTGAAGTCATTTGAACATCATACGATAACTCTACACATGTTACGACTCTTATGCGACATTAGCTACATGAATAGCACGTTAGAATAATGTAGGGTGCGTTACAACTCCTATGAACACCTTACATCACCGTACGAAACTTTAAAACTCCATAATAAACCTAAAGAATTCGTCCGAGTCCTTTGAACGTCATACGGCAACTTAACGCATCTTACGACTCTGTATGCCATATTAGCACCTAGAAAAGCACGTTAGTATAATGTACGACGCCTTACAACTCCTAACAACACCTTACAACACCGTATGATACCTTAAAACTCCATAATAAACCTAATGATTTCGTCTGACTCCTTTGAACATCGTACGACAACTCAGGACGTCTTATGACACTATATGCACATTAGCACCTTGAAAAGAAAGTTAGTATGATGTAGGACGCCTTACAATTCCTAACAACAACTTAAAACACCTTACGAAACCTTAAAACTCGATAATAAACCTAATGAATTCGTTGAAGTCGTTTGAACATCATACGATAACTCTAAACATGTTACGACTCTTATGCAACATTAGCTACATGAAAAGCACGTTAGAATAATGTAGGGTGCGTTACAACTCCTATGAACACCTTACATCACCGTATGAAACTTTAAAACTCCATAATAAACCTAAAGAATTCGTCCGAGTCATTTGAACGTCATACGGCAACTTAACGCATCTTACGACTTTGTATGCCATATTAGCACCTAGAAAAGCACGTTAGTATAATGTACGACGCCTTAAAACTCCTAACAACACCTTACAACACCGTATGATACCTTAAAACTCCAGAATAAACCTAATGATTTCGTCTGACTACTTTGAACATCGTACGACAACTCAGGACGTCTTATGATACTATATGCACATTAGCACCTTGAAAAGAAAGTTAGTATAATGTAGGACGCCTTACAATTCCTAACAACAACTTAAAACACCTTACGAAACCTTAAAACTCGATAATAAACCTAATGAATTCGTTGAAGTCATTTGAACATATACGATAACTCTACACATGTTACGACTCTTATGCGACATTAGCTACATGAATAACACGTTAGAATAATGTAGGGTGCGTTACAACTCCTATGAACACCTTACATCACTGTACGAAACTTTAAAACTCCATAATAAACCTACAGAATTCGTCCGAGTCATTTGAACGTCATACGGCAACTTAACGCATCTTACGACTCTGTATGCCATATTAGCACCTAGAAAAGCACGTTAGTATAATGTACGACACCTTACAACTCCTAACAACACCTTACAACACCGTATGATACATTAAAACTCCATAATAAACCTAATGATTTCGTCTGACTCCTTTGAACATCGTACGACAACTCAGGACGTCTTATGATACTATATGCACATTAGCACCTTGAAAAGAAAGTTAGTATAATGTAGGACGCCTTACAATTCCTAACAACAACTTAAAACACCTTACGAAACCTTAAAACTCTATAAAAAACCTAATGAATTCGTTGAAGTCGTTTGAACATCATACGATAAATCTAAACATGTTACGACTCTTATGCAACATTAGCTACATGAAAAGCACGATAGAATAATGTAGGGTGCGTTACTACTCCTATGAACATCTTACATCACCGTACGAAACTTTAAAACTCCATAATAAACCTAAAGAATTCGTCCGAGTCATTTGAACGTCATACGGCAACTTAACGCATCTTACGACTTTGTATGCCATATTAGCACCTAGAAAAGCACGTTAGTATAATGTACGACGCCTTAAAACTCCTAACAACACCTTACAACACCGTATGATACCTTAAAACTCCAAAATAAACCTAATGATTTCGTCTGACTACTTTGAACATCGTACGACAACTCAGGACGTCTTATGATACTATATGCACATTAGCACCTTGAAAAGAAAGTTAGTATAATGTAGGACGCCTTACAATTCCTAACAACAACTTAAAACACCTTACGAAACCTTAAAACTCGATAATAAACCTAATGAATTCGTTGAAGTCATTTGAACATATACGATAACTCTACACATGTTACGACTCTTATGCGACATTAGCTACATGAATAGCACGTTAGAATAATGTAGGGTGCGTTACAACTCCTATGAACACCTTACATCACTGTACGAAACTTTAAAACTCCATAATAAACCTACAGAATTCGTCCGAGTCCTTTGAACGTCATACGGCAACTTAACGCATCTTACTACTCTGTATGCCATATTAGCACCTAGAAAAGCATGTTAGTATATTGTACGACGCCTTACAACTCCTAACAACACTCTACAACACCGTACGATACCTTAAAACTCCATAATAAACCTAATGATTTCGTCTGACTCCTTTGAACATCGTACGACAACTCAGGACATCTTATGACTCTATATGCACATTAGCACCTTGAAAAGAAAGTTAGTATAATGTAGGACGCCTTACAATTCCGAACAACAACTTAAAACACCTTACGAAACCTTAAAACTCGATAATAAACCTAATGAATTCGTTGAAGTCATTTGAACATCATATGATAACTCTACACATGTTACGACTCTTATGCGACATTAGCTACATGAAAAGCACGTTAGAATAATGTAGGGTGCGTTACAACTCCTATGAACACCTTACATCACCGTACGAAACATTAAAACTCCATAATAAACCTAAAGAATTCGTCCGAGTCCTTTGAACGTCATACGGCAACTTAACGCATCTTACGACTCTGTATGCCATATTAGCACCTAGAAAAGCACGTTAGTATAATGTACGACGCATTACAACTCCTAACAACACCTTACAACACCGTATGATACCTTAAAACTCCATAATAAACCTAATGATTTCGTCTGACTCCTTTGAACATCGTACAACAACTCAGGACGTCTTATGACACTATATGCACATTAGCACCTTGAAAAGAAAGTTAGTATAATGTAGGACGCCTTACAATTCCTAACAACAACTTAAAACACCTTACGAAACCTTAAAACTCGATAATAAACCTAATGAATTCATTGAAGTCGTTTGAACATCATACGATAACTCTAAACAGATTACGACTCTTATGCAACATTAGCTACATGAAAAGCATGTTAGAATAATGTAGGGTGCGTTACAACTCCTATGAACACCTTACATCACCGTACGAAACTTTAAAACTCCATAATAAACCTAATGAGTTCGTCCGAGTCCTTTGAACGTCATACGGCAACTTAACCCATCTTACGACTCTGTATGTCATATTAGCATCTAGAAAAGCACGTTAGTATAATGTTCGACGCCTTACAACTCCTAACAACACCTTAAAACACCGTACGATACCTTAAAACTCCATAATAAACCTAATGATTTCGTCTGACTCCTTTGAACATCGTTCGACAACTCAGGACATCTTATGACTCTATATGCACATTAGCACCTTGAAAAGAAAGTTAGTATAATGTAGGACGCCTTACAATTCTTAACAACATCTTAAAACCCCTTACGAAACCTTAAAACTCGATAATAAACCTAATGAATTCGTTGAAGTCGTTTGAACATCATACGATAACTCTACACATGTTACGACTCTTATGCGACATTAGCTACATGAAAAGCACGTTAGAATAATGTAGGGTGTTACAACTCCTATGAACACCTTACATCACCGTACGAAACTTTAAAACTCCATAATAAACCTAAAGAATTCGTCCGAGTCCTTTGAACGTCATACGGCAACTTAACGCATCTTACGACTCTGTATGCAATATTAGCACCTAGAAAAGCATGTTAGTATATTGTACGACGCCTTACAACTCCTAACAACACTCTACAACACCGTACGATACCTTAAAACTCCATAATAAACCTAATGATTTCGTCTGACTCCTTCGAACATCGTACGACAACTCAGGACATCTTATGACTCTATATGCACATTAGCACCTTGAAAAGAAAGTTAGTATAATGTAGGACGCCTTACAATTCCTAACAACAACTTAAAACACCTTACGAAACCTTAAAACTCGATAATAAGCCTAATGAATTCGTTGAAGTCATTTGAACATCATACGATAACTCTACACATGTTACGACTCTTATGCGACATTAGCTACATGAAAAGCACGTTAGAATAATATAGGGTGCGTTACAACTCCTATGAACACCTTACATCACCGTACGAAACTTTAAAACTCCATAATAAACCTAAAGAATTCGTCCGAGTCCTTTGAACGTCATACGACAACTTAACGCATCTAACGACTCTGTATGCCATATTAGCACCTAGAAAAGCACGTTAGTATAATGTACGACGCCTTACAACTCCTAACAACACCTTACAACACCGTATGATACCTTAAAACTCCATAATAAACCTAATGATTTCGTCTGACTCCTTTGAACATCGTACGACAACTCAGGACGTCTTATGACACTATATGCACATTAGCACCTTGAAAAGAAAGTTAGTATAATGTAGGACGCCTTACAATTCCTAACAACAACTTAAAACACCTTACGAAACCTTAAAACTCGATAATAAACCTAATGAATTCGTTGAAGTCGTTTGAACATCATACGATTACTCTAAACATGTTACGACTCTTATGCAACATTAACTACATGAAAAGCACGTTTGAATAATGTAGGGTGCATTACAACTCCTATGAACACCTTACATCACCGTACGAAACTTTAAAACTCCATAATAAACCTAATGAGTTCGTCCGAGTCCTTTGAACATTATACGGCAACTTAACCCATCTTACGACTCTGTATGTCATATTAGCATCTAGAAAAGCACGTTAGTATAATGTTCGACGCCTTATAACTCCTAACAACACCTTAAAACACCGTACGATACCTTAAAACTCCATAATAAACCTAATGATTTCGTCTGACTCCTTTGAACATCGTTCGACAACTCAGGACATCTTATGACTCTATATGCACATTAGCACCTTGAAAAGAAAGTTAGTATAATGTAGGACGCCTTACAATTCCTAACAACAACTTAAAACACCTTACGAAACCTTAAAACTCGATAATAAACCTAAAGAATTCGTTGAAGTCGTTTGAACATCATACGATAACTCTACACATGTTACGACTCTTATGCGACATTAGCTACATGAAAAGCACGTTAGAATAATGTAGGGTGTTACAACTCCTATGAACACCTTACATCACCGTACGAAACTTTAAAACTCCATAATAAACCTAAAGAATTCGTCCGAGTCCTTTGAACGTCATACGGCAACTTAACGCATCTTACGACTCTGTATGCAATATTAGCACCTAGAAAAGCATGTTAGTATATTGTACGACGCCTTACAACTCCTAACAACACTCTACAACACCGTACGATACCTTAAAACTCCATAATAAACCTAATGATTTCGTCTGACTCCTTCGAACATCGTACGACAACTCAGGACATCTTATGACTCTATATGCACATTAGCACCTTGAAAAGAAAGTTAGTATAATGTAGGACGCCTTACAATTCCTAACAACAACTTAAAACACCTTACGAAACCTTAAAACTCGATAATAAGCCTAATGAATTCGTTGAAGTCATTTGAACATCATACGATAACTCTACACATGTTACGACTCTTATGCGACATTAGCTACATGAAAAGCACGTTAGAATAATATAGGGTGCGTTACAACTCCTATGAACACCTTACATCACCGTACGAAACTTTAAAACTCCATAATAAACCTAAAGAATTCGTCCGAGTCCTTTGAACGTCATACGACAACTTAACGCATCTAACGACTCTGTATGCCATATTAGCACCTAGAAAAGCACGTTAGTATAATGTACGACGCCTTACAACTCCTAACAACACCTTACAACACCGTATGATACCTTAAAACTCCATAATAAACCTAATGATTTCGTCTGACTCCTTTGAACATCGTACGACAACTCAGGACGTCTTATGACACTATATGCACATTAGCACCTTGAAAAGAAAGTTAGTATAATGTAGGACGCCTTACAATTCCTAACAACAACTTAAAACACCTTACGAAACCTTAAAACTCGATAATAAACCTAATGAATTCGTTGAAGTCGTTTGAACATCATACGATTACTCTAAACATGTTACGACTCTTATGCAACATTAACTACATGAAAAGCACGTTTGAATAATGTAGGGTGCATTACAACTCCTATGAACACCTTACATCACCGTACGAAACTTTAAAACTCCATAATAAACCTAATGAGTTCGTCCGAGTCCTTTGAACATTATACGGCAACTTAACCCATCTTACGACTCTGTATGTCATATTAGCATCTAGAAAAGCACGTTAGTATAATGTTCGACGCCTTATAACTCCTAACAACACCTTAAAACACCGTACGATACCTTAAAACTCCATAATAAACCTAATGATTTCGTCTGACTCCTTTGAACATCGTTCGACAACTCAGGACATCTTATGACTCTATATGCACATTAGCACCTTGAAAAGAAAGTTAGTATAATGTAGGACGCCTTACAATTCCTAACAACAACTTAAAACACCTTACGAAACCTTAAAACTCGATAATAAACCTAAAGAATTCGTTGAAGTCGTTTGAACATCATACGATAACTCTACACATGTTACGACTCTTATGCGACATTAGCTACATGAAAAGCACGTTAGAATAATGTAGGGTGTTACAACTCCTATGAACACCTTACATCACCGTACGAAACTTTAAAACTCCATAATAAACCTAAAGAATTCGTCCGAGTCCTTTGAACGTCATACGGCAACTTAACGCATCTTACGACTCTGTATGCAATATTAGCACCTAGAAAAGCATGTTAGTATATTGTACGACGCCTTACAACTCCTAACAACACTCTACAACACCGTACGATACCTTAAAACTCCATAATAAACCTAATGATTTCGTCTGACTCCTTCGAACATCGTACGACAACTCAGGACATCTTATGACTCTATATGCACATTAGCACCTTGAAAAGAAAGTTAGTATAATGTAGGACGCCTTACAATTCCTAACAACAACTTAAAACACCTTACGAAACCTTAAAACTCGATAATAAGCCTAATGAATTCGTTGAAGTCATTTGAACATCATACGATAACTCTACACATGTTACGACTCTTATGCGACATTAGCTACATGAAAAGCACGTTAGAATAATATAGGGTGCGTTACAACTCCTATGAACACCTTACATCACCGTACGAAACTTTAAAACTCCATAATAAACCTAAAGAATTCGTCCGAGTCCTTTGAACGTCATACGACAACTTAACGCATCTAACGACTCTGTATGCCATATTAGCACCTAGAAAAGCACGTTAGTATAATGTACGACGCCTTACAACTCCTAACAACACCTTACAACACCGTATGATACCTTAAAACTCCATAATAAACCTAATGATTTCGTCTGACTCCTTTGAACATCGTACGACAACTCAGGACGTCTTATGACACTATATGCACATTAGCACCTTGAAAAGAAAGTTAGTATAATGTAGGACGCCTTACAATTCCTAACAACAACTTAAAACACCTTACGAAACCTTAAAACTCGATAATAAACCTAATGAATTCGTTGAAGTCGTTTGAACATCATACGATTACTCTAAACATGTTACGACTCTTATGCAACATTAACTACATGAAAAGCACGTTTGAATAATGTAGGGTGCATTACAACTCCTATGAACACCTTACATCACCGTACGAAACTTTAAAACTCCATAATAAACCTAATGAGTTCGTCCGAGTCCTTTGAACATTATACGGCAACTTAACCCATCTTACGACTCTGTATGTCATATTAGCATCTAGAAAAGCACGTTAGTATAATGTTCGACGCCTTATAACTCCTAACAACACCTTAAAACACCGTACGATACCTTAAAACTCCATAATAAACCTAATGATTTCGTCTGACTCCTTTGAACATCGTTCGACAACTCAGGACATCTTATGACTCTATATGCACATTAGCACCTTGAAAAGAAAGTTAGTATAATGTAGGACGCCTTACAATTCCTAACAACAACTTAAAACACCTTACGAAACCTTAAAACTCGATAATAAACCTAAAGAATTCGTTGAAGTCGTTTGAACATCATACGATAACTCTACACATGTTACGACTCTTATGCGACATTAGCTACATGAAAAGCACGTTAGAATAATGTAGGGTGTTACAACTCCTATGAACACCTTACATCACCGTACGAAACTTTAAAACTCCATAATAAACCTAAAGAATTCGTCCGAGTCCTTTGAACGTCATACGGCAACTTAACGCATCTTACGACTCTGTATGCAATATTAGCACCTAGAAAAGCATGTTAGTATATTGTACGACGCCTTACAACTCCTAACAACACTCTACAACACCGTACGATACCTTAAAACTCCATAATAAACCTAATGATTTCGTCTGACTCCTTCGAACATCGTACGACAACTCAGGACATCTTATGACTCTATATGCACATTAGCACCTTGAAAAGAAAGTTAGTATAATGTAGGACGCCTTACAATTCCTAACAACAACTTAAAACACCTTACGAAACCTTAAAACTCGATAATAAGCCTAATGAATTCGTTGAAGTCATTTGAACATCATACGATAACTCTACACATGTTACGACTCTTATGCGACATTAGCTACATGAAAAGCACGTTAGAATAATATAGGGTGCGTTACAACTCCTATGAACACCTTACATCACCGTACGAAACTTTAAAACTCCATAATAAACCTAAAGAATTCGTCCGAGTCCTTTGAACGTCATACGACAACTTAACGCATCTAACGACTCTGTATGCCATATTAGCACCTAGAAAAGCACGTTAGTATAATGTACGACGCCTTACAACTCCTAACAACACCTTACAACACCGTATGATACCTTAAAACTCCATAATAAACCTAATGATTTCGTCTGACTCCTTTGAACATCGTACGACAACTCAGGACGTCTTATGACACTATATGCACATTAGCACCTTGAAAAGAAAGTTAGTATAATGTAGGACGCCTTACAATTCCTAACAACAACTTAAAACACCTTACGAAACCTTAAAACTCGATAATAAACCTAATGAATTCGTTGAAGTCGTTTGAACATCATACGATTACTCTAAACATGTTACGACTCTTATGCAACATTAACTACATGAAAAGCACGTTTGAATAATGTAGGGTGCATTACAACTCCTATGAACACCTTACATCACCGTACGAAACTTTAAAACTCCATAATAAACCTAATGAGTTCGTCCGAGTCCTTTGAACATTATACGGCAACTTAACCCATCTTACGACTCTGTATGTCATATTAGCATCTAGAAAAGCACGTTAGTATAATGTTCGACGCCTTATAACTCCTAACAACACCTTAAAACACCGTACGATACCTTAAAACTCCATAATAAACCTAATGATTTCGTCTGACTCCTTTGAACATCGTTCGACAACTCAGGACATCTTATGACTCTATATGCACATTAGCACCTTGAAAAGAAAGTTAGTATAATGTAGGACGCCTTACAATTCCTAACAACAACTTAAAACACCTTACGAAACCTTAAAACTCGATAATAAACCTAAAGAATTCGTTGAAGTCGTTTGAACATCATACGATAACTCTACACATGTTACGACTCTTATGCGACATTAGCTACATGAAAAGCACGTTAGAATAATGTAGGGTGTTACAACTCCTATGAACACCTTACATCACCGTACGAAACTTTAAAACTCCATAATAAACCTAAAGAATTCGTCTGAGTCCTTTGAACGTCATACGGCAACTTAACGCATCTTACGACTCTGTATGCCATATTAGCACCTAGAAAAGCATGTTAGTATATTGTACGACGCCTTACAACTCCTAACAACACTCTACAACACCGTACGATACCTTAAAACCCCATAATAAACCTAATGATTTCGTCTGACTCCTTCGAACATCGTACGACAACTCAGGACATCTTATGACTCTATATGCACATTAGCACCTTGAAAAGAAAGTTAGTATAATGTAGGACGCCTTACAATTCCTAACAACTTAAAACACCTTACGAAACCTTAAAACTCGATAATAAACATAATGAATTCGTTGAAGTCATTTGAACATCATACGATAACTCTACACATGTTACGACTCTTATGCGACATTAGCTACATGAAAAGCACGTTAGAATAATGTAGGGTGCGTTACAACTCCTATGAACACCTTACATCACCGTACGAAACTTTAAAACTCCATAATAAACCTAAAGAATTCGTCCGAGTCCTTTGAACGTCATACGACAACTTAACGCATCTTACGACTCTGTATGCCATATTAGCACCTAGAAAAGCACGTTAGTATAATGTACGACGCCTTACAACTCCTAACAATACCTTACAACACCGTATGATACCTTAAAACTCCATAATAAACCTAATGATTTCGTCTGACTCCTTTGAACATCGTACGACAACTCAGGACGTCTTATGACACTATATGCACATTAGCACCTTGAAAAGAAAGTTAGTATAATGTAGGACGCCTTACAATTTCTAACAACAACTTAAAACACCTTACGAAACCTTAAAACTCGATAATAAACCTAATGAATTCGTTGAAGTCGTTTGAACATCATACGATAACTCTAAACATGTTACGACTCTTATGCAACATTAGCTACATGAAAAGCATGTTAGAATAATGTAGGGTGCGTTACAACTCCTATGAACACCTTACATCACCGTACGAAACTTTAAAACTCCATAATAAACCTAATGAGTTCGTCCGAGTCCTTTGAACGTCATACGGCAACTTAACCCATCTTACGACTCTGTATGTCATATTAGCATCTAGAAAAGCACGTTAGTATAATGTTCGACGCCTTACAACTCCTAACAACACCTTAAAACACCGTACGATACCTTAAAACTCCATAATAAACCTAATGATTTCGTCTGACTCCTTTGAACATCGTTCGACAACTCAGGACATCTTATGACTCTATATGCACATTAGCACCTTGAAAAGAAAGTTAGTATAATGTAGGACGCCTTACAATTCCTAACAACATCTTAAAACCCCTTACGAAACCTTAAAACTCGATAATAAACCTAATGAATTCGTTGAAGTCGTTTGAACATCATACGATAACTCTACACATGTTACGACTCTTATGCGACATTAGCTACATGAAAAGCACGTTAGAATAATGTAGGGTGTTACAACTCCTATGAACACCTTACATCACCGTACGAAACTTTAAAACTCCATAATAAACCTAAAGAATTCGTCCGAGTCCTTTGAACGTCATACGACAACTTAACGCATCTTACGACTCTGTATGCAATATTAGCACCTAGAAAAGCATGTTAGTATATTGTACGACGCCTTACAACTCCTAACAACACTCTACAACACCGTACGATACCTTAAAACTCCATAATAAACCTAATGATTTCGTCTGACTCCTTCGAACATCGTACGACAACTCAGGACATCTTATGACTCTATATGCACATTAGCACCTTGAAAAGAAAGTTAGTATAATGTAGGACGCCTTACAATTCCTAACAACAACTTAAAACACCTTACGAAACCTTAAAACTCGATAATAAGCCTAATGAATTCGTTGAAGTCATTTGAACATCATACGATAACTCTACACATGTTACGACTCTTATGCGACATTAGCTACATGAAAAGCACGTTAGAATAATATAGGGTGCGTTACAACTCCTATGAACACCTTACATCACCGTACGAAACTTTAAAACTCCATAATAAACCTAAAGAATTCGTCCGAGTCCTTTGAACGTCATACGACAACTTAACGCATCTAACGACTTTGTATGCCATATTAGCACCTAGAAAAGCACGTTAGTATAATGTACGACGCCTTACAACTCCTAACAACACCTTACAACACCGTATGATACCTTAAAACTCCATAATAAACCTAATGATTTCGTCTGACTCCTTTGAACATCGTACGACAACTCAGGACGTCTTATGACACTATATGCACATTAGCACCTTGAAAAGAAAGTTAGTATAATGTAGGACGCCTTACAATTCCTAACAACAACTTAAAACACCTTACGAAACCTTAAAACTCGATAATAAACCTAATGAATTCGTTGAAGTCGTTTGAACATCATACGATAACTCTAAACATGTTACGACTCTTATGCAACATTAACTACATGAAAAGCACGTTTGAATAATGTAGGGTGCATTACAACTCCTATGAACACCTTACATCACCGTACGAAACTTTAAAACTCCATAATAAACCTAATGAGTTCGTCCGAGTCCTTTGAACATTATACGGCAACTTAACCCATCTTACGACTCTGTATGTCATATTAGCATCTAGAAAAGCACGTTAGTATAATGTTCGACGCCTTACAACTCCTAACAACACCTTAAAACACCGTACGATACCTTAAAACTCCATAATAAACCTAATGATTTCGTCTGACTCCTTTGAACATCGTTCGACAACTCAGGACATCTTATGACTCTATATGCACATTAGCACCTTGAAAAGAAAGTTAGTATAATGTAGGACGCCTTACAATTCCTAACAACAACTTAAAACACCTTACGAAACCTTAAAACTCGATAATAAACCTAATGAATTCGTTGAAGTCGTTTGAACATCATACGATAACTCTACACATGTTACGACTCTTATGCGACATTAGCTACATGAAAAGCACGTTAGAATAATGTAGGGTGCGTTACAACTCCTATGAACACCTTACATCACCGTACGAAACTTTAAAACTCCATAATAAACCTAAAGAATTCGTCCGAGTCCTTTGAACGTCATACGGCAACTTAACGCATCTTACGACTCTGTATGCCATATTAGCACCTAGAAAAGCACGTTAGTATAATGTACGACGCCTTGCAACTCCTAACAACACCTTACAACACCATATGATACCTTAAAACTCCATAATAAACCTAATGATTTCGTCTGACTCCTTTGAACATCGTACGACAACTCAGGACGTCTTATGACACTATATGCACATTAGCACCTTGAAAAGAAAGTTAGTATAATGTAGGACGCCTTACAATTTCTAACAACAACTTAAAACACCTTACGAAACCTTAAAACTCGATAATAAACCTAATGAATCGTTGAAGTCGTTTGAACATCGTACGATAACTATACACATGTGACAACTCTTATGCGACATTAGCTACATGAAAAGCATATTAGAATAATGTAGGGTGCGTTACAACTCCTATGAACACCTTACATCGCCGTACGAAACTTTATAACTCCATAATAAACCTAATGAATTCGTCCGAGTCCTTTGAACGTCATACGACAACTTAACGTATCTTACGATTCTGTATGCCATATTAGCAAATAGAAAAGCACGTTAGTATAATGTATGACGCCTTACAACTCCTAACAACACCTTACAACACCGTATGATACCTTAAAACTCCATAATAAACCTAATGATTTCGTCTGACTCCTTTGAACATCGTACGACAACTCAGGACGTCTTATGACACTATATGCACATTAGCACCTTGAAAAGAAAGTTAGTATAATGTAGGACGCCTTACAATTCCTAACAACAACTTAAAACACCTTACGAAACCTTAAAACTCGATAATAAACCTAATGAATTCGTTGAAGTCGTTTGAACATCATACGATAACTCTAAACATGTTACGACTCTTATGCAACATTAACTACATGAAAAGCACGTTTGAATAATGTAGGGTGCATTACAACTCCTATGAACACCTTACATCACCGTACGAAACTTTAAAACTCCATAATAAACCTAATGAGTTCGTCCGAGTCCTTTGAACATTATACGGCAACTTAACCCATCTTACGACTCTGTATGTCATATTAGCATCTAGAAAAGCACGTTAGTATAATGTTCGACGCCTTATAACTCCTAACAACACCTTAAAACACCGTACGATACCTTAAAACTCCATAATAAACCTAATGATTTCGTCTGACTCCTTTGAACATCGTTCGACAACTCAGGACATCTTATGACTCTATATGCACATTAGCACCTTGAAAAGAAAGTTAGTATAATGTAGGACGCCTTACAATTCCTAACAACAACTTAAAACACCTTACGAAACCTTAAAACTCGATAATAAACCTAATGAATTCGTTGAAGTCGTTTGAACATCATACGATAACTCTACACATGTTACGACTCTTATGCGACATTAGCTACATGAAAAGCACGTTAGAATAATGTAGGGTGTTACAACTCCTATGAACACCTTACATCACCGTACGAAACTTTAAAACTCCATAATAAACCTAAAGAATTCGTCCGAGTCCTTTGAACGTCATACAGCAACTTAACGCATCTTACGACTCTGTATGCCATATTAGCACCTAGAAAAGCATGTTAGTATATTGTACGACGCCTTACAACTCCTAACAACACTCTACAACACCGTACGATACCTTAAAACTCCATAATAAACCTAATGATTTCGTCTGACTCCTTCGAACATCGTACGACAACTCAGGACATCTTATGACTCTATATGCACATTAGCACCTTGAAAAGAAAGTTAGTATAATGTAGGACGCCTTACAATTCCTAACAACAACTTAAAACACCTTACGAAACCTTAAAACTCGATAATAAACATAATGAATTCGTTGAAGTCATTTGAACATCATACGATAACTCTACACATGTTACGACTCTTATGCGACATTAGCTACATGAAAAGCACGTTAGAATAATGTAGGGTGCGTTACAACTCCTATGAACACCTTACATCACCGTACGAAACTTTAAAACTCCATAATAAACCTAAAGAATTCGTCCGAGTCCTTTGAACGTCATACGACAACTTAACGCATCTTACGACTCTGTATGCCATATTAGCACCTAGAAAAGCACGTTAGTATAATGTACGACGCCTTACAACTCCTAACAATACCTTACAACACCGTATGATACCTTAAAAACTCCATAATAAACCTAATGATTTCGTCTGACTCCTTTGAACATCGTACGACAACTCAGGACGTCTTATGACACTATATGCACATTAGCACCTTGAAAAGAAAGTTAGTATAATGTAGGACGCCTTACAATTTCTAACAACAACTTAAAACACCTTACGAAACCTTAAAACTCGATAATAAACCTAATGAATTCGTTGAAGTCGTTTGAACATCATACGATAACTCTAAACATGTTACGACTCTTATGCAACATTAGCTACATGAAAAGCATGTTAGAATAATGTAGGGTGCGTTACAACTCCTATGAACACCTTACATCACCGTACGAAACTTTAAAAGTCCATAATAAACCTAATGAGTTCGTCCGAGTCCTTTGAACGTCATACGGCAACTTAACCCATCTTACGACTCTGTATGTCATATTAGCATCTAGAAAAGCATGTTAGTATAATGTTCGACGCCTTACAACTCCTAACAACACCTTAAAACACCGTACGATACCTTAAAACTCCATAATAAACCTAACGATTTCGTCTGACTCCTTTGAACATCGTTCGACAACTCAGGACATCTTATGACTCTATATGCACATTAGCACCTTGAAAAGAAAGTTAGTGTAATGTAGGACGCCTTACAATTCCTAACAACAACTTAAAACACCTTACGAAACCTTAAAACTCGATAATAAACCTAATGAATTCGTTGAAGTCGTTTGAACATCATACGATAACTCTACACATGTTACGACTCTTATGCGACATTAGCTACATGAAAAGCACGTTAGAATAATGTAGGGTGTTACAACTCCTATGAACACCTTACATCACCGTACGAAACTTTAAAACTCCATAATAAACCTAAAGAATTCGTCCGAGTCCTTTGAACGTCATACGGCAACTTAACGCATCTTACGACTCTGTATGCCATATTAGCACCTAGAAAAGCATGTTAGTATATTGTACGACGCCTTACAACTCCTAACAACACTCTACAACACCGTACGATACCTTAAAACTCCATAATAAACCTAATGATTTCGTCTGACTCCTTCGAACATCGTACGACAACTCAGGACATCTTATGACTCTATATGCACATTAGCGCCTTGAAAAGAAAGTTAGTATAATGTAGGACGCCTTACAATTCCTAACAACAACTTAAAACACCTTACGAAACCTTAAAACTCGATAATAAACCTAATGAATTCGTTGAAGTCATTTGAACATCATACGATAACTCTACACATGTTACGACTCTTATGCGACATTAGCTACATGAAAAGCACGTTAGAATAATGTAGGGTGCGTTACAACTCCTATGAACACCTTACATCACCGTACGAAACTTTAAAACTCCATAATAAACCTAAAGAATTCGTCCGAGTCCTTTGAACGTCATACGGCAACTTAACGCCTCTTACGACTCTGTATGCCATATTAGCACCTAGAAAAGCACGTTAGTATAATGTTCGACGCCTTACAACTCCTAACAACACCTTACAACCCCGTATGATACCTTAAAACTCCATAATAAACCTAATGATTTCGTCTGACTCCTTTGAACATCGATGACAACTCAGAACATCTTATGACTCTATATGCACAATAGCACCTTGAAAAGAAAGTTAGTATAATGTAGGACGCCTTACAATTCCTAACAATAACTTAAAACACCTTACGAAACCTTAAAACTCGATAATAAACCTAATGAATCGTTGAAGTCGTTTGAACATCGTACGATAACTATACACATGTGACAACTCTTATGCTACATTAGCTACATGAAAAGCACATTAGAATAATGTAGGGTGCGTTACAACTCCTATGAACACCTTACATCGCCGTACGAAACTTTATAACTCCATAATAAACCTAATGAATTCGTCCGAGTCCTTTGAACGTCATACGACAACTTAACGCATCTTACGATTCTGTATGCCATATTAGCAAATAGAAAAGCACGTTAGTATAATGTATGACGCCTTACAACTCCTAACAACACCTTACAACACCGTACCATACCTTAAAACTCCATAATAAACCTAATGGTTTCGTCTGACTCCTTTGAACATCGTACGACAACTCAGGACATCTTATGACTCTATATGCACATTAGCACCTTGAAAAGAAAGTTAGTATAATGTAGGACGCCTTACAATTCCTAATAACAACTTAAAACACCTTACGAAACATTGAAACTCGATAATAAACCTAATGAATTCGTTGAAGTCGTTTGAACATCATACGATAACTCTACACATGTTACGACTCTTATGCGACATTAGCTACATGAAAAGCACGTTAGAATAATGTAGGGTGCGTTACAACTCCTATGAACACCTTACATCACCGTACGAAACTTAAAAACTCCATAATAAACCTAATGAATTCGTCCTAGTCCTTTGAACGCCATACGGAAACTTAACCCATCTTACAACTCTGTATGTCATATTAGCATCTAGAAAAGCACGTTAGTATAATGTACGAGGCCTTACAACTCCTAACAACAACTTACAACACCATACCATACCTTAAAACTCCATAATAAACCTAATGATTTCGTCTGACTCCTTTGAACATCGTACGACAACTCAGGACATCTTATGACTCTATATGCACATTAGCACCTTGAAAAGAAAGTTAGTATAATGTAGGACGCCTTACAATTCCTAATAACAACTTAAAACACCTTACGAAACCTTAAAACTCGATAATAAACCTAATGAATTCGTTGAAGTCGTTTGAACATCATACGATAACTCTAAACATGTTACGACTCTTATGCAACATTAGCTACATGAAAAGCACGTTAGAATAATGTAGGGTGCGTTAAAACTCCTATGAACACCTTACATCACCGTACGAAACTTTAAAACTCCATAATAAACCTAATGAGTTCGTCCGAGTCCTTTGAACGTCATACGGCAACTTAACCCATCTTACGACACTGTATGTCGTATTAGCATCTAGAAAAGCACGTTAGTATAATGTACGAGGCCTTACAACTCCTAACAACAACTTACAACACCATACCATACCTTAAAACTCCATAATAAACCTAATGATTTCGTCTGACTCCTTTGAACATCGTACGACAACTCAGGACATCTTATGACTCTATATGCACATTAGCACCTTGAAAAGAAAGTTAGTATAATGTAGGACGCCTTACAATTCCTAATAACAACTTAAAACACCTTACGAAACATTGAAACTCGATAATAAACCTAATGAATTCGTTGAAGTCGTTTGAACATCATACGATAACTCTACACATGTTACGACTCTTATGCGACATTAGCTACATGAAAAGCACGTTAGAATAATGTAGGGTGCGTTACAACTCCTATGAACACCTTACATCACCGTACGAAACTTAAAAACTCCATAATAAACC
The DNA here is from genome assembly GCA_030867185.1 of Tagetes erecta. NCBI lineage: Eukaryota > Viridiplantae > Streptophyta > Magnoliopsida > Asterales > Asteraceae > Tagetes > Tagetes erecta. The sequence continues at coordinate 29,355,120 of CM061493.1, read as the reverse complement.
TAATGAATTCGTCCGAGTCCTTTGAACGCCATACGGAAACTTAACCCATCTTACAACTCTGTATGTCATATTAGCATCTAGAAAAGCACGTTAGTATAATGTACGAGGCCTTACAACTCCTAACAACAACTTACAACACCATACCATACCTTAAAACTCCATAATAAACCTAATGATTTCGTCTGACTCCTTTGAACATCGTACGACAACTCAGGACATCTTATGACTCTATATGCACATTAGCACCTTGAAAAGAAAGTTAGTATAATGTAGGACGCCTTACAATTCCTAATAACAACTTAAAACACCTTACGAAACCTTAAAACTCGATAATAAACCTAATGAATTCGTTGAAGTCGTTTGAACATCATACGATAACTCTAAACATGTTACGACTCTTATGCAACATTAGCTACATGAAAAGCACGTTAGAATAATGTAGGGTGCGTTAAAACTCCTATGAACACCTTACATCACCGTACGAAACTTTAAAACTCCATAATAAACCTAATGAGTTCGTCCGAGTCCTTTGAACGTCATACGGCAACTTAACCCATCTTACGACACTGTATGTCATATTAGCATCTAGAAAAGCACGTTAGTATAATGTTCGACGCCTTACAACTCCTAACAACACCTTAAAACACCGTACGATACCTTAAAACTCCATAATAAACCTAATGATTTCGTCTGACTCCTTTGAACATCGTACGACAACTCAGGACATCTTATGACTCTATATGCACATTAGCACCTTGAAAAGAAAGTTAGTATAATGTAGGACGCCTTACAATTCCTAATAACAACTTAAAACACCTTACGAAACCTTAAAACTCGATAATAAACCTAATGAATTCGTTGAAGTCGTTTGAACATCATACGATAACTCTAAACATGTTACGACTCTTATGCAACATTAGCTACATGAAAAGCACGTTAGAATAATGTAGGGTGCGTTAAAACTCCTATGAACACCTTACCTCACCGTACGAAACTTTAAAACTCCATAATAAACCTAATGAGTTCGTCCGAGTCCTTTGAACGTCATACGGCAACTTAACCCATCTTACGACACTGTATGTCATATTAGCATCTAGAAAAGCACGTTAGTATAATGTTCGACGCCTTACAACTCCTAACAACACTCTACAACACCGTACGATACCTTAAAACTCCATAATAAACCTAATGATTTCGTCTGACTCCTTGGAACATCGTACGACAACTCAGGACATCTTATGACTCTATATGCACATTAGCACCTTGAAAAGAAAGTTAGTATAATGTAGGACGCCTTACAATTCCTAACAACAACTTAAAACACCTTACGAAACCTTAAAACTCGATAATAAACCTAATGAATTCGTTGAAGTCATTTGAACATCATCAATACTCTACACATGTTACGACTCTTATGCGACATTAGCTACATGAAAAGCACGTTAGAATAATGTAGGGTGCGTTAAAACTCCTATGAACACCTTACATCACCGTACGAAACTTTAAAACTCCATAATAAACCTAAAGAATTCGTCCGAGTCCTTTGAACGTCATACGACAACTTAACGCATCTTACGACGCTGTATGCCATATTAGCACCTAGAAAAGCACGTTAGTTTAATGTTCGACGCCTTACAACTCCTAACAACACCTTACAACACCGTACGATACCTTAAAACTCCATAATAAACCTAATGATTTCGTCTGACTCATTTGAACATCGTACGACAACTCAGGACATCTTATGATTCTATATGCACATTAGCACCTTGAAAAGAAAGTTAGTATAATGTAGGATGCCTTACAATTCCTAACAACAACTTAAAACACCTTACGAAACCTTAAAACTCGATAATAAACCTAATGAATTCGTTGAAGTCGTTTGAACATCGTACGATAACTCTACACATGTTACGAATCTTATGCGACATTAGCTACATGAAAAGCGCTTTCGAATAATGTAAAGTGTGTTACAACTCCTATGAACACCTTACATCACCGTACGAAACTTTAAAACTCCATAATAATCCTAATGAATTCGTCCGAGTCCCTTGAACGTCATACGGCAACTTAACCCATCTTACAACTCTGTATGTCATATTAGCATCTAGAAAAGCACGTTAGTATACTGTTCGACGCCTTACAACTCCTAACAACACTTTACAACCCCGTATCATACCTTAAAACTCCATAATAAACCTAATGATTTCGTCTGACTCCTTTGAACATCGATGACAACTCAGAACATCTTATGACTCTATATGCACAATAGCACCTTGAAAAGAAAGTTAGTATAATGTAGGACGCCTTACAATTTCTAACAACAACTTAAAACACCTTACGAAACCTTAAAACTCGATAATAAACCTAATGAATCGTTGAAGTCGTTTGAACATCGTACGATAACTATACACATGTGACAACTCTTATGCGACATTAGCTACATGAAAAGCACATTAGAATAATGTAGGGTGCGTTACAACTCCTATGAACACCTTACATCGCCGTACGAAACTTTATAACTCCATAATAAACCTAATGAATTCGTCCGAGTCCTTTGAACGTCATACGACAACTTAACGCATCTTACGATTCTGTATGCCATATTAGCAAATAGAAAAGCACGTTAGTATAATGTATGACGCCTTACAACTCCTAACAACACCTTACAACACCGTATGATACCTTAAAACTCCATAATAAACCTAATGATTTCGTCTGACTCCTTTGAACATCGTACGACAACTCAGGACGTCTTATGACACTATATGCACATTAGCACCTTGAAAAGAAAGTTAGTATAATGTAGGACGCCTTACAATTCCTAACAACAACTTAAAACACCTTACGAAACCTTAAAACTCGATAATAAACCTAATGAATTCGTTGAAGTCGTTTGAACATCATACGATAACTCTAAACATGTTACGACTCTTATGCAACATTAACTACATGAAAAGCACGTTTGAATAATGTAGGGTGCATTACAACTCCTATGAACACCTTACATCACCGTACGAAACTTTAAAACTCCATAATAAACCTAATGAGTTCGTCCGAGTCCTTTGAACATTATACGGCAACTTAACCCATCTTACGACTCTGTATGTCATATTAGCATCTAGAAAAGCACGTTAGTATAATGTTCGACGCCTTATAACTCCTAACAACACCTTAAAACACCGTACGATACCTTAAAACTCCATAATAAACCTAATGATTTCGTCTGACTCCTTTGAACATCGTTCGACAACTCAGGACATCTTATGACTCTATATGCACATTAGCACCTTGAAAAGAAAGTTAGTATAATGTAGGACGCCTTACAATTCCTAACAACAACTTAAAACACCTTACGAAACCTTAAAACTCGATAATAAACCTAATGAATTCGTTGAAGTCGTTTGAACATCATACGATAACTCTACACATGTTACGACTCTTATGCGACATTAGCTACATGAAAAGCACGTTAGAATAATGTAGGGTGTTACAACTCCTATGAACACCTTACATCACCGTACGAAACTTTAAAACTCCATAATAAACCTAAAGAATTCGTCCGAGTCCTTTGAACGTCATACAGCAACTTAACGCATCTTACGACTCTGTATGCCATATTAGCACCTAGAAAAGCATGTTAGTATATTGTACGACGCCTTACAACTCCTAACAACACTCTACAACACCGTACGATACCTTAAAACTCCATAATAAACCTAATGATTTCGTCTGACTCCTTCGAACATCGTACGACAACTCAGGACATCTTATGACTCTATATGCACATTAGCACCTTGAAAAGAAAGTTAGTATAATGTAGGACGCCTTACAATTCCTAACAACAACTTAAAACACCTTACGAAACCTTAAAACTCGATAATAAACATAATGAATTCGTTGAAGTCATTTGAACATCATACGATAACTCTACACATGTTACGACTCTTATGCGACATTAGCTACATGAAAAGCACGTTAGAATAATGTAGGGTGCGTTACAACTCCTATGAACACCTTACATCACCGTACGAAACTTTAAAACTCCATAATAAACCTAAAGAATTCGTCCGAGTCCTTTGAACGTCATACGACAACTTAACGCATCTTACGACTCTGTATGCCATATTAGCACCTAGAAAAGCACGTTAGTATAATGTACGACGCCTTACAACTCCTAACAATACCTTACAACACCGTATGATACCTTAAAAACTCCATAATAAACCTAATGATTTCGTCTGACTCCTTTGAACATCGTACGACAACTCAGGACGTCTTATGACACTATATGCACATTAGCACCTTGAAAAGAAAGTTAGTATAATGTAGGACGCCTTACAATTTCTAACAACAACTTAAAACACCTTACGAAACCTTAAAACTCGATAATAAACCTAATGAATTCGTTGAAGTCGTTTGAACATCATACGATAACTCTAAACATGTTACGACTCTTATGCAACATTAGCTACATGAAAAGCATGTTAGAATAATGTAGGGTGCGTTACAACTCCTATGAACACCTTACATCACCGTACGAAACTTTAAAACTCCATAATAAACCTAATGAGTTCGTCCGAGTCCTTTGAACGTCATACGACAACTTAACCCATCTTACGACTCTGTATGTCATATTAGCATCTAGAAAAGCACGTTAGTATAATGTTCGACGCCTTACAACTCCTAACAACACCTTAAAACACCGTACGATACCTTAAAACTCCATAATAAACCTAACGATTTCGTCTGACTCCTTTGAACATCGTTCGACAACTCAGGACATCTTATGACTCTATATGCACATTAGCACCTTGAAAAGAAAGTTAGTATAATGTAGGACGCCTTACAATTCCTAACAACAACTTAAAACACCTTACGAAACCTTAAAACTCGATAATAAACCTAATGAATTCGTTGAAGTCGTTTGAACATCATACGATAACTCTACACATGTTACGACTCTTATGCGACATTAGCTACATGAAAAGCACGTTAGAATAATGTAGGGTGTTACAACTCCTATGAACACCTTACATCACCGTACGAAACTTTAAAACTCCATAATAAACCTAAAGAATTCGTCCGAGTCCTTTGAACGTCATACGGCAACTTAACGCATCTTACGACTCTGTATGCCATATTAGCACCTAGAAAAGCATGTTAGTATATTGTACGACGCCTTACAACTCCTAACAACACTCTACAACACCGTACGATACCTTAAAACTCCATAATAAACCTAATGATTTCGTCTGACTCCTTCGAACATCGTACGACAACTCAGGACATCTTATGACTCTATATGCACATTAGCGCCTTGAAAAGAAAGTTAGTATAATGTAGGACGCCTTACAATTCCTAACAACAACTTAAAACACCTTACGAAACCTTAAAACTCGATAATAAACCTAATGAATTCGTTGAAGTCATTTGAACATCATACGATAACTCTACACATGTTACGACTCTTATGCGACATTAGCTACATGAAAAGCACGTTAGAATAATGTAGGGTGCGTTACAACTCCTATGAACACCTTACATCACCGTACGAAACTTTAAAACTCCATAATAAACCTAAAGAATTCGTCCGAGTCCTTTGAACGTCATACGGCAACTTAACGCATCTTACGACTCTGTATGCCATATTAGCACCTAGAAAAGCACGTTAGTATAATGTTCGACGCCTTACAACTCCTAACAACACCTTACAACCCCGTATGATACCTTAAAACTCCATAATAAACCTAATGATTTCGTCTGACTCCTTTGAACATCGATGACAACTCAGAACATCTTATGACTCTATATGCACAATAGCACCTTGAAAAGAAAGTTAGTATAATGTAGGACGCCTTACAATTCCTAACAATAACTTAAAACACCTTACGAAACCTTAAAACTCGATAATAAACCTAATGAATCGTTGAAGTCGTTTGAACATCGTACGATAACTATACACATGTGACAACTCTTATGCGACATTAGCTACATGAAAAGCACATTAGAATAATGTAGGGTGCGTTACAACTCCTATGAACACCTTACATCGCCGTACGAAACTTTATAACTCCATAATAAACCTAATGAATTCGTCCGAGTCCTTTGAACGTCATACGGCAACTTAACCCATCTTACGACACTGTATGTCGTATTAGCATCTAGAAAAGCACGTTAGTATAATGTACGAGGCCTTACAACTCCTAACAACAACTTACAACACCATACCATACCTTAAAACTCCATAATAAACCTAATGATTTCGTCTGACTCCTTTGAACATCGTACGACAACTCAGGACATCTTATGACTCTATATGCACATTAGCACCTTGAAAAGAAAGTTAGTATAATGTAGGACGCCTTACAATTCCTAATAACAACTTAAAACACCTTACGAAACCTTAAAACTCGATAATAAACCTAATGAATTCGTTGAAGTCGTTTGAACATCATACGATAACTCTAAACATGTTACGACTCTTATGCAACATTAGCTGCATGAAAAGCACGTTAGAATAATGTAGGGTGCGTTACAACTCCTATGAACACCTTACATCACCGTACGAAACTTAAAAACTCCATAATAAACCTAATGAATTCGTCCGAGTCCTTTGAACGCCATACGGAAACTTAACCCATCTTACAACTCTGTATGTCATATTAGCATCTAGAAAAGCACGTTAGTATAATGTACGAGGCCTTACAACTCCTAACAACAACTTACAACACCATACCATACCTTAAAACTCCATAATAAACCTAATGATTTCGTCTGACTCCTTTGAACATCGTACGACAACTCAGGACATCTTATGACTCTATATGCACATTAGCACCTTGAAAAGAAAGTTAGTATAATGTAGGACGCCTTACAATTCCTAATAACAATTTAAACACCTTACGAAACATTGAAACTCGATAATAAACCTAATGAATTCGTTGAAGTCGTTTGAACATCATACGATAACTCTACACATGTTACGACTCTTATGCGACATTAGCTACATGAAAAGCACGTTAGAATAATGTAGGGTGCGTTACAACTCCTATGAACACCTTACATCACCGTACGAAACTTAAAAACTCCATAATAAACCTAATGAATTCGTCCGAGTCCTTTGAACGCCATACGGAAACTTAACCCATCTTACAACTCTGTATGTCATATTAGCATCTAGAAAAGCACGTTAGTATAATGTACGAGGCCTTACAACTCCTAACAACAACTTACAACACCATACCATACCTTAAAACTCCATAATAAACCTAATGATTTCGTCTGACTCCTTTGAACATCGTACGACAACTCAGGACATCTTATGACTCTATATGCACATTAGCACCTTGAAAAGAAAGTTAGTATAATGTAGGACGCCTTACAATTCCTAATAACAACTTAAAACACCTTACGAAACCTTAAAACTCGATAATAAACCTAATGAATTCGTTGAAGTCGTTTAAACATCATACGATAACTCTAAACATGTTACGACTCTTATGCAACATTAGCTACATGAAAAGCACGTTAGAATAATGTAGGGTGCGTTAAAACTCCTATGAACACCTTACATCACCGTACGAAACTTTAAAACTCCATAATAAACCTAATGAGTTCGTCCGAGTCCTTTGAACGTCATACGGCAACTTAACCCATCTTACGACACTGTATGTCATATTAGCATCTAGAAAAGCACGTTAGTATAATGTTCGACGCCTTACAACTCCTAACAACACCTTAAAACACCGTACGATACCTTAAAACTCCATAATAAACCTAATGATTTCGTCTGACTCCTTTGAACATCGTACGACAACTCAGGACATCTTATGACTCTATATGCACATTAGCACCTTGAAAAGAAAGTTAGTATAATGTAGGACGCCTTACAATTCCTAATAACAACTTAAAACACCTTACGAAACCTTAAAACTCTATAATAAACCTAATGAATTCGTTGAAGTCGTTTGAACATCATACGATAACTCTAAACATGTTACGACTCTTATGCAACATTAGCTACATGAAAAGCACGTTAGAATAATGTAGGGTGCGTTAAAACTCCTATGAACACCTTACATCACCGTACGAAACTTTAAAACTCCATAATAAACCTAATGAGTTCGTCCGAGTCCTTTGAACGTCATACGGCAACTTAACCCATCTTACGACACTGTATGTCATATTAGCATCTAGAAAAGCACGTTAGTATAATGTTCGACGCCTTACAACTCCTAACAACACTCTACAACACCGTACGATACCTTAAAACTCCATAATAAACCTAATGATTTCGTCTGACTCCTTGGAACATCGTACGACAACTCAGGACATCTTATGACTCTATATGCACATTAGCACCTTGAAAAGAAAGTTAGTATAATGTAGGACGCCTTACAATTCCTAACAACAACTTAAAACACCTTACGAAACCTTAAAACTCGATAATAAACCTAATGAATTCGTTGAAGTCATTTGAACATCATCAATACTCTACACATGTTACGACTCTTATGCGACATTAGCTACATGAAAAGCACGTTAGAATAATGTAGGGTGCGTTAAAACTCCTATGAACACCTTACATCACCGTACGAAACTTTAAAACTCCATAATAAACCTAAAGAATTCGTCCGAGTCCTTTGAACGTCATACGACAACTTAACGCATCTTACGACGCTGTATGCCATATTAGCACCTAGAAAAGCACGTTAGTTTAATGTTCGACGCCTTACAACTCCTAACAACACCTTACAACACCGTACGATACCTTAAAACTCCATAATAAACCTAATGATTTCGTCTGACTCATTTGAACATCGTACGACAACTCAGGACATCTTATGATTCTATATGCACATTAGCACCTTGAAAAGAAAGTTAGTATAATGTAGGATGCCTTACAATTCCTAACAACAACTTAAAGCACCTTACGAAACCTTAAAACTCGATAATAAACCTAATGAATTCGTTGAAGTCGTTTGAACATCGTACGATAACTCTACACATGTTACGAATCTTATGCGACATTAGCTACATGAAAAGCGCTTTCGAATAATGTAAAGTGTGTTACAACTCCTATGAACACCTTACATCACCGTACGAAACTTTAAAACTCCATAATAATCCTAATGAATTCGTCCGAGTCCCTTGAACGTCATACGGCAACTTAACCCATCTTACAACTCTGTATGTCATATTAGCATCTAGAAAAGCACGTTAGTATACTGTTCGACGCCTTACAACTCCTAACAACACTTTACAACCCCGTATCATACCTTAAAACTCCATAATAAACCTAATGATTTCGTCTGACTCCTTTGAACATCGATGACAACTCAGAACATCTTATGACTCTATATGCACAATAGCACCTTGAAAAGAAAGTTAGTATAATGTAGGACGCCTTACAATTCCTAACAATAACTTAAAACACCTTACGAAACCTTAAAACTCGATAATAAACCTAATGAATCGTTGAAGTCGTTTGAACATCGTATGATAACTATACACATGTGACAACTCTTATGCGACATTAGCTACATGAAAAGCACGTTAGAATAATGTAGGGTGCGTTACAACTCCTATGAACACCTTACATCGCCGTACGAAACTTTAAAACTCCATTATAAACCTAATGAATTCGTCCGAGTCCTTTGAACGCCATACGGCAACTTAACCCATCTTACAACTCTGTATGTCATATTAGCATCTAGAAAAGCACGTTAGTATAATGTACGAGTCCTTACAACTCCTAACAACAACTTACAACACCGTACCATACCTTAAAACTCCATAATAAACCTAATGATTTCGTCTGACTCCTTTGAACATCGTACGACAACTCAGGACATCTTATGACTCTATATGCACATTAGCACCTTGAAAAGAAAGTTAGTATAATGTAGGACGCCTTACAATTCCTAATAACAACTTAAAACACCTTACGAAACCTTAAAACTCGATAATAAACCTAATGAATTCGTTGAAGTCGTTTGAACATCATACGATAACTCTAAACATGTTACGACTCTTATGCAACATTAGCTACATGAAAAGCACGTTAGAATAATGTAGGGTGCGTTAAAACTCCTATGAAAACCTTACATCACCGTACGAAACTTTAAAACTCCATAATAAACCTAATGAGTTCGTCCGAGTCCTTTGAACGTCATACAGCAACTTAACCCATCTTACGACACTGTATGTCATATTAGCATCTAGAAAAGCACGTTAGTATAATGTTCGACGCCTTACAACTCCTAACAACACCTTAAAACACCGTACGATACCTTAAAACTCCATAACAAACTTAATGATTTCGTCTGACTCCTTTGAACATCGTACGACAACTCAGGACATCTTATGACTCTATATGCACATTAGCACCTTGAAAAGAAAGTTAGTATAATGTAGGACGCCTTACAATTCCTAACAACAACTTAAAACACATTACGAAACCTTAAAACTCGATAATAAACCTAATGAATTCGTTGAAGTCATTTGAACATCATACGATAACTCTACACATGTTACGACTCTTATGCGACATTAGCTACATGAAAAGCACGTTAGAATAATGTAGGGTGCGTTACAACTCCTATGAACACCTTACATCACCGTACGAAACTTTAAAACTCCATAATAAACCTAAAGAATTCGTCCGAGTCCTTTGAACGTCATACGGCAACTTAACGCATCTTACGACTCTGTATGCCATATTAGCACCTAGAAAAGCATGTTAGTATATTGTACGACGCCTTACAACTCGTAACAACACTCTACAACACCGTACGATACCTTAAAACTCCATAATAAACCTAATGATTTCGTCTGACTCCTTTGAACATCGTACGACAACTCAGGACGTCTTATGACTCTATATGCACATTAGCACCTTGAAAAGAAAGTTAGTATAATGTAGGACGCCTTACAATTCATAACAACAACTTAAAACACCTTATGAAACCTTAAAACTCGATAATAAACCTAATGAATTCGTTGAAGTCATTTGAACATCATACGATAACTCTACACATGTTACGACTCTTATGCAACATTAGCTACATGAAAAGCACGTTAGAATAATGTAGGGTGCGTTACAACTCCTATGAACACCTTACATCACCGTACGAAACTTTAAAACTCCATAATAAACCTAAAGAATTCGTCCGAGTCCTTTGAACGTCATACGACAACTTAACGCATCTTACGACGCTGTATGCCATATTAGCACCTAGAAAAGCACGTTAGTTTAATGTACGACGCCTTACAACTCCTAACAACACCTTACAACACCGTACGATACCTTAAAACTCCATAATAAACCTAATGATTTCGTCTGACTCCTTTGAACATCGTAGGACAACTCAGGACATCTTATGACTCTATATGCACATTAGCACCTTGAAAAGAAAGTTAGTATAATGTAGGACGCCTTAGAATTCCTAACAACAACTTAAAACACCTTACGAAACCTTAAAACTCGATAATAAACCTAATGAATTCGTTGAAGTCGTTTGAACATCATACGATAACTATAAACAGTTACGACTCTTTAGCAACATTAGCTACATGAAAAGCAAGTTAGAATAATGTAGGGTGCGTTACAACTCCTATGAACACCTTACATCACCGTACGAAACTTTAAAACTCCATAATAAACCTAATGAGTTCGTCCGAGTCCTTTGAACGTCATACGACAACTTAACCCATCTTTCGACTCTGTATGTCATATTAGCATCTAGAAAAGCACGTTAGTATAATGTTCGACGCCTTACAACTCCTAACAACACCTTAAAACACCGTACGATACCTTAAAACTCCATAATAAACCTAATGATTTCGTCTGACTCCTTTGAACATCGTACGACAACTCAGGACATCTTATGACTCTATATGCACATTAGCACCTTGAAAAGAAAGTTAGTATAATGTAGGACGCCTTACAATTCCTAACAACAACTTAAAACACCTTACGAAACCTTAAAACTCGATAATAAACCTAATGAATTCGTTGAAGTCATTTGAACATCATACGATAACTCTACACATGTTACGACTCTTATGCGACATTAGCTACATGAAAAGCACGTTAGAATAATGTAGGGTGCGTTACAACTCCAATGAACACCTTACATCACCGTACGAAACTTTAAAACTCCATAATAAACCTAAAGAATTCGTCCGAGTCCTTTGAACGTCATACGGCAACTTAACGCATCTTACGACTCTGTATGCCATATTAGCACCTAGAAAAGCATGTTAGTATATTGTACGACGCCTTACAACTCGTAACAACACTCTACAACACCGTACGATACCTTAAAACTCCATAATAAACCTAATGATTTCGTCTGACTCCTTTGAACATCGTACGACAACTCAGGACGTCTTATGACTCTATATGCACATTAGCACCTTGAAAAGAAAGTTAGTATAATGTAGGACGCCTTACAATTCATAACAACAACTTAAAACACCTTATGAAACCTTAAAACTCGATAATAAACCTAATGAATTCGTTGAAGTCATTTGAACATCATACGATAACTCTACACATGTTACGACTCTTATGCAACATTAGCTACATGAAAAGCACGTTAGAATAATGTAGGGTGCGTTACAACTCCTATGAACACCTTACATCACCGTACGAAACTTTAAAACTCCATAATAAACCTAAAGAATTCGTCCGAGTCCTTTGAACGTCATACGACAACTTAACGCATCTTACGATGCTGTATGCCATATTAGCACCTAGAAAAGCACGTTAGTTTAATGTACGACGCCTTACAACTCCTAACAACACCTTACAACACCGTACGATACCTTAAAACTCCATAATAAACCTAATGATTTCGTCTGACTCCTTTGAACATCGTAGGACAACTCAGGACATCTTATGACTCTATATGCACATTAGCACCTTGAAAAGAAAGTTAGTATAATGTAGGACGCCTTAGAATTCCTAACAACAACTTAAAACACCTTACGAAACCTTAAAACTCGATAATAAACCTAATGAATTCGTTGAAGTCGTTTGAACATCATACGATAACTCTAAACATGTTACGACTCTTATGCAACATTAGCTACATGAAAAGCAAGTTAGAATAATGTAGGGTGCGTTACAACTCCTATGAACACCTTACATCACCGTACGAAACTTTAAAACTCCATAATAAACCTAATGAGTTCGTCCGAGTCCTTTGAACGTCATACGACAACTTAACCCATCTTTCGACTCTGTATGTCATATTAGCATCTAGAAAAGCACGTTAGTATAATGTTCGACGCCTTACAACTCTTAACAACACCTTAAAACACCGTACGATACCTTAAAACTCCATAATAAACCTAATGATTTCGTCTGACTCCTTTGAACATCGTACGACAACTCAGGACATCTTATGACTCTATATGCACATTAGCACCTTGAAAAGAAAGTTAGTATAATGTAGGACGCCTTACAATTCCTAACAACAACTTAAAACACCTTACGAAACCTTAAAACTCGATAATAAACCTAATGAATTCGTTGAAGTCATTTGAACATCATACGATAACTCTACACATGTTACGACTCTTATGCGACATTAGCTACATGAAAAGCACGTTAGAATAATGTAGGGTGCGTTACAACTCCTATGAACACCTTACATCACCGTACGAAACTTTAAAACTCCATAATAAACCTAAAGAATTCGTCCGAGTCCTTTGAACGTCATACGGCAACTTAACGCATCTTACGACTCTGTATGCCATATTAGCACCTAGAAAAGCATGTTAGTATATTGTACGACGCCTTACAACTCGTAACAACACTCTACAACACCGTACGATACCTTAAAACTCCATAATAAACCTAATGATTTCGTCTGACTCCTTTGAACATCGTACGACAACTCAGGACGTCTTATGACTCTATATGCACATTAGCACCTTGAAAAGAAAGTTAGTATAATGTAGGACGCCTTACAATTCATAACAACAACTTAAAACACCTTATGAAACCTTAAAACTCGATAATAAACCTAATGAATTCGTTGAAGTCATTTGAACATCATACGATAACTCTACACATGTTACGACTCTTATGCAACATTAGCTACATGAAAAGCACGTTAGAATAATGTATGGTGCGTTACAACTCCTATGAACACCTTACATCACCGTACGAAACTTTAAAACTCCATAATAAACCTAAAGAGTTCGTCCGAGTCCTTTGAACGTCATACGACAACTTAACGCATCTTACGATGCTGTATGCCATATTAGCACCTAGAAAAGCACGTTAGTTTAATGTACGACGCCTTACAACTCCTAACAACACCTTACAACATCGTACGATACCTTAAAACTCCATAATAAACCTAATGATTTCGTCTGACTCCTTTGAACTTCGTAGGACAACTCAGTACATCTTATGACTCTATATGCACATTAGCACCTTGAAAAGAAAGTTAGTATAATGTAGGACGCCTTAGAATTCCTAACAACAACTTAAAACACCTTACGAAACCTTAAAACTCGATAATAAACCTAATGAATTCGTTGAATTCGTTTGAACATCATACGATAACTCTAAACAGTTACGACTCTTATGCAACATTAGCTACATGAAAAGCAAGTTAGAATAATGTAGGGTGCGTTACAACTCCTATGAACACCTTACATCACCGTACGAAACTTTAAAACTCCATAATAAACCTAATGAGTTCGTCCGAGTCCTTTGAACGTCATACGACAACTTAACCCATCTTTCGACTCTGTATGTCATATTAGCATCTAGAAAAGCACCTTAGTATAATGTTCGACGCCTTACAACTCCTAACAACACCTTAAAACACCGTACGATACCTTAAAACTCCATAATAAACCTAATGATTTCGTCTGACTCCTTTGAACATCGTACGACAACTCAGGACATCTTATGACTCTATATGCACATTAGCACCTTGAAAAGAAAGTTAGTATAATGTAGGACGCCTTACAATTCCTAACAACAACTTAAAACACCTTACGAAACCTTAAAACTGGATAATAAACCTAATGTATTCGTTGAAGTCATTTGAACATCATACGATAACTCTACACATGTTACGACTCTTATGCGACATTAGCTACATGAAAAGCACGTTAGAATAATGTAGGGTGCGTTACAACTCCAATGAATACCTTACATCACCGTACGAAACTTTAAAACTCCATAATAAACCTAAAGAATTCGTCCGAGTCCTTTGAACGTCATACGGCAACTTAACGCATCTTACGACTCTGTATGCCATATTAGCACCTAGAAAAGCATGTTAGTATATTGTACGACGCCTTACAACTCGTAACAACACTCTACAACACCGTACGATACCTTAAAACTCCATAATAAACCTAATGATTTCGTCTGACTCCTTTGAACATCGTACGACAACTCAGGACGTCTTATGACTCTATATGCACATTAGCACCTTGAAAAGAAAGTTAGTATAATGTAGGACGCCTTACAATTCATAACAACAACTTAAAACACGTTATGAAACCTTAAAACTCGATAATAAACCTAATGAATTCGTTGAAGTCATTTGAACATCATACGATAACTCTACACATGTTACGACTCTTATGCAACATTAGCTACATGAAAAGCACGTTAGAATAATGTAGGGTGCGTTACAACTCCTATGAACACCTTACATCACCGTACGAAACTTTAAAACTCCATAATAAACCTAATGAGTTCGTCCGAGTGCTTTGAACGTCATACGACAACTTAACCCATCTTTCGACTCTGTATGTCATATTAGCATCTAGAAAAGCACGTTAGTATAATGTTCGACGCCTTACAACTCCTAACAACACCTTAAAACACCGTACGATACCTTAAAACTCCATAATAAACCTAATGATTTCGTCTGACTCCTTTGAACATCGTACGACAACTCAGGACGTCTTATGACTCTATATGCACATTAGCACCTTGAAAAGAAAGTTAGTATAATGTAGGACGCCTTACAATTCATAACAACAACTTAAAACACCTTATGAAACCTTAAAACTCGATAATAAACCTAATGAATTCGTTGAAGTCATTTGAACATCATACGATAACTCTACACATGTTACGACTCTTATGCAACATTAGCTACATGAAAAGCACGTTAGAATAATGTAGGGTGCGTTACAACTCCTATGAACACCTTACATCACCGTACGAAACTTTAAAACTCCATAATAAACCTAATGAGTTCGTCCGAGTGCTTTGAACGTCATACGACAACTTAACCCATCTTTCGACTCTGTATGTCATATTAGCATCTAGAAAAGCACGTTAGTATAATGTTCGACGCCTTACAACTCCTAACAACACCTTAAAACACCGTACGATACCTTAAAACTCCATAATAAACCTAATGATTTCGTCTGACTCCTTTGAACATCGTACGACAACTCAGGACGTCTTATGACTCTATATGCACATTAGCACCTTGAAAAGATAGTTAGTATAATGTAGGACGCCTTACAATTCCTAACAACAACTTAAAACACCTTATGAAACTTTAAAACTCGATAATAAACCTAATGAATTCGTTGAAGTCATTTGAACATCATACGATAACTCTACACATGTTACGACTCTTATGCAACGTTAGCTACATGAAAAGCACGTTAGAATAATGTAGGGTGTCACAACTCCTATGAACACCTTACATCACCGTACGAAACTTTAAAACTCCGTAATAAACCTAAAGAATTCGTCCGAGTCCTTTGAACGTCCTACGGCAACTTAACGCATCTTACGACTCTGTATGCCATATTAGCACCTAGAAAAGCATGTTAGTATATTGTACGACGCCTTACAACTCCTAACAACACTCTACAACACCGTACGATACCTTAAAACTCCATAATAAACCTAATGATTTCGTCTGACTCCTTTGAACATCGTACGACAACTCAGGACGTCTTATGACTCTATATGCACATTAGCACCTTGAAAAGAAAGTTAGTATAATGTAGGACGCCTTACAATTCCTAACAACAACTTAAAACACCATACGAAACCTTAAAACTCGATAATAAACCTAATGAATTCGTTGAAGTCGTTTGAACATCATACGATTACTCTAAACATGTTACGACTCTTATGCAACATTAGCTACATGAAAAGCACGTTAGAATAATGTAGGGTGTTACAACTCCTATGAACACCTTACATCACCGTACAAAACTTTAAAACTCCATAATAAACCTAAAGAATTCGTCCGAGTCCTTTGAACGTCATACGGCAACTTAACCCATCTTACGACACTGTATGTCATATTAGCATCTAGAAAAGCACGTTAGTATAATGTTCGACGCCTTACAACTCCTAACAACACCTTAAAACACCGTACGATACCTTAAAACTCCATAATAAACCTAATGATTTCGTCTGACTCCTTTGAACATCGTACGACAACTCAGGACATCTTATGACTCTATATGCACATTAGCACCTTGAAAAGAAAGTTAGTATAATGTAGGACGCCTTACAATTCCTAACAACAACTTAAAACACCTTACGAAACCTTAAAACTCGTTAATAAACCTAATGAATTCGTTGAAGTCCTTTGAACATCATACGATAACTCTACACATGTTACGACTCTTATGCGACATTAGCTACATGAAAAGCACGTTAGAATAATGTAGGGTGCGTTACAACTCCTATGAACACCTTACATCACCGTACGAAACTTTAAAACTCCATAATAAACCTAAAGAATTCGTCCGAGTCCTTTGAACGTCATACGGCAACTTAACGCATCTTACGACTCATTATGCCATATTAGCACCTAGAAAAGCATGTTAGTATATTGTACGACGCCTTACAACTCGTAACAACACTCTACAACACCGTACGATACCTTAAAACTCCATAATAAACCTAATGATTTCGTCTGACTCCTTTGAACATCGTACGACAACTCAGGACGTCTTATGACTCTATATGCACATTAGCACCTTGAAAAGAAAGTTAGTATAATGTAGGACGCCTTACAATTCCTAACAACAACTTAAAACACCTTATGAAACCTTAAAACTCGATAATAAACCTAATGAATTCGTTGAAGTCATTTGAACATCATACGATAACTCTACACATGTTACGACTCTTATGCAACATTAGCTACATGAAAAGCACGTTAGAATAATGTAGGGTGCGTTACAACTCCTATGAACACCTTACATCACCGTACGAAACTTTAAAACTCCATAATAAACCTAAAGAATTCGTCCGAGTCCTTTGAACGTCATACGACAACTTAACGCATCTTACGACGCTGTATGCCATATTAGCACCTAGAAAAGCACGTTAGTTTAATGTACGACGCCTTACAACTCCAAACAACACCTTACAACACCGTACGATACCTTAAAACTCCATAATAAACCTAATGATTTCGTCTGACTCCTTTGAACATCGTAGGACAACTCAGGACATCTTATGACTCTATATGCACATTAGCACCTTGAAAAGAAAGTTAGTATAATGTAGGACGCCTTACAATTCCGAACAACAACTTAAAACACCTTACGAAACCTTAAAACTCGATAATAAACCTAATGAATTCGTTGAAGTCGTTTGAACATCATACGATAACTCTAAACATGTTACGACTCTTATGCAACATTAGCTACATGAAAAGCAAGTTAGAATAATGTAGGGTGCGTTACAACTCCTATGAACACCTTACATCACCGTACGAAACTTTAAAACTCCATAATAAACCTAATGAGTTCGTCCGAGTCCTTTGAACG
Source organism: Tagetes erecta (assembly GCA_030867185.1). Lineage (NCBI taxonomy): Eukaryota > Viridiplantae > Streptophyta > Magnoliopsida > Asterales > Asteraceae > Tagetes > Tagetes erecta. The sequence continues at coordinate 29,336,316 of CM061493.1, read as the reverse complement.
TCATACGACAACTTAACCCATCTTTCGACTCTGTATGTCATATTAGCATCTAGAAAAGCACGTTAGTATAATGTTCGACGCCTTACAACTCCTAACAACACCTTAAAACACCGTACGATACCTTAAAACTCCATAATAAACCTAATGATTTCGTCTGACTCCTTTGAACATCGTACGACATCTCAGGACGTCTTATGACTCTATATGCACATTAGCACCTTGAAAAGAAAGTTAGTATAATGTAGGACGCCTTACAATTCCTAACAACAACTTAAAACAACTTATGAAACTTTAAAACTCGATAATAAACCTAATGAATTCGTTGAAGTCATTTGAACATCATACGATAACTCTACACATGTTACGACTCTTATGCAACGTTAGCTACATGAAAAGCACGTTAGAATAATGTAGGGTGTCACAACTCCTATGAACACCTTACATCACCGTACGAAACTTTAAAACTCCATAATAAACCTAAAGAATTCGTCTGAGTCCTTTGAACTTCCTACGGCAACTTAACGCATCTTACGACTCTGTATGCCATATTAGCACCTAGAAAAGCATGTTAGTATATTGTACGACGCCTTACAACTCCTAACAACACTCTACAACACCGTACGATACCTTAAAACTCCATAATAAACCTAATGATTTCGTCTGACTCCTTTGAACATCGTACGACAACTCAGGACGTCTTATGACTCTATATGCACATTAGCACCTTGAAAAGAAAGTTAGTATAATGTAGGACGCCTTACAATTCCTAACAACAACTTAAAACACCATACGAAACCTTAAAACTCGATAATAAACCTAATGAATTCGTTGAAGTCGTTTGAACATCATACGATTACTCTAAACATGTTACGACTCTTATGCAACATTAGCTACATGAAAAGCACGTTAGAATAATGTAGGGTGTTACAACTCCTATGAACACCTTACATCACCGTACAAAACTTTAAAACTCCATAATAAACCTAAAGAATTCGTCCGAGTCCTTTGAACGTCATACGGCAACTTAACCCATCTTACGACACTGTATGTCATATTAGCATCTAGAAAAGAACGTTAGTATAATGTTCGACGCCTTACAACTCCTCACAACACCTTAAAACACCGTACGATACCTTAAAACTCCATAATAAACCTAATGATTTCGTCTGACTCCTTTGAACATCGTACGACAACTCAGGACATCTTATGACTCTATATGCACATTAGCACCTTGAAAAGAAAGTTAGTATAATGTAGGACGCCTTACAATTCCTAACAACAACTTAAAACACCATACGAAAACTTAAAACTCGATAATAAACCTAATGAATTCGTTGAAGTCGTTTGAACATCATACGATTACTCTAAACATGTTACGACTCTTATGCAACATTAGCTACATGAAAAGCACGTTAGAATAGTGTAGGGTGTTACAACTCCTATGAACACCTTACATCACCGTACAAACTTTAAAACTCCATAATAAACCTAAAGAATTCGTCCGAGTCCTTTGAACGTCATACGGCAACTTAACCCATCTTACGACACTGTATGTCATATTAGCATCTAGAAAAGCACGTTAGTATAATGTTCGACGCCTTACAACTCCTAACAACACCTTAAAACACCGTACGCTACCTTAAAACTCCATAATAAACCTAATGATTTCGTCTGACTCCTTTGAACATCGTACGACAACTCAGGACATCTTATGACTCTATATGCACATTAGCACCTTGAAAAGAAAGTTAGTATAATGTAGGACGCCTTACAATTCCTAATAACAACTTAAAACACCTTACGAAACCTTAAAACTCGATAATAAACCTAATGAATTCGTTGAAGTCGTTTGAACATCATACGATAACTCTAAACATGTTACGACTCTTATGCAACATTAGCTACATGAAAAGCACGTTAGAATAATGTAGGGTGCGTTAAAACTCCTATGAACACCTTACATCACCGTACGAAACTTTAAAACTCCATAATAAACCTAATGAGTTCGTCCAAGTCCTTTGAACGTCATACGACAACTTAACGCATCTTACGACGCTGTATGCCATATTAGCACCTAGAAAAGCACGTTAGTTTAATGTACGACGCCTTACAACTCCTAACAACACCTTACAACACCGTACGATACCTTAAAACTCCATAATAAACCTAATGATTTCGTCTGACTCCTTTGAACATCGTACGACAACTCAGGACGTCTTATGACACTATATGAACATTAGCACCTTGAAAAGAAAGTTAGTATAATGTAGGACGCCTTACAATTCCTAACAACAACTTAAAACACCTTACGAAACCTTAAAACTCGATAATAAACCTAATGAATTCGTTAAAGTCGTTTGAACATCATACGATAACTCTAAACCTGTTACGACTCTTATGCAACATTAGCTACATGAAAAGCACGTTAGAATAATGTAGGGTGTTACAACTCCTATGAACACCTTACATCACCGTACAAAACTTTAAAACTCCATAATAAACCTAAAGAATTCGTCCGAGTCCTTTGAACGTCATACGGCAACTTAACGCATCTTACGACTCTGTATGACATATTAGCACCTAGAAATGCATGTTAGTATATTGTACGACGCCTTACAACTCCTAACAACACCTTACAACACCGTACGATACCTTTAAACTCCATAATAAACCTAATGATTGCGTCTGACTCCTTTGAACATCGTACGACAACTCAGGACATCTTATGACACTATATGCACATTAGCACCTTGAAAAGAAAGTTAGTATAATGTAGGACGCCTTACAATTCCTAACAACAACTTAAAACACCATACGAAACCTTAAAACTCGATAATAAACCAAATGAATTCGTTGAAGTCGTTTGAACAACGTACGATAACTCTACACATGTTACAAATCTTATGCGACATTAGCTACATGAAAAGCGCTTTCGAATAATGTAGGGCGCGTTACAACTCCTATGAACACCTTACATCACCGTACGAAACTTTAAAACTCCATAATAAACCTAATGAATTCATCCGAGTCCTTTGAACGTCATACGGCAACTTAACCCATCTTACGACTGTGTATGCCATATTAGCATCTAGAAAAGCACGTTAGTATAATGTACGACGCCTTACCACTCCTAACAACACCTTACAACACCGTACGATACCTTAAAACTCCATAATAAACCTAATGATTTCGTCTGACTCCTTTGAACATCGTACGACAACTCAGGACATCTTATGACTCTATATGCACATTAGCACCTTGAAAAGAAAGTTAGTATAATGTAGGACGCCTTACAATTCCTAAAAACAACTTAAAACACCTAACGAAACCTTAAAACTCGATAATAAACCTAATGAATTCATTGAAGTCGTTTGAACATCGTACGATAACTCTACACATGTTACGACTCTTATGCGACATTAGCTACATGAAAAGCACGTTAGAATAATGTAGGTTGCGTTACAACTCCTATGAACACCTTACATCACCGTACGAAACTTTAAAACTCCATAATAAACCTAAAGAATTCGTCCGAGTCCTTTGAACGTCATACGGCAACTTAACGCATCTTACGACTCTGTATGCCATATTAGCACCTAGAAAAGCACGTTAGTATAATGTACGACGCCTTACAACTCCTAACAACACCTTACTACACCGTACGATACCTTAAAACTCCATAATAAACCTAATGATTTCGTCTGACTCCTTTGAACATCGTACGACAACTCAGGACATCTTATGACACTATATGCACATTAGCACCTTGAAAAGAAAGTTAGTATAATGTAGGACGCCTTACAATTCCTAACAACAACTTAAAACACCTTACGAAACCTTAAAACTCGATAATAAACCTAATGAATTCGTTGAAGTCGTTTGAACATCATACGATAACTCTAAACATGTTACGACTCTTATGCGACATTTGCTACATGAAAAGCACGTTAGAATAATGTAGGGTGCGTTACAACTCCTATGAACACCTTACATCACCGTACGAAACTTTAAAACTCCATAATAAACCTAAAGAATTCGTCCGAGTCCTTTGAACGTCATACGGCAACTTAACGCATCTTACGACTCTGTATGCCATATTAGCACCTAGAAAAGCACGTTAGTATAATGTACGACGCCTTACAACTCCTAACAACACCTTACAACACCGTACGATACCTTAAAACTCCATAATAAACCTAATGATTTCGTCTGACTCCTTTGAACATCGTTCGACAACTCAGGACATCTTATGACTCTATATGCACATTAGCACCTTGAAAAGAAAGTTAGTATAATGTAGGGCGCCATACAATTCCTAACAACAACTTAAAACACCTTACGAAACCTTAAAACTCGATAATAAACCTAATGAATTCGTTGAAGTCGTTTGAACATCATACGATAACTCTAAACATGTTACGACTCTTATGCGACATTAGCTACATGAAAAGTGCTTTCTAATAATGTAGGGTGCGTTACAACTCCTATGAACACCTTACATCACCGTACGAAACTTTAAAATTCCATAGTAAACCTAATGAATTCGTCCGAGTCCTTTGAATGTCATACGGCAACTTAACCCATCTTACGACTGTGTATGCCATATTAGCATCTAGAAAAGCACGTTAGTATAATGTACGACGCCTTACAACTCCTAACAACACCTTACAACACCGTACGATACCTTAAAACTCCATAATAAACCTAATGATTTCGTCTGACTCCTTTGAACATCGTACGACAACTCGGGACATCTTATGACACTATATGCACATTAGCACCTTGAAAAGAAAGTTAGTATAATGTAGGACGCCTTACAATTCCTAACAACAACTTAAAACACCTTACGAAACCTTAAAACTCGATAATAAACCTAATGAATTCATTGAAGTCGTTTGAACATCGTACGATAACTCTACACATGTTACGACTCTTATGCGACATTAGCTACATGAAAAGCACGTTAGAATAATGTAGGTTGCGTTACAACTCCTATGAACACCTTACATCACCGTACGAAACTTTAAAACTCCATAATAAACCTAAAGAATTCGTCCGAGTCCTTTGAACGTCATTGGCAACTTAACGCATCTTACGACTCTGTATGCCATATTAGCACCTAGAAAAGCACGTTAGTATAATGTACGACGCCTTACAACTCCTAACAACACCTTACTACACCGTACGATACCTTAAAACTCCATAATAAACCTAATGATTTCGTCTGACTCCTTTGAACATCGTACGACAACTCAGGACATCTTATGACACTATATGCACATTAGCACCTTGAAAAGAAAGTTAGTATAATGTAGGACGCCTTACAATTCCTAACAACAACTTAAAACACCTTACGAAACCTTAAAACTCGATAATAAACCTAATGAATTCGTTGAAGTCGTTTGAACATCATACGATAACTCTAAACATGTTACGACTCTTATGCGACATTTGCTACATGAAAAGCACGTTAGAATAATGTAGGGTGCGTTACAACTCCTATGAACACCTTACATCACCGTACGAAACTTTAAAACTCCATAATAAACCTAAAGAATTCGTCCGAGTCCTTTGAACGTCATACGGCAACTTAACGCATCATACGACTCTGTATGCCATATTAGCACCTAGAAAAGCACGTTAGTATAATGTACGACGCCTTACAACTCCTAACAACACCCTACAACACCGTACGATACCTTAAAACTCCATAATAAACCTAATGATTTCGTCTGACTCCTTTGAACATCGTTCGACAACTCAGGACATCTTATGACTCTATATGCACATTAGCACCTTGAAAAGAAAGTTAGTATAATGTAGGGCGCCATACAATTCCTAACAACAACTTAAAACACCTTACGAAACCTTAAAACTCGATAATAAACCTAATGAATTCGTTGAAGTCGTTTGAACATCATACGATAACTCTAAACATGTTACGACTCTTATGCGACATTAGCTACATGAAAAGTGCTTTCTAATAATGTAGGGTGCGTTACAACTCCTATGAACACCTTACATCACCGTACGAAACTTTAAAATTCCATAGTAAACCTAATGAATTCGTCCGAGTCCTTTGAATGTCATACGGCAACTTAACCCATCTTACGACTGTGTATGCCATATTAGCATCTAGAAAAGCACGTTAGTATAATGTACGACGCCTTAAAACTCCTAACAACACCTTACAACACCGTACGATACCTTAAAACTCCATAATAAACCTAATGATTTCGTCTGACTCCTTTGAACATCGTACGACAACTCGGGACATCTTATGACACTATATGCACATTAGCACCTTGAAAAGAAAGTTAGTATAATGTAGGACGCCTTACAATTCCTAACAACAACTTAAAACACCTTACGAAACCTTAAAACTCGATAATAAACCTAATGAATTCGTTGAAGTCGTTTGAACATCGTACGATAACTCTACACATGTTACGAATCTTATGCGACATTAGCTACATGAAAAGCGCTTTCGAATAATGTAGGGTGCGTTACAACTCCTATGAACACCTTACATCACCGTACGAAACTTTAAAAGTCCATAATAAACCTAATGAATTCGTCCGAGTCCTTTGAACGTCATTGGCAACTTAACCCATCTTACGACTGTGTATGCCATATTAGCATCTAGAAAAGCACGTTAGTATAATGTACGACGCCTTACAACTCCTAACAACACCTTACAACACCGTACGATACCTTAAAACTCCATAATAAACCTAATGATTTCGTCTGACTCCTTAGAACATCGTACGACAACTCAGGACATCTTATGACACTATATGCACATTAGCACCTTGAAAAGAAAGTTAGTATAATGTAGGACGCCTTACAATTCCTAACAACAACTTAAAACACCTTACGAAACCTTAAAACTCGATAATAAACCTAATGAATTCGTTGAAGTCGTTTGAACATCATACGATAACTCTAAACATGTTACGACTCTTATGCGACATTAGCTACATGAAAAGCACGTTAGAATAATGTAGGGTGCGTTACAACTCCTATGAACACCTTACATCACCGTACGAAACTTTAAAACTCCATAATAAACCTAATGAATTCGTCCGAATCCTTTGAACGTCATACGGCAACTTAACCCATCTTACGACTGTGTATGCCATATTAGCATCTAGAAAAGCACGTTAGTATAATGTACGACGCCTTACAACTCCTAACAACACCTTACAACACCGTACGATACCTTAAAACTCCATAATAAACCTAATGATTTCGTCTGACTCCTTAGAACATCGTACGACAACTCAGGACATCTTATGACACTATATGCACATTAGCACCTTGAAAAGAAAGTTAGTATAATGTAGGACGCCTTACAATTCCTAACAACAACTTAAAACACCTTACGAAACCTTAATACTCGATAATAAACCTAATGAATTCGTTGAAGTCGTTTGAACATCATACGATAACTCTAAACATGTTACGACTCTTATGCGACATTAGCTACATGAAAAGCACGTTAGAATAATGTAGGGTGCGTTACAACTCCTATGAACACCTTACATCACCGTACGAAACTTTAAAACTCCATAATAAACCTAATGAATTCGTCCGAATCCTTTGAACGTCATACGGCAACTTAACCCATCTTACGACTGTGTATGCCATATTAGCATCTAGAAAAGCACGTTAGTATAATGTACGACACCTTACAACTCCTAACAACACCTTACAACACCGTACGATACCTTAAAACTCCATAATAAACCTAATGATTTCGTCTGACTCCTTAGAACATCGTACGACAACTCAGGACATCTTATGACACTATATGCACATTAGCACCTTGAAAAGAAAGTTAGTATAATGTAGGACGCCTTACAATTCCTAACAACAACTTAAAACACCTTACGAAACCTTAAAACTCGATAATAAACCTAATGAATTCGTTGAAGTCGTTTGAACATCATACGATAACTCTACACATGTTACGACTCTTATGCGACATTAGCTACATGAAAAGCACGTTAGAATAATGTAGGGTGCGTTACAACTCCTATGAACACCTTACATCACCGTACGAAACTTTAAAACTCCATAATAAACCTAAAGAATTCGTCCGAGGCCTTTGAACGTCATACGACAACTTAACGCATCTTACGACTCTGTATGCCATATTAGCAACTAGAAAAGCACGTTAGTATAATGTACGACGCCTTACAACTCCTAACAACACCTTACAACACCGTACGATACCTTAAAACTCCATAATAAACCTAATGATTTCGTCTGACTCCTTTGAACATCGTACGACAACTCAGGACATCTTATGACTCTATATGCACATTAGCACCTTGAAAAGAAAGTTAGTATAATGTAGGACTCCTTACAATTCCTAACAACAACTTAATACACCTTACAAAACCTTAAAACTCGATAATAAACCTAATTAATTCGTTGAAGTCATTTCAACATCATACGATAACTATACACATGTTACGACTCTTATGCGACATTAGCTACATGAAAAGCACGTTAGAATAATGTAGGGAGCGTTACAACTCCTATGAACACCTTACATCACCGTACGAAACTTTAAAACTCCATAATAAACCTAAAGAATTCGTCCGAGTCCTTTGAACGTCATACGGCAACTTAACGCATCTTACGACTCTGTATGCCATATTAGCACCTAGAAAAGCACGTTAGTATAATGTACGACGCCTTACAACTCCTAACAACACCTTACAACACCGTACGATACCTTAAAACTCCATAATAAACCTAATGATCGTCTGACTCCTTTGAACATCGTACGACAACTCAGGACATCTTATGACTCTATATGCACATTAGCACCTTGAAAAGAAAGTTAGTATAATGTAGGACGCCTTACAATTCCTAACAACAACTTAAAACACCTTACGAAACCTTAAAACTCGATAATAAACCTAATGAATTCGTTGAAGTCGTTGAACATCATACGATAACTCTACACATGTTACGACTCTTATGCGACATTAGCTACATGAAAAGCACGTTAGAATAATGTAGGGTGCGTTACAACTCCTATGAACACCTTACATCATCGTACGAAACTTAAAAAGAACATAATAAACCTAATGAATTCGTCCGAGTCATTTGAACGTCATACGGCAACTTAACCCATCTTACAACTCTGTATGTCATATTAGTATCTAGAAATGCACGTTAGTATAATGTACGAGGCCTTACAACTCCTAACAACTACTTACAACACCGTACCATACCTTAAAACTCCATAATAAACCTAATGATTTCGTCTGACTCTTTTGAACATCGTTCGACAACTCAGGACATCTTATAACTCTATATGCACATTAGCACCTTGAAAAGAAAGTTAGTATAATGTAGCACGCCTTACAATTCCTAACAACAACTTAAAACACCTTACGAAGCCTTAAAACTCGATAATAAACCTAATGAATTCGTTGAAGTCGTTTGAACATCATACGATAACTCTAAACATGTTACGACTCTTATGCGACATTAGCTACATGAAAAGCACGTTAGAATAATGTAGGGTGTGTTACAACTCCTATGAACACCTTACATCACCGTACGAAACTTTAAAACTCCATAATAAACCTAATGAATTCGTCCGAATCCGTTGAAAGTCATACGACAACTTAACCCATCTTACGACTCTGTATGTCATATTAGCATCTAGAAAAGCACGTTACTATAATGTTCGACACCTTACAACTCCTAACAACACCATAAAACACCGTACGATACCTTAAAACTCCATAATAAACCTAATGATTTCGTCTAACTCCTTTGAACATCGTTCGACAACTCAGGACATCTTATGACTCTATATGCACATTAGCACCTTGAAAAGGAAGTTAGTATAATGTAGGACGCCTTACAATTCCTAACAACAACTTAAAACACCTTACGAAACCTTAAAACTCGATAATAAACCTAATGAATTCGTTGAAGTCGTTTGAACATCATACGATAACTCTACACATGTTACGACTCTTATGCGACATTAGCTACATGAAAAGCACGTTAGAATAATGTAGGGTGCGTTACAACTCCTATGAACACCTTACATCACCGTACGAAACTTTAAAACTCCATAATAAACCTAAAGAATTCGTCCGAGGCCTTTGAACGTCATACGACAACTTAACGCATCTTACGACTCTGTATGCCATATTAGCAACTAGAAAAGCACGTTAGTATAATGTACGACGCCTTACAACTCCTAACAACACCTTACAACACCGTACGATACCTTAAAACTCCATAATAAACCTAATGATTTCGTCTGACTCCTTTGAACATCGTACGACAACTCAGGACATCTTATGACTCTATATGCACATTAGCACCTTGAAAAGAAAGTTAGTATAATGTAGGACGCCTTACAATTCCTAACAACAACTTAAAACACCTTACGAAACCTTAAAACTCGATAATAAACCTAATGAATTCGTTGAAGTCGTTGAACATCATACGATAACTCTACACATGTTACGACTCTTATGTGACATTAGCTACATGAAAAGCACGTTAGAATAATGTAGGGTGCGTTACAACTCCTATGAACACCTTACATCACCGTACGAAACTTAAAAAGAACATAATAAACCTAATGAATTCGTCCGAGTCATTTGAACGTCATACGGCAACTTAACCCATCTTACAACTCTGTATGTCATATTAGTATCTAGAAATGCACGTTAGTATAATGTACGAGGCCTTACAACTCCTAACAACTACTTACAACACCGTACCATACCTTAAAACTCCATAATAAACCTAATGATTTCGTCTGACTCTTTTGAACATCGTTCGACAACTCAGGACATCTTATAACTCTATATGCACATTAGCACCTTGAAAAGAAAGTTAGTATAATGTAGCACGCCTTACAATTCCTAACAACAACTTTAAACACCTTACGAAACCTTAAAACTCGATAATAAACCTAATGAATTCGTTGAAGTCGTTTGAACATCATACGATAACTCTAAACATGTTACGACTCTTATGCGACATTAGCTACATGAAAAGCACGTTAGAATAATGTAGGGTGCGTTACAACTCCTATGAACACCTTACATCACCGTACGAAACTTTAAAACTCCATAATAAACCTACTGAATTCGTCCGAATCCTTTGAACGTCATACGGCAACTTAACCCATCTTACGACTCTGTATGTCATATTAGCATCTAGAAAAGCAAGTTAGTATAATGTTCGACGCCTTACAACTCCTAACAACACCTTAAAACACCGTACGATACATTAAAACTCCATAATAAACCTAATGATTTCGTCTGACTCCTTTGAACATCGTTCGACAACTCAGGACATCTTATGACTCTATATGCACATTAGCACCTTGAAAAGAAAGTTAGTATAATGTAGGACGCCTTACAATTCCTAACAACAACTTAAAACACCTTACGAAACCTTAAAACTCGATAATAAACCTAATGAATTCGTTGAAGTCGTTTGAACATCATACGATAACTCTAAACATGTTACGACTCTTATGCGACATTAGCTACATGAAAAGCACGTTAGAATAATGTAGGGTGTGTTACAACTCCTATGAACACCTTACATCACCGTACGAAACTTAAAAAGAACATAATAAACCTAATGAATTCGTCCGAGTCATTTGAACGTCATACGGCAACTTAACCCATCTTACAACTCTGTATGTCATATTAGTATCTAGAAATGCACGTTAGTATAATGTACGATACATTAAAACTCCATAATAAACCTAATGATTTCGTCTGACTCCTTTGAACATCGTTCGACAACTCAGGACATCTTATGACTCTATATGCACATTAGCACCTTGAAAAGAAAGTTAGTATAATGTAGGACGCCTTACAATTCCTAACAACAACTTAAAACACCTTACGAAACCTTAAAACTCGATAATAAACCTAATGAATTCGTTGAAGTCGTTGAACATCATACGATAACTCTACACATGTTACGACTCTTATGTGACATTAGCTACATGAAAAGCACGTTAGAATAATGTAGGGTGCGTTACAACTCCTATGAACACCTTACATCACCGTACGAAACTTAAAAAGAACATAATAAACCTAATGAATTCGTCCGAGTCATTTGAACGTCATACGGCAACTTAACCCATCTTACAACTCTGTATGTCATATTAGTATCTAGAAATGCACGTTAGTATAATGTACGAGGCCTTACAACTCCTAACAACTACTTACAACACCGTACCATACCTTAAAACTCCATAATAAACCTAATGATTTCGTCTGACTCTTTTGAACATCGTTCGACAACTCAGGACATCTTATAACTCTATATGCACATTAGCACCTTGAAAAGAAAGTTAGTATAATGTAGCACGCCTTACAATTCCTAACAACAACTTTAAACACCTTACGAAACCTTAAAACTCGATAATAAACCTAATGAATTCGTTGAAGTCGTTTGAACATCATACGATAACTCTAAACATGTTACGACTCTTATGCGACATTAGCTACATGAAAAGCACGTTAGAATAATGTAGGGTGCGTTAGAACTCCTATGAACACCTTACATCACCGTACGAAACTTTAAAACTCCATAATAAACCTACTGAATTCGTCCGAATCCTTTGAACGTCATACGGCAACTTAACCCATCTTACGACTCTGTATGTCATATTAGCATCTAGAAAAGCAAGTTAGTATAATGTTCGACGCCTTACAACTCCTAACAACACCTTAAAACACCGTACGATACATTAAAACTCCATAATAAACCTAATGATTTCGTCTGACTCCTTTGAACATCGTTCGACAACTCAGGACATCTTATGACTCTATATGCACATTAGCACCTTGAAAAGAAAGTTAGTATAATGTAGGACGCCTTACAATTCCTAACAACAACTTAAAACACCTTACGAAACCTTAAAACTCGATAATAAACCTAATGAATTCGTTGAAGTCGTTTGAACATCATACGATAACTCTAAACATGTTACGACTCTTATGCGACATTAGCTACATGAAAAGCACGTTAGAATAATGTAGGGTGTGTTACAACTCCTATGAACACCTTACATCACCGTACGAAACTTTAAAACTCCATAATAAACCTAATGAATTCGTCCGAATCCGTTGACGTCATACGACAACTTAACCCATCTTACGACTCTGTATGTCATATTAGCATCTAGAAAAGCACGTTACTATAATGTTCGACACCTTACAACTCCTAACAACACCATAAAACACCGTACGATACCTTAAAACTCCATAATAAACCTAATGATTTCGTCTGACTCCTTTGAACATCGTTCGACAACTCAGGACATCTTATGACTCTATATGCACATTAGCACCTTGAAAAGGAAGTTAGTATAATGTAGGACGCCTTACGATTCCTAACAACAACTTAAAACACCTTACGAAACCTTAAAACTCGATAATAAACCTAATGAATTCGTTGAAGTCGTTTGAACATCATACGATAACTCTACACATGTTACGACTCTTATGCGACATTAGCTACATGAAAAGCACGTTAGAATAATGTAGGGTGCGTTACAACTCCTATGAACACCTTACATCACCGTACGAAACTTTAAAACTCCATAATAAACCTAAAGAATTCGTTCGAGGCCTTTGAACGTCATACGACAACTTAACGCATCTTACGACTCTGTATGCCATATTAGCAACTAGAAAAGCACGTTAGTATAATGTACGACGCCTTACAACTCCTAACAACACCTTACAACACCGTACGATACCTTAAAACTCCATAATAAACCTAATGATTTCGTCTGACTCCTTTGAACATCGTACGACAACTCAGGACATCTTATGACTCTATATGCACATTAGCACCTTGAAAAGAAAGTTAGTATAATGTAGGACGCCTTAAAATTCCTAACAACAACTTAAAACACCTTACGAAACCTTAAAACTCGATAATAAACCTAATGAATTCGCTGAAGTCGTTGAACATCATACGATAACTCTACACATGTTACGACTCTTATGTGACATTAGCTACATGAAAAGCACGTTAGAATAATGTAGGGTGCGTTACAACTCCTATGAACACCTTACATCACCGTACGAAACTTAAAAAGAACATAATAAACCTAATGAATTCGTCCGAGTCATTTGAACGTCATACGGCAACTTAACCCATCTTACAACTCTGTATGTCATATTAGTATCTAGAAATGCACGTTAGTATAATGTACGAGGCCTTACAACTCCTAACAACTACTTACAACACCGTACCATACCTTAAAACTCCATAATAAACCTAATGATTTCGTCTGACTCTTTTGAACATCGTTCGACAACTCAGGACATCTTATAACTCTATATGCACATTAGCACCTTGAAAAGAAAGTTAGTATAATGTAGCACGCCTTACAATTCCTAACAACAACTTAAAACACCTTACGAAACCTTAAAACTCGATAATAAACCTAATGAATTCGTTGAAGTCGTTTGAACATCATACGATAACTCTAAACATGTTACGACTCTTATGCGACATTAGCTACATGAAAAGCACGTTAGAATAATGTAGGGTGCGTTACAACTCCTATGAACACCTTACATCACCGTATGAAACTTTAAAACTCCATAATAAACCTACTGAATTCGTCCGAATCCTTTGAACGTCATACGGCAACTTAACCCATCTTACGACTCTGTATGTCATATTAGCATCTAGAAAAGCAAGTTAGTATAATGTTCGACGCCTTACAACTCCTAACAACACCTTAAAACACCGTACGATACATTAAAACTCCATAATAAACCTAATGATTTCGTCTGACTCCTTTGAACATCGTTCGACAACTCAGGACATCTTATGACTCTATATGCACATTAGCACCTTGAAAAGAAAGTTAGTATAATGTAGGACGCCTTACAATTCCTAACAACAACTTAAAACAACTTATGAAACCTTAAAACTCGATAATAAACCTAATGAATTCGTTGAAGTCGTTTGAACATCATACGATAACTCTACACATGTTATGACTCTTATGCGACATTAGCTACATGAAAAGCACGTTAGAATTATGTAGGGTGCGTTACAACTCCTATGAACACCTTACATCACCGTACGAAACTTTAAAACTCCATAATAAACCTAAAGAATTCGTCTGAGGCCTTTGAACGTCATACGGCAACTTAACGCATCTTACGACTTGGTATGCCATATTAGCACCTAGAAAAGGACGTTACTATAATGTACTACGCCTTACAACTCCTAACAACACCTTACAACACCGTACGATACCATAAAACTCCATAATAAACCTAATGATTTCGTCTGACTCCTTTGAACATCGTACGACAACTCAGGACATCTTATGACTCTATATGCACATTAGCACCTTGAAAAGAAAGTTAGTATAATGTAGGACTCCTTACAATTCCTAACAACAACTTAATACACCTTACCAAACCTTAAAACTCGATAATAAACCTAATGAATTCGTTGTAGTCATTTCAACATCATACGATAACTATACACATTTTACGACTCTTATGCGACATTAGCTACATGAAAAGCACGTTAGAATAATGTAGGGTGCGTTACAACTCCTTTGAACACCTTACATCACCGTACGAAACTTCAAAACTCCATAATAAACCTAAAGAATTCGTCCGAGTCCTTTGAACGTCATACAGCAACTTAACGCATCTTACGACTCTGTATGCCATATTAGCACCTAGAAAAGCACGTTAGTATAATGTACGACGCCTTACAACTCCTAACAACACCTTACAACACCGTACGATACCTTAAAACTCCATAATAAACCTAATGATCGTCTGACTCCTATGAACATCGTACGACAACTCAGGACATCTTATGACTCTATATGCACATTAGCACCTTGAAAAGAAAGTTAGTATAATGTAGGACGCCTTACAATTC
Source organism: Tagetes erecta (assembly GCA_030867185.1). NCBI lineage: Eukaryota > Viridiplantae > Streptophyta > Magnoliopsida > Asterales > Asteraceae > Tagetes > Tagetes erecta. The sequence continues at coordinate 29,320,368 of CM061493.1, read as the reverse complement.
CTAACAACAACTTAAAACACCTTACGAAACCTTAAAACTCGATAATAAACCTAATGAATTTGTTGAAGTCGTTTGTACATCATACGATAACTCTACACATGTTACGACTCTTATGCAACATTAGCTACATGAAAAGCACGTTAGAATAATGTAGGGTGCGTTACAACTCCTATGAACACCTTACATCACCGTACCAAACTTTAAAACTCCATAATAAACCTAAAGAATTCGTCCGAGTCCTTTGAACGTCATACGGCAACTTAACGCATCTTACTACTCTGTATGCCATATTAGCACTTAGAAAAGCACGTTAGTATAATGTACGACGCCTTACAACTCGTAACAACACCTTACAACACCGTACGATACCATAAAACTCCATAATAAACCTAATGATTTCGTCTGGCTCCTTTGAACATCGTACGACAACTCAGGACATCTTATGTGTCTATATGCACATTAGCACCTTGAAAAGAAAGTTGGTATAATGTAGGAGGCCTTACAATTCCTAACAACTTAAAACACCTTACGAAACCTTAAAACTCGATAATAAACCTAATGAATTCGTTGAAGTCGTTTGAACATCAGACGATAACTCTAAACATGTTACGACTCTTATGCGACATTAGCTACATGAAAAGCACGTTAGAATAATGTAGGGTGCGTTACAACTCCTATGAACACCTTACATCACCGTACGAAATTTTAAAACTCCATAATAAACCTAATGAATTCGTCCGAATCCTTTGAACGTCATACGGCAACTTAACCCATCTTACGACTCTGTATGTCATATTAGCATCTAGAAAAGCTCATTAGTATAATGTTCGACGCCTTACAATTCCTAACAACACCTTAAAACACCGTACGATACCTTAAAACTCCATAATAAACCTAATTATTTCGTCTGACTCCTTTGAACATCGTTCGACAACTCAGGACATCTTATGACTCTATATGCACATTAGCACCTTGAAAAGAAAGGTAGTATAATGTAGGACGCCTTACAATTCCTAACAACAACTTAAAACACCTTACGAAACCTTAAAACTCGATAATAAACCTAATGAATTCGTTGAAGTCATTTGAACATCATACGATAACTCTACACATGTTACGACTCTTATGCGACATTAGCTACATGAAAAGCACGTTATAATAATGTAGGGTGCGTTACAACTCCTATGAACACCTTACATCACCGTACGAAACTTAAAAACTCCATAATAAACCTAATGAATTCGTCTGAGTCCTTTGAACGTCATACTGCAACTTAACCAATCTTATGTCATATTAGCATCTAGAAAAGCACGTTAGTATAATGTTCGACGCCTTACAACTCCTAACAACACCTTAATAAACCTTACATCCTGTTACGACTCTGTATGTCATATTAGCATCTAGAAAAGCACGTTAGTATAATGTTCGACGCCTTACAACTCCTAACAACACCTTACAACACCGTACGATACCTTAAAACTACATAATAAACCTAATGATTTCATCTGACTCCTTTGAACATCGTCCGACAACTCATGACATCTTATGACTCTATATGCACATTAGCACCTTGAAAAGAAAGTTAGTATTGTTGGACCTGAATTGTAGTCTAATATTATCAACACAGTCAAAGTCAACATAAGTCAACGTCCGGTCAAAGTCCACGTAAAAAGTCAAATGGCGCGTTAGAGACGAAGAACCGAGTCAAAACGTTGAAGTTGTTTTATGTCCAGTATCGTTAATGTAATAAATATATTTTGTGTCAACAAAATATATTTAATCTAGCTTTAGACATGTTTTAGCCTTTTAACTTGTTATTTTCTAATTAGTCTAAGTGTAGGGACTATTAGTGTAATTAGCATGTTAAGCATTCACTATAAATAGTAAAGTGCAAATAGGGTTTTGAGGAGGCTTGAATGAGCATTTGAATTGGGGTTTCCATGTAAACAACATCTTATGCAATTCCATATAGATCAAATCTGACTTTTTGTTAGTGTTCTTCATTTGTTCTTCATGTTTTATAGCATTTGATCCAAATCTTCACAAAATTACTGATTCAATAGTGTTTTGGGACCAACAATTGGTATCAGAGCCTAAGGGAGATCCAATTGAATCATTTTATTGAAGATTTACTGCTGTTATTGAAGATTTATGAAGAAATTTTAAAGGTAGAAGAAAGGGTTTTAGAGTGAGAAAGTAGATCTGGTGGGTTTTAGAGAGAAACCAGATCTGAGTTGAAAAATCATCAGATCTACAACTATAAACATCAGATCTCAGCAAAACAACAACACATTTGAGATCTACAAGCTGAGATCTACAAGAAAAGAAGAAGAAATCTTCAGATCTGGAAGGTTCTCTCACACACAGTGTGTGTGTGTTCTTGGTGTTCTTCAAATCTTCAAATCTGCAAGATCAGCGAATCTAGTTAATATCTGAACGAAAGTTCAAAATTTTGAGCGAATCTATATCAAGCATTTGCATAGATTCGCCCGTTGTTCTTAGCGAACCTATAAGTTCGCCCGGCACTTTGTAAGCCAACGAATCTATAGGTTCTTGCACACTACCTTGCAAAACCATCAAGATCTGAGCGAACCTACCGTTTGTTTGACAATTTCCTGCACCAACAATCAACAAAGCTAAAACCATTTCAGATCTGTTGCCATTTTAAAATCTTTAACCCAAACCCATAACCACAACCTTATCCAAAAACGAACACCATTACCAACCATTTCCATATTACTAATCTATATTAACAAAAAAAAATTAAAATATATATATATATTTCTCTCTTAACTTGTTTCTCTCCCAACCCGTTTTCAAACCTAAATCCCATTTCCATATTACACCCATCATTGCTTCTGTTAACATCCCTCTTCGAACAAAAACCATCATAACCATAACCAAACACAACCATCACCGTAAGATCTTAAATATACCACAGATCTGTTTTCAACCAACCCCCTTCACCATACTAGCTCAGATCCAACATACATAAAAGACCAATTTTTTTTTAAACCAAGATCTAAACATCACAACCATATCCATCTCACCATCACCTTGTCACTCCATTTAGAAACAGAAAAGAAGATGGAGTGAAGTTGTTCGTGCGTGTATGTTGCTGTGTTGTTGTTGGCTGTGAAGTTCACAAAAAAAAGGGCATCAGTTGTAAGTCTTGTTGAGCAGCAGCAGATCGAACTGTGTATCTTTAGTGTGTTGTTGTTCACGGCAAGAACAAAAGCAACATCTTTGAAGTCAGTTGTTGTGTGCTCGAACAAAGAACGTTGTTGTTGTTTGCAACAGTTAACAAAAAGAAAACGAGTAGCAGCAAATCTTGTGTGATGTTGTTGTTGTGTTCTTGAAGATTGTTGTGTTGAAGCTGTGTGGCTGTGTATAGTGATCGACAGAGAGAAAGAGACTGTTGAAACAAGAAGACGAGATCTGTGAGGCTGCAGAATTTGTGGTTCAAGGAAGCAAGAACGTTGAACTGTTGTTGTGTTGTTGACTGGTGAAGGAAAATCGAAAGAGAGGGTGAGATGGACAGATCTTGTTCATGTTTATGTGTGTGTGTTTGAATTGTTGAAGACGGTTTGGTTGTTTTGGAGAGAACATGAGTTTATGGTGAAGAAGAAGAAGCAACAGATGATGTTGCTGATTGTTGTTGTTGAATGTAGAAGGAGTAGAGAGTGAGAGTTTAAAAGAGAGAGAGAGAACAACAGATCTTTGTTGTTTGTTTAAGTGTTGTTAGGTTTATGTGTGTTTGTGTTTAAGTGTTAACAAAATTAAAAAAAAAAAAACAAACTTGCGGCTGATTTGTTAAAAAGGGAGGGAGGTGGGTTGGTTAGGGTTAGGGTTGTTATAATTTTATGGGCCGAAATTTTGGTGGGCCGAGAATTAATTTTGGGCTGCGTTTTTTTTTCTTTTAGGGCTATAAAATTAGGGTGTTGGTTAATAGATCTACGTTAAGGGCTAAATGTTTCAACAAAACGGGCTGTAATTGTGTGTTGAATCATAAATTTTTTGTTTGTCGCAGGGTGTTAAAGTTTAAAAAAAATTTTATGGGCATTTTTAATCAAGTCGTCATTAAATTTTAAAAAAGTGATGTCTTTTGGCCGGGTGTTTATTTTGTCAATCTTTGGGCCAAAGTTTTTCATTTAAGTTGAAAAAGGTTTGTCAGTGGCCGGGACTTTCTAAAAATTATTTTTAGGCCAAAATTTTAAACGGGTTATCAAAAAAAAAATGGCCTATGCAGAACTTTTTAAATCTTTTGAATCTGATGATCTCACAATGGCACAAAGCCGGTTTGATAATTTTGCAGTTTTAAAGAATGAAAGGATGCCCGTGTTTCTCGATCGATTTGTGATGGTGGTAAATAACCTGAAGAAGCATGATCCAGTACTCGGAAATTATGAACAGGTTCAGAGATTGCTTGATTCTCTCCCACCAGAGTGGAGTTCACATGGAAAATCGATCAGAAGAGAAAGAGGATTTACTGATTACAAACTGGTGGAGGTGATGAACAAACTAAAAGAAATGGAGTTGGATATCAAACGTCGTGAGTACGATGAAGCGATGTCTCTGAATTTAAAGGTGACCTCAATATCCAAAGAGAAACCAGAAGAGATATCAGTTTCTACCTCCAATTTCAAAGGTTTACCGAAACCTGAAATTGAAAAGGTACAAGGGGAGGTTAAACAGACATCAGTGGGTAAAGACGGAGCATAATTAAATGATAAAGCTTGTGATGCTGAGAAGGAGGAGGAACAAAAGACAAATACCAGAGTCTGCAACTGCGAGAAGGCTCTTGCTTCTGAACAAATCATCATGGAGCTTCCATACGAGACAGTTCAGGATATGTGTTCTTCTGATTGCAGAACTCGTTTATTTGGTATTTATAAAGCTAACAAACTGTTAATCGAAAATGAAAAATATTTGACTCGGGTAAATCATGAACTTAAACTTAACATGTCAAAATATTTTGTCAAATTAAGAGAAGTTTTGAAAGAAAATGAACATTTGAAAACGAGTCTTTTGAAAATAAATGTGGAAGTCAATATGCTAACTGAACGTGTCGCCCTGGCTGAGTTTGAAACCAGTAAGTTGCAAACGAAACTCGAAAAATGGACAATTTCGGGGATGAAACTTGAGGATTTAATCAAAAGCCAACGGGGGGCTCGTATTAAGACTGGGTTGGGTCATGAGGATAAGGCTTTTGTATATCCCCCTCCCAGCACTTACTGTTACTCTCCTACACCAACTCCACACCCGACCAATGAGTTGATTCATGAAATAATTCAGAAAGATACTGATAGTTTGTATGCAGGATTGGAGAATGAGAATCTTAAAGAGGTGCGAGATGATTATGAGTCTCCGACTGGTATTGGATACAGTAAACCGGATGTTGTCAGTCAAGACAATGATTGTTCAGTTAACGGTGTTAGTAAATCTGTACAATCTGTTTCTTCTAACTTCTTTGACAAGTTTAAAGCAGGTGAAATTCCTACTTTTGAGCCTGTCCTGACTGTGAAGGAAGAGATAAAGCTGGATTCACGTAATCATCAAGCTGTCAATCAAGATCCGTTGGATGCAGAGGTACTTATTGAAGACTGGACAAGTTCAGATGATGCATTAAAGACAAAGGAGAGTCTCGGAGATTCAAATATCAACATGTCATCTGAAACTGTTAAATCAAAAATGCTTCCAAAACCTGAATCAAGACAAATCTGGATCTCAGTCCCAGCTGCAAAACAGGCAAGCCATCGATCAAAAGCTCAAAAGAAGAAGACTTCACCTCTGTCCATCATATCTCAAGTTTGTAAAAGACTTGAGAACAAGCAAGTGAAGATCTTATCTCCCATCCAACAACCCACAACTCAACAAAAGAAGTCACAAGTTTGTTTCTCTTCCACAACTCAACATAAGACGCCAAAAGCTTCTCAACAAGTTGCATCAAGCTCGAAGAAAGCCCCACCCCCAGCTGCTCCACACGGGCCAATCAAGCATAAAAAACCATTCAAGGCTTGCTTCAAGTGTGGAAAGGGTGATCATGTGCTCAAGAAATGCCCAAAAGGACATGCTTCGGACGGTAAAAGCAAACAAGTTTGCTTCTCCGGATCAGAGTCTAGAAAGAATCCTCCACTTGGTAAAAGTAAACAGGTTTGTTTATTTGAATTTCAAGTTAATAATCATACATCTTTGAATGGTCGGATGAAGAACATTCCATCCCTACCTTCTCATGTGAAGCCGGTTTCACATGATTCAAAGATGAATGTTACCACATCATCAAAACCAAAACCTTTTTCCTCGGGGCTTAAACAGAAAATGATTTCCAAATTTAACTCTTTCAAATCGAAAATGTTTGAACCTAAACAAGTTTGGCAAATTAAAAGAAAAGAGGAAAAGATAATTGATACAAGAACAGGTTGTGTGCTAAATAATCTATTAATGAGTAAAGGAACATTTCAGGAGGACTGTTAGTAATCCGGTTTACTGGCAGAAAATTTTCCTTATTTAAATTTGAGGCGGAACAAACTAGTTATGGTTCTGGTATCTTATCCACATTCTGGATCTTTCTTTCATTTTCACAGCCACTGCATTTTTCTTGATAACTCATTTATAATATTTTGATAGGGTAATATGGAAGGCGTTTCTTTGGTAATTTCTATTTTATATATTGTAAATAGTTAAAAAAAATTAAAAATTAAAAAAAGGGGGGGGGGGGAGTCTAACATTTTTACTTGTATTTTTGATCAAGTTCTCTCATCCCTTTGAGGTCGCTCTTGAGTCTTTTGAAAATTTCAATTTTGTGCTGAAATAGAAATTTTATGGGAGTAAAATCTCAAACGAAAATGAATTGAATATCATTAGTGCAAAGTCCTTTCTGTGTAAATATTTTGTGTCTTTTGAAGGTTTCAGGTTTGTATGGATAGCATCTGAAAGAGGATAATGATTTGTGTAATGATGTGTCAATAGGCTCAGCCCGAATACAATTAGACAGCAATTCTGTGATCAAACTAAATTCAAAAAGAGCTCGGTGATGAGGAGTACTTTCACAGACATTTGGCATGCACAAAGTAATAAGTTTTGACAAAAATGGGTTGAGAGCGTCAAATCTTTGCCTTGATTTCCCCAAATATCCCAAATCACCCTCACCCTAGCCCTGAATTGAGTTTCTAGTTAGCAAAACAAAATAAAAAGCTGCTAGTGTTGCTCTTCAGAAAAGCCTCTGAGTGAGTTACTTGTTAACTCCTCAGAATGTATTGAGTCAAAGTGCTTAACTCCTCTGCTATACGGAAGTATTGACCTGGAGTTGGTGGATCTTCTCTGCTATACGGAAGTATTGACCTGAAGATTCACCGAGCATGCTCAAATGTTTATCTCCTCTGTTATACGTCGGTATAGACCTGGAGCTCTAAACCATTTGAGTTTCCCAAATAATAAGTCGCAATGTGTTCAAAAGAATCATTGTTGACAAGCTCCACTCCCAAAAAATGCAAAAATGCATAAAGTTAAAAGAGGCTCATGAATTGATCAATATTCAAGATTTGATCCAAGAAATTCAAGCAAAGTCAATCATATTGCTCAATAAACCCTGATGATAAAACAAGTTACTTTGCGGAATATCTGTGAAACCAAGTCGCCCGAGTTTCTTCAAATCGAACCAAAACATGATAAGACCGTCACAGGTTGTTTGTTGAAAGGAACAAGGCTTGGGTTTAAATGGACAAACATATTGACAATCTAGCCAAGTCTTTGTTCTCTGGATGGTTGCTCGAAACGCATTATCTGATATCCTTTTGATATCCTTTCATGAAGTTTTTATTTTATTTTATTTTATGTTTGGGTTCTTGAGTCTTATTGGTCGTGTGTACCTTATGTGATGTGTTCTCTTTGTCTAAAATATTTGTGATCTTGGCGGACTCGTCCTCTCATTTTCGAATTTTTGACTTTAATTAAAAAAAAAACAAAAAAATCCAAAAAAAAAATCCAAAAAGATTTTCATTTCAAATTATTTTCAAGTCTTCCATATTATGCTATCATTTTCACATGCATTTCACGGGAAATTGCACACACAATCGAACACGGGTTCGCTTGTTTTCATACACAAATAAACACGGGTTTATTTTGTTAAATGAAATGATCTAATGAGAAATCTAGAGATTTTGTTTGTGATTGTGTTACGGATATTTGCTGCAAATGATGGTCGATCATCAGTTAAGCAAAGCACATGACCAGAGAACCTGTTCCTCAAAATTTGCAGAAGATACCGAGCTTGGAATCCTCCTCCTACATCTTCTGAAGCACTCAAGAAAAGATTGTTAGAAAGCAGTTCCAGATTTTAAGAAAGGATGCACACAAAATGGGGGAGCATACAATATGGGGGAGCTTGTGAGATTAAGGATCTTCAGCAACAAAATTTGGCTAGCATCAGTCTTGGGGGAGTTTTGTTGGATCAAAAATTAAGACTGAAGCTTACCAAATTGAAGATCCAACAGTATTGACTTATCGGTGCTGAACACGATGCAAGACGTTGATAATAATACACTATGGGGGAGTATTGTTGGACCTGAATTGTAGTCTAATATTATCAACACAGTCAAAGTCAACAAAAGTCAACGTCCGGTCAAAGTCCACGTAAAAAGTCAAATGGCGCGTTAGAGACGAAGAACCGAGTCAAGACGTTGAAGTTGTTTTATGTCCAGGATCGTTAATGTAATAAATATATTTTGTGTCAACAAAATATATTTAATCTAGCTTTAGACATGTTTTAGCCTTTTAACTTGTTATTTTCTAATTAGTCTAAGTGTAGGGACTATTAGTGTAATTAGCATGTTAAGCACTCACTATAAATAGTAAAGTGCAAATAGGGTTTTGAGGAGGCTTGAATGAGCATTTGAATTGGGGTTTCCATGTAAACAACATCTTATGCAATTCCATATAGATCAAATCTGACTTTTTGTTAGTGTTCTTCATTTGTTCTTCATGTTTTATAGCATTTGATCCAAATCTTCACAAAATTACTGATTCAATAGTGTTTTGGGACCAACAAGCATAATGTAGGACTCCTTACAATTCCTAACAACAACTTAAAACACCTTACGAAACCTTAAAACTCGATAATAAACCTAATGAATTCGTTGAAGTCATTTGAACATCATACGATAACTCTACACATGTTACAACTCTTATGCGACATTAGCTACATGAAAAGCACCTTAGAATAATGTAGGGTGCGTTAAAACTCCTATGAACACCTTACATCACCGTACGAAACTTTAAAACTCCATAATAAACCTAAAGAATTCGTCCGAGTCATTTGAACGTCATACGGCAACTTAACGCATCTTACGACTCTGTATGCCATATTAGCACCTAGAAAAGCACGTTAGTATAATGTACGACGCCTTACAACTCCTAACAACACCTTACAACACCGTACGATACCTTAAAACTCCATAATAAACCTACTGATTTCGTCTGACTCCTTCGAACATCGTACGACAACTCAGGACATCTTATGACTCTATATGCACATTAGCACCTTGAAAAGAAAGTTAGTATAATGTAGGACGCCTTACAATTCCTAACAACAACTTAAAACACATTACGAAACCTTAAAACTCGATAAGAAATCTAATGAATTCGTTGAAGTCGTTTGAACATCATACGATAACTATACACATGTTACGACTCTTATGCGACATTAGCTACATGAAAAGCACGTTAGAATAATGTAGGGTGCGTTAGAACTCCTATGAACACCTTACATCACCGTACAAAACTTTAAAACTCCATAATAAACCTAAAGAATTCGTCCGAGTCCTTTGAACGTTATACGACAACTTAACGCATCTTACGACTCTGTATGCCATATTAGCACCTAGAAAAGCACGTTAGTATAATGTACGACGCCTTACAACTCCTAACAACACCTTACAACACCGTACGATACCTTAAAACTCCACAATAAACCTAATGATCGTCTGACTCCTTTGAACATCGTACGACAACTCAGGACATCTTATGACTCTATATGCACATTAGCACCTTGAAAAGAAAGTTAGTATAATGTAGGACGCCTTACAATTCCTAACAACAACTTAAAACACGTTACGAAACCTTAAAACTCGATAATAAACCTAATGAATTCGTTGAAGTCGTTTGAACATCATACGATAACTCTACACATGTTACGACCCTTATGCGACATTAGCTACATGAAAAGCACGTTAGAATAATGTAAGGTGCGTTACAACTCCTATGAACACCTTACATCACCGTACAAAACTTTAAAACTCCATAATAAACCTAAAGAATTCGTTCGAGTCCTTTGAACGTCATACAGCAACTTAACGTATCTTACGACTCTGTATGCCATATTAGCACCTAGAAAAGCACGTTAGTATAATGTACGACGCCTTACAACTCCTAACAACACCTTACAACATCGTACGATACCTTAAAACTCCATAATAAACCTAATGATTTCGTCTGACTCCTTTGAACATCGTACGACAACTCAGGACATCTTATGACTCTATATGCACATTAGCACCTTGAAAAGAAAGTTAGTATAATGTAGGAGGCCTTACAATTCCTAACAACAACTTAAAATACCTTACGAAACCTTAAAACTCGATAATAAACCTAATGAATTCGTTGAAGTCGTTTGAACATCGTACGATAACTCTACACATGTTACGAATTTTATGCGACATTAGCTACATGAAAAGCACGTTAGAATAATGTAGGGTGCGTTACAACTCCTATGAACACCTTACATCACCGTAAGAAACTTTAAAACTCCATAATAAACCTAAAGAATTCGTCCGAGTCCTTTGAACGTCATACGGCAACTTAACGCATCTTACGACTCTGTATGCCATATTAGCACCTAGAAAAGCACGTTAGTATAATGTACGACGCCTTACAACTCCTAACAACACCTTACAACACCGTACGATACCTTAAAACTCCATAATAAACCTAATGATTTCGTCTGACTCCTTTGAACATCGTACGACAACTCAGGACATCTTATGACTCTATATGCACATTAGCACCTTGAAAAGAAAGTTAGTATAATGTAGGACGCCTTACAATTCCTAACAACAACTTAAAACACCTTACGAAACCTTAAAACTCGATAATAAACCTAATGAATTCGTTGAAGTCGTTTGAACATCATACGATAACTCTACCCATGTTACGACCCTTATGCGACATTAGCTACATGAAAAGCACGTTAGAATAATGTAGGGTGCGTTACAACTCCTATGAACACCTTACATCACCGTAAGAAACTTTAAAACTCCATAATAAACCTAAAGAATTCGTCCGAGTCCTTTGAACGTCATACGGTAACTTAACGCATCTTACGACTCTGTATGCCATATAAGCACCTAGAAAAGCACGTTAGTATAATGTACGACGCCTTACAACTCCTAACAACACCTTACAACACCGTACGATACCTTAAAACTCCATTATAAACCTAATGATTTCGTCTGACTCCTTTGAACATCGTACGACAACTCAGGACATCTTATGACTCTATATGCACATTAGCACCTTGAAAAGAAAGTTAGTATAATGTAGGAGGCCTTACAATTCCTAACAACAACTTAAAACACCTTACGAAACCTTAAAACTCGATAATAAACCTAATGAATTCGTTGAAGTAGTTTGAACATCGTACGATAACTCTACACATGTTACGACCCTTATGCGACATTAGCTACATGAAAAGCGCTTTCGAATAATGTAGGGTGCGTTACAACTCCTATGAACACCTTACATCACCGTACGAAACTTTAAAACTCCATAATAAACCTAAAGAATTCCTCCGAGTCCTTTGAACGTCATACGGCAACTTAACGCATCTTACGACTCTGTATGCCATATTAGCACCTAGAAAAGCACGTTAGTATAATGTACGACGCCTTACAACTCCTAACAAAACCTTACAACACCGTACGATACCTTAAAACTCCATAATAAACCTAATGATTTCGTCTGACTCCTTTGAACATCGTACGACAACTCAGGACATCTTATGACTCTATATGAACATTAGCACCTTGAAAAGAAAGTTAGTATAATGTAGGACGCCTTACAATTCCTAACAACAACTTAAAACACCTTACGAAACCTTAAAACTCGATAATAAACCTAATTAATTCGTTGAAGTCGTTTGAACATCATACGATAACTATACACATGTTACGACTCTTATGCGACATTAGCTACATGAAAAGCACGTTAGAATAATGTAGGGTGCGTTACAACTCCTATGAACACCTTACATCACCGTACGAAACTTTAAAACTCCATAATAAACCAAAAGAATTCGTTCGAGTCCTTTGAACGTCATACGGCAACTTAACGTATCTTACGACTCTGTATGCCATATTAGCACCTAGAAAAGCACGTTAGTATAATGTACGACGCCTTACAACTCCTAACAACACCTTACAACACAGTACGATACCTTAAAATTCCATTATAAACCTAATGATCGTCTGACTCCTTTGAACATCGTACGACAACTCAGGACATCTTATGACTCTATATGCACATTAGCACCTTGAAAAGAAAGTTAGTATAATGTAGGACGCCTTACAATTCCTAACAACAACTTAAAACACCTTACGAAACCTTAAAACTCGATAATAAACCTAATGAATTCGTTGAAGTCGTTTGAACATCATACGATAACTCTACACATGTTACGACCCTTATGCGACATTAGCTACATGAAAAGCACGTTAGAATAATGTAAGGTGCGTTACAACTCCTATGAACACCTTACATCACCGTACAAAACTTTAAAACTCCATAATAAACCTAAAGAATTCGTTCGAGTCCTTTGAACGTCATACAGCAAGTTAACGTATCTTACGACTCTGTATGCCATATTAGCACCTAGAAAAGCACGTTAGTATAATGTACGACGCCTTACAACTCCTAACAACACCTTACAACACCATACGATACCTTAAAACTCCATTATATACCTAATGATTTCGTCTGACTCCTTTGAACATCGTACGACAACTCAGGACATCTTATGACTCTATATGCACATTAGCACCTTGAAAAGAAAGTTAGTATAATGTAGGAGGCCTTACAATTCCTAACAACTTAAAACACCTTACGAAACCTTAAAACTCGATAATAAACCTAATGAATTCGTTGAAGTAGTTTGAACATCGTACGATAACTCTACACATGTTACGACCCTTATGCGACATTAGCTACATGAAAAGCGCTTTCGAATAATGTAGGGTGCGTTACAACTCCTATGAACACCTTACATCACCGTACGAAACTTTAAAACTCCATAATAAACCTAAAGAATTCCTCCGAGTCCTTTGAACGTCATACGGCAACTTAACGCATCTTAGGACTCTGTATGCCATATTAGCACCTAGAAAAGCACGTTAGTATAATGTACGACGCCTTACAACTCCTAACAACACCTTACAACACCGTACGATACCTTAAAACTCCATAATAAACCTAATGATTTCGTCTGACTCCTTTGAACATCGTACGACAACTCAGGACATCTTATGACTCTATATGCACATTAGCACCTTGAAAAGAAAGTTAGTATAATGTAGGACTCCTTACAATTCCTAACAACAACTTAAAACACCTTACGAAACCTTAAAACTCGATAATAAACCTAATGAATTCGTTGAAGTCGTTTGAACATCATACGATAACTCTACACATGTTACGACCCTTATGCGACATTAGCTACATGAAAAGCACGTTAGAATAATGTAGGGTGGGTTACAACTCCTATGAACACCTTACATCACCGTAAGAAACTTTAAAACTCCATAATAAACCTAAAGAATTCGTCCGAGTCCTTTGAACGTCATACGGCAACTTAACGCATCTTACGACTCTGTATGCCATATTAGCACCTAGAAAAGCACGTTAGTATAATGTACGACGCCTTACAACTCCTAACAACACCTTACAACACCGTACGATACCTTAAAACTCCATAATAAACCTAATGATTTCGTCTGACTCCTTTGAACATCGTATGACAACTCAGGACATCTTATGACTCTATATGCACATTAGCACCTTGAAAAGAAAGTTAGTATAATGTAGGACGCCTTACAATTCCTAACAACAACTTAAAACACCTTACGAAACCTTAAAACTCGATAATAAACCTAATGAATTCGTTGAAGTCGTTTGAACATCATACGATAACTATACACATGTTACGACTCTTATGCGACATTAGCTACATGAAAAGCACGTTAGAATAATGTAGGGTGCGTTACAACTCCTATGAACACCTTACATCACCGTACGAAACTTTAAAACTCCATAATAAACCTAAAGAATTCGTCCGAGTCCTTTGAACGTCATACGGCAACTTAACGCATCTTATGACTCTGTATGCCATATTAGCACCTAGAAAAGCACGTTAGTATAATGTACGACGCCTTACAACTCCTAACAACACCTTACAACACCGTACGATACCTTAAAACTCCACAATAAACCTAATGATCGTCTGACTCCTTTGAACATCGTACGACAACTCAGGACATCTTATGACTCTATATGCACATTAGCACCTTGAAAAGAAAGTTAGTATAATGTAGGACGCCTTACAATTCCTAACAACAACTTAAAACACCTTACGAAACCTTAAAACTCGATAATAAACCTAATGAATTCGTTGAAGTCGTTTGAACATCATACGATAACTCTACACATGTTACGACCCTTATGCGACATTAGCTACATGAAAAGCACGTTAGAATAATGTAAGGTGCGTTACAACTCCTATGAACACCTTACATCACCGTACAAAACTTTAAAACTCCATAATAAACCTAAAGAATTCGTTCGAGTCCTTTGAACGTCATACAGCAACTTAACGTATCTTACGACTCTGTATGCCATATTAGCACCTAGAAAAGCACGTTAGTATAATGTACGACGCCTTACAACTCCTAACAACACCTTACAACACCATACGATACCTTAAAACTCCATTATAAACCTAATGATTTCGTCTGACTCCTTTGAACATCGTACGACAACTCAGGACATCTTATGACTCTATATGCACATTAGCACCTTGAAAAGAAAGTTAGTATAATGTAGGAGGCCTTACAATTCCTAACAACAACTTAAAACACCTTACGAAACCTTAAAACTCGATAATAAACCTAATGAATTCGTTGAAGTAGTTTGAACATCGTACGATAACTCTATACATGTTACGAATCTTATGCGACATTAGCTACATGAAAAGCGCTTTCGAATAATGTAGGGTGCGTTACAACTCCTATGAACACCTTACATCACCGTACGAAACTTTAAAACTCCATAATAAACCTAAAGAATTCCTCCGAGTCCTTTGAACGTCATACGGCAACTTAACGCATCTTACGACTCTGTATGCCATATTAGCACCTAGAAAAGCACGTTAGTATAATGTACGACGCCTTACAACTCCTAACAACACCTTACAACACCGTACGATACCTTAAAACTCCATAATAAACCTAATGATTTCGTCTGACTCCTTTGAACATCGTACGACAACTCAGGACATCTTATGACTCTATATGCACATTAGCACCTTGAAAAGAAAGTTAGTATAATGTAGGACTCCTTACAATTCCTAACAACAACTTAATACACCTTACGAAACCTTAAAACTCGATAATAAACCTAATGAATTCGTTGAAGTAGTTTGAACATCATACGATAACTCTACACATGTTACGACCCTTATGCGACATTAGCTACATGAAAAGCACGTTAGAATAATGTAGGGTGCGTTACAACTCCTATGAACACCTTACATCACCGTAAGAAACTTTAAAACTCCATAATAAACCTAAAGAATTCGTCCGAGTCCTTTGAACGTCATACGGCAACTTAACGCATCTTACGACTCTTTATGCCATATTAGCACCTAGAAAAGCACGTTAGTATAATGTACGACGCCTTACAACTCCTAACAACACCTTACAACACCGTACGATACCTTAAAACTTCATAATTAACCTAATGATTTCGTCTGACTCCTTTGAACATCGTACGACAACTCAGGACATCTTATGACTCTATATGCACATTAGCACCTTGAAAAGAAAGTTAGTATAATGTAGGACGCCTTACAATTCCTAACAACAACTTAAAACACCTTACGAAACCTTAAAACTCGATAATAAACCTAATGAATTCGTTGAAGTCGTTTGAACATCATACGATAACTATACACATGTTACGACTCTTATGCGACATTAGCTACATGAAAAGCATGTTAGAATAATGTAGGGTGCGTTACAACTCCTATGAACACCTTACATCACCGTACGAAACTTTAAAACTCCATAATAAACCAAAAGAATTCGTTCGAGTCCTTTGAACGTCATACGGCAACTTAACGTATCTTACGACTCTGTATGCCATATTAGCACCTAGAAAAGCACGTTAGTATAATGTACGACGCCTTACAACTCCTAACAACACCTTACAACACCGTACGATACCTTAAAACTCCATAATAAACCTAATGATTTCGTCTGACTCCTTTGAACATCGTATGACAACTCAGGAAATCTTATGACTCTATATGCACATTAGCACCTTGAAAAGAAAGTTAGTATAATGTAGGACGCCTTACAATTCCTAACAACAACTTAAAACACCTTACGAAACCTTAAAACTCGATAATAAACCTAATGAATTCGTTGAAGTCGTTTGAACATCATACGATAACTATACACATGTTACGACTCTTATGCGACATTAGCTACATGAAAAGCACGTTAGAATAATGTAGGGTGCGTTACAACTCCTATGAACACCTTACATCACCGTACGAAACTTTAAAACTCCATAATAAACCTAAAGAATTCGTCCGAGTCCTTTGAACGTCATACGGCAACTTAACGCATCTTATGACTCTGTATGCCATATTAGCACCTAGAAAAGCACGTTAGTATAATGTACGACGCCTTACAACTCCTAACAACACCTTACAACACCGTACGATACCTTAAAACTCCACAATAAACCTAATGATCGTCTGACTCCTTTGAACATCGTACGACAACTCAGGACATCTTATGACTCTATATGCACATTAGCACCTTGAAAAGAAAGTTAGTATAATGTAGGAGGCCTTACAATTCCTAACAACAACTTAAAACACCTTACGAAACCTTAAAACTCGATAATAAACCTAATGAATTCGTTGAAGTAGTTTGAACATCGTACGATAACTCTATACATGTTACGAATCTTATGCGACATTAGCTACATGAAAAGCGCTTTCGAATAATGTAGGGTGCGTTACAACTCCTATGAACACCTTACATCATCGTACGAAACTTTAAAACTCCATAATAAACCTAAAGAATTCCTCCGAGTCCTTTGAACGTCATACGGCAACTTAACGCATCTTACGACTCTATATGCCATATTAGCACCTAGAAAAGCACGTTAGTATAATGTACGACGCCTTACAACTCCTAACAACACCTTACAACACCGTACGATACCTTAAAACTCCATAATAAACCTAATGATTTCGTCTGACTCCTTTGAACATCGTACGACAACTCAGGACATCTTATGACTCTATATGCACATTAGCACCTTGAAAAGAAAGTTAGTATAATGTAGGACTCCTTACAATTCCTAACAACAACTTAATACACCTTACGAAACCTTAAAACTCGATAATAAACCTAATGAATTCGTTGAAGTCGTTTGAACATCATACGATAACTCTACACATGTTACGACCCTTATGCGACATTAGCTACATGAAAAGCACGTTAGAATAATGTAGGGTGCGTTACAACTCCTATGAACACCTTACATCACCGTAAGAAACTTTAAAACTCCATAATAAACCTAAAGAATTCGTCCGAGTCCTTTGAACGTCATACGACAACTTAACGCATCTTACGACTCTGTATGCCATATTAGCACCTAGAAAAGCACGTTAGTATAATGTACGACGCCTTGCAACTCCTAACAACACCTTACAACACCGTACGATACCTTAAAACTCCATAATAAACCTAATGATTTCGTCTGACTCCTTTGAACATCGTACGACAACTCAGGACATCTTATGACTCTATATGCACATTAGCACCTTGAAAAGAAAGTTAGTATAATGTAGGACGCCTTACAATTCCTAACAACAACTTAAAACACCTTACGAAACCTTAAAACTCGATAATAAACCTAATGAATTCGTTGAAGTCGTTTGAACATCATACGATAACTCTACACATGTTACGACCCTTATGCGACATTAGCTACATGAAAAGCACGTTAGAATAATGTAAGGTGCGTTACAACTCCTATGAACACCTTACATCACCGTACGAAACTTTAAAACTCCATAATAAACCAAAAGAATTCGTTCGAGTCCTTTGAACGTCATACGGCAACTTAACGTATCTTACGACTCTGTATGCCATATTAGCACCTAGAAAAGCACGTTAGTATAATGTACGACGCCTTACAACTCCTAACAACACCTTACAACACCATACGATACCTTAAAACTCCATTATAAACCTAATGATTTCGTCTGACTCCTTTGAACATCGTACGACAACTCAGGACATCTTATGACTCTATATGCACATTAGCACCTTGAAAAGAAAGTTAGTATAATGTAGGAGGCCTTACAATTCCTAACAACAACTTAAAACACCTTACGAAACCTTAAAACTCAATAATAAACCTAATGAATTCGTTGAAGTAGTTTGAACATCGTACGATAACTCTGCACATGTTACGACCCTTATGCGACATTAGCTACATTAAAAGCGCTTTCGAATAATGTAGGGTGCGTTACAACTCCTATGAACACCTTACATCACCGTACGAAACTTTAAAACTCCATAATAAACCTAAAGAATTCCTCCGAGTCCTTTGAATGTCATACGGCAACTTAACGCATCTTACGACTCTGTATGCCATATTAGCACCTAGAAAAGCACGTTAGTATAATGTACGACGCCTTACAACTCCTAACAACACCTTACAACACCGTACGATACATTAAAACTCCATAATAAACCTAATGATTTCGTCTGACTCCTTTGAACATCGTACGACAACTCAGGACATCTTATGACTCTATATGCACATTAGCACCTTGAAAAGAAAGTTAGTATAATGTAGGACTCCTTACAATTCCTAACAACAACTTAAAACACCTTACGAAACCTTAAAACTCGATAATAAACCTAATGAATTCGTTGAAGTCGTTTGAACATCATACGATAACTCTACACATGTTACGACCCTTATGCGACATTAGCTACATGAAAAGCACGTTAGAATAATGTAGGGTGCGTTACAACTCCTATGAACACCTTACATCACCGTAAGAAACTTTAAAACTCCATAATAAACCTAAAGAATTCGTCCGAGTCCTTTGAACGTCATACGGCAACTTAACGCATCTTACGACTCTGTATGCCATATTAGCACCTAGAAAAGCACGTTAGTATAATGTACGACGCCTTACAACTCCTAACAACACCTTACAACACCGTACGATACCTTAAAACTCCATAATAAACCTAATGATTTCGTCTGACTCCTTTGAACATCGTATGACAACTCAGGACATCTTATGACTCTATATGCACATTAGCACCTTGAAAAGAAAGTTAGTATAATGTAGGACGCCTTACAATTCCTAACAACAACTTAAAACACCTTACGAAACCTTAAAACTCGATAATAAACCTAATGAATTCGTTGAAGTCGTTTGAACATCATACGATAACTATACACATGTTACGACTCTTATGCGACATTAGCTACATGAAAAGCACGTTAGAATAATGTAGGGTGCGTTACAACTCCTATGAACACCTTACATCACCGTACGAAACTTTAAAACTCCATAATAAACCTAAAGAATTCGTCCGAGTCCTTTGAACGTCATACGGCAACTTAACGCATCTTATGACTCTGTATGCCATATTAGCACCTAGAAAAGCACGTTAGTATAATGTACGACGCCTTACAACTCCTAACAACACCTTACAACACCGTACGATACCTTAAAACTCCACAATAAACCTAATGATCGTCTGACTCCTTTGAACATCGTACGACAACTCAGGACATCTTATGACTCTATATGCACATTAGCACCTTGAAAAGAAAGTTAGTATAATGTAGGACGCCTTACAATTCCTAACAACAACTTAAAACACCTTACGAAACCTTAAAACTCGATAATAAACCTAATGAATTCGTTGAAGTCGTTTGAACATCATACGATAACTCTACACATGTTACGACCCTTATGCGACATTAGCTACATGAAAAGCACGTTAGAATAATGTAAGGTGCGTTACAACTCCTATGAACACCTTACATCACCGTACAAAACTTTAAAACTCCATAATAAACCTAAAGAATTCGTTCGAGTCCTTTGAACGTCATACAACAACTTAACGTATCTTACGACTCTGTATGCCATATTAGCACCTAGAAAAGCACGTTAGTATAATGTACGACGCCTTACAACTCCTAACAACACCTTACAACACCATACGATACCTTAAAACTCCATTATAAACCTAATGATTTCGTCTGACTCCTTTGAACATCGTACGACAACTCAGGACATCTTATGACTCTATATGCACATTAGCACCTTGAAAAGAAAGTTAGTATAATGTAGGAGGCCTTACAATTCCTAACAACAACTTAAAACACCTTACGAAACCTTAAAACTCGATAATAAACCTATTGAATTCGTTGAAGTAGTTTGAACATCGTACGATAACTCTATACATGTTACGAATCTTATGCGACATTAGCTACATGAAAAGCGCTTTCGAATAATGCAGGGTGCGTTACAACTCCTATGAACACCTTACATCACCGTACGAAACTTTAAAACTCCATAATAAACCTAAAGAATTCCTCCGAGTCCTTTGAACGTCATACGGCAACTTAACGCATCTTACGACTCTGTATGCCATATTAGCACCTAGAAAAGCACGTTAGTATAATGTACGACGCCTTACAACTCCTAACAACACCTTTCAACACCGTACGATACCTTAAAACTCCATAATAAACCTAATGATTTCGTCTGACTCCTTTGAACATCGTACGACAACTCAGGACATCTTATGACTCTATATGCACATTAGCACCTTGAAAAGAAAGTTAGTATAATGTAGGACTCCTTACAATTCCTAACAACAACTTAAAACACCTTACGAAACCTTAAAACTCGATAATAAACCTAATGAATTCGTTGAAGTCGTTTGAACATCATACGATAACTCTAC
This sequence comes from Tagetes erecta, assembly GCA_030867185.1. Classification (NCBI taxonomy): domain Eukaryota; kingdom Viridiplantae; phylum Streptophyta; class Magnoliopsida; order Asterales; family Asteraceae; genus Tagetes; species Tagetes erecta. The sequence goes on along the minus strand of CM061493.1, from coordinate 29,299,021 downwards.
ACATGTTACGACCCTTATGCGACATTAGCTACATGAAAAGCACGTTAGAATAATGTAGGGTGCGTTACAACTCCTATGAACACCTTACATCACCGTAAGAAACTTTAAAACTCCATAATAAACCTAAAGAATTCGTCCGAGTCCTTTGAACGTCATACGGCAACTTAACGCATCTTACGACTCTGTATGCCATATTAGCACCTAGAAAAGCACGTTAGTATAATGTACGACGCCTTACAACTCCTAACAACACCTTACAACACCGTACGATACCTTAAAACTCCATAATAAACCTAATGATTTCGTCTGACTCCTTTGAACATCGTATGACAACTCAGGACATCTTATGACTCTATATGCACATTAGCACCTTGAAAAGAAAGTTAGTATAATGTAGGACGCCTTACAATTCCTAACAACAACTTAAAACACCTTACGAAACCTTAAAACTCGATAATAAACCTAATGAATTCGTTGAAGTCGTTTGAACATCATACGATAACTATACACATGTTACGACTCTTATGCGACATTAGCTACATGAAAAGCACGTTAGAATAATGTAGGGTGCGTTACAACTCCTATGAACACCTTACATCACCGTACGAAACTTTAAAACTCCATAATAAACCTAAAGAATTCGTCCGAGTCCTTTGAACGTCATACGGCAACTTAACGCATCTTATGACTCTGTATGCCATATTAGCACCTAGAAAAGCACGTTAGTATAATGTACGACGCCTTACAACTCCTAACAACACCTTACAACACCGTACGATACCTTAAAACTCCACAATAAACCTAATGATCGTCTGACTCCTTTGAACATCGTACGACAACTCAGGACATCTTATGACTCTATATGCACATTAGCACCTTGAAAAGAAAGTTAGTATAATGTAGGACGCCTTACAATTCCTAACAACAACTTAAAACACCTTACGAAACCTTAAAACTCGATAATAAACCTAATGAATTCGTTGAAGTCGTTTGAACATCATACGATAACTCTACACATGTTACGACCCTTATGCGACATTAGCTACATGAAAAGCACGTTAGAATAATGTAAGGTGCGTTACAACTCCTATGAACACCTTACATCACCGTACAAAACTTTAAAACTCCATAATAAACCTAAAGAATTCGTTCGAGTCCTTTGAACGTCATACAACAACTTAACGTATCTTACGACTCTGTATGCCATATTAGCACCTAGAAAAGCACGTTAGTATAATGTACGACGCCTTACAACTCCTAACAACACCTTACAACACCATACGATACCTTAAAACTCCATTATAAACCTAATGATTTCGTCTGACTCCTTTGAACATCGTACGACAACTCAGGACATCTTATGACTCTATATGCACATTAGCACCTTGAAAAGAAAGTTAGTATAATGTAGGAGGCCTTACAATTCCTAACAACAACTTAAAACACCTTACGAAACCTTAAAACTCGATAATAAACCTATTGAATTCGTTGAAGTAGTTTGAACATCGTACGATAACTCTATACATGTTACGAATCTTATGCGACATTAGCTACATGAAAAGCGCTTTCGAATAATGCAGGGTGCGTTACAACTCCTATGAACACCTTACATCACCGTACGAAACTTTAAAACTCCATAATAAACCTAAAGAATTCCTCCGAGTCCTTTGAACGTCATACGGCAACTTAACGCATCTTACGACTCTGTATGCCATATTAGCACCTAGAAAAGCACGTTAGTATAATGTACGACGCCTTACAACTCCTAACAACACCTTTCAACACCGTACGATACCTTAAAACTCCATAATAAACCTAATGATTTCGTCTGACTCCTTTGAACATCGTACGACAACTCAGGACATCTTATGACTCTATATGCACATTAGCACCTTGAAAAGAAAGTTAGTATAATGTAGGACTCCTTACAATTCCTAACAACAACTTAATACACCTTACGAAACCTTAAAACTCGATAATAAACCTAATGAATTCGTTGAAGTCGTTTGAACATCATACGATAACTCTACACATGTTACGACCCTTATGCGACATTAGCTACATGAAAAGCACGTTAGAATAATGTAGGGTGCGTTACAACTCCTATGAACACCTTACATCACCGTAAGAAACTTTAAAACTCCATAATAAACCTAAAGAATTCGTCCGAGTCCTTTGAACGTCATACGGCAACTTAACGCATCTTACGACTCTGTATGCCATATTAGCACCTAGAAAAGCACGTTAGTATAATGTACGACGCCTTACAACTCCTAACAACACCTTACAACACCGTACGATACCTTAAAACTCCATAATAAACCTAATGATTTCGTCTGACTCCTTTGAACATCGTACGACAACTCAGGACATCTTATGACTCTATATGCACATTAGCACCTTGAAAAGAAAGTTAGTATAATGTAGGACGCCTTACAATTCCTAACAACAACTTAAAACACCTTACGAAACCTTAAAACTCGATAATAAACCTAATGAATTCGTTGAAGTCGTTTGAACATCATACTATAACTATACACATGTTACGACTCTTATGCGACATTAGCTACATGAAAAGCACGTTAGAATAATGTAGGGTGCGTTACAACTCCTATGAACACCTTACATCACCGTACGAAACTTTAAAACTCCATAATAAACCTAAAGAATTCGTCCGAGTCCTTTGAACGTCATACGGCAACTTAACGCATCTTATGACTCTGTATGCCATATTAGCACCTAGAAATGCACGTTAGTATAATGTACGACGCCTTACAACTCCTAACAACACCTTACAACACCGTACGATACCTTAAAACTCCACAATAAACCTAATGATCGTCTGACTCCTTTGAACATCGTACGACAACTCAGGACATCTTATGACTCTATATGCACATTAGCACCTTGAAAAGAAAGTTAGTATAATGTAGGAGGCCTTACAATTCCTAACAACAACTTAAAACACCATACGAAACCTTAAAACTCGATAATAAACCTAATGAATTCGTTGAAGTAGTTTGAACATCGTACGATAACTCTATACATGTTACGAATCTTATGCGACATTAGCTACATGAAAAGCGCTTTCGAATAATGTAGGGTGCGTTACAACTCCTATGAACACCTTACGTCACCGTACGAAACTTTAAAACTCCACAATAAACCTAAATAATTCCTCCGAGTCCTTTGAACGTCATACGGCAACTTAACGCATCTTACGACTCTGTATGCCATATTAGCACCTAGAAAAGCACGTTAGTATAATGTACGACGCCTTACAACTCCTAACAACACCTTACAACACCGTACGATACCTTAAAACTCCATAATAAACCTAATGATTTCGTCTGACTCCTTTGAACATCGTACGACAACTCAGGACATCTTATGACTCTATATACACATTAGCACCTTGAAAAGAAAGTTAGTATAATGTAGGACTCCTTACAATTCCTAACAACAACTTAATACACCTTACGAAACCTTAAAACTCGATAATAAACCTAAAGAATTCGTTGAAGTCGTTTGAACATCATACGATAACTCTACACATGTTACGACTCTTATGCGACATTAGCTACATGAAAAGCACGTTAGAATAATGTAGGGTGCGTTACAACTCCTATGAACACATTACATCACCGTAAGAAACTTTAAAACTCCATAATAAACCTAAAGAATTCGTCCGAGTCCTTTGAACGTCATACGGCAACTTAACGCATCTTACGACTCTGTATGCCATATTAGCACCTATAAAAGCACATTAGTATAATGTACGACGCCTTACAACTCCTAACAACACCTTACAACACCGTACGATACCTTAAAACTCCATAATAAACCTAATGATTTCGTCTGACTCCTTTGAACATCGTACGACAACTCAGGACATCTTATGACTCTATATGCACATTAGCACCTTGAAAAGAAAGTTAGTATAATGTAGGACGCCTTACAATTCCTAACAACAACTTAAAACACCTTACGAAACCTTAAAACTCGATAATAAACCTAATGAATTCGTTGAAGTAGTTTGAACATCATACGATAACTATACACATGTTACGACTCTTATGCGACATTAGCTACCTGAAAAGCACGTTAGAATAATGTAGGGTGCGTTACAACTCCTATGAACACCTTACATCACCGTACGAAACTTTAAAACTCCATAATAAACCTAAAGAATTCGTCCGAGTCCTTTGAACGTCATACGGCAACTTAACGCATCTTACGACTCTGTATGCCATATTAGCACCTAGAAAAGCACGTTAGTATAATGTACGACGCCTTACAACTCCTAACAACACCTTACAACACCGTACGATACCTTAAAACTCCACAATAAACCTAATGATCGTCTGACTCCTTTGAACATCGTACGACAACTCAGGACATCTTATGACTCTATATGCACATTAGCACCTTGAAAAGAAAGTTAGTATAATGTAGGACGCCTTACAATTCCTAACAACAACTTAAAACACCTTACGAAACCTTAAAACTCGATAATAAACCTAATGAATTCGTTGAAGTCGTTTGAACATCATACGATAACTCTACACATGTTACGACCCTTATGCGACATTAGCTACATGAAAAGCATGTTAAAATAATGTAAGGTGCGTTACAACTCCTATGAACACCTTACATCACCGTACAAAACTTTAAAACTCCATAATAAACCTAAAGAATTCGTCCGAGTCCTTTGAACGTCATACAGCAACTTAACGTATCTTACGACTCTGTATGCCATATTAGCACCTAGAAAAGCACGTTAGTATAATGTACGACGCCTTACAACTCCTAACAACACCTTACAACACCGTACGATACCTTAAAACTCCATAATAAACCTAATGATTTCGTCTGACTCCTTTGAACATCGTACGACAACTCAGGACATCTTATGTGTCTATATGCACATTAGCACCTTGAAAAGAAAGTTAGTATAATGTAGGAGGCCTTACAATTCCTAACAACAACTTAAAACACCTTACGAAACCTTAAAACTCGATAATAAACCTAATGAATTCGTTGAAGTCGTTTGAACATCGTACGATAACTCTACACATGTTACGAATCTTATGCGACATTAGCTACATGAAAAGCGCTTTCGAATAATGTAGGGTGCGTTACAACTCCTATGAACACCTTACATCACCGTACGAAACTTTAAAACTCCATAATAAACCTAAAGAATTCGTCCGAGTCCTTTGAACGTCATACGGCAACTTAACGCATCTTATGACTCTGTATGCCATATTAGCACCTAGAAAAGCACGTTAGTATAATGTACGACGCCTTACAACTCCTAACAACACCTTACAACACCATACGATACCTTAAAACTCCATAATAAACCTAATGATTTCGTCTGACTCCTTTGAACATCGTACGACAACTCAGGACATCTTATGACTCTATATGCAGATTAGCACCTTGAAAAGAAAGTTAGTATAATGTAGGACTCCTTACAATTCCTAACAACAACTTAATACACCTTACGAAACCTTAAAACTCGATAATAAACCTAATGAATTCGTTGAAGTCGTTTGAACATCATACGATAACTCTACACATGTGTGACACCAGGCATTTTCAGGTTAACTCTGTTAACACAACTTCGTTATTTTCATTAATTTACCAATACCTGTACATGCACTACACTTTGTTGGAATTAAATTAATTATGTATTAATTATTATACTGTGATGATTTAAGGAATTATTCGGACCACAACAAGGGACATTTAACAAAATAATAATTTGGGGAATTTCTGGTTCACACGACTAGCGAACGTTACGACATATTAACGAGATAATATTTACGTGAATTATATACGTATATAAGAACGGGGTTCGGTATTGAATTAATTGAAAGTTATTTATTATAACTTTGGAATAAAAGGAAAAAATAAAACAAAACCAAAGGACTAGAGTGCAATTTGACAAAGTTGATTTCTTATAAACAATCAAACCCGTAAACCTAAATCGTTCACCATTTTCGCCGCACGTAACCCTCCACTTTCCGGTCACCCGTCACCATCTTTAGCGTCACTGATCATCCTCTCCCGCACTGTAGAACACCTCCGGCGAACACCATAACATGCCATCGTAGCATCTTACTCTCCCGCGTACTCGTTCCGTAAGTTTTTCCAACTCGTTTAGTTGTTCTAGCTCGTTACGGTCTCGACTCGCATTACGGTTTGGTTTCCTTTTAATATGGTTTGAACATGTGTATGTATACGGTGAATTGAATGAGTATATTTGAGTGTCGGGATTGGGCTCGGTTCGGGAGTTGTCTATTAATTTATGCGTAAATGTGTATATAAATGGTTGTTTATGTAAGAGTGAAGAGGAAGTAATGAATGTAACCTATGTAAAGTATGTATGTATTGTATATATGTATATCGTTCTTTATTGGTATGTATGTAATGTATGCATGCCATGTACATATATAGATATATAATGCGTTTGTAAATATGGGTAATCTGCACATAAGTGTAAAATCAGAAAAGAAAGCAGCATTAGATCATTTACACGTGAATTGTATGTATGTATTTTGAACGTATGTTTGTAAGGGAAATTTTATGCGTACGCGTGGACCGTCAAGAACAGAAGCAACAATTCATGTTACATAAATGAATGTATGTACATATGTATATAAAGTGAATCAACTATAACAACGATCGATCACGTGTATATATGTGCAAATATAGGTATAAGTGTGATCGAGTGTGGCGTTTGAAGATAATGAAAGTATATTACATTATGTGTAATTTATACTTGTGGTGTGCATGAACACATATATATGCATAGGTGTATGTATAGCATGACGTAGATTGACGATGATTGTATAAACTATATATGTATTCTGAGATGAAAAGTGCATATGTATGTGAAGTTATGATACGTAATATGTGTTATGTTTAAACTTATGTGATGGGTATTATTAAATGGAAAACCGAACTGAGTACGTGAAACCGTAGCAACTATTCAATATACCGATATGTATTATATATTCATATAAGTATAAATCCTTAGTTCACAACTAATGATAAATTATTAAACAGGTCGTAAGGCGACCTAGGATTCTTGTTTGTACATTTGCTGATATTTTGCTGTGCGCTTTAAAGGTGAGTTCACTAAACTACAATTTTACTATTGTACCCTTTTATGGGCTGAACACGGACGAATACTTTTACGGATTTACAAATTCTGTATGTCGCATGTCTGGATTAGAGCAACTTTTATTTTTGTTCATGAAAGACCTCATGGATACCTAGTTGACCGTTAGAATTTGTGAAATAGCGGGGGAATTTTGAGTAGTACTACTGGGTTTGACAAACCCCACCCGGGCTAGTCGCGCTAGCACGACAGAAGGACCTGTCAAACGGGTGTTGAATGACATAACATACTTACAGTGCATCCTGCTGGGATGTACGAACAGGCAAAATGCACTTAATGTGTACATACGTCAGCTTCGGTCAGATACATACGCCTCTAAGGACATGTGCTGTAGACTAGCTACCTACAATGACATACTTTATTTATATTTCTGCTTGCAATTGAACATACTTGATTTCATACTTACTATGTGAACTCACCAACCGTCGTGTTGACACTTGTTAGCCTTTCACTTTTTCAGGTCATTGATGTACAACTCACTTAGGACATGGCATGAAGTCACATCTTTTCATTTAAACATTTTCTTGCATTAAAAACCATGTTTGAGTTTAGCAACTATTTAAACTGTGTTCTTGTATTGGACGCGTGTACTGCGCATTTAGTTTCCATTTAATACTTTGACATTACATTTCGATTACGCTTCCGCAAACTTTTAAACGTTAACTCTGTAATAAATTTTCTCATTTAATGAGACACGCATGTTTTAAATTCATATAGTGTTGTTTGGTGTAACTAATGACTGAGATCCTGGTTTGTCACACATTTAACGGTAAAACTCCGTTAGTGGATTTTGGGGGTGTGACAGATTGGTATCAGAGCCATTAGTTATAGCGAACTAGGTTTGCATTGCATTGCATTCTAGACTATAACTGTACACTACATTAGTTGCACCGAGTGAAATATTTATGAACCTATTATTAGTTAGTGACTTGTACACACTTGATTTCAGAAAGGATGTTAGTTGCACTTGTATAAATTTATTTGTTACCCATATACATGTTATTTACACATACACACGCCTACGCTAGTATTACATGAAATGACCAACTTGTATTATATGACACATTAGGGAAAATACTTTTTAGGGACTTGCTCTGTTAGTGAAGCTTGAACTAGGTGTGTATTTTCTAGCTTCTAAATTGTTCATTGAAGTATGCATGAGACATGTTTGACCATGATTTTGTTGAAAAGTTAATCCGTTTTTAGGTCAATTTTTTTTAGGGACTTTAGTTAAGATATGTTTACATTTTATTATAACTTGAAACTTACAGCATTATGGCAACAAACTGGTTTCGTATGAAGCCTAAACAATTAACTTTTGAATTTTATCTACCTCATTACGGCAACCAACCGGCAGTGACCGATGCCTAAGGTACTGAGGTACACGAACAACAGTAACGGATTTTTATCCAGAAACTCATTCATACTGAGGTCTTGACTTAATACTAATGTGACCTACTATGTGCTATTACACATCACTTATTATATGACACATTCATATGCAATAACATGTCCTTTGATATGAGACATATTGTTAGTTGTAACATGTCACTTACTATGTGATCCACAACGTGCTATTTACTTAATTTGATATTACCACTGCTTATGCACATTGTACACTCGAATTGTGTTTAGACTAGTAGACTCACACTTGTTATGAACATACACTATAACTAATACATGCGACCCATTGATACACCACACTAATAGTCTGTTAGTGTCCTACACGTGTAGTATAGTTGCCTCATACTTATAAGTTTATCATACACTTATACACATTCAATGCTTGACATGGGATAGCAATATCATAAAGATGAATGCAGATCAAATAACATAATAAACAAAAGATCAATGTACCCAATGGGAGACAAAAATGGGGTGATTGTGTAAGGTAAATTGACGATTACGGGTGCGCAACGTAATGGTGAATTTACAGGTACATGATGATCCTGGCAAAATCTGCCATGTGGGTTATACTCAGAAAGAAACACAAAAGTGATGAATCAATCAATACAAATTAATCTGAAACAAACATTCATCTCTAAATAACGCACCGATACCAAGTTTATGCTTGACTGAACCCATAAATTCAATGTATGGATGGTATACAATTACAATACAACCTTTGATGGTATATGATAAGTCTATCTTTAAACTACATACATTTTACCTTATACACCTAAATTAAAGATAGTTGAAATCTTTCCTGGGTGACACACAAATAAGAACAAGAATCTATGTTGAAAACCTGATAATGTTTTACTACTACTATATTAGTTCCTTAATGATATGACTCATTCCACATATAATCAATATGAGTCCACCGGTTGAAACATTCACCTTACTGAAGTCATAAACTTATGATACATAATGAGATGCTTTAATTTATAGTCGGTGTACTATGACCTCTCTCCAACAGTCGGTAACATCTTAACATCATTGGTTCTTCAAATGAATGTTAAACAAACCCTATAATTTTTAGGATTCTATGGAGGAGTCTAATAAGGCTAGCAACCTATAATAAATATATATATATACATATATATATATATATATAATAAAACTCTTGTTGATACGATAAACCAACCGCGTAGTATTACTCATTCAAAAACTGTATTGCTTAAACCTTCATGTAAATACCTCGTAACATACCAAGCTCGTCCTAAAAGTACTTCACCTAACCATCACCTATTTTCAATTCTTCAAGATAAACAGAACTAAAAGTTGTTTTTGCTAATAAGTTACCCAAAAATAATCCTGACTCTTGTAAAACACGTTTTGGATTTAATTTAATTTATTTATTATTATCATCATTATTATTATTATCTTTAAAGTTCATATATTTAATTTAAAAACATTATCTATCTTCTGTACATCTTGATATATAATCAAACTTCTTTACCTGCTTAGTAGAGCAGAATCCAAGTTAAGCGTTCTTAAAGTCTCAAGGCAATGGTTATTTAGAATCGAACCACATGAAATTTCAATAGATAACCGATGTTACAGTATATATTACAACGTTACCACTTCACATAATATATATTCCTTTTCCTCAACCCTTTTAACGATTTAGTAAAGTAGACAAGAATGTTAGTAGGTGACAGGTACCCCTTCGAGGTGCTGGTGGTGTGGTGGGTTAGCTGCGGTACACCCTATATATAAACACTAACAGAACGTTGGACGTGGACCTAGAACCAAGGTAGTAGTTAACCCGAGAAATTCTTAAATATCACCCTCATACTATTACGAAACATCTGACTCTTACGAACTCTAGTTAGCCAAACATTCATAAGGTAAACTACTATATGCATAAACACTTTAAACTTCCTTGTATCCTTTATTCACAGTAACAACAAAAACCAAATGTTCCATAACTGACTCACGCATATAAGTTATGACTTTGAATACATTTCACGACCCCAAGGGTTCACGTGATAAATACCATCGTCAACAATGAACCACTAGTACCAACTAATGTTTTGATAAAGCTTTACTCATTACGGTCCATAATAACCACTTCCTATTATGTTTCATTCCTGGTAAGACCCTTCATGTGGGTTATACCCAGAAGCACAAAAGTGTAGAATAACTCAACACAAATCCACCTTAACAAAAGTCTATATGAAACGGAAATTTATTCTTAGGTAACGCACTAATATGAAGTTTATCCTCGACTACATTCGTTGAAACCCATCCATGGACGATAAAAAAAACAAACTTACAATACCACTACAGATGAGAAATAATACAAACTTAGATATGTACAAACTTCCCCACATCTAACTTACCGTACACATTCTACTATTGAAGTCGATCCATAATGACACGATCACAAGGTTTATGAATTATTTTGACAATTTAATAAGATTACACTGCTATATAGTAACTTCAATGTTAATGACTTATTCCCCCATATATAAATATGAATATCGAATATGTTCCATGGCTAAGGATTCACATGATAATTAGAACAATTCAAAATAAACAACTAATACCTCATCCATTAATGTTCAGGCTAATGACTTCTTATTTCGTTTATCCTAATACACATTTGTATCTGCTAAGAAACATTATAATTGATGCTCTCATTGTCATTTGACACTCCAACCAGGCAATATCTTTCTTTAGAAGCTCCAGTTTATGCAAGAAATTCTACCTTGTATGTAATTTACTTCTTGACCAAACTATTTGAGACACAATGTAAGCAATTAGCACCTAATCGTTCTAAACCATGAAAATCCTAATAGAGGAAACTGCATGTATAAAGAAATTGGTGAAGCCACACTACACAAGTAATGATATAACATGGGATCCTTTTCTAACCCCTTAGTGAACTTAGAACTGTAGACCTTAACTGAACTAATACCCCTCATCATCACCTCCTAAATGCTCAAATGGTGAATCTAAACACTACCGTACGATGAATCCCATTATAAAAAAAATCATGGCTTGAAGATTACTGTTTGAACCTGGAACCCTTACCTAGTATGTTAGGGAGCTAAAACCACAAATAATAAACTGAACTAAAACTATATCTCCATAAAGAATACCCGAAAAGTGAATCAAATCTTCACCTAATGTCGGCTTACGAATCTCATGGAACCTGCCTCTATGAGAAAATGGTTTGTTTATCGTATACTCCCTCACACCCTTGTAAACATTACCCTGGAGTTCAATTAAAATATGTGCCCATAAGAACACCTGGTTTCGACTAATGTTGTAGGAATTACAACGGAAATCACGTAACAACACGAGCTTGATAACACAGTAACACAACCATAAAACTATCCAGGTTAAAACACTAAACAACAAATTAAGAACTTTGTAATGAGATGATCAGCATGAAACTGTGATCATACGCATGAAGTGGAATGAAATACTGAGATATTGTAGTTGTAACAACTATGGAAACAAATGTATGGTGAAGTCTAAGATAATATTCTTGAAAACCTTCTCTGTAAGAAAATGCTTAGCATATCATATACCCCCCCCCCCCCCCGACACACTTCTAACTGTAACACTCAGATTCAATCAAAGAGAAAATAGATTTTACTCCAAAGGATTAGGAACACCTCATGTAACATAGACACTTTCATTTTAATACTACTTTAGTAAGCAAACATTAGTAACATTTTACCCTACGTTATCCAACCACTTTTCTATCGACCACAACGAATCATTAATATTTATTAAATTCCTTGATCATTCTTGCTTAATTCACGTACGTCCGAACATATAGATAGTATCAAAATTCATTCATCATCTGTTTTTAGAATGTCCATGACATCCTTAAGACCGCGTTTTGACAACGTTTCTTTAATAAAGTCAAGTACCTACACACGGTTTACCTTGTACACAAGTTGTCTTAGTTTAACAATCTATACCAACAAATGAACTCTTTAGTTAGGACTCGGTCCTCGGGTAGCTAAATAACAACGTGTAACTCATTACTCTAAATCCCCGAAACATACAGTGTAGAAATCGCTAGTTATAAATTCCATCCAAAAACTTTAGAATCCCAATGAAAACTATGATACACTAGACAACTTGAAATCCTGAGATCAGTTTTAAAAGATAAACAGGGTACACAAGCTCTCACCTGATGGAACACTCGTCGTCCTAATCAATGAACAACAACGTTTCACGAAAAAATCCGGGGGAACTATAGGCAACGAATTCAAAACACTTAAACACTGTAAGATCACTATAATCAAAGTTTGATAGAACTTAGAAGCATGGACCAGAGTCAACAGAGGAGTGTGTAAAATCAAATAATGTACAAGAATACTTAACTATTTCAAATGACAACATCTAATACTAATACCATTGGTTAAATTTTCGGGACGAAAATTCTTTCAACTGGGGGATGATGTGATATCCTAAAATTTCAGATTAACTCCGTTAACTAAATCCCGTTATTTATGTTAATGAAATTATACTCCACATTTACTTAGTTGAATTAAACGTGGTACTTGTTACAAAAACCGTTACATGAAACGGCAACCCAATGAGTTACCAGATCACGGGAGTTAATACACGAATATTGGTGAATTAATAAAATAATAAATCCAAACAACTAAATAAATATAAATTTAGTGAACTTATATGTTATGTGACTGAAATGTTTTCGGGAACAAGATGTGACAACTCGAAACCTATTTTAACAATCGTATCCAATTTTCGGGACGAAAATTCTTTCAAAAAGGGAATGATGTGACACCATACATTTTCAGGTTAACTCTGTTAACACAACTTCGTTATTTTCATTAATTTACCAATACCTGTACATGCACTACACTTTGTCGGAATTAAATTAATTATATATTAATTATTATACTGTGATGATTTAAGGAATTATTCGGACCACAACAAGGGACATTTAACAAAATAATAATTTGGGGAATTTCTGGTTCACACGACTAGCGAACGTTACGACATATTAACGAGATAATATTTACGTGAATTATATACGTATATAAGAACGGGGTTCGGTATTGAATTAATTGAAAGTTATTTATTATAACTTTGGAATAAAAGGAAAAAATAAAACAAAACCAAAGGACTAGAGTGCAATTTGACAAAGTTGATTTCTTATAAACAATCAAACCCGTAAACCTAAATCGTTCACCATTTTCGCCGCACGTAACCCTCCACTTTCCGGTCACCCGTCACCATCTTTAGCGTCACTGATCATCCTCTCTCGCACTGTAGAACACCTCCGGCGAACACCATAACATGCCATCGTAGCATCTTACTCTCCCGCGTACTCGTTCCGTAAGTTTTTCCAACTCGTTTAGTTGTTCTAGCTCGTTACGGTCTCGACTCGCATTACGGTTTGGTTTCCTTTTAATATGGTTTGAACATGTGTATGTATACGGTGAATTGAATGAGTATATTTGAGTGTCGGGATTGGGCTCGGTTCGGGTGTTGTCTATTAATTTATGCGTAAATGTGTATATAAATGGTTGTTTATGTAAGAGTGAAGAGGAAGTAATGAATGTAACCTATGTAAAGTATGTATGTATTGTATATATGTATATCGTTCTTTATTGGTATGTATGTAATGTATGCATGCCATGTACATATATAGATATATAATGCGTTTGTAAATATGGGTAATCTACACATAAGTGTAAAATCAGAAAGGAAAGCAGCATTAGATCATTTACACGTGAATTGTATGTATGTATTTTGAACGTATGTTTGTAAGGGAAATTTTATGCGTACGCGTGGACCGTCAAGAACAGAAGCAACAATTCATGTTACATAAATGAATGTATGTACATATGTATATAAAGTGAATCAACTATAACAACGATCGATCACGTGTATATATGTGCAAATATAGGTATAAGTGTGATCGAGTGTGGCGTTTGAAGATAATGAATGTATATTACATTATGTGTAATTTATACTTGTGGTGTGCATGAACACATATATATGCATAGGTGTATGTATAGCATGACGTAGATTGACGATGATTGTATAAACTATATATGTATTCTGAGATGAAAAGTGCATATGTATGTGAAGTTATGATACGTAATATGTGTTATGTTTAAACTTATGTGATGGGTATTATTAAATGGAAAACCGAACTGAGTACGTGAAACCGTAGCAACTATTCAATATACCGATATGTATTATATATTCATATAAGTATAAATCCTTAGTTCACAATTAATGATAAATTATTAAACAGGTCGTAAGGCGACCTAGGATTCTTGTTTGTACATTTGCTGATATTTTGCTGTGCGCTTTAAAGGTGAGTTCACTAAACTACACTTTTACTATTGTACCCTTTTATGGGCTGAACACGGACGAATACTTTTACGGGTTTACAAATTCTGTATGTCGCATGTCTGGATTAGAGCAACTTTTATTTTTGTTCATGAAAGACCTCATGGATACCTAGTTGACCGTTAGTATTTGTGAAATAGCGGGGGAATTTTGAGTAGTACTACTGGGTTTGACAAACCCCACCCGGGCTAGTCACGCTAGCACGACAGAAGGACCTGTCAAACGGGTGTTGAATGACCTAACATACTTACAGTGCATCCTGCTGGGATGTACGAACAGGCAAAATGCACTTAATGTGTACATACGTCAGCTTCGGTCAGATACATACGCCTCTAAGGACATGTGCTGTAGACTAGCTACCTACAATGACATACTTTATTTATATTTCTGCTTGCAATTGAACATACTTGATTTCATACTTACTATGTGAACTCACCAACAGTCGTGTTGACACTTGTTAGCCTTTCACTTTTTCAGGTCATTGATGTACAACGCACTTAGGACATGGCATGAAGTCACATCTTTTCATTTAAACATTTTCTTGCATTAAAAACCATGTTTGAGTTTAGCAACTATTTGAACTGTGTTCTTGTATTGGACGCGTGTACTGCGCATTTAGTTTCCATTTAATACTTTGACATTACATTTCGATTACGCTTCCACAAACTTTTAAACGTTAACTCTGTAATAAATTTTCTCATTTAATGAGACACGCATGTTTTAAATTCATATAGTGTCGTTTGGTGTAACTAATGACTGAGATCCTGGTTTGTCACACATTTAACCGTAAAACTCCGTTAGTGGATTTTGGGGGTGTGACAACATGTTACGACTCTTATGCGACATTAGCTACATGAAATGCACGTTAGAATAATGTAGGGTGCGTTACAACTCCTATGAACACCTTACATCACCGTAAGAAACCTTAAAACTCCATAATAACCCTAAAGAATTCGTCCGAGTCCCTTGAACGTCATACGGCAACTTAAAGCATCTTACGACTCTGTATGCCATATTAGCACCTAGAAAAGCACGTTAGTATAATGTACGACGCCTTACAACTCCTAACAACACCTTTCGACATCGTACGATACCTTAAAACTCCATAATAAACCTAATGATCGTCTGACTCCTTTGAACATCGTACGGCAACTCAGGACATCTTATGACTCTATATGCACGTTAGCACCTTGAAAAGAAAGTTAGTATAATGTAGGACGCCTTACAATTCCTAACAACAACTTAAAACACCTTACGAAACCTTAAAACTCGATAATAAACCTAATGAATTCGTTGAAGTCGTTTGAACATCATACGATAACTCTACACATGTTACGACTCTTATGCGACATTAGCTACATGAAAAGCACGTTAGAATAATGTAGGGTGCGTTACAACTCCTATGAACACCTTACATCACCGTAAGAAACTTTAAAACTCCATAATAAACCTAAAGAATTCGTCCGAGTCCTTTGAACGTCATACGACAACTTAACGCATCTTACGACTCTGTATGCCATATTAGCACCTAGAAAAGCACGTTAGTATAATGTACGACGCCTTACAACTCCTAACAACACCTTACAACACCGTACGATACCTTAAAACTCCATAATAAACCTAATGATTTCGTCTGACTCCTTTGAACATCGTACGACAACTCAGGACATCTTATGTGTCTATATGCACATTAGCACCTTGAAAAGAAAGTTAGTATAATGTATGAGGCCTTACAATTCCTAACAACAACTTAATACACCTTACGAAACCTTAAAACTCGATAATAAACCTAATGAATTCGTTGAAGTCGTTTGAACATCATACGATAACTATACACATGTTACGACTCTTATGCGACATTAGCTACATGAAAAGCACGTTAGAATAATGTAGGGTGCGTTACAACTCCTATGAACACCTTACATCACCGTAAGAAACTTTAAAACTCCATAATAAACCTAAAGAATTCGTCCGAGTCCTTTGAACGTCATACGGCAACTTAACGCATCTTACGACTCTGTATGCCATATTAGTACCTAGAAAAGGACGTTAGTATAATGTACGACGCCTTACAACTCCTAACAACACCTTACAACACCGTACGATACCTTAAAACTCCATAATAAACCTAATGATTTCGTCTGACTCCTTTGAACATCGTACGACAACTCAGGACATCTTATGACACTATATGCACATTAGCACCTTGAAAAGAAAGTTAGTATAATGTAGGACGCCTTACAATTCCTAAAAACAACTTAAAACACCTAACGAAACCTTAAAACTCGATAATAAACCTAATGAATTCGTTGAAATCGTTTGAACATCGTACGATAACTCTATACATGTTACGACTCTTATGCGACATTAGCTACATGAAAAGCACGTTAGAATAATGTAGGGTGTGTTACAACTCCTATGAACACCTTACATCACCGTACGAAACTTTAAGACTCCATAATAAACCTAAAGAATTCGTACGAGTCCTTTGAACGTCATACGGCAACTTAACGCATCTTACGACTCTGTATGCCATATTAGCACCTAGAAAAGCACGTTAGTATAATGTACGACGCCTTACAACTCCTAACAACACCTTACAACACCGTACGATACCTTAAAACTCCATAATAAACCTAATGATCGTCTGACTCCTTTGAACATCGTACGACAACTCAGGACATCTTATGACTCTATATGCACGTTAGCACCTTGAAAAGAAAGATAGTATAATGTAGGACGCCTTACAATTCCTAACAACAACTTAAAACACCTTACGAAACCTTAAAACTCGATAATAAACCTAATGAATTCGTTGAAGTCGTTTGAACATCATACGATAACTCTACACATGTTACGACTCTTATGCGACATTAGCTACGAAAAGCACGTTAGAATAATGTAGGATGCGTTACAACTCCTATGAACACCTTACATCACCGTAAGAAACTTTAAAACTCCATAATAAACCTAAAGAATTCGTCCGACCTTTGAACGTAATACGGCAACTTAACGCATCTTACGACTCTGTATGCCATATTAGCACCTAGAAAAGCACGTTAGTATAATGTACGACGCCTTACAACTCCTAACAACACCTTACAACACCGTAGGATACCTTAAAACTCCATAATAAACCTAATGATTTCGTCTGACTCCTTTGAACATCGTACGACAACTCAGGACATCTTATGTGTCTATATGCACATTAGCACCTTGAAAAGAAAGTTAGTATAATGTAGGAGGCCTTACAATTCCTAACAACAACTTAATACACCTTACGAAACCTTAAAACTCGATAATAAACCTAATGAATTCGTTGAAGTCGTTTGAACATCATACGATAACTCTACACATGTTACGACTCTTATGCGACATTAGCTACATGAAAAGCACGTTAGAATAATGTAGGGTGTGTTACAACTCCTATGAACACCTTACATCACCGTACGAAACTTTAAGACTCCATAATAAACCTAAAGAATTCGTACGAGTCCTTTGAACGTCATACGGCAACTTAACGCATCTTACGACTCTGTATGCCATATTAGCACCTAGAAAAGCACGTTAGTATAATGTACGACGCCTTACAACTCCTTACAACACCTTACAACACCGTACGATACCTTAAAACTCCATAATAAACCTAATGATCGTCTGACTCCTTTGAACATCGTACGACAACTCAGGACATCTTATGACTCTATATGCACGTTAGCACCTTGAAAAGAATGTTAGTATAATGTAGGACGCCTTACAATTCCTAACAACAACTTAAAACACCTTACGAAACCTTAAAACTCTATAATAAACCTAATGAATTCGTTGAAGTCGTTTGAACATCATACGATAACTCTACACATGTTACGACTCTTATGCGACATTAGCTACGAAAAGCACGTTAGAATAATGTAGGATGCGTTACAACTCCTATGAACACCTTACATCACCGTAAGAAACTTTAAAACTCCATAATAAACCTAAAGAATTCGTCCGACCTTTGAACGTAATACGGCAACTTAACGCATCTTACGACTCTGTATGCCATATTAGCACCTAGAAAAGCACGTTAGTATAATGTACGACGCCTTACAACTCCTAACAACACCTTACAACACCGTACGATACCTTAAAACTCCATAATAAACCTAATGATTTCGTCTGACTCCTTTGAACATCGTACGACAACTCAGGACATCTTATGTGTCTATATGCACATTAGCACCTTGAAAAGAAAGTTAGTATAATGTAGGACGCCTTACAATTCCTAACAACAACTTAAAACACCTTACGAAACCTTAAAACTCTATAATAAACCTAATGAATTCGTTGAAGTCGTTTGAACATCATACGATAACTCTACACAAGTTACGACTCTTATGCGACATTAGCTACGAAAAGCACGTTAGAATAATGTAGGATGCGTTACAACTCCTATGAACACCTTACATCACCGTAAGAAACTTTAAAACTCCATAATAAACCTAAAGAATTCGTCCGACCTTTGAACGTAATACGGCAACTTAACGCATCTTACGACTCTGTATGCCATATTAGCACCTAGAAAAGCACGTTAGTATAATGTACGACGCCTTACAACTCCTAACAACACCTTACAACACCGTACGATACCTTAAAACTCCATAATAAACCTAATGATTTCGTCTGACTCCTTTGAACATCGTACGACAACTCAGGACATCTTATGTGTCTATATGCACATTAGCACCTTGAAAAGAAAGTTAGTATAATGTAGGAGGCCTTACAATTCCTAACAACAACTTAATACACCTTACGAAACCTTAAAACTCGATAATAAACCTAATGAATTCGTTGAAGTCGTTTGAACATCATACGATAACTCTACACATGTTACGACTCTTATGCGACATTAGCTACATGAAAAGCACGTTAGAATAATGTAGGGTGCGTTACAACTCCTATGAACACCTTACATCACCGTAAGAAACCTTAAAACTCCATAATAAACCTAAAGAATTCGTCCGGGTCCTTTGAACGTCATACGGCAACTTAACGCATCTTACGACTCTGTATGCCATATTAGCACCTAGAAAAGCACGTTAGTATAATGTACGATGCCTTACAACTCCTAACAACACCTTACACCACCGTACGATACCTTAAAACTCCATAATAAACCTAATGATTTCGTCTGACTCCTTTGAACATCGTACGACAACTCAGGACATCTTATGACACTATATGCACATTGGCACCTTGAAAAGAAAGTTAGTATAACGTAGGACGCCTTACAATTCCTAAAAACAACTTAAAACACCTAACGAAACCTTAAAACTCGATAATAAACCTAATGAATTCGTTGAAGTCGTTTGAACATCGTACGATAACTCTACACATGTTACGAATCTTATGCGACATTAGCTACACGAAAAGCGCTTTCGAATAATGTAGGGTGCGTTACAACTCCTATGAACACCTTACATCACCGTACGAAACTTTAAAACTCCATAATAAACCTAATGAATTCGTCCGAGTCCTTTGAACGTCATACGGCAACTTAACCCATCTTACGACTGTGTATGGCATATTAGCATCTAGAAAAGCACGTTAGTATAATGTACGACGCCTTACAACTCCTAACAACACCTTACAACACCGTACGATACCTTAAAACTCCATAATAAACCTAATGATTTCGTCTGACTCCTTTGAACATCGTACGACAACTCAAGACATCTTATGTGTCTATATGCACATTAGCACCTTGAAAAGAAAGTTAGTATAATGTAGGAGGCCTTACAATTCCTAACAACAACTTAAAACACCTTACGAAACCTTAAAACTCGATAATAAACCTAATGAATTCGTTGAAGTCGTTTGAACATCGTACGATAACTCTACACATGTTACGAATCTTATGCGACATTAGCTACATGAAAAGCGCTTTCGAATAATGTAGGGTGCGTTACAACTCCTATGAACACCTTACATCACCGTACGAAACTTTAAAACTCTATAATAAACCTAATGAATTCGTCCGAGTCCTTTGAACGTCATACGGCAACTTAACCCATCTTACGACTGTGTATGGCATATTAGCATCTAGAAAAGCACGTTAGTATAATGTACGACGCCTTACAACTCCTAACAACACCTTACAACACCGTACGATACCTTAAAACTCCATAATCAACCTAATGATTTCGTCTGACTCCTTTGAACATCGTACGACAACTCAGGACATCTTATGACACTATATGCACATTAGCACCTTGAAAAGAAAGTTAGTATAATGTAGGACGCCTTACAATTCCTAAAAACAACTTAAAACACTTAACGAAACCTTAAAACTCGATAATAAACCTAATGAATTCGTTGAAGTCGTTTGAACATCGTACGATAACTCTATACATGTTACGACTCTTATGCGACATTAGCTACATGAAAAGCACGTTAGAATAATGTTGTGACACTCCGACCCGTACGAGAATAAAAAGACTTAAAAAAAATGTATTCTACGCGATACGCGCAGATGAGGCTCTAGCCTGCGCGTATCGCCTAAGGCGAGCAAACCCGGGTACGCAAAACAGGGGCAGCCGCAATATTCGACGAAACCACCCCTCCTACGCGATACGCGCAGGAGGAGTGTGGGCGTGCGCGTATCGCCTAGCACGTGTTCGGCAGCTATAAAAAGGGGGTCGACCCCCCTTCACTCTTGCACCATCTCACTCTCTCTCTAGTCTCTCTCTCTCTAAATTTCCGGCCCGAAACGTCCGGTGAAGTCCAGACAAAGTCTCGGCGGGTTTCCGACAAGAAACGGAAGCCTCCAAAAGCTCGGTTCAAGTGCGGTTTTGCTCACAAGGCGCTTACGGAGTATCTTCGGTGTTCGGTAAGACTCGTCTTTAGATTTCTTCGAATACTTACCATTTTATATATATATATATATACACCTTAGATATTAAACGGGACAGGAATCCCGTCGTTGTAGTAAACGGTGTCCTCCCACACACACGTGAGCTCGAGACTGCTAAACGAGGCGAAGTGCCGCTCAAGTCCAAAGAGACTTTCGTACCCAGACCCCACTCTGCTCGACTCATTAGGTAACATCTCAGATCTCGTACTCATTTAAGATATGTATGACTTAAGTCTGGAAAAACCAGGGTTTTAGAATAGAACATTCCTAGTCATATAATAGTATTAGGAGTACAATATGTTTTCAATGAACGATATGATTGTGTGAGAAACACAAAGATATAATGATGTGGCTTTTCAAATAAAATGATAAGGAGGATATAGGATAACCCTGACTCAGATGTTAAAGCACTCTGAGAAGAATGATTATACCAAGGACTAAAGTTATCGCCAAAGTCACGTAGTATGACTACGGCAATGCATCAGTGAGAAGAAACTGATAGGATTATCCCTAGGGGAACGAATCCTAATAAGTATGAAATGTTTTACAGGGTTGTCTTGATTAGCCACTAGCTTGTGATACGTAAACTACATCAGAAGGTGAGTCTAACCGCCCCTCTTTTATATGTTTTATGATTTCGGGGCTGTATCCGAGCTTGTATGAAAAGTATGAAATGTTTTATTATGTCTTGAATATGTATGTGGTTATAAGTAGATCGCTACCTGGTGATCAACGCATCTCAACTCCAGGTTCGTCCGGTTGTGGTGTGAGTTGGTCCGCGGTAATAAGCTTCGCGTTAAGAGTCGTCTCAATGAACGAGACGGCGGCTACATGCCACAGGGCAAGTCATTAAGGCAGGCTTTCGGGGGTAGATCTTCGAGAACTACCGGCCCGCCTCGGGATATGTATGCGTCTAGTTGGATCCAATTAGGTAGACTGATTGCTCGTAACTGGAAAGGCACCCGATGCCCGGGATGTTATGAAATGTTATGGCATGGATTTGCCATATAGGTGCCTTAGATAATCCTGTATGCGGTATACATATTAGCAGGCATTACGTCAGATGACGTCACCAAGTGGCGTAATGAAGAATTTACTTGTAGATAACTTATTGCCACACACATATATGAATAATGGTGTTTAAATGTTTTACATGTCTTACGTCACTGGTTACGACTCACCAACACATAGTTGTTGACGTCTTTAGCTCGTGATGCAGGTGAAAGAAATAACCGTGGACATTAGCTAGGAAGGCCTAGCTAGAGACGATCGAATGGTAGTACTCCACATAGGAGGAAGGAAGACGCTTGGAATTTAGTGTCTTAGTTTTGTTATGATGATGTAATACACTCACTTCGAGTGTCAGACAATGTTGTTACTTTAGACAATTAATGAAAGTTCAATTTGGGACCGTATTTGTGGTCTTTTTGTTAAGTCTTCCGCTACATTATTTTATTTGATTGGCTAATGTTATGCAACGTGTCAGGCCCTAGGAGTCGGGGTGTGACAGGTTGGTATCAGAGCCAATGGTTTTAGCGAATTAAGGTTCACATAGATCCTTAAGCTTTAACCGAGAGGCTCGAAAGACCACTAAGATAAGAAAAACCCTAGGAAATGTTATGAAATATGATGAGTAAATATTGATTGAACACCTAAGGAAATGAGACAGATACGCCTGATCAACGTAGTTGTCGATTATCCTTCGCGTGAGCATGAAAATAATTACAAGCCATATGGATTAACTTAGAAACCTCGTCAGGAAAGGCAAAGGAACTAGGCATTAATATTAATACGATACGAATATCATATGCTTATTTTTCGATTTATATAACAGGAAATGGCAGGAAAAAGCTTCCTCCTCAGAGCAATTGGTATGAGCAGATCGTCTTCCAAAAAGAGTAGTTCCAGTAGCAACAACACTGAAGAAGGGGAACGTTCTGTTCAACCGCGAGAGTCTCACTCACCCGATGCTTCGGGTTACTACACTCACATACCCTCACCTGCAAGGGCGATGAATGAACCCCAGCAGGAACCCGAACCCCAGCCTCGTCGTGCACGGACCAGGTTGGCCGCAAAGAAGACGTTTCGGAGAGGCCATGTGGAGAGATTTAGGCTCACAGAAGCTGACTGGACTGCGATTCGCGAGGCCGAAAACGCCAACGATGACGAAGAAGATGAGGAAGAGCATGGGGAACAACATGAGGAGGAACCTGAAGAAGAACCCGAAGAGCACCACTCTCCCATTTTTATGATGACTGATAGCGAAAGAGCGCGGATCCAAGCCGAAATGGAAAGCGATAACGAAGAAGTGGAACGCAACGAATATGAGGAGGAGCCTGCCGAAGATGGAGACGAAACCGGGGGCGAAGTCGATCACCATCACCATCCGGAGGAGTCCATTCCTATGGACTCTGAGTACAGCGACCAACCTTCGAGGGGAAAAGGGAAGAAGAAGATTAAGGAACTGTCAAGCGCCAAGTCACGCGCTATAACAATACCCAAGAGGGATCCTTATTTAGCACCATACGACTACAAGCAGCGGGAACGCGATGAGCTAGCCGAGGCAATGCGACGTAGTCATCATGAGTACTATCGTCAAGCCCACGCAGCCCCAGCTTACCCGCATCCCTCGATGTACCCGCCTGTTCCTACCTACCCTCAACCCTCAATGTACTCACAACCTCCACCTATGTATCCGTCGCCTCCTATGTACCAATCACCGCCGATGGGTTACGCTCCCCATCCGTACCCTATGTATCCATCCCCTCCATCATACGCTCCCTACCCATATTCCCCACCATCTTATGCTCACCCAGTCTATCCCCCTCCTAGTTATCAGTCACCTTATCCATATCTTCCAGAACCAGGGAGAAGCTCAATAGGGACAGGATCTTCTAGTCATCACTATAGCCTAGACCCTCCTAGGCGATCAACAGAAGATGCTAGGGTCATGGAACGATATCGAGTTCCACTTGAAAGTAATGAACAAAAGTACAAGGACGACGAAAAAGAAGAGTACTGGAGGAAATTCTTTGGGTAAAGATCAAGAAAAAGAAGAATTATATTATATTCTGAATTATGTTGTATTTGAATTCGAATTATGTTGTAATTTATTTTGAAACTATGTAATATCGCACTATGTTTTGCTGAATTGAAACTATGTTGTAACCTTGATTATGTTGTATTCGGATCATTATGTTGGAATTATTATGTTTGGAATTATGTTATAAATCCCTATCATATGTTTCAGTACTTGTATCTAAGGTATTAAATAAACCGTATTAAAGAAATTGTGTCTGACAAGGGAAAACGTTTAAATTATAGTATGGCTAAGGATAAAAGTAGCAAAGTGATTTCTGATATTGGACCATCCACAAGGGCCAAAAATAAAGAAACAGTTGACCCTGATCAAGGCAAGGAACCCTCCATTGAAGTTCACACAGAAGAGCCGCTAACCGCCGAACAGAATCAAGAGGCGGAACAAATGACTAAGTTTCAAGAAATGCTAACGGCAGGAATCACCGTAGCCATGCCGGCAATTATTGCGGGGGTCACGAAAGCTGTGCTGAACAGTGGAGAGTCAGGAAGCAATAAAAGGAGAGACTCAAAGAAGAGTGATACCAATTTCGATTTCACCATACCAAGAAGAGCAGCCATGGAAGCAGTAGCCCCAGTTCAGAGGATGACGATGAAGTTAACAAACCCAAGAAAGAAGCAGACCGAGACCCAAGAGCCAAGGGTTGCAGCTATAGGCATTACATGGCTTGCAAACCCGAACAATTCAGAGGAGATAAAACGGCTACTGATGCTCTGAGGTGGATTGAATAGATCGAGACTACCCTCGAGGTGAGTGGGTGCAGCGACGAGGATCGAGTCTTGTTTGCAACCCAATCTTTTAAGGGGTTGGCACACTCATGGTGGAAGACAGTGAAAGCATCGATGGACCCAAAGAAGGCATCTGCCATGGGCTGGAAGAATTTCCGTCAAAGATTCTTGGAGAAGTTTGTACCACATCATGAGATAGAACAGTTAGAAGATGAGTACCTCCACCTGGAGATGAAGGGGACGGATCACAAGAGATACACCGAACGCTTTCTAGAGTTAGTCGGATTGTTACCTGAATTCACGGGGTCTGAATCCAAGAAGGTTGGACGTTATATCTGGGGAGTCATCCCCGAGATCCGTGGAGACTTGCGGACCTCTAAGCCATCCACTCTTCAAGCATGATGTGTTGCAAAACACATGGGTTTAATATATATATTTAACCACATTTTAATCTTATTTTATGTAAATATATTTGGTTTTTAGTTATTTATTTTATTTTGTTTTGGTTTTAGGTAAGTTCAAATAAAAGAGGCGGATTCAGGACATAAACGGAAAGAAAATCAAGTGAAATCTGTTTTGGAGGCCAAGCCCAAGACCCATCGGGCCCAAAAGCCCATTTTCAGAAATCTGCCAGCCCGGAGGGCCACTGGGCGCCTATCCATCCTCCCCAGCGACCCGCTGGGGACCCTTGTTCACTGATTTTGGTGTAATCAGCCGTACGCGTGTCAGTCAGCCACACGGAGGGCCGCTGGGCGCCTATCCTTCCTCGCCAGCGACCCGCTGGGCCCCCAGACGCGTAAATCCCTAAAAATTCACTATATAAACAACATTTTGGGGACTTTTAGAGGGGCATCTCTTCATCCAAACACACAAAACGACTGAATACAAGGTTTTTGAGGGTTTGTGAGCATATTTGAGCTTTGATTCAAGGATTTAGAGGCTAAACTTAGAGATTTGAAGCTTGATCTTTGGGTTTAGAAGATGGATCTTGAAGATTGAAGCTTGGATTGAAGGTTTTGCTGCTGTTGGGTGAAGATCAAGGAAGAATTTGAAGATCTAGAGCTAATTTGGTGAAGATAAAGCATTGATTTGAAGATTGGAGGAGTTTTTGGTGGTTGGTGTATCTAAATTCCTCCTCTTTTGATCTTTGTTCATCTTCTATATATAATGTTGTTAGATCTAGTGATTATGATGCTTGATTTGATGATTGTGATGATGATTGGCTAGATTTAGTATGACTATTTAGGCATTATGGATGATTGATGATGATATGATGACTTTTGGTTTATTTTGATATGTTGGATGGATGTTTTATGTGAGAAAATTGGTTTATGATGATCTTGTATGCAATATGTGTGTTGACTTTATGATTCATGTTGAGATCTTGACTTGATTGTGGATAATATTATCTTGATTTGATAACTTGATAATAGATTTCACATTTTTGGTGGTTAGTCTACTAGATTTAATCATCATTTGAGTAGATCTAGGAATAGATACTCATAAGTTAAGATTGATTTGTGGATTTGAGCCAATGTGCTAGCCAGATTCGTTACCGGAAGGTGAGGATTTGTAGATTTCATCCTTTTGTTAGTTGGTTTAGGTTAAAATACTACGGGAGTAGGTTTTGCTTAATAAAAACTAGCAACTTGTGTTATCTAGTCTTGATTTATCATAAACCGATTGATCCCGTTATTTTAGTTTACTGATTGAGTCAGTTTCTAGGATAAATGGACTTGTAAGCCGAGAGGTGAGCCAGTTTAGGATCCCTTAGACATCCGGGAGTGATTTATCAACATTCCTCACATCGTTAGCTTCACATATCTATTTTAGGACTTTCTAGCACCCACGAGACCTTAGTAGTAGGTACTGATGTGTTAGATTGTTTTGAGTAGATATATTCTCAGATCCGGTGCCGACATATCTAGAAAACCGAGAATTGTCATATTATCATCAGGATTCCCGCCTAAATAGTCATCATTCCATCCATAGTTCTCTTTTAGCTTATTTTCGCCTTTAGCTTCCCTTTAGTTAAGTTTTTATCCGTAGTTTATTTTAGATAATTTTCTTTAGTTAAAATCTTATTTCTTAGAGTAATTTTAGATAAATTGTCTCTTGCTTGTTTAATTTAGTCTTTATAGTTAAAAATCCAAGTCTTTTACAACGGTTAGAAGTCGATAGAGATTCGGTATCAAAGGACGCCAAACTTAGATCTTTGGGTACGATATCCGGACTTACTTAACTTGCTACATACGACCGGTACACTTGCCGATTGTGTGAACTTGTTGGGTTTTTCCTTTTTACAAATTTAAAACCTGATTTTCTGATCCATACATCATTTTCATATACCATACGGTTCACATCAAGTTTTTGGCGCCGTTGCCGGGGATTTGAGCAATTTTGGCGACTTTGAGAAGATCCGAGTCGGGGGTCTAACCACTTTTTACTTGCTTTTTAGTTAATTATTTGTTTTTTTTATTATGCTTAGTTTAGTTTTTTAGTTTAGTTTCCACTACTTGCTATTTGAAATCCCTAGTTTTAGTGTCTTTGCTTGTTATTTGTTCTTTTAGTTAGTTTAGTTAATTGTAGTTAATTTAGTTAGTTTAGTTAGTTAGTAGTTTTAGCTTAACTCGTCATTTTCTCGCTTCTTTATTTCTTCTTTTTAGTGTCATTTTTTTTCTCTTCTTTATCTCTTCTTCTTAGTTTATGCGCCGCACCCGATCTTCCGGCCCACCCGAGTTTGTTTCTTTACCTAGCCCCGAACATCGTATCGACATTCCTGAGGAGCCAGAGTACGTTACTGAGACAGAGACCGACGATTCTGAGCATTCCGGATACACCGAGTACGCAAGCGGTTCTTATTCTGAGTCAGTTTCTTCCGAGTCAGTTTCTGTTCCCGATACCGTCATGGGTGATCAGCCACCTGTTCGTCGAGTCATTGCCGACTACGCCAGACCGACCGCGGCTGGTGCTAGATCTAGCGTTGCTTGTCCACCAATCCAGGCCAACAATTGGTCTATCCCACCTCAAATCATTTCAATGGTGACGAACACTGTTCAGTTTCACGGATTACCATCGGAGGATCCGAACTCTCATCTCTCACGTTTCGCACGTATTTGTGACACCTTCCAGGTAAATGGTGTTACTGAGAACGCATGCAAGTTGCGTCTTTTTCCATTCTCCCTCACTGATCGAGCCCACAGTTGGCTAGAGTCCCTCCCCCCAGGTTCCATTACCACTTGGGATTATATGCAGGAGAAGTTCTTGAAAAAGTACTTTCCTCCTGCTAAGACTGCACGTTTGAGGTGCTTGATCGAGTCTTTTCAGATGCGGCCAGACGAGACGTTTTATGAGACGTGGGAACGTTTCAAGGAGTTGCTGCATAACTGTCCCCACCATAGTATTGAGTCTTGGTCGTTAGTTGAGAAATTCTACAATGGTGTCACTCCTGCGATTAGGAACATCATAAATACCACAGCCGGTGGCAATCTGTTGACCACAAAGACTGTTGAGGAGTGCAATGATTTATTTGAGGATCTCGCCATGAGCAGCTTTGAGTACCCGGATACTCGAGCTCCAGTTACTTCCACACCACGTGGAGTACATCAGGTTGATTCCAATACTGCTCTGTTAGCGCAGGTCGAGGCGTTGACAAAGATGGTGAAAGATTTGCAGCAGAAGAAGGTGCAGACTTGTGAGATTTGTAGAGGTGCACATGATACTGTTGATTGTCCGATTGCCCCCACCGATGATGTTGAGCACGTTGATTATGCAGGGGGCAAGTCTATTGGTTCTTATGGTCAGGGTGATTATTCCAGTGGTCAGACGAGATTTCAGAATACTGCTTTTGGCAATTCTTACAATCCTAACTGGAAGAATCATCCTGGATTTAGTTGGAGAAATCAGAATCCACCGGGATTCCAGCAGCGTTCTCAGGGTTCGTATCAGGGTCAGGGTAGTAGTTCAGGAGGCGGGTCATATCAGGGTCAGGGTATTAGTTCGAGTGGTGGTATGCAGGGAGAAAGAAAGAGTTCGTTGGAAGAGATGATGGCGCAGTAGGCTCAAGCATTGACACAGTTTATGACGCAACAGACTCAGCATCAACAAGAGTCGAACGCCAAGTTTAGAGAGTATGATACATTGATCCATAGTCAGGGTAATGCATTGAAGAACCTTGAAAGGACTATGGGTCAGATCGCGAGTTCTTTGACTGAGAGGCAGGCAGGTTCTCTTCCGGCTCACACGGAGAAGAACCCAAATGCGCACCATCAGGCCAATGCGATTGTTACTAGGAGTGGTAGGACACTTGGTGAGGTTGAGAAACCCGTTCCGTATACTGATGATGAGGTTGATGAGGAGATAGAGATGGAGGCTCCTGCTGGTACGGTGCATTCTAGGCTCCGCCCAACAAGTACAGCACAGCCAGCAGGACCTGAGATAGTTGAGGCTGAGAAAGTGGTTGAGAGAGCTACTGAGGGACCAATAGTGTCTAGGAGGAGGTATGAGCCACCGATTGATATTAGTAAACTTCCATATCCTGGTAGGGTGGCTCAGCACCGTTATGATGAGCAGTACGGGAAGTTCCTTGAGATCTTTAAACAACTCAAGGTGAACTTACCTTTTGTGGAAGCACTCCAGCATATGCCGAAATATGCTAAGTTCCTCAAGGATCTTCTTACAAATAAGAAGAAGTTAGAGCAAATTTCGAGAGTGACCTTGAGTGAGGAGTGCTCGGCAGTGGTTCAGAACAAGTTACCGCAGAAGATGACTGATCCGGGTAGTTTCACTATCCCATGTTTTATTGGTAGCTTATCTGTTACCAATGCTCTTGCTGATCTAGGTGCTAGCATCAATTTGATGCCATACTCTGTTTATGCAAAGCTAGACCTAGGTGACTAGGTGAGCTTCTTCCCACTCGCATGAGCATTCAGTTGGCTGATCGATCAGTCAAATATCCACGGGGAATTGTGGAGAATATGTTGGTGAAAGTTGACAAGTTTGTCTTCCCCGTGGATTTCGTAATTCTAGATATGGATGAGGACGACCGCGTTCCATTGATTCTTGGTCGTCCATTCTTAGCTACTGCTGGAGCATTGATTGATGTTTCTGATGGTAAGCTCACTCTGAGAGTGGCTGATGAGACTGTGACATTTGATGTTGCTCGTTCCATGCGACACACCCATGAGCAGGATGATACATTATACTTTGTGGATACGCTCTGGTCACATGTTTCAGGCACTATCAAGAGTTTGGTGACATTTGATCACACTGATACTCAGATCTTGGTTAGGGAGAACCAGGAAATAGAGATGACCGCTTATTCCCATGAGCGTGATCTGCGAGTTCTGGCTAGTAAGCCTCCCCAAGAGGATGAGGTATGTGAGGTGATTGTTCGTGATGATCCGGCTGAAAAGCCATCTGTTGAGATTCCTCCTTCTTTAGAGCTTAAGGATTTACCTTCTCATCTTGAGTATGCATTCTTGGGTGAGGGATCCCAATTGCCTGTCATTATTTCTTCTGATTTGACAGAGGGTGAGAAGATGAGGTTGATCAGTGTGCTAAAGGCTCATAAGCAGGCGATTGCCTGGAAGTTGATGGATATCAAGGGCATAAGCCCTTCCTTCTGTACTCACAATATCTTGATGGAGGAGGATTACAAAACTGTGAGGCAACCTCAGAGACGACTGAATCCCAATATGCAGGAGGTTGTGAAGAAGGAGGTGATAAAGTTGTTGGATGCCGGACTCATCTATCCTATTTCTGATTCTAAATGGGTGAGTCCCGTTCAGGTTGTCCCTAAAAAGGGAGGGATGACAGTGGTTCGGAATGAGAGGAATGAGTTAATTCCTACTCGTACAGTTACCGGATGGCGAGTCTGCATTGATTATCGCAAACTCAATGATGCTACTCGAAAGGACCACTTTCCGTTGCCCTTTATTGATCAGATGCTGGAGCGTTTATCTGGGAAACAGTTCTACTGTTTTCTTGATGGTTTCTCAGGTTATTTCCAGATCCCCATTGCACCGGAGGATCAAGAAAAGACCACGTTTACATGTCCGTATGGCACATTTGCGTACCGACGCATGCCTTTTGGGCTATGTAACGCTCCAGCCACTTTCCAGCGATGTATGGTCGCCATCTTTCATGATATGATCGAGGACTCCATGGAGGTTTTCATGGATGATTTTTCTGTATTCGGGAGTTCCTTTGATTCATGTCTTTCAAATCTGGAGCGTATGTTAGCACGTTGTGAGGAGACGAACCTGATGCTTAACTGGGAGAAATGTCATTTTATGGTTCGTGAAGGTATTGTGCTAGGGCACAAGGTCTCGGAGGCAGGGCTCGAGGTTGACAGAGCCAAGATTGAGACTATTAGCAAGCTTCCACCTCCCACATCTGTGAGATCTATTCGGAGTTTCCTTGGACATGCGGGTTTCTACCGCCGTTTCATCAAGGATTTCTCCAAGATTTCCCGTCCGATGACTAGACTACTCGAAAAGGATGTGCCTTTCGAGTTTGATGCCGGTTGTTTGAGTGCATTTGAGCTCCTGAAGGAGAAGCTTGTTAATGCACCGATCATGGTAGCTCCCGATTGGAGTTTACCATTTGAGATCATGTGTGATGCGAGCGATTATGCCATTGGAGCGGTCTTGGGTCAGCGTAGGGACAAGCATTTCCATCCCATTTATTACGCAAGCAAGACGCTCAATGATGCTCAGGAGAATTACACAACCACGGAGAAGGAGTTGCTCTCGGTGGTCTTCGCGTTTGATAAATTCCGATCCTATTTAGTTCTTTCGAAGACCATCATTTACACTGATCATGCAGCCCTTCGCTTTTTGTTTAGCAAGCAGGATGCGAAACCAAGACTTATTCGTTGGATTCTGTTGCTACAAGAGTTTGACATTGAGATACGTTACAAGAAAGGAACTGAGAATGTCGCGGCTAATCATCTATCTCGACTTGAGGATCCGGAGCGTGAGGAGATACGTATTGATTTGATTGATGATCAGTTTCCACATGAGATGTTGATGGTGTTAAGCACACAGGAGCAAGGTTTACCATGGTTTGCTGATCTGGCAAACTATCTATCACACGGATATCTGGTTCAGGGTTTGACGCATCAGCAAAAGAAGAAACTTTTTGCTGATGTGAAGCATTATATATGGGATGATCCTTATCTGTTTAGGATTGGCGCTGATCAGATAGTCCGTAGGTGTGTTTTTGGAGATGAGGCGAGGTCAGTATTGAAACACTGCCATGAGGGACCTACTGGTGGTCATCATGGTGTGAGTGTGACTGCGAGAAAAGTATTTGATGCAGGCTTTTACTGGCCTTCCATTTATCATGATGCTCGGGAGATGATTAGAGCATGTGATGCTTGCCAGAGGGTTGGCAATATCTCATCTCGTGATGAGATGCCCCAGACCGTTAGCCAGGTGGTTGAAGTTTTTGACATATGGGGTATTGATTTCATTGGCCCATTCCCGAATTCACGTGGGAACAAGTACATCCAGGTGGCCGTTGAATATGTTTCAAAGTGGGTTGAGGCTCAAGCCTTACCCACTAATGATGCCAGGGTTGTAGTTAGATTTTTGAGGAGGTTGTTTGCACGTTTTGGTGTCCCCAAAGCAATTATCAGTGATAGAGGTACTCAC
Organism: Tagetes erecta; assembly: GCA_030867185.1. Lineage (NCBI taxonomy): Eukaryota > Viridiplantae > Streptophyta > Magnoliopsida > Asterales > Asteraceae > Tagetes > Tagetes erecta. The sequence goes on along the minus strand of CM061493.1, from coordinate 29,265,651 downwards.
TTCTGCAACGCGCAGATGGATCGAGCATTGCAGAGATATTGGGTGACCCATCGTTTTGCTACAGCTTATCACCCACAGACGAGTGGGCAAGTGGAAGTGAGTAACCGGGGCATCAAGCGTATTCTGGAGAAAACGGCCGGAGCCAATCGAAAGGATTGGTCCGACAAGTTAGATGACGCTCTTTGGGCTTTCCGTACGGCTTATCGGACACCGACTGGTTCTACACCGTTTCGGTTGATTTACGGGAAAGCCTGTCATCTTCCTGTTGAGTTAGAGCACCGTGCATCTTGGGCTTTACAGACGGTGAACCTAGACGCATCGAGTGCTAGAGATCACCGATTCCATCAGATACACGAATTAGAGGAGTTGAGGGACCACGCCTATGTACATTCATATGATTATAAAATGAAGACAAAGGCGCGTCATGATCGACACTTGAAAGGTACAAAAACCTTCAAGTGTGGGGATCAGATTCTTGTATTCAACTCCCGGATGAGATTGTTTCCCGGGAAGTTGAAATCTCGATGGTCCGGCACGTTTACTGTTCGAGAGGTTTTTCCATATGGGACTGTCGAGATTGAAGACGATGAGAGAGCATGGAAAGTAAACGGTCATAGGTTAAAGTTATATGTGAGAGGTACGTGTGTCGAGGATCGAGGGGAGGTCTTGCGCCTCGATTTGATTGATACTTGAGTGTTTGAGAGGTCTCACCATTGTACATAGTAGTCGTATTTTTAATTTTTATTTTATTTTATTTTATTTTATTTTAAATCTAACCACTTCCGTACTCAATCTCCATTCGGGAGTGGTTCGGTTTTCTTTAGTTAGTTTTATTTTAGTAAAAAAAAAAAAAAAAAGAAGATAACAAGGGTCGTATAAATAATAGTTAGCGTGTTTTTAAGTTTTGGGTTTATGTTTCGATTTTTTTTAGTTTTATTTTAATTAGGAATCGAGTGCATGACATGGAGTCTTAGTTCATTTTTAGGTCTCATTTGACTATTCAAAATCGTATTTTTTTTAGAGGTTATTAAACAATACATTTGAAGTATAATAATAGTATTTTATAATTGTTTGTTTGCTTCCACCAGCGACCCGCTGGTGGAATTGAAAGAAACAAATCAACAGTGTATCATCACACTCATTCCTTCATCATCACCATACAGCCATACCACTCACCCTTCTCTACTTCCACAATACCACTCACTGATTCACCACACCTCACCACCATCGACCTTCATCTCCGCCCCTATTCCTTCCTCCGCCGCTCCATCACAAACCACCCCTGTTCACCCACCATCTCCGAGCATCACCATCTTCAGCGTTTCTACAACAAACCACCACCATCAACCGTGCTTCGCCAAAACACCCAGTAGTAGACCACCATTGGTGTTTCCGCTGCTGTTCTGCACCCACCCTCAGCCGCTAGTCCTCACCAACACCACCACAGCCGCCGCATCATTACCCTTCGCCACACCCTCCATTTTCACCTCTACTCGTCTCCATCTCCGCCCCTGTTAATCACCCACCCACCTCCACCGCACCTGCTACTGCTCAGCATCAACAGCAACCACCGCCGCACCACACCACTGTACATCCATCTCAGCCCGTCCATCTGCGCATCCCAACCATCTCCGGCGCAGCACCATTGCAACAACAACCCGCACCCACCATCGTTCTCTGTCTTCATCAACAACAATCTCCCCTATTTCAGCCACAGCACCACTGTTGCACCAGTCTGCCGCTGTTGTTCTGCTGTTACAGCCACAACCACACCATTTCTTCCTAATTCACACTTTCACTTCAAATTTCAGGTTACAAATTTCTTTAAATCAGTTAGATTAGGAGTTATTTTAGTTTAATTTTATCTTAATCGCAATAGATTATGGCTCAATTAGGTTTAGTTTAGTAGTTTAGAGATTACCTGTTAGTTTTAGGGTTCTTGGCTTGATTTGTTTTGGGTGTTTTGTTTGATAGTAGGTATGGATTGAATGCATTGATCTCATGGATGTGTTATTTGTGTGAATCAAACGGTTTTTGAGAGGCTAAAATGACTAAATTTTGATTCAAGGATTTTGGTAGCTTAAGAATTGGGGATTTTTGTGAATTTGGAGGATTGATTGTCTTTGGATGTTTAAAAGGCAAAACCAGACCACCCTCGTACTCAATCTCCATTCGGGGGTGGTCGGGTCGGGTTATATTGCAAAAACAAAGCCCCCATTTTCAATTTTCTTTAAAAATTATAAAAATACAAAAATATTTTTGTAAATAGTCTTCTTTTATTTCAAAAATACAAAAACATTTGAAAAACTTAAAAAAACAAACACAAAAAGATTTTCTTTTGTTTTTTTTATTGGTAGTTAAGTTTATTTAGGTTAAATTGCTAATTCGTTTTTATTAGAGCTAGTTAACTTTGTAAATAGTAATGTTAGTTTAATTTTAGTTAAGAGTAGTGTAATTTGTTGATGTTGGGTGCTTAAAAGACCACAATCGATCACTCCCGTACTCAATCTCCATTCGGGAGTGATTAGATTCATCCAGTTGGTGTGGTTATGTATAGTTTATTTCAGTTCTTTTTATTATCTTTATTGTATATATCTAATGTTATTTTGTTTGGTTGTGCTTGGATGATTCTCTTCGACGCGCTTGAATTGGATTTATATTATATATTCTTGAGAGATCTTTCTACACTGGTCTTCGTCTCTTTTTTTTTTCTACGCCCCCGTGGGTTGTATTTATTCTGTCGCCCCCGTGGGCCCGTACATACCAGGGGAGTATCTACTATCTTTTTATTTTTATTTTATTTTTTTCATTTCTATCTTTGTTGCACACATTGGGGACAATGCGTGTTTCAAGTGTGGGGATGGATTTTATAGTTAGATTTTTATTTGTTTTTTCTATCAAACCACTCCCGTACTCAATCTCCATTCGGGAGTGGTTCGGTTCACTTTTTCTTATTAAAAAAAAAATCAGAAAATCATTAAAAATACATAAAAATTTGAAAATTCTGAAAAATACAAAAATAGAATAAAAGTTATTTTTCTTTAAAAGGCTTGTCCCGTTTTTGTCACCTTTTTGCACAAAAGACGCGTCTCATTCAATGTAAATCGTTGACAAAAGGTTGGTCGGTTTGGATTTGCGGGTTCTTAACTTTTATATTTAATATAACTAAATAAAACGAGAAAAGTTTTCCTAACTAGCATTTTTAATAAAAATAAAATCTTGGGATGCCTAAGATAGTGGAGCGAACTAGATAGTTAAAAATTATATAATGCTTGCATCATTATCCCATACCCCTTGTCTTGTGAGGATTTGAGCCTGATTATTGAGCTTTACTTGATTATATATATGCTCATTATTCTTTTGTTGAGAGTTTGACCATTATTGTAGTTGTAATTATAGAACTTGTATGCTTTGATGCATTTTGAGACCTTAGACTTGAAATTAAAACAAGAATATGATTGAGGCATTTAGGATTCACATATCCCGACTTGTTTATACCTGCCCATTTTATATATTTCCCCTAGTTACCCCATCTGAGCCTTAGCCTTTTTATTTGTTTGACCCATTTAGCCATTTCATTTCGTACATACATTTTACCCTTTTTGCTTTGGCCCAAGTGTTTGAAAATCCGGCTAAGTTAGTGTTTAAACAAAGCTTTTTATTGTTTTAAGTAGTTTGAAATTTCGAGAAGTTTTTAGAAGTTTGTTTATAGTCAGAAAGTATGAATAAATGTCTATAAAAAAAAGGAAAAAAAAAGAGAAAAAAAAAGAAAAAGAAAAAAAAAAGAGAAAAGAGATGTTGAGAAAAATGAGAAAAGAAGAAAAAGGGTAAGAAAATTGACCCTAAGTTGATAGTATATTAGGTTTGGGATCCAAGTTTGATCCAAGTTTTGGTTTTTGGTTACAAGTTAGTTGTTTTGATTGTTTAGATATTGACAAAGCCGGGTTTTTAGCACTTTTCGTTTGTTTTTTCTTTGTTTATCCTACCCCTAGCCCTAGCCACATTACAACCCGAATAAAGACCTCTTGATTCTTGTTTATTTTCTTGTCAATAGGAGGAGATATGATTGGCATACAAGCTTATATTTATATTGCACTGCTTTAATTGGTATTCAGAGTTCACTCCTAAAGTTCATATGTAGCCCGAGTGTTTAAGTGATAGTGAGGGATGCGAGTATGTATAATTTGATACTTGAAGGTGAACAAAGCTTGATTAGGTAGACTTTGGTTTCAAAATTGCTTCATCGTGCTAGTTGGGTTGTAAATCTTTGATCGTTATAATAAACATAATAATAAAGTTATGGATTCCGCGGTTCAAATTTGATTTTACTCAATGTAGGCGTATTTGTTTGGGAATTGTGTTGGATGTGCTTGTAAATATTTTGCTTAGGGACAAGCAAAAGGTTAAGTGTGGGGATATTTGATGTGTTGCAAAACACATGGGTTTATTATATATATTTAACCACATTTTAATCTTATTTTATGTAAATATATTTGGTTTTTAGTTATTTATTTTATTTTGTTTTGGTTTTAGGTAAGTTCGAATAAAAGAGGCGGATTCGGGACATAAACGGAAAGAAAATCAAGTGAAATCTGTTTTGGAGGCCAAGCCCAAGACCCATCGGGCCCAAAAGCCCATTTTCAGAAATCTGCCAGCCCGGAGGGCCGCTGGGCGCCTATCCATCCTCCCCAGCGACCCGCTGGGGACCCTTGTTCACTGATTTTGGTGTAATCAGCCGTACGCGTGTCAGTCAGCCACACGGAGGGCCGCTGGGCGCCTATCCTTCCTCGCCAGCGACCCGTTGGGCCCCCAGACGCGTAAATCCCTAAAAATTCACTATATAAACAACATTTTGGGGACTTTTAGAGGGGCATCTCTTCATCCAAACACACAAAACGGCTGAATACAAGGTTTTTGAGGGTTTGTGAGCATATTTGAGCTTTGATTCAAGGATTTAGAGGCTAAACTTAGAGATTTGAAGCTTGATCTTTGGGTTTAGAAGATGGATCTTGAAGATTGAAGCTTGGATTGAAGGTTTTGCTGCTGTTGGGTGAAGATCAAGGAAGAATTTGAAGATCTAGAGCTAATTTGGTGAAGATAAAGCATTGATTTGAAGATTGGAGGAGTTTTTGGTGGTTGGTGTATCTAAATTCCTCCTCTTTTGATCTTTGTTCATCTTCTATATATAATGTTGTTAGATCTAGTGATTATGATGCTTGATGATTGTGATGATGATTGGCTAGATTTAGTATGACTATTTAGGCATTATGGATGATTGATGATGATATGATGACTTTTGGTTTATTTTGATATGTTGGATGGATGTTTTATGTGAGAAAATTGGTTTATGATGATCTTGTATGCAATATGTGTGTTGACTTTATGATTCATGTTGAGATCTTGACTTGATTGTGGATAATATTATCTTGATTTGATAACTTGATAATAGATTTCACATTTTTGGTGGTTAGTCTACTAGATTTAATCATCATTTGAGTAGATCTAGAAATAGATACTCATAAGTTAAGATTGATTTGTGGATTTGAGCCAATGTGCTAGCCGGATTCGTTACCGGAAGGTGAGGATTTGTAGATTTCATCCTTTTGTTAGTTGGTTTAGGTTAAAATACTACGGGAGTAGGTTTTGCTTAATAAAAACTAGCAACTTGTGTTATCTAGTCTTGATTTATCATAAACCGATTGATCCCGTTATTTTAGTTTATTGATTGAGTCAGTTTCTAGGATAAATGGACTTGTAAGCCGAGAGGTGAGCCAGTTTAGGATCCCTTAGACATCCGGGAGTGATTTATCAACATTCCTCACATCGTTAGCTTCACATATCTATTTTAGGACTTTCTAGCACCCACGAGACCTTAGTAGTAGGTACTGATGTGTTAGATTGTTTTGAGTAGACATATTCTCAGATCCGGTGCCGACATATCTAGAAAACCGAGAATTGTCATATTATCATCAGGATTCCCGCCTAAATAGTCATCATTCCATCCATAGTTCTCTTTTAGCTTATTTTCGCCTTTAGCTTCCCTTTAGTTAAGTTTTTATCCGTAGTTTATTTTAGATAATTTTCTTTAGTTAAAATCTTATTTCTTAGAGTAATTTTAGATAAATTGTCTCTTGCTTGTTTAATTTAGTCTTTATAGTTAAAAATCCAAGTCTTTTACAACAGTTAGAAGTCGATAGAGATTCGGTATCAAAGGACGCCAAACTCAGATCTTTGGGTACGATATCCGGACTTACTTAACTTGCTACATACGACCGGTACACTTGCCGATTGTGTGAACTTGTTGGGTTTTTCCTTTTTACAAATTTAAAACCTGATTTTCTAATCCATATATCATTTTCATATACCATACGGTTCACATCAAGGCAGCTGTTGATTTAGCTGCTGAGCTTACCGAAGATATCATTCGAGTGAAAAACAGCCAGATAACATCAGAAACGGGTGGAAGTGGAAGCAAAAGAAACTATGACGATCGCAAGTACGGAAAGACCAACAAAGGAAGAGGATCCGGTTCCAACAAGTTCAGGAAGAACAATCGTGGAGAAAAATCAACCCGTACCGAATGTAGAAAGTGTGGGAAAGCAGGACACACGGCTACCAACTGCTTAGCCGGTTCGGGCAAATGCTTCGGATGTGGACAAGAGGGTCACATCATAGCAAACTGCCCTAAGAAAACAAGGGACAGGAACGAGAAGGGAAGGACAGCGGGCAAGGGAAACGCCCGAGTCTTCCAAATGACTGCAGAAGAAGCCCGCAACCACGATGATGTGCTCACTGGTATGTTTCCCGTTAATCATACCTACGCTTGCATACTGTTTGATTCAGGTGCAAATAGAAGTTTCGTTTCCGATACATTTTTACCTTGTTTAAACGGCTTAATGGCCAAGTTAAGCATTCCGTATGTTGTTGAGATAGCTAACGGCCTTGAGGTGAAAGTCGAAAATGCCCTTAGAGATTGTAACCTTAAGATCAATGACCAAAACATTCCCTTAGAACTCCTCCCTATGAAATTAGGTGGATTTGATATAGTTCTAGGAATGGATTGGTTAGCTAGACATAAGGCGCAAATTGATTGTGAGCGGAAGGTGCTAAAAATCGAATTACCCGACGGTCAACAGGCAGAGATTAAAGGGGACACGCCGCGTAAAACTACCAAATTTTTGACGATCGCTAAGGCAAGTAAATATCTACGGCAAGGGTGCGAAGGATTCTGGTTGTACCTTATGACCGAAAAGGGGAAGAAAAAGGAGATTTCAGAAGTCCCAATAGTCGCAGAATACCCTGATGTGTTTCCCGAGGAATTGCCTGGTTTACCTCCAGACCGACAAGTCAAGTTCCACATCGACTCAGTGCCAGGCACAGCACCGATCGCAAAATCACCTTATCGACTAGCGCCATCGGAGATGAAGGAACTTATGGCCCAACTCCAAGAGCTATTGGAGAAGGGATTCATCCAACCAAGCTCATCACCATGGGGAGCCCCCGTATTGTTTGTGAAGAAGAAGGATGGGACTTTGAGAATGTGTATCGATTATCGAGATCTTAACAAGGTGACGATTAAGAATCGATACCCATTACCCAGAATCGACGATCTGTTCGACCAACTGCAAGGATCAAGCTATTTCTCGAAAATAGACTTGAGATCTGGGTACCATCAAGTGAAGGATCGAAATGAAGACGTACCTAAGACAGCATTCCGGACTAGATATGGCCATTACGAATTTTTAGTAATGCCCTTTGGGCTAACTAATGCACCAGCGGTATTCATGGACTTGATGAACCGAGTGTGTAAGCCATATCTAGATAAATTCGTGATTGTATTCATTGACGATATCCTAATCTACTCTCGTACCATGGAAGAGCACTCTGAGCACCTACGAAAGGTACTCGAACTCCTCAGAGGAGAACAGCTCTATGCCAAATTTTCCAAGTGTGAATTTTAGCTACGAGAAGTTCAGTTCTTAGGACATATTGTCAATGAACAAGGAATTCAAGTTGATCCTTCAAAAGTTGAAGCAGTGGTAAAGTGGGAAACCCCTAGGACTGCGACTGAGATTCGGAGATTTCTTGGGTTAGCCGGCTACTATAGATGGTTCATTAAGGATTTCTCAAAGATAGCCAAGTCTTTGACTAAGCTAACTCAAAAGAGAGTCGTATTCAAGTGGGAACCCGAACAAGAAGAGGCATTCAGAACTTTGAAAGAAAGGTTGAGCAGCGCACCGATCCTTGTATTACCCAATGGTAACGATGACTTTGTCGTGTACTGTGATGCATCATCCACCGGATTTGGCTGCGTCTTGATGCAGCGTAGCAACGTAATTGCTTACGCCTCAAGACAACTGAATGGCGCCGAGTCAGGATACGCAACTCATGATCTCGAATTAGGCGCAATAGTGTTCGCATTAAAGATATGGCGACACTATTTGTACGGCTCCAAGTTCACGGTGTACTCTGATCACAAGAGCTTAAAGCACATATTCGATCAGAAGGAGCTTAACATGAGACAACGGCGATGGATGGAAGTTTTATCTGACTATGACTTCGATCTTCACTACCATCCAGGGAAGGCAAATGTTGTTGCCGATGCCTTGAGCAGAAAAAAATGCATCAAAACTAGGCGAGTCCGAGCACTAAGGATGAATGTGCAAGTGAACCTCTTGGACCAAGTGAAGATGGCTCAAAAGGAAGCACTAAAGGACGAGAACGCCCAAAAAGAAGAAATGATCCGAGTGGTAAAGAAGTTAGAAAGAGGAGAAGATGGGTTCATCCGTATGAAATGTCAAATTTGGATACCAAATTTCGGTAATTTGAGAGGACTCATAATGGATGAAGCCCATAAGACCAAGTACCTTATTCATCCTGGAGCAGACAAGATGTACTATACCATGAAGGATCAATTTTGGTGGCCTGGAATGAAGAAAGACATAGCAACCTATGTGGAACATTGCATGACATGTCTCCAGGTGAAGGCCGAGCACCAAAAACCGTCCGGTATGCTCCAACCCCTTGACATCCCCACGTGGAAATGGGAAATGATCACGATGGACTTTGTGATGGGTTTGCCAAAAACAAGAAAGGGGAATGATGCTATATGGGTAATCGTGGACAGACTCACTAAATCCGCCCACTTCTTACCTATGAAAGAAAGCGCCGGAGCTGAACAACTCGCCCAGTTATATGTTGATGAGATAGTGGCGAGACACGGTGTACCAGTGTCTATAGTTTCTGATAGAGACGGGAGATTCACATCCCGATATTGGAGACAATTCCATGAAGCTCTCGGCACTAAATTAGAGATGAGCACGGCCTATCACCCGCAAACGGATGGTCAAAGTGAAAGGACCATTCAAACTTTGGAGGATATGTTGCGAGCTTGTGTGATAGATTTCGGTGGTAGCTGGGACACTCACCTCCCATTAGCCGAATTTTCTTATAACAACAGCTATCACAAGAGTTTGAAAGCCTCACCCTTCGAAGTTTTATATGGCCGAAGATGCCGAACGCCTCTATGCTGGTTCCAAGTGGGAGAAGGTCAAATGACCGGCCCTGATATGGTGTTAGACACCATTGAAAAAGTTAAGGTGATCCGGGAGCGACTCATAGTGGCACAAAGCAGGCAAAAGAGCTATGCCGACAGGCGTCGAAGGCCACTAGAGTTCGCTGAAGGAGATAAAGTTATGTTAAAAGTATCACCATGGAAAGGCACGATTCGTTTTGGAAAACGGGGAAAGCTAAGTCCCCGATTTATCGGACCTTTTGTAATAACCAGCAGAATAGGCAAAATAGCGTATAGACTCAAACTTCCGGAAGAACTGTGTGGGATCCACCCAGTCTTCCATGTCTCTCAACTCCGAAAATGTCTATCTGATGAAACCTTGCAAACGCCACTGGAAGAAATCCAAGTGGGCGAAAGACTAAATTTTGTTGAGAAACCAACAGAAATAGTCGAAAGGCAGGTTAAGAAGTTAAGGAGAAAACGCATTCCCATCGTTAAAGTCAAGTGGAATGCAAGGCGTGGTTCTGAGTTTACATGGGAACCAGAGGACGCCATGAAAAAGAAGTACCCTCATTTATTCTCAAGGTGATTCCGGGACGGAATCCCAATAAGGAGGGGAGAATGTGACACTCCGACCCGTACGAGAATAAAAAAAAATGTATTCTACGCGATACGCGCAGATGAGGCTCTAGCCTGCGCGTATCGCCTAAGGCGAGCAAACCCGGGTACGCAAAACAGGGGCAGCTGCAGTATTCGACGAAACCACCCCTCCTACGCGATACGCGCAGGAGGAGTGTGGGCGTGCGCGTATTGCCTAGCACGTGTTCGGCAGCTATAAAAAGGGGGTCGACCCCCCCTTCACTCTTGCACCATCTCACTCTCTCTCTAAATTTCCGGCCCGAAACGTCCGGTGAAGTCCCGACAAAGTCTCGGCGGGTTTCCGACAAGAAACGGAAGCCTCCAAAAGCTCGGTTCAAGTGCGGTTTTGCTCACAAGGCGCCTACGGAGTATCTTCGGTGTTCGGTAAGACTCGTCTTTAGATTTCTTCGAATACTTACCATTTTATATATATATATATATATACACCTTAGATATTAAACGGGACAGGAATCCCGTCGTTGTAGTAAACGGTGTCCTCCCACACACACGTGAGCTCGAGACTGCTAAACGAGGCGAAGTGCCGCTCAAGTCCAAAGAGACTTTCGTACCCAGACCCCACTCTGCTCGACTCATTAGGTAACATCTCAGATCTCGTACTCATTTAAGATACATATGACTTAAGTCCATGGAAAAACCAGGGTTTTAGAATAGAACATTCCTAGTCATATAATAGTATTAGGAGTACAATATGTTTTCAATGAACGATATGATTGTGTGAGAAACACAAAGATATAATGATGTGGCTTTTCATATAAAATGATAAGGAGGATATAGGATAACCCTGACTCAGATGTTAAAGCACTCTGAGAAGAATGATTATACCAAGGACTAAAGTTATCGCCAAAGTCACGTAGTATGACTACGGCAATGCATCAGTGAGAAGAAACTGATAGGATTATCCCTAGGGGAACGAATCCTAATAAGTATGAAATGTTTTACAGGGTTGTGTTGATTAGCCACTAGCTTGTGATACGTAAACTACATCAGAAGGTGAGTCTAACCGCCCCTCTTTTATATGTTTTATGATTTCGGGGCTGTATCCGAGCTTGTATGAAAAGTATGAAATGTTTTATTATGTCTTGAATATGTATGTGGTTATAAGTAGATCGCTACCTGGTGATCAACGCATCTCAACTCCAGGTTCGTCCGGTTGTGGTGTGAGTTGGTCCGCGATAATAAGCTTCGCGTTAAGAGTCGTCTCAATGAACGAGACGGCGGCTAGATGCCACAGGGCAAGTCATTAAGGCAGGCTTTCGGGGGTAGATCTTCGAGAACTACCGGACCGCCTCGGGATATGTATGCGTCTAGTTAGATCCAATTAGGTAGACTGATTGCTCGTAACAGGAAAGGCACCCGATGCCCGGGATGTTATGAAATGTTATGGCATGGATTTGCCATATAGGTGCCTTAGATAATCCTGTATGCGGTATACATATTAGCAGGCATTACATCAGATGACGTCACCAAGTGGCGTAATGAAGAATTTACTTGTAGATAACTTATTGCCACACACATATATGAATAATGGTGTTTAAATGTTTTACATGTCTTACGTCACTGGTTACCACTCACCAACACATAGTTGTTGACGTCTTTAGCTCGTGATGCAGGTGAAAGAAATAACCGTGGACATTAGCTAGGAAGGCCTAGCTAGAGACGATCGGATGGTAGTACTCCACATAGGAGGAAGGAAGACGCTTGGAATTTAGTGTCTTAGTTTTGTTATGATGATGTAATACACTCACTTCGAGTGTCAGACAATGTTGTTACTTTAGACAATTAATGAAAGTTCAATTTGGGACCGTATTTGTGGTCTTTTTGTTAAGTCTTCCGCTACATTATTTTATTTGATTGGCTAATGTTATGCAACGTGTCAGGCCTTGGGAGTCGGGGTGTGACAAATGTAGGGTGTGTTACAACTCCTATGAACACCTTACATCACCGTACGAAACTTTAAGACTCCATAATAAACCTAAAGAATTCGTACGAGTCCTTTGAACGTCATACGGCAACTTAACGCATCTTACGACTCTGTATGCCATATTAGCACCTAGAAAAGCACGTTAGTATAATGTACGACGCCTTACAACTCCTAACAGCACTTAACAACACCGTACGATACCTTAAAACTCCACAATAAACCTAATGATTTCGTCTGACTGCTTTGAACATCGTACGACAACTCAGGACATATTATGTGTCTATATGCACATTGGCACCTTGAAAAGAAAGTTAGTATAATGTAGGAGGCCTTACAATTCCTAACAACAACTTAAAACACCTTACGAAACCTTAAAACTCGATAATAAACCTAATGAATTCGTTGAAGTCGTTTGAACATCGTACGATAACTCTACACATGTTACGAATCTTATGCGACATTAGCTACATGAAAAGCGCTTTCGAATAATGTAGGGTGCGTTACAACTCCTATGAACACCTTACATCACCGTACGAAACTTTAAAACTCCATAATAAACCTAATGAATTCGTCCGAGTCCTTTGAACGTCATACGGCAACTTAACCCATCTTACGACTGTGTATGGCATATTAGCATCTAGAAAAGCACGTTAGTATAATGTACGACGCCTTACAACTCCTAACAACACCTTACAACACCGTACGATACCTTAAAACTCCATAATAAACCTAATGATTTCGTCTGACTCCTTTGAACATCGTACGACAACTCAGGACATCTTATGACACTATATGCATATTAGCACCTTGAAAAGAAAGTTAGTATAATGTAGGACGCCTTACAATTCCTAAAAACAACTTAAAACACCTAACGAAACCTTAAAACTCGATAATAAACCTAATGAATTCGTTGAAGTCGTTTGAACATCGTACGATAACTCTACACATGTTACGACTCTTATGCGACATTAGCTACATGAAAAGCACGTTAGAATAATGTAGGGTGTGTTACAACTCCTATGAACACCTTACATCACCGTACGAAACTTTAAGACTCCATAATAAACCTAAAGAATTCGTACGAGTCCTTTGAACGTCATACGGCAACTTAACGCATCTTACGACTCTGTATGCCATATTAGCACCTAGAAAAGCACGTTAGTATAATGTACGACGCCTTACAACTTCTAACAACACCTTACAACACCGTACGATACCTTAAAACTCCACAATAAACCTAATGATTTCGTCTGACTCCTTTGAACATCGTACGACAACTCAGGACATCTTATGTGTCTATATGCACATTAGCACCTTGAAAGAAAGTTAGTATAATGTAGGAGGCCTTACAATTCCTAACAACAACTTAAAACACCTTACGAAACCTTAAAACTCGATAATAAACCTAATCAATTAGTTGAAGTCGTTTGAACATCGTACGATAACTCTACACATGTTACGAATCTTATGCGACATTAGCTACATGAAAAGCGCTTTCGAATAATGTAGGGTGCGTTACAACTCCTATGAACACCTTACATCACAGTACAAAACGTTAAAACTCCATAATAAACCTAAAGAATTCGTCCGAGTCCTTTGAACGTCATACGGCAACTTAACGCATCTTACGACTCTGTATGCCATATTAGTACCTAGAAAAGCACGTTAGTATAATGTACGACGCCTTACCACTCCTAACAACACCTTACAACACCGTACGATACCTTAAAACTCCACAATAAACCTAATGATTTAGTCTGACTCCTTTGAACATCGTACGACAACTCATGACATATTATGTGTCTATATGCACATTAGCACCTTGAAAAGAAAGTTAGTATAATGTAGGAGGCCTTACAATTCCTAACAACAACTTAAAACACCTTACGAAACCTTAAAACTCGATAATAAACCTAATGAATTCGTTGAAGTCGTTTGAACATCGTACGATAACTCTACACAAGTTACGAATCTTATGCGACATTAGCTACATGAAAAGCGCTTTCGAATAATGTAGGGTGCGTTACAACTCCTATGAACACCTTACATCACCGTATGAAACTTTAAAACTCCATAATAAACCTAATGAATTCGTCCGAGTCCTTTGAGCGTCATACGGCAACTTAACCCATGTTACGACTGTGTATGGCATATTAGCATCTAGAAAAGCACGTTAGTATAATGTACGACGCCTTACAACTCCTAACAACACCTTACAACACCGTACGATACCTTAAAACTCCATAATAAACCTAATGATTTTGTCTGACTCCTTTGAACATCGTACGACAACTCAGGACATCTTATGACACTATATGCATATTAGCACCTTGAAAAGAAAGTTAGTATAATGTAGGACGCCTTACAATTCCTAAAAACAACTTAAAACACCTAACGAAACCTTAAAACTCGATAATAAACCTAATGAATTCGTTGAAGTCGTTTGAACATCGTACGATAACTCTACACATGTTACGACTCTTATGCGACATTAGCTAAATGAAAAGCACGTTAGAATAATGTAGGGTGTGTTACAACTCCTATGAACACCTTACATCACAGTACAAAACGTTAAAACTCCATAATAAACCTAAAGAATTCGTCCGAGTCCTTTGAACGTCATACGGCAACTTAACGCATCTTACGACTCTGTATGCCATATTAGTACCTAGAAAAGCACGTTAGTATAATGTACGACGCCTTACCACTCCTAACAACACCTTACAACACCGTACGATACCTTAAAACTCCACAATAAACCTAATGATTTCGTCTGACTCCTTTGAACATCGTACGACAACTCAGGACATATTATGTGTCTATATGCACATTAGCACCTTGAAAAGAAAGTTAGTATAATGTAGGAGGCCTTACAATTCCTAACAACAACTTAAAACACCTTACGAAACCTTAAAACTCGATAATAAACCTAATGAATTCGTTGAAGTCGTTTGAACATCATACGATAACTCTACACATGTTACGACTCTTATGCGACATTAGCTACATGAAAAGCACGTTAGAATAGTGTAGGGTGCGTTACAACTCCTATGAACACCTTACATCACAGTACAAAACTTTAAGAATCCATAATAAACCTAAAGAATTCGTACGAGTCCTTTGAACGTCATACGGCAACTTAACGCATCTTACGACTCTGTATGCCATATTAGCACCTAGAAAAGCACGTTAGTATAATGTACGACGCCTTACAACTTCTAACAACACCGTACGATACCTTAAAACTCCACAATAAACCTAATGATTTCGTCTGACTCCTTTGAACATCGTACAACAACTCAGGACATCTTATGTGTCTATATGCACATTAGCACCTTGAAAAGAAAGTTAGTATAATGTAGGAGGCCTTACAATTCCTAACAACAACTTAAAACACCTTACGAAACCTTAAAACTCGATAATAAACCTAATGAATTCGTTGAAGTCGTTTGAACATCGTACGATAACTCTACACATGTTATGAATCTTATGCGACATTAGCTACATGAAAAGCGCTTTCGAATAATGTAGGGTGCGTTACAACTCCTATGAACACCTTACATCACAGTACAAAACGTTAAAACTCCATAATAAACCTAAAGAATTCGTCCGAGTCCTTTGAACGTCATACGGCAACTTAACGCATCTTACGACTCTGTATGCCATATTAGTACCTAGAAAAGCACGTTAGTATAATGTACGACGCCTTACCACTCCTAACAACACCTTACAACACCGTACGATACCTTAAAACTCCACAATAAACCTAATGATTTCGTCTGACTCCTTTGAACATCGTACGACAACTCAGGACATATTATGTGTCTATATGCACATTAGCACCTTGAAAAGAAAGTTAGTATAATGTAGGAGGCCTTACAATTCCTAACAACAACTTAAAACACCTTACGAAACCTTAAAACTCGATAATAAACCTAATGAATTCGTTGAAGTCGTTTGAACATCGTACGATAACTCTACACAAGATACGAATCTTATGCGACATTAGCTACATGAAAAGCACGTTAGAATAATGTAGGGTGTGTTACAACTCCTATGAACACCTTACATCACCGTAAGAAACTTTAAAACTCCATAATAAACCTAAAGAATTCGTCCGAGTCCTTTGAACGTCATACGACAACTTAACGCATCTTACGACTCTGTATGCCATATTAGTACCTAGAAAAGCACGTTAGTATAATGTACGACGCCTTACAACTTCTAACAACATCTTACAACACCGTACGATACCTTAAAACTCCACAATAAACCTAATGATTTCGTCTGACTCCTTTGAACATCGTACAACAACTCAGGACATCTTATGTGTCTATATGCACATTAGCACCTTGAAAAGAAAGTTAGTATAATGTAGGAGGCCTTACAATTCCTAACAACAACTTAAAACACCTTACGAAACCTTAAAACTCGATAATAAACCTAATGAATTCGTTGAAGTCGTTTGAACATCGTACGATAACTCTACACATGTTATGAATCTTATGCGACATTAGCTACATGAAAAGCGCTTTCGAATAATGTAGGGTGCGTTACAACTCCTATGAACACCTTACATCACAGTACAAAACGTTAAAACTCCATAATAAACCTAAAGAATTCGTCCGAGTCCTTTGAACGTCATACGGCAACTTAACGCATCTTACGACTCTGTATGCCATATTAGTACCTAGAAAAGCACCTTAGTATAATGTACGACGCCTTACCACTCCTAACAACACCTTACAACACCGTACGATACCTTAAAACTCCACAATAAACCTAATGATTTCGTCTGACTCCTTTGAACATCGTACGACAACTCAGGACATATTATGTGTCTATATGCACATTAGCACCTTGAAAAGAAAGTTAGTATAATGTAGGAGGCCTTACAATTCCTAACAACAACTTAAAACATCTTACGAAACCTTAAAACTCGATAATAAACCTAATGAATTCGTTGAAGTCGTTTGAACATCGTACGATAACTCTACACAAGTTACGAATCTTATGCGACATTAGCTACATGAAAAGCGCTTTCGAATAATGTAGGGTGCGTTACAACTCCTATGAACACCTTACATCACCGTACGAAACTTTAAAACTCCATAATAAACCTAATGAATTCGTCCGAGTCCTTTGAGCGTCATACGGCAACTTAACCCATCTTACGACTGTGTATGGCATATTAGCATCTAGAAAAGCACGTTAGTATAATGTACGACGCCTTACAACTTCTAACAACACCTTACAACACCGTACGATACCTTAAAACTCCACAATAAACTTAATGATTTCGTCTGACTCCTTTGAACATCGTACGACAACTCAGGACATCTTGTGTGTCTATATGCACATTAGCACCTTGAAAAGAAAGTTAGTATAATGTAGGACGCCATACAATTCCTAAAAACAAATTAAAACACCTAACGAAACCTTAAAACTCGATAATAAACCTAATGAATTCGTTGAAGTCGTTTGAACATCATACGATAACTCTACACATGTTACGACTCTTATGCGACATTAGCTACATGAAAAGCACGTTAGAATAATGTAGGGTGTGTTACAACTCCTATGAACACCTTACATCACCGTACGAAACTTTTAGAATCCATAATAAACCTAAAGAATTCGTACGAGTCCTTTGAACGTCATACGGCAACTTAACGCATCTTACGACTCAGTATGCCATATTAGCACCTAGAAAAGCACGTTAGTATAATGTACGACGCCTTAAAACTCCTAACAACACCTTACAACACCGTACGATACCTTAAAACTCCATAATAAACCTAATGATCGTCTGACTCCTTTGAATATCGTACGACGACTCAGGACATCTTATGACTCTATATGCACGTTAGCACCTTGAATAGAAAGTTAGTATAATGTAGGACGCCTTAAAATTCCTAACAACAACTTAAAACACCTTACGAAACCTTAAAACTTGATAATAAACCTAATGAATTCGTTGAAGTCGTTTGAACATCATACGATAACTCTACACATGTTACGACTCTTATGCGACATTAACTACATGAAAAGCACGTTAGAATAATGTAGGGTGCGTTACAACTCCTATGAACACCTTACATCACCGTAAGAAACTTTAAAACTCCATAATAAACCTAAAGAATTCGTCCGAGTCCTTTGAACGTCATACTGCAACTTAACGCATCTTACGACTCTGTATGCCATATTAGTACCTAGAAAAGCACGTTGGTATAATGTACGACGCCTTACAACTTCTAACAACACCTTACAACACCGTACGATACCTTAAAACTCCACAATAAACTTAATGATTTCGTCTGACTCCTTTGAACATCGTACGACAACTCAGGACATCTTGTGTGTCTATATGCACATTAGCACCTTGAAAAGAAAGTTAGTATAATGTAGGAGGCCTTACAATTCCTAACAACAACTTAAAACACCTTACGAAACCTTAAAACTTGATAATAAACTTAATGAATTCGTTGAAGTCGTTTGAACATCATACGATAACTCTACACATGTTACGACTCTTATGCGACATTAACTACATGAAAAGCACGTTAGAATAATGTAGGGTGCGTTACAACTCCTATGAACACCTTATATCACCGTAAGAAACTTTAAAACTCCATAATAAACCTAAAGAATTCGTCCGAGTCCTTTGAACGTCATACTGCAACTTAACGCATCTTACGACTCTGTATGCCATATTAGTACCTAGAAAAGCACGTTAGTATAATGTACGACGCCTTACAACTCCTAACAACACCTTACAACACCGTACGATACCTTAAAACTCCACAATAAACTTAATGATTTCGTCTGACTCCTTTGAACATCGTACGACAACTCAGGACATCTTGTGTGTCTATATGCACATTAGCACCTTGAAAAGAAAGTTAGTATAATGTAGGAGGCCTTACAATTCCTAACAACAACTTAAAACACCTTACGAAACCTTAAAACTCGATAATAAACCTAATGAATTAGTTGAAGTCGTTAGAACATCGTACGATAACTCTACACATGTTACGAATCTTATGCGACATTAGCTACATGAAAAGCGCTTTCGAATAATGTAGGGTGCGTTACAACTCCTATGAACACCTTACATCACCGTACGAAACTTTAAAACTCCATAATAAACCTAATGAATTCGTCCGAGTCCTTTGAACGTCATACGGCAACTTAACCCATCTTACGACTGTGTATGGCATATTAGCATCTAGAAAAGCACGTTAGTATAATGTACGACGCCTTACAACTCCTAACAACACCTTACAACACCGTACGATACCTTAAAACTCCATAATAAACCTAATGATTTCGTCTGACTCCTTTGAACATCGTACGACAACTTAGGACATCTTATGACACTATATGCACATTAGCACCTTGAAAAGAAAGTTAGTATAATGTAGGACGCCTTACAATTCTTAAAAACAACTTAAAACACCTAACGAAACCTTAAAACTCGATAATAAACCTAATGAATTCGTTGAAGTCGTTTGAACATCGTACGATAACTCTACACATGTTACGACTCTTATGCGACATTAGCTACATGAAAAGCACGTTAGAATAATGTAGGGTGTGTTACAACTCCTATGAACACCTTACATAACCGTACGAAACTTTAAGACTCCATAATAAACCGAAAGAATTCGTACGAGTCCTTTGAACGTCATACGGCAACTTAACGCATCTTACGACTCTGTATGCCATATTAGCACCTAGAAAAGCACGTTAGTATAATGTACGACGCCTTACAACTCCTAACAACACCTTACAACACCGTACGATACCTTAAAACTCCATAATAAACCTAATGATCGTCTGACTCCTTTGAACATCGTACGACAACTCAGGACATCTTATGACTCTATATGCACGTTAGCACCTTGAAAAGAAAGTTAGTATAATGTAGGACGCCTTAAAATTCCTAACAACAACTTAAAACACCTTACGAAACCTTAAAACTTGATAATAAACCTAATGAATTCGTTGAAGTCGTTTGAACATCATACGATAACTCTACACATGTTACGACTCTTATGCGACATTAGCTACATGAAAAGCACGTTAGAATAATGTAGGGTGCGTTACAACTCCTATGAACACCTTACATCACCGTACGAAACCTTAAGACTCCATAATAAACCTAAAGAATTCGTACGAGTCCTTTGAACGTCATACGGCAACTTAACGCATCTTACGACTCTGTATGCCATATTAGCACCTAGAAAAGCACGTTAGTATAATGTACGACGCCTTACAACTCCTAACAACACCTTACAACACCGTACGATACCTTAAAACTCCATAATAAACCTAATGATCGTCTGACTCCTTTGAACATCGTACGACAACTCAGGACATCTTATGACTCTATATGCACGTTAGCACCTTGAAAAGAAAGTTAGTATAATGTAGGACGCCTTAAAATTCCTAACAACAACTTAAAACACCTTACGAAACCTTAAAACTTGATAATAAACCTAATGAATTCGTTGAAGTCGTTTGAACATCATACGATAACTCTACACATGTTACGACTCTTATGCGACATTAGCTACATGAAAAGCACGTTAGAATAATGTAGGGTGCGTTACAACTCCTATGAACACCTTACATCACCGTACGAAACCTTAAGACTCCATAATAAACCTAAAGAATTCGTACGAGTCCTTTGAACGTCATACGGCAACTTAACGCATCTTACGACTCTGTATGCCATATTAGCACCTAGAAAAGCACGTTAGTATAATGTACGACGCCTTACAACTCCTAACAACACCTTACAACACCTTACGATACCTTAAAACTCCATAATAAACCTAATGATCGTCTGACTCCTTTGAACATCGTACGACAACTCAGGACATTTTATGACTCTATATGCACGTTAGCACCTTGAAAAGAAAGGTAGTATAATGTAGGACGCCTTAAAATTCCTAACAACAACTTAAAACACCTTACGAAACCCTAAAACTTGATAATAAACCTAATGAATTCGTTGAAGTCATTTGAACATCATACGATAACTCTACACATGTTACGACTCTTATGCGACATTAGCTACATGAAAAGCACGTTAGAATAATGTAGGGTGCGTTACAACTCCTATGAACACCTTACATCACCGTAAGAAACTTTAAAACTCCATAATAAACCTAAAGAATTCCTCCGAGTCCTTTGAACGTCATACGACAACTTAACGCATCTTACGACTCTGTATGCCATATTAGTACCTAGAAAAGCACGTTAGTATAATGTACGACGCCTTACAACTCCTAACAACACCTTACAACACCGTACGATACCTTAAAACTCCACAATAAACCTAATGATTTCGTCTGACTCCTTTGAACATCCTACGACAACTCAGGACATCTTATGTGTCTATATGCACATTAGCACCTTGAAAAGAAAGTTAGTATAATGTAGGAGGCCTTACAATTCCTAACAACAACTTAAAACACCTTACGAAACCTTAAAACTCGATAATAAACCTAATCAATTAGTTGAAGTCGTTTGAACATCGTACGATAACTCTACACATGTTACGAATCTTATGCGACATTAGCTACATGAAAAGCGCTTTCGAATAATGTAGGGTGCGTTACAACTCCTATGAACACCTTACATCACCGTACGAAACTTTAAAACTCCATAATAAACCTAATGAATTCGTCCGAGTCCTTTGAACGTCATACGGCAACTTAACCCATCTTACGACTGTGTATGGCATATTAGCATCTAGAAAAGCACGTTAGTATAATGTACGACGCCTTACAACTCCTAACAACACCTTACAACACCGTACGATACCTTAAAACTCCATAATAAACCTAATGATTTCGTCTGACTCCTTTGAACATCGTACAACAACTCAGGACATCTTATGACACTATATGCACATTAGCACCTTGAAAAGAAAGGTAGTATAATGTAGGACGCCTTACAATTCCTAAAAACAACTTAAAACACCTTACGAAACCTTAAAACTTGATAATAAACCTAATGAATTCGTTGAAGTCGTTTGAACATCATACGATAACTCTACACATGTTACGACTCTTATGCGACATTAGCTACATGAAAAGCACGTTAGAATAATGTAGGGTGCGTTACAACTCCTATGAACACCTTACATCACCGTAAGAAACTTTAAAACTCCATAATAAACCTAAAGAATTCCTCCGAGTCCTTTGAACGTCATACGGCAACTTAACGTATCTTACGACTCTGTATGCCATATTAGTACCTAGAAAAGCACGTTAGTATAATGTACGACGCCTTACAACTCCTAACAACACCTTACAACAACGTACGATACCTTAAAACTCCACAATAAACCTAATGATTTCGTCTGACTCCTTTGAACATCGTACGACAACTCAGGACATCTTATGTGTCTATATGCACATTAGCACCTTGAAAAGAAAGTTAGTATAATGTAGGAGGCCTTACAATTCCTAACAACAACTTAAAACACCTTACGAAACCTTGAAACTCGATAATAAACCTAATCAATTAGTTGAAGTCGTTTGAACATCGTACGATAACTCTACACATGTTACGAATCTTATGCGACATTAGCTACATGAAAAGCGCTTTCGAATAATGTAGGGTGCGTTACAACTCCTATGAACACCTTACATCACCGTACGAAACTTTAAAACTCCATAATAAACCTAATGAATTCGTCCGAGTCCTTTGAACGTCATACGGCAACTTAACCCATCTTACGACTGTGTATGGCATATTAGCATCTAGAAAAGCACGTTAGTATAATGTACGACACCTTACAACTCCTAACAACACCTTACAACACCGTACGATACCTTAAAACTCCATAATAAACCTAATGATTTCGTCAGACTCCTTTGAACATCGTACAACAACTCAGGACATCTTATGACACTATATGCACATTAGCACCTTGAAAAGAAAGGTAGTATAATGTAGGACGCCTTACAATTCCTAAAAACAACTTAAAACACCTAAAGAAACCTTAAAACTCGATAATAAACCTAATGAATTCGTTGAAGTCGTTTGAACATCGTACGATAACTCTACACATGTTACGACTCTTATGCGACATTAGCTACATGAAAAGCACGTTAGAATAATGTAGGGTGTGTTACAACTCCTATGAACACCTTACATCACCGTACGAAACTTTAAGACTCCATAATAAACCTAAAGAATTCGTACGAGTCCTTTGAACGTCATACGGCAACATAACGCATCTTACGACTCTGTATGCCATATTAGCACCTAGAAAAGCACGTTAGTATAATGTACGACGCCTTACAACTCCTAACAACACCTTACAACACCGTACGATACCTTAAAACTCCATAATAAACCTAATGATCGTCTGACTCCTTTGAACATCGTCCGACAACTCAGGACATCTTATGACTCTATATGCACGTTAGCACCTTGAAAAGAAAGTTAGTATAATGTAGGACGCCTTACAATTCCTAACAACAACTTAAAACACCTTACGAAACCTTAAAACTCGATAATAAACCTAATGAATTCGTTGAAGTCGTTTGAACATCATACGATAACTCTACACATGTTACGAATCTTATGCGACATTAGCTACATGAAAAGCACGTTAGAATAATGTAGGGTGCGTTACAACTCATATGAACACCTTACATCACCGTACGAAACTTTAAAACTCCATAATAAACCTAATGAATTCGTCCGAGTCTTTTGAACGTCATACGGCAACTTAACCCATCTTACGACTGTGTATGGCATATTAGCATCTAGAAAAGCACGTTAGTATAATGTACGACGCCTTACAACTCCTAACAACACCTTACAACACCGTACGATACCTTAAAACTCCATAATAAACCTAATGATTTCGTCTGACTCCTTTGAACATCGTACGACAACTCAGGACATCTTATGTTAGGGTTATTTCCTTGTTAAGATTTACTTTGTATTTTGTTTATATGTTTGTATATAGTTTAGGGTCTATTTTGTTATATTCCTTAAACTTGTATTTTGTTGCTATAAGCATGTACTGAGAGAGTGTGAGGTGGAGGCTAGATCACTTTTACACGTTAGAGAGAGTTAACTATGTGATTTATTTCTCCTGCACTTGTACTACAGATTTGCTTTGATCATCAATATACAAAGAGAATTATTAGTATGAATTGTGTTTGTGATTGAACTGTTTGTTTGTGCTAGTTATTCTGATCATTGTGAGTAATATTAACGATCCAATTGAACCTATAAATTGGTATCAGAGCTTTCGGTATTGTGTTCTTCGCTGTTCTTAAGCAAAAACACATCAAAAATTGCTCAAAGACAATGATCTGAATGAATTGTTCGTGTTTTTAGGTGTGATTCATCATCATAATCACTCCAATACACAACGATTGTGCAGATTTCATCAGATCATCATCAGATCTGAAAAATTAAGAAACTACTGTTCGATCGAATTTTTCATAAATTCATCAAAAATTGGACATGTTTCAGATTGATTGATATAAGGGATTGTTAATCGGAGTGTTTCACAGCTTGTGTGTGAATTTTAGACAAATTGGACAAGTTTTAGACAAAACCCAGAAAATTCTCATGGAGAAAATGATGAACAGTATGAACTTGGTTGAAGATTAACTTGCCGGGTGATTATTTTGACTTAGAAAATTTTCCTTTGGACTTAGATTGAAAAACAATTAGGTCCTGTGCAGCCGTGTAAGGGAATTTGTTCTAGACGGGTGAAGAATTTGACTTGAAAAGGTGTTACTGTTCAGCCGGATCAACAACTGTTGTGCCGGGTAATACACTGTTACGCCGGGTGATTAAGAAAAATTCAGCCGGGTAATCATCAACTGTGTAGCCGGGTGATTAACAACTGCCGTGTGATCGACAACTGTTCAGCCGGGTAAAGCCTTCTGCCGTGTCAAGATTCTGCCGGGTCAAGTTTAACTGCCGTGTGAAGTTTTTCTTGTTGCCGGGTAACTGTTCAGCCGGGTCAAGAACAAAAGTATTTTCAACTGTTGAGCCGTGTAACTGTTTAGCCGTGTAAAGACTTTTTCTCTGCCGGGTGAAGAACAAAGACACTGTTTAGCCGGGTGAAGAAGGATTTTCACTGTTTTGCCGTGTGACTCAATTTAGTTGTTTTTAATACTTGTTTCTTATCTTGTCTTTAATTACTTGTCTTTATTTTAGTATTTTGATCATTTCTTTTCAAAAATTAACAAAAAAAAAACCAAAAATATTTTTCTTAAAAATTGTTAAAAATGGCTCCTACTGATGATTCTGATAACCGTGTTCCTAGACTTGTTAATCGTGCAGATTTCAAGAACTGGACAATCAGGCTGAGACATCACTTGTGTTCTATTGACAATGACTTGTGGAAGTCGATTGAAAAGGGTCCTCATATTCCAACTCAGACTGCTCCAGACAGTGCTAGTACCTACACCAAAGACTCTACTGAACCTTATCCAGAAGATAATTTGTCAGCAGAAGATTTGAGGAAAGTAAAGAATGATAGCAAGGCTTATTCTTTAATGTGCAAGGGACTGCCACTTCAAGTTTTGTCGAGATTGGATGCATATCAGACTGGTTATACATGTTTCAAGGCATTAAAGTCGATATGTGAAGGAGGAGAACAATTGAGAAGCCTGAAGAAGTCAAAATTGAAAAGACAATTGGAATTGTTTGAGCATATTAATGGAGAAACAGTGCACCAGATGATGAACAGGTTTGTTCACTTAACTACTGAGATGTCAAACCTTGGAGTGAAGACTGAACTTCAAGACTTGAATGATCGTTTGTTATGTGCTTTACCATCATCATGGAAGCAAACTGTTACTTTGTTGAAACATACTGAGAAATTTCCAATGGAATTAGATCTGCTTATTGGAAAGATTGAAGAAGTTGAGATTGATGAAGGATCAAGAAATACTGATAGATCAAGCTCACAAACTCAGTATAAGTATGTGGTAAATCCTGCCAATACTGTGGAGAATGCTTTTCTTGCACAAGATGCAATGAAGTTTGAAGAAGATGGTGACTTATTTGTTGGTGCAAGTTTTTATACTGATTCAACATACTTTCCAAATTCACCAACTTATTCTCAACCTCAATCTCCACCAAGAGCTCAAGTTCCAAGTCAAAATCTGAAGAATCTATCAGAAAATCAAAGCTCAAATGTTCAAGCCAAGGTGAAAGATGTAATGAACATTCTGTTGCAAGATGACGAAACAAAAACTGCCTTCACAGCATTTATGGCAAGTTTCCAGGCATACCAAGGAAGTCACTTAAGTCAAATGGACGTGGTCCTTCAAGACTTATTTGAGATGGATCCAGTTGACGTTGAGGAAATGGATCTTAATTGGCAAATGGTTATGGTTGCATATCGAACACAAAAGCATGCATATGTTAACCGAAGTTACAAACCTCATGCTAACAAGACAGTTGGATTTGACAAATCAAAGGCCAGATGTTTTAATTGTAACCAGTATGGTCATTTCTCAAGAGAATGCAAAGCTCCTAAGAATTTCAATGATCAAGCTAGTTCAAGTAGTCAAGGTCAACGTTCTCAACAGTCTTCGAGTTATCAAGGCAGAAATCAACGTTTCTTTCAGAAACCATATCAAAGTCTTCCCATGCCTGAATTGAAAGATGAAGGAAAGAAACCAGAAGACCAAACAAAGGCACTGGTAGTGAGTGTAAAAGATGGTTATGATTGGAGTGCATATGCAGAACAATTTACGTCTGATCTTACATCAAGTCTGGCACTGGTATGTGAAATAGAAGAAGACTGGTCAGAAGAAGGGGATGGTAAGATGATTGAAGATGTGAATGAAGATTCTGAAGATTATGACTGGAGTGCAAAGTCTAATCCTACTGAAGAATCTGAATCTGAAGTTGCGTTAATGGCTACATCCAGTGAGTCTTCATCTTCTACTGAACAACCAAAGGTTAGTAATAACTTACCCCCTAACTATGTTCCTTTACCTGCTGATGTGAAAGAAAGGTTGTGTTCTGAACAATGCATTCAACAAGTAGAACATTATCGAACTCATTCATTTAAAATTGGTGATAAATTAAGTAAACATGAAAAACTTCATGAACAACTTAAAATTGATCATAAAATTTCTGATGAGAAGATTTTGTCACTAACCGAACCATGGAACAAAACTTTAAAAGAACTGGAACTTGTTACCAAACAACTTGAAGAAATGACAAAGAACTTTGAACAAGAAAAAGTTGCACATGCAGTCACTCAAGTTGAATTGAAAAAGGTTAAAAGTTGTAAAACAATGGTTGAACAACTCATTAATGAAAGAGGTAACAAAACCAAAACCGGGTTGGGTTTTACTCATGAACCAATGCCAAATTCAATCACTCAAACCTTACCGGAAAACTTTAATGAATTTGATCATTCACCTGAAAATGAACGTAAATTCAAAGAAATTCAAAGAAGTAAATCCGAGTCCGAAGGATCTGAGGTGTTGATTGAAAGCTTGAAAGATGAAGATGTCGTGACAACTGAAGCAGATGATGAAGCTAGCAACAAATCAGAGCCTGTTCTGATTCAACTTGTTGAGTATCCGGAACTGAATCCGAAGCCAGAAACAGTGAAGGATGAAGGTGAATTTTCAGGATATAATGATCCTGAATACATCAAGTGGAAGAAAGAACAAAAGGCGCAAGTTGCTGATCAGTTGATCAAAAAGCAGGAAGTGAAAAAGACTGAAGTTTCGAATGCAAAAGTGCAGAAATTAAAATTGAAAATCAATCAATCTGAACCGAAACAGTCAAAAGGAAAAAGTGTCATAAAATCAAATGACAACACCAAAGCTCAAAGTGTTAAAACTGACAAAGTTAAACCTGTCAAGAAAGTGACAAAAGGTAAAACAATCAAATTTGTGTCTGCAGGAACGTTTGATTTAAATGGATCTTATGGTAAACCAATCATTTCTCCAATCAAATCTAACTCTGGTCTGAAAACAGGTTCAGGTCCTAAGTCTTCCGCTGTCAATGATAAGAGAATTGAAAACAAAAAGGTGACCAAACAGAACAATTTAAAATCGAACCAAAGTCCCATGCAATCAAAATCACAAACAAAGTCTCCACAGAAAAGCGTTAATCTAAAACCGAACAACTATGATAATGAATCACGTTTTGGTTCAACTTCAAAAGTTAACAATCGGCTCTTTAGGATTAGCATGAAATATTGTGAAGTTTGTGATAGATATAATCATGCAACTGCTGAATGTTTCTTTAACAGGTACTGCAGTTTCTGTGACAAAAGAAATCATTCTTCAGAAGAATGTTATTATAACAAATTTTGTCATATTTGTGAAAGAAGGAATCATGACACAAAGGATTGTTTCTTTCGATCAAACTCAACAAGAGAAATGACTTCGTTTTCAAATTTTCAAAGAAATAAATCGTTTGGTTTTCAAAATAGTAATCAAAGTCATTCTCCGGTGTTGAGAAATTTCAATCGAAACAATTCTGTTTCTAACTTTTCAAGAAATATGCAGGTTAACAGTTTTAAACCAAGAGCTTTAATGGTAAGAAATCAAAAGTTTGAAAACAACCTTGATCCTAAGTTAGAGGAAAGGTTTAGTGCTTTGAGAAGAAAGCAGTCAATGAACGCCAATGGGCGAAACAACAGTTATCAGCATCAAAATCTCTTAAATGAAACAAATTTTCAAAATGTTCAATATCAACAAGTTACTATTGCAGATAGATTCGGAAAACCCAAGACCGTGTGGGCATGGGTTGACCAAACTAACTAAGTGATTGTTGAATTGCAGGTACGCCCAAGAAGACCTATCAACTCATGGTTTGTTGATAGTGGGTGTAGCCGGCACATGACAGGCAACCATGCCTTGCTTCAGGATTTCAAGCTGAAAAATGGTACACACGTTGCATTTGGAGGTGATGCGGGTGGTAAAATCACAGGAGAAGGAAGTGTTTCGAATGGGGTCATTAGTTTTGATAAAGTCAACTACTGTGCACAGTTGAACTTTAATTTACTAAGTGTATCTCAAATTTGTGATAAATCTTATTCAACTTTATTTGATGATTCTTTCTGTTATATACTCAAACCAGGTTTCAAGATTGACAATGAATGGGTAGTGGTGAAAGCTCCAAGAGATCGTGATGTATACAAATTGGATATGTCGCAGATTGACGCTGAAACCGAAACTACTTGTCTCATTGCTCATGCATCAAATGATGAGAGTCAGCTTTGGCATAGATGGCTGGGCCATTCAAACTTCAGAAACATGAACCGTTTGGTAACTGGAAATCACGCTGTGGGAATCCCATCGAAGAAATTCTCCACAACTGATCTCTGTCCTGCGTGTTTGAAAGGAAAACAGCACCGAATGTCTTTTAAGTCCAAGCAAGAAAACTCCATTTCAAAACCCTTGCAGATGCTACATATGGATCTTTTCGGACCAACAAATGTGCAAAGCATCGGAAAGAAGTCTTATTGTTTTGTCATTATTGACGATTTCACTAGATTTTCTTGGGTTTATTTTTTGCATGCTAAATCTGAAACAGCTGAATTATTAAAAGAATTTATCATCAAAGTTGAAAATCAATTGGAATGCAAAGTTAAAGTTTTAAGAAGTGATAATGGAACTGAATTTAAGAATGCTAATGTTGATTTATTTTGTGCAGAAAAGGGGATTGCTAGACAATTTAGTGCGCCAAGAACACCTCAACAAAACGGGTGCGGAACGGAAAAACCGGACACTGATTGAAGCAGCAAGATCCATGCTCGCAGATGCCAAAATCCCTATTACTTTTTGGGACGAAGCTATTGCTACTGCATGTTTTGTACAAGATAGAACATTATTGGTTCAAGATAAACAGAAAACTTCTTATGAGTTGTTATTTGGAAGAAAACCAAATATTTCTTACTTGAAAGCATTTGGTTGTCCGGTATCGATTTTAAATTTGAATGATCATCTCGGGAAGTTTGAGTCAAAATCTGACGATGGATTTTTCCTAGGCTATTCGTCTGTTTCTAAAGCTTATCGGGTTTTTAATAGTAAAACAAATACTGTTATTGAAACTATTAACGTCAAGTTTTTAGAAAATTCGTTTCCGTTAGTGGCTCATGGTCCCGAATGGTTATTTGATTTAGATTCGTTATCGAAATCTTTCAATTCTAACTTATTTGATTTTTCAGGAAAAACAAACAAAGAATCAGGTGACTTGGGATGCTTTAGTGACGATTCTGATAATGACGAGGATGGAAATCTCAACTCAGAATATCCGTTCATGTCATTTCACAATGCTGATCATGTCAAATCCAGTCAAGATCCGGGTCCTTCTGGTTCTCATGAAGATCAAGAATCGAACAATCTTGAAGAAGATGTGAATCCGCAAGTTTCTCCTAATGATGGTGGATCCGTTCAAAATCAACCATCATCAGATCCGAATGTTGAAGTTATTCCAGAATCATTTGATTACTTCATCAATTCACCGGATCAAGTCCCGAATTTCACATCGCATACTTCGACCATACTACAAGATCTACCAAATCTAAATACTTCTAATCTGGAGAGTCAAGTGCAAGGAGGTGACATACCAATTCATCGAATTCACAAGAAACATCCTGTCTCTCAGATTATTGGGCCTTTGAATCAGAGAACTACAAGAAGTCAGACTGAGCAAGCAAATGTCTGTCTTTATTCGTGTTTTCTATCTCAAGTGGTGCCAAAGAACATTTCAGAGGCGCTGCAAGATAACAGTTGGATTGAAGCCATGCAAGAGGAATTACTTCAGTTTCGCAAATAGGAAGTTTGGAAACTAGTGGACTTACCTGAAGGAGAGAATGCTATTGGTACAAGATGGTTGTACAAAAACAAGCCAGACGAACGTGGCATTGTAGTGAGAAACAAAGCGAGACTCATTGCACAGGGATACACTCAGGAAGAAGGCATTGATTATGAAGAGGTGTTTGCTCCGGTCGCAAGACTTGAAGCCATACGCGTTTTTCTTGCATATGCTTCCTTCATGAAGTTTAAAGTATTCCAAATGGACGTTAAAGGTGCTTTCCTGTATGGGCCTATTACAGATGATATTTATGTCAGACAGCCTCCGGGTTTTGAAGATCCTGACTATCCTCATCGTGTATACAAGTTGAGTAAAGCTCTATATGGTCTACACCAAGCTCCAAGAATCTGGTATGAGACACTATCTAAGCATTTACTAGAACATGGATTCACAAGAGGACAGATTGATCCAACTTTGTTTATGAAGAGGGAGAATGACGATCTCTTATGTGTTCAAGTTTATGTGGACGATATTATCTTCGGTTCGACTAGTACGTCAATGTGCAAAGCATTTGAAGAAATCATGAAGTCTAGATTCCAGATGAGTTCTATGGGGGAGATTAACTTCTTTCTTGGATTACAAGTGAAACAATCAGCTGACGGAATTTTCATCAATCAATCAAAATTTGTTGAGAAATTGTTGAAGAAGTTCAAGATGCAGGATTGTCAAACAATTCGAACTCCATCTGATGTGAATTGCAAGATTCAACCGGATCCAAAGGGCAAAGTAGTTGATCAAACACTATACAGATCAATGATCGGTTCACTGATGTATCTTACTGCATCAAGACCTGACATCATGTACGCTGTTTGTGTGTGCGCCAGATATCAGTCTGATCCGAGAGAGTCGCATCTTGTTGCTGTGAAGCGTATATTCAGATATCTTAAAGGGAAACCAAATCTTGGGTTATGGTATCCTTACGAAGGAAATTTTGAATTATATAGCTATTCTGACAGTGATTTTGGTGGTTGTGCTCTTGACAGGAAATCGACTACTGGTGGATGTCAATTTCTGGGTCCTAGGCTTGTCTCTTGGCAATGCAAGAAGCAGACCAATGTTTCTGTATCCACAGCTGAAGCAGAGTATATCGCTGCATCTGCAGGATGTTCTCAAGTTTTGTGGTTACAAAACCAATTGCTTGACTACGGGTTTAACTTTCTAAAAACTCCTATTTACATAGACAATACTGCTGCTATGTTCATTACTGCTAATCCTGTTCAACACTCAAAAACCAAACATATCGAAATTCGATATCACTTTTTAAGAGACAACTCTGAAAAGGGTTTAATAATTTTGATTAAGGTTCATACCGACAAACAACTGGCAGATCTTTTCACAAAATCTTTTTTGTCAGGCCGGTTTGAATTCTTAATTCAATCCATAGGATTAATCAATCATGATTGATTCTATTTTTCGTAAAAACAAACAAAAATCAGAAAAATATAAAAGCCAAAAAGATAATAAGTTGATGTCATATATTGATTCCGTTGTCTTTTATTTTATGTTTTGCATTGTGTGTGTGCATGAAAAAGAAAATAGAAAAGCAAAAACAAAATATAAAAGCAAAAAGAAAAGAAAATATCATGTCATAAGAATCTATATTGCACAAAGTGAGAAATGATAGTTACACTAGACATTATTTGTTACATCATTTTTTAAATAAAGACTGATAAATGTTAATTGATGTGCTAGACAGCTCATGCAATTAGACTGAAAAAGTAAGTTGATTGTTGACAAACATAAACTTAATGATCTTTGTGTTAAGTTCCATTGTTATACATGTCTAGATATATATTTTTAGATACATTGCTTGTGATGATAGTTGTGCATGATCGGGTAACGATGTAGTCTATTCAGTGTGATGAACCGCATCGCGAGCTTCTTTGTTGTGGTACCCACAGACCTGAAGTCTCACACGAAGTCTCTTTTGAGCTTCAAGATGCAGCAAAAGATTCCAAAATGGAACAAAAAGAGTCCCAAATGTGGACCAACACCAAACAAAATTCCAAAAAGGAATTCAGAAGATTCCCAAGGGGAACGATAGGAAAGAAAAATTCCCAAAGAAGGAATTAAAAAGAAGTCCCAAAGTGGACCAAATCCGAATAGAACCCAGATTCCACACTGTGTATGACTGTAAGTGACCAGGTTTTTGTCCAATATGCATTCAGGTAGTGATTGATAAGGAAATATGTTGACATATGTATACATGTGGGTCACATAAGTCATACTAATCGAACCTTAAATATCATCATGATACTGAAAAAGTAAGTGTGTCAACTCGAGCTAATTGATATGTTTTCATATCATCACTCAATCAAACATAAGTCAAATGTCTATTCAAAACTTGCAAAACATGTTCAGATAATGTGTGGTATGATCTCACTGTGATATTTTGATTCATTGCATTGCATATGTCTTTACTTTAATGTGTGTGCTTTGTGTGTGCAGGCATATGGAATCTTTATTGACACATCAACGTCCTTGTTAAACTTAAAAATTTCAAGAAATTTCAAGTTTAGGGGGAGAATAAAATTGAAGAAAAATATCTACAAAAATCCAAAAAATATTTTGTTTTGAAAAAAAGTGTTTTTGAATGAACAAGATTATGTGGTATGAAAAACAAAGGTATTGGATGTGTTAAAAACAAACCCAAGGTCTTGCAATATGTTTTTCAGAAATTGCTTCGGGATATAGAAAATTTGGTTGTGCAAAAACAATTTTTTGAAAAAGAAAAAGAAAAATGAATTTAATTGGAATTAATGTTATTGTCTTGTTTAATGTTGTTTGATAATTAATATGACAAAATTCTTTTTAAGGATGTCTTGTCTAATTAATATGTCGAGAATGTTTGCAGGTGCAATAAATGCAGTTGAAAAAGTCAACAGACGAGAAAAAGTGAAGAAAAATCGCAAAGTGCTATAGCCGGGCAAAGATATCAGATACAACTGTTCTGCCGGGTAATGAACATACTGTTCAGCCGGGTAATGTTGTGTGTTGATACAAGCCGGGTGATTGAGGAAAAAGATGAAGATATTATGACCACTGTACAGCCGGGCAAAGATCATGTCAAATACAGCCGGGTGAAGGTCATAGATATCAAGCCGGGTGACAAGTGTTCACTATACAGCCGGGTAAAAGTGTTTTATCTTGCCGTGTAAATGAGTCACTATGTTGCCGTGTGAAGAAGAAAAAGGAAGCCGGATGAAGAAGGAAAGCAACTGTGTTGCCGGGTAATGAAGAAAGCAAGCCGGATGAAGAAGGAAAGCAACTGTGTTGCCGAGTGATGAATAAAGATTGTCGGGTGATGTTTTGAAGCACACTATTCTGCCGGGTGATGAATAAAACCCATCAGGTGTAGTTGTTCCTTAACCTTTACCCGTCTCTACAGTGACTTACCCGTCTCTACAGTGTTTGACCCGTCAAGTGTGTTTCACATGTTGGTGACTTCTCTCAACAGTACATGACCCGTCACAACAGTGCATGACACGGATCAACAGTGCTTGACCCGGCAAAGCTTATTGGGCTTTTTAAGCTTGCCCGTCTTTTTTGTTGACCCGGCACTTCAAGTTTGACCTAATTTTTTTTACGATATAAAAACCCGCCTCTTCACAAACACTTATCATTTCACACATTCACTTTCAAGCAAACACTCTGTACTCAAATCGTCTGTTATCATATTCAATCGTTTGCTCTGTAACAAGGTTGATCGATTGGATAAGGTAGTGATTAAGTGTTTTTGACCTTGATAGACCTGCAAATCAACCGTTTAAAAGAAAAACGATGATGAACAGTGTTTTGGTCATTGAATCGACACTTTGATTATGTGTGTTAAAACCTAAATCGAATGTTGTTTTATGTATAAAATCTGTCGATCATCAACAATCAATCACTCATTTGCACTAAAACACCTTAAAACCAACTGAATAAATCAAAGTTGTTCACAATAGTTAAAATCGCCATTGATGAACTTTGAAGCTCTTAAAAGTTAAACATCAAAATGATGAAATATCTGTTTAAAAGTGATCAATACTTGTTAAAACTTAACCAAAACATGATAAATAATTTCATCATAAAAATGTCAAAATTCTGTCTTAGGTGATTAACTGTTAAAGATGAAACATGAAGTATAATCTTTTAAATTCAAAGTTGTTTGATTAAAATGATGAAAATCAGGTTATTAGAACAATTTAGAATTTACAATGTTTATGTGAATGTTTTGCTTTCTAACTTTTATTCAAACACTTGTGAAAATTTTGATATGTTTCAATGAAGAATCTAACACATTTGTCTTGTTTTGTGTTTTGTTTGTGTTTTTGACAGATGGAGAATCTAAAGTTTGAGCCTAAACATAATTTGGTGGCTTGTCTAGATGAATCTATCCCTGAAACAGAAGGTTACAGAGATATGATGAAGTTTATAAAGAGGACCAAATATGTATATGCTATGTGTGCCAAACCGGTCATATATGCAAGGCTGATTAAGAGTTTTTGGAGGACAGCAGAAGTCATTAGAGATGATAATGGTGTTGTTGTTGTGAGAGGAAACATTTCTAGAGAGATGGTGTTCACTGTTTCAGAAGAAGCCATTAGAAATGCTCTAGAATAGACGAAGATGAGGTTGGTATGAATGATGAGTTGACAATGGATGAATGTAAATCGTGTTTTGTTAACATGGGTCATCCACCTGTGTTTCCAAAGTCACAATTCTATCGGGCGAAGTTGGGAAAGAAGTATAAATTGTTGTGTTATGTTGTACAACAATGCATGTCAAGGAGGAGTGCAGGATTTGACAACTTCCCATCTGACATTGCATCCCCGATTGTTGCCATAGCAGAGAATAAACCATTCAATATGTCGAGATGGATAATGAATGGGTTTGTGTTTAACTTGATCAAAGGCAAGAGGTTTAAGTTTCTCATGTACCCGAGATTCTTACAACTGATGATCAATGTTGCATATCCTATCATCAGAGCCGAAGGATTTTCTGGAGGTATATTATACACAGAGGAAATGAACGATCTATCTTACAAAAAGATGAGTATCGGAAATGTGCCTAATGTGGAGTTATTTGACTATATGAGAGATATAGCCAATAACGAAGAAGATGTTGATGTGGTCTATCATCACATTTCTCATGGAGAGATTGTGAATCCTGTAGATTTGATTGACAGAGAGATTGATGAATCTGAAAATGATGATGGTGATAGTGATGATAGTGAAAATGAAGATAGTGACAGTGATGATGATAATGATGGTGGTGATGATGCTGAATCTAATTCAGAGGAGGCTGAACCAATGGAGACTGAGACAGAGGATATAGAGATTGTTGAACTATTTTGATTGAAGAACCTGTCGAGGTTGCGTGTGTAGAAAAAGAGGTGACAGTTGATGCTCCTAAGGATATTAGTGTTCAATATGTTAAAAAGCAAAGATCAAAACCAGTTGAAGAGCCTGAAGAGATAGATGTACTTCAGATCGCTCAGGAGGTAATGGCCGAAGCTGAAACTATTGCACAGATAGTTGAGGAAGCTGATGCTGGCATTACTGATCCTACACTTGTTGATTTACCCACCACTTCATCCCAAATTGCTGAAAACATTGAACAAGGTTTGGAGTCTTCACCAAATTTTGTGTCAAGTGTTGAAGAAAATGAGAAGGAGAAAAGAATTGCTGAGTTAGAGGATATGGTGGCAAAGCTGATAGAAGCAAATGACTTGTTGAAAGCTTCTAATGAAAGGAAAAAGAAAAGAATTGAAGAATTTTTGAACATTCATGATCAGAACTTGAAAACTTTCAAAGAATTGGATGCAGATCATCTTAAACTAAAGATTGAACATGACAAGTTGAAAGATGAGTATGAAAGTTTGAAGGAGGAACATGAGAATCTGAAATATGATTACAAGGAACTGAAAGCTGAATGCAATACGTTGGAGGATGAGAAAGAAATGTTAGAAAAATGGCTGGAGGAAACGAAACCGAAGAAAGCTGGTTCTGGTTCATCATCTGACAAAGATTTTTCAGATGAAGTAGTTGAAACGACTGTAGCTCATGTACCAAAAGTGTATCTGACCAGAGCTCGAGGTACTACGAATGCTAGCATAAGAGTGGAATCACCAATCATCATTCCCGATGAAGCTGTTGCTGAAACTGTCATCTCTGACAAAGCTGAGGGAAAGAGAAAGCTAGACGCTGTTCCAGAGATAATGGGTGATGAAGGATGTGCGAAGAAGGCTAAGATTGATGAGACAGTACAGATTGAGCCGATTCAATCTGTATCTGTAGCTGAAACAGAAGTGTTTGAAGTAACTGATAGTGAAAAGGAAATTGGATCAGAAGAAACAGTTCAGATCGAGCCGATTCAATCTGAAGCTGTTGAAGTTGAAAGTATGCCTGAAACTGCACCTGAAGTTGCTAGTCAGTTTGAGCCGGTTCAAACTGACAATGCACCTATGATTGAAGCCTTGGATGATTTGGATGATGTAGACTTCACTGAATCTGAAGATGAAGCTGGACCAGAAACTAAGATTGATGATGAGATTCCTGATGATTTAGATCAAAGGTTTGCCTACCTTGAGAAAATGAAGTATAATGCTGTATTTTTGAATGGGTTGACGGTGAGCCAGACAAATGAAGAATATGAAAAATGTCTGATTCATCAAGACAAAGCTGCAGCCGATGAGAAAGAGTTTGTTACTGAGATGGGAGAATGGACTTCAATGCAAGAAAGATTGAATATCGAAGACTTGCCTCCGACCC
This sequence comes from Tagetes erecta, assembly GCA_030867185.1. Taxonomy (NCBI): domain Eukaryota; kingdom Viridiplantae; phylum Streptophyta; class Magnoliopsida; order Asterales; family Asteraceae; genus Tagetes; species Tagetes erecta. The sequence goes on along the minus strand of CM061493.1, from coordinate 29,227,949 downwards.
AATTATATCACCAAAATCCAGAAGAAATGTCAGCTTCAGATATGCGTAGTTGGCTAAGCTCAAGGAACTATCCGTACAAAACTTTGAAGAGGTTGAAATCTGAGTCACTGAGGAAGATTGTTACTAGCTTTATGAAGACCGAAAAAATGTACAATCGTATGTTTTCTTTGGATTACAACAATCCTCAGTATTTTGAGCTAACAAAGAGATATAAAGTCCTTGGACCAAAAGAACTTCCAGTGATGGCGTTACCTGAAAATGCTCACAAGAAAAGGCACGAATTGATGGATATGTTTCCAAGTGAAGTTAAATCTTACAACATACCAATGGAGGTGCGTGAGTCATGGCATAAATCTGCCACAGCAGGTGATGTTGTTAGGTCACTGCTGAGCAAGGGGCAGTCGATTGCTGAATTGCTTGATTCGATGATTGTGCCAGAGAAGAATAAGAAGGTGAAGATTATAGCATGGAAATACGATGAAGTATTTGATGCGTTTATGATAAAGAGAGTAAATGGTTTATGTGACGTATATCATTACTACTCGAGCATTTTTAAGTTGGAAGTTCAGGACTTGAAAGAATTGCACAAACTTAGGTTGATAAATCACACGCATGCTGAGCGTGGTGATAAATGTGTTATGCTGTTAGATGCCGGGATTGCTAGACCACCAAAGTATCTTGATTTCCGAGGCCAACAAGAAGATACTGCTTACGTACAAGCTAAGAAAGAAAGAAAGAAGAAGAGATTGGTTGTGAGTGAAGATATGTATCTAGAAGAATTTTCGGATGAGTACTTTGACAAAGTGACGAATCCTGGATTGAAGGTGATTGATGGTTCGCAAATGACAAAGCCTATACTTAAAGTTTTCTACAATCAAGAAACTTTTGAGTTGAAGCTTGTTAGAAATTTGGAGGATTGGGACAAGGACATGATTACTCTGTTTAGTACTTTTGAGTTGAAGCTGCTACATCCGTCATACATAGACTTTTTGAGGAGTTACATAATGGAGAAATGTAAAGATGCACTTGCTGAAGCTGATAGGAAGCTGTTTGTGGTGATGATTGAAGTAATAGCTGCTGCAACTGAAAAGATACGTGTGAGGAAGGCATTGCTAAACTCTAATCTCGTGAGGGTTGACATACCAGAGATATAATATATGAGAATTAGTGCGAAGGGTACTTTGGAGGTGCAAGTCAAAGGACAGGAGATGCCATTTGAATTTTATGCTAACATTGACTTTGCAGGTTTAAATTTGGATTCACTAAGACGCATGAATGCCTGCCCAATTCTGACAAATGAGTCCAAGCCAAGACAAGCCAAAATTGCTGAAAAGTTCAAGTCCTGTATAGAAGAAGCACTGAAGGAACAAGAAGAGTATAAAGGAAAAGAGCTGCTAGATGTCAAAGATGAACCGGAAGATTGGTAGAAAGAGATTGATGCTGAACAAAGATGAAAAAGATAGAAGATTTTGCTGAAGATTCAAAGATAAATCTTAGGGGGAGTACTGTTAGGGTTATTTCCTTGTTAAGATTTACTTTGTATTTTGTTTATATGTTTGTATATAGTTTAGGGTCTATTTTGTTATATTCCTTAAACTTGTATTTTGTTGCTATAAGCATGTAGTGAGAGATTGTGAGGTGGAGGCTAGATCACTTTTACACGTTAGAGAGAGAGTTAACTGTGTGTGATTTATTTCTCCTGCACTTGTACTACAGATTTGCTTTGATCATCAATATACAAAGAGAATTATTAGTATGAATTGTGTTTGTGATTGAACTGTTTGTTTGTGCTAGTTATTCTGATCATTGTGAGTAATATTAACGATCCAATTGAACCTATCATCTTATGACACTATATGCACATTAGCACCTTGAAAAGAAAGGTAGTATAATGTAGGACGCCTTACAATTCCTAAAAACAACTTAAAACACCTAACGAAACCTTAAAACTCGATAATAAACCTATTGAATTCGTTGAAGTCGTTTGAACATCGTACGATAACTCTACACATGTTACGACTCTTATGCGACATTAGCTACATGAAAAGCACGTTAGAATAATGTAGGGTGTGTTACAACTCCTATGAACACCTTACATCACCGTACGAAACTTTAAGACTCCATAATAAACCTAAAGAATTCGTACGAGTCCTTTGAACGTCATACGGCAACTTAACGCATCATACGACTCTGTATGCCATATTAGCACCTAGAAAAGGACGTTAGTATAATGTACGACGCCTTACAACTCCTAACAACACCTTACAACACCGTACGATACCTTAAAACTCCATAATAAACCTAATGATCGTCTGACTCCTTTGAACATCGTACGACAACTCAGGACATCTTATGACTCTATATGCACGTTAGCACCTTGAAAAGAAAGTTAGTATAATGTAGGAGGCCTTACAATTCCTAACAACAACTTAAAACACCTTACGAAACCTTAAAACTCGATAATAAACTTAATGAATTCGTTGAAGTCGTTTGAACATCGTACGATAACTCTACACATGTTACGAATCTTATGCGACATTAGCTACATGAAAAGCGCTTTCGAATAATGTAGGGTGCGTTACAACTCCTATGACCACCTTACATCACCGTACGAAACTTTAAAACTCCATAATAAACCTAATGAATTCCTCCGAGTCCTTTGAACGTCATACGGCAACTTAACCCATCTTACGACTGTTTATGGCATATTAGCATCTAGAAAAGCACGTTAGTATAATGTACGACGCCTTACAACTCCTAACAACACCTTACAACACCGTACGATACCTTAAAACTCCATAACAAACCTAATGATTTCGTCTGGCTCCTTTGAACATCGTACGACAACTCAGGACATCTTATGACACTATATGCATATTAGCACCTTGAAAAGAAAGTTAGTATAATGTAGGAGGCCTTACAATTCCTAACAACAACTTAAAACACCTTACGAAACCTTAAAACTCGATAATAAACCTAATGAATTCGTTGAAGTCGTTTGAACATCGTACGATAACTCTACACATGTTACGAATCTTATGCGACATTAGCTACATGAAAAGCGCTTTCGAATAATGTAGGGTGCGTTACAACTCCTATGAACACCTTACATCACGGTACAAAACTTTAAAACTCCATAATAAACCTAAAGAATTCGTCCGAGTCCTTTGAACGTCATACGGCAACTTAACGCATCTTACGACTCTGTATGCCATATTAGTACCTAGAAAAGCACGTTAGTATAATGTACGACGCCTTACAACTCCTAACAACACCTTACAACACCGTACGATACCTTAAAACTCCACAATAAACCTAATGATTTCGTCTGACACCTTTTTACATCGTACGACAACTCAGGACATATTATGTGTCTATATGCACATTAGCACCTTGAAAAGAAAGTTAGTATAATGTAGGAGGCCTTACAATTCCTAACAACAACTTAAAACACCTTACGAAACCTTAAAACTCGATAATAAACCTAATGAATTCGTTGAAGTCGTTTGAACATCGTACGATAACTCTACACATGTTACGAATCTTATGCGACATTAGCTACATGAAAAGCGCTTTCGAATAATGTAGTGTGCGTTACAACTCCTATGAACACCTTACATCACCGTACGAAACTTTAAAACTCCATAATAAACCTAATGAATTCGTCCGAGTCCTTTGAACGTCATACGGCAACTTAACCCATCTTACGACTGTGTATGGCATATTAGCATCTAGAAAAGCACGTTAGTATAATGTACGACGCCTTACAACTCCTAACAACACCTTACAACACCGTACGATACCTTAAAACTCCATAATAAACCTAATGATTTCGTCTGACTCCTTTGAACATCGTACGACAACTCAGGACATCTTATGACACTATATGCATATTAGCACCTTGAAAAGAAAGTTAGTATAATGTAGGACGCCTTACAATTCCTAAAAACAACTTAAAACACCTAACGAAACCTTAAAACTCGATAATAAACCTAATGAATTCGTTGAAGTCGTTTGAACATCGTACGATAACTCTACACATGTTACGACTCTTATGCGACATTAGCTACATGAAAAGCACGTTAGAATAATGTAGGGTGTGTTACAACTCCTATGAACACCTTACATCACCGTACGAAACTTTAAGACTCCATAATAAACCTAAAGAATTCGTACGAGTCTTTTGAACGTCATACGGCAACTTAACGCATCTTACGACTCTGTATGCCATATTAGCACCTAGAAAAGCACGTTAGTATAATGTACGACGCCTTACAACTCCTAACAACACCTTACAACACCGTACGATACCTTAAAACTCCATAATAAACCTAATGATCGTCTGACTCCTTTGAACATCGTACGACAACTCAGGACATCTTATGACTCTATATGCACGTTAGCACCTTGAAAAGAAAGTTAGTATAATGTAGGACGCCTTAAAATTCCTAACAACAACTTAAAACACCTTACGAAACCTTAAAACTTGATAATAAACCTAATGAATTCATTGAAGTCGTTTGAACATCATACGATAACTCTACACATGTTACGACTCTTATGCGACATTAGCTACATGAAAAGCACGTTAGAATAATGTAGGGTGCGTTACAACTCCTATGAACACCTTACATCACCGTAGGAAACTTTAAAACTCCATAATAAACCTAAAGAATTCGTCCGAGTCCTTTGAACGTCATACGGCAACTTAACGCATATTACGACTCTGTATGCCATATTAGTACCTAAAAAAGCACGTTAGTATAATGTACGACGCCTTACAACTTCTAACAACACCTTACAACACCATACGATACCTTAAAAATCCACAATAAACCTAATGATTTCGTCTGACTCCTTTGAACATCGTACGACAACTCAGGACATCTTATGTGTCTATATGCACATTAGCACCTTGAAAAGAAAGTTAGTATAATGTAGGAGGCCTTACAATTCCTAACAACAACTTAAAACACCTTACAAAACCTTAAAACTCGATAATAAACCTAATGAATTCGTTGAAGTCGTTTGAACATCGTACGATAACTCTACACATGTTACGAATCTTATGCGACATTAGCTACATGAAAAGCGCTTTCGAATAATGTAGTGTGCGTTACAACTCCTATGAACACCTTACATCACCGTACGAAACTTTAAAACTCCATAATAAACCTAATGAATTCGTACGAGTCCTTTGAACGTCATACGGCAACTTAACCCATCTTACGACTGTGTGTCTGGCATATTAGCATCTAGAAAAGCACGTTAGTATAATGTACGACGCCTTACAACTCCTAACAACACCTTACAACACCGTACGATACCTTAAAACTCCATAATAAACCTAATGATTTCGTCTGACTCCTTTGAACATCGTACGACAACTCAAGACATCTTATGACACTATATGCACATTAGCACCTTGAAAAGAAAGTTAGTATAATGTAGGACGCCTTACAATTCTTAAAAACAACTTAAAACACCTAACGAAACCTTAAAACTCGATAATAAACCTAATGAATTCGTTGAAGTCGTTTGAACATCGTACGATAACTCTACACATGTTACGACTCTTATGCGACATTAGCTACATGAAAAGCACGTTAGAATAATGTAGGGTGTTACAACTCCTATGAACACCTTACATCACCGTACGAAACGTTAAGACTCCATAATAAACCGAAAGAATTCGTACGAGTCCTTTGAACGTCATACGGCAACTTAACGCATCTTACGACTCTGTATGCCATATTAGCACCTAGAAAAGCACGTTAGTATAATGTACGACGCCTTACAACTCCTAACAACACCTTACAACACCGTACGATACCTTAAAACTCCATAATAAACCTAATGGTTTCGTCTGACTCCTTTGAACATCGTACGACAACTCAGGACATCTTATGTGTCTATATTCACATTAGCACCTTGAAAAGAAAGTTAGTAAAATGTAGGAAGCCTTACAATTCCTAACAACAACTTAAAACATCTTACGAAACCTTAAAACTCGATAATAAACCTAATGAATTCGTTGAAGTCGTTTGAACATCGTAAGATAACTCTACACATGTTACGAATCTTATGCGACGTTAGCTACATGAAAAGCGCTTTCGAATAATGTAGGGTGCGTTACAACTCCTATGAACACCTTACATCACCGTTCGAAACTTTAAAACTCCATAATAAACCTAATGAATTCGTCTGAGTCCTTTGAACGTCATACGGCAACTTAACCCATCCTACGACTGTGTATGGCATATTAGCATCTAGAAAAGCACGTTAGTATAATGTACGACGCCTTACAAATCCTAACAACACCTTACAACACCGTACGATACCTTAAAACTCCATAATAAACCTAATGATTTCGTCTGACTCCTTTGAACATCGTACGACAACTCAGGACATCTTATGACAGTATATGCACATTAGCACCTTGAAAAGAAAGTTAGTATAATGTTGGACGCCTTACAATTCTTAAAAACAACTTAAAACACCTAACGAAACCTTAAAACTCGATAATAAACCTAATGAATTCGTTGAGGTCGTTTGAACATCGTACGATAACTCTACACATGTTACGACTCTTATGCGACATTAGCTACATGAAAAGCACGTTAGAATAATGTAGGGTGTGTTACAACTCCTATGAACACCTTACATCACCGTACGAAACTTTAAAACTCCATAATAAACCGAAAGAATTCGTACGAGTCCTTTGAACGTCATACTGCAACTTAACGCATCTTACGACTCTGTATGCCATATTAGCACCTAGAAAAGCACGTTAGTATAATGTACGACGCCTTACAACTCCTAACAACACCTAACAACACCGTACGATACCTTAAAACTCCATAATAAACCTAATGGTTTCGTCTGACTCCTTTGAACATCGTACGACAACTCAGGACATCTTATGTGTCTATATTCACATTAGCACCTTGAAAAGAAAGTTAGTATAATGTAGGAGGCCTTACAACTCCTAACAACAACTTAAAACATCTTACGAAACCTTAAAACTCGATAATAAACCTAATGAATTCGTTGAAGTCGTTTGAACATCGTACGATAACTCTACACATGTTACGACTCTTATGCGACATTAGCTACATGAAAAGCACGTTAGAATAATGTAGGGTGTGTTACAACTCCTATGAACACCTTACATCACCGTACGAAACTTTAAGACTCCATAATAAACCGAAAGAATTCGTACGAGTCCTTTGAACGTCATACTGCAACTTAACGCATCTTACGACTCTGTATGCCATATTAGCACCTAGAAAAGCACGTTAGTATAATGTACGACGCCTTACAACTCCTAACAACACCTTACAACACCGTACGATACCTTAAAACTCCATAATAAACCTAATGGTTTCGTCTGACTCCTTTGAACATCGTACGGCAACTCAGGACATCTTATGTGTCTATATTCACATTAGCACCTTGAAAAGAAAGTTAGTATAATGTAGGAGGCCTTACAATTCCTAACAACAACTTAAAACATCTTACGAAACCTTAAAACTCGATAATAAACCTAATGAATTCGTTGAAGTCGTTTGAACATCGTAAGATAACTCTACACATGTAAAGAATCTTATGCGACGTTAGCTACATGAAAAGCGCTTTCGAATAATGTAGGGTGCGTTACAACTCTTATGAACACCTTACATCACCGTTCGAAACTTTAAAACTCCATAATAAACCTAATGAATTCGTCCGAGTCCTTTGAACGTCATACGGCAACTTAACCCATCCTACGACTGTGTATGGCATATTAGCATCTAGAAAAGCACGTTAGTATAATGTACGACGCCTTACAAATCCTAACAACACCTTACAACACCGTACGATACCTTAAAACTCCATAATAAACCTAATGATTTCGTCTGACTCCTTTGAACATCGTACGACAACTCAGGACATCTTATGACAGTATATGCACATTAGCACCTTGAAAAGAAAGTTAGTATAATGTTGGACGCCTTACAATTCTTAAAAACAACTTAAAACACCTAACGAAACCTTAAAACTCGATAATAAACCTAATGAATTCGTTGAAGTCGTTTGAACATCGTACGATAACTCTACACATGTTACGACTCTTATGCGACATTAGCTACATGAAAAGCACGTTAGAATAATGTAGGGTGTGTTACAACTCCTATGAACACCTTACATCACCGTACGAAACATTAAAACTCCATAATAAACCGAAAGAATTCGTACGAGTCCTTTGAACGTCATACTGCAACTTAACGCATCTTACGACTCTGTATGCCATATTAGCACCTAGAAAAGCACGTTAGTATAATGTACGACGCCTTACAACTCCTAACAACACCGTACGATACCTTAAAACTCCATAATAAACCTAATGGTTTCGTCTGACTCCTTTGAACATCGTACGACAACTCAGGACATCTTATGTGTCTATATTCACATTAGCACCTTGAAAAGAAAGTTAGTATAATGTAGGAGGCCTTACAACTCCTAACAACAACTTAAAACATCTTACGAAACCTTAAAACTCGATAATAAACCTAATGAATTCGTTGAAGTCGTTTGAACATCGTACGATAACTCTACACATGTTACGACTCTTATGCGACATTAGCTACATGAAAAGCACGTTAGAATAATGTAGGGTGTGTTACAACTCCTATGAACACCTTACATCACCGTACGAAACTTTAAGACTCCATAATAAACCGAAAGAATTCGTACGAGTCCTTTGAACGTCATACTGCAACTTAACGCATCTTACGACTCTGTATGCCATATTAGCACCTAGAAAAGCACGTTAGTATAATGTACGACGCCTTACAACTCCTAACAACACCTTACAACACCGTACGATACCTTAAAACTCCATAATAAACCTAATGGTTTCGTCTGACTCCTTTGAACATCGTACGGCAACTCAGGACATCTTATGTGTCTATATTCACATTAGCACCTTGAAAAGAAAGTTAGTATAATGTAGGAGGCCTTACAATTCCTAACAACAACTTAAAACATCTTACGAAACCTTAAAACTCGATAATAAACCTAATGAATTCGTTGAAGTCGTTTGAACATCGTAAGATAACTCTACACATGTTACGAATCTTATGCGACGTTAGCTACATGAAAAACGCTTTCGAATAATGTAGGGTGCGTTACAACTCTTATGAACACCTTACATCACCGTTCGAAACTTTAAAACTCCATAATAAACCTAATGAATTCGTCCGAGTCCTTTGAACGTCATACGGCAACTTAACCCATCCTACGACTGTGTATGGCATATTAGCATCTAGAAAAGCACGTTAGTATAATGTACGACGCCTTACAAATCCTAACAACACCTTACAACACCGTACGATACCTTAAAACTCCATAATAAACCTAATGATTTCATCTGACTCCTTTGAACATCGTACGACAACTCAGGACATCTTATGACAGTATATGCACATTAGCACCTTGAAAAGAAAGTTAGTATAATGTTGGACGCCTTACAATTCTTAAAAACAACTTAAAACACCTAACGAAACCTTAAAACTCGATAATAAACCTAATGAATTCGTTGAAGTCGTTTGAACATCGTACGATAACTCTACACATGTTACGACTCTTATGCGACATTAGCTACATGAAAAGCACGTTAGAATAATGTAGGGTGTGTTACAACTCCTATGAACACCTTACATCACCGTACGAAACTTTAAGACTCCATAATAAACCTAAAGAATTCGTACGAGTCTTTTGAACGTCATACGGCAACTTAACGCATCTTACGACTCTGTATGCCATATTAGCACCTAGAAAAGCACGTTAGTATAATGTACGACGCCTTACAACTCCTAACAACACCTTACAACACCGTACGATACCTTAAAACTCCATAATAAACCTAATGATCGTCTGACTCCTTTGAACATCGTACGACAACTCAGGACATCTTATGACTCTATATGCACGTTAGCACCTTGAAAAGAAAGTTAGTATAATGTAGGACGCCTTAAAATTCCTAACAACAACTTAAAACACCTTACGAAACCTTAAAACTTGATAATAAACCTAATGAATTCATTGAAGTCGTTTGAACATCATACGATAACTCTACACATGTTACGACTCTTATGCGACATTAGCTACATGAAAAGCACGTTAGAATAATGTAGGGTGCGTTACAACTCCTATGAACACCTTACATCACCGTAGGAAACTTTAAAACTCCATAATAAACCTAAAGAATTCGTCCGAGTCCTTTGAACGTCATACGGCAACTTAACGCATATTACGACTCTGTATGCCATATTAGTACCTAAAAAAGCACGTTAGTATAATGTACGACGCCTTACAACTTCTAACAACACCTTACAACACCATACGATACCTTAAAAATCCACAATAAACCTAATGATTTCGTCTGACTCCTTTGAACATCGTACGACAACTCAGGACATCTTATGTGTCTATATGCACATTAGCACCTTGAAAAGAAAGTTAGTATAATGTAGGAGGCCTTACAATTCCTAACAACAACTTAAAACACCTTACAAAACCTTAAAACTCGATAATAAACCTAATGAATTCGTTGAAGTCGTTTGAACATCGTACGATAACTCTACACATGTTACGAATCTTATGCGACATTAGCTACATGAAAAGCGCTTTCGAATAATGTAGTGTGCGTTACAACTCCTATGAACACCTTACATCACCGTACGAAACTTTAAAACTCCATAATAAACCTAATGAATTCGTACGAGTCCTTTGAACGTCATACGGCAACTTAACCCATCTTACGACTGTGTGTCTGGCATATTAGCATCTAGAAAAGCACGTTAGTATAATGTACGACGCCTTACAACTCCTAACAACACCTTACAACACCGTACGATACCTTAAAACTCCATAATAAACCTAATGATTTCGTCTGACTCCTTTGAACATCGTACGACAACTCAGGACATCTTATGACAGTATATGCACATTAGCACCTTGAAAAGAAAGTTAGTATAATGTTGGACGCCTTACAATTCTTAAAAACAACTTAAAACACCTAACGAAACCTTAAAACTCGATAATAAACCTAATGAATTCGTTGAGGTCGTTTGAACATCGTACGATAACTCTACACATGTTACGACTCTTATGCGACATTAGCTACATGAAAAGCACGTTAGAATAATGTAGGGTGTGTTACAACTCCTATGAACACCTTACATCACCGTACGAAACTTTAAAACTCCATAATAAACCGAAAGAATTCGTACGAGTCCTTTGAACGTCATACTGCAACTTAACGCATCTTACGACTCTGTATGCCATATTAGCACCTAGAAAAGCACGTTAGTATAATGTACGACGCCTTACAACTCCTAACAACACCTAACAACACCGTACGATACCTTAAAACTCCATAATAAACCTAATGGTTTCGTCTGACTCCTTTGAACATCGTACGACAACTCAGGACATCTTATGTGTCTATATTCACATTAGCACCTTGAAAAGAAAGTTAGTATAATGTAGGAGGCCTTACAACTCCTAACAACAACTTAAAACATCTTACGAAACCTTAAAACTCGATAATAAACCTAATGAATTCGTTGAAGTCGTTTGAACATCGTACGATAACTCTACACATGTTACGACTCTTATGCGACATTAGCTACATGAAAAGCACGTTAGAATAATGTAGGGTGTGTTACAACTCCTATGAACACCTTACATCACCGTACGAAACTTTAAGACTCCATAATAAACCGAAAGAATTCGTACGAGTCCTTTGAACGTCATACTGCAACTTAACGCATCTTACGACTCTGTATGCCATATTAGCACCTAGAAAAGCACGTTAGTATAATGTACGACGCCTTACAACTCCTAACAACACCTTACAACACCGTACGATACCTTAAAACTCCATAATAAACCTAATGGTTTCGTCTGACTCCTTTGAACATCGTACGGCAACTCAGGACATCTTATGTGTCTATATTCACATTAGCACCTTGAAAAGAAAGTTAGTATAATGTAGGAGGCCTTACAATTCCTAACAACAACTTAAAACATCTTACGAAACCTTAAAACTCGATAATAAACCTAATGAATTCGTTGAAGTCGTTTGAACATCGTAAGATAACTCTACACATGTAAAGAATCTTATGCGACGTTAGCTACATGAAAAGCGCTTTCGAATAATGTAGGGTGCGTTACAACTCTTATGAACACCTTACATCACCGTTCGAAACTTTAAAACTCCATAATAAACCTAATGAATTCGTCCGAGTCCTTTGAACGTCATACGGCAACTTAACCCATCCTACGACTGTGTATGGCATATTAGCATCTAGAAAAGCACGTTAGTATAATGTACGACGCCTTACAAATCCTAACAACACCTTACAACACCGTACGATACCTTAAAACTCCATAATAAACCTAATGATTTCGTCTGACTCCTTTGAACATCGTACGACAACTCAGGACATCTTATGACAGTATATGCACATTAGCACCTTGAAAAGAAAGTTAGTATAATGTTGGACGCCTTACAATTCTTAAAAACAACTTAAAACACCTAACGAAACCTTAAAACTCGATAATAAACCTAATGAATTCGTTGAAGTCGTTTGAACATCGTACGATAACTCTACACATGTTACGACTCTTATGCGACATTAGCTACATGAAAAGCACGTTAGAATAATGTAGGGTGTGTTACAACTCCTATGAACACCTTACATCACCGTACGAAACATTAAAACTCCATAATAAACCGAAAGAATTCGTACGAGTCCTTTGAACGTCATACTGCAACTTAACGCATCTTACGACTCTGTATGCCATATTAGCACCTAGAAAAGCACGTTAGTATAATGTACGACGCCTTACAACTCCTAACAACACCGTACGATACCTTAAAACTCCATAATAAACCTAATGGTTTCGTCTGACTCCTTTGAACATCGTACGACAACTCAGGACATCTTATGTGTCTATATTCACATTAGCACCTTGAAAAGAAAGTTAGTATAATGTAGGAGGCCTTACAACTCCTAACAACAACTTAAAACATCTTACGAAACCTTAAAACTCGATAATAAACCTAATGAATTCGTTGAAGTCGTTTGAACATCGTACGATAACTCTACACATGTTACGACTCTTATGCGACATTAGCTACATGAAAAGCACGTTAGAATAATGTAGGGTGTGTTACAACTCCTATGAACACCTTACATCACCGTACGAAACTTTAAGACTCCATAATAAACCGAAAGAATTCGTACGAGTCCTTTGAACGTCATACTGCAACTTAACGCATCTTACGACTCTGTATGCCATATTAGCACCTAGAAAAGCACGTTAGTATAATGTACGACGCCTTACAACTCCTAACAACACCTTACAACACCGTACGATACCTTAAAACTCCATAATAAACCTAATGGTTTCGTCTGACTCCTTTGAACATCGTACGGCAACTCAGGACATCTTATGTGTCTATATTCACATTAGCACCTTGAAAAGAAAGTTAGTATAATGTAGGAGGCCTTACAATTCCTAACAACAACTTAAAACATCTTACGAAACCTTAAAACTCGATAATAAACCTAATGAATTCGTTGAAGTCGTTTGAACATCGTAAGATAACTCTACACATGTTACGAATCTTATGCGACGTTAGCTACATGAAAAACGCTTTCGAATAATGTAGGGTGCGTTACAACTCTTATGAACACCTTACATCACCGTTCGAAACTTTAAAACTCCATAATAAACCTAATGAATTCGTCCGAGTCCTTTGAACGTCATACGGCAACTTAACCCATCCTACGACTGTGTATGGCATATTAGCATCTAGAAAAGCACGTTAGTATAATGTACGACGCCTTACAAATCCTAACAACACCTTACAACACCGTACGATACCTTAAAACTCCATAATAAACCTAATGATTTCGTCTGACTCCTTTGAACATCGTACGACAACTCAGGACATCTTATGACAGTATATGCACATTAGCACCTTGAAAAGAAAGTTAGTATAATGTTGGACGCCTTACAATTCTTAAAAACAACTTAAAACACCTAACGAAACCTTAAAACTCGATAATAAACCTAATGAATTCGTTGAAGTCGTTTGAACATCGTACGATAACTCTACACATGTTACGACTCTTATGCGACATTAGCTACATGAAAAGCACGTTAGAATAATGTAGGGTGTGTTACAACTCCTATGAACACCTTACATCACCGTACGAAACATTAAAACTCCATAATAAACCGAAAGAATTCGTACGAGTCCTTTGAACGTCATACTGCAACTTAACGCATCTTACGACTCTGTATGCCATATTAGCACCTAGAAAAGCACGTTAGTATAATGTACGACGCCTTACAACTCCTAACAACACCGTACGATACCTTAAAACTCCATAATAAACCTAATGGTTTCGTCTGACTCCTTTGAACATCGTACGACAACTCAGGACATCTTATGTGTCTATATTCACATTAGCACCTTGAAAAGAAAGTTAGTATAATGTAGGAGGCCTTACAACTCCTAACAACAACTTAAAACATCTTACGAAACCTTAAAACTCGATAATAAACCTAATGAATTCGTTGAAGTCGTTTGAACATCGTACGATAACTCTACACATGTTACGACTCTTATGCGACATTAGCTACATGAAAAGCACGTTAGAATAATGTAGGGTGTGTTACAACTCCTATGAACACCTTACATCACCGTACGAAACTTTAAGACTCCATAATAAACCGAAAGAATTCGTACGAGTCCTTTGAACGTCATACTGCAACTTAACGCATCTTACGACTCTGTATGCCATATTAGCACCTAGAAAAGCACGTTAGTATAATGTACGACGCCTTACAACTCTTAACAACACCTTACAACACCGTACGATACCTTAAAACTCCATAATAAACCTAATGGTTTCGTCTGACTCCTTTGAACATCGTACGGCAACTCAGGACATCTTATGTGTCTATATTCACATTAGCACCTTGAAAAGAAAGTTAGTATAATGTAGGAGGCCTTACAATTCCTAACAACAACTTAAAACATCTTACGAAACCTTAAAACTCGATAATAAACCTAATGAATTCGTTGAAGTCGTTTGAACATCGTAAGATAACTCTACACATGTTACGAATCTTATGCGACGTTAGCTACATGAAAAGCGCTTTCGAATAATGTAGGGTGCGTTACAACTCTTATGAACACCTTACATCACCGTTCGAAACTTTAAAACTCCATAATAAACCTAATGAATTCGTCCGAGTCCTTTGAACGTCATACGGCAACTTAACCCATCCTACGACTGTGTATGGCATATTAGCATCTAGAAAAGCACGTTAGTATAATGTACGACGCCTTACAAATCCTAACAACACCTTACAACACCGTACGATACCTTAAAACTCCATAATAAACCTAATGATTTCGTCTGACTCCTTTGAACATCGTACGACAACTCAGGACATCTTATGACAGTATATGCACATTAGCACCTTGAAAAGAAAGTTAGTATAATGTTGGACGCCTTACAATTCTTAAAAACAACTTAAAACACCTAACGAAACCTTAAAACTCGATAATAAACCTAATGAATTCGTTGAAGTCGTTTGAACATCGTACGATAACTCTACACATGTTACGACTCTTATGCGACATTAGCTACATGAAAAGCACGTTAGAATAATGTAGGGTGTGTTACAACTCCTATGAACACCTTACATCACCGTACGAAACATTAAAACTCCATAATAAACCGAAAGAATTCGTACGAGTCCTTTGAACGTCATACTGCAACTTAACGCATCTTACGACTCTGTATGCCATATTAGCACCTAGAAAAGCACGTTAGTATAATGTACGACGCCTTACAACTCCTAACAACACCGTACGATACCTTAAAACTCCATAATAAACCTAATGGTTTCGTCTGACTCCTTTGAACATCGTACGACAACTCAGGACATCTTATGTGTCTATATTCACATTAGCACCTTGAAAAGAAAGTTAGTATAATGTAGGAGGCCTTACAACTCCTAACAACAACTTAAAACATCTTACGAAACCTTAAAACTCGATAATAAACCTAATGAATTCGTTGAAGTCGTTTGAACATCGTACGATAACTCTACACATGTTACGACTCTTATGCGACATTAGCTACATGAAAAGCACGTTAGAATAATGTAGGGTGTGTTACAACTCCTATGAACACCTTACATCACCGTACGAAACTTTAAGACTCCATAATAAACCGAAAGAATTCGTACGAGTCCTTTGAACGTCATACTGCAACTTAACGCATCTTACGACTCTGTATGCCATATTAGCACCTAGAAAAGCACGTTAGTATAATGTACGACGCCTTACAACTCTTAACAACACCTTACAACACCGTACGATACCTTAAAACTCCATAATAAACCTAATGGTTTCGTCTGACTCCTTTGAACATCGTACGGCAACTCAGGACATCTTATGTGTCTATATTCACATTAGCACCTTGAAAAGAAAGTTAGTATAATGTAGGAGGCCTTACAATTCCTAACAACAACTTAAAACATCTTACGAAACCTTAAAACTCGATAATAAACCTAATGAATTCGTTGAAGTCGTTTGAACATCGTAAGATAACTCTACACATGTTACGAATCTTATGCGACGTTAGCTACATGAAAAGCGCTTTCGAATAATGTAGGGTGCGTTACAACTCTTATGAACACCTTACATCACCGTTCGAAACTTTAAAACTCCATAATAAACCTAATGAATTCGTCCGAGTCCTTTGAACGTCATACGGCAACTTAACCCATCCTACGACTGTGTATGGCATATTAGCATCTAGAAAAGCACGTTAGTATAATGTACGACGCCTTACAAATCCTAACAACACCTTACAACACCGTACGATACCTTAAAACTCCATAATAAACCTAATGATTTCGTCTGACTCCTTTGAACATCGTACGACAACTCAGGACATCTTATGACAGTATATGCACATTAGCACCTTGAAAAGAAAGTTAGTATAATGTTGGACGCCTTACAATTCTTAAAAACAACTTAAAACACCTAACGAAACCTTAAAACTCGATAATAAACCTAATGAATTCGTTGAAGTCGTTTGAACATCGTACGATAACTCTACACATGTTACGACTCTTATGCGACATTAGCTACATGAAAAGCACGTTAGAATAATGTAGGGTGTGTTACAACTCCTATGAACACCTTACATCACCGTACGAAACTTTAAAACTCCATAATAAACCGAAAGAATTCGTACGAGTCCTTTGAACGTCATACTGCAACTTAACGCATCTTACGACTCTGTATGCCATATTAGCACCTAGAAAAGCACGTTAGTATAATGTACGACGCCTTACAACTCCTAACAACACCTAACAACACCGTACGATACCTTAAAACTCCATAATAAACCTAATGGTTTCGTCTGACTCCTTTGAACATCGTACGACAACTCAGGACATCTTATGTGTCTATATTCACATTAGCACCTTGAAAAGAAAGTTAGTATAATGTAGGAGGCCTTACAATTCCTAACAACAACTTAAAACATCTTACGAAACCTTAAAACTCGATAATAAACCTAATGAATTCGTTGAAGTCGTTTGAACATCGTACGATAACTCTACACATGTTACGACTCTTATGCGACATTAGCTACATGAAAAGCACGTTTGAATAATGTAGGGTGTGTTACAACTCCTATGAGCACCTTACATCACCGTACGAAACTTTAAGACTCCATAATAAACCGAAAGAATTCGTACAAGTCCTTTGAACGTCATACTGCAACTTAACGCATCTTACGACTCTGTATGCCATATTAGCACCTAGAAAAGCACGTTAGTATAATGTACGACGCCTTACAACTCCTAACAACACCTTACAACACCGTACGATACCTTAAAACTCCATAATAAACCTAATGGTTTCGTCTGACTCCTTTGAACATCGTACGGCAACTCAGGACATCTTATGTGTCTATATTCACATTAGCACCTTGAAAAGAAAGTTAGTATAATGTAGGAGGCCTTACAATTCCTAACAACAACTTAAAACATCTTACGAAACCTTAAAACTCGATAATAAACCTAATGAATTCGTTGAAGTCGTTTGAACATCGTAAGATAACTCTACACATGTTACGAATCTTATGCGACGTTAGCTACATGAAAAGCGCTTTCGAATAATGTAGGGTGCGTTACAACTCTTATGAACACCTTACATCACCGTTCGAAACTTTAAAACTCCATAATAAACCTAATGAATTCGTCCGAGTCCTTTGAACGTCATACGGCAACTTAACCCATCCTACGACTGTGTATGGCATATTAGCATCTAGAAAAGCACGTTAGTATAATGTACGTCGCCTTACAACTCCTAACAACACCTTACAACACCGTACGATACCTTAAAACTCCATAATAAACCTAATGATTTCGTCTGACTCCTTTGAACATCGTACGACAACTCAGGACATCTTATGACTCTATATGCACGTTAGCACCTTGAAAAGAAAGTTAGTATAATGTAGGACGCCTTAAAATTCCTAACAACAACTTAAAACACCTTACGAAACCTTAAAACTTGATAATAAACCTAATGAATTCGTTGAAGTCGTTTGAACATCATACGATAACTCTACACATGTTACGACTCTTATGCGACATTAGCTACATGAAAAGCACGTTAGAATAATGTTGGGTGCGTTACAAATCCTATGAACACCTTACATCACCGTAAGAAACTTTAAAACTCCATAATAAACCTAAAGAATTCCTCCGAGTCCTTTGAACGTCATACGGCAACTTAACGCATCTTACGACTCTATATGCAATACTAGCACCTAGAAAAGCACGTTAGTATAATGTACGACGCCTTACAACTCCTAAAAACACCTTACAACACCGTACGATACCTTAAAACTCCATAATAAACCTAATGATCGTCTGACTCCTTTGAACATCGTACGACAACTCAGGACATCTTATGACTCTATATGCACTTTAGCACCTTGAAAAGAAAGTTAGTATAATGTAGGAGGCCTTACAATTCCTAACAACAACTTAAAACATCTTACGAAACCTTAAAACTCGATAATAAACCTAATGAATTCGTTGAAGTCGTTTGAACATCGTACGATAACTCTACACATTGTACGAATCTTATGCGACGTTAGCTACATGAAAAGCGCTTTAGAATAATGTAGTGTGCGTTACAACTCCTATGAACACCTTACATCACCGTACGAAACTTTAAAACTCCATAATAAACCTAATGAATTCGTTCGAGTCCTTTGAATGTCATACGACAACTTAACCCATCTTACGACTGTGTATGGCATATTAGCATCTAGAAAAGCACGTTAGTATAATGTACGACGCCTTACAACTCCTAACAACACCTTACAACACCGTACGATACCTTAAAACTCCATAATAAACTTAATGATTTCGTCTGACTCCTTTGAACATCGTACGACAACTCAGGACATCTTATGACACTATATGCACATTAGCACCTTGAAAAGAAATGTAGTATAATGTAGGACGCCTTACAATTCCTAAAAACAACTTAAAACACCTAACGAAACCTTAATACTCGATAATAAACCTAATGAATTCGTTGAAGTCGTTTGAACATCGTACGATAACTCTACACATGTTACGACTCTTATGCGACAATAGCTACATGAAAAGCACGTTAGAATAATGTAGGGTGTGTTACAACTCCTATGAACACCTTACATCACCGTACGAAACTTTAAGACTCCATAATAAACCTAAAGAATTCGTACGAGTCCTTTGAACGTCATACGGCAACTTAACGCATCTTACGACTCTGTATGCCATATTAGCACCTAGAAAAGCACGTTAGTATAATGTACGACGCCTTACAACTCCTAAAAACACCTTACAACACCGTACGATACCTTAAAACTCCATAATAAACCTAATGATCGTCTGACTCCTTTGAACATCGTACGACAACTCAGGACATCTTATGACTCTATATGCACGTTAGCACCTTGAAAAGAAAGTTAGTATAATGTAGGAGGCCTTACAATTCCTAACAACAACTTAAAACATCTTACGAAACCTTAAAACTCGATAATAAACCTAATGAATTCGTTGAAGTCGTTTGAACATCGTACGATAACTCTACACATTGTACGAATCTTATGCGACGTTAGCTACATGAAAAGCGCTTTAGAATAATGTAGGGTGCGTTACAACTCCTATGAACACCTTACATCACCGTACGAAACTTTAAAACTCCATAATAAACCTAATGAATTCGTCCGAGTCCTTTGAACGTCATACGGCAACTTAACCCATCTTACAACTGTGTATGGCATATTAGCATCTAGAAAAGCACGTTAGTATAATGTACGACGCCTTACAACTCCTAACAACACCTTACAACACCGTACGATACCTTAAAACTCCAAAATAAACCTAATGATTTCGTCTGACTCCTTTGAACATCGTACGACAACTCAGGACATCTTATGACACTATATGCACATTAGCACCTTGAAAAGAAAGTTAGTATAATGTAGGACGCCTTACAATTCCTAAAAACAACTTAAAACACCTAACGAAACCTTAAAACTCGATAATAAACCTAATGAATTCGTTGAAGTCGTTTGAACATCGTACGATAACTCTACACATGTTACGACTCTTATGCGACATTAGCTACATGAAAAGCACGTTAGAATAATGTAGGGTGTGTTACAACTCCTATGAACACCTTACATCACCGTACGAAACTTTAAAACTCCATAATAAACCGAAAGAATTCGTACGAGTCCTTTGAACGTCATACTGCAACTTAACGCATCTTACGACTCTGTATGCCATATTAGCACCTAGAAAAGCACGTTAGTATAATGTACGACGCCTTACAACTCCTAACAACACCTAACAACACCGTACGATACCTTAAAACTCCATAATAAACCTAATGGTTTCGTCTGACTCCTTTGAACATCGTACGACAACTCAGGACATCTTATGTGTCTATATTCACATTAGCACCTTGAAAAGAAAGTTAGTATAATGTAGGAGGCCTTACAATTCCTAACAACAACTTAAAACATCTTACGAAACCTTAAAACTCGATAATAAACCTAATGAATTCGTTGAAGTCGTTTGAACATCGTACGATAACTCTACACATGTTACGACTCTTATGCGACATTAGCTACATGAAAAGCACGTTTGAATAATGTAGGGTGTGTTACAACTCCTATGAACACCTTACATCACCGTACGAAACTTTAAGACTCCATAATAAACCGAAAGAATTCGTACAAGTCCTTTGAACGTCATACTGCAACTTAACGCATCTTACGACTCTGTATGCCATATTAGCACCTAGAAAAGCACGTTAGTATAATGTACGACGCCTTACAACTCCTAACAACACCTTACAACACCGTACGATACCTTAAAACTCCATAATAAACCTAATGGTTTCGTCTGACTCCTTTGAACATCGTACGACAACTCAGGACATCTTATGTGTCTATATTCACATTAGCACCTTGAAAAGAAAGTTAGTATAATGTAGGAGGCCTTACAATTCCTAACAACAACTTAAAACATCTTACGAAACCTTAAAACTCGATAATAAACCTAATGAATTCGTTGAAGTCGTTTGAACATCGTACGATAACTCTACACATGTTACGAATCTTATGCGACGTTAGCTACATGAAAAGCGCTTTCGAATAATGTAGGGTGCGTTACAACTCCTATGAACACCTTACATCACCGTACGAAACTTTAAAACTCCATAATAAACCTAATGAATTCGTCCGAGTCCTTTGAACGTCATACGGCAACTTAACCCATCTTACGACTGTGTATGGCATATTAGCATCTAGAAAAGCACGTTAGTATAATGTACGACGCCTTACAACTCCTAACAACACCTTACAACACCGTACGATACCTTAAAACTCCATAATAAACCTAATGATTTTGTCTGACTCCTTTGAACATCGTACGACAACTCAGGACATCTTATGTCTCTATATTCACATTAGCACCTTGAAAAGAAAGTTAGTATAATGTAGGAGGCCTTACAATTCCTAACAACAACTTAAAACATCTTACGAAACCTTTAAACTCGATAATAAACCTAATGAATTCGTTGAAGTCGTTTGAACATCGTAAGATAACTCTACACATGTTACGAATCTTATGCGACGTTAGCTACATGAAAAGCATGTTCGAATAATGTAGGGTGCGTTACAACTCCTATGAACACCTTACATCACCGTAAGAAACTTTAAAACTCCATAATAAACCTAAAGAATTCGTCGGAGTCCTTTGAACGTCATACGGCAATTTAACGCATCTTACGACTCTGTATGCCATATTAGCACCTAGAAAAGCACGTTAGTATAATGTACGACGCATTACAACTCCTAACAACACCTTACAACACCGTACGATACCTTAAAACTCCATAATAAACCTAATGATTTCGTCTGACTCCTTTGAACATCGTACGACAACTCAGGACATCTTATGTCTCTATATTCACATTAGCACCTTGAAAAGAAAGTTAGTATAATGTAGGAGGCCTTACAATTCCTAACAACAACTTAAAACATCTTACGAAACCTTAAAACTCGATAATAAACCTAATGAATTCGTTGAAGTCGTTTGAACATCGTAAGATAACTCTACACATGTTACGAATCTTATGCGACGTTAGCTACATGAAAAGCGCTTTCGAATAATGTAGGGTGCGTTACAACTCCTATGAACACCTTACATCACCGTTCGAAACTTTAAAACTCCATAATAAACCTAAAGAATTCGTCTGAGTCCTTTGAACGTCATACGGCAACTTAACCCATCCTACGACTGTGTATGGCATATTAGCATCTAGAAAAGCACGTTAGTATAATGTACGACGCCTTACAAATCCTAACAACACCTTACAACACCGTACGATACCTTAAAACTCCATAATAAACCTAATGATTTCGTCTGACTCCTTTGAACATCGTACGACAACTCAGGACATCTTATGACAGTATATGCACATTAGCACCTTGAAAAGAAAGTTAGTATAATGTTGGACGCCTTACAATTCTTAAAAACAACTTAAAACACCTAACGAAACCTTAAAACTCGATAATAAACCTAATGAATTCGTTGAAGTCGTTTGAACATCGTACGATAACTCTACACATGTTACGACTCTTATGCGACATTAGCTACATGAAAAGCACGTTAGAATAATGTAGGGTGTGTTACAACTCCTATGAACACCTTACATCACCGTACGAAACTTTAAAACTCCATAATAAACCGAAAGAATTCGTACGAGTCCTTTGAACGTCATACTGCAACTTAACGCATCTTACGACTCTGTATGCCATATTAGCACCTAGAAAAGCACGTTAGTATAATGTACGACGCCTTACAACTCCTAACAACACCTAACAACACCGTACGATACCTTAAAACTCCATAATAAACCTAATGGTTTCGTCTGACTCCTTTGAACATCGTACGACAACTCAGGATATCTTATGTGTCTATATTCACATTAGCACCTTGAAAAGAAAGTTAGTATAATGTAGGAGGCCTTACAACTCCTAACAACAACTTAAAACATCTTACGAAACCTTAAAACTCGATAATAAACCTAATGAATTCGTTGAAGTCGTTTGAACATCGTACGATAACTCTACACATGTTACGACTCTTATGCGACATTAGCTACATGAAAAGCACGTTAGAATAATGTAGGGTGTGTTACAACTCCTATGAACACCTTACATCACCGTACGAAACTTTAAGACTCCATAATAAACCGAAAGAATTCGTACGAGTCCTTTGAACGTCATACTGCAACTTAACGCATCTTACGACTCTGTATGCCATATTAGCACCTAGAAAAGCACGTTAGTATAATGTACGACGCCTTACAACTCCTAACAACACCTTACAACACCGTACGATACCTTAAAACTCCATAATAAACCTAATGGTTTCGTCTGACTCCTTTGAACATCGTACGGCAACTCAGGACATCTTATGTGTCTATATTCACATTAGCACCTTGAAATGAAAGTTAGTATAATGTAGGAGGCCTTACAATTCCTAACAACAACTTAAAACATCTTACGAAACCTTAAAACTCGATAATAAACCTAATGAATTCGTTGAAGTCGTTTGAACATCGTAAGATAACTCTACACATGTAAAGAATCTTATGCGACGTTAGCTACATGAAAAGCGCTTTCGAATAATGTAGGGTGCGTTACAACTCTTATGAACACCTTACATCACCGTTCGAAACTTTAAAACTCCATAATAAACCTAATGAATTCGTCCGAGTCCTTTGAACGTCATACGGCAACTTAACCCATCCTACGACTGTGTATGGCATATTAGCATCTAGAAAAGCACGTTAGTATAATGTACGACGCCTTACAAATCCTAACAACACCTTACAACACCGTACGATACCTTAAAACTCCATAATAAACCTAATGATTTCGTCTGACTCCTTTGAACATCGTACGACAACTCAGGACATCTTATGACAGTATATGCACATTAGCACCTTGAAAAGAAAGTTAGTATAATGTTGGACGCCTTACAATTCTTAAAAACAACTTAAAACACCTAACGAAACCTTAAAACTCGATAATAAACCTAATGAATTCGTTGAAGTCGTTTGAACATCGTACGATAACTCTACACATGTTACGACTCTTATGCGACATTAGCTACATGAAAAGCACGTTAGAATAATGTAGGGTGTGTTACAACTCCTATGAACACCTTACATCACCGTACGAAACTTTAAAACTCCATAATAAACCGAAAGAATTCGTACGAGTCCTTTGAACGTCATACTGCAACTTAACGCATCTTACGACTCTGTATGCCATATTAGCACCTAGAAAAGCACGTTAGTATAATGTACGACGCCTTACAACTCCTAACAACACCTAACAACACCGTACGATACCTTAAAACTCCATAATAAACCTAATGGTTCCGTCTGACTCCTTTGAACATCGTACGACAACTCAGGACATCTTATGTGTCTATATTCACATTAGCACCTTGAAAAGAAGGTTAGTATAATGTAGGAGGCCTTACAACTCCTAACAACAACTTAAAACATCTTACGAAACCTTAAAACTCGATAATAAACCTAATGAATTCGTTGAAGTCGTTTGAACATCGTACGATAACTCTACACATGTTACGACTCTTATGCGACATTAGCTACATGAAAAGCACGTTAGAATAATGTAGGGTGTGTTACAACTCCTATGAACACCTTACATCACCGTACGAAACTTTAAGACTCCATAATAAACCGAAAGAATTCGTACGAGTCCTTTGAACGTCATACTGCAACTTAACGCATCTTACGACTCTGTATGCCATATTAGCACCTAGAAAAGCACGTTAGTATAATGTACGACGCCTTACAACTCCTAACAACACCTTACAACACCGTACGATACCTTAAAACTCCATAATAAACCTAATGGTTTCGTCTGACTCCTTTGAACATCGTACGGCAACTCAGGACATCTTATGTGTCTATATTCACATTAGCACCTTGAAAAGAAAGTTAGTATAATGTAGGAGGCCTTACAATTCCTAACAACAACTTAAAACATCTTACGAAACCTTAAAACTCGATAATAAACCTAATGAATTCGTTGAAGTCGTTTGAACATCGTAAGATAACTCTACACATGTTACGAATCTTATGCGACGTTAGCTACATGAAAAGCGCTTTCGAATAATGTAGGGTGCGTTACAACTCTTATGAACACCTTACATCACCGTTCGAAACTTTAAAACTCCATAATAAACCTAATGAATTCGTCCGAGTCCTTTGAACGTCATACGGCAACTTAACCCATCCTACGACTGTGTATGGCATATTAGCATCTAGAAAAGCACGTTAGTATAATGTACGACGCCTTACAAATCCTAACAACACCTTACAACACCGTACGATACCTTAAAACTCCATAATAAACCTAATGATTTCGTCTGACTCCTTTGAACATCGTACGACAACTCAGGACATCTTATGACAGTATATGCACATTAGCACCTTGAAAAGAAAGTTAGTATAATGTTGGACGCCTTACAATTCTTAAAAACAACTTAAAACACCTAACGAAACCTTAAAACTCGATAATAAACCTAATGAATTCGTTGAAGTCGTTTGAACATCGTACGATAACTCTACACATGTTACGACTCTTATGCGACATTAGCTACATGAAAAGCACGTTAGAATAATGTAGGGTGTGTTACAACTCCTATGAACACCTTACATCACCGTACGAAACTTTAAAACTCCATAATAAACCGAAAGAATTCGTACGAGTCCTTTGAACGTCATACTGCAACTTAACGCATCTTACGACTCTGTATGCCATATTAGCACCTAGAAAAGCACGTTAGTATAATGTACGACGCCTTACAACTCCTAACAACACCTAACAACACCGTACGATACCTTAAAACTCCATAATAAACCTAATGGTTTCGTCTGACTCCTTTGAACATCGTACGACAACTCAGGACATCTTATGTGTCTATATTCACATTAGCACCTTGAAAAGAAAGTTAGTATAATGTAGGAGGCCTTACAATTCCTAACAACAACTTAAAACATCTTACGAAACCTTAAAACTCGATAATAAACCTAATGAATTCGTTGAAGTCGTTTGAACATCGTACGATAACTCTACACATGTTACGACTCTTATGCGACATTAGCTACATGAAAAGCACGTTTGAATAATGTAGGGTGTGTTACAACTCCTATGAGCACCTTACATCACCGTACGAAACTTTAAGACTCCATAATAAACCGAAAGAATTCGTACAAGTCCTTTGAACGTCATACTGCAACTTAACGCATCTTACGACTCTGTATGCCATATTAGCACCTAGAAAAGCACGTTAGTATAATGTACGACGCCTTACAACTCCTAACAACACCTTACAACACCGTACGATACCTTAAAACTCCATAATAAACCTAATGGTTTCGTCTGACTCCTTTGAACATCGTACGGCAACTCAGGACATCTTATGTGTCTATATTCACATTAGCACCTTGAAAAGAAAGTTAGTATAATGTAGGAGGCCTTACAATTCCTAACAACAACTTAAAACATCTTACGAAACCTTAAAACTCGATAATAAACCTAATGAATTCGTTGAAGTCGTTTGAACATCGTAAGATAACTCTACACATGTTACGAATCTTATGCGACGTTAGCTACATGAAAAGCGCTTTCGAATAATGTAGGGTGCGTTACAACTCTTATGAACACCTTACATCACCGTTCGAAACTTTAAAACTCCATAATAAACCTAATGAATTCGTCCGAGTCCTTTGAACGTCATACGGCAACTTAACCCATCCTACGACTGTGTATGGCATATTAGCATCTAGAAAAGCACGTTAGTATAATGTACGTCGCCTTACAACTCCTAACAACACCTTACAACACCGTACGATACCTTAAAACTCCATAATAAACCTAATGATTTCGTCTGACTCCTTTGAACATCGTACGACAACTCAGGACATCTTATGACTCTATATGCACGTTAGCACCTTGAAAAGAAAGTTAGTATAATGTAGGACGCCTTAAAATTCCTAACAACAACTTAAAACACCTTACGAAACCTTAAAACTTGATAATAAACCTAATGAATTCGTTGAAGTCGTTTGAACATCATACGATAACTCTACACATGTTACGACTCTTATGCGACATTAGCTACATGAAAAGCACGTTAGAATAATGTTGGGTGCGTTACAAATCCTATGAACACCTTACATCACCGTAAGAAACTTTAAAACTCCATAATAAACCTAAAGAATTCCTCCGAGTCCTTTGAACGTCATACGGCAACTTAACGCATCTTACGACTCTATATGCAATACTAGCACCTAGAAAAGCACGTTAGTATAATGTACGACGCCTTACAACTCCTAAAAACACCTTACAACACCGTACGATACCTTAAAACTCCATAATAAACCTAATGATCGTCTGACTCCTTTGAACATCGTACGACAACTCAGGACATCTTATGACTCTATATGCACTTTAGCACCTTGAAAAGAAAGTTAGTATAATGTAGGAGGCCTTACAATTCCTAACAACAACTTAAAACATCTTACGAAACCTTAAAACTCGATAATAAACCTAATGAATTCGTTGAAGTCGTTTGAACATCGTACGATAACTCTACACATTGTACGAATCTTATGCGACGTTAGCTACATGAAAAGCGCTTTAGAATAATGTAGGGTGCGTTACAACTCCTATGAACACCTTACATCACCGTACGAAACTTTAAAACTCCATAATAAACCTAATGAATTCGTTCGAGTCCTTTGAATGTCATACGACAACTTAACCCATCTTACGACTGTGTATGGCATATTAGCATCTAGAAAAGCACGTTAGTATAATGTACGACGCCTTACAACTCCTAACAACACCTTACAACACCGTACGATACCTTAAAACTCCATAATAAACTTAATGATTTCGTCTGACTCCTTTGAACATCGTACGACAACTCAGGACATCTTATGACACTATATGCACATTAGCACCTTGAAAAGAAATGTAGTATAATGTAGGACGCCTTACAATTCCTAAAAACAACTTAAAACACCTAACGAAACCTTAATACTCGATAATAAACCTAATGAATTCGTTGAAGTCGTTTGAACATCGTACGATAACTCTACACATGTTACGACTCTTATGCGACAATAGCTACATGAAAAGCACGTTAGAATAATGTAGGGTGTGTTACAACTCCTATGAACACCTTACATCACCGTACGAAACTTTAAGACTCCATAATAAACCTAAAGAATTCGTACGAGTCCTTTGAACGTCATACGGCAACTTAACGCATCTTACGACTCTGTATGCCATATTAGCACCTAGAAAAGCACGTTAGTATAATGTACGACGCCTTACAACTCCTAAAAACACCTTACAACACCGTACGATACCTTAAAACTCCATAATAAACCTAATGATCGTCTGACTCCTTTGAACATCGTACGACAACTCAGGACATCTTATGACTCTATATGCACGTTAGCACCTTGAAAAGAAAGTTAGTATAATGTAGGAGGCCTTACAATTCCTAACAACAACTTAAAACATCTTACGAAACCTTAAAACTCGATAATAAACCTAATGAATTCGTTGAAGTCGTTTGAACATCGTACGATAACTCTACACATTGTACGAATCTTATGCGACGTTAGCTACATGAAAAGCGCTTTAGAATAATGTAGGGTGCGTTACAACTCCTATGAACACCTTACATCACCGTACGAAACTTTAAAACTCCATAATAAACCTAATGAATTCGTCCGAGTCCTTTGAACGTCATACGGCAACTTAACCCATCTTACAACTGTGTATGGCATATTAGCATCTAGAAAAGCACGTTAGTATAATGTACGACGCCTTACAACTCCTAACAACACCTTACAACACCGTACGATACCTTCAAACTCCAAAATAAACCTAATGATTTCGTCTGACTCCTTTGAACATCGTACGACAACTCAGGACATCTTATGACACTATATGCACTTTAGCACCTTGAAAAGAAAGTTAGTATAATGTAGGACGCCTTACAATTCCTAAAAACAACTTAAAACACCTAACGAAACCTTAAAACTCGATAATAAACCTAATGAATTCGTTGAAGTCGTTTGAACATCGTACGATAACTCTACACATGTTACGACTCTTATGCGACATTAGCTACATGAAAAGCACGTTAGAATAATGTAGGGTGTGTTACAACTCCTATGAACACCTTACATCACCGTACGAAACTTTAAAACTCCATAATAAACCGAAAGAATTCGTACGAGTCCTTTGAACGTCATACTGCAACTTAACGCATCTTACGACTCTGTATGCCATATTAGCACCTAGAAAAGCACGTTAGTATAACGTACGACGCCTTACAACTCCTAACAACACCTAACAACACCGTACGATACCTTAAAACTCCATAATAAACCTAATGGTTTCGTCTGACTCCTTTGAACATCGTACGACAACTCAGGACATCTTATGTGTCTATATTCACATTAGCACCTTGAAAAGAAAGTTAGTATAATGTAGGAGGCCTTACAATTCCTAACAACAACTTAAAACATCTTACGAAACCTTAAAACTCGATAATAAACCTAATGAATTCGTTGAAGTCGTTTGAACATCGTACGATAACTCTACACATGTTACGACTCTTATGCGACATTAGCTACATGAAAAGCACGTTTGAATAATGTAGGGTGTGTTACAACTCCTATGAACACCTTACATCACCGTACGAAACTTTAAGACTCCATAATAAACCGAAAGAATTCGTACAAGTCCTTTGAACGTCATACTGCAACTTAACGCATCTTACGACTCTGTATGCCATATTAGCACCTAGAAAAGCACGTTAGTATAATGTACGACGCCTTACAACTCCTAACAACACCTTACAACACCGTACGATACCTTAAAACTCCATAATAAACCTAATGGTTTCGTCTGACTCCTTTGAACATCGTACGACAACTCAGGACATCTTATGTGTCTATATTCACATTAGCACCTTGAAAAGAAAGTTAGTATAATGTAGGAGGCCTTACAATTCCTAACAACAACTTAAAACATCTTACGAAACCTTAAAACTCGATAATAAACCTAATGAATTCGTTGAAGTCGTTTGAACATCGTACGATAACTCTACACATGTTACGAATCTTATGCGACGTTAGCTACATGAAAAGCGCTTTCGAATAATGTAGGGTGCGTTACAACTCCTATGAACACCTTACATCACCGTACGAAACTTTAAAACTCCATAATAAACCTAATGAATTCGTCCGAGTCCTTTGAACGTCATACGGCAACTTAACCCATCTTACGACTGTGTATGGCATATTAGCATCTAGAAAAGCACGTTAGTATAATGTACGACGCCTTACAACTCCTAACAACACCTTACAACACCGTACGATACCTTAAAACTCCATAATAAACCTAATGATTTTGTCTGACTCCTTTGAACATCGTACGACAACTCAGGACATCTTATGTCTCTATATTCACATTAGCACCTTGAAAAGAAAGTTAGTATAATGTAGGAGGCCTTACAATTCCTAACAACAACTTAAAACATCTTACGAAACCTTTAAACTCGATAATAAACCTAATGAATTCGTTGAAGTCGTTTGAACATCGTAAGATAACTCTACACATGTTACGAATCTTATGCGACGTTAGCTACATGAAAAGCATGTTCGAATAATGTAGGGTGCGTTACAACTCCTATGAACACCTTACATCACCGTAAGAAACTTTAAAACTCCATAATAAACCTAAAGAATTCGTCGGAGTCCTTTGAACGTCATACGGCAATTTAACGCATCTTACGACTCTGTATGCCATATTAGCACCTAGAAAAGCACGTTAGTATAATGTACGACGCCTTACAACTCCTAACAACACCTTACAACACCGTACGATACCTTAAAACTCCATAATAAACCTAATGATTTCGTCTGACTCCTTTGAACATCGTACGACAACTCAGGACATCTTATGTCTCTATATTCACATTAGCACCTTGAAAAGAAAGTTAGTATAATGTAGGAGGCCTTACAATTCCTAACAACAACTTAAAACATCTTACGAAACCTTAAAACTCGATAATAAACCTAATGAATTCGTTGAAGTCGTTTGAACATCGTACGATAACTCTACACATGTTACGAATCTTATGCGACGTTAGCTACATGAAAAGCGCTTTCGAATAATGTAGGGTGCGTTACAACTCCTATGAACACCTTACATCACCGTACGAAACTTTAAAACTCCATAATAAACCTAATGAATTCGTCCGAGTCCTTTGAACGTCATACGGCAACTTAACCCATCTTACGACTGTGTATGGCATATTAGCATCTAGAAAAGCACGTTAGTATAATGTACGACGCCTTACAACTCCTAACAACACCTTACAACACCGTACGATACCTTAAAACTCCATAATAAACCTAATGATTTTGTCTGACTCCTTTGAACATCGTACGACAACTCAGGACATCTTATGTCTCTATATTCACATTAGCACCTTGAAAAGAAAGTTAGTATAATGTAGGAGGCCTTACAATTCCTAACAACAACTTAAAACATCTTACGAAACCTTTAAACTCGATAATAAACCTAATGAATTCGTTGAAGTCGTTTGAACATCGTAAGATAACTCTACACATGTTACGAATCTTATGCGACGTTAGCTACATGAAAAGCACGTTAGAATAATGTAGGGTGCGTTACAACTCCTATGAACACCTTACATCACCGTAAGAAACTTTAAAACTCCATAATAAACCTAAAGAATTCGTCGGAGTCCTTTGAACGTCATACGGCAATTTAACGCATCTTACGACTCTGTATGCCATATTAGCACCTAGAAAAGCACGTTAGTATAATGTACGACACCTTACAACTCCTAACAACACCTTACAACACCGTACGATACCTTAAAACTCCATAATAAACCTAATGGTTTCGTCTGACTCCTTTGAACATCATACGACAACTCAGGACATCTTATGTGTCTATATTCACATTAGCACCTTGAAAAGAAAGTTAGTATAATGTAGGAGGCCTTACAATTCCTAACAACAACTTAAAACATCTTTCGAAACCTTAAAACTCGATAATAAACCTAATGAATTCGTTGAAGTCGTTTGAACATCGTAAGATAACTCTACACATGTTACGAATCTTATGCGACGTTAGCTACATGAAAAGCGCTTTAGAATAATGTAGGGTGCGTTACACTCCTATGAACACCTTACATCACCGTACGAAACTTTAAAACTCCATAATAAACCTAATGAATTCGTCCGAGTCCTTTGAACGTCATACGGCAACTTAACCCATCTTACAACTGTGTATGGCATATTAGCATCTAGAAAAGCACGTTAGTATAATGTACGACGCCTTACAACTCCTAACAACACCTTACAACACCGTACGATACCTTAAAACTCCAAAATAAACCTAATGATTTCGTCTGACTCCTTTGAACATCGTACGACAACTCAGGACATCTTATGACACTATATGCACATTAGCACCTTGAAAAGAAAGTTAGTATAATGTAGGACGCCTTACAATTCCTAACAACAACTTAAAACACCTTACGAAACCTTAAAACTCGATAATAAACCTAATGAATTCGTTGAAGTCGTTTGAACATCATACGATAACTCTACACATGTTACGACTCTTATGCGACATTAGCTACATGAAAAGCACGTTAGAATAATGTAGGGTGCGTTATAACTCCTATGAACACCTTACATCACCGTAAGAAACTTTAAAACTCCATAATAAACCTAAAGAATTCGTCCGAGTCCTTTGAACGTCATACGGCAACTTAACGCATGTTATGACTCTGTATGCCATATTAGCACCTAGAGAAGCACGTTAGTATAATGTACGACGCCTTACAACTCCTAACAACACCTTACAACACCGTACGATACCTTAAAACTCCATAATAAACCTAATGATTTCGTCTGACTCCCTTGAACATCGTACGACAACTCAGGGCATCTTATGTGTCTATATGCTCATTAGCACCTTGAAAAGAAAGTTAGTATAATGTAGGACGCCTTACAATTCCTAACAACAACTTAGTACACCTTATGAAACCTTAAAACTCGATAATAAACCTAATAAATTCGTTGAAGTCGTTTGAACATCATACGATTACTCTACACATGTTACGACTCTTATGCGACATTAGCTACATGAAAAGCACGTTAGAATAATGTAGGGTGCGTTACAACTCCTATGAACACCTTACGTCACCGTACAAAACTTTAAAACTCCATAATAAACCTAAAGAATTCGTCCGAGTCCTTTGAACGTCATACGGCAACTTAACGCATCTTAAGACTCTGTATGCCATATTAGCACCTAGAAAAGCACGTTAGTATAATGTACGACGCCTTACAACTCCTAACAACACCTTACAACACCGTACGATACCTTAAAACTCCATAATAAACCTAATGATTTCGTCTGACTCCTTTGAACATCGTACGACAACTCAGGACATCTTATGTGTCTATATTCACATTAGCACCTTGAAAAGAAAGTTAGTATAATGTAGGAGGCCTTACAATTCCTAACAACAACTTAAAACATCTTACGAAACCTTAAAACTCGATAATAAACCTAATGAATTCGTTGAAGTCGTTTGAACATCGTACGATAACTCTACACATGTTACGAATCTTATGCGACGTTAGTGTGACAACCCGTAAATTTAAGTTAAGGCCGTTAACTCACACTCGTTAATTTTAAGATTACTTTTGTATTACAATTGATAATAACTATCGTAAATTAAGTTTTATAAAGTCAACGTTGTTATTTTCATTAACGAAAGTTATGGTAGTTAACTCTTAAATGAAATGAATATATTAATAAACTATAGGGTTCAGTTTGTAATTTTCATTATTAACCCAACCCTAAATCCCACCCCCTGCCCCTTCCAAGTCGGCTGCCAAACAACACAACTCCATCTTCCTCGTCTTCATCTCAGGCAGTCGCTGCTCGTCTTCATCTCTTGCAGCCGCCGACCAACCACCATCTTCACTCATCACTCTCGTCCCTGTCGAGTCTAAAATCAGGAGCAGCCCCCCCCCCCGTGCATCTCTTTCTCGTCTTCATCTCCGGTGAGTTTTTATGAGTTACGTATTGTTCCATTAGGGGTTTTGATTATGGTTCGGCTTAATTGAGTAGTTGTGTGTGTGCGTAATACATGTATTTATTCATATGTATACGTTGTATGCTGTAATGAATATGAAAGTGGATTAAACGGATGTTAGTGTTTAAATCTGTATGAACGATGGGTTGTGTTTGATTGTATCAGCTTATGTATATATGTCTGTTAAGCAACAACAGAATGTGAAAGTATGTGTATATATATATAAGCAACAACAAAGATGGAATGCGGGTATGTATAACTTGGTGTAGATTGCTCATATGTATAGCAAAAGCACGAGAATTTATGTATATATGTGGCATAATGTGCGTATGTGTAGATAAATGTATGTATATTGCAGTAGAAATCCGTACATGTGATGTTAAATAAATGAGAAACACATCGCGGGTGGTATTTGTACGTATGTGTATATAAAGTGCAGCACGGGTAATGGTCGATGAGTATGTGTTGAACTTGAACTAATTTAAGTATGAGTGGAGTTGATCTTGATGATAATGAAACTATAATTGTGAAAATGTATTATGATGTATGTGTAAAGGTATGTGATATATGAATGCTAGTATTGTTCAAGTAATAAGTTGAGATTGTATTTGTATGTATGGACGTATCAAGATAACAGAACCAATGACAATGGGGTATATGTATGCGTGGAAACAACAAATGTATAGCCGTGGGTATGTAAATGAATGTTAGCAGCAGCGTATGTATGTGGTGTATAGAGTAACAACAACTTGTAGTGTGTTTGTATGGAATTGCGATGGTATGGCAGCATGATAGGTATATGTATATATATGTAGGTATGTGCGTATGGGTATGTACATGGGTCATGTGCGTGTGTATATCGATTAACAGCTATTAACAGCAATGGTATATAAGTATGAGACTGTTGTATGAAAGCAGTAGGTATGCTAATTTACGTTCAAAACAGCAGCAATATGACTGAAATGTGCATGTATACGTGTATATACAACATCAACCAACATGCCAAATTCATGAAATATATGTCTATGTGTATCTCGTTGTATGTATGTGTACCTAGAAACAATAGAATTCGAGCGTTGGTTACTTATATGTATGATCATGTATGGTTAAGTCTATAACTTCAACAACATAGGCATATGTTATTGTAATGCATATAGGTATAGAATATTATATGTTATAGGTACGAATATTATATCAGTGGCATGCGTATGATAATGTGAGTCGTGGATTTAATGATGGAATGTTTGAATTGTGTTATAAATGCAAGTATAAAGTATTAGTGTGTGGCATACATGAAATATTGTGTGGTGTGATATTATTATCATAAGAAACCGAACCGAACCGAACTCATGAAACCCTACATGGAACATGACCCATGTGAGAATCAATCTCATGTGCAATCATGTTATTTATTCTAGAACTAATAATTAGTATTTAACTATTTAGCAGTTCGTTGAGTTACCTAGTATTCTAGATACGGTTGTTGCTTTTGCTGTGCAGTCTAAGGTGAGTTCACTAAACCACACTTTTACTATTATACCCTTTTTTGGGTTGAACTCGGACTTTTACTATGATACCCTTTCATGGGCTGAACTCGGACGAATACTTTTACGGATTTACAAATTCTGTATGTCGCATGTCTGGATTAGAGCAACTTTTACTTTGTTCATGAAAGACCTCATGGATACCTAGTTGACCGTTAGTATTTGTGAAATAGCGGGGAAATTTTGAGTAGTACTACTGGGTTTGACAAACCCCACCCGGGCTAGTCGCGCTAGCACGACAGAAGGACCTGTCGAACGGGTATTGAATGACCTAACATACTTACAGTGCATCCTGCTGGGATGTACGAACAGGCAAACTGCACTTAATGTGTACATACGTCAGCTTCGGTCAGATACATTACGCCTCTAAGGACATGTGCTGTAGATTAGCTACCTACAATGACATACTTAATTTATATTTCTGCTTGCAACTGAACTTACTTGGTTTCATACTTACTATGTGAACTCACCAACCGTCGTGTTGACACTTGTTAGACTTTCATTTTTACAGGACACTGAGGTACCACGCACTTAGGACATGGCATGGAGTCACGGCTTTTCATTTAAACATTTTTCATCCATTACGACCCATGTTTTGAGTTAATGACTATTTAAACTTTGTACCTTGTATTGGACGCGTGTACTGCGCATTTAGTTTCCATTTAATATTTCGGCATTACATTTCGTTTACGCTTCCGCAAACTTTTAAATGTCAACTCTGTAATAAATTTCTCATTTATTGAGACACGTATGTTTTAAATTCATATAGTGTCGTTTGGTGTAACTACTGACTGAGATCCTGGTTTGTCACACATTTAACGGTAAAACTCCGTTAGTGGATTTTGGGGGTGTGACAGATTGGTATCAGAGACATTGGTTATAGCGAACTAGGTTTGCATTGCATTGCATTCTAGACTATAACTGTACACTACATTAGTTGCACCGAGTGAATTATTTATGAACTTAGTATTGGTTAGTGACTTGTACACGCGTGATTTCAGAAATGACATTAGTTGGACTTGTGAAAATTTATTTATGACCCACATACATGTGATATACACATACACACGCCTACACTAGCATTACATGAAGTGACTAGTGTGTATTATGTAACACTTTAGAGCGAAAGTTTTTTTTTTTTAGTGACTTGCTCTGCTAGTGAAGCTTAAACTAGGTATGTATCTGCTAGTTTTGAATTGTTCACTGAAGTCTGCATGAGAAATATTTGACAATGACCTTGTTCAAAAGTATCCCGCTTTTTAGGCCAAATTTTGTTTTTAGGGGTCTTAGTTGAGAAACGATTACATTTCATTATAACTTGAAACTTACATGACTATGGCAACAAACTGGTTTCGTATGAAGCCTAGACAATTCAGTTTTGAATTACCTACCTCATTATGGCAACCAACCGGCAGAGACCGATGCCTAAGGTATAGAGGTACATGAACAACAGTAATGGATTTTTGTCCAGAAACTCATTACTAGTGAGGTCATGACTTATTACTTATGTGACCTCTTACGTGCTATTAAAAATTACTTATTATACGACACGTTCGTGTGCTACAGCATATTACTTAATATGAGACATTATTAGTTGTAACATGTCACTTACTGTGTGATCCACTACATGTTATTCACTTGATTTGATAGTACTACTGCTTATACACATCGTACACCCAGATTGTGCCTAGACTAGTAGTCTTACACTTAGTATGAACTTACACCATACCTGATACATGCGACCCATTGATACAGCACACTGATAGTCTGTTGGTGTCCTATACATCTAGTGTAGTTATCTCCTACTTATAGGTTTATCATACACTTATACCGCTCAATACTTGTTATGGAATAGCAATGCCACACAGATGAATGTAAATCCAAGAACATAACTAAACGTAAGATTAATGTACCCGGTGGGAGACGAACTTGGGTGATTGTGTAAGGTAAATTGACGATTACGGGTGCGCAACGTAATGGTGAATTTACAGGTACACGATGATCCTGGCAAAGTCTGCCATGTCGGTAGTACCCAAGAAGACACACAACGGTAATGAACCAATCAATACAAATTCATCTGAAACAAACACCCATCCCTAAATCACGCACTGATATCAGGTCTATGCTTGACTGAACCCATAAAATCCATATACGGATGGTATACAATTACAATACAACTTTTGATGACATATGATAAGTTTATTATTAAACTACATACAATTTACCTTATGCACCTAAATTAAAGATCATTGAAATCTTTCCTTGGTGGCACGCAAATAAGAAACAAAGATCAATGTTGAAAAACCTGATAAAGTTTTGCTACCACTATATATTTTTTTTTCCCTAATGATATGACACATTCCACATATACTCAACCTGAATCCGCCAGCAAAAACATTTATCTTACTGCGACCACAACCTTATGATACATAATGAGATGCTTTAATTTATGGTCAGTATACTATGACCTCTGGCCAACAGTCGGTAACATCTTAACATCGCTGGTTCTGCAAATGAATGTTAAACAAACCCTATAATTTTTAGGATTCCATGGAGGAGTCTAATAAAGCTAACAACTTATAAATATATATATATATATACACAATAAAAAACTCTTGTTCCTACGATAAACCAACCTCGTAATATTGCACATTCAAAATCACTCTTGTGAATAGATCCATATCGCTTAAACGTCCATGAGAAAACCCCGTAACATACCAAGCTCGTTCTAGAAGCACTTCAACTAATCGTACTCTTTCTCAAACTTATTTTCTCAATTATTCAAGATAAACAAAACTTAAAGTTGTTTCTGATAATAAGTTACCCACAAATAATTCTGACTTATTTTGTTTCTACTACTAACGATGCACCAATGAACCACGTGTGTGGTAAGTATACGTTTCGATCTAGTTGGATGACTCGTCTTGATCCAACACTTTTGTAAATGCTGATTCTCACACCAAGTCTACATCTCCACTATTGTAAAACACGTTTTGGGTGTAAAATTTTTTTTTTTTCTTATTTCTTAAGAACATTGGGTCTAAAAACACTTTCTACATTTTGTCCATCTTAATATACATCCAAACTACGCTACCTGATTATTCGCATAACAAAAACAAGTTGAGCGTTCTCAAAGTCTCAAGTCGGTGATCATCCAAAATTCAACCCACATAAAAATTCTAATACGTAACCGATATTACAGTATATAATATAACGTTACCATTTCACTTAAAATACATTCCTTTTCCTCAACTCTTTTAATGACTTAGTATAGTAGGCAAGAATGTTAGTAGGAGACAGGTACGCCTTCAAGGTGCTGGTGGTGTGGTGGGTTGGCTGCGGTACACCCTATATATAAACACTAATAGTACGCTGGATGCGGACCTGAAACCAAAGCAGTGGTTAACCCGAGAAACTCTAAATTATCAATCTCATACTGTCACGAAACACCTGATTCATAGGAAATCTAATTAGCCCAACATTTGTAAGGTAAACTACTATATGCATAAACACATTAAACTTCCTTGTATCACTTATTCACAGTAATAACAAAAACCAAATGTTTCGTAACTGACTCGTATATATAAACTATGATTTTGAATACATTTCACGATTCCAAGGGTTCACGTGATAAATAACATCGTCAACAATGAACCGCTAATACCAACTAATGTTTTGAGAAAGTTTTACTCATTACGGTCCAGGATAATCACTTCCTACTATGTTTCATTCCTGATAACACTTTTCATGTGGGTTATACCCCGAAGCACATAAGTGTAGAATAACTCAACACAAATCCATCTGAACAAAAGTCTATCTGGATCGAAAATTTATTCTTCAGTAACACACTTATATCAAGTTTATCATCGATTACATTTATTAAAACCCATCCATGGATGATAAAAACTTACAATACTACTACAGATGAGAAACAATACAAACTCAAATGTATACAAACTTCCCCACATCTAACTCACCGTACACATTCTGCTATTAACGTCGATCCATAATGACCCGATCAAACGATTTATTATTTATTTTGACAATTTAATAAGATTACACCACTATACATGCATTGACACAAATGTTAATAACTCATTCCCCCATATATAAATATGAATATCGAATATGTTTCATGATGCTAAAGGTTCACATAATAAATAGAACAATCCACAATAAACAACTGATACCTCATCCATTTCTATTCAGAATAATAACTTCTTATTCCATTTACCCTAATACGCATTTGTATCTGCTAATAAACATCATAATTAATGCTCTCATTGTTATTTGACACTCCAATCGTACCATATCTTTCTTTAGAAGTTCCAGTTTATCTAAGAGATTCCACCTTATATATAATTAACTTCCTTGACCAAACTATTCAAGGCGCAACGTAAGCAAATGTAACCTAATCACTCTAAACCATGAAAACCCTAAAACGGGAAGCTACGTGCTAAAGAGAACTGGTGGAGCCAAACGACCCAGGAAATGGAATAACCTGACATCCTCATCTGATCCATTAAACTCTAAGTCTCGATTGGAATATTATCCCTCATCACCTTTTAAACACCCTAATGGCGAATTAAAACACTACCAACCCATGAAGCTGATATCAAAATTCTTACTATCATCTTATTGTTTGAACTTTTATCCAATCTATGCGTAAACTTAAACCCGTATTTAAAAAGAATACTGCTAGATCACCCTAAAAGACATGCACAAATAAATCAATCATCAATTGGAATGAAAAGACAAGATTCTTGAGAAATTTTTTTTTTTCTTCTATGATACAATGTTTGGCATATCATATACCCCATCCCCCTTGACAATGACACTCAGATTCCATCCACAAGAAAACTTACTGTACTCCAAAAGAATTGGGAGCTTATATAACACCGACTCCTTTGTTTTCAGTAGTACTTAAGTACATAAACCTTAATAACATACATCTTTTGTCAAGCAACCACTTGTACCATTGACCACAACAAAAAAAAAATCTCATAATCATCGAAGATAGAAATACTTATAAGATTTCCTGAAAATTTTTCTGAATCATGTACTTCCGAACGCATAAGTAGTACTATTATTCATCATTCTCCATCCATTCCTAAAACTTTCTATGGCATCCATGGCGTTTACGTGTTGACAACACTTCTTTTAATGAAGTACAATACCTATACAAAGTTGAGTCAATTTATAAATCTATAAAAATATATGATTCTTTAGGTAAGACACAATCCTTAGATATCCAAATAACAACTTCAAGCTCATTGGCATAAATATTTCGAAACATTCTAAACATAAGAGGTCCTTTGTAAATAGAGAATTCCCAACACATCGAAAGTTCACCGACCCCCCCACCTCGATAAAACGAACACCCTTGACTATTCACAACATCAATGCCATATGCTAATGTTAATGGTTAAATTTCGGGACGAAATTTCTTTCAACAAGGGGATGATGTGACACCCTAGAATTTCATATTAACTCCGTTAACTAAATCCTGTTATTTCTGTTAATAAAATTATACTCCACATTTAATTAGTTGAATTAAGCGTGTTACTTGTTACAAAAATCGTTACATGAAACGACAACCCAAGGAGTTACCAGATCACGGGAGTTAATACACGAATGTTGGCAAATTAATAAAATACAAATTCCGAACTAAATAAATATAAATTTGATGAATTTATATGTTGTGTCTGACATGTTTTCGGGACCATGGAAGTGACAACTCGGAACTCTAAACTCTAAATTCTTTCACTTTCAAGACCTATTTTAACAACCGTATCCAATTTTCGGGACGAAAATTCCTTCAACAAGGAGATGATGTGACAACCCGTAAATTTAAGTTAAGGCCGTTAACTCACACTCGTTAATTTTAAGATTACTTTTGTATTACAATTGATAATAACTATCGTAAATTAAGTTTTATAAAGTCAACGTTGTTATTTTCATTAACGAAAGTTATGGTAGTTAACTCTTAAATGAAATGAATATATTAATAAACTATAGGGTTCAGTTTGTAATTTTCATTATTAACCCAACCCTAAATCCCACCCCCTGCCCCTTCCAAGTCGGCTGCCAAACAACACAACTCCATCTTCCTCGTCTTCATCTCAGGCAGTCGCTGCTCGTCTTCATCTCTTGCAGCCGCCGACCAACCACCATCTTCACTCATCACTCTCGTCCCTGTCGAGTCTAAAATCAGGAGCAGCCCCCCCCCCCCCCCGTGCATCTCTTTCTCGTCTTCATCTCCGGTGAGTTTTTATGAGTTACGTATTGTTCCATTAGGGGTTTTGATTATGGTTCGGCTTAATTGAGTAGTTGTGTGTGTGCGTAATACATGTATTTATTCATATGTATACGTTGTATGCTGTAATGAATATGAAAGTGGATTAAACGGATGTTAGTGTTTAAATCTGTATGAACGATGGGTTGTGTTTGATTGTATCAGCTTATGTATATATGTCTGTTAAGCAACAACAGAATGTGAAAGTATGTGTATATATATATAAGCAACAACAAAGATGGAATGCGGGTATGTATAACTTGGTGTAGATTGCTCATATGTATAGCAAAAGCACGAGAATTTATGTATATATGTGGCATAATGTGCGTATGTGTAGATAAATGTATGTATATTGCAGTAGAAATCCGTACATGTGATGTTAAATAAATGAGAAACACATCGCGGGTGGTATTTGTACGTATGTGTATATAAAGTGCAGCACGGGTAATGGTCGATGAGTATGTGTTGAACTTGAACTAATTTAAGTATGAGTGGAGTTGATCTTCATGATAATGAAACTATAATTGTGAAAATGTATTATGATGTATGTGTAAAGGTATGTGATATATGAATGCTAGTATTGTTCAAGTAATAAGTTGAGATTGTATTTGTATGTATGGACGTATCAAGATAACAGAACCAATGACAATGGGGTATATGTATGCGTGGAAACAACAAATGTATAGCCGTGGGTATGTAAATGAATGTTAGCAGCAGCGTATGTATGTGGTGTATAGAGTAACAACAACTTGTAGTGTGTTTGTATGGAATTGCGATGGTATGGCAGCATGATAGGTATATGTATATATATGTAGGTATGTGCGTATGGGTATGTACATGGGTCATGTGCGTGTGTATATCGATTAACAGCTATTAACAGCAATGGTATATAAGTATGAGACTGTTGTATGAAAGCAGTAGGTATGCTAATTTACGTTCAAAACAGCAGCAATATGACTGAAATGTGCATGTATACGTGTATATACAACATCAACCAACATGCCAAATTCATGAAATATATGTCTATGTGTATCTCGTTGTATGTATGTGTACCTAGAAACAATAGAATTCGAGCGTTGGTTACTTATATGTATGATCATGTATGGTTAAGTCTATAACTTCAACAACATAGGCATATGTTATTGTAATGCATATAGGTATAGAATATTATATGTTATAGGTACGAATATTATATCAGTGGCATGCGTATGATAATGTGAGTCGTGGATTTAATGATGGAATGTTTGAATTGTGTTATAAATGCAAGTATAAAGTATTAGTGTGTGGCATACATGAAATATTGTGTGGTGTGATATTATTATCATAAGAAACCGAACCGAACCGAACTCATGAAACCCTACATGGAACATGACCCATGTGAGAATCAATCTCATGTGCAATCATGTTATTTATTCTAGAACTAATAATTAGTATTTAACTATTTAGCAGGTCGTTGAGTTACCTA
This sequence comes from Tagetes erecta, assembly GCA_030867185.1. Lineage (NCBI taxonomy): Eukaryota > Viridiplantae > Streptophyta > Magnoliopsida > Asterales > Asteraceae > Tagetes > Tagetes erecta. Next base: position 29,183,692 of record CM061493.1, on the reverse strand, counting down.
GTATTCTAGATACGGTTGTTGCTTTTGCTGTGCAGTCTAAGGTGAGTTCACTAAACCGCACTTTTACTATTATACCCTTTTATGGGTTGAACTCGGACTTTTACTATGATACCCTTTCATGGGCTGAACTCGGACGAATACTTTTACGGATTTACAAATTCTGTATGTCGCATGTCTGGATTAGAGCAACTTTTACTTTGTTCATGAAAGACCTCATGGATACCTAGTTGACCGTTAGTATTTGTGAAATAGCGGGGAAATTTTGAGTAGTACTACTGGGTTTGACAAACCCCACCCGGGCTAGTCGCGCTAGCACGACAGAAGGACCTGTCGAACGGGTGTTGAATGACCTAACATACTTACAGTGCATCCTGCTGGGATGTACGAACAGGCAAACTGCACTTAATGTGTACATACGTCAGCTTCGGTCAGATACATTACGCCTCTAAGGACATGTGCTGTAGATTAGCTACCTACAATGACATACTTAATTTATATTTCTGCTTGCAACTGAACTTACTTGGTTTCATACTTACTATGTGAACTCACCAACCGTCGTGTTGACACTTGTTAGACTTTCATTTTTACAGGACACTGAGGTACCACGCACTTAGGACATGGCATGGAGTCACGGCTTTTCATTTAAACATTTTTCATCCATTACGACCCATGTTTTGAGTTAATGACTATTTAAACTTTGTACCTTGTATTGGACGCGTGTACTGCGCATTTAGTTTCCATTTAATATTTCGGCATTACATTTCGTTTACGCTTCCGCAAACTTTTAAATGTCAACTCTGTAATAAATTTCTCATTTATTGAGACACGTATGTTTTAAATTCATATAGTGTCGTTTGGTGTAACTACTGACTGAGATCCTGGTTTGTCACACATTTAACGGTAAAACTCCGTTAGTGGATTTTGGGGGTGTGACAGTTAGCTACATGAAAAGCACTTTCGAATAATGTAGGGTGCGTTACAACTCCTATGAACACCTTACATCACCGTACGAAACTTTAAAACTCCATAATAAACCTAATGAATTCGTCCGAGTCCTTTGAACGTCATACGGCAACTTAACCCATCTTACGACTGTGTATGGCATATTAGCATCTAGAAAAGCACGTTAGTATAATGTACGACGCCTTACAACTCCTAACAACACCTTACAACACCGTACGATACCTTAAAACTCCATAATAAACCTAATGATTTTGTCTGACTCCTTTGAACATCGTACGACAACTCAGGACATCTTATGTCTCTATATTCACATTAGCACCTTGAAAAGAAAGTTAGTATAATGTAGGAGGCCTTACAATTCCTAACAACAACTTAAAACATCTTACGAAACCTTTAAACTCGATAATAAACCTAATGAATTCGTTGAAGTCGTTTGAACATCGTAAGATAACTCTACACATGTTACGAATCTTATGCGACGTTAGCTACATGAAAAGCACGTTAGAATAATGTAGGGTGCGTTACAACTCCTATGAACACCTTACATCACCGTAAGAAACTTTAAAACTCCATAATAAACCTAAAGAATTCGTCGGAGTCCTTTGAACGTCATACGACAATTTAACGCATCTTACGACTCTGTATGCCATATTAGCACCTAGAAAAGCACGTTAGTATAATGTACGACGCCTTACAACTCCTAACAACACCTTACAACACCGTACGATACCTTAAAACTCCATAATAAACCTAATGATTTCGTCTGACTCCTTTGAACATCGTACGACAACTCAGGACATCTTATGTGTCTATATTCACATTAGCACCTTGAAAAGAAAGTTAGTATAATGTAGGAGGCCTTACAATTCCTAACAACAACTTAAAACATCTTACGAAACCTTAAAACTCGATAATAAACCTAATGAATTCGTTGAAGTCGTTTGAACATCGTACGATAACTCTACACATGTTACGAATCTTATGCGACGTTAGCTACATGAAAAGCGCTTTCGAATTATGTAGGGTGCGTTACAACTCCTATGAACACCTTACATCACCGTACGAAACTTTAAAACTCCATAATAAACCTAATGAATTCGTCCGAGTCCTTTGAACGTCATACGGCAACTTAACCCATCTTACGACTGTGTATGGCATATTAGCATCTAGAAAAGCACGTTAGTATAATGTACGACGCCTTACAACTCCTAACAACACCTTACAACACCGTACGATACCTTAAAACTCCATAATAAACCTAATGATTTTGTCTGACTCCTTTGAACATCGTACGACAACTCAGGACATCTTATGTCTCTATATTCACATTAGCACCTTGAAAAGAAAGTTAGTATAATGTAGGAGGCCTTACAATTCCTAACAACAACTTAAAACATCTTACGAAACCTTTAAACTCGATAATAAACCTAATGAATTCGTTGAAGTCGTTTGAACATCGTAAGATAACTCTACACATGTTACGAATCTTATGCGACGTTAGCTACATGAAAAGCACGTTAGAATAATGTAGGGTGCGTTACAACTCCTATGAACACCTTACATCACCGTAAGAAACTTTAAAACTCCATAATAAACCTAAAGAATTCGTCGGAGTCCTTTGAACGTCATACGGCAATTTAACGCATCTTACGACTCTGTATGCCATATTAGCACCTAGAAAAGCACGTTAGTATAATGTACGACGCCTTACAACTCCTAACAACACCTTACAACACCGTACGATACCTTAAAACTCCATAATAAACCTAATGGTTTCGTCTGACTCCTTTGAACATCATACGACAACTCAGGACATCTTATGTGTCTATATTCACATTAGCACGTTGAAAAGAAAGTTAGTATAATGTAGGAGGCCTTACAATTCCTAACAACAACTTAAAACATCTTTCGAAACCTTAAAACTCGATAATAAACCTAATGAATTCGTTGAAGTCGTTTGAACATCGTAAGATAACTCTACACATGTTACGAATCTTATGCGACGTTAGCTACCTGAAAAGCGCTTTCGAATAATGTAGGGTGCGTTACAACTCCTATGAACACCTTACATCACCGTTCGAAACTTTAAAACTCCATAATAAACCTAATGAATTCGTCCGAGTCCTTTGAACGTCATACGGCAACTTAACCCATCCTACGACTGTGTATGGCATATTAGCATCTAGAAAAGCACGTTAGTATAATGTACGACGCCTTACAACTCCTAACAACACCTTACAACACCGTACGATACCTTAAAACTCCATAATAAACCTAATGATTTCGTCTGACTCCTTGAACATCGTACGACAACTCAGGACATCTTATGACACTATATGCACATTAGCACCTTGAAAAGAAAGTTAGTATAATGTAGGACGCCTTACAATTCCTAACAACTACTTAAAACACCTTACGAAACCTTAAAACTCGATAATAAACCTAATGAATTCGTTGAAGTCGTTTGAACATCATGCGATAACTCTACACATGTTACGACTCTTATGCGACATTAGCTACATGAAAAGCACCTTAGAATAATGTAGGGTGCGTTACAACTCCTATGACCACCTTACATCACCGTAAGAAACTTTAAAACTCCATAATAAACCTAATGAATTCGTCCGAGTCCTTTGAACGTCATACGGCAACTTAACCCATCTTACGACTGTGTATGGCATATTAGCATCTAGAAAAGCACGTTAGTATAATGTACGACGCCTTACAACTCCTAACAACACCTTACAACACCGTACGATACCTTAAAACTCCAAAATAAACCTAATGATTTCGTCTGACTCCTTTGAACATCGTACGACAACTCAGGACATCTTATGACACTATATGCACATTAGCACCTTGAAATGAAAGTTAGTATAATGTAGGACGCCTTACAATTCCTAACAACAACTTAAAACACCTTACGAAACCTTAAAACTCGATAATAAACCTAATGAATTCGTTGAAGTCGTTTGAACATCATACGATAACTCTACACATGTTATGACTCTTATGCGACATTAGCTACATGAAAAGCACGTTAGAATAATGTAGGGTGCGTTACAACTCCTATGAACACCTTACATCACCGTACAAAACTTTAAAACTCCATAATAAACCTAAAGAATTCGTCCGAGTCCTTTGAACGTCATACTGCAACTTAACGCATCTTAAGACTCTGTATGCCATATTAGCACCTAGAAAAGCACGTTAGTATAATGTACGACGCCTTACAACTCCTAACAACACCTTACAACACCGTACGATACCTTAAAACTCGATAATAAACCTAATGATTTCGTCTGACTCCTTTGAACATCGTACGACAACTCAGGACATCTTATGTGTCTATATTCACATTAGCACCTTGAAAAGAAAGTTAGTATAATGTAGGAGGCCTTACAATTCCTAACAACAACTTAAAACATCTTACGAAACCTTAAAACTCGATAATAAACCTAATGAATTCGTTGAAGTCGTTTGAACATCGTACGATAACTCTACACATGTTACGAATCTTATGCGACGTTAGCTACATGAAAAGCGCTTTCGAATAATGTAGGGTGCGTTACAACTCCTATGAACACCTTACATCACCGTACGAAACTTTAAAACTCCATAATAAACCTAATGAATTCGTCCGAGTCCTTTGAACGTCATACGGCAACTTAACCCATCTTACGACTGTGTATGGCATATTAGCATCTAGAAAAGCACGTTAGTATAATGTACGACGCCTTACAACTCCTAACAACACCTTACAACACTGTACGATACCTTAAAACTCCATAATAAACCTAATGATTTCGTCTGACTCCTTGAACATCGTACGACAACTCAGGACATCTTATGACACTATATGCACATTAGCACCTTGAAAAGAAAGTTAGTATAATGTAGGACGCCTTACAATTCCTAACAACTACTTAAAACACCTTACGAAACCTTAAAACTCGATAATAAACCTAATGAATTCGTTGAAGTCGTTTGAACATCATACGATAACTCTACACATGTTACGACTCTTATGCGACATTAGCTACATGAAAAGCACCTTAGAATAATGTAGGGTGCGTTACAACTCCTATGACCACCTTACATCACCGTAAGAAACTTTAAAACTCCATAATAAACCTAAAGAATTCGTCCGAGTCCTTTGAACGTCATACGGCAATTTAACGCATCTTACGACTCTGTATGCCATATTAGCACCTAGAAAAGCACGTTAGTATAATGTACGACGCCTTACAACTCCTAACAACACCTTACAACACCGTACGATACCTTAAAACTCCATAATAAACCTAATGGTTTCGTTTGACTCCTTTGAACATCATACGACAACTCAGGACATCTTATGTGTCTATATTCACATTAGCACCTTGAAAAGAAAGTTAGTATAATGTAGGAGGCCTTACAATTCCTAACAACAACTTAAAACATCTTTCGAAACCTTAAAACTCGATAATAAACCTAATGAATTCGTTGAAGTCGTTTGAACATCGTAAGATAACTCTACACATGTTACGAATCTTATGCGACGTTAACTACATGAAAAGCGCTTTCGAATAATGTAGGGTGCGTTACAACTCCTATGAACACCTTACATCACCGTTCGAAACTTTAAAACTCCATAATAAACCTAATGAATTCGTCCGAGTCCTTTGAACGTCATACGGCAACTTAACCCATCCTACGACTGTGTATGGCATATTAGCATCTAGAAAAGCACGTTAGTATAATGTACGACGCCTTACAACTCCTAACAACACCTTACAACACCGTACGATACCTTAAAACTCCATAATAAACCTAATGATTTCGTCTGACTCCTTGAACATCGTACGACAACTCAGGACATCTTATGACACTATATGCACATTAGCACCTTGAAAAGAAAGTTAGTATAATGTAGGACGCCTTACAATTCCTAACAACTACTTAAAACACCTTACGAAACCTTAAAACTCGATAATAAACCTAATGAATTCGTTGAAGTCGTTTGAACATCATGCGATAACTCTACACATGTTACGACTCTTATGCGACATTAGCTACATGAAAAGCACCTTAGAATAATGTAGGGTGCGTTACAACTCCTATGACCACCTTACATCACCGTAAGAAACTTTAAAACTCCATAATAAACCTAATGAATTCGTCCGAGTCCTTTGAACGTCATACGGCAACTTAACCCATCCTACGACTGTGTATGGCATATTAGCATCTAGAAAAGCACGTTAGTATAATGTACGACGCCTTACAACTCCTAACAACACCTTACAACACCGTACGATACCTTAAAACTCCATAATAAACCTAATGATTTCGTCTGACTCCTTGAACATCGTACGACAACTCAGGACATCTTATGACACTATATGCACATTAGCACCTTGAAAAGAAAGTTAGTATAATGTAGGACGCCTTACAATTCCTAACAACTACTTAAAACACCTTACGAAACCTTAAAACTCGATAATAAACCTAATGAATTCGTTGAAGTCGTTTGAACATCATGCGATAACTCTACACATGTTACGACTCTTATGCGACATTAGCTACATGAAAAGCACCTTAGAATAATGTAGGGTGCGTTACAACTCCTATGACCACCTTACATCACCGTAAGAAACTTTAAAACTCCATAATAAACCTAATGAATTCGTCCGAGTCCTTTGAACGTCATACGGCAACTTAACCCATCTTACGACTGTGTATGGCATATTAGCATCTAGAAAAGCACGTTAGTATAATGTACGACGCCTTACAACTCCTAACAACACCTTACAACACCGTACGATACCTTAAAACTCCAAAATAAACCTAATGATTTCGTCTGACTCCTTTGAACATCGTACGACAACTCAGGACATCTTATGACACTATATGCACATTAGCACCTTGAAATGAAAGTTAGTATAATGTAGGACGCCTTACAATTCCTAACAACAACTTAAAACACCTTACGAAACCTTAAAACTCGATAATAAACCTAATGAATTCGTTGAAGTCGTTTGAACATCATACGATAACTCTACACATGTTATGACTCTTATGCGACATTAGCTACATGAAAAGCACGTTAGAATAATGTAGGGTGCGTTACAACTCCTATGAACACCTTACATCACCGTACAAAACTTTAAAACTCCATAATAAACCTAAAGAATTCGTCCGAGTCCTTTGAACGTCATACTGCAACTTAACGCATCTTAAGACTCTGTATGCCATATTAGCACCTAGAAAAGCACGTTAGTATAATGTACGACGCCTTACAACTCCTAACAACACCTTACAACACCGTACGATACCTTAAAACTCGATAATAAACCTAATGATTTCGTCTGACTCCTTTGAACATCGTACGACAACTCAGGACATCTTATGTGTCTATATTCACATTAGCACCTTGAAAAGAAAGTTAGTATAATGTAGGAGGCCTTACAATTCCTAACAACAACTTAAAACATCTTACGAAACCTTAAAACTCGATAATAAACCTAATGAATTCGTTGAAGTCGTTTGAACATCGTACGATAACTCTACACATGTTACGAATCTTATGCGACGTTAGCTACATGAAAAGCGCTTTCGAATAATGTAGGGTGCGTTACAACTCCTATGAACACCTTACATCACCGTACGAAACTTTAAAACTCCATAATAAACCTAATGAATTCGTCCGAGTCCTTTGAACGTCATACGGCAACTTAACCCATCTTACGACTGTGTATGGCATATTAGCATCTAGAAAAGCACGTTAGTATAATGTACGACGCCTTACAACTCCTAACAACACCTTACAACACTGTACGATACCTTAAAACTCCATAATAAACCTAATGATTTCGTCTGACTCCTTGAACATCGTACGACAACTCAGGACATCTTATGACACTATATGCACATTAGCACCTTGAAAAGAAAGTTAGTATAATGTAGGACGCCTTACAATTCCTAACAACTACTTAAAACACCTTACGAAACCTTAAAACTCGATAATAAACCTAATGAATTCGTTGAAGTCGTTTGAACATCATACGATAACTCTACACATGTTACGACTCTTATGCGACATTAGCTACATGAAAAGCACCTTAGAATAATGTAGGGTGCGTTACAACTCCTATGACCACCTTACATCACCGTAAGAAACTTTAAAACTCCATAATAAACCTAAAGAATTCGTCCGAGTCCTTTGAACGTCATACGGCAATTTAACGCATCTTACGACTCTGTATGCCATATTAGCACCTAGAAAAGCACGTTAGTATAATGTACGACGCCTTACAACTCCTAACAACACCTTACAACACCGTACGATACCTTAAAACTCCATAATAAACCTAATGGTTTCGTCTGACTCCTTTGAACATCATACGACAACTCAGGACATCTTATGTGTCTATATTCACATTAGCACCTTGAAAAGAAAGTTAGTATAATATAGGAGGCCTTACAATTCCTAACAACAACTTAAAACATCTTTCGAAACCTTAAAACTCGATAATAAACCTAATGAATTCGTTGAAGTCGTTTGAACATCGTAAGATAACTCTACACATGTTACGAATCTTATGCGACGTTAACTACATGAAAAGCGCTTTCGAATAATGTAGGGTGCGTTACAACTCCTATGAACACCTTACATCACCGTTCGAAACTTTAAAACTCCATAATAAACCTAATGAATTCGTCCGAGTCCTTTGAACGTCATACGGCAACTTAACCCATCCTACGACTGTGTATGGCATATTAGCATCTAGAAAAGCACGTTAGTATAATGTACGACGCCTTACAACTCCTAACAACACCTTACAACACCGTACGATACCTTAAAACTCCATAATAAACCTAATGATTTCGTCTGACTCCTTGAACATCGTACGACAACTCAGGACATCTTATGACACTATATGCACATTAGCACCTTGAAAAGAAAGTTAGTATAATGTAGGACGCCTTACAATTCCTAACAACTACTTAAAACACCTTACGAAACCTTAAAACTCGATAATAAACCTAATGAATTCGTTGAAGTCGTTTGAACATCATGCGATAACTCTACACATGTTACGACTCTTATGCGACATTAGCTACATGAAAAGCACCTTAGAATAATGTAGGGTGCGTTACAACTCCTATGACCACCTTACATCACCGTAAGAAACTTTAAAACTCCATAATAAACCTAATGAATTCGTCCGAGTCCTTTGAACGTCATACGGCAACTTAACCCATCTTACGACTGTGTATGGCATATTAGCATCTAGAAAAGCACGTTAGTATAATGTACGACGCCTTACAACTCCTAACAACACCTTACAACACCGTACGATACCTTAAAACTCCAAAATAAACCTAATGATTTCGTCTGACTCCTTTGAACATCGTACGACAACTCAGGACATCTTATGACACTATATGCACATTAGCACCTTGAAAAGAAAGTTAGTATAATGTAGGACGCCTTACAATTCCTAACAACAACTTAAAACACCTTACGAAACCTTAAAACTCGATAATAAACCTAATGAATTCGTTGAAGTCGTTTGAACATCATACGATAACTCTACACATGTTACGACTCTTATGCGACATTAGCTACATGAAAAGCACCTTAGAATAATGTAGGGTGCGTTACAACTCCTATGACCACCTTACATCACCGTAAGAAACTTTAAAACTCCATAATAAACCTAAAGAATTCGTCCGAGTCCTTTGAACGTCATACGGCAATTTAACGCATCTTACGACTCTGTATGCCATATTAGCACCTAGAAAAGCACGTTAGTATAATGTACGACGCCTTACAACTCCTAACAACACCTTACAACACCGTACGATACCTTAAAACTCGATAATAAACCTAATGATTTCGTCTGACTCCTTTGAACATCGTACGACAACTCAGGACATCTTATGTGTCTATATTCACATTAGCACCTTGAAAAGAAAGTTAGTATAATGTAGGAGGCCTTACAATTCCTAACAACAACTTAAAACATCTTACGAAACCTTAAAACTCGATAATAAACCTAATGAATTCGTTGAAGTCGTTTGAACATCGTACGATAACTCTACACATGTTACGAATCTTATGCGACGTTAGCTACATGAAAAGCGCTTTCGAATAATGTAGGGTGCGTTACAACTCCTATGAACACCTTACATCACCGTACGAAACTTTAAAACTCCATAATAAACCTAATGAATTCGTCCGAGTCCTTTGAACGTCATACGGCAACTTAACCCATCTTACGACGGTGTATGGCATATTAGCATCTAGAAAAGCACGTTAGTATAATGTACGACGCCTTACAACTCCTAACAACACCTTACAACACCGTACGATACCTTAAAACTCCATAATAAACCTAATGATTTCGTCTGACTCCTTGAACATCGTACGACAACTCAGGACATCTTATGACACTATATGCACATTAGCACCTTGAAAAGAAAGTTAGTATAATGTAGGACGCCTTACAATTCCTAACAACTACTTAAAACACCTTACGAAACCTTAAAACTCGATAATAAACCTAATGAATTCGTTGAAGTCGTTTGAACATCATACGATAACTCTACACATGTTACGACTCTTATGTGACATTAGCTACATGAAAAGCACCTTAGAATAATGTAGGGTGCGTTACAACTCCTATGACCACCTTACATCACCGTAAGAAACTTTAAAACTCCATAATAAACCTAAAGAATTCGTCCGAGTCCTTTGAACGTCATACGGCAATTTAACGCATCTTACGACTCTGTATGCCATATTAGCACCTAGAAAAGCACGTTAGTATAATGTACGACGCCTTACAACTCCTAACAACACCTTACAACACCGTACGATACCTTAAAACTCCATAATAAACCTAATGATTTTGTCTGACTCCTTTGAACATCGTACGACAACTCAGGACATCTTATGTCTCTATATTCACATTAGCACCTTGAAAAGAAAGTTAGTATAATGTAGGAGGCCTTACAATTCCTAACAACAACTTAAAACATCTTACGAAACCTTAAAACTCGATAATAAACCTAATGAATTCGTTGAAGTCGTTTGAACATCGTACGATAACTCTACACATGTTACGAATCTTATGCGATGTTAGCTACATGAAAAGCGCTTTCGAATAATGTAGGGTGCGTTACAACTCCTATGAACACCTTACATCACCGTACGAAACTTTAAAACTCCATAATAAACCTAAAGAATTCGTCCGAGTCCTTTGAACGTCATACTGCAACTTAACGCATCTTAAGACTCTGTATGCCATATTAGCACCTAGAAAAGCACGTTAGTATAATGTACGACGCCTTACAACTCCTAACAACACCTTACAACACCGTACGATACCTTAAAACTCGATAATAAACCTAATGATTTCGTCTGACTCCTTTGAACATCGTACGACAACTCAGGACATCTTATGTGTCTATATTCACATTAGCACCTTGAAAAGAAAGTTAGTATAATGTAGGAGGCCTTACAATTCCTAACAACAACTTAAAACATCTTACGAAACCTTAAAACTCGATAATAAACCTAATGAATTCGTTGAAGTCGTTTGAACATCGTACGATAACTCTACACATGTTACGAATCTTATGCGACGTTAGCTACATGAAAAGCGCTTTCGAATAATGTAGGGTGCGTTACAACTCCTATGAACACCTTACATCACCGTACGAAACTTTAAAACTCCATAATAAACCTAAAGAATTCGTCCGAGTCCTTTGAACGTCATACTGCAACTTAACGCATCTTAAGACTCTGTATGCCATATTAGCACCTAGAAAAGCACGTTAGTATAATGTACGACGCCTTACAACTCCTAACAACACCTTACAACACCGTACGATACCTTAAAACTCCATAATAAACCTAATGATTTTGTCTGACTCCTTTGAACATCGTACGACAACTCAGGACATCTTATGTGTCTATATTCACATTAGCACCTTGAAAAGAAAGTTAGTATAATGTAGGAGGCCTTACAATTCCTAACAACAACTTAAAACATCTTACGAAACCTTTAAACTCGATAATAAACCTAATGAATTCGTTGAAGTCGTTTGAACATCGTAAGATAACTCTACACATGTTACGAATCTTATGCGACGTTAGCTACATGAAAAGCACGTTAGAATAATGTAGGGTGCGTTACAACTCCTATGAACACCTTACATCACCGTAAGAAACTTTAAAACTCCATAATAAACCTAAAGAATTCGTCGGAGTCCTTTGAACGTCATACAGCAATTTAACGCATCTTACGACTCTGTATGCCATATTAGCACCTAGAAAAGCACGTTAGTATAATGTACGACGCCTTACAACTCCTAACAACACCTTACAACACCGTACGATACCTTAAAACTCCATAATAAACCTAATGGTTTCGTCTGACTCCTTTGAACATCATACGACAACTCAGGACATCTTATGTGTCTATATTCACATTAGCACCTTGAAAAGAAAGTTAGTATAATGTAGGAGGCCTTACAATTCCTAACAACAACTTAAAACATCTTTCGAAACCTTAAAACTCGATAATAAACCTAATGAATTCGTTGAAGTCGTTTGAACATCGTAAGATAACTCTACACATGTTACGAATCGTATGCGACGTTAGCTACATGAAAAGCGCTTTCGAATAATGTAGGGTGCGTTACAACTCCTATGAACACCTTACATCACCGTTCGAAACTTTAAAACTCCGTAATAAACCTAATGAATTCGTCCGAGTCCTTTGAACGTCATACGGCAACTTAACCCATCCTACGACTGTGTATGGCATATTAGCATCTAGAAAAGCACGTTAGTATAATGTACGACGCCTTACAACTCCTAACAACACCTTACAACACCGTACGATACCTTAAAACTCCATAATAAACCTAATGATTTCGTCTGACTCCTTGAACATCGTACGACAACTCAGGACATCTTATGACACTATATGCACATTAGCACCTTGAAAAGAAAGTTAGTATAATGTAGGACGCCTTACAATTCCTAACAACTACTTAAAACACCTTACGAAACCTTAAAACTCGATAATAAACCTAATGAATTCGTTGAAGTCGTTTGAACATCATGCGACATGTTACGACTCTTATGCGACATTAGCTACATGAAAAGCACCTTAGAATAATGTTGGGTGCGTTACAACTCCTATGACCACCTTACATCACCGTAAGAAACTTTAAAACTCCATAATAAACCTAATGAATTCGTCCGAGTCCTTTGAACGTCATACGGCAACTTAACCCATCTTACGACTGTGTATGGCATATTAGCATCTAGAAAAGCACGTTAGTATAATGTACGACGCCTTACAACTCCTAACAACACCTTACAACACCGTAAGATACCTTAAAACTCCAAAATAAACCTAATGATTTCGTCTGACTCCTTTGAACATCGTACGACAACTCAGGACATCTTATGACACTATATGCACATTAGCACCTTGAAAAGAAAGTTAGTATAATGTAGGACGCCTTACAATTCCTAACAACAACTTAAAACACCTTACGAAACCTTAAAACTCGATAATAAACCTAATGAATTCGTTGAAGTCGTTTGAACATCATACGATAACTCTACACATGTTATGACTCTTATGCGACATTAGCTACATGAAAAGCACGTTAGAATAATGTAGGGTGCGTTACAACTCCTATGAACACCTTACATCACCGTACAAAACTTTAAAACTCCATAATAAACCTAAAGAATTCGTCCGAGTCCTTTGAACGTCATACTGCAACTTAACGCATCTTAAGACTCTGTATGCCATATTAGCACCTAGAAAAGCACGTTAGTATAATGTACGACGCCTTACAACTCCTAACAACACCTTACAACACCGTACGATACCTTAAAACTCGATAATAAACCTAATGATTTCGTCTGACTCCTTTGAACATCGTACGACAACTCAGGACATCTTATGTGTCTATATTCACATTAGCACCTTGAAAAGAAAGTTAGTATAATGTAGGAGGCCTTACAATTCCTAACAACAACTTAAAACATCTTACGAAACCTTTAAACTCGATAATAAACCTAATGAATTCGTTGAAGTCGTTTGAACATCGTAAGATAACTCTACACATGTTACGAATCTTATGCGACGTTAGCTACATGAAAAGCACGTTAGAATAATGTAGGGTGCGTTACAACTCCTATGAACACCTTACATCACCGTAAGAAACTTTAAAACTCCATAATAAACCTAAAGAATTCGTCGGAGTCCTTTGAACGTCATACGGCAATTTAACGCATCTTACGACTCTGTATGCCATATTAGCACCTAGAAAAGCACGTTAGTATAATGTACGACGCCTTACAACTCCTAACAACACCTTACAACACCGTACGATACCTTAAAGCTCCATAATAAACCTAATGGTTTCGTCTGACTCCTTTGAACATCATACGACAACTCAGGACATCTTATGTGTCTATATTCACATTAGCACCTTGAAAAGAAAGTTAGTATAATGTAGGAGGCCTTACAATTCCTAACAACAACTTAAAACATCTTTCGAAACCTTAAAACTCGATAATAAACCTAATGAATTCGTTGAAGTCGTTTGAACATCGTAAGATAACTCTACACATGTTACGAATCTTATGCGACGTTAGCTACATGAAAAGCGCTTTCGAATAATGTAGGGTGCGTTACAACTCCTATGAACACCTTACATCACCGTTCGAAACTTTAAAACTCCATAATAAACCTAATGAATTCGTCCGAGTCCTTTGAACGTCATACGGCAACTTAACCCATCCTACGACTGTGTATGGCATATTAGCATCTAGAAAAGCACGTTAGTATAATGTACGACGCCTTACAACTCCTAACAACACCTTACAACACCGTACGATACCTTAAAACTCCATAATAAACCTAATGATTTCGTCTGACTCCTTGAACATCGTACGACAACTCAGGACATCTTATGACACTATATGCACATTAGCACCTTGAAAAGAAAGTTAGTATAATGTAGGACGCCTTACAATTCCTAACAACTACTTAAAACACCTTACGAAACCTTAAAACTCGATAATAAACCTAATGAATTCGTTGAAGTCGTTTGAACATCATGCGATAACTCTACACATGTTACGACTCTTATGCGACATTAGCTACATGAAAAGCACCTTAGAATAATGTAGGGTGCGTTACAACTCCTATGACCACCTTACATCACCGTAAGAAACTTTAAAACTCCATAATAAACCTAATGAATTCGTCCGAGTCCTTTGAACGTCATACGGCAACTTAACCCATCTTACGACTGTGTATGGCATATTAGCATCTAGAAAAGCACGTTAGTATAATGTACGACGCCTTACAACTCCTAACAACACCTTACAACACCGTACGATACCTTAAAACTCCAAAATAAACCTAATGATTTCGTCTGACTCCTTTGAACATCGTACGACAACTCAGGACATCTTATGACACTATATGCACATTAGCACCTTGAAAAGAAAGTTAGTATAATGTAGGACGCCTTACAATTCCTAACAACAAGTTAAAACACCTTACGAAACCTTAAAACTCGATAATAAACCTAATGAATTCGTTGAAGTCGTTTGAACATCATACGATAACTCTACACATGTTATGACTCTTATGCGACATTAGCTACATGAAAAGCACGTTAGAATAATGTAGGGTGCGTTACAACTCCTATGAACACCTTACATCACCGTACAAAACTTTAAAACTCCATAATAAACCTAAAGAATTCGTCCGAGTCCTTTGAACGTCATACTGCAACTTAACGCATCTTAAGACTCTGTATGCCATATTAGCACCTAGAAAAGCACGTTAGTATAATGTATGACGCCTTACAACTCGTAACAACACCTTACAACACCGTACGATACCTTAAAACTCGATAATAAACCTAATGATTTCGTCTGACTCCTTTGAACATCGTACGACAACTCAGGACATCTTATGTGTCTATATTCACATTAGCACCTTGAAAAGAAAGTTAGTATAATGTAGGAGGCCTTACAATTCCTAACAACAACTTAAAACATCTTACGAAACCTTAAAACTCGATAATAAACCTAATGAATTCGTTGAAGTCGTTTGAACATCGTACGATAACTCTACACATGTTACGAATCTTATGCGACGTTAGCTACATGAAAAGCGCTTTCGAATAATGTAGGGTGCGTTACAACTCCTATGAACACCTTACATCACCGTACGAAACTTTAAAACTCCATAATAAACCTAATGAATTCGTCCGAGTCCTTTGAACGTCATACGGCAACTTAACCCATCTTACGACTGTGTATGGCATATTAGCATCTAGAAAAGCACGCTAGTATAATGTACGACGCCTTACAACTCCTAACAACACCTTACAACACCGTACGATACCTTAAAACTCCAAAATAAACCTAATGATTTCGTCTGACTCCTTTGAACATCGTACGACAACTCAGGACATCTTATGACACTATATGCACATTAGCACCTTGAAAAGAAAGTTAGTATAATGTAGGACGCCTTACAATTCCTAACAACAACTTAAAACACCTTACGAAACCTTAAAACTCGATAATAAACCTAATGAATTCGTTGAAGTCGTTTGAACATCATACGATAACTCTACACATGTTATGACTCTTATGCGACATTAGCTACATGAAAAGCACGTTAGAATAATGTAGGGTGCGTTACAACTCCTATGAACACCTTACATCACCGTACAAAACTTTAAAACTCCATAATAAACCTAAAGAATTCGTCCGAGTCCTTTGAACGTCATACTGCAACTTAACGCATCTTAAGACTCTGTATGCCATATTAGCACCTAGAAAAGCACGTTAGTATAATGTACGACGCCTTACAACTCCTAACAACACCTTACAACACCGTACGATACCTTAAAACTCGATAATAAACCTAATGATTTCGTCTGACTCCTTTGAACATCGTACGACAACTCAGGACATCTTATGTGTCTATATTCACATTAGCACCTTGAAAAGAAAGTTAGTATAATGTAGGAGGCCTTACAATTCCTAACAACAACTTTAAACATCTTACGAAACCTTAAAACTCGATAATAAACCTAATGAATTCGTTGAAGTCGTTTGAACATCGTACGATAACTCTACACATGTTACGAATCTTATGCGACGTTAGCTACATGAAAAGCGCTTTCGAATAATGTAGGGTGCGTTACAACTCCTATGAACACCTTACATCACCGTACGAAACTTTAAAACTCCATAATAAACCTAATGAATTCGTCCGAGTCCTTTGAACGTCATACGGCAACTTAACCCATCTTACGACTGTGTATGGCATATTAGCATCTAGAAAAGCACGTTAGTATAATGTACGACGCCTTACAACTCCTAACAACACCTTACAACACCGTACGATACCTTAAAACTCCATAATAAACCTAATGATTTCGTCTGACTCCTTGAACATCGTACGACAACTCAGGACATCTTATGACACTATATGCACATTAGCACCTTGAAAAGAAAGTTAGTATAATGTAGGACGCCTTACAATTCCTAACAACTACTTAAAACACCTTACGAAACCTTAAAACTCGATAATAAACCTAATGAATTCGTTGAAGTCGTTTGAACATCATACGATAACTCTACACATGTTACGACTCTTATGCGACATTAGCTACATGAAAAGCACCTTAGAATAATGTAGGGTGCGTTACAACTCCTATGACCACCTTACATCACCGTAAGAAACTTTAAAACTCCATAATAAACCTAAAGAATTCGTCCGAGTCCTTTGAACGTCATACGGCAATTTAACGCATCTTACGACTCTGTATGCCATATTAGCACCTAGAAAAGCACGTTAGTTGTGACACCCCGCCCGGCGGCGGAAACACCGGGCTGTCATTGGATTTGGATATCAATAGTACAAAGCACATGGCACACTAAAAACATATTTTAATATCATTAAGGCAGTAATTGTTGTGACATAAAAGAGAAATAAATAGTCTCCAACAGTAATAAAGCCAACAATTAATAACGTTTAATTTCCATTTATTCTAGGTCCAAAATGCATCCTAAATGTCTTGAAGGTATAAAACGCTCAAATACCACCTGAAATATGTAAAAATAAAGTTAGCTATTTAAAGCTAGTGAGTAAACCACAATTGATAAATAATAGTATAGAAAATCCGAGATCATTATAATATGCTGTGCAATCTTACATGCATAGCTATTTCATCATATTACTCAACCATTGACCATAGAACACATGAACACATATTGAACACCATCATTGTATAGCAACTTGTAATCATTTGTCATGAGTAACCAACTCATGGTGCAATTAGTGATAACTGTCATTTAACCGTCATTTAACCGTCTCGAAAGTAAGTTATCAAAATTGTTTTAGCATTGAAGGGACGTAGTAACATAGCAACAAGTATCACATCATAGTAACTAGTAACCATTGAATAGAATCGCCGGGTTTAAATCACCTATCAGGCCATTAGTGTAGGTGGGTTTGTCAGACCATTAGCGCTAACATTGTACCGGTGGAAATTACAAGTAATATACTACTTTAAACTACCACATAAGGATTGCATCTTGTCGCGAGTCAAGACTAACACATTTAATGATCTCATTTGAAAATAGAACAAAGAAACGAAAACCGAAAACATTGAATAGTAATTGAACATATTTCAGCCCCAAAATGTAAAAGTAAAAAGGGGAGTGAATTTACTCACCTTGAAATGCACTAGATGACCGAAATAGAAACGCAACAATAACGAACCGAGGTTGCCCAAATATTAGTATCACCTAATTAATTGGGAAAAACCCTAACTTAGAAACGAAACAATAATATAGTAACAAGAATCAAAACCAGAAAATATAGGGTTTCGGATTTGTAATTTTTGGGTTTTAAATTGAAATTCAGGAATTTGGGTTTTGAAATATAAACTAGTAATTACGGTTTTAAATTACGACTTGGGATTTTGGTATGAAAAATAATTGTGTTTTCGTATTATATTTTATAAGAATCTATTTTAATTTTCTTGAAATAATATTTGTAATAAATATTTATAATTATGTAACATGAACTATCATTTATATATTTGCGTATTTGAAATTACAAGTTTTTATGCTTTTAAAAGTATATTTAACTTAATATGTTATTTGGATTATTGGAAAGTTAAAGTTTAATGTTTAAGGTAGTTAAAATGTAAAAATTAAAGAAATGAGGGCAGGGGGACTCGAACCCGGGGCAACATGGTCATAACAACATCATTGAACCGCTGAGCCAGATTAACATTTTGTTATCAAACTCGATTTTTAATTATTTATCTTTTATAGATTAACAATAACTATTTCGATACAAACCCTAGATTCAAAAACCATCCAATTGAGTTCGAATCTGTTAATCAAATCCAAAACAAACTTAGGGCTTTTAATCCTCATTGAATCAGGATCATTTTGATATAAAGAACTTACAGATTGATGGTGTTTTGATACGAACTCGAATGGGTTGAACAAGCCGACTGTTCTTGGTTGATTTCGCACGAATCTGGAATAGAGAAGATCAAATTGACGGATTAGAGAGTTGAAGAAGATCGAGAGAATGAGAATGAAACCAAAAATACCTGATTTGGTGCTCGGAAAGGTAGAAAACACTTAGGTCGCCGGAGTTAAGGTTTTTGAAGCTTGAATCGATGGTTGCAGAGAAAAAGAAGTGAACTGGTGATGGTGTGATGTTAGTCGAGTGTTTAGATTAATTTGGAATGAATTAAGTCGTCGATTACAGGTTCTAATTACAGAATGTAAATTTCAATTGAATCCCCAATCAATTCGTGCGTGATATAAGCTGTAAACGCGTTTTAAACGTGAATTGGGGTTCGAAACTTGATTGGAAACGGTTTTGGAAGGTTTCGTTTGGTTTAAAAATGGTAAAAACGCGTAATTTGGACTTGCCGGAGACGCCGGAAATTGGGTTCGCTGGCCGGAAGGGGCTGTCGCCGGAACACGTTTCCAAAAGAGGGGGGGGGGGGGATTAGATTTGGGTAAGTTACATAAATGGCCCTTCATGTTTTGAGTTGGTTTAAATTTGATTAATAACTTTTAATACAAGTTTCAAAAGTTACAAATTCGACCCAAAGTTAATTAAATACTTGTTTTTAACTAACTAACTTAACTCAAAGAATTGTAACGTTTGTAGAAGTGACGTTTTTGTATCATTAGTTTGTTTATGACATTGGAGGGTTATTTTTAAACTTAAAAGCGATTTACTTTAGTAATTTATATAAAATCTTTTTTTTTTATAAAATACGATGTATATATTTTTGAGATTCATGCGATATAAAATAATAATTATTGATTAAACTAAGGAATTTATTTGTAGTTGTTGGATAAATATTTGGTCGATAAGCATCAAAGACAGGAATTAACGTAGTCGTTGAGATATTAAAAACGGGAAATTAATCATAATGCTCAAATCGTATTTATATATACTTTTAATATCAACGCGTTACATTTTAAAGAATTAAATACGAATCCAATTTAAAAGATAAATATTTCGGGTTCAAGTCGGTATTCGGGTGCGGGTTTGGGGCAGATGTCACAGTCTCCCCTCCCTATAGAAATTTCGTCCCGAAATTTGCTCAAACCGAAGAAGATGAGGCGAAGAGGTGCGGAAACTTAGCTTTCATTTGATCTTCACGTTCTCATGTAAACTCAGGTACACGTTTTGATTTATAATGAACCTTATAATCGGTATTCGTCTACGTTTGAGAGGCTCGACTTCACGATACATAATTTCTCATAGCCGTTCAATAAATTTAATAGATTCGTCGATTTAAATTTCACCGAGAGGCACAAGGAATTTTTTTTTTTATTTTTTTATTTTTTTTTTATAAGATTTACATTTCTTCAAAAATGGAA
The DNA here is from genome assembly GCA_030867185.1 of Tagetes erecta. Classification (NCBI taxonomy): domain Eukaryota; kingdom Viridiplantae; phylum Streptophyta; class Magnoliopsida; order Asterales; family Asteraceae; genus Tagetes; species Tagetes erecta. The sequence continues at coordinate 29,162,751 of CM061493.1, read as the reverse complement.
AATAAGTTGTTTATTTATTTGTTTATTAAATTTGCATTTATTCATTTTTTTTTTCTTTTTGAAAGCAAGATTATTAAGTTCGTGATATCAATGCACCTACGGAATGAGTCATCTCTCTTTTCTTTACATCGACACGAGCCAAACACACGTCATAACACTCACGCCTATATTTTGAATTAAACGTAAGACAAGAGTTTCAAACGTCGAAGTTGCCAAGAGTCATAGGAAAGAGATAAACAATGAAGAAATCGTGACCTTGAAATTTAAGTTCGCACCATACATATAAAAATTACTAGAAAACTCCTTTTTTTTTGTTCGTTACATAAAGATCATCAAGTCTAACACGGAAAATAGCAAAAGATGAAACAAAACTCTTATCAGCATCCGAATCAAATAAAACTGGAATGTAACGATTATTACTGAGGACCCATATCGTTCACCACGTCATTGTTTGCTTGAGCTTGATTAGCGTTGATATAGAAAGTTCTAGCACGACCAGTTTGATTTGCGTTAGCATTGGTATTCACGTTGACGTTGATGGGCTGAGGACAATTGTTGCGGAAATGAGTTGGGTCGCCACAATTGAAACAAGCAGGACCCTGATTACCCCGGTTATTATTATTCCAACAATCTTTAGCCAGATGTCCATAACGTTGACAGACTAAACATTTAAGACATGGAGTTTCAGGCGTATGATGGAAAGAACATTGGTTGCACTTGGGCAAGAACCCCGTATAAGGCTTACGGTTATCATTACCTCTTTGCGGTGCCATAGGAGGAGCAGGAGCGGTTATTACATAATTCGTGGCATTGTTCTTACGCTTCTTGGAGTTGGATGAGGATTCGGGCTTAAAACCCTTATAAGAATCGTCCTCGGATTGTTTAGAATCGTCACTAGAAGAACCTTTGGGCTTTTTGTTACCCTTTCGAGTCAACGTACCAGCCCGCACATGATTTTCGGTAAGACGACCCGCCAAAGTCATTGCCTCACCCACAGTATCGGGCTTACTGCCCCAAACAACATCTTGGATAGTCATGGGTAATCCCCCGATATATTGCTCAATACCACGGGATTCGGGAGTAACCATATTAGGGCACAAAGTACTAAGCTGGGAAAAACGATCGTTGTAGGCCACGTTCTCACCACTGTCCTGTTTAAGATCCCAAAATTCACTTTCGAGTTTACGAATTTCACTAGGAGGGCAATACTTGTCAGTCATGGCGGTTTTGAATTCATCCCAAGTCATTTCACAGATTTCATCTTCACCGCGTCTACGTTTCTCATCATTCCACCACGTCAGGGCACCCTTTTGTAGGACACTCGTGGCATAGCGGACTTTGAAGTTTTCGGGGCAATCACAATTAACGAAGGTACTCTCCATGCCTTCGTACCATTGGAGAAGACCAGTAGCCCCTTCAGTACCGAAGAATTTGGTGGGACCACAAGAGTTGAAGTACTTAAGAGTACAATGGGGAGCCTTAGGTTCTTTGTTTTCATTAGCAGCATTAAGTTGTTTCACCAGTTCAGGCAAAAGGTTAGCCATTTGGGTCGCAATTGTGTTAGCAAGTCGTTCGTGTCTCGTTGACATTCTACAAGATAAGATAGAAAATAACTTTTTGTGAGACATAAGAAATTTTGGATATTATAAGTGTAACAAAATTTTGATTTAACGGAATAGTAATAGTACTTAGAACATTATTGAATCCTTTGAAACATACCATAGAAACCACTTAGAAACTTTTAAAAATAGATGAATTTGGAATAACATTTGAATTAATAAAGAAATTCACAAAAATAATTATAAATCGTTGAAAGAAAATCATAGAATCATTTAAGAAAATAAAACTTTGAAGGCTTAGGAATGTGTCTGGGTTTTGGACACTTTAGACTTATCAAAGTGCTAAGTTCGTTTTTCAACGTATTCGAGAAGGCGTGCTTTAGCCTATAGGTTCACACTCATCTCGAACATCCCCAGGTAAGCATACAGGTCTCTTAAAGAGATTTATACGAAATGCTTTGCCTTAGACAGGATGTCCGTGATACAGGCGTTCCCCCTTCCAGATTGCACACGTTCTCACGTTTCAAACTCACTTAAGACGATGACGAGATTAAATACTTGTTTTTAACTAACTAACTTAACTCAAAGAATTGTAACGTTTGTAGAAGTGACGTTTTTGTATCATTAGTTTGTTTATGACATTGGAGGGTTATTTTTAAACTTAAAAGCGATTTACTTTAGTAATTTATATAAAATCTTTTTTTTATAAAATACGATGTATATATTTTTGAGATTCATGCGATATAAAATAATAATTATTGATTAAACTAAGGAATTTATTTGTAGTTGTTGGATAAATATTTGGTCGATAAGCATCAAAGACAGGAATTAACGTAGTCGTTGAGATATTAAAAACGGGAAATTAATCATAATGCTCAAATCGTATTTATATATACTTTTAATATCAACGCGTTACATTTTAAAGAATTAAATACGAATCCAATTTAAAAGATAAATATTTCGGGTTCAAGTCGGTATTCGGGTGCGGGTTTGGGGCAGATGTCACATTAGTATAATGTACGACGCCTTACAACTCCTAACAACACCTTACAACACCGTACGATACCTTAAAACTCCATAATAAACCTAATGATTTCGTCTGACTCCTTTGAACATCGTACGACAACTCAGGAATTTATTTGTAGTTGTTGGATAAATATTTGGTCGATAAGCATCAAAGACAGGAATTAACGTAGTCGTTGAGATATTAAAAACGGGAAATTAATCATAATGCTCAAATCGTATTTATATATACTTTTAATATCAACGCGTTACATTTTAAAGAATTAAATACGAATCCAATTTAAAAGATAAATATTTCGGGTTCAAGTCGGTATTCGGGTGCGGGTTTGGGGCAGATGTCACATTAGTATAATGTACGACGCCTTACAACTCCTAACAACACCTTACAACACCGTACGATACCTTAAAACTCCATAATAAACCTAATGATTTCGTCTGACTCCTTTGAACATCGTACGACAACTCAGGACATCTTATGTGTCTATATTCACATTAGCACCTTGAAAAGAAAGTTAGTATAATGTAGGAGGCCTTACAATTCCTAACAACAACTTAAAACATCTTACGAAACCTTAAAACTCGATAATAAACCTAATGAATTCGTTGAAGTCGTTTGAACATCGTACGATAACTCTACACATGTTACGAATCTTATGCGACGTCAGCTACATGAAAAGCGCTTTCGAATAATGTAGGGTGCGTTACAACTCCTATGAACACCTTACATCACCGTACGAAACTTTAAAACTCCATAATAAACCTAATGAGTTCGTCCGAGTCCTTTGAACGTCATACGGCAACTTAACCCATCTTACGACTGTGTATGGCATATTAGCATCTAGAAAAGCACGTTAGTATAATGTACGACGCCTTACAACTCCTAACAACACCTTACAACACCGTACGATACCTTAAAACTCCATAATAAACCTAATGATTTCGTCTGACTCCTTTGAACATCGTACGACAACTCAGGACATCTTATGTGTCTATATTCACATTAGCACCTTGAAAAGAAAGTTAGTATAATGTAGGAGGCCTTACAATTCCTAACAACAACTTAAAACATCTTACGAAACCTTAAAACTCGATAATAAACCTAATGAATTCGTTGAAGTCGTTTGAACATCGTACGATAACTCTACACATGTTACGAATCTTATGCGACGTTAGCTACATGAAAAGCGCTTTCGAATAATGTAGGGTGCGTTACAACTCCTATGAACACCTTACATCACCGTACGAAACTTTAAAACTCCATAATAAACCTAATGAATTCGTCCGAGTCCTTTGAACGTCATACGGCAACTTAACCCATCTTACGACTGTGTATGGCATATTAGCATCTAGAAAAGCACGTTAGTATAATGTACGACGCCTTACAACTCCTAACAACACCTTACAACACCGTACGATACCTTAAAACTCCATAATAAACCTAATGATTTCGTCTGACTCCTTTGAACATCGTACGACAACTCAGGACATCTTATGACACTATATGCACATTAGCACCTTGAAAAGAAAGTTAGTATAATGTAGGACGCCTTACAATTCCTAACAACAACTTAAAACACCTTACGAAACCTTAAAACTCGATAATAAACCTAATGAATTCGTTGAAGTCGTTTGAACATCGTACGATAACTCTACACATGTTACGAATCTTATGCGACATTAGCTACATGAAAAGCGCTTTCGAATAATGTAGGGTGCGTTACAACTCCTATGAACACCTTACATCACCGTAAGAAACTTTAAAACTCCATAATAAACCTAATGAATTCGTCCGAGTCCTTTGAACGTCATACGGCAACTTAACCCATCTTACGACTTTGTATGGCATATTAGCATCTAGAAAAGCACGTTAGTATAATGTACGAAGCCTTACAACTCCTAACAACACCTTACAACACCGTACGATACCTTAAAACTCCATAATAAACCTAATGATTTCGTCTGACTCCTTTGAACATCGTACGACAACTCAGGACATCTTATGTGTCTATATTCACATTAGCACCTTGAAAAGAAAGTTAGTATAATGTAGGAGGCCTTACAATTCCTAACAACAACTTAAAACAAATTACGAAACCATAAAACTCGATAATAAACCTAATGATTTCGTTGAAGTCGTTTGAACATCGTACGATAACTCTACACATGTTACGAGTCTTATGCGACATTAGCTACATGAAAAGCGCTTTCGAATAATGTAGGGTGCGTTACAACTCCTATGAACACCTTACATCACCGTACGAAACTTTAAAACTCCATAATAAACCTAATGAATTCGTCCGAGTCCTTTGAACGTCATACGGCAACTTAACCCATCTTACGACTGTGTATGGCATATTAGCATCTAGAAAAGCACGTTAGTATAATGTACGACGCCTTACAACTCCTAACAACACCTTACAACACCGTACGATACCTTAAAACTCCATAATAAACCTAATGATTTCGTCTGACTCCTTTGAACATCGTACGACAACTCAGGACATCTTATGACACTATATGCACATTAGCACCTTGAAAAGAAAGTTAGTATAATGTAGGACGCCTTACAATTCCTAACAACAACTTAAAACACCTTACGAAACCTTAAAACTCGATAATAAACCTAATGAATTCGTTGAAGTCGTTTGAACATCGTACGATAACTCTACACATGTTACGAATCTTATGCGACATTAGCTACATGAAAAGCGCTTTCGAATAATGTAGGGTGCGTTACAACTCCTATGAACACCTTACATCACCGTAAGAAACTTTAAAACTCCATAATAAACCTAATGAATTCGTCCGAGTCCTTTGAACGTCATACGGCAACTTAACCCATCTTACGACTTTGTATGGCATATTAGCATCTAGAAAAGCACGTTAGTATAATGTACGAAGCCTTACAACTCCTAACAACACCTTACAACACCGTACGATACCTTAAAACTCCATAATAAACCTAATGATTTCGTCTGACTCCTTTGAACATCGTACGACAACTCAGGACATCTTATGTGTCTATATTCACATTAGCACCTTGAAAAGAAAGTTAGTATAATGTAGGAGGCCTTACAATTCCTAACAACAACTTAAAACAAATTACGAAACCATAAAACTCGATAATAAACCTAATGATTTCGTTGAAGTCGTTTGAACATCGTACGATAACTCTACACATGTTACGAGTCTTATGCGACATTAGCTACATGAAAAGCGCTTTCGAATAATGTAGGGTGCGTTACAACTCCTATGAACACCTTACATCACCGTACGAAACTTTAAAACTCCATAATAAACCTAATGAATTCGTCCGAGTCCTTTGAACGTCATACGGCAACTTAACCCAACTTACGACTGTGTATGGCATATTAGCATCTAGAAAAGCACGTTAGTATAATGTACGACGCCTTACAACTCCTAACAACACCTTACAACACCGTACGATACTTTAAAACTCCATAATAAACCTAATGATTTCGTCTGACTCCTTTGAACATCGTACGACAACTCAGGACATCTTATGACACTATATGCACATTAGCACCTTTAAAAGAAAGTTAGTATAATGTAGGACGCCTTACAATTCCTAAAAACAACTTAAAACACCTAACGAAACCTTAAAACTCGATAATAAACCTAATGAATTCGTTGAAGTCGTTTGAACATCGTACGATAACTCTACACATGTTACGAATCTTATGCGACATTAGCTACATGAAAAGCATGTTAGAATAATGTAGGGTGTGTTACAACTCCTATGAACACCTTACATCACCGTACGAAACTTTAAAAGTCCATAATAAACCTAATGAATTCGTCCGAGTCCTTTGAACGTCATACGACAACTTAACCCATCTTACGACTGTGTATGCCATATTAGCATCTAGAAAAGCATGTTAGTATAATGTACGACGCCTTACAACTCCTAACAACACCTTACAACACCGTACGATACCTTAAAACTCCATAATAAACATAATGATTTCGTCTGACTCCTTTGAACATCGTACGACAACTCAGGACATCTTATGACTCTATATGCACATTAGCACCTTGAAAAGAAAGTTAGTATAATGTAGGACGCCTTACAATTCCTAACAACAACTTAAAACACCTTACGAAACCTTAAAACTAGATAATAAACCTAATGAATTCGTTGAAGTCGTTTGAAAATCGTACGATAACTCTACACATGTTACGACTCTTATGCGACATTAGCTACATGAAAAGCACGTTAGAATAATGTAGGGTGTGTTACAACTCCTGTGAACACCTTACATCACCGTACGAAACTTTAAGACTCCATAATAAACCTAAAGAATACGTACGAGTCCTTTGAACGTCATACGACAACTTAACGCATCTTACGACTCTATATGCAATACTAGCACCTAGAAAAGCACGTTAGTATAATGTACGACGCCTTACAACTCCTAACAACATCTTACAACACCGTACGATACCTTAAAACTCCATAATAAACCTAATGATTTCGTCTGACTCCTTTAAACATCGTACGACAACTCAGGACATCTTATGACTCTATATGCACATTAGCACCTTGAAAAGAAAGTTAGTATAATGTAGGAGGCCTTACAATTCCTAAAAACAACTTAAAACACCTTACGAAACCTTAAAACTCTATAATAAACCTAATGAATTCGTTGAAGTCGTTTGAACATCGTACGATAACTCTACACATGTTACGACTCTTATGCGACATTAGCTACATGAAAAGCACGTTAGAATAATGTAGGGTGCGTTACAACTCCTATAAACACCTTACATCACCGTATAAAACATTAAAACTCCATAATAAACCTAAAGAATTCGTCTGAGTCCTTTTAACGTCATACGGCAACTTAACGCATCTTACGACTCTTAATCCCATATTAGCACCTTGAAAAGCACGTTAGTATATTGTACAACGCCTAACAACTCCTAACAACACCTTACAACACCGTACGATACCTTAAAACTCCATAATAAACATAATGATTTCGTCTGACTCCTTTGAACATCGTACGACAACTCAGGACATCTTATGACTCTATATGCACATTAGCACCTTGAAAAGAAAGTTAGTATAATGTAGGACGCCTTACAATTCCTAACAACAACTTAAAACACCTTACGAAACCTTAAAACTCAATAATAAACCTAATGAATTCGTTGAAGTCGTTTGAACATCGTACGATAACTCTACACATGTTACGAATCTTATGCGACATTAGCTACATGAAAAGCATGTTAGAATAACGTAGGGTGCGTTACAACTCCTATGAACACCTTACATCACCGTACGAAACTTTAAAACTCTATAATAAACCTAATGTATTCATCCGTGTCCTTTGAACGTCATACGGCAACTTAACCCATCGTACGACTGTGTATGCCATATTAGCATCTAGAAAAGCACGTTAGTATAATGTACGACGCCTTACAACTCCTAACAACACCGTACGATACCTTAAAACTCCATAATAAACATAATGATTTCGTCTGACTCCTTTGAACATCGTACGACAACTCAGGACATCTTATGACTCTATATGCACATTAGCACCTTGAAAAGAAAGTTAGTATATTGTAGGACGCCTTACAATTCCTAACAACAACTTAAAACACCTTACGAAACCTTAAAACTCTATAATAAACCTAATGAATTCGTTGAAGTCGTTTGAACATCGTACGATAACTCTACACATGTTACGAATCTTATGCGACATTAGCTACATGAAAAGCATGTTAGAATAATGTAGGGTGCGTTACAACTCCTATGAACACCTTACATCACCGTACGAAACTTTAAAACTCCATAATAAACCTAAAGAATTTGTCCGAGTCCTTTGAACCTCATACGACAACTTAACGCATCTTACGACTCTGTATGCCATATTAGCACCTAGAAAAGCACGTTAGTATAATGTACGACGCCTTACAACTCCTAACAACACCTTACAACACCGTACGATACCTTAAAACTCCATAATAAACCTAATGATTTCGCCTGACTCCTTTGAACATCGTACGACAACTCAGGACATCTTATGACTCTATATGCACATTAGCACCTTGAAAAGAAAGTTAGTATAATGTAGGACGCCTTACAATACCTAACAACAACTTAGAACACCTTCCGAAACCTTAAAACTCGATAACAAACCTAATGAATTCGTTGAAGTCGTTTGAACATCATACGATAACTCTGAACATGTTACGACTCTTATGCGACATTAGCTACATGAAAAGCACGTTAGAATAATGTAAGACGCGTTACAACTCCTAAGAACACCTTACATCACCGTACGAAACTTTAAAACTCCATAATAAACCTAAAGAATTTGTCCGAGTCCTTTGAACGTCATACGACAACTTAACGCATCTTACGACTATGTATGCCATATTAGCACCTAAAAAACCACGTTAGTGTAATGTACGACGCCTTACAACTCCTAACAACACCTTACAACACCGTACGATACCTTAAAACTCCATAATAAACATAATGATTTCGTCTGATTCCTTTGAACATCGTACGACAACTCAGGACATCTTATGACTCTATATGCACATTAGCACCTTGAAAAGAAAGTTAGTATAATATAGGACGCCTTACAATTCCTAACAACAACTTAAAACACCTTACGAAACATTAAAACTCAATAATAAACCTAATGAATTCGTTGGAGTCGTTTGAACATCGTACGATAGCTCTACACATGTTACGAATCTTATGCGACATTAGCTACATGAAAAGCATGTTAGAATAACGTAGGGTGCGTTACAACTCCTATGAACACCTTACATCACCGTACGAAACTTTAAAACTCTATAATAAACCTAATGAATTCGTCCGTGTCCTTTGAACGTCATACGGCAACTTAACCCATCGTACGACTGTGTATGCCATATTAGCATCTAGAAAAGCACGTTAGTATAATGTACGACGCCTTACAACTCCTAACAACACTTTACAACACCGTACGATACCTTAAAACTCCATAATAAACATAATGATTTCGTCTGACTCCTTTGAACATCGTACGACAACTCAGGACATCTTATGACTCTATATGCACATTAGCACCTTGAAAAGAAAGTTAGTATAATGTAGGACGCCTTACAATTCCTAACAACAACTTAAAACACCTTACGAAACCTTAAAACTCGATAATAAACCTAATGAATTCGTTGAAGTCGTTTGAACATCGTACGATAACTCTACACATGTTACGAATCTTATGCGACATTAGCTACATGAAAAGCATGTTATAATAATGTAGGGTGCGTTACAACTCCTATGAACACCTTACATCACCGTACGAAACTTTCAAACTCCATAATAAACCTAATGAATTCGTCCGTGTCCTTTGAACGTCATACGGCAACTTAACCCATCTTACGACTGTGTATGCCATATTAGCATCTAGAAAAGCACGTTAGTATAATGTACGACGCCTTACAACTCCTAACAACACCTTATAACACCGTACGATTTCTTAAAACTCCATAATAAACCTAATGATTTCGTCTGACTCCTTTGAACATCGTACGACAACTTAGGACATCTTATGACTCTATATGCACATTAGCACCTTGAAAAGCATGTTAGTATAATTAGGACGCCTTACAATTTCTAACAACACCTTAAAACACCGTACGGAACCTTATAACTTCATAATAAACCTAATGAAATGGTCGAAGTCCTTTGAACATCGTACGACAACTCAAGACATGTTAAGACTATGTATGCGACATTAGCTACATGAAAAGCACGTTAGAATAATGTAAGACGCGTTACAACTCCTAAGATCACCTTACATCACCGTACGAAACTTTAAAACTCCATAATAAACCTAATAAATTTGTCCGAGTCCTTTGAACGTAATACGGCAACTTAACCCATCTTACGACAGTGTATGCCATATTAGCATCTAGAAAAGCACGTTAGTATAATGTACGACGCCTTACAACTGCTAACAACACCTTACAACACCGTACGATACCTTAAAACTCCATAATAAACATAATGATTTCGTCTGACTCCTTTGAACATCGTACGACAACTCAGGACATCTTATGACTCTATATGCACATTAGCACCTTGAAAAGAAAGTTAGTATAATGTAGGACGCCTTACAATTCCTAACAACAACTTAAAACACCTTACGAAACCTTAAAACTCGATAATAAACCTAATGAATTCGTTGAAGTCGTATGAACATCGTACGATAACTCTACATATGTTACGAATCTTATGCGACATTAGCTACATGAAAAGCATGTTAGAATAATGTAGGGTGCGTTACAACTCCTATGAACACCTTACATCACCGTACGAAACTTTAAAACTCCATAATAAACCTAATGAATTCGTCCGTGTCCTTTGAACGTCATACGGCAACTTAACCCATCTTACGACTGTGTATGCCATATTAGCATCTAGAAAAGCACGTTAGTATAATGTACGACGCCTTACAACTCCTAACAACACCTTATAACACCGTACGATACCTTAAAACTCCATAATAAACCTAATGATTTCGTCTGACTCCTTTGAACATCGTACGACAACTTAGGACATCTTATGACTCTATATGCACATTAGCACCTTGAAAAGCATGTTAGTATAATTAGGACGCCTTACAATTTCTAAAAACACCTTAAAACACCGTACGAAACCTTATAACTTCATAATAAACCTAATGAAATGGTCGAAGTCCTTTGAACATCGTACGACAACTCAAGACATGTTATGACTATCTATGCGACATTAGCTACATGAAAAGCACGTTAGAATAATGTAAGACGCGTTACAACTCCTAAGAACACCTTACATCACCGTACGAAACTTTAAAACTCCATAATAAACCTAATAAATTTGTCCGAGTCCTTTGAACGTCATACGGCAACTTAACCCATCTTACGACAGTGTATGCCATATTAGCATCTAGAAAAGCACGTTAGTATAATGTACGACGCCTTACAACTCCTAACAACACCTTACAACACCGTACGATACCATAAAACTCCATAATAAACATAATGATTTCGTCTGACTCCTTTGAACATCGTACGACAACTCAGGACATCTTATGACTCTATATGCACATTAGCACCTTGAAAAGAAAGTTAGTATAATGTAGGACGCCTTACAATTCCTAACAACAACTTAAAACACCTTACGAAACCTTAAAACTCGATAATAAACCTAATGAATTCGTTGAAGTCGTTTGAACATCGTACGATAACTCTACACATGTTACGAATCTTATGCGACATTAGCTACATGAAAAGCATGTTAGAATAATGTAGGGTGCGTTACAACTCCTATGAACACCTTACATCACCGTACGAAACTTTCAAACTCCATAATAAACCTAATGAATTCGTCCGTGTCCTTTGAACGTCATACGGCAACTTAACCCATCTTACGACTGTGTATGCCATATTAGCATCTAGAAAAGCACGTTAGTATAATGTACGACGCCTTACAACTCCTTACAACACCTTATAACACCGTACGATTTCTTAAAACTCCATAATAAACCTAATGATTTCGTCTGACTCCTTTGAACATCGTACGACAACTTAGGACATCTTATGACTCTATATGCACATTAGCACCTTGAAAAGCATGTTAGTATAATTAGGACGCCTTACAATTTCTAACAACACCTTAAAACACCGTACGAAACCTTATAACTTCATAATAAACCTAATGAAATGGTCGAAGTCCTTTGAACATCGTACGACAACTCAAGACATGTTAAGACTATGTATGCGACATTAGCTACATGAAAAGCACGTTAGAATAATGTAAGACGCGTTACAACTCCTAAGAACACCTTACATCACCGTACGAAACTTTAAAACTCCATAATAAACCTAATAAATTTGTCCGAGTCCTTTGAACGTAATACGGCAACTTAACCCATCTTACGACAGTGTATGCCATATTAGCATCTAGAAAAGCACGTTAGTATAATGTACGACGCCTTACAACTGCTAACAACACCTTACAACACCGTACGATACCTTAAAACTCCATAATAAACATAATGATTTCGTCTGACTCCTTTGAACATCGTACGACAACTCAGGACATCTTATGACTCTATATGCACATTAGCACCTTGAAAAGAAAGTTAGTATAATGTAGGACGCCTTACAATTCCTAACAACAACTTAAAACACCTTACGAAACCTTAAAACTCGATAATAAACCTAATGAATTCGTTGAAGTCGTATGAACATCGTACGATAACTCTACATATGTTACGAATCTTGTGCGACATTAGCTACATGAAAAGCATGTTAGAATAATGTAGGGTGCGTTACAACTCCTATGAACACCTTACATCACCGTACGAAACTTTAAAACTCCATAATAAACCTAATGAATTCGTCCGTGTCCTTTGAACGTCATACGGCAACTTAACCCATCTTACGACTGTGTATGCCATATTAGCATCTAGAAAAGCACGTTAGTATAATGTACGACGCCTTACAACTCCTAACAACACCTTATAACACCGTACGATACCTTAAAACTCCGTAATAAACCTAATGATTTCGTCTGACTCCTTTGAACATCGTACGACAACTTAGGACATCTTATGACTCTATATGCACATTAGCACCTTGAAAAGCATGTTAGTATAATTAGGACGCCTTACAATTTCTAACAACACCTTAAAACACCGTACGAAACCTTATAACTTCATAATAAACCTACTGAAATGGTCGAAGTCCTTTGAACATCGTTCGACAACTCAAGACATGTTAAGACTATGTATGCGACATTAGCTATATGAAAAGCACGTTAGAATAATGTAAGACGCGTTACAACTCCTAAGAACACCTTACATCACCGTACGAAACTTTAAAACTCCATAATAAATCTAATAAATTTGTCCGAGTCCTTTGAACGTCATACGGCAACTTAACCCATCTTACGACAGTGTATGCCATATTAGCATCTAGAAAAGCACGTTAGTATAATGTACGACGCCTTACAGCTCCTAACAACACCTTACAACACCGTACGATACCTTAAAACTCCATAATAAACATAATGATTTCGTCTGACTCCTTTGAACATCGTACGACAACTGAGGACATCTTATGACTCTATATGCACATTAGCACCTTGAAAAGAAAGTTAGTATAATGTAGGACGCCTTATAATTCCTAACAACAACTTAAAACACCTTACGAAACCTTAAAACTCGATAATAAACCTAATGAATTCGTTGAAGTCGTTTGAACATCGTACGATAACTCTACACATGTTACGAATCTTATGCGACATTAGCTACATGAAAAGCATGTTAGAATAATGTAGGGTGCGTTACAACTCCTATGAACACCTTACATCACCGTACGAAACTTTCAAACTCCATAATAAACCTAATGAATTCGTCCGTGTCCTTTGAAGCAATCAACAAGTCTGATAACAAACTAGAGCCTGTTCTGATTCAACTAGTTGAGTATCCGGAACTGAATCCGAAGCCAGAAACGGTGAAAGAAGAAGGTGAATTTTCAGGATATAATGATCCGGATTATATCAAATGGAAGAACGAGCAGAAGGCAAAAGTTGCTGCTGAACTAATTAAGAAGCAAGAAGTGAAGAAAGTCGAAGTTTCAACTGCAAAGAAGCAGAAATCGAAAACAAAGAACAATCAATCTGAAACAAAAGAATCAAAAGGCAAAAGTGTCTTAAAATCAAATGATAACACCAAAGTTCAAAGTGTTAAAACTGACAAAGTTAAATCTATTAAGAAAGTGTCAAAAGGTAAAACCATCAAGTTTGTTTCTGCAGGTACTTTCGACATGAACGGTTCTTATGGTAACCAAATCAATGCTCAAATCAAATCTAACTCTGGTCTGAAAACAGGTTCAGGTCCTAACTCTTCCGCTGTCAATGATAAGAGAATTGAAAACAAAAAGGTAACCAAACAGAACAGTTTAAAATCGAACCAAAGTCCCATGCAATCAAAATCGCAAACAATGTGTCCACAAAAGAATGTTAATCTAAAACCGAACAACCATGATAATGAATCACGTTTTGGTTCAACATCAAAAGTTAACAATCGGCTTTTTAGGATTAGCAAGAAACATTGTGAGAACTGTGATCGTTATAACCATACTACTGCTGAATGTTTCTTTAACAGGTACTGCAGTTTCTGTAACAAAAGAAATCATTCTTCAGAAGAATGTTATTATAAAAAGTTTTGTGATATTTGTGAAAGAAGAAACCATGACACAAAGGATTGTTTCTTTCGATCAAACTCAACTAGAGAAATGACTCCATATTCAAACTTTCAAAGAAATAATTCATATGGTTTTCAAAATATGAGTCAAAGTCATTCTCCAGTTTTGAGAAATTTCAATCGAAACAATTCTGTTTCTAACTTCTCAAGAAATGTGCAGGTTAACAGTTTTAAACCAAGAGCTTTAATGGTAAGAAATCAAAAGTTTGAAAATAACCTTGATCCTAAGCTAGAGGAAAGGTTTAGTGCTTTGAGGAGAAAGCAATCAATGAGTGCCAATGGGCGAAACAATAGTTATCCGCATCAAAATCTCTTAAATGAAACAAATTTTCAAAATGTTCAATATCAACAAGTTACTATTGCTGATAGATTCGGAAAACCCAAGACCGTGTGGGCCTGGGTTGACCAAACTAACTAAGTAATTGTTGAAATGCAGGTACGCCCAAGAAGACCTATCAACTCGTGGTTCGTTGATAGTGGGTGTAGCCGGCACATGACAGGCAACCATGCCTTGCTGCAGGATTTCAAGCTGAAAAATGGTACACACGTTGCATTTGGAGGTGATGCGGGTGGTAAAATCACAGGAGAAGGAACCGTATCCAATGGGGTCATTAGTTTTGATAAAGTCAACTACTGTGCACAGTTGAACTTTAACTTACTAAGTGTATCTCAAATTTGTGATAAATCTTATTCAACTTTATTTGATGATTCTTTCTGTTATATACTCAAACCAGGTTTCAAGATTGACAATGAGTGGGTAGTGGTGAAAGCTCCAAGAGATCGTGATGTATACAAGTTGGATATGTCGCAGATTGATGCCGAAACCAAAACTACTTGTCTCATTGCTCATGCTTCAAATGATGATAGTCAGCTTTGGCATAGACGGCTGGGCCATTCAAACTTCAGAAACATGAATCGTTTGGTGACTGGAAATCACGCTGTGGGAATCCCATCGAAGAAATTCTCTACAACTGATCTCTGTCCTGCGTGTTTGAAGGGAAAACAGCATCGAATGTCTTTTAAGTCCAAGCTAGAAAACTCCATTTCAAAACCCTTGCAGATGTTACATATGGATCTTTTCGGACCAACAAATGTGCAAAGCATCGGAAAGAAGTCTTATTGTTTTGTCATTATTGACGATTTCACTAGATTTTCTTGGGTTTATTTCCTGCATGCTAAATCTGAAACTGCGGAGTTATTAAAAGAATTTATCATCAAAGTTGAAAACCAATTGGATTGTAAAGTGAAAGTTTTAAGAAGCGATAATGGAACTGAATTTAAAAATGCTAATGTTGATTTGTTTTGTGCAGAAAAAGGAATTGCGCGTCAGTTTAGTGCTCCAAGAACGCCTCAACAGAATGGGGTTGCGGAACGGAAAAACCGGACACTGATTGAAGCAGCAAGATCCATGCTCGCAGATGCCAAAATCCCTATCACATTCTGGGATGAAGCTATTGCTACTGCGTGTTTTGTACAAAACAGGACATTATTAGTGCAAGATAAACAGAAAACATCTTATGAGTTGTTATTTGGAAGAAAGCCGAATATTTCTTATTTGAAAGCATTTGGTTGTCCTGTAACGATTCTGAATTTAAGTGATCATATCGGGAAATTTGAGTCAAAATCTGACGATGGATTTTTCCTAGGATATTCGTCTGTTTCTAAAGCTTATTGGGTTTTTAATAGCAAAACAAATACTGTTATTGAAACTATTAACGTAAAGTTTTTAGAAAATTCGTTTCCGTCAGTGGCGCATGGTCCCGAATGGTTATTTGATTTAGACTCGTTATCAAAATCTTTCAATTCTAACTTGTTTGATTTTTCAGGAAAAACAAGGAAGAAATCAGGTGACTTAGGATGCTTTAGTGACGATTCTGATAATGACGAGGATGGCAATTTCAACTCTGAATATCCGTTCATGTCATTTCATAATCCTGATCATGTCAAATCCAGTCAAGCTCCGGGTCCTTCTGGTTCGCATGAAGATCAAGAATCGAACAATGTTGAAGAAAATGTGAATTCGCAAGTGTCTCCTAATGATGGTGGATCTGTTCAAAATCAACCATCATCAGATCCGAATGTTGAAGTTATTCCAGAATCATTTGATTACTTCATCAATTCACCGGATCAATTCCCGAATTTCACACCGCATACTTCGTCCATACTACAAGATCTACCAAATCTGAATACTTCTAATCTGGAGAGTCAAGTGCAAGGAGGTGATATACCAATTCATCGAATTCACAAGAAACATCCTGTCTCTCAGATTATTGGGCCGTTGAATCAGAGAACTACAAGAAGTCAGACTGAGCAAGCAAATGTCTGTCTTTATTCGTGTTTTCTATCTCAAGTGGTGCCAAAGAACATTTCAGAGGCGCTGCAAGATAACAGTTGGATTGAAGCCATGCAAGAGGAATTGCTTCAGTTTCGCAAACAAGAGGTTTGGAAACTTGTGGACTTACCTGAAGGAGAGAATGCGATTGGTACAAGATGGTTGTACAAGATTGGTACAAGATGATTGCTGGACTACGGGTTTAACTTTTTGAAAACTCCTATTTACATAGACAATACTGCTGCTATGTTCATTACTGCTAACCCTGTTCAACACTCAAAAACCAAACATATCGAAATTCGATATCATTTTTTAAGAGACAACTCTGAAAAAGGTTTAATAATTTTGATTAAAGTTCATACCGACAAACAACTGGCAGATCTTTTCACAAAATCATTTTTGTCAGGCCGGTTTGAATTTTTAATTCAATCCATAGGATTAATCAATCATGATTGATTCTATTTTTCGAAAACAAAAGAAAAATCAGAAAATATAAAAGCCAAAAATATAATAAGTTGATGTTAAGTATTGATTCCTTTGTCTTTTATTTTATGTTTTGCATTGTGTGTGTGCATGAAAAAGAAAAGCAAAAACAAAAATATAAAAGCAAAAAGAAAAGAAAATATCATGTCATAAGAATCTATATTGCAAAAAGTGAGAAATGACAGTTACAGTAGACATTATTTGCTACATCATTTTTAATAAAGACTGATGAATGTTAATTGATGTGCTAGACAGCTCAGGCAATTAGATTGAAAAAGTAAGTTGATTGTTGACAAACATAAATTTAATGATCTTTGTGTTAAGTTCCATTGTTATACATGTCTAGATATATATCTTTTGAAACATTGCTTGTGATGATAGTTGTGCATGATCGGGTAACGATGCAGTGTATTCAGTGTGATGAACCGCATCGTGAACTTCTTTGTTGTGGTACCCACAGACCTGAAGTCTCACACGAAGTCTCTTTTGAGCTTCAAGGTGCAGCAAAAGATTCCAAAAGGAACAAAAAGAGTCCCAAATGTGGACCAACACCAAACAAAAATTCCAAAATGGAATTCAGAAGATTCCCAAGGGGAACGATAGGAAAGAAAAATTCCCAAAGATGGAATTAAAAAGAAGTCCCAAAGTGGACCAAATCCAAATAGAACCCAGATTCCACACTGTGTATGACTGTAAGTGACCAGGTTTTGTGCAATATGCATTCGGGTAGTGGTTGATAAAGAAATATGTTGACATATGTATACATGTGGGTCACATAAGTCATTCTAATCGAACCTTAAATATCATCATGATACTGAAAAAGTAAGTGTGTCAACTCGAGCTAATTGGTATGTTTTCATATCATCACTCAATCAAGCAAAAGTCAAATGTCTATTCAAAACTTGCAAAACATGTTCAGATAATGTGTGGTATGATCTCACTGCGATATTTTGATTCATTGCATTGCATATGTATTTATTTTAATGTGTGTGCTTTGTGTGTGCAGGCATATGGAATCATTATTGACACATCAACATCCTTGTTAAACTTAAAAATTTCAAGAAATTTCAAGTTTAGGGGGAGAATAAAGTGAAGAAAAATATCTACAAAAAATCCAAAAATATCTTTTGAATAAATGTGTTTTGAATGAATAAGATTATGTAGTATGAAAAGCAAAATTATTGGATGTGTTAAAAACAAACCCAAGGTCTTGAAAATTGTTTTTAAGAAAATGCTTCGGGATATAGAAAAATTGGTTGTGCAAAAACATTTTTGAAAAAGAAAAAGAAAAATGAATTTAATTGGAATTAATATTATTGTCTTGATTAATGTTGTTTGATAATTAATATGACAAACATTCTTTTTAAGGATATCTTGTCTAATTAATATGTCGGAGAATGTTTGCAGGTACAATTAATGCCGTTGAAAAAGTCAACAGACAAGAAAAGTGAAGAAAATCACAAGTGTTATTGCCGGGCAAAGATATCAGATACAACTGTACAGCCGGGTAAAGAACGCACTGTTCAGCCGGGTAAAGTTGTAAGTTTGATACATGCCGGGTGATTGAGGAAAAGGTGAAGATGTTATGACCACTGTACAGCCGGGCAATGATCATGTTAAATACAGCCGGGTGAAGGTCATAGATATCTTGCCGGGTAACAAGTGTTTACTATACAGCCGGGTAAAAGAGAAATCTTCTTGCCGTGTAAAGGTATGACATTGTGTTGCCGGGTAATGAAGAAGAAGAGCATGCCGGGTGATATAGAAGACAACTATGTTGCCGTGTAATGAACAAATGCTTGCCGTGTGAAGAAGGTTGCCGTGTAATGAAGAAAGCAAGCCGGATAAAGAAGGAAAGCAACTGTGTTGCCGGGTGATGTTTTGAAGCATACTATTCTGCCGGGTGATGTATAAAACCCATCAGGTGTAGTTGTTCCTTAACCTTTACCCGTCACTACAGTGACTTACCCGTCTCTACAGTGCTTGACCCGTCAAGTGTGTTTCACATGTTGGTGACTTGACTTATGTACTTGACCCGTCACTACAGTAACTGACCCGTCACTACAGTACATGACCCGTCACTACAGTACTTGACCCGGCAAGGCTTATTGGGCCTATTTTGCTTACTCGTCCCTTTTGTTGACCCGGCACTTAAAGTTTGACCTAAAATTTTTGACGATACAAAATACCGCCTCTTCACAAACACTTATCATTTCACACTTTCACTTTCACACAAACACTCTGAACTTAAAATCGCCGTGATATCATATTCAATCGTTTGCTCTGTAACAAGGTTGATCGATTGAATAAGGTAGTGATTTAGTGTTTTTGACCTTGATAGAACTGCAAATTAACTGTTTAAAAGAAAAACGATGATGAACAGTGTTTGGACATTGAATCGACACTTTGATTTTGTGTGTTAAAACTTAAATCGAATGTTGTTTTAGGGTTAAAATCTGTCGATCATCAACATTCAATCACTCATTTGCACTAAAACACCTTAAAATCAACTGAATCAAGTGAAATGGACATAACAGTTAAAATCGCCATTGATGAACTTTGAAAGTTCTTAAATGTTTTACTTCAAAATGATGAAATGTGTGTTAAAAGTAACAAATGCATGATAAAAATAAACCAAAACATGTTAAACAACTTCATCATACAAATGTCAAATTTTGCCTTAAGTGATTAACTGTTAAAATGAAAAATGTTGTATAATCTTTAAGTTTCAAAGTTGTTTTGATTAATATGATGAAAATCAGGTTATTAGAACAATTTAGGACTTAAAATGATTATGTGAATGTTTTGCTTTCTAACTTTTATTCAAATACTTAAGAAAATTTTGATATGTTTCAATGAAGAATCTAACACATTTGTCTTGTTTTTGTGTTTGTTTGTGTTTTTAACAGATGGAGAATCTCAAGTTCGAGCCTAAACATAATCTGGTGGCATGTTTAGATGAATCAATTCCTGAGACAGAAGGTTACAGGGATATGATTAAGTTCATCAAGAGGACTAAATATGTATATGCTATATGTGCCAAACCGGTCATATATGCAAGGCTGATCAAGAGTTTCTGGAGGACAGTAGAGGTTGTCAGAGATGAGAATGGTGTTGCTGTGGTCAGAGGGCATATTACTAGAGATTGGGTACTAACTGTTTCTGAAGAAGCTATTAGAGAGGCCCTGAGGATTGATGAAGACGAAGTTGGTATGTTGGATGAGTTGACCATGGAGGAATGTAAAGCGTGTTTTGTTAATATGGGTCATCCACCTGTGTTTCCAAAGTCACAGTTTTACAGGGCAAAGTTGGGAAGGAAATATAAGCTGCTATGTTATGTTGTACAGCAATGCATGTCCAAGAGGAGTGCAGGGTTTGACAACTTCCCATCTGATATTGCATCACCAATTTGTGCCATAGCAGAGAACAAGCCATTCAACATGTCAAGATGGATAATGAATGGATTTGTATTCAACTTGGTCAAGGGAAAAAGGTTTAAGTTCCTCATGTACCCGAGGTTCTTACAACTGATGATCAATGTTGCATATCCTGTCATCAGAAGTGAAGGATATTCTGGAGGTATTTTATATACTGAGGACATGAACGATCTATCTTATCGAAAGATGAGTATCGGGAATGTGCCTGATGTTGAATTGTTTGACTATATGAGAGATATAGTCAACAATGAAGAAGATGTGGAAGGAGTATATTATCACATATCTCATGGAGAGATTGTTGATCCACAGGACCTTGTAGATGAGGTGCCTGATAATCTGTTGGATGATGACGAGTACTTTGCTCGTCATCCAGAAGATGAAGAAGATGATGGAAATGGTGATGGTGATAATGATGAGGATGATGATAGTAATGATGATGGTGGTGATGATGCTGAATCTGAATCTAATTCAGAGGAGGTTGAACCAATGGAGACTGAGAATGTTGAGTTGATTGAGCCTATGGTTATAGAAGAACCTGCTGAGGTTGCTTCTGGGGTTGAAGAAGTTGTTGTTGAAGTTCCAAAAGACATTTCTGTTAAGTATGTTCGAAGAAAGAGGTCAAAACCTGTTGATGAGACTGTGATAGAGCCTGAAGAGATTAATGTTATAGAAATTGCTCAGACAGTAATGGCCGAAGCTGAATCTATTGCACAGATAGATGAAGTGGATGCTGGCATTACTGATTCTATTGTTGTTGATATTCCCACCACATCATCCCCATTTGCTAAAAACATTGGACAAGGTTTGGAGTCTTCACCAAATGTTGTGCCAAGTGTTGATGAAATTGATGATGAGAAAGAGAAACGAATTGCAGAATTGGAGGAGATAGTTGAAAATTTGATTAAAGCGAATGATTTGTTGAAAGCTTCAAATGAACGCAAAAAGAAAAGGTTTGATGAATATTGGGATATTCACAATCAGAATTTGAAAATCTTCAAAGAGTTGGATTCTGATCATCTGAAGTTGAAAATTGAACATGATGAATTGAAAATTGAGCATGAAAAATTGAAGGAGGAATATGAGAATCTGAAATATGATTATACTGATTTAAAGGCTGAGTGTAATACTTTGGAGGCAGAAAAAGAAATGTTGGAAAAAGAGTTGGAGGAAATGAAACCGAAGAAGGCTGGCTCATCATCTGACAAAGATTTTTCTGATGAAATAGTTGAAGTGGCTGAATCAGAGGTACAGAAAGTTTATTTAACTAGAGCCCGAGGTACTTCGAATGTTGGCATTAGAGTTGAATCACCAATCATCATTCCCGATGAAGCTGCTGCTGAAACTGTTAATATGGACAAAGCTGAGGGAAAGAGGAAGATAGATGCGATACCAGAGATGTTTGGTGATGAAGAAAGTTCAAAAAGGGCAAAGATAGATAAAACAGTGCAGATTGAGCCGATTCAATCTGTAGCTGTGATTGAGACTGAGAATGTGACTGATGCTGAGATTGCTAAATCAGGTCAGATTGAGCCGATTCAATCTGATTCTGTAGCTGAGACTGAAGTTTTTGAGGCCACAGAGAGTGAAAAAGAAGTTGGTTCTGAGGACACAGTTCAGATTGAGCCGATTCAATCTGAAGCTGTTGATGTGCCTGAAACTGAAACTGAAGTTGCTAGTCAGTTTGAGCCGGTTCAAACTGACGATGCACCTATGATTGAAGCATTGGATGATTTAGATGACATAGATTGGACTGAGTCTGAAGATGAAGCTGAGCCAGTACAGAATGTTGCTGAAGAGATACCTGATGATTTGGATCAAAGGTTTGCATACCTTGAGAAAATGAAGTATAATTCTGTATTTTTGAATGGGTTGATGGTAAGTCAGATAAATGAAGAGTACGAGAAATGCATGATTCATCAAGACAAAGCCGAAGCCGATAAAAAGGAGTTTGTTACGGAAATGGGCGAATGGACTCCAATGCAGGAAAGTTTGAATATAGAAGATCTGCCACCGACTGAACTTTATCACCAAAATCCAGATGAAATGACTGCTCCTGAGATGCGAAGTTGGTTGAGTTCGAGAAACTATCCGTACAAGACGTTGCAGAGATTGAAGTCTGTTTCACTGAAGAAAATTGTAGTCAGTTTCATGAAGACAGAAAAACTGTACAACCGGATGTTTTATTTCGACTATAACAATCCGCAATATTTTGAGCTGACAAAGAAATACAAAATTCTTGGACCAAAAGAACTTCCAGTGATGGCTCTTCCTGAAGATGCTCACAAAAAGAGGCACGAACTGATGGATATGTTTCCAAGCGAAGCTAAATCTTACAACATACCAATGGAGGTGCGTGAGACTTGGCATAAGTCAGCAACAACAGGTGACGTAGTGAGGTCACTGCTAAGCAAAGGTCAGTCGATTGCTGAGTTGCTTGACTCTATGATTGTGCCTGAGAAAAATAAGAAGGTAAAGATAATTGCTTGGAAATATGATGAAGTCTTTGATGCGTTTATGATAAAAAGAGTAAATGGTTTATGTGACGTATATCATTACTACTCAAGCATTTTTAAACTGGAGGTTCAGGACTTGAAAGAATTACACAAACTGAGGTTGATAAATCACACGCACGCTGAGCGTGGTGATAAGTGTGTAATGTTGCTTGATGCCGGGATTGGCAGATCACCAAAGTTTCTTGATTTTCGAGGACAACAGGAAGATACTGCATATGTGGAAGCTAAGAAAGAATGAAAAAAGAAGCGTTTGGTTGTGACTGAAGATATGTACCTTGAAGAATTTTCGGATGAATATTTTGACAAGGTGACAGATCCTGGATTGAAAGTGATTGATGGAAGTCAGATGACAAAGCCAATACTCAGAGTGTTTTATAATCAAGAGACGTTTGAACTGAAGCTTGTTAGGAATTTGGAGGATTGGGACAAGGATATGATTACACTTTTCAGTACTTTTGAGTTAAAACTGTTGCATCCTTCATATATTGACTTTTTGAGAAGTTATAGAATGGAGAAATGTAAGGATAAACTAGCTGAAGCTGACAGGAATTTATTTGTGGTGATGATTGAAGTCATAGCTGCTGCAACTGAAAAGATACGTGTGAGGAAGGCGTTGCTGAACTCTAATCTCGTGAGGGTGGATTTACCAGAGATAGAGTATATGAGGATATCCAGAAAAGGAACGTTGGAGGTGAAAGTCAAAGGCCAGGAGATGCCATTCGAGTTTTATGCTAATATTGACTTTGCAGGTTTGAATCTGGACTCGCTCAGACGTATGAATGCCTTACCAATTCTGACGAATGAATCCAAGCCTCGACAAGCTAAGATCGCTGAAAAGTTCAAGTCTTGTATTGAAGAAGCTTTGAAGGAACAAGAGGAGTATAAAGGACGAGAGTTGCTGAATGTGAAAGATGAACCAGAAGAATGGTAAAAGAGATGATGCTGATCAAAGAAGAAGAAAAAGATAGAAGATTTTGCTGAAGATCCAAAGATAAATCTTAGGGGGAGTACTGTTAGGTTTATTTCCAGTTAAGATTTACTTTGTATTTTGTTTATATGTTTGTATAGTTTAGGGTTTATTATGTATTTTCCTTAAACTTGTATTTTGTTTGTTATAAGCATGTAGTGTGTGTGTGTGAGGAGAGAGGCTAGATCACTTTTACATTGTTAGAGAGAGAATTAACTGTGTGTGATTTTGTTTCTCCTGCACTTGTACTACGAATTGCTTTGATCATCAATATACAAAGAGAATTATTAGTATGGATTGTGTTTGTGATTGAATCGTTTGTTTGTACTTGTTATTCTGATCATTTGAGTGATATTAACGATCCAATTGAACCTATCAGAAACTTTAAAACTCCATAATAAACCTAATGAATTCGTCCGAGTCCTTTGAACGTCATACGGCAACTTAACCCATCTTATGACTCTGTATGTCATATTAGCATCTAGAAAAACACGTTAGTATAATGTTCGACGCCTTACAACTCCTAACAACACCTTACAACACCGTACGATACCTTAAAACTCCATAATAAACGTAATGATTTCGTCTGACTCCTTTGAACATCGTACGACAACTCAGGACATCTTATGACTCTATATGCACATTAGCACCTTGAAAAGAAAGTTAGTATAATGTAGGACGCCTTACAATACCTAACAACAACTTAGAACACCTTACGAAACCTTAAAACTCGATAATAAACCTAATGAATTCGTTGAAGTCGTTTGAACATCATATGATAACTCTAAACATGTTAAGACTCTTATGCGACATTAGCTACATGAAAAACACGTTAGAATAATGTCGGGAGCGTTACAACTCCTATGAACACCTTACATCACCGTACGAAACTTTAAAACTCCATAATAAACCTAAAGAATTTGTCCGAGTCCTTTGAACATCATACGGCAACTTAACGCATCTTACGACTCTGTATGCCATATTAGCACCTAGAAAAGCACGTTAGTATAATGTACGACGCCTTACAACTCCTAACAACACCTTACAACACCGTACGATACCTTAAAACTCCATAATAAACCTAATGATTTCGTCTGACTCCTTTGAACATCGTACGACAACACAGGACATCTTATGACTCTATATGCACATTAGCACCTTGAAAAGAAAGTTAGTATAATGTAGGACGCCTTACAATACCTAACAACAACTTAGAACACCTTACGAAACCTTAAAACTCGATAATAAACCTAATGAATTCATTGAAGTCGTTTGAACATCATACGATAACTCTAAACATGTTAAGACTCTTATGCGACATTAGCTACATGAAAAGCACGTTAGAATAATGTAGGGTGCGTTACAACTCCTATGAACACCTTACATCACCGTACGAAACTTTAAAACTCCATAATAAACCTAATGAATTCGTCCGAGTCCTTTGAACGTCATACGGCAACTTAACCCATCTTACGACTCTGTATGTCATATTAGCATCTAGAAAACCACGTTAGTATAATGTTCGACGCCTTACAACTCCTAACAAAACCTTACAACACCGTACGATATCTTAAAACTCCATAATAAACCTAATGATTTCGTCTGACTCCTTTGAACATCGACGACAACTCAGGACATCTTATGACTCTATATGCACATTAGCAACTTGAAAAGAAAGCTAGTATAATGTAGGACGCCTTACAGTTCCTAACAACAACTTAAAACACCTTACGAAACCTTAAAACTCGATAATAAACCTAATGAATTCGTTGAAGTCGTTTGAACATCATACGATAACTCTAAACATGTTACGACTCTTATGCGACATTAGCTACATGAAAAGCACGTTAGAATAATGTAGGGTGCGTTACAACTCCTATGAACACGTTACATCACCGTACAAAACTTTAAAACTCCATAATAAACCTAATGAATTCGTCCGAGCCCTTTGAGCGTCATACGGCAACTTAACCCATCTTACGACTCTGTATGTCATATTAGCACCTAGAAAAGCACGTTAGTAAAATGTACGACGCCTTACAACTCCTAACAACACCTTACAACACCGTACGATACCTTAAAACTCCATAATAAACCTAATGATTTCGTCTGACTCCTTTGAACATCGTACGACAACTCAGGACTTCTTATGACTCTATATGCACTTTAGCACCTTGAAAAGAAAGTTAGTATAATGTAGGACGCCTTACAATACCTAACAACAACTTAGAACACCTTCCGAAACCTTAAAACTCGATAATAAACCTAATGAATTCGTTGAAGTCGCTTGAACATCATACGATAACTCTGAACATGTTACGACTCTTATGCGACATTAGCTACATGAAAAGCACGTTAGAATAATGTAGGGGGCGTTACAACTCCTATGAACACCTTACATCACCGTACGAAACTTTAAAACTCCATAATAAACCTAATGAATTCGTCCGAGTCCTTTGAACGTCATACGGCAACTTAACCCATCTTACGACTATGTATGTCATATTAGCACCTAGAAAAGCACGATAGTATAATGTACGATGCCTTAAAACTCCTAACAACACCTTACAACACCGTACGATACCTTAAAACTCCATAATAAACCTAATGATTTCGTCTAACTCCTTTGAACATCGTACGACAACTCAGGACATCTTATGACTCTATATGCACATTAGCACCTTGAAAAGAAAGTTAGTATATTGTAGGAGGCCTTACAATTTCTAACAACAACTTAAAACACCTTACGAAACCTAAAACTCGATAATAAACCTAATGAATTCGTTGAAGTCGTTTGAACATCATACGATAACTCTACACATGTTACGACGCTTATGCGACATTAGCTACATGAAAAGCACGTTAGAATAATGTAGGGTGCGTTACAACTCCTATGAACACCTTACATCACCGTACGAAACTTTAAAACTCCATAATAAACCTAATGAATTCGTCCGAGTCCTTTGAACGTCATACGGCAACTTAACCCATCTTATGACTCTGTATGTCATATTAGCATCTAGAAAAGCACGTTAGTATAATGTTCGACGCCTTACAACTCCTAACAACACCTTACAACACCATACGATACCTTAAAACTCCATAATAAACCTAATGATTTCGTCTGACTCCTTTGAACATCGTACGACAACTCAGGACATCTTATGACTCTATATGCACATTACCACCTTGAAAAGAAAGTTAGTATAATGTAGGACACCTTACAATACCTAACAACAACTTAGAACACCTTACGAAACCTTAAAACTCGATAATAAACCTAATGAATTCGTTGAAGTCGTTTGAACATCATACGATAACTCTAAACATGTTAAGACTCTTATGCGACATTAGCTACATGAAAAACACGTTAGAATAATGTCGGGAGCGTTACAACTCCTATGAACACCTTAGATCACTGTACGAAACTTTAAAACTCCATAATAAACCTAAAGAATTTGTCCGAGTCCTTGAACATCATACGGCAACTTAACGCATCTTACGACTCTGTATGCCATATTAGCACCTAGAAAAGCACGTTAGTATAATGTACGACGCCTTACAACTCCTAACAACACCTTACAACACCGTACGATACCTTAAAACTCCATAATAAACCTAATGATTTCGTCTGACTC
Source organism: Tagetes erecta (assembly GCA_030867185.1). NCBI lineage: Eukaryota > Viridiplantae > Streptophyta > Magnoliopsida > Asterales > Asteraceae > Tagetes > Tagetes erecta. The sequence goes on along the minus strand of CM061493.1, from coordinate 29,134,518 downwards.
CTTTGAACATCGTACGACAACACAGGACATCTTATGACTCTATATGCACATTAGCACCTTGAAAAGAAAGTTAGTATAATGTAGGACGCCTTACAATACCTAACAACAACTTAGAACACCTTACGAAACCTTAAAACTCGATAATAAACCTAATGAATTCATTGAAGTCGTCTGAACATCATACGATAACTCTAAACATGTTAAGACTCTTATGTGACATTAGCTAAATGAAAAGCACGTTAGAATAATGTAGGGTGCGTTACAACTCCTATGAACACCTTACATCACCGTACGAAACTTTAAAACTCCATAATAAACCTAATGAATTCGTCCGAGTCCTTTGAACGTCATACGGCAACTTAACCCATCTTACGACTCTGTATGTCATATTAGCATCTAGAAAACCACGTTAGTATAATGTTCGACGCCTTACAACTCCTAACAAAACCTTACAACACCGTACGATATCTTAAAACTCCATAATAAAGCTAATGATTTCGTCTGACTCCTTTGAACATCGACGACAACTCAGGACATCTTATGACTCTATATGCACATTAGCAACTTGAAAAGAAAGCTAGTATAATGTAGGACGCCTTACAGTTCCTAACAACAACTTAAAACACCTTACGAAACCTTAAAACTCGATAATAAACTTAATGAATTCGTTGAAGTCGTTTGAACATCATACGATAACTCTAAACATGTTACGACTCTTATGCGACATTAGCTACATGAAAAGCACGTTAGAATAATGTAGGGTGCGTTACAACTCCTATGAACACGTTACATCACCGTACAAAACTTTAAAACTCCATAATAAACCTAATGAATTCGTCCGAGCCCTTTGAACGTCATACGACAACTTAACCCATCTTACGACTCTGTATGTCATATTAGCACCTAGAAAAGCACGTTAGTAAAATGTACGACGCCTTACAACTCCTAACAACACCTTACAACACCGTACGATACCTTAAAACTCCATAATAAACGTAATGATTTCGTCTGACTCCTTTGAACATCGTACGACAACTCAGGACATCTTATGACTCTATATGCACATTAGCACCTTGAAAAGAAAGTTAGTATAATGTAGGACACCTTACAATACCTAACAACAACTTAGAACACCTTACGAAACCTTAAAACTCGATAATAAACCTAATGAATTCGTTGAAGTCGTTTGAACATCATACGATAACTCTAAACATGTTAAGACTCTTATGCGACATTAGCTACATGAAAAACACGTTAGAATAATGTCGGGAGCGTTACAACTCCTATGAACACCTTAGATCACCGTACGAAACTTTAAAACTCCATAATACACCTAAAGAATTTGTCCGAGTCCTTGAACATCATACGGCAACTTAACGCATCTTACGACTCTGTATGCCATATTAGCACCTAGAAAAGCACGTTAGTATAATGTACGACGCCTTACAACTCCTAACAACACCTTACAACACCGTACGATACCTTAAAACTCCATAATAAACCTAATGATTTCGTCTAACTCCTTTGAACATCGTACGACAACTCAGGACATCTTATGACTCTATATGCACATTAGCACCTTGAAAAGAAAGTTAGTATATTGTAGGAGGCCTTACAATTCCTAACAACAACTTAAAACACCTTACGAAACCTTAAAACTCGATAATAAACCTAATGAATTCGTTGAAGTCGTTTGAACATCATACGATAACTCTACACATGTTAAGACTCTTATGCGACATTAGCTACATGAAAAGCACGTTAGAATAATGTAGGGTGAGTTACAACTCCTATGAACACCTTACATCACCGTACGAAACTTTAAAACTCCATAATAAACCTAATGAATTCGTCCGAGTCCTTTGAACGTCATACGGCAACTTAACCCATCTTACGACTCTGTATGTCATATTAGCATCTAGAAAAGCACGTTAGTATAATGTTCGACGCCTTACAACTCCTAACAACACCTTACAACACCGTACGATACCTTAAAACTCCATAATAAACCAAATGATTTTGTCTGAGTCCTTTGAACATCGTACGACAACTCAGGACATCTTATGACTCTATATGCACATTAGCACCTTGAAAAGAAAGTTAGTATAATGTAGGACGCCTAACAATACCTAACAACAACTTAGAACACCTTACGAAACCTTAAAACTCGAAAATAAACCTAATGAATTCGTTGAAGTCATTTGAACATCATACGATAACTCTAAACATGTTACGACGCTTATGCGACATTAGCTAAATGAAAAGCACGTTAGAATAATGTAGGGTGCGTTACAACTCCTATGAACACCTTACATCACCGTACGAAACTTTAAAACTCCATAATAAACCTAAAGAATTTGTCTGAGTCCTTTGAACGTCATACGACAACTTAACGCATCTAACGACTCTGTATGCCATATTAGCACCTAGAAAAGCACGTTAGTATAATGTACGACGCCTTACAACTCCTAACAACACCTTACAACACCGTACGATACCTTAAAACTCCATAATAAACCTAATGATTTCGTCTAACTCCTTTGAACATCGTACGACAACTCAGGACATCTTATGACTCTATATGCACATTAGCACCTTGAAAAGAAAGTTAGTATATTGTAGGAGGCCTTACAATTCCTAACAACAACTTAAAACACCTTACGAAACCTTAAAACTCGATAATAAACCTAATGAATTCGTTGAAGTCGTTTGAACATCATACGATAACTCTACACATGTTAAGACTCTTATGCGACATTAGCTACATGAAAAGCACGTTAGAATAATGTAGGGTGAGTTACAACTCCTATGAACACCTTACATCACCGTACGAAACTTTAAAACTCCATAATAAACCTAATGAATTCGTCCGAGTCCTTTGAACGTCATACGGCAACTTAACCCATCTTACGACTCTGTATGTCATATTAGCATCTAGAAAAGCACGTTAGTATAATGTTCGACGCCTTACAACTCCTAACAACACCTTACAACACCGTACGATACCTTAAAACTCCATAATAAACCAAATGATTTCGTCTGAGTCCTTTGAACATCGTACGACAACTCAGGACATCTTATGACTCTATATGCACATTAGCACCTTGAAAAGAAAGTTAGTATAATGTAGGACGCCTTACAATACCTAACAACAACTTAGAACACCTTACGAAACCTTAAAACTCGAAAATAAACCTAATGAATTCGTTGAAGTCGTTTGAACATCATACGATAACTCTAAACATGTTACGACGCTTATGCGACATTAGCTAAATGAAAAGCACGTTAGAATAATGTAGGGTGCGTTACAACTCCTATGAACACCTTACATCACCGTACGAAACTTTAAAACTCCATAATAAACCTAAAGAATTTGTCTGAGTCCTTTGAACGTCATACGACAACTTAACGCATCTAACGACTCTGTATGCCATATTAGAACCTAGAAAAGCACGTTAGTATAATGTACGACGCCTTACAACTCCTAACAACACCGTACGATACCTTAAAACTCCATAATAAACCTAATGATTTCGTCTGACTCCTTTGAACATCGTACGACAACTCAGGACATCTTATGACTCTATATGCACATTAGCACCTTGAAAAGAAAGTTAGTATAATGTAGGAGGCCTTACAATTCCTAACAACAACTTAAAACACCTTACGAAACCTTAAAACTCGATAATAAACCTAATGAATTCGTTGAAGTCGTTTGAACATCATACGATAACTCTACACATGTTAAGACTCTTATGCGACATTAGCTACATGAAAAGCACGTTAGAATAATGTAGGGTGCGTTACAACTCCTATGAACACCTTACATCACCGTACGAAACTTTAAAACTCCATAATAAACCTAATGAATTCGTCCGAGTCCTTTGAACGTCATACGGCAACTTAACCCATCTTACGACTCTGTATGTCATATTAGCATCTAGAAAAGCACGTTAGTATAATGTTCGACGCCTTACAACTCCTAACAACACCTTACAACACCGTACGATACGTTAAAACTCCATAATAAACCTAATGATTTCGTCTAACTCCTTTGAACATCGTACGACAACTCAGGACATCTTATGACTCTATATGCACATTAGCACCTTGAAAAGAAAGTTAGTATAATGTAGGACGCCTTACAATACCTAACAACAACTTAGAACACCTTACGAAACCTTAAAACTCGATAATAAACCTAATGAATTCGTTGAAGTCGTTTGAACATCATACGATAACTCTAAACATGTTACGACTCTTATGCGACATTAGCTACTTGAAAAGCACGTTAGAATAATGTAGGGTGCGTTACAACTCCTATGAACACCTTACATCACCGTACGAAACTTTAAAACTCCATAATAAACCTAATGAATTCGTCTGAGTCCTTTGAACGTCATACGGCAACTTAACCCATCTTACGACTTTGTATGTCATATTAGCATCTAGAAAACCACGTTAGTATAATGTTCGACGCCTTACAACTCCTAACAAAACCTTACAACACCGTACGATATCTTAAAACTCCATTATAAACCTAATGATTTCGTCTGACTCCTTTGAACATCGACGACAACTCAGGACATCTTATGACTCTATATGCACATTAGCAACTTGAAAAGAAAGTTAGTATAATGTAGGACGCCTTACAATTCCTAACAACAACTTAAAACACCTTACGAAACCTTTAAACTCGATAATAAACCTAATGAATTCGTTAAAGTCGTTTGAACATCGTACGATAACTCTACACATGTGAAGACTCTTATGCGACATTAGCTACATGAAAAGCACGTTAGAATAATGTCGGGAGCGTTACAACTCCTATGAACACCTTACATCACCGTAGGGGTGCTCAATGGGTCAGGTTATCGGGTTGGTGGGTTGAACCCGACCCGAACCTGAAAAATTTATACAAACCCAAACCCGACCCGAACCTGAAAATTTAGACATTACGTAAACCCGAACCCGACCTGATTTTTAGCAGGTTGACCCGAACCCGACCCATTTGACCTGAATATCACAAAATACATTCTCCAAGAGTTAAAAAAAATCAAAATTACCAAGAAATGCATTCTTTAAACGAGAGCGAGCTTATGGAAAATCAGGAAATGCCACCCAAATGTACGCATAACCATATAAGACATTCGATATTGTTATAGTTTTAACGTAAAACACCCTAAACTACATGTATATTTACAAAATATACCCTAAATTTTATATTTATATAAAAAATCAGGTCAACCCGTGAACCCGATGGGTTGACCCGAACCTGACCTGTTTTTGAAATCAGGTCAGCAGGTTCAACCCGAAACTGACCCACACCCATTCAATGTAAACCCAAACCCACGATTTTCAGGTTAGGTTCAGGTCGGGTTTTCAGGTCGGGTCAGAAATTCTCAGCCCTACATCACCGTACGAAACTTTAAAACTCTATAATAAACCTAAAGAATTTGTCCGAGTCGTTTGAACATCATATGACAACTTAACGCATCTTACGACTCTGTATGCCATATTAGCACCCATGTTAGTATAATGTACGACGCCTTACAACTCCTAACAACACCTTACAACACCGTACGATACCTTAAAACTCCATAATAAACCTAATGATTTCGTCTGACTCCTTTGAACATCGTACGACAACTCAGGACATCTTATGACTCTATATGCACATTAGCACCTTGAAAAGAAAGTTAGTATAATGTAGGACGCCTTACAATACCTAACAACAACTTAGAACACCTTCCGTAACCTTAAAACTCGATAATAAACCTAATGAATTCTTTGAAGTCGTTTGAACATCATACGATAACTCTAAACATGTTACGACTCTTATGCGACATTAGCTACATGAAAGGCACGTTAGAATAATGTAGGGTGCGTTACAACTCCTATGAACACCTTACATCACCCTACGAAACTTTAAAACTCTATAATAAACCTAATGAATTCGTCCGAGTCCTTTGAACGTCATACGACAACTTAACCCATCTTACGACTCTGTATGTCATATTAGCATCTAGAAAACCACGTTTGTATAATGTTCGACGCCTTACAACTCCTAACAACACCTTACAACACCGTATGATACCTTAAAACTCCATAATAAACCAAATGATTTCGTCTGAGTCCTTTGAACATCGTACGACAACTCAGGACATCTTATGACTCTATATGCACATTAGCACCTTGAAAAGAAAGTTAGTATAATGTAGGACGCCTTACAATACCTAACAACAACTTAGAACACCTTACGAAACCTTAAAACTCGAAAATAAACCTAATGAATTCGTTGAAGTCGTTTGAACATCATACGATAACTCTAAACATGTTACGACGCTTATGCGACATTAGCTAAATGAAAAGCACGTTAGAATAATGTAGGGTGCGTTACAACTCCTATGAACACCTTACATCACCGTACGAAACTTTAAAACTCCATAATAAACCTAAAGAATTTGTCTGAGTCCTTTGAACGTCATACGACAACTTAACGCATCTAACGACTCTGTATGCCATATTAGAACCTAGAAAAGCACGTTAGTATAATGTACGACGCCTTACAACTCCTAACAACACCGTACGATACCTTAAAACTCCATAATAAACCTAATGATTTCGTCTGACTCCTTTGAACATCGTACGACAACTCAGGACATCTTATGACTCTATATGCACATTAGCACCTTGAAAAGAAAGTTAGTATAATGTAGGAGGCCTTACAATTCCTAACAACAACTTAAAACACCTTACGAAACCTTAAAACTCGATAATAAACCTAATGAATTCGTTGAAGTCGTTTGAACATCATACGATAACTCTACACATGTTAAGACTCTTATGCGACATTAGCTACATGAAAAGCACGTTAGAATAATGTAGGGTGCGTTACAACTCCTATGAACACCTTACATCACCGTACGAAACTTTAAAACTCCATAATAAACCTAATGAATTCGTCCGAGTCCTTTGAACGTCATACGGCAACTTAACCCATCTTACGACTCTGTATGTCATATTAGCATCTAGAAAAGCACGTTAGTATAATGTTCGACGCCTTACAACTCCTAACAACACCTTACAACACCGTACGATACGTTAAAACTCCATAATAAACCTAATGATTTCGTCTAACTCCTTTGAACATCGTACGACAACTCAGGACATCTTATGACTCTATATGCACATTAGCACCTTGAAAAGAAAGTTAGTATAATGTAGGACGCCTTACAATACCTAACAACAACTTAGAACACCTTACGAAACCTTAAAACTCGATAATAAACCTAATGAATTCGTTGAAGTCGTTTGAACATCATACGATAACTCTAAACATGTTACGACTCTTATGCGACATTAGCTACTTGAAAAGCACGTTAGAATAATGTAGGGTGCGTTACAACTCCTATGAACACCTTACATCACCGTACGAAACTTTAAAACTCCATAATAAACCTAATGAATTCGTCTGAGTCCTTTGAACGTCATACGGCAACTTAACCCATCTTACGACTTTGTATGTCATATTAGCATCTAGAAAACCACGTTAGTATAATGTTCGACGCCTTACAACTCCTAACAAAACCTTACAACACCGTACGATATCTTAAAACTCCATTATAAACCTAATGATTTCGTCTGACTCCTTTGAACATCGACGACAACTCAGGACATCTTATGACTCTATATGCACATTAGCAACTTGAAAAGAAAGTTAGTATAATGTAGGACGCCTTACAATTCCTAACAACAACTTAAAACACCTTACGAAACCTTTAAACTCGATAATAAACCTAATGAATTCGTTAAAGTCGTTTGAACATCGTACGATAACTCTACACATGTGAAGACTCTTATGCGACATTAGCTACATGAAAAGCACGTTAGAATAATGTCGGGAGCGTTACAACTCCTATGAACACCTTACATCACCGTAGGGGTGCTCAATGGGTCAGGTTATCGGGTTGGTGGGTTGAACCCGACCCGAACCTGAAAAATTTATACAAACCCAAACCCGACCCGAACCTGAAAATTTAGACATTACGTAAACCCGAACCCGACCTGATTTTTAGCAGGTTGACCCGAACCCGACCCATTTGACCTGAATATCACAAAATACATTCTCCAAGAGTTAAAAAAAATCAAAATTACCAAGAAATGCATTCTTTAAACGAGAGCGAGCTTATGGAAAATCAGGAAATGCCACCCAAATGTACGCATAACCATATAAGACATTCGATATTGTTATAGTTTTAACGTAAAACACCCTAAACTACATGTATATTTACAAAATATACCCTAAATTTTATATTTATATAAAAAATCAGGTCAACCCGTGAACCCGATGGGTTGACCCGAACCTGACCTGTTTTTGAAATCAGGTCAGCAGGTTCAACCCGAAACTGACCCACACCCATTCAATGTAAACCCAAACCCACGATTTTCAGGTTAGGTTCAGGTCGGGTTTTCAGGTCGGGTCAGAAATTCTCAGCCCTACATCACCGTACGAAACTTTAAAACTCTATAATAAACCTAAAGAATTTGTCCGAGTCGTTTGAACATCATATGACAACTTAACGCATCTTACGACTCTGTATGCCATATTAGCACCCATGTTAGTATAATGTACGACGCCTTACAACTCCTAACAACACCTTACAACACCGTACGATACCTTAAAACTCCATAATAAACCTAATGATTTCGTCTGACTCCTTTGAACATCGTACGACAACTCAGGACATCTTATGACTCTATATGCACATTAGCACCTTGAAAAGAAAGTTAGTATAATGTAGGACGCCTTACAATACCTAACAACAACTTAGAACACCTTCCGTAACCTTAAAACTCGATAATAAACCTAATGAATTCTTTGAAGTCGTTTGAACATCATACGATAACTCTAAACATGTTACGACTCTTATGCGACATTAGCTACATGAAAGGCACGTTAGAATAATGTAGGGTGCGTTACAACTCCTATGAACACCTTACATCACCCTACGAAACTTTAAAACTCTATAATAAACCTAATGAATTCGTCCGAGTCCTTTGAACGTCATACGACAACTTAACCCATCTTACGACTCTGTATGTCATATTAGCATCTAGAAAACCACGTTTGTATAATGTTCGACGCCTTACAACTCCTAACAACACCTTACAACACCGTATGATACCTTAAAACTCCATAATAAACCAAATGATTTCGTCTGAGTCCTTTGAACATCGTACGACAACTCAGGACATCTTATGACTCTATATGCACATTAGCACCTTGAAAAGAAAGTTAGTATAATGTAGGACGCCTTACAATACCTAACAACAACTTAGAACACCTTACGAAACCTTAAAACTCGATAATAAACCTAATGATTTCATTGAAGTCGTTTGAACATCATACGATAACTCTAAACATGTTAAGACTCTTATGTGACATTAGCTACATGAAAAGCACGTTAGAATAATGTAGGGTGCGTTACAACTCCTATGAACACCTTACATCACCGTACGAAACTTTAAAACTCCATAATAAACCTAATGAATTCGTCCGAGTCCTTTGAACGTCATACGGCAACTTAACCCATCTTACGACTCTGTATGTCATATTAGCATCTAGAAAACCACGTTAGTATAATGTTCGACGCCTTACAACTCCTAACAAAACCTTACAACACCGTACGATATCTTAAAACTCCATAATAAACCTAATGATTTCGTCTGACTCCTTTGAACATCGACGACAACTCAGGACATCTTATGACTCTATATGCACATTAGCAACTTGAAAAGAAAGCTAGTATAATGTAGGACGCCTTACAGTTCCTAACAACAACTTAAAACACCTTACGAAACCTTAAAACTCGATAATAAACCTAATGAATTCGTTGAAGTCGTTTGAACATCATACGATAACTCTAAACATGTTACGACTCTTATGCGACATTAGCTACATGAAAAGCACGTTAGAATAATGTAGGGTGCGTTACAACTCCTATGAACACGTTACATCACCGTACAAAACTTTAAAACTCCATAATAAACCTAATGAATTCGTCCGAGCCCTTTGAACGTCATACGACAACTTAACCCATCTTACGACTCTGTATGTCATATTAGCACCTAGAAAAGCACGTTAGTAAAATGTACGACGCCTTACAACTCCTAACAACACCTTACAACACCGTACGATACCTTAAAACTCCATAATAAACCTAATGATTTCGTCTAACTCCTTTGAACATCGTACGACAACTCAGGACATCTTATGACTCTATATGCACATTAGCACCTTGAAAAGAAAGTTAGTATATTGTAGGAGGCCTTACAATTCCTAACAACAACTTAAAACACCTTACGAAACCTTAAAATTCGATAATAAACTTAATGAATTCGTTGAAGTCGTTTGAACATCATACGATAACTCTACACATGTTACGACTCTTATGCGACATTAGCTACATGAAAAGCTCGTTAGAATAATGTAGGGTGAGTTACAACTCCTATGAACACCTTACATCACCGTACGAAACTTTAAAACTCCATAATAAACCTAATGAATTCGTCTGAGTCCTTTGAACGTCATACGGCAACTTAACCCATCTTACGACTCTGTATGTCATATTAGCATCTAGAAAAGCACGTTAGTATAATGTTCGACGCCTTACAACTCCTAACAACACCTTACAACACCGTACGATACCTTAAAACTCCATAATAAACCAAATGATTTCGTCTAAGTCCTTTGAACATCGTACGACAACTCAGGACATCTTATGACTCTATATGCACATTAGCACCTTGAAAAGAAAGTTAGTATAATGTAGGACGCCTTACAATACCTAACAACAACTTAGAACACCTTACGAAACCTTAAAACTCGAAAATAAACCTAATGAATTCGTTGAAGTCGTTTGAACATCATACGATAACTCTAAACATGTTACGACGCTTATGCGACATTAGCTAAATGAAAAGCACGTTAGAATAATGTAGGGTGCGTTACAACTCCTATGAACACCTTACATCACCGTACGAAACATTAAAACTCCATAATAAACCTAAAGAATTTGTCTGAGTCCTTTGAACGTCATACGACAACTTAACGCATCTAACGACTCTGTATGCCATATTAGCACCTAGAAAAGCACGTTAGTATAATGTACGACGCCTTACAACTCCTAACAACACCTTACAACACCGTACGATACCTTAAAACTCCATAATAAACCTAATGATTTCGTCTGACTCCTTTGAACATCGTACGACAACTCAGGACATCTTATGACTCTATATGCACATTAGCACCTTGAAAAGAAAGTTAGTATAATGTAGGAGGCCTTACAATTCCTAACAACAACTTAAAACACCTTACGAAACCTTAAAACTCGATAATAAACCTAATGAATTCGTTGAAGTCGTTTGAACATCATACGATAACTCTACACATGTTAAGACTCTTATGCGACATTAGCTACATGAAAAGCACGTTAGAATAATGTAGGGTGCGTTACAACTCCTATGAACACCTTACATCACCGTACGAAACTTTAAAACTCTATAATAAACCTAATGAATTCGTCCGAGTCCTTTGAACGTCATACGGCAACTTAACCCATCTTACGACTCTGTATGTCATATTAGCATCTAGAAAAGCACGTTAGTATAATGTTCGACGCCTTACAACTCCTAACAACACCTTCCAACACCGTACGATACGTTAAAACTCCATAATAAACCTAATGATTTCGTCTAACTCCTTTGAACATCGTACGACAACTCAGGACATCTTATGACTCTATATGCACATTAGCACCTTGAAAAGAAAGTTAGTATAATGTAGGACGCCTTACAATACCTAACAACAACTTAGAACACCTTACGAAACCTTAAAACTCGATAATAAACCTAATGAATTCGTTGAAGTCGTTTGAACATCATACGATAACTCTAAACATGTTACGACTCTTATGCGACATTAGCTACTTGAAAAGCACGTTAGAATAATGTAGGGTGCGTTACAACTCCTATGAACACCTTACATCACCGTACGAAACTTTAAAACTCCATAATAAACCTAATGAATTCGTCCGAGTCCTTTGAACGTCATACGGCAACTTAACCCATCTTACGACTTTGTATGTCATATTAGCATCTAGAAAACCACGTTAGTATAATGTTCGACGCCTTACAACTCCTAACAAAACCTTACAACACCGTACGATATCTTAAAACTCCATTATAAACCTAATGATTTCGTCTGACTCCTTTGAACATCGACGACAACTCAGGACATCTTATGACTCTATTTGCACATTAGCAACTTGAAAAAAAAGTTAGTATAATGTAGGACGCCTTACAATTCCTAACAACAACTTAAAACACCTTACGAAACCTTTAAACTCGATAATAAACCTAATGAATTCGTTAAAGTCGTTTGAACATCGTACGATAACTCTACACATGTGAAGACTCTTATGCGACATTAGCTACATGAAAAGCACGTTAGAATAATGTCGGGAGCGTTACAACTCCTATGAACACCTTACATCACCGTACGAAACTTTAAAACTCTATAATAAACCTAAAGAATTTGTCCGAGTCCTTTGAACATCATATGACAACTTAACGCATCTTACGACTCTGTATGCCATATTAGCACCCATGTTAGTATAATGTACGATGCCTTACAACTCCTAACAACACCTTACAACACCGTACGATACCTTAAAACTCCATAATAAACCTAATGATTTCGTCTGACTCCTTTGAACATCGTACGACAACTCAGGACATCTTATGACTCTATATGCACATTAGCACCTTGAAAAGAAAGTTAGTATAATGTAGGACGCCTTACAATACCTAACAACAACTTAGAACACCTTCCGTAACCTTAAAACTCGATAATAAACCTAATGAATTCTTTGAAGTCGTTTGAACATCATACGATAACTCTAAACATGTTACGACTCTTATGCGACATTAGCTACATGAAAGGCACGTTAGAATAATGTAGGGTGCGTTACAACTCCTATGAACACCTTACATCACCCTACGAAACTTTAAAACTCCATAATAAACCTAATGAATTCGTCCGAGTCCTTTGAACGTCATACGACAACTTAACCCATCTTACGACTCTGTATGTCATATTAGCATCTAGAAAACCACGTTTGTATAATGTTCGACGCCTTACAACTCCTAACAACACCTTACAACACCGTACGATACCTTAAAACTCCATAATAAACCTAATGATTTCGTCTGACTCCTTTGAACATCGACGACAACTCAGGACATCTTATGACTCTATATGCACATTAGCAACTTGAAAAGAAAGTTAGTATAATGTAGGACGCCTTACAATTCCTAACAACAACTTAAAACACCTTACGAAACCTTTAAACTCGATAATAAACCTAATGAATTCGTTAAAGTCGTTTGAACATCGTACGATAACTCTACACATGTGAAGACTCTTATGCGACATTAGCTACATGAAAAGCACGTTAGAATAATGTCGGGAGCGTTACAACTCCTATGAACACCTTACATCACCGTACGAAACTTTAAAACTCCATAATAAACCTAAAGAATTTGTCCGAGTCCTTTGAACATCATATGACAACTTAACGCATCTTACGACTCTGTATGCCATATTAGCACCCATGTTAGTATAATGTACGACGCCTTACAACTCCTAACAACACCTTACAACACCGTACGATACCTTAAAACTCCATAATAAACCTAATGATTTCGTCTGACTCCTTTGAACATCGTACGACAACTCAGGACATCTTATGACTCTATATGCACATTAGCACCTTGAAAAGAAAGTTAGTATAATGTAGGACGCCTTACAATACCTAACAACAACTTAGAACACCTTCCGTAACCTTAAAACTCGATAATAAACCTAATGAATTCGTTGAAGTCGTTTGAACATCATACGATAACTCTAAACATGTTACGACTCTTATGCGACATTAGCTACATGAAAGGCACGTTAGAATAATGTAGGGTGCGTTACAACTCCTATGAACACCTTACATCACCCTACGAAACTTTAAAACTCCATAATAAACCTAATGAATTCGTCCGAGTCCTTTGAACGTCATACGACAACTTAACCCATCTTACGACTCTGTATGTCATATTAGCATCTAGAAAACCACGTTTGTATAATGTTCGACGCCTTACAACTCCTAACAACACCTTACAACACCGTACGATACCTTAAAACTCCATAATAAACCTAATGATTTCGTCTGACTCCTTTGAACATCGACGACAACTCAGGACATCTTATGACTCTATATGCACATTAGCAACTTGAAAAGAAAGTTAGTATAATGTAGGACGCCTTACAATACCTAACAACAACTTAAAACACCTTACGAAACCTTTAAACTCGATAATAAACCTAATGAATTCGTTAAAGTCGTTTGAACATCGTACGATAACTCTACACATGTGAAGACTCTTATGCGACATTAGCTACATGAAAAGCACGTTAGAATAATGTCGGGAGCGTTACAACTCCTATGAACACCTTACATCACCGTACGAAACTTTAAAACTCCATAATAAACCTAAAGAATTTGTCCGAGTCCTTTGAACATCATATGACAACTTAACGCATCTTACGACTCTGTATACCATATTAGCACCCATGTTAGTATAATGTACGACGCCTTACAACTCCTAACAACACCTTACAACACCGTACGATACCTTAAAACTCCATAATAAACCTAATGATTTCGTCTGACTCCTTTGAACATCGTACGACAACTCAGGACATCTTATGACTCTATATGCACATTAGCACCTTGAAAAGAAAGTTAGTATAATGTAGGACGCCTTACAATACCTAACAACAACTTAGAACACCTTCCGTAACCTTAAAACTCGATAATAAACCTAATGAATTCGTTGAAGTCGTTTGAACATCATACGATAACTCTAAACATGTTACGACTCTTATGCGACATTAGCTACATGAAAGGCACGTTAGAATAATGTAGGGTGCGTTACAACTCCTATGAACCCCTTACATCACCCTACGAAACTTTAAAACTCCATAATAAACCTAATGAATTCGTCCGAGTCCTTTGAACGTCATACAACAACTTAACCCATCTTACGACTCTGTATGTCATATTAGCATCTAGAAAACCACGTTTGTATAATGTTCGACGCCTTACAACTCCTAACAACACCTTACAACACCGTACGATACCTTAAAACTCCATAATAAACCTAATGATTTCGTCTGACTCCTTTGAACATCGTACGACAACTCAGGACATCTTATGACTCTATATGCACATTAGCACCTTGAAAAGAAAGTTAGTATAATGTAGGACGCCTTACAATACCTAACAACAACTTAGAACACCTTCCGAAACCTTAAAACTCGATAATAAACCTAATGAATTCGTTGAAGTCGTTTGAACATCATACGATAACTCTAAACATGTTACGACTCTTATGCGACGTTAGCTAAATGAAAAGCACGTTAGAATAATGTAGGGTGCGTTACAACTCCTATGAACACCTTACATCACCGTACGAAACTTTAAAACTTCATAATAAACCTAAAGAATTCGTCCGAGTCCTTTGAACGTCATACGACAACTTAACGCATCTTACGACTCTGTATGCCATATTAGCACCTAGAAAAGCACGTTAGTATATGTACGACGCCTTACAACTCCTAACAACACCTTACAAAACCGTACGATACCTTAAAACTCCATAATAAACCTAATGATTTCGTCTGACTCCTTTGAACATCGTACGACAACTCAGGACATCTTATGACTCTATATGCACATTAGCACCTTGAAAAGAAAGTTAGTATAATGTAGGAGGCCTTACAATTCCTAACAACAACTTAAAACACCTTACGAAACCTTAAAACTCGATAATAAACCTAATGAATTCGTTGAAGTCGTTTGAACATCATACGATAACTCTACACATGTTACGACTCTTATGCGACATTAGCTACATGAAAAGCACGTTAGAATAATGTAGGGTGCGTTACAACTCCTATGAACACCTTACATCACCGTACGAAACTTTAAAACTCCATAATAAACCTAATGAATTCGTCCGAGTCCTTTGAACGTCATACGGCAACTTAACCCATCTTACGACTCTGTATGTCATATTAGCATCTAGAAAAGCACGTTAGTATAATGTTCGACGCCTTACAACTCCTAACAACACCTTACAACACCGTAATATACCTTAAAACTCCATAATAAACCTAATGATTTCGTCTCACTCCTTTGAACATCGTACGACAACTCAGGACATCTTATGACTCTATATGCACATTAGCACCTTGAAAAGAAAGTTAGTATAATGTAGGACGCCTTACAATACCTAACAACAACTTAGAACACCTTACGAAACCTTAAAACTCGATAATAAACCTAATGAATTCGTTGAAGTCGTTTGAACATCATACGATAACTCTAAACATGTTACGACTCTTATGCGACATTAGCTACCTGAAAAGCACGTTAGAATAATGTAGGGTGCGTTACAACTCCTATGAACACCTTACATCTCCCAACGAAACTTTAAAACTCCAAAATAAACCTAATGAATTCGTCCGAGTCCTTTGAACGTCATACGACAACTTAACCCATCTTACGACTCTGTATGTCATATTAGCATCAAGAAAACCACGTTAGTATAATGTTCGACGCCTTACAACTCCTAACAAAACCTTACAACACCGTACGATATCTTAAAACTCCATAATAAACCTAATGATTTCGTCTGACTCCTTTGAACATCGACGACAACTCAGGACATCTTATGACTCTATATGCACATTAGCAACTTGAAAAGAAAGTTAGTATAATGTAGGACGCCTTACAATTCCTAACAACAACTTAAAACACCTTACGAAATCTTAAAACTCGATAATAAACCTAATGAATTCGTTGAAGACGTTTGAACATCGTACGATAACTCTACACATGTGACGACTCTTATGCGACATTAGCTACATGAAAAGCGCGTTAAAATAATGTCGGGAGCGTTACAACTCCTATGAACACCTTACATCACCGTACGAAACTTTAAAACTCCATAATAAACCTAAAGAATTTGTCCGAGTCCTTTGAACCTCATACGACAACTTAACGCATCTTACGACTCTGTATGCCATATTAGCACCTAGAAAAGCACGTTAGTATAATGTACGACGCCTTACAACTCCTAACAACACCTTACAACACCGTACGATATCTTAAAACTCCATAATAAACCTAATGATTTCGTCTGACTCCTTTGAACATCGACGACAACTCAGGACATCTTATGACTCTATATGCACATTAGCAACTTGAAAAGAAAGTTAGTATAATGTAGGAGGCCTTACAACTCCTAACAACAACTTAAAACACCTTACGAAACCTTAAAACTAGATAATAAACCTAATGAATTCGTTGAAGTCGTTTGAACATCATACGATAACTCTACACATGTTACGACTCTTATGCGACATTAGCTACATGAAAAGCACGTTAGAATAATGTAGGGTGCGTTACAACTCCTATGAACACCTTACATCACAGTACGAAACTTTAAAACTCCATAATAAACCTAATGAATTCGTCCGAGTCCTTTGAACGTCATACGGCAACTTAACCCATCTTACGACTCTGTATGTCATATTAGCATCTAGAAAAGCACGTTAGTATAATGTTCGACGCCTTACAACTCCTAACAACACCTTACAACACCGTAATATACCTTAAAACTCCATAATAAACCTAATGATTTCGTCTCACTCCTTTGAACATCGTACGACAACTCAGGACATCTTATGACTCTATATGCACATTAGCACCTTGAAAAGAAAGTTAGTATAATGTAGCGTCATACGATAACTCTAAACATGTTACGACTCTTATGCGACATTAGCTACATGAAAAGCACGTTAGAATAATGTAGGGTGCGTTACAACTCCTATGAACACCTTACATCACCCTACGAAACTTTAAAACTCCATAATAAACCTAATGAATTCGTCCGAGTCCTTTGAACGTCATACGACAACTTAACCCATCTTACGACTCTGTATGTCATATTAGCATCTAGAAAACCACGTTTGTATAATGTTCGACGCCTTACAACTCCTAACAACACCTTACAACACCGTACGATACCTTAAAACTCCATAATAAACCTAATGATTTCGTCTGACTCCTTTGAACATCGTACGACAACTCAGGACATCTTATGACTCTATATGCACATTAGCACCTTGAAAAGAAAGTTAGTATAATGTAGGACGCCTTACAATACCTAACAACAACTTAGAACACCTTCCGAAACCTTAAAACTCGATAATAAACCTAATGAATTCGTTGAAGTCGTTTGAACATCATACGATAACTCTAAACATGTTACGACTCTTATGCGACGTTAGCTAAATGAAAAGCACGTTAGAATAATGTAGGGTGCGTTACAACTCCTATGAACACCTTACATCACCGTACGAAACTTTAAAACTTCATAATAAACCTAAAGAATTCGTCCGAGTCCTTTGAACGTCATACGACAACTTAACGCATCTTACGACTCTGTATGCCATATTAGCACCTAGAAAAGCACGTTAGTATATGTACGACGCCTTACAACTCCTAACAACACCTTACAAAACCGTACGATACCTTAAAACTCCATAATAAACGTAATGATTTCGTCTGACTCCTTTGAACATCGTACGACAACTCAGGACATCTTATGACTCTATATGCACATTAGCACCTTGAAAAGAAAGTTAGTATAATGTAGGAGGCCTTACAATTCCTAACAACAACTTAAAACACCTTACGAAACCTTAAAACTCGATAATAAACCTAATGAATTCGTTGAAGTCGTTTGAACATCATACGATAACTCTACACATGTTACGACTCTTATGCGACATTAGCTACATGAAAAGCACGTTAGAATAATGTAGGGTGCGTTACAACTCCTATGAACACCTTACATCACCGTACGAAACTTTAAAACTCCATAATAAACCTAATGAATTCGTCCGAGTCCTTTGAACGTCATACGGCAACTTAACCCATCTTACGACTCTGTATGTCATATTAGCATCTAGAAAAGCACGTTAGTATAATGTTCGACGCCTTACAACTCCTAACAACACCTTACAACACCGTAATATACCTTAAAACTCCATAATAAACCTAATGATTTCGTCTCACTCCTTTGAACATCGTACGACAACTCAGGACATCTTATGACTCTATATGCACATTAGCACCTTGAAAAGAAAGTTAGTATAATGTAGGACGCCTTACAATACCTAACAACAACTTAGAACACCTTACGAAACCTTAAAACTCGATAATAAACCTAATGAATTCGTTGAAGTCGTTTGAACATCATACGATAACTCTAAACATGTTACGACTCTTATGCGACATTAGCTACATGAAAAGCACGTTAGAATAATGTAGGGTGCGTTACAACTCCTATGAACACCTTACATCACCGTACGAAACTTTAAAACTCCAAAATAAACCTAATGAATTCGTCCAAGTCCTTTGAACGTCATACGACAACTTAACCCATCTTACGACTCTGTATGTCATATTAGCATCAAGAAAACCACGTTAGTATAATGTTCGACGCCTTACAACTCCTAACAAAACCTTACAACACCGTACGATATCTTAAAACTCCATAATAAACCTAATGATTTCGTCTGACTCCTTTGAACATCGACGACAACTCAGGACATCTTATGACTCTATATGCACATTAGCAACTTGAAAAGAAAGTTAGTATAATGTAGGACGCCTTACAATTCCTAACAACAACTTAAAACACCTTACGAAATCTTAAAACTCGATAATAAACCTAATGAATTCGTTGAAGACGTTTGAACATCGTACGATAACTCTACACATGTGACGACTCTTATGCGACATTAGCTACATGAAAAGCGCGTTAAAATAATGTCGGGAGCGTTACAACTCCTATGAACACCTTACATCACCGTACGAAACTTTAAAACTCCATAATAAACCTAAAGAATTTGTCCGAGTCCTTTGAACCTCATACGACAACTTAACGCATCTTACGACTCTGTATGCCATATTAGCACCTCGAAAAGCACGTTAGTATAATGTACGACGCCTTACAACTCCTAACAACACCTTACAACACCGTACGATACCTTAAAACTCCATAATAAACCTAATGATTTCGTCTGACTCCTATGAACATCGTACGACAACTCAGGACATCTTATGACTCTATATGCACATTAGCACATTGAAAAGAAAGTTAGTATAATGTAGGACGCCTTACAATACTTAACAACAACTTAGAACACCTTACGGAACCTTAAAACTCGATAATAAACCTAATGAATTCGTTGAAGTCGTTTGAACATCGTACGATAACTCTACACATGTGACGACTCTTATGCGACATTAGCTACATGAAAAGCACGTTAGAATAATGTTGGGAGCGTTACAACTCCTATGAACACCTTACATCACCGTACGAAACTTTAAAACTCCATAATAAACCTAAAGAATCCGTCCGAGTCCTTTGAACATCATACGACAACTTAACGCATCTTACGACTCTGTATGCCATATTAGCACCTAGAAAAGCACGTTAGTATAATGTACGACGCCTTACAACTCCTAACAACACCTTACAACACCGTACGATAGCTTAAAACTCCATAATAAACCTAATGATTTCGTCTGACTCCTTTGAACATCGACGACAACTCAGGACATCTTATGACTCTATATGCACATTAGCAACTTGAAAAGAAAGTTAGTATAATGTAGGACGCCTTACAATACCTAACAACAACTTAGAACACCTTCCGTAACCTTAAAACTCGATAATAAACCTAATGAATTCGTTGAAGTCGTTTGAACATCATACGATAACTCTAAACATGTTCCGACTCTTATGCGACATTAGCTACATGAAAGGCACGTTAGAATAATGTAGGGTGCGTTACAACTCCTATGAACACCTTACATCACCCAACGAAACTTTAAAACTCCATACTAAACCTAATGAATTCGTCCGAGTCCTTTGAAAGTCATACGACAACTTAACCCATCTTACGACTCTGTATGTCATATTAGCATCTAGAAAACCACGTTTGTATAATGTTCGACGCCTTACAACTCCTAACAACACCTTACAACACCGTACGATACCTTAAAACTCCATAATAAACCTAATGATTTCGTCTGACTCCTTTGAACATCGTACGACAACTCAGGACATCTTATGACTCTATATGCACATTAGCACCTTGAAAAGAAAGTTAGTATAATGTAGGACGTCTTACAATACCTAACAACAACTTAGAACACCTTCCGAAACCTTAAAACTCGATAATAAACCTAATGAATTCGTTGAAGTCGTTTGAACATCATACGATAACTCTAAACATGTTACGACTCTTATGCGACGTTAGCTAAATGAAAAGCACGTTAGAATAATGTAGGGTGCGTTACAAATCCTATGAACACCTTACATCACCGTACGAAACTTTAAAACTTCATAATAAACCTAAAGAATTCGTCCGAGTCCTTTGAACGTCATACGACAACTTAACGCATCTTACGACTCTGTATGCCATATTAGCACCTAGAAAAGCACGTTAGTATATGTACGACGCCTTACAACTCCTAACAACACCTTACAAAACCGTACGATACCTTAAAACTCCATAATAAACCTAATGATTTCGTCTGACTCCTTTGAACATCGTACGACAACTCAGGACATCTTATGACTCTATATGCACATTAGCACCTTGAAAAGAAAGTTAGTATAATGTAGGAGGCCTTACAATTCCTAACAACAACTTAAAACACCTTACGAAACCTTAAAACTCGATAATAAACCTAATGAATTCGTTGAAGTCGTTTGAACATCATACGATAACTCTACACATGTTACGACTCTTATGCGACATTAGCTACATGAAAAGCACGTTAGAATAATGTAGGGTGCGTTACAACTCCTATGAACACCTTACATCACCGTACGAAACTTTAAAACACCATAATAAACCTAATGAATTCGTCCGAGTCCTTTGAACGTCATACGGCAACTTAACCCATCTTACGACTCTGTATGTCATATTAGCATCTAGAAAAGCACGTTAGTATAATGTTCGACGCCTTACAACTCCTAACAACACCTTACAACACCGTAATATACCTTAAAACTCCATAATAAACCTAATGATTTCGTCTCACTCCTTTGAACATCGTACGACAACTCAGGACATCTTATGACTCTATATGCACATTAGCACCTTGAAAAGAAAGTTAGTATAATGTAGCGTCATACGATAACTCTAAACATGTTACGACTCTTATGCGACATTAGCTACATGAAAAGCACGTTAGAATAATGTAGGGTGCGTTACAACTCCTATGAACACCTTACATCACCGTACGAAACTTTAAAACTCCAAAATAAACCTAATGAATTCGTCTGAGTCCTTTGAACGTCATACGGCAACTTAACCCATCTTACGACTCTGTATGTCATATTAGCATCAAGAAAACCACGTTAGTATAATGTTCGACGCCTTACAACTCCTAACAAAACCTTACAACACCGTACGATATCTTAAAACTCCATAATAAACCTAATGATTTCGTCTGACTCCTTTGAACATCGTACGACAACTCAGGACATCTTATGACTCTATATGCACATTAGCACCTTGAAAAGAAAGTTAGTATAATGTAGGACGTCTTACAATACCTAACAACAACTTAGAACACCTTCCGAAACCTTAAAACTCGATAATAAACCTAATGAATTCGTTGAAGTCGTTTGAACATCATACGATAACTCTAAACATGTTACGACTCTTATGCGACGTTAGCTAAATGAAAAGCACGTTAGAATAATGTAGGGTGCGTTACAACTCCTATGAACACCTTACATCACCGTACGAAACTTTAAAACTTCATAATAAACCTAAAGAATTCGTCCGAGTCCTTTGAACGTCATACGACAACTTAACGCATCTTACGACTCTGTATGCCATATTAGCACCTAGAAAAGCACGTTAGTATATGTACGACGCCTTACAACTCCTAACAACACCTTACAAAACCGTACGATACCTTAAAACTCCATAATAAACCTAATGATTTCGTCTGACTCCTTTGAACATCGTACGACAACTCAGGACATCTTATGACTCTATATGCACATTAGCACCTTGAAAAGAAAGTTAGTATAATGTAGGAGGCCTTACAATTCCTAACAACAACTTAAAACACCTTACGAAACCTTAAAACTCGATAATAAACCTAATGAATTCGTTGAAGTCGTTTGAACATCATACGATAACTCTACACATGTTACGACTCTTATGCGACATTAGCTACATGAAAAGCACGTTAGAATAATGTAGGGTGCGTTACAACTCCTATGAACACCTTACATCACCGTACGAAACTTTAAAACTCCATAATAAACCTAATGAATTCGTCCGAGTCCTTTGAACGTCATACGGCAACTTAACCCATCTTACGACTCTGTATGTCATATTAGCATCTAGAAAACCACGTTAGTATAATGTTCGACGCCTTACAACTCCTAACAACACCTTACAACACCGTAATATACCTTAAAACTCCATAATAAACCTAATGATTTCGTCTCACTCCTTTGAACATCGTACGACAACTCAGGACATCTTATGACTCTATATGCACATTAGCACCTTGAAAAGAAAGTTAGTATAATGTAGCGTCATACGATAACTCTAAACATGTTACGACTCTTATGCGACATTAGCTACATGAAAAGCACGTTAGAATAATGTAGGGTGCGTTACAACTCCTATGAACACCTTACATCACCTAACGAAACTTTAAAACTCCAAAATAAACCTAATGAATTCGTCTGAGTCCTTTGAACGTCATACGGCAACTTAACCCATCTTACGACTCTGTATGTCATATTAGCATCAAGAAAACCACGTTAGTATAATGTTCGACGCCTTACAACTCCTAACAAAACCTTACAACACCGTACGATATCTTAAAACTCCATAATAAACCTAATGATTTCGTCTGACTCCTTTGAACATCGACGACAACTCAGGACATCTTATGACTCTATATGCACATTAGCAACTTGAAAAGAAAGTTAGTATAATGTAGGACGCCTTACAATTCCTAACAACAACTTAAAACAACTTACGAAATCTTAAAACTCGATAATAAACCTAATGAATTCGTTGAAGACGTTTGAACATCGTACGATAACTCTAGACATGTGACGACTCTTATGCGACATTAGCTACATGAAAAGCACGTTAAAATAATGTCGGGAGCGTTACAACTCCTATGAACACCTTACATCACCGTACGAAACTTTAAAACTCCATAATAAACCTAAAGAATTTGTCCGAGTCCTTTGAACCTCATACGACAACTTAACGCATCTTACGACTCTGTATGCCATATTAGCACCTAGAAAAGCACGTTAGTATAATGTACGACGCCTTACAACTCCTAACAACACCTTACAACACCGTACGATACCTTAAAACTCCATAATAAACCTAATGATTTCGTCTGACTCCTATGAACATCGTACGACAACTCAGGACATCTTATGACTCTATATGCACATTAGCACCTTGAAAAGAAAGTTAGTATAATGTAGGACGCCTTACAATACTTAACAACAACTTAGAACACCTTACGGAACCTTAAAACTCGATAATAAACCTAATGAATTCGTTGAAGTCGTTTGAACATCGTACGATAACTCTACACATGTGACGACTCTTATGCGACATTAGCTACATGAAAAGCACGTTAGAATAATGTTGGGAGCGTTACAACTCCTATGAACACCTTACATCACCGTACGAAACTTTAAAACTCCATAATAAACCTAAAGAATCCGTCCGAGTCCTTTGAACATCATACGACAACTTAACGCATCTTACGACTCTGTATGCCATATTAGCACCTAGAAAAGCACGTTAGTATAATGTACGACTCGTTACAACTCCTAACAACACCTTACAACACCGTACGATATCTTAAAACTCCATAATAAACCTAATGATTTCGTCTGACTCCTTTGAACATCGACGACAACTCAGGACATCTTATGACTCTATATGCACATTAGCAACTTGAAAAGAAAGTTAGTATAATGTAGTACGCCTTACAATTCCTAACAACAACTTAAAACACCTTACGAAACCTTAAAACTCGATAATAAACCTAATGAATTCGTTGAAGACGTTTGAACATCGTACGATAACTCTACACATGTGACGACTCTTATGCGACATTAGCTACATGAAAAGCACGTTAGAATAATGTCGGGAGCGTTACAACTCCTATGAACACCTTACATCACCGTACGAAACTTTAAAACTCCATAATAAACCTAAAGAATTTGTCCGAGTCCTTTGAACATCATACGACAACTTAATGCATCGTACGACTCTGTATGCCATATTAGCACCGAGAAAAGCACGTTAGTATAATGTACGACGCCTTACAACTCCTAACAACACCTTACAACATCGTACGATACCTTAAAACTCCATAATAAACCAAATGATTTCGTCTGACTCCTATGAACATCGTACGACAACTCAGGACATCTTATGACTCTATATGCACATTAGCACCTTGAAAAGAAAGTTAGTATAATGTAGGACGCCTTACAATACCTAAGAACAACTTAGAACACCTTACGAAACCTTAAAACTCGATAATAAACCTAATGAATTCGTTGAAGTGGTTTGAACATCGTACGATAACTCTACACATGTGACGACTCTTATGCGACATTAGCTACATGAAAAGCACGTTAGAATAATGTCGGGAGCGTTACAACTCCTATGAACACCTTACATCACCGTACGAAACTTTAAAACTCCATAATAAACCTAAAGAATTCGTCCGAGTCCTTTGATGTCACACCCCGACCGATGGCGGAAACCTCGGGGCAGACGATAGTGAATAGATTGTTCATAGCTCATGGAACTAAAATAGTTTAAATATTATTAAATTAAATTTTGCATTTATTACAAGACACAGAATCTCCAAATAAATAAATAATACATTTAAATGATTTAAATATTAACTAAGTCCAAGCATTTCCTATATGTGAAGCACTTGAAGTAAACACTTAAGCTGCATAACCTGAAATCATGTGAAAAATATCTGTCAGCTAATTAATTTAGCTGGTGAGTAACATAGGGTTGAGTACATATGAATATATTGATTTAAAATGATTGGAATGACTAAAATGAATAAAATAAATAAAGAAATTCAATTCTCATGTGATGTTAATACCCATAATGCAAAGTGTATCATACAAGATAAAGCGATTTCACAATCAAACCTACTGACATGATTAAACAGACTTAAAATCACACAGATCAAGTCACAAATGAGCAAATGCATATGAATCCGGTTTACAATCACCCTCTGAGCAAAAGCATGATTAATTGGGGTGTGTTTGTCAGACAAATAGATCTATTATTGATAACCGTCGGTTTGAATAAATTGATGATTGTGCTATAAGTGTCTATCAAGCTATGAACACATAAATGCAAGTAATAACATAAACATGAATTTGAATTGAATTGAATAAAATAAGTATAATGAATGAAATGAACATTAATGAATAAAAATGAATAAAAATGATTTATAGTATAAGTCACGTGATTTCACCCCAAAAAGAAATAAAGAAAACTAAAAAGGGGGCTATGAATACTCACCTCAATGGTGCTCAAACAAACTAGTGTATGATGAAAGAAACTTCAAGATGAACAGTCGTATCACGCTGGATGCCTTGGGATTTGAACGTATATGATCAGACAGCAACTCAAATGAATAGGTTTACGATTCGAATGCAAGCGTGACTCAACCTAATCAAACGAAGGCAACATGGATGGGTAAACATCTTAAGGAATAGTCAAATGAATGGACATGATAGGTTGTGCTCGTTGAGCTTCTATAAAGCTACACCAAGCCTAAAGGCATTTTTCCTTAACTAACAACCTAAATTAAACTAACCAAACTAAGAAAAAGATAATTGAATGACTCTAGAAATAAAAAGAAGAAGATTACCTCGAAAAAGCCTTACAAACGAGACGAGTTCGTAGGGCGGCACTTCCTCGTCGAAAGAATAAATAAGAAACTACACACAACGCCCAAAAAGGTATTGCACTTGCAGAACCACCAAAATTTGGCTATTCTACTTGTTTAGACTCAAACTAAGAGTTGTAGGCTATAAGGAACTAAGCAATGGTATTTATAGGTGTGGAAATGAGCAAAAATTTAGGTTTGGGGCGATGTGGGACGGTTTCAAAGTAGGAAAAATCGCGTCTTGTAAATTAACAGTAAACACTAAACTTGTTTTCGCGATTCCCGCTTCGTTATAACTCCGTTTCTCACGCGGTTTTCGCCTACGTTCATATTTTTTAGAGTACTATCATATGGAAGAGAGTAATACAGCATTCATGATGTCGAAAATTGAGTTTAAACCTTAGATCTTGGTGCGGGTCAAGGGTTACGTTCTTAAACTTTTGTTTGTGATTCCTGCTTCGTTTGGGCTCGGATTGATTTGCCAATTGAACCTACTTACTCCTTAGTATACCAAGTATATCTAAAAGCTTTGGATGATCTAAAGTGATAGCCCAAGAATGGAGAAAGGTTGGCAAGAAAGTCACCCGAAAGTCACCTTATGCCGTAACTAAGAATCCAACATGTAAAGCTTCTTACTTGCTATCTAAGCTTTTCAAAACACAATATCCTAATGATTATATAATGAAGCATGGATGATAAGAAGGTCGGGATAAGAATGTTAAATGTATTCACGAAGCCTCCAAAGTGTTTGATCAACTTATTTAATGATTAAATTATATAATTAAATGTAATAATTTAAATAAATCAACAAGATATAATTACTTTTATTTTATGATACGACGGAAAAATTTCATGGATATCCGATTGAGTTTGGGTTTGAATTTGGATCGGGTGTGGATCGGGGCAAATGTTACAGTCACCCCTCCTTTAAGAAATTTCGTCCCGAAATTTGATTAATGTTAGTTTTGATGAAAGAATTGATAGGTGTATCGTGTTAGAAACATAATCTTGTGTCACCTGCGTTGTCTTAGGATTTAAATGAAAATATGATAAGAATTATTTTCTTTAATTCACTTAATATCATTAAGTGT
The DNA here is from genome assembly GCA_030867185.1 of Tagetes erecta. NCBI lineage: Eukaryota > Viridiplantae > Streptophyta > Magnoliopsida > Asterales > Asteraceae > Tagetes > Tagetes erecta. The sequence continues at coordinate 29,106,224 of CM061493.1, read as the reverse complement.
CGTTTATAATATTGTTCGATTTAAAAGGAGTTCAGATGAACGTAATTGAACGAAGGGTTTGGATAGTGATTCATTGCTACTTAAGATAATAATGGAATAGGGTTTAAGATGACTGGTAAATGTTGCTACAGTTTAACTTGTGTGATCAAGAGTAAAATGATAAAATGAGTAAAATGAATAAACGTTACCAAATGATTAGAATAACTAAATGTGATTGATAAAATTAATGAATGAATAAAATGAATAAATAAAAAAAAAAAAACCAATAAAAGATTAAAGTGAATAAATGTGATTGCTAAAGTGAATGAACGATGAAAGTGAATACAGGTGATTGATAAAATGAATGAATAAATGAATAATACGATTAATAAAGTGAATAAATGATCAAAATGAATAATATGAATAAAATGTGGCACATCTTCAAAAGATGTCCATGTTGATGCGCTTTCCATAATATACGTACTAACGTTATCTAGCTCCCTCGAGTTGAATAACAATATGTCAACCTCGTGAAGTTGAATCACCAACTTGAGCACTAGATGATGATGAATGATAATATATAATGATAAATGAAAGATGAGAACATTGATAAGATTAAACGCAATGGGTCAAGGTCCAGAAGCTACACAAACTTCACTGGACATAAGCAACACTTCATTTAATGATGTGACAATAGCACTTATATATAGGAAGTACCAGCGGCGTATCCACCATGCTGTTATCACACCACATTTGTCGTATTGCCTAAAAGTACACGACAAAACTTACCATGAGTCGCATGCACCAACTTTTGTAATTCCGTGTGCACCCGTAATTACATAAGATTTTGCATGGTTCTCATAATTCATTATGTCATGCTTGGGTCAAGGGATGCAAAACTTCTAAAATACAGATAAGGATGCACATAGGTTCTGATTTCACGCTTGAATAATTAAAGTTCATTGGTATTGAAGTTCATTAGAAATTAAATTCTTATATGATAGAAAGATCAATGTTCATTAATTTAGGTGGCCAACTTTATGCAATTAATATTGTTTACATGCATGAATAATCGAGTTTGTAGTTAAACAAATTTATAGAAATTCATGTTTATGAAGAATCAAGTTTTCTATATATCCGATAACCAAGTTCATGATAAGTTGAGTTCATAAGCATTTAGATAATTAGGTATATGTAAAATAAACTTCGATAGCATCATAGGAAGTCAAATTCATGTATGATCAAGTTTTACCAAGGTTCTGGATAATTAGGTTAACAGGTCACATGGATAGATTATCGAGTTCTTAAAGGATTATATTCGTGAATAATGGTGTTAGATGAAAAATCAAATTATATAGACAAACAAGTTAATAGGAAATAGGTGTAATCATGTAGGTAGTCAAGTTTAGATAAATGCGTGTTATAAATAGTATAAATGATAGAAAAATTCTGGAAAATGAAATACATTGGAATTTAAATTTGCAGAATTTATGAGAGTAGTTTTTTTATGGGTTAAATGAATCATATGTGAATTTGACGATAATTTATGATTAAATATATTATATGAAAATTTGATAATGAGTTTATGAACTATAAGAAAATTTGAATGATGAAGTTATGATTTATGTATTATATGTGAATTTGATGGAAATTTTTTTTGTCAAGTTTGGATAAATGCGTGTTATAAATAGTATAGACGATCCAAGTAAATAGAAATTTTTTAGAAAAACAAATACATTGGAATTTGAATTTGCATAATTATATGAGAATAGTTTTTATGGGTTTAATGAATCATATGTGAATTTGACGATAATTTTTAATTAAATAGATTATATGAGAATTTGATAATGAGTTTATGAATCATAAGAAAATTTGAATGATGAAGTTATGATTTATGTCTTATATGTGAATTTGATGGTAATAATTTTTTTTTGTCAGGTTTAAATAAATATGTGTTATAAATAGTATAGATAATTCAAGTAAATAGAAAAATTCAGGAAAATGAAATACATTAGAATTTGAATTTGCATAATTATATATAATTATATGAGAATAGTTTTTATGGGTTAAATGAATTATATGTGAATTTGACGATAATTTATGATTAAATAGATTATATGAGAATTTGATAATGAGTTTATGAACTATAATAAAATTTGAATGATGAAGTCATGATTTATGTCTTATATGTGAATTTGATGGAAATTTTTTTAATCAAGTTTAAATAAATACGTGTTATAAATAGTATAGATGATTCAAGTAAATAGAAAAATTCTGGAAATAAAATACATTAGAATTTGAATTTGCATAATATATATAATTATATGAGAATAGTTTTTATGGGTTAAATGAATCATATGTTAATTTGACGATAATTTATGATTAAATAGATTATATGAGAGTTTGATAATGAGTTTATGAACTATAAGAAAATTTGAATGATGAAGTTATGATTTATGTATTATATGTGTATTTGATGGTAATGTTGTGATTAGTTGAATTATAAGAGGGCTTGATGATAAATTTATGTATAAATGATAAGTATTGAAATTTAATAATGAGTTTGTACTAAAACAATGAGTTTAGAAATAACTTGGGAAATTATTGAAAATACGAGATATTGAAATCATCTTGAGATATTCCGAGTGTAGACGTTTAGTTCCCAAACCGCACGAATACGTTGACCTATCAAAGTAGTAGGTCCACGATAACTCTAATGAAGACATGCGTACCTATAAGCGGACACTCACCCCGAGGGTTCCCAGTTAAGGTAACGGATCCATCAGTTGATTTGGATTTGTATGAATACCTTTTCCTAGACAGAACACTCGAGGTACAGGCACCCCCTCTTCCAGTATTGCACGTGTTCAGTTACGAGACTTACACTTTGACGAGATTTGAAAACCACACATAAAAATATTGTATTTGAAAATTGAGGAGGTAATTTGAAAATAATGAATAAAGTCTTAATTTTAATTTGAGAATCGATTAGGAAATCAATTCGGATTAGGCGTAAACCCTAGAGTTTTGAAGTTCATATGATTGATAATAAGAGTTGTACTAGTTGTGATAAGAGATAAACAATAGGCATATATAAAACATAACATGTGTGAAAACAAGTAAACATGTAATCAAATAACATGAATTAACAACTAATGACATGAGATGACTCATGTTTTGGGTCCTTAGTTATAGACTAGGTCATTCCATTTCTAATAACCTAATTCCCTATAACCATGGCTCTGATACCAATCTGTCACACCCCGACCGATGGCGGAAACCTCGGGGCAGACGATAGTGAATAGATTGTTCATAGCTCATGGAACTAAAATAGTTTAAATATTATTAAATTAAATTTTGCATTTATTACAAGACACAGAATCTCCAAATAAATAAATAATACATTTAAATGATTTAAATATTAACTAAGTCCAAGCATTTCCTATATGTGAAGCACTTGAAGTAAACACTTAAGCTGCATAACCTGAAATCATGTGAAAAATATCTGTCAGCTAATTAATTTAGCTGGTGAGTAACATAGGGTTGAGTACATATGAATATATTGATTTAAAATGATTGGAATGACTAAAATGAATAAAATAAATAAAGAAATTCAATTCTCATGTGATGTTAATACCCATAATGCAAAGTGTATCATACAAGATAAAGCGATTTCACAATCAAACCTACTGACATGATTAAACAGACTTAAAATCACACAGATCAAGTCACAAATGAGCAAATGCATATGAATCCGGTTTACAATCACCCTCTGAGCAAAAGCATGATTAATTGGGGTGTGTTTGTCAGACAAATAGATCTATTATTGATAACCGTCGGTTTGAATAAATTGATGATTGTGCTATAAGTGTCTATCAAGCTATGAACACATAAATGCAAGTAATAACATAAACATGAATTTGAATTGAATTGAATAAAATAAGTATAATGAATGAAATGAACATTAATGAATAAAAATGAATAAAAATGATTTATAGTATAAGTCACGTGATTTCACCCCAAAAAGAAATAAAGAAAACTAAAAAGGGGGCTATGAATACTCACCTCAATGGTGCTCAAACAAACTAGTGTATGATGAAAGAAACTTCAAGATGAACAGTCGTATCACGCTGGATGCCTTGGGATTTGAACGTATATGATCAGACAGCAACTCAAATGAATAGGTTTACGATTCGAATGCAAGCGTGACTCAACCTAATCAAACGAAGGCAACATGGATGGGTAAACATCTTAAGGAATAGTCAAATGAATGGACATGATAGGTTGTGCTCGTTGAGCTTCTATAAAGCTACACCAAGCCTAAAGGCATTTTTCCTTAACTAACAACCTAAATTAAACTAACCAAACTAAGAAAAAGATAATTGAATGACTCTAGGAATAAAAAGAAGAAGATTACCTCGAAGAAGCCTTACAAACGAGACGAGTTCGTAGGGCGGCACTTCCTCGTCGAAAGAATAAATAAGAAACTACACACAACGCCCAAAAAGGTATTGCACTTGCAGAACCACCAAAATTTGGCTATTCTACTTGTTTAGACTCAAACTAAGAGTTGTAGGCTATAAGGAACTAAGCAATGGTATTTATAGGTGTGGAAATGAGCAAAAATTTAGGTTTGGGGCGATGTGGGACGGTTTCAGAGTAGGAAAAATCGCGTCTTGTAAATTAACAGTAAACACTAAACTTGTTTTCGCGATTCCCGCTTCGTTATAACTCCGTTTCTCACGCGGTTTTCGCCTACGTTCATATTTTTTAGAGTAATATCATATGGAAGAGAGTAATACAGCATTCATGATGTCGAAAATTGAGTTTAAACCTTAGATCTTGGTGCGGGTCAAGGGTTACGTTCTTAAACTTTTGTTTGTGATTCCTGCTTCGTTTGGGCTCGGATTGATTTGCCAATTGAACCTACTTACTCCTTAGTATACCAAGTATATCTAAAAGCTTTGGATGATCTAAAGTGATAGCCCAAGAATGGAGAAAGGTTGGCAAGAAAGTCACCCGAAAGTCACCTTATGCCGTAACTAAGAATCCAACATGTAAAGCTTCTTACTTGCTATCTAAGCTTTTCAAAACACAATATCCTAATGATTATATAATGAAGCATGGATGATAAGAAGGTCGGGATAAGAATGTTAAATGTATTCACGAAGCCTCCAAAGTGTTTGATCAACTTATTTAATGATTAAATTATATAATTAAATGTAATAATTTAAATAAATCAACAAGATATAATTACTTTTATTTTATGATACGACGGAAAAATTTCATGGATATCCGATTGAGTTTGGGTTTGAATTTGGATCGGGTGTGGATCGGGGCAAATGTTACATTTGAACATCATACGACAACTTAACGCATCTTACGACTCTGTGTGCCATATTAGCACCTAGAAAAGCACGTTTGTATAATGTACGACGCCTTACAACTCCTAACAACACCTTACAACACCGTACGATATCTTAAAACTCCATAATAAACCTAATGATTTCGTCTGACTCCTTTGAACATCATACGACAACTCAGGACATCTTATGACTCTATATGCACATTGGCACCTTGAAAAGAAAGTTAGTGTAATGTAGGACGCCTTACAATTCCTAACAACAACTTAAAACACCTTACGAAACCTTAAAAGTCGATAATAAACCTAATGAATTCGTTGAAGACGTTTGAACATCGTACGATAACTCTACACATGTGACGACTCTTATGCGACATTAGCTACATGAAAAGCACGTTAGAGTAATGTAGGGTGCGTTACAACTCCTATGAACACCTTACATCACCGTACGAAACTTTAAAACTCCATAATAAACCTAATGAATTCGTCCGAGTCCTTTGAACGTCATACGGCAACTTAACCCATCTTACGACTCTGTATGTCATATTAGCATCTAGAAAACCACGTTAGTATAATGTTCGACGCCTTACAACTCCTAACAAAACCTTACAACACCGTACGATATCTTAAAACTCCATAATAAACCTAATGATTTCGTCTGACTCCTTTGAACATCGACGACAACTCAGGACATCTTATGACTCTATATGCACATTAGCACCTTGAAAAGAAAGTTAGTATAATGTAGGACGCCTTACAATACCTAACAACAACTTAGAACACCTTACGAAACCTTAAAACTCGATAATAAACCTAATGAATTCGGTGAAGTGGTTTGAACATCGTACGATAACTCTACACATGTGACGACTCTTATGCGACATTAGCTACATGAAAAGCACGTTAGAATAATGTCGGGAGCGTTACAACTCCTATGAACACCTTACATCACCGTACGAAACTTTAAAACTCCATAATAAACCTTAAGAATTTGTTCGAGTCCATTGAACAACATACGACAACTTAACGCATCTTACGACTCTGTATGCCATATTAGCACCTAGAAAAGCACGTTAGTATAATGTACGACGCCTTACAACTCCTAACCACACCTTACAACACCGTACGATACCTTAAAACTCCATAATAAACCTAATGATTTCATCTGACTCCTATGAACATCGTATGACAACTCAGGACATCTTATGACTCTATATGCACATTAGCAACTTGAAAAGAAAGTTAGTATAATGTAGGACGCCTTACAATACCTAACAACAACTTAGAACACCTTACGAAACCTTAAAACTCGATAATAAACCTAATGAATTCGTTGAAGTCGTTTGAACATCATACGATAACTCTAAACATGTTACGACTCTTATGCGACATTAGCTACATGAAAAGCACGTTAGAATAATGTAGGGTGCGTTACAACTCCTATGAACACCTTACATCACCGTACGAAACTTTAAAACTCCATAATAAACCTAATGAATTCGTCCGAGTCCTTTGAACGTCATACGGCAACTTAACCCATCTTACGACTCTGTATGTCATATTAGCATCTAGAAAACCACGTTAGTATAATGTTCGACGCCTTACAACTCCTAACAAAACCTTACAACACCGTACGATATCTTAAAACTCCATAATAAACCTAATGATTTCGTCTGACTCCTTTGAACATCGACGACAACTCAGGACATCTTATGACTCTATATGCACATTAGCAACTTGAAAAGAAAGTTAGTATAATGTAGGACGCCTTACAATTCCTAACAACAACTTAAAACACCTTACGAAACCTTAAAACTCGATAATAAACCTAATGAATTCGTTGAAGTCGTTTGAACATCGTACGATAACTCTACACATGTGACGACTCTGATGCGACATTAGCTACATGAAAAGCACGTTAGAATAATGTCGGGAGCGTTACAACTCCTATGAACACCTTACATCACCGTACGAAACTTTAAAACTCCATAATAAACCTAAAGAATTTGTCCGAGTCCTTTGAACGTCATACGACAACTTAACGCATCTTACGACTCTGTATGCCATATTAGCACCTAGAAAAGCACGTTAGTATAATGTACGACGCCTTACAACTCCTAACAACAACTTATAACACCGTACGATACCTTAAAACTCCATAATAAACCTAATGATTTCGTCTGACTCCTTTGAACATCGTACGACAACTCAGGACATATTATGACTCTATATGCACATTAGCACCTTGAAAAGAAAGTTAGTATAATGTAGGAGGCCTTACAATTCCTAGCAACAACTTAAAACACCTTACGAAACCTTAAAACTCGATAATAAACCTATTGAATTCGTTGAAGTCGTTTGAACATCATACGATAACTCTACACATGTTACGACTCTTATGCGACATTAGCTACATGAAAAGCACGTTAGAATAATGTAGGGTGCGTTACAACTCCTACGAACACCTTACATCACCGTACGAAACTTTAAAACACCATAATAAACCGAAAGAATTTGTCCGAGTCCTTTGAACATCATACGGCAACTTAACGCATCTTACGACTCTGTATGCCATATTAGCACCTAGAAAAGCACGTTAGTATAATGTACGACGCCTTACAACTCCTAACAACACCTTACAACACCGTACGATACCTTAAAACTCCATAATAAACCTAATGATTTCGTCTGACTCCTTTGAACATCGACGACAACTCAGGACATCTTATGACTCTATATGCACATTAGCACCTTGAAAAGAAAGTTAGTATAATGTAGGACGCCTTACAATTCCTAACAACAACTTAAAACACCTTACGAAACCTTAAAACTCGATAATAAACCTAATGAATTCGTTGAAGTTGTTTGAACATCGTACGATAACTCTACACATGTGACGACTCTTATGCGACATTAGCTACATGAAAAGCACGTTAGAATAATGTCGGGAGCATTACAACTCCTATGAACACCTTACATCACCGTACGAAACTTTAAAACTCCATAATAAACCTAAAGAATTTGTCCGAGTCCTTTGAACATCATACGACAACGTAACGCATCTTACGACTCTGTATGCCATATTAGCACCTAGAAAAGCACGTTAGTATAATGTACGACGCCTTACAACTCCTAACAACACCTTACAACACCGTACGATACCTTAAAACTCCATAATAAACCTAATGATTTCGTCTGACTCGTTTGAACATTGTACGACAGCTCAGGACATCTTATGACTCTATATGCACATTAGCACCTTGAAAAGAAAGTTAGTATAATGTAGGAGGCCTTACAATTCCTAACAACAACTTAAAACACCTTACGAAACCTTAAAACTCGATAATAAACCTAATGAATTCATTGATGTCGTTTGAACATCGTACGATAACTCTACACATGTTACGAATCTTATGCGACATTAGCTACATGAAAAGCGCGTTCGAATAATGTTGGGTGTGTTACAACTCCTATGAACACCTTACATCACCGTACGAAACTTTAAAATTCCATAACAAACCTAATGAATTCGTCCGAGTCCTTTGAACGTCATACGGAAACTTAACCCATCTTACGACTGTGTATGCCATATTAGCATCTAGAAAAGCACGTTAGTATAATGTACGACCCCTTACAACTCCTAAAAACACCTTACAACACAGTACGATACCTTAAAACTCCATAATAAACCTAATGATTTCGTCTGACTCCTTTGAACATCATACGACAACTCAGGACATCTTATGACACTATATGCACATTAGCACCTTGAAAAGAAAGTTAGTATAGTGTAGGACGCCTTACAATTCCTAACAACAACTTAAAACACCTTACGAAACCTTAAAACTCCATAATAAACCTACTGAATTCGTTGAAGTCGTTTGAACATCATACGATAACTCTACACATGTTACGACTCTTCTGCGACATTAGCTACATGAAAAGCACGTTAGAATAATGTAGGGTGCGTTACAACTCCTATGAACACCTTACATCACCGTACGAAACTTTAAAACTCCATAATAAACCTAAAGAATTTGTCCGAGTCCTTTGAACATCATACGACAACTTAACGCATCTTACGACTCTGTATGCCATATTAGCACCTAGAAAAGCACGTTAGTATAATGTACGACGCCTTACAACTCCTAACAACACCTTATAACACCGTACGATACCTTAAAACTCCATAATAAACCTAATGATTTCGTCTGACTCCTTTGAACATCGTACGACAACTCAGGACATCTTATGACTCTATATGCACATTAGCACCTTGAAAAGAAAGTTAGTATAATGTAGGAGGCCTTACAATTCCTAACAACAACTTAAAACACCTTACGAAACCTTAAAACTCGATAATAAACCTAATGAATTCGTTGAAGTCGTTTGAACATCGTACGATAACTCAACACATGTTACGAATCTTATGCGACATTAGCTACATGAAAAGCGCGTTCGAATAATGTAGGGTGCGTTACAACTCCTATGAACACCTTACATCACCGTACGAAACTTTAAAACTCCATAATTAACCTAATGAATTCGTCCGAGTCCTTTGAACGTCATACGACAACTTAACCCATCTTACGACTCTGTATGTCATATTAGCATCTAGAAAACCACGTTAGTATAATGTTCGACGCCTTACAACTCCTAACAAAACCTTACAACACCGTACGACACCTTAAAACTCCATAATAAACCTAATGATTTCGTCTGACTCCTTTGAACATCGACGACAACTCAGGACATCTTATGACTCTATATGCACATTGGCACCTTGAAAAGAAAGTTAGTATAATGTAGGACGCCTTACAATTCCTAACAACAACTTAAAACACCTTACGAAACCTTAAAACTCGATAATAAACCTAATGAATTCGTTGAAGTTGTTTGAACATCGTACGATAACTCTACACATGTGACGACTCTTATGCGACATTAGCTACATGAAAAGCACGTTAGAATAATGTCGGGAGCGTTACAACTCCTATGAACACCTTACATCACCGTACGAAACTTTAAAACTCCATAATTAACCTAATGAATTCGTCCGAGTCCTTTGAACGTCATACGACAACTTAACCCATCTTACGACTCTGTATGTCATATTAGCATCTAGAAAACCACGTTAGTATAATGTTCGACGCCTTACAACTCCTAACAAAACCTTACAACACCGTACGACACCTTAAAACTCCATAATAAACCTAATGATTTCGTCTGACTCCTTTGAACATCGACGACAACTCAGGACATCTTATGACTCTATATGCACATTGGCACCTTGAAAAGAAAGTTAGTATAATGTAGGACGCCTTACAATTCCTAACAACAACTTAAAACACCTTACGAAACCTTAAAACTCGATAATAAACCTAATGAATTCGTTGAAGTTGTTTGAACATCGTACGATAACTCTACACATGTGACGACTCTTATGCGACATTAGCTACATGAAAAGCACGTTAGAATAATGTAGGGTGCGTTACAACTCCTATGAACACCTTACATCACCGTACGAAACTTTAAAACTCCATAATAAACCTAAAGAATTTGTCCGAGTCATTTGAACATCATACGGCAACTTAACGCATCTTACGACTCTATATGCCATATTAGCACCTAGAAAAGCACGTTAGTATAATGTACGACGGCTTACAACTCCTAACAACACCTTACAACACCGTACGATAACTTAAAACTCCATAATAAACCTAATGATTTCGTCTGACTCCTTTGAACATCGTACGACAACTCAGGACATCTTATGACTCTATATGCACATTAGCACCTTGAAAAGAATGTTAGTATAATGTAGGAGGCCTCACAATTCCTAACAACAACTTAAAACACCTTACGAAACCTTAAAACTCGATAATAAACCTAATGAATTCGTTGAAGTCGTTTGAACATCGTACGATAACTCTACACATGTTACGAATCTTATGCGACATTAGCTACATGAAAAGCGCGTTCGAATAATGTCGGGAGCGTTACAACTCCTATGAACACCTTATATCACCGTACGAAACTTTAAAACTCCATAATAAACCTAATGAATTCGTCCGAGTCCTTTGAACATCATACGGCAACTTAACCCATCTTACGACCCTGTATGTCATATTAGCACCTAGAAAAGCACGTTAGTATAATGTTCGACGCCTTACAACTCCTAAGAACACCTTACAACACCGTACGATACCTTAAAACTCCATAATAAACCTAATGATTTCGTCTGACTCCTTTGAACATCGTACGACAACTCAGGACATCTTATGACTCTATATGCACATTAGCACCTTGAAAAGAAAGTTAGTATAATGTAGGACACCTTACAATTCCTAACAACAACTTAAAACACCTTACGAAACCTTAAAACTCGATAATAAACCTAATGAATTCGTTGAAGTCGTTTGAACATCATACGATATCTCTACACATGTTACGAATCTTATGCGACGTTAGCTACATGAAAAGCGCGTTCGAATAATGTAGGGTGTGTTACAACTCCTATGAACACCTTACATCACCGTACGAAACTTTAAAACTCCATAATAAACCTAATGAATTCGTCCGAGTCATTTGAACGTCATACGGCAACTTAACCCATCTTACGACTGTGTATGCCATATTAGCATCTAGAAAAGCACGTTAGTATAATGTACGACGCCTTACAACTCCTAAAAACACCTTCCAACACCGTACGATACCTTAAAACTCCATAATAAACCTAATGATTTCGTCTGACTCCTTTGAACATCGTACGACAACTCAGGACATCTTATGACACTATATGCACATTAGCACCTTGAATAGAAAGTTAGTATAATGTAAGACGCCTTACAATTCCTAACAACAAGTTAAAACACCTTACGAAACCTTAAAACTCGATAATAAACCTAATGAATTCGTTGAAGTCGTTTGAACATCATACGATAACTCTACACATGTTACAACTCTTATGCGACATTAGCTACATGAAAAGCACGTTAGAATAATGTAGGGTGCGTTACAACTCCTATGAACACCTTACATCACCGTACGAAACTTTAAAACTCTATAATAAACCTAAAGAATTTGTCCGAGTCCTTTGAACATCATACGACAACTTAACGCATCTTACGACTCTGAATGCTATATTAGCACCTAGAAAAGCACGTTAGTATAATGTACGACGCCTTACAACTCCTAACAACACCTTACAACACCGTACGATACCTTAAAACTCCATAATAAACCTAATGATTTCGTCTGACTTCTTTGAACATCGTACGACAACTCAGGACATCTTATGACTCTATATGCACATTAGCACCTTGAAAAGAAAGTTAGTATAATGTAGGAGGCCTTACAATTCCTAACAACAACTTAAAACACCTTACGAAACCTTAAAACTCGATAATAAACCTAATGAATTCGTTGAAGTCGTTTGAACATCATACGATAACTCTACACATGTTACAACTCTTATGCGACATTAGCTACATGAAAAGCACGTTAGAATAATGTCGGGAGCGTTACAACTCCTAGGAACACCTTACATCACAGTACGAAACTTTAAAACTCCATAATAAACCTAAAGAATTTGTCCGAGTCCTTTGAACATCATATGGCAACTTAACGCATCTTATGACTCTGTATGCCATATTAGCACCTAGAAAAGCACGTTAGTATAATGTACGGCGCCTTACAACTCCTAACAACACCTTACAACACCGTACAATACCTTAAAACTCCATAATAAACCTAATGATTCCGTCTGACTCCTTTGAACATCGTACGACAACTCAGGACATCTTATGACACTATATGCACATTAGCACCTTGAATAGAAAGGTAGTATAATGTAAGACGCCTTACAATTCCTAACAACAACTTAAAACACCTTACGAAACCTTAAAACTCGATAATAAACCTAATGAATTCGTTGAAGTCGTTTGAACATCATACGATAACTCTACACATGTTACGACTCTTATGCGACATTAGCTACATGAAAAGCACGTTAGAATAATGTAGGGTGCGTTACAACTCCTATGAACACCTTACATCACCGTACGAAACTTTAAAACTCCATAATAAACCTAAAGAATTTGTCCGAGTCCTTTGAACATCATACGGCAACTTAACGCATCTTACGACTCTGTATGCCATATTAGCACCTAGAAAAGCACGTTAGTATAATGTACGACGCCTTACAACTCCTAACAACACCTTACAACACCGTACGATACCTTAAAACTCCATAATAAAGCTAATGATTTCGTCTGACTCCTTTGAACATCGACGACAACTCAGGACATCTTATGACTCTATATGCACATTAGCACCTTGAAAAGAAAGTTAGTATAATGTAGGACGCCTTACAATTCCTAACAACAACTTAAAACACCTTACGAAACCTTAAAACTCGATAATAAACCTAATGAATTCGTTGAAGTCGTTTGAACATCGTACGATAACTCTACACATGTGACGACTCTTATGCGACATTAGCTACATGAAAAGCACGTTATAATAATGTACGGTGCGTTACAACTCCTATGAACACCTTACATCACTGTACGAAACTTTAAAACTCCATAATAAACCTAATGAATTCGTCCGAGTCCTTTGAACGTCATACGGCAACTTAACCCATCTTACGACTGTGTATGCCATATTAGCATCTAGAAAAGCGCGTTAGTATAATGTACGACGCCTTACAACTCCTAAAAACAGCTTACAACACCGTACGATACCTTAAAACTCCATAATAAACCTAATGATTTCGTCTGACTCCTTTGAACATCGTACGACAACTCAGGACATCTTATGACACTATATGCACATTAGCACCTTGAAAAGAAAGTTAGTATAATGTAGGACGCCTTACAATTCCTAACAACAACTTAAAACACCTTACGAAACCTTAAAACTCGATAATAAACCTAATGAATTCGTTGAAGTCGTTTGAACATCGTACGATAACTCTACACATGTGACGACTCTTATGCGACATTAGCTACATGAAAAGCACGTTATAATAATGTACGGTGCGTTACAACTCCTATGAACACCTTACATCACTGTACGAAACTTTAAAACTCCATAATAAACCTAATGAATTCGTCCGAGTCATTTGAACGTCATACGGCAACTTAACCCATGTTACGACTGTGTATGCCATATTAGCATCTAGAAAAGCGCGTTAGTATAATGTACGACGCCTTACAACTCCTAAAAACAGCTTACAACACCGTACGATACCTTAAAACTCCATAATAAACCTAATGATTTCGTCTGACTCCTTTGAACATCGTACGACAACTCAGGACATCTTATGACACTATATGCACATTAGCACCTTGAAAAGAAAGTTAGTATAATGTAGGACGCCTTACAATTCCTAACAACAACTTAAAACACCTTACGAAACCTTAAAACTCGATAATAAACCTAATGAATTCGTTGAAGTCGTTTGAACATCATACGATAACTCTACACATGTGACGACTCTTATGCGACATTAGCTACATGAAAAGCACGTTATAATAATGTACGGTGCGTTACAACTCCTATGAACACCTTACATCACCGTACGAAACTTTAAAACTCATAATAAACCTAATAAATTCGTCCGAGTCCTTTGAACGTCATACGACAACTTAACCCATCTTACGACTCTGTATGTCATATTAGCATCTAGAAAAGCACGTTAGTATAATGTTCGACGCCTTACAACTCCTAACTACACCTTACAACACCGTACGGTATCTTAAAACTCCATAATAAACCTAATGATTTCGTCTGACTCCTTTGAACATCGACGACAACTCAGGACATCTTATGACTCTATATGCACATTAGCACCTTGAAAAGAAAGTTAGTATAATGTAGGACGCCTTACAATTCCTAACAAAAACATAAAACACCTTACGAACCTTAAAACTCGATAATAAACCTAATGAATTCGTTGAAGTCGTTTGAACATCGTACGATAACTCTACACATGTGACGACTCTTATGCGACATTAGCTACATGAAAAGGACGTTAGAATAATGTCGGGAGCGTTACAACTCCTATGAACACCTTACATCACCGTATGAAACTTTAAAACTCCATAATAAACCTAAAGAATTCGTCCGAGTCCTTTGAACGTCATACGACAACTTAACGCATCTTACGACTCTGTATGCCATATTAGCACCTAGAAAAGCACGTTAGTATAATGTACGACGCCTTACAACTCCTAACAACACCTTACAACACCGTACGATACCTTAAAACTCCATAATAAACCTAATGATTTCGTCTGACTCCTTTGAACATCGTACGAAAACTCAGGACATCATATGACTCTATATGCACATTAGCACCTTGAAAAGAAAGTTAGTATAATGTAGGAGGCCTTACAATTCCTAACAACAACTTAAAACACCTTACGAAACCTTAAAACTCGATAATAAACCTAATGAATTCGTTGAAGTCGTTTGAACATCATACGATAACTCTACACATGTTACGACTCTTATGCGACATTAGCTACATGAAAAGCACGTTAGAATAATGTCGGGAGCGTTACAACTCCTATGAACACCTTACATCACCGTACGAAACTTTAAGACTCCATAATAAACCTAAAGAATTCGTACGAGTCCTTTGAACGTCATACGACAACTTAACGCATCTTACGAATCTATATGCCATATTAGCACCTAGAAAAGCACGTTAGTATAATGTTCGACGCCTTACAACTCCTAACAACACCTCACAACACCGTACGGTATCTTAAAACTCCATAATAAACCTAATGATTTCGTCTGACTCCTTTGAACATCGACGACAACTCAGGACATCTTATGACTCTATATGCACATTAGCACCTTGAAAAGAAAGTTAGTATAATGTAGGACGCCTTACAATTCCTAACAACAACTTAAAACACCTTACGAAACCTTAAAACTCGATAATAAACCTAATGAATTCGTTGAAGTCGTTTGAACATCGTACGATAACTCTACACATGTGACGACTCTTATGCGACATTAGCTACATGAAAAGCACGTTATAATAATGTACGGTGCGTTACAACTCCTATGAACACCTTACATCACTGTACGAAACTTTAAAACTCCATAATAAACCTAATGAATTCGTCCGAGTCCTTTGAACGTCATACGGCAACTTAACCCATCTTACGACTGTGTATGCCATATTAGCATCTAGAAAAGCACGTTAGTATAATGTACGACGCCTTACAACTCCTAAAAACAGCTTACAACACCGTACGATACCTTAAAACTCCATAATAAACCTAATGATTTCGTCTGACTCCTTTGAACATCGTACGACAACTCAGGACATCTTATGACACTATATGCACATTAGCACCTTGAAAAGAAAGTTAGTATAATGTAGGACGACTTACAATTCCTAACAACAACTTAAAACACCTTACGAAACCTTAAAACTCGATAATAAACCTAATGAATTCGTTGAAGTCGTTTGAACATCGTACGATAACTCTACACATGTGACGACTCTTATGCGACATTAGCTACATGAAAAGCACGTTATAATAATGTACGGTGCGTTACAACTCCTATGAACACCTTACATCACCATACGAAACTTTAAAACTCCATAATAAACCTAATAAATTCGTCCGAGTCCTTTGAACGTCATACGGCAACTTAACCCATCTTACGACTCTGTATGTCATATTAGCATCTAGAAAAGCACGTTAGTATAATGTTCGACGCCTTACAACTCCTAACTACACCTTACAACACCGTACGGTATCTTAAAACTCCATAATAAACCTAATGATTTCGTCTGACTCCTTTGAACATCGACGACAACTCAGGACATCTTATGACTCTATATGCACATTAGCACCTTCAAAAGAAAGTTAGTATAATGTAGGACGCCTTACAATTCCTAACAAAAACATAAAACACCTTACGAACCTTAAAACTCGATAATAAACCTAATGAATTCGTTGAAGTCGTTTGAACATCGTACGATAACTCTACACATGGGACGACTCTTATGCGACATTAGCTACATGAAAAGGACGTTAGAATAATGTCGGGAGCGTTACAACTCCTATGAACACCGTACATCACCGTATGAAACTTTAAAACTCCATAATAAACCTAAAGAATTCGTCCGAGTCCTTTGAACGTCATACGACAACTTAACGCATCTTAAGACTCTGTATGCCATATTAGCACCTAGAAAAGCACGTTAGTATAATGTACGACGCCTTACAACTCCTAACAACACCTTACAACACCGTACGATACCTTAAAACTCCATAATAAACCTAATGATTTCGTCTGACTCCTTTGAACATCGTACGAAAACTCAGGACATATTATGACTCTATATGCACATTAGCACCTTGAAAAGAAAGTTAGTATAATGTAGGAGGCCTTACAATTCCTAACAACAACTTAAAACACCTTACGAAACCTTAAAACTCGATAATAAACCTAATGAATTCGTTGAAGTCGTTTGAACATCATACGATAACTCTACACATGTTACGACTTTTATGGGACATTAGCTACATGAAAAGCACGTTAGAATAATGTCAGGAGCGTTACAACTCCTATGAACACCTTACATCACCGTACGAAACTTTAAGACTCCATAATAAACCTAAAGAATTCGTACGAGTCCTTTGAACGTCATACGACAACTTAACGCATCTTACGAATCTATATGCCATATTAGCACCTAGAAAAGCACGTTAGTATAATGTTCGACGCCTTACAACTCCTAACAACACCTTACAACACCGTACGGTATCTTAAAACTCCATAATAAACCTAATGATTTCGTCTGACTCCTTTGAACATCGACGACAACTCAGGACATCTTATGACTCTATATGCACATTAGCACCTTGAAAAGAAAGTTAGTATAATGTAGGACGCCTTACAATTCCTAACAACAACTTAAAACACCTTACGAAACCTTAAAACTCGATAATAAACCTAATGAATTCGTTGAAGTCGTTTGAACATCGTACGATAACTCTACACATGTGACGACTCTTATGCGACATTAGCTACATGAAAAGCACGTTATAATAATGTACGGTGCGTTACAACTCCTATGAACACCTTACATCACCGTACGAAACTTTAAAACTCCATAATAAACCTAATAAATTCGTCCGAGTCCTTTGAACGTCATACGGCAACTTAACCCATCTTACGACTCTGTATGTCATATTAGCATCTAGAAAAGCACGTTAGTATAATGTTCGACGCCTTACAACTCCTAACAACACCTTACCACACCGTACGGTATCTTAAAACTCCATAATAAACCTAATGATTTCGTCTGACTCCTTTGAACATCGACGACAACTCAGGACATCTTATGACTCTATATGCACATTAGCACCTTGAAAAGAAAGTTAGTATAATGTAGGACGCCTTACAATTCCTAACAAAAACATAAAACACCTTACGAAACCTTAAAACTCGATAATAAACCTAATGGATTCGTTGAAGTCGTTTGAACATCGTACGATAACTCTACACATGTTACGAATCTTATGCGACATTAGCTACATGAAAAGCGCGTTCGAATAATGTAGGGTGCGTTACAACTCCTATGAACACCTTACATCACCGTACGAAACTTTAAAACTCCATAATAAACCTATTGAATTCGTCCGAGTCCTTTGAACGTCATACGGCAACTTAACCCATCTTACGACTGTGTATGCCATATTAGCATCTAGAAAAGCACGTTAGTATAATGTACGACGCCTTACAACTCCTAAAAACACCTTACAACACCGTACGATAACTTAAAACTCCATAATAAACCTAATGATTTTGTCTGACTCCTTTGAACATCGTACGACAACTCAGGACATCTTATGACACTATATGCACATTAGCACCTGGAAAAGAAAGTTAGTATAATGTAGGACGCCATACAATTCCTAACAACAACTTAAAACACCTTACGAAACCTTAAAACTCGATAATAAACCTAATGAATTCGTTGAAGTCGTTTGAACATCGTACGATAACTCAACACATGTTACGACTCTTATGCGACATTAGCTACATGAAAAGCACGTTATAATGATGTACGGTGCGTTAGAACTCCTATGAACACCTTACATCACCGTACGAAACTTTAAGACTCCATAATAAACCTAAAGAATTCGTACGAGTCCTTTGAACGTCATACGACAACTTAACGCATCTTACGAATCTATATGCCATATTAGCACCTAGAAAAGCACGTTAGTATAATGTTCGACGCCTTTCAACTCCTAACAACACCCTACAACACCGTACGGTATCTTAAAACTCCATAATAAACCTAATGATTTCGTCTGACTCCTTTGAACATCGACGACAACTCAGGACATCTTATGACACTATATGCACATTAGCACCTTGAAAAGAAAGTTAGTATAATGTAGGACGCCTTACAATTCCTAACAACAACTTAAAACACCTTACGAAACCTTAAAACTCGATAATAAACCTAATGAATTCGTTGAAGTCGTTTGAACATCGTACGATAACTCAACACATGTTACGACTCTTATGCGACATTAGCTACATGAAAAGCACGTTATAATAATGTACGGTGCGTTACAACTCCTATGAACACATTACATCACCGTACGAAACTTTAAGACTCCATAATAAACCTAAAGAATTCGTACGAGTCCTTTGAACGTCATACGACAACTTAACGCATCTTACGAATCTATATGCCATATTAGCACCTAGAAAAGCACGTTAGTATAATGTTCGACGCCTTTCAACTCCTAACAACACCTTACAACACCGTACGGTATCTTAAAACTCCATAATAAACCTAATGATTTCGTCTGACTCCTTTGAACATCGACGACAACTCAGGACATCTTATGACACTATATGCACATTAGCACCTTGAAAAGAAAGTTAGTATAATGTAGGACGCCTTACAATTCCTAACAACAACTTAAAACACCTTACGAAACCTTAAAACTCGATAATAAACCTAATGAATTCGTTGAAGTCGTTTGAACATCGTACGATAACTCAACACATGTTACGACTCTTATGCGACATTAGCTACATGAAAAGCACGTTATAATAATGTACGGTGCGTTACAACTCCTATGAACACCTTACATCACCGTACGAAACTTTAAGACTCCATAATAAACCTAAAGAATTCGTACGAGTCCTTTGAACGTCATACGGCAACTTAACCCATCTTACGACTCTGTATGTCATATTAGCATCTAGAAAAGCACGTTAGTATAATGTTCGACGCCTTACAACTCCAAACAACACCTTACCACACCGTACGGTATCTTAAAACTCCATAATAAACCTAATGATTTCGTCTGACTCCTTTGAACATCGACGACAACTCAGGACATCTTATGACTCTATATGCACATTAGCACCTTGAAAAGAAAGTTAGTATAATGTAGGACGCCTTACAATTCCTAACAAAAACATAAAACACCTTACGAAACCTTAAAACTCGATAATAAACCTAATGGATTCGTTGAAGTCGTTTGAACATCGTACGATAACTCTACACATGTTACGAATCTTATGCGACATTAGCTACATGAAAAGCGCGTTCGAATAATGTAGGGTGCGTTACAACTCCTATGAACACCTTACATCACCGTACGAAACTTTAAAACTCCATAATAAACCTATTGAATTCGTCCGAGTCCTTTGAACGTCATACGGCAACTTAACCCATCTTACGACTGTGTATGCCATATTAGCATCTAGAAAAGCACGTTAGTATAATGTACGACGCCTTACAACTCCTAAAAACACCTTACAACACCGTACGATAACTTAAAACTCCATAATAAACCTAATGATTTTGTCTGACTCCTTTGAACATCGTACGACAACTCAGGACATCTTATGACACTATATGCACATTAGCACCTGGAAAAGAAAGTTAGTATAATGTAGGACGCCATACAATTCCTAACAACAACTTAAAACACCTTACGAAACCTTAAAACTCGATAATAAACCTAATGAATTCGTTGAAGTCGTTTGAACATCGTACGATAACTCAACACATGTTACGACTCTTATGCGACATTAGCTACATGAAAAGCACGTTATAATGATGTACGGTGCGTTAGAACTCCTATGAACACCTTACATCACCGTACGAAACTTTAAGACTCCATAATAAACCTAAAGAATTCGTACGAGTCCTTTGAACGTCATACGACAACTTAACGCATCTTACGAATCTATATGCCATATTAGCACCTAGAAAAGCACGTTAGTATAATGTTCGACGCCTTTCAACTCCTAACAACACCCTACAACACCGTACGGTATCTTAAAACTCCATAATAAACCTAATGATTTCGTCTGACTCCTTTGAACATCGACGACAACTCAGGACATCTTATGACACTATATGCACATTAGCACCTTGAAAAGAAAGTTAGTATAATGTAGGACGCCTTACAATTCCTAACAACAACTTAAAACACCTTACGAAACCTTAAAACTCGATAATAAACCTAATGAATTCGTTGAAGTCGTTTGAACATCGTACGATAACTCAACACATGTTACGACTCTTATGCGACATTAGCTACATGAAAAGCACGTTATAATAATGTACGGTGCGTTACAACTCCTATGAACACCTTACATCACCGTACGAAACTTTAAGACTCCATAATAAACCTAAAGAATTCGTACGAGTCCTTTGAACGTCATACGACAACTTAACGCATCTTACGAATCTATATGCCATATTAGCACCTAGAAAAGCACGTTAGTATAATGTTCGACGCCTTTCAACTCCTAACAACACCTTACAACACCGTACGGTATCTTAAAACTCCATAATAAACCTAATGATTTCGTCTGACTCCTTTGAACATCGACGACAACTCAGGACATCTTATGACACTATATGCACATTAGCACCTTGAAAAGAAAGTTAGTATAATGTAGGACGCCTTACAATTCCTAACAACAACTTAAAACACCTTACGAAACCTTAAAACTCGATAATAAACCTAATGAATTCGTTGAAGTCGTTTGAACATCGTACGATAACTCTACACATGTGACGACTCTTATGCGACATTAGCTACATGAAAAGCACGTTATAATAATGTACGGTGCGTTACAACTCCTATGAACACCTTACATCACCGTACGAAACTTTAAAACTCCATAATAAACCTAATAAACTCGTCCGAGTCCTTTGAACGTCATACGGCAACTTAACCCATCTTACGACTCTGTATGTCATATTAGCATCTAGAAAAGCACGTTAGTATAATGTTCGACGCCTTACAACTCCTAACAACACCTTACCACACCGTACGGTATCTTAAAACTCCATAATAAACCTAATGATTTCGTCTGACTCCTTTGAACATCGACGACAACTCAGGACATCTTATGACTCTATATGCACATTAGCACCTTGAAAAGAAAGTTAGTATAATGTAGGACGCCTTACAATTCCTAACAAAAACATAAAACACCTTACGAAACCTTAAGACTCGATAATAAACCTAATGGATTCGTTGAAGTCGTTTGAACATCGTACGATAACTCTACACATGTTACGAATCTTATGCGACATTAGCTACATGAAAAGCGTGTTCGAATAATGTAGGGTGCGTTACAACTCCTATGAACACCTTACATCACCGTACGAAACTTTAAAACTCCATAATAAACCTATTGAATTCGTCCGAGTCCTTTGAACGTCATACGGCAACTTAACCCATCTTACGACTGTGTATGCCATATTAGCATCTAGAAAAGCACGTTAGTATAATGTACGACGCCTTACAACTCCTAAAAACACCTTACAACACCGTACGATAACTTAAAACTCCATAATAAACCTAATGATTTTGTCTGACTCCTTTGAACATCGTACGACAACTCAGGACATCTTATGACACTATATGCACATTAGCACCTGGAAAAGAAAGTTAGTATAATGTAGGACGCCATACAATTCCTAACAACAACTTAAAACACCTTACGAAACCTTAAAACTCGATAATAAACCTAATGAATTCGTTGAAGTCGTTTGAACATCGTACGATAACTCAACACATGTTACGACTCTTATGCGACATTAGCTACATGAAAAGCACGTTATAATGATGTACGGTGCGTTACAACTCCTATGAACACCTTACATCACCGTACGAAACTTTAAGACTCCATAATAAACCTAAAGAATTCGTACGAGTCCTTTGAACGTCATACGACAACTTAACGCATCTTACGAATCTATATGCCATATTAGCACCTAGAAAAGCACGTTAGTATAATGTTCGACGCCTTTCAACTCCTAACAACACCCTACAACACCGTACGGTATCTTAAAACTCCATAATAAACCTAATGATTTCGTCTGACTCCTTTGAACATCGACGACAACTCAGGACATCTTATGACACTATATGCACATTAGCACCTTGAAAAGAAAGTTAGTATAATGTAGGACGCCTTACAATTCCTAACAACAACTTAAAACACCTTACGAAACCTTAAAACTCGATAATAAACCTAATGAATTCGTTGAAGTCGTTTGAACATCGTACGATAACTCAACACATGTTACGACTCTTATGCGACATTAGCTACATGAAAAGCACGTTATAATAATGTACGGTGCGTTACAACTCCTATGAACACCTTACATCACCGTACGAAACTTTAAGACTCCATAATAAACCTAAAGAATTCGTACGAGTCCTTTGAACGTCATACGACAACTTAACGCATCTTACGAATCTATATGCCATATTAGCACCTAGAAAAGCACGTTAGTATAATGTTCGACGCCTTTCAACTCCTAACAACACCTTACAACACCGTACGGTATCTTAAAACTCCATAATAAACCTAATGATTTCGTCTGACTCCTTTGAACATCGACGACAACTCAGGACATCTTATGACACTATATGCACATTAGCACCTTGAAAAGAAAGTTAGTATAATGTAGGACGCCTTACAATTCCTAACAACAACTTAAAACACCTTACGAAACCTTAAAACTCGATAATAAACCTAATGAATTCGTTGAAGTCGTTTGAACATCGTACGATAACTCTACACATGTGACGACTCTTATGCGACATTAGCTACATGAAAAGCACGTTATAATAATGTACGGTGCGTTACAACTCCTATGAACACCTTACATCACCGTACGAAACTTTAAAACTCCATAATAAACCTAATAAACTCGTCCGAGTCCTTTGAACGTCATACGGCAACTTAACCCATCTTACGACTCTGTATGTCATATTAGCATCTAGAAAAGCACGTTAGTATAATGTTCGACGCCTTACAACTCCTAACAACACCTTACCACACCGTACGGTATCTTAAAACTCCATAATAAACCTAATGATTTCGTCTGACTCCTTTGAACATCGACGACAACTCAGGACATCTTATGACTCTATATGCACATTAGCACCTTGAAAAGAAAGTTAGTATAATGTAGGACGCCTTACAATTCCTAACAAAAACATAAAACACCTTACGAAACCTTAAAACTCGATAATAAACCTAATGGATTCGTTGAAGTCGTTTGAACATCGTACGATAACTCTACACATGTTACGAATCTTATGCGACATTAGCTACATGAAAAGCGCGTTCGAATAATGTAGGGTGCGTTACAACTCCTATGAACACCTTACATCACCGTACGAAACTTTAAAACTCCATAATAAACCTATTGAATTCGTCCGAGTCCTTTGAACGTCATACGGCAACTTAACCCATCTTACGACTGTGTATGCCATATTAGCATCTAGAAAAGCGCGTTAGTATAATGTACGACGCCTTACAACTCCTAAAAACACCTTACAACACCGTACGATAACTTAAAACTCCATAATAAACCTAATGATTTTGTCTGACTCCTTTGAACATCGTACGACAACTCAGGACATCTTATGACACTATATGCACATTAGCACCTGGAAAAGAAAGTTAGTATAATGTAGGACGCCATACAATTCCTAACAACAACTTAAAACACCTTACGAAACCTTAAAACTCGATAATAAACCTAATGAATTCGTTGAAGTCGTTTGAACATCGTACGATAACTCAACACATGTTACGACTCTTATGCGACATTAGCTACATGAAAAGCACGTTATAATGATGTACGGTGCGTTACAACTCCTATGAACACCTTACATCACCGTACGAAACTTTAAGACTCCATAATAAACCTAAAGAATTCGTACGAGTCCTTTGAACGTCATACGACAACTTAACGCATCTTACGAATCTATATGCCATATTAGCACCTAGAAAAGCACGTTAGTATAATGTTCGACGCCTTTCAACTCCTAACAACACCCTACAACACCGTACGGTATCTTAAAACTCCATAATAAACCTAATGATTTCGTCTGACTCCTTTGAACATCGACGACAACTCAGGACATCTTATGACACTATATGCACATTAGCACCTTGAAAAGAAAGTTAGTATAATGTAGGACGCCTTACAATTCCTAACAACAACTTAAAACACCTTACGAAACCTTAAAACTCGATAATAAACCTAATGAATTCGTTGAAGTCGTTTGAACATCGTACGATAACTCAACACATGTTACGACTCTTATGCGACATTAGCTACATGAAAAGCACGTTATAATAATGTACGGTGCGTTACAACTCCTATGAACACCTTACATCACCGTACGAAACTTTAAGACTCCATAATAAACCTAAAGAATTCGTACGAGTCCTTTGAACGTCATACGACAACTTAACGCATCTTACGAATCTATATGCCATATTAGCACCTAGAAAAGCACGTTAGTATAATGTTCGACGCCTTTCAACTCCTAACAACACCTTACAACACCGTACGGTATCTTAAAACTCCATAATAAACCTAATGATTTCGTCTGACTCCTTTGAACATCGACGACAACTCAGGACATCTTATGACACTATATGCACATTAGCACCTTGAAAAGAAAGTTAGTATAATGTAGGACGCCTTACAATTCCTAACAACAACTTAAAACACCTTACGAAACCTTAAAACTCGATAATAAACCTAATGAATTCGTTGAAGTCGTTTGAACATCGTACGATAACTCTACACATGTGACGACTCTTATGCGACATTAGCTACATGAAAAGCACGTTATAATAATGTACGGTGCGTTACAACTCCTATGAACACCTTACATCACCGTACGAAACTTTAAAACTCCATAATAAACCTAATAAACTCGTCCGAGTCCTTTGAACGTCATACGGCAACTTAACCCATCTTACGACTCTGTATGTCTTATTAGCATCTAGAAAAGCACGTTAGTATAATGTTCGACGCCTTACAACTCCTAACAACACCTTACCACACCGTACGGTATCTTAAAACTCCAAAATAAACCTAATGATTTCGTCTGACTCCTTTGAACATCGACGACAACTCAGGACATCTTATGACTCTATATGCACATTAGCACCTTGAAAAGAAAATTAGTATAATGTAGGACGCCTTACAATTCCTAACAAAAACATAAAACACCTTACGAAACCTTAAAACTCGATAATAAACCTAATGAATTCGTTGAAGTCGTTTGAACATCGTACGATAACTCTACACATGTTACGAATCTTATGCGACATTAGCTACATGAAAAGCGCGTTCGAATAATGTAGGGTGCGTTACAACTCCTATGAACACCTTACATCACCGTACGAAACTTTAAAACTCCATAATAAACCTATTGAATTCGTCCGAGTCCTTTGAACGTCATACGGCAACTTAACCCATCTTACGACTGTGTATGCCATATTAGCATCTAGAAAAGCACGTTAGTATAATGTACGACGCCTTACAACTCCTAAAAACACCTTACAACACCGTACGATAACTTAAAACTCCATAATAAACCTAATGATTTTGTCTGACTCCTTTGAACATCGTACGACAACTCAGGACATCTTATGACACTATATGCACATTAGCACCTGGAAAAGAAAGTTAGTATAATGTAGGACGCCATACAATTCCTAACAACAACTTAAAACACCTTACGAAACCTTAAAACTCGATAATAAACCTAATGAATTCGTTGAAGTCGTTTGAACATCGTACGATAACTCAACACATGTTACGACTCTTATGCGACATTAGCTACATGAAAAGCACGTTATAATAATGTACGGTGCGTTACAACTCCTATGAACACCTTACATCACCGTACGAAACTTTAAGACTCCATAATAAACCTAAAGAATTCGTACGAGTCCTTTGAACGTCATACGACAACTTAACGCATCTTACGAATCTATATGCCATATTAGCACCTAGAAAAGCACGTTAGTATAATGTTCGACGCCTTTCAACTCCTAACAACACCTTACAACACCGTACGGTATCTTAAAACTCCATAATAAACCTAATGATTTCGTCTGACTCCTTTGAACATCGACGACAACTCAGGACATCTTATGACACTATATGCACATTAGCACCTTGAAAAGAAAGTTAGTATAATGTAGGACGCCTTACAATTCCTAACAACAACTTAAAACACCTTACGAAACCTTAAAACTCGATAATAAACCTAATGAATTCGTTGAAGTCGTTTGAACATCGTACGATAACTCTACACATGTGACGACTCTTATGCGACATTAGCTACATGAAAAGCACGTTATAATAATGTACGGTGCGTTACAACTCCTATGAACACCTTACATCACCGTAAGAAACTTTAAAACTCCATAATAAACCTAATAAATTCGTCCGAGTCCTTTGAACGTCATACGGCAACTTAACCCATCTTACAACTCTGTATGTCATATTAGCATCTAGAAAAGCACGTTAGTATAATGTTCGACGCCTTACAACTCCTAACAACACCTTACCACACCGTACGGTATCTTAAAACTCCATAATAAACCTAATGATTTCGTCTGACTCCTTTGAACATCGACGACAACTCAGGACATCTTATGACTCTATATGCACATTAGCACCTTGAAAAGAAAGTTAGTATAATGTAGGACGCCTTACAATTCCTAACAAAAACATAAAACACCTTACGAAACCTTAAAACTCGATAATAAACCTAATGAATTCGTTGAAGTCGTTTGAACATCGTACGATAACTCTACACATGTTACGAATCTTATGCGACATTAGCTACATGAAAAGCGCGTTCGAATAATGTAGGGTGCGTTACAACTCCTATGAACACCTTACATCACCGTACGAAACTTTAAAACTCCATAATAAACCTATTGAATTCGTCCGAGTCCTTTGAACGTCATACGGCAACTTAACCCATCTTACGACTGTGTATGCCATATTAGCATCTAGAAAAGCACGTTAGTATAATGTACGACGCCTTACAACTCCTAAAAACACCTTACAACACCGTACGATAACTTAAAACTCCATAATAAACCTAATGATTTTGTCTGACTCCTTTGAACATCGTACGACAACTCAGGACATCTTATGACACTATATGCACATTAGCACCTGGAAAAGAAAGTTAGTATAATATAGGACGCCATACAATTCCTAACAACAACTTAAAACACCTTACGAAACCTTAAAACTCGCTAATAAACCTAATGAATTCGTTGAAGTCGTTTGAACATCGTACGATAACTCAACACATGTTACGACTCTTATGCGACATTAGCTACATGAAAAGCACGTTATAATAATGTACGGTGCGTTACAACTCCTATGAACACCTTACATCACCGTACGAAACTTTAAGACTCCATAATAAACCTAAAGAATTCGTACGAGTCCTTTGAACGTCATACGACAACTTAACGCATCTTACGAATCTATATGCCATATTAGCACCAAGAAAAGCACGTTAGTATAATGTTCGACGCCTTTCAACTCCTAACAACACCTTACAACACCGTACGGTATCTTAAAACTCCATAATAAACCTAATGATTTCGTCTGACTCCTTTGAACATCGACGACAACTCAGGACATCTTATGACTCTATATGCACATTAGCACCTTGAAAAGAAAGTTAGTATAATGTAGAACGCCTTACAATTCCTAACAACAACTTAAAACACCTTACGAAACCATAAAACTCGATAATAAACCTAATGAATTCGTTGAAGTCGTTTGAACATCGTACGATAACTCTACACATGTGACGACTCTTATGCGACATTAGCTACATGAAAAGCACGTTAGAATAATGTCGGGAGCGTTACAACTCCTATGAACACCTTTCATCACCATACGAAACTTTAAGACTCCATAATAAACCTAAAGAATTCGTACGAGTCCTTTGAACGTCATACTAAAACTTAACGCATCTTACGAATCTATATGCCATATTAGCACCTAGAAAAGCACGTTAGTATAATGTTCGACGCCTTTCAACTCCTAACAACACCTTACAACACCGTACGGTATCTTAAAACTCCATAATAAACCTAATGATTTCGTCTGACTCCTTTGAACATCGACGACAACTCAGGACATCTTATGACTCTATATGCACATTAGCACCTTGAAAAGAAAGTTAGTATAATGTAGAACGCCTTACAATTCCTAACAACAACTTAAAACACCTTACGAAACCATAAAACTCGATAATAAACCTAATGAATTCGTTGAAGTCGTTTGAACATCGTACGATAACTCTACACATGTGACGACTCTTATGCGACATTAGCTACATGAAAAGCACGTTAGAATAATGTCGGGAGCGTTACAACTCCTATGAACACCTTTCATCACCATACGAAACTTTAAGACTCCATAATAAACCTAAAGAATTCGTACGAGTCCTTTGAACGTCATACTAAAACTTAACGCATCTTACGACTCTGTATGCCATATTAGCACCTAGAAAAGCACGTTAGTATAATGTACGACGCCTTACAACTCCTAACAACACCTTACAACACCGTACGATACCTTAAAACTCCATAATAAACCTAATGATTTCGTCTGACTCCTTTGATCATCGTACGACAACTCAGGACATCTTATGACTCTATATGCACATTAGCACCTTGAAAAGAAAGTTAGTATAATGTAGGAGGCCTTA
The DNA here is from genome assembly GCA_030867185.1 of Tagetes erecta. Lineage (NCBI taxonomy): Eukaryota > Viridiplantae > Streptophyta > Magnoliopsida > Asterales > Asteraceae > Tagetes > Tagetes erecta. Next base: position 29,075,771 of record CM061493.1, on the reverse strand, counting down.
CAATTCCTAACAACAACTTACAACACCTTACGAAACCTTAAAACTCGATAATAAACCTAATGAATTCGTTGAAGTCGTTTGAACATCGTACGATAACTCTACACATGTGACGACTCTTATGCGACATTAGCTACATGAAAAACACGTTAGAATAATGTCAGAAGCGTTACAACTCCTATGAACACCTTACATCACCGTACGAAACTTTAAAACTCCATAATAAACCTAAAGAATTCGTCCGAGTCCTTTGAACGTCATACGACAACTTAACGCATCTTACGACTCTGTATGCCATATTAGCACCTAGAAAAGCACGTTAGTATAATGTACGACGCCTTACAACTCCTAACAACACCTTACAACACCGTACGATACCTTAAAACTCAGTAATAAACCTAATGATTTCGTCTGACTCCTTTGATCATCGTACGACAACTCAGGACATCTTATGACTCTATATGCACATTAGCACCTTGAAAAGAAAGTTAGTATAATGTAGGAGGCCTTACAATTCCTAACAACAACTTAAAACACCTTACGAAACCTTAAAACTCGATAATAAACCTAATGAATTCGTTGAAGTCGTTTGAACATCGTACGATAACTATACACATGTGACGACTCTTATGCGACATTAGCTACATGAAAAGCACGTTAGAATAATGTCGGAAGCGTTACAACTCCTATGAACACCTTACATCACCGTACGAAACTTTAAAACTCCATAATAAACCTAAAGAATTCGTCCGAGTCCTTTGAACGTCATACGACAACTTAACGCATCTTACTACTTTGTATGCCATATTAGCACCTAGAAAAGCACGTTAGTATAATGTACGACGCCTTACAACTCCTAACAACACCTTACAACACCGTACGATACCTTAAAACTCCATAATAAACCTAATGATTTCGTCTGACTCCTTTGATCATCGTACGACAACTCAGGACATCTTATGACTCTATATGCACATTAGCACCTTGAAAAGAAAGTTAGTATAATGTAGGAGGCCTTACAATTCCTAACAACAACTTACAACACCTTACGAAACCTTAAAACTCGATAATAAACCTAATGAATTCGTTGAAGTCGTTTGAACATCGTACGATAACTCTACACATGTGACGACTCTTATGCGACATTAGCTACATGAAAAACACGTTAGAATAATGTCGGAAGCGTTACAACTCCTATGAACACCTTACATCACCGTACGAAACTTTAAAACTCCATAATAAACCTAAAGAAATCGTCCGAGTCCTTTGAACGTCATACGACAACTTAACGCATCTTACGACTCTGTATGCCATATTAGCACCTAGAAAAGCACGTTAGTATAATGTACGACGCCTTACAACTCCTAACAACACCTTACAACACCGTACGATACCTTAAAACTCAGTAATAAACCTAATGATTTCGTCTGACTCCTTTGATCATCGTACGACAACTCAGGACATCTTATGACTCTATATGCACATTAGCACCTTGAAAAGAAAGTTAGTATAATGTAGGAGGCCTTACAAGTCCTAACAACAACTTAAAACACCTTACGAAACCTTAAAACTCGATAATAAACCTAATGAATTCGTTGAAGTCGTTTGAACATCGTACGATAACTATACACATGTGACGACTCTTATGCGACATTAGCTACATGAAAAGCACGTTAGAATAATGTCGGAAGCGTTACAACTCCTATGAACACCTTACATCACCGTACGAAACTTTAAAACTCCATAATAAACCTAAAGAATTCGTCCGAGTCCTTTGAACGTCATACGACAACTTAACGCATCTTACTACTTTGTATGCCATATTAGCACCTAGAAAAGCACGTTAGTATAATGTACGACGCCTTACAACTCCTAACAACACCTTACAACACCGTACGATACCTTAAAACTCCATAATAAACCTAATGATTTCGTCTGACTCCTTTGATCATCGTACGACAACTCAGGACATCTTATGACTCTATATGCACATTAGCACCTTGAAAAGAAAGTTAGTATAATGTAGGAGGCCTTACAATTCCTAACAACAACTTAAAACACCTTACGAAACCTTAAAACTCGATAATAAAAATAATGAATTCGTTGAAGTCGTTATAACATCGTACGATAACTCTACACATGTTACGAATCTTATGCGACATTAGCTACATGAAAAGCGTGTTCGAAAAATCTTGGGTGCGTTACAACTCCTATGAACACCTTACATCACCGTACGAAACTTTAAAACTCCATAATAAACCTAATGAATTCGTCCGTGTCCTTTGAACGTCATACGGCAACTTAACCCATCTTACGACTGTGTATGCCATATTAGCATCTAGAAAAGTACGTTAGTATAATGTACGACGCCTTACAACTCCTAAAATCACCTTACAACACCGTACGATACCTTAAAACTCCATAATAAACCTAATGATTTCGTCTGACTCCTTTGAACATCGTACGACAACTAAGGACATCTTATGACACTATATGCACATTAGCACCTGGAAAAGAAAGTTAGTATAATGTAGGACGCCTTACAATTCCTAACAACAACTTAAAACACCTTACGAAACCTTAAAACTCGATAATAAACCTAATGAATTCGTTGAAGTCGTTTGAACATCGTACGATAACTCTACACATGTTACGACTCTTATGCGACATTAGCTACATGAAAAGCAGGTTAGAATAATGTAGGGTGCGTTACAACTCCTATGAACACCTTACATCACCGTACGAAACTTTAAAACTACAAAATAAACCTAAAGAATTCGTCTGAGTCCTTTGAACATCGTACGACAACTAAGGACATCTTATGACTCTATATGCACATTAGCACCTTGAAAAGCAAGTTAGTATAATTAGGACGCCTTACAATTTCTAACAACACCTTAAAACACCGTACGAAACCTTATAACTTAATAATAAAGCTAATGAAATGCTCGAAGTCCTTTGAACATCGTACGACAACTCAAGACTTGTTAAGACTATGTATGCGACATTAGCTACATGAAAAGCACGTTAGAATAATGTAAGACGCGTTACAACTCCTAAGAACACCTTACGTCACAGTACGAAACTTTAAAACTCCATAATAAACCTAATAAATCTGTCTGATTCCTTTGAACGTCATACGGCAACTTAACCCATCTTACGACAGTGTATGCCATATTAGCATCTAGAAAAGCACGTTAGTATAATGTACGACACCTTACAACTCCTAACAACACCTTACAACACCGTACGATACCTTAAAACTCCATAATAAACATAATGATTTCGTCTGACTCCTTTGAACATCGTACGACAACTCAGGACATCTTATGACTCTATATGCACATTAGCAACTTGAAAAGAAAGTTAGTATAATGTAGGACGCCTTACAATTCCTAACAACAACTTAAAACACCTTACGAAACCTTAAAACTCGATAATAAAACTAATGAATTCGTTGAAGTCGTTTGAACATCGTACGATAACTCTACACATGTTACGAACCTTATGCGACATTAGCTACATGAAAAGCACATTAGAATAATTTAGGGTGCGTTACAACTCCTACGAACACCTTACATCACCGTACGAAACTTTAAAACTCCATAATATACCTAATAAATTCGTCCGAGTCCTTTGAACGTCATACGGAAACTTAACCCATCTTACGACTGTGTATGCCATATTAGCATCTAGAAAAGCACGTTAGTATAATGTACGACGCCTTACAACTCCTAACAACACCTTACAACACCGTATGATACCTTAAAACTCGATAATAAACCTAATGATATCGTCTGACTCCTTTGAACATCGTACGACAACTCAGGACATCTTATGACTCTATATGCACATTAGCACCTTGAAAAGAAAGTTAGTATAATGTAGGAGGCCTTACAATTCCTAACAACAACTTAAAACACCTTACGAAACCTTAAAACTCGATAATAAACCTAATGAATTCGTTGAAGTCGTTTTAACATCGTACGATAACTCTACACATGTTACGACTCTGATGCGACATTAGCTACATGAAAAGCGCGTCCGAATAATGTAGGGTGCGTTACAACTCCTATGAACACCTTACATCACCGTACGAAACTTTAAAACTCCATAATAAACCTAATGAATTCGTCCGAGTATTTTGAACGTCATACGGCAACTTAACCCATCTTACGACTGTGTATGCCATATTAGCATCTAGAAAAGCACGTTAGTATAATGTACGACGCCTTACAACTCCTAAAAACACCTTACAACACCGTACGATACCTTAAAACTCCATAATAAACCTAATGATTTCGTCTGACTCCTTTGAACATCGTACGACAACTCAGGACATCTTATGACACTTTATGCACATTAGCACCTGGAAAAGAAAGTTAGTATAATGTAGGACCCCTTACAATTCCTAACAACAACTTAAAACACCTTACGAAACCTTAAAACTCGATAATAAACCTAATGAATTCGTTGAAGTCGTTTGAACATCGTACGATAACTCTACACATGTTACGACTCTTATGCGACATTAGCTACATGAAAAGCACGTTATAATAATGTACGGTGCGTTACAACTCCTATGAACACCTTACATCACCGTACGAAACTATAAGACTCCATAATAAACCTAAAGAATTCGTACGAGTCCTTTGAACGTCATACGAAAACTTAACGCATCTTACGACTCTATATGCCATATTAGCACCTAGAAAAGCACGTTAGTATAATGTACGACGCCTTACAACTCCTAACAACACCTTACAACACCGTAAGATACCTTAAAACTCCATAATAAACCTAATGATTTCGTCTGACTTCTTTAAACATCGTACGACAACTCAGGACATCTTATGACTCTATATGCACATTAGCACCTTGAAAAGAAAGTTAGTATAATGTAGGAGGCCTTACAATTCCTAACAACAACTTAAAACACCTTACGAAACCTTAAAACTCGATAATAAACCTAATGAATTCGTTGAAGTCGTTTTAACATCGTACGATAACTCTACACATGTTACTACTCTTATGCGACATTAGCTACATGAAAAGCAGGTTAGAATAATGTAGGGTGCGTTACAACTCCTATGAACACTTTACATCACTGTATGAAACTTTAAAACTACAAAATAAACCTAAAGAATTCGTCTGAGTCCTTTGAACGTCATACGGCAACTTAACGCATCTTACGACTCTTTATCCCATATTAGCACCTTGAAAAGCACGTTAGTATATTGTACGACGCCTTACAACTCCTTACAACACTGTACGGAACCTTAAAACTCCATAATAACCTTAATGAATTCGTCTGAGTCCTTTGAACATCGTACGACAACTTAGGACATCTTATGACTCTATATGCACATTAGCATCTTGAAAAGCAAGTTAGTATAATTAGGACGCCTTACAATTTCTAACAACACCTTAAAACACCGTACGAAACCTTATAACTTCATAATAAACCTAATGAAATGGTCGAAGTCCTTTGAACATCGTACGACAACTCAAGACATGTTAAGACTATGTATGCGACATTAGCTACATGAAAAGCACGTTAGAATAATGTCAGACGCGTTACAACTCCTAAGAACACCTTACGTCACAGTACGAAACTTTAAAACTCTATAATAAACCTAATAAATTTGTCCGAGTCCTTTGAACGTCATACGGCAACTTAACCCATCTTACGACAGTGTATGCCATATTAGCATCTAGAAAAGCACGTTAGTATAATGTACGACGCCTTACAACTCCTCACAACACCTTACAACACCGTACGATACCTTAAAACTCCATAATAAACATAATGATTTCGTCTGACTCATTTGAACATCGTACGACAACTCAGGACATCTTATGACTCTATATGCACATTAGCACCTTGAAATGAAAGTTAGTATAATGTAGGACGCCTCACAATTCCTAACAACAACTTAAAACACCTTATGAAACCTTAAAACTCGATAATAAACCTAATGAATTCGTTGAAGTCGTTTGAACATCGTACGATAACTCTACACATGTTACGAATCTTATGCGACATTAGCTACATGAAAAGCACGTTAGAATAATGTAGGGTGCATTACAACTCCTATGAACACCTTACATCACCGTACGAAACTTTAAAACTCCATAATATACCTAATAAATTCGTCCGAGTCCTTTGAACGTCATACGGAAACTTAACCCATCTTACGACTGTGTATGCCATATTAGCATCTAGAAAAGCACGTTAGTATAATGTACGACGCCTTACAACTCCTAACAACACCTTACAACACCGTATGATACCTTAAAACTCCATAATAAACCTAATGATTTCGTCTGACTCCTTTGAACATCGTACGACAACTGAGGACATCTTATGACTCTTTATGCACATTAGCACCTTGAAAAGAAAGTTAGTATAATGTAGGACTCCTTACAATTCCTAACAACAACATAAAACACCTTACGAAACCTTAAAACTCGATAATAAACCTAATGAATTCGTTGAAGTTGTTTGAACATCGTACGATAACTCTGCACATGTTACGACTCTTATGCGACATTAGCTACATGAAAAGCATGTTAGAATAATGTAGGGTGCGTTACAACTCCTATGAACACCTTACATCACCGTACGAAACTTTAAAACTCCATAATAAACCTAAAGAATTCGTCCGAGTCCTTTGAACGTCATACGGCAACTTAACGCATCTTACGACTCTTTATCCCATATTAGCACCTTGAAAAGCACGTTAGTATATTGTACGACGCCTTACAACTCCTTACAACACTGTACGAAACCTTAAAACTCCATAATAACCCTAATGAATTCGTCTGAGTCCTTTGAACATCGTACGACAACTTAGGACATCTTATGACTCTATATGCACATTAGCATCTTGAAAAGCAAGTTAGTATAATTAGGACGCCTTACAATTTCTAACAACACCTTAAAACACCGTACGAAACCTTATAACTTCATAATAAACCTAATGAAATGGTCGATGTCCTTTGAACATCGTACGACAACTCAAGACATGTTAAGACTATGTATGCGACATTAGCTACATGAAAAGCACGTTAGAATAATGTCAGACGCGTTACAACTCCTAAGAACACCTTACGTCACAGTACGAAACTTTAAAACTCTATAATAAACCTAATAAATTTGTCCGAGTCCTTTGAACGTCATACGGCAACTTAACCCATCTTACGACAGTGTATGCCATATTAGCATCTAGAAAAGCACGTTAGTATAATGTACGACGCCTTACAACTCCTAACAACACCTTACAACACCGTACGATACCTTAAAACTCCATAATAAACATAATGATTTCGTCTGACTCCTTTGAACATCGTACGACAACTGAGGACATCTTATGACTCTATATGCACATTAGCACCTTGAAAAGAAAGTTAGTATAATGTAGGACGCCTTACAATTCCTAACAACAACATAAAACACCTTACGAAACCTTAAAACTCGATAATAAACCTAATGAATTCGTTGAAGTTGTTTGAACATCGTACGATAACTTTGCACATGTTACGACTCTTATGCGACATTAGCTACATGAAAAGCATGTTAGAATAATGTAGGGTGCGTTACAACTCCTATGAACACCTTACATCACCGTACGAAACTTTAAAACTCCATAATAAACCTAAAGAATTCGTCCGAGTCCTTTGAACGTCATACGGCAACATAACGCATCTTACGACTCTGTATGCGATATTAGCACCTACAAAAGCACGTTAGTATAATGTACGACGCCTTACAACTCCTAACAACACATTACAACACAGTACGATATCTTAAAACTCCATAATAAACCTAATGATTTCGTCTGACTCCTTTAAATATCGTACGAAAACTCAGGACATCTTATGACTCTATATGCACATTAGCACCTTGAAAAGAAAGTTAGTATAATGCAGGACGCCTTACAATTCCTAACAACAACATAAAACACCTTACGAAACCTTAAAACTCGATAATAAACCTAATGAATTGGTTGAAGTCGTTTGAACATCGTACGATAACTCTGCACATGTTACGACTCTTATGCGACATTAGCTACATGAAAAGCATGTTAGAATAATGTAGGGTGCGTTACAACTCCTATGAACACCTTACATCACCGTACGAAACTTTAAAACTCCATAATAAACCTAAAGAATTCGTCCGAGTCCTTTGAACGTCATACGGCAACTTAACGCATCTTACGACTGTGTATGCCATATTAGCACCTAGAAAAGCACGTTAGTATAATGTACGACGCCTTACAACTCCTAACAACACCTTACAACACAGTACGATACCTTAAAACTCCATTATAAACCTAATGATTTCGTCTGACTCCTTTAAACATCGTACGACAACTCAGGACATCTTATGACTCTATATGCACATTAGCACCTTGAAAAGAAGGTTAGTATAATGTAGGAGGCCTTACAATTCCTAACAACAACTTAAAACACCTTACGAAACCTTAAAACTCGATAATAAACCTAATGAATTCGTTGAAGTCGTTTGAACATCGTACGATAACTCTACACATGTTACGAATCTTATGCGACATTAGCTACATGAAAAGCACGTTAGAATAATGTAGGGTGCGTTACAACTCCTATGAACACCTTACATCACCGTACGAAACTTTAAAACTCCATAATAAACCTAATGAATTCATCCGAGTCCTTTGAACGTCATACTGCAACTTAACCCATCTTACGACTGTGTATGCCATATTAGCATCTAGAAAAGCACGTTAGTATAATGTACGACGCCTTACAACTCCTAACAACACCTTACAACACCGTACGATACCTTAAAACTCCATAATAAACCTAATGATTTCGTCTGACTCCTTTGAACATCGTACGACAACTGAGGACATCTTATGACTCTATATGCACATTAGCACCTTGAAAAGAAAGTTAGTATAATGTAGGACGCCTTACAATTCCTAACAACAACATAAAACACCTTACGAAACCTTAAAACTCGATAATAAACCTAATGAATTGGTTGAAGTCGTTTGAACATCGTACGATAACTTTGCACATGTTACGACTCTTATGCGACATTAGCTACATGAAAAGCATGTTAGAATAATGTAGGGTGCGTTACAACTCCTATGAACACCTTACATCACCGTACGAAACTTTAAAACTCCATAATAAACCTAAAGAATTCGTCCGAGTCCTTTGAACGTCATACGACAACTTAACGCATCTTACGACTGTGTATGCCATATTAGCACCTAGAAAAGCACGTTAGTATAATGTACGACGCCTTACAAGTCCTAACAACACATTACAACACAGTACGATACCTTAAAACTCCATAATAAACCTAATGATTTCGTCTGACTCCTTTAAACATCGTACGACAACTCAGGACATCTTATGACTCTATATGCACATTAGCACCTTGAAAAGAAGGTTAGTATAATGTAGGAGGCCTTACAATTCCTAACAACAACTTAAAACACCTTACGAAACCTTAAAACTCGATAATAAACATAATGAATTCGTTGAAGTCGTTTGAACATCGTACGATAACTCTACACATGTTACGACTCTTATGCGACATTAGCTACATGAAAAGCACGTTAGAATAATGTAGGGTGCGTTACAACTCCTATGAACACCTTACATCCCCGTACGAAACTTTAAAACTCCATAATAAACCTAATGAATTCGTCTGTGTCCTTTGGACGTCATACGGCAACTTAACGCAGCCTCCGAATCTTTATCCCATATTAGCACCTTGAAAAGCACGTTAGTATATTGTACGACGCCTTACAACTCCTTATAACACAGTACGATACCTTAAAACTCCATAATAAACCTAATGATTTCGTCTGACTCCTTTAAACATCGTACGACAACTCAGGACATCTTATGACTCTATATGCATATTAGCACCTTGAAAAGAAAGTTAGTATAATGTAGGAGGCCTTACAATTCCTTACAACAACTTAAAACACCTTACGAAACCTTATAACTTCATAATAAACCTAACGAAATGGTCGAAGTCCTTTGAACATCGTACGACAACTCTACACATGTTACGACTCTTATGCGACATTAGCTACATGAAAAGCACGTTAGAATAATGTAGGGTGCGTTACAACTCCTATGAACACCTTACATCCCAGTACGAAACTTTAAAACTCCATAATAAACCTAATGAATTCGTCTGAGTCCTTTGAACGTCATACGGCAACTTAACGCATCTTCCGACTCTTTATCCCATATTAGCACCTTGAAAAGCACGTTAGTATATTGTACGACGCCTTACAACTCCTTACAACACTGTACGAAACCTTAAAACTCCATAATAACCCTAATGAATTCGTCCGATTCCTTTGAACATCGTACCACAACTTAGAACATCTTATGACTCTAAATGCACATTAGCACCTTGAAAAGCATGTTAGTATAATTAGGACGCCTTACAATTTCTAACAACACCTTAAAACAGCGTACGAAACCTTATAACTTCATAATAAACCTAATGAAATTGTCGAAGTCCTTTGAACATCGTACGACAACTAAAGACATGTTAAGACTCTGTATGCGACATTAGCTACATAAAAAGCACGTTAGAATAATATAAGACGCGTTACAACTCCTAAGAACACCTTACATCACCGTACGAAACTTTAAAACTCCATAATAAACCTAATAAACTCGTCCGAGTCCTTTGAACGTCATACGGCAACTTAACACATCTTACGATTCTGTATGCCATATTAGGTCCTAGAAAAGCACGTTAGTATAATGTACGACGCCTTACAACTCCTAACAACACCTTACAACACCGTATGATACCTTAAAACTCCTTAATAAACCTATTGATTTCGTCTGACTCCTTTGAATATCGTAAGACAACTCAGGACATCTTATGACTCTATATGCACATTAGCACCTTGAAAAGCAAGTTAGAATAACGTAGGACGCCTTACAATTCCTAACAACACCTTCAAACACCTTACGCCTTACAATTCGTATGAGTCCTTTGAACGTCAAACGGCAACTTAACGCATCTTACGACTCTTTATCCCATATTAGCACCTTGAAAAGCACGTTAGTATATTGTACGACGCCTTACAACTCCTTACAACACTGTACGAAACCTTAAAACTCCATAATAACCCTAATGAATTCGTCTGAGTCCTTTGAACATCGTACGACAACTTAGGACATCTTATGACTCTATATGCACATTAGCACCTTGAAAAGCATGTTAGTATAATTAGGACGCCTTACAATTCCTAACAACACCTTAAAACACCGTACGAAACCTTATAACTTCATAATAAACCTAATGAAATGGTCGAAGTCCTTTGAACATCGTACGACAACTAAGGACATGTTAAGACTCTGTATGCGACATTAGCTACATGAAAAGCAAGTTGGAATAATGTAAGACGCGTTACAACTCCTAAGAACACCTTACATCACCGTACGAAACTTTAAAACTCCATAATAAACCTAATAAACTCGTCCGAGTCCTTTGAACGTCATACGGCAACTTAACACATCTTAAGATTCTGTATGCCATATTAGCTCCTAGAAATGCACGTTAGTATAATGTACGACGCCTTACAACTCCTAACAACACCTTACAACACTGTATGATACCTTAAAACTCCTTAATAAACCTAATGATTTCGTCTGACTCCTTTGAATATCGTAAGACAACTCAGGACATCTTATGACTCTATATGCACATTAGCACCTTGAAAAGCAAGTTAGTATAACGTAGGACGCCTTACAATTCCTAACAACACCTTCAAACACCTTACGCCTTACAATTCGTCTGAGTCCTTTGAACGTCATACGGCAACTTAACGCATCTTACGACTCTTTATCCCATATTAGCACCTTGAAAAGCACGTTAGTATATTGTACGACGCCTTACAACTCCTTACAACGCTGTACGAAACCTTAAGACTCCATAATAACCCTAATGAATTCGTCTGAGTCCTTTGAACATCGTACGACAACTTAGGACATCTTATGACTCTATATGCACATTAGCACCTTGAAAAGCATGTTAGTATAATTAGGACGCCTTACAATTCCTAACAACACCTTAAAACACCGTACGGAACCTTATAACTTCATAATAAACCTAATGAAATGGTCGAAGTCCCTTGAACATCGTATGACAACTAAGGACATGTTAAGACTCTGTATGCGACATTAGCTACATGAAAAGCAAGTTAGAATAATGTAAGACGCGTTACAACTCCTAAGAACACCTTATATCACCGTACGAAACTTTAAAACTCCATAATAAACCTAATAAACTCGTCCGAGTCCTTTGAACGTCATACGACAACTTAACACATCTTAAGATTCTGTATGCCATATTAGCTCCTAGAAATGCACGTTAGTATAATGTACGACGCCTTACAACTCCTAACAACACCTTACAACACTGTATGATACCTTAAAACTCCTTAATAAACCTAATGATTTCGTCTGACTCCTTTGAATATCGTAAGACAACTCAGGACATCTTATGACTCTATATGCACATTAGCACCTTGAAAAGCAAGTTAGTATAACGTAGGACGCCTTACAATTCCTAACAACACCTTCAAACACCTTACGCCTTACAATTCGTCTGAGTCCATTGAACGTCATACGGCAACTTAACGCATCTTACGACTCTTTATCCCATATTAGCACCTTGAAAAGCACGTTAGTATATTGTACGACGCCTTACAACTCCTTACAACACTGTACGAAACCTTAAAACTCCATAATAATCCTAATGAATTCGTCTGAGTCCTTTGAACATCGTACGACAACTTAGGACATCTTATGACTCTATATGCACATTAGCACCTTGAAAAGCATGTTAGTATAATTAGGACGCCTTACAATTCCTAACAACACCTTAAAACACCGTACGAAACCTTATAACTTCATAATAAACCTAATGAAATGGTCGAAGTCCTTTGAACATCGTACGACAACTAAAGACATGTTAAGACTCTGTATGCGACATTAGCTACATGAAAAGCACGTTAGAATAATGTAAGACGCGTTACAACTCCTAAGAACACCTTACATCACCGTACGAAACTTTAAAACTCCATAATAAACCTAATAAACTCGTCCGAGTCCTTTGAACGTCATACGGCAACTTAACACATCTTACGATTCTGTATGCCATATTAGCTCCTAGAAAAACACGTTAGTATAATGTACGACGCCTTACAACTCCTAACAACACCTTACAACACCGTATTATACCTTAAAAGTCCTTAATAAACCTAATGATTTCGTCTGACTCCTTTGAATATCGTAAGACAACTCAGGACATCTTATGACTCTATATGCACATTAGCACCTTGAAAAGCAAGTTAGTATAACGTAGGACGCCTTACAATTCCTAACAACACCTTCAAACACCTTTCGAAATCTTAAAACTCGATAATAAACCTAATGAATTCGTTGAAGTCCTTTGAACATCGTACGATAACTCAAGACATGTTACCACTCTTATGCGACATTAGCTACATGAAAAGCATGTTTGAATAATGTAGGGTGCGTGACAACTCCTATGAACACCTTACATCATCGTACGAAACTTTAAAACTCCATAATAAATCTAATGAATGCGTCTGAGTCCTTTGAACGTCATACAGCAACTTAACGCATCTTACGACTCTTTATCCCATATTAGCACCTTGAAAAGCACGTTAGTATATTGTACGACGCCTTACAACTCACTACAACACTGTACGAAATCTTAAAACTCCATAATAACCCTAATGAATTCGTCTGAGTCCTTTGAACATCATACGACAACTTAGGACATCTTATGACTCTATATGCACATTAGCACCTTGAAAAGCGAGTTAGTATAATTAGGACGCCTTACAATTCCTAACAACACCTTAAAGCACCGTACGAAACCTTATAACTTCATAATAAACCTAATGAAATGGTCGAAGTCCTTTGAACATCGTACGATAACTCAAGACATGTTAAGACTCTATATTCGACATTAGTTACATGAAAAGCACGTTAGAATAATGTAAGACGCGTTACAACTCCTAAGAACACCTTACAACACCGTACGAAACTTTAAAACTCCATAATAAACCTAATAAATTTGTCCGAGTCCTTTGAACGTCATACGGCAACTTAACGCATCTTTCGACTCTGTATGCCATATTAGCACCTAGAAAAGCACTTTAGTATAATGTACGACGCCTTACAACTCCTAACAACGCCTTACAACACCGTACGATACCTTAAAACTCCATAATAAACCTAATGATTTCGTCTGACTCCTTTGAACATCGTACGACAACTCATGACATGTTATGACTCTATATGCACATTAGCACCTGGAAAAGATAGTTAGTATAATGTAGGACTCCTTACAATTCCTAACAACAACTTAAAACAACTTACGAAACCTTAAAACTCGATAATAAACCTAATGAATTCGTTGAAGTCGTTTGAACATCGTACGATAACTCTACACATGTTACAACTCTTATGCGACATTAGCTACATGAAAAGCACGTTAGAATAATGTAGGGTGCAATACAACTCCTATGAACACCTTACATCACCGTACGAAACTTTAAAACTCCATAATAAACCTAATGAATTCGTCCGAGTCCTTTGAACGTCATACGGCAACTTAACGCATCTTACAACTCTGTATGCCAGATTAGCACCTAGAAAAGCACGTTAGTATAATGTACGACGCCTTACAACTCCGAACAACACCTTACAACACCATACGATACCTTAAAACTCCATAATAAACCTAATGATTTCGTCTGACTCCTTTGAACATCGTACGACATCTCAGGACATCTTATGACTCTATATGCACATTAGCATTTTGAAAAGAAAGTTAGTATAATGTAGGACGCCTTACAATTCCTAACAACAACTTAAAACACCTTACGAAACCTTAAAACTCGATAATAAAACTAATGAATTCGTTGAAGTCGTTTGAACATCGTACGATAACTCTACACATGTTACGACTCTTATGCGACATTAGCTACATGAAAAGCACGTTAGAATAATGTAGTGTGCGTTACAACTCCTATGAACACCTTACATCACCGTACGAAACTTTAAAACTCCATAATAAACCTAATGAATTCGTCCGAGTCCTTTGAACGTCATACGGCAACTTAACGCATCTTACGACTCTTTATCCCATATTAGCACCTTGAAAAGCATGTTAGTATATTGTACGACGCCTTACAACTCCTTACAACACAGTACGAAACCTTAAAACTCCATAATAAACCTAATGAATTCGTCTGAGTCCTTTGAACATCGTACGACAACTTATGACTCTATATGCACATTAGCACCTTGAAAAGCATGTTAGTATAATTAGGACGCCTTACAATTCCTAACAACACCTTAAAACACCGTACGAAACCTTACAACTTCATAATAAACCTAATGAAATGGTCGAAGTCCTTTGAACATCGTACGACCACTCAAGAGATGTTAAGACTCTGTATGCGACATTAGCTACATGAAAAGCATGTTAGAATAATGTAAGACTTCTTCATTACCCGGCTGTATAGTATACATTTGTCACCCGGCTTGATATCTATGACCTTTACCCGGCTGTATAGTATCATACCTTTTCACGGCAACAAGACTTCTTCATTACCCGGCTGTATAGTATACATTTGTCACCCGGCTTGATATCTATGACCTTTACCCGGCTGTATTTGACATGATCATTGCCCGGCAGTACAGTGGTCATAACATCTTCACCTATTTCCTCAATCACCCGGCAAGTATCAGACTTACAACTTTACCCGGCTGAATAGTTCTTTACCCGGCTGCACAGTTGTATCTGATATCTTTACCCGGCAATAACACTTGAATAATTTTCTTCACTTTTCACGTCTGTTGACTTTATCAACGTCATTTGTTGCACCTGCAACATTCTCCGACATATTAATTAGACAAGATATCCTTAAAAAGAATGTTTGTCATATTAATTATCAAACAATATTAAACATTGCAACAAATTAATTTTCAATTAAAATTCATTTTTCTTTTTCTTTTTCAAAAATGTTTTTGCACAACCAATTTCTCTATATCCCGAAGCAATTTCTTAAAAACAAATTACAAGACTTTGGGTTTGTTTTTAACACATCCAATACCTTTGCTTTTCATAACTTATAATCTTGTTCATTCAAAACACACTTATTCAAAACAAAATATTTTTGGATTTTTGTAGATATTTTTCTTCAATTTATTCTCCCCCTAAACTTGAAATTTCTTGAAATTTTTAAGTTTAACAAGGATGTTGATGTGTCAATAATGATTCCATATGCCTACACACAAAGCACACACATTAAAATAAATACATATGCAATGCAATGAATCAAAATATCGCAGTGAGATCATACCACACATTATCTGAACATGTTTTGCGAGTTTTGAATAGACATTTGACTTATGCTTGATTGAGTGATGATATGAAAACATACCAATTAGCTCGAGTTGACACACTTACTTTTTCAGTATCATGATGATATTTAAGGTTCGATTAGAATGACTTATGTGACCCACATGTATACATATGTCAACATATTTCCTTATCAATCATTACCTGAATGCTTTATTGCACAAAGCCTGGTCACTTACAGTCATACACAGTGTGGAATATGGGTTCTATTCGGATTTGGTCCACTTTGGGACTTCTTTTTAATTCCAACTTTGGGAATTTTTCTTTCCTATCGTTCCCCTTGGGAATCTTCTGAATTCCATTTTGGAATTTTTGTTTGGTGTCGGTCCACATTTGGGACTCTTTTTGTTCCTTTTGGAATCTTTTGCTGCACCTTGAAGCTCAAAAGAGACTTCGTGTGAGACTTCAGGTCTGTGGGTACCACAACAAAGAAGCTCACGATGCGGTTCATCACACTGAATACACTGCATCGTTACCCGATCATGCACAACTATCATCACAAGCAATGTATCAAAAGACATATATCTACACATGTATAACAATGGAACTTAACACAAAGATCATTAAGTTTATGTTTGTCAACAATCAACTTACTTGTTCAGTCTAATTGCCTGAGCTGTCTAGCACATCAATTAACATTTATCAGTCTTTATTAAAAATGATGTAACAAATAATGTCTAGTGTATCTATCATTTCTCACTTTTCGCAATATAGATTCTTATGACATGATATTTTCTTTTCTTTTTGCTTTTATATTTTGTTTTAGCTTTTCTATTTTCTTTTTCATGCACACACACAATGCAAAACATAAAATAAAAGGCAAAGGAATCAATACTTAACATCAACTTATTATATTTTTGGCTTTTATATTTTCTGATTTTTCTTTTGATTTTCGAAAAATAGAATCAATCATGATTGATTAATCCTATGGATTGAATTAAAAATTCAAACCGGCCTGACAAAAATGATTTTGTGAAAAGATCTGCCAGTTGTTTGTCGGTATGAACTTTAATCAAGATTATTAAACCTTTTTCAGAGTTGTCTCTTAAAAAGTGATATCTAATTTCGATGTGTTTGGTTTTAGAATGTTGAACAGGATTAGCAGTTATAAACATAGCAGCAGTATTGTCTATGTAAATAGGAGTTTTCAGAAAGTTAAAACCGTAGTCCAGCAATTGATTTTGTAACCATAAAACCTGAGAACATCCTGCAGATGCAGCGATATACTCTGCTTCAGCAGTGGATACAGAAACATTGGTCTGCTTCTTGCATTGCCAAGAGACAAGCCTTGGACCCAAAAATTGACAACCACCAGTAGTCGATTTCCTGTCAAGAGCACAACCACCAAAATCACTGTCAGAA
Source organism: Tagetes erecta (assembly GCA_030867185.1). Classification (NCBI taxonomy): domain Eukaryota; kingdom Viridiplantae; phylum Streptophyta; class Magnoliopsida; order Asterales; family Asteraceae; genus Tagetes; species Tagetes erecta. Next base: position 29,057,917 of record CM061493.1, on the reverse strand, counting down.
TAGCTATATAATTCAAAATTTCCTTCATAAGGATACCATAAACCAAGATTTGGTTTCCCTTTGAGATATCTGAATATACGCTTCACAGCAACAAGATGCGACTCTTTCGGATCTGACTGGTATCTGGCGCATACACACACAGCGTACATGATATCAGGTCTTGATGCAGTAAGATACATCAGAGAGCCGATCATTGATCTGTATAGTGTCTGATCAACTGATTTGCCTTTCGGATCCGGTTGTATCTTGCAGTTCACATCAGAAGGAGTTCGAATAGTTTGGCAATCTTGCATCTTGAACTTCTTCAGCAACTTCTCAACAAATTTTGATTGGTTGATAAAAATCCCGTCAGCAGACTGTTTCACTTGTAATCCCAGAAAGAAATTAATCTCCCCCATCGAACTCATCTGAAATCTTGACTTCATGATTTCTTCAAATTCTTTGCACATGGACTCACTGGTTGAACCGAAGATAATATCGTCCACATAAACTTGAACGCACAATAAATCATTATTATCCCTCTTCATAAATAAAGTTGGATCAATCTGACCTCTTGTAAATCCATGTTCTAGTAAATGCTTGGATAATGTCTCATACCAAATTCTAGGAGCTTGATGTAGACCGTAAAGAGCTTTACTTAACTTGTATACACGATGCGGATAGTCAGGATCTTCAAAACCCGGGGGTTGTCTGACATAAACATCATCTGTAATAGGTCCATACAAGAAAGCACCTTTGACGTCCATTTGGAATACCTTAAACTTCATGAAAGACGCATATGCAAGAAAAACGCGTATGGCTTCAAGTCTTGCGACCGGAGCAAACACCTCTTCATAATCAATGCCTTCTTCCTGAGTGTATCCCTGTGCAATCAGTCTTGCTTTGTTTCTCACAACAATGCCACGTTCGTCTGGCTTGTTTTTGTACAACCATCTTGTACCTATCGCATTCTCTCCTTCAGGTAAGTCCACAAGTTTCCAAACTTCCTGTTTGCGAAACTGAAGCAATTCCTCTTGCATGGCTTCAATCCAACTGTTGTCTTGCAACGCCTCTGGAATATTCTTTGGCACCACTTGAGATAGAAAACACGAGTAAAGACACACATTTGCTTGCTCTGTCTGACTTCTTGTAGTTCTCTGATTCAACGGCCCAATAATCTGAGAAACGGGATGTTTCTTGTGAATTCGATGAATAGGAATATCACCTCCTTGCACTTGAGTTTCCAGATTAGAAGTATTCAGATTTGGTAGATCTTGTAGTATGGATGAAGTATGCGGTGTGAAATTCGGGACTTGATCCGGTGAATTGATGAAGTAATCGAATGATTCAGGAATAACTTCAACATTCGGATCCGATGATGGTTGATTTTGAACGGAACCACCATCATTAGGAGACATTTGTGAATTCACATTTTCTTCATGATTGTTTGATTCTTGATCTTCTTGCGAACCAGAAGGACCCGGAGCTTGACTGGATTTGACATGATCAGGATTGTGAAAAGACATAAATGGATATTCAGAGTTGAGATTTCCATCTTCGTCATTATCAGAATCGTCACTAAAGCTTCCTAAGTCACCTGATTCCTTCCTTGTTTTTCTTGAAAAATCAAATAAGTTAGAATTGAAAGATCTAGATAACGAATCCAAATCAAATAACCATTCGGGACCATGAGCCACTAACGGAAACGAATTTTCTAAAAACTTGACGTTGATAGTTTCAATAACAGTATTTGTTTTGCTATTAAAAACTCGATAAGCTTTAGAAACAGACGAATATCCTAGGAAAAATCCATCGTCAGATTTTGACTCAAACTTCCCGAGATGTTCATTTAGATTAAGGATCGAAACTGGACAACCAAATGCTTTCAAGTAAGAAATATTTGGTTTTCTTCCAAACAACAACTCATAAGAAGTTTTCTGTTTATCTTGAACTAATAATGTTCTATTTTGTACAAAACACGCAGTAGCAATAGCTTCATCCCAAAAAGTGATAGGAATTTTGGCATCTGCGAGCATAGATCTTGCAGCTTCAATTAGTGTCCGGTTTTTCCGTTCCGCAACCCCATTTTGTTGAGGCGTTCTTGGAGCACTATACTGACGAGCAATCCCCTTTTCTGCACAAAATAAATCAACATTAGCATTCTTAAATTCAGTTCCATTATCACTTCTTAAAGTTTTAACTTTGCATTCCAATTGATTTTCAATTTTAATGATAAATTCTTTCAATAATTCAGCTGTTTCAGATTTTGCATGCAAAAAATAAACCCATGAAAATCTAGTGAAGTCATCTATGATAACTAAACAATATGATTTTCTGCCGATGCTTTGAACGTTTGTCGGTCCAAAAAGATCCATATGTAGCATCTGCAAAGGTTTTGAAATGGAGTTCTCGAGCTTGGACTTAAAAGACATCCGATGCTGTTTGCCCTTCAAACATGCTGGACAGAGATCAGTTGTGGAGAATTTCTTCGATGGGATTCCCACAGCGTGATTTCCAGTTAACAAACGGTTCATGTTTCTGAAGTTGGAGTGGCCCAGCCGTCTATGCCAAAGCTGACTCTCATCATTTGAAGCATGGGCAATGAGACAGGTTGTTTCGGTATCAGCGTCAATCTGCGACATATCTAACTTGTATACATCACGATCTCTCGGAGCTTTAACCACTACCCACTCATTGTCAATCTTGAAACCTGGTTTAAGAATATAACAGAAAGAATCATCAAATAAAGTTAAATAAGATTTATCACAAATTTGAGATACACTTAGTAAGTTAAAGTTCAACTGTGCACAGTAGTTGACTTTATCAAAACTAATGATCCCATTGGATACTGTTCCTTCTCCTGTTATCTTTCCACCCGCATCACCTCCAAACGCTACGTGAGTACCATTTTTCAGCTTGAAATCCTGAAGTAAGGCATGGTTGCCTGTCATGTGCCGGCTACACCCACTATCAACGAACCACGAGTTGATAGGTCTTCTTGGGCGTACCTGCATTTCAACAAAAACACTCAGTTAGTTTGGTCAACCCAGGCCCACACGGTCTTGGGTTTTCCGAATCTATCTGCAATAGTAACTTGTTGGTATTGAACGTTTTGAAAATTTGTTTCGTTTAAAAGATTTTGATGCTGATAACTTCGCCCATTGGCGTTCAATGATTGCTTTCTCCTCAAAGCAATAAACCTTTCCTCTAGCTTAGGATCAAGGTTATTTTCAAACTTTTGATTCTTAACCATTAAAGCTCTTGGTTTAAAACTGTTAACCTGCACATTCCTTGAAAAGTTAGAAACAGAATTGTTTCGATTGAAATTTCTCAAAACCGGAGAATGACTTTGACTCATATTTTGAAAACCATATGAATTATTTCTTTGAAAGTTTGAATATGGAGTCATTTATCTAGTCGAGTTTGATCGAAAGAAACAATCCTTTGTGTCATGGTTTCTTCTCTCACAGATATCACAAAATTTGTTAAAATAACATTCTTCTGAAGAATGATTTCTTTTGTCACAGAAACTGTAGTACCTGTTAAAGAAACATTCAGCAGTTGCATGATTATATCTATCACAAATTTCACAATGTTTCTTGCTAATCCTAAAGAGCCGATTGTTAACTCTTGATGTGGAACCAAAACGTGATTCATTATCATAGTTGTTCGGTTTTAGATTAACGTTTTTCTGTGGAGTCATTGTTTGTGCTTTTGATTGCATGGGACTTTGGTTCGATTTTAAACTGTTCTGTTTGGTCACCTTTTTGTTTTCAATTCTCTTTTCATTGACAGCGGAAGACTTAGGACCTGAACCTGTTTTCAGACCAGAGTTAGATTTGATTGGAGAATTGATTGGTTTACCATAAGATCCATTTAAATCAAACGTTCCTGCAGACACAAACTTGATTTTCTTTTCTTTTGACACTTTCTTGACAGGTTTAACTTTGTCAGTTTTAACACTTTGAACTTTTGTGTTATCATTCGATTTTAAGACATTTTTGCCTTTTGACTGTTTCATTTCAGATTGATTGTTCATTGTTTTCGATTTTTGCTTCTTAGCATTTGAAACTTCAGTCATGTTCACTTCTTGCTTCTTGATCAACTGAGCTGCAACTTGCGCCTTTTGTTCCTTCTTCCACTTGATGTATTCAGGATCATTGTATCCTGAAAATTCACCTTTTTCCTTCACCGGTGTTTCTGGTTCGGGGTTAAGCTTTGGATACTCAACAAGTTGGATAAGAACAGGTTCTAATTTGTTTTCAGATTTGTTGCTTGCTTCATCATCAGCTTCAGTTGTCAAACCTTCTTCTTCTCTCAAACTTTCAATCAACACCTCAGATCCTTCAGACTCGGATTTACTTCTTTGAATTTCTTTAAATTTTCGTTCATTTTCAGGTGAATGATCAAATTCATTAAAGTTTTCCGGTAAGGTTTGAGTGATTGAATTTGGCATCGGTTCATGAGTAAAACCCAACCCGGTTTTGGTTTTGTTACCTCTTTCTTTGATGAGTTGTTTAACCATGGTTTTACAGCTTTTAACCTTTGTTAATTCAACTTGAGTGACAGCATGTGCGACTTTTTCTTGTTCAAAGTTCTTTGTCATTTCTTCAAGTTGTTTGGTTATCAATTCCAGTTCCTTTAAGGTTTTGTTCCATGATTCTTTAAGTGACAAAATCTTCTCATCAGCAATTTTGTGATCAATTTTAAGTTGTTCATGAATTTTCTCATGTTTGCTTAATTTGTCACCGATTTTAAATGAATGAGTTCGATAATGTTCTACTTGTTGAATGCACTGTTCAGAACATAGCCTTTCCTTGACATCAGCAGGTAATGGAACATAGTTAGGGGGTAGGTCAGTATTAACCTTTGGTTGTTCGGTAGATGATGAAGATTCACTGGCAGTAGCCATCAGCACAAGTTCAGACTCAGATTCTTCAGTAGGATCAGATTTTGCACTCCGGTCATAATCTTCTGAATCTTCACTCACATCTTCAATCATCTTACAATCCCCTTCTTCTGACCAATCTTCTTCTACTTCACATACCAGTGCCAGACTTGATGTAAGATCAGACGTGAATTGTTCTGCATAAGCGCTCCAATCATACCCGTCTTTCACACTTACAACCAACGCCTTTGTTTGGTCTTCTGGCTTCTTTCCTTCATCCTTCAATTCAGGCATAGGAAGACTTTGGTATGGTTTCTGAAAGAAACGTTGATTTCTGCCTTGATAACTCGTTGATTGTTGAGAACTTTGACCTTGCCCTTGATTGCTTGAACTAGCTTGGTCATTGAAATTCTTTGGAGCTTTACATTCTCTTGAGAAATGACCATACTGGTTACAGTTAAAGCATCTGGCCTTAGATTTGTCAAATCCAACAGTCTTGTTAGCATGAGGTTTGTAACTTCGGTTAACATATGCATGCTTTTGAGTACGATAAGCTACCATAACCATCTGCCAGTTAAGATCCATTTCCTCAACATCCACTGGATCCATTTCAAATAAGTCTTGAAGAACAACGTCCATTTGACTTAAATGACTACCTTGGTACGCTTGAAAACTTGCCATAAAAGCAGTAAAGGCAGTTTTCGTTTCGTCATCTTGCAACAAAATATTCATGACGTCTTTCACCTTGGCTTGAACATTTGAACTTTGGTTTTCTGATTGATTCTTCACATTCTGACTTGGGATTTGAACTTGAGCTCTTGGCGGAGATTGAGGTTGAGAATAAGTTGGTGAATTTGGAAAGTATGCTGAATCAGTATAGAAACTTGCACCAACGAATAAGTCATCCTCATCTTCAAACTTTGTTGTATTTTGCACAAGAAAAGCATTATCCACAGTATTGGCAGGATTTACCACATACTTGTATTGAGTTTGTGACGTTGATCTATCAGAATTTCTTGATCCTTCATCAATCTCAACTTCTTCAATTTTCCCAATCAGCAGATCTAATTCCATTGGGAATTTCTCAGTATGCTTCAAAAGAGTAACAGTCTGCTTCCAGGATGATGGTAACGCGCATAACAATCGATCATTCAAGTCTTGAAGTTCAGTCTTAACTCCGAGGTTTGACATCTCAGTAGTTAAGTGAACAAACCTGTTCATCCTCTAGTGAACTGTCTCTCCATTAATATGTTCAAATAGTTCCAGTTGTCTTTTGAGTTTAGATTTCTTCAAACTTCTCAATTGTTCTCCTCCTTCACATATAGACTTCAATGCCTTGAAGCATGTATAACCAGTCTGATATGCATCCAATCTAGACAAAACTTGGAGTGGTAACCCCTTGCACATCAACGAATAAGCCTTGCTATCATTCTTTACCTTCCTCAAGTCTTCAGCTGACAGATTATCCTCTGGATAAGGTGTAGTAGAATCTTTAGTATAGGTACTGGCACTATCTGGTTGTGTCTGAGTTGGAATATGAGGACCCTTCTCAATGGATTTCCATAAGTCATTGTCAATAGAACACAAGTGATGTCTCAGCCTGATGGTCCAGTTCTTGAAATCTGCACGATTCAAAAGTCTAGGAACACGGTTATCAGAATCATCATTAGGAGCCATTTTTAACAATTTTAAAGAAAATATTTTTGGTTTTTGTTAATTTTTGAAAAGAAGTGATTAAAATACTAAAATAAAGACAAGAAATTAAAGACAAGATAAGAAACAAGTATTGAAAAACAACTAAAATGAGTCAAACGGCAAAACAGTGAAAATCCTTCTTCAACCGGCTAAACAGTGTATTTGTTCTTCACCCGGCAGAATAAGTCTTCACACGGCTAAACAGTTATACGGCTCAACAGTTGAAAATACTTTTGTTCTTCACCCGGATGAACAGTTACCCGGCAATAAGAAAAACTTCACACGGCAATAAGTCTTTGACCCGGCAAAATCTTGACACGGCAAAGAGCTTCCCCGGCTGAACAGTACTTGGTCACACGACAGAATTGTTAATTACCCGGCTACACAGTTGAAGTTTACCCGGCTGTATTTTCTCTATCACCCGGCGCAACAGTGTATCACGCGACACAACAGTGTCTGATCCGGCTGAACAGTAGCAACTTTTCAAGTCAAATTCTTTACCCGTCTAGAACAAATTCCTTTACACGGCAGCACAGGACCTAATTTCTTCTTAAATCTAAGTCCAAGGAAAATGTCTAAGTCAAATATATCACCCGGCAAGTTAATCTTCAACCAAAAATCAACTGTTCATCATCTTCTTCATGAGATTTTTTTGGGTTTTGTCAAAAACTTGTCCGATTTGTCCAAAATTCACACACAAGCTGTGAAATAGTCCGATTATCAAACCCTTGTATCAATCAATCCAAAACATCATCATTTTTCGATGAATTTGAGCAAAAATTGATCGAACAGTAACTTTTTCTATTCTTCTTAATTCTTCAGATCTGATGATGATCTGATAGAATCTGCACAATCGTTGCGAATTAGAGTGATTATGATGATGAATCACAACTAAAAACACCAACAATTCATTCAGATCATGATATTTTGAGCAATATTGATGTGTTTTGCTTAGAAACAGCGAAGAACACGATACCGAAAGCTCTGATACCAATTGATAGGTTCAATTGGATCGATAATATCACTCAGATGATCAGAATAAAGCGTACAAACAAACGATTCAATCACAAACACAGTTCATACTCATAAATTCTTTTGTATATTGATGATCAAAGCAATTCGTAGTACAAAGTGCAGGAGAAAATAAATCACACACAGTTAATTCTCTCTCTAACAGTGTAAAAGTGATCTAGCCTCTCTCCTAACACACGCACACTACATGCTATAACAAACAAAATGCAAGTTTAAGGAAAATACATAATAAACCCTAAACTATACAAATATATAAACAAAAATACAAAGTAAATCTTAACAAGGAAATAACCCTAACATAGTATAATTAGGACGCCTTACAATTCCTAACAACACCTTAAAACACCGTACGAAACCTTACAACTTCATAATAAACCTAATGAAATGGTCGAAGTCCTTTGAACATCGTACGACCACTCAAGACATGTTAAGACTCTGTATGCGACATTAGCTACATGAAAAGCATGTTAGAATAATGTAAGACGCGTTACAACTCCTCAGAACACCTTACATCACCGTACGAAACTTTAAAACTCCATAATAAACCTAATAAGCTTGTCCGAGTCCTTTGAACGTCATACGACAACTTAACGCATCTTTCGACTCTGTATGCCATATTAGCACCTAGAAAAGCACGTTAGTATAATGTACGACGCCTTACAACTCCTAACAACACCTTACAACACCGTACGATACCTTAAAACTCCATAATAAACCTAATGATTTCGTCTGACTCCTTTGAACATCGTACGACAACTCATGACATCTTATGACTCTATATGCACATTAGCACCTTGAAAAGAAAGTTAGTATAATGTAGGACGCCTTACAATTCCTAACAACAACTTAAAATACCTTACGAAACGTTAAAACTCGATAATAAACCTAATGAATTCGTTGAAGTCGTTTGAACATCGTACGATAACTCTACACATGTTACGACTCTTATGCGACATTAGCTACATGAAAAGCACGTTAGAATAATGTAGGGTGCGTTACAACTCCTATGAACACCTTACATCACCGTACGAAACTTTAAAACTCCATAATAAACCTAATGAATTCGTCCAAGTCCTTTGAACGTCATACGGAAACTTAACGCATCTTACGACTCTTTATCCCATATTAGCACCTTGAATAGCACGTTAGTATATTGTACGACTCCTTACAACTCCTTACAACACAGTACGAAACCTTAAAACTCCATAATAAACCTAATGAGTTCGTCTGAGTCCTTTGAACATCGTACGACAACTTATGACTCTATATGCACATTAGCACCTTGAAAAGCATGTTAGTATAATTAGGACGCCTTACAATTCCTAACAACACCTTAAAACACCGTACGAAACCTTATAACTTCATAATAAACCTAATGAAATGGTCGAACTCCTTTGAACATCGTACGACAACTTAAGACATGTTAAGACTATGTATGCGACATTAGCTACATGAAAAACACGTTAGAATAATGTAAGACGCGTTACAACTCCTTAGAACATCTTACATCACCGTACATAACTTTAAAACTCCATAATACACCAAATAAATTCGTCAGAGTCCTTTGAACGTCATACGGCAACTTAACGCATCTTACGACTCTTTATCCCATATTAGCACCTTGAAAAGCACGTTAGTATATTGTACGACGCCTTACAACTCCTTACAACATCGTACGAAACCTTAAAACTCCATAATAAACCTAATGAATTTGTCTGACTCCTTTGAACATCGTACGGCAACTTAGGACATCTTATGACTCTATATGCACATTAACACCTTGAAAAGCATGTAAGTATAATTAGGACACCTTACAATTCCTAACAACACCTTAAAACACCGTACGAAACCTTATAACTTCATAATAAACCTAATGAAATGGTCGAAGTCCTTTGAACATCGTACGACCACTCAAGACATGTTAAGACTCTGTATGCGACATTAGCTACATGAAAAGCATGTTAGAATAATGTAAGACGCGTTACAACTCCTCAGAACACCTTACATCACCGTACGAAACTTTAAAACTCCAAAATAAACCTAAAAAATTCGTCCGAGTCCTTTGAACGTCATACGGAAAGTTAACGCATCTTACGACTCTGTATGCCATATTAGCACCTAGAAAAGCACGTTAGTATAATGTACGACACCTTACAACTCCTAACAACACCTTACAACACCTTACAACACCGTACGATACCTTAAAACTCCATAATAAACCTAATGATTTCGTCTGACTCCTTTGAACATCGTACGACAACTCAGGACATCTTATGACTCTATATGCACATTAGCATTTTGAAAAGAAAGTTAGTATAATGTAGGACGCCTTACAATTCCTAACAACAACTTAAAACACCTTACGAAACCTTAAAACTCGATAATAAAACTAATGAATTCGTTGAAGTCGTTTGAACATCGTACGATAACTCTACACATGTTACGACTCTTATGCGACATTAGCTACATGAAAAGCACGTTAGAATAATGTAGTGTGCGTTACAACTCCTATGAACACCTTACATCACCGTACGAAACTTTAAAACTCCATAATAAACCTAATGAATTCGTCCGAGTCCTTTGAACGTCATACGGCAACTTAACGCATCTTACGACTCTTTATCCCATATTAGCACCTTGAAAAGCATGTTAGTATATTGTACGACGCCTTACAACTCCTTACAACACAGTACGAAACCTTAAAACTCCATAATAAACCTAATGAATTCGTCTGAGTCCTTTGAACATCGTACGACAACTTATGACTCTATATGCACATTAGCACCTTGAAAAGCATGTTAGTATAATTAGGACGCCTTACAATTCCTAACAACACCTTAAAACACCGTACGAAACCTTACAACTTCATAATAAACCTAATGAAATGGTCGAAGTCCTTTGAACATCGTACGACCACTCAAGACATGTTAAGACTCTGTATGCGACATTAGCTACATGAAAAGCATGTTAGAATAATGTAAGACGCGTTACAACTCCTCAGAACACCTTACATCACCGTACGAAACTTTAAAACTCCATAATAAACCTAATAAGCTTGTCCGAGTCCTTTTAACGTCATACGACAACTTAACGCATCTTTCGACTCTGTATGCCATATTAGCACCTAGAAAAGCACGTTAGTATAATGTACGACGCCTTACAACTCCTAACAACACCTTACAACACCGTACGATACCTTAAAACTCCATAATAAACCTAATGATTTCGTCTGACTCCTTTGAACATCGTACGACAACTCATGACATCTTATGACTCTATATGCACATTAGCACCTTGAAACGAAAGTTAGTATAATGTAGGACGCCTTACAATTCCTAACAACAACTTAAAATACCTTACGAAACGTTAAAACTCGATAATAAACCTAATGAATTCGTTGAAGTCGTTTGAACATCGTACGATAACTCTACACATGTTACGACTCTTATGCGACATTAGCTACATGAAAAGCACGTTAGAATAATGTAGGGTGCGTTACAACTCCTATGAACACCTTACATCACCGTACGAAACTTTAAAACTCCATAATAAACCTAATGAATTCGTCCAAGTCCTTTGAACGTCATACGGAAACTTAACGCATCTTACGACTCATTATCCCATATTAGCACCTTGAATAGCACGTTAGTATATTGTACGACTCCTTACAACTCCTTACAACACAGTACGAAACCTTAAAACTCCATAATAAACCTAATGAGTTCGTCTGAGTCCTTTGAACATCGTACGACAACTTATGACTCTATATGCACATTAGCACCTTGAAAAGCATGTTAGTATAATTATGACGCCTTACAATTCCTAACAACACCTTAAAACACCGTACGAAACCTTATAACTTCATAATAAACCTAATGAAATGGTCGAACTCCTTTGAACATCGTACGACAACTTAAGACATGTTAAGACTATGTATGCGACATTAGCTACATGAAAAACACGTTAGAATAATGTAAGACGCGTTACAACTCCTTAGAACATCTTACATCACCGTACATAACTTTAAAACTCCATAATACACCAAATAAATTCGTCAGAGTCCTTTGAACATCATACGGCAACTTAACGCATCTTACGACTCTTTATCCCATATTAGCACCTTTAAAAGCACGTTAGTATATTGTACGACGCCTTACAACTCCTTACAACATCGTACGAAACCTTAAAACTCCATAATAAACCTAATGAATTTGTCTGACTCCTTTGAACATCGTACGGCAACTTAGGACATCTTATGACTCTATATGCACATTAACACCTTGAAAAGCATGTAAGTATAATTAGGACACCTTACAATTCCTAACAACACCTTAAAACACCGTACGAAACCTTATAACTTCATAATAAACCTAATGAAATGGTCGAAGTCCTTTGAACATCGTACGACCACTCAAGACATGTTAAGACTCTGTATGCGACATTAGCTACATGAAAAGCAAGTTAGAATAATGTAAGACGCGTTACAACTCCTCAGAACACCTTACATCACCGTACGAAACTTTAAAACTCCATAATAAACCTAAAAAATTTGTCCGAGTCCTTTGAACGTCATACGGAAAGTTAACGCATCTTACGACTCTGTATGCCATATTAGCACCTAGAAAAGCACGTTAGTATAATGTACGACACCTTACAACTCCTAACAACACCTTACAACACCGTACGATACCTTAAAACTCCATAATAAACCTAATGATTTCGTCTGACTCCTTTGAACATCGTACGACAACTCAGGACATCTTATGACTCTATATGCACATTAGCACCTTGAAAAGAAAGTTAGTATAATGTAGGACGCCTTACAATTCCTAACAACAACTTAAAATACTTTACGAAACGTTAAAACTCGATAATAAACCTAATGAATTCGTTGAAGTCGTTTGAACATCGTACGATAACTCTACACATGTTACGACTCTTATGCGACATTAGCTACATGAAAAGCACGTTAGAATAATGTAGGGTGCGTTACAACTCCTATGAACACCTTACATCACCGTACGAAACTTTAAAACTCCATAATAAACCTAATGAATTCGTCCAAGTCATTTGAACGTCATACGGCAACTTAACGCATCTTACGACTCTTTATCCCATATTAGCACCTTGAAAAGCACGTTAGTATATTGTACGACGCCTTACAACTTCTTACAACACAGTACGAAACCTTAAAACTCCATAATAAACCTAATGAATTCGTCTGAGTCCTTTGAACATCGTACGACAACTTATGACTCTATATGCACATTAGCACCTTGAAAAGCATGTTAGTATAATTAGGACGCCTTACATTTCCTAACAACACCTTAAAACACCGTACGAAATCTTATAACTTCAAAATAAACCTAATGAAATGGTCGAAGTCCTTTGAACATCGTACGACAACTCAAGACATGTTAAGACTATGTATGCGACATTAGCTACATGAAAAGCACGTTAGAATAATGTAAGACGCGTTACAACTCCTTAGGACACCTTACATCACCGTACATAACTTTAAAACTCCATAATACACCAAATAAATTTGTCTGAGTCCTTTGAACGTCATACGGCAACTTAACGCATCTTACGACTCTTTATCCCATATTAGCACCTTGAAAAGCACGCTAGTATATTGTACGACGCCTTACAACTCCTTACAACACTGTACGAAACCTTAAAACTCCATAATAAACCTAATGAATTCGTCTGACTCCTTTGAACATCGTACGGAAACCTAGGACATCTTATGACTCTATATGCACATTAACCCCTTGAAAAGCATGTAAGTATAATTAGGACACCTTACAATTCCTAACAACACCTTAAAACATCGTACGAAACCTTATAACTTCATAATAAACCTAATGAAATGGTCGAAGTCCTTTGAACATCGTACGACCACTAAAGACATGTTAAGACTCTGTATGCGACATTAGCTACATGAAAACCATGTTAGAATAACATAAGACGCGTTACAACTCCTAACAACACCTTACATCACCGTACGAAACTTTAAAACTCCATAATAAACCTAATAAATTCGTCCGAGTCCTTTGAACGTCATACGACAAGTTAACGCATCTTACGACTCTGTATGCCATATTAGCACCTAGAAAAGCACGTTAGTATAATGTACGACACCTTACAACTCCTAACAACACCTTACAACACCGTACGATACCTTAAACTCCATAATAAACCTAATGATTTCATCTTACTCCTTTGAACATCGTACGACAACTCAGGACATCTTATGACTCTATATGCATATTAGCACCTTGAAAAGAAAGTTAGTATAATGTAGGACGCCTTACAATTTCTAACAACAACTTAAAATACCTTACGAAACGTTAAAACTCGATAATAAACCTAATGAATTCGTTGAAGTCGTTTGAACATCGTACGATAACTCTACACATGTTACGACTCTTATGCGACATTAGCTACATGAAAAGCACGTTAGAATAATGTAGGGTGCGTTACAACTCCTATGAACACCTTACATCACCGTACGAAACTTTAAAACTCCATAATAAACCTAATGAATTCTTCTGAGTCCTTTGAACGTCATACGGCAAGTTAACGCATCTTACGACTCTTTATCCCATATTAGCACCTTGAAAAGCACGTTAGTATATTGTACGACGCCTTACAACTCCTTACAACACAGTACGAAACCTTAAAACCCCATAATAAACCTAATGAATTCGTCTGAGTCTTTTGAACATCATACGACAACTTATGACTCTATATGCACATTAGCACCTTGAAAAGCATGTTAGTATAATTAGGACGCCTTACAATTCCTAACAACACCTTAAAACACCGTACGAAGCCTTATAACTTCATAATAAACCTAATGAAATGGTCGAAGTCCTTTGAACATCGTACGACCACTCAAGACATGTTAAGACTCTGTATGCGACATTAGCTACATGAAAAGCATGTTAGAATAATGTAAGACGCGTTACAACTCCTAAGAACACCTTACATCACTGTACGAAACTTTAAACTCCATAATAAACCTAATAAATTCGTGCGAGTCCTTTGAACGTCATATTGAAACTTAACGCATCTTACGCCTCTGTATGCCATACTAGTACCTAGAAAGCACGTTAGTATAATGTACGTCACCTTACAACTCCTAACAACACCTTACAACACCGTACGATACATTAAAACTCCATAATAAACCTAATGATTTCGTCTGACTCCTTTGAACATCGTATGACAACTCAAGACATCTTATGACTCTATATGCACATTAGCACCTTGAAAAGAAAGTTAGTATAATGTAGGACGCCTTACAATTCCTAACAACTACTTAAAATACCTTACGAAACGTTAAAACTCGATAATAAACCTAATGAATTCGTTGAAGACGTTTGAACATCGTACGATAACTCTACACATGTTACGACTCTTATGCGACATTAGCTACATGCTAAGCACGTTAGAATAATGTAGGGTGCGTTACAACTCCTATGAACACCTTACATCACCGTACGAAACTTTAAAACTCCATAATAAACCTAATGAATTCGTCCGAGTCCTTTGAACGTCATACGGCAACTTAACGCATCTTACGATTCTGTATGCCATATTAGCACCTAGAAAACCACGTTAGTATAATGTGCGACGCTTTACAACTCCTAACAACACCTTACAACACCGTATGATAGCTTAAAACTCCTTAATAAACCTAATGATTTCGTCTGACTCCTTTGACCATCGTACGACAACTCAGGACATCTTATGACTCTGTATGCACATTAGCACCTTGAAAAGAAAGTTAGTATAATGTAGGACGCCTTACAATTCCTAACAACACCTTAAAACACCTCTCGAAACCTTAAAACTCGATAATAAATGTGACAACCCGTAATTCCAAGTTAACACCGCTAACTAATTTATATTTATACCGTTAAGCTTTATGCAAGTTTAGGGTTCGTTTTGTAATTAACTAAACTAGTGACATACTTAAAATGTATGATCCCACATCGGTGGGGAGGAGAACTAAGCACTGCTTTATAAGGGTGTGGTAACCTCCCCTATCATGACGCGTTTTAAAACCGTGAGGGGGGCGCCTGAGGGCGTTCCGGCTGCCAAAGCCGACAATATCATGGTGCGACGGGCTGGGATGTTACAGATGGTATCAGAGCCAGTCGTCGGCCGATGTGCCAGCGAGGACGCTGGTCCTCCAAGGGGGGTGGATTGTAAGATCCCACATCGGTGGGGAGGAGAACTAAGCACTGCTTTATAAGGGTGTGGTAACCTCCCCTACCATGACGCGTTTTAAAACCGTGAGGGGGGCGCCTGAGGGCGTTCCGGCTGCCAAAGCGGACAATATCATGGTGCGACGGGCTGGGATGTTACAGATAAATAATATTCACACAAACTACATGGAAGGAGAATTGAACATAGGACCTTTTGAGCATTAACTCTATGCTATTCCAATTTCCAACTCATCTAGGAGAGCTATATTAGTGCGGCTGGTCTAAGTAGTTTTCTTGTGACTGTGAGGTCCCTGGTTTGAAACCATGGACGTGTATATGTTCCCATCTCGATTGTAAGATCCCACATCGGTGGGGAGGAGAACTAAGCACTGCTTTATAAGGGTGTGGTAACCTCCCCTACCATGACGCGTTTTAAAACCGTGAGGGGCGGCGCCTGAGGGCGTTTCGGGTGCTAAAGCGGACAATATCATGGTGCGACGGGCTGGGATATTACAGATGGTATCAGAGCCAGTCGTCGGCCGATGTGCCAGCGAGGACGCTGGTCCTCCAAGGGGGGTGGATTGTAAGATCCCACATCGGTGGGGAGGAGAACTAAGCACTGTTTTATAAGGGTGTGGTAACCTCCCCTACCATGACGTGTTTTAAAACCGTGAGGGGGGGCGCCTGAGGGCGTTCCGGCTGCCAAAGCGGACAATATCATGGTGCGACGGGCTGGGATGTTACAGATGGTATCAGAGCCAGTCGTCGGCCGATGTGCCAGCTAGGACGCTGGTCCTCCAAGGGGGGTGGATTGTAAGATCCCACATCGGTGGGGAGGAGAACTAAGCACTGCTTTATAAGGGTGTGGTAACCTCCCCTACCATGACGCGTTTTAAAACCGTGAGGGGCGGTGCCTGAGGGCGTTTCGGCTGCTAAAGCGGACAATATCATGGTGCGACGGGCTGGGATGTTACATAAAAAAAAAAACCCATTTAAATAAACTTGTAAGGTTGAAGCACCAAAAGCGTAACTTTTAATTAATTAACCCAACCCTAGTTAAACCACCCGTTACACCTTCGTCCTCTTTGTTCCTTCTTCGGTCGACGGCAGCAGGCACTACACTCGCAACATCGACATCGCGAACCATCATCATCTTCATTTGTCCGGTAGCCACGAAGCGCAGACGCAGCAGCCTTCCTCCTCCACCACCTTTCTTCGTCGGTGACAGAAAACCAAACAGCAGTTGGTTCGTAGTGGCTCCGGCGAACCTGCAACTCCGACGAACTACCAAATCTGACCACCTTTCATCGTATCAACAGCCTCCTTACCTCACTCGATTATCGGTACGTGGTTAGTGTGTACTTTCGCCATTTATCGCGTTACGGTTCGTGTTCGATTCAGTTCGGTAATGGCATGAATATGTGTATGCGTGGTCGCTATGTATATAAATTGGATGTATTGGATGCAATTTCTAGGTGTGTAATCAGTGTATACATAGCAGTTGCATGTGAATTGTACGTAATTAGTATATGTAAGTATATGTGTATATAAATGAGGTACTGCATTCATGTATGTATATGTACTGTATGTATGTTGAAATAGCATAGCGTGTGTGCAGCAGATTTTATGTATATGCATGTATGAGTTGTAGTAGCATGTTTCTATATGTAATCACATAATTAACATGCGTAGGTATTAATGTTGTATGCAGGTATATGTCGTATGTATGTATTTATAAAAACAGAAGTAGTAGTGTAAAACGTATGTGTATTGTGTACGATTGTTTTATGTGTGTAAGATTGTGTATAGCAAAAACTGCAGCAGTTTGTACAGAGTTATATATATATGTAACGATCATGTGTGTTTATGGATGTATGTTGTGGTTATATTCATGTATCATGTATATATAATGAATGTATGCATGAGTATGAACATGTGACTTAGGTATTGTATGTATTGAAACAGTGTGTGTAGCGGAGTAGTATCTCATATGTATGCAAATGAACATTTCAGCGATTTTTGGGTTATAATATAAGTGTACATATAGAAACATATGTATATATATCGTGTGTACAAACAACATGTGTACGTATATTTATGAAGGATGTGTGTGTATAAAATCTGTTGTGTGTGGGTGTGGGTATGCTTTTTGAGTTATGTATGCGGATAGTATGTAAAGAAGGATGGTGGGTCGATGAGTGTATATACAAATGTAGAATGGGTTTAAATAAATTGTACTTTTATGTTTCTTTTTGATGATGTTGTTACATGGAATTAATGATAACATGATGACAATGACATGCCGATGATATGGTCAGGGTAAGTTTAATGGTGCTTATATGTATTGCGTGTGTAATCGTCGGGCATGTTGTTACAATACGTAGGTAAAGGTGAATTCTGTTGGAATAAATAATACAACATGTAAGTCGTAGGGTTTTTGTAAAGAGGTTTGTTAATGTGATGAATACGTGTAGGTATGTACAATGATTTATGTGTATGGAACATTATGTAAATGCAAGGTTGATTATGATGTGAAATACATGTGTGATCTCGTGTCATGTGTTGTAATTAATCTATACCAAACCGAACGCGCGAAACCCTAGCGGTCCTATATATACATCTATGTTACACAAGTTTTAGTTAATAATTAGTATCTAATTATTAAGCAGGTCGTAGAGTGATCTAGATTCTTGTTGGCATTTTTGCTGTTTATTTGCTGTGCGCTTCAAATGTGAGTTTACTAAACCGCACTTTTACTATTCTACCCTTTTATGGGCTGAACATGGACGATTACTTTTACGGATTTACAAATTTTGTATGTCGCATGTCTGGATAGAGCAACTTTTATTTTGTTCATGAAAGACCATGGATACCTAGTTGACCGTTAGTATTTGTGAAATAGCTGGGGAATTTTGAGTAGTACTACTGGGTTTCACAAACCCCACCCGGGCTAGTCGCGCTAGCACGATAGAAGGACCTGTCGAACGGGTGTTGAATGAGCTAACATACTTACAGTGCATCCTGCTGGGATGTACGAACGGGAAAAATGCACTTAATGTGTACATACGTCAGCTTCGGTCAGATACATACACCTCTAGGACATGTGCTGTAGACTAGCTACCTACAATGACATACTTAATTTATATTTCTGCTTGCAACTGAACTTACTTGATTTTATACTTACTATGTGAACTCACCAACCGTTGTGTTGACACTTGTTAGACTTTCACTTTTGCAGGTCACTGAGATACCACGCACTTAGGACATGGCATGGAGTCACGGCTTTTCATATAAACATTTTCTTGCATTACAAACCACGTTTTGAGCTTAACAAATATTTAAACTGTGTTTATTGTGTTGGGCGCGTGTTTTGCGCATTTAGTTTCCATTTAATATTTTGCCATTTCATTTCGATTAAGCTTCCGCAAACTTTTAAACGTTAACTCTGTATTAAATTTTCTCATTAAATGAGACACGTATGTTTTAAATTCATATAGTGTCCTTTTGTGTAACTAATGACTGAGATCCTGGTTTGTCACACACTAAACGGTAAACTTCGTTAGTGGATTTTAAGGGTGTGACAGATTGGTATCAGAGCCATTGGTTATAGCGAACTAGGTTTGCATTGCATTGCATTGCATTCTAGACTATAACTGTACACTACATTAGTTGCACCGAGTGAAATATTTATGAACTTATTATTGGTTAGGGACTGACTCTGCTAGTGAAGCTTGAACTAGGCGTGTATCTGCTAGTTTTTGAATTGTTCACTGAAGTATGCATGAGAAATATTTGACAATCAACTTGTTCAAAAGTTATCCCGCTTTTTAGGCCAAAATTTTTTTTACGGGCCTTAGTTGGGAAATGTTTACATTTCATTATAACTTGAAACTTACAAGATTATGGCAACAAACTGGTTTCGTATGAAGCCTAAACAATTCAGTTTTGAATTACCTACCTCGTTATGGCAACCAACCGGCAGAGACCAATGCCTAAGGTATAGAGGTACATGAACAACAGTAATGGATTTTTGTCAAGAAATTCATTCCTAGTGAGGTATAGACTTAATACTTATGTGACCTACTACGTGCTATTACACATTACTTATTATACGACACATTTGTGTGCTACAACATGTTACTTAATATGAGACATTATTAGTTGTAACATGTCACTTACTGTGTGATCCGCTACATGTTACCTACTTGATTTGCTATTACCACTACTTATACACATCGTACACTCAGATTGTGCTTAGACTAGTAGTCTTACACTTAGTATGAACTTACACCATACCGGATATATGCGACCCATTGATACATCACACTGATAGTCTGTTAGTGTCCTATACATCTAGTATAGTTGTCTCCTACTTATAAGATTACCATACACTTATACACATTCAATACTTGACATGAGATAACAATATCATACGGATAAATGTAAATCAAAGAACATAATAAACATAAGATCAATGTACCCGATGGGAGACAAACTGGGGTGATTGTGTAAGGTAAATTGACGATTATGGGTGCGCAACGTAATGGTGAATTTACAGGTACATGATGATCCTGGCAAAATCTGCTATGTGGGTGATACCCAAAAAAAACACAAAAGTGAGTAACCAGTCAATACAAATTCGTCTGAAACAAACATTCATCTTCAAATAACGCACTGATATCACGACTATCTTTGACTGAACCCATAAAACCCACATATGGATGGTAACAGTGACAATACAACCTTTGATGGCATATAACCAGTTTATCTTTAAACTACATACACATTACGATTATACCACTAAATCACAGATAATTAAATTCTTGCTTTGATAACACGCAAATAAGAACATAGATCTATATTGACAAACCTCATAATGTTTAACTACTACTATATTTGACCCCTTAATGATGATGACTCATCCTGCATATAAACAATCTGAATCCTCCAGTTAAAACATTTGCCTTACTTAGCTCCCAAAATTATAAATTTCAGTCTGCGGACCATAACCTTTTAGCACACCAGTAATATATTAACATCATTGTATCTGCAAGTGAATGTTAAACAAACTCTATAATTGTTAGGACTCCATGGAGGAGCCTTATAAAGCTAACAACTTATTCAAAAAAAATATAATAAAAAAAATAAAATAAAAATATACATATAACCTCCTGTTGATATGACGAACCAACTGCATAATATTTCCCATTCAAAAATCACTTCTTGTAAAGTAAATCCGTATCACTTAAACTTTCATGTGAATACCTTGTAACATACCAGGCTCACCCTAGAAGTACTTCACCTAATCGTAACCTATTCTCAATTTCTTTTCTCGATTCTCCAAGATAAACAGAATTTAAGTTATTTCTGATAATAAGTTACCTAGAAATAATTCCGACTCATGACGTTCCAAATTGTTAACGATGTACTGGCGGACCACACGTGTGGTATGTATATGGTTCGATCCAGTTGGATGACTTGTCTCGATTCAGGACTCTTGTAAACGTTGACTAATACACCTAATCCGCATTTCCATTATTGTAAAACACGTATTGGATTTAATTTATCTTATTATCAATATCATCATCATCATCATCATTATTATTATTATTATTATTATTATTATTATTATTATTATTCCCCTCTTTAAAGAACATATATTTAAATAAATAAAAAAAACATTATTTACCTTCTGTACATCTTAATATATATTCAAACTCCTTTACCTGCTTAGTAGAGCAGAACCCAAGTTAAGCGTTCCTAAAGTTTCAAGTCCGGGATCATTCACGTTCGAACCGCATAAAATTTTAGTAATAACTAACGTACAATATATGCTACAACATTACCATTTTACTTAAACATATATTCCTTTTCCCTGACCTCATTGAATGACTTAGTAAAGTAGGCAAGAAACGCCTTCAAGGTGCTGGTGGTGTGGTGGGTTAGCTGCGGTGCACCCTATATATAAGCACTAACAGTACGTTGAAGATGGACTTGAAACCAAACCAATAATTAACCTGGGAAACTCTAATATATAAACACGTAGTTTCTTAGAAAGCTGTTTGATCTATCACTTATAGGGTAACCTACTATGTACTCAGATAAAGTATAACTTTCAAACATCCTTTATTCATAGTAACAACAAAAACCAAACGTTCCATAACTGACTCACGCATAAAATTGTGATTTTGAATACATTTCACGACTCTAAGAATTCTGGTGATGATTACCACCGTCAACAATAAACCGACACTATCAGTTGATATTCTGAGGGAGCCTTACTCATTATGGTCTAGGGTAACCATTTTCTATTTTGTTTCATTCCCGGTCCACCTTTGTATTTGCCAAGAAACATAATATTGATACTCTAATTTTCAATTGGCACTTTGAACGTTTGACGTCCCTTCTTAGAAGCTCTACTAATCAACAATTTCCATATTAAACTTAATTAGCTTCCTTAATAAAAATTGTTTTAGCCGCCATGTAAGAAACTTTAGCTATTCTAACCTGTGAATGTCCTAGTAAAGGAAACCATATAAGCTATGAGGATACTGAAGCCACCCGACACATGTAATGACATAGCATGAGATCCTTTCTAATCTATTAATGAACTTGGAACCCTAGACTTTAAATCGGACTGTGATACCTCATCGTCTTCTATATACTCAAATGGTGAATCTAAACACTACCGTATGATGAATCCCGTTATATAAAAAAAAAATCACGGCTAGAATATTACTATTTGGACTTGGAACCCTTACCTAGTATGTTAGGGAGCTAAAACCACAAATAATAAACTGGACTAAAACTATATCTCCATAAAGAATACCCGAAAAGTGAATAAAATCTCCACCTAATGTCGGCTTACGAATCACATGGAACCTACCTCAATGAGAAAATGGTTTGTTTATCGTATACTCCCTCACACTCTTGTAAACATTACCATGGAGTTCAATTAAAATATGTGCCCGTAAGAACACTTGTTCTCGGCTAATGTTGTAGGAAATTAAAATCAGAAGATACAACGGAAATCACGTAACAACAAAAGCTTGATAACACAGTAACACAACCATAAAACTATCTAGGTTGAAACACTAAACAACAAAGTAAGAGCTTTATAATGAGATGATCAGCATGAAACTATGATCATACGCAGGAAGTGGAATGAAATACCGAGATATTGTAGTTGTAACAACTATGGAAACAAATGTATGGTGAAGTCTAAGATAACATTCTTGAAAACCTTCTCTGTGAGAAAATGCTATATCCCTCCCCCACCCACCGGCACACTTCTAACCGTAACACTCAGATTCCATCAAAGAGAAAATCGATTGTACTCCAAAGGATTAGGAACACCTCATGTAACATAGTCACTTTAATAATACTTCAGTAAGCAAACACTAATAACATTTTACCCTACGTCGTCCAACCACTTTTTCTATCGACCGCAACGAATCATGAATACTTATTAACTTCTTGATCATTCTTGCTTAAGTCACGTATGCCCGAGCATATAGATGGTATCAAAATTCCTTCCTCGTCTATTTTTAGAATGTCCATGACTTCCTTGAGACGGCGTTTTGACAATGCTTCTTTAATTAAGTCATGTACCTACACACGTTCTACCTTGTAAACAAGTTATCTTAGCTTAACAATCTATAAAAAAAATAATAATAAAAAAATGAACACTTTAGTTAGGACTCGGTCCTCGGGTAGCTAAATAACAACTTGTAACTCATTACTTTAAATCCCTCGAAACATACAGTATAGGAATCGCTAGTTATAAATCCCGTCCAAAAACTTTAGAATCTCAATTAAAACTATGATACATTAGACAACTTGAAATCATGGAATCAGTTTAAAAAGATAAACAGGGTACACAAGCTCTCACCTGATGGAACACTCATCTTCCTAATCGATGAACAACAACGTTTCACGGAAAAATCCGGCGGAACTATAGGCAACGAATTCAACACACTTAAACACTGTAAAATCACTATAATCTAAGTTTAATAGAATTTAGAAGCATGGACCAGAGTCAACGTAGGAGTCTGAAAAATCAAACAATGTACAAGAATCCTTACCTATTTCAAATGACAACATCTAATATTAATACCATTGGTTAAATTTTCGGGACGAAAATTCTTTCAACTAGGGGATGATGTGATACCCAAAAATTTCAGATTAACTCCGTTAAAAAAATCCCGTTATTTTATTTATTTAATTATTTATTTATTTTTGTATATAATGAAATTATACTTCACATTTAATGAAATTATACTTCACATTTAATTAGTTGAATTAAACGTGCCATTTGTTACACAAACAACTACATTTAACGACAACCCAAAGAGTTACCAGATCAACCGTATCCAATTTTCGGGACGAAAATTTCTTCAACAAGGGATGATGTGACAACCCGTAATTCCAAGTTAACACCGCTAACTAATTTATATTTATACCGTTAAGCTTTATGCAAGTTTATGGTTCGTTTTGTAATTAACTAAACTAGTTACAAAGTTAAAAAAACCCATTTAAATAAACTTGTGAGGTTGAAGGACCAAAAGCGTAACTTTTAATTAATTAACCCAACCCTAGTTAAACCACCCGTTAAACCTTCGTCCTCTCTGTTTCTTCTTCGGTCGACGGCAGCAGGCACAACACTCGCAACATCGACATCGCGAACCATCATCATCTTCATTTCTCCGGTAGCCACGAAGCGCAGACGCAGCAGCCTTCCCCCTCCACCACCCTTCTTCGCCGGTGACAGAAAACCAAACAGCAGCTGGTACGTAGTGGCTCCGGCGAACCTGCAACTCCGGCGAACTACCAAATTTGACCACCTTTCATCGTATCAATAGCCTCCTTACCTCACTCGATTATCGGTACGTGGTTAGCGTGTACTTTCGCCATTTATCGCGTTACTGTTCGGGTTTTATTTCGGGTTCGATTCGGTAACGGCATGAATATGTGTATGCGTGGTAGCTATGTATATAAATTGGATGTATTGGATGCAATTTCTAGGTGTGTAATTAGTGTATACATAGCAGTTGCATGTGAATTGTACGTAACTAGTATATGTAAGTATATGTGTATATAAATGAGGTACTGCATTCATGTATGTATATGTGCTGTATGTATGTTGAAATAGCATAGCGTGTGTGCAGCAGATTTTATGTATATGCATGTATGAGTTGTAGTAGCATGTTTCTATATGTAATCACATAATTAACATGGGTAGGTATTAATGTTGTATGCAGGTATATGTCGTATGTATGTATTTATAAAAACAGAAGTAGTAGTGTAAAACGTATGTGTATTGTGTACGATTGTTTTATGTGTGTAAGATTGTGTATAGAAAAAACTGCAGCAGCTTGTACAGAGTTATATATATATATATATATGTATCGATCATGTGTGTTTATGGATGTATGTTGTGGTTATATTCATGTATCATGTATATATAATGAATGTATGCATGAGTATGAACATGTGACTTAGGTATTGTATGTATTGAAACATTGTGTGTAGCGGAGTAGTATCTCATATGTATGCAAATGAACATTTCAGCGATTTTTGGGTTATAATATAAGTGTACATATAGAAACATATGTATATATATCGTGTGTACAGACAACATGTGTACGTATATGTATCAAGGATGTGTGTGTATAAAATCTGTTGTGTGTGGGTGTGGGTATGCTTTTTGAGTTATGTATGCGGATAGTATGTAAAGAAGGATGGTGGGTCGATGAGTGTATATACAAGTGTAGAATGGGTTTAAATAAATTGTACTTTTATGTTTCTTTTTGATGATGTTGTTACATGTAATTAATGATAACATGATGACAATGACATGCGGGTGATATGGTCAGGGTAAGTTTAATGGTGCTTATATGTATTGCGTGTGTAATCGTCGGGCATGTTGTTACAATACGTAGGTAAAGGTGAATTCTGTTGGAATAAATAATACAACATGTAAGTCGTAGGGTTTTTGTAAAGAGGTTTGTTAATGTGATGAATACGTGTAGGTATGTACAATGATTTATGTGTAGGGAACATTATGTAAATGCAAGGTTGATTATGATGTGAAATACATGTGTGATCTCGTGTCATGTGTTGTAATTAATCTATACCGAACCGAACACGCGAAACCCTAGTGGTCCTATATATACATCTATGTTACACAAGTCCTAGTTAATAATTAGTCTCTAATTATTAAGCAGGTCGTAGAGTGATCTAGATTCTTGTTGGCATTTTTGCTGTTTATTTGCTGTGCGCTTCAAAGGTGAGTTTACTAAACCGCACTTTTACTATTCTACCCTTTTATGGGCTGAACATGGACGATTACTTTTACGGATTTACAAATTTTGTATGTCGCATGTCTGGATAGAGCAACTTTTATTTTGTTCATGAAAGACCCATGGATACCTAGTTGACCGTTAGTATTTGTGAAATAGCTGGGGAATTTTGAGTAGTAGTACAGGGTTTGACAAACCCCACCCGGGCTAGTCGCGCTAGCACGACAGAAGGACTTGGCGAACGGGTGTTGAATGACCTAACATACTTACAGTGCATCCTGCTGGGATGTACGAACGGGCAAAATGCACTTAATGTGTACATACGTCAGCTTCGGTCAGATACATACGCCTCTAGGACATGTGCTGTAGATAAGCTACCTACAATGACATACTTAATTTATATTTCTGCTTGCCACTGAACATACTTGATTTTATACTTACTATGTGAACTCACAAACCGTTGTGTTTACACTTGTTAGACTTTCATTTTTGCAGTTCACTGAGATACCACGCACTTAGGACATGACATGGAGTCACGGCTTTTCATATAAACATTTTCTTGCATTACAAATCACGTTTTGAGCTTAACAAATATTTAAACTGTGTTTATTGTGTTGGGCGCGTGTTTTGCGCATTTAGTTTCCATTTAATATTTTGACATTTCATTTCAATTACGATTCCGCAAACTTTTAAACGTTAACTCTGTATTAAATTTTCTCATTAAATGAGACACGTATGTTTTAAATTCATATAGTGTCGTTTGGTGTAACTAATGACTGAGATCCTGGTTTGTCACACACTAAACGGTAAACTCCGTTAGTGGATTTTGAGGGTGTGACAATAAACCTAATGAATTCGTTGAAGTCCTTTGAACATCGTACGATAACTCAAGACATGTTACGACTATTATGCGACATTAGCTACATGAAAAGCACGTTAGAATAATGTAGGGTGCGTTACAACTCCTATGAACACCTTACATCACCGTACGAAACTTTAAAACTCCATATTAAACCTAATGAATTCGTCCGAGTCCTTTGAACGTCATACGACAACTTAACGCATCTTATGATTCTGTATGCCATATTAGCACCTAGAAAATCACGTTAGTATAATGTACGACGCCTTACAACTCCTAACAACACCTTACAACACCGTATGATACCTTAAAACTCCTTAATAAACCTAATGAATTCGTCTGACTCCTTTGAACATCGTACGACAACTCAGGACATCTTATGACTCTTTATGCACATTAGCACCTTGAAAAGCAAGTTAGTATAATGTAGGACGCCTTACAAATCCCAGCAACACCTTAAAAGACCTTACGAAACCTTAAAACTCGATAATAAACCTAATGAATTCGTTGAAGTCCTTTGAACATCGTACGATAACTCAAGACATGTTACGACTATTATGCGACATTAGCTACATGAAAAGCACGTTAGAATAATGTAGGGTGCGTTACAACTCCTATGAACACCTTACATCACCGTACGAGACTTTAAAACTCCATAATAAACCTAATGATTTCGTCTGACTCCTTTGAACATCGTACGAAAACTCAGGATATCTTATGACTCTGTATGCACATTAGCACCTTGAAAAGCAAGTTAGTATAATGTAGGACGCCTTACAATTCCTAACAACAACTTAAAACACCTTACGAAACGTTAAAACTCGATAATAAACCAAATGAATTCGTTGAAGTCGTTTGAACATCGTACGATAACTCTACACATGTTACGACTCTTATGCGACATTAGCTACATGAAAAGCACGTTAGAATAATGTAGGGTGCGTTACAACTCCTATGAGCACCTTACATCACCGTACGAAACTTTAAAACTCCATAATATACCTAATGAATTCGTCTGAGTCATTTGAACGTCATACGGCAAGTTAACCCATCTTACGACTCTGTATGCCATATTAGCATATAGAAAAGCACATTAGTATAATGTACGACGCCTTACAACTCCTAACAATACCTCACAACACCGTACGATATCTTAAAACTCGATAATAAACCTAATGATTTCGTCTGACTACTTTGAACATTGTACGACAACTCAGGATATCTTATGACTCTATATGCACATTAGCACCTTGAAAAGAAAGTTAGTATAATGTAGGACGCCTTACAATTCCTAACAACAACTTAAAACACCTTACGAAACCTTAAAACTCGATAATAAACCTAATGAATTCGTTGAAGTCGTTTGAACATCGTACTATAACTCTTCACATGTTACGACTCTTATCCGACATTAGCTACATGAAAAGCACGTTAGAATAATGTAGGGTGTGTTACAACTCCTATGAACACCTTACATCACCGTACGAAACTTTAAAACTCCATAATAAACCTAATGAACTCGTCTGAGTCCTTTGAACGTCATACGGCAACTTAACCCATCTTACGACTCTTTAGGCCATATTAGCATCTAGAAAAGCACACTAGTATAATGTACGACGCCTTACAACTCCTAACAACACCGTGCGACACCTTAAAACCCCATAATAAACCTAATGAATTCGTCTGACTCCTTTGAACATCGTACGACAACTCAGGACATCTTATGACTCTATATGCACATTAGCACCTTGAAAAGCAAGTTAGTATAATGTATGACGCCTTACAATTCCTAAACACCTTAAAACACCTTACGAAACCTTAAAACTCGATAAAAAACCTAATGAATTCGTTGAAGTCGTTTGAACATCGTACGATAACTCTACACATGTTACGACTCTTATTCGACATTAGCTAAATGAAAAGCACGTTAAAATAATGTAGGGTGTTTCAACTCCTATGAACACCTTACATCACCGTACGAAACTTTAAACTCCATAATAAACATAATGATTCGTCCGAGTCCTTTGAACGTCATACGGCAACTTAACGCATCTTACGATTCTATATGCCATATTAGCACCTAGAAAAGCACGTTACTATAATGTACGACGCCTCACAACTCCTAACAACACCTTACAACACCGTATCATACCTTAAAACTCCTTAATAAACCTAATGATTTCGTCTGACTCCTTCGACCATCGTACGACAACTCAGGACATCTTATGACTCTGTATGCACATTAGCACCTTGAAAAGCAAGTTAGTACAATGTAGGAGGCCTTACAACTCCTAACA
The DNA here is from genome assembly GCA_030867185.1 of Tagetes erecta. NCBI lineage: Eukaryota > Viridiplantae > Streptophyta > Magnoliopsida > Asterales > Asteraceae > Tagetes > Tagetes erecta. The sequence goes on along the minus strand of CM061493.1, from coordinate 29,028,647 downwards.
TCACCTTAAAAGACCTTACGAAACCTTAAAACTCGATAATAAACCTAATGAATTCGTTGAAGTCCTTTGAACATCGTACGATAACTCAAGACATGTTACGACTCTAATGCGACATTTGCTACATGAAACGCACGTTAGAATAATGTAGGGTGCGTTACAACTCCTATGAACACCTTACACCACTGTACGAAACTTTAGAACTCCATAATAAACCTAATGAATTCGTCTGAGTCCTTTGAACGTCATACGGAAACTTAACGCATCTTACGACTCTTTATCCCATATTAGCACCTTGAAAAGCACATTAGTATAATGTACGACGCCTTACAACTCCTAACAACACCTTACAACACCGTACGATACCTTAAAACTCCATAATAAACCTAATGAATTCGTCTGACTCCTTTGAACATCGTACGACAACTCAGGATATCTTATGAGTCTATATGCACTAGCACCTTGAAAAGCAAGTAAGTATAATTTAGGACGCCTTACAATTCCTAACAACACCTTAAAACACCGTACGAAACCTTAAAACTTCGTAATAAACCTAATGAAATGGTCGAAGTCCTTTGAACATCGTACGACAACTCAAGAAATGTTAAGATTCTATATGCGACATTAGCTACATGAAAAGCACGTTAGAATAATGTAGGGTGCGTTACAACTGCTATGAACACCTTACATCACCGTACGAAACTTTAAAACTACATAATAAACCTAATGAATTCGTCCGAGTCCTTTGAACGTCATACGGCAACTTAACGCATCTTACGACTCTTTATCCCATATTAGCACCTTGAAAAGCACGTTAGTATAATGTACGATGCCTTACAACTCCTAACAACACCTTACAACACCGTACGAAACCTTAAAGCTCCATAATAAACCTAATGAATTCGTTTGAGTCCTTTGAACATCGTACGACAACTTAGGACATCTTATGACTCTATATGCACATTAGCACCTTGAAAAAGGTAGTAAGTATAATGTAGGACGCCTTACAATTCCTAACAACACCTTAAAGCATCATCTGAAACCTTAAAACTTCATAATAAACCTAATGAAATGGTCGAAGTCCTTTGAACATCGTACGACAACTCAAGACATGTTAAGATTCTGTATGCGACATTAGCTACATGAAAAGCACGTTAGAATAATGTAGGACGCGTTACAACTCCTAAAAATACCTTACATCACCGTACGAAACTTTAAAACTCCATAATAAACCTAATGAATTCGTTGAAGTCCTTTGAACATCGTACGATAACTCAAGGCATGTTACGACTCTTATGCGAAATTAGCTACATGAAAAGCACGTTAGAATAATGTAGGTTGCGTTACAACTGCTATGAACACCTTACATCACCGTACGAAACTTTAAAACTCCATAATAAACATAATGAATTCGTCTGTGTCCTTTGAACGTCATACGGCAACTTAACGCATCTTACGACTCTTTATCCCATATTAGCACCTTGAAAAGCACGTTAGTATAATGTACGATGCCTTACAACTCTTAACAACACCTTACAACACCGTACGAAACCTTAAAACTCCATAATAAACCTAATGAATTCGTCTGAGTCCTTTGAACATCGTACGACAACTTAGGACATCTTAAGACTCTATATGCACATTAGCACCTTGAAAAGCAAGTTAGTATAATTAGGACGCCTTAGAATTCCTAACAACACCTTAAAACACCGTACGAAACCTAAAAACTTCATAATAAACCTAATGAAATGGTCGAAGTCCTTTGAACATCGTACGACAACTCAAGACATGTTAAGACTCTGTGTGCGACATTAGCAACATGAAAAGCACGTTAGAATAATGTAGGACGTGTTACAACTCTTAAGAACACCTTACATCACCGTACCATACTTTAAAACTCCATAATAAACCTAATGAATTCGTCCGAGTTCTTTGAACGTCATACGGCAACTTAACGCATCTTACGACTCTGTATGCCATATTAGCACCTAGAAAACCACGTTAGTATAATGTACGACGCCTAACAACTCCTAACAACACCTTACAACACCGTACGTTACCTTAAAACTCCATAATAAACCTAATGAATTCGTCTGACTCCTTTGAACATTGTACGACAACTCATGACATTTTATGACTCTATATGCACATTAGCACCTTGAAAAGCAAGTTAGTACAATGTAGGACGCCTTACAATTCCTAACAACACCTTAAAACACCTTACGAAACCTTAAAACTCGATAATAAACCTATTGAATTTGTTGAAGTCCTTTGAACATCGTACGATAACTCAAGACATGTCAAGAGTCTGTATGCGACATTAGCTACATGGAAAGCACGTTAGAATAATGTAGGACGCGTTACAACTCCTAAAAACACCTTACATCACCGTACGAAATTTTAAAACTCCATAATAAACCTAATGAATTCGTCCGAGTCCTTTGAACGTCATACGACAACTTAACGCATCTTACGACTCTGTATGCCATATTAACACCTACAAAAGCAGGTTATTATAATGTACGACGCCTTACAACTCCTAGCAACACCTTACAACACAGTACGATACCTTAAAACTACATAATAAACCTAATGAATTCGTCTAACTCCTTTGAATATCGTACGACAACTTAGGACATCTTTTGACTCTATATGCACATTAGCACCTTGAAAAGCAAGTTGGTATAATGTAGGACGCCTTACAATTCCTAGCAACACCTTAAAACACCTTACGAAACCTTAAAACTCTATAATAAACCTAATGAATTCGTTGAAGTCCTTTTAACATCGTACGATAACTCAAGGCATGTTACGACTCTTATGCGAAATTAGCTACATGAAAAGCACGTTAGAATAATGTAGGTTGCGTTACAACTGCTATGAACACCTTACATCACCATACGAATCTTTAAAATTCCATAATAAACATAATGAAGTCTTCCGAGTCCTTTGAACGTCATACGGCAACTTAACGCATCTTACGACTCTTTATCCCCTATTAGCACCTTGAAAAGCACGTTAGTATAATGTACGATGCCTTACAACTCTTAACAACACCTTTACAACACCATACGAAACCTTAAAACTCCATAATAAACCTAATGAATTCGTCTGAGTCCTTTGAACATCGTACGACAACTTAGGACATCTTATGACTCTATATGCACATTAGCACCTTGAAAAGCAAGTTAGTATAATTAGGACGCCTTAGAATTCCTAACAACACCTTAAAACACCGTACGAAACCTTAAAACTTCATAATAAACCTAATGAAATGGTCGAAGTCCTTTGAACTTCGTACGACAACTCAAGACATGTTAAGACTCTGTATGCGACATTAGCAACATGAAAAGCACGTTAGAATAATGTAGGACGTGTTACAACTCTTAAGAACACCTTACATCACCGTACGATACTTTAAAACTCTATAATAAACCTAATGAATTTGTCCGAGTCCTTTGAACGTCATACGACAACTAAACGCATCTTACGACTTTGTATGCCATATTGACACCTACAAAAGCAGGTTATTATAATGTACGACGCCTTACAACTCTTAACAACACCTTACAACACCGTACGATACCTTAAAACTCCATAATAAACCTAATGAATTCGTCTGACTCCTTTGAACATCGTACGACAACTCAGGACATCTTATGACTCTATATGCACATTAGCACCTTGAAAAGCAAGTTAGTACAATGTAGGACGCCTTACAATTCCTAACAACACCTTAAAATACCTTACGAAACCTTAAAACTCGATAATAAACCTATTGAATTTGTTGAAGTCCTTTGAACATCGTATGATAACTCAAGACATGTTACGACTCTTATGCGACATTAGCTACATGAAAAGCACGTTAGAATAATGCAAGGTGCGTTACAACTCCTATGAACACCTTAAATCACCGTATGAAACTTTAAAACTCGTAAATAAACCTAATGAATTCGTCCGAGTCCTTTGAACGTCATACGGAAACTTAATGCATCGTACGACTCTTTATCCCATATTAGCACCTTGAAAAGCACGTTAGTATAATGTACGATGCCTTACAACTTCTAACAACACCTTACAACATCGTACGAAACCTTAAAACTCCGTAATAAACCTAATGAATTCGTTTGAGTCCTTTGAACATCGTACGACAACTTAGGACATCTTATGACTCTATATGCACATTAGCACCTTGAAAATCAAGTTAGTACAATGTAGGACGCCTTACAATTCCTAACAACACCTTAAAATACCTTACGAAACCTTAAAACTCGATAATAAACCTATTGAATTTGTTGAAGTCCTTTGAACATCGTACGACAACTCAAGACATGTTACGACTCTTATGCGACATTAGCTACATGAAAAGCACGTCAGAATAATACAGGGTGCGTTACAACTCCTATGAACACCTTAAATAACCGTATGAAACTTTAAAACTCGATAATAAACCTAATGAATTCGTCCGAGTCCTTTGAACGTCATACGGAAATTTAACGCATCGTACGACTCTTTATCCCATATTAGCACCTTGAAAAGCACGTTAGTATAATGTACGATGCCTTACAACTCCTAACAACACCTTACATCACCGTACGAAACTTTAAAACTCCATAATAAACATAATGAATTCGTCCGAGTCCTTTGAACGTCATACGGCAACTTAACGCATCTTACGACTCTTTATCCCATATTAGCACCTTGAAAAGCACTTAGTATAATGTACGATGCCTTACAACTCTTAACAACACCTTACAACACCGTACGAAACCTTAAAACTCCATAATAAACCTAATGAATTCGTCTGAGTCCTTTGAACATCGTACGACAACTTAGGACATCTTATGACTCTATATGCACATTAGCACCTTGAAAAGCAAGTTAGTATAATTAGGACGCCTTAGAATTCCTAACAACACCTTAAAACACCGTACGAAACCTTAAAACTTCATAATAAACCTAATGAAATGGTCGAAGTCCTTTGAACATCGTACGACAACTCAAGACATGTTAAGACTCTGTGTGCAACATTAGCAACATGAAAAGCACGTTAGAATAATGTAGGACGTGTTACAACTCTTAAGAACACCTTACATCACCGTACCATACTTTAAAACTCCATAATAAACCTAATGAATTTGTCCGAGTCCTTTGAACGTCATACGGCAACTTAACGCATCTTACGACTCTGTATGCCATATTAGCACCTAGAAAACCACGTTAGTATAATGTACGACGCCTAACAACTCCTAACAACACCTTACAACACCGTACGTTACCTTAAAACTCCATAATAAACCTAATGAATTCTTCTGACTCCTTTGAACATCGTACGACAACTCAGGACATTTTATGACTCTATATGCACATTAGCACCTTGAAAAGCAAGTTAGTACAATGTAGGACGCCTTACAATTCCTAACAACACCTTAAAACACCTTACGAAACCTTAAAACTCGATAATAAACCTATTGATTTTGTTGAAGTCCTTTGAACATCGTACGATAACTCAAGACATGTTAAGAGTTTGTATGCGACATTAGCTACATGGAAAGCACGTTAGAATAATGTAGGACGCGTTACAACTCCTAAAAACACCTTACATCACCGTACGAAATTTGAAAACTCCATAATAAACCTAATGAATTCGTCCGAGTCCTTTGAACGTCATACGACAACTTAACGCATCTTACGACTCTGTATGCCATATTAACACCTACAAAAGCAGGTATTATAATGTACGACGCCTTACAACTCCTAGCAACACCTTACAACACCGTACGATACCTTAAAACTCCATAATAAACCTAATGAATTCGTCTGACTCCTTTGAACATCGTACGACAACTTAGGACATCTTATGACTCTATATGTACATTAGCACCTTGAAAAGCAAGTTAGTATAATGTAGGACGCCTTACAATTCCTAGAAACACCTTAAAACTCCTTACGAAACCTTAAAACTCTATAATAAACCTAATGAATTCGTTGAAGTCCTTTGAACATCGTATGATAACTCAAGGCATGTTACGACTCTTATGCAAAATTAGCTACATGAAAAGCACGTTAGAATAATGTAGTTGCGTTACAACTGCTATGAACACCTTACATCACCGTACGAAACTTTAAAACTCCATAATAAACATAATGAATTCGTCCGAGTCCTTTGAACATCATACGGCAACTTAACGCATCTTACGACTCTTTATCCCATATTAGCACCTTGAAAAGCATGTTAGTATAATGTACGATGCCTTTCAACTCCTAACAACACCTTACAACACCGTACGAACCTTAAAACTCCATAATAAACCTAATGAATTCGTTTGAGTCCTTTGAACATCGTACGACATCTTAGGACATCTTATGACTCTATATGCACATTAGCACCTTGGAAAGGTAGTAACTATAATGTAGGACGCCTTACAATTCCTAACAACACCTTAAAACATCATCCGAAACCTTAAAACTTCATAATAAACCTAATGAAATGGTCGAAGTCCTTTGAACATCGTACGACAACTCAAGACATGTTAAGATTCTGTATGCGACATTAGCTACATGAAAAGCACGTTAGAATAATGTAGGACGCGTTACAACTCCTAAAAATACCTTACATCACCGTACGAAACTTTAAAACTCAAAATAAACCTAATGAATTCGTTGAAGTGCTTTGAACATCGTACGATAACTCAAGTCATGTTACAACTCTTATGCGAAATTAGCTACATGAAAAGCACGATAGAATAATGTAGGTTGCGTTACAACTGCTATGAACACCTTACATCACCGTACGAAACTTTAAAACTCCATAATAAACATAATGAATTCGTCCGAGTCCTTTGAACGCCATACGGCAACTTAACGCATCTTACGACTCTTTATCCCCTTTTAGCACCTTGAAAAGCACGTTAGTATAATGTACGATGCCTTACAACTCTTAACAACACCTTACAACACCATACGAAACCTTAAAACTCCATAATAAACCTAATGAATTCGTCTGAGTCCTTTGAACATCGTACGATAACTTAGGACATCTTATGACTCTATATGCACATTAGCACCTTGAAAAGCAAGTTAGTATAATTTGGACGCCTTAGAATTCCTAACAACACCTTAAAACACCGTACGAAACCTTAAAACTTCATAATAAACCTAATGAAATGGTCGAAGTCCTTTGAACATCGTACGACAACTCAAGACATGTTAAGACTCTGTATGCGACATTAGCAACATGAAAAGCACGTTAGAATAATGTAGGACGTGTTACAACTCTTAAGAACACCTTACATCACCGTACGATACTTTAAAACTCCATAATAAACCTAATGACTTTGTCCGCGTCCTTTGAACGTCATCCGACAACTAAACGCATCTTACGACTTTGTATGCCATATTAACACCTACAAAAGCAGGTTATTATAATGTACGACGCCTTACAACTCCTAACAACACCTTACAACACCGTACGATACCTTAAAACTCCATAATAAACCTAATGAATTCGTCTGACTCCTTTGAACATCGTACGACAACTCAGGACATCTTATGACTCTATATGCACATTAGCACCTTGAAAAGCAAGTTAGTACAATGTAGGACGCCTTACAATTCCTAACAACACCTTAAAATACCTTACGAAACCTTAAAACTCGATAATAAACCTATTGAATTTGTTGAAGTCCTTTGAACATCGTACGATAACTCAAGACATGTTACGACTCTTATGCGACATTAGCTACATGAAAAGCACGTTAGAATAATGCAGGGTACGTTACAACTCCTATGAACACCTTAAATCACTGTATGAAACTTTAAAACTCGATAATAAACCTAATGAATTCGTCCGATTCCTTTGAACGTCATACGGAAACTTAACGCATCGTACAACTCTTTATCCCATATTAGCACCTTGAAAAGCACGTTAGTATAATGTACGATGCCTTACAACTCCTAACAACACCTTACAACACCGTACGAAACCTTAAAACTCAATAATAAACCTAATGAATTCGTCTGAGTCCTTTGAACATCGTACGACAACTTAGGACATCTTATGACTCTATATGCACATTAGCACCTTGAAAAGCATGTTAGTATAAATAGGACGCCTTAGAATTCCTAACAACACCTTAAAACACCGTACGAAACCTTAAAACTTCATAATAAACCTAATGAAATGGTCGAAGTCCTTTGAACATCGTACGACAACTCAAGACAAGTTAAGACTCTGTATGCGACATTAGCAACATGAAAAGCGCGTTAGAATAATGTAGGACGTGTTACAACTCTTAAGAACACCTAACATCACCGTACGATTCTTTAAAACTCCATAATAAACCTAATGAATTCGTCCGAGTCCTTTGAACGTCATAAGGCAACTTAACGCATCTTATAACTATGTATGCCATATTAGCACCTTGAAAAGCAAGTTAGTACAATGTAGGACGCCTTACAACTCCTAACAACACCTTACAACACCGTACGATACCTTAAAACTCCATAATAAACCTAATGAATTCGTCTGACTCCTTTGAACAACGTACGACAAATCAGGACATCTTATGACTCTATATGCACATTAGCACCTTGAAAAGCATGTTAGTACAATGTAGGACGCCTCACAATTCCTAACAACACCTTAAAACACCTTACGAAACCTTAAAACTGGATAATAAACCTATTGAATTTGTTGAAGTCCTTTGAACAACGTACGACAACTCAAGACATGCAAAGATTCAGTATGCGACATTAGCTACATGAAAACCACGTTAGAATAAAGTAGGACGTGTTACAACTCCTAAAAACACCTTAAATCACCGTACAAAACTTTTAAACTCCATAATAAACCTAATGAATTAGTCCGAGTCCTTTGAACGTCATACGGCAACTTAATGCATCTTACGACTCTGTATGTCATATTAGCACCTAGAAAAGCATGTTAGCATAATGTACGACGCCTTACAACTCCTAACAACACCTTACAACACCGTACGATACCTTAAAACTCCATAATAAACCTAATGAATTCGTCTGACTCCTTTGAACATCGTACAACAACTCAAGAAATCTTATGACTCAATATGCACATTAGCACCTTGAAAAGCAAGTTAGTATAATGTAGGACGCCTTACAATTCCTAACTACACCTTAAAACACCGTACGAAACCATAAAACTTCATAATAAACCTAATGAAATGGTCGAAGTCCTTTGTAAATCGTACAACAACTCAAGACATGCTAAGATTCTGTATGCGACATTAGCTACATGAAAACCACGTTAGAATAATGTAGGACTTGTTACAACTCCTAAAAACACCTTACATCACCGTACGAAACTATAAAACTCTATAATAAACCTAATGAATTCGTCCGAGTCCTTTGAACGTCATAAGGCAACTTAACGCATCTTATAACTATGTATGCCATATTAGCACCTAGAAAAGTACGTTAGTATAATGTACAATGCCTAACAACTCCTAACAACACCTTACAACACCGTACGATACCTTAAAACTCCATAATAAACCTAATGAATTCGTCTGACTCCTTTGAACAACGTACAACAAATCAGGACATCTTATGACTCAATATGCACATTAGCACCTTGAAAAGCAAGTTAATACAATGTAGGACGCCTTACAATTCCTAACAACACCTTAAAACACCGTACGAAACCTTAAAACTTCATAATAAACCTAATGAAATGGTCGAAGTCCTTTGAACATCGTACGAAAACTCAAGACATGCTAAGATTCTGTATGCGACATTAGCTACATGAAAAGCACGGTAGAATAATGTAGCACGCGTTACAACTCCTAAAAACACCTTACATCACCGTACGAAACTTTAAAACTCCATAATAAACCTAATGAATTCGTCCGAGTCCTTTGAATGTCATAAGGCAACTTAACGCATCTTATGCCTATGTATGCCATATTAGCACCTAGAAAAGCACGTTAGTATAATGTACAACGCCTAACAACTCCTAACAACACCTTACAACACCGTACGATACCTTAAAACTCCATAATAAACCTAATGAATTCGTCTGACTCCTTTGAACTACGTACGACAAATCAGGACATCTTATGACTCAATATGCACATTAGCACCTTGAAAAGCAAGTTAGTACAATGTAGGACGTCTTACAATTCCTAACAACACCTTAAAACAACTTACGAAACCTTAAAACTGGATAATAAACCTATTGAATTTGTTGAAGTCCTTTGAACAACGTACGATAACTCAAGACATGCTAAGATTCAGTATGCGACAATAGCTACATGAAAACCACGTTAGAATAAAGTAGGACGTGTTACAACTCCTAAAAACACCTTACATCACCGTACAAAACTTTTAAACTCCATAGTAAACTTAATGAATTCGTCCCAGTCCTTTGAACATCATACGGCAACTTAACGCATCTTACGACTCTGTATGCCATATTAGCATCTAGAAAAGCACGCTAGCATAATGTACGACGCCTTACAACTCCTAACAACACCTTACAACACCGTACGATACCTTAAAACTCCATTATAAACCTAATGAATTCGTCTGACTCCTTTGAACATCGTACGACAACTCAGGACATCTTATGACTCAATATGCACATTAGCACCTTGAAAAGCAAGTTAGTACAGGGTAGGACGCCTTACAATTCCTAACAACACCTTAAAACACCGTACGAATCCTTAAAACTTCATAATAAACCTAATGAAATGGTCGAAGTCCTTTGAACATCGTACGAAAACTCAAGACATGCTAAGATTCTATATGCGACATTAGCTACATGAAAACCACGTTAGAATATGTAGGACGTGTTACAACTCCTAAAAACACCTTACATCACCGTACGAAACTTTAAAACTCCATAATAAACCTAATGAATTCGTCCGAGTCCTTTGAACGTCATAAGGCAACTTAACGCTTCTTATGGCTATGTATGCCATATTAGCACCTAGAAAAGCACGTTAGTATAATGTACAACGCCTAACAACTCCTAACAACACCTTACAACACCGTACGATACCTTAAAACTCCATAATAAACCTAATGAATTCGTCTGACTCCTTTGAACTACGTACGACAAATCAGGACATCTTATGACTCAATATGCACATTAGCACCTTGAAAAGCAAGTTAGTACAATGTAGGACGTCTTACAATTCCTACCAACACCTTAAAACACCTTACGAAACCTTAAAACTCGATAATAAACCTATTGAATTTGTTGAAGTCCTTTGAACATCGTACGACAACTCAAGTCATGCTAAGATTCTGTATGCGACATTAGCTACATGAAAACCACGTTAGAATAAAGTAGGACGTGTTACAACTCCTAAAAACACCTTACATCACCGTACAAAACTTTTAAACTCCATAATAAACCTAATGAATTCGTCCGAGACCTTTGAACGTCATACGGCAACTTAATGCATCTTACGACTCTGTATGTCATATTAGCACCTAGAAAAGCATGTTAGCATAATGTACGACGCCTTACAACTCCTAACAACACCTTACAACACCGTACGATACCTTAAAACTCCATAATAAACCTAATGAATTCGTCTGACTCCTTTGAACATCGTACAACAACTCAAGATATCTTATGACTCAATACGCACATTAGCACCTTGAAAAGCAAGTTAGTACAATGTAGGACGCCTTACAATTCCGAACAACACCTTAAAACACCGTACGAAACCTTAAAACTTCATAATAAACCTAATGAAATGGTCGAAGTCCTTTGAACATCGTACGAAAACTCAAGACATGCTAAGATTCTGTATGCGACATTAGCTACATGAAAAGCACGGTAGAATAATGTAGCACGTGTTACAACTCCTAAAAACACCTTACATCATCGTACGAAACTTTAAAACTACATAATAAACCTAATAAATTCGTCCGAGTCCTTTGAACGTCATACGGCAACTTAACGCATCTTACGACTCTGTATGCCATATTAGCACCTAGAAAAGCACGCTAGCATAATGTACGACGCCTTACAACTCCTAACAACACCTTACAACACCGTACAATACCTTAAAACTCCATTATAAACCTAATGAATTCGTCTGACTCCTTTGAACATCGTACGACAACTCATGACATCTTATGACTCTATATGCACATTAGCACCTTGAAAAGCAAGTTAGTATAATGTAGGACGCCTTACAATTCCTAACTACACCTTAAAACACCGTACGAAACCATAAAACTTCATAATAAACCTAATGAAATGGTCGAAGTCCTTTGTAAATCGTACAACAACTCAAGACATGCTAAGATTCTGTATGCGACATTAGCTACATGAAAACCACGTTAGAATAATGTAGGACGTGTTACAACTCCTAAAAACACCTTACATCACCGTACGAAACTTTAAAACTCTATAATAAACCTAATGAATTCGTCCGAGTCCTTTGAACGTCATAAGGCAACTTAACGCATCTTATGACTATGTATGCCATATTAGCACCTAGAAAAGTACGTTAGTATAATGTACAATGCCTAACAACTCCTAACAACACCTTACAACACCGTACGATACCTTAAAACTCCATAATAAACCTAATGAATTCGTCTGACTCCTTTGAACAACGTACAACAAATCAGGACATCTTATGACTCAATATGCACATTAGGACCTTGAAAAGCAAGTTAATACAATGTAGGACGCCTTACAATTCCTAACAACACCTTAAAACACCGTACGAAACCTTAAAACTTCATAATAAACCTAATGAAATGGTCGAAGTCCTTTGAACATCGTACGAAAACTCAAGACATGCTAAGATTCTGTATGCGACATTAGCTACATGAAAAGCACGGTAGAATAATGTAGCACGCGTTACAACTCCTACAAACACCTTACATCACCGTACGAAACTCTAAAACTCCATAATAAACCTAATGAATTCGTCCGAGTCCTTTGAACGTCATACGACAACTTAACGCATCTTACGACTCTGTATGCCATATTAGCACCTAGAAAAGCTGGTTATTATAATGTACGACGCCTTACAACTCCTAACAACACCTTACAACACCGTACGATACCTTAAAACTCCATAATAAACCTAATGAATTCGTCTAACTCCTTTGAACATCGTACGACAACTCAGGACATCTTATGACTCTATATGCACATTAGCACCTTGAAAAGCAAGTTAGTATAATGTAGGTCGCCTTACAATTCCTAGCAACACCTTAAAACACCTTACGAAACCTTAAAACTCGATAATAAACCTAATGAATTAGTTGAAGTCCTTTGAACATCGTACGATAACTCAAGGCATGTTACGACTCTTATGCGAAATTAGCTACATGAAAAGCACGTTAGAATAATGTAGGTTGCGTTACAACTGCTATGAACACCTTACATCACCGTACGAAACTTTAAAACTCCATAATAAACATAATGAATTCGTCCGAGTCCTTTGAACGCCATACGGCAACTTAACGCATCTTACGACTCTGTATGCCATATTAGCACCTAGAAAACCACGTTAGTATAATGTACGACGCCTAACAACTCCTAACAACACCTTACAACACCGTACGATACCTTAAAACTCCATAATAAACCTAATGAATTCGTCAGACTCCTTTGAACATTGTACGACAACTCAGGACATTTTATGACTCTATATGCACATTAGCACCTTGAAAAGCAAGTTAGTACAATGTAGGACGCCTTACAATTCCTAACAACACCTTAAAACACCGTACGAATCCTTAAAACTTCATAATAAACCTAATGAAATGGTCGAAGTCCTTTGAACATCGTACGAAAACTCAAGACATGCTAAGATTCTATATGCGACATTAGCTACATGAAAACCACGTTAGAATAATGTAGGACGTGTTACAACTCCTAAAAACACCTTACATCACCGTACGAAACTTTAAAACTCCATAATAAACCTAATGAATTCGTCCGAGTCCTTTGAACGTCATAAGGCAACTTAACGCATCTTATGGCTATGTATGCTATATTAGCACCTAGAAAAGCACGTTAGTATAATGTACAACGCCTAACAACTCCTAACAACACCTTACAACACCGTACGATACCTTAAAACTCCATAATAAACCTAATGAATTCGTCTGACTCCTTTGAACTACGTACGACAAATCAGGACATCGTATGACTCAATATGCACATTAGCACCTTGAAAAGCAAGTTAGTACAATGTAGGACGTCTTACAATTCCTAACAACACCTTAAAACACCTTACGAAACCTTAAAACTCGATAATAAACCTATTGAATTTGTTGAAGTCCTTTGAACATCGTACGACAACTCAAGTCATGCTAAGATTCTGTATGCGACATTAGCTACATGAAAACCACGTTAGAATAAAGTAGGACGTGTTACAACTCCTAAAAACACCTTACATCACCGTACAAAACTTTTAAACTCCATAATAAACCTAATGAATTCGTCCGAGACCTTTGAACGTCATACGGCAACTTAATGTATGTCATATTAGCACCTAGAAAAGCATGTTAGCATAATGTACGACGCCTTACAACTCCTAACAACACCTTACAACACCGTACGATACCTTAAAACTCCATAATAAACCTAATAAATTCGTCTGACTCCTTTGAACATCGTACAACAACTCAAGACATCTTATGACTCAATACGCACATTAGCACCTTGAAAAGCAAGTTAGTACAATGTAGGACGCCTTACAATTCCGAACAACACCTTAAAACACCGTACGAAACCTTAAAACTTCATAATAAACCTAATGAAATGGTCGAAGTCCTTTGAACATCGTACGAAAACTCAAGACATGCTAAGATTCTGTATGCGAAATTAGCTACATGAAAAGCACGGTAGAATAATGTAGCACGCGTTACAACTCCTAAAAACACCTTACATCACCGTACGAAACTTTAAAACTACATAATAAACCTAATAAATTCGTCCGAGTCCTTTGAACGTCATACGGCAACTTAACGCATCTTACGACTCTGTATGCCATATTAGCACCTAGAAAAGCACGCTAGCATAATATACAACGCCTTACAACTCCTAACAACACCTTACAACACCGTACAATACCTTAAAACTCCATTATAAACCTAATGAATTCGTCTGACTCCTTTGAACATCGTACGACAACTCAGGACATCTTATGACTCTATATGCACATTAGCACCTTGAAAAGCAAGTTAGTATAATGTAGGACGCCTTACAATTCCTAACTACACCTTAAAACATCGTACGAAACCATAAAACTTCATAATAAACCTAATGAAATGGTCGAAGTCCTTTGTAAATCGTACAACAACTCAAGACATGCTAAGATTCTGTATGCGACATTAGCTACATGAAAACCACGTTAGAATAATGTAGGACGTGTTACAACTCCTAAAAACACCTTACATCACCGTACGAAACTTTAAAACTCTATAATAAACCTAATGAATTCGTCCGAGTCCTTTGAACGTCATAAGGCAACTTAACGCATCTTATGACTATGTATGCCATATTAGCACCTAGAAAAGTACGTTAGTATAATGTACAATGCCTAACAACTCCTAACAACACCTTACAACACCGTACGATACCTTAAAACTCCATAATAAACCTAATGAATTCGTCTGACTCCTTTGAACAACGTACAACAAATCTGGACATCTTATGCCTCAATATGCACATTAGCACCTTGAAAAGCAAGTTAATACAATGTAGGACGCCTTACAATTCCAAACAACACCTTAAAACACCGTACGAAACCTTAAAACTTCATAATAAACCTAATGAAATGGTCGAAGTCCTTTGAACATCGTACGAAAACTCAAGACATGCTAAGATTCTGTATGCGACATTAGCTACATGAAAAGCACGGTAGAATAATGTAGCACGCGTTACAACTCCTACAAACACCTTACATCACCGTACGAAACTCTAAAACTCCATAATAAACCTAATGAATTCGTCCGAGTCCTTTGAACGTCATACGACAACTTAACGCATCTTACGACTCTGTATGCCATATTAGCACCTAGAAAAGCTGGTTATTATAATGTACGACGCCTTACAACACCTTACAACACCGTACGATACCTTAAAACTCCATAATAAACCTAATGAATTCGTCTAACTCCTTTGAACATCGTACGACAACTCAGGACATCTTATGACTCTATATGCACATTAGCACCTTGAAAAGCAAGTTAGTATAATGTAGGTCGCCTTACAACTCTTAGCAACACCTTAAAACACCTTACGAAACCTTAAAACTCGATAATAAACCTAATGAATTCGTTGAAGTCCTTTGAACATCGTACGATAACTCAAGGCATGTTACGACTCTTATGCGAAATTAGCTACATGAAAAGCACGTTAGAATAATGTAGGTTGCGTTACAACTGCTATGAACACCTTACATCACCGTACGAAACTTTAAAACTCCATAATAAACATAATGAATTCGTCCGAGTCCTTTGAACGCCATACGGCAACTTAACGCATCTTACGACTCTGTATGCCATATTAGCACCTAGAAAACCACGTTAGTATAATGTACGACGCCTAACAACTCCTAACAACACCTTACAACACCGTACGATACCTTAAAACTCCATAATAAACCTAATGAATTCGTCAGACTCCTTTGAACATTGTACGACAACTCAGGACATTTTATGACTCTATATGCACATTAGCACCTTGAAAAGCAAGTTAGTACAATGTAGGACGCCTTACAATTCCTAACAACACCTTAAAACACCTTACGAAACCTTAAAACTCGATAATAAACCTATTGAATTTGTTGAAGTCCTTTGAACATCGTACGACAACTCAAGACATGCTAAGATTCTGTATGCGACATTAGCTACATGAAAACCACGTTAGAATAAAGTAGGACGTGTTACAACTCCTAAAAACACCTTACATCACCGTACAAAACTTTTAAACTCCATAATAAACCTAATGAATTCGTCCGAGTCCTTTGAATGTCATACGGCAACTTAACACATCTTACGACTCTGTATGCCATATTAGCACCTAGAAAAGCACGTTAGCATAATGTACGACGCCTTACAACTCCTAACAACACCTTACAACACCGTACGATACCTTAAAACTCCATTATAAACCTAATGAATTCGTCTGACTCCTTTGAACATCGTACGACAACTCAGGACATCTTATGACTCTATATGCACATTAGCACCTTGAAAAGTAAGTTAGGATAATGTAGGACGCCTTACAATTCCTAACTACACCTTAAAACACCGTACGAAACCTTAAAACTTCATAATAAACCTAATGAAATGGTTGAAGTCCTTTGAACATCGTACAACAACTCAAGACATGCTAAGATTCTGTATGCGACATTAGCTACATGAAAACCACGTTAGAATAATGTAGGACGTGTTACAACTCCTAAAAACAACTTACATCACCGTATGAACTTTAAAACTCCATAATAAACCTAATGAATTCGTCCGAGTCCTTTGAACGTCATAAGGCAACTTAACGCATCTTATGACTATGTATGCCATATTAGCACCTAGAAAAGCACGTTAGTATAATGTACAACGCCTAACAACTCCTAACAACACCTTACAACACCGTACGATACCTTAAACTCCATAATAAACCTAATGAATTCGTCTGACTCCTTTGAACAACGTACGACAAATCAGGACATCTTATGACTCAATATGCACATTAGCACCTTGAAAGGCAGGTTAGTACAATGTAGGACGCCTTACAATTCCTAACAACACCTTAAAACACCGTACGAAACCTTAAAACTTCATAATAAACCTAATGAAATGGTCGAAGTCCTTTGAACATCGTACGAAAACTTAAGACTTGCTAAGATTCTGTATGCGACATTAGCTACATGAAAAGCACGGTAGAATAATGTAGCACGCGTTACAACTCCTAAAAACACCTTACATCACCGTACGAAACTTTAAAACTCCATAATAAACCTAATGAATTCGTCCGAGTCCTTTGAACGTCATATGGCAACTTAACGCATCTTACGACTCTGTATGCCATATTAGCACCTAGAAAAGCACGTCAGTATAATGTACGACGCCTAACAACTCCTAACAACACCTTACAACACCGTACGATACCTTAAAACTCCATAATAAACCTAATGAATTCGTCTGACTGCTTTGAACATCGTACGACAACTCAGGACATCTTATGACTCTATATGCACATTAGCACCTTGAAAAGCAAGTTAGTACAATGTAGGATGCCTTACAAATCCTAACAACACCTTAAAATACGTTACGAAATCTTAAAACTCGATAATAAACCTATTGAAATGGTCAAAGTCCTTTGAACATCGTACGATAACTCAAGACATGTTACGACTCTTATGCGACATTAGCTACATGAAAAGCACGTTAGAATAATGTAGGGTGCGTTACAACTCCTATGAACACCTTAAATCACCGTATGAAACTTTAAAACTCGATAATAAACCTAATGAATTCGTCCGAGTCCTTTGAACGTCAATAGGAAACTTAACGCATCGTACGATTCTTTATCCCATATTAGCACCTTGAAAAGCACGTTAGTAAAATGTACGATGCCTTACAACTCCTAACAACACCTTACAACACCGTACGAAACCTTAAAACTCCATAATAAACCTAATGAATTCGTTTGAGTCCTTTGAACGTCATACGACAACTTAACGCATCTTACGACTCTGTATGCCATATTAGAACCTAGAAAAGCACGTTAGTATAATGTACGACGCCTAACAACTCCTAACAACACCTTACAACACCGTACGATACCTTAAAACTCCATAATAAACCTAATGAATTCGTCTGACTCCTTTGAACATCGTACGACAACTCAGGACATTTTATGACTCTATATGCACATTAGCACCTTGAAAAGAAAGTTAGTACAATGTAGGACGCCTTACAATTCCTAACAACACCTTAAAACACCGTACGAAACCTTAAAACTTCATAATACACCTAATGAAATGGTCGAAGTCCTTTGAACATCGTACGAAAACTCAAGACATGCTAAGATTCTGTATGCGACATTAGCTACATGAAAAGCACGGTAGAATAATGTAGCACGCGTTACAACTCCTAAAAACACCTTACATCACCGTACGAAACTTTAAAACTCCATAATAAACCTAATGAATTCGTCCGAGTCCTTTGAACGTCATACGACAACTTAACGCATCTTACGACTCTGTATGCCATATTAGCACCTAGAAAAGCTGGTTATTATAATGTACGACGCCTTACAACTCCTAACAACACCTTACAACACCGTACGATACCTTAAAACTCCATAATAAACCTAATGAATTCGTCTGACTCCTTTGAACATCGTACGACAACTCAGGACATCTTATGACTCGATATGTACATTAGCACCTTGAAAAGCAAGTTAGTATAATGTAGGTCGCCTTACAATTCCTAGCAACACCTTAAAACACCTTACGAAACCTTAAAACTCGATAATAAACCTAATGAATTCGTTGAAGTCCTTTGAACATCGTACGATAACTCAAGGCATGTTACGACTCTTATGCGAAATTAGCTACATGAAAAGCACGTTAGAATAATGTAGGTTGCGTTACAACTGCTATGAACACCTTACATCACCGTACGAAACTTTAAAACTCCATAATAAACATAATGAATTCGTCCGAGTCCTTTGAACGCCATACGGCAACTTAACGCATCTTACGACTCTGTATGCCATATTAGCACCTAGAAAAAGCACGTTAGCATAATGTACGACGCCTTACAACTCCTAACAACACCTTACAACACCGTACGATACCTTAAAACTCCATTATAAACCTAATGAATTCGTCTGACTACTTTGAACATCGTACGACAACTCAGGACATCTTATGACTCTATATGCACATTAGCACCTTGAAAAGCAAGTTAGGATAATGTAGGACGCCTTACAATTCCTAACTACACCTTAAAACACTGTACGAAACCTTAAAACTTCATAATAAACCTAATGAAATGGTCGAAGTCCTTAGAACATCGTACAACAACTCAAGACATGCTAAGATTCTGTATGCGACATTAGCTACATGAAAACCACGTTAGAATAATGTAGGACGTGTTACAACTCCTAAAAACACCTTACATCACCGTATGAAACTTTAAAACTCCATAATAAACCTAATGAATTCGTCCGAGTCCTTTGAACGTCATAAGGCAACTTAACGCATCTTATGACTATGTATGCCATATTAGCACCTAGAAAAGCACGTTAGTATAATGTACAACGTCTAACAACTCCTAACAACACCTTACAACACCGTACGATACCTTAAACTCCATAATAAACCTAATGAATTCGTCTGACTCCTTTGAACAACGTACGACAAATCAGGACATCTTATGACTCAATATGCACATTAGCACCTTGAAAGGCAAGTTAGTACAATGTAGGACGCCTTACAATTCCTAACAACACCTTAAAACACCGTACGAAACCTTAAAACTTCATAATAAACCTAATGAAATGGTCGAAGTCCTTTGAACATCGTACGACAACTCAAGACATGCTAAGATTCTGTATGCGACATTAGCTACATGAAAACCACGTTAGAATAAAGTAGGACGTGTTACAACTCCTAAAAACACCTTACATCACCGTACAAAACTTTTTAACTCCATAATAAACCTAATGAATTCGTCCGAGACCTTTGAACGTCATACGGCAACTTAATGCATCTTACGACTCTGTATGTCATATTTGCACCTAGAAAAGCATGTTAGCATAATGTACGACGCCTTACAACTCCTAACAACACCTTACAACACCGTACGATACCTTAAAACTCAATAATAAACCTAATGAATTCGTCTGACTCCTTTGAACATCGTACAACAACTCAAGACATCTTATGACTCAATATGCACATTAGCACCTTGAAAAGCAAGTTAGTACAATGTAGGACGCCTTACAATTCCGAACAACACCTTAAAACACCGTACGAAACCTTAAAACTTCATAATAAACCTAATGAAATGGTCGAAGTCCTTTGAACATCGTACGAAAACTCAAGACATGCTAAGATTCTGTATGCGACATTAGCTACATGAAAAGCACTGTAGAATAATGTAGCACGCGTTACAACTCCTAAAAACACCTTACATCACCGTACGAAACTTTAAAACTACATAATAAACCTAATAAATTCGTCCGAGTCCTTTGAACGTCATACGGCAACTTAACGCATCTTACGACTCTGTATGCCATATTAGCACCTAGAAAAGCACGCTAGCATAATGTACGACCCCTTACAACTCCTAACAACACCTTACAACACCGTACAATACCTTAAAACTCCATTATAAACCTAATGAATTCGTCTGACTCCTTTGAACATCGTACGACAACTCAGGACATCTTATGACTCTATATGCACATTAGCACCTTGAAAAGCAAGTTAGTATAATGTAGGACGCCTTACAATTCCTAACTACACCTTAAAACACCGTACGAAACCTTAAAACTTCATAACAAACCTAATGAAATGGTCGAAGTCCTTTGAACATCGTACAACAACTCAAGACATGCTAAGATTTTGTATGCGACATTAGCTACATGAAAACCATGTTAGAATAATGTAGGACATGTTACAACTCCTAAAAACACCTTACATCACCGTACGAAACTTTAAAACTCCATAATAAACCTAATGAATTCGTCCGAGTCCTTTGAACGTCATAAGGCAACTTAACGCATCTTATAACTATGTATGCCATATTAGCACCTAGAAAAGCACGTTAGTATAATGTACAACGCCTAACAACTCCTAACAACACCTTACAACACCGTATGATACCTTAAAACTCCATAATAAACCTAATGAATTCGTCAGACTCCTTTGAACAACGTACGACAAATCAGGACATCTTATGACTCTATATGCACATTAGCACCTTGAAAAGCATGTTAGTACAATGTATGACGCCTTACAATTCCTAACAACACCTTAAAACAACTTACGAAACCTTAAAACTGGATAATAAACCTATTGAATTTGTTGAAGTCCTTTGAACAACGTACGATAACTCAAGACATGCTAAGATTCAGTATGCGACAATAGCTACATGAAAACCACGTTAGAATAAAGTAGGACGTGTTACAACTCCTAAAAACACCTTACATCACCGTACAAAACTTTTAAACTCCATAGTAAACTTAATGAATTCGTCCCAGTCCTTTGAACATCATACGGCAACTTAACGCATCTTACGACTCTGTATGCCATATTAGCATCTAGAAAAGCACGCTAGCATAATATACGACGCCTTACAACTCCTAACAACACCTTACAACACCGTACGATACCTTAAAACTCCATTATAAACCTAATGAATTCGTCTGACTCCTTTGAACATCGTACGACAACTCAGGACATCTTATGACTCAATATGCACATTAGCACCTTGAAAAGCAAGTTAGTACAATGTAGGACGCCTTACAATTCCTAACAACACCTTAAAACACCGTACGAATCCTTAAAACTTCATAATAAACCTAATGAAATGGTCGAAGTCCTTTGAACATCGTACGAAAACTCAAGACATGCTAAGATTCTATATGCGACATTAGCTACATGAAAACCACGTTAGAATAATGTAGGACGTGTTACAACTCCTAAAAACACCTTACATCACCGTACGAAACTTTAAAACTCCATAATAAACCTAATGAATTCGTCCGAGTCCTTTGAACGTCATAAGGCAACTTAACGCTTCTTATGGCTATGTATGCCATATTAGCACCTAGAAAAGCACGTTAGTATAATGTACAACGCCTAACAACTCCTAACAACACCTTACAACACCGGACGATACCTTAAAACTCCATAATAAACCTAATGAATTCGTCTGACTCCTTTGAACTACGTACGACAAATCAGGACATCTTATGACTCAATATGCACATTAGCACCTTGAAAAGCAAGTTAGTACAATGTAGGACGTCTTACAATTCCTACCAACACCTTAAAACACCTTACGAAACCTTAAAACTCGATAATAAACCTATTGAATTTGTTGAAGTCCTTTGAACATCGTACGACAACTCAAGTCATGCTAAGATTCTGTATGCGACATTAGCTACATGAAAACCACGTTAGAATAAAGTAGGACGTGTTACAACTCCTAAAAACACCTTACATCACCGTACAAAACTTTTAAACTCCATAATAAACCTAATGAATTCGTCCGAGACCTTTGAACGTCATACGGCAACTTAATGCATCTTACGACTCTGTATGTCATATTAGCACCTAGAAAAGCATGTTAGCATAATGTACGACGCCTTACAACTCCTAACAACACCTTACAACACCGTACGATACCTTAAAACTCCATAATAAACCTAATGAATTCGTCTGACTCCTTTGAACATCGTACAACAACTCAAGATATCTTATGACTCAATACGCACATTAGCACCTTGAAAAGCAAGTTAGTACAATGTAGGACGCCTTACAATTCCGAACAACACCTTAAAACACCGTACGAAACCTTAAAACTTCATAATAAACCTAATGAAATGGTCGAAGTCCTTTGAACATCGTACGAAAACTCAAGACATGCTAAGATTCTGTATGCGACATTAGCTACATGAAAAGCACGGTAGAATAATGTAGCACGTGTTACAACTCCTAAAAACACCTTATATCATCGTACGAAACTTTAAAACTACATAATAAACCTAATAAATTCGTCCGAGTCCTTTGAACGTCATACGGCAACTTAACGCATCTTACGACTCTGTATGCCATATTAGCACCTAGAAAAGCACGCTAGCATAATGTACGACGCCTTACAACTCCTAACAACACCTTACAACACCGTACAATACCTTAAAACTCCATTATAAACCTAATGAATTCGTCTGACTCCTTTGAACATCGTACGACAACTCATGACATCTTATGACTCTATATGCACATTAGCACCTTGAAAAGCAAGTTAGTATAATGTAGGACGCCTTACAATTCCTAACTACACCTTAAAACACCGTACGAAACCATAAAACTTCATAATAAACCTAATGAAATGGTCGAAGTCCTTTGTAAATCGTACAACAACTCAAGACATGCTAAGATTCTGTATGCGACATTAGCTACATGAAAACCACGTTAGAATAATGTAGGACGTGTTACAACTCCTAAAAACACCTTACATCACCGTACGAAACTTTAAAACTCTATAATAAACCTAATGAATTCGTCCGAGTCCTTTGAACGTCATAAGGCAACTTAACGCATCTTATGACTATGTATGCCATATTAGCACCTAGAAAAGTACGTTAGTATAATGTACAATGCCTAACAACTCCTAACAACACCTTACAACACCGTACGATACCTTAAAACTCCATAATAAACCTAATGAATTCGTCTGACTCCTTTGAACAACGTACAACAAATCAGGACATCTTATGACTCAATATGCACATTAGGACCTTGAAAAGCAAGTTAATACAATGTAGGACGCCTTACAATTCCTAACAACACCTTAAAACACCGTACGAAACCTTAAAACTTCATAATAAACCTAATGAAATGGTCGAAGTCCTTTGAACATCGTACGAAAACTCAAGACATGCTAAGATTCTGTATGCGACATTAGCTACATGAAAAGCACGGTAGAATAATGTAGCACGCGTTACAACTCCTACAAACACCTTACATCACCGTACGAAACTCTAAAACTCCATAATAAACCTAATGAATTCGTCCGAGTCCTTTGAACGTCATACGACAACTTAACGCATCTTACGACTCTGTATGCCATATTAGCACCTAGAAAAGCTGGTTATTATAATGTACGACGCCTTACAACTCCTAACAACACCTTACAACACCGTACGATACCTTAAAACTCCATAATAAACCTAATGAATTCGTCTAACTCCTTTGAACATCGTACGACAACTCAGGACATCTTATGACTCTATATGCACATTAGCACCTTGAAAAGCAAGTTAGTATAATGTAGGTCGCCTTACAATTCCTAGCAACACCTTAAAACACCTTACGAAACCTTAAAACTCGATAATAAACCTAATGAATTAGTTGAAGTCCTTTGAACATCGTACGATAACTCAAGGCATGTTACGACTCTTATGCGAAATTAGCTACATGAAAAGCACTTTAGAATAATGTAGGTTGCGTTACAACTGCTATGAACACCTTACATCACCGTACGAAACTTTAAAACTCCATAATAAACATAATGAATTCGTCCGAGTCCTTTGAACGCCATACGGCAACTTAACGCATCTTACGACTCTGTATGCCATATTAGCACCTAGAAAACCACGTTAGTATAATGTACGACGCCTAACAACTCCTAACAACACCTTACAACACCGTACGATACCTTAAAACTCCATAATAAACCTAATGAATTCGTCAGACTCCTTTGAACATTGTACGACAACTCAGGACATTTTATGACTCTATATGCACATTAGCACCTTGAAAAGCAAGTTAGTACAATGTAGGACGCCTTACAATTCCTAACAACACCTTAAAACACCGTACGAATCCTTAAAACTTCATAATAAACCTAATGAAATGGTCGAAGTCCTTTGAACATCGTACGAAAACTCAAGACATGCTAAGATTCTATATGCGACATTAGCTACATGAAAACCACGTTAGAATAATGTAGGACGTGTTACAACTCCTAAAAACACCTTACATCACCGTACGAAACTTTAAAACTCCATAATAAACCTAATGAATTCGTCCGAGTCCTTTGAACGTCATAAGGCAACTTAACGCATCTTATGGCTATGTATGCTATATTAGCACCTAGAAAAGCACGTTAGTATAATGTACAACGCCTAACAACTCCTAACAACACCTTACAACACCGTACGATACCTTAAAACTCCATAATAAACCTAATGAATTCGTCTGACTCCTTTGAACTACGTACGACAAATCAGGACATCGTATGACTCAATATGCACATTAGCACCTTGAAAAGCAAGTTAGTACAATGTAGGACGTCTTACAATTCCTAACAACACCTTAAAACACCTTACGAAACCTTAAAACTCGATAATAAACCTATTGAATTTGTTGAAGTCCTTTGAACATCGTACGACAACTCAAGTCATGCTAAGATTCTGTATGCGACATTAGCTACATGAAAACCACGTTAGAATAAAGTAGGACGTGTTACAACTCCTAAAAACACCTTACATCACCGTACAAAACTTTTAAACTCCATAATAAACCTAATGAATTCGTCCGAGACCTTTGAACGTCATACGGCAACTTAATGTATGTCATATTAGCACCTAGAAAAGCATGTTAGCATAATGTACGACGCCTTACAACTCCTAACAACACCTTACAACACCGTACGATACCTTAAAACTCCATAATAAACCTAATAAATTCGTCTGACTCCTTTGAACATCGTACAACAACTCAAGACATCTTATGACTCAATACGCACATTAGCACCTTGAAAAGCAAGTTAGTACAATGTAGGACGCCTTACAATTCCGAACAACACCTTAAAACACCGTACGAAACCTTAAAACTTCATAATAAACCTAATGAAATGGTCGAAGTCCTTTGAACATCGTACGAAAACTCAAGACATGCTAAGATTCTGTATGCGAAATTAGCTACATGAAAAGCACGGTAGAATAATGTAGCACGCGTTACAACTCCTAAAAACACCTTACATCACCGTACGAAACTTTAAAACTACATAATAAACCTAATAAATTCGTCCGAGTCCTTTGAACGTCATACGGCAACTTAACGCATCTTACGACTCTGTATGCCATATTAGCACCTAGAAAAGCACGCTAGCATAATATACGACGCCTTACAACTCCTAACAACACCTTACAACACCGTACAATACCTTAAAACTCCATTATAAACCTAATGAATTCGTCTGACTCCTTTGAACATCGTACGACAACTCAGGACATCTTATGACTCTATATGCACATTAGCACCTTGAAAAGCAAGTTAGTATAATGTAGGACGCCTTACAATTCCTAACTACACCTTAAAACATCGTACGAAACCATAAAACTTCATAATAAACCTAATGAAATGGTCGAAGTCCTTTGTAAATCGTACAACAACTCAAGACATGCTAAGATTTTGTATGCGACATTAGCTACATGAAAACCACGTTAGAATAATGTAGGACGTGTTACAACTCCTAAAAACACCTTACATCACCGTACGAAACTTTAAAACTCTATAATAAACCTAATGAATTCGTCCGAGTCCTTTGAACGTCATAAGGCAACTTAACGCATCTTATGACTATGTATGCCATATTAGCACCTAGAAAAGTACGTTAGTGTAATGTACAATGCCTAACAACTCCTAACAACACCTTACAACACCGTACGATACCTTAAAACTCCATAATAAACCTAATGAATTCGTCTGACTCCTTTGAACAACGTACAACAAATCTGGACATCTTATGCCTCAATATGCACATTAGCACCTTGAAAAGCAAGTTAATACAATGTAGGACGCCTTACAATTCCAAACAACACCTTAAAACACCGTACGAAACCTTAAAACTTCATAATAAACCTAATGAAATGGTCGAAGTCCTTTGAACATCGTACGAAAACTCAAGACATGCTAAGATTCTGTATGCGACATTAGCTACATGAAAAGCACGGTAGAATAATGTAGCACGCGTTACAACTCCTACAAACACCTTACATCACCGTACGAAACTCTAAAACTCCATAATAAACCTAATGAATTCGTCCGAGTCCTTTGAACGTCATACGACAACTTAACGCATCTTACGACTCTGTATGCCATATTAGCACCTAGAAAAGCTGGTTATTATAATGTACGACGCCTTACAACACCTTACAACACCGTACGATACCTTAAAACTCCATAATAAACCTAATGAATTCGTCTAACTCCTTTGAACATCGTACGACAACTCAGGACATCTTATGACTCTATATGCACATTAGCACCTTGAAAAGCAAGTTAGTATAATGTAGGTCGCCTTACAACTCTTAGCAACACCTTAAAACACCTTACGAAACCTTAAAACTCGATAATAAACCTAATGAATTCGTTGAAGTCCTTTGAACATCGTACGATAACTCAAGGCATGTTACGACTCTTATGCGAAATTAGCTACATGAAAAGCACGTTAGAATAATGTAGGTTGCGTTACAACTGCTATGAACACCTTACATCACCGTACGAAACTTTAAAACTCCATAATAAACATAATGAATTCGTCCGAGTCCTTTGAACGCCATACGGCAACTTAACGCATCTTACGACTCTGTATGCCATATTAGCACCTAGAAAACCACGTTAGTATAATGTACGACGCCTAACAACTCCTAACAACACCTTACAACACCGTACGATACCTTAAAACTCCATAATAAACCTAATGAATTCGTCAGACTCCTTTGAACATTGTACGACAACTCAGGACATTTTATGACTCTATATGCACATTAGCACCTTGAAAAGCAAGTTAGTACAATGTAGGACGCCTTACAATTCCTAACAACACCTTAAAACACCTTACGAAACCTTAAAACTCGATAATAAACCTATTGAATTTGTTGAAGTCCTTTGAACATCGTACGACAACTCAAGACATGCTAAGATTCTGTATGCGACATTAGCTACATGAAAACCACGTTAGAATAAAGTAGGACGTGTTACAACTCCTAAAAACACCTTACATCACCGTACAAAACTTTTAAACTCCATAATAAACCTAATGAATTCGTCCGAGTCCTTTGAATGTCATACGGCAACTTAACACATCTTACGACTCTGTATGCCATATTAGCACCTAGAAAAGCACGTTAGCATAATGTACGACGCCTTACAACTCCTAACAACACCTTACAACACCGTACGATACCTTAAAACTCCATTATAAACCTAATGAATTCGTCTGACTCCTTTGAACATCGTACGACAACTCAGGACATCTAATGACTCTATATGCACATTAGCACCTTGAAAAGTAAGTTAGGATAATGTAGGACGCCTTACAATTCCTAACTACACCTTAAAACACCGTACGAAACCTTAAAACTTCATAATAAACCTAATGAAATGGTTGAAGTCCTTTGAACATCGTACAACAACTCAAGACATGCTAAGATTCTGTATGCGACATTAGCTACATGAAAACCACGTTAGAATAATGTAGGACGTGTTACAACTCCTAAAAACAACTTACATCACCGTATGAACTTTAAAACTCCATAATAAACCTAATGAATTCGTCCGAGTCCTTTGAACGTCATAAGGCAACTTAACGCATCTTATGACTATGTATGCCATATTAGCACCTAGAAAAGCACGTTAGTATAATGTACAACGCCTAACAACTCCTAACAACACCTTACAACACCGTACGATACCTTAAACTCCATAATAAACCTAATGAATTCGTCTGACTCCTTTGAACAACGTACGACAAATCAGGACATCTTATGACTCAATATGCACATTAGCACCTTGAAAGGCAGGTTAGTACAATGTAGGACGCCTTACAATTCCTAACAACACCTTAAAACACCGTACGAAACCTTAAAACTTCATAATAAACCTAATGAAATGGTCGAAGTCCTTGGAACATCGTACGAAAACTTAAGACTTGCTAAGATTCTGTATGCGACATTAGCTACATGAAAAGCACGGTAGAATAATGTAGCACGCGTTACAACTCCTAAAAACACCTTACATCACCGTACGAAACTTTAAAACTCCATAATAAACCTAATGAATTCGTCCGAGTCCTTTGAACGTCATATGGCAACTTAACGCATCTTACGACTCTGTATGCCATATTAGCACCTAGAAAAGCACGTCAGTATAATGTACGACGCCTAACAACTCCTAACAACACCTTACAACACCGTACGATACCTTAAAACTCCATAATAAACCTAATGAATTCGTCTGACTGCTTTGAACATCGTACGACAACTCAGGACATCTTATGACTCTATATGCACATTAGCACCGTGAAAAGCAAGTTAGTACAATGTAGGATGCCTTACAAATCCTAACAACACCTTAAAATACGTTACGAAATCTTAAAACTCGATAATAAACCTATTGAAATGGTCAAAGTCCTTTGAACATCGTACGATAACTCAAGACATGTTACGACTCTTATGCGACATTAGCTACATGAAAAGCACGTTAGAATAATGTAGGGTGCGTTACAACTCCTATGAACACCTTAAATCACCGTATGAAACTTTAAAACTCGATAATAAACCTAATGAATTCGTCCGAGTCCTTTGAACGTCAATAGGAAACTTAACGCATCGTACGATTCTTTATCCCATATTAGCACCTTGAAAAGCACGTTAGTAAAATGTACGATGCCTTACAACTCCTAACAACACCTTACAACACCGTACGAAACCTTAAAACTCCATAATAAACCTAATGAATTCGTTTGAGTCCTTTGAACGTCATACGACAACTTAACGCATCTTACGACTCTGTATGCCATATTAGAACCTAGAAAAGCACGTTAGTATAATGTACGACGCCTAACAACTCCTAACAACACCTTACAACACCGTACGATACCTTAAAACTCCATAATAAACCTAATGAATTCGTCTGACTCCTTTGAACATCGTACGACAACTCAGGACATTTTATGACTCTATATGCACATTAGCACCTTGAAAAGAAAGTTAGTACAATGTAGGACGCCTTACAATTCCTAACAACACCTTAAAACACCGTACGAAACCTTAAAACTTCATAATACACCTAATGAAATGGTCGAAGTCCTTTGAACATCGTACGAAAACTCAAGACATGCTAAGATTCTGTATGCGACATTAGCTACATGAAAAGCACGGTAGAATAATGTAGCACGCGTTACAACTCCTAAAAACACCTTACATCACCGTACGAAACTTTAAAACTCCATAATAAACCTAATGAATTCGTCCGAGTCCTTTGAACGTCATACGACAACTTAACGCATCTTACGACTCTGTATGCCATATTAGCACCTAGAAAAGCTGGTTATTATAATGTACGACGCCTTACAACTCCTAACAACACCTTACAACACCGTACGATACCTTAAAACTCCATAATAAACCTAATGAATTCGTCTGACTCCTTTGAACATCGTACGACAACTCAGGACATCTTATGACTCGATATGTACATTAGCACCTTGAAAAGCAAGTTAGTATAATGTAGGTCGCCTTACAATTCCTAGCAACACCTTAAAACACCTTACGAAACCTTAAAACTCGATAATAAACCTAATGAATTCGTTGAAGTCCTTTGAACATCGTACGATAACTCAAGGCATGTTACGACTCTTATGCGAAATTAGCTACATGAAAAGCACGTTAGAATAATGTAGGTTGCGTTACAACTGCTATGAACACCTTACATCACCGTACGAAACTTTAAAACTCCATAATAAACATAATGAATTCGTCCGAGTCCTTTGAACGCCATACGGCAACTTAACGCATCTTACGACTCTGTATGCCATATTAGCACCTAGAAAAAGCACGTTAGCATAATGTACGACGCCTTACAACTCCTAACAACACCTTACAACACCGTACGATACCTTAAAACTCCATTATAAACCTAATGAATTCGTCTGACTACTTTGAACATCGTACGACAACTCAGGACATCTTATGACTCTATATGCACATTAGCACCTTGAAAAGCAAGTTAGGATAATGTAGGACGCCTTACAATTCCTAACTACACCTTAAAACACTGTACGAAACCTTAAAACTTCATAATAAACCTAATGAAATGGTCGAAGTCCTTAGAACATCGTACAACAACTCAAGACATGCTAAGATTCTGTATGCGACATTAGCTACATGAAAACCACGTTAGAATAATGTAGGACGTGTTACAACTCCTAAAAACACCTTACATCACCGTATGAAACTTTAAAACTCCATAATAAACCTAATGAATTCGTCCGAGTCCTTTGAACGTCATAAGGCAACTTAACGCATCTTATGACTATGTATGCCATATTAGCACCTAGAAAAGCACGTTAGTATAATGTACAACGTCTAACAACTCCTAACAACACCTTACAACACCGTACGATACCTTAAACTCCATAATAAACCTAATGAATTCGTCTGACTCCTTTGAACAACGTACGACAAATCAGGACATCTTATGACTCAATATGCACATTAGCACCTTGAAAGGCAAGTTAGTACAATGTAGGACGCCTTACAATTCCTAACAACACCTTAAAACACCGTACGAAACCTTAAAACTTCATAATAAACCTAATGAAATGGTCGAAGTCCTTTGAACATCGTACGAAAACTTAAGACATGCTAAGATTCTGTATGCGACATTAGCTACATGAAAAGCACGGTAGAATAATGTAGCACGCGTTACAACTCCTAAAAACACCTTACATCACCGTACGAAACTTTAAAACTCCATAATAAACCTAATGAATTCGTCCGAGTCCTTTGAACGTCATATGGCAACTTAACGCATCTTACGACTCTGTATGCCATATTAGCACCTAGAAAAGCACGTCAGTATAATGTACGACGCCTAACAACTCCTAACAACACCTTACAACACCGTACGATACCTTAATACTCCATAATAAACCTAATGAATTCGTCTGACTGCTTTGAACATCGTACGACAACTCAGGACATCTTATGACTCTATATGCACATTAGCACCTTGAAAAGCAAGTTAGTACAATATAGGATGCCTTACAAATCCTAACAACACCTTAAAATACCTTACGAAATCTTAAAACTCGATAATAAACCTATTGAATTTGTTGACGTCCTTTGAACATCGTACGATAACTCAAGACATGTTACGACTCTTATGCGACATTAGCTACATGAAAAGCACGTTAGAATAATGTAGGGTGCGTTACAACTCCTATGAACACCTTAAATCACCGTATGAAACTTTAAAACTCGATAATAAACCTAATGAATTCGTCCGAGTCCTTTGAACGTCAATAGGAAACTTAACGCATCGTACGATTCTTTATCCCATATTAGCACCTTGAAAAACACGTTAGTAAAATGTACGATGCCTTACAACTCCTAACAACACCGTACAACACCGTACGAAACCTTAAAACTCCATAATAAACCTAATGAATTCGTTTGAGTCCTTTGAACGTCATACGACAACTTAACGCATCTTACGACTCTGTATGCCATATTAGAACCTAGAAAAGCACGTTAGTATAATGTACGACGCCTAACAACTCCTAACAACACCTTACAACACCGTACGATACCTTAAAACTCCATAATAAACCTAATGAATTCGTCTGACTCCTTTGAACATCGTACGACAACTCAGGACATTTTATGACTCTATATGCACATTAGCACCTTGAAAAGAAAGTTAGTACAATGTAGGACGCCTTACAATTCCTAACAACACCTTAAAACACCGTACGAAACCTTAAAACTTCATAATACACCTAATGAAATGGTCGAAGTCCTTTGAACATCGTACGAAAACTCAAGACATGCTAAGATTCTGTATGCGACATTAGCTACATGAAAAGCACGGTAGAATAATGTAGCACGCGTTACAACTCCTAAAAACACCTTACATCACCGTACGAAACTTTAAAACTCCATAATAAACCTAATGAATTCGTCCGAGTCCTTTGAACGTCATATGGCAACTTAACGCATCTTACGACTCTGTATGCCATATTAGCACCTAGAAAAGCACGTCAGTATAATGTACGACGCCTAACAACTCCTAACAACACCTTACAACACCGTACGATACCTTAATACTCCATAATAAACCTAATGAATTCGTCTGACTGCTTTGAACATCGTACGACAACTCAGGACATCTTATGACTCTATATGCACATTAGCACCTTGAAAAGCAAGTTAGTACAATATAGGATGCCTTACAAATCCTAACAACACCTTAAAATACCTTACGAAATCTTAAAACTCGATAATAAACCTATTGAATTTGTTGACGTCCTTTGAACATCGTACGATAACTCAAGACATGTTACGACTCTTATGCGACATTAGCTACATGAAAAGCACGTTAGAATAATGTAGGGTGCGTTACAACTCCTATGAACACCTTAAATCACCGTATGAAACTTTAAAACTCGATAATAAACCTAATGAATTCGTCCGAGTCCTTTGAACGTCAATAGGAAACTTAACGCATCGTACGATTCTTTATCCCATATTAGCACCTTGAAAAACACGTTAGTAAAATGTACGATGCCTTACAACTCCTAACAACACCGTACAACACCGTACGAAACCTTAAAACTCCATAATAAACCTAATGAATTCGTTTGAGTCCTTTGAACGTCATACGACAACTTAACGCATCTTACGACTCTGTATGCCATATTAGAACCTAGAAAAGCACGTTAGTATAATGTACGACGCCTAACAACTCCTAACAACACCTTACAACACCGTACGATACCTTAAAACTCCATAATAAACCTAATGAATTCGTCTGACTCCTTTGAACATCGTACGACAACTCAGGACATTTTATGACTCTATATGCACATTAGCACCTTGAAAAGAAAGTTAGTACAATGTAGGACGCCTTACAATTCCTAACAACACCTTAAAACACCGTACGAAACCTTAAAACTTCATAATACACCTAATGAAATGGTCGAAGTCCTTTGAACATCGTACGAAAACTCAAGACATGCTAAGATTCTGTATGCGACATTAGCTACATGAAAAGCACGGTAGAATAATGTAGCACGCGTTACAACTCCTAAAAACACCTTACATCACCGTACGAAACTTTAAAACTCCATAATAAACCTAATGAATTCGTCCGAGTCCTTTGAACGTCATACGACAACTTAACGCATCTTACGACTCTGTATGCCATATTAGCACCTAGAAAAGCTGGTTATTATAATGTACGACGCCTTACAACTCCTAACAACACCTTACAACACCGTACGATACCTTAAAACTCCATAATAAACCTAATGAATTCGTCTGACTCCTTTGAACATCGTACGACAACTCAGGACATCTTATGACTCGATATGTACATTAGCACCTTGAAAAGCAAGTTAGTATAATGTAGGTCGCCTTACAATTCCTAGCAACACCTTAAAACACCTTACGAAACCTTAAAACTCGATAATAAACCTAATGAATTCGTTGAAGTCCTTTGAACATCGTACGATAACTCAAGGCATGTTACGACTCTTATGCGAAATTAGCTACATGAAAAGCACGTTAGAATAATGTAGGTTGCGTTACAACTGCTATGAACACCTTACATCACCGTACGAAACTTTAAAACTCCATAATAAACATAATGAATTCGTCCGAGTCCTTTGAACGCCATACGGCAACTTAACGCATCTTACGACTCTGTATGCCATATTAGCACCTAGAAAAAGCACGTTAGCATAATGTACGACGCCTTACAACTCCTAACAACACCTTACAACACTGTACGATACCTTAAAACTCCATTATAAACCTAATGAATTCGTCTGACTACTTTGAACATCGTACGACAACTCAGGACATCTTATGACTCTATATGCACATTAGCACCTTGAAAAGCAAGTTAGGATAATGTAGGACGCCTTACAATTCCTAACTACACCTTAAAACACTGTACGAAACCTTAAAACTTCATAATAAACCTAATGAAATGGTCGAAGTCCTTAGAACATCGTACAACAACTCAAGACATGCTAAGATTCTGTATGCGACATTAGCTACATGAAAACCACGTTAGAATAATGTAGGACGTGTTACAACTCCTAAAAACACCTTACATCACCGTATGAAACTTTAAAACTCCATAATAAACCTAATGAATTCGTCCGAGTCCTTTGAACGTCATAAGGCAACTTAACGCATCTTATGACTATGTATGCCATATTAGCACCTAGAAAAGCACGTTAGTATAATGTACAACGTCTAACAACTCCTAACAACACCTTACAACACCGTACGATACCTTAAACTCCATAATAAACCTAATGAATTCGTCTGACTCCTTTGAACAACGTACGACAAATCAGGACATCTTATGACTCAATATGCACATTAGCACCTTGAAAGGCAAGTTAGTACAATGTAGGACGCCTTACAATTCGTAACAACACCTTAAAACACCGTACGAAACCTAAAAACTTCATAATAAACCTAATGAAATGGTCGAAGTCCTTTGAACATCGTACGAAAACTTAAGACATGCTAAGATTCTGTATGCGACATTAGCTACATGAAAAGCACGGTAGAATAATGTAGCACGCGTTACAACTCCTAAAAACACCTTACATCACCGTACGAAACTTTAAAACTCCATAATAAACCTAATGAATTCGTCCGAGTCCTTTGAACGTCATATGGCAACTTAACGCATCTTACGACTCTGTATGCCATATTAGCACCTAGAAAAGCACGTCAGTATAATGTACGACGCCTAACAACTCCTAACAACACCTTACAACACCGTACGATACCTTAATACTCCATAATAAACCTAATGAATTCGTCTGACTGCTTTGAACATCGTACGACAACTCAGGACATCTTATGACTCTATATGCACATTAGCACCTTGAAAAGCAAGTTAGTACAATATAGGATGCCTTACAAATCCTAACAACACCTTAAAATACCTTACGAAATCTTAAAACTCGATAATAAACCTATTGAATTTGTTGACGTCCTTTGAACATCGTACGATAACTCAAGACATGTTACGACTCTTATGCGACATTAGCTACATGAAAAACACGTTAGAATAATGTAGGGTGCGTTACAACTCCTATGAACACCTTAAATCACCGTATGAAACTTTAAAACTCGATAATAAACCTAATGAATTCGTCCGAGTCCTTTGAACGTCAATAGGAAACTTAACGCATCGTACGATTCTTTATCCCATATTAGCACCTAATGAATTCGTCTGAGTCATTTGAACATCGTACGACAACTTATGACTCTATATGCCCATTAGCACCTTGAAAAGCATGTTAGTATAATTAGGACGCCTTACAATTCCTAACAACACCTTAAAACACTGTACGAAAGCTTATAACTTCATAATAAACCTAATGAAATGGTCGAAGTCCTTTGAACATCGTACGACCACTCAAGACATGTTAAGACTCTGTATGCGACATTAGCTACATGAAAAGCATGTTAGAATAATGTAAGACGCGTTACAACTCCTAAGAACACCTTACATCACCGTACGAAACTTTAAAACTCCATAATAAACCTAATAAATTCATCCTAGTCCTTTGAACGTCATACAGCAACTTAACGCATCTTACGACTCTGTATGCGATATTAGCACCTAGAAAAGCACGTTAGTATAATGTACGACGCCTTACAACTCCTAACAACACCTTACAACATCGTACGATACCTTAAAACTCCATAATAAACCTAATGATTTCGTCTGACTCCTTTGAACATCGTACGACAACTCAGGACATCTTATGACTCTATACGCACATTAGCACCTTGAAAAGAAAGTTTGTATAATGTAGGACGCCTTACAATTCCTAACAACAACTTAAAACACCTTACGAAACCTAAAAACTCGATAATAAACCTAATGAATTCGTTGAAGTCGTTTGAACATCGTACGATAACTCTACACATGTTACGACTCTTATGCGACATTAGCTACATGAAAAGCACGTTAGAATAATGTAGTGTGCGTTACAACTCCTATGAACACCTTATATCACCGTACGAAACTGTAAAACTCCATAATAAACCAAATGAATTCGTCCGAGTCCTTTGAACGTCATACGGCAACTTAACGCATCTTATGACTCTTTATCCCATATTAGCACCTTGAAAAGCACGTTAGTATATTGTACGACGCCTTACAACACCTTACAACACAGTACGAAACCTTAAAACTCCATAATAAACCTAATGAATTCGTCTGAGTCATTTGAACATCGTACGACAACTTATGACTCTATATGCCCATTAGCACCTTGAAAAGCATGTTAGTATAATTAGGGCGCCTTACAATTCCTAACAACACCTTAAAACACTGTACGAAAGCTTATAACTTCATAATAAACCTAATGAAATGGTCGAAGTCCTTTGAACATCGTACGACCACTCAAGACATGTTAAGACTCTGTATGTGACATTAGCTACATGAAAAGCATGTTAGAATAATGTAAGACGCGTTACAACTCCTAAGAACACCTTACATCACCGTACGAAACTTTAAAACTCCATAATAAACCTAATAAATTCATCCGAGTCCTTTGAACGTCATACAGCAACTTAACGCATCTTACGACTCTGTATGCGATATTAGCACCTAGAAAAGCACGTTAGTATAATTTACGACGCCTTACAACTCCTAACAACTCCTTACAACACCGTACGATACCTTAAAACTCCATAATAAACCTAATGATTTCGTGTGACTCCTTTGAACAACGTACGACAACTCAGGACATCTTATGACTCTATACGCACATTAGCACCTTGAAAAGAAAGTTAGTATAATGTAGGACGCCTTACAATTCCTAACAACAACTTAAAACACCTTACGAAACATTAAAACTCGATAATAAACCTAATGAATTCGTTGAAGTAGTTTGAACATCGTACGATAACTCTACACATGTTACGACTCTTATGCGACATTAGCTACATGAAAAGCACGTTAGAATAATGTAGGATGCGTTACAACTCCTATGAACACCTTACATCACCGTATGAAACTTTAAAACTCCATAATAAACCTAATGAATTCGTCTGAGTCCTTTGAACGTCATACGGCAAGTTAACCCATCTTACGACTCTGTATGCCATATTAGCATGTAGAAAAGCACATTAGTATAATATACGACCCCTTACAACTACTAACAACACCTTACAACACCGTACGATATCTTAAAACTCCATAATAAACCTAATGATTTCGTCTGACTCCTTTGAACATTGTACGAAAACTGAGGATATCTTATGACTCTATATGCACATTAGCACCTTGAAAAGAAAGTTAGTATAATGTAGGACGCCTTACAATTCCTAACAACAACTTAAAACACCTTACGAAACCTTAAAACTCGATAATAAACCTAATGAATTCGTTGAAGTCGTTTGAACATCGTACGATAACCCTACACATGTTACGACTTTTATGCGACATTAGCTACATGAAAAGCACGTTAGAATAATGTAGGGTGTGTTACAACTCCTAAGAATATCTTACATCACCGTACGAAACTTTAAAACTCCATAATAAACCTAATGAACTCGTCTGAGTCCTTTGAACGTCATACGGCAATTTAACCCATCTTACGACTCTGTAGGCCATATTAGCATCTAGAAAAGCACGTTAGTATAATGTACGACGCCTTAAAACTCCTAACAATACCTTACAACACCGTACGATACCTTAAAACCCCATAATAAACCTAATGAATTCGTCTGACTCCTTTGAACATCGTACAATAACTCAAGACATCTTATGACTCCATATGCACATTAGCACCTTGAAAAGCAAGTTAGTATAATTTAGGACGCCCTACAATTCCTAACAACACCTTAAAACACCGTAAGAAACCTTAAAACTTCATAACAAACCGAATGAAATGGTCAAAGTCATTTGAACATCGTACGACAACTCAAGAAATGTTAAGATTCTGTATGCGACATTAGCTACATGAAAAACACGTTACAACTCCTAAAAACACCGTACATCACCGTACGAAACTTTAAAACTCCATAATAAACCTAATAAATTCGTCCGAGTCCTTTGAACGTCATACGACAACTTAACGCATCTTACGACTCTGTATGCCATATTAGCACCTAGAAAAGCAGGTTATTATAATGTACGACGCCTTACAACTCCTAACAAGACCTTACAACACCGTACGATACCTTAAAACTCCATAATAAACCTAATGAATTCGTCTGACTCCTTTGAACATCGTACGATAACTCAGGACATGTTATGACTCTATATGCACATTAGCACCTTGAAAAGCAAGTTAGTATAATGTAGGACATCTTACAATTCCTAGCAATACCTTAAAACACCTTACGAAACCTTAAAACTCGATAATAAAACTAATGAACTCGTTGAAGTCCTTTGAACATCGTACGATAACTCAAGACATGTTATGACTATTATGCGACATTAGCTACATGAAAAGCACGTTAGAATAATGTAGGGTGCGTTACAACTCTTATTAACACCTTACATCACCGTACGAAACTTTAAAACTCCATAATAAACCTAATGAATTCGTCTGAGTCCTTTGAACGTCATACGGCAAGTTAACCCATCTTACCACTCTGTATGCCATATTAGCATATAGAAAAGCACATTAGTATAATGTACGACGCCTTACAACTCCTAACAACACCTTACAACACCGTACAATACCTTAAATCACCATAATAAACCTAATTAATTCGTCTGACTCCTTTGAACATCGTACGACAACTCGGGACATCTTATGACTCTATATGCACATTAGCACCTTGAAAAGCAAGTTAGTATAATGTATGGCGCCTTACAATTCCTAACAACACCTTAAAACACCTTACGAAACCTTAAAACTCCATAATAAACCTAATGAATTGGTCTGAATCCTTTGAACATCGTACGACAACTCAGGACATCTTATGACTCTATATGCACATTAGCACCTTGAAAAGCAAGTTAGTATAATGTAGGACGCCTTACAATTCCTAACAACACCTTAAAACACCTTACGAAACCTTAAAACTCGATAATAAACTTAAAGAAATGGTCGAAGTCCTTTGAACATCGTACGACAACTCAAGACATGCTAAGATTCTATATGCGACATTAGCTACATGAAAACCACGTTAGAATAATGTAGGACGTGTTACAACTCCTAAAAACACCTTACATTATCGTACAAAACTTTAAAACTCCATAATAAACCTAATGAATTCGTCCGAGTCCTTTGAACGTCATTCGGAAACTTAACGCATCTTACGACTCTGTATGCCATATTAGCACCTAGAAAAGCACGTTAGTATAATGTACGACGCCTTACAACTCCTAACAACACCTTACAACACAGTACGATACCTTAAATCACCATAATAAACCTAATGAATTCGTCTGACTCCTTTGAACATCTTACGACAACTCATGACATCTTATGACTCTATATGCACATTAGCACCTTGAAAAGCAAGTTAGTATATTGTAGGACGCCTTACAATTCCTAACAACACCTTAAAACCCCTTACGAAACCTTAAAACTCGATAACAAACTTAATGAATTCGTTGATGTCCTTTGATCATCGTACGATAACTCTACACATGTTACGATTCTTATGCGATATTAGCTACATGAAAAGCACGTTAGAAAAATGTAGGGTGCGTTACAACTCCTATGAACACCTTACATCACCGTACGAAACTTTAAAACTCCATAATAAACCTAATGAATTCGTCCGAGTCCTTTGAACGTCATACGGCAACTTAACGCATCTTACGACTCTGTATGCCATATTAGCACCTAGAAAAGCACGTTAGTATAATGTATGACGCCTTACAACTCCTAACAACACCTTCCAACACCGTACGATACCTTAAAACTCCATAATAAACCTAATGAATTCGTCTGACTCCTTTGAACATCGTACGACAACTCAGGACATCTTATGACTCTATACGCATATTAGCACCTTGAAAAGAAAGTTAGTATAATGTAGGACGCCTTACAATTCCTAACAACAACTTAAAACACCTTACGAAACCTTAAAACTCGATAATAAACCTAATGAATTCGTTGAAGTCGTTTCATCATCGTACGATAACTCTACCCATGTTACGACTCTTATGCGACATTAGCTACTTGAAAAGCACGTTAGAATAATGTAGTGTGCGTTAAAACTCCTATGAACACCTTACATCACCGTACGAAACTTTAAAACTCCATAATAAACCTGATGAATTCGTCTGAGTCCTTTGAACGTCATACGGCAGCTTAACGCATCTTAAGACTCTTTATCCCATATTAGCACCTTGAAAAGCACGTTAGTATATTGTACGACGCCTTACAACTCCTTACAACACAGTACGAAACCTTAAAACTCCATAATAAACCTAATGAATTCGTCTGAGTCATTTGAACATCGTACGACAACTTATGACTCTATATGCCCATTAGCACCTTGAAAAGCATGTTAGTATAATTAGGACGCCTTACAATTCCTAACAACACCTTAAAACACTGTACGAAAGCTTATAACTTCATAATAAACCTAATGAAATGGTCGAAGTCCTTTGAACATCGTACGACCACTCAAGACATGTTAAGACTCTGTATGCGACATTAGCTACATGAAAAGCATGTTAGAATAATGTAAGACGCGTTACAACTCCTAAGAACACCTTACATCACCGTACGAAACTTTAAAACTCCATAATAAACCTAATAAATTCATCCTAGTCCTTTGAACGTCATACAGCAACTTAACGCATCTTACGACTCTGTATGCGATATTAGCACCTAGAAAAGCACGTTAGTATAATGTACGACGCCTTACAACTCCTAACAACACCTTACAACATCGTACGATACCTTAAAACTCCATAATAAACCTAATGATTTCGTCTGACTCCTTTGAACATCGTACGACAACTCGGGACATCTTATGACTCTATACGCACATTAGCACCTTGAAAAGAAAGTTTGTATAATGTAGGACGCCTTACAATTCCTAACAACAACTTAAAACACCTTACGAAACCTTAAAACTCGATAATAAACCTAATGAATTCGTTGAAGTCGTTTGAACATCGTACGATAACTCTACACATGTTACGACTCTTATGCGACATTAGCTACATGAAAAGCACGTTAGAATAATGTAGTGTGCGTTACAACTCCTATGAACACCTTATATCACCGTACGAAACTGTAAAACTCCATAATAAACCAAATGAATTCGTCCGAGTCCTTTGAACGTCATACGGCAACTTAACGCATCTTATGACTCTTTATCCCATATTAGCACCTTGAAAAGCACGTTAGTATATTGTACGACGCCTTACAACACCTTACAACACAGTACGAAACCTTAAAACTCCATAATAAACCTAATGAATTCGTCTGAGTCATTTGAACATCGTACGACAACTTATGACTCTATATGCCCATTAGCACCTTGAAAAGCATGTTAGTATAATTAGGACGCCTTACAATTCCTAACAACACCTTAAAACACTGTACGAAAGCTTATAACTTCATAATAAACCTAATGAAATGGTCGAAGTCCTTTGAACATCGTACGACCACTCAAGACATGTTAAGACTCTGTATGTGACATTAGCTACATGAAAAGCATGTTAGAATAATGTAAGACGCGTTACAACTCCTAAGAACACCTTACATCACCGTACGAAACTTTAAAACTCCATAATAAACCTAATAAATTCATCCGAGTCCTTTGAACGTCATACAGCAACTTAACGCATCTTACGACTCTGTATGCGATATTAGCACCTAGAAAAGCACGTTAGTATAATTTACGACGCCTTACAACTCCTAACAACTCCTTACAACACCGTACGATACCTTAAAACTCCATAATAAACCTAATGATTTCGTCTGACTCCTTTGAACATCGTACGACAACTCAGGACATCTTATGACTCTATACGCACATTAGCACCTTGAAAAGAAAGTTAGTATAATGTAGGACGCCTTACAATTCCTAACAACAACTTAAAACACCTTACGAAACATTAAAACTCGATAATAAACCTAATGAATTCGTTGAAGTAGTTTGAACATCGTACGATAACTCTACACATGTTACGACTCTTATGCGACATTAGCTACATGAAAAGCACGTTAGAATAATGTAGGATGCGTTACAACTCCTATGAACACCTTACATCACCGTATGAAACTTTAAAACTCCATAATAAACCTAATGAATTCGTCTGAGTCCTTTGAACGTCATACGGCAAGTTAACCCATCTTACGACTCTGTATGCCATATTAGCATGTAGAAAAGCACATTAGTATAATATACGACCCCTTACAACTACTAACAACACCTTACATCACCGTACGATATCTTAAAACTCCATAATAAACCTAATGATTTCGTCTGACTCCTTTGAACATTGTACGAAAACTGAGGATATCTTATGACTCTATATGCACATTAGCACCTTGAAAAGAAAGTTAGTATAATGTAGGACACCTTACAATTCCTAACAACAACTTAAAACACCTTACGAAACCTTAAAACTCGATAATAAACCTAATGAATTCGTTGAAGTCGTTTGAACATCGTACGATAACCCTACACATGTTACGACTTTTATGCGACATTAGCTACATGAAAAGCACGTTAGAATAATGTAGGGTGTGTTACAACTCCTAAGAATATCTTACATCACCGTACGAAACTTTAAAACTCCATAATAAACCTAATGAACTCGTCTGAGTCCTTTGAACGTCATACGGCAATTTAACCCATCTTACGACTCTGTAGGCCATATTAGCATCTAGAAAAGCACGTTAGTATAATGTACGACGCCTTAAAACTCCTAACAACACCTTACAACACCGTACGATACCTTAAAACCCCATAATAAACCTAATGAATTCGTCTGACTCCTTTGAACATCGTAC
Organism: Tagetes erecta; assembly: GCA_030867185.1. Taxonomy (NCBI): domain Eukaryota; kingdom Viridiplantae; phylum Streptophyta; class Magnoliopsida; order Asterales; family Asteraceae; genus Tagetes; species Tagetes erecta. The sequence goes on along the minus strand of CM061493.1, from coordinate 28,983,884 downwards.
AATAACTCAAGACATCTTATGACTCCATATGCACATTAGCACCTTGAAAAGCAAGTTAGTATAATTTAGGACGCCCTACAATTCCTAACAACACCTTAAAACACCGTAAGAAACCTTAAAAATTCATAACAAACCGAATGAAATGGTCAAAGTCATTTGAACATCGTACGACAACTCAAGAAATGTTAAGATTCTGTATGCGACATTAGCTACATGAAAAACACGTTACAACTCCTAAAAACACCGTACATCACCGTACGAAACTTTAAAACTCCATAATAAACCTAATAAATTCGTCCGAGTCCTTTGAACGTCATACGACAACTTAACGCATCTTACGACTCTGTATGCCATATTAGCACCTAGAAAAGCAGGTTATTATAATGTACGACGCCTTACAACTCCTAACAAGACCTTACAACACCGTACGATACCTTAAAACTCCATAATAAACCTAATGAATTCGTCTGACTCCTTTGAACATCGTACGATAACTCAGGACATGTTATGACTCTATATGCACATTAGCACCTTGAAAAGCAAGTTAGTATAATGTAGGACATCTTACAATTCCTAGCAATACCTTAAAACACCTTACGAAACCTTAAAACTCGATAATAAAACTAATGAACTCGTTGAAGTCCTTTGAACATCGTACGATAACTCAAGACATGTTATGACTATTATGCGACATTAGCTACATGAAAAGCACGTTAGAATAATGTAGGGTGCGTTACAACTCTTATTAACACCTTACATCACCGTACGAAACTTTAAAACTCCATAATAAACCTAATGAATTCGTCTGAGTCCTTTGAACGTCATACGGCAAGTTAACCCATCTTACCACTCTGTATGCCATATTAGCATATAGAAAAGCACATTAGTATAATGTACGACGCCTTACAACTCCTAACAACACCTTACAACACCGTACAATACCTTAAATCACCATAATAAACCTAATTAATTCGTCTGACTCCTTTGAACATCGTACGACAACTCGGGACATCTTATGACTCTATATGCACATTAGCACCTTGAAAAGCAAGTTAGTATAATGTATGGCGCCTTACAATTCCTAACAACACCTTAAAACACCTTACGAAACCTTAAAACTCCATAATAAACCTAATGAATTGGTCTGAATCCTTTGAACATCGTACGACAACTCAGGACATCTTATGACTCTATATGCACATTAGCACCTTGAAAAGCAAGTTAGTATAATGTAGGACGCCTTACAATTCCTAACAACACCTTAAAACTCGATAATAAACTTAAAGAAATGGTCGAAGTCCTTTGAACATCGTACGACAACTCAAGACATGCTAAGATTCTATATGCGACATTAGCTACATGAAAACCACGTTAGAATAATGTAGGACGTGTTACAACTCCTAAAAACACCTTACATTATCGTACAAAACTTTAAAACTCCATAATAAACCTAATGAATTCGTCCGAGTCCTTTGAACGTCATTCGGAAACTTAACGCATCTTACGACTCTGTATGCCATATTAGCACCTAGAAAAGCACGTTAGTATAATGTACGACGCCTTACAACTCCTAACAACACCTTACAACACAGTACGATACCTTAAATCACCATAATAAACCTAATGAATTCGTCTGACTCCTTTGAACATCTTACGACAACTCATGACATCTTATGACTCTATATGCACATTAGCACCTTGAAAAGCAAGTTAGTATATTGTAGGACGCCTTACAATTCCTAACAACACCTTAAAACCCCTTACGAAACCTTAAAACTCGATAACAAACTTAATGAATTCGTTGATGTCCTTTGATCATCGTACGATAACTCTACACATGTTACGATTCTTATGCGATATTAGCTACATGAAAAGCACGTTAGAAAAATGTAGGGTGCGTTACAACTCCTATGAACACCTTACATCACCGTACGAAACTTAAAAACTCCATAATAAACCTAATGAATTCGTCCGAGTCCTTTGAACGTCATACGGCAACTTAACGCATCTTACGACTCTGTATGCCATATTAGAACCTAGAAAAGCACGTTAGTATAATGTACGATGCCTTACAACTCCTAACAACACCTTCCAACACCGTACGATACCTTAAAACTCCATAATAAACCTAATGAATTCGTCTGACTCCTTTGAACATCATATGACAACTCAGGACATCTTATGACTCTGTATGCACATTAGCACCTTGAAAAGCAAGTTAGTATAATGTAGGACGCCTTACAATTCCTAACAACAACTTAAAACACCTTACGAAACCTTAAAACTCGATAATAAACCTAATGAATTCGTTGAAGTCATTTCATCATCGTACGATAACTCTACACATGTTACGACTCTTATGCGACATTAGCTACATGAAAAGCACGTTAGAATAATGTAGTGTGCGTTAAAACTCCTATGAACACCTTACATCACCGTACGAAACTTTAAAACTCCATAATAAACCTGATGAATTCGTCTGAGTCCTTTGAACGTCATACGGCAACTTAACGCATCTTAAGACTCTTTATCCCATATTAGCACCTTGAAAAGCACGTTAGTATATTGTACGACGCCTTACAACTCCTTACAACACAGTACAAAACCTTAAAACTCCATAATAAACCTAATGAATTCGTCTGAGTCATTTGAACATCGTACGACAACTTATGACTCTATATGCCCATTAGCACCTTGAAAAGCATGTTAGTATAATTAGGACGCCTTACAATTCCTAACAACACCTTAAAACATTGTACGAAAGCTTATAACTTCATAATAAACCTAATGAAATGGTCGAAGTCCTTTGAACATCGTACGACCACTCAAGACATGTTAAGACTCTGTATGCGACATTAGCTACATGAAAAGCATGTTAGAATAATGTAAGACGCGTTACAACTCCTAAGAACACCTTACATCACCGTACGAAACTTTAAAACTCCATAATAAACCTAATAAATTCATCCGAGTCCTTTGAACGTCATACAGCAACTTAACGCATCTTACGACTCTGTATGCGATATTAGCACCTAGAAAAGCACGTTAGTATAATGTATGACGCCTTACAACTCCTAACAACACCTTACAACACCGTACGATACCTTAAAACTCCATAATAAACCTAATGATTTCGTCTGACTCCTTTGAACATCGTACGACAACTCAGGACATCTTATGACTCTATACGCATATTAGCACCTTGAAAAGAAAGTTAGTATAATGTAGGACGCCTTACAATTCCTAACAACAACTTAAAACACCTTACGAAACCTTAAAACTCGATAATAAACCTAATGAATTAGTTGAAGTCGTTTGGACATCGTACGATAACTCTACACATGTTACGACTCTTATGCGACATTAGCTACATGAAAAGCACGTTAGAATAATGTAGTGTGCGTTACAACTCCTATGAACACCTTATATCACCGTACGAAACTGTAAAACTCCATAATAAACCAAATGAATTCGTCCGAGTCCTTTGAACGTAATACGGCAACTTAACGCATCTTACGACTCTATATGCCATATTAGAACCTAGAAAAGCACGTTAGTATAATGTACGATGCCTTACAACTCCTAACAACACCTTCCAACACCGTACGATGCCTTAAAACTCCATAATAAACCTAATGAATTCGTCTGACTCCTTTGAACATCATATGACAACTCAGGACATCTTATGACTCTGTATGCACATTAGCACCTTGAAAAGCAAGTTAGTATAATGTAGGACGCCTTACAATTCCTAACAACAACTTAAAACACCTTACGAAACCTTAAAACTCGATAATAAACCTAATGAATTCGTTGAAGTCATTTCATCATCGTACGATAACTCTACACATGTTACGACTCTTATGCGACATTAGCTACATGAAAAGCACGTTAGAATAATGTAGTGTGCGTTAAAACTCCTATGAACACCTTACATCACCGTACGAAACTTTAAAACTCCATAATAAACCTGATGAATTCGTCTGAGTCCTTTGAACGTCATACGGCAACTTAACGCATCTTAAGACTCTTTATCCCATATTAGCACCTTGAAAAGCACGTTAGTATATTGTACGACGCCTTACAACTCCTTACAACACAGTACGAAACCTTAAAACTCCATAATAAACCTAATGAATTCGTCTGAGTCATTTGAACATCGTACGACAACTTATGACTCTATATGCCCATTAGCACCTTGAAAAGCATGTTAGTATAATTAGGACGCCTTACAATTCCTAACAACACCTTAAAACACTGTACGAAAGCTTATAACTTCATAATAAACCTAATGAAATGGTCGAAGTCCTTTGAACATCGTACGACCACTCAAGACATGTTAAGACTCTGTATGCGACATTAGCTACATGAAAAGCATGTTAGAATAATGTAAGACGCGTTACAACTCCTAAGAACACCTTACATCACCGTACGAAACTTTAAAACTCCATAATAAACCTAATAAATTCATCCGAGTCCTTTGAACGTCATACAGCAACTTAACGCATCTTACGACTCTGTAAGCGATATTAGCACCTAGAAAAGCACATTAGTATAATGTATGACGCCTTACAACTCCTAACAACACCTTACAACACCGTACGATACCTTAAAACTCCATAATAAACCTAATGATTTCGTCTGACTCCTTTGAACATCGTACGACAACTCAGGACATCTTATGACTCTATACGCATATTAGCACCTTGAAAAGAAAGTTAGTATAATGTAGGACGCCTTACAATTCCTCACAACAACTTAAAACACCTTACGAAACCTTAAAACTCGATAATAAACCTAATGAATTCGTTGATGTCGTTTGAACATCGTACGATAACTCTACACATGTTACGACTCTTATGCGATAGTAGCTACATGAAAAGCACGTTAGAATAATGTAGTGTGCGTTACAACTCCTATGAACACCTTATATCACCGTACGAAACTGTAAAACACCATAATAAACCAAATGAATTCGTCCGAGTCCTTTGAACGTCATACGGCAACTTAACGCATCTTACGACTCTGTATGCCATATTAGAACCTAGAAAAGCACGTTAGTTTAATGTACGATGCCTTACAACTCCTAACAACACCTTCCAACACCGTACGATACCTTAAAACTCCATAATAAACCTAATGAATTCGTCTGACTTCTTTGAACATCATATGACAACTCAGGACATCTTATGACTCTGTATGCACATTAGCACCTTGAAAAGCAACTTAGTATAATGTAGGACGCCTTACAATTCCTAACAACAACTTAAAACACCTTACGAAACCTTAAAACTCGATAATAAACCTAATGAATTCGTTGAAGTCATTTCATCATCGTACGATAACTCTACACATGTTACGACTCTTATGCGACATTAGCTACATGAAAAGCACGTTAGAATAATGTAGTGTGCGTTAAAACTCCTATTAACACCTTACATCACCGTACGAAACTTTAAAACTCCATAATAAACCGGATGAATTCGTCTGAGTCCTTTGAACGTCATACGGCAACTTAACGCATCTTAAGACTCTTTATCCCATATTAGCACCTTGAAAAGCACGTTAGTATATTGTACGACGCCTTACAACTCCTTACAACACAGTACGAAACCTTAAAACTCCATAATAAACCTAATGAATTAGTCTGAGTCATTTGAACATCGTACGACAACTTATGACTCTATATGCCCATTAGCACCTTGAAAAGCATGTTAGTATAATTAGGACGCCTTACAATTCCTAACAACACCTTAAAACACTGTACGAAAGCTTATAACTTCATAATAAACCTAATGAAACGGTCGAAGTCCTTTGAACATCGTACGACCACTCAAGACATGTTAAGACTCTGTATGCGACATTAGCTACATGAAAAGCATGTTAGAATAATGTAAGACGCGTTACAACTCCTAAGAACACCTTACATCATCGTACGAAACTTTAAAACTCCATAATAAACCTAATAAATTCATCCGAGTCCTTTGAACGTCATACAGCAACTTAACGCATCTTACGACTCTGTATGCGATATTAGCACCTAGAAAAGCACGTTAGTATAATGTATGACGCCTTACAACTCCTAACAACACCTTACAACACCGTACGATACCTTAAAACTCCATAATAAACCTAATGATTTCTTCTGACTCCTTTGAACATCGTACGACAACTCAGGACATCTTATGACTCTATACGCATATTAGCACCTTGAAAAGAAAGTTAGTATAATGTAGGACGCCTTACAATTCCTAACAACAACTTAAAACACCTTACGAAACCTTAAAACTCGATAATAAACCTAATGAATTCGTTGAAGTCGTTTCATCATCGTACGATAACTCTACCCATGTTACGACTCTTATGCGACATTAGCTACTTGAAAAGCACGTTAAAATAATGTAGTGTGCGTTAAAACTCCTATGAACACCTTACATCACCGTACGAAACTTTAAAACTCCATAATAAACCTGATGAATTCGTCTGAGTCCTTTGAACGTCATACGGAAACTTAACGCATCTTAAGACTCTTTATCCCATATTAGCACCTTGAAAAGCACGTTAGTATATTGTACGACGCCTTACAACTCCTTACAACACAGTACGAAACCTTAAAACTCCATAATAAACCTAATGAATTCGTCTGAGTCATTTGAACATCGTACGACAACTTATGACTCTATATGCCCATTAGCACCTTGAAAAGCATGTTAGTATAATTAGGACGCCTTACAATTCCTAACAACACCTTAAAACACTGTACGAAAGCTTATAACTTCATAATAAACCTAATGAAATGGTCGAAGTCCTTTGAATATCGTACGACCACTCAAGACATGTTAAGACTCTGTATGCGACATTAGCTACATGAAAAGCATGTTAGAATAATGTAAGACGCGTTACAACTCCTAAGAACACCTTACATCACCGTACGAAACTTTAAAACTCCATAATAAACCTAATAAATTCATCCTAGTCCTTTGAACATCATACAGCAACTTAACGCATCTTACGACTCTGTATGCGATATTAGCACCTTGAAAAGCACGTTAGTATAATGTACGACGCCTTACAACTCCTAACAACACCTTACAACACCGTACGATACCTTAAAACTCCATAATAAACCTAATGATTTCGTCTGACTCCTTTGAACATCGTACGACAACTCAGGACATCTTATGACTCTATACGCACATTAGCACCTTGAAAAGAAAGTTTGTATAATGTAGGACGCCTTACAATTCCTAACAACAACTTAAAACACCTTACGAAACCTTAAAACTCGATAATAAACCTAATGAATTCGTTGAAGTCGTTTGAACATCGTACGATAACTCTACACATGTTACGACTCTTATGCGACATTAGCTACATGAAAAGCACGTTAGAATAATGTAGTGTGCGTTACAACTCCTATGAACACCTTATATCACCGTACGAAACTGTAAAACTCCATAATAAACCAAATGAATTCGTCCGAGTCCTTTGAACGTCATACGGCAACTTAACGCATCTTATGACTCTTTATCCCATATTAGCACCTTGAAAAGCACGTTAGTATATTGTACGACGCCTTACAACTCCTTACAACACAGTACGAAACCTTAAAACTCCATAATAAACCTAATGAATTCGTCTGAGTCATTTGAACATCGTACGACAACTTATGACTCTATATGCCCATTAGCACCTTGAAAAGCATGTTAGTATAATTAGGACGCCTTACAATTCCTAACAACACCTTAAAACACTGTACGAAAGCTTATAACTTCATAATAAACCTAATGAAATGGTCGAAGTCCTTTGAACATCGTACGACCACTCAAGACATGTTAAGACTCTGTATGTGACATTAGCTACATGAAAAGCATGTTAGAATAATGTAAGACGCGTTACAACTCCTAAGAACACCTTACATCACCGTACGAAACTTTAAAACTCCATAATAAACCTAATAAATTCATCCGAGTCCTTTGAACGTCATACAGCAACTTAACGCATCTTACGACTCTGTATGCGATATTAGCACCTAGAAAAGCATGTTAGTATAATTTACGACGCCTTACAACTCCTAACAACTCCTTACAACACCGTACGATACCTTAAAACTCCATAATAAACCTAATGATTTAGTCTGACTCCTTTGAACATCGTACGACAACTCAGGACATCTTATGACTCTATACGCACATTAGCACCTTGAAAAGAAAGTTAGTATAATGTAGGACGCCTTACAATTCCTAACAACAACTTAAAACACCTTACGAAACATTAAAACTCGATAATAAACCTAATGAATTCGTTGAAGTCGTTTGAACATCGTACGATAACTCTACACATGTTACGACTCTTATGAGACATTAGCTACATGAAAAGCACGTTAGAATAATGTAGGGCGCGTTACAACTCCTATGAACACCCCACATCACCGTACGAAACTTTAAACTCCATAATAAACCTAATGAATTCGTCCGAGTCATTTGAACGTCATACGGCAACTTAACGCATCTTACGATTATGTATGCCATATTAGCACCTAGAAAAGCACGTTACTATAATGTACGACGCCTTACAACTCCTAACAACACCTTACAACACCGTATGATACCTTAAAACTCTTTAATAAGCCTAATGATTTCGTTTGACTCCTTTGACCATCGTACGACAACTCAGGACATCTTATGACTATGTATGCACATTAGCACATTGAAAAGCAAGTTAGAATAATGTAGGACGCCTTACAATTCCTAACAACACCTTGAAACACCTTTCGAAACCTTAAAACTCTATAATAAACCATATGAATTCGTTGAAGTCCTTTGAACATCGTACGATAACTCAAGACATGTTATGACTATTATGTGACATTAGCTACATGAAAAGCTCATTAGAATAATGTAGGACGCGTTACAATTCCTAAGAACACCTTACATCACCGTACGAAACTTTAAAACTCCATAATAAACCTAATAAATTCATCCGAGTCCTTTGAACGTCATACGGCAACTTAACGCATCTTACGACTCTGTATGCGATATTAGCACCTAGAAAAGCACGTTAGTATAACGTACGACGTCTTACAACTCCTAACAACACCTTACAACACCGTATGATACCTTAAAACTCCATAATAAACCTAATGATTTCGTCTGACTCCTTTGAACATCGTACGACAACCCAGGACATCTTATGACTCTGTATGCACATTAGCACCTTGAAAAGCAAGTTAGTATAATGTAGGACGCCTTACAACTCCTAACAATAACTTAAAACACCTTACGAAACGTTAAAACTCGATAATAAACCTAATGAATTCATTGAAGTCGTTTGAACATCGTATGATAACTCTACACATGTTACTACTCTTATGCGACATTAGCTACATGAAAAGCACGTTAGAATAATGTAGGGTGCGTTACAACTCCTATGAACACCTTACATCACCGTACGAAACTTTAAAACTCCATAATATACCTAATGAATTCGTCTGAGTCATTTGAACGTCATACGGCAAGTTAACCCATCTTACGACTCTGTATGCCATATTAGCATATAGAAAAACACATTAGTATAATGTACGACGCCTTACAACTCCTAACAACACCTTACAACACCGTACGATATCTTAAAACTCGATAATAAACCTAATGATTTCGTCTGACTACTTTGAACATTGTACGACAACTCAGGATATCTTATGACTCTATATGCACATTAGCACCTTGAAAAGAAAGTTAGTATAATGTAGGACGCCTTACAATTCCTAACAACAACTTAAAACACCTTACAAAACTTTAAAACTCGATAATAAACATAATGAATTCGTTGAAGTCGTTTGAACATCGTACGATAACTCTACACATGTTACGACTCTTATGCGACATTAGCTACATGAAAAGCACGTTAGAATAATGTAGGGTGTGTTACAACTCCTATGAACACCTTACATCACCTCACGAAACTTTAAAACTCCATCATAAACCTAATGAACTCGTCTGAGTCCTTTGAACGTCATACGGCAACTTAACCCATCTTACGACTCTGTAGGCCATATTAGCATCTAGAAAAGCACGCTAGTATAAGGTACGACGCCTTACACCATACGAGACCTTAAAACTCCGTAATAAACCTAATGAATTCGTCTGACTCCTTTGAACATCGTACGAGAACTCAGGACATCTTACGACTCTATATGCACATTAGCACCTTGAAAAGCAAGTTAGTACAATGTAGGACGCCTTACAATTCCTAACAACACCTTAAAATACCTTACGAAACCTTAAAACTCGATAATAAACCTATTGAATTTGTTGAAGTCCTTTGAACATCGTACGATAACTCAAGACATGTTACGACTCTTATGCGACATTAGCTACATGAAAAGCACGTAACACCTTAAAACACTCTACGAAACCTTAAAACTTCATAATAAACCTAATGAAATGGTCGAAGTCCTTTGAACATCGTACGACAACTCGAGACATTTTAAGACTCTATATGCGACATTAGCTACATGAAAAGCACGTTAGAATAATGTAGGACACGTTACAACTCCTAAGAACACCTTACATCACCGTATGAAACTTTAAAACTCCATAATAAACCTAATGAATTCGTCCGAGTCCTTTGAACGTCATACGGAAACTTAACGCGTCTTACGACTATGTATGCCAGATTAGCACCTAGAAAAGCACGTTAGTATAATGTACGACGCCTTACAACTCCTAACAACACCTTACAACACCGTACGATACCTTAAAACTCCATAATAAACCTAATGAATTCGTCTGACTCCTTTGAACTTCGTACGACAACTCAGGACATCTTATGACTCTATATGCACATTAGCACCTTGAAAAGCAAGTTAGTATAATGTAGGACGCCTTACAATTCCTAACAACACCTTAAAACACCTTTCGAGACCTTAAAACTCTATAATAAACTTAATGAATTCGTTGAAGTCCTTTGAACAACGTACGATAACTAAAGACATGTTACGACTCTTATGCGACATTAGCTACATGAAAAGCACGTTAGAATAATGTAGGGTGTGTTAGAACTCCTATGAACACCTTACATCACCTTACGAAACTTTAAAACTCCATAAGAAACCTAATGAATTCGTCTAGGTCCTTTGAACGTCATATGACAACTTAAGCCATCTTACGACTCTGTATGCCATGTTAGCATCTAGAAAAGCACCTTAGTATAATGTACGACGCCTTACAACTCCTAACAACACCTTACAACACCGTACGATACCTTAAAACTCCATAATAAACATAATGAATTCGTCTGACTCCTTGGAACATCTTATGACAACTCAGGACATCTTATGACTCTATATGCACATTAGCACCTTGAAAAGCATGTTACTATAATTAGGACGCCTTACAAATCCTAATAACACCTTAAAACACTGTACGAAACCTTAAAACTTCATAATAAACCTAATGAAATGGTCGAGGTCCTTTGAACATCGTACGACAACTCAAGACATTTTAAGACTCTATATGCGACATTAGCTACATGAAAAGCACGTTAGAATAATGTAGGACACGTTACAACTCCTAAGAACACCTTACATCACCGTACGAAACTTTAAAACTCCATAATAAACCTAATGAATTCGTCCGAGTCCTTTGAACGTCATACGGCAACTTAACGCGTCTTACAACTCTGTATGCCATATTAGCACCTAGAAAAGCACGTTAGTATAATGTACGACGCCTTACAACTCCTAACAACACCTTACAACACCGTACGATACCTTAAAACTCCATAATAAACCTAATGAATTCGTCTAACTCCTTTGAACTTCGTACGACAACTCAGGACATCTTATGACTCTATATGCACATTAGCACCTTGAAAAGCAAGTTAGTATAATGTAGGACGCCTTACAATTCCTAACAACACCTTAAAACACCTTTCGAGACCTTAAAACTCTATAATAAACCTAATGAATTCGTTGATGTCCTTTGAACAGCTTACGATAACTAAAGACATGTTACGACTCTTATGCGACATTAGCTACATGAAAAGCACGTTAGAATAATGTAGGGTGTGTTAGAACTCCTATGAACACCTTACATCACCTTACGAAACTTTAAAACTCCATAATAAACCTAATGAATTCGTCTAGTTCCTTTGAACGTCATATGACAACTTAACCCATCTTACGACTCTGTATGCCATGTTAGCATCTAGAAAAGCACCTTAGTATAATGTACGACGCCTTACAACTCCTAACAACACCTTACAACACCGTATGATACCTTAAAACTCCATAATAAACATAATGAATTCGTCTGACTCCTTGGAACATCTTATGACAACTCAGGACATCTTATGACTCTATATGCACATTAGCACCTTGAAAAGCATGTTAGTATAATTAGGACGCCTTACAATTCCTAATAACACCTTAAAACACTGTACGAAACCTTAAAACTTCATAATAAACCTAATGAAATGGTCGAAGTCCTTTGAACATCGTACGACAACTCAAGACATTTTAAGACTCTATATGCGACATTAGCTACATGAAAAGCACGTTAGAATACTGTAGGACACGTTACAACTTCTAAGAACACCTTACATCACCGTACGAAACTTTAAAACTCCATAATAAAACCTAATGAATTCGTCCGAGTCCTTTGAACGTCATACGGCAACTTAACGCGTCTTACGACTTTGTATGCCATATTAGCACCTAGAAAAGCACGTTAGTATAATGTACGACGCCTTACAACTCCTAACAACACCTTACAACAATGTACGATACCTTAAAACTCCATAATAAACCTAATGAATTCGTCTGACTCCTTTGAACTTCGTACGACAACTCAGGACATCTTATAACTCTATATGCACATTAGCACCTTGAAAAGCAAGTTAGTATAATGTAGGACGCCTTACAATTCCTAACAACACCTTAAAACACCTTTCGAAACCTTAAAACTCTATAATAAACCTAATGAATTCGTTGAAGTCCTTTGAACAGCGTACGATAACTAAAGACATGTTACGACTCTTATGCGACATTAGCTACATGAAAAGCACGTTAGAATAATGTAGGGTGCGTTAGAACTCCTATGAACACCTTACATCACCTTACGAAACTTTTAAACTCCATAATAAACCTAATGAATTCGTCTAGGTCCTTTGAATGTCATATGACAACTTAACCCATCTTACGACTCTGTATGCCATGTTAGCATCTAGAAAAGCACCTTAGTATAATGTACGACGCCTTACAACTCCTAACAACACCTTACAACACCGTACGATACCTTAAAACTCCATAATAAACAAAATGAATTCGTCTGACTCCTTGGAACATCTTATGACAACTCAGGACATCTTATGACTCTATATGCAAATTAGCACCTTGAAAAGCATGTTAGTATAATTAGGACGCCTTACAATTCCTAATAACACCTTAAAACATTGTACGAAACCTTAAAACTTCACAATAAACCTAATGAAATGGTCGAAGTCCTTTGAACATCGTACGACAACTCAACACATTTTAAGACTCTATATGCGACATTAGCTACATGAAAAGCACGTTAGAATAATGTAGGACACGTTAAAACTCTTAAGAACACCTTACATCACCGTACGAAACTTTAAAACTCCATAATTAACCTAATGAATTCGTCCGAGTCCTTTGAACGTCATACGGCAACTTAACGCGTCTTACGACTCTGTATGACATATTAGCACCTAGAAAAGCACGTTAGTATAATGTACGACGCCTTACAACTCCTAACAACACCTTACAACACCGTACGATACCTTAAAACTCCATAATAAACCTAATGAATTCGTCTGACTAATTTGAACTTCGTACGACAACTCAGGACATCTTATGACTCTATATGCACATTAGCACCTTGAAAAGCAAGTTAGTATAATGTTGGATGCCTTACAATTCCTAATAACACCTTAAAACACCTTTCGAGACCTTAAAACTCTATAATAAACCTAATGAATTCGTTGAAGTCCTTTGAACATCGTACGATAACTAAAGACATGTTACGACTCTTATGCGACATTAGCTACATGAAAAGCACGTTAGAATAATGTAGGGTGTGTTAGAACTCCTATGAACACCTTACATCACCTTACGAAACTTTAAAACTCCATAATAAACCTAATGAATTCGTCTAGGTCCTTTGAACGTCATATGACAACTTAACCCATCTTACGAATCTGTATGCCATGTTAGCATCTAGAAAAACACCTTAATATAATGTACGACGCCTTACAACTCCTAACAATACCTTACAACACCGTACGATACCTTAAAACTCCATAATAAACATAATGAATTCGTCTGACTCCTTGGAACATCTTATGACAACTCAGGACATCTTATGACTCTATATGCACATTAGCACCTTGAAAAGCATGTTAGTATAACTAGGACGCCTTACAATTCCTACTAACACCTTAAAACACTGTACGAAACCTTAAAACTTCATAATAAACCTAATGAAATGGTCGAAGTCCTTTGAACATCGTACGACAACTCAAGACATTTTAAGACTCTATATGCGACATTAGCTACATGAAAAGCACGTTAGAATAATGTAGGACACGTTACAACTCCTAAGAACACCTTACATCACCGTACAAAACTTTAAAACTCCATAATAAACCTAATGAATTCGTCCGAGTCCTTTGAACGTCGTACGGCAACTTAACGCGTCTTACGACTCTGTATGCCATATTAGCACCTAGAAAAGCACGTTAGTATAATGTACGACGCCTTATAACTCCTAACAACAGCTTACAACACCGTACGATACCTTAAAACTCCATAATAAACCTAATGAATTCGTCTGACTCCTTTGAACTTCGTACGACAACTCAGGACATCTTATGACTCTATATGCACATTAGCACCTTGAAAAGCATGTTAGTATAATGAAGGACGCCTAACAATTTTGTAACAACACCTTAAAACACCTTTCGCAACCTTAAAACTCGATAATATACCTAATTAATTCGTTGAAGTCCTTTTAACATCGTACGATAACTCAAGACATGTTACGACTCTTATGCGACATTAGCTACATGAAAAGCACGTTAGAATAATGTAGGGTGCGTTACAACTCCTATGAACACCTTATATCACCGTACGAAACTTTAAAACTCCATAATAAACCTAATGAATTCGTCTGAGTCCTTTGAACGTCATACGGCAACTTAACCCATCTTACGACTCTGTATGCCATATTAGCGTCTAGAAAAGCGCGTTAGTAAAATGTACGACGCCTTACAACTCCTAACAACAACTTACAACACCGTACGATACCTTAAAACTCCATAATAAACATAATGAATTCGTCTGACTCCTTGGAACATCTTATGACAACTCAGGACAACTTATGACTGTATATGCACATTAGCACCTTGAAAAGCATGTTAGTATAATTAGGAGGCCTTACAATTCCTAATAACACCTTAAAACACTGTACGAAACCTTAAAACTTCATAATAAACCTAATGAAATGGTCGAAGTCCTTTGAACATCGTACGACAACTCAAGACATTTTAAGACTCTATATGCGACATTAGCTACATGAAAAGCACGTTAGAATAATGTAGGACACGTTACAACTCCTAAGAACACCTTACATCACCGTACGAAACTTTAAAACTCCATAATAAACCTAATGAATTCGTCCGAGTCCTTTGAACGTTATACAGCAACTTAACGCATCTTACCACTCTGTATGCCATATTAGCACCTAGAAAAGCACGTTAGTATAATGTACGACGTCTTACAACTCCTAACAACACCTTACAACACCGTACGATACCTTAAAACTCCATAATAAACCTAATGAATTCGTCTGACTCCTTTGAACTTCGTACGACAACTCAGGACATCTTATGACTCTATATGCACATTAGCACCTTGAAAAGCATGTTAGTCTAATGTAGGACGCCTAACAATTTTGTAACAACACCTTTCGCAACCTTAAAACTCGATAATATACCTAATTAATTCGTTGAAGTCCTTTTAACATCGTACGATAACTCAAGACATGTTACGACTCTTATGCGACATTAGCTACATGAAAAGCACGTTAGAATAATGTAGGGTGCGTTACAACTCCTATGAACACCTTATATCACCGTACGAAACTTTAAAACTCCATAATAAACCTAATGAATTCGTCTGAGTCCGTTGAACGTCATACGGCAACTTAACCCATCTTACGACTCTGTATGCCACATTAGCGTCTAGAAAAGCGCGTTATTAAAATGTACGACGCCTTACAACTCCTAACAGCACCTTACAACACCGTACGATACCTTAAAACTCCATAATAAACCTAATGAATTCGTCTGAATCCTTTGAACATCGTACGACAACTCAGGACTTCTTATGACTCTATATGCACATTAGAACCTTGAAAAGCAAGTTAGTACAATGTAGGACGCCTAACAATTCCTAACGACACCTTAAAACAAGTTTTGAAACCTTAAAACTCGATAATAAACCTAATGAATTCGTTGAAGTCCTTTGAACATCGTATGATAACTCAAGACTTGTTACGACTCTTATGCGACATTAGCTACATGAAAAGCACGTTAGAATAATGTAGAGTGCGTTAAAACTCCTATGAACACCTTACATCACCGTACGAAACTTTAAAACTCCATAATAAACCTAATGAATACGTCTGGGTCCTTTGAACGTCATACGGCAACTTAACCCATCTTACGACTCTGTATGCCATATTAGCATCTAGAAAAGCACGTTAGTATAATGTACGACGCCTTACAACTCCTAACAACACCGTACAATACCTTAAAACACCATAATAAACTTAATGAATTCGTCTAACTCCTTTGAACATCGTATGACAACTCAAGTCATATTATGACTCTATATGCACATTAGCACCTTGAAAAGCAAGTTAGTATAATGTAGGACGCCTTACAATCCTAACAACACCTTAAAACACCTTAGAAAACCTTAAAACTCGATAATAAACCTAATGAATTTGTTGAAGTCCTTTGAACATAGTATAATAACTCTACACATGTTACGACTCTTATGCGACATTAGCTACATGAAAAGCACGTTAGAATAATGTAGGGTGCGTTACATCACCGTACGAAACTTTAAAACTCCATAATAAACCTAATGAATTCGTCCGAGTCCTTTGAACGTCATACGGCAACATAACGCGTCTTACGACTCCGTATGCCATATTAGCACCTAGAAAAGCACGTTAGTATAATGTACGACGCCTTACAACTCCTAACAACACCTTACAACACCGTACGATACCTTAAAACTCCATAATAAACATAATGAATTCATCTGACTCCTTGGAACATCTTATGACAACTCAGGACATCTTATGACTCTATATGCACATTAGCACCTTGAAAATCATGTTAGTATAATTAGGACGCCTTAAAATTCCTAATATCACCTTAAAACACTGTACGAAACCTTAAAACTTCATAATAAACCTAATGAAATGGTCGAAGTCCTTTGAACATCGTACGACAACTCAAGACATTTTAAGACTCTATATGCGACATTAGCTACATGAAAAGCACGTTAGAATAATGTAGGACACGTTACAACTCCTAAGAACACCTTACATCACCGTACGAAACTTTAAAACTCCATAATAAACCTAATGAATTCGTCCGAGTCCTTTGAACGTTATACAGCAACTTAACGCATCTTACCACTCTGTATGCCATATTAGCACCTAGAAAAGCACGTTAGTATAATGTACGACGTCTTACAACTCCTAACAACACCTTACAACACCGTACGATACCTTAAAACAGCATAATAAACTTAATGAATTCGTCTAACTCCTTTGAACATCGTATGACAACTCAAGTCATCTTATGACTCTATATGCACATTAGCACCTTGAAAAGCAAGTTAGTATTGTCACACCCCGATTTCCGGGTCACGTCATGATGATTGGATTTACACAAGTACGTAGCCGTTTTAAGTATTACAGCGGAAGTCTTAAGGTCCAATTTTTACATTTACATTTACACGTGTATTCTACGGCTACATACTAAATTTTATTTATGCCAATGTAATTCCTTTGCCAAATAGCCAGCCAATGCCTTCCAACTCGCCGCACAGCTTACTTGAGATAACTATTTTCTTACCTGAAATGCATACTAAAACAAGTCAGCTAACGCTGGTGAGTTCTAAGTTTATTTAGTAAGGGCAAAACTATTTCAAGGACCTGTTATCAAGTTCATAAAAAAAATAATCAAACTTTTATGAAAAACAGTCCTTTTATAATATCATCTCCACGAGATATAAAACATTGGCTTATCAGGCACGCTTGTTCAAAAACACTTGTGCACATGAAAAATCCCTGTAAAACACACTAGCACATCCCATGCTATGTTAATAGTTTAAGCCACATGTAATAAATTAGTTTTGCCATGCCATACGATATGATGTACTCGAGATAATGATATAACGATCATAGACTAGCTAGGTACTATGATAAACTTCGGTCATAAGTCCATAATCAAACCAAGAAACACGTCGTTGCCCCACAACAGTCCAAACATATAAACTCCCTCGCTAAATATCCTGACCAGAGCGACTGGTCGCGAGAGCGGGCCCTTCTAACCCGATAGATCTACCAATATAGTCTGTGGCCTCCCCGAGGTTAATGATTATGGGGGGATTTAGGGGCTCAACAATATATACACATACTGCTGACCCAACTTATACCGTCATAACACTATACATGATCCCGATTACCCATCATATCACCATATCATGCTTTTCCCCCAAAACAGTTAAATAAAATATTTATTTAAAACGGGGCGAAGAGCTCACATATGTTAAAACAGTTTAACATAAAATCCATTACGAGTATGCATTACAGCCCAAAACGTATTTAAAACGATTTAAATGAAGGGCTTCAAAGAACTCACATAAGTTAAAATAATTTAACACAAAATTATTACGAGTATGCATTCCAGCCCAAAACATTATTCAAAACGATTAAAAGAGAGGGCGTCATAGAACTCATATAAGTTAAAACATTTTAACAGTAAATCATTACGAGTATGCATTCCAGCCCAAAACGTCTTAAAAAGCAATTTAAAGAGAGGGCATCATAGAACTCACCTTAGCCATGTACTTAGATTTATCCTATTTGAATTCAGATATAATCTTGCCGTAATTCCGAATCTTCGGCCTTAAGTTCCTGATCTATAATCATATATGTGTCCGAATTAGGATATGGAAGTAGACTATATTCTATTTGGCTTAACCGGTCATCTAACGTGTCGTCTCATACGTTACGAATTTATTGGATTCATGGTTTTATTATCCGTGTACTACGTTTTTGGATTATTGTCAAATATTACACTAACAAAGTTTGTTTCGATTTTAACTTAGGTAATATATAATTATCAAAGTTTAATAATTAATATTATATTTGTGTAATATTTTATTATACAATAACTAATTATATTCATAATGTTTCTAGTACAATTCACCTTTTTGTATTTATTTCAGTTGTCTTGTATCGTATAATTATACTTTTAAGACATATATAATAAAATACATATTTTAGTTATGTATTTTCCTATACATATATGTAGTCCATGACTTTTCAAAACATGAAGTTTTCGGATTTTATATATTTATAAATCGTCCCAAGTTATACACAATTTACGCAAATTTATTTATTCGAGAGTTCGTCATATGAAAATACCTTGTTTTGTCACTTCGTATTTTTATTAAATTCCAAATGTTGTATTATGTGTTATAAAAATGAGTATCTAAATATTCAATATATGTAACCATATGAGTTTATTTAAAATCCGACTTTATCAATTTGATTGTTTTATTTAATAACAATGTTATTTAATAATTTCACTGGTACAAAAATCGAGTGTTAGTTTTACTTTATATAAATATATTTCCAATATCTCGTATTTATATAACATTAGTTATAATACCAATTTTATCAAGTTTTTGTTAAATATAACTAGTTATTTGCATTTATGTGTATATATTTATATACCGTCTCATTTGGTTTGTATTTTATAAGTGCCAAATTAATAGTAATTATAAATTTTACTTATATAATTCGCACTCGTCCCACTCGTTTAGCACAATATAAACGATAGCAAAACGTTCGGTTTATACCTTTCGCGTCCGATTCGCGTTAACGAATCTCTTTGAAAACCGACATGCAACGAGACCCGATTACATCATTGTGTTCGTTTTTCCATTACGAACGTTTCTCCGGCATCGGATCGTCCACGCAACCTTGTTTGACCCACCATGCAACACCAACAAGTTTCCTAATTTCATTCAAGAAATTCGTACAAACTGATCAGTATAAAAACCAGACTTCCGATCATCTGATCATAATTTCCTTCAATGGAAATGTTCACATATATATAAGGAATATACAGTCCAAATTTCGTCAGTAACCAACGGTCGGATCTCCGGGAAAGTGACGATCTTTGGGACTGGGTTTTCAGTGACGGAAATTACGAAATGTTACGTTTTTGGGCATAAAAACCGTACCTCTGGGTAAGATATACAAAAACTGAACGGTAGATGTTAACTTCCATATGTTAGGCACAACCAGACCAAGTTTCAGACGTATCCAACGGTTGGATCTTCCGAAATCCGCCCTAGAAAACCACTGCGTTTTTGGAAACACAACATGCAACCATGTTTATAATGTTTCTCACGAATTTAAACGGTTTTAGAGAAGGATTCAGGCTAAATAAAGCTTACCATTGCGTTCGGGACGTCGAGAAATGGTTCCGGGACGAAAACGACATCTTCGGCCGTCGGCCGACCGCCGCGGACCGCCACCGGACCACCGTCGGCCACCACCAACCGCCGCCGGAACTTCTCCAGCCACCACCACCAGCTCTCCCCCTTCTCTCTCTACTCTCTCACACCTTTGTGTGTGTTTGTGGTGGATTAATGAAGAAAAAGAAGAGAATTTTTGTTTATATAGTGGTCGGTAATTCGCCTGTTGCTCCGTGCCAACTCGTACCGCGTACAAATCTAACCGACGTCTTATTTTTATTTAGTTTCGTTTCGCAATGTCAAATAAAATTAGATATAATAAATACTCTCGGGATATTTATTTCATCAAATATGACGGGTATGACGATAACGGCGCGTAACGCGTTAATATCGCGTATTTTGCACGCTTAACTGTTTTAAGCTTTTTCTCGCACCGAATGTCAATATTATATTTTCTCCACTTATATTGAATCAAAAGAAGTGTTTGATAATATTTTTCACGTCATTTTAGGCATGGAAACTGCTTCAGCAAATAACATGAACGTACGTACGTTTAGCGTAGTTTTATCGGTTCCGCACGCGTAATTTGCATTTTGACATCCAAATTGAACTTCCGAATGAATATAAATGAGAATAATGATATTCATAGTCATGACACCTGACATGTCACGTTTCTGACAGATACCGGCTATTTACCGCGTTATCAATTTATGGTATGAATTATCATTTGAGAGACTTAAAAATCATTGTTACGACCTTGTTACATGATTTTAATTATTTATTGGACTTGAGATTATCGATTTGGGCTACAGATGAACCTAGAATCTTTTATGGGCCTTGTTGGGCCTTGTGTGTCCATTTTGTTGGCCCACACTTTAAGTACCGAATTTTGACGGGTGTCACATTCTCCCCACCTTTTAAAAATTTCGTCCTCGAAATTAATCAAGTGCCATAATCCATCGTATGACATATTCTAAGATTTCACGGAAACCATATGGTTAAAACCATTGGTAAGCGAGGTTATGAGTTTCAATACGTGAGGTTGTATGCCTTACGTTAATTGAACAGAAGGATTTAAAAATGAGCTAACCTTCTTCATAAAGATTATGCCTCCTTTATTATCATAAGATCTTTCTAATCAAATTAGAGATTTGTTTGTTAGATCGTCGAATAGGCCACATAAAGAGTTTGAGCCATTCGGAATTTGTTAATATCATGGATGAGTTCAACTTATTCAAAGGTGTTAGAGAGTTTCTTAGTTGTAAAACACAACTACAACTCAATCTAATATCTATGTCTGCCAATCAGGCTTTATTTAGTCCAACTTTAATCGAGTATTATTATTATTATTATTATTATTATTATTATTATTATTATTATTATTATTATTATTATTATTATTATTATTATTATTATTATTATTTTGTTAGACTAAACAGATGCGCATGATTATCCAATGCAGGAATATTAAACCACTTAATCGAGTGCGCTTATTTATCTCTGCCATGCTAGTAGCATTTCTCTGAGACTCTGACTGCAACTTAGTCTTTTTCTTTTTTTTTTAGTCATTAATTCATTTGGCTTTTAATACGAATCCCTTCATCTGAATCATGAGTTTTCTTGTTGATATCGTGTTGGTTAGATTTTATAGTCGAGTTATTTCAACATGTTGCATTTCTAGATGGTATAATGTTTCTTGATATATATTTTAGGTTCAAATCTTTAATACGTAGGATATGAATTTAATTTCATTTATCGAGTGATCATTTTAGAATAGACAGTCAACGTCCAAGATGACAAGTCATTTTCATAAGGAGTCATTCGTTGAATATTATCACAATTCTTCCACACTTATGGAGATCTAGTTGTCAAAGACAACTTTCACTTAGTTAACGAGGATGGAATACAAGCGTAATATTAATGAGAATATGTTCATTAAGGACAATCTCCAAACCTGAAACGTCAATCTCAAGCACATTTGAGAATGATAGTCGATTCATGTCCCGACCTGAGATGGATATTTTATCCAAAGATCAAAAGTTTATCAAGATTTGAGACGCTCATCTATCTTGAATTGAGGGTTCTATTATAATAATCACCGCGTGGTTTAGGAACCCAAATTTCAATGTTTCACTTGAGAAGTCGCAACATTCGTAATTAGGAAAAATTCAATTTGAAGCGAATAATAAGCCACAAGACTTACCATTTTATTGGTATTAATTAGGAACTGAAGGGTAAACAATATCTTTTACAAGAAACCATTAATAAGGTTTGCATACTTGTGCAACACTTTAAAATCTTACGGCTTCACTTACTGATAGCCATAATTAGTCTTTCGAGAATGGTATTGATCTTTAAACTACACCAAGTTGTAGAATTATAGATGGATTATGCGAGTAGAAAGAAATAAAGTTTGCATTTGATGCTCAATCAAAGATTAGCACTTCTTGATCAAACGAGTCAAATAGATGTAAGTGTTTAAACACTTGGCTGAAGGAAATCAGTAATGACTACATTACCGAGGATAGTCACAAAGAGACTAGAATTTAGGGAAAAGTCATTCGCGTTAAATGACAGAAGAGGTCAAATTCGAATATTAGAACGTGCGATGAAAGCACTATTGAATAATTACAAGTTATTAAGGATAATCACAAGATGTCTGGAGTTTAAGGAGTCAGTTGGATTTGGGAGATACTTTATTATTGTTTTACGTTAATTCATAGTATTCATTCGGATTATCGAGTCATTCCCCTAATAGGTAAAAGCGAATCATATTTCTCCGCTCTTCTCGGCCGTATGTTCTTTCGAGGGGCGTTTAGTTCAAGTATCTGACGACCATCTAGTCTCATATACATAAGTAATATATAAGTTATTCAAACTTATTTATTGAATCATATTTGTTCATTTAAGCATTAATCAAAACAACAGAATTTCCTAGATTTCACAAGTATAATAATTCACAGTTACGTAGGCCAAAATGTAACTGTCAATTACTTTACTGGATCATTCTAGTATTCTCCCATCACAAATCATAATGCCAAATTTTCTTTTGGGATTTTGTTGTTCTTGTCTGATTGTTCATTTTGTTCGGTCATTTTGTAACTATAAAAATTTCCAACTTTTCCAATCATTAATAGTTTGTTGTTAACAACAACTAGTTGCTAATTGTCTAACTATTCTTTTCGTCCAGACGGGACACATAAGGGAGGATTCAAGCTTCGTTCATTTGCAAGTTCGACTCAGCAATTATCCTAACGGCAATGCTTCTAAACTGTTGAGCAGGTTTAAATACCTCTACTAGTTGTTGAGTAGGCTATCAAACCTCTACCGCCTGTTGAGCAGGTTATCAAAACCTCTACCAGTCGTTGAGAAAGTTTTCAAAACCTCTGCCAACCATTGAGCAGGTTATCATAACCTCTACCAGTTATTAAGCATCTTATCTAAACCTCTACCAATTGTTGAGCTAGTTATATTTCAACCATTCTATTGTCTCAGCTAAGAGGTAAAAGTGAACTAATTGTTCATGAGAATTCTACTTAGTCCAATGATGATATTGTTCAAACAAGATATCCTAGTTAAGGCTAAACCAAACCTAGTTACTTTAGCTCATCATGTAATATGCATGATATATATACACAATTACGCACACAAATTTCCTTTATAAGTGGCAAATTGTTTATTTAGACTCATTTAAACTCATGAATGTTAATTATATATTTCATGAATTTAATATAATAAAAATGTCAATGTTTTATAAAAAAAATATACATTTCAACCAATAACACATGAAGTTGACATTTATAGCTATTCGTTTTCCAAATGAGCAAAGATGTATCATTTATCGAAAACAGCTAATGTTAGTGAATTTTTTTTTTTGGTCGTATTAGAGTCTTTTCTTTACCAACACTTAGCACATATGTTTACATCATCATGTAATCTCATATTATAACTAATACTTAAAAAAATCATTTTATTACATAGTTCTAACTAGTCATACAAAATCTTTTATTTCAACCAAAACCGTAACATTTTCACAACTAATTGTTCACATATGATAGGTTTTTAACCAAGACTTTTCTTATATACTTAAGTATGGTTTCAAGCGCTGGAAATTATATAGATTTTTATGCTAAAAAATATTTCATAGATTCGATCGTTTTCCGTCGAGATATCATTTTTACCAACTCTTTACGAATAGTAAAATACCCGTTCAACATTTAATCCACATGGTTTCATCATGTCAAAAAAAATACATATATTTTCGCATAAAATACATATATCAAAGCTGTCAAAGCTTTATTTTTCATAAGAATACTATTAAGTCAAAATACACATTTTTAACTGGTTTTATGACTAGTTCACTATGTAATATTTTATAACTTAATTTATATTATCACATAGCTAATTATTTATTTTTCACATATAGTATTTCTTTATAAAATACTTCATTTACTAGAATTTGTTTTCAAACAAAATTGTTTTTACATAATTATATTTTCACATATAATTTTATACATACATACATACCACATGTATACCTACAATCATTATCATGATTATAATTTTTTTTTTTACAAACATGTCATATTTTTAATATTCGCTTTGTGTATAAAATCGACAAATAACGTCATTCGGTGATCTAGTTTAATCATAAAAATACGTATTTTATATGCAATAAAACACTTCCAAAAATATATAATTCTAGATACTCAAATGTTATTAACAAACACATATCGATTACCAAAAATTTAAATTTTTTTTTTTACGTGGTTAACAAATAGACGATCACTCGTCTTCACATAATCATATATACATTTAATGATGAAATTTTATATATAATAGTGATTTTTAATAAAAATTCGCAATCATCATTTATTGGATTATTCATGCATGATATCAACATATAATGACCATATAATATACACAAACCAAAAACATGTTTTCATGATAAGGATGTCATTTTAATGTTTTTGAAATCGTTTATAAAGAATAATCATTTACTCTATATACGTACGGTCACATATATACATACGTATTCATCATTTGTTTTTTTTATAACGTTGACCGTTTTCCAAGTATGATTAAAACAATTTTTTTTTTGAAAATTTGTAACTTTTGACACCAATTTAATTGTTCTTTGTACACATGTACGTATACACCCATTTATAGGCAAATCACACACATATATATAATCATATATACGAAACATATGTTCACTTACTTATGGGGCAAGTTATCTAACTAATCGCAGCTGTTGGCATCTGGCTATTCGGCTTCATTGGCTTTCCGCATTATTTTCAAGTCTCGGTTTAAGACTAGACACTACTCGCTAGCGTCTAATTCACTTAAACTACGGCTCTGATACCAATCTGTCACACCCCGATTTCCGGGTCACGTCATGATGATTGGATTTACACAAGTACGTAGCCGTTTTAAGTATTACAGCGGAAGTCTTAAGGTCCAATTTTTACATTTACATTTACACGTGTATTCTACGGCTACATACTAAATTTTATTTATGCCAATGTAATTCCTTTGCCAAATAGCCAGCCAATGCCTTCCAACTCGCCGCACAACTTACTTGAGATAACTATTTTCTTACCTGAAATGCATACTAAAACAAGTCAGCTAACGCTGGTGAGTTCTAAGTTTATTTAGTAAGGGCAAAACTATTTCAAGGACCTGTTATCAAGTTCATAAAAAAAATAATCAAACTTTTATGAAAAACAGTCATTTTATAATATCATCTCCACGAGATATAAAACATTGGCTTATCAGGCACGCTTGTTCAAAAACACTTGTGCACATGAAAAATCCCTGTAAAACACACTAGCACATCCCATGCTATGTTAATAGTTTAAGCCACATGTAATAAATTAGTTTTGCCATGCCATACGATATGATGTACTCGAGATAATGATATAACGATCATAGACTAGCTAGGTACTATGATAAACTTCGGTCATAAGTCCATAATCAAACCAAGAAACACGTCGTTGCCCCACAACAGTCCAAACATATAAACTCCCTCGCTAAATATCCTGACCAGAGCGACTGGTCGCGAGAGCGGGCCCTTCTAACCCGATAGATCTACCAATATAGTCTGTGGCCTCCCCGAGGTTAATGATTATGGGGGGATTTAGGGGCTCAACAATATATACACATACTGCTGACCCAACTTATACCGTCATAACACTATACATGATCCCGATTACCCATCATATCACCATATCATGCTTTTCCCCCAAAACAGTTAAATAAAATATTTATTTAAAACGGGGCGAAGAGCTCACATATGTTAAAACAGTTTAACATAAAATCCATTACGAGTATGCATTACAGCCCAAAACGTATTTAAAACGATTTAAATGAAGGGCTTCAAAGAACTCACATAAGTTAAAATAATTTAACACAAAATTATTACGAGTATGCATTCCAGCCCAAAACATTATTCAAAACGATTAAAAGAGAGGGCGTCATAGAACTCATATAAGTTAAAACATTTTAACAGTAAATCATTACGAGTATGCATTCCAGCCCAAAACGTCTTAAAAAGCAATTTAAAGAGAGGGCATCATAGAACTCACCTTAGCCATGTACTTAGATTTATCCTATTTGAATTCAGATATAATCTTGCCGTAATTCCGAATCTTCGGCCTTAAGTTCCTGATCTATAATCATATATGTGTCCGAATTAGGATATGGAAGTAGACTATATTCTATTTGGCTTAACCGGTCATCTAACGTGTCGTCTCATACGTTACGAATTTATTGGATTCATGGTTTTATTATCCGTGTACTACGTTTTTGGATTATTGTCAAATATTACACTTACAAAGTTTGTTTCGATTTTAACTTAGGTAATATATAATTATCAAAGTTTAATAATTAATATTATATTTGTGTAATATTTTATTATACAATAACTAATTATATCCATAATGTTTCTAGTACAATTCACCTTTTTGTATTTATTTCAGTTGTCTTGTATCGTATAATTATACTTTTAAGACATATATAATAAAATACATATTTTAGTTATGTATTTTCCTATACATATATGTAGTCCATGACTTTTCAAAACATGAAGTTTTCGGATTTTATATATTTATAAATCGTCCCAAGTTATACACAATTTACGTAAATTTATTTATTCGAGAGTTCGTCATATGAAAATACCTTGTTTTGTCACTTCGTATTTTTATTAAATTCCAAATGTTGTATTATGTGTTATAAAAATGAGTATCTAAATATTCAATATATGTAACCATATGAGTTTATTTAAAATCCGACTTTATCAATTTGATTGTTTTATTTAATAACAATGTTATTTAATAATTTCACTGGTACAAAAATCGAGTGTTAGTTTTACTTTATATAAATATATTTCCAATATCTCGTATTTATATAACATTAGTTATAATACCAATTTTATCAAGTTTTTGTTAAATATAACTAGTTATTTGCATTTATGTGTATATATTTATATACCGTCTCATTTGGTTTGTATTTTATAAGTGCCAAATTAATAGTAATTATAAATTTTACTTATATAATTCGCACTCGTCCCACTCGTTTAGCACAATATAAACGATAGCAAAACGTTCGGTTTATACCTTTCGCGTCCGATTCGCGTTAACGAATCTCTTTGAAAACCGACATGCAACGAGACCCGATTACATCATTGTGTTCGTTTTTCCATTACGAACGTTTCTCCGGCATCGGATCGTCCACGCAACCTTGTTTGACCCACCATGCAACACCAACAAGTTTCCTAATTTCATTCAAGAAATTCGTACAAACTGATCAGTATAAAAACCAGACTTCCGATCATCTGATCATAATTTCCTTCCGTGGAAATGTTCACATATATATAAGGAATATACAGTCCAAATTTCGTCAGTAACCAACGGTCGGATCTCCGGGAAAGTGACGATCTTTGGGACTGGGTTTTCAGTGACGGAAATTACGAAATGTTACGTTTTTGGGCATAAAAACCGTACCTCTGGGTAAGATATACAAAAACTGAACGGTAGATGTTAACTTCCATATGTTAGGCACAACCAGACCAAGTTTCAGACGTATCCAACGGTTGGATCTTCCGAAATCCGCCCTAGAAAACCACTGCGTTTTTGGAAACACAACATGCAACCATGTTTATAATGTTTCTCACGAATTTAAACGGTTTTAGAGAAGGATTCAGGCTAAATAAAGCTTACCATTGCGTTCGGGACGTCGAGAAATGGTTCCGGGACGAAAACGACATCTTCGGCCGTCGGCCGACCGCCGCGGACCGCCACCGGACCACCGTCGGCCACCACCAACCGCCGCCGGAACTTCTCCAGCCACCACCACCAGCTCTCCCCCTTCTCTCTCTACTCTCTCACACCTTTGTGTGTGTTTGTGGTGGATTAATGAAGAAAAAGAAGAGAATTTTTGTTTATATAGTGGTCGGTAATTCGCCTGTTGCTCCGTGCCAACTCGTACCGCGTACAAATCTAACCGACGTCTTATTTTTATTTAGTTTCGTTTCGCAATGTCAAATAAAATTAGATATAATAAATACTCTCGGGATATTTATTTCATCAAATATGACGGGTATGACGATAACGGCGCGTAACGCGTTAATATCGCGTATTTTGCACGCTTAACTGTTTTAAGCTTTTTCTCGCACCGAATGTCAATATTATATTTTCTCCACTTATATTGAATCAAAAGAAGTGTTTGATAATATTTTTCACGTCATTTTAGGCATGGAAACTGCTTCAGCAAATAACATGAACGTACGTACGTTTAGCGTAGTTTTATCGGTTCCGCACGCGTAATTTGCATTTTGACATCCAAATTGAACTTCCGAATGAATATAAATGAGAATAATGATATTCATAGTCATGACACCTGACATGTCACGTTTCTGACAGATACCGGCTATTTACCGCGTTATCAATTTATGGTATGAATTATCATTTGAGAGACTTAAAAATCATTGTTACGACCTTGTTACATGATTTTAATTATTTATTGGACTTGAGATTATCGATTTGGGCTACAGATGAACCTAGAATCTTTTATGGGCCTTGTTGGGCCTTGTGTGTCCATTTTGTTGGCCCACACTTTAAGTACCGAATTTTGACGGGTGTCACAAGTATAATGTAGGACGCCTTACAATCCTAACAACACCTTAAAACACCTTAGAAAACCTTAAAACTCGATAATAAACCAAATGAATTTGTTGAAGTCCTTTGAACATAGTATAATAACTCTACACATGTTACGACTCTTATGCGACATTAGCTACATGAAAAGCACGTTAGAATAATGTAGGGTGCGTTACATCACCGTACGAAACTTTAAAACTCCATAATAAACCTAATGAATTCGTCCGAGTCCTTTGAACGTCATACGGCAACATAACGCGTCTTACGACTCCGTATGCCATATTAGCACCTAGAAAAGCACGTTAGTATAATGTACGACGCCTTACAACTCCTATCAACACCTTACAACACCGTACGATACCTTAAAACTCCATAATAAACCTAATGAATTCGTCTGACTCCTTTGAACATCTTAAGACAACTCACGACATCTTCTGACTCAATATGCACATTAGCACCTTGAAAAGCAAGTTAGTATAATGTAGGACGCCTTACAATTCCTAACAACACCTTAAAACACCTTTCGAAACCTTAAAACTCTATAATAAACCTAATGAATTCGTTGAAGTCCTTTGAACAGCGTACGATAACTAAAGACATGTTACGACTCTTATGCGACATTAGCTACATGAAAAGCACGTTAGAATAATGTAGGGTGCGTTACATCACCGTACGAAACTTTAAAACTCCAAAATAAACCTAATGAATTCGTCCGAGTCCTTTGAACGTCATACGGCAACATAACGCGTCTTACGACTCCGTATGCCATATTAGCACCTAGAAAAGCACGTTAGTATAATGTACGACGCCTTACAACTCCTATCAACACCTTACAACACCGTACGATACCTTAAAACTCCATAATAAACCTAATGAATTCGTCTGACTCCTTTGAACATCTTAAGACAACTCAGGACATCTTCTGACTCAATATGCACATTAGCACCTTGAAAAGCAAGTTAGTATAATGTAGGACGCCTTACAATTCCTAACAACACCTTAAAACACCTTACGAAACCTTAAAACTCGATAATAAACCTAATGAATTCGTAGAAGTCCTGTGAACATCGTACGATAAGTCAAGACATGTTACGCTCTTATGCGACATTAGCTACATGAACAGCACGTTAGAATAATGTATGGTGTGTTACAACTCCTATGAACACCTTACATCACCATACGAAACTTTAAAACTCCATAATAAACCTAATGAATTCGTCTAGGTCCTTTGAACGTCATACAACAACTTAACTAATAGGTTCAATTGGATCGATAATATCGCTCAATGATCAGAAAAATTCATACACAAACACAGTTCAATCATAAACACAATTCATACTAATAATTCTCTTTTGTATATTGATGATCAAAGCAGATTTGTAGTACAAGTGCAGGAGAAAATAAATCACACACACTTAGTTCTCTCTCTAACGTGAATAGTGATCTAGCCTCTCTCCTCACACTCTCTCACTACATGCTTTTAAGCAACAATTACAATAATAGGGAAAATAACAAAATAGACCCTAAACTATACATAAAAGTATAAACAAATACAAAGTAAATCTTAACTAGGAAATAGCCCTAACAGTACTCCCCCTAAGATTTATCTTTGAATCTTCAGCAAAATCTTCAACATATTTCTTCTTTTTCAGCATCAGTCTTTCACCAATCTTCTGGTTCTTCTTTGATATCCAGCAACTCTTTCCCTTTGAATTCTTCTTGTTCTTTCAAAGCTTCTTCTATGCATGACTTGAACTTTTCCGCAATCTTCGCTTGTCTTGGTTTGGACTCGTTAGTAAGAATTGGGCAGGCATTCATACGTTTCAGAGAATCAAGATTTAAACCTGCAAAATCAATGTTAGCGTAAAATTCATAGGGCATTTCCTTCCCTTTGACTTGCACTTCCAAAGTTCCCTTCGCAGAAATCCTCATAAATTCTATCTCCGGAATGTCAACTCTCACAAGATTAGAGTTGAGTAATGCCTTCCTTACCCGTATCTTCTCTAATGCAGCTGCTATTACCTCAATCATTACCACAAACAATTTTCCATCAGCTTCAGCAAGTTTGTCTTTACATTTTTCCATTCTGTAACTTCTCAGAAAATCAATGTATGATGGATGAAGTAATTTCAGCTCAAAAGTACTGAATAAAGTGGTCATGTCCAGGGGCGGATGTATGAAGGCGGCAGGGGTAGCCCGGGCTACGGCTGAAATTTCGTTGCGAGGTGTAAAAAATATATATATTCTCCGGTTTTATGTATAAGGATACCCCTAAACAATTAAAAGGATACCCCTGAATCCTTGATTTAAAGCTATGAGAGAACATAGAGGACAAATCTATTAGGTATTTTTTAATTTTGTGGTGTTATTTTTATTATTGTATGGACGTCCGTGAAAATTTTTTTTAAGGATACCCCTGAAATTCTCGACTGGCTCCGCCACTGGTCATGTCTTTATCCCAATCATCCATATTTCGTACAATCTTCAACTCAAAAGTTTCCTGATTGTAGAAAACTTTAAGTATTGGCTTCGTCACTTGAGAACCATCAATCACTTTCAGCCCCGGATTAGTTACCTTGTCAAAGTATTCATCAGAAAATTCCTCAAGGTACATATCTTCACTAACCACCAACTTCTTTTTCTTTCTTTGTTTCTTCGCCTGAACATATGCACTGTCCTCTTGTTGACCTCTGAAATCTAAGTATTTCGGTGATCGGCTTATCCCGGCATCAAGTAGCATTGCACATTTATCACCACGCTCAGCATGCGTGTGATTTATCAGTCTTAGTTTGTGCAGCTCTTTCAAGTCTTGAACTTCTAATTTGAAAATACTAGAGTAGTAATGATATACGTCACATAAACCATTAACTCTCTTAATCATGAAAGCATCAAAAACTTCGTCATATTTCCACGCTATAATCTTTACCGTCTTGGACTTTTCCGGTACGATCATTGAATCAAGAAGTTCAGCAATTGACTGACCCTTGCTCAGCAGTGATCTAACAACATCACCTGCTGTGGCTGATTTGTGCCATGATTCACGTACATCCATAGGTATATTATATGACTTCTTCTCACTAGGAAACATATCCATCAACTCATGCCTCTGCTTGTGCGCATCCTCAGGTAATGCCATCACCGGTATCTCTTTTGGTCCAAGAACTTTGTATCTCTTTGTCAGCTCGTAATATTGAGGATTGTTGTAATCAAGATAGAACATGCGATTGTACAGCTTCTCCGCCTTCATAAAGCTTACAACAATTTTCCTCAGTGATTCTTGTTTCAATCTCTTCAAAGTTCTATACGGATAATTCCTTGAGCTCAACCATTCTCGCATATTTTTGGTAGACATCTCTTCAGGATTTTGGTGATACAACTCAGTTGGAGGTAAGTCTTCAATATTTAAACTCTCTTGCAATGGTGTCCACTCACCCATCTCAATGATAAACTCTTTCTCATCAGTTGCGGCTTTATCCTGAGCTATCAAACACTTTTCATACTCTTCATTGATTTGACTCACTGTCAGCCCATTCAGATACACAGCATTGTACTTCATCTTTTCAAGATAAGCAAATCTTTCAGCTAAGTCTTCTGGAATCTCGTGATCAGGATTTGGTTCAGGCTCAGCTTCTGGTTCAGATTCTGTGAAATCTATGTCATCAAGATCATCTAATGCCTCAATCATTGGTGCATTGTCAGTTTGAACCGGCTCAAACTGACTTGCTTCTTCAGTTACAGTTTCAGGCACATTTTCAACTATTTCAACAACTTCAGGCACTTCTTCAACTACAACAGCTTCAGATTGAATCGGATCAATCTGAACTGTTTCATCAGATCCAACTTCCTTCTCGCTATCAGTTACTTCAAATACTTCAGTTTCAGCTACAGATTCAGATTGAATCGGCTCAATCTGAACTGTTTCTTCTATTCTGGCCTTCTTTGAACTAACTTCCTCAGCCACTATTTCAGGCACTGCATCTAGTTTACGTTTTCCCTCAGCCTAGTCAAGATTGACAGTATTAGCAGCTTCATCGGGAATAGGGACAGATTCTACAATTGGTTCTGTCACAGTCTTAGATCGTTGCGATCTAGTTTGATAGACTGTGACGTCCCTAGGAGTCTCAGACACTCCAACGTCCTCTTCTACCACAAAATCCTTGTCAGATTCTGAACTTTCATCCTCCTCTTCTTTAATCCATTTTTCCAGTACTTCTTTCTCAGCCCGTAAAGTATTACATTCGGCTTCCAACAATTCATAATCAGATTTTAATTTCTCATGCTCAGCTTTCAATTTTCCATAATCCTCATCCAAAGCATTGAAAGTATCCAGATTTTTCTGATGCGTAGCCCAAAACTCCTCCAATCTTTTCTTCTTTCTTTCATTAGATGCTTTCATCTTCTCATTAGCATCTAGCAGTTTGGCTACCATCCTTTCTAAGTGAAAGACTCTATTTTCTTCTTCATCCATGTCAACATCTGATGCAACCTTAGGTGAAGACTCCCTTGGTTCATCAACGTTTACAGCAACTAGAGATGATGTGGTGGGTATATCAACAGAAATAGGATCAGTAATGCCAGCATCAGTGTCATCAACTATCTGTGCCATAGTCTCAACATCGGCCATTACTTCCTGAGCTATCTGAACAACATCTATCTGTTCAGGCTCAATCACATTCGGTTCCTCTATAATCACAGGCTCTATCACTGGTTTCGGTCTTCGTGATCTAACATACTGAACAGTAATAGCCTTAGGAACTTCAACAACACTTTCTTCTTCAGTACAAGCAACCTCAGCAGGTTCTTCAATCACAACTGGTTCAAACACTTCAACATTTTCTGCTTCAGTCTCCATTTGTTCATCAACCTCAACATTTTATGCCTCCTCTGATACAGATTCAGCATCATCACCACCATTATTTTCACTGTCATCATCTCCATCATTTCCATTATCATCATCACCATCATTACTACTTTCATCACTATCATCACCTTCATCATCATCAATCTCTTCATCAATAAGATCTAATGGATTCACAATCTCTCCATTAGATATGTGATGATATATAACTCCTATCTCCTCCTCATTATTTGCTATATCTCTCATATAGTCAAATAACTCAACACTTGGCATATTCCCGATACTCATCTTCTTGTAAGATAAGTCATTCATATCTTCTGTATATAAAACTCCTCCAGAATATCCTTCATCTCTGATAATGGGATAGGCAACATTGATCATCATCTGCAAGAATCTCGGGTACATGAGAAACTTGAATCTTTTGCCCTTTAACAGATTGAACACAAACCCATTCATAATCCATTTCGACATGTTGAATGGTTTGTTCTCAGCTATAGCAACAATTGGAGATGCTATATCAGATGGGAAATTGTCAAAACCTGCACTCCTCCTTGACATGCACTGTTGGACAACATAACACAACAGCTTCCATTTCTTCCCCAATCTCGCTCTATAGAATTGTGACTTTGGAAACGCAGGAGGATGTCCCATATTCACAAAACAAGCTTGACATTCAGCCATAGTCAACTCGTCATTCGCTCCAACTTCATCATCATCTATCCTTAATGCTGTTCTGATTGCTTCTTCAGAAACAGTCAGCACTAATTCTATAGTAATGTTTCCTCGAACAACAGCTACTCCATCCTCATTTCTGATCACCTCAGCTGTCCTCCAAAAACTCTTTATCAATCTTGCATATATGACCGGTTTGGCACACATAGCATATACATACTTTGTCCTCTTTATGAATCTGATCATATCTCTGTAACCTTCAGTTTCAGGGATAGACTCATCTAAACATGCCACCAGATTGTGCTTGGGCTCAAACTTTAGATTATCCATCTGTTAAAACAAAAACAAAACACAAACAAGACAAATGTGTTAGATTCTTCATTAATAAACTTCAAATTTTTTATAAGTGTTTGAACAAAAATTATAAAGCAAAACATTTACATAATCATTTTAACTCCTAAATTGTTCTAACAAACTGATTTTCATCATTTTGATCAAAACAACTTTGAATTTTAATGATTATACAACATTTTTCAATACAACAGTTTATCACTTAAGAACATAAATTTGACATTTATAAGATGAAGTTGTTTATCATGCTTTAGTTCAGTTTTAACAAGAATTTGTCACTTTTAACACATATTTCATCATTTTGAAGTTTAACATTTATGAGCTTGAAACAGGTCATCAATGGCGGTTGACAGTTATGAACAATTTTGGGTGATTCTTGTTGATATTAAGGACATTTGGTGCAAATGAATGATTGATTGTTGATAATCGAGAGTTTTTACACCTAAAGCAACATTCGATTTTGGTTTTAACACACACAATCAAAGTGTCGATTCAGTGGTCAAAAACACTATTCATCATCGTTTTTCATTTTATCGATCGATTTGCAGGTTTATAAAGAACAAATCACATAAACAATACCTTATTCAATCGATCAAACTTGTTACAGAATCAAACGATTGAATATGATAAAACAACGATTTAAGTGTGCAGAGGATTTGCTTGAAGTTTTGAGTGAAAAGTGATAAGTGTTTGTGAAGAGGCGGATTTTATATGTATAAAAAATAGGTCAAACTTTGAGGTGCCGGGTCAACAATTTGGGACGGGTAAGCATAAAAGCCCAATAAGCCTTGACGGGTCATGCTCTGTTGAGCCGTATAATTTCAGTCACTGTTAGGACGGGTCAAGTACTTGGGACGGATCACAACATGAGACGGATCAACACAATCATGTTAAAAACACTTGACGGGTCAACCACTGTAGAGACGGGCAAGTCACTGTAGAGACGGGTAAGGGTTAGGAACAACTACACCTGATTGGTTTAACTCATCACCCGGCAGCATAGTAGTCTTCACAAAATCACCCGGCTTGAACAATAACCTTTTTGTTCATTACCCGGCTGCATAGTGATGCCTTAATCACCCGGCATGCTTTCTTCTTCACCCGGCATGCTTTCTTCTTCACCCGGCAACACAGTTACTTCAACTATCATCCGGCTTGCTATTCTTTATCACCCGACAACACAGTTGCTTCAACTATCATCTGGCATGCTATTCTTTATCACCCGGCAACACAGTTGCTTCAACTATCATCCGGCATGCTATTCTTTATCACCCGGCAACACAGTTGTCTTCTATATCACCCGGCTGTATAGTGACACAACTTGTCACCCGACAGATATCTATGACTTCTTCACCCGGCATAGATTTGACATGTTCATCGCCCGGCCAAACAGTAGTCATAATACCTTCACCCGGCTTCACTTCTTTTTCTCAATCATCCGGCTCATATCAGACACACACTTTACCCGGCTGAACAGTGTCTTCATTACCCGGCTAAACAGTGTTCTGATATCTTTGCCCGGCTACAACACTTGAGCAATTTTCTTCACTTTTCTCGTCTGTTGACTTTTTCAACTGCATTTATTGCACCTGCAAACATTCTCGACATATTAATTAGACAAGATATCCTTTTTAGGGTTTGTCATATTAATTAATCAACAACATTTTTAGGGCAACAATTTAATTCAATTAAATCACTTTTTCTTTTTCTTTGATTTTTCTTGTAAAAATATTTTTGCATAACCAAAATTTCTATATCCCGAAGCAATTTCTTAAAAACAAATCACAAGACCTTGGGTTTGTTTTTAACACATCCAATACAATTGCTTTTCATACCGCATAATCTTGTTCATTCAAAACACTTATTTAAAGATATTTTTGGCTTTTGAAATGTTTTCTTCATTATTCTCCCCTTAAACTTGAAATTTCTTGAAATTTTTAAGTTTAACAAGGATGTCAATGTGTCAATAAAGATTCCAAATGCCTGCACACACAAAGCACACACATTAAAAAAAAACAAAAACATATGCAATGCAATGAATCAAAATATCGCGGTGAGATCATACCACACATTATCTGAACATGTTTTGCAAGTTTTGAATAGACATTTGAATTGTGAAGTAATTGAGTGATGAATTGTTGAACAAATCAATTAGCTCGAAGTGACACACTTACTTTTTCTATTCTTGATGATTAATTAGGTTGATTAAGAATAAGTTTTGAGTGACCCATACCTTGCACATTAGAAAGTTATACACTTCATCTAAATATCATGAGAACACCTCAACACGTCAGGTCACTTACAATCATAAACAGTGTGGAATCTGGGTTCTATTTGGATTTGGTCCACTTTAGGACTTCTTAAGACTCTGTATGCCATGTTAGCATCTAGAAAAGCACGTTAGTATAATGTACGGCGTCATACAACTCTTATCAACACCTTACAACACCGTACGATACCTTAAAATTCCATAATAAACCTAATGAATTTGTCTGACTCCTTGGAACATCTTACGACAACTCAGGACATCTTATGACTCTATATGCACATTAGCACCTTGAAAAGCAAGTTAGTATAATGTAGGACGCCTTACAATTCCTAACAACACCTTAAATCACCTTACGAAACCTTAAAACTCGATAATCAACCTAATGAATTCATTGAAGTCCTTTGAACATCGTATGATAACTCTACACATGTTATGACTCATATGCGACATTTGCTACATGAAAAGCACGTTAGAATAATGTAGCGTGCGTTACAACTCCTAAGAACACCTTAGATCACCGTACAATACTTTAAAACTCCATAATAAACCTAATGAATTCGTCCGAGTCCTTTGAACGTCAAACGGCCACTTAACGCGTCTTACGACTCTGTATGCCATATTAGCACCTAGAAAAGCACGTTAGTATAATGTACGACGCCTTACAACTCCTAACAACACCTTCCAACACCTTACGATACCTTAAAACTCCATAATAAACCTAATGAATTCGTCTGAGTCCTTTGAATATCGCACGGCAACTCAGGACATCTTATGACTCTATATGCACATTAGCACCTTGAAAAGCAAGTTAGTATAATGTAGGACGCCTTCCAATTCCTAACAACACCTTAAAACACCGTACGAAACCTTAAAATTACATAATATACCTAATGAAATGGACGAAGTCCTTTGAACATTGTACGACAACTCAAGACATGTTAAGACTCTGTATGCGACATTAGCTACATGAATAGCACGTTAGAATAATTTAGGACGCTTTACAACACCTAACAACACCTTACATCACCGTATGAAAGTTTAAAACTCCATAATAAACCTAATGAATTCGTCCGAGTCCTTTGAACATCATACAGCAACTTAACGCATCTTACGACTCTGTATTCCATATTAGCACCTAGAAAAGCACGTTAGTATAATGTACGACGCCTTAAAACTCCTAACAACACCTTACAACACCATACGACACCTTAAAACTCCAAAACAAACCTAATGAATTCGTCTGACTCCTTTGAACATCGTACGACAACTCAGGATATCTTATAACTGTATATGCACATTAGCACCTTGAAAAGCATGTTATTATAATGTAGGACGCCTTACAATTCGTAACAACACCTTACAACACCGTACGATACCTTAAAACTCCTTAATAAACCTAATGAATTCGTCTGAGTTCGTTGAACGTCATACAACAATTTAACGCATCTTAGGACTCTGTATGCCATATTAGCACCTAGAAAAGCACGTTAGTATAATGTATGACGCCTTACAACTCCTAAAAACACCTTACAACACCGTACGATACCTTAAAACTCTATAACAAACCTAATGAATTCGTCTGACTCCTTTGAACATCGTACGACAACTCAGGATATCTTATAACTGTATATGCACATTAGCACCTTGAAAAGCATGTTAGTATAATGTAGGACACCTTACAATTCCTAACAACACCTTAAGAAACCTTAAAACTTCATAATAAAACTAATGAAATCTTCGAAGTCCTTTGAACATCGTACGACAACTCAAGACATGTTAAGACTCTGTGTGCGACATTAGCTACATGAAAAGCACGTTAGAAAAATGTAGGACGCGTTACAACTCCTAGGAACACCTTACGTCACCGACGAAACTTTAAAACTCCATAATAAACCTAATGAATTCGTCCGTGTCCCTTGAACGTCATACGGCAACTTAACGCATCTTACGACTCTTTATCCCATATTAGCACCTTGAAAAGCAAGTTAGTATTGTCACACCCCCAAAATCCACTAACGGAGTTCTACCGTTAAGTGTGTGACAAACCAGGATCTCAGTCATTAGTTACACCAAACGACACTATATGAATTTAAAACATACGTGTCTCATTAAATGAGAAAATTTAATACAGAGTTAACGTTTAAAAGTTTGCGGAAGCGTAATCGAAATGTAATGTCAAAATATTAAAAGGTAAACTAAATGCGTAGAACACGCGCCCAACACGAGATTCACAGTCTAAATAGTCATTAAACTCATAACATGATTTTTAATGCAAGAAAGTGTTTAAATGAAAAGCTGTGACTCCATGCCATGTCCTAAGTGCGTGGTACCCCAATGACCTGTAAAAGTGAAAGGCTAACAAGTGTCAACACGACGGTTGGTGAGTTCACATAGTAAGTATAAAATCCAGTAAGTTCAGTTGCAAGCAGAAATATAAATTAAGTATGTCATTGTAGGTAGCTAGTCTACAGCACATGTCTTTAGAGGCGTATGTATCTGACCGAAGCTGACGTATGTACACATTAAGTGCATTTTGCCTGTTCGTACATCCTAGCAGGATGCACTGTAAGTATGTTAGGTCATTCAACACCCGTTCGACATGTCCTTCTGTCGAGCTAGCGCGACTAGCCCGGGTGGGGTTTGTCAAACCCAGTAGTACTACTCAAAATTTCCCCGCTATTTCACAAATACGAACGGTCAACTAGGTATCCATGAGGTCTTTCATGAACAAAATAAAAGTTGCTCTAATCCAGACATGCGACCTACAGAATTTGTAAATCCGTAAACGTAATCGTTTGCGTTCTCAGCCCATAAAAGGGTGAAATAGTAAAAGTGTGGTTTAGTGAACTCACCTTCAGGTGCACAGCTACAAGCATCAGCAAGGTAAAAGCAAACACAACATTCCTACTACATGATAAGTCTATAAGTGTGTGTTTGTGCAGGTATGTAAAACCCTATGCATCCAAACAGTTCAATTGTTTACTTGCGATTTGAAAAGTTTGACTTTTGACCAACTTTGACCAAAGTTGACTTTTGTTGACCCAACAACCCGTGGGTGAGTTTTTAATTGTATTCATGTTTGTTTATGTTCATTTAGACAACGAGAGCAATCGAATTCTAGCACATAGTACATATGTTAAAGAATCAAACTTTGTTTTAGTAAAGTTACTATTTCTAGGAAGTCACATCCGAGACTACATTTTAAGCAAATCCAACTCTACTATAAGTAACCATATAAACATCACATAACTCGCATATAGTGTCTATCATGCTCCTTACGAAAGTTCTCAACACTCGTTTCAATAATGCTACTAACTTTAACAAGATTAACTGATCACATTCAAAATCATCAAGTTGTCCACCTATGACTATGCATATTTGAAACATTCATATTACTTACTTATGAACCTAATAGCTTGAAATCATCATCACCAAGTCATCATATGTCTAATTGACAAGTTACACACAAAACACAAGTGAAACACATTGCAAGTCCATCATCATCACTAACATTTACAAGTCCCAAATTTTAACTATAGATTCAATACTGTCTTAAGTTCATTTCTTATTTTATATACTTTACTTGAAACCTAAATCAACTATTTATTAAAAATACCTCTTTACAACAAGGTCAGAAAAGACACCTGATTGCACACTATAAAGTTTTATACAATTTGAACGACCATACAGGTGAATAAAAATACATATTTTACCAATATAGAAAACTAAGACAATAAGCTTTAATTTGGTGTAAGAATCATCCAAGAATACGCTGTAATTATAAAGTTATGACCTTTTGAAGTTGACTCATTTTCTGTCCAGATTTTGTAAAATTAATTGGATTAGTTTTCTGTAAACTAGACTCTTTAAACTACAATCTAGGCTCAAGAATGACCCATTTTGGTTCGGTTTTCAACAAGTTATAGTCCAAGGAAAATCAGGTTACGAATCTGTCAACATTTGGTTATCAACGGTTTTGTCAAAAACGAAATCTAAATAGTTTCTTAGCATTGGTAGAACACAAAAACGATCCAAGCATAAAAATTCCATGTTCTAGTAAATCCATATTACACTAGTTTCTCAAAAAACAAAAGCCTAAACTTTTATAACATCCCCTAGTTTCTAATGATCACAATTTCATCAAAACTTCATATAAATCAACAATCAATACCCAATTTTACATACAAAATACCAATTGAAGAATTTGGATGAACTAGGGTTTATGTAACATGAAGAAAAACAAAAATCTATGATGAATTAATCAAATTACTTACTTGTAATATGATTTAGAACTTCAAATAACACCAAGATTGATCATCAATTTCACAAAAATGTCAAAAATCACAAGTTGTGTGTGTAGAGATGGTTGCCATCATCTAGGGTTAGAGGGGAAGAGGGGAATATATATATATATATATATATACTAGTAAAGTACCCGCGCGATGCGGCGGCGAAGGAAATGCACTAACGATAACAATTTGCAACAAGATAATCGTATGTTGTTAGTCAATTATAAATACATGTTGCCTTTTATCTATGTCATGAGTGTTATGTCTCAATTAAATAATAACAAACACATTAATAAGAAAATATCAGTCATAAACATATTACTTTAAAAATCAAGTCTTACACAATCAGTTCTAACACACGATTAAGAAATATGTCTCTCTCCGAGCAAACCAGTTCTAAAACACGATTAAGAAAAAACAAGTCATAGACATAGTAATATAAAAATAAATATCCACATGTGAACTAATTGCAATG
This sequence comes from Tagetes erecta, assembly GCA_030867185.1. Classification (NCBI taxonomy): domain Eukaryota; kingdom Viridiplantae; phylum Streptophyta; class Magnoliopsida; order Asterales; family Asteraceae; genus Tagetes; species Tagetes erecta. Next base: position 28,940,994 of record CM061493.1, on the reverse strand, counting down.
TGATGAGATTATATTATTATCATAAACCTATACACATTTCAATGACCTTATCATCATACTTCAACCACCATTTGCATCAAAATCCCCTCCAAAAGTTTCTTATACCACTTTATATTTTACTACTACATCTTGATGATGACTTTTTCACAGATAATAAGAATCATAAGAAACAACCAGTCATTTTTTAATGTATCATGATTGAAGACACACTAACTCCACATATATGATCCAATTTCAACTCACATTTATTTACACACAACATAAAAAATTAATGAGAGGAACCTTATACTTTTATACTTTGTTTTTTGTGAGTTCGAATGGTGTTTTTTTTATATTGTGATGTTTGATAATCTGTTTTTTGTGTGTTCAGATGATGTTTTTGTGTTGATATTGTGATGTTTGTTTCTACTTTATAATAAGCCTAAAGCTTTCATTTAAAGTAAATCATTTTTGGTTTCAAACCCTGGTTTTACAATATATTTACCATATCTTTTAAGACTCATGTGGCATGATCTTCACATGACGCTTCATTTTGTATATTGACCCATCCTTTTGTTAGTTGCTTTGCCTTCTTTGCACAAATGGATTTTATTTTATGTTTATGGATTTTACATGAATTTGAAGACGACAATTGACCAAATTGACATGATATTATGAAGATTTTTAAATCAAATTTTTAATTATTTAGGATTTCAAACTACAATGTACCTTCTTTCCTTTTTTTCATTGAATGGTTTCGAGCATATGTTAACATTCAAGACATGGACTTATAAGCTCAATGTTAATTTGACGTGCAATATTGGGTCATTTTAACAAGATAGAATATTTCCCCAAAACAAATATAGTAATTTCAAATTAATACTAAAAACCTACTATGCTTAACACTAATAATGGGTCCAATAACAAGTGTTTTGACGACTCAAATCAGTAAAGCCTAGTAGCACAAACAATGATAAATAGCATCCCAAACAGTAGGCCTGACTTCTTTTAGCTACAAAATCAATGTGAGTTATGTTTGATCTCCCTACCATGTCATAATGGACCAAGTGGGTCAAACAGGGTCATGATAAAAAACTAAAAAATAGTGGATATCAAGCTATTATTGAATGAGAACATAAGCAAGTGATCAATTTGTTCGTATGTGAAGAACAATAATAAATATTGAATACAAGTAAAAAAATAAGACTAAAATCATTACTTCATAATGGATCAAGTGGGTCAAACGGGTCATGGTAAAAAACTCAAAAATGTTGGATATCAAGCTATTATATTAAATGAGAACTTTTTAATGCCTAAACTATCTTTAAAACTTGGTACTTCATAAGTTATAAGGATGCAGTTTAGCTACTGGTTTTTTAATTTAACATCATTACTTTGTATACTTTGGTACCTAACATCAATCTAAAAGCATACAACCTTTATTTAAAAACAAACAATATCAAGTCAGTAGCAATTAACATCAAGCCAAAGAAAACAAACATTAAATAGCAGCATGATGCTGCTATCACTTTTTGTACATAGTCCCAACAATCCCCTTTGTTATTGAATGCTTGTATCTTGGCTGATATGAACTTAGCCCTTTGCTTTCTTTACTTTACAATGGTACCCACCGAGCTTAGAACATGTATCAGAAGACATGGTGGATCACTACTTTTCTCCCCTCGGTCTGCTTGAGCATGAGCTACAATTGACAACAAAGCAACGAGAGGCGTTCACATAACCATCTATGTATAAAATTGATACCTGAATTCTAAACCTCAATTTTTTTTCTAGTAAGTGCCTACCATTTGAGCATGAACTGATTCATTTTTCTGAAGCATTTTGCTTGTTAAACTGAAGAACATCTCAAGAATTTCATGAGCTTTTATAAACAGGGAGATGTAAATGGTTCGTCCAAATAATATTATGAAGCATGATAGGACTCATGTTTTGTTTGAAATTTGTTTGATACCTACCGAGGAAAGGTCATTTAGAACTATTGATACAAAACCTCATGTAACTGTAAGTGCCAAAACACCCAAATATCAATTGAACACTTTAAACAAGGGGTAAAGCGAACAACATAGAGAATGTTTGGTACCTTTGGTGCAAAATCAAACCATGCAAGTAAAAACTAATAAACCATTTAAAGAAAAAGTTATGAAGATAAAAGGTTCACCTCTTGAGACCACTGTTATTATCTGGATAATCAAAGTCACTGTACTTTTCAAGAGAAGTTTTAATGACAGAAGGATCATCAGTTACCAGATTCTTTAGACATTCTTCAATTTCTTGAACATTCTGCAGGTGAATTTATCAAACTACTCATGAAACCAAATATATGATGTTATAAAAAGAAAAGTGTCCACAAAAACTAACCGCACTGTGTGAATAGAGTGTGTAGCAAGCCCACACGCAATCATTTCTAAACCATTGAGCCTGTCTCCTGTTAGACCCAAATACTCCCCTGCATACAAGATGATCTTTCTTTTGTTTCACCATCATCACCAACTAAATCATTTTTTTAATTCTAAATCAGTACGGTAACTTGTAACATTTTGCATAAGATACCTAAATAACCGGGAAGATGTGAAAGGTGAAACGAAGCACCAACATCAGGATGAAGACCGATTAATGTTTCAGGTGTAGCATAAACCTGCAGTGCAATGGAGCTTTGACAATCTAATTGACATAAATAAGTTCCAAAACATGGAGAGCATAAAAGAAGTAATGGTAGCTTAGTAGTTCACACTACTTAAGGTTAATACTTAATACGATGCTCAGACTTCTTAAACTTGTTGTATCCATGTTGGATGGGCTGTTACAGTATATACTTACTGTTTTATCGGTTGTAATCCTAAAAGTTCCCGGAATTGAAATTGCAGCCCCTCCACCCATGGTAATCCCATCCAAGATAGCCACCTAAAAATGAAATTAAAATAATAGGTCTACTTTATGACCCAAAATCATTGATGTTTATAGTTTCTCTTCAGCAACTTTTTATTAGTGCTTACGTTTGGTTTTAAATATGTATGTAGAAGGTATGCAAAACCATACACTCTCCTACATACTTCTTTGCTTCCTTCAATATCGCCTGCACATATGAAGTTGAGTTTTAAAGAAACTGAAACAAATCACATACACACAAAAATGAAGTTTTCCTTTTTGCACCTTTTTTTTATCATATCACGAATGAAGACAATATATGCACCAGCACAAAAAGCATTGCCCTTACCCTACAATTAAACTTCATAACTATGAAGACGTTCTGCATATTCTAAATGAAGAAAATTTTGAAATACAGAAACGACTCACCTTCATTACGACAAAACCTACATCCGGGTTGTCTTCCCAACTTTCATATGGTTTTGTGTAACCTGCTCATCTGCAGAATTTTATCGCATTAGAACGCTTTTGATTCGTTAAAAATTTGCTAAGGTTATAGATAATAAGTTTTTTAGGTCCTGAAGTTAGGGATAAATAGTTTGGATCATAAAGTTGTAAAATGGTTCTGCAACAACATTCCACTGATGCAGTTTATGGTTTAATCTCTAAGACATGTCAAAAACAGATGCGGTTTACGGTTTAATCTCCAAGACATGTCAAAATGGACCGTGTGGGTCAAATGGGTAATTGTCACAAATACAAATATGAACTACATCTGAAAAACAACTAAGATGGACTACATCAAATCCAAAAATAGAAATGAAAGAAAAAGACCCACACTTTAAAAACTAAAATCACAGGTCAGTATAGTGATGGAGTTAAAGAGATTTACCAGAAACCAACTCCATGAGAGAAAGCTACACCTATGCATATAGTTCGCACTCTGAACTGATGCGCATTGCAGCCTACCTCTTCATCCACATCCCTTGCCACTCTTGCTTGAGCCACCGCCACTAAGTCTCCCATTATTGTGTACGATAACGACATGTTGCAACACGATAAACTCAACCATCACTCGACAACTAAAGATCACCATCAATCAAAGGAAGTACATTGAGCAGGATTTCAAATTCCTTGAACACCAAGTGTTTTAGCTTCCAAAGTAGTATGCTGGTACGATTGATTTCAATTGAAATTAGACTTGTATGAAAAGATATGCATGTACTTGTATGTAACAGCAACATGTATGTGTGTATGAATGAATATGAGAGTGTGCTTATTTTAAGCACTGACCAACATTGTGAAGTCAATCTAATACAAAGTTTAACAAACAAATATAATATGCCATCAAGAACAAACCAAAACGCAAACCAACAAATTGACTACAAATATGTAGCACTTAGTCAAATAAGAATATTGACACTATACTGACTGGTTTTGTATATATAAATCAGACATTTTCAACTGCTTTGGCCTCTTTCAAACTTGTCTTAACTACTAACATGTGGACAAAACATGCCTAGAATCCTTAAGATTGAATTGAGTGTTATTGTACATAACAAATTTAAAAAGATCAAGTTCATATGCAATAGGATTTAGTGGGTCAGGAGATATGTCAAAATATGTCACAAGATGTTGCAGCTCAAATACAAACAATAAGCAGAAATCACAACACATAGGAATGCAGTAGAGAAAGCAAAAAAAGAAGCATGAAACAAACCAAAACAGCTACAAAACATCTAATGGGTCAACCTGGTTAGCAGCAGAAGACGTGCAACATCAGGTTAAAACCCCTCCCCCCACCCCTACGCCATATTCAGGACAGTTTGGTGATGGGTCAACCTGATGAACAACAACAACTGTTTTAAACATTCACGATAAAATGATAAAAATACTATTAATGAAATCACAAAACATCAGATTAACCCCCACCCCCCACACCACATTCAGATTATCCCCTTCACCCAACAATCAAATCACAAAACACATCATATAATGTGATCGAAAACTGCTGTTGTTATTGTTGAGAATGTATTGCTGCTGTTATGATGTGCATCTGTTAAACATATGACCATTTCCAACACTTTCTTAAAACCTTTGACCAAGATTTCATTAATCAATTCCAATGCCACGTTAAAATTGCATACATTCACACAACACACATGCATTCAGATTACCTCCCCCCCCCCCATATTCATACATTCATACACAGCTCAAACAGGTGTTAAGGCTGTTATATTTATAGCATTTAATACATTTCTTACATTCATACAAACTTACAAGATACAACACACACATACACACACAACACATTCATACACGCACACATTTAGTTTCAAAATCACAACACACACTTATATAGTGTTTAAAACATCAAAACACATATATTTATACAAAAATTGCATAAAAGACACAACATGTGCTGTTGTTTATAACAGTTTCTGCTGTTTGTGTGTGCTGTTGCACATTCATATAGCACACACATCATACCCACCATGTGCAGCAGCAGCAACAACAACTATTTTTATTTTACTTTTTTTGAAATCTTTATCACTCACAACACATACAAATATTAACCCAAAATTCATACATACATACATACATACATACATACATACATACATACATACGTACATACATACATACGTACATACGTACATACGTACATACGTACATACGTACATACGTACATACGTACATACGTACATACGTACATACGTACATACGTACATACGTACATACGTACATACGTACATACGTACATACGTACATACGTACATACGTACATACGTACATACGTACATACGTACATACGTACATACGTACATACGTACATACGTACATACGTACATACGTACATACGTACATACGTACATACGTACATACGTACATACGTACATACATACATACATACATACATACATACATACATACATACATACACATTCATACATTAACTCAACTATTTTTTGAAGTCTTTATCATGCATTCATACATACACATTCATACATTCTTATATTCATACAAACATACAAAACACACATTCATACTGATCAGACATCCAAGAATATCGAAAATAAACAAGTTTAGTCTAGAACTCAATCAAAAAATTTAAGTAAAATCAGAAATCAACATACCCTTGAGCTGATGTTGCTTAAGGAGGTTTCATGCTCGTCGGGTCTAACTCATGGGTGAAGTGTACCACACCACTGGACTGCAGTCTATTTTCTTGCTGCTTTGTAGCCACCATCGGCTATGAAACAACCACCATCATCGAAACCCTTGTGAACAAACGCACAACAGAATGAAAAATAGTCAATATAGAAAATCAACTTATTCTAATTTCAAAACAAAACTACATACATGCAGTTACAAAAGAAAAGATTTTAGCAAATGCATATATACAAACACAAACTCAAGCTGCAATATTTATAAATACAAGTTTCAATTCTATTCAATAACAACAAACACACATTTATACATTCATACCACACAAACATTCATACAAAACACACATTAGTGCAACTTTTGCTCAATCCAATAACACACAATCATACAACCGCTGCAGTTATGTTTAAGACAACTTTGTGATGGGTCAACCTGGTTAAAACAATATAATAACACATATAAAGTCAGATTCACAGCAATATCATATATTTAATAACTTGTTGCTGTTGTTATATTCACAGCAATAACACATATTTAATAACTTGTTGATTATGTAACATCAGCCCAAAAAAGACGGTTTTTTAGAACAATTTGTGTTGTTGCTGTTGTTATATTTACAAAAAATATGTTGATGTTGCTGCTGTTATATTTAAAGCATTTAGATGGGCACTGCAGCTGTTGTTTAAGTGGCATTCATACATACACAATACAACACAACATTCATACACACGCACACACTCATTTATACTACAACACACTACACATTCATACAACACAACGCATTCATCATTCATACACAACACAACTCAAAGCACACATACAAATATTAATCGCCCCCTACACACATTCATACACACATCTGTTGTTTCAATCAACACGTCAAATACACATTTGCTGCTGTTGTTTCAATAAACACGTCACAACACAACATAACACAATACAACACAACACAAAAACACACATTTTTGCAAAAATTGCACAAAAAAAAAAACAAAAACATATCATCAGATGTTGCTGCTGTTTTTTATAGAATTTACTTTCAAAAAATCACAAAACACTTATATATTGTGTTTTAAACATCAAACACACACATTTATGTAACAGCAGCCCAAAAAAAATGATTTTTAGAGCAATTTGTGTTGTTGCTATATTTACAAAAAATGTGCTGATTCAACCCAGTCAGCACATACCAGCCTGTTTCAACCCAGTCAGCACATCTTGCCAACTCAAGTAAATAGATACGAGAAGTAGAATGCGACTATTGACAGGTTTATAATTTGTAGTAACCCAACCCAACCCTAACATAGCATCAAACATACCAGTGCTTTCAGTTAGTCATGTTAACCCTCATCAACCCGTTTAAAAGTTAGCCACTTACAATATGACCCGATTAGCTCCAATCCGTTTCAATCATCCAACCCGTTCAGTTTTTAATAAGAAGACACATGCACCAGAATTTGAGGCTATAATAATTTAAAAAATTACAAGCTAAGCTACCCAAACAGAGAAAAAAATATACCATTTATCAATGTAGTGAGTCACGAACAGCTTTGCAATTCTTATATGTACCTGCAACACACATAGAACCAGGTTAAAACAAGAACAAACATCAAATAAAACCTAAACGCAAGAACAACCACATATCGATCAACAAGTGAGACAACCGAAAATGCAATATCTAAAGTATCAAAATTCAATATATCAATAAAAGAAACTCACCATTCAATCGTGTGCATATAAAACCAGTAGGTAAAGTTGTCTGAAAAGCAAGTAGCGCTGACCTAAAGTCACAACCTTGAAGAGCAAAAAAGAAACAGCTGATAAGAATCAAAATCCAATAAAGAAATCAATCATGAACCTTAGAACCTTAAAACCCTAGAACCAGTTTGTTTTATAACTAACCAGAATCACAGTAAAGTCACTGAACCCTAGAACGACCATTAAAATTTCCACCATATGAACCCTAATCAACACAGTGAGTTGTCGCCCGCCACACATCACCATCACATGTTCATCTCGCGATCTGATCTAAGAGCTCACAATTTTTCAGTGTCTTTAGCAAATCTATGTTGGACATAGTTATATAGATACACTTAAAGAAATACATACAAGAGGGTTCACCGAAGAGTTTAGAAGTCATCCGGATTGGAAGTTGCTCGCCGGTGAAGAAGGAGATGAGGCGGAGTGGTTCTCGGAGGCTGTGCTGGTGGTGTAGACATAGTAGGGTTCACCGGAGGCTGTGTTGTTGTGTGACGATTACTGACGAACCAGAGAAACCAGAGGCTGCACATATAGTGGGGTTTAGATATGATTTCAAAATTTGAAACTGCACACATGGTAAGGTTTGTACAGTCAGATAATAAAGAAATTGTTTGGTCCCTTAACTTTAAGTATTTGTACAAGTTTGGTCCTTAATTTTCAACATTAAGGAAAATGTTCAATTACTATTTTGCCCATCTAAAATGCTTTATAATGTAGTATAGATATATATATATATTTTGGTGAAATGGTTTAATATAATTAAATTAATTAAAATGGGGGTTTGAGTCACCCATGGATCACCTAGATGATCCATGGACCATCTATTAGTTTAAGTTTGCTAAAATATAAAAAAAGCCCTTTATGTATTTTATAAAAAAACTTCATTTATAAATTGTGCCATAAAACTTGTTGGACTTGTTAAACGTTAAACCGATAAGATACACGATTTCACGAAAGGTCAAGAAATTAAACACATAAGTCATATAACATATAAATTTGCTAAATTTATATTTAGTTAGTTGTTTAGGATTATTATTTTATCAATTCACCAACTTCCATGTATTAACTCGTGTGATTTTGTAATTCTCTAAATTTTCGTTACGTGTAACTGTTTGCGTAACAAGTAGCACATTTAATTCAGCTAATTAAATGTAGAGTATAGTTGCATTATTGGAATTAACGTGATTTAGGTAACGGGATTAATCCAAAATTCTCGGGTGTCACAAGTATAATGTATGACGCCTTACAACTCATAACAACACGTTACAACACCGTATGAAACCTTAAAACTGCATAATAAACCTAATGAATTCGTCCTAGTCCTTTGAACGTCATACTGCAACTTAACTCATCTTACGACTCTTTATCCCATATTAGCTCCTTGAAAAGCACGTTAGTATAATGTACGACGACATACAACTCCTAACAACACCTTACAAGACCGTACCAAACCTTACTCCATAAAAAACCTAATGAATTCGTCTGATTCCCTTGAACATCTTATGACAACTTAGGACATCTTATGACTCTATATGCACATTAGCACCTTGAAAAGCATGTTAGTATAATTAGGACGCCTTAAAATTCCTAATAACACCTTAAAACACCGTACGAAACCATAAATCTTCATAATAAACCTAATGAAATGGTCGAATTCCTTTGAACATCGTACGATAACTCAAGACATGTTAAGACTCTTATGCGACATTAGCTACATGAAAAGCACGTTAGAATAATGTAGGGTGCGTAACAACTCCTAAGAACACCTTACATCACCGTACGAAACTTTAAAATTACATAATAAACCTAATGAATTCGTCCGAGTCCTTTGAACAGCATACAGCAACTTAACGCATCGTACGACTTTTTATCCCATATTAGCACCTTGAAAAGCACGTTAATAAAATGTACGACGCCTTACAAACTTCTAACAACACCTTACAACACCGTACGAAACCTTAAACTCCATACAAAACCCAATTAATTCGTCTGAGTCCTTTGAACATCGTACGGCAACTTAGGACATCTTATGACTCTATATGCACATTAGCACCTTGAAAAGCATGTTAGTATAATTAGGACGCCTTACAATTCCTAACAACTCCTTAAAACACCGTAGGAAACCTTAAAACATCATAATAAACCTAATGAAATCGTCGAAGTCCTTTGAGCATCGTACGACAACTCAAGACATGTTAAGACTCTATATGCGACTTTAGCTACATGAAAAGCTCGTTAGAATAATGTAGGACGCGTTACAACTCCTAAGAACACCTTACATCACCGTACGAAACTTTAAAACTCCATAATAAAAGTAATGAATTCTTCCGAGTCCTTTGAATGTCATACAGCAAGTTAACGCATCTTACGACTCTGTATACCATATTAGAACCTAGAAAAGCACGTTAGTATAATCTACGACGCCTTACAACTCCTAACAACACCTGATGTGTGAAAATGTATATATTAATTTACTTATAAAAATGGTTTTTCACGATCTTGTTTTAAAAAATAGAAATAAGTAACTTTACTTCACACAAACAGCAAGTGTACTGGTCGTGCGTAGTATAGCCAGGTAAATCCAAGTATCGAACCTAAGGACACGTTAGACGGCTCTTGGTAATAAACTTTTATCGAGTTCTAGCCGGTTTAAAAGTTGAATTTTTTAATTAACTAAAATAAATAAATAAAATTAAGAAATTTAGTAAAACAAAACAAAAAACTTGAAGGAAATTATAAACAAAATAAGAAGCGAACTAAAGGGAATAACAAATGGAGAGAATTGTCACTTAGGTATCGAATCCTCCTAACGATGTAAAGACTAATCGGAATGGCTAAACATATGAACCTGTCTCTAAGGTAGATAAACTAGAAGGTCCGGAACTATAGACACATCCCAAATATCCTAGTAATCATAAAGTGAAAAATAGACGATTAATCTTATGTTGAAGTGCTAAATGGTTCAAACCCTCGGTCAAGGAAATCTAAACCCACAATCCTCGGGAGTTAGTTCTAACAACCCTAAAAGTGTCAAGCAAACAAGGATTTATTCAACTTAAGATATAAAAATCTCTAATCATGAATAAGTAAATTATACCTTACGATCATAAGCATATAATTAACCAAACAATGACAAGACAATTAATAGCAAAGGCAACGATTTGATCAAACCTATCACCTATGGGTGTGCACTTGATTAATCAAATTATAACTTCCAAATTGTCAATTACTAGTTCTAGTATATTGCATTAAGTTGACAAATCGAAATATAACAACCTAACAATAAATAAATCAAAACATGGGGTAGTTCTACATGCCATGAATGATCAACCCACACAAAAAAAGCAATAACTAATTTATATCAAGCACACACATTCATCAAAAGCGAAAACAAATCCAAATTAATTAAATTAATACAAGTTCATACGATAGTCAAACCAATAAAGTCAATACTTGTTAAAATTCATCTCAACCTAAGTGAACTAGAAAATTAGCCAATCATGTTCATAAACAAAACAAAGTTATAAATAATCATGTTCATGGTTTGCGACTATAACGTATAATAATGTCAAACTATTAACGAATAGATAAACAAACCGAATACTCAATCTCGTAGTCGATGAGCAACTGCAATAACTTCAATCTCCTTTTTATTCCCGTGTGTATTTTGCTTCCTTTATTTAGCCCTCAAGTCCACCAACTCAAATCACAATTCTCTTTCTGCCCTTCGTCTTCCTATTGCCCTTTAATTCCTTATGCCACTCTCCTTTTCTTTTTTCTTTTTTTCTCGTTTTCCTCTGCCGTCACAACAACCTCCCAATAAACCATTTATATCTCAATTATAATTTGGTGCATCACCGCCTCTTCGACTTGTGTCTCAATTCTCGTGGGCCTACACCCCTTATAAGATAACAAGTCATTTTTAATTAATATGTGTTTGAAACACATTCCAACAATTTAATCCAACATATTCAAAAGTGACGTGGTTATTATCATATAATATTTTACTCATTTAATGCTATTTTAAAATATATTTTATATCTCAAATTTTCATTTGACTTGGTGAAATAACTTTAAACACTCAAAAGTGTAAAGATTAATTAAATTATGTCAAATTAGCTCGTTTACTCCTAAAGTAATCAAAACACTCATATGGCTCCGTTAGGAGTTGAATTCGATTAAAAGTAACCGATAAGTATATGTATTATCTTTATAAAACTATATATAATTCAGTGCACATCAAATATCCCCACACTTAAATATTTTTCGTCCCTGAAAAAATTATGCAATGGAATCATAATCGAGACAATAGTTTCCACCAAACATTTAAAGATGACACTAGCATTTTTCAAACAAGTAATAAGTCAAGGTAAAAATTAGTATAACCCTAACACTAGCCAATCGGTTTTACTTTAGTGTTTGCTTTAGTTCAAGTGTTATCAATCTATCTATAGGGTCTCACATTTAGAAAACCACAGTTTAGCCTGATTAATTGGTTACTAGACAAGGCATAGGCTAAATCATAGAGATTTTACCTACCAAAATAACCTAAAGAATTAACTAAATTAAAGACTAGTGCCATATTAGGGTGAACATTGGATGGATGAAATTTATGGGCGTAGACTGTTTATTCTTTTTATTTTTCATAAAATAAGATCACCTCACCCAGGGGTGTCGTATCCAAGTCGCTATCCCGGAGGTAGAGCACATGAGGTCTTGGATCACTTGCCTTATTTTTTTTCATTTTTCATTTTTTTTAAATTTTGGCTACTTTGAGCTCTTTTAATTAGTAGCTACTTTGAGCGCTTTCAGTCTACACCCTGTGGACATTTGTTTTACGGATGCGCCACTTCTTTTCACAAGAAGCGTGCTGTAAATCCTAAAATGGCACTAACCCTTAACCTATTTAAGTTCCAAAGCCTAAAATGGTGCCTAATTATTATTTAGTTAAGGCCTTTCTGTTTCTCCTAAGATGATAACCCACGAGATATTTTGATTTAATTAGGTTCGATTATTACACATAAAGAAAACCTATAAGCTAATTGAGTCACCAATTTATTACCAATTGACTCATTCTTGCTCTTTAAACCAAATTATTTTTCCATTTGAAAACCAAAGCCCCAATTTTTCTATCATTTTCCATTAAATGCACAACTTTTACAAGGAGTCAAAAATTTTCAAATTCAGGGATTTTTAACAAACTCAAATTAGCACATGTTTCAGTTTTTTTGAGCGCTCACAACCTTCAAACTCTCGAAAGGAAACCTATCATCTATTGACACACCTGCCTTATCTACACTCTCTGTACCCTCTAGGCGTGACAAGTGATCAGCCGCTACATTCTCGGCTCCTTTCTTATCTCGGATCTCTATATCAAACTCTTGTAACAAAAGGATCCATCTAATAAGTCGTGGCTTAGCATCATTTTTGCTAAAGAGATACCTAATCGCAGCATGATCTGTGTAAACTATGGTCTTAGACAGAACAAGATAGGACCTAAACTTATCGAAGGCAAACACTACCGCTAACAACTCCTTCTCCGTATTAGTATAATGCTCCTGAGCATCATTCAGAGTCCTACTAGCGTAATAAATCGGATGGAAGTGTTTATCCTTCCTCTGTCCTAAAACCGCCCCCACTGCATAATCACTAGCATCGCACATCAACTCAAATGGCAGTGACCAATCTGGGGCAACCATGATCGGGGCATTCACTAACTTATCCTTCAACACTTCAAATGCCCTCACACAACTATCATCAAATATGAATGGAGCATCCTTCTATAGAAGTTTCGTCATCGGCCTGGCTATCTTAGAAAAGTCCTTAATGAACCTACGATAAAAACCTGCATGACCTAAGAAACTCCTAATGGACTTAACTGAAATGGGATGTGGGAGTTTGGAAATGGCATCAACCTTAGCTCGATCAACCTCAATCCCAGACCGTGAAATACGATGTCCTAAAACTATCCCCTCACGAACCATAAAATGACACTTCTCCCAATTAAGCACAAGATTCGTCTCCTCACACCTGGCTAACATACGCTCAAAGTTTCTTAAACAATGATCAAAAGAACTCCCGAAAACAGAAAAGTCATCCATGAACACCTCCATGGAGTCCTTGATCATATCAAGAAATATAGCTAAGATTCAATGCTGGAATGTGGCTGGAGCGTTACACAACCCAAAAGGCATGCGTCTGTACGCAAAGGTACCAATGGGGCATGTAAACGTGGTCTTTTCCTGATCCTCTGGTGCGATGGGGATCTGGAAATAACAAGAGAAACCATCTAGAAAACAGTAAATTGTTGTCCTGATAGACGCTCCAACATCTGATCAATGAAGGGCAAAGGAAAGTGATCCATCCGCGTAGCATCATTTAGTCTACGATAATCTATACAGACTTTCCAACCTGTAACGGTCCTGGTGGGAATTAACTCATTTCGCTCATTGGTGACCACTGTCATACCACCCTTCTTCGGCACCACCTGAACCGGACTCACCCATGCACTATCATAGGATAGATCAAACCCGCGTCGAGCAGTTTGATAACTTCCTTCCCCACTACCTCCTGCATCTTAGGGTTAAGTCTCCTTTGAGGTTGCACTACAGGCTTAAACTCATCCTCCATTAAAATTCTCTGCGTACAGAATGAAGGGTTTATACCCTTAATATCTAAGATCTTCCAAGCAATCGCATGCCTATGTGCCTTAAGAACCTCTAACAACTTATTCTTCTCCTCCTCCGTGAGAGCAGACGCAATGATCACGGGTAAACGCTCGGCCTCGTCCAAAAATGTTGACTCTAAATGAGACAGTAAATCTTTTAACTCTAAGGACGGCGGACTCTCCACACTCGGTCTAACTACTGGATCCTTCCGATCCAGCAATCTGACACAATGGCGTGCGTGGGAGGCTCGGTAGCCGAACAACTCAAAGAGGAGTCAGCTACGGCAGCTGACTCAACGTCCGGGCTTTCCCTATCCATGTGATCTGAATCAGAAGATGCACCCCCACAAATGGAGCTAAGATAATCCCCTACATGTGACATAATGGTATCAATAAAGTATAAGGAATCATCTTGGCACTCCGGGTGCCTCATAGACTGGTTTATATCAAAAGTGACTATCTCCTCTCCCACTCTCAAAGATAGCTTACCATCACAAACATCGATCAATGCTCGTGCGGTAGCTAAGAAAGGTCGACCCAAGATGAGTGGAACAGTCACGTCCTCATCCATGTCGAGGATAACAATGTCCACAGGAAATATGAACTTGTCAACCTTCACTAATAAGTTCTCGACAATTCCTCGCGGATACTTAATGGAACGATCTGCGAGTTGGATGCTCATTCATGTCGGCTTTGGTTCTCCTAGGTCTAGCCTACTAAAAACAGCATAAGGCATCAGATTAATACTAGCACCTCGATCAGCAAGGGCGTTACTGACAGATAAACTACCTATAAGACAAGAGATAGTGAAACTCCCTGGATCGGTTTTCTTCTGGGGTAGTTTGCTCTGAAGAACCGCCGAACACTCTTCACTCAGGATAATTGTCGACAACTCCTCAAGTTTCTTTTTGTTGGACAGGAGGTCCTTAAGAAACTTGGCATACTTTGGCATCTGGGTGAGAAACTCAACAAATGGTAGGTTAATATGTAACTGCTTAAACAACTCTAGGAACCTACCATTTTGCTGGTCCACCTTCTCTCTCGCAAGCCTACCTGGGTAGGGGAGGGGAGGCTTATACACCCTCGGCGGTGTATCCGATGCCTTCGGTGTTGGCTCCTCCGGTTGTGCTATACTTGTTGGGCGCAGCCTCAGTTGCACCTTGTTAGGAGGAGCCTCCATCTCAATCTCCTCATCTACAACCTCATCACTATTTGGAACTATCTTATCTACACCTGCGGTTCTACCACTCCTAGTTGTGACTACCTTAACATGTGCTTTCGGGTTAGCCTCTACGAAACTAGGTAACTCTCCTTGCTTTCTCTCTGATAGCTGACTCGACAACTGCCCTACCGTTCTCTCCAGACTCTTAAAGCAGCAGACTGTCCCTGAATCAACGTCTCGTGACGTTGCAACGCATTCTGGGACTCCTGATACCTCTTCTCATCGCGCACAAGAAGCTGGTTGAGTATCTGGTTCTGCTTTTCTAACATCTCCTCAACACTTGACTTCTTCTCCTCTACAGGTGCCCCTCCAGTTTGCCCTTGAGATGAACCACTACTTTGTCCCTGAAAAGAATTCTGGGGACGTTGCTGAACCCCCGGTGGATTCCCGCTCTTCCAACTAAAACCTGGATGGTTTTTCCAGCTGGGGTTATACGAGTTACCGAAAGCAGTGTTCTGGAACCTGGTCTGTCCACCTGAGTAATCTCCTCCCTGGTTCTAGTTGTTCAGGGATTTTCCTCCTGCATAATCTACATGCTCGGGGAAATCAGTAACTCCCTGTGGGCATTCTACGGTGTTGTGTCCTCCACCGCAAACATCACAACACTTCACATTGTTTACATGCAGGCGGTCAATTTTCTTTGTCAAAGCCTCAACCTGGGCGGTTAACGCAATGACAGAATCAACCTGGTAAACCCCTGGGGTCTTCTGAGACGAATTTGCCCCCCTCCTATTACGAGCCTGATAACCACTAGTCGTGAGATCCTCAAACATATCGAAACACTCAGTCGGACTCCGCTTAGTTAACAAATTTCCACCCGCGCTCGTATCAAGCATAACCCCCGTTCCGAATACATCAAACCATAGTAGAATATTTCAACTTGTGCCGCCTCTTCCAACCCATGGTGCGGACACTTCCTTAACAACTCCTTAAACCTCTCCCACGCATCATAGAATGATTCTCCAGCCTCCTGACGAAACAAATAGATAAGACCACGCAGGCGCGCAGTCTTGGATGGTGGAAAGAATTTATTGATGATCTTCTGGGTCAGATCATCCTAGGTGGTAATGGAGCCTGGCGAAAGAGAGTTCAACCAGTGTTGTGCTTTGTCAGTGAGAGAAAATGGAAAGAGGCGCAACTGGATTGCTTCCTCCGTGACGTTGTTGATCCTAAAGGTATCACAGATGCTAACGAATTGGTTGAGGTGAGCAGTGGGGTCCTCATCCGGAAGTCCATGGAACTGGACGGTACTCCTGATCAAAGAGATAATCTGGGGTGGGATTTGCCAATTATTGGCAGCGACGGTGGGTCGAGTGATGGAAGGTCTAGCATTGGCCTGGGTAGGCCGAGAGTAATCAGCGACGACTCGCCTGGCGGGTTGTTCGTCTCCCATCGTAGAAATCGTGGAATCTGTATCGGTCTCAGACTCAAAAATAAGATTATCAAAAACGCGGTACTCACCTGTGCGATCTAACAACGGCTCGAACTCCTCCTGATTCTCGTCGATCGAGTGTTGAAGTCGATAAAAAAGTAGTTCAGGATCGTCTAACGGTTCAAACTCTGGTGGGCCGTGAGAGCATGTATGTCGCATAAACTAGAGATAACAAATAAATAAAATTACCCTAAATACGAAGAACAGACTATCCTAGAAAGGTAGCAAATAGCACGCAAAGGCCGACTTAAACTTAAAACTAAACACTCTAAAAAAAATAAGGTATTAAAAAGGAAATATTTTTTTTTGTTTTTTCTTTTAAAAAGAACTAAAAAGAAACTAAAAGAAAATTACAAAACAAAAATTTAAAAGTGGCTAAATCCCCGACTCGGGTCGTTTCCAAAATCGCCTAAAACCGTGTCCCAGGCAACGGCGCCAAAAACTTGATGTGTGAAAATGTATATATTAATTTACTTATAAAAATGGTTTTTCACGATCTTGTTTTAAAAAAATAGAAATAACTAACTTTACTTCACACAAACAGCAAGTGTACTGGTCGTGCGTAGTATAGCCAGGTAAATCCGAGTATCGAACCTAAGGACACGTTAGACGGCTCTTGGTAATAAACTTTTATCGAGTTCTAGCCGGTTTAAAAGTTGAATTTTTTAATTAACTTAAATAAATAAAGAAAATTAAGAAATTTAGTAAAACAAAAGAAATAACTTGACGGAAATTATAAACAAAATAAGAAGCGAACTAAAGGGAATAACAAATGGAGAGAATTGTCACTTAGGTATCGAATCCTCCTAACGATGTAAAGACTAATCGGAATGGCTAAACATATGAACCCTTCTCTAAGGTAGATAAACTAGAAGGTCCGGAACTATAGACACATCCCAAATATCCTAGTAATCATAAAGTGGAAAAAGACGATTAATCTTACGTTGAAGTGCTATATGGTTCAAACCCTCGGTCAAGGAAATCTAAACCCACAATCCTCGGGAGTTAGTTCTAACAACCCTAAAAGTGTCAAGCAAACAAGGATTTATTCAATTTAAGATCTAAAAATCTCTAATCATGAATAAGTAAATTATACCTTACGATCATAAGCATATAATTAACCAAACAATGACAAGACAATTAATAGCAAAGGCAACGATTCGATCAAACCTATCACCTATGGGTGTGCACTTGATTAATCAAATTATAACTTCCAAATTGTCAATTACTAGTTCTAGTATATTGCATTAAGTTGACAAACCGAAATCTAACAACCTAACAATAAATAAATCAAAACATGGGGTAGTTCTACATGCCATGAATGATCAACCCACACAATCAAAAGCAATAACTAATTTATACCAAGCACACACATTCATCAAAAGCCAAAACAAATCCAAATTAATTACATCAACACAAGTTCATACGATAGTCAAACCAATAAAGTCAATACTTGTTAAAATTCATCTCAACCTAAGTTGTGACAACCCGACTATTAGGACCCACCTTAACCTTAGTTAGTATAGATAATTATATTATTAGAAACATGATTACTTGAGATTAATTTAATTAACTATTATTTAAGTGCAAATACACATTTAAGAGACAAAATATTATTTTAGTGATACCCGAATATTATTTATACATGTGTATATATTTATGATTAGGTGATTACTAGGGTGCCTTATATTAGACTAAGTAAAACCATTAGAGACTATAGTGAAATAATGCTTTAGTGCAATATTATTTTAGCAAACAAACATACAAAATTACCCGACACTTATACTATGAAATTAATGGGTTAATATTCATACCACAAAAACACAGTGAAAACCCTATAAGATATCCTAAATTTTCGTCCATCTCATATTATACAAAATTAATACCGACTAAAGTTGCTACCAACTCAAATTATACCCCATCAATTACCTACACATACATGTTATAAAAAAATTATTATAAATATATATGCATACATGAACGTATGCAAATGCATACACGCATACAATTTTCATTTTTAATTCTCACTTGTTTCAAGACAATCACCCCCACCTTTAGCCAATTACACAAGGCATTATGACCACCCAATCCCCTTAGTTTTCTTGTTGCAACCAAATACCTCATATCAAGATACACAATCTTCAATTTTTTTTATATTTAACACAACACTCAACCACATTTGTTTTACCCATACAAGCCAACTTCATATCACACTCAAACCTCTCCATCTCTCTCATTCGTAACACACATAACACCAACCAAAATCTGTATTTTTCTTCATCTCAATCTCGAATACAAATGATTTACTAGTGCAAAAATCGAATAACAAGCTCCAAGGTAACGAAAACATGGCTTTTCTTTAGTTTTTACACTAGAATCTCGCAACCCTCTTACTCTCTCGTTCCCAACAGAAAGTTCCAGCAGCCTTCACGCATCATTTAAGAGCTTTAGAAGTCCCACAAGTCGTTTTTCTCGAAGCCAAGCTTGAACCAAGGTTTGTACATGGCAAAACACACTAAAAACCTTCATTTTCGCACTAGTTTACACCATTTAACACCTTGTTATGAAACCCTATAAAAACCCACGAAATAAAACACTTAAAAACAGTAAATAAACTTGTGTTTAACATGGTTAAAAGATATAATAACTCATGGTTTGTTTTAGTACAAAACTATGTAAGATTACATTGATGTAAATGGTTATTTTGAACACTTAAAAACCCAAAAAAAGAAATGAACACAAGCACCAACATAATTTTCAGATTTAAAACTATAAATGAGGTGGAATTAATGTATAAAAATCGTGATGCATGTTAAGGAGGTAAAAAGATTTGATAAACGGGTGAAACGGGTGAAAACCGAGAACCCGGTAAGCCTTAAAACTACAAATTTGCACCAAACATTATGAAACTTAAATTTTATTATCTCCAGGTCTTTATGAACATATTTTAGTCATATAAAATAAATTTCATGATTTATTGCTTTAAAATGTATTTTCTACGAATTTATTAGTAAAAATAGTCACTAAAGTGTACATTTTCATAAATAAATTCTAATAATTAATCAAAAAGGTTAAAAATCACAAATTTAGTATTTTACAGTAGTATATGACTACTAAAACATATTTTTGTCATCAAAAGTGGGAAACCATATAATTTACTTTACGGTTACGGTTAAAACGCGTTTTTAACGGTTTTGTGCAAAACTTGAGATTTTTGTACTTATAACCTAAAAACTTATTATTTACAGATTATATACACTAACGTGAGCCCATGATACTGATTTTTGAAGTCTTGAGTCAAGTGGTTGAGAAAATGGATTTTTAACGCGTAATATGACGGTTTTACCGTAACCGGTAAAACCAAAATGTATATTTTTATATCATATAAAATTTTCTGGAACCTTTGGTTATAATATGACTCAAATAAGTATATTAGACTTATAAAGTGTGTATGGACTCTTTTTGGGTCAAGAAAGGATAAGATAAGAAACTTTTGGGTTAAAAGTGTCATTTTTGAAACTTAAGGGACTAAAAGTGACAATGCTGAAAATCTTACTGTTTTGGAACTGAAATCTCATAAAAGTCACTAAGAATCAGATTACAAAAGTTATGGTAAGAAAAACTTGATTAGTGATGAACTAAACCTTAAAAACATGTTAACTACGTGTGTGTAACGATATTAATTAACGACACCCGAACCACATTGTCTAAAACGAGTATATTATGTGGGGCGGAGTTGGAACTTATAGAACAGGTCCGTATCATGAAAATATATTTATGAATAAGCGATAAATATTAAGAGCTTGAAACTTTAAGACTTTCCAATTTAAGAAATGTTATTTTTACAAAAACTTGACAACAAACACCGTAAGGTGAAATGTTTGAATACGTCACACACTTAGGGGTGCACATGGTTATATAAGAGCCTATAAATTGAAAACTTATGACTACATCACATTACGATAGGTTGCTAAGAAGCGAGCTCGGACTTATTTGCTATTTGTGACTTTTTGCTATATTTACAAGGTGAGTTTCATGAATCCCTTTTTACTTAATGTTTTGGGATGGAAGCATGCTATTTTTAAAAGTTTTGAAGCTTATTTATTTATTATGTTATTTTTGAGTTATTTGATGTGCTATTTGTGATGTATCCGATTCTATCTGCTAAATTATTTACACGATCATTAATTCTATCTTTTAGATGGACCACTTGTTTATATGGGTAGTACTACTTGGGGAATCCCCCACGCGCAGTGCCTACTTGCCATACACCAATGGCGTTAGAGGTAGGGTCCGCACTGAGATCATGCGGGGTCGTTCGCGGCATGTGACAGGTTTTTGAATGAGGCAAGTGTTCTTACACTAGCAGAGTGGGAACATGTGTTTGGGCTTAGTCCCGGCTCTTTTGGTATTTGATGAGGCACAAGCCGGGCTAAGTACAGGGTTGATTGTGTAACATCATGAAACATTATTTCATTGTGTAACATCACGAAACATTATTTCATTGTGTAACACCACGGGACATTATTTCATTGTGAAACATCACGAGACAATATAAAATGTTGCTTTCTTTACTTTATTTGAAGAACTTTGAAAATGAGATTCATGTTTTATCAAGAACAAAACCATGTTTTACAAACAATTTTGTTTTGTAACATAAACTTGAAACTCACCAACTTTTTAGTTGACCCATTTTCTTTTTGAGCATGTTTTCAGGTATTTGAAGTTGGACTTAGCTTGACTATCATTAGAGGAAGAAGTCTTAGAAGTCCACCCGTTATGATGGCATTACTATTTCACCGTTTAAGCTAAAAAGACAATTTTATATTATGCATTTTGGATAAGACACTTGTCGTTTAATATTTTGAACCACGTTTTACGTCCTTAGTGGATGGGACAAAACTTATTTTTAATGTGTATTGAAGTAATGCCATGCTTATTTCCTTTAATCTTTTGTTTATTAGAAGTACGCTTCCGCCGCTTCGTTGATTATCAGTCGTCACACGTCACTCGCTTACCCGGGGTGTGACAGATTGGTATCAGAGCCAAAGGTTGTAGAGAAATAAGACTCTTAGGAGAAACTTAAGCTACAACCGTGACCCTTAGGACTCCCTCGTTGTAACGATGAATTATTAGGATAAACGGGTAAAATAAATTGACGATTACACTTGATCAACGTAATCGTGAATTTATTAGACGCGTAAGTTCTAAGAAGGAGTTGTTACGACAAATATTATAACTATATATATATATGGGAAAATTTTTAAGTGTTTCAAAAAAATTTATTTTATTTTGACACTTTGTGTTTATTTTTGTATTTCTATTGTTATTTACTCCTTTGGGAAGATGCAAATACTTATCCGATTCAAGCATTACAGCAATGGCGTGCTGCGGAAAATATCATATGAAGTCATATTATTATTAATATACCTATATTATTGATTTACACTACTAACATTTGAAATATTTTTTTTGTGGATTTTTGACATTCCCTTTTTGGGGTATGGATTATAATGGCCTAAGTTTTGAGTTTTGGAATTGGATGAAACAAGTTATTTTACAGCTATTTGTTTGCGTGATTGATGAATCAACTAATTTGATGATATGTTTATTTAACAGATGTACTAGTAATAAGTAAGTGATTAATATGTTTGTAGGTGCCAAGTATTATACAAGATATATGCGTAAAAATATTATATTGTTATTAGTTAAAAATGACTAACCAAATACTTACTATAAATTATATTCGTCGAGAGATTATAGTCATCTCATATATTACTAGAGTAACCTTGAACCAAATAAGATATTAAGACTAGTGGGGATTGATTGACACAAATATCGAAACAAATATATAGAATTTTTTTTATACTAGTAGCAGGTAACGAATTAGAACGCCCCTTAGAAGATGAGCTACTTATGGCGGAGTAAGTGGAGTGATGACAAAAGGCATTCAACCGAACATAAAGGTGTATTTGTT
Source organism: Tagetes erecta (assembly GCA_030867185.1). Classification (NCBI taxonomy): domain Eukaryota; kingdom Viridiplantae; phylum Streptophyta; class Magnoliopsida; order Asterales; family Asteraceae; genus Tagetes; species Tagetes erecta. The sequence goes on along the minus strand of CM061493.1, from coordinate 28,917,902 downwards.
AAGAAACACGAAGCCAAGAAGGAGCCTGAGGAATACCAAGAGCCAAGGGAAAGAAGTTGTGCCAAGGCACAAACCCTAAATGTTCCAAGTAGAAGTTGCATCACCAAGGGGAAATTCAAAACTATGATTGGCTTTTGGTGCAACAAGATGGGGCACTTGATTAGGGATTGCAAATATGGCGAGAGTGCACAATGCTATGAATGCGGAGATCCAAACCATAGGAGAAACAAATGCCCAAAGTTTGGAAGGGAAGCCTAGAGGTCGAGTCTAATCATGAATGCAAACCCTGCACACAATGAACCCGATGATGTCGCCGGTATGTTTCTTTTAAACACCCATTATACCTCCACATTATTCGATGTGAATGAAACAAGTAGCTTCAAGTCTTCTACGTTTAGGCTGCTCATTAATAAAGAACATCTAGCCTTAAGTAAACCATAAATTATAGAATAGCCGATACCAAACTATTTAAGGCAAAGTAAATTCTTAGGGGTTATGTACTTCATCTAGAGAACCATATATTCTTCCGAAGTTATGCATGACACACGAATTTCTAAGTATCCAATATTTATTAGTCAAACGTTAGAAATTACAGTGAGAGATCTACTCGCAAATAAGGTGGAACACAAGTTGCCGACCCGAGTTCACTTGAGACGCGAATGTGAAATGAAGAGAAAGTACCCGTTCTTGTTCAAGACTACGCCTTCGGAGACTAACCAAAGCTAATTTCGGGGACGAAATTTCTTTAACGAGGGGAGAATGTGACAACCCGACTATTAGGACCCACCTTAACCTTAGTTAGTATAGATAATTATATTATTAGAAACATGATTACTTGAGATTAATTTAATTAACTATTATTTAAGTGCAAATACACATTTAAGAGACAAAATATTACTTTAGTGATACCCGAATATTATTTATACACGTGTATATATTTATGATTAGGTGATTACTAGGGTGCCTTATATTAGACTAAGTAAAACCATTAGAGACTATAGTGAAATAATGCTTTAGTGCAATATTATTTTAGCAAACAAACATACAAAATTACCCGACACTTATACTATGAAATTAATGGGTTAATATTCATACCACAAAAACACAGTGAAAACCCTATAAGATATCCTAAATTTTCGTCCATCTCATATTATACAAAATTAATACCTACTAAAGTTGCTAGCAACTCAAATTATACCCCATCAATTACCTACACATACATGTTATAAAAAAAAATTATTATAAATATATATGCATACATGAACGTATGCAAATGCATACACGCATACAATTTTCATTTTTAATTCTCACTTGTTTCAAGACAATCACCCCCACCTTTAGCCAATTACACAAGGCATTATGACCACCCAATCCCTTAGTTTTCTTGTTGCAACCGAATACCTCATATCAAGATACACAATCTCCAATTTTTTTTATATTTAACACAACACTCAACCACATTTGTTTTACCCATACACGCCAACTTCATATCACACTTAAACCTCTCCATCTCTCTCATTCGTAACACACATAACACCAACCAAAATCTGCATTTTTCTTCATCTCAAGCTCGAATACAAATGATTTACTAGTGCAAAAATCGAATAACAAGCTCCAAGGTAACGAAAACATGGCTTTTCTTTACTTTTTACACTTGAATCTCGTAACCCTCTTACTCTCTCGTTCCCAACAGAAAGTTCCAGCAGCCTTCACACATCATTTAAGAGCTTTAGAAGTCCCACAAGTCTTTTTTCTCGAAGCCAAGCTTGAACCAAGGTTTGTACATGGCAAAACACACTAAAAACCTTCATTTTCGCACTATTTTACACCATTTAACACCATGTTATGAAACCATATAAAAACCCACGAAATAAAACACTTAAAAACAGTAAATAAACTTGTGTTTAACATGGTTAAAAGATATAATAACTCATGGTTTGTTTTAGTACAAAACTATGTAAGATTACATTGATGTAAATGGTTATTTTGAACACTTAAAAACCCAAAAACAGAAATGAACACAAGAACCAACATAACTTTCAGATTTAAAACTATAAATGAGGTGGAATTAATGTATAAAAATCGTGATGCATGTTAAGGAGGTAAAAAGATTTGATAAACGGGTGAAACGGGTGAAAAAGAGCACCCTGTAAGCCTTAAAACTACAAATTTGCACCAAACATTATGAAACTTAAATTTTATTATCTCCAGGTCTTTATGAACATATTTTAGTCATAGAAAATAAATTTCATGATTTATTGCTTTAAAATGTATTTTCTACGAATTTATTAGTAAAAATAGTCGCTAAAATGTACATTTTCATAAATAAATTCTAATAATTAATCAAAAAGGTTAAAATTCACAAATTTAGTATTTTACAGTAGTATATGACTACTAAAACATATTTTTGTCATCAAAAGTGGGAAACCATATAATTTACTTTACGGTTACGGTTAAAACACGTTTTTAACGGTTTTGTGTAAAACTTGAGATTTTTGTACTTATAACCTAAAAACATATTATTTACAGATTATATACACTAATTTGAGCCCATGATACTGATTTTTGAAGTCTTGAGTCAAGTGGTTGAGAAAATGGATTTTTAACACGTAATATGACAGTTTTACCGTAACCGGTAAAACCAAAATGTATATTTTTATATCATATAAAATTTTCTGGAACTTTTGGTTATAATATGACTCAAATAAGTATATTAGACTTATAAAGTATGTATGGACTCTTTTTGGGACAACAAAGGATAAGATAAGAAACTTTTCGGTTAAAAGTGTCATTTTTGAAACTTAAGGGACTAAAAGTGACGATGCTGAAAATCTTACTATTTTGGAACTGAAATCTCATAAAAGTCACTAAGAATCAGATTACAAAAGTTATGGTAAGAAAAACTTGATTAGTGATGAACTAAACCTTAAAAACATGTTACCTACGTGTGTGTAACGATATTAATTAACGACACCCGAACCACATTGTCTAAAACGAGTATATTATGTGGGGCGGAGTTGGAACTTATATAACAGGTCCGTATCATGAAAATATATTTATGAATAAGCGATAAATATTAAGAGCTCGAAACTCTAAGACTTTCCAATTTAAGAAACGTTATTTTTACAAAACTTGACAACAAACACCGTAAGGTGAAATGTTTGAATACGTCACACACTTAGGGGTGCACATGGTTATATAAGAGCCTATAAATTGAAAACTTATGAGTACATCACATTACGATAGGTTGCTAAGAAGTGAGCTCGGACTTATTTGGTATTTGTGACTTTTTGCTATATTTACAAGGTGAGTTTCATTAATCCCTTTTTACTTAATGTTTTGGGATGGAAGCATGCTATTTTTAAAAGTTTTGAAGCTTATTTATTTATTATGTTATTTTTGAGTTATTTGATGTGCTATTTGTGATGTATCCGATTCTATCTGCTAAATTATTTACACGATCATTAATTCTATCTTTGAGATGGACCGCTTGTTTATATAGGTAGTACTACTTGGGGAATTCCCCACGTGTAGTGCCTACTTGCCATACACCAATGGCGTTAGAGGTAGGGTCCGCACTGAGATCCTGCGGGGTCGTCCGCGGCATGTGACAGGTTTTTGAATGAGGCAAGTGTTCTTACACTAGCACAGTGGGAACATGTGTTTGGGCTTAGTCCCGGCTCTTTTGATATTTGATGAGGCACAAGCCGGGCTAAGTACAGGGTTGATTGTGTAACATCATGAAACATTATTTCATTGTGTAACATCACGAAACATGATTTCATTGTGTAACATCACGAGACATTATTTCATTGTGAAACATCACGAGACAATATAAAATGCTGCTTTCTTTACTTTATTTGAAGAACTTTGAAAATGAGATTCATGTTTTATCAAGAACAAAACCATGTTTTACAAACAATTTTGTTTTGTAACATAAACTTGAAACTGACCAACTTTTTAGTTGACCCATTTTCTTTTTGAGCATGTTTTCAGGTATTTGAAGTTGGACTTAGCTTGACTATCATTAGAGAAAGAAGTCTTAGAAGTCCACCCGTTATGATGGCATTACTATTTCACCGTTTAAGCTAAAAAGACAATTTTATATTATGCATTTTGGATAAGACACTTGTCGTTTAATATTTTGAACCACGTTTTACGTCCTTAGTGGATGGGACAAAACTTATTTTTAATGTGTATTGAAGTAATGCCATGCTTATTTCCTTTAATCTTTGGTTTATTAGAAGTACGCTTTCGCCGCTTCGTTGATTATCAGTCGTCACACGTCACTCGCCTACCCGGGGTGTGACATAAGTGAACTAGAAAATTAGCCAATCATGTTCATAAACAAAACAAAGTTATAAATAATCATGTTTATGGTTTGCGACTAAAACGTATAATAATGTCAAACTATTAACGAATAGATAAACAAACCGAATACTCAAACTCGTAGTCGATGAGCAACTGCAATAACTTCAATCTCCTTTTTATTCCCGTGCGTATTTTGCTTCCTTTATTTAGCCCTCAAGTCCACCAACTCAAATCACAATTCTCTTTCTGCCCTTCGTCTTCCTATTGACCTTTAATTCCTTATACCACTCTCCTCTTCTTTTTTCTTTTTTTTCTCGTTTTCCTCTGCCGTCACAACAACCTCCCAATAAACAATTTATATCTCTATTATAATTTGGTGCATCACCGCCTCTTCGACTTGTGCCTCAATTCTTGTGGGCCTACACCCCTTATAAGATAACAAGTAATTTTTAATTAATATGTGTTTGAAACACATTCCAACAATTTAATCCAACATATTCAAAAGTGACGTGGTTATTATCATATAATATTTTACTCATTTAATGCTATTTTAAAATATATTTTATATCTAAAATTTTCATTTGACTTGGTGAAATAACTTCAAACACTCAAAAGTGTAAAGATTAATTAAATTATGTCAAATTAGCTCGTTTACTCCTAAAGTAATCAAAACACTCATATGGCCCAGTTAGGAGTTGAATTTTATTAAAAGTAACCGATAAGTATATGTATTATCTTTATAAAACTATATATAATTCAGTGCACATCAACACCTTACAAGACCGTACGAAACCTTAAAACTCCATAATAAACCTAATGAATTCTTCTGATTCCTTTGAACATCGTACGACAACTTAGGACATCTTATGACTCTATATGCACATTAGCACCTTGAAAAGCATGTTAGTATAATTAGGTAGCCTTAAAATTCCTAACAACACCTTAAAACACCGTACGAAACCTTAAAACTTCATAATAAACCTATGAAATGGTCGAAGTCCTTTGAACATCGTACGACAACTCAAGATATGTTATGACTCTGTATGCGACATTAGCTACATGAAAAGCACGTTAGAATAATTTAGGGCGCGTTACAACTCCTAAGAACACCTTACATTACCGTACGAAATATTAAAACTCCATAATAAACCTAATGAATTCGTCTGAGTCCTTTGAACGTCATACGATAACTTAACGCATCTTATGACTCTATATGCCATATTAGCACCTAGAAAAGCACGTTAGTATAATGTACGACGCCTTACAACTCCTAACTACACCTTACAACACCGTACGATACCTTAAACCTCCATAATAAACCTAATGAATTCGTCTGACTCCTTTGAACATCGTACGACAACTCAGGACATGTTTTGACTCTATATGCACATTAGCACTTTGAAAAGCATGTTAGTATAATTAGGACGCCTTACAATTTCTAACAACACCTTAAAACACCATACGAAACCTTAAAACTTCATAATAAACCTAATGAAATCGTCGAAGTCCTTTGAACATCGTACGACAACTGAAGACATGTTAAGACTTTGTATGCGACACAATAGCTTCATGCAAAGCACGTTAGATAATGTAGGACGCGTTATAACTCCTAAGAACACCTTACAACAACGTTCGATACCTTAAAATTCCATAATAAACCTATCGAATTCGTCTGACTCCTTTGAACATCTTACGACAACTAAGGACATCTTTTGACTCTATATGCACATTAGCACCTTGAAAAGCATGTTAGTATAGTGTAGGACGCCTTACAATTCCTAACAACACCTTACAAAACCTTAAAACTTGATAATAAACCTAATGAATTCGTTGAAGTCCTTTGAACATCGTACGATAACTCAAGACATGTTATGACTCTTATGCGACATTAGCTACATGAAAAGCACGTTAGAATAATGTAGGGAGCGTTACAACTCTTAAGAACACCTTACGTTACCGTACGAAACATTAAAACTCCATAATAAACCTAACGAATTCGTCCGAGTCGTTTGAACGTCATACGGCAACTTAACGCATCTTACGACTCTTTATCCCATATTAGAACCTTGAAAAGCACGCTAGTATAATGAACGACGCCTTACAACTCCTAACAACACCTTACAACACCGTACGAAACCTTAAAACTCCATAATAAACCTAATGATTTCGTCTGAGTCCTTTGAACATCGTACGACAACTTAGGACATCTTATGACTCTATATGCACATTAGCACCTTGAAAAGCATGTTAGTATAATTAGGGCGCCTTACAATTCCTAACAACACCTTAAAACACCGTACGAAACCTTAAAAACTTCATAATAAGCCTAAAGAAATGGTAGAAGTCCTTTGAACATCGTACGACAACTCAAGACATGTTAAGACTCTGTATGCGACATTAGCTACATCAAAGCATGTTAAAATAATGTAGGATGCGTTACAACTCCTAAGAACACTTTACATCACTGTACGAAACATTAAAACTCCATAATAAACCTAATGAATTCGTCCGAGTCCTTTGGACGTCATACGGCAACTTAACGCATCTTACGACTCTGTATGCCGTATTTGCACCTAGAAAAGCACGTTAGTATAATGTACGACGCCGTACAACTCCTAACAACACCTTACAACACCGTACGATACCTTAAAAGTCCATAATAAACCTAATGAATTCGTTTGACTCCTTTGAACATCGTACGACAACTAAGGACATCTTTTGACTCTATTTGCACATTAGCACCTTGAAAAGCATGTTAGTATAATGTAGAACGCCTTACAATTCCTAACAACACCTTAAAACGCCTTACGAAACCTTAAAACTTGATAATAAACATAATGAATTTGTTGAAGTCCTTTGAACATCGTACGATAACTCAAGACATGTTACGACTCTTATGCGACATTAGCTACATGAAAAGCACGTTAGAATAATGTAGGGTGCGTTACAACTCCTAAGAACACCTTACATCACCGTACGAAACTTTAAAATTCCATTATAAACCTAATGAATTCGTCCGAGTCCTTTGAATGTCATACGGCAACTTAACGCATCTTACGACTCTTTACCCCATATTATCACCTTAAAAAGCACGTTAGTATAATGTACGACGCCTTACAACTCCTAACAACACATTACAACACTGTACGAAACCTTAAAACTCCATAATAAACATAATGAATTCGTCTGAGTCCTTTGAACATCATACGCAACTTAACGAATCTTACGACTCTTTATCCCATATTAGAACCTTGAAAAGCACGCTAGTATAATGAACGACGCCTTACAAATCCTAACAACACCTTACAACACCGTACGAAACCTTAAAACTCCATAATAAACCTAATGAATTCGTCTGAGTCCTTTGAACATCGTACGACAACTTAGGACATCTTATGACTCTATATGCACATTAGCACCTTGAAAAGCATGTTAGTATAATTAGGGCGCCTTACAAATCCTAACAACACCTTAAAACACCGTACGAAACCTTAAAAACTTCATAATAAGCCTAAAGAAATGGTCGAAGTCCTTTGAACATCGTACGACAACTCAAGACATGTTAAGACTCTGTATGCGACATTAGCTACATCAAAGCATGTTAAAATAATGTAGGACGCGTTACAACTCCTAAGAACACTTTACATCACTGTACGAAACTTTAAAACTCCATAATAAACCTAATGAATTCGTCCGAGTCCTTTGGACGTCATACGGCAACTTAACGCATCTTACGACCCTGTATGCCGTATTTGCACCTAGAAAAGCACGTTAGTATAATGTACGACGCCTTACAACTCCTAATAACACCTTACAACACCGTACGATACCTTAAAAGTCCATAATAAACCTAATGAATTCGTCTGACTCCTTTGAACATCGTACGACAACTAAGGACATCTTTTGACTCTATATGCACATTAGCACCTTGAAAATCATGTTAGTATAATGTAGAACGTCTTAAAATTCCTAACAACACCTTAAAACGCCTTACGAAACCTTAAAACTTGATAATAAACCTAATGAATTTGTTGAAGTCCTTTGAACATCGTACGATAACTCAAGACATGTTACGACTCTTATGCGACATTAGCTACATGAAAAGCACGTTAGAATAATGTAGGGTGCGTTACAACTCCTAAGAACACCTTACATCACCGTACGAAACTTTAAAATTCCATTATAAACCTAATGAATTTATCCGAGTCCTTTGAACGTTATACGGCAACTTAACGCATCTTACGACTCTTTACCCCATATTATCACCTTAAAAAGCACGTTAGTATAATGTACGACGCCTTACAACTCCTAACAACACATTACAACACTGTACGAAACCTTAAAACTCCATAATAAACATAATGAATTTGTCTGAGTCCTTTGAACGTCATACGACAACTTAACGCATCTTACGACTCTTTATCCCATATTAGAACCTTGAAAAGCACGCTAGTATAATGAACGACGCCTTGCAACTCCTAACAACACCTTACAACACCGTACGAAACCTTAAAACTCCATAATAAACCTAATGAATTCGTCTTACTCCTTTGAACATCGTACGACAACTAAGGACATCTTTTGACTCTATATGCACATTAGCACCTTGAAAAGCATGTTAGTATAATGTAGAACGCCTTACAATTCCTAACAACACCTTAAAACGCCTTACGATACCTTAAAACTTGATAATAAACCTAATGAATTTGTTGAAGTCCTTTGAACATCGTACGATAACTCAAGACATGTTACGACTCTTATGCGACATTAGCTACATGAAAAGCACGTTAGAATAATGTAGGGTGCGTTACAACTCCTAAGAACACCTTACATCACCGTACGAAACTTTAAAATTCCATTATAAACCTAATGAATTCGTCCGAGTCCTTTGAATGTCATACGGCAACTTAACGCATCTTACGACTCTTTACCCCATATTATCACCTTAAAAAGCACGTTAGTATAATGTACGACGCCTTACAACTCCTAACAACACATTACAACACTGTACGAAACCTTAAAACTCCATAATAAACATAATGAATTCGTCTGAGTCCTTTGAACATCATACGCAACTTAACGAATCTTACGACTCTTTATCCCATATTAGAACCTTGAAAAGCACGCTAGTATAATGAACGACGCCTTACAAATCCTAACAACACCTTACAACACCGTACGAAACCTTAAAACTCCATAATAAACCTAATGAATTCGTCTGAGTCCTTTGAACATCGTACGACAACTTAGGACATCTTATGACTCTATATGCACATTAGCACCTTGAAAAGCATGTTAGTATAATTAGGGCGCCTTACAAATCCTAACAACACCTTAAAACACCGTACGAAACCTTAAAAACTTCATAATAAGCCTAAAGAAATGGTCGAAGTCCTTTGAACATCGTACGACAACTCAAGACATGTTAAGACTCTGTATGCGACATTAGCTACATCAAAGCATGTTAAAATAATGTAGGACGCGTTACAACTCCTAAGAACACTTTACATCACTGTACGAAACTTTAAAACTCCATAATAAACCTAATGAATTCGTCCGAGTCCTTTGGACGTCATACGGCAACTTAACGCATCTTACGACTCTGTATGCCGTATTTGCACCTAGAAAAGCACGTTAGTATAATGTACGACGCCTTACAACTCCTAATGACACCTTACAACACCGTACGATACCTTAAAAGTCCATAATAAACCTAATGAATTCGTCTGACTCCTTTGAACATCGTACGACAACTAAGGACATCTTTTGACTCTATATGCACATTAGCACCTTGAAAAGCATGTTAGTATAATGTAGAACGTCTTAAAATTCCTAACAACACCTTAAAACGCCTTACGAAACCTTAAAACTTGATAATAAACCTAATGAATTTGTTGAAGTCCTTTGAACATCGTACGATAACTCAAGACATGTTACGACTCTTATGCGACATTAGCTACATGAAAAGCACGTTAGAATAATGTAGGGTGCGTTACAACTCCTAAGAACACCTTACATCACCGTACGAAACTTTAAAATTCCATTATAAACCTAATGAATTTATCCGAGTCCTTTGAACGTTATACGGTAACTTAACGCATCTTACGACTCTTTACCCCATATTATCACCTTAAAAAGCACGTTAGTATAATGTACGACGCCTTACAACTCCTAACAACACATTACAACACTGTACGAAACCTTAAAACTCCATAATAAACATAATGAATTTGTCTGAGTCCTTTGAACGTCATACGACAACTTAACGCATCTTACGACTCTTTATCCCATATTAGAACCTTGAAAAGCACGCTAGTATAATGAACGACGCCTTGCAACTCCTAACAACACCTTACAACACCGTACGAAACCTTAAAACTCCATAATAAACCTAATGAATTCGTCTTACTCCTTTGAACATCGTACGACAACTAAGGACATCTTTTGACTCTATATGCACATTAGCACCTTGAAAAGCATGTTAGTATAATGTAGAACGCCTTACAATTCCTAACAACACCTTAAAACGCCTTACGATACCTTAAAACTTGATAATAAACCTAATGAATTTGTTGAAGTCCTTTGAACATCGTACGATAACTCAAGACATGTTACGACTCTTATGCGACATTAGCTACATGAAAAGCACGTTAGAATAATGTAGGGTGCGTTACAACTCCTAAGAACACCTTACATCACCGTACGAAACTTTAAAATTCCATTATAAACCTAATGAATTCGTCCGAGTCCTTTGAATGTCATACGGCAACTTAACGCATCTTACGACTCTTTACCCCATATTATCACCTTAAAAAGCACGTTAGTATAATGTACGACGCCTTACAACTCCTAACAACACATTACAACACTGTACGAAACCTTAAAACTCCATAATAAACATAATGAATTCGTCTGAGTCCTTTGAACATCATACGGCAACTTAACGCATCTTACGACTCTTTATCCCATATTAGAACCTTGAAAAGCACGCTAGTATAATGAACGACGCCTTACAACTCCTAACAACACCTTACAACACCGTACGAAACCTTAAAACTCCATAATAAACCTAATGAATTCGTCTGAGTCCTTTGAACATCGTACGACAACTTAGGACATCTTATGACTCTATATGCACATTAGCACCTCTAAAAGCATGTTAGTATAATTAGGGCGCCTTACAAATCCTAACAACACCTTAAAACACCGTACGAAACCTTAAAAACTTCATAATAAGCCTAAAGAAATGGTCGAAGTCCTTTGAACATCGTACGACAACTCAAGACATGTTAAGACTCTGTATGCGACATTAGCTACATCAAAGCATGTTAAAATAATGTAGGACGCGTTACAACTCCTAAGAACACTTTACATCACTGTACGAAACTTTAAAACTCCATAATAAACCTAATGAATTCGTCCGAGTCCTTTGGACGTCATACGGCAACTTAACGCATCTTACGACTCTGTATGCCATATTTGCACCTAGAAAAGCACGTTAGTATAATGTACGACGCCTTACAACTCCTAACAACACCTTACAACACCGTACGATACCTTAAAAGTCCATAATAAACCTAATGAATTCGTCTGACTCCTTTGAACATCGTACGACAACTAAGGACATCTTTTGACTCTATATGCACATTAGCACCTTGAAAAGCATGTTAGTATAATGTAGAACGTCTTAAAATTCCTAACAACACCTTAAAACGCCTTACGAAACCTTAAAACTTGATAATAAACCTAATGAGTTTGTTGAAGTCCTTTGAACATCGTACGATAACTCAAGACATGTTACGACTCTTATGCAACATTAGCTACATGAAAAGCACGTTAGAATAATGTAGGGTGCGTTACAACTCCTAAGAACACCTTACATCACCGTACGAAACTTTAAAATTCCATTATAAACCTAATGAATTTGTCCGAGTCCTTTGAACGTCATACGGCAACTTAACGCATCTTACGACTCTTTACCCCATATTATCACCTTAAAAAGCACGTTAGTATAATGTACGACGCCTTACAACTCCTAACAACACATTACAACACTGTACGAAACCTTAAAACTCCATAATAAACATAATGAATTTGTCCGAGTCCTTTGAACGTCATACGACAACTTAACGCATCTTACGACTCTTTATCCCATATTAGAACCTTGAAAAGCACGCTAGTATAATGAACGACGCCTTGCAACTCCTAACAACACCTTACAACACCGTACGAAACCTTAAAACTCCATAATAAACCTAATGAATTCGTCTTACTCCTTTGAACATCGTACGACAACTAAGGACATCTTTTGACTCTATATGCACATTAGCACCTTGAAAAGCATGTTATAATGTAGAACGCCTTACAATTCCTAACAACACCTTAAAACGCCTTACGAAACCTTAAAACTTGATAATAAACCTAATGAATTTGTTGAAGTCCTTTGAACATCGTACGATAACTCAAGACATGTTACGACTCTTATGCGACATTAGCTACATGAAAAGCACGTTAGAATAATGTAGGGTGCGTTACAACTCCTAAGAACACCTTACATCACCGTACGAAACTTTAAAATTCCATTATAAACCTAATGAATTCGTCCGAGTCCTTTGAACGTCATACGGCAACTTAACGCATCTTACGACTCTTTACCCCATATTATCACTTTAAAAAGCACGTTAGTATAATGTACGACGCCTTACAACTCCTAACAACACATTACAACACTGTACGAAACCTTAGAACTCCATAATAAACCTAATGAATTCGTCCGAGTCCTTTGAACGTCATACGACAACTTAACGAATCTTTATCCCATATTAGCACCATGAAAATCACGTTAGTATAATGTCCGACGCCTTACAACTCCTAACAACACCTTACAACACCGTACGAAACCTTAAAACTCCATATAAAACCTAATGAATTCGTCTGAGTCCTTTGAACATCGTATGACAACTCAGGACATCTTATGAATCTATATGCACATTAGCACCTTGAAAAGCATGTTAGTATAATTAGGACGCCTTACAATTTCGAACAACACCTTAAAACACCGTACGAAACCTTAAAACTTCATAATAAACCTAATGAAATCGTCGAAGTCTTTTGAACATCGTACGACAACTCAAGACATGTTAAGACTTAGTATGCGACATTAGCTACATGAAAAGCACGTTAGAATAATGTAGGGCGCGTTACAACTCCTAAGAACACCTTACATTATCGTAAGAAACTTTAAAACTCCATAATAAACCTAATGAATTCGTCCGAGTCCTTTGAACGTCATACGACAACTTAAAGCATCTTACGACTCTGTATGCCATATTAGCACCTAGAAAAGCACGTTAGTATAATGTACGACGCCTTACAACTCCTAACAACACCTTACAACACCGTACCATACCTTAAAATACCATAATAAAGTTAATGAATTCGTCTTACTCCTTGGAACATCGTACGACAACTCAGGTCATCTTATGACTCTATATGCACTTTAGCACCTTGAAAAGCATGTTAGTATAATGTAGGACGCCTTACAATTCCTAACAACACCTTAAAACGCCTTACGAAACCTTAAAACTTGATAATAAACCTAATGAATTTGTTGAAGTCCTTTGAACATCGTACGATAACTCAAGACATGTTACGACTCTTATGCGACATTAGCTACATGAAAGCACGTTAGAATAATGTAGGGTCCGTTACAACTCCTAAGAACACCTTACATCACCATAGGAAACTTTTAAACTCCATTATAAACCTAATGAATTCGTCCGAGTCCTTTGAACGTCATATGGCAACTTAACGCATCTTAAGACTCTTTATCCCATATTATCACCTTAAAAAGCACGTTAGTATAATGTACGACGCCTTACAACTCCTAACAACATATTACAACACCGTACGAAACCTTAATACTCTATAATAAACCTAATGAATTCGTCCGAGTCCTTTGAACGTCATACGACAACTTAACAAATCTTTATCCCATATTAGCACCTAGAAAAGCACGTTAGTATAATGTACGACACCTTACTACTCCTAACAACACCTTACAACACCGTAAGATACCTTAGAATTCCATAATAAAGCTAATGAATTCGTCTTACTCCTTTGAACATCGTACGACAACTCAGGTCATCTTATGACTCTAAATGCACATTAGCACCTTGAAATGCATGTTAGTATAATTAGGACGCCTTAAAATTCCTAACAACACCTTAAAACACCGTACGAAACCATAAAACTTGAGAATAAACCTAATGAATTCGTTGAAGTCCTTTGAACATCGTACGATAACTGAAGACATGTTACGACTCTTATGCGACATTAGCTACATGAAAAGCACGTCAGAATAATGTAAGACACGTTACAAGTCCTAAGAACACCTTAAATCACCGTACGAAACTTTAAAACTCTATAATAAACCAAATGAATTCATCCGAGTCCTTTGAAAGTCATACGGCAACTTAACGCATCTTACGACTCTTTATCCCATATTAGCAACTTGAAAAGCACGTTAGTATAATGTATGACCCCTTGCAACTCCTAACAACACGTTACAACACCGTAAGATACCTTAAAACTCCATAATAAACCTAATGAATTCGTCTGAGTCCTTTGAACGTCATACGGCAACTTAACGCATCTTACGACTCTTTATGCCATATTAGCACCTTGAGAAGCACGTTAGTATAATCTCCGACGCCTTACAACTCCTAACAACACCTTACAACACCGTACGAAACCATAAAACTCCATATAAAACCTAATGAATTCGTCTGACCCTTTGAACATCGTACGACAACTTACGGCATCTTATTACTCTATATGCACATTAGCACCTTGAAAAGCATGTTAGTATAATTAGGACGCCTTAAAATTCCAAACATCACCTTAAAACACCGTACGAAACCTTAGAACTTCATAATAAACCTAATGAAATAGTCGAAGTCCTTTCAACATCGTACGACAACTCAAGACATGTTAAGACTCTGTATGCGACATTAGCTACATGAAAAGCATGTTAGAATAATGTAGGGCGCGTTACAACCCTAAGAACACCTTACATTACCGTACGAAACTTTAAAACTCCATAATAAACCTAATGAATTCGTCCGAGTCCTTTGAACGTCATACGACAACTAAACGCATCTTACGACTCTTTATGCCATATTTGCACCTAGAAAAGCACGTTAGGTAATGTAGGACGCGCTACAACTCCTAAGAACACCTTACAACACCGTACGATACCTTAAAACTCTATAATAAACCTAATGAATTTGT
This sequence comes from Tagetes erecta, assembly GCA_030867185.1. NCBI lineage: Eukaryota > Viridiplantae > Streptophyta > Magnoliopsida > Asterales > Asteraceae > Tagetes > Tagetes erecta. The sequence goes on along the minus strand of CM061493.1, from coordinate 28,902,299 downwards.
CTGACTCCTTTGAACATCGTATGACAACTAAGGACATCTTTTGACACTATATGCACATTAGCACCTTGAAAATCATGTTAGTATAGTTTAGGACGCCTTACAATTCCTAAAATCACCTTAAAACACCTTACGAAACCTTAAAACTTGATAATAAACCTAATGAATTCGTTGAAGTCCTTTGAACATCGTACGATAACTCAAGGCATGTTACGACTCTTATGCGACATTAGCTACATGAAAAGCACGTTAGAAGAATGTAGGGTGCGTTACAACTCCTAAGAACACCTTACATCACCGTACGAAACATTAAAACGCCATAATAAACCTAATGAATTCGTCCGAGTCCTTTGAACGTCATACGGAAACTTAACGCATCTTACGACTCTTTATCCCATATTAGAACCGTGAAAAGCACGTTAGTATAATGTACGACGCCTTACAACTCCTAACAACACCTTACAACACCATACAAAACCTTAAAACTCCATAATAAACCTAATGAATTCGTCTGAGTCCTTTGAACATCGTACGACAACTCACATCTTATGACTCTGTATGCACATTAATTTGCACCTTGAAAAGCATGTTAGTATAATTAGGACGCCTTACAATTCCTAACAACACCTAAAACACCGTACGAAACCTTAAAACTTCATAATAAGCCTAATGAAATGGTCGAAGTCCTTTGAACATCGTACGACAACTCAAGACATGTTAAGACTCTGTATGCGACATTAGCTACATGAAAAGCACGTTAGAATAATGTAGGACGCGTTACAACTCCTAAGAACACCTTACATCACCGTACGAAACTTTAAAACTCCATAATAAACCTAATGAATTCGTCCGAGTCCTTTGAACGTCATACATCAACTTAACGCATCTTACGACTCTGTATGCCATATTAGCACCTAGAAAAGCACGTTAGTATAATGTACGACACCTTACTACTGCTAACAACACCTTACAACACCGTAAGATACCTTAGAATTCCATAATAAAGCTAATGAATTCGTCTTACTCCTTTGAACATCGTACGACAACTCAGGTCATCTTATGACTCTAAATGCACATTAACACCTTGAAATGCATGTTAGTATAATTAGGACGCCTTAAAATTCCTAACAACACCTTAAAACACCGTACGAAACCATAAAACTTGAGAATAAACCTAATGAATTCGTTGAAGTCCTTTGAACATCGTACGATAACTGAAGACATGTTACGACTCTTATGCGACATTAGCTACATGAAAAGCACGTTAGAATAATGTAGGGTGCGTTACAACTCCTAAGAACACCTTACATCACCGTACGAAACTTTAACACTCCATAACAAACCTAATGGATTCGTCCGAGTCCTTTGAACGTTATACGGCAACTTAACGCATCTTACGACTCTTTATCCCATATTAGAACCTTGAAAAGCATGTTAGTATAATGTACGACGCCTTACAACCCCTAACAACACCTTACAACACCGTACGAAACCTTAAAACTCCATAATAAACCTATTGAATTCGTCTGAGTCCTTTGTACATCGTACGACAACTTAGGACATCTTATGACTCTATATGCACATTAGCAACTTGAAAAGTATGTTAGTATAATTAGGACGCCTTACAATTCCTAACAACACCTTAAAACACCGTACGAAACCTTAAAACTTCATAATAAGCCTAATGAAATGGTCGAAGTCCTTTGAACATCGTACGACAACTCAAGACATGTTAAGACTCTGTATGCGACATTAGCTACATCAAAGCACGTTAAAATAATGTAGGACGCGTTACAACTCCTAAGAACACCTTACATCACCTTATGAAACTTTAAAACTCCATAATAAACCTAATGAATTCGTCCGAGTCCTTTGTACGTCATACGGAAACTTAACGCATCTTACGACTCTTGATGCTATATTAGCACCTAGAAAAGCACGTTAGTATAATGTACGACGCCTTACAACTCCTAACAACACCTTACAACACCGTACGATACCTTAAAACTCCATAATAAACCTAATGAATTCGACTGACTCCTTTGAACATCGTACGACAACTAAGGACATCTATTGACTCTATATGCACATTAGCACCTTGAAAAGAATGTTAGTATAATGTAGGACGCCTTACATTTCGTAACAACACCTAAAAACGCCTTACGAAACCTTACAACTGCTAACAACACCTTACAACACCGTAAAAACCTTAAAACTCCATATAAAACCTAATGAATTCGTCTGAGTCCTTTGAACATCGTACGACAAGTTAGGACATCTTATGACTCTATATGCACATTAGCACCTTGAAAAGCAAATTAGTATAATTAGGATGCCTTACAATTTCTAACAACACCTTAAAACACCGTACGAAACCTTAAAACTTCATAATAAACCTAATGAAGTCATCGAAGTCCATTGAAAATGGTACGACAACTCAAGACATGTTAAGACTCTGTATGCGACATTAGCTACATGAAAAGCACGTTAGAATAAGGTAGGACGCGTTACAACTCCTAAGAACACCTTAAATCACCATACGAAACTTTAAAACTCCATAATAAACCAAATGAATTCGTCCGAGTCCTTTGAACGTCATACGGCAACTAAACGCATCTTACGACTCTTTATCCCATATTAGCACCTTGAAAAGCACGTTAGTATAATGTATGACCCCTTACAACTCCTAACAACACGTTACAACACCGTAAGATAGCTTAAAACTCCATAATAAACCTAATGAATTCGTCCGAGTCCTTTGAACGTCATACGGCAACTTAACGCATCTTATGACTCTTTATGCCATATTAGCACCTTGAAAAACACGTTAGTATAATGTCTGACGCCTTACAACTCCTAACAACACTTTACAACACCGTACGAAACCTTAAAACTCCATATAAAACCTAATGAATTCATCTGAGTCCTTTGAACATCGTACGAAAACTTAGGACATCTTATGACTCTATATGCACATTAGCACCTTGAAAAGCATGTTAGTATAATTAGGACGCCTTAAAATTCCTAACATCACCTTAAAACACCGTACGAAACCTTAAAACTTCATAATAAACCTAATGAAATCCTCGAAGTCCTTTGAAAATCGTACCGCAACTCAAGACATGTTAAGACTCTGTATGCGACATTAGCTACATGAAAAGTACGTTAGAATAATGTAGGACGCGTTACAACTCCTAAGAACAACTTACATCACCGTACGAAACTTTAAAACTCCATAATAAACCTAATGAATTCGCCCGAGTCCTTTGAACGTCATGCGGCAACTTATCGCATCTTACGACTATGTATGCCATATTAGCACCTAGAAAAGCACGTTAGTATAATGTACGACGCCTTACAACTCCTAACAACACCTTACAACATCGTACGATACCATAAAACTCCATGATAAACCTAATGAATTCGTCTGACTCCTTTGAATATCATACGACAACTCAGGACATCTTATGACTCTATATGCACATTAGCACCTTGAAAAGCATCTTAGTATAATATAGGACGCCTTACAATTCCTAACAACACCTTAAAACACCTTACGAAACCTTAAAACTCGATAATAAACCTAATGAATTCGTTGAAGTCCTTTGAACATCGTACGACAACTCAAGACATGTTACGACTTTTATGCGACATTAGCTTCATGAAAAGCACGTTAGGATAATGTAAGGTGCATCACAACTCATAAGAACAGCTTACATCACCGTACGAAACTTTAAAACTCCATAATAAAGCTAATGAATTTGTCCGAGTCCTTTGAACGTCATACGAAAACTTAACGCATCTTACGACTCTTTATCCCATATTAGCACCTTGAAAAGCACATTAGTATAATGTATGACTCTTTACAACTCCTAACAACACGTTACAACACCGTACGAAACCTTAAGACTCCATAATAAACCTAATGAGTTCGTCCTAGTCCTTTGAACGTCATACGGCAACTTAACGCATCGTACGAATTTTTATCCCATATTAGCACCTTGAAAAGCGCGTTAGTATAATGTACGACGACTTACAACTCCTAACAACACCTTACTACACCGTACGAAACCTTAAAACTCCATAATAAACCTAATGAATTCGTCTGAGTCCTTTGAACATCGTACGACAACTTAGGACATCTTATGACTCTATATGCACATTAGCACCTTGAAAAGCATGTTAGTATAATTAGGACGCCTTACAATTCCTAACAACACCTTAAAACACCAAACGAAACCTTAAAAATTCATAATAAACCTATTGAAATCGTCGAAGTCCTTTGAAAAACGTACGACAACTCAAGACATGTTAAGACTCTGTATGCGACATTAGCTACATGAAAAGCATGTTAGAATAATGTAGGACGCGTTACAACTCCTAAGAACACCTTACATCACCGTACGAAACTTTAAAACTCTATAATTAACCAAATGAATTCGTCCGAGCCCTTTGAACGTCATACGGCAACGTAACGCATCTTATGACTCTTTATCCCATATTAGCACCTTGAAAAGCACGTTAGTATAATGTATGACCCCTTACAACTCCTAACAACATGTTACAACACCGTACGAAACCTTAAAACTCCATAATAAACCTAATGAATTCGTCCTAGTCCTTTGAACGTCATACGACAACTTAACGCATCTTACGACTCTTTATCCCATATTAGCACCTTGAAAAGCACATTAGTATAATGTATGACGCATTACAACTCCTAACAACACGTTACAACACCGTACGAAACCTTAAAAGTCCATAATAAACCTAATGAGTTCGTCCTAGTCCTTTGAACGTCATACGGCAACTTAACGCATCGTACGAATTTTTATCCCACATTAGCACCTTGAAAAGCATGTTAGTATAATGTACGACGCCTTACAACTCCTAACAACACCTTACTACACCGTACGAAACCTTAAAACTCCATAATAAAGCTAATGAATTCGTCTGAGTCCTTTGAACATCGTACGACAACGTAGGACATCTTATGACTCTACATTAGCACCTTGAAATGCATGTTAGTATAATTAGGACGCCTCATAATTCCTAACAACACCTTAAAACACCATACGAAACCTTAAAAATTCATAATAAACCTAATGAAGTCATCGAAGTCCATTGAAAATGGTACGACAACTCAAGACATGTTAAGACTCTGTATGCGACATTAGCTACATGAAAAGCACGTTAGAATAAGGTAGGACGCGTTACAACTCCTAAGAACACCTTAAATCACCATACGAAACTTTAAAACTCCATAATAAACCAAATGAATTCGTCCGAGTCCTTTGAACGTCATACGGCAACTAAACGCATCTTACGACTCTTTATCCCATATTAGCACCTTGAAAAGCACGTTAGTATAATGTATGACCCCTTACAACTCCTAACAACACGTTACAACACCGTAAGATAGCTTAAAACTCCATAATAAACCTAATGAATTCGTCCGAGTCCTTTGAACGTCATACGGCAACTTAACGCATCTTATGACTCTTTATGCCATATTAGCACCTTGAAAAACACGTTAGTATAATGTCTGACGCCTTACAACTCCTAACAACACTTTACAACACCGTACGAAACCTTAAAACTCCATATAAAACCTAATGAATTCATCTGAGTCCTTTGAACATCGTACGAAAACTTAGGACATCTTATGACTCTATATGCACATTAGCACCTTGAAAAGCATGTTAGTATAATTAGGACGCCTTAAAATTCCTAACATCACCTTAAAACACCGTACGAAACCTTAAAACTTCATAATAAACCTAATGAAATCCTCGAAGTCCTTTGAAAATCGTACCGCAACTCAAGACATGTTAAGACTCTGTATGCGACATTAGCTACATGAAAAGTACGTTAGAATAATGTAGGACGCGTTACAACTCCTAAGAACAACTTACATCACCGTACGAAACTTTAAAACTCCATAATAAACCTAATGAATTCGCCCGAGTCCTTTGAACGTCATGCGGCAACTTATCGCATCTTACGACTATGTATGCCATATTAGCACCTAGAAAAGCACGTTAGTATAATGTACGACGCCTTACAACTCCTAACAACACCTTACAACATCGTACGATACCATAAAACTCCATGATAAACCTAATGAATTCGTCTGACTCCTTTGAATATCATACGACAACTCAGGACATCTTATGACTCTATATGCACATTAGCACCTTGAAAAGCATCTTAGTATAATATAGGACGCCTTACAATTCCTAACAACACCTTAAAACACCTTACGAAACCTTAAAACTCGATAATAAACCTAATGAATTCGTTGAAGTCCTTTGAACATCGTACGACAACTCAAGACATGTTACGACTTTTATGCGACATTAGCTTCATGAAAAGCACGTTAGGATAATGTAAGGTGCATCACAACTCATAAGAACAGCTTACATCACCGTACGAAACTTTAAAACTCCATAATAAAGCTAATGAATTTGTCCGAGTCCTTTGAACGTCATACGAAAACTTAACGCATCTTACGACTCTTTATCCCATATTAGCACCTTGAAAAGCACATTAGTATAATGTATGACTCTTTACAACTCCTAACAACACGTTACAACACCGTACGAAACCTTAAGACTCCATAATAAACCTAATGAGTTCGTCCTAGTCCTTTGAACGTCATACGGCAACTTAACGCATCGTACGAATTTTTATCCCATATTAGCACCTTGAAAAGCGCGTTAGTATAATGTACGACGACTTACAACTCCTAACAACACCTTACTACACCGTACGAAACCTTAAAACTCCATAATAAACCTAATGAATTCGTCTGAGTCCTTTGAACATCGTACGACAACTTAGGACATCTTATGACTCTATATGCACATTAGCACCTTGAAAAGCATGTTAGTATAATTAGGACGCCTTACAATTCCTAACAACACCTTAAAACACCAAACGAAACCTTAAAAATTCATAATAAACCTATTGAAATCGTCGAAGTCCTTTGAAAAACGTACGACAACTCAAGACATGTTAAGACTCTGTATGCGACATTAGCTACATGAAAAGCATGTTAGAATAATGTAGGACGCGTTACAACTCCTAAGAACACCTTACATCACCGTACGAAACTTTAAAACTCTATAATTAACCAAATGAATTCGTCCGAGCCCTTTGAACGTCATACGGCAACGTAACGCATCTTATGACTCTTTATCCCATATTAGCACCTTGAAAAGCACGTTAGTATAATGTATGACCCCTTACAACTCCTAACAACATGTTACAACACCGTACGAAACCTTAAAACTCCATAATAAACCTAATGAATTCGTCCTAGTCCTTTGAACGTCATACGACAACTTAACGCATCTTACGACTCTTTATCCCATATTAGCACCTTGAAAAGCACATTAGTATAATGTATGACGCATTACAACTCCTAACAACACGTTACAACACCGTACGAAACCTTAAAAGTCCATAATAAACCTAATGAGTTCGTCCTAGTCCTTTGAACGTCATACGGCAACTTAACGCATCGTACGAATTTTTATCCCACATTAGCACCTTGAAAAGCATGTTAGTATAATGTACGACGCCTTACAACTCCTAACAACACCTTACTACACCGTACGAAACCTTAAAACTCCATAATAAAGCTAATGAATTCGTCTGAGTCCTTTGAACATCGTACGACAACGTAGGACATCTTATGACTCTACATTAGCACCTTGAAATGCATGTTAGTATAATTAGGACGCCTCATAATTCCTAACAACACCTTAAAACACCATACGAAACCTTAAAAATTCATAATAAACCTAATGAAATCGTCGAAGTCCTTTGAAAATCGTACGACAACTCAAGACATGTTAAGACTCTGTATGCGACATAATCTACATGAAAAGCACGTTAGATTAATGTAGGACGCGTTACAACTCCTAAGAACACCTTACATCACCGTACGAAACTTTAAAACTCTATAATAAACCAAATGAATTCGTCCGAGCCCTTTGAACGTCATACGGCAACGTAACGCATCTTATGACTCTTTATCCCATATTAGCACCTTGAAAAGCACGTTAGTATAATGTATGACCCCTTACAACTCCTAACAACACGTTACAACACCGTACGAAACCTTAAAACTCCATAATAAACCTATAGAATTCGTCCTAGTCCTTTGGACGTCATACGACAACTTAACGCATCTTACGACTCTTTATCCCATATTAGCACCTTGAAAAGCACATGAGTATAATGTATGACGCTTTACAACTCCTAACAACACGTTACAACACAATACGAAACCTTAAAACTGCATAATAAACCTAATGAGTTCGTCCTAGTCCTTTGAACGTCATACGGCAACTTAACGCATCGTATGAATTTTTATCCCATATTAGCACCTTGAAAAGCATGTTAGTATAATGTACGACGCCTTACAACTCCTAACAACACCTTACTAGACCGTACGAAACCTTAAAACTCCATAATAAACCTAATGAATTCGTCTGAGTCCTTTGAACATTGTACGACAACTTAGGACATCTTATGACTCTATATGCACATTAGCACCTTGAAAAGCATGTTAGTATAATTAGGACGCCTTACATTTCCTAACAACACCTTAAAACACCGAACGAAACCTTAAAAATTCATAATAAACCTAATGTAATCGTCGAAGTCCTTTGAAAATCGTACGACAACTCAAGACATGTTAAGACTCTGTATGCGACATTAGCTACATGAAAAGCACGTTAGAATAATGTAAGACGCGATACAACTCCTAAGAACACCTTACATCACCGTACGAAACTTTAAAACTCTATAACAAACCAAATGAATTCGTCCGAGTCCTTTGAACGTCATACGGCAACTTAACGCATCTTACGACTCTTTATCCCATATTAGCACCTTGAAAAGCAAGTTAGTATAAAGTATGACCCCTTACAACTCCTAACAACACGTTACAACACCGTATGAAACCTTAAAACTCCATAATAAACCTAATGAATTCGTCCTAGTCCTTTGAACGTCACACGGGAACTTAACGCATCGTACGACTTTTTATCCCATATTTGCACCTTGAAAAGCACGTTAGTATAATGTATGACCCCATACAACTCCTAACAAAACCTTACAACACCGTAGGAAACCTTAAAATTCCACAATAAACCTAACGAATTCGTCTGAGTCCTTTGAACGTCATCCGGCAACTTAACGCATCGTACGACTTTTTATCCCATATTAACACCTTGAAAAGCACGTTAGTTTAATGTACGACGCCTTACAACTCCTAACAACACCTTTCAACACCGTACGAAACCTTAAAACTCCATAATAAACCTAATGAATTCTTCTGAGTCCATTAACATCGTACGGCAACTTAGGTAATCTTATGACTCTATATGCACATTAGTACCTTGAAAAGCATGTTAGTATAATTAGGACGCCTTACAATTCCCAACAACACCTTAAAACACCGTACGAAACCTTAAACTTCATAATAAACCTAATGAAATCCTCGAAGTCCTTTGAACATCGTACGGCAACTCAAGATATGTTAAGACTCTGTCTGCGACATTAGCTACATGAAAAGCACGTTAGAATAATGTAGGACGCGTTACAACTCCTAAGAACACCTTACATCACCGTACGAAACTTTAAATCTCTATAATAAACCAATTGAATTCGTCCGAGTCTTTTGAACGTCATACGGCAACCTAACGCATATTATGACTCTTTATCCCATATTAGCACCTTGAAAAGCATGTTAGTATAATGTATGACGCCTTACAACTCCTAACAACACGTTACAACACCATACGAAACCTTAAAACTCCATAATAAACCTAATGAATTCGTCCTAGTCCTTTGAACGTCATACGGCAACTTAACGCATCGTACGACTTTTTATCCCATATTAGCACCTTGAAAAGCACGTTAGTATAATGTACGACACGTTACAACTCCTAACAACACCTTACAACACCGTATGAAACCTTAAAACTCCATAATAAACCTAATGAATTCGTCTGAGTCCTTTGAACATCGTACGGCAACTTAGGACATCTTATGACTCTATATGCACATTAGCACCTTGAAAAGCATGTTAGTATAATTAGGACGCCTTACATTTCCTAACAACACCTTAAAACACCGAACGAAACCTTAAAAATACATAATAAACCTAATGAAATCGTCGAAGTCCTTTGAAAATCGTACGACAACTCAAGACATGTTAAGACTCTGTATGCGACATTAGCTACATGAAAAGCACGTTAGAATAATGTAAGACGCGATACAACTCCTAAGAACACCTTACATCACCGTACGAAACTTTAAAACTCTATAATAAACCAAATGAATTCGTCCGAGTCCTTTGAACGTCATACGGCAACTTAACGCATCTTACGACTCTTTATCCCATATTAGCACCTTGAAAAGCACGTTAGTATAATGTATGACCCCTTACAACTCCTAACAACACGTTACAACACCGTACGAAACCTTAAAACTCCATAATAAACCTAATGAATTCGTCCTAGTCCTTTGAACGTCATACGGGAAATTAACGCATCGTACGACTTTTTATCCCATATTTGCACCTTGAAAAGCACGTTAGTATAATGTACGAAGCCTTACAACTCCTAACAAAACCTTACAACACCGTAGGAAACCTTAAAATTCCACAATAAACCTAACGAATTCGTCTGAGTCCTTTGAACGTCATCCGGCAACTTAACGCATCGTACGACTTTTTATCCCATATTAACACCTTGAAAAGCACGTTAGATTAATGTACGACGCCTTACAACTCCTAACAACACCTTTCAACACCGTACGAAACCTTAAAACTCCATAATAAACCTAATGAATTCTTCTGAGTCCATTAACATCGTACGGCAACTTAGGTAATCTTATGACTCTATATGCACATTAGCACCTTGAAAAGCATGTTAGTATAATTAGGACGCCTTACATTTCCTAACAACACCTTAAAACACCGAACGAAACCTTAAAAATACATAATAAACCTAATGAAATCGTCGAAGTCCTTTGAAAATCGTACGACAACTCAAGACATGTTAAGACTCTGTATGCGACATTAGCTACATGAAAAGCACGTTAGAATAATGTAAGACGCGATACAACTCCTAAGAACACCTTACATCACCGTACGAAACTTTAAAACTCTATAATAAACCAAATGAATTCGTCCGAGTCCTTTGAACGTCATACGCCAACTTAACGCATCTTACGACTCTTTATCCCATATTAGCACCTTGAAAAGCACGTTAGTATAATGTATGACCCCTTACAACTCCTAACAACACGTTACAACACCGTACGAAACCTTAAAACTCCATAATAAACCTAATGAATTCGTCCTAGTCCTTTGAACGTCATACGGGAAATTAACGCATCGTACGACTTTTTATCCCATATTTGCACCTTGAAAAACACGTTAGTATAATGTACGAAGCCTTACAACTCCTAACAAAACCTTACAACACCGTAGGAAAACTTAAAATTCCACAATAAACCTAACGAATTCGTCTGAGTCCTTTGAACGTCATCCGGCAACTTAACGCATCGTACGACTTTTTATCCCATATTAACACCTTGAAAAGCACGTTAGATTAATGTACGACGCCTTACAACTCCTAACAACACCTTTCAACACCGTACGAAACCTTAAAACTCCATAATAAACCTAATGAATTCTTCTGAGTCCATTAACATCGTACGGCAACTTAGGTAATCTTATGACTCTATATGCACATTAGTACCTTGAAAAGCATGTTAGTATAATTAGGACGCCTTACAATTCCCAACAACACCTTAAAACACCGTACGAAACCTTAAAACTTCATAATAAACCTAATGAAATCCTCGAAGTCCTTTGAACATCGTACGGCAACTCAAGATATGTTAAGACTCTGTCTGCGACATTAGCTACATGAAAAGCACGTTAGAATAATGTAGGACGCGTTACAACTCCTAAGAACACCTTACATCACCGTACGAAACTTTAAATCTCTATAATAAACCAATTGAATTCGTCCGAGTCTTTTGAACGTCATACGGCAACCTAACGCATATTATGACTCTTTATCCCATATTAGCACCTTGAAAAGCATGTTAGTATAATGTATGACGCCTTACAACTCCTAACAACACGTTACAACACCATACGAAACCTTAAAACTCCATAATAAACCTAATGAATTCGTCCTAGTCCTTTGAACGTCATACGGCAACTTAACGCATCGTACGACTTTTTATCCCATATTAGCACCTTGAAAAGCACGTTAGTATAATGTACGACACGTTACAACTTCTAACAACACCTTACAACACCGTATGAAACCTTAAAACTCCATAATAAACCTAATGAATTCGTCTGAGTCCTTTGAACATCGTACGGCAACTTAGGACATCTTATGACTCTATATGCACATTAGCACCTTGAAAAGCATGTTAGTATAATTAGGACGCCTTACATTTCCTAACAACACCTTAAAACACCGAACGAAACCTTAAAAATACATAATAAACCTAATGAAATCGTCGAAGTCCTTTGAAAATCGTACGACAACTCAAGACATGTTAAGACTCTGTATGCGACATTAGCTACATGAAAAGCACGTTAGAATAATGTAAGACGCGATACAACTCCTAAGAACACCTTACTTCACCGTACGAAACTTTAAAACTCTATAATAAACCAAATGAATTCGTCCGAGTCCTTTGAACGTCATACGGCAACTTAACGCATCTTACGACTCTTTATCCCATATTAGCACCTTGAAAAGCACGTTAGTATAATGTATGACCCCTTACAACTCCTAACAACACGTTACAACACCGTACGAAACCTTAAAACTCCATAATAAACCTAATGAATTCGTCCTAGTCCTTTGAACGTCATACGGGAAATTAACGCATCGTACGACTTTTTATCCCATATTTGCACCTTGAAAAGCACGTTAGTATAATGTACGAAGCCTTACAACTCCTAACAAAACCTTACAACACCGTAGGAAACCTTAAAATTCCACAATAAACCTAACGAATTCGTCTGAGTCCTTTGAACGTCATCCGGCAACTTAACGCATCGTACGACCTTTTATCCCATATTAACACCTTGAAAAGCACGTTAGTTTAATGTACGACGCCTTACAACTCCTAACAACACCTTTCAACACCGTACGAAACCTTAAAACTCCATAATAAACCTAATGAATTCTTCTGAGTCCATTAACATCGTACGGCAACTTAGGTAATCTTATGACTCTATATGCACATTAGTACCTTGAAAAGCATGTTAGTATAATTAGGACGCCTTACAATTCCCAACAACACCTTAAAACACCGTACGAAACCTTAAAACTTCATAATAAACCTAATGAAATCCTCGAAGTCCTTTGAACATCGTACGGCAACTCAAGACATGTTAAGACTCTGTCTGCGACATTAGCTACATGAAAAGCACGTTAGAATAATGTAGGACGCGTTACAACTCCTAAGAACACCTTACATCACCGTACGAAACTTTAAATCTCTATAATAAACCAATTGAATTCGTCCGAGTCTTTTGAACGTCATACGGCAACCTAACGCATATTATGACTCTTTATCCCATATTAGCACCTTGAAAAGCATGTTAGTATAATGTATGACGCCTTACAACTCCTAACAACACGTTACAACACCATACGAAACCTTAAAACTCCATAATAAACCTAATGAATTCGTCCTAGTCCTTTGAACGTCATACGGCAACTTAACGCATCGTACGACTTTTTATCCCATATTAGCACCTTGAAAAGCACGTTAGTATAATGTACGACACGTTACAACTCCTAACAACACCTTACAACACCGTATGAAACCTTAAAACTCCATAATAAACCTAATGAATTCGTCTGAGTCCTTTGAACATCGTACGGCAACTTAGGACATCTTATGACTCTATATGCACATTAGCACCTTTAAAAGCATGTTAGTATAATTAGGACGCCTTACATTTCCTAACAACACCTTAAAACACCGAACGAAACCTTAAAAATACATAATAAACCTAATGAAATCGTCGAAGTCCTTTGAAAATCGTACGACAACTCAAGACATGTTAAGACTCTGTATGCGACATTAGCTACATGAAAAGCACGTTAGAATAATGTAAGACGCGATACAACTCCTAAGAACACCTTACATCACCGTACGAAACTTTAAAACTCTATAATAAACCAAATGAATTCGTCCGAGTCCTTTGAACGTCATACGGCAACTTAACGCATCTTACGACTCTTTATCCCATATTAGCACCTTGAAAAGCACGTTAGTATAATGTACGACACGTTACAACTCCTAACAACACCTTACAACACCGTATGAAACCTTAAAACTCCATAATAAACCTAATGAATTCGTCTGAGTCCTTTGAACATCGTACGGCAACTTAGGACATCTTATGACTCTATATGCACATTAGCACCTTTAAAAGCATGTTAGTATAATTAGGACGCCTTACATTTCCTAACAACACCTTAAAACACCGAACGAAACCTTAAAAATACATAATAAACCTAATGAAATCGTCGAAGTCCTTTGAAAATCGTACGACAACTCAAGACATGTTAAGACTCTGTATGCGACATTAGCTACATGAAAAGCACGTTAGAATAATGTAAGACGCGATACAACTCCTAAGAACACCTTACATCACCGTACGAAACTTTAAAACTCTATAATAAACCAAATGAATTCGTCCGAGTCCTTTGAACGTCATACGGCAACTTAACGCATCTTACGACTCTTTATCCCATATTAGCACCTTGAAAAGCACGTTAGTATAATGTATGACCCCTTACAACTCCTAACAACACGTTACAACACCGTACGAAACCTTAAAACTCCATAATAAACCTAATGAATTCGTCCTAGTCCTTTGAACGTCATACGGGAAATTAACGCATCGTACGACTTTTTATCCCATATTTGCACCTTGAAAAGCACGTTAGTATAATGTACGAAGCCTTACAACTCCTATCAAAACCTTACAACACCGTAGGAAACCTTAAAATTCCACAATAAACCTAACGAATTCGTCTGAGTCCATTGAACGTCATCCGGCAACTTAACGCATCGTATGACTTTTTATCCCATATTAACACCTTGAAAAGCACGTTAGTTTAATGTACGAGGCCTTACAACTCCAAACAACACCTTTCAACACCGTACGAAACCTTAAAACTCCATAATAAACCTAATGAATTCGTCTGAGTCCTTTAACATCGTACGGCAACTTAGGTAATCTTATGACTCTATATGCACATTAGTACCTTGAAAAGCACGTTAGTATAATTAGGACGCCTTACAATTCCCAACAACACCTTAAAACACCGTACGAAACCTTAAAACTTCATAATAAACCTAATGAAATCCTCGAAGTCCTTTGAACATCGTTCGGCAACTCAAGACATGTTAAGACTCTGTATGCGACATTAGCTACATGAACAGCACGTTAGAATAATGTAGGACGCGTTACAACTCCTAAGAACACCTTACATCACCGTACGAAACTTTAAATCTCTATAATAAACCAATTGAATTCGTCCGTGTCTTTTGAACGTCATACGGCAACCTAACGCATCTTATGACTCTTTATCCCATATTAGCACCTTGAAAAGCATGTTAGTATAATGTATGACGCCTTACAACTCCTAACAACACGTTACAACACCATACGAAACCTTAAAACTCCATAATAAACCTAATGAATTCGTCCTAGTCCTTTGAACGTCATACGACAACTTAACGCATCGTACGACTTTTTATCCCATATTAGCACCTTGAAAAGCACGTTAGTATAATGTACGACACCTTACAACTCCTAACAACACCTTACAACACCGTATGAAACCTTAAAACTCCATAATAAACCTAATGAATTCGTCTGAGTCCTTTGAACACCGTACGACAACTTAGGACATCTTATGACTCTATATGCACATTAGCACCTTGAAAAGCATGTTAGTATAATTAGGACGCCTTACATTTCCTAACAACACCTTAAAACACCGAACGAAACCTTAAAAATTCATAATAAACCTAATGAAATCGTCGAAGTCCTTTGAAAATCGTACGAAAACTCAAGACATGTTAAGACTCTGTATGCGACATTAGCTACATGAAAAGTACGTTAGAATAATGTAAGACGCGATACAACTCCTAAGAACACCTTACATCACCGTACGAAACTTTAAAACTCTATAATAAACCAAATGAATTCGTCCGAGTCCTTTGAACGTCATACGGCAACTTAACGCATCTTACGACTCTTTATCCCATATTAGCACCTTGAAAAGCACGTTAGTATAATGTATGACCCCTTACAACTCCTAACAACACGTTACAACACCGTACGAAACCTTAAAACTCCATAATAAACCTAATGAATTCGTCCTAGTCCTTTGAACGTCATACGGGAAATTAACGCATCGTACGACTTTTTATCCCATATTTGCACCTTGAAAAGCACGTTAGTATAATGTACGAAGCCTTACAACTCCTAACAAAACCTTACAACACCGTAGGAAACCTTAAAATTCCACAATAAACCTAACGAATTCGTCTGAGTCCTTTGAACGTCATCCGGCAACTTAACGCATCGTACGACCTTTTATCCCATATTAACACCTTGAAAAGCACGTTAGTTTAATGTACGACGCCTTACAACTCCTAACAACACCTTTCAACACCGTACGAAACCTTAAAACTCCATAATAAACCTAATGAATTCTTCTGAGTCCATTAACATCGTACGGCAACTTAGGTAATCTTATGACTCTATATGCACATTAGTACCTTGAAAAGCATGTTAGTATAATTAGGACGCCTTACAATTCCCAACAACACCTTAAAACACCGTACGAAACCTTAAAACTTCATAATAAACCTAATGAAATCCTCGAAGTCCTTTGAACATCGTACGGCAACTCAAGACATGTTAAGACTCTGTCTGCGACATTAGCTACATGAAAAGCACGTTAGAATAATGTAGGACGCGTTACAACTCCTAAGAACACCTTACATCACCGTACGAAACTTTAAATCTCTATAATAAACCAATTGAATTCGTCCGAGTCTTTTGAACGTCATACGGCAACCTAACGCATATTATGACTCTTTATCCCATATTAGCACCTTGAAAAGCATGTTAGTATAATGTATGACGCCTTACAACTCCTAACAACACGTTACAACACCATACGAAACCTTAAAACTCCATAATAAACCTAATGAATTCGTCCTAGTCCTTTGAACGTCATACGGCAACTTAACGCATCGTACGACTTTTTATCCCATATTAGCACCTTGAAAAGCACGTTAGTATAATGTACGACACGTTACAACTCCTAACAACACCTTACAACACCGTATGAAACCTTAAAACTCCATAATAAACCTAATGAATTCGTCTGAGTCCTTTGAACATCGTACGGCAACTTAGGACATCTTATGACTCTATATGCACATTAGCACCTTTAAAAGCATGTTAGTATAATTAGGACGCCTTACATTTCCTAACAACACCTTAAAACACCGAACGAAACCTTAAAAATACATAATAAACCTAATGAAATCGTCGAAGTCCTTTGAAAATCGTACGACAACTCAAGACATGTTAAGACTCTGTATGCGACATTAGCTACATGAAAAGCACGTTAGAATAATGTAAGACGCGATACAACTCCTAAGAACACCTTACATCACCGTACGAAACTTTAAAACTCTATAATAAACCAAATGAATTCGTCCGAGTCCTTTGAACGTCATACGGCAACTTAACGCATCTTACGACTCTTTATCCCATATTAGCACCTTGAAAAGCACGTTAGTATAATGTACGACACGTTACAACTCCTAACAACACCTTACAACACCGTATGAAACCTTAAAACTCCATAATAAACCTAATGAATTCGTCTGAGTCCTTTGAACATCGTACGGCAACTTAGGACATCTTATGACTCTATATGCACATTAGCACCTTTAAAAGCATGTTAGTATAATTAGGACGCCTTACATTTCCTAACAACACCTTAAAACACCGAACGAAACCTTAAAAATACATAATAAACCTAATGAAATCGTCGAAGTCCTTTGAAAATCGTACGACAACTCAAGACATGTTAAGACTCTGTATGCGACATTAGCTACATGAAAAGCACGTTAGAATAATGTAAGACGCGATACAACTCCTAAGAACACCTTACATCACCGTACGAAACTTTAAAACTCTATAATAAACCAAATGAATTCGTCCGAGTCCTTTGAACGTCATACGGCAACTTAACGCATCTTACGACTCTTTATCCCATATTAGCACCTTGAAAAGCACGTTAGTATAATGTATGACCCCTTACAACTCCTAACAACACGTTACAACACCGTACGAAACCTTAAAACTCCATAATAAACCTAATGAATTCGTCCTAGTCCTTTGAACGTCATACGGGAAATTAACGCATCGTACGACTTTTTATCCCATATTTGCACCTTGAAAAGCACGTTAGTATAATGTACGAAGCCTTACAACTCCTATCAAAACCTTACAACACCGTAGGAAACCTTAAAATTCCACAATAAACCTAACGAATTCGTCTGAGTCCATTGAACGTCATCCGGCAACTTAACGCATCGTATGACTTTTTATCCCATATTAACACCTTGAAAAGCACGTTAGTTTAATGTACGAGGCCTTACAACTCCAAACAACACCTTTCAACACCGTACGAAACCTTAAAACTCCATAATAAACCTAATGAATTCGTCTGAGTCCTTTAACATCGTACGGCAACTTAGGTAATCTTATGACTCTATATGCACATTAGTACCTTGAAAAGCACGTTAGTATAATTAGGACGCCTTACAATTCCCAACAACACCTTAAAACACCGTACGAAACCTTAAAACTTCATAATAAACCTAATGAAATCCTCGAAGTCCTTTGAACATCGTTCGGCAACTCAAGACATGTTAAGACTCTGTATGCGACATTAGCTACATGAACAGCACGTTAGAATAATGTAGGACGCGTTACAACTCCTAAGAACACCTTACATCACCGTACGAAACTTTAAATCTCTATAATAAACCAATTGAATTCGTCCGTGTCTTTTGAACGTCATACGGCAACCTAACGCATCTTATGACTCTTTATCCCATATTAGCACCTTGAAAAGCATGTTAGTATAATGTATGACGCCTTACAACTCCTAACAACACGTTACAACACCATACGAAACCTTAAAACTCCATAATAAACCTAATGAATTCGTCCTAGTCCTTTGAACGTCATACGACAACTTAACGCATCGTACGACTTTTTATCCCATATTAGCACCTTGAAAAGCACGTTAGTATAATGTACGACACCTTACAACTCCTAACAACACCTTACAACACCGTATGAAACCTTAAAACTCCATAATAAACCTAATGAATTCGTCTGAGTCCTTTGAACACCGTACGACAACTTAGGACATCTTATGACTCTATATGCACATTAGCACCTTGAAAAGCATGTTAGTATAATTAGGACGCCTTACATTTCCTAACAACACCTTAAAACACCGAACGAAACCTTAAAAATTCATAATAAACCTAATGAAATCGTCGAAGTCCTTTGAAAATCGTACGAAAACTCAAGACATGTTAAGACTCTGTATGCGACATTAGCTACATGAAAAGTACGTTAGAATAATGTAAGACGCGATACAACTCCTAAGAACACCTTACATCACCGTACGAAACTTTAAAACTCTATAATAAACCAAATGAATTCGTCCGAGTCCTTTGAACGTCATACGGCAACTTAACGCATCTTACGACTCTTTATCCCATATTAGCACCTTGAAAAGCACGTTAGTTTAATGTATGACCCCTTACAACTCCTAACAACACGTTACAACACCGTACGAAACCTTAAAACTCCATAATAAACCTAATGAATTCGTTCTAGTCCTTTGGACGTCATACGACAACTTAACTGTTGGGGTTATTTGAAGATGTCACTTTCCAAATATAAGCGAGTGAAGATATCGAGCATCATCACGAGCAAGCACGGGTGAAGACGTTCATTAATTGTATTTGTCTTAGAATATTTGTGTAATCGTTTCGTGCTTAAATGCGCGTTTGTGCTTAATTGCACGTGTTTAGGTTACATTGTAAGGTGAATGGTATAGACTATAAATACCATCACCTAGGTCATTTCTTAAGGAGTTGCCTACATTTCATTCAATATCCCTTGTAACCTCTCTATTGATCTAATACAATTCACCTATTCATATTATCATAATCTTCATCATACTTTGCATTGATCTTCATGAACATTCAAGCATCAATACGTGATCGGTGAGTTTCCGCATCACTGATTGCAAACAACATCACCAAACAATCTCAGATCTAGATCCTAGCTCGGTTCGTCTAGAACTATCAATTGGTATCAGAGCTTTCGGTATTGTGTTCTTCGCTGTTCTTAAGCAAAAACACATCAAAAATTGCTCAAAGACAATGATCTGAATGAATTGTTCGTGTTTTTAGGTGTGATTCATCATCATAATCACTCCAATACACAACGATTGTGCAGATTTCATCAGATCATCATCAGATCTGAAAAATTAAGAAACTACTGTTCGATCGAATTTTTCATAAATTCATCAAAAATTGGACATGTTTCAGATTGATTGATATAAGGGATTGTTAATCGGAGTGTTTCACAGCTTGTGTGTGAATTCTGGACAAATTGGACAAGTTTTAGACAAAACCCAGAAAATTCTCATGGAGAAAATGATGAACAGTATGAACTTGGTTGAAGATTAACTGACACCAAATGGAGTTGGAAACAAAAAGGAATCGTTGAAGGAATTTTTAAAAACATTTTCAAAAATCAAACAATGATGGCAGTGCAAGAAACAACCGATGTTTCATTTCGTCTGTTTAGATTAAGTATATTGCATGCACTCTTTATACGTTGATAATATATCTGCCATTTTCTTTTCATTAAACTTTCAATTTTCTTAGAAATTTAAAAGTTTAGGGGGAGAAAACCATTGAAATTAAAAAAAAATGATAAAATCAGAAAAATCCAAAAATATGTTGAATCTACTTGCACGTACATGAGAAATGATAGCTACACTAGAGTTGTTCAACGCATCATTTTAAACAATAAAGACTGAAGCGTGAAAATTGATGTGCGAGACAGCTCAGACAATTATACTGAAAAAGTATATTCTTTGATGATTTAACTAAATTCTAATGAGTTTTTGTGGTTGAAACATCTTAGTGCATGTGAAACGTTTATACAAATCAAATAGATATCTCGTGAAGCATCTAAATTACATCGGGTAACGATGCAATCCATTCAGTGTGATGAACCGCATCGTGAGCTTCTTTGTTGTGGTACCCACAGACCTGAAGTCTCACACGAAGTCTCTTTTGAGCTTCAAGGTGCAGCAAAAGATTCCCAAAGATGGAACAAAAAGAGTCCCAAATATGGACCGTCACCAAACAAATTCCAAAATGGAATTCAGAAGATTCCCAAGGGGAACATAGGCAAAAAGAAAAATTCCAAAAAGGAATTCAAAAGAAGTCCCAAAGTGGACCAAATCCAAATAGAACCCAAATTCCACACTGTTTATGATTGTAAGTGACCTGACGTGTTGAGATGTTTTCAGGATATTTAGATGAGGTGTATAAGTTTCTAATGTGCAAAGTATGGGTCACTCAAAACTTATTCCTAATTAACCTAATTGATCATCAAGAATAGAATAAGTAAGTGTGTCACTTCGAGCTAATTGATTTGTTCAACAATTCATCACTCAATTACTTCACAATTCAAATGTCTATTCTCAAAAACTGCAAAACATGTGTTGGATAAATTGCTAGTATGATCTCATTGCAGGTTAAAGATTCAGAATGTAAAGAGAAAATTCCAAAAATTATCAAAAACATTGAAAAATTCAAAAACACCAAAAGAATTGTCATCTTAATCTTCTTCTTTTGTGTTGGCAGTTTAACATATGTTATTGATGTAGGAGTTGTTTCAGAAGCAATATCTCATCCGATTGAGAACTTAATCTTTACATTGATGATAAATGCACATTATTGCCTGAGTTTTAATGTTTTTCTTTGAGTTGCAGGAACTGTTTCCATTGCAGAACAAGCTTCCACGCTACTTGATGATGTTCCTGTTCAAGCCTGATTCCAGTCCAAAGATCTCCAAGTCAGATTGCTGAGTTTTAAGAATCCTCCTCTTAATATCTCATACACAGATCTCATTAACCTCTAAAGCAAAAGTTAAGGGAGAGTATTCTAAGTCAAAGAAGTCTTCTCATTCTACTTCAACCGTTAAAAAGATCCCGTTGCTGATATATAGATTCACCGGAATCTACTCTCTGCTTATTTCTTTCCATAACCTTTGATGTTACTCAAAAGGGAGAGAAGGATGCAGATTGCTTATTGAAAAACAGATTTTTGGCAGCATCATCTTAGGGGGAGTACTATTGGGTCCTCTTGAAGATAATGCATACCAAAACTTTAAGTTGCTCTCTATGATCGTCACATGAAGATTTAAGCTGATATGTCAGATTTGTAAAGTGTCATCTTAGGGGGAGTACTGTTGGGGTTATTTGAAGATGTCACTTTCCAAATATAAGCGAGTGAAGATATCGAGCATCATCACGAGCAAGCACGGGTGAAGACGTTCATTAATTGTATTTGTCTTAGAATATTTGTGTAATCGTTTCGTGCTTAAATGCGCGTTTGTGCTTAATTGCACGTGTTTAGGTTACATTGTAAGGTGAATGGTATAGACTATAAATACCATCACCTAGGTCATTTCTTAAGGAGTTGCCTACATTTCATTCAATATCCCTTGTAACCTCTCTATTGATCTAATACAATTCACCTATTCATATTATCATAATCTTCATCATACTTTGCATTGATCTTCATGAACATTCAAGCATCAATACGTGATCGGTGAGTTTCCGCATCACTGATTGCAAACAACATCACCAAACAATCTCAGATCTAGATCCTAGCTCGGTTCGTCTAGAACTATCAATTGGTATCAGAGCTTTCGGTATTGTGTTCTTCGCTGTTCTTAAGCAAAAACACATCAAAAATTGCTCAAAGACAATGATCTGAATGAATTGTTCGTGTTTTTAGGTGTGATTCATCATCATAATCACTCCAATACACAACGATTGTGCAGATTTCATCAGATCATCATCAGATCTGAAAAATTAAGAAACTACTGTTCGATCGAATTTTTCATAAATTCATCAAAAATTGGACATGTTTCAGATTGATTGATATAAGGGATTGTTAATCGGAGTGTTTCACAGCTTGTGTGTGAATTCTGGACAAATTGGACAAGTTTTAGACAAAACCCAGAAAATTCTCATGGAGAAAATGATGAACAGTATGAACTTGGTTGAAGATTAACTGACACCAAATGGAGTTGGAAACAAAAAGGAATCGTTGAAGGAATTTTTAAAAACATTTTCAAAAATCAAACAATGATGGCAGTGCAAGAAACAACCGATGTTTCATTTCGTCTGTTTAGATTAAGTATATTGCATGCACTCTTTATACGTTGATAATATATCTGCCATTTTCTTTTCATTAAACTTTCAATTTTCTTAGAAATTTAAAAGTTTAGGGGGAGAAAACCATTGAAATTAAAAAAAAATGATAAAATCAGAAAAATCCAAAAATATGTTGAATCTACTTGCACGTACATGAGAAATGATAGCTACACTAGAGTTGTTCAACGCATCATTTTAAACAATAAAGACTGAAGCGTGAAAATTGATGTGCGAGACAGCTCAGACAATTATACTGAAAAAGTATATTCTTTGATGATTTAACTAAATTCTAATGAGTTTTTGTGGTTGAAACATCTTAGTGCATGTGAAACGTTTATACAAATCAAATAGATATCTCGTGAAGCATCTAAATTACATCGGGTAACGATGCAATCCATTCAGTGTGATGAACCGCATCGTGAGCTTCTTTGTTGTGGTACCCACAGACCTGAAGTCTCACACGAAGTCTCTTTTGAGCTTCAAGGTGCAGCAAAAGATTCCCAAAGATGGAACAAAAAGAGTCCCAAATATGGACCGTCACCAAACAAATTCCAAAATGGAATTCAGAAGATTCCCAAGGGGAACATAGGCAAAAAGAAAAATTCCAAAAAGGAATTCAAAAGAAGTCCCAAAGTGGACCAAATCCAAATAGAACCCAAATTCCACACTGTTTATGATTGTAAGTGACCTGACGTGTTGAGATGTTTTCAGGATATTTAGATGAGGTGTATAAGTTTCTAATGTGCAAAGTATGGGTCACTCAAAACTTATTCCTAATTAACCTAATTGATCATCAAGAATAGAATAAGTAAGTGTGTCACTTCGAGCTAATTGATTTGTTCAACAATTCATCACTCAATTACTTCACAATTCAAATGTCTATTCTCAAAAACTGCAAAACATGTGTTGGATAAATTGCTAGTATGATCTCATTGCAGGTTAAAGATTCAGAATGTAAAGAGAAAATTCCAAAAATTATCAAAAACATTGAAAAATTCAAAAACACCAAAAGAATTGTCATCTTAATCTTCTTCTTTTGTGTTGGCAGTTTAACATATGTTATTGATGTAGGAGTTGTTTCAGAAGCAATATCTCATCCGATTGAGAACTTAATCTTTACATTGATGATAAATGCACATTATTGCCTGAGTTTTAATGTTTTTCTTTGAGTTGCAGGAACTGTTTCCATTGCAGAACAAGCTTCCACGCTACTTGATGATGTTCCTGTTCAAGCCTGATTCCAGTCCAAAGATCTCCAAGTCAGATTGCTGAGTTTTAAGAATCCTCCTCTTAATATCTCATACACAGATCTCATTAACCTCTAAAGCAAAAGTTAAGGGAGAGTATTCTAAGTCAAAGAAGTCTTCTCATTCTACTTCAACCGTTAAAAAGATCCCGTTGCTGATATATAGATTCACCGGAATCTACTCTCTGCTTATTTCTTTCCATAACCTTTGATGTTACTCAAAAGGGAGAGAAGGATGCAGATTGCTTATTGAAAAACAGATTTTTGGCAGCATCATCTTAGGGGGAGTACTATTGGGTCCTCTTGAAGATAATGCATACCAAAACTTTAAGTTGCTCTCTATGATCGTCACATGAAGATTTAAGCTGATATGTCAGATTTGTAAAGTGTCATCTTAGGGGGAGTACTGTTGGGGTTATTTGAAGATGTCACTTTCCAAATATAAGCGAGTGAAGATATCGAGCATCATCACGAGCAAGCACGGGTGAAGACGTTCATTAATTGTATTTGTCTTAGAATATTTGTGTAATCGTTTCGTGCTTAAATGCGCGTTTGTGCTTAATTGCACGTGTTTAGGTTACATTGTAAGGTGAATGGTATAGACTATAAATACCATCACCTAGGTCATTTCTTAAGGAGTTGCCTACATTTCATTCAATATCCCTTGTAACCTCTCTATTGATCTAATACAATTCACCTATTCATATTATCATAATCTTCATCATACTTTGCATTGATCTTCATGAACATTCAAGCATCAATACGTGATCGGTGAGTTTCCGCATCACTGATTGCAAACAACATCACCAAACAATCTCAGATCTAGATCCTAGCTCGGTTCGTCTAGAACTATCATTAACGCATCTTACGACTCTTTATCCCATATTAGCACCTTGAAAAGCACATGAGTATAATGTATGACGCTTTACAACTCCTAACAACACGTTACAACACAATACGAAACCTTAAAACTGCATAATAAACCTAATGAGTTCGTCCTAGTCCTTTGAACGTCATACGGCAACTTAACGCATCGTATGAATTTTTATCCCATATTAGCACCTTGAAAAGCATGTTAGTATAATGTACGACGCCTTACAACTCCTAACAACACCTTACTACACCGTACGAAACCTTAAAACTCCATAATAAACCTAATGAATTCGTCTGAATCCTTTGAACATCGTACGACAACTTAGGACATCTTATGACTCTATATGCACATTAGCACCTTGAAAAGCATGTTAGTATAATTAGGACGCCTTACATTTCCTAACAACACCTTAAAACACCGAACGAAACCTTAAAAATTCATAATAAACCTAATGAAATCGTCGAAGTCCTTCGAAAATCGTACGACAACTCAAGACATGTTAAGACTCTGAATGCGACATTAGCTACATGAAAAGCACGTTAGAATAATGTAAGACGCGATACAACTCCTAAGAACACCTTACATCACCGTACGAAACTTTAAAACTCTATAATAAACCAAATGAATTCGTCCGAGTCCTTTGAACGTCATACGGCAACTTAACGCATCTTACGACTCTTTATCCCATATTAGCACCTTGAAAAGCACGTTAGTATAATGTATGACCCCTTACAACTCCTAACAACACGTTACAACACCGTACGAAACCTTAAAACTCCATAATAAACCTAATGAATTCGTCCTAGTCCTTTGGACGTCATACGACAACTTAACGCATCTTACGACTCTTTATCCCATATTAGCACCTTGAAAAGCACATTAGTATAATGTATGACGCTTTACAACACCTAACAACACGTTACAACACAGTACGAAACCTTAAAACTCCATAATAAACCTAATGAGTTCGTCCTAGTCCTTTGAACGTCATACGGCAACTTAACGCATCGTACTAATTTTTATCCCATATTAGCACCTTGAAAAGCATGTTAGTATAATGTACGACGCCTTACAACTCCTAACAACACCTTACTACACCGTACGAAACCTTAAAACTCCATAATAAACCTAATGAATTCGTCTGAGTCCTTTGAACATCGTACGACAACGTAGGACATCTTATGACTCTATATACACATTAGCACCTTGAAAAGCATGTTAGTATAATTAGGACGCCTCATAATTCCTAACAACACCTTAAAACACCGTACGAAACCTTAAAAATTCATAATAAACCTAATGAAATCGTCGAAGTCCTTTGAAAATCGTACGACAACTCAAGACATGTTAAGACTCTGTATGCGACATTAGCTACATGAAAAGCACGTTAGAATAATGTAAGACGCGATACAACTCCTAAGAACACCTTACATCACTGTACGAAACTTTAAAACTCTATAATAAACCAAATGAATTCGTCTGAGTCCTTTGAACGTCATTCGGCAACGTAACGCATCTTACGACTCTTTATCCCATATTAGCACCTTGAAAAGCACGTTAGAATAATGTATGACCCCTTACAACTCCTAACAACACGTTTCAACACCGTACGAAACCTTAAAACTCCATAATAAACCTAATGAATTCGTCCTAGTCCTTTGAACGTCATACGAGAACTTAACGCATCGTACGACTTTTATACCATATTAGCACCATGAAAATCACGTTAGTATAATGTACGAAGCCTTAAAACTCCTAACAAAACCTTACAACACCGTATGAAACCTTAAAATTCCACAATAAACCTAACGAATTCGTCTGAGTCCTTTGAACGTCATCCGGCAACTTAACGCATCGTACGACTTTTTATCCCATATTAACACCTTGAAAAGCACGTTAGTTTAATGTACGACGCCTTACAACTCCTAACAACACCTTTCAACATCGTACGAAACCTTAAAACTCCATAATAAACCTAATGAATTCGTCTGAGTCCTTTAACATCGTACAACAACTTAGGTAATCTTATGACTCTATATGCACATTAGTACCTTGAAAAGCATGTTAGTATAATTAGGACGCCTTACAATTCCCAACAACACCTTAAAACACCGTACGAAACCTTAAAACTTCATAATAAACCTAATGAAATCCTCGAAGTCCTTTGAACATCGTACGGCAACTCAAGACATGTTAAGACTCTGTATGCGACATTAGCTACATGACACGTTAGAATAATGTAGGACGCGTTACAACTCCTAAGAACACCTTACATCACCGTACGAAACTTTAAATCTCTATAATAAACCAATTGAATTCGTCCGAGTCTTTTGAACGTCATACGGCAACCTAACGCATCTTATGACTCTTTATCCCATATTAGCACCTTGAAAAGCATGTTAGTATAATGTATGACGCCTTAAAACTCCTAACAACACGTTACAACACCATACGAAACCTTAAAACTCCATAATAAACCTAATGAATTCGTCCTAGTCCTTTGAACGTCATACGGCAACTTAACGCATCGTACGACTTTTTATCCCATATTAGCACCTTGAAAAGCACGTTAGTATAATGTACGACACCTTACAACTCCTAACAACACCTTACAACACCGTATGAAACCTTAAAACTCCATAATAAACCTAATGAATTCGTCTGAGTCCTTTGAACATCGTACGACAACTTAGGACATCTTATGACTCTATATGCACATTAGCACCTTGAAAAGCATGTTAGTATAATTAGGACGCCTTACATTTCCTAACAACACCTTAAAACACCGAATGAAACCTTAAAAATTCATAATAAACCCAAAGTAATCGTCGAAGTCCTTTGAAAATTGTACGACAACTCAAGACATGTTAAGACTCTGTATGCGACATTAGCTACATGAAAAGCACGTTAGAATAATGTAAGACACGATACAACTCCTAAGAACACCTTACATCACCGTACGAAACTTTAAAACTCTATAATAAACCAAATGAATTCGTCCGAGTCCTTTGAACGTCATACGGCAACTTAACGCATCTTACGACTCTTTATCCCATATTAGCACCTTGAAAAGCACGTTAGTATAATGTATGACCCCTTACAACTCCTAACAACACGTTACAACACCGTACGAAACCTTAAAACTCCATAATAAACCTAATGAATTCGTCCTAGTCCTTTGAACGTCATACGGGAAATTAACGCATCGTACGACTTTTTATCCCATATTTGCACCTTGAAAAGCACGTTAGTATAATGTACGAAGCCTTACAACTCCTAACAAAACCTTACAACACCGTAGGAAACCTTAAAATTCCACAATAAACCTAACGAATTCGTCTGAGTCCTTTGAACGTCATCCGGCAACTTAACGCATCGTACGACTTTTTATCCCATATTAACACTTTGAAAAGCACGTTAGTTTAATGTACGACGCCTTACAACTCCTAACAACACCTTTCAACATCGTACGAAACCTTAAAACTCCATAATAAACCTAATGAATTTGTCTGAGTCCTTTAACATCGTACGGCAACTTAGGTAATCTTATGACTCTATATGCACATTAGTACCTTGAAAAGCATGTTAGTATAATTAGGACGCCTTACAATTCCCAACAACACCTTAAAACACCGTACGAAACCTTAAAACTTCATAATAAACCAAATGAAATCCTCGAAGTCCTTTGAACATCGTACGGCAACTCAAGACATGTTAAGACTCTGTATGCGACATTAGCTACATGAAAAGCACGTTAGAATAATGTAGGACGCGTTACAACTCCTAAGAACACCTTATATCACCGTACGAAACTTTAAATCTCTATAATAAACCAATTGAATTCGTCCGAGTCTTTTGAACGTCATACGGCAACCTAACGCATCTTATGACTCTTTATCTCATATTAGCACCTTGAAAAGCATGTTAGTATAATGTATGACGCCTTACAACTCCTAACAACACGTTACAACACCATACGAAACCTTAAAACTCCATAATAAACCTAATGAATTCGTCCTAGTCCTTTGAACGTCATACGGCAACTTAACGCATCGTACGACTTTTTATCCCATATTAGCACCTTGAAAAGCACGTTAGTATAATGTACGACACCTTACAACTCCTAACAACACCTTACAACACCGTATGAAACCTTAAAACTCCATAATAAACCTAATGAATTCGTCTGAGTCCTTTGAACATCGTACGACAACTAAGGACATCTTATGACTCTATATGCACATTAGCACCTTGAAAAGCATGTTAGTATAATTAGGACGCCTTACATTTCCTAACAACACCTTAAAACACAGAACGAAACCTTAAAGTTTCATAATAAACTTTATGAAATCGTCGAAGTCCTTTGAAAATCGTACGACAACTCAAGACATGTTAAGACTCTGTATGCGACATTAGCTACATGAAAAGCACGTTAGAATAATGTAAGACGCGATACAACTCCTAAGAACACCTTACATCACCGTACCAAACTTTAAAACTCTATAATAAACCAAATGAATTCATCCGAGTCCTTTGAACGTCATACGGCAACCTAACGCATCTTATGACTCTTTATCCCATATTAGCACCTTGAAAAGCACGTTAGTATAATGTATGACCCCTTACAACTCCTAACAACACGTTACAACACCGTACGAAACCTTAAAACTCCATAATAAACCTAATGAATTCGTCCTAGTCCTTTGAACGTCATACGTGAACTTAACGCATCGTACGACTTTTTATCCCATATTTGCACCTTGAAAAGCACGTTAGTATAATGTACGAAGCCTTACAACTCCTAACAAAACCTTACAACACCGTAGGAAACCTTAAAATTCCACAATAAACCTAACGAATTCTTCTGAGTCCTTTGAACGTCATCCGGCAACTTAACGCATCGTACGACTTTTTATCCCATATTAACACCTTGAAAAGCACGTTAGTGTAATGTACGACGCCTTACAACTCCTAACAACACCTTTCAACACCGTACGAAACCTTAAAACTCCAAAATAAACCTAATGAATTCGTCTGAGTCCTTTAACATCGTACGGCAACTTAGGTAATCTTATGACTCTATATGCACATTAGTACCTTGAAAAGCATGTTAGTATAATTAGGACGCCTTACAATTCCCAACAACACCTTAAACACCGTACGAAACCTTAAAACTTCATAATAAACCTAATGAAATCCTCGAAGTCCTTTGAACATCGTACGGCAACTCAAGACATGTTAAGACTCTGTATGCGACATTAGCTACATGAAAAGCACGTTAGAATAATGTAGGACGCGATAAAACTCCTAAGAACACCTTACATCACCGTACGAAACTTTAAATCTCTATAATAAACCAATTGAATTCATCCGAGTCTTTTGAACGTCATACGGCAACCTAACGCGTCTTATGACTCTTTATCCCATATTAGCACCTTGAAAAGCATGTTAGTATAATGTATGACGCCTTACAACTCCTAACAACACGTTACAACACCATACGAAACCTTAAAACTCCGTAATAAACCTAATGAATTCGTCCTAGTCCTTTGAACGTCATACGGCAACTTAACGCATCGTACGACTTTTTATCCCATATTAGCACCTTGAAAAGCACGTTAGTATAATGTACGACACCTTACAACTCCTAACAACACCTTACAACACCGTATGAAACCTTAAAACTCCATAATAAACCTAATGAATTCGTCCGAGTCCTTTGAACGTCATACGGCAACTTAACGCATCGTACGACTTTTTATCCCATATTAACACCTTGAAAAGCACGTTAGTGTAATGTACGACGCCTTACAACTCCTAACAACACCTTTCAACACCGTATGAAACCTTAAAACTCCATAATAAACCTAATGAATTCGTCTGAGTCCTTTAACATCGTACGACAACTTAGGACATCTTATGACTCTATATGCACATTAGCACCTTGAAAAGCATGTTAGTATAATTAGGACGCCTTACAATTCCTAACAACACCTTAAAACACCGTATGAAACCTTAAAAATTCATACTAAACCTAATGA
This sequence comes from Tagetes erecta, assembly GCA_030867185.1. Lineage (NCBI taxonomy): Eukaryota > Viridiplantae > Streptophyta > Magnoliopsida > Asterales > Asteraceae > Tagetes > Tagetes erecta. The sequence continues at coordinate 28,870,484 of CM061493.1, read as the reverse complement.
AATTGTCGAAGTCCTTAGAAAATCGTACGACAACTCAAGACATGTTAAAACTCTGTATGCGACATTAGCTACATGAAAAGCACGTTAGAATAATGTAGGACGCGTTACAACTCCTAAGAACACCTTACATCACCGTACGAAACTTTAAACTCTATAATAAACCAAATGAATTCGTCCGAGTCCTTTGAACGTCATACGGCAACCTAACACATCTTATGAGTCGTTATCCCATATTAGCACCTTGAAAAGCACGTTAGTATAACGTATGACGCCTTACAACTCCTATCAACACGTTACAACACCATACGAAACCTTAAAACTCGATAATAAACCTAATGAATTCGTCCTAGTCCTTTGAACGTCATACGGCAACATAACGGATCGTACGACTTTTTATCCCATATCAGTACCTTGAAAAGCACGTTAGTATAATGTACGACACCTTACAACTCCTAACAACACCATACAACACCGTATGAAATTTTAAAGCTCCATAATAAATCTAATGAATTCGTCCGAGTCCTTTGAACGTCATACGGAAACTTAACGCATCGTACGACTTTTTATCCCATATTAACACCTTGAAAAGCACGTTAGTGTAATGTACGACGCCTTACAACTCCTAACAACACCTTTCAACACTGTACGAAACCTTAAAACTCCATAATAAACCTAATGAATTCGTCTGAGTCCTTTATCATCGTACGACAACTTAGGACATCTTATGACTCTATATGCACATTAGCACCTTGAAAAGCATGTTAGTATAGTTAGGACGCCTTACAATTCCTAACAACAACTTAAAACACCGTACGAAACCTTAAAACTTCATAATAAACCTAATGAAATCGTCGAAGTCCTTTGAACATCGTACGGCAACTCAAGACATGTTAAGACTCTTTATGCGACATTAGCTACATGAAAAGCACGTTAGAATAATGTAGGACATGTTACAACTCCTAAGAACACCTTACATCACCGTACGAAACTTTAAATCTCTATAATAAACCAATTGAATTAGTCAGAGTCTTTTGAACGTCATACGGCAACCTAACGCATCTTATGACTCTTTATCCCATATTAGCACCTTGAAAAGCATGTTAGTATAATGTATGACGCCTTACAACTCCTAACAACACGTTACAACACCATACGAAACCTTAAAACTCCGTAATAAACCTAATGAATTCGTCCTAGTCCTTTGGACGTCATACGGCAACTTAACGCATCGTACGACTTTTTTCCCTTATTAGCACCTTGAAAAGCACGTTAGTATAATGTACGACACCTTACAACTCCTAACAACACCTTACAACACCGTATGAAACCTTAAAACTCCATAATAAACCTAATGAATTCGTCCGAGTCCTTTGAACGTCATACGGAAACTTAACGCATTGTACGACTTTTTATCCCATATTAACACCTTGAAAAGCACGTTAGTGTAATGTACGACGCCTTACAACTCCTAACAACACCTTTCAACACCGTATGAAACCTTAAAACTCCATAATAAACCTCATGAATTCGTCTGAGTCCTTTAACATCGTACGACAACTTTGGACATCTTATGACTATATATGCACATTAGCACCTTGAAAAGCATGTTAGTATAGTTAGGACGCCTTACAATTCCTAACAACACCTTAAAACACCGTACGAAACCTTAAAAATTCATAATAAACCTAATGAAATCGTCGAAGTCCTTTGAAAATCGTACGACAACTCAAGACATGTTAAGACTCTGTATGCGACATTCGCTACATGAAAAGCACGTTAGAATAATGTAGGACGCGTTACAACTCTTAAGAACACCTTACATCACCGTACGAAACTTTAAACTCTATAATAAACCAAATGAATTCGTCCGAGTCCTTTGAACGTCATACGGCAACCTAACACATCTTATGAGTCTTTATCCCATATTAGCACCTTGAAAAGCACGTTAGTATAACGTATGACGCCTTACAACTCCTATCAACACGTTACAACACCATACGAAACCTTAAAACTCGATAATAAACCTAATGAATTCGTCCTAGTCCTTTGAACGTCATACGGCAACATAACGGATCGTACGACTTTTTATCCCATATCAGTACCTTGAAAAGCACGTTAGTATAATGTACGACACCTTACAACTCCTAACAACACCATACAACACCGTATGAAATTTTAAAGCTCCATAATAAATCTAATGAATTCGTCCGAGTCCTTTGAACGTCATACGGAAACTTAACGCATCGTACGACTTTTTATCCCATATTAACACCTTGAAAAGCACGTTAGTGTAATGTACGACGCCTTACAACTCCTAACAACACCTTTCAACACTGTACGAAACCTTAAAACTCCATAATAAACCTAATGAATTCGTCTGAGTCCTTTATCATCGTACGACAACTTAGGACATCTTATGACTCTATATGCACATTAGCACCTTGAAAAGCATGTTAGTATAGTTAGGACGCCTTACAATTCCTAACAACAACTTAAAACACCGTACGAAACCTTAAAACTTCATAATAAACCTAATGAAATCGTCGAAGTCCTTTGAACATCGTACGGCAACTCAAGACATGTTAAGACTCTTTATGCGACATTAGCTACATGAAAAGCACGTTAGAATAATGTAGGACATGTTACAACTCCTAAGAACACCTTACATCACCGTACGAAACTTTAAATCTCTATAATAAACCAATTGAATTAGTCAGAGTCTTTTGAACGTCATACGGCAACCTAACGCATCTTATGACTCTTTATCCCATATTAGCACCTTGAAAAGCATGTTAGTATAATGTATGACGCCTTACAACTCCTAACAACACGTTACAACACCATACGAAACCTTAAAACTCCGTAATAAACCTAATGAATTCGTCCTAGTCCTTTGGACGTCATACGGCAACTTAACGCATCGTACGACTTTTTATCCCTTATTAGCACCTTGAAAAGCACGTTAGTATAATGTACGACACCTTACAACTCCTAACAACACCTTACAACACCGTATGAAACCTTAAAACTCCATAATAAACCTAATGAATTCGTCCGAGTCCTTTGAACGTCATACGGAAACTTAACGCATTGTACGACTTTTTATCCCATATTAACACCTTGAAAAGCACGTTAGTGTAATGTACGACGCCTTACAACTCCTAACAACACCTTTCAACACCGTATGAAACCTTAAAACTCCATAATAAACCTCATGAATTCGTCTGAGTCCTTTAACATCGTACGACAACTTTGGACATCTTATGACTATATATGCACATTAGCACCTTGAAAAGCATGTTAGTATAGTTAGGACGCCTTACAATTCCTAACAACACCTTAAAACACCGTACGAAACCTTAAAAATTCATAATAAACCTAATGAAATCGTCGAAGTCCTTTGAAAATCGTACGACAACTCAAGACATGTTAAGACTCTGTATGCGACATTAGCTACATGAAAAGCACGTTAGAATAATGTAGGACGCGTTACAACTCTTAAGAACACCTTACATCACCGTACGAAACTTTAAACTCTATAATAAACCAAATGAATTCGTCCGAGTCCTTTGAACGTCATACGGCAACCTAACACATCTTATGAGTCTTTATCCCATATTAGCACCTTGAAAAGCACGTTAGTATAACGTATGACGCCTTACAACTCCTATCAACACGTTACAACACCATACGAAACCTTAAAACTCGATAATAAACCTAATGAATTCGTCCTAGTCCTTTGAACGTCATACGTCAACATAACGGATCGTACGACTTTTTATCCCATATCAGTACCTTGAAAAGCACGTTAGTATAATGTACAACACCTTACAACTCCTAACAACACCATACAACACCGTATGAAATTCTAAAGCTCCATAAAAAAGCTAATGAATTCGTCCGAGTCCATTGAACGTCATCCGGCAACTTAACGCATCGTAGGACTTTTTATCCCATATTAACACCTTGAAAAGCACGTTAGTGTAATGTACGACGCCTTACAACTCCTAACAACACCTTTCAACACCGTATGAAACCTTAAAACTCCATAATAAACCTCATGAATTCGTCTGAGTCCTTTAACATCGTACGACAACTTAGGACATCTTATGACTCTATATGCACATTAGCACCTTGAAAAGCATGTTAGTATAATTAGGACGCCTTACAATTCCTAACAACACCTTAAAACACCGTACGAAACCTTAAAACTTCATAATAAACCTAATGAAATCCTCGAAGTCCTTTGAACATCGTACGGCAACTCAAGACATGTTAAGACTCTGTATGCGACATTAGCTACATGAAAAGCACGTTAGAATAATGTAGGACGCGATAAAACTCCTAAGAACACCTTACATCACCGTACGAAACTTTAAATCTCTATAATAAACCAATTGAATTCATCCGAGTCTTTTGAACGTCATACGGCAACCTAACACATCTTATGAGTCTTTATCCCATATTAGCACCTTGAAAAGCATGTTAGTATAATGTATGACGCCTTACAACTCCTAACAACACGTTACAACACCATACGAAACCTTAAAACTCCGTAATAAACCTAATGAATTCGTCCTAGTCCTTTGAACGTCATACGGCAACTTAACGCATCGTACGACTTTTTATCCCATATTAGCACCTTGAAAAGCACGTTAGTATAATGTACGACACCTTACAACTCCTAACAACACCTTACAACACCGTATGAAACCTTAAAACTCCATAATAAACCTAATGAATTCGTCCGAGTCCTTTGAACGTCATACGGCAACTTAACGCATCGTACGACTTTTTATCCCATATTAACATCTTGAAAAGCACGTTAGTGTAATGTACGACGCCTTACAACTCCTAACAACTCCTTTCAACACCTTATGAAACCTTAAAACTCCATAATAAACCTAATGAATTCGTCTGAGTCCTTTAACATCGTACGACAACTTAGGACATCTTATGACTCTATATGCACATTAGCACCTTGAAAAGCATGTTAGTATAATTAGGACGCCTTACAATTCCTAACAACACCGTAAAACACCGTACGAAACCTTAAAAATTCATAATAAACCTACTGAAATCGTCGAAGTCCTTTGAAAATCGTACGACAACTCAAGACATGTTAAGACTCTGTATGCGACATTAGCTACATGAAAAGCACGTTAGAATAATGTAGGACGCGTAACAACTCCTAAGAACACCTTACATCATCGTACGAAACTTTAAACTCTATAATAAACCAAATGAATTCGTCCGAGTTCTTTGAACGTCATACGGCAACCTAACACTTCTTATGAGTCTTTATCCCATATTATCACCTTGAAAAGCACGTTAGTATAACGTATGACGCCTTACAACTCCTATCAACACGTTACAACACCATACGAAACCTTAAAACTCGATAATAAACCTAATGAATTCGTCCTAGTCCTTTGAACGTCATACGGCAACATAACGGATCGTACGACTTTTTATCCCATATCAGTACCTTGAAAAGCACGTTAGTATAATGTACGACACCTTACAACTCCTAACAACACCATACAACACCGTATGAAATTTTAAAGCTCCATAATAAATCTAATGAATTCGTCCGAGTCCTTTGAACGTCATACGGAAACTTAACGCATTGTACGACTTTTTATCCCATATTAACACCTTGAAAAGCACGTTAGTGTAATGTACGACGCCTTACAACTCCTAACAACACCTTTCAACACCGTATGAAACCTTAAAACTCCATAATAAACCTCATGAATTCGTTTGAGTCCTTTAACATCGTACGACAACTTTGGACATCTTATGACTATATATGCACATTAGCACCTTGAAAAGCATGTTAGTATAGTTAGGACGCCTTACAATTCCTAACAACACCTTAAAACACCGTACGAAACCTTAAAAATTCATAATAAACCTAATGAAATCGTCGAAGTCCTTTGAAAATCGTACGACAACTCAAGACATGTTAAGACTCTGTATGCGACATTAGCTACATGAAAAGCACGTTAGAATAATGTAGGACGCGTTACAACTCTTAAGAACACCTTACATCACCGTACGAAACTTTAAACTCTATAATAAACCAAATGAATTCGTCCGAGTCCTTTGAACGTCATACGGCAACCTAACACATCTTATGAGTCTTTATCCCATATTAGCACCTTGAAAAGCACGTTAGTATAACGTATGACGCCTTACAACTCCTATCAACACGTTACAACACCATACGAAACCTTAAAACTCGATAATAAACCTAATGAATTCGTCCTAGTCCTTTGAACGTCATACGGAAACATAACGGATCGTACGACTTTTTATCCCATATCAGTACCTTGAAAAGCACGTTAATATAATGTACGACACCTTACAACTCCTAACAACACCATACAACACCGTATGAAATTTTAAAGCTCCATAATAAAGCTAATGAATTCGTCCGAGTCCTTTGAACGTCATCCGGCAACTTAACGCATCGTACGACTTTTTATCCCATATTAACACCTTGAAAAGCACGTTAGTGTAATGTACGACGCCTTACAACTCCTAACAACACCTTTCAACACCGTATGAAACCTTAAAACTCCATAATAAACCTCATGAATTCGTCTGAGTCTTTTAACATCGTACGACAACTTAGGACATCTTATGACTCTATATGCACATTAGCACCTTGAAAAGCATGTTAGTATAATTAGGACGCCTTACAATTCCTAACAACACCTTAAAACACCGTACGAAACCTTAAAACTTCATAATAAACCTAATGAAATCCTCGAAGTCCTTTCAACATCGTACGGCAACTCAAGACATGTTAAGACTCTGTATGCGACATTAGCTACATGAAAAGCACGTTAGAATAATGTAGGACGCGATAAAACTCCTAAGAACACCTTACATCACCGTACGAAACTTTAAATCTCTATAATAAACCAATTGAATTCATCCGAGTCTTTTGAACGTCATACGGCAACCTAACACATCTTATGAGTCTTTATCCCATATTAGCACCTTGAAAAGCATGTTAGTATAATGTATGACGCCTTACAACTCCTAACAACACGTTACAACACCATACGAAACCTTAAAACTCCGTAATAAACCTAATGAATTCGTCCTAGTCCTTTGAACGTCATACGGCAACTTAACGCATCGTACGACTTTTTATCCCATATTAGCACCTTGAAAAGCACGTTAGTATAATGTACGACACCTTACAACTCCTAACAACACCTTACAACACCGTATGAAACCTTAAAACTCCATAATAAACCTAATGAATTCGTCCGAGTCCTTTGAACGTCATACGGCAACTTAACGCATCGTACGACTTTTTATCCCATATTAACACCTTGAAAAGCACGTTAGTGTAATGTACGACGCCTTACAACTCCTAACAACACCTTTCAACACCGTATGAAACCTTAGAACTCCATAATAAACCTAATGAATTCGTCTGAGTCCTTTAACATCGTACGACAACTTAGGACATCTTATGACTCTATATGCACATTAGCACCTTGAAAAGCATGTTAGTATAGTTAGGACGCCTTACAATTCCTAACAACAACTTAAAACACCGTACGAAACCTTAAAACTTCATAATAAACCTAATGAAATCGTCGAAGTCCTTTGAACATCGTACGGCAACTAAAGACATGTTAAGACTCTTTATGCGACATTAGCTACATGAAAAGCACGTTAGAATAATGTAGGACATGTTACAACTCCTAAGAACACCTTACATCACCGTACGAAACTTTAAATCTCTATAATAAACCAATTGAATTCGTCAGAGTCTTTTGAACGTCATACGGCAACCTAACGCATCTTATGACTCTTTATCCCATATTAGCACCTTGAAAAGCATGTTAGTATAATGTATGACGCCTTACAACTCCTAACAACACGTTACAACACCATACGAAACCTTAAAACTCCGTAATAAACCTAATGAATTCGTCCTAGTCCTTTGGACGTCATACGGCAACTTAACGCATCGTACGACTTTTTATCCCTTATTAGCACCTTGAAAAGCACGTTAGTATAATGTACGACACCTTACAACTCCTAACAACACCTTACAACACCGTATGAAACCTTAAAACTCCATAATAAACCTAATGAATTCGTCCGAGTCCTTTGAACGTCATACGGCAACTTAACGCATCGTACGACTTTTTATCCCATATTAACACCTTGAAAAGCACGTTAGTGTAATGTACGACGCCTTACAACTCCTAACAACACATTTCAACACCGTATGAAACCTTAAAACTCCATAATAAACCTCATGAATTCGTCTGAGTCCTTTAACATCGTACGACAACTTAGGACATCTTATGACTCTATATGCACATTAGCACCTTGAAAAGCATGTTAGTATAATTAGGACGCCTTACTATTCCTAACAACACCTTAAAACACCGTACGAAACCTTAAAACTTCATAATAAACCTAATGAAATCCTCGAAGTCCTTTCAACATCGTACGGCAACTCAAGACATGTTAAGACTCTGTATGCGACATTAGCTACATGAAAAGCACGTTAGAATAATGTAGGGCGCGATAAAACTCCTAAGAACACCTTACATCACCGTACGAAACTTTAAATCTCTATAATAAACCAATTGAATTCATTCGAGTCGTTTGAACGTCATACGGCAACCTAACACATCTTATGAGTCTTTATCCCATATTAGCACCTTGAAAAGCATGTTAGTATAAGTATGACGCCTTACAACTCCTAACAACACGTTACAACACCATACGAAACCTTAAAACTCCGTAATAAACCTAATGAATTCGTCCTAGTCCTTTGAACGTCATACGGCAACATAACGGATCGTACGACTTTTTATCCCATATCAGTACCTTGAAAAGCACGTTAGTATAATGTACGACACCTTACAACTCCTAACAACACCATACAACACCGTATGAAATTTTAAAGCTCCATAATAAAGCTAATGAATTCGTCCGAGTCCTTTGAACGTCATCCGGCAACTTAACGCATCGTACGACTTTTTATCCCATATTAACACCTTGAAAAGCACGTTAGTGTAATGTACGACGCCTTACAACTCCTAACAACACCTTTCAACACCGTATGAAACCTTAAAACTCCATAATAAACCTCATGAATTCGTCTGAGTCCTTTAACATCGTACGACAACTTAGGACATCTTATGACTCTATATGCACATTAGCACCTTGAAAAGCATGTTAGTATAATTAGGACGCCTTACAATTCCTAACAACACCTTAAAACACCGTACGAAACCTTAAAACTTCATAATAAACCTAATGAAATCCTCGAAGTCCTTTGAACATCGTACGGCAACTCAAGACATGTTAAGACTCTGTATGCGACATTAGCTACATGAAAAGCACGTTAGAATAATGTAGGACGCGATAAAACTCCTAAGAACACCTTACATCACCGTACGAAACTTTAAATCTCTATAATAAACCAATTGAATTCATCCGAGTCTTTTGAACGTCATACGGCAACCTAACACATCTTATGAGTCTTTATCCCATATTAGCACCTTGAAAAGCATGTTAGTATAATGTATGACGCCTTACAACTCCTAACAACACGTTACAACACCATACGAAACCTTAAAACTCCGTAATAAACCTAATGAATTCGTCCTAGTCCTTTGAACGTCATACGGCAACTTAACGCATCGTACGACTTTTTATCCCATATTAGCTCCTTGAAAAGCACGTTAGTATAATGTACGACACCTTACAACTCCTAACAACACCTTACAACACCGTATGAAACCTTAAAACTCCATAATAAACCTAATGAATTCGTCCGAGTCCTTTGAACGTCATACGGCAACTTAACGCATCGTACGACTTTTTATCCCATATTAACACCTTGAAAAGCACGTTAGTGTAATGTACGACGCCTTACAACTCCTAACAACACCTTTCAACACCGTATGAAACCTTAAAACTCCATAATAAACCTCATGAATTCGTCTGAGTCCTTTAACATCGTACGACAACTTAGGACATCTTATGACTCTATATGCACATTAGCACCTTGAAAAGCATGTTAGTATAATTAGGACGCCTTACAATTCCTAACAACACCTTAAAACACCGTACGAAACCTTAAAACTTCATAATAAACCTAATGAAATCCTCGAAGTCCTTTGAACATCGTACGGCAACTCAAGACATGTTAAGACTCTGTATGCGACATTAGCTACATGAAAAGCACGTTAGAATAATGTAGGACGCGATAAAACTCCTAAGAACACCTTACATCACCGTACGAAACTTTAAATCTCTATAATAAACCAATTGAATTCATCCGAGTCGTTTGAACGTCATACGGCAACCTAACACATCTTATGAGTCTTTATCCCATATTAGCACCTTGAAAAGCATGTTAGTATAAGTATGACGCCTTACAACTCCTAACAACACGTTACAACACCATACGAAACCTTAAAACTCCGTAATAAACCTAATGAATTCGACCTAGTCCTTTGAACGTCATACGGCAACATAACGGATCGTACGACTTTTTATCCCATATCAGTACCTTGAAAAGCACGTTAGTATAATGTACGACACCTTACAACTCCTAACAACACCATACAACACCGTATGAAATTTTAAAGCTCCATAATAAAGCTAATGAATTCGTCCGAGTCCTTTGAACGTCATCCGGCAACTTAACGCATCGTACGACTTTTTATCCCATATTAACACCTTGAAAAGCACGTTAGTGTAATGTACGACGCCATACAACTCCTAACAACACCTTTCAACACCGTATGAAACCTTAAAACTCCATAATAAACCTCATGAATTCGTCTGAGTCCTTTAACATCGTACGACAACTTAGGACATCTTATGACTCTATATGCACATTAGCACCTTGAAAAGCATGTTAGTATAATTAGGACGCCTTACAATTCCTAACAACACCTTAAAACACCGTACGAAACCTTAAAACTTCATAATAAACCTAATGAAATCCTCGAAGTCCTTTGAACATCGTACGGCAACTCAAGACATGTTAAGACTCTGTATGCGACATTAGCTACATGAAAAGCACGTTAGAATAATGTAGGACGCGATAAAACTCCTAAGAACACCTTACATCACCGTACGAAACTTTAAATCTCTATAATAAACCAATTGAATTCATCCGAGTCTTTTGAACGTCATACGGCAACCTAACACATCTTATGAGTCTTTATCCCATATTAGCACCTTGAAAAGCATGTTAGTATAATGTATGACGCCTTACAACTCCTAACAACACGTTACAACACCATACGAAACCTTAAAACTCCGTAATAAACCTAATGAATTCGTCCTAGTCCTTTGAACGTCATACGGCAACTTAACGCATCGTACGACTTTTTATCCCATATTAGCTCCTTGAAAAGCACGTTAGTATAATGTACGACACCTTACAACTCCTAACAACACCTTACAACACCGTATGAAACCTTAAAACTCCATAATAAACCTAATGAATTCGTCCGAGTCCTTTGAACGTCATCCGGCAACTTAACGCATCGTACGACTTTTTATCCCATATTAACACCTTGAAAAGCACGTTAGTGTAATGTACGACGCCATACAACTCCTAACAACACTTTTCAACACCGTATGAAACCTTAAAACTCCATAATAAACCTCATGAATTCGTCTGAGTCCTTTAACATCGTACGACAACTTAGGACATCTTATGACTCTATATGCACATTAGCACCTTGAAAAGCATGTTAGTATAATTAGGACGCCTTACAATTCCTAACAACACCTTAAAACACCGTACGAAACCTTAAAACTTCATAATAAACCTAATGAAATCCTCGAAGTCCTTTGAACATCGTACGACAACTCAAGACATGTTAAGACTCTGTATGCGACATTAGCTACATGAAAAGCACGTTAGAATAATGTAGGACGCGATAAAACTCCTAAGAACACCTTACATCACCGTACGAAACTTTAAATCTCTATAATAAACCAATTGAATTCATCCGAGTCTTTTGAACGTCATACGGCAACCTAACACATCTTATGAGTCTTTATCCCATATTAGCACCTTGAAAAGCATGTTAGTATAATGTATGACGCCTTACAACTCCTAACAACACGTTACAACACCATACGAAACCTTAAAACTCCGTAATAAACCTAATGAATTCGTCCTAGTCCTTTGAACGTCATACGGCAACTTAACGCATCGTACGACTTTTTATCCCATATTAGCTCCTTGAAAAGCACGTTAGTATAATGTACGACACCTTACAACTCCTAACAACACCTTACAACACCGTATGAAACCTTAAAACTCCATAATAAACCTAATGAATTCGTCCGAGTCCTTTGAACGTCATACGGCAACTTAACGCATCGTACGACTTTTTATCCCATATTAACACCTTGAAAAGCACGTTAGTGTAATGTACGACGCCTTACAACTCCTAACAACACATTTCAACACCGTATGAAACCTTAAAACTCCATAATAAACCTCATGAATTCGTCTGAGTCCTTTAACATCGTACGACAACTTAGGACATCTTATGACTCTATATGCACATTAGCACCTTGAAAAGCATGTTAGTATAATTAGGACGCCTTACAATTCCTAACAACACCTTAAAACACCGTACGAAACCTTAAAAATTCATAATAAACCTAATGAAATCGTCGAAGTCCTTTGAAAATCGTACGACAACTCAAGACATGTTAAGACTCTGTATGCGAAATTAGCTACATGAAAAGCACGTTAGAATAATGTAGGACGCGTTACAACTCCTAAGAACACCTTACATCACCGTACGAAACTTTAAACTCTATAATAAACCAAATGAATTCGTCCGAGTCCTTTGAACGTCATACGGCAACCTAACACATCTTATGAGTCTTTATCCCATATTAGCACCTTGAAAAGCATGTTAGTATAAGTATGACGCCTTACAACTCCTAACAACACGTTACAACACCATACGAAACCTTAAAACTCGATAATAAACCTAATGAATTCGTCCTAGTCCTTTGAACGTCATACGGCAACATAACGGATCGTACGACTTTTTATCCCATATCAGTACCTTGAAAAGCACGTTAGTATAATGTACGACACCTTACAACTCCTAACAACACCATACAACACCGTATGAAATTTTAAAGCTCCATAATAAATCTAATGAAATCGTCCGAGTCCTTTGAACGTCATACGGAAACTTAACGCATCGTACCACTTTTTATCCCATATTAACACCTTGAAAAGCACATTAGTGTAATGTACGACGCCTTACAACTCCTAACAACACCTTTCAACACCGTACGAAACCTTAAAACTCCATAATAAACCTAATGAATTCGTCTGAGTCCTTTATCATCGTATGACAACTTAGGACATCTTATGACTCTATATGCACATTAGCACCTTGAAAAGCATGTTAGTATAGTTAGGACGCCTTACAATTCCTAACAACACCTTAAAACACCGTACGAAACCTTAAAACTTCATAATAAACCTAATGAAATCCTCGAAGTCCTTTGAACATCGTACGGCAACTCAAGACATGTTAAGACTCTTTATGCGACATTAGCTACATGAAAAGCACGTTAGAATAATGTAGGACATGTTACAACTCCTAAGAACACCTTACATCACCGTACGAAACTTTAAATCTCTATAATAAACCAATTGAATTCGTCAGAGTCTTTTGAACGTCATACGGCAACCTAACGCATCTTATGACTCTTTATCCCATATTAGCACCTTGAAAAGCATGTTAGTATAATGTATGACGCCTTACAACTCCTAACAACACGTTACAACACCATACGAAACCTTAAAACTCCGTAATAAACCTAATGAATTCGTCCTAGTCCTTTGAACGTCATACGGCAACTTAACGCATCGTACGACTTTTTATCCCATATTAGCACCTTGAAAAGCACGTTAGTATAATGTACGACACATTACAACTCCTAACAACACCTTACAACACCGTATGAAACCTTAAAACTCCATAATAAACCTAATGAATTCGTCCGACTCCTTTGAACGTCATACGGCAACTTAACGCATCGTACGACTTTTTATCCCATATTAACACCTTGAAAAGCACGTTAGTGTAATGTACGACGCCTTACAACTCCTAACAACACCTTTCAACACCGTATGAAACCTTAAAACCCCATAATAAACCTCATGAATTCGTCTGAGTCCTTTAACATCGTACGACAACTTAGGACATCTTATGACTATATATGCACATTAGCACCTTGAAAAGCATGTTAGTATAATTAGGACGCCTTACAATTCCTAACAACACCTTAAAACACCGTACGAAACCTTAAAAATTCATAATAAACCTAATGAAATCGTCGAAGTCCTTTGAAAATCGTACGACAACTCAAGACATGTTAAGACTCTGTATGCGACATTAGCTACATGAAAAGCACGTTAGAATAATGTAGGACGCGTTACAACTCTTAAGAACACCTTACATCACCGTACGAAACTTTAAACTCTATAATAAACCAAATGAATTCGTCCGAGTCCTTTGAACGTCATACGGCAACCTAACACATCTTATGAGTCTTTATCCCATATTAGCACCTTGAAAAGCACGTTAGTATAACGTATGACGCCTTACAACTCCTATCAACACGTTACAACACCATACGAAACCTTAAAACTCGATAATAAACCTAATGAATTCGTCCTAGTCCTTTGAACGTCATACGGCAACATAACGGATCGTACGACTTTTTATCCCATATCAGTACCTTGAAAAGCACGTTAGTATAATGTACGACACCTTACAACTCCTAACAACACCATACAACACCGTATGAAATTTTAAAGCTCCATAATAAATCTAATGAAATCGTCCGAGTCCTTTGAACGTCATACGGAAACTTAACGCATCGTACGACTTTTTATCCCATATTAACACCTTGAAAAGCACGTTAGTGTAATGTACGACGCCTTACAACTCCTAACAACACCTTTCAACACCGTACGAAACCTTAAAACTCCATAATAAACCTAATGAATTCGTCTGAGTCCTTTATCATCGTATGACAACTTAGGACATCTTATGACTCTATATGCACATTAGCACCTTGAAAAGCATGTTAGTATAGTTAGGACGCCTTACAATTCCTAACAACACCTTAAAACACCGTACGAAACCTTAAAACTTCATAATAAACCTAATGAAATCCTCGAAGTCCTTTGAACATCGTACGGCAACTCAAGACATGTTAAGACTCTTTATGCGACATTAGCTACATGAAAAGCACGTTAGAATAATGTAGGACATGTTACAACTCCTAAGAACACCTTACATCACCGTACGAAACTTTAAATCTCTATAATAAACCAATTGAATTCGTCAGAGTCTTTTGAACGTCATACGGCAACCTAACGCATCTTATGACTCTTTATCCCATATAAGCACCTTGAAAAGCATGTTAGTATAATGTATGACGCCTTACAACTCCTAACAACATGTTACAACACCATACGAAACCTTAAACCTCCGTAATAAACCTAATGAATTCGTCCTAGTCCTTTGAACGTCATACGGCAACTTAACGCATCGTACGACTTTTTATCCCATATTAGCACCTTGAAAAGCACGTTAGTATAATGTACGACACATTACAACTCCTAACAACACCTTACAACACCGTATGAAACCTTAAAACTCCATAATAAACCTAATGAATTCGTCCGACTCCTTTGAACGTCATACGGCAACTTAACGCATCGTACGACTTTTTATCCCATATTAACACCTTGAAAAGCACGTTAGTGTAATGTACGACGCCTTACAACTCCTAACAACACCTTTCAACACCGTATGAAACCTTAAAACCCCATAATAAACCTCATGAATTCGTCTGAGTCCTTTAACATCGTACGACAACTTAGGACATCGTATGACTATATATGCACATTAGCACCTTGAAAAGCATGTTAGTATAATTAGGACGCCTTACAATTCCTAACAACACCTTAAAACACCGTACGAAACCTTAAAAATTCATAATAAACCTAATGAAATCGTCGAAGTCCTTTGAAAATCGTACGACAACTCAAGACATGTTAAGACTCTGTATGCGACATTAGCTACATGAAAAGCACGTTAGAATAATGTAGGACGCGTTACAACTCTTAAGAACACCTTACATCACCGTACGAAACTTTAAACTCTATAATAAACCAAATGAATTCGTCCGAGTCCTTTGAACGTCATACGGCAACCTAACACATCTTATGAGACTTTATCCCATATTAGCACCTTGAAAAGCACGTTAGTATAACGTATGACGCCTTACAACTCCTATCAACACGTTACAACACCATACGAAACCTTAAAACTCGATAATAAACCTAATGAATTCGTCCTAGTCCTTTGAACGTCATACGGCAACATAACGGATCGTACGACTTTTTATCCCATATCAGTACCTTGAAAAGCACGTTAGTATAATGTACGACACCTTACAACTCCTAACAACACCATACAACACCGTATGAAATTTTAAAGCTCCATAATAAAGCTAATGAATTCGTCCGAGTCCTTTGAACGTCATACGGCAACTTAACGCATCGTACGACTTTTTATCCCATATTAACACCTTGAAAAGCACGTTAGTGTAATGTACGACGCCTTACAACTCCTAACAACACCTTTCAACACCGTACGAAACCTTAAAACTCCATAATAAACCTCATGAATTCGTCTGAGTCCTTTAACATCGTACGACAACTTAGGACATCTTATGACTCTATATGCACATTAGCACCTTGAAAAGCATGTTAGTATAATTAGGACGCCTTACAATTCCTAACAACACCTTAAAACACCGTACGAAACCTTAAAAATTCATAATAAACCTAATGAAATCGTCGAAGTCCTTTGAAAATCGTACGACAACTCAAGACATGTTAAGACTCTGTATGCGACATTAGCTACATGAAAAGCACGTTAGAATAATGTAGGACGCGTTACAACTCTTAAGAACACCTTACATCACCGTACGAAACTTTAAACTCTATAATAAACCAAATGAATTCGTCCGAGTCCTTTGAACGTCATACGGCAACCTAACACATCTTATGAGTCTTTATCCCATATTAGCACCTTGAAAAGCACGTTAGTATAACGTATGACGCCTTACAACTCCTATCAACACGTTACAACACCATACGAAACCTTAAAACTCGATAATAAACGTAATGAATTCGTCCTAGTCCTTTGAACGTCATACGGCAACATAACGGATCGTACGACTTTTTATCCCATATCAGCACCTTGAAAAGCACGTTAGTATAATGTACGACACCTTACAACTCCTAACAACACCTTACAACACCGTATGAAACCTTAAAACTCCATAATAAACCTAATGAATTCGTCCGACTCCTTTGAACGTCATACGGCAACTTAACGCATCGTACGACTTTTTATCCCATATTAACACCTTGAAAAGCACGTTAGTGTAATGTACGACGCCTTACAACTCCTAACAACACCTTTCAACACCGTATGAAACCTTAAAACTCCATAATAAACCTCATGAATTCGTCTGAGTCCTTTAACATCGTACGACAACTTAGGACATCTTATGACTATATATGCACATTAGCACCTTGAAAAGCATGTTAGTATAATTAGGACGCCTTACAATTCCTAACAACACCTTAAAACACCGTACGAAACCTTAAAAATTCATAATAAACCTTATGAAATCGTCGAAGTCCTTTGAAAATCGTACGACAACTCAAGACATGTTAAGACTCTGTATGCGACATTAGCTACTTGAAAAGCACGTTAGAATAATGTAGGACGCGTTACAACTCTTAAGAACACCTTACATCACCGTACGAAACTTTAAACTCTATAATAAACCAAATGAATTCGTCCGAGTCCTTTGAACGTCATACGGCAACCTAACACATCTTATGAGTCTTTATCCCATATTAGCACCTTGAAAAGCACGTTAGTATAACGTATGACGCCTTACAACTCCTATCAACACGTTACAACACCATACGAAACCTTAAAACTCGATAATAAACCTAATGAATTCGTCCTAGTCCTTTGAACGTCATACGGCAACATAACGGATCGTACGATTTTTTATCCCATATCAGTACCTTGAAAAGCACGTTAGTATAATGTACGACACCTTACAACTCCTAACAACACCATACAACACCGTATGAAATTTTAAAGCTCCATAATAAAGCTAATGAATTCGTCCGAGTCCTTTGAACGTCATATGGCAACTTAACGCATCGTACGACTTTTTATCCCATATTAACACCTTGAAAAGCACGTTAGTGAAATGTACGACGCCTTACAACTCCTAACAACACCTTTCAACACCGTACGAAACCTTAAAACTCCATAATAAACCTAATGAATTCGTCTGAGTCCTTTAACATCGTACGACAACTTAGGACATCTTATGACTCTATATGCACATTAGCACCTTGAAAAGCATGTTAGTATAGTTAGGACGCCTTACAATTCCTAACAACACCTTAAAACACCGTACGAAACCTTAAAACTTCATAATAAACCTAATGAAATCCTCGAAGTCCTTTGAACATCGTACGGCAACTCAAGACATGTTAAGACTCTTTATGCGACATTAGCTACATGAAAAGCACGTTAGTATAATGTAGGACATGTTACAACTCCTAAGAACACCTTACATCACCGTACGAAACTTTAAATCTCTATAATAAACCAATTGAATTCGTCAGAGTCTTTTGAACGTCATACGGCAACCTAACGCATCTTATGACTCTTTATCCCATATTAGCACCTTGAAAAGCATGTTAGTATAATGTATGACGCCTTACAACTCCTAACAACACGTTACAACACCATACGAAACCTTAAAACTCCGTAATAAACCTAATGAATTCGTCCTAGTCCTTTGAACGTCATACGGCAACTTAACGCATCGTACGACTTTTTATCCCATATTAGCACCTTGAAAAGCACGTTAGTATAATGTACGACACCTTACAACTCCTAACAACACCTTACAACACCGTATGAAACCTTAAAACTCCATAATAAACCTAATGAATTCGTCCGACTCCTTTGAACGTCATACGGCAACTTAACGCATCGTACGACTTTTTATCCCATATTAACACCTTGAAAAGCACGTTAGTGTAATGTACGACGCCTTACAACTCCTAACAACACCTTTCAACACCGTATGAAACCTTAAAACTCCATAATAAACCTCATGAATTCGTCTGAGTCCTTTAACATCGTACGACAACTTAGGACATCTTATGACTATATATGCACATTAGCACCTTGAAAAGCATGTTAGTATAATTAGGACGCCTTACAATTCCTAACAACACCTTAAAACACCGTACGAAACCTTAAAAATTCATAATAAACCTAATGAAATCGTCGAAGTCCTTTGAAAATCGTACGACAACTCAAGACATGTTAAGACTCTGTATGCGACATTAGCTACATGAAAAGCACGTTAGAATAATGTAGGACGCGTTACAACTCTTAAGAACACCTTACATCACCGTACGAAACTTTAAACTCTATAATAAACCAAATGAATTCGTCCGAGTCCTTTGAACGTCATACGGCAACCTAACACATCTTATGAGTCTTTATCCCATATTAGCACCTTGAAAAGCACGTTAGTATAACGTATGACGCCTTACAACTCCTATCAACACGTTACAACACCATACGAAACCTTAAAACTCGATAATAAACCTAATGAATTCGTCCTAGTCCTTTGAACGTCATACGGCAACATAACGGATCGAACGACTTTTTATCCCATATCAGTACCTTGAAAAGCACGTTAGTATAATGTACGGCACCTTACAACTCCTAACAACACCATACAACACCGTATGAAATTTTAAAGCTACATAATAAAGCTAATGAATTCGTCCGAGTCCTTTGAACGTCATACGGCAACTTAACGCATCGTACGACTTTTTATCCCATATTAACACCTTGAAAAGCATGTTAGTGTAATGTACGACGCCTTACAACTCCTAACAACACCTTTCAACACCGTATGAAACCTTAAAACTCCATAATAAACCTCATGAATTCGTCTGAATCCTTTAACATCGTACGACAACTTAGGACATCTTATGACTCTATATGCACATTAGCACCTTGAAAAGCATGTTAGTATAATTAGGACGCCTTACAATTCCTAACAACACCTTAAAACACCGTACGAAACCTTAAAAATTCATAATAAACCTAATGAAATCGTCGAAGTCCTTTGAAAATCGTACAACAACTCAAGACATGTTAAGACTCTGTATGCGACATTAGCTACATGAAAAGCACGTTAGAATAATGTAGGACGCGTTACAACTCTTAAGAACACCTTACATCACCGTACGAAACTTTAAACTCTATAATAAACCAAATGAATTCGTCCGAGTCCTTTGAACGTCATACGGCAACCTAACACATCTTATGAGTCTTTATCCCATATTAGCACCTTGAAAAGCACGTTAGTATAACGTATGACGCCTTACAACTCCTATCAACACGTTACAACACCATACGAAACCTTAAAACTCGATAATAAACCTAATGAATTCGTCCTAGTCCTTTGAACGTCATACGGCAACATAACGGATCGTACGACTTTTTATCCCATATCAGTACCTTGAAAAGCACGTTAGTATAATGTACGACACCTTACAACTCCTAACAACACCATACAACACCGTATGAAATTTTAAAGCTCCATAATAAATCTAATGAATTCGTCCGAGTCCTTTGAACGTCATATGGAAACTTAACGCATCGTACGACTTTTTATCCCATATTAACACCTTGAAAAGCACGTTAGTGAAATGTACGACGCCTTACAACTCCTAACAACACCTTTCAACACCGTACGAAACCTTAAAACTCCATAATAAACCTAATGAATTCGTCTGAGTCCTTTAACATCGTACGACAACTTAGGACATCTTATGACTCTATATGCACATTAGCACCTTGAAAAGCATGTTAGTATAGTTAGGACGCCTTACAATTCCTAACAACACCTTAAAACACCGTACGAAACCTTAAAACTTCATAATAAACCTAATGAAATCCTCGAAGTCCTTTGAACATCGTACGGCAACTCAAGACATGTTAAGACTCTATATGCGACATTAGCTACATGAAAAGCACGTTAGTATAATGTAGGACACGTTACAACTCCTAAGAACACCTTACATCACCGTACGAAACTTTAAATCTCTATATTAAACCAATTGAATTCGTCCGAGTCTTTTGAACGTCATACGGCAACCTAACGCATCTTATGACTCTTTATCCCATATTAGCACCTTGAAAAGCATGTTAGTATAATGTATGACGCCTTACAACTCCTAACAACACGTTACAACACCATACGAAACCTTAAAACTCCGTAATAAACCTAATGAATTCGTCCTAGTCCTTTGAACGTCATACGGCAACTTAACGCATCGTACGACTTTTTATCCCATATTAGCACCTTGAAAAGCACGTTAGTATAATGTACGACACCTTACAACTCCTAACAACACCTTACAAAACCGTATGAAACCTTAAAACTCCAGAATAAACCTAATGAATTCGTCCGAGTCCTTTGAACGTCATACGGCAACTTAACGCATCGTACGACTTTTTATCCCATATTAACACCTTGAAAAGCACGTTAGTGTAATGTACGACGCCTTACAACTCCTAACAACACCTTTCAACACCGTATGAAACCTTAAAACTCCATAATAAACCTAATGAATTCGTCTGAGTCCTTTAACATCGTACGACATCTTATGACTCTATATGCACATTAGTACCTTGAAAAGCATTTTAGTATAATTAGGACGCCTTACAATTCCCAACAACACCTTAAAACACCGTACGAAACCTTAAAACTTCATAATAAACCAAATGAAATCCTCCAAGTCCTTTGAACATTGTACGACAACTCAAGACATGTTAAGACTCTGTATGCGACATTAGCTACATGAAAAGCACGTTAGAATAATGTAGGACGCGTTACAACTCCTATGAACACCTTACATCACCGTACGAAACTTTAAATCTCTATAATAAACCAATTGAATTCGTCCGAGTCTTTTGAACCTCATACGGCAACCTAACGCATCTTATGAGTCTTTATCCCATATTAGCACCTTGAAAAGCATGTTAGTATAATGTATGACGCCTTACAACTCCTAACAACACGTTACAACACCATACAAAACCTTAAAACTCCGTAATAAACCTAATGAATTCGTCCTAGTTCTTTGAACGTCATACGGCAACTTAACGCATCGTACGACTTTTATCCCATATTAGCACCTTGAAAAGCACGTTAGTATAATGTACGACACCTTACAACTCCTAACAACACCTTACAACACCGTATGAAACCTTAAAACTCCATAATAAACCTAATGAATTCGTCCGAGTCCTTTGAACCTCATACGGCAACCTAACACATCTTATGAGTCTTTATCCCATATTAGCACCTTGAAAAACATGTTAGTATAATGTATGACGCCTTACAACTCCTAACAACACGTTACAACACCATACGAAACCTTAAAACTCCATAATAAACCTAATGAATTCGTCCTAGTCCTTTGAACGTCATACGGCAACTTAACGCATCGTACGACTTTTATCCCATACTAGTAGGTACCCGCGCGATGCAGCGGGGACATTATTATTGGATGTAATTAATTTCTAGGTGTTTTGTTAATTTCGTTAAGTTTTTTTACTAAGATGTATTATGGTTGTTTTGCTGAAACAGTTTAAGTAGATACCATCATAATGGTGGATTTAGATGGTGGGCATAACACATATCATGTAACTAATAATTCAATATGAAAATTGTCAAGCTTTCATGAAACAATTGTTTATAGTATGGACCTTTGTGATGGAGCTTAACATATGTAAAGTAATTAATAATTGAAGATGAAAACCGGAGACGATAATATTCAAATAACCATGAGTTAAATACGTAACATTCAAATCTTAACATACGAGCTGAAAACAAATGATCCATGTGAGTTCATGAAGATGGAATGGAAATTAATCGTACTTACTACACAGCTCTTCGATTAGATCCCTATTTTCCCACCACCAAGTATCATCAAGAGTAAGATCATGGATTTCAGGCTTTTCTTTGACTCCACCTTTTACATCCTTTTGTTGTTGGACGTTGTCGAGTATCTCCTCTTTGACTGTCACCTCATTCGTTGGAGCTGGAGCAACGTTGTTCTCTGAAATTACAATGTTTAGTTTTTTGACATAAGTTTTCAAAAAGCATGTGTGTTATATAACCTTATAGGTAAAGAGAAGTCTTTGTTTAAATTTTAAGAATACCTGACACATTATTCAAGTTAGCATTACTCTGCTCCATATTAGATTTTTTAACCCTGAGAAAACAAAATAAAATAAGTTTGTAAGCACATTATAATAATAGTTTGAAAAAAATGCAAATATATCAAATGAAAAACGACATTGAGTTTATAATAAAAAAACACAAATGTTAACATATGAAATCATATTACTAAGTTATAGCACACATACATTTCACATATCATGCAAAACCTCGCGATACACGACATTTGAGGTGTACACTCCGTTTCGTTTGAAATCTCTTGCAGGGTGTACTAAAACCTTTGTATTCTCCCGTGATACCCCTCTTGATAACGCCACATAAAGCTGGCCGTGAGAAAAAACAGAATCCGGAAGATAAACGCCAACATGAGGGATTGTTTGACCTTGAGCTTTATTGATGGTCATTGAAAAGCTAAGTCGAATGGGAAATTGTTTTCTTTTAAGCTTGAACGGAAACATTTCATCCTCAGAAAGTGTTAGAGGGATTCTAGGCAAAAAAACTCGTTTTCCTGCATGTTGACCTACGGCTATCTCAGCATCTATAACATTGCGTTGGAAGGCTCTACATAACAATCGTGTGCCATTACATAGACCGTGTGAAGGATCGATATTCCGTAACAGTATAATGGGACACCCAATCTTCAAGCGAAGCTTATGAGGCGGGAGTCCACTAACAGTTAGTGCGTTCAAGAACTCAACAGGATAAAAGTTATGGTGATCATCTTCTACCATATCAAAACTATAGTAAACTTTTTCCTCCCCTTGGAACACGTCAATCATTTGATCATTTATTTCATCAACACTTTCATTTTTTGTGGATAATATTGCTCTGTTGATTATGTAATCCGAAGACCGTACGTTTTCTTGAATCGCAGGGAATACAACTTTGATCAAATCTTTTACAGATTCTTTTTTATCTATACACGGAACCGTCATGTTGTCTGGTAAACGGATAAAGGTACTTTCGATTGACTCTTTGGTTCCATCACCCACTCTCAGTAGGAAATCAGAAAACCACGGATCTGTACGCGCTCTCATGTTTATGGTCAGACGCATCTTCTTCGTCACAGACCACAAAGGTGACATACGTATACTGGCGTCCACAATTTGTGCGCGAGTGCCACGTTTGATGACTGGCAACACCTGCCTGAAATCCCCTCCCATTACCATTATCTTTCCACTAAAGGGGAGACTAACGCCTATAATATCCTGCAATGTTCGATCTACGGCCTCTATCCCCTGACGCTTTGCCATTGATGCCTCGTCCCATATGATTAATGTGGCCAACCTAAGTATTTCAGCCGCACCGCTTTGCTTTTTTATAGTGCACATAGAGTTATTGTCAAGGGTAATACGAATTTTGAACCTCGAGTGAGCCGTTCGACCTCCAGACATATTATTCGCCGCAGCACCAGATGAGGCTGTCGCAAGAGCTACAAGCCCACGTGAACGAACTTGAGCCAACAAAGCTTTATATAAAAAGGTTTTACCCGTCCCACCAGGTCCATCTACAAAAAACACACCTGAACGATTATCGTCCACATGCGACATGATCTCATCAAACACCCTTTTCTGGTCTGAATTCAGATCGTCTTTTGCACGTAAGTGTTCAGGATCCACAGCTATATCATACTCCTCCTGTACCTCACGAGAACTTGCGTGCTGTACATTTTCTTGTGTTATATCAGGAAGATCAAAATCACAAATATTTTTACCCATAGATTGTAGAAAGACCCTGAAGTCTGTAAGAACCATATTTTGTACTCTTTCCGCGTTCTGGCAATGTAAACGATAATCTTCAGAAAGCGATTCGAAGTGTTCATTCCACAACCTACGAATATCACCAGGTTCGCAAAATACCATTATTGTTGCGAATAACCTTCTTAGTGAACCAGGGAACTGGAATAGAGAGGCTTCCGTGAGACATTGCGATAAACTGTCATCGTTCTCTATTAAACCGTGATCTAGAGCCGCTCTTCGAAATGTTGGGTGCGTTACACCATTAATCGTGCGAAGATTTTCAAAAGAAGTAGGTCCTCTTACATTTAACAAAAGTAGACGCAAGTAGTACCTTTCGCCTTCAGCGGGATTAGCAGCAACAATACGGCCTCGTTGTCCCTGAGCTTTACGTTGGTTCCATTTACGCTTGCTTGCATCCCATGTGAAGTGTTTTGGAAATTCCTTATAAAGATACTGTCTTACATTGGGATTCGACCTGTTTGTTTTAAAAAATGCAGTAAGCATGGAATCCTTGTCTGACTCCCTATCAACAATGTTTTCTAGGGTATCATTCTCTCTAAATCTAACCATATGCATATTCGGGAGATGAAGTTGTAAGGCCAACACCGAAGGATGGATTTTTGAAAGGTCGAATGAAAAAATACGCCACATGGCCTCCGGCGGAGACACATAACGCGCATCCTGATATTTTTTTATCTCATTAATAACGCCTTGGCCATCTTCATCGACGTGAATAACTTGCTTGTCGTGCCCTTTGTAAACATATTTAAACAGATACTTAACAGATTTTATACTTGAACAAACCTCGACATTCATGTGGCAGTTAAACATCATCAAAAGCCTTGGGTTATAAGGGACCACCCATCTATTATCAAGATTTGATCCTCGCACATCAACACTAACTTTGTTGTCTCTCCTTCTGTATAAAGGATATGAATCCTCTCCTTGCTTAGTCTGTTCATTAAACCCTCTAGGATAATGAAACCGACAGACCGGTGGATCACCCTCCATACAAGGACTGCTTTTCCGTAAAGCACCGCATGGACCATGCATCATGTGCTTAACAACAACTTCGTGCAGCTTCGGATGACGTACCGGGTCAGGAATCTCAGAACACACAACCTTATCATAATGATCTGGGTTACCCATTTTGTCTTCCGCGTGCATGATAAGGAGGAAATGCCATGCGGCAAACCACGCTTCTGAAACTCGATGACGTAAACGTATGACTTTACATGACCGAGTATATGTTTCTTGAATAGTTGATGCTTAAGCTCCTCTAATCGGGCACGAAACACTCTAGAAACAAGATCTGGACGGTCTTGTGCAGTTTGGCCAGGTTTTAAGTTATCACATATTTCAGGCCACTGAGGATTACATGTCATCGTTAGGAAAAAATCGGGACGTCCGTCGTCTTGAACTAAAGTCATGGCATCTAAAAAACGGCGTCGCATGTCGCGAGGACCTCCAACGAAACTTGCAGGCAACACAACCCGTTGTCCGATTCTATTTGGCTGAACCTCCCCAGCATGAACACAATCAACAATACCTTGGTATAGATCAGCTCGTATATCATTCTGGTGGTGTTCAACATACTGTAAACGGGATGTCTCAATCTTTATGTAAGTATCGACGACAAACTGCTGTAGCAGCCGACCACCTAACAATACTAAGTTTTCTATCGGGCGAATCTGAAACTTGTAGCAATAGTACTCCCGCATTGCTACTGTTGTCCTACCACTTTGTTGGTTAACACCTATATAAATATAAACATCATGTTATTAGTACATAACATAGCACATCCACTTAAAAAACGGATAAAGTGTTCGTACCTTCATGTTCTTCATCTATGTTGGCCGAATGGCTATTAAATTCATTTATTGACACTCCTTTAGGTGGTATGTTAGGATGCCATCCCGACTCACCATTAGGAAAAAACAGAGGATAACATAATGGATCATAACATCCAAAGTACGGCTGAATAGTTTGAGTACGGTCTGACCTTCCATACACGACAATACTCCTTTTGTATGCTGTAATATTGTCATTCCCTTCCACCCAGACACCGGCAACCTAAAGAACATGTGTTTATAACTAACAAATCGCGTGAATAAGTGTAAATCAAATAATTATATTCTATATACCTCTGATGTCGTCGGTCGGTTGTACACCCTCTGGTCAACATCAACTGAAGCGTTGAGTGTGACTTTATAGTTGTCTAGAGGACCAAGCTCCGCAAGACTACGGAACGTGACGACGTAGGGATTGGTAGAAAGAACACGTGACAACGTCTCAGTGATATTCCGATCTAGATTTGGCCATCGGAGTCTGTGTTCTAGCTCGGTTTCAGGATCATAAAAATACAGTTGTAGGTATCTGGGTGTTCCATCCCTAGAGACTAATTGGTCGATTCTGTGGTAGATTCCTTTGTGTGCACGGAATGTATAAACACCGTCCCTCATATTGTTCAGTGTTTCATCCAACGTGACGCCCATCGATGCGAACTAAAAATTCGTGTTATAAGCTCGTATGTTGGACCTAAACATTATGCCAGTTTCATTTTGCAACGTGAACAACAGGTACAGTTCTCTAGGGATCTCTAAATGTGCTAATTCAGTCAGACCATTCGTGCAACAAAAGGTGGGGAATTCATATTTAAATAGTTTTGCGGAACATTTCAAGCATGAACCCCGATCCTTTAATATGAGAGACTCTGACGGTACACCGTCGTAAACAAAGTTATAAGGATCCTCTTCTACTGGTGGTTGTTCGCCGTCTGTAATCTGTGCAACCGCAGCGTCATTTGAAATACGTTTTTCTTTATCTTTACGTGCAAGATAATATCGTCTATTACATTCTCGTCTTTGTTCAGCTGCACTACATGCGACTCTCTCGTTTGCAAATTGTTCTGTCTGACTACTATTAGGGTTTAAGGATCCTAGAGGTCTCCTTTCACACGACTGGTTAATGGGAAGTGATGTTAATTGATCGTGTTGATATACACCGGAGTTAACGGCGTTTGCCGCTTTCTTGTTCTCTTTGTTTGACCAGTAACGTCTATTATACTCTTTCCTTTTCACAGCTCGTGACGTAGATGTACTTGAGGACGAAACGTCATTAGGATATTTTGACTGACCGTTGCTCATATTAAAATGATGAATCTATACTGGAACAAATAGCTACGGTGTGAGTATTATTTCACAATCTATCTACATGTACAAACATTTGTAGCTAATAGTTAATTAACTAACATAGTAAAAACGGTTTTATGTATGTACTAACAAACATGGAACAAATATATAACAGTATATGTATGACATGCAACTACAATATATGAAAGGAGAGTAAAACAACAATACATCGAATATTTATTTTGGTTCATAGCCATCTAATTATTTACAGTAACGAGATCAATTGTTTTTATTGTCTTTACTTATTTGGAATTGTAATTTTGGATGACGTTCAAATTTGTTGGATGTATATAGTTACCTATATATTGAGTGTCACTTTTGTAATTTTATATATAGGTTAAATTGATATACAAAATTCAAATAGGTGATTGAAATATATATAATTAATATATATAGATATTATATGTAACTTTGTATGAAATAGCAACATAATACATATCATAACACAGTAATAAAGAAATATATTATCTAAAAGATATAAAACAATGTTGAACACGAATAACAAAGACTAAAAGAAAAATCAAAAATTCAAATAGAAAGAGCCTCTGGCACTTTTGGTTCTATGACGATCCTAGAGAACTCTGTTGACTGTAAAGTATTCCCTATAATTTAAAATGAAATTTGTAAGTTATAGAAAACGATATGAACCAGAAAAATACACGTTAGTTGTTAAAATTGTTTAAGTATAACATACCCCTGGGCAAACAAATCAACTTGACGCGAGATACAAAGACAGTTGCTTTTCCTATCATTGCACGAAAGGTTTCCATCATATGAATATTCGGCGGGTCGTATAAAGATAGTTTTATTACGCGACCCCTGTTAAATCCTTTACTTACATTAGAAATAGAAACAAAATATATTGTACGATCGAGGGATATAGTTTAAGTATGTTCTTAATATTTATTGTATAATTCAAATGCCTTACGTATGATCTTTAAGAAATATACGATTCTCCCCACATAGGCGCACACCCTTGACAATCTTCCCAACAACATCTACAACCAATACATGTTGTTTTTATTTTCTAGCAAAAAGATGTAGCATGCAATCAAAGTTTCTTGATTAAAATATATTTATACGTACCAATAATTATTTTATCTGGGCCATTGTTTTCCAAAAGATATTTAATGGGAGCCACTAATGGAAACACACGTAACCCCTTTGGTAGATGACTTGAGAATGATAGAAGTTTCGTGTGCTCATTAAATACAATCTTGAAATTACTCCAAACCAAGAGGTAGCTTTCATGTTTGGGCCACTCATTGAAATCAAACCTCTCTCTTTGAAAACGGTTTAGAACGAACATGTTCCCAACCAGATCCATATCTAAAAAAGTTTGCATCAACGTTTTCGGGATAAAACCCATAACCCTCTGTCTCTATAAAAAATTAACCTATTGATTCAAGTACCATGCACATAATATTGAGTATATATATTTTTATAACAAAAAAAAGGTCTTACGTGTTGGTCGAGAAAAACTATTAAAAGTTTTTCTTCAGACGCGATAGGCATCACAAAGTCAACCCAAACGAAACACACAGTATACCAAAGGCAGAATTGTGTGACTGATGTAAAATCATCGACAATGGTATGCGTATCCATGACCAAGTATACCTTCATGCATAAACATAATTAAAAACTGAACAATTTAAGCTTGAAAGAAACATAAATATTGTGCTCTTAGTTGGATCAAAAGAAACATGATAAACAAACACACTGAATAATCCCATTACATATCAAAACAAAATCAATCATAAAGTTCTAAACATGATAAAATAAACAATGCAAAAAGATTCATAATATTTAAACGCATGGAGTCGAGCTAGCACCACGGTGAAAGTACGGTATCCGTGTAAACAGCACCATGAAAACATCTATCAAAAGTTCGCGGCTCAAAATGATGAACATCTAAAAGGTTCACATCGATTTCAAGAAATAGTCCCCAACCAGTGATGACAATTATAGAGCCACTTCCATTGTAATGAGTAAGGGTAGTCAAACATGGAAATGGAAGACATACTCGGTAACGATATTCATCTGTCATGTTCCAAATTCCGTTTTGTAGCTTCCATAATTCCAATGGCTTGTTAAAGTAACCACAAGAAACAAAAGCATATATTTCCGAGCGCCAGCTAAACAAAGCACCGTTAGGACTCAAAGTCCCAGATCTCGGATATTCTAACACAGAAAATTTATGCGTGTTTACGTCAAACCGAATAACGCTCTTGATGCCATCTAGCATGTCAGATTGGGAAACCCTGAAGTATACAGCATCTCCAGAGAAGGTTCCTAAAGACCACTCATAGTTATCAGCAGAGTAAGGGGTCTTCTTCAAGAAGGGTACATGTTTCCACGATCCACGACGAAACGCAAACAAATAAACGGCAAGAGTACCTCGTCTACGTTTTATGTGAATAATGTTGTAATTGAAGGTTGCGTCAACATAGAAACCAACAGAATCGTTGTCTGCCTTGAAGAAACCTTGCTTAACACGGTTGGACAACATTCTATAAGCACATTTTAGTGGATTCCAAACAAGCAAGTCCCACGCGTGTTGAATGGTCACACATAACATGCCATCCAAGATCGCTAAGAATATCATATTTTTTGGATGGATATTATCAGGGGGCCTTACATCATTACCCTCTAAATAGTTAGGACTCTGATTATTCAACAGCCTTGAAACGCATGTCGGTTGGTCCCTAGTGGTGATAAGTTTCTGATTTAATGAATCTCTAGCATAATTTGTGACATCTGCCCCGAAACCGGATCCGGATGCCCGATTCAAACCCGAGGTTGTTTATCTTTTAATTGTAATCGTATTTATTTCCTTAAAATGTAACGTTCAGTTTAATTATGGATAAATATATCGAATCTTTACGTTATTCTCATCGTATTTAACGAACCGTTTTATATCTCAAAATATTTAAAGTATACTAAATAATCACTATTTATATTATCTAAATCCAAAAATATATATATAGTGCTTCGTAAAAGAAAACTATAAAAAATGTCTCCTATAAACAGTGGCGAAGCCAGGATTTTTGTCCCGGGAGGGTCAAAGTTAAAAAAACCCATAAATTTTTTATAATGCTTTGTTTCGGGGGGCCAAACTCAATGTATGTATAAAAAATCAACCACCGACCAACAAAACAACACTTCGGACGGAAAAAACTGGGGAGGCCCGGACCCTCCTTGGTCCCTATTATGCTTCGCCCTTGCCTATAAAAACGCTACGTCTCAAAACGGTTAACTTAACTAACCGACTAAACCCATAATATATTTTGGGACAATTATGTAATTTATGAAACTTGGGTTAAAACTTAATGACTAATATTAAACCAACATCAAAGTTCAGGGACCATAAATGAAACATTAACCCAAACCAGCCCCTTTCCCCCCTGTCGCGTCCCCCTGCACCCCGACCACCTTGTCACTGTTTCCGGCGACTTCCGACCACCCTGTTTCCGGCAGTTTTTCTCCTCGTTACCTGCACCACGAGATGTTTTATCAACTCGCATTTAATTCACACACTCGAGCAACTGTTTATAACTCTCTACCACCCCTCAAACCCGATCGGTCGAACCCTTCCTCCCCTTTAACTCTGGCGACTCAGAATACCACCAATCCGGCACCATTTCAGGTAGATTTTGCATCCATTTTGATCCTCTCAACATTCTACAACACCCTAATCCATCAATCTCGACCCAAATCAGTTCCATATCAACGATTTTTAAGCAAAACAGCCGCAACCTGTTCTTCGATCAAAACCATATCAAAACTTCACCAAAACGTAAGTTTCTTATACCAAAATAACCGCACTTCCATGGGGATTAAAAGCCCCATGGTTAATTTGTCTGGGATTATCAAGTTCGATCGAATTTGATGGTTTTGTGATCTAGGGCTCGAATGGGATTTGGGTTATGGTTCAGGTAAAATGTTAAAAGATTTAACGTTCCAGTTTAATCAACAAAAGCGCTTCTGGTTCAATGGTTTGTGCGTATATGTTTGGTAGATGAGGTCACGGGTTCGATCCTCCCCCCACCCCTTTCTTTTTAATTATTCCAATTAACCACTTAAACCAACATTATATTTATCTAATAACCCATTAATTGTTAATAATAGTTATTAAAAGTTAAAAACATATAAGTGTATTTTATTAACAAAGATTTAAGTTGTAAGCTTTATACAAAAACATGTTTTTTTTTATAAAGTATTTTAACGTTACATTCGAACGTTCAAACTCGTTTAAAAACTTTAATTTCTAAATCCGAAACATTTGACTTCGGACTTAACTCCGGTTACCACGGTTCCATTTCTAAATTAAAATCTTTATACTTTTATATATTTATACATTATATAACTTTTATTAATCAAATGATTTAATTAATAATATGTATTAAAGACTAAAATGTATAAGTTTAAATAAAGATTCTAAACATTATTACCAATATATTACTAATGTTTTCTAAAATGGTTTTCTTGTAAAATACAAAGTTTTAAAGACTAATAAATCGGTTTCGTATAAAAACGCTCGGTTACGGTTCGTACCAAAAATCCCAAATCTCCGTAAATTCCTATTATTTCTATTCTAGTTTCTATACTATATGTTTTTCTAAGATAGGATTCTCATTATTTAGGTGATACTAATATTTGGGAAATCCTCGGTTCCAGTTGATTTATTTCTATACCATTTCTGTTTCGTATTCAAGGTGAGTAAATTCACTCCCCTTTTTACTTTTATATTTTGGGGCTGAAATATGTTCAATTACTATTCAATGTTTTCAGTTTTCATTTCTTTGTTTCTATTTTCAAATGAGATCATTAAATGTGTTAGTCTTGTTCGCGGCAAGATGCAATTCTTATGTGGTAGTTTAAAGTAGTATTGTTACTTAGTAATCCCACCGGTACAATGTCAGCGCTAATGGTTTGACAAACCCACCTGCCTGTACAACATCGATAGGTGAATTAAACCCGGCCATTCAATGTTACAAGTTACTATGTTACAAGTTGCTATACGATGATACAAGTTACTATGCTATGTTGCTACGTCCCTTAGATGCTTAAATAATTACTGATAACTTATATCGAGACGGTTACGTGACGGTTGCTAAAAAGGTTATCTTTAATTAATAACATGAGTTGGTTCCACATGACAAACGATTACAAGATGCTATACAATGATGTGTTCAATGTGTTCAATGTGTGTTCAAGGTGTCATGGTCGAGAATGATATGAAATAGCTATGCATGTAAGATTGCGCAGCATATTATGATGATCTCGGATTTCTATATTACTATGTATTCAAATTGTGGTTTACTCACTAGCTTTAAATAGCTAACTTTATTTTTACATATTTCAGGTGATGCATTAGTTTGATGTTATTGCGGTTCATTCAAGACATAGGATGCCTTGGACTTAGAATAATTGAACAATAAATTACTTTGATTGCCGGTCTTTATTTCTGAATTTATGACTATTTATTCCTCATTTGTGTCACAACAATTATTACATTAATGATATTAAAATATCCTTTTAGTGTGCCATGTGCTTTGTACTATTGATATCCAATTCCAATGACAGCCCGGTGTTTCCGCCGCCGGGCGGGGTGTCACATAATTGGTGTGTGCTAGTAGAAAATCATTGCTTGATATACAATCATACCATTCCTTGCATACGCACTTGCATTTGATTATAAGCAGCGTGGTAGCTCCGCAATTATCTTGAACATCAAAAGCATGAAGAGTTGTGGATTCATATTTGTTTGGATCTAGAATTGAATATAACAAGAGAGAAAAGATCGTGAACTTATTAGTTAGATATAGCACAAATAATCACATGTATTCAGATCGAGCTAGGATAATTAACGAACAACTTCATGGAAAACAACAAAATGGATTGCTCGTCTTATAAAAAGAAACGAAACACAAATCATTCATACCAACATAACAATATTGGATTCATCGTCTTACAGAAAGGAAGGAAATCCAAAACATTAAAACAAACATAAATTAAAAATATGATTTTAAAAACTAAAAATCCCCTGACATAAGAGTCTCGGTATAAACCGCTCCTTGTAGCCTGCTCCCCAAAAACACTGGATAGTAACACTCTTCGCCATTCTTAGTAATGTCTAGTTCATTGACACATCCAGATTTGCTTACCACAAGAAACCTGTCTGTACTCACAATGTACGTAATGGTGTGACTAAAAAGTGACTGTGGCACAATGGACTGGCGAACCCATATTTTAGTCCAGTTATCTCCGTCCATCCTCCACAAGTCAAGAGACCAAAAAGGGAAACCGTGAGCGACAAACATGAGAAGCGCTTTACGAACCAACACTAAACTCCCTTCTCCGTCGTCATGTGAAGTTGCTGGAAAGGGTTTAGACTTAAACTGATCAGAATCAACGTGAAAACCATATAAGTAGTTTCCCTCACCAATAGCATGCACTTTAATAGTAAAATAAACCACTCCTTGGAAGAAAGTTCCATTAGACCATGACATTTTATAGTTATGGTACTTTCGTTCGTCGATGAACCCCATCTTGCGCCACGAATCAAGCCTTGATGAATATTTGTAAAGAGTCATCATGCCATTTCTGCGTTTCGCATGTAGAAGCATGTACTCATTCGAAGGAGAAACATACAACCCAACAGCATCTGATTTTTGTTTGAATCGACCACGACTTTGGGTGCTCGATATGAATTTAGTCACGCGGGTTAGGGGGTTCCAGAGAATCAGTTTGTGGGTGCCACCAAAAGAAAGACATACAAGCCCGTCAAAGCTTGTTAGGACGCGAACACCAGACGAAGAAACATTTGATGATAGAGGAATTTGGGTCTTTGAAAAAGAATCTGATTGTTCAAAAGTAACGGGAAAGACAGACGACTCGTAAATACCGATAGATAAAAACATTTGATTATAAGATGTGGACATGCGACGACAATGCATTAGACGAAATTTTTGAACAGCTACCAAAGACAACCATTGCTTAGACACGATCTTACATCGGCCGATACATTTTGCGGGAAGCCTTATTAGTATTTCTGTAGATAGTATGTCGGCAGGAACATCATCGATTGAAGTAGTACGACGACCGTTGACATTCATACATATTATTTTAGTTGATGGAGGCATAACGAAGATATAACTGGAAATAAAATATGAATGAGGGTTATAAAATAAAAAAATGTGTATTTTTTATAATTAGCAACCTTTATTTTTAAAAACAAACATAACACACTTTAATTAATCTATACAATCTATAATATTAGGTTACTATAAAAGAAAAAAAAAACCCAGAAATGGATTACGCTGAAAATATGAATGAGGGTTATAAAATAAAAAAATGTGTATTTTTTTAATAGAAACCTTTATTTATAAAAACAAAAATAACACACTATAATTAATCTATACAATCTATAATATTAGGTTACTGTAAAAGAAAAAACCCAGAAATGGATTACGCTGAAAATATGAATGAGGGTTATAAAATAAAAAAAATGTGTATTTTTTTAATAGAAACCTTTATTTTTAAAAACACACATAACACACTTTAATTAATCTATACAATCTATAATATTAGGTTACTGTAAAAGAAAAAACCCAGAAATGGATTACGCTGAAATATGAATGAGGGTTATAAAATAAAAAAATGTGTATTTTTTATAATTCGCAACCTTTATTTTTAAAAACAAAAATAACACACTTTAATTAATCTATACAATCTATAATGTTGGGTTACTGTAAAGAAAAAACACAGAAATGGGTTACGCTGAAAATATCGTTATAAAATTTAAAAATGCGTATTTTTTATGTTGAACATAATAATAGTTATAAAATAAAAAAATGGAGTTTTTTTTCCAAATAGGTGTTAATAGAAAAATTATTGACCAAAGTGGGTGGTTTGAAAAATATTTATCAATATGGTTGTTTTTGATAAACATAATGTTTCTCACTCTTATATTATTGGTTTAACAATAACTCATTATTAATTATTAGCAAGATTAAGTACGCGGTAAAATATCTATACTATATTAAAAAACAAGTTATTGTATGTCTCTTTCGTTAAAAAAATTTACTTATATTTCTATTAAAGAAATTGATTATTCATATTATGTGTTTGCATTAGTAAAGACACTTTTAAAAAATATGTCTTTTGAAAAACATTTACAAAACAATTCTTAAAAAGACGTTAAGAAAAAAACCAAACGCTTTTTGAAAAGGAAGTTTAAAAACTCCGAAAGGCAACATAGAGGGAGTTTTTAAAAATTGACGGTATTTTAAAGGCCGGTTTCATAAAAGTCGTTTATATGTATTTAACAAGTTTCTAAGTAATATAAAACACTTAGTAAAAAAACAACTTTAAGATGTTTGCAAATGAGTTATACGATTTTTTAAAAAAATTTATTAATTAAACCTAATGACCGAACATATCTTTTTATTTAATCTTGAAGTAAACTTTTTATATGGGTCACTTAGAAGTAAACTTTTTATATTTTTAATCTAATAATGTTAGAAGTGAAAAAAGAAACTTTATCAAAAAAACACACACTTCGATAAATATTTCTCAAAACACCTATTTTGGTAAATAAGTTTTCCACCAACACTCATTTGGTAAAAAACTCAAAAAAATTGGTTTTGGGCTTCTTAAAAGTGTTGGGCTAATTTAAATGTAAAAATTTGAGTTATGGGTCGGCTATACGCTAGGATTAAATAAACGAGATTGAGGGTTGGACGCATAACGACGAAGTTCGGTTATAACTGGAATATAAAGCGGTAATGAGTTCAATAAAAGTAAATGAAACGTATCAAATATGACGTAATGATAAAAAAACACAACACATTGGGCTGATCTGTTAATATAATTTGCTTTATAGAATGAGTTTAAACAAAATTAATTTGAAGAATCAAATATGTACTAATGACATGAATAATCATCTTATTGTCTTTTAAACGGACCAACCATGTTTGTTTTAAAGTAAATATATGTAACTTAAAATGTGAAAAAATATTTTTAATACTGGTATAATGTTAATATTAAAAATTTGTATTAATTTATCATACATATTAAGAAAATAATTAGCAAGCTTTATTTTTAAAAACAACAATAATACACTTTAGTATAGATATAGTATAAAATTAAAAAATGGGTTTTAGGCTTTTTAGAAGTGTTGGCCTAGTTTAAATGTTAAAAAATGTGTTATGGGTCGTGTTGTTATCCATTAGAATTAAAATACCTTTTTTGAGGGTTATAACGTTATTACAAAAGTTAGGGTTGTTATATATGATGTAATATATTTATCTATATATTTATATGTATTATTTTAGTTGATGGATGCATAACGATGAAGTTCGGTTGTTACTGAAATATAAAGCGGTAAAGAGTTCAATAAAAGTAAAAGGCACGAATCAAATATGACGTAATGATAAAAAGAAAAACACAAACGCATTGGGATTGATCCGTTAATATATTTGGGCTAATTGTTAATTAATGGGTTGATAAGGTGAGGTTAAGACATGGGTTTACTTAAAAACACTAACTTGTCTCAAACCCTAAATCACGGTGTATATATAAAAGCTCTCTTTCTTTTAAAACCCTAAACATCCGCCTCTATCCCGATCTCGAACACACTCTTTCAAAACCCTAAAACACAACACACTACATCCGCCTCTATCATCTCGAACACAAACTCTAGCTGCAAACCCTAAATCGATGCATATATTCCTGTAATCACAATCCATTCGCCTTCGTTTTCTATCTTCGAACACAAATCCTAAACCTATTAACTCCTGCGATGTCTGGACCGCTTGATCGATTTGCGACTTAAAGTACAGGTAAAGCTTTGCTGTATTATGATTCTTATGTATTGTGGAAGTGGGATTTGGGTATATTGATGTGCGATTTGGGTTTATTGTTAAATTTTGTGTTTCCTGCTCTTTTTTAAATGATACAGTGTTGATTATTGATGGTTGTTAGTTTGTGATTGCTTATCTGTACACACTTGTCCGTGATTCTGTGATGCGTGTGAAAGTATTTGCTTGTTGCTTTTTGTCATTTGTTAGTGGTAGTATTTGTAACAAAAATGTGTATGCGTGGTTTTTAGCTTTTATTTGATTACACCATGTTATTGCTAAAACTTAGTAGGAATATCAAAGTATGATCATCAACAAACATAAGGATTTAAGTTTATTTTGCTAATGTGGACTTCTCTGATGTAATTATATTTTTTATGTAATTACCAAAACAATATAAAGGTTTTTGTAGCTTTTGCATTTCAAACAGAGATCTTGATTATATCAGGTTTGTTCTTTATATTTCAGTCCATATATGTTCTGAGTTATCACTACATACTCAATTTTGTGTCATTCTATTATTATTCAAGTTTGATTACTTGTATGCTTCATATCAATTTGTGTTATTTTATACCAATGCGAACTATAATTTTTAAAACTATCATTTTGTTTTATTTATGTATTGATCATTTTTAATGTAAATTGGTAATGTGTTTTGCATATGAAATCATGGTTTGTTGTGAATAATATCTTATCATATTTGTATTGATATAAATTTTTATTAAATTGTACACCTGGACACTTGGTTTTTATATCTAAAATCCTAAAAGCAAATTTGTCTTTTTCCAGGTACACTCAAGGCATTTGGTTTTCTTTATGCCAAGGAATTTTAGAAACAATGAAAAGTATATCTAATCGATGACCTTAGACCTTTGGATTATATTCTTCAGGGTTCGTCACGTCTAGTAAGAGTGTTTGTTAAATTAAATACATTTACTTCAATTAGTGTTTAGATTGTAATTAGTTAGGGTTTAGAGTGTAATTAATTAAGAGGGTTAAAAAGAAAATTGTGTTTAAAAGACCAAACAGCCCTTATTTTTCTTGTACTTTATGCAGTTGAGTTAGTAAGTTGTTCTTATTTTAAAGGTATCTTAAATTGCCCTTCTAATTAGCTTTATATATAGTATAGATTAGCACCTTGAAAAGCACGTTAGTATAATGTACGACACCTTACAACTCCTAACAACACCTTACAACACCGTATGAAACCTTAAAACTCCATAATAAACCTAATGAATTCGTCCGAGTCCTTTGAACGTCATACGTCAACTTAACGCATCGTACGACTTTTTATCCCATATTAACACCTTGAAAAGCACGTTAGTGTAATGTACGACGCCTTACAACTCCTAACAACACCTTTCAACACCGTACGAAACCTTAAAACTCCATAATAAACCTAATGAATTCGTCAGAGTCCTTTAACATCGTACGACAACTTAGGACATCTTATGACTATATATGCACATAGCACCTTGAAAAGCATGTTAGTATAATTAGGACGCCTTACAATTTCTAACAACACCTTAAAACACCGTATGAAACCTTAAAAATGCATACTAAACCTATGAAATTGTCGAAGTCCTTTGAAAATCGTACGACAACTCAAGACATGTTAAAACTCTGTATGCGACATTAGCTACATAAAAAGCACGTTAGAATAATGTAGGATGCATTACAAATCCTAAGAACACCTTACATCACCGTACGAAACTTTAAAACTCTATAATAAACCAATTGAATTCGTCCGAGTCTTTTGAACGTC
Organism: Tagetes erecta; assembly: GCA_030867185.1. Taxonomy (NCBI): domain Eukaryota; kingdom Viridiplantae; phylum Streptophyta; class Magnoliopsida; order Asterales; family Asteraceae; genus Tagetes; species Tagetes erecta. The sequence goes on along the minus strand of CM061493.1, from coordinate 28,830,472 downwards.
ATACGACAACCTAACGCATCTTATGACTCTTTATCCCATATTAGCACCTTGAAAAGCATGTTAGTATAATGTATGACGCCTTACAACTCCTAACAACACGTTACAACACCATACGAAACCTTAAAACTCCATAATAAACCTAATGAATTCGTCCTAGTCCTTTGAACGTCATACGGCAACTTAACGCATCGTACGACTTTTTATCCCATATTAGCACCTTGAAAAGCACGTTAGTATTGATAGGTTCAATTGGATCGATAATATCGCTCAATGATCAGAACAATTCATACACAAACACAGTTCAATCATAAACACAGTTCATACTAATAATTCTCTTTTGTATATTGATGATCAAAGCAGATTTGTAGTACAAGTGCAGGAGAAAATAAATCACACACACTTAGTTCTCTCTCTAACGTGAATAGTGATCTAGCCTCTCTCCTCACACTCTCTCACTACATGCTTTTAAGCAACAATTACAAGTTTAAGGAATATAACAAAATAGACCCTAAACTATACATAAACATATAAACAAATACAAAAGTAAATCTTAACAAGGAAATAGCCCTAACAGTACTCCCCCTAAGATTTATCTTTGAATCTTCAGCAAAAACTTCAACAGTTTTTCTTCGTTTTCAGCTTCAATCTCTTTTTACCAATCTTCTGGTTCTTCTTTGATATCCAGCAACTCTTTTCCTTTAAAATCTTCTTGTTCCTTCAGTGCTTCTTCTATGCAAGACTTGAACTTCTCTGCTATCTTTGCTTGTCTTGGTTTGGACTCGTTAGTCAGAATTGGGCAGGCCTTCATGCGTCTCAGAGAATCAAGATTTAAACCTGCAAAATCAATATTAGCATAAAATTCATAAGGCATCTCCTTCCCTTTGACTTGTACCTCCAAAGTACCCTTCGCACTAATCCTCATAAATTCTATCTCTGGTATATCAACCCTCACAAGATTAGAATTTAGCAATGCCTTTCTCACTCGAATTTTCTCAGATGCAGCTGCTATCACTTCTATCATCAAAACAAAAAGTTTTCGATCAGCTTCAGCCAGTTTATCTTTGCATTTCTCCATTCTGCAACTTCTCAGAAAATCGATATAGGATGGATGCAGCAGTTTCAGCTCAAAGGTACTAAATAAAGTAATCATATCTTTATCCCAATCTTTCAAATTTCAAACAAGCTTTAACTCAAATGTTTCTTGATTGTAAAACACTCTAAGTATCGGCTTTGTCATTTGAGTACCATCAATCAATTTCAGTCCAGGATTGGTTACCTTATCAAAATACTCATCAGAAAATTCCTCCAAGTACATGTCTTCACTAACAACCAACCTCTTTTTCTTTCTTTCTTTCTTCTCTTGCACATACGCACTGTCCTCCTGTTGACCTCTGAAGTCCAAATATTTCAGTGGTCTGGCTATCCCGGAATCCAGCAACATTACACACTTATCACCACGCTCAACATGCGTGTGATTTATCAGCCTAAGTTTGTGCAACTCTTTCAGATCTTGAACTTCCAACTTGAAAATGCTAGAGTAATAATGGTATACATCACATAAACCATTAACTCTTTTTATCATGAAAGCATCAAACACCTCATCGTATTTCCATGCTATGATCTTTACCTTTTTGGACTTTTCCGGTACGATCATTGAATCCAGAAGTTCAGCAATAGACTGACCCTTGCTCAGCAGTGACCTAACAACATCACCTGCTGTGGCTGATTTGTGCCAAGATTCACGTACATCCATAGGTATGTTATATGACTTCTTCTCACTCGGAAACATATCCATCAACTCATGTCTTTTCTTGTGCGCATTCTCAGGTAACGCCATCACCGGTATCTCCTTCGGTCCAAGAACTTTGTATCTCTTTGTCAGCTCGTAATATTGAGGGTTGTTGTAGTCCAAATAAAACATACGATTGTACATTTTCTCCGTCTTCATAAAACTAACAACAATTTTCCTCAGCGACTCAGATTTCAATCTCTTCAAAGTCCTATACGGATAATTCCTTGAGCTCAGCCAGTCTCGCATATTACTGCTTGACATCTCTTCAGGATTTTGGTGATATAGCTCAGTTGGAGGCAAGTCTTCTATGTTCAAACTTTCTTGCAATGGTGTCCATTCACCCATTTCAACTATAAACTCCTTTTCATCAGCAGCAGCTTTATCTTGAGCTATCAGACACTTTTCATATTCTTCATTTATTTGACTCACTGTCAGCCCATTCAGAAACACAGGATTGTACTTAATCTTCTCTAGATAAGCAAATCTTTCATCTAAATCATCTGGAATCTCTTGATCAGGATTAGTTTCTGGCTCAGCTTCTGGTACAGATTCAGTAAAATCAATATCATCAAGATCATCTAAAGCCTCAATCATAGGTGCATTGTCAGTTTGAACCGGCTCAAACTGACTTGCTTCTTCTGCTACAGTTTCAGGCACACTTTCAACAACAACAACTTCAGATTGAATCCGATCAATCTGAACTGTTTCTTCAGATCCAACTTCCTTCTCACTCTCTGTCACTTCAAACACTTCAGTTTCAGCTACAGATTCAGATTGAATCGGCTCAATCTGAACTGTTTTATCAATTCCAGTATCAGTCACAGTCTCATCTTCTTTTGTCAAATCAACTACCTCAGTTTCAACAATAGCCATAGATTGAATCGACTCAATCTGGCTTTCTTCAATCCTTGCCTTTTTCGAAACAACCTCCTCAGCCAGTATTTCAGGAACTGCATCTAACTTTCTTTTTCCCTCGGCCTTGTCAAATTTGACAGTTTCAGCAGCAGCTTCATCGGGAATCGGGACAGATTCTACATTTGGTTCTGTCACAGTCTTAGATTGCTGCGATCTAGTTTGATAGACTATGACGTCCCTAGGAGTCTCAGACACTCCAACATCCTCTTTTACCACAAATTCCTTATCAGATTCTAAACTTTCAGCCTCTTCTTCTTTGATCCACCTTTCCAGTACCTCCTTTTCAGCCTCTAATGTATTGCATTCAGCCTTTAACTCAGTATAGTCATACTTCGGATTTTCATATTCCTCCTTCAACTTTGCATACTCAGCCTTCAACTCATCATGTTCAATTTTCAACTTAAGATGATCAGAATCCAACTCCTTGAAAGTTTTCAGATTCTGATTATGAATATCCCAAAAATCTTCAAGTCTTTTCTTTTTCCTTTCATTTGAAGCTTTCAACAGTTCATTTGTCTCTAACAACTTTGCCACCATCTCTTCTAGTTCGACAATCTTTTTCTTATCTTCATTCTCATCAACACTTGACACAACTTTTGGCGAAGACTCCAAAACTTGTTCAATGTTTTCTGCAACAAGGGATGATGTGATGGGTATCTTAACAGGGATTGGATCAGTAATGCCAGCATCAACTTCATCAACTATCTGTGCAATAGATTCAGCCTCGGCCATTACTTCCTGAGCTATCTGAACTATATCTATCTCGTCAGGCTCACTTAACACTTTCTCCACAACAGATTTAGATCTTCGAGATCTAACATACTGTTTTGTGATTGGTTTTGCAACTTCAACATCCACCTCCTTTCCAACAGAAGCAACCTCAACCGGTTCTTCGATCTCAACTTGTTCAATAACTTCAACATTTTCAGTTTCCAAGTCCATTGGATCAGCTGCTTCAATAATTTCTGCTTCCTCTGAATCAGATTCAACATTATCACCACCATCATCATTTTCACTATCATCATCTCTATCTTCATCATCTTCATTATCATCTTCATGACCATCATCACTATCATCATCAATCTCTTCATCCACAAGATCTAACGGATTCACAATCTCTCCATTAGATATGTGATGATAAACACCATCAACATCTTCTTCATTATTTGCTATATCTCTCATATAGTCAAATAAGTCCACACTAGGCACATTCCCGATACTCATCTTTTTGTAAGATAAATCGTTCATGTCCTCAGTATATAATATACCTCCAACAACACCTTCTTCTCTGATGATTGGATAAGCGACATTTATCATCAGCTGCAAGAATCTCGGGTACATGAGAAACTTGAATCTTTTCCCCTTAACCAGATTAAACACAAATCCATTCATGATCCACCTTGACATATTGAATGGTTTGTTCTCAGCTATAGCAACAATTGGAGATGCTATATCAGATGGAAAGTTGTCAAAACCTGCACTCCTCCTAGACATGCACTGTTGGACAACATAGCATAACAGCTTAAATTTCTTTCCCAATCTGGCTCTATAAAATTGTGACTTTGGAAATGCAGGAGGATGTCCCATATTAACAAAGCACGATTGACACTCAGCCATGGTCAATTCATCATTCATTCCCACTTCATCTTCATCTATCCTCAAGGCTGTTCTGATGGCTTCTTCAGACACAGTCAACACCAACTCTCTAGTAATATTTCCTCTAACAACAGCCCTACCATTATCTTCTCTAATGACCTCAGCTGTCCTCCAAAAACTCTTTATCAATCTAGCATATATGACCGGTTTGGCACACATAGCATACACATACTTGGTTCTATTTATGAATCTAATCATATCTCTGTAACCTTCAGTTTCAGGGATAGATTCATCTAAACATGCCACAAGGTTGTGCTTGGGCTCAAACTTTAGATTCTCCATCTGTTAAAACAAAAACAAACACAAACAAGACAAATGTGTTAGATTCTTCATTAATACATATCAAATTTTTCATAAGAGTTTGAACAAAAGTTAAGAAGAAAAACATTCACAAACATTTTAACCCTAAATTGATCTAACAAAATGATTTTCATCATTTTGATCAAAACAACTTTGAATTTTAATGATTACACAACATTTTTCAATTTAACAGTTTAACACTTAAGACATAAATTTGACATTTATAAGATGAAGTTGTTTATCATGTTTTACTTCAGTTTTATCAAGTATTTGTCACTTTCAACAAACATTTCATCATTTTGAAGTTTAACAGTTATGAGCTTGAAACAGGTCATCAATGGCGATTGACAGTTATGAACAATTTTGATTGTTTCAGTTGGTTTTAAGGTGTTTTAGTGCAAATGAGTGATTGATTTTTGATGATCGACAGATTTTATACTTAAACCAACAATCAATTTTGATTTTAACACACACAATCGAAGTGTCGATTCAATGATCAAAAACACTATTCATCATCGTTTTTCATTTTATCGGTCGATTTGCAGGTTTATCAAGAACAAAACACATAATCAATACCTTATTCAATCGATCAGACTTGTTATAGAACAAACGATTGAATATGATAATCAAAGGATTTAAGTGCAGAGTGTTTGCTTGAATGTGTGAGTGAAAAATGATAAGTGTTTGTGAAGAGGCGGGTTTTATATCGTTAAAAATTAGGTCAAACTTTGAGGTGCCGGGTCAACAATTTGGGACGGGTAAGCTTAAAAAGCCCAATAAGCCTTGACGGGTCATGCACTGTTGAGACGGGTCATGTACTGTTGGGACGGGTCAAGTACTTGAAACAAGTCGCAACATGTGACGGGTCAGCCTATAACATGTGAAAAACACTTGACGGGTCAAACACTGTAGATATGGGTAAGTCACTGTAGAGATGGGTAAGGGTTAAGAACAACTACACCTGTTTGATTTTACTCATCACCTGACAGTATAGTAGTCTTCATAACATCACCCGGCTTGCACAATAACTTGTTTGTTCTTTACCCGGCAGCATAGTGACACCTTAATCACCCGGCATGCTTTTCTTCTTCACCCGGCAGTACAGTTGTCTTCTATATCACCCGGCATGCTTTCTTCATTACCCGGCAATACAGTTGTCTTCTATATCACCCGGCATGCTTTCTTCTTCACACGGAAACAAAGTTGCTTCCACTATTACCCGTCAATACAGTGTTATACACTCACAGCAAAATAAGACTTCTTTCTTTTACCCGGCTGTATAGTGACAACATGTCTTCACCCGGCTGTATAGTGACACACTTGTCACCCGGCAGATATCTATGACCTTCACCCGGCTATATTTGACATGTTCATTGCCCGGCTACACAATAGTCATAATATCTTCACCCGGCTTCACTTCCTTTTTCTCAATCACCCGGCATATATCATACACACACTTTTACCCGGCTAAACAGTGTGTTCATCACCCGGCAGAATAGTGTAATGATATTCTTTGCCCGGCTACAACACTTGTGCAATTTTCTTCACTTTTCTCGTCTGTTGATTTTTTCAACTGCATTTATTGCACCTGCAAACATTCTCGACATATTAATTAGACAAGATATCCTTATTAGGGTTTGTCACATTAATTAATCAACAACATTTTTAGGGCAACAATTTAATTCCAATTAAATCCCTTTTTCTATGATTTTTCTTGTAAAAATGTTTTTGCACAACCAAAATTTCTATATCCTGAAGCAATTTCTTAAAAACAATTCACAAGACCTTGGGTTTGTTTTTACCACATCCAATACTTTTTCTTTTCATACCACATAATCTTGTTCATTCAAAACACTTATTCAAAAGATATTTTTGGCTTTTTGAAATGTTTTTCTTCATTATTCTCCCCCTAAACTAGAAATTTCTTGAAATTTTTAAGTTTAACAAGGATGTTGATGTGTCAATAAAGATTCCAAATGCCTGCACACACAAAGCACACACATTAAAATAAAGACATATGCAATGCAATGAATCAAAATATCGCAGTGAGATCATACCACACATTATCTGAACATGTTTTGCAAGTTTTGAATAGACATTTGACTTATGTTTGACTGAGTGATGATATGAAAACATACCAATTAGCTCGATTGACACACTTACTTTTTCAGTATCATGATGATATTTAAGATTCGATTAAAATGACTTATGTGACCCACATGTATACATATGTCAACATATTTCCTCATCAACAATCACTTGAATGCATATTGCACAAAAACCTGGTCACTTACAGTCATAAACAGTGTGGAATTTAGGTTCTATTCGAATTTTGTCCACTTTGGGACTTCTTTTGATTCCATTTTGGAATTTTAATTTCCTATCGTTCCCCTTGGGAATCTTCTGAATTCCTTTTTGGAATTTTTGTTTGGTGATGGTCCTCATTTGGGACTCTTTTTGTTCCAACTTTAGGAATCTTTTGCTGCACCTTGAAGCTCAAAAGAGACTTCGTGTGAGACTTCAGGTCTGTGGATACCACAACAAAGAAGCTCACGATGCGGTTCATCACACTGAATAGACTGCATCATTACCCGATCATGCACAATTATCATCACAAGCAATGTATCAAAAGAAATATATCTAGACATGTATAACAATGGAACTTAACACAAAGATCATTGATTGTTAGATTTGTCAACAATGAAACTTACTTTTTCAGTCTAATTGCCTGAGCTGTCTAGCACATTAATTAACATTCATCAGTCTTTATTAAAAATGATGTAACAAATAATGTCTAGTGTAACTATCATTTCTCACTTTTTGCAATATAGATTCTTATGACATGATATTTTCTTTTCTTTTTGCTTTTATATTTTGTTTTTGCTTTTTTTTTTTCATGCAAGCATACACAATGCAAAACAATAAAATAAAAGACAAAGGAATCAATACTTAACATCAACTTATTATTTTTGACTTTTAAATTTTCTGATTTTTTTTGTTTTTCGACAAATAGAATCAATCATGATTGATTAATCCTATGGATTGAACTAAGAATTCAAACCGTCCTGACAAAAATGATTTTGTGAAAAGATCAGCCAGTTGTTTGTCGGTATGAACCTTAATCAATATTATTAAACCTTTTTCAGAGTTGTCTCTTAAAAAGTGATATCGAATTTCGATATGTTTGGTTTTAGAATGTTGAACAGGATTAGCAGTTATGAACATAGCAGCAGTATTGTCTATGTAAATAGGAGTTTTAAGAAAGTTAAACCCGTAGTCAAGCAATTGATTTTGTAACCACAAAACCTGAGAACATCCTGCAGATGCAGCGATATACTCTGCTTCAGCTGTGGATACAAAAACGTTGGTTTGCTTTTTACATTGCCAAGAAACAAGTCTAGGACCCAGAAATTGACAGCCACCAGTAGTCGATTTCCTGTCAAGAGCACAACCACCAAAATCACTGTCAGAATAACTATATAATTCAAAATTGACTTCATAAGGATACCATAATCCAAGACTCGGTTTCCCTTTAAGGTATCTGAATATACGTTTCACAGCAACAAGATGCGACTCCTTCGGATCAGACTGATATCTGGCGCACACACAGACAGAATACATGATATCTGGTCTTGATGCAGTAAGATACATCAGAGAACCAATCATTAATCTGTACAGTGTTTGATCAACTGCTTTGCCCTTTGGATCCGGTTGTATCTTGCAATTCACATCAGATGGCGTTCGAATCGTTTGACAATCTTGCATCTTGAACTTTTTCAGCAACTTCTCAACGAACTTTGATTGGTTGATGAAAATCCCGTCAGCAGATTGTTTCACTTGCAATCCAAGAAAGAAGTCAATCTCTCCCATCGAACTCATCTGGAAACGTGACTTCATAATTTCCTCAAATTCTTTGCACATGGACGAGCTGGTTGATCCGAAGATAATATCGTCCACATAAATTTGAACACATAAGAGTTCTTCATTCTCCTTCTTCATAAACAAAGTTGGATCAACTTGTATACGCGATGAGGATAATCAGGATCCTCAAAACCAGGAGGTTGTCTGACATATACATCATCGGTAATAGGTCCGTACAGAAAAGCACCCTTCACGTCCATCTGAAATACTTTAAACTTCATAAAGGAGGCATATGCTAAAAAGACGCGAATTGCTTCAAGTCGAGCGACCGGAGCAAACACTTCTTCATAATCTATCCCTTCTTCCTGAGTGTATCCCTGTGCAATGAGTCTGGCTTTATTCCGCACAACAATACCTCTTTCATCCGGCTTGTTTTTGTATAACCATCTTGTTCCAATTGCATTCTCTCCTTCAGGTAAGTCCACTAATTTCCAAACCTCTTGTTTGCGAAATTGTAGTAACTCCTCTTGCATAGCCTCAATCCAACTATTATCTTGTAGTGCTTCTGATATGTTCTTTGGCACCACTTGAGATAGAAAACACGAATAAAGACAGACATTTGCTTGCTCAGTCTGACTTCTTGTAGTTCTCTGATTCAACGGCCCAATAATCTGAGAAACAGGATGTTTCTTGTGAATTCGATGAATTGGTATGTCATCTCCTTGCACTTCACTCTCCAGATTAGACATATTCAGATTCGGTAGATCTTGGAGAATAGTAGACGTATGCGGAGTGAAATTCGGGACTTGTTCCGGTGAATTGATGAAGTAATCAAAGGCTTCAGGAACATCTTCACCATTTGAATCTGATGATGGTTGAATAGGAACAGATTCACCATCATTAGGAGAGACTTGCGAAATAACATCGTCAAAGACATTTGATTCTTGAGCTTCTTTAGAAACGGAAGGACCCGGAGCTTGACTGGATTTGACATGATCAGGATTATGAAATGACATGAATGGATACTCAGAATTGAGATTGCCATCATCGTCATTATCAGAATCGTCGCTAAAGCTTCCTAAGTCTCCTGCTTCTTTTCTTGAATTTCCTGTAAAATCAAACAAGTTAGAATCGAAAGATTTAGATAACGAATCTAAATCAAACAACCATGATGGACCATGAGCCACTGACGGAAATAAATTTTCTAAAAACTTTACGTTAATAGTTTCAATAACAATATTTGTTTTGCTATTAAAAACCGGATAAGCTTTTGAAACCGAAGAGTAACCAAGAAAAAATCCATCGTCAGATTTGGACTCAAATTTTCCAAGATGTTCATTTAAATTTAGAATCGAAACTGGACAACCAAATGCTTTCAAATAAGAAATATTCGGTTTCCTTCCAAATAACAACTCATAAGATGTTTTATTTTTGTCCTGAACCAACAAAGTTCTGTTTTGTACAAAACATGCAGTAGAAATTGCTTCGTCCCAAAACGTGATTGGGATTTTGGCATCTGCAAGCATAGATCGTGCTGCTTCTATCAGTGTCCTGTTTTTCCGTTCAGCAACACCATTTTGTTGAGGCGTTCTAGGAGCACTATATTGGCGAGCAATACCTTTTTCTGCACAAAACAAATCAACATTTGAGTTTTTGAACTCTGTTCCATTATCACTTCTTAAGGTTTTAACTTTACAATCCAATTGGTTTTCAACTTTTATGATAAATTCTTTCAATAATTCAGCCGTTTCAGATTTGACATGCAGAAAGTAAACCCAAGAAAATCTAGTATAATCATCTATGATGACTAAACAGTATGATTTCTTCCCGATGCTTTGAACGTTGGTCGGTCCAAAAAGGTCCATGTGTAGCATCTGCAGGGGTTTTGAGATAGAGTTTTCTTGCTTGTACTTAAAAGACATTCGATGTTGTTTTCCCTTCAAACACGCCGGACAGAGATCAGTTGTGGAGAATTTCTTCGACGGGATTCCCACAACATGATTTCCGGTTACCAGACGGTTCATGTTTCTGAAATTTGAATGGCCCAGCCGTCTATGCCAAAGCTGACTCTCATCATTCGAAGCATGCGCAATGAGACAAGTAGTTTCGGTTTCAGCATCAATCTGCGACATATCCAACTTGTATACATCACGATCTCTATGCGCTTTAACCACTACCCACTCATTGTCTATCTTGAAACCTGGTTTAAGAATATAACAGAAAGAATCATCAAAAAGGGTTGAATAAGATTTATCACATATTTGAGATACACTTAGTAAGTTAAAGTTCAACTGTGCACAGTAGTTGACTTTATCAAAACTAATGACCCCATTTGAGACAGTTCCTTCTCCTGTTATTTTACCACCCGCATCACCTCCAAAAGCAACGTGAGTACCATTCTTTTGCTTAAAGTCCTGAAGCAAGGCATGGTTGCCTGTCATGTGCCGGCTACACCCACTATCAACAAACCACGAGTTGATAGGTCTTCGAGGGCGTACCTGCAATTCAAACATTATCTAGTTAGTTTGGTCAACCCAGGCCCACACGGTCTTGGGTTTACCGAATTTATCTGCAATTGTAACTTGCTTATATTGAATATTTTGAAAATTTGTTTCATTTAAGAGATTTTGATGCTGAAAACTGTTTCGCCCATTGGCGTGCATTGATTGCTTTCTTCTCAAAGCACTGAACCTTTCCTCTAACTGAGGATCAAGGTTGTTTTCAAATTTCTGGTTTCTTACCAACAAAGCTCTCGGCTTAAAATTATTAACCTTCAAATTTCTTGATGAAAAATCATTAACACCAGAATTGTTTCGATTAAAAGTTCTCAACATAGGAGAATGACTTTGGTTAAATCTTTGGAAACCAAATGATTGATTTTGAAAATTTGAAAAAGGTGTCATTTCCTTAGATGAGGTTTTTCGAAAGAAACAATCAACGGTGTCATGATTCCGTCTTTCACAAATATCACAGAATTTGTTATAAAAACATTCTTCTGACGAATGGTTTCTTTTGTCACAGTAACTGCAATACCTGTTGAAGAAACATTCAGCAGTAGTATGGTTATAACGGTCACAGATCTCACAATGCCTTTTGCTAATCCTAAAGAGCCAATTATTAACTTTTGAAGTTGAACCCACTCGTGATTCATTATCATTTTTGTTCGGTTTTAGATTAACAGCATTCGTTTGTGGAGATTTTGTTTGTGAATTTGCTTTTGTTTGTGAATTTGCTTGCTTGGACACTTGGTTCGATTTTAACACACCTTGTTTGGTTAACCTTTTTGATTCAATTCTTTTATCAATGACAGCGGAAGACTTAGGTCCTGAACCTGTATTCAGACCAGAGTTAGATTTGATTGGAGAATTGATTTGGTTACCATAAGATCCGTTCATATCGAAAGTTCCAGCCGACACAAACTTAATGGTTTTACCTTTTGACACTTTCTTTGTCACTTGTTCAACATTTTTAGAATTAGCACTTTGAGCTTTGGGTTTGTCATTTGTTTTTATGACACTTTTGCCTTTCGACTGTTTAGTTTCAGATTGATTGATTGTTATGTTCGATTTTTGTGATGAAACTTCAGTCTTTTTCACAGCTTTCTTCTTGATCAGTTGATCAGCAACTTTCGCCTTCTGCTCATTCTTCCATTTGATGTACTCCGGATCATTGTATCCTGAAAATTCACCTTCTTCTTTCACTGTTTCTTCTGACTTCGGATTCAGTTCCGGATACTCAACTAGTTGAATCAGAACAGGCTCTGATTTGTCACTAGCTTCATCATCAGCTTCAGTCGTTACATCATCTTTCAAACTTTCAATCAAAACTTCTGAACCTTCAGATTCGGATTTACTTCTCTGAATTTCTTTGAATTTACGTTCATTTTCCGGTGAATGGTCGAATTCATTGAAATTTTCAGGTAAAGTTTGTGTGATTGAATTTGGCATTGGTTCATGAGTAAAACCCAACCCTTGTTTGTTTTTGTTACCTCTTTCACTGATCAATTGTTTCACCATTGTTTTACAACTTTTAACCTTTGTTAATTCAACTTGTGTGACAGCATGAGCAACTTTTTCTTCTTCAAAATTCTTTGTCATTTCTTCAAGTTGTTTGGTTATTAGTTCAAGTTCTTTCAACGTTTTATTCCAAGATTCATTTAGAGACAAAATCTTCTCATTTGCGACTTTGTGATCAAGCTTAAGTTTTTCATGAATTTGTTCATGTTTACTTAGTTTATCACCGATTTTGAACGAATGAGTTCGATAATGTTCTACCTGCTTAATACACTGATCTGAACACAATCTACCTTTAACATCTTCAGGCAGAGGAACATAGTTAGGAGGGAGTTCAGAACTAACCTTTGGTTGCTCAGTAGATGATGAAGACTCATTGGTTGTTGCCATAAGCACAACTTCCAGTTCAGCTTCTTCAGCAGGATCTGCTTTTGCGCTCCAGTCATATTCTTCAGAATCTTCAGTCACTGCTTCAATCTGTTCAACATCTCCTTCTTCTGACCAGTCTTCTTCAATTTCACATACCAATGCCAGATTCGATGTAAGATCGGATGTGAACTGTTCTGCATATGCACTCCAGTCGTATCCGTCTTTAACACTCACTACTAATGCTTTAGTCTGATCTTCTGGCTTCTTTCCTTCATCCTTCAACTCAGGCATAGGAAGACTTTGGTACGGCTTTTGCATGAAGCGTTGGTTTCTGTTCTGATAGCTTGAAGAGCTTTGACCTTGACCATGAGTTTGTCCACTCGAACTTGCTTGATCATTATAGTTTTGATTCTTAGGAGCCTTGCATTCCCTCGAAAAATGACCATAACAATTGCAATTAAAGCATCTTGCCTTTGATTTGTCAAAGCCAACGGTTTTGTTTGCATGTGGCTTGTAGCTTCGGTTGACATAAGCATGTTTCTGTGTACGATATGCAACCATAACCATTTGCCAATTCAGATCCATTTCTTCTACATCATCTGGATCCATTTCGAACAGATCTTGCAATACGACATCCATCTGAGACAAATGACTTCCTTGATAAGCTTGAAAGCTTGCCATGAAAGCAGTAAATGCAGTTTTTGTCTCATCATCTTGTAACAGAATATTCATTACATCTTTCACTTTGGCATGAACTGAAGAGCTTTGATTTTCTGATTGTGACTTCATTGGAGATTGATTTTGAACTTGAGCTCTTGGTGGAGATTGCGGTTGAGAGTATATTGGTGCACTTGATTGATACAAGGAATCGGTATAAAAACTAGCACCAACGAATAAATCACCCTCGTCATCAGTCTTTGCATTGTCTTGAACAAGAAATGCATTCTCCACAGTATTGGCAGGATTTACAACATACTTGTATTGAGCTTGTGAGCTTGATCTATCAGTATTTCTCGATCCTTCATCTATCTCAACTTCTTCAATCTTTCCAATAAGCAAATCTAAATCCATTGGAAATTTCTCAGTATGCTTTAGAAGAGTAACAGTTTGCTTCCATGATGATGGCAAAGCACATAATAATCGATCATTCAAGTCTTGAAGTTCAGTCTTAACTCCGATGTTCGACATCTCAGTAGTTAAGTGAACAAACCTGTTCATCATCTGGTGTACTGTCTCTCCATTAATGTGCTCAAACAATTCCAATTGCCTTTTCAATTTAGATTTCTTCAAACTTCTTAATTGTTCTCCTCCTTCGCATATGGACTTTAATGCCTTAAAACATGTATAACCAGTCTGATATGCATCCAATCTAGACAAAACTTGGAGAGGCAGTCCCTTACACATCAAAGAATAAGCCTTGCTATCATTCTTCACTTTCCTCAAATCTTCTGCTGATAAGTTATCCTCTGGATAAGGTTCAGGAGAGTCTTTGGTGTAGGTACTTGCACTATCCGGAGCAGTCTGAGTTGGAATATGAGGACCTTTCTCAATTGACTTCCATAAATCATTGTCAATAGAACACAAATGATGTCTCAACCTGATCGTCCAATTCTTGAAATCTGCACGATTAATAAGTCTAGGAACACGGTTATCAGAATCATCATTAGGTGCCATTTTAACAATTTAAAAAAAAATATTTTTGGTTTTTGTAAATTTTTTGAAAGAAATAGTTAAACTATTAAAATAAAGACAAGTAATTAATGACAAGTTAAGAAAAACAAGGATTAAAGCAACTAAAAATGAGTCACAGGGCTGAACAGTGACAAATCCTTCTTCACCCGGCTGAACAGTAGTTTTTGTTCTTTACCCGGCAGAGAAAAGTCTTCACCCGTCTAAACAGTGACCCGGCTGAATAGTTGTAAATCTTTAACCTGTAGTCTTTACCCGGCAGAACAGTTACCCGGCAACAAGAAATAACTTCACACGGCAGATAACTTGACCCGGCTTGAATCTTGACACGGCAGAGAAAGCTTGTTTACTCGGCTGAACAGTTGACAATCACACGACAGCAAAGTAAGTTACCCGGCTACACAGTAGATCACCCATCTGGTCAGTAGTAAGTCACCCGGCAAGAATGTTAATCACCTGGCACAACAGTTTGTCACCCGGCACAACAGTACTTGATCCGGCTGAACAGTAACACTTTTTTCTCGTCAAATTCTTTACCCGTCTAGAACAAAATCCTTTACACGGCAGCACAGGACCTAATTTGTTTACAAATCTAAGTCCAAAAGAGATTGTCTAAGTCAAATTTTATCACCCGGCAAGTTAATCTTCAACCAAGTATCACCCGGCAAGTTAATCTTCAACCAAGTTTATACTGTTCATCATTTTCGTCAAACGAAATTTTCAGGGTTTATCAAAAACTTGTCCAATTCGTTCAAAATTCACACACAAGCAGTCAAATAGTCCGATTAACAATCCCTAATCTCAATCAATCCAAAATATGATCAAATTTTGATGAATTTGAGCAAAATTCGATCGAACAGTAATTTCTTCTATCTTCTTAATTCCTCAGATCTGAAGATAATCTGACGAAATTTGCACAATCGTTGTGTATTAGAAGTGATTGCGATGATAAATCACAGCTAAAAACATCAACAATTCATTCAGATCATGATTTTGAGCAATATTTCAGTGTTTTTGCTTGATGAATAGCGAAGAACACAATACCAAAAGCTCTGATACCAATTGATAGGTTCAATTGGATCGATAATATCGCTCAATGATCAGAACAATTCATACACAAACACAGTTCAATCATAAACACAGTTCATACTAATAATTCTCTTTTGTATATTGATGATCAAAGCAGATTTGTAGTACAAGTGCAGGAGAAAATAAATCACACACACTTAGTTTTCTCTCTAACGTGAATAGTGATCTAGCCTCTCTCCTCACACTCTCTCACTACATGCTTTTAAGCAACAATTACAAGTTTAAGGAATATAACAAAATAGACCCTAAACTATACATAAACATATAAACAAATACAAAGTAAATCTTAACAAGGAAATAGCCCTAACAAGTATAATGTACGACACCTTACAACTCCTAACAACACCTTACAACACCGTATGAAACCTTAAAACTCCATAATAAACCTAATGAATTAGTCCGAGTCCTTTGAACGTCATACGGCAACTTAACGCATCGTACGACTTTTTATCCCATATTAACACCTTGAAAAGCACGTTATTGTATTGTACGACGCCTTACAACTCCTAACAACACCTTTCAACACCGTACGAAACCTTAAAACTCCATAATAAACCTAATGAATTCGTCTGAGTCCTTTAACATCGTACGGCAACTTAGGTAATCTTATGACTCTATATGCACATTAGTACCTTGAAAAGCATTTTAGTATAATTAGGACGCCTTACAATTCCCAACAACACCTTAAAACACCGTACGAAACCTTAAAACTTCATAATAAACCTAATGAAATCCTCGAAGTCCTTTGAACATCGTACGGCAACTCAAGACATGTTAAGACTCTGTATGCGACATTAGCTACATGAAAAGCACGTTAGAATAATGTAGACGCGTTACAACTCCTAAGAACACCTTACATCACCGTACGAAACTTTAAATCTCTATAATAAACCAATTGAATTCGTCCGAGTCTTTTGAACGTCATACGGCAACCTAACGCATCTTATGACTCTTTATCCCATATTAGCACCTTCAAAAGCATGTTAGTATAATGTATGACGCCTTACAACTCCTAACAACACGTTACAACACCATACGAAACCTTAAAACTCCGTAATAAACCTAATGAATTCGTCCTAGTCCTTTGAACGTCATACGGCAACTTAACGCATCGTACGACTTTTATCCCATATTAGCACCTTGAAAAGCACGTTAGTATAATGTACGACACCTTACAACTCTTAACAACACCTTACAACACCGTATGAAACCTTAAAACTCCATAATAAACCTAATGAATTCGTCCGAGTCCTTTGAACGTCATACGGCAACTTAACGCATCGTACGACTTTTTATCCCATATTAACACCTTGAAAAGCACGTTAGTGTAATGTACGACGCCTTACAACTCCTAACAACACCTTTCAACACCGTACGAAACCTTAAAACTCCATAATAAACCTAATGAATTCGTGTGAGTCCTTTAACATCGTACGACAACTTAGGACATCTTATGACTCTATATGCACATAGCACCTTGAAAAGCATGTTAGTATAATTAGGACGCCTTACAATTCCTAACAACACCTTAAAACACCGTATGAAACCTTAAAAATTCATACTAAACCTAATGAAATTGTCGAAGTCCTTTGAAAATCGTACGACAACTCAAGACATGTTAAGACTCTGTATGCGACATTAGCTACATGAAAAGCACGTTAGAATAATGTAGGACGCGTTACAACTCCTAAGAACACCTTACATCACCGTACGAAACTTTAAACTCTATAATAAACCAAATGAATTCGTCTGAGTCCTTTGAACGTCATACGGCAACCTAACACATCTTATGAGTCTTTATCCCATATTAGCACCTTGAAAAGCACGTTAGTATAACGTATGACGCCTTACAACTCCTATCAACACGTTACAACACCATAAGAAACCTTAAAACCCGATAATTAACCTAATGAATTCGTCCTAGTCCTTTGAACGTCATACGGCAACATAACGGATTGTACGACTTTTTATCCCATATTAGCACCTTGAAAAGCACGTTAGTATAATGTACGACACCTTACAACTCCTAACAACACCTTACAACACCGTATGAAACCTTAAAACTCCATAATAAACCTAATGAATTCGTCCGAGTCCTTTGAACGTCATACGGAAACTTAACGCATCGTACGACTTTTTATCCCATATTAACACCTTTAAAAGCACGTTAGTGTCATGTACGACGCCTTACCACTCCTAACAACACCTTTCAACACCGTACGAAACCTTAAAACTCCATAATAAACCTAATGAATTCGTGTGAGTCCTTTAACATCGTACGACAACTTAGGACATCTTATGACTCTATATGCACATAGCACCTTGAAAAGCATGTTAGTATAATTAGGACGCCTTACAATTTCTAACAACACCTTAAAACACCGTATGAAACCTTAAAAATTCATACTAAACCTAATGAAATTGTCGAATTCCTTTGAAAATCGTACGACAACTCAAGACATGTTAAAACTCTGTATGCGACATTAGCTACATAAAAAGCACGTTAGAATAATGTAGGACGCGTTACAAATCCTAAGAACACCTTACATCACCGTACGAAACTTTAAAACTCTATAATAAACCAATTGAATTCGTCCGAGTCTTTTGAACGTCATACGGCAACCTAACGCATCTTATGACTCTTTATCCCATATTAGCACCTTGAAAAGCATGTTAGTATAATGTATGACGCCTTAAAACTCCTAACAACACGTTACAACACCATACGAAACCTTAAAACTCCATAATAAACCTAATGAATTCGTCCTAGTCCTTTGAACGTCATACGGCAACTTAACGCATCGTACGACTTTTTATCCCATATTAGCACCTTGAAAAGCACGTTAGTATAATGTACGACACCTTACAACTCCTAACAACACCTTACAACACCGTATGAAACCTTAAAACTCCGTAATAAACGTAATGAATTCGTCTGAGTCCTTTAACATCGTACGACAACTTAGGACATCTTATGACTCTATATGCACATTAGCACCTTGAAAAGCATGTTAGTATAATTAGGACGCCTTACAATTCCTAACAACACCTTAAAACACCGTATGAAACCTTAAAAATTCATACTAAACCTAATGAAATTGTCGAAGTCCTTTGAAAATCGTACGACAACTCAAGACATGTTAAGACTCTGTATGCGACATTAGCTACATGAAAAGCACGTTAGAATAATGTAGGACGCGTTACAACTCCTAAGAACACCTTACATCACCGTACGAAACTTTAAACTCTATAATAAACCAAATGAATTCGTCTGAGTCCTTTGAACGTCATACGGCAACCTAACACATCTTATGAGTCTTTATCCCATATTAGCACCTTGAAAAGCACGTTAGTATAACGTATGACGCCTTACAACTCCTATCAACACGTTACAACACCATAAGAAACCTTAAAACCCGATAATTAACCTAATGAATTCGTCCTAGTCCTTTGAACGTCATACGGCAACATAACGGATTGTACGACTTTTTATCCCATATTAGCACCTTGAAAAGCACGTTAGTATAATGTACGACACCTTACAACTCCTAACAACACCTTACAACACCGTATGAAACCTTAAAACTCCATAATAAACCTAATGAATTCGTCCGAGTCCTTTGAACGTCATACGGAAACTTAACGCATCGTACGACTTTTTATCCCATATTAACACCTTTAAAAGCACGTTAGTGTAATGTACGACGCCTTACCACTCCTAACAACACCTTTCAACACCGTACGAAACCTTAAAACTCCATAATAAACCTAATGAATTCGTGTGAGTCCTTTAACATCGTACGACAACTTAGGACATCTTATGACTCTATATGCACATAGCACCTTGAAAAGCATGTTAGTATAATTAGGACGCCTTACAATTTCTAACAACACCTTAAAACACCGTATGAAACCTTAAAAATTCATACTAAACCTAATGAAATTGTCGAATTCCTTTGAAAATCGTACGACAACTCAAGACATGTTAAAACTCTGTATGCGACATTAGCTACATAAAAAGCACGTTAGAATAATGTAGGACGCGTTACAAATCCTAAGAACACCTTACATCACCGTACGAAACTTTAAAACTCTATAATAAACCAATTGAATTCGTCCGAGTCTTTTGAACGTCATACGGCAACCTAACGCATCTTATGACTCTTTATCCCATATTAGCACCTTGAAAAGCATGTTAGTATAATGTATGACGCCTTAAAACTCCTAACAACACGTTACAACACCATACGAAACCTTAAAACTCCATAATAAACCTAATGAATTCGTCCTAGTCCTTTGAACGTCATACGGCAACTTAACGCATCGTACGACTTTTTATCCCATATTAGCACCTTGAAAAGCACGTTAGTATAATGTACGACACCTTACAACTCCTAACAACACCTTACAACACCGTATGAAACCTTAAAACTCCGTAATAAACGTAATGAATTCGTCTGAGTCCTTTAACATCGTACGACAACTTAGGACATCTTATGACTCTATATGCACATTAGCACCTTGAAAAGCATGTTAGTATAATTAGGACGCCTTACAATTCCTAACAACACCTTAAAACACCGTATGAAACCTTAAAAATTCATACTAAACCTAATGAAATTGTCGAAGTCCTTTGAAAATCGTACGACAACTCAAGACATGTTAAGACTCTGTATGCGACATTAGCTACATGAAAAGCACGTTAGAATAATGTAGGACGCGTTACAACTCCTAAGAACACCTTACATCACCGTACGAAACTTTAAACTCTATAATAAACCAAATGAATTCGTCTGAGTCCTTTGAACGTCATACGGCAACCTAACACATCTTATGAGTCTTTATCCCATATTAGCACCTTGAAAAGCACGTTAGTATAACGTATGACGCCTTACAACTCCTATCAACACGTTACAACACCATAAGAAACCTTAAAACCCGATAATTAACCTAATGAATTCGTCCTAGTCCTTTGAACGTCATACGGCAACATAACGGATTGTACGACTTTTTATCCCATATTAGCACCTTGAAAAGCACGTTAGTATAATGTACGACACCTTACAACTCCTAACAACACCTTACAACACCGTATGAAACCTTAAAACTCCATAATAAACCTAATGAATTCGTCCGAGTCCTTTGAACGTCATACGGAAACTTAACGCATCGTACGACTTTTTATCCCATATTAACACCTTTAAAAGCACGTTAGTGTAATGTACGACGCCTTACCACTCCTAACAACACCTTTCAACACCGTACGAAACCTTAAAACTCCATAATAAACCTAATGAATTCGTGTGAGTCCTTTAACATCGTACGACAACTTAGGACATCTTATGACTCTATATGCACATAGCACCTTGAAAAGCATGTTAGTATAATTAGGACGCCTTACAATTTCTAACAACACCTTAAAACACCGTATGAAACCTTAAAAATTCATACTAAACCTAATGAAATTGTCGAAGTCCTTTGAAAATCGTACGACAACTCAAGACATGTTAAAACTCTGTATGCGACATTAGCTACATAAAAAGCACGTTAGAATAATGTAGGACGCGTTACAAATCCTAAGAACACCTTACATCACCGTACGAAACTTTAAAACTCTATAATAAACCAATTGAATTCGTCCGAGTCTTTTGAACGTCATACGGCAACCTAACGCATCTTATGACTCTTTATCCCATATTAGCACCTTGAAAAGCATGTTAGTATAATGTATGACGCCTTAAAACTCCTAACAACACGTTACAACACCATACGAAACCTTAAAACTCCATAATAAACCTAATGAATTCGTCCTAGTCCTTTGAACGTCATACGGCAACTTAACGCATCGTACGACTTTTTATCCCATATTAGCACCTTGAAAAGCACGTTAGTATAATGTACGACACCTTACAACTCCTAACAACACCTTACAACACCGTATGAAACCTTAAAACTCCGTAATAAACGTAATGAATTCGTCTGAGTCCTTTAACATCGTACGACAACTTAGGACATCTTATGACTCTATATGCACATTAGCACCTTGAAAAGCATGTTAGTATAATTAGGACGCCTTACAATTCCTAACAACAACTTAAAACACCGTATGAAACCTTAAAAATTCATACTAAACCTAATGAAATTGTCGAAGTCCTTTGAAAATCGTACGACAACTCAAGACATGTTAAGACTCTGTATGCGACATTAGCTACATGAAAAGCACGTTAGAATAATGTAGGACGCGTTACAACTCCTAAGAACACCTTACATCACCGTACGAAACTTTAAACTCTATAATAAGCCAAATGAATTCGTCCGAGTCCTTTGAACGTCATACGGCAACCTAACACATCTTATGAGTCTTTATCCCATATTAGCACCTTGAAAAGCACGTTAGTATAACGTATGACGCCTTACAACTCCTATCAACACGTTACAACACCATAAGAAACCTTAAAACCCGATATTTAACCTAATGAATTCGTCCTAGTCCTTTGAACGTCATACGGCAACATAACGGATTGTACGACTTTTTATCCCATATTAGCACCTTGAAAAGCACGTTAGTATAATGTACGACACCTTACAACTCCTAACAACACCTTACAACACCGTATGAAACCTTAAAACTCCATAATAAACCTAATGAATTCGTCCGAGTCCTTTGAACGTCATACGGAAACTTAACGCATCGTACGACTTTTTATCCCATATTAACACCTTTAAAAGCACGTTAGTGTAATGTACGACGCCTTACCACTCCTAACAACACCTTTCAACACCGTACGAAACCTTAAAACTCCATAATAAACCTAATGAATTCGTGTGAGTCCTTTAACATCGTACGACAACTTAGGACATCTTATGACTCTATATGCACATAGCACCTTGAAAAGCATGTTAGTATAATTAGGACGCCTTACAATTTCTAACAACACCTTAAAACACCATATGAAACCTTAAAAATTCATACTAAACCTAATGAAATTGTCGAAGTCCTTTGAAAATCGTACGACAACTCAAGACATGTTAAAACTCTGTATGCGACATTAGCTACATAAAAAGCACGTTAGAATAATGTAGGACGCGTTACAAATCCTAAGAACACCTTACATCACCGTACGAAACTTTAAAACTCTATAATAAACCAATTGAATTCGTCCGAGTCTTTTGAACGTCATACGGCAACCTAACGCATCTTATGACTCTTTATCCCATATTAGCACCTTGAAAAGCATGTTAGTATAATGTATGACGCCTTAAAACTCCTAACAACACGTTACAACACCATACGAAACCTTAAAACTCCATAATAAACCTAATGAATTCGTCCTAGTCCTTTGAACGTCATACGGCAACTTAACGCATCGTACGACTTTTTATCCCATATTAGCACCTTGAAAAGCACGTTAGTATAATGTACGACACCTTACAACTCCTAACAACACCTTACAACACCGTATGAAACCTTAAAACTCCGTAATAAACGTAATGAATTCGTCTGAGTCCTTTAACATCGTACGACAACTTAGGACATCTTATGACTCTATATGCACATTAGCACCTTGAAAAGCATGTTAGTATAATTAGGACGCCTTACAATTCCTAACAACACCTTAAAACACCGTATGAAACCTTAAAAATTCATACTAAACCTAATGAAATTGTCGAAGTCCTTTGAAAATCGTACGACAACTCAAGACATGTTAAGACTCTGTATGCGACATTAGCTACATGAAAAGCACGTTAGAATAATGTAGGACGCGTTACAACTCCTAAGAACACCTTACATCACCGTACGAAACTTTAAACTCTATAATAAACCAAATGAATTCGTCCGAGTCCTTTGAACGTCATATGGCAACCTAACACATCTTATGAGTCTTTATCCCATATTAGCACCTTGAAAAGCACGTTAGTATAACGTATGACGCCTTACAACTCCTATCAACACGTTACAACACCATAAGAAACCTTAAAACCCGATAATTAACCTAATGAATTCGTCCTAGTCCTTTGAACGTCATACGGCAACATAACGGATTGTACGACTTTTTATCTCATATTAGCACCTTGAAAAGCACGTTAGTATAATGTACGACACCTTACAACTCCTAACAACACCTTACAACACCGTATGAAACCTTAAAACTCCATAATAAACCTAATGAATTCGTCCGAGTCCTTTGAACGTCATACGGAAACTTAACGCATCGTACGACTTTTTATCCCATATTAACACCTTGAAAAGCACGTTAGTGTAATGTACGACGCCTTACAACTCCTAACAACACCTTTCAACACGGTACGAAACCTTAAAACTCCATAATAAACCTAATGAATTCGTGTGAGTCCTTTAACATCGTACGACAACTTAGGACATCTTATGACTCTATATGCACATAGCACCTTGAAAAGCATGTTAGTATAATTAGGACGCCTTACAATTTCTAACAACACCTTAAAACACCGTACGAAACCTTAAAATTTCATACTAAACCTAATGAAATTGTCGAAGTCCTTTGAAAATCGTACGACAACTCAAGACATGTTAAAACTCTGTATGCGACATTAGCTACATAAAAAGCACGTTAGAATAATGTAGGACGCGTTACAAATCCTAAGAACACCTTACATCACCGTACGAAACTTTAAAACTCTATAATAAACCAATTGAATTCGTCCGAGTCTTTTGAACGTCATACGGCAACCTAACGCATCTTATGACTCTTTATCCCATATTAGCACCTTGAAAAGCATGTTAGTATAATGTATGACGCCTTAAAACTCCTAACAACACGTTACAACACCATACGAAACCTTAAAACTCCATAATAAACCTAATGAATTCGTCCTAGTCCTTTGAACGTCATACGGCAACTTAACGCATCGTACGACTTTTTATCCCATATTAGCACCTTGAAAAGCACGTTAGTATAATGTACGACACCTTACAACTCCTAACAACACCTTACAACACCGTATGAAACCTTAAAACTCCGTAATAAACGTAATGAATTCGTCTGAGTCCTTTAACATCGTACGACAACTTAGGACATCTTATGACTCTATATGCACATTAGCACCTCGAAAAGCATGTTAGTATAATTAGGACGCCTTACAATTCCTAACAACACCTTAAAACACCGTATGAAACCTTAAAAATTCATACTAAACCTAATGAAATTGTCGAAGTCCTTTGAAAATCGTACGACAACTCAAGACATGTTAAGACTCTGTATGCGACATTAGCTACATGAAAAGCACGTTAGAATAATGTAGGACGCGTTACAACTCCTAAGAACACCTTACATCACCGTACGAAACTTTAAACTCTATAATAAACCAAATGAATTCGTCCGAGTCCTTTGAACGTCATACGGCAACCTAACACATCTTATGAGTCTTTATCCCATATTAGCACCTTGAAAAGCACGTTAGTATAACGTATGACGCCTTACAACTCCTATCAACACGTTACAACACCATAAGAAACCTTAAAACCCGATAATTAACCTAATGAATTCGTCCTAGTCCTTTGAACGTCATACGGCAACATAACGGATTGTACGACTTTTTATCCCATATTAGCACCTTGAAAAGCACGTTAGTATAATGTACGACACCTTACAACTCCTAACAACACCTTACAACACCGTATGAAACCTTAAAACTCCATAATAAACCTAATGAATTCGTCCGAGTCCTTTGAACGTCATACGGAAACTTAACGCATCGTACGACTTTTTATCCCATATTAACACCTTGAAAAGCACGTTAGTGTAATGTACGACGCCTTACAACTCCTAACTACACCTTTCAACACCGTACGAAACCTTAAAACTCCATAATAAACCTAATGAATTCGTCTGAGTCCTTCAACATCGTACGACAACTTAGGACATCTTATGACTCTATATGAACATTAGCACCTTGAAAAGCATGTTAGTATAATTAGGACGCCTTACAATTTCCTAACAACACCTTAAAACACCGTACGAAACCTTAAAAATTCATAATAAACCTAATGAAATCGTCGAAGTCCTTTGAAAATCGTACGACAACTCAAGACATGTTAAGACTCTGTATGCGACATTAGCTACATGAAAAGCACGTTAGAATAATGTAGGACGCGTTACAACTCCTAAGAACACCTTACATCACCGTACGAAACTTTAAACTCTATAATAAACCAAATGAATTCGTCCGAGTCCTTTGAACGTCATATGGCAACCTAAAACATCTTATGAGTCTTTATCCCATATTAGCACCTTGAAAAGCACGTTAGTATAACGTATGACGCCTTAAGACTCCTATCAACACGTTACAACACCATAAGAAACCTTAAAACCCGATAATAAACCTAATGAATTCGTCCTAGTCCTTTGAACGTCATACGGCAACATAACGGATCGTACGACTTTTTATCCCATATCAGTACCTTGAAAAGCACGTTAGTATAATGTACGACACCTTACAACTCCTAACAACACCATACAACACCGTATGAAATTTTAAAGCTCCATAATAAATCTAATGAATTCGTCCGAGTCCTTTGAACGTCATACGGCAACTTAACGCATCGTACGACTTTTTATCCCATATTAACACCTTGAAAAGCACGTTAGTGTAATGTACGACGCCTTACAACTCCTAACAACACCTTTCAACACCGTACGAAACCTTAAAACACCATAATAAACCTAATGAATTCGTCTGAGTCCTTTAACATCGTACAACAACTTAGGACATCTTATGACTCTATATGCACATTAGCACCTTGAAAAGCATGTTAGTATAATTAGGACGCCTTACAATTCCTAACAACACCTTAAAACACCGTATGAAACCTTAAAAATTAATACTAAACCTAATGAAATGGTCGAAGTCCTTTGAAAATCATACGACAACTCAAGACATGTTAAAACTCTGTATGCGACATTAGCTACATGAAAAGCACGTTAGAATAATGTAGGACACGTTACAACTCCTAAGAACACCTTATATCACCGTACGAAACTTTAAAACTCTATAATAAACCAATTGAATTCGTCCGAGTCTTTTGAACGTCATACGGCAACCTAACGCATCTAATGACTCTTTATCCCATATTAGCACCTTGAAAAGCATGTTAGTATAATGTATGACGCCTTACAACTCCTAACAATACGTTACAACACCATACGAAACCTTAAAACTCCATAATAAACCTAATGAATTCGTCGAAGTCCTTTGAACGTCATACGGCAACTTAACGCATCGTACGACTTTTTATCCCATATTAGCACCTTGAAAAGCACGTTAGTATAATGTACGACACCTTACAACTCCTAACAACACCTTACAACACCGTATGAAACCTTAAAACTCCATAATAAACCTAATGAATTCGTCCGAGTCCTTTGAACGTCATACGGCAACTTAACGCATCGTACGACTTTTTATCCCATATTAACACCTTGAAAAGCACGTTAGTGTAATGTACTACGCCTTACAACTCCTAACTACACCTTTCAACACCGTACGAAACCTTAAAACTCCATAATAAACCTATTGAATTCGTCTGAGTCCTTTAACATTGTACGACAACTTAGGACATCTTATGACTCTATATGAACATTAGCACCTTGAAAAGCATGTTAGTATAATTAGGACGCCTTACAATTCCTAACAACACCTTAAAACACCGTACGAAACCTTAAAAATTCATAATAAACCTAATGAAATCGTCGAAGTCCTTTGAAAATCGTACGACAACTCAAGACATGTTAAGACTCTGTATGCGACATTAGCTACATGAAAAGCACGTTAGAATAATGTAGGACGCGTTACAACTCCTAAGAACACCTTACATCACCGTACGAAACTTTAAACTCTATAATAAACCAAATGAATTCGTCCGAGTCCTTTGAACGTCATACGGCAACCTAACACATCTTATGAGTCTTTATGCCATATTAGCACCTTGAAAAGCACGTTAGTAAAACGTATGACGCCTTACAACTCCTATCAACACGTTACAACACCATAAGAAACCTTAAAACCCGATAATAAACCTAATGAATTCGTCCTAGTCCTTTGAACGTCATACGGCAACATAACGGATCGTACGACTTTTTATCCTATATCAGTACCTTGAAAAGCACGTTAGTATAATGTACGACACCTTACAACTCCTAACAACACCATACAACACCGTATGAAATTTTAAAGCTCCATAATAAATCTAATGAATTCGTCCGAGTCCTTTGAACGTCATACGGCAACTTAACGCATCTTACGACTTTTTATCTCATATTAACACCTTGAAAAGCACGTTAGTGTAATGTACGACGCCTTACAACTCCTAACTACACCTTTCAACACCGTACGAAACCTTAAAACTCCATAATAAACTTAATGAATTCGTCTGGGTCCTTTAACATCGTACGACAACTTAGGACATCTTATGACTCTATATGAACATTAGCACCTTGAAAAGCATGTTAGTATAATTAGGACGCCTAACAATTCCTAACAACACCTTAAAACACCGTACGAAACCTTAAAAATTCATAATAAACCTAATGAAATCGTCGAAGTCCTTTGAAAATCGTAAGACAACTCAAGACATGTTAAGACTCTCTATGCGACATTAGCTACATGAAAAGCACGTTAGAATAATGTAGGACGCGTTACAACTCCTAAGAACACCTTACATCACCGTACGAAACTTTAAACTCTATAATAAACCAAATGAATTCGTCCGAGACCTTTGAACGTCATACGGCAACCTAACACATCTTATGAGTCTTTATCCCATATTAGAACCTTGAAAAGCACGTTAGTAAAACGTATGACGCCTTACAACTCCTATCAACACGTTACAACACCATAAGAAACCTTAAAACCCGATACTAAACCTAATGAATTCGTCCTAGTCCTTTGAACGTCATACGGCAACATAACGGATCGTACGACTTTTTATCCCATATCAGTACCTTGAAAAGCACGTTAGTATAATGTACGACACCTTACAACTCCTAACAACACCTTACAACACCGTATGAAACCTTAAAACTCCATAATAAACCTAATGAATTCGTCCGAGTCCTTTGAACGTCATACGGCAAATTAACGCATCGTACGACTTTTTATCCCATATTAACACCTTGAAAAGCACGTTAGTGTAATGTACGACGCCTTACAACTCCTAACTACACCTTTCAACACCGTACGAAACCTTAAAACTCCATAATAAACCTAATGAATTCGTCTGAGTCCTTTAACATCGTACGACAACTTAGGACATCTTATGACTCTATATGAACATTAGCACCTTGAAAAGCATGTTAGTATAATTAGGACGCCTTACAATTCCTAACAATACCTTAAAACACCGTACGAAACCTTAAAAATTCATAATAAACCTAATGAAATCGTCGAAGTCCTTTGAAAATCGTACGACAACTCAAGACATGTTAAGACTCTGTATGCGACATTAGCTACATGAAAAGCACGTTAGAATAATGTAGGACGCGTTACAACTCCTAAGAACACCTTACATCACCGTACGAAACTTTAAACTCTATAATAAACCAAATGAATTCGTCCGAGTCCTTTGTACGTCATACTGCAACCTAACACATCTTATGAGTCTTTATCCCATATTAGCACCTTGAAAAGCACGTTAGTATAATGTATGACGCCTTACAACTCCTATCAACACGTTACAACACCATAAGAAACCTTAAAACCCGATAATAAACCTAATGAATTCGTCCTAGTCCTTTGAACGTCATACGGCAACTTAACGGATCGTACGACTTTTTATCCCATATCAGTACCTTGAAAAGCACGTTAGTATAATGTACAACACCTTACAACTCCTAACAACACCGTATGGTGTTTTAAAGCTCCATAAAAAATCTAATGAATTCGTCCGAGTCCTTTGAACGTCATACGGCAACTTAACGCATCGTACGACCTTTTATCCCATATTAACACCTTGAAAAGCACGTTAGTGTAATGTACGACGCCTTACAACTCCTAACAACACCTTTCAACACCGTACGAAACCTTAAAACTACATAATAAACCTAATCAATTCGTCTGAGTCCTTTAACATCATACGGCAACTTAGGTAATCTTATGACTCTATATGCACATTAGTACCTTGAAAAGCATTTTAGTATAATTAGGACGCCTTACAATTCCCAACAACACCTTAAAACACCGTACGAAACCTTAAAACTTCATAATAAACCTAATGAAATCCTCGAAGTCCTTTGAACATCGTACGGCAACTCAAGACATGTTAAGACTCTGTATGCGACATTAGCTACATGAAAAGCACGTTAGAATAATGTAGGACGCGTTACAACTCCTAAGAACACCTTACATCACCGTACGAAACTTTAAATCTCTATAATAAACCAATTGAATTCGTCCGAGTCTTTTGAACGTCATACGGCCACCTAACGCATCTTATGACTCTTTATCCCATATTAGCACCTTGAAAAGCATGTTAGTATAACGTATGACGCCTTACAACTCCTAACAACACGTTACAACACCATACGAAACCTTAAAACTCCGTAATAAACCTAATGAATTCGTGCTAGTCCTTTGAACGTCATACGGCAACTTAACGCATCGTACGACTTTTTATCCCATATTAGCACCTTGAAAAGCACGTTAGTATAATGTACGACACCTTACAACTCCTAACAACACCTTACAACACCGTATGAAACCTTAAAACTCCGTAATAAACCTAATGAATTCGTCCGAGTCCTTTGAACGTCATACGACAACTTAACGCATCGTACGACTTTTTATCCCATATTAACACCTTGAAAAGCACGTTAGTGTAATGTACGACGCCTTACAACTCCTAACAACACCTTTCAACACCGTACGAAACCTTAAAACTCCATAATAAACCTAATGAATTCGTCTGAGTCCTTTAACATCGTACGACAACTTAGGACATCTTATGACTCTATATGCACATTAGCACCTTGAAAAGCATGTTAGTATAATTAGGACGCCTTACAATTCCTAACAACACCTTAAAACACCGTATGAAACCTTAAAAATTCATACTAAACCTAATGAAATGGTCGAAGTCCTTTGAAAATCGTACGACAACTCAAGACATGTTAAAACTCTGTATGCGACATTAGCTACATGAAAAGCACGTTATAATAATGTAGGGCACGTTACAACTCCTAAGAACACCTTACATCACCGTACGAAACTTTAAATCTCTATAATAAACCAATTGAATTCGTCCGAGTCTTTTGAACGTCATACGGCAACCTAACGCATCTTATGACTCTTTATCCCATATTAGCACCTTGAAAAGCATGTTAGTATAATGTATGACGCCTTACAACTCCTAACAACACGTTACAACACCATACGAAACCTTAAAACTCCATAATAAACCTAATGAATTCGTCCTAGTCCTTTGAACGTCATACGGCAACTTAACGCATCGTACGACTTTTTATCCCATATTAGCACCTTGAAAAGCACGTTAGTATAATGCACGACACCTTACAGCTCCTAACAACACCTTACAACACCGTATGAAACCTTAAAACTCCATAATAAACCTAATGAATTCGTCCGAGTCCTTTGAACGTCATACGGCAACTTAACGCATCGTACGACTTTTTATCCGATATTAACACCTTGAAAAGCACGTTAGTGTATTGTACGACGCCTTACAACTCCTAACAACACCTTTCAACACCGTACGAAACCTTAAAACTCCATAATAAACCTAATGAATTCGTCTGAGTCCTTTAACATCATACGGTAACTTAGGTAATCTTATGACTCTATATGCACATTAGTACCTTGAAAAGCATTTTAGTATAATTAGGACGCCTTACAATTCCCAACAACACCTTAAAACACCGTACGAAACCTTAAAACTTCATAATAAACCTAATGAAATCCTCGAAGTCCTTTGAACATCGTACGGCAACTCAAGACATGTTAAGACTCTGTATGCGACATTAGCTACATGAAAAGCACGTTAGAATAATGTAGGACGCGTTACAACTCCTAAGAACACCTTACATCACCGTACGAAACTTTAAATCTCTATAATAAAACAATTGAATTCGTCCGAGTCTTTTGAACGTCATACGGCAACCTAACGCATCTTATGACTCTTTATCCCATATTAGCACCTTGAAAAGCATGTTAGTATAATGTATGACGCCTTACAACTCCTAACAACACGTTACAACACCATACGAAACCTTAAAACTCCGTAATAAACCTAATGAATTCGTCCTAGTCCTTTGAACGTCATACGGCAACTTAACGCATCGTACGACTTTTTATCCCATATTAGCACCTTGAAAAGTACGTTAGTATAATGCACGACACCTTACAGCTCCTAACAACACCTTACAACACCGTATGAAACCTTAAAACTCCATAATAAACCTAATGAATTCGTCCGAGTCCTTTGAACGTCATACGGCAACTTAACGCATCGTACGACTTTTTATCCGATATTAACACCTTGAAAAGCACGTTAGTGTATTGTACGACGCCTTACAACTCCTAACAACACCTTTCAACACCGTACGAAACCTTAAAACTCCATAATAAACCTAATGAATTCGTCTGAGTCCTTTAACATCCTACGGTAACTTAGGTAATCTTATGACTCTATATGCACATTAGTACCTTGAAAAGCATTTTAGTATAATTAGGACGCCTTACAATTCCCAACAACACCTTAAAACACCGTACGAAACCTTAAAACTTCATAATAAACCTAATGAAATCCTCGAAGTCCTTTGAACATCGTACGGCAACTCAAGACATGTTAAGACTCTGTATGCGACATTAGCTACATGAAAAGCACGTTAGAATAATGTTGGACGTGTTACAACTCCTAAGAACACCTTACATCACCGTACGAAACTTTAAATCTCTATAATAAACCAATTGAATTCGTCCGAGTCTTTTGAACGTCATACGGCAACCTAACGCATCTTATGACTCTTTATCCCATATTAGCACCTTGAAAAGCATGTTAGTATAACGTATGACGCCTTACAACTCCTAACAACACGTTACAACACCATACGAAACCTTAAAACTCCATAATAAACCTAATGAATTCGTCCTAGTCCTTTGAACGTCATACGGCAACTTAACGCATCGTACGACTTTTTATCCCATATTAGCACCTTGAAAAGCACGTTAGTATAATGCACGACACCTTACAACTCCTAACAACACCTTACAACACCGTATGAAACCTTAAAACTCCATAATAAACCTAATGAATTCGTCCGAGTCCTTTGAACGTCATACGGCAACTTAACGCATCGTACGACTTTTTATCCGATATTAACACCTTGAAAAGCACGTTAGTGTATTGTACGACGCCTTACAACTCCTAACAACACCTTTCAACACCGTACGAAACCTTAAAACTCCATAATAAACCTAATGAATTCGTCTGAGTCCTTTAACATCGTACGGCAACTTAGGTAATCTTATGACTCTATATGCACATTAGTACCTTGAAAAGCATTTTAGTATAATTAGGACGCCTTACAATTCCCAACAACACCTTAAAACACCGTACGAAACCTTAAAACTTCATAATAAACCTAATGAAATCCTCGAAGTCCTTTGAACATCGTACGACAACTCAAGACATGTTAAGACTCTGTATGCGACATTAGCTACATGAAAAGCACGTTAGAATAATGTAGGACGCGTTACAACTCCTAAGAACACCTTACATCACGGTACGAAACTTTAAATCTCTATAATAAACCAATTGAATTCGTCCGAGTCTTTTGAACGTCATACGGCAACCTAACGCATCTTATGACTCTTTATCCCATATTAGCACCTTGAAAAGCATGTTAGTATAATGTATGAAGCCTTACAACTCCTAACAACACGTTACAACACCATACGAAACCTTAAAACTCCATAATAAACCTAATGAATTCGTCCTAGTCCTTTGAACGTCATACGGCAACTTAACGCATCGTACGACTTTTTATCCCATATTAGCACCTTGAAAAGCACGTTAGTATAATGCACGACACCTTACAGCTCCTAACAACACCTTACAACACCGTATGAAACCTTAAAACTCCATAATAAACCTAATGAATTCGTCCGAGTCCTTTGAACGTCATACGGCAACTTAACGCATCGTACGACTTTTTATCCGATATTAACACCTTGAAAAGCACGTTAGTGTATTGTACGACGCCTTACAACTCCTAACAACACCTTTCAACACCGTACGAAACCTTAAAACTCCATAATAAACCTAATGAATTCGTCTGAGTCCTTTAACATCATACGGTAACTTAGGTAATCTTATGACTCTATATGCACATTAGTACCTTGAAAAGCATTTTAGTATAATTAGGACGCCTTACAATTCCCAACAACACCTTAAAACACCGTACGAAACCTTAAAACTTCATAATAAACCTAATGAAATCCTCGAAGTCCTTTGAACATCGTACGGCAACTCAAGACATGTTAAGACTCTGTATGCGACATTAGCTACATGAAAAGCACGTTAGAATAATGTAGGACGCGTTACAACTCCTAAGAACACCTTACATCACCGTACGAAACTTTAAATCTCTATAATAAACCAATTGAATTCGTCCGAGTCTTTTGAACGTCATACGGCAACCTAACGCATCTTATGACTCTTTATCCCATATTAGCACCTTGAAAAGCATGTTAGTATAATGTATGACGCCTTACAACTCCTAACAACACGTTACAACACCATACGAAACCTTAAAACTCCGTAATAAACCTAATGAATTCGTCCTAGTCCTTTGAACGTCATACGGCAACTTAACGCATCGTACGACTTTTTATCCCATATTAGCACCTTGAAAAGCACGTTAGTATAATGCACGACACCTTACAGCTCCTAACAACACCTTACAACACCGTATGAAACCTTAAAACTCCATAATAAACCTAATGAATTCGTCCGAGTCCTTTGAACGTCATACGGCAACTTAACGCATCGTACGACTTTTTATCCGATATTAACACCATGAAAAGCACGTTAGTGTATTGTACGACGCCTTACAACTCCTAACAACACCTTTCAACACCGTACGAAACCTTAAAACTCCATAATAAACCTAATGAATTCATCTGAGTCCTTTAACATCCTACGGTAACTTAGGTAATCTTATGACTCTATATGCACATTAGTACCTTGAAAAGCATTTTAGTATAATTAGGACGCCTTACAATTCCCAACAACACCTTAAAACACCGTACGAAACCTTAAAACTTCATAATAAACCTAATGAAATCCTCGAAGTCCTTTGAACATCATACGGCAACTCAAGACATGTTAAGACTCTGTATGCGACATTAGCTACATGAAAAGCACGTTAGAATAATGTTGGACGTGTTACAACTCCTAAGAACACCTTACATCACCGTACGAAACTTTAAATCTCTATAATAAACCAATTGAATTCGTCCGAGTCTTTTGAACGTCATACGGCAACCTAACGCATCTTATGACTCTTTATCCCATATTAGCACCTTGAAAAGCATGTTAGTATAACGTATGACGCCTTACAACTCCTAACAACACGTTACAACACCATACGAAACCTTAAAACTCCATAATAAACCTAATGAATTCGTCCTAGTCCTTTGAACGTCATACGGCAACTTAACGCATCGTACGACTTTTTATCCCATATTAGCACCTTGAAAAGCACGTTAGTATAATGCACGACACCTTACAACTCCTAACAACACCTTACAACACCGTATGAAACCTTAAAACTCCATAATAAACCTAATGAATTCGTCCGAGTCCTTTGAACGTCATACGGCAACTTAACGCATCGTACGACTTTTTATCCGATATTAACACCTTGAAAAGCACGTTAGTGTATTGTACGACGCCTTACAACTCCTAACAACACCTTTCAACACCGTACGAAACCTTAAAACTCCATAATAAACCTAATGTATTCGTCTGAGTCCTTTAACATCGTACGGCAACTTAGGTAATCTTATGACTCTATATGCACATTAGTACCTTGAAAAGCATTTTAGTATAATTAGGACGCCTTACAATTCCCAACAACACCTTAAAACACCGTACGAAACCTTAAAACTTCATAATAAACCTAATGAAATCCTCGAAGTCCTTTGAACATCGTACGACAACTCAAGACATGTTAAGACTCTGTATGCGACATTAGCTACATGAAAAGCACGTTAGAATAATGTAGGACGCGTTACAACTCCTAAGAACACCTTACATCACGGTACGAAACTTTAAATCTCTATAATAAACCAATTGAATTCGTCCGAGTCTTTTGAACGTCATACGGCAACCTAACGCATCTTATGACTCTTTATCCCATATTAGCACCTTGAAAAGCATGTTAGTATAATGTATGACGCCTTACAACTCCTAACAACACGTTACAACACCATACGAAACCTTAAAACTCCATAATAAACCTAATGAATTCGTCCTAGTCCTTTGAACGTCATACGGCAACTTAACGCATCGTACGACTTTTTATCCCATATTAGCACCTTGAAAAGCACGTTAGTATAATGCACGACACCTTACAGCTCCTAACAACACCTTACAACACCGTATGAAACCTTAAAACTCCATAATAAACCTAATGAATTCGTCCGAGTCCTTTGAACGTCATACGGCAACTTAACGCATCGTACGACTTTTTATCCGATATTAACACCTTGAAAAGCACGTTAGTGTATTGTACGACGCCTTACAACTCCTAACAACACCTTTCAACACCGTACGAAACCTTAAAACTCCATAATAAACCTAATGAATTCGTCTGAGTCCTTTAACATCATACGGTAACTTAGGTAATCTTATGACTCTATATGCACATTAGTACCTTGAAAAGCATTTTAGTATAATTAGGACGCCTTACAATTCCCAACAACACCTTAAAACACCGTACGAAACCTTAAAACTTCATAATAAACCTAATGAAATCCTCGAAGTCCTTTGAACATCGTACGGCAACTCAAGACATGTTAAGACTCTGTATGCGACATTAGCTACATGAAAAGCACGTTAGAATAATGTAGGACGCGTTACAACTCCTAAGAACACCTTACATCACCGTACGAAACTTTAAATCTCTATAATAAACCAATTGAATTCGTCCGAGTCTTTTGAACGTCATACGGCAACCTAACGCATCTTATGACTCTTTATCCCATATTAGCACCTTGAAAATCATGTTAGTATAATGTATGACGCCTTACAACTCCTAACAACACGTTACAACACCATACGAAACCTTAAAACTCCGTAATAAACCTAATGAATTCGTCCTAGTCCTTTGAACGTCATACGGCAACTTAACGCATCGTACGACTTTTTATCCCATATTAGCACCTTGAAAAGCACGTTAGTATAATGCACGACACCTTACAGCTCCTAACAACACCTTACAACACCGTATGAAACCTTAAAACTCCATAATAAACCTAATGAATTCGTCCGAGTCCTTTGAACGTCATACGGCAACTTAACGCATCGTACGACTTTTTATCCGATATTAACACCATGAAAAGCACGTTAGTGTATTGTACGACGCCTTACAACTCCTAACAACACCTTTCAACACCGTACGAAACCTTAAAACTCCATAATAAACCTAATGAATTCGTCTGAGTCCTTTAACATCCTACGGTAACTTAGGTAATCTTATGACTCTATATGCACATTAGTACCTTGAAAAGCATTTTAGTATAATTAGGACGCCTTACAATTCCCAACAACACCTTAAAACACCGTACGAAACCTTAAAACTTCATAATAAACCTAATGAAATCCTCGAAGTCCTTTGAACATCATACGGCAACTCAAGACATGTTAAGACTCTGTATGCGACATTAGCTACATGAAAAGCACGTTAGAATAATGTAGGACGCGTTACAACTCCTAAGAACACCTTACATCACCGTACGAAACTTTAAATCTCTATAATAAACCAATTGAATTCGTCCGAGTCTTTTGAACGTCATACGGCAACCTAACGCATCTTATGACTCTTTATCCCATATTAGCACCTTGAAAAGCATGTTAGTATAATGTATGACGCCTTACAACTCCTAACAACACGTTACAACACCATACGAAACCTTAAAACTCCGTAATAAACCTAATGAATTCGTCCTAGTCCTTTGAACGTCATACGGCAACTTAACGCATCGTACGACTTTTTATCCCATATTAGCACCTTGAAAAGCACGTTAGTATAATGCACGACACCTTACAGCTCCTAACAACACCTTACAACACCGTATGAAACCTTAAAACTCCATAATAAACCTAATGAATTCGTCCGAGTCCTTTGAACGTCATACGGCAACTTAACGCATCGTACGACTTTTTATCCGATATTAACACCATGAAAAGCACGTTAGTGTATTGTACGACGCCTTACAACTCCTAACAACACCTTTCAACACCGTACGAAACCTTAAAACTCCATAATAAACCTAATGAATTCGTCTGAGTCCTTTAACATCCTACGGTAACTTAGGTAATCTTATGACTCTATATGCACATTAGTACCTTGAAAAGCATTTTAGTATAATTAGGACGCCTTACAATTCCCAACAACACCTTAAAACACCGTACGAAACCTTAAAACTTCATAATAAACCTAATGAAATCCTCGAAGTCCTTTGAACATCATACGGCAACTCAAGACATGTTAAGACTCTGTATGCGACATTAGCTACATGAAAAGCACGTTAGAATAATGTAGGACGCGTTACAACTCCTAAGAACACCTTACATCACCGTACGAAACTTTAAATCTCTATAATAAACCAATTGAATTCGTCCGAGTCTTTTGAACGTCATACGGCAACCTAACGCATCTTATGACTCTTTATCCCATATTAGCACCTTGAAAAGCATGTTAGTATAATGTATGACGCCTTACAACTCCTAACAACACGTTACAACACCATACGAAACCTTAAAACTCCGTAATAAACCTAATGAATTCGTCCTAGTCCTTTGAACGTCATACGGCAACTTAACGCATCGTACGACTTTTTATCCCATATTAGCACCTTGAAAAGCACGTTAGTATAATGCACGACACCTTACAGCTCCTAACAACACCTTACAACACCGTATGAAACCTTAAAACTCCATAATAAACCTAATGAATTCGTCCGAGTCCTTTGAACGTCATACGGCAACTTAACGCATCGTACGACTTTTTATCCGATATTAACACCATGAAAAGCACGTTAGTGTATTGTACGACGCCTTACAACTCCTAACAACACCTTTCAACACCGTACGAAACCTTAAAACTCCATAATAAACCTAATGAATTCGTCTGAGTCCTTTAACATCCTACGGTAACTTAGGTAATCTTATGACTCTATATGCACATTAGTACCTTGAAAAGCATTTTAGTATAATTAGGACGCCTTACAATTCCCAACAACACCTTAAAACACCGTACGAAACCTTAAAACTTCATAATAAACCTAATGAAATCCTCGAAGTCCTTTGAACATCATACGGCAACTCAAGACATGTTAAGACTCTGTATGCGACATTAGCTACATGAAAAGCACGTTAGAATAATGTAGGACGCGTTACAACTCCTAAGAACACCTTACATCACCGTACGAAACTTTAAATCTCTATAATAAACCAATTGAATTCGTCCGAGTCTTTTGAACGTCATACGGCAACCTAACGCATCTTATGACTCTTTATCCCATATTAGCACCTTGAAAAGCATGTTAGTATAACGTATGACGCCTTACAACTCCTAACAACACGTTACAACACCATACGAAACCTTAAAACTCCGTAATAAACCTAATGAATTCGTCCTAGTCCTTTGAACGTCATACGGCAACTTAACGCATCGTACGACTTTTTATCCCATATTAGCACCTTGAAAAGCACGTTAGTATAATGCACGACACCTTACAACTCCTAACAACACCTTACAACACCGTATGAAACCTTAAAACTCCATAATAAACCTAATGAATTCGTCCGAGTCCTTTGAACGTCATACGGCAACTTAACGCATCGTACGACTTTTTATCCGATATTAACACCTTGAAAAGCACGTTAGTGTATTGTACGACGCCTTACAACTCCTAACAACACCTTTCAACACCGTACGAAACCTTAAAACTCCATAATAAACCTAATGAATTCGTCTGAGTCCTTTAACATCGTACGGCAACTTAGGTAATCTTATGACTCTATATGCACATTAGTACCTTGAAAAGCATTTTAGTATAATTAGGACGCCTTACAATTCCCAACAACACCTTAAAACACCGTACGAAACCTTAAAACTTCATAATAAACCTAATGAAATCCTCGAAGTCCTTTGAACATCGTACGGCAACTCAAGACATGTTAAGACTCTGTATGCGACATTAGCTACATGAAAAGCACGTTAGAATAATGTAGGACGCGTTACAACTCCTAAGAACACCTTACATCACCGTACGAAACTTTAAATCTCTATAATAAACCAATTGAATTCGTCCGAGTCTTTTGAACGTCATACGGCAACCTAACGCATCTTATGACTCTTTATCCCATATTAGCACCTTGAAAAGCATGTTAGTATAACGTATGACGCCTTACAACTCCTAACAACACGTTACAACACCATACGAAACCTTAAAACTCCGTAATAAACCTAATGAATTCGTCCTAGTCCTTTGAACGTCATACGGCAACTTAACGCATCGTACGACTTTTTATCCCATATTAGCACCTTGAAAAGCACGTTAGTATAATGTACGACACCTTACAACTCCTAACAACACCTTACAACACCGTATGAAACCTTAAAACTCCATAATAAACCTAATGAATTCGTCTGAGTCCTTTGAACGTCATACGGCAACTTAACGCATCGTACGACTTTTTATCCCATATTAACACCTTGAAAAGCACGTTAGTGTAATGTACGACGCCTTACAACTCCTAACAACACCTTTCAACACCGTACGAAACCTTAAAACTCCATAATAAACCTAATGAATTCGTCTGAGTCCTTTAACATCGTACGACAACTTAGGACATCTTATGACTCTATATGCACATTAGCACCTTGAAAAGCATGTTAGTATAATTAGGACGCCTTACAATTCCTAACAACACCTTAAAACACCGTATGAAACCTTAAAAATTCATACTAAACCTAATGAAATTGTCGAAGTCCTTTGAAAATCGTACGACAACTCAAAACATGTTAAAACTCCGTATGCGACATTTGCTACATGAAAACCACGTTAGAATAATGTAGGACGCGTTACAAATCCTAAGAACACCTTACATCACCGTACGAA
Source organism: Tagetes erecta (assembly GCA_030867185.1). Lineage (NCBI taxonomy): Eukaryota > Viridiplantae > Streptophyta > Magnoliopsida > Asterales > Asteraceae > Tagetes > Tagetes erecta. The sequence goes on along the minus strand of CM061493.1, from coordinate 28,789,384 downwards.
ACTTTAAAACTCTATAATAAACCAATTGAATTCGTCCGAGTCTTTTGAACGTCATAAGGCAACCTAACGCATCTTATGACTCTTTATCCCATATTAGCACCTTGAAAAGTATGTTACTATAATGTATGACGCCTTACAACTCCTAACAACACGTTACAACACCATACGAAACCTTAAAACTCCATAATAAACCTAATGAATTCGTCCTAGTCCTTTGAACGTCATACGCCAACTTAACGCATCGTACGACTTTTTATCCCATATTAGCACCTTGAAAAGCACGTTAGTATAATGTACGACACCTTACAACTCCTAACAACACCTTACAACACCGTATGAAACCTTAAAACTCCATAATAAACCTAATGAATTCGTCCGAGTCCTTTGAACGTCATACGGCAACTTAACGCATCGTACGACTTTTTATCCCATATTAACACCTTGAAAAGCACGTTAGTGTATTGTACGACGCCTTACAACTCCTAACAACACCTTTCAACACCGTACGAAACCTTAAAACTCCATAATAAACCTAATGAATTCGTCTGAGTCCTTTAACATCATACGGTAACTTAGGTAATCTTATGACTCTATATGCACATTAGTACCTTGAAAAGCATTTTAGTATAATTAGGACGCCTTACAATTCCCAACAACACCTTAAAACACCGTACGAAACCTTAAAACTTCATAATAAACCTAATGAAATCCTCGAAGTCCTTTGAACATCGTACGGCAACTCAAGACATGTTAAGACTCTGTATGCGACATTAGCTACATGAAAAGCACGTTAGAATAATGTAGGACGCGTTACAACTCCTAAGAACACCTTACATCACCGTACGAAACTTTAAATCTCTATAATAAACCAATTGAATTCGTCCGAGTCTTTTGAACGTCATACGGCAACCTAACGCATCTTATGACTCTTTATCCCATATTAGCACCTTGAAAAGCATGTTAGTATAATGTATGACGCCTTACAACTCCTAACAACACGTTACAACACCATACGAAACCTTAAAACTCCGTAATAAACCTAATGAATTCGTCCTAGTCCTTTGAACGTCATACGGCAACTTAACGCATCGTACGACTTTTTATCCCATATTAGCACCTTGAAAAGCACGTTAGTATAATGCACGACACCTTACAGCTCCTAACAACACCTTACAACACCGTATGAAACCTTAAAACTCCATAATAAACCTAATGAATTCGTCCGAGTCCTTTGAACGTCATACGGCAACTTAACGCATCGTACGACTTTTTATCCGATATTAACACCATGAAAAGCACGTTAGTGTATTGTACGACGCCTTACAACTCCTAACAACACCTTTCAACACCGTACGAAACCTTAAAACTCCATAATAAACCTAATGAATTCGTCTGAGTCCTTTAACATCCTACGGTAACTTAGGTAATCTTATGACTCTATATGCACATTAGTACCTTGAAAAGCATTTTAGTATAATTAGGACGCCTTACAATTCCCAACAACACCTTAAAACACCGTACGAAACCTTAAAACTTCATAATAAACCTAATGAAATCCTCGAAGTCCTTTGAACATCATACGGCAACTCAAGACATGTTAAGACTCTGTATGCGACATTAGCTACATGAAAAGCACGTTAGAATAATGTAGGACGCGTTACAACTCCTAAGAACACCTTACATCACCGTACGAAACTTTAAATCTCTATAATAAACCAATTGAATTCGTCCGAGTCTTTTGAACGTCATACGGCAACCTAACGCATCTTATGACTCTTTATCCCATATTAGCACCTTGAAAAGCATGTTAGTATAATGTATGACGCCTTACAACTCCTAACAACACGTTACAACACCATACGAAACCTTAAAACTCCGTAATAAACCTAATGAATTCGTCCTAGTCCTTTGAACGTCATACGGCCACTTAACGCATCGTACGACTTTTTATCCCATATTAGCACCTTGAAAAGCACGTTAGTATAATGCACGACACCTTACAGCTCCTAACAACACCTTACAACACCGTATGAAACCTTAAAACTCCATAATAAACCTAATGAATTCGTCCGAGTCCTTTGAACGTCATACGGCAACTTAACGCATCGTACGACTTTTTATCCGATATTAACACCATGAAAAGCACGTTAGTGTATTGTACGACGCCTTACAACTCCTAACAACACCTTTCAACACCGTACGAAACCTTAAAACTCCATAATAAACCTAATGAATTCGTCTGAGTCCTTTAACATCCTACGGTAACTTAGGTAATCTTATGACTCTATATGCACATTAGTACCTTGAAAAGCATTTTAGTATAATTAGGACGCCTTACAATTCCCAACAACACCTTAAAACACCGTACGAAACCTTAAAACTTCATAATAAACCTAATGAAATCCTCGAAGTCCTTTGAACATCATACGGCAACTCAAGACATGTTAAGACTCTGTATGCGACATTAGCTACATGAAAAGCACGTTAGAATAATGTAGGACGCGTTACAACTCCTAAGAACACCTTACATCACCGTACGAAACTTTAAATCTCTATAATAAACCAATTGAATTCGTCCGAGTCTTTTGAACGTCATACGGCAACCTAACGCATCTTATGACTCTTTATCCCATATTAGCACCTTGAAAAGCATGTTAGTATAACGTATGACGCCTTACAACTCCTAACAACACGTTACAACACCATACGAAACCTTAAAACTCCGTAATAAACCTAATGAATTCGTCCTAGTCCTTTGAACGTCATACGGCAACTTAACGCATCGTACGACTTTTTATCCCATATTAGCACCTTGAAAAGCACGTTAGTATAATGCACGACACCTTACAACTCCTAACAACACCTTACAACACCGTATGAAACCTTAAAACTCCATAATAAACCTAATGAATTCGTCCGAGTCCTTTGAACGTCATACGGCAACTTAACGCATCGTACGACTTTTTATCCGATATTAACACCTTGAAAAGCACGTTAGTGTATTGTACGACGCCTTACAACTCCTAACAACACCTTTCAACACCGTACGAAACCTTAAAACTCCATAATAAACCTAATGAATTCGTCTGAGTCCTTTAACATCGTACGGCAACTTAGGTAATCTTATGACTCTATATGCACATTAGTACCTTGAAAAGCATTTTAGTATAATTAGGACGCCTTACAATTCCCAACAACACCTTAAAACACCGTACGAAACCTTAAAACTTCATAATAAACCTAATGAAATCCTCGAAGTCCTTTGAACATCGTACGGCAACTCAAGACATGTTAAGACTCTGTATGCGACATTAGCTACATGAAAAGCACGTTAGAATAATGTAGGACGCGTTACAACTCCTAAGAACACCTTACATCACCGTACGAAACTTTAAATCTCTATAATAAACCAATTGAATTCGTCCGAGTCTTTTGAACGTCATACGGCAACCTAACGCATCTTATGACTCTTTATCCCATATTAGCACCTTGAAAAGCATGTTAGTATAACGTATGACGCCTTACAACTCCTAACAACACGTTACAACACCATACGAAACCTTAAAACTCCGTAATAAACCTAATGAATTCGTCCTAGTCCTTTGAACGTCATACGGCAACTTAACGCATCGTACGACTTTTTATCCCATATTAGCACCTTGAAAAGCACGTTAGTATAATGTACGACACCTTACAACTCCTAACAACACCTTACAACACCGTATGAAACCTTAAAACTCCATAATAAACCTAATGAATTCGTCTGAGTCCTTTGAACGTCATACGGCAACTTAACGCATCGTACGACTTTTTATCCCATATTAACACCTTGAAAAGCACGTTAGTGTAATGTACGACGCCTTACAACTCCTAACAACACCTTTCAACACCGTACGAAACCTTAAAACTCCATAATAAACCTAATGAATTCGTCTGAGTCCTTTAACATCGTACGACAACTTAGGACATCTTATGACTCTATATGCACATTAGCACCTTGAAAAGCATGTTAGTATAATTAGGACGCCTTACAATTCCTAACAACACCTTAAAACACCGTATGAAACCTTAAAAATTCATACTAAACCTAATGAAATTGTCGAAGTCCTTTGAAAATCGTACGACAACTCAAAACATGTTAAAACTCCGTATGCGACATTTGCTACATGAAAACCACGTTAGAATAATGTAGGACGCGTTACAAATCCTAAGAACACCTTACATCACCGTACGAAACATTAAAACTCTATAATAAACCAATTGAATTCGTCCGAGTCTTTTGAACGTCATAAGGCAACCTAACGCATCTTATGACTCTTTATCCCATATTAGCACCTTGAAAAGTATGTTACTATAATGTATGACGCCTTACAACTCCTAACAACACGTTACAACACCATACGAAACCTTAAAACTCCATAATAAACCTAATGAATTCGTCCTAGTCCTTTGAACGTCATACGCCAACTTAACGCATCGTACGACTTTTTATCCCATATTAGCACCTTGAAAAGCACGTTAGTATAATGTACGACACCTTACAACTCCTAACAACACCTTACAACACCGTATGAAACCTTAAAACTCCATAATAAACCTAATGAATTCGTCCGAGTCCTTTGAACGTCATACGGCAACTTAACGCATGGTACGACTTTTTATCCCATATTAACACCTTGAAAAGCACGTTAGTGTATTGTACGACGCCTTACAACTCCTAACAACACCTTTCAACACCGTACGAAACCTTAAAACTCCATAATAAACCTAATGAATTCGTGTGAGTCCTTTAACATCGTACGGCAACTTAGGTAATCTTATGACTCTATATGCACATTAGTACCTTGAAAAGCATTTTAGTATAATTAGGACGCCTTACAATTCCCAACAACACCTTAAAACACCGTACGAAACCTTAAAACTTCATCATAAACCTAATGAAATCCTCTAAGTCCTTTGAAGATCGTACGGCAACTCAAGACATGTTAAGACTCTGTATGCGACATTAGCTACATGAAAAGCACGTTAGAATAATGTAGGACGCGTTACAACTCCTAAGAACACCTTACATCACCGTACGAAACTTTAAATCTCTATAATAAACCAATTGAATTCGTCCGAGTCTTTTGAACGTCATACGGCAACCTAACGCATCTTATGACTCTTTATCCCATATTAGCACCTTGAAAAGCATGTTAGTATAATGTATGACGCCTTACAACTCCTAATAACACGTTACAACACCATACGAAACCTTAAAACTCCGTAATAAACCTAATGAATTCATCCTAGTCCTTTGAACGTCATACGGCAACTTAACGCATCGTACGACTTTTTATCCCATATTAGCACCTTGAAAAGCACGTTAGTATAATGTACGACACCTTACAACTCCTAACAACACCTTACAACACCGTATGAAACCTTAAACTCCATAATAAACCTAATGAATTCGTCCGAGTCCTTTGAACGTCATACGGCATCTTAACGCATCGTACGACTTTTTATCCCATATTAACACCTTGAAAAGCACGTTAGTGTAATGTACGACGCCTTACAACTACTAACAACACCTTTCAACACCGTTCGAAACCTTAAAACTCCATAATAAACGTAATGAATTCGTCTGAGTCCTTTAACATCGTACGACAACTTAGGACATCTTATGACTCTATATGCACATTAGCACCTTGAAAAGCATGTTAGTATAATTAGGACGCCTTACAATTCCTAACAACACCTTAAAACACCGTATGAAACCTTAAAAATTCATACGAAACCTAATGAAATTGTCGAAGTCCTTTGAAAATCGTACGACAACTCAAGACATGTTAAAACTCTGTATGCGACATTAGCTACATGAAAAGCACGTTAGAATAATGTAGGACGCGTTACAACTACTAAGAACACCTTAAATCACCGTACGAAACTTTAAAACTCTATAATAAACAAATTGAATTCGTCTGAGGCTTTTGAACGTCATAAGGCAACCTAACGCATCTTATGACTCTTTATCCCATATTAGCACCTTGAAAAGCATGTTAGTATGATGTATGACGCCTTACAACTCCTAACAACACGTTACAACACCAAACGAAACCTTAAAACTCCATAATAAACCTAATGAATTCGTCCTAGTCCTTTGAACGTCATACGGCAACTTAACGCATCATACGAGTTTTTATCCCATATTAGCACCTTGAAAAGCACGTTAGTATAATGTACGACACCTTACAACTCTTAACAACACCTTACAACACCGTATGAAACCTTAAAACTCCATAATAAACCTAATGAATTTGTCCGAGTCCTTTGAACGTCATACGGCAACTTAACGCATCGTACGACTTTTTATCCCATATTAACACCTTGAAAAGCACGTTAGTGTAATGTACGACGCCTTACAACTCCTAACAACACCTTTCAACACTGTACGAAACCTTAAAACTCCATAATAAACCTAATGAATTCGTCTGAGTCCTTTAACATCGTACGGCAACTTAGGTAATCTTATGACTCTATATGCACATTAGTACCTTGAAAAGCATGTTAGTATAATTAGGACGCCTTACAATTCATAACAACACCTTAAAACACCGTATGAAACCTTAAAAATTCATACTAAACCTAATGAAATTGTCGAAGTCCTTTGAAAATCGTACGACAACTCAAGACATGTTAAAACTCTGTATGCGACATTAGCTACATGAAAAGCACGTTAGAATAATGTAGGACGCGTTACAACTCCTAAGAACACCTTACATCACCGTACGAAACTTTAAAACTCTATAATAAACCAATTGAATTCGTCCGAGTCTTTTGAACGTCATACGACAACCTAACGCATCTTATGACGCTTTATCCCATATTAGCACCTTGAAAAGCATGTTAGTATAATGTATGACGCCTTACAACTCCTAACAACACGTTACAACACCATACGAAACCTTAAAACTCCATAATAAACCTAATGAGTTCGTCCTAGTCCTTGGAACGTCATACGGCAACCTAACGCATCGTACGACTTTTTATCCCATATTAGCACCTTGAAAAGCACGTTAGTATAATGTACGATACCTTACAACTCCTAACAACACCTTACAACACCGTATAAAACCTTAAAACTCCATAATAAACCTAATGAATTCGTCCGAGTCCTTTGAACGTCATACGGCAACTTAACGCATCGTACGACTTTTTGTCCCATATTAACACCTTGAAAAGCACGTTAGTGTGATGTACGATGCCTTACAACTCCTAACACCACCTTTAACACCGTACGAAACCTTAAAACTCCATAATAAACCTAATGAATTCGTCTGAGTCCTTTAACATCGTACGACAACTTAGGACATCTTATGACTCTATATGCACATTAGCACCTTGAAAAGCATGTTAGTATAATTAGGACGCCTTACAATTCCTAACAACACCTTAAAACACCGTATGAAACCTTAAAAATGCATACTAAACCTAATGAAATTGTCGAAGTCCTTTGAAAATCGTACGACAACTCAAGACATGTTAAAACTCTGTATGCGACATTAGCTACATGAAAAGCACGTTAGAATAATGTAGGACGCGTTACAACTGCTAAGAACACCTTACATCACCGTACGAAACTTTAAAACTCTATAATAAACCAAATGAATTCGTCCGAGTCTTTTGAACGTCATATGGCAACCTAACGCATCTTATGACTCTTTATCCCATATTAGCACCTTGAAAAGCATGTTAGTATAATGTATGACGCCTTACAACTCCTAACAACACGTTACAACACCATACGATACCTTAAAACTCCATAATAAACCTAATGAATTCGTCCGTGTCCTTTGAACGTCATACGGCAACTTAACGCATCGTACGAATTTTTATCCCATGTTAGCACCTTGAAAAGCACGTTAGTATAATGTACGACACCTTACAACTCCTAACAACACCTTACAACACCGTATGAAACCTTAAAACTCCATAATAAACCTAATGAATTCGTCCTAGTCCTTGGAACGTCATACGGCAACTTAACGCATCGTACGACTTTTTATCCCATATTAACACCTTGAAAAGCACGTTAGTGTAATGTACGACGCCTTGCAACTCCTAACAACACCTTTCAACACCGTACGAAACCATAAAACTCCATAATAAACCTAATGAATTCGTCCGAGTCCTTTAACATCGTACGGCAACTTAGGTAATCTTATGACTCTATATGCACATTAGTACCTTGAAAGGCATGTTAGTATAATTAGGACGCCTTACAATTCCCAACAACACCGTACGAAAACTTAAAACTTCATAATAAACCTAATGAAATCCTCGAAGTCCTTTGAACATCGTACGGCAACTCAAGACATGTTAAGACTCTTTATGCGACATTAGCTACATGAAAAGCACGTTAGAATAATGTAGGACCCGTTACAACTCCTAAGAACACCTTACATCACCGTACGAAACTTTAAAACTCTATAATAAACCAATTGAATTCGTCCGAGTCTTTTGAACGTCACACGGCAACCTAACGCATCTTATGACTCTTTATCCCATATTAGCACCTTGAAAAGCATGTTAGTATAATGTATGACGCCTTACAACTCTTAACAACACGTTACAACACCATACGAAACCTTATAACTCCATAATAAACCTAATGAATTCGTCCTAGTCCTTTGAACGTCATACGGCAACTTAACGCATCGTACGACTTTTTATCCCATATTAACACCTTGAAAAGCACGTTAGTGTAATGTACGACGCCTTACAACTCCTAACAACCCCTTTCAACACCGTACGAAACCTTAAAACTCCATAATAAACCTAATGAATTCGTCTGAGTCCTTTAACATCGTACGGCAACTTAGGTAATCTTATGACTCTATATGCACATTAGTACCTTGAAAAGCATGTTAGTATAATTAGGACGCCTTACAATTCCTAACAACACCTTAAAACACCGTATGAAACCTTAAAAATTCATACTAAACCTAATGAAATTGTCGAAGTCCTTTGAAAATCGTACGACAACTCAAGACATGTTAAAACTCTGTATGCGACATTAGCTACATGAAAAGCACGTTAGAATAATGTAGGACGCGTTACAACTCCTAAGAACACCTTACATCACCGTACAAAACTTTAAAACTCTATAATAAACCAATTGAATTCGTCCGAGTCTTTTGAACGTCATACGACAACCTAACGCATCTTATGACGCTTTATCCCATATTAGCACCTTGAAAAGCATGTTAGTATAATGTATGACGCCTTACAACTCCTAACAACACGTTACAACACCATACGAAACCTTAAAACTCCATAATAAACCTAATGCATTCGTCCTAGTCCTTTGAACGTCATACGGCAACTTAACGCATTGTACGACTTTTTATCCCATATTAGCACATTGAAAAGCACGTTAGTATAATGTACGACACCTTACAACTCCTAACAACACCTTACAACACCGTATAAAACCTTAAAACTCCATAATAAACCTAATGAATTCGTCCGAGTCCTTTGAACGTCATACGGTAACTAAACGCATCGTACGACTTTTTATCCCATATTAACACCTTGAAAAGCACGTTAGTGTAATGTACGATGCCTTACAACTCCTAACACCACCTTTCAACACCGTACGAAACCTTAAAACTCCATAATAAACCTAATGAATTCGTCTGAGTCCTTTAACATCGTACGACAACTTAGGACATCTTATGACTCTATATGCACATTAGCACCTTGAAAAGCATGTTAGTATAATTAGGACGCCTTACAATTCCTAACAACACCTTAAAACACCGTATGAAACCTTAAAAATTCATACTTAACCTAATGAAATTGTCGAAGTCCTTTGAAAATCGTACGACAACTCAAGACATGTTAAAACTCTGTATGCGACATTAGCTACATGAAAAGCACGTTAGAATAATGTAGGACGCGTTACAATTGCTAAGAACACCTTACATTACCGTACGAAACTTTAAAACTCTATAATAAACCAATTGAATTCGTCCGAGTCTTTTGAACGTCATATGGCAACCTAACGCATCTTATGACTCTTTATCCCATATTAGCACCTTGAAAAGCATGTTAGTATAATGTATGACGCCTTACAACTCCTAACAACACGTTACAACACCATACGAAACCTTAAAACTCCATAATAAACCTAATGAATTCGTCCTTGTCCTTTGAACGTCATACGGCAACTTAACGCATCGTACGACTTTTTATCCCATGTTAGCACCTTGAAAAGCACGTTAGTATAATGTACGACACCTTACAACTCCTAACAACACCTTACAACACCGTATGAAACCTTAAAACTCCATAATAAACCTAATGAATTCGTCCGAGTCCTTTGAACGTCATACGGCAACTTAACGCATCGTACGACTTTTTATCCCATATTAACACCTTGAAAAGCACGTTAGTGTAATGTACGACGCCTTACAACTCCTAACAACCCCTTTCAACACCGTACGAAACCTTAAAACTCCATAATAAACCTAATGAATTCGTCTGAGTCCTTTAACATCGTACGGCAACTTAGGTAATCTTATGACTCTATATGCACATTAGTACCTTGAAAAGCATGTTAGTATAATTAGGACGCCTTACAATTCCTAACAACACCTTAAAACACCGTATGAAACCTTAAAAATTCATACTAAACCTAATGAAATTGTCGAAGTCCTTTGAAAATCGTACGACAACTCAAGACATGTTAAAACTCTGTATGCGACATTAGCTACATGAAAAGCACGTTAGAATAATGTAGGACGCGTTACAACTCCTAAGAACACCTTACATCACCGTACAAAACTTTAAAACTCTATAATAAACCAATTGAATTCGTCCGAGTCTTTTGAACGTCATACGACAACCTAACGCATCTTATGACGCTTTATCCCATATTAGCACCTTGAAAAGCATGTTAGTATAATGTATGACGCCTTACAACTCCTAACAACACGTTACAACACCATACGAAACCTTAAAACTCCATAATAAACCTAATGCATTCGTCCTAGTCCTTTGAACGTCATACGGCAACTTAACGCATTGTACGACTTTTTATCCCATATTAGCACATTGAAAAGCACGTTAGTATAATGTACGACACCTTACAACTCCTAACAACACCTTACAACACCGTATAAAACCTTAAAACTCCATAATAAACCTAATGAATTCGTCCGAGTCCTTTGAACGTCATACGGCAACTAAACGCATCGTACGACTTTTTATCCCATATTAACACCTTGAAAAGCACGTTAGTGTAATGTACGATGCCTTACAACTCCTAACACCACCTTTCAACACCGTACGAAACCTTAAAACTCCATAATAAACCTAATGAATTCGTCTGAGTCCTTTAACATCGTACGACAACTTAGGACATCTTATGACTCTATATGCACATTAGCACCTTGAAAAGCATGTTAGTATAATTAGGACGCCTTACAATTCCTAACAACACCTTAAAACACCGTATGAAACCTTAAAAATTCATACTTAACCTAATGAAATTGTCGAAGTCCTTTGAAAATCGTACGACAACTCAAGACATGTTAAAACTCTGTATGCGACATTAGCTACATGAAAAGCACGTTAGAATAATGTAGGACGCGTTACAATTGCTAAAAACACCTTACATTACCGTACGAAACTTTAAAACTCTATAATAAACCAATTGAATTCGTCCGAGTCTTTTGAACGTCATATGGCAACCTAACGCATCTTATGACTCTTTATCCCATATTAGCACCTTGAAAAGCATGTTAGTATAATGTATGACGCCTTACAACTCCTAACAACACGTTACAACACCATACGAAACCTTAAAACTCCATAATAAACCTAATGAATTCGTCCTTGTCCTTTGAACGTCATACGGCAACTTAACGCATCGTACGACTTTTTATCCCATGTTAGCACCTTGAAAAGCACGTTAGTATAATGTACGACACCTTACAACTCCTAACAACACCTTACAACACCGTATGAAACCTTAAAACTCCATAATAAACCTAATGAATTCGTCCGAGTCCTTTGAACGTCATACGGCAACTTAACGCATCGTACGACTTTTTATCCCATATTAACACCTTGAAAAGCACGTTAGTGTAATGTACGACGCCTTACAACTCCTAACAACACCTTTCAACACCGTACGAAACCATAAAACTCCATAATAAACCTAATGAATTCGTCTGAGTCCTTTAACATCGTACGACAACTTAGGTAATCTTATGACTCTATATGCACATTAGTACCTTGAAAAGCATGTTAGTATAATTAGGACGCCTTACAATTCCCAACAACACCGTACGAAAACTTAAAACTTCATAATAAACCTAATGAAATCCTCGAAGTCCTTTGAACATCGTACGGCAACTCAAGACATGTTAAGACTCACTACAACAAAAATGGCTTTTTAGGACCTTTTGTGTGGGACGCTTGTAAAAGATGGTCCTAAAAAACTATTAATAGGACGAATGAAATCTTGGGGTCCTTTTATAATATATTCTACTAAATCGATGTCCTAAAAAGTTGTTTAATAGGATGTGTGACTTTTTGGGGTCCTATTATCATATAACTTAATAAGACACTTAAAATGTAGATCCTAATATTGTAATTTATAAGACATTAAGTTATTGGTGTCCCATTATGTGGTAATGTAATAGGACATCGGAGCAAAGGAGGTCCTATTATAGCACCACTTAATAGGACACTTTTTAGTTGAGTCTTAAATGTTTAGTGTTATATGACCATTTCTAGTTGAAGTCATATTAGAACATGAGTTTATAGGACACACGACACTTGGGTATTATAACTTTAACCTTTATAGGATCCTTAATCATTTTGATTTTATAATAACACATTGTAATAGGAAACTTGATATTTAGGTAATAAAACATCAGTTTTATAGGACGCTTATTTGCTAGAGTTTTAGTATGACATAGCTTAATAGGACACTTGACACTTGGGTTTTATAAATTAACCTATATAGAACGCTTCTTCATTATCGAGTTATTATAATACATAAGTATAAAACACTTAATATTCATTCCATAAGATGTTAAAAAAAATATTCTCTAAGTTTTTAATATATAATAAAACTACGCTACTAGAAAATACACATTTAATCATGACATGTTAAAAACGACGGATGCTATTTTTATGGCATTTGTAAGTGTGTGTCATACAAAATGTGTCATCTCTACTCTAAATTAAATCCAGGATGATAAGCATTTTGGGTGTCATGTTTTAAGTTTCGTAAAAGAAAAAAAAACGCAGACTTTTTTTAACATTTTACAAATCTTGGATCTTTTATAAAAGCTCAAACCCTAAATCTCTAATCATTCCATCTTCTCCATCGCTCACAACTAACCATCTCCCACCACCACACCGGCGAACATAAGCACCGCTACTTTCTCTTTGTTATCGATCGGTTTTATTGTGCAAAATCAGGTACCAATTCTGATATTAAGTTTCTGATTTGTATATGCTTAAAACATTCGAACTAACATCTATAGTTGTTGAATCAGTTTAAACGGTTGTAATTTTGTAACATGAACATGAAGATTAGTTGAATTCTGCTACTATTAGAATCAGGTTTTTTGCTTGACTGTTATTGTTCATTAGTATGTTAAATTAGAGATCATGTTTTCATTTTACTATTAGAATCAAGCTTGCAAAGTTTGTGTGTTTGAATTAGGGTTCTCAGTTACACTGCTACAAAAATTGAACATTTGCTACCGAAATTTTCCACAGATGCTATTGGTTGCAAGTTTCTGTAATTTCATACAATTGACTTCAAGTAGAGTCAAATTTTGTAGTATCAGTTGAGATTTTGATAATTTAACTGAATATGATGTATAAGTTGACATAAATCATCTAATTGCTTCATTAGTTTTTTTGATGGTTCGTGAAAGTTATTTATAGTTGCAATTCCTTTGATTTGTTTTTGGCGACTGTTATCATAGCACAAATTAATGAAATTATAGGGTCTTAGTTTATACTATTTGCAATTAGAATTGCCTTTCATTCTGTGCCCACCAACTATTTGATGAAATGAGTTAGAAGCCAACTTGCATTTCATTGCTTATCATGTAAAAAAAGGTCCATTTTCGTTGCATAATTATGATCATATATGCATTAGTTTGTTTTGTAACTTTTTATGTGGATTTATTTACAAGAAAATGGACCATGCAATCTTATTGATTCTTGGATAATTAGCTTTAGACGAAGGTAAAGAGGATCTCAAGTTTATATGACATAGAACCTGCTATGTCCCGTTTATAATTTTAACGCTGATTCATACACTTCTTCTTTAGTTGATGGTTTATGGTTTATTTTATGTTTTGTGAACCGACTAAAGAGAGTAGTTCTCTTCATAATTTGGAAGTATATATTCACATCTATTATTGGCAAAGGTTACTTGATTTTTGTAGTTACAAATGATACTTATACGCACTATGCACCAACGATAGACCTCCCCTTGTGCTTTTTTTTTTTCCATTTTGTAGTGGGTCTACAACACCACTAGTTAAAAACAAAGGAGGTACGTTTCTACATAAGTGTTGCACATTTCTGATTATGCTTCGTTTTTAAACATCATACTTACTGTAAAAAACATAAACAAAAAAAATGAACACTTTACAACTTTTGTCTTCCAATGTTCACACTTCACATATGAATATCTTAAAATTCAAGTTTGTGTTTAGGGGAGCAATAAAAAATGATTAAGGTGAAGATCACTTATATTGGTAGCTAAATCTGCTTTGTTTCTAGGTCTCGTTGATTCAAAATGGTGTTGCTACACTTGCAGGAAGCAATTGAAGTTCCATAAAAAGCTGAAGGTTGACAGCTCTTGGGAAAAGAACAAAGATCGATTTTTGATACCATCTTCGTACTTTGAGGTCTGGATTTTACTTGTATCATTTGAAGTTTGTTATGGTTGATTTCCTCTCAATTTTAATTTTTTTATCATGAATTCTTATATGATAATTCAAATGACCATCATCCTAACCACGTTTTCTTAGTTGATTTGTTACTTAGTAAATTGTATTGATTCATAAAAATTATAGAAAACAATGATGCTATGTCAAATGCAGTACTATGAATTTCACAAGTTTTGATCTACAAAACATCTGTATACATTGTTTTCGAATTGCCAACTTTCAATTGGAAGAAATTTATTGGCATAATTCATTAGCTGTTTTATGGTCCTTTTAGGATTGAAAAAGCTGCAATTTTACAAAAAAGATGAATTGTCACACTTGAGATGAAATATAAAAAAATATACCATGTGTCATCATTTGGGACACTTTTTAACAAACAATATTAGATTTGGTTTTAGAGTAGGAAAATGGCTATGAATGGCTTGCTGTCATTGTGAATTATGATTGAATTCTGGGGAATTGACTGTTCTTGTTCATAAAGTTGTTGTCGGTTTGTCTCATTGTAATCACCACTTTATTGATTAAATGCCCCAAATTTAAATGTACGAATTTGTTGTTAGGCATTTATTAACTTGGTTTTGGTTGATTCAAGAGCATCTATGGCTACTTAATATATAGGATATAACTTGGTTTTGGTTGATTCAAGAGCATAATAACTTCTTATGCCATTGCTATATAATACATGTTACAATTTGCTAATGCTTAATTTATGTTATACAATAGGTACTTTTCTCTGATTCCTAAATTTAGTAGAATGTTTTTGTATGGTAATTGAAATCTTACTACAGTTTTCGATTATACATAGTTCTTGACTTCTTTTGTCAATGTTTGAGTTGATTCATGTTACTATGAATTTATGAAGTTGTTTCTTAATGCAGGAAACTAGTGAGTGGCGTATTTTCACCGACTCTTAATGTAGGTAAGTTTAATGTTACTTAAGGTACGTGTTTGATCTTTCTGTAGCACATTCACTCTCTATAATTTTTTAAATGTTTATTTTCTACCAAATGTAAGTATGGCAGATTGAGGATGAAGTTAATGCTGCAAAATAAGTTTCAGGTCAACTCTTCCACGAGAATTTTGTTAAATTCGTTCGTGTTCACTTCGAATGGTGTGCTTTTGAGTTACTGGCAGGTACGATTGCCATATAGCTTTAGTCATTTATAGTATAACTGTTGTAGCTATATATATATATGTAAAATTGATGCATGTGAGTGTGTGGTGTAAGCATGAATATCGAGTGTTTGCATGGACTAGAGTTTGATAGATGTTTGTTGAACACTAAAATCTAGGTCGGAGATGAAGTTCTTCTTAAAAGCATTCTAAACTCGACCGAGACTGTAGCAAGAGGATGGGTGAAGAGCTAGGACCCAAATGAGCTTGTTGGTAGTATAGAGCTTGGGCAACAATGGTGTGAGTAAACGCTCAAGTACCAATAAAAAAAGATGAAAAGTTAGTGAGACCATATGAGTTATTTTCCACAATTCAATATTGTGTTGGTGCATCCATCCCATGGCCTTATCTTTTCATCTCGGTATGTATTTGTAAAACATGAGATACAAATAAATTTAATAACATGGAACTTAACGCTAATATACGGGTGTTTCTTTGTTGGTAGTCCGTGAGGATTGATGATGCATTGATGACTTAGATTTTATGTTGATCGTTTCTTTCATTGCTTTTAATGTCTTTGTTAAATGTTACAAGAAATTATGTTGGATATATAATATGTTAACTTATTTATGTATAGTGGTTTTGTCATGAACAAGCTTATTTGCAATATAATAAAGTTTTATATTTTTTTATTAGTTGATTTTATATACACAATATGTATTAGGGTTTATATATTGATGGTCTTTTAATTGTTTAGTTAAAACCATTATTTGGATCGATGTCCATAACCATATCGTTAAATTGTGTGTATGGATATTTAAGAAAGCGTTGTATCATATATGACTTATTAGGACTTTGAAATTGTCCTATTAAACTTGTTAGAACATTGTAAAAGTGTCATAATATGTTTTTTGGGACGCTATTTCGGTTGTTCATAGCTAGACATATATGCAACCCTAAAACAAGTTGGTTTCATAATCTTATTAGGGAAATTAGGACCCTTTTTTTGGTACTAAAGCACCTCTAGTGTTACACTATAAGGGTCCTATAAGTTAATTTTTAAGGACGCTTGTACGTGTATCATAAGATTAAAATTAGGTAACCACATATTATAACATTGTAAAAGTGTCCTTATATGTTTTTATTAGGACGCTTTTGGGTTGTTCATTAACATATTATGCGACCATAAAATTAGTTTTATAATCTTATTTAAGTTATTAGGACACTTAAAAAGTTCCAGGACTTATTACGACCCCTTTACATAAAACGCTTTTACTGTTGGTCCTATTAAACGAAAGGTCCTATAAAATAACATTATAGGACGTTTTTGTGCGTACTAAAAACCATGTTTTGTTGTAGTGACTCTTTATGCGACATTAGCTACATGAAAAGCACGTTAGAATAATGTAGGACGCGTTACAACTCCTAAGAACACCTTACATCACCGTACGAAACTTTAAAACTCTATAATAAACCAATTGAATTCGTCCGAGTCTTTTGAACGTCACACGGCAACCTAACGCATCTTATGACTCTTTATCCCATATTAGCACCTTGAAAAGCATGTTAGTATAATGTATGACGCCTTACAACTCCTAACAACACGTTACAACACCATACGAAACCTTAAAACTCCATAATAAACCTAATGAATTCGTCCTAGTCCTTTGAACGTCATACGGCAACTTAACGCATCGTACGACTTTTTATCCCATATTAACACCTTGAAAAGCACGTTACTGTAATGTACGACGCCTTACAACTCCTAACAACACCTTTCAACACCGTACGAAACCTTAAAACTCCATAATAAACCTAATGAATTCGTCTGAGTCCTTTAACATCGTACGACAACTTAGGTAATCTTATGACTCTATATGCACATTAGTACCTTGAAAAGCATGTTAGTATAATTAGGACGCCTTACAATTCCTAACAACACCTTAAAACACCGTATGAAACCTTAAAAATTCATACTAAACCTAATGAAATTGTCGAAGTCCTTTGAAAATCGTACGACAACTCAAGACATGTTAAAACTCTGTATGCGACATTAGCTACATGAAAAGCACGTTAGAATAATGTAGGACGCGTTACAACTCCTAAGAACACCTTACATTACCGTACAAAACATTAAAACTCTATTATAAACCAATTGAATTTGTCCGAGTCTTTTGAACGTCATACGACAACCTAACGCATCTTATGACGCTTTATCCCATATTAGCTACATGAAAAGCACGTTAGAATAATGTAGGACGCGTTACAACTCCTAAGAACACCTTACATTACCGTACAAAACATTAAAACTCTATAATAAACCAATTGAATTTGTCCGAGTCTTTTGAACGTCATACGACAACCTAACGCATCTTATGACGCTTTATCCCATATTAGCACCTTGAAAAGCATGTTAGTATAATGTATGACGCCTTACAACTCCTAACAACACGTTACAACACCATACGAAACCTTAAAACTCCATGATAAACCTAATGAATTCGTCCTAGTCCTTTGAACGTCATACGGCAACTTAACGCATCGTACGACCTTTTATCCCATATTAGCACCTTGAAAAGCACGTTAGTATAATGTACGACACCTTACAACTCCTAACAACACCTTACAACACCGTATAAAACCTTAAAACTCCATAATAAACCTAATGAATTCGTCCGAGTCCTTTGAACGTCATACGGCAACTTAACGCATCGTACGACTTTTTATCCCATATTAACACCTTGAAAAGCACGTTAGTGTAATGAACGACGCCTTACAACTCCTAACAACACCTTTCAACACCGTACGAAACCTTAAAACTCCATAATAAACCTAATGAATTCGTCTGAGTCCTTTAACATCGTACGGCAACTTAGGTAATCTTATGACTCTATATGCACATTAGTACCTTGAAAAGCATGTTAGTATAATTAGGACGCCTTACAATTCCCAACAACACCTTAAAACACCGTACGAAACCTTAAAACTTCATAATAAACCTAATGAAATCCTCGAAGTCCTTTGAAGATCGTACGGCAACTCAAGACATGTTAAGACTCTTTATGCGACATTAGCTACATGAAAAGCACGTTAGAATAATGTAGGACGCGTTACAACTCCTAAGAACACCTTACATCACCGTACGAAACTTTAAAACTCTATAATAAACCAATTGAATTCGTCCGAGTCTTTTGAACGTCATACGACAACCTAACGCATCTTATGACGCTTTATCCCATATTAGCACCTTGAAAAGCATGTTAGTATAATGTATGACGCCTTACAACTCCTAACAACACGTTACAACACCATACAAAACCTTAAAACTCCATAATAAACCTAATGAATTCGTCCTAGTCCTTGGAACGTCATACGGCAACTTAACGCATCGTACGACTTTTTATCCCATATTAGCACCTTGAAAAGCACGTTAGTGTAATGTACGACGCCTTACAACTACTAACAACACCTTTCAACACCGTACGAAACCTTAAAACTCCATAATAAACCTAATGAATTCGTCTGAGTCCTTTAACATCGTACGGCAACTTAGGTAATCTTATGACTCTATATGCACATTAGTACCTTGAAAAGCATGTTAGTATAATTAGGACGCCTTACAATTCCCAACAACACCTTAAAACACCGTACGAAACCTTAAAACTTCATAATAAACCTAATGAAATCCTCGAAGTCCTTTGAAGATCGTACGGCAACTCAAGACATGTTAAGACTCTTTATGCGACATTAGCTACATGAAAAGCACGTTAGAATAATGTAGGACGCGTTACAACTCCTAAGAACACCTTACATCACCGTACGAAACTTTAAAACTCTATAATAAACCAATTGAATTCGTCCGAGTCTTTTGAACGTCATACGACAACCTAACGCATCTTATGACGCTTTATCCCATATTAGCACCTTGAAAAGCATGTTAGTATAATGTATGACGCCTTACAACTCCTAACAACACGTTACAACACCATACAAAACCTTAAAACTCCATAATAAACCTAATGAATTCGTCCTAGTCCTTGGAACGTCATACGGCAACTTAACGCATCGTACGACTTTTTATCCCATATTAGCACCTTGAAAAGCACGTTAGTATAATGTACGACGCCTTACAACTACTAACAACACCTTTCAACACCGTACGAAACCTTAAAACTCCATAATAAACGTAATGAATTCGTCTGAGTCCTTTAATATCGTACGACAACTTTGGACATCTTATGACTCTATATGCACATTAGCACCTTGAAAAGCATGTTAGTATAATTAGGACGCCTTACAATTCCTAACAACACCTTAAAACACCGTATGAAACCTTAAAAATTCATACGAAACCTAATGAAATTGTCGAAGTCCTTTGAAAATCGTACGACAACTCAAGACATGTTAAAACTCTGTATGCGACATTAGCTACATGAAAAGCACGTTAGAATAATGTAGGACGCGTTACAACTACTAAGAACACCTTACATCACCGTACGAAACTTTAAAACTCTATAATAAACAAATTGAATTCGTCCGAGGCTTTTGAACGTCATACGGCAACCTAACGCATCTTATGACTCTTTATCCCATATTAGCACCTTGAAAAGCATGTTAGTATAATGTATGACGCCTTACAACTCCTAACAACACGTTACAACACCAAACGAAACCTTAAAACTCCATAATAAACCTAATGAATTCGTCCTAGTCCTTTGAACGTCATACGGCAACTTAACGCATCATACGAGTTTTTATCCCATATTAGCACCTTGAAAAGCACGTTAGTATAATGTACGACACCTTACAACTCCTAACAACACCTTACAACACCGTATGAAACCTTAAAACTCCATAATAAACCTAATGAATTCTTCCGAGTCCTTTGAACGTCATACGGCAACTTAACGCATCGTACGACTTTTTATCCCATATTAACACCTTGAAAAGCACGTTAGTGTAATGTACGACGCCTTACAACTCCTAACAACACCTTTCAACACCGTACGAAACCTTAAAACTCCATAATAAACCTAATGAATTCGTCTGAGTCCTATAACATCGTACGGCAACTTAGGACATCTTATGACTCTATATGCACATTAGCACCTTGAAAAGCATGTTAGTATAATTAGGACGCCTTACAATTCCTAACAACACCTTAAAACACCGTATGAAACCTTAAAAATTCATACTAAACCTAATGAAATTGTCGAAGTCCTTTGAAAATCGTACGACAACTCAAGACATGTTAAAACTCTGTATGCGACATTAGCTACATGAAAAGCACGTTAGAATAATGTAGGACGCGTTACAACTCCTAAGAACACCTTACATCACCGTACGAAACTTTAAAACTCTATAATAAACTAATTGAATTTGTCCGAGTCTTTTGAACGTCATACGGCAACCTAACGCATCTTATGACTCTTTATCCCATATTAGCACCTTGAAAAGCATGTTAGTACTATGTATGACGCCTTACAACTCCTAACAACACGTTACAACACCATACGAAACCTTAAAACTCCATAATAAACCTAATGAATTCGTCCTAGTCCATTGAACGTCATACGACAACTTAACGCATCGTACGACTTTTTATCCCATATTAGCACCTTGAAAAGCACGTTAGTATAATGTACGACACCTTACAACTCCTAACAACACCTTACAACACCGTATGAAACCTTAAAACTCCATAATAAACCTAATGAATTCGTCCTAGTCCTTGGAACGTCATACGGCAACTTAACGCATCGTACGACTTTTTATCCCATATTAGCACCTTGAAAAGCACGTTAGTGTAATGTACGACGCCTTACAACTCCTAACAACACCTTTCAACACCGTACGAAACCTTAAAACTCCATAATAAACCTAATGAATTCGTCTGAGTCCTTTAACATCGTACGGCAACTTAGGTAATCTTATGACTCTATATGCACATTAGTACCTTGAAAAGCATGTTAGTATAATTAGGACGCCTTACAATTCCCAACAACACCTTAAAACACCGTACGAAACCTTAAAACTTCATAATAAACCTAATGAAATCCTCGAAGTCCTTTGAAGATCGTACGGCAACTCAAGACATGTTAAGACTCTTTATGCGACATTAGCTACATGAAAAGCACGTTAGAATAATGTAGGACGCGTTACAACTCCTAAGAACACCTTACATCACCGTACGAAACTTTAAAACTCTATAATAAACCAATTGAATTCGTCCGAGTCTTTTGAACGTCATACGACAACCTAACGCATCTTATGACGCTTTATCCCATATTAGCACCTTGAAAAGCATGTTAGTATAATGTATGACGCCTTACAACTCCTAACAACACGTTACAACACTATACAAAACCTTAAAACTCCATAATAAACCTAATGAATTCGTCCTAGTCCTTGGAACGTCATACGGCAACTTAACGCATCGTACGACTTTTTATCCCATATTAGCACCTTGAAAAGCACGTTAGTGTAATGTACGACGCCTTACAACTACTAACAACACCTTTCAACACCGTACGAAACCTTAAAACTCCATAATAAACCTAATGAATTCGTCTGAGTCCTTTAACATCGTACGGCAACTTAGGACATCTTATGACTCTATATGCACATTAGCACCTTGAAAAGCATGTTAGTATAATTAGGACGCCTTACAATTCCTAACAACACCTTAAAACACCGTATGAAACCTTAAAAATTCATACTAAACCTAATGAAATTGTCGAAGTCCTTTGAAAATCGTACGACAACTCAAGACATGTTAAAACTCTGTATGCGACATTACCTACATGAAAAGCACGTTAGAATAATGTAGGACGCGTTACAACTCCTAAGAACACCTTACATCACCGTATGAAACTTTAAAACTCTATAATAAACCAATTGAATTCGTCCGAGTCTTTTGAACGTCATACGGCAACCTAACGCATCTTATGACTCTTTATCCCATATTAGCACCTTGAAAAGCATGTTAGTACAATGTATGACGCCTTACAACTCCTAACAACACGTTACAACACCATACGAAACCTTAAAACTCCATAATAAACCTAATGAATTCGTCCTAGTCCATTGAACGTCATACGACAACTTAACGCATCGTACGACTTTTTATCCCATATTAGCACCTTGAAAAGCACGTTAGTATAATGTACGACACCTTACAACTCCTAACAACACCTTACAACACCGTATGAAACCTTAAAACTCCATAATAAACCTAATGAATTCGTCCTAGTCCTTGGAACGTCATACGGCAACTTAACGCATCGTACGACTTTTTATCCCATATTAGCACCTTGAAAAGCACGTTAGTATAATGTACGACGCCTTACAACTACTAACAACACCTTTCAACACCGTACGAAACCTTAAAACTCCATAATAAACGTAATGAATTCGTCTGAGTCCTTTAATATCGTACGACAACTTTGGACATCTTATGACTCTATATGCACATTAGCACCTTGAAAAGCATGTTAGTATAATTAGGACGCCTTACAATTCCTAACAACACCTTAAAACACCGTATGAAACCTTAAAAATTCATACGAAACCTAATGAAATTGTCGAAGTCCTTTGAAAATCGTACGACAACTCAAGACATGTTAAAACTCTGTATGCGACATTAGCTACATGAAAAGCACGTTAGAATAATGTAGGACGCGTTACAACTACTAAGAACACCTTACATCACCGTACGAAACTTTAAAACTCTATAATAAACAAATTGAATTCGTCCGAGGCTTTTGAACGTCATACGGCAACCTAACGCATCTTATGACTCTTTATCCCATATTAGCACCTTGAAAAGCATGTTAGTATAATGTATGACGCCTTACAACTCCTAACAACACGTTACAACACCAAACGAAACCTTAAAACTCCATAATAAACCTAATGAATTCGTCCTAGTCCTTTGAACGTCATACGGCAACTTAACGCATCATACGAGTTTTTATCCCATATTAGCACCTTGAAAAGCACGTTAGTATAATGTACGACACCTTACAACTCCTAACAACACCTTACAACACCGTATGAAACCTTAAAACTCCATAATAGACCTAATGAATTCTTCCGAGTCCTTTGAACGTCATACGGCAACTTAACGCATCGTACGACTTTTTATCCCATATTAACACCTTGAAAAGCACGTTAGTGTAATGTACGACGCCTTACAACTCCTAACAACACCTTTCAACACCGTACGAAACCTTAAAACTCCATAATAAACCTAATGAATTCGTCTGAGTCCTATAACATCGTACGGCAACTTAGGACATCTTATGACTCTATATGCACATTAGCACCTTGAAAAGCATGTTAGTATAATTAGGACGCCTTACAATTCCTAACAACACCTTAAAACACCGTATGAAACCTTAAAAATTCATACTAAACCTAATGAAATTGTCGAAGTCCTTTGAAAATCGTACGACAACTCAAGACATGTTAAAACTCTGTATGCGACATTAGCTACATGAAAAGCACGTTAGAATAATGTAGGACGCGTTACAACTCCTAAGAACACCTTACATCACCGTACGAAACTTTAAAACTCTATAATAAACTAATTGAATTTGTCCGAGTCTTTTGAACGTCATACGGCAACCTAACGCATCTTATGACTCTTTATCCCATATTAGCACCTTGAAAAGCATGTTAGTACTATGTATGACGCCTTACAACTCCTAACAACACGTTACAACACCATACGAAACCTTAAAACTCCATAATAAACCTAATGAATTCGTCCTAGTCCATTGAACGTCATACGACAACTTAACGCATCGTACGACTTTTTATCCCATATTAGCACCTTGAAAAGCACGTTAGTATAATGTACGACACCTTACAACTCCTAACAACACCTTACAACACCGTATGAAACCTTAAAACTCCATAATAAACCTAATGAATTCGTCCTAGTCCTTGGAACGTCATACGGCAACTTAACGCATCGTACGACTTTTTATCCCATATTAGCACCTTGAAAAGCACGTTAGTGTAATGTACGACGCCTTACAACTACTAACAACACCTTTCAACACCGTACGAAACCTTAAAACTCCATAATAAACGTAATGAATTCGTCTGAGTCCTTTAATATCGTACGACAACTTTGGACATCTTATGACTCTATATGCACATTAGCACCTTGAAAAGCATGTTAGTATAATTAGGACGCCTTACAATTCCTAACAACACCTTAAAACACCGTATGAAACCTTAAAAATTCATACGAAACCTAATGAAATTGTCGAAGTCCTTTGAAAATCGTACGACAACTCAAGACATGTTAAAACTCTGTATGCGACATTAGCTACATGAAAAGCACGTTAGAATAATGTAGGACGCGTTACAACTACTAAGAACACCTTACATCACCGTACGAAACTTTAAAACTCTATAATAAACAAATTGAATTCGTCCGAGGCTTTTGAACGTCATACGGCAACCTAACGCATCTTATGACTCTTTATCCCATATTAGCACCTTGAAAAGCATGTTAGTATAATGTATGACGCCTTACAACTCCTAACAACACGTTACAACACCAAACGAAACCTTAAAACTCCATAATAAACCTAATGAATTCGTCCTAGTCCTTTGAACGTCATACGACAACTTAACGCATCATACGAGTTTTTATCCCATATTAGCACCTTGAAAAGCACGTTAGTATAATGTACGACACCTTACAACTCCTAACAACACCTTACAACACCGTATGAAACCTTAAAACTCCATAATAAACCTAATGAATTCTTCCGAGTCCTTTGAACGTCATACGGCAACTTAACGCATCGTACGACTTTTTATCCCATATTAACACCTTGAAAAGCACGTTAGTGTAATGTACGACGCCTTAGAACTCCTAACAACACCTTTCAACACCGTACGAAACCTTAAAACTCCATAATAAACCTAATGAATTCGTCTGAGTCCTATAACATCATACGGCAACTTAGGACATCTTATGACTCTATATGCACATTAGCACCTTGAAAAGCATGTTAGTATAATTAGGACGCCTTACAATTCCTAACAACACCTTAAAACACCGTATGAAACCTTAAAAATTCATACTAAACCTAATGAAATTGTCGAAGTCCTTTGAAAATCGTACGACAACTCAAGACATGTTAAAACTCTGTATGCGACATTAGCTACATGAAAAGCACGTTAGAATAATGTAGGACGCGTTACAACTCCTAAGAACACCTTACATCACCATACGAAACTTTAAAACTCTATAATAAACTAATTGAATTCGTCCGAGTCTTTTGAACGTCATACGGCAACCTAACGCATCTTATGACTCTTTATCCCATATTAGCACCTTGAAAAGCATGTTAGTACTATGTATGACGCCTTACAACTCCTAACAACACGTTACAACACCATACGAAACCTTAAAACTCCATAATAAACCTAATGAATTCGTCCTAGTCCATTGAACGTCATACGACAACTTAACGCATCGTACGACTTTTTATCCCATATTAGCACCTTCAAAAGCACGTTAGTATAATGTACGACAACTTACAACTCCTAACAACACCTTACAACACGGTATGAAACCTTAAAACTCCATAATAAACCTAATGAATTCGTCCTAGTCCTTGGAACGTCATACGACAACTTAACGCATCGTACGACTTTTTATCCCATATTAGCACCTTGAAAAGCACGTTAGTGTAATGTACGACGCCTTACAACTACTAACAACACCTTTCAACACCGTACGAAACCTTAAAACTCCATAATAAACGTAATGAATTCGTCTGAGTCCTTTAACATCGTACGACAACTTAGGACATCTTATGACTCTATATGCACATTAGCACCTTGAGAAGCATGTTAGTATAATTAGGACGCCTTACAATTCCTAACAACACCTTAAAACACCGTATGAAACCTTAAAAATTCATACGAAACCTAATGAAATTGTCGAAGTCCTTTGAAAATCGTACGACAACTCAAGACATGTTAAAACTCTGTATGCGACATTAGCTACATGAAAAGCATGTTAGAATAATGTAGGACGCGTTACAACTACTAAGAACACCTTACATCACCGTACGAAACTTTAAAACTCTATAATAAACAAATTCAATTCGTCCGAGGCTTTTGAACGTCATACGGCAACCTAACGCATCTTATGACTCTTTATCCCATATTAGCACCTTGAAAAGCATGTTAGTATAATGTATGACGCCTTACAACTCCTAACAACACGTTACAACACCAAACGAAACCTTAAAACTCCATAATAAACCTAATGAATTCGTCCTAGTCCTTTGAACGTCATACGGCAACTTAACGCATCATACGAGTTTTTATCCCATATTAGCACCTTGAAAAGCACGTTAGTATAATGTACGACACCTTACAACTCCTAACAACACCTTACAACACCGTATGAAACCTTAAAACTCCATAACAAACCTAATGAATTCGTCCGAGTCCTTTGAACGTCATACGGCAACTTAACGCATCGTACGACTTTTTATCCCATATTAACACCTTGAAAAGCACGTTAGTGTAATGTACGACGCCTTACAACTCCTAACAACACCTTTCAACACCGTACGAAACCTTAAAACTCCATAATAAACCTAATGAATTCGTCTGAGTCCTTTAACATCGTACGGCAACTTAGGACATCTTATGACTCTATATGCACATTAGCACCTTGAAAAGCATGTTAGTATAATTAGGACGCCTTGCAATTCCTAACAACACCTTAAAACACCGTATGAAACCTTAAAAATTCATACTAAACCTAATGAAATTGTCGAAGTCCTTTGAAAATCGTACGACAACTCAAGACATGTTAAAACTCTGTATGCGACATTAGCTACATGAAAAGCACGTTAGAATAATGTAGGACGCGTTACAACTCCTAAGAACACCTTACATCACCGTATGAAACTTTAAAACTCTATAATAAACCAATTGAATTCGTACGAGTCTTTTGAACGTCATACGGCAACCTAACGCATCTTATGACTCTTTATCCCATATTAGCACCTTGAAAAGCATGTTAGTACAATGTATGACGCCTTACAACTCCTAACAACACGTTACAACACCATACGAAACCTTAAAACTCCATAATAAACCTAATGAATTCGTCCTAGTCCATTGAACGTCATACGACAACTTAACGCATCGTACGACTTTTTATCCCATATTAGCACCTTGAAAAGCACGTTAGTATATTGTACGACACCTTACAACTCCTAACAACACCTTACAACACCGTATGAAACCTTAAAACTCCATAATAAACCTAATGAATTCGTCCGAGTCCTTTGAACGTCATACGGCAACTTAACGCATCGTACGACTTTTTATCCCATATTAACACCTTGAAAAGCACGTTAGTGTAATGTACGACGCCTTACAACTCCTAACAACACCTTTCAACACCGTACGAAACCTTAAAACTCCATAATAAACCTAATGAATTCGTCTGAGTCCTTTAACATCGTACGGCAACTTAGGACATCTTATGACTCTATATGCACATTAGCACCTTGAAAAGCATGTTAGTATAATTAGGACGCCTTACAATTCCTAACAACACCTTAAAACACCGTATGAAACCTTAAAAATTCATACTAAACCTAATGAAATTGTCGAAGTCCTTTGAAAATCGTACGACAACTCAAGACATGTTAAAACTCTGTATGCGACATTAGCTACATGAAAAGCACGTTAGAATAATGTAGGACGCGTTACAACTCCTAAGAACACCTTACATCACCGTATGAAACTTTAAAACTCTATAATAAACCAATTGAATTCGTACGAGTCTTTTGAACGTCATACGGCAACCTAACGCATCTTATGACTCTTTATCCCATATTAGCACCTTGAAAAGCATGTTAGTACAATGTATGACGCCTTACAACTCCTAACAACACGTTACAACACCATACGAAACCTTAAAACTCCATAATAAACCTAATGAATTCGTCCTAGTCCATTGAACGTCATACGACAACTTAACGCATCGTACGACTTTTTATCCCATATTAGCACCTTGAAAAGCACGTTAGTATATTGTACGACACCTTACAACTCCTAACAACACCTTACAACACCGTATGAAACCTTAAAACTCCATAATAAACCTAATGAATTCGTCCGAGTCCTTTGAACGTCATACGGCAACTTAACGCATCGTACGACTTTTTATCCCATATTAACACCTTGAAAAGCACGTTAGTGTAATGTACGACGCCTTACAACTCCTAACAACACCTTTCAACACCGTACGAAACCTTAAAACTCCATAATAAACCTAATGAATTCGTCTGAGTCCTTTAACATCGTACGGCAACTTAGGACATCTTATGACTCTATATGCACATTAGCACCTTGAAAAGCATGTTAGTATAATTAGGACGCCTTACAATTCCTAACAACACCTTAAAACACCGTATGAAACCTTAAAAATTCATACTAAACCTAATGAAATTGTCGAAGTCCTTTGAAAATCGTACGACAACTCAAGACATGTTAAAACTCTGTATGCGACATTAGCTACCTGAAAAGCACGTTAGAATAATGTAGGACGCGTTACAACTCCTAAGAACACCTTACATCACCGTCTGAAACTTTAAAACTCTATAATAAACCAATTGAATTCGTCCGAGTCTTTTGAACGTCATACGGCAACCTAACGCATCTTATGACTCTTTATCCCATATTAGCACCTTGAAAAGCATGTTAGTACAATGTATGACGCCTTACAACTCCTAACAACACGTTACAACACCATACGAAACCTTAAAACTCCATAATAAACCTAATGAATTCGTCCTAGTCCATTGAACGTCATACGACAACTTAACGCATCGTACGACTTTTTATCCCATATTAGCACCTTGAAAAGCACGTTAGTATAATGTACGACACCTTACAACTCCTAACAACACCTTACAACACCGTATGAAACCTTAAAACTCCATAATAAACCTAATGAATTCGTCCGAGTCCTTTGAACGTCATACGGAAACTTAACGCATCGTACGACTTTTTATCCCATATTAACACCTTGAAAAGCACGTTAGTGTAATGTACGACGCCTTACAACTCCTAACAACACCTTTCAACACTGTACGAAACCTTAAGACTCCATAATAAACCTAATGAATTCGTCTGAGTCCTTTAACATCGTACGGCAACTTAGGTAATCTTATGACTCTATATGCACATTAGTACCTTGAAAAGCATGTTAGTATAATTAGGACGCCTTACAATTCATAACAACACCTTAAAACACCGTATGAAACCTTAAAAATTCATACTAAACCTAATGAAATTGTCCTTGTCGAAGTCCTTTGAAAATCGTACGACAACTCAAGACATGTTAAAACTCTGTATGCGACATTAGCTACATGAAAAGCACGTTAGAATAATGTAGGACGCGTTACAACTCCTAAGAACACCTTACATCACCGTACGAAACTTTAAAACTCTATAATAAACCAATTGAATTCGTCCGAGTCTTTTGAACGTCATACGACAACCTAACGCATCTTATGACGCTTTATCCCATATTAGCACCTTGAAAAGCATGTTAGTATAATGTATGACGCCTTACAACTCCTAACAACACCTTACAACACCGTATGAAACCTTAAAACTCCATAATAAACCTAATGAATTCGTCCGAGTCCTTTGAACGTCATACGGCAACTTAACGCATCGTACGACTTTTTATCCCATATTAACACCTTGAAAAGCACGTTAGTGTAATGTACGACGCCCTACAACTCCTAACAACACCTTTCAACACCGTACGAAACCTTAAAACTCCATAATAAACCTAATGAATTCGTCTGAGTCCTTTAACATCGTACGGCAACTTAGGACATCTTATGACTCTATATGCACATTAGCACCATGAAAAGCATGTTAGAATAATTAGGACGCCTTACAATTCCTAACAACACCTTAAAACACCGTATGAAACCTTAAAAATTCATACTAAACCTAATGAAATTGTCGAAGTCCTTTGAAAATCGTACGACAACTCAAGACATGTTAAAACTCTGTATGCGACATTAGCTACATGAAAAGCACGTTAGAATAATGTAGGATGCGTTACAACTCCTAAGAACACCTTACATCACCGTATGAAACTTTAAAACTCTATAATAAACCAATTGAATTCGTCCGAGTCTTTTGAACGTCATACGGCAACCTAACGCATCTTATGACTCTTTATCCCATATTAGCACCTTGAAAAGCATGTTAGTACAATGTATGACGCCTTACAACTCCTCACAACACGTTACAACACCATACGAAACCTTAAAACTCCATAATAAACCTAATGAATTCGTCCTAGTCCATTGAACGTCATACGACAACTTAACGCATCGTACGACTTTTTATCCCATATTAGCACCTTGAAAAGCACGTTAGTATAATGTACGACACCTTACAACTCCTAACAACACCTTACAACACCGTATGAAACCTTAAAACTCCATAATAAACCTAATGAATTCGTCCGAGTCCTTTGAACGTCATACGGAAACTTAACGCATCGTACGACTTTTTATCCCATATTAACACCTTGAAAAGCACGTTAGTGTAATGTACGACGCCTTACAACTCCTAACAACACCTTTCAACACTGTACGAAACCTTAAAACTCCATAATAAACCTAATGAATTCGTCTGAGTCCTTTAACATCGTACGGCAACTTAGGTAATCTTATGACTCTATATGCACATTAGTACCTTGAAAAGCATGTTAGTATAATTAGGACGCCTTACAATTCATAACAACACCTTAAAACACCGTATGAAACCTTAAAAATTCATACTAAACCTAATGAAATTGTCCTTGTCGAAGTCTTTTGAAAATCGTACGACAACTCAAGACATGTTAAAACTCTGTATGCGACATTAGCTACATGAAAAGCACGTTAGAATAATGTAGAACGCGTTACAACTCCTAAGAACACCTTACATCACCGTACGAAACTTTAAAACTCTATAATAAACCAATTGAATTCGTCCGAGTCTTTTGAACGTCATACGGCAACCTAACGCATCTTATGACTCTTTATCCCATATTAGCACCTTGAAAAGCATGTTAGTACAATGTATGACGCCTTACAACTCCTAACAACACGTTACAACACCATACGAAACCTTAAAACTCCATAATAAACCTAATGAATTCGTCCTAGTCCATTGAACGTCATACGACAACTTAACGCATCGTACGACTTTTTATCCCATATTAGCACCTTGAAAAGCACGTTAGTATAATGTACGACACCTTACAACTCCTAACAACACCTTACAACACCGTATAAAACCTTAAAACTCCATAATAAACCTAATGAATTCGTCCGAGTCCTTTGAACGTCATACGGAAACTTAACGCATCGTACGACTTTTTATCCCATATTAACACCTTGAAAAGCACGTTAGTGTAATGTACGACACCTTACAACTCCTAACAACACCTTTCAACACTGTACGAAACCTTAAGACTCCATAATAAACCTAATGAATTCGTCTGAGTCCTTTAACATCGTACGGCAACTTAGGTAATCTTATGACTCTATATGCACATTAGTACCTTGAAAAGCATGTTAGTATAATTAGGACGCCTTACAATTCATAACAACACCTTAAAACACCGTATGAAACCTTAAAAATTCATACTAAACCTAATGAAATTGTCCTTGTCGAAGTCCTTTGAAAATCGTACGACAACTCAAGACATGTTAAAACTCTGTATGCGACATTAGCTACATGAAAAGCACGTTAGAATAATGTAGAACGCGTTACAACTCCTAAGAACACCTTACATCACCGTACGAAACTTTAAAACTCTATAATAAACCAATTGAATTCGTCCGAGTCTTTTGAACGTCATACGACAACCTAACGCATCTTATGACTCTTTATCCCATATTAGCACCTTGAAAAGCATGTTAGTACAATGTATGACGCCTTACAACTCCTAACAACACGTTACAACACCATACGAAACCTTAAAACTCCATAATAAACCTAATGAATTCGTCCTAGTCCATTGAACGTCATACGACAACTTAACGCATCGTACGACTTTTTATCCCATATTAGCACCTTGAAAAGCACGTTAGTATAATGTACGACACCTTACAACTCCTAACAACACCTTACAACACCGTATAAAACCTTAAAACTCCATAATAAACCTAATGAATTCGTCCGAGTCCTTTGAACGTCATACGGAAACTTAACGCATCGTACGACTTTTTATCCCATATTAACACCTTGAAAAGCACGTTAGTGTAATGTACGACACCTTACAACTCCTAACAACACCTTTCAACACTGTACGAAACCTTAAGACTCCATAATAAACCTAATGAATTCGTCTGAGTCCTTTAACATCGTACGGCAACTTAGGTAATCTTATGACTCTATATGCACATTAGTACCTTGAAAAGCATGTTAGTATAATTAGGACGCCTTACAATTCATAACAACACCTTAAAACACCGTATGAAACCTTAAAAATTCATACTAAACCTAATGAAATTGTCCTTGTCGAAGTCCTTTGAAAATCGTACGACAACTCAAGACATGTTAAAACTCTGTATGCGACATTAGCTACATGAAAAGCACGTTAGAATAATGTAGAACGCGTTACAACTCCTAAGAACACCTTACATCACCGTACGAAACTTTAAAACTCTATAATAAACCAATTGAATTCGTCCGAGTCTTTTGAACGTCATACGGCAACCTAACGCATCTTATGACTCTTTATCCCATATTAGCACCTTGAAAAGCATGTTAGTACAATGTATGACGCCTTACAACTCCTAACAACACGTTACAACACCATACGAAACCTTAAAACTCCATAATAAACCTAATGAATTCGTCCTAGTCCATTGAACGTCATACGACAACTTAACGCATCGTACGACTTTTTATCCCATATTAGCACCTTGAAAAGCACGTTAGTATAATGTACGACACCTTACAACTCCTAACAACACCTTACAACACCGTATAAAACCTTAAAACTCCATAATAAACCTAATGAATTCGTCCGAGTCCTTTGAACGTCATACGGAAACTTAACGCATCGTACGACTTTTTATCCCATATTAACACCTTGAAAAGCACGTTAGTGTAATATACGACACCTTACAACTCCTAACAACACCTTTCAACACTGTACGAAACCTTAAAACTCCATAATAAACCTAATGAATTCGTCTGAGTCCTTTAACATCGTACGGTAACTTAGGTAATCTTATGACTCTATATGCACATTAGTACCTTGAAAAGCATGTTAGTATAATTAGGACGCCTTACAATTCATAACAACACCTTAAAACACCGTATGAAACCATAAAAATTCATACTAAACCTAATGAAATTGTCGAAGTCCTTTGAAAATCGTACGACAACTCAAGACATGTTAAAACTCTGTATGCGACATTAGCTACATGAAAAGCACGTTAGAATAATGTAGGACGCGTTACAACTCCTAAGAACACCTTACATCACCGTACGAAACTTTAAAACTCTATAATAAACCAATTGAATTCGTCCGAGTCTTTTGAACGTCATACGGCAACCTAACGCATCTTATGACTCTTTATCCCATATTAGTACCTTGAAAAGCATGTTAGTACAATGTATGACGCCTTACAACTCCTAACAACACGTTACAACACCATACGAAACCTTAAAACTCCATAATAAACCTAATGAATTCGTCCTAGTCCATTGAACGTCATACGACAACTTAACGCATCGTACGACTTTTTATCCCATATTAGCACCTTGAAAAGCACGTTAGTATAATGTACGACACCTTACAACTCCTAACAACACCTTACAACACCGTATGAAACCTTAAAACTCCATAATAAACCTAATGAATTCGTCCGAGTCCTTTGAACGTCATACGGAAACGTAACGCATCGTACGACTTTTTATCCCATATTAACACCTTGAAAATCACGTTAGTGTAATGTACGACACCTTACAACTCCTAACAACACCTTTCAACACTGTACGAAACCTTAAAACTCCATAATAAACCTAATGAATTCGTCTGAGTCCTTTAGCATCGTACGGTAACTTAGGTAATCTTATGACTCTATATGCACATTAGTACCTTGAAAAGCATGTTAGTATAATTAGGACGCCTTACAATTCATAACAACACCTTAAAACACCGTATGAAACCTTAAAAATTCATACTAAACCTAATGAAATTGTCCTTGTCGAAGTCCTTTGAAAATCGTACGACAACTCAAGACATGTTAAAACTCTGTATGCGACATTAACTACATGAAAAGCACGTTAGAATAATGTAGGACGCGTTACAACTCCTAAGAACACCTTACATCACCGTACGAAACTTTAAAACTCTATAATAAACCAATTGAATTCGTCCGAGTCTTTTGAACGTCATACGACAACCTAACGCATCTTATGATGCTTTATCCCATATTAGCACCTTGAAAAACATGTTAGTATAATGTATGACGCCAACTCCTAACAACACCTTACAACACCGTATGAAACCTTAAAACTCCATAATAAACCTAATGAATTCGTCCGAGTCCTTTGAACGTCATACGGCAACTTAACGCATCGTACGACTTTTTATCCCATATTAACACCTTGAAAAGCACGTTAGTGTAATGTACGACGCCTTACAACTCCTAACAACACCTTTCAACACCGTACGAAACCTTAAAACTCCATAATAAACCTAATGAATTCGTCTGAGTCCTTTAACATCGTACGGCAACTTAGGACATCTTATGACTCTATATGCACATTAGCACCTTGAAAAGCATGTTAGTATAATTAGGACGCCTTACAATTCCTAACAACACCTTAAAACACCGTATGAAACCTTAAAAATTCATACTAAACCTAATGAAATTGTCGAAGTCCTTTGAAAATCGTACGACAACTTAAGACATGTTAAAACTCTGTATGCGACATTAGCTACATGAAAAGCACGTTAGAATAATGTAGGACGCGTTACAACTCCTAAGAACACCTTACATCACCGTACGAAACTTTAAAACTCTATAATAAACCAATTGAATTCGTCCGAGTCTTTTGAACGTCATACGGCAACCTAACGCATCTTATGACTCTTTATCCCATATTAGCACCTTGAAAAGCATGTTAGTACAATGTATGACGCCTTACAACTCCTAACAACACGTTACAACACCATACGAAACCTTAAAACTCCATAATAAACCTAATGAATTCGTCCTAGTCCATTGAACGTCATACGACAACTTAACGCATCGTACGACTTTTTATCCCATATTAGCACCTTGAAAAGCACGTTAGTATAATGTACGACACCTTACAACTCCTAACAACACCTTACAACACCGTATGAAACCTTAAAACTCCATAATAAACCTAATGAATTCGTCCGAGTCCTTTGAACGTCATACGGAAACTTAACGCATCGTACGACTTTTTATCCCATATTAACACCTTGAAAAGCACGTTAGTGTAATGTACGACGCCTTACAACTCCTAACAACACCTTTCAACACTGTACGAAACCTTAAAACTCCATAATAAACCTAATGAATTCGTCTGAGTCCTTTAACATCGTACGGCAACTTAGGTAATCTTATGACTCTATATGCACATTAGTACCTTGAAAAGCATGTTAGTATAATTAGGACGCCTTACAATTCATAACAACACCTTAAAACACCGTATGAAACCTTAAAAATTCATACTAAACCTAATGAAATTGTCGAAGTCCTTTGAAAATCGTACGACAACTTAAGACATGTTAAAACTCTGTATGCGACATTAGCTACATGAAAAGCACGTTAGAATAATGTAGGACGCGTTACAACTCCTAAGAACACCTTACATCACCGTACGAAACTTTAAAACTCTATAATAAACCAATTGAATTCGTCCGAGTCTTTTGAACGTCATACGGCAACCTAACGCATCTTATGACTCTTTATCCCATATTAGCACCTTGAAAAGCATGTTAGTACAATGTATGACGCCTTACAACTCCTAACAACACGTTACAACACCATACGAAACCTTAAAACTCCATAATAAACCTAATGAATTCGTCCTAGTCCATTGAACGTCATACGACAACTTAACGCATCGTACGACTTTTTATCCCATATTAGCACCTTGAAAAGCACGTTAGTATAATGTACGACACCTTACAACTCCTAACAACACCTTACAACACCGTATGAAACCTTAAAACTCCATAATAAACCTAATGAATTCGTCCGAGTCCTTTGAACGTCATACGGAAACTTAACGCATCGTACGACTTTTTATCCCATATTAACACCTTGAAAAGCACGTTAGTGTAATGTACGACGCCTTACAACTCCTAACAACACCTTTCAACACTGTACGAAACCTTAAAACTCCATAATAAACCTAATGAATTCGTCTGAGTCCTTTAACATCGTACGGCAACTTAGGTAATCTTATGACTCTATATGCACATTAGTACCTTGAAAAGCATGTTAGTATAATTAGGACGCCTTACAATTCATAACAACACCTTAAAACACCGTATGAAACCTTAAAAATTCATACTAAACCTAATGAAATTGTCGTTGTCGAAGTCCTTTGAAAATCGTACGACAACTCAAGACATGTTAAAACTCTGTATGCGACATTAGGTACATGAAAAGCACGTTAGAATAATGTAGGTCGCGTTACAACTCCTAAGAACACCTTACATCACCGTACGAAACTTTAAAACTCTATAATAAACCAATTGAATTCGTCCGAGTCTTTTGAACGTCATACGACAACCTAACGCATCTTATGACGCTTTATCCCATATTAGCACCTTGAAAAGCATGTTAGTATAATGTATGACGCCTTACAACTCCTAACAACACCTTACAACACCGTATGAAACCTTAAAACTCCATAATAAACCTAATGAATTCGTCCGAGTCCTTTGAACGTCATACGGCAACTTAACGCATCGTACGACTTTTTATCCCATATTAACTCCTTGAAAAGCACGTTAGTGTAATGTACGACGCCTTACAACTCCTAACAACACCTTTCAACACCGTACGAAACCTTAAAACTCCATAATAAACCTAATGAATTCGTCTGAGTCCTTTAACATCGTACGGCAACTTAGGACGCCTTACAATAGTACCTTGAAAAGCATGTTAGTATAATTAGGACGCCTTACAATTCCTAACAACACCTTAAAACACCGTATGAAACCTTAAAAATTCATACTAAACCTAATGAAATTGTCGAAGTCCTTTGAAAATCGTACGACAACTCAAGACATGTTAAAACTCTGTATGCGACATTAGCTACATGAAAAGCACGTTAGAATAATGTAGGACGCGTTACAACTCCTAAGAACACCTTACATCACCGTACAAAACTTTAAAACTCTATAATAAACCAATTGAATTCGTCCGAGTCTTTTGAACGTCATACGACAACCTAACGCATCTTATGACGCTTTATCCCATATTAGCACCTTGAAAAGCATGTTAGTATAATGTATGACGCCTTACAACTCCTAACAACACGTTACAACACCATACGAAACCTTAAAACTCCATAATAAACCTAATGAATTCGTCCTAGTCCTTTGAACGTCATACGGCAACTTAACGCATCGTACGACTTTTTATCCCATATTAGCACATTGAAAAGCACGTTAGTATAATGTACGACACCTTACAACTCCTAACAACACCTTACAACACCGTATAAAACCTTAAAACTCCATAATAAACCTAATGAATTCGTCCGAGTCCTTTGAACGTCATACGGCAACTAAACGCATCGTACGACTTTTTATCCCATATTAACACCTTGAAAAGCACGTTAGTGTAATGTACGATGCCTTACAACTCCTAACACCACCTTTCAACACCGTACGAAACCTTAAAACTCCATAATAAACCTAATGAATTCGTCTGAGTCCTTTAACATCGTACGACAACTTAGGACATCTTATGACTCTATATGCACATTAGCACCTTGAAAAGCATGTTAGTATAATTAGGACGCCTTACAATTCCTGACAACACCTTAAAACACCGTATGAAACCTTAAAAATTCATACTTAACCTAATGAAATTGTCGAAGTCCTTTGAAAATCGTACGACAACTCAAGACATGTTAAAACTCTGTATGCGACATTAGCTACATGAAAAGCACGTTAGAATAATGTAGGACGCGTTACAACTGCTAAGAACACCTTACATCACCGTAAGAAACTTTAAAACTCTATAATAAACCAATTGAATTCGTCCGAGTCTTTTGAACGTCATATGGCAACCTAACGCATCTTATGACTCTTTATCCCATATTAGCACCTTGAAAAGCATGTTAGTATATTGTATGACGCCTTACAACTCCTAACAACACGTTACAACACCATACGAAACCTTAAAACTCCATAATAAACCTAATGAATTCGTCCTTGTCCTTTGAACGTCATACGGCAACTTAACGCATCGTACGACTTTTTATCCCATGTTAGCACCTTGAAAAGCACGTTAGTATAATGTACGACACCTTACAACTCCTAACAACACCTTACAACACCGTATGAAACCTTAAAACTACATAATAAACCTAATGAATTCGTCCGAGTCCTTTGAACGTCATACGGCAACTTAACGCATCGTACGACTTTTTATCCCATATTAACACCTTGAAAAGCACGTTAGTGTAATGTACGACGCCTTACAACTCCTAACAACACCTTTCAACACAGTACGAAACCATTAAACTCCATAATAAACCTAATGAATTCGTCTGAGTCCTTTAACATCGTACGGCAACTTAGGACATCTTATGACTCTATATGCACATTAGCACCTTGAAAAGCATGTTAGTATAATTAGGACGCCTTACAATTCCTAACAACACCTTAAAACACCGTATGAAACCTTAAAAATTCATACTTAACCTAATGAAATTGTCGAAGTCCTTTGAAAATCGTACGACAACTCAAGACATGTTAAAACTCTGTATGCGACATTAGCTACATGAAAAGCATGTTAGAATAATGTAGGACGCGTTACAACTCCTAAGAACACCTTACATCACCGTACGAAACTTTAAAACTCTATAATAAACCAATTGAATTCGTCCGAGTCTTTTGAACGTCACACGGCAACCTAACGCATCTTATGACTCTTTATCCCATATTAGCACCTTGAAAAGCATGTTAGTATAATGTATGACGCCTTACAACTCCTAACAACACGTTACAACACAATACGAAACCTTAAAACTCCATAATAAACCTAATGAATTCGTCCTAGTCCTTTGAACGTCATACGGCAACTTAACGCATCGTACGACTTTTTATCCCATATTAACACCTTGAAAAGCACGTTACTGTAATGTACGACGCCTTACAACTCCTAACAACACCTTTCAGCACCGTACGAAACCTTAAAACTCCATAATAAACCTAATGAATTCGTCTGAGTCCTTTAACATCATACGACAACTTAGGTAATCTTATGACTCTATATGCACATTAGTACCTTGAAAAGCATGTTAGTATAATTAGGACGCCTTACAATTCCTAACAACACCTTAAAACACCGTATCAAACCTTAAAAATTCATACTAAACCTAATGAAATTGTCGAAGTCCTTTGAAAATCGTACGACAACTCAAGACATGTTAAAACTCTGTATGCGACATTAGCTACATGAAAAGCACGTTAGAATAATGTAGGACGCGTTACAACTCCTAAGAACACCTTACATCACCGTACAAAACATTTAAACTCTATAATAAACCAATTGAATTTGTCCGAGTCTTTTGAACGTCATACGACAACCTAACGCATCTTATGACGCTTTATCCCATATTAGCACCTTGAAAAGCATGTTAGTATAATGTATGACGCCTTACAACTCCTAACAACACGTTACAACACCATACGAAACCTTAAAACTCCATGATAAACCTAATGAATTCGTCCTAGTCTTTTGAACGTCATACGGCAACTTAACGCATCGTACGACCTTTTATCCCATATTAGCACCTTTAAAAGCACGTTAGTATAATGTACGACACCTTACAACTCCTAACAACACCTTACAACACCGTATAAAACCTTAAAACTCCATAATAAACCAATTGAATTCGTCCGAGTCTTTTGAACGTCATATGGCAACCTAACGCATCTTATGACTCTTTATCCCATATTAGCACCTTGAAAAGCATGTTAGTATAATGTATGACGCCTTACAACTCCTAACAACACGTTACAACACCATACGAAACCTTAAAACTCCATAATAAACCTAATGAATTCGTCCTTGTCCTTTGAACGTCATACGGCAACTTAACGCATCGTACCACTTTTTATCCCATGTTAGCACCTTGAAAAGCACGTTAGTATAATGTACGACACCTTACAACTCCTAACAACACCTTACAACACCGT
The DNA here is from genome assembly GCA_030867185.1 of Tagetes erecta. Taxonomy (NCBI): domain Eukaryota; kingdom Viridiplantae; phylum Streptophyta; class Magnoliopsida; order Asterales; family Asteraceae; genus Tagetes; species Tagetes erecta. Next base: position 28,747,777 of record CM061493.1, on the reverse strand, counting down.
ATGAAACCTTAAAACTACATAATAAACCTAATGAATTCGTCCGAGTCCTTTGAACGTCATACGGCAACTTAACGCATCGTACGACTTTTTATCCCATATTAACACCTTGAAAAGCACGTTAGTGTAATGTACGACGCCTTACAACTCCTAACAACACCTTTCAACACAGTACGAAACCATTAAACTCCAAAATAAACCTAATGAATTCGTCTGAGTCCTTTAACATCGTACGGCAACTTAGGACATCTTATGACTCTATATGCACATTAGCACCTTGAAAAGCATGTTAGTATAATTAGGACGCCTTACAATTCCTAACAACACCTTAAAACACCGTATGAAACCTTAAAAATTCATACTTAACCTAATGAAATTGTCGAAGTCCTTTGAAAATCGTACGACAACTCAAGATATGTTAAAACTCTGTATGCGACATTAGCTACATGAAAAGCACGTTAGAATAATGTAGGACGCGTTACAACTCCTAAGAACACCTTACATCACCGTACGAAACTTTAAAACTCTATAATAAACCAATTGAATTCGTCCGAGTCTTTTGAACGTCACACGGCAACCTAACGCATCTTATGACTCTTTATCCCATATTAGCACCTTGAAAAGCATGTTAGTATAATGTATGACGCCTTACAACTCCTAACAACACGTTACAACACCATACGAAACCTTAAAACTCCATAATAAACCTAATGAATTCGTCCTAGTCCATTGAACGTCATACGACAACTTAACGCATCGTACGACTTTTTATCCCATATTAGCACCTTGAAAAGCACGTTAGTATAATGTACGACACCTTACAACTCCTAACAACACCTTACAACACCGTATAAAACCTTAAAACTCCATAATAAACCTAATGAATTCGTCCGAGTCCTTTGAACGTCATACGGAAACTTAACGCATCGTACGACTTTTTATCCCATATTAACACCTTGAAAAGCACGTTAGTGTAATGTACGACACCTTACAACTCCTAACAACACCTTTCAACACTGTACGAAACCTTAAAACTCCATAATAAACCTAATGAATTCGTCTGAGTCCTTTAACATCGTACGGTAACTTAGGTAATCTTATGACTCTATATGCACATTAGTACCTTGAAAAGCATGTTAGTATAATTAGGACGCCTTACAATTCATAACAACACCTTAAAACACCGTATGAAACCATAAAAATTCATACTAAACCTAATGAAATTGTCGAAGTCCTTTGAAAATCGTACGACAACTCAAGACATGTTAAAACTCTGTATGCGACATTAGCTACATGAAAAGCACGTTAGAATAATGTAGGACGCGTTACAACTCCTAAGAACACCTTACATCACCGTACGAAACTTTAAAACTCTATAATAAACCAATTGAATTCGTCCGAGTCTTTTGAACGTCATACGGCAACCTAACGCATCTTATGACTCTTTATCCCATATTAGTACCTTGAAAAGCATGTTAGTACAATGTATGACGCCTTACAACTCCTAACAACACGTTACAACACCATACGAAACCTTAAAACTCCATAATAAACCTAATGAATTCGTCCTTGTCCTTTGAACGTCATACGGCAACTTAACGCATCGTACGACTTTTTATCCCATGTTAGCACCTTGAAAAGCACGTTAGTATAATGTACGACACCTTACAACTCCTAACAACACCTTACAACACCGTATGAAACCTTAAAACTACATAATAAACCTAATGAATTCGTCCGAGTCCTTTGAACGTCATACGGCAACTTAACGCATCGTACGACTTTTTATCCCATATTAACACCTTGAAAAGCACGTTAGTGTAATGTACGACGCCTTACAACTCCTAACAACACCTTTCAACACAGTACGAAACCATTAAACTCCAAAATAAACCTAATGAATTCGTCTGAGTCCTTTAACATCGTACGGCAACTTAGGACATCTTATGACTCTATATGCACATTAGCACCTTGAAAAGCATGTTAGTATAATTAGGACGCCTTACAATTCCTAACAACACCTTAAAACACCGTATGAAACCTTAAAAATTCATACTTAACCTAATGAAATTGTCGAAGTCCTTTGAAAATCGTACGACAACTCAAGATATGTTAAAACTCTGTATGCGACATTAGCTACATGAAAAGCACGTTAGAATAATGTAGGACGCGTTACAACTCCTAAGAACACCTTACATCACCGTACGAAACTTTAAAACTCTATAATAAACCAATTGAATTCGTCCGAGTCTTTTGAACGTCACACGGCAACCTAACGCATCTTATGACTCTTTATCCCATATTAGCACCTTGAAAAGCATGTTAGTATAATGTATGACGCCTTACAACTCCTAACAACACGTTACAACACCATACGAAACCTTAAAACTCCATAATAAACCTAATGAATTCGTCCTAGTCCTTTGAACGTCATACGGCAACTTAACGCATCGTACGACTTTTTATCCCATATTAACACCTTGAAAAGCACGTTACTGTAATGTACGACGCCTTACAACTCCTAACAACACCTTTCAGCACCGTACGAAACCATAAAACTCCATAATAAACCTAATGAATTCGTCTGAGTCCTTTAACATCATACGACAACTTAGGTAATCTTATGACTCTATATGCACATTAGTACCTTGAAAAGCATGTTAGTATAATTAGGACGCCTTACAATTCCTAACAACACCTTAAAACACCGTATCAAACCTTAAAAATTCATACTAAACCTAATGAAATTGTCGAAGTCCTTTGAAAATCGTACGACAACTCAAGACATGTTAAAACTCTGTATGCGACATTAGCTACATGAAAAGCACGTTAGAATAATGTAGGACGCGTTACAACTCCTAAGAACACCTTACATCACCGTACAAAACATTAAAACTCTATAATAAACCAATTGAATTTGTCCGAGTCTTTTGAACGTCATACGACAACCTAACGCATCTTATGACGCTTTATCCCATATTAGCACCTTGAAAAGCATGTTAGTATAATGTATGACGCCTTACAACTCCTAACAACACGTTACAACACCATACGAAACCTTAAAACTCCATGATAAACCTAATGAATTCGTCCTAGTCTTTTGAACGTCATACGGCAACTTAACGCATCGTACGACCTTTTATCCCATATTAGCACCTTTAAAAGCACGTTAGTATAATGTACGACACCTTACAACTCCTAACAACACCTTACAACACCGTATAAAACCTTAAAACTCCATAATAAACCTAATGAATTCGTCCGAGTCCTTTGAACGTCATACGGAAACTTAACGCATCGTACGACTTTTTATCCCATATTAACACCTTGAAAAGCACGTTAGTGTAATGTACGACACCTTACAACTCCTAACAACACCTTTCAACACTGTACGAAACCTTAAGACTCCATAATAAACCTAATGAATTCGTCTGAGTCCTTTAACATCGTACGGCAACTTAGGTAATCTTATGACTCTATATGCACATTAGTACCTTGAAAAGCATGTTAGTATAATTAGGACGCCTTACAATTCATAACAACACCTTAAAACACCGTATGAAACCTTAAAAATTCATACTAAACCTAATGAAATTGTCCTTGTCGAAGTCCTTTGAAAATCGTACGACAACTCAAGACATGTTAAAACTCTGTATGCGACATTAGCTACATGAAAAGCACGTTAGAATAATGTAGAACGCGTTACAACTCCTAAGAACACCTTACATCACCGTACGAAACTTTAAAACTCTATAATAAACCAATTGAATTCGTCCGAGTCTTTTGAACGTCATACGGCAACCTAACGCATCTTATGACTCTTTATCCCATATTAGCACCTTGAAAAGCATGTTAGTACAATGTATGACGCCTTACAACTCCTAACAACACGTTACAACACCATACGAAACCTTAAAACTCCATAATAAACCTAATGAATTCGTCCTAGTCCATTGAACGTCATACGACAACTTAACGCATCGTACGACTTTTTATCCCATATTAGCACCTTGAAAAGCACGTTAGTATAATGTACGACACCTTACAACTCCTAACAACACCTTACAACACCGTATAAAACCTTAAAACTCCATAATAAACCTAATGAATTCGTCCGAGTCCTTTGAACGTCATACGGAAACTTAACGCATCGTACGACTTTTTATCCCATATTAACACCTTGAAAAGCACGTTAGTGTAATGTACGACACCTTACAACTCCTAACAACACCTTTCAACACTGTACGAAACCTTAAGACTCCATAATAAACCTAATGAATTCGTCTGAGTCCTTTAACATCGTACGGCAACTTAGGTAATCTTATGACTCTATATGCACATTAGTACCTTGAAAAGCATGTTAGTATAATTAGGACGCCTTACAATTCATAACAACACCTTAAAACACCGTATGAAACCTTAAAAATTCATACTAAACCTAATGAAATTGTCCTTGTCGAAGTCCTTTGAAAATCGTACGACAACTCAAGACATGTTAAAACTCTGTATGCGACATTAGCTACATGAAAAGCACGTTAGAATAATGTAGAACGCGTTACAACTCCTAAGAACACCTTACATCACCGTACGAAACTTTAAAACTCTATAATAAACCAATTGAATTCGTCCGAGTCTTTTGAACGTCATACGGCAACCTAACGCATCTTATGACTCTTTATCCCATATTAGCACCTTGAAAAGCATGTTAGTACAATGTATGACGCCTTACAACTCCTAACAACACGTTACAACACCATACGAAACCTTAAAACTCCATAATAAACCTAATGAATTCGTCCTAGTCCATTGAACGTCATACGACAACTTAACGCATCGTACGACTTTTTATCCCATATTAGCACCTTGAAAAGCACGTTAGTATAATGTACGACACCTTACTACTCCTAACAACACCTTACAACACCGTATAAAACCTTAAAACTCCATAATAAACCTAATGAATTCGTCCGAGTCCTTTGAACGTCATACGGAAACTTAACGCATCGTACGACTTTTTATCCCATATTAACACCTTGAAAAGCACGTTAGTGTAATGTACGACACCTTACAACTCCTAACAACACCTTTCAACACTGTACGAAACCTTAAAACTCCATAATAAACCTAATGAATTCGTCTGAGTCCTTTAACATCGTACGGTAACTTAGGTAATCTTATGACTCTATATGCACATTAGTACCTTGAAAAGCATGTTAGTATAATTAGGACGCCTTACAATTCATAACAACACCTTAAAACACCGTATGAAACCATAAAAATTCATACTAAACCTAATGAAATTGTCGAAGTCCTTTGAAAATCGTACGACAACTCAAGACATGTTAAAACTCTGTATGCGACATTAGCTACATGAAAAGCACGTTAGAATAATGTAGGACGCGTTACAACTCCTAAGAACACCTTACATCACCGTACGAAACTTTAAAACTCTATAATAAACCAATTGAATTCGTCCGAGTCTTTTGAACGTCATACGGCAACCTAACGCATCTTATGACTCTTTATCCCATATTAGTACCTTGAAAAGCATGTTAGTACAATGTATGACGCCTTACAACTCCTAACAACACGTTACAACACCATACGAAACCTTAAAACTCCATAATAAACCTAATGAATTCGTCCTAGTCCATTGAACGTCATACGACAACTTAACGCATCGTACGACTTTTTATCCCATATTAGCACCTTGAAAAGCACGTTAGTATAATGTACGACACCTTACAACTCCTAACAACACCTTACAACACCGTATGAAACCTTAAAACTCCATAATAAACCTAATGAATTCGTCCGAGTCCTTTGAACGTCATACGGAAACGTAACGCATCGTACGACTTTTTATCCCATATTAACACCTTGAAAATCACGTTAGTGTAATGTACGACACCTTACAACTCCTAACAACACCTTTCAACACTGTACGAAACCTTAAAACTCCATAATAAACCTAATGAATTCGTCTGAGTCCTTTAGCATCGTACGGTAACTTAGGTAATCTTATGACTCTATATGCACATTAGTACCTTGAAAAGCATGTTAGTATAATTAGGACGCCTTACAATTCATAACAACACCTTAAAACACCGTATGAAACCTTAAAAATTCATACTAAACCTAATGAAATTGTCCTTGTCGAAGTCCTTTGAAAATCGTACGACAACTCAAGACATGTTAAAACTCTGTATGCGACATTAACTACATGAAAAGCACGTTAGAATAATGTAGGACGCGTTACAACTCCTAAGAACACCTTACATCACCGTACGAAACTTTAAAACTCTATAATAAACCAATTGAATTCGTCCGAGTCTTTTGAACGTCATACGACAACCTAACGCATCTTATGATGCTTTATCCCATATTAGCACCTTGAAAAACATGTTAGTATAATGTATGACGCCAACTCCTAACAACACCTTACAACACCGTATGAAACCTTAAAACTCCATAATAAACCTAATGAATTCGTCCGAGTCCTTTGAACGTCATACGGCAACTTAACGCATCGTACGACTTTTTATCCCATATTAACACCTTGAAAAGCACGTTAGTGTAATGTACGACGCCTTACAACTCCTAACAACACCTTTCAACACCGTACGAAACCTTAAAACTCCATAATAAACCTAATGAATTCGTCTGAGTCCTTTAACATCGTACGGCAACTTAGGACATCTTATGACTCTATATGCACATTAGCACCTTGAAAAGCATGTTAGTATAATTAGGACGCCTTACAATTCCTAACAACACCTTAAAACACCGTATGAAACCTTAAAAATTCATACTAAACCTAATGAAATTGTCGAAGTCCTTTGAAAATCGTACGACAACTTAAGACATGTTAAAACTCTGTATGCGACATTAGCTACATGAAAAGCACGTTAGAATAATGTAGAACGCGTTACAACTCCTAAGAACACCTTACATCACCGTACGAAACTTTAAAACTCTATAATAAACCAATTGAATTCGTCCGAGTCTTTTGAACGTCATACGGCAACCTAACGCATCTTATGACTCTTTATCCCATATTAGCACCTTGAAAAGCATGTTAGTACAATGTATGACGCCTTACAACTCCTAACAACACGTTACAACACCATACGAAACCTTAAAACTCCATAATAAACCTAATGAATTCGTCCTAGTCCATTGAACGTCATACGACAACTTAACGCATCGTACGACTTTTTATCCCATATTAGCACCTTGAAAAGCACGTTAGTATAATGTACGACACCTTACAACTCCTAACAACACCTTACAACACCGTATAAAACCTTAAAACTCCATAATAAACCTAATGAATTCGTCCGAGTCCTTTGAACGTCATACGGAAACTTAACGCATCGTACGACTTTTTATCCCATATTAACACCTTGAAAAGCACGTTAGTGTAATGTACGACACCTTACAACTCCTAACAACACCTTTCAACACTGTACGAAACCTTAAAACTCCATAATAAACCTAATGAATTCGTCTGAGTCCTTTAACATCGTACGGTAACTTAGGTAATCTTATGACTCTATATGCACATTAGTACCTTGAAAAGCATGTTAGTATAATTAGGACGCCTTACAATTCATAACAACACCTTAAAACACCGTATGAAACCATAAAAATTCATACTAAACCTAATGAAATTGTCGAAGTCCTTTGAAAATCGTACGACAACTCAAGACATGTTAAAACTCTGTATGCGACATTAGCTACATGAAAAGCACGTTAGAATAATGTAGGACGCGTTACAACTCCTAAGAACACCTTACATCACCGTACGAAACTTTAAAACTCTATAATAAACCAATTGAATTCGTCCGAGTCTTTTGAACGTCATACGGCAACCTAACGCATCTTATGACTCTTTATCCCATATTAGTACCTTGAAAAGCATGTTAGTACAATGTATGACGCCTTACAACTCCTAACAACACGTTACAACACCATACGAAACCTTAAAACTCCATAATAAACCTAATGAATTCGTCCTAGTCCATTGAACGTCATACGACAACTTAACGCATCGTACGACTTTTTATCCCATATTAGCACCTTGAAAAGCACGTTAGTATAATGTACGACACCTTACAACTCCTAACAACACCTTACAACACCGTATGAAACCTTAAAACTCCATAATAAACCTAATGAATTCGTCCGAGTCCTTTGAACGTCATACGGAAACGTAACGCATCGTACGACTTTTTATCCCATATTAACACCTTGAAAATCACGTTAGTGTAATGTACGACACCTTACAACTCCTAACAACACCTTTCAACACTGTACGAAACCTTAAAACTCCATAATAAACCTAATGAATTCGTCTTAGTCCTTTAGCATCGTACGGTAACTTAGGTAATCTTATGACTCTATATGCACATTAGTACCTTGAAAAGCATGTTAGTATAATTAGGACGCCTTACAATTCATAACAACACCTTAAAACACCGTATGAAACCTTAAAAATTCATACTAAACCTAATGAAATTGTCCTTGTCGAAGTCCTTTGAAAATCGTACGACAACTCAAGACATGTTAAAACTCTGTATGCGACATTAACTACATGAAAAGCACGTTAGAATAATGTAGGACGCGTTACAACTCCTAAGAACACCTTACATCACCGTACGAAACTTTAAAACTCTATAATAAACCAATTGAATTCGTCCGAGTCTTTTGAACGTCATACGACAACCTAACGCATCTTATGATGCTTTATCCCATATTAGCACCTTGAAAAACATGTTAGTATAATGTATGACGCCAACTCCTAACAACACCTTACAACACCGTATGAAACCTTAAAACTCCATAATAAACCTAATGAATTCGTCCGAGTCCTTTGAACGTCATACGGCAACTTAACGCATCGTACGACTTTTTATCCCATATTAACACCTTGAAAAGCACGTTAGTGTAATGTACGACGCCTTACAACTCCTAACAACACCTTTCAACACCGTACGAAACCTTAAAACTCCATAATAAACCTAATGAATTCGTCTGAGTCCTTTAACATCGTACGGCAACTTAGGACATCTTATGACTCTATATGCACATTAGCACCTTGAAAAGCATGTTAGTATAATTAGGACGCCTTACAATTCCTAACAACACCTTAAAACACCGTATGAAACCTTAAAAATTCATACTAAACCTAATGAAATTGTCGAAGTCCTTTGAAAATCGTACGACAACTTAAGACATGTTAAAACTCTGTATGCGACATTAGCTACATGAAAAGCACGTTAGAATAATGTAGGACGCGTTACAACTCCTAAGAACACCTTACATCACCGTACGAAACTTTAAAACTCTATAATAAACCAATTGAATTCGTCCGAGTCTTTTGAACGTCATACGGCAACCTAACGCATCTTATGACTCTTTATCCCATATTAGCACCTTGAAAAGCATGTTAGTACAATGTATGACGCCTTACAACTCCTAACAACACGTTACAACACCATACGAAACCTTAAAACTCCATAATAAACCTAATGAATTCGTCCTAGTCCATTGAACGTCATACGACAACTTAACGCATCGTACGACTTTTTATCCCATATTAGCACCTTGAAAAGCACGTTAGTATAATGTACGACACCTTACAACTCCTAACAACACCTTACAACACCGTATGAAACCTTAAAACTCCATAATAAACCTAATGAATTCGTCCGAGTTCTTTGAACGTCATACGGAAACTTAACGCATCGTACGACTTTTTATCCCATATTAACACCTTGAAAAGCACGTTAGTGTAATGTACGACGCCTTACAACTCCTAACAACACCTTTCAACACTGTACGAAACCTTAAAACTCCATAATAAACCTAATGAATTCGTCTGAGTCCTTTAACATCGTACGGCAACTTAGGTAATCTTATGACTCTATATGCACATTAGTACCTTGAAAAGCATGTTAGTATAATTAGGACGCCTTACAATTCATAACAACACCTTAAAACACCGTATGAAACCTTAAAAATTCATACTAAACCTAATGAAATTGTCGAAGTCCTTTGAAAATCGTACGACAACTCAAGACATGTTAAAACTCTGTATGCGACATTAGCTACATGAAAAGCACGTTAGAATAATGTAGGACGCGTTACAACTGCTAAGAACACCTTACATCACCGTACGAAACTTTAAAACTCTATAATAAACCAATTGAATTCGTCCGAGTCTTTTGAACGTCATATGGCAACCTAACGCATCTTATGACTCTTTATCCCATATTAGCACCTTGAAAAGCATGTTAGTATATTGTATGACGCCTTACAACTCCTAACAACACGTTACAACACCATACGAAACCTTAAAACTCCATAATAAACCTAATGAATTCGTCCTTGTCCTTTGAACGTCATACGGCAACTTAACGCATCGTACGACTTTTTATCCCATGTTAGCACCTTGAAAAGCACGTTAGTATAATGTACGACACCTTACAACTCCTAACAACACCTTACAACACCGTATGAAACCTTAAAACTACATAATAAACCTAATGAATTCGTCCGAGTCCTTTGAACGTCATACGGCAACTTAACGCATCGTACGACTTTTTATCCCATATTAACACCTTGAAAAGCACGTTAGTGTAATGTACGACGCCTTACAACTCCTAACAACACCTTTCAACACAGTACGAAACCATTAAACTCCATAATAAACCTAATGAATTCGTCTGAGTCCTTTAACATCGTACGGCAACTTAGGACATCTTATGACTCTATATGCACATTAGCACCTTGAAAAGCATGTTAGTATAATTAGGACGCCTTACAATTCCTAACAACACCTTAAAACACCGTATGAAACCTTAAAAATTCATACTTAACCTAATGAAATTGTCGAAGTCCTTTGAAAATCGTACGACAACTCAAGACATGTTAAAACTCTGTATGCGACATTAGCTACATGAAAAGCACGTTAGAATAATGTAGGACGCGTTACAACTCCTAAGAACACCTTACATCACCGTACGAAACTTTAAAACTCTATAATAAACCAATTGAATTCGTCCGAGTCTTTTGAACGTCACACGGCAACCTAACGCATCTTATGACTCTTTATCCCATATTAGCACCTTGAAAAGCATGTTAGTATAATGTATGACGCCTTACAACTCCTAACAACACGTTACAACACCATACGAAACCTTAAAACTCCATAATAAACCTAATGAATTCGTCCTAGTCCTTTGAACGTCATACGGCAACTTAACGCATCGTACGACTTTTTATCCCATATTAACACCTTGAAAAGCACGTTACTGTAATGTACGACGCCTTACAACTCCTAACAACACCTTTCAGCACCGTACGAAACCTTAAAACTCCATAATAAACCTAATGAATTCGTCTGAGTCCTTTAACATCATACGACAACTTAGGTAATCTTATGACTCTATATGCACATTAGTACCTTGAAAAGCATGTTAGTATAATTAGGACGCCTTACAATTCCTAACAACACCTTAAAACACCGTATCAAACCTTAAAAATTCATACTAAACCTAATGAAATTGTCGAAGTCCTTTGAAAATCGTACGACAACTCAAGACATGTTAAAACTCTGTATGCGACATTAGCTACATGAAAAGCACGTTAGAATAATGTAGGACGCGTTACAACTCCTAAGAACACCTTACATCACCGTACGAAACTTTAAAACTCTATAATAAACCAATTGAATTCGTCCGAGTCTTTTGAACGTCATACGGCAACCTAACGCATCTTATGACTCTTTATCCCATATTAGCACCTTGAAAAGCATGTTAGTACAATGTATGACGCCTTACAACTCCTAACAACACGTTACAACACCATACGAAACCTTAAAACTCCATAATAAACCTAATGAATTCGTCCTAGTCCATTGAACGTCATACGACAACTTAACGCATCGTACGACTTTTTATCCCATATTAGCACCTTGAAAAGCACGTTAGTATAATGTACGACACCTTACAACTCCTAACAACACCTTACAACACCGTATGAAACCTTAAAACTCCATAATAAACCTAATGAATTCGTCCGAGTTCTTTGAACGTCATACGGAAACTTAACGCATCGTACGACTTTTTATCCCATATTAACACCTTGAAAAGCACGTTAGTGTAATGTACGACGCCTTACAACTCCTAACAACACCTTTCAACACTGTACGAAACCTTAAAACTCCATAATAAACCTAATGAATTCGTCTGAGTCCTTTAACATCGTACGGCAACTTAGGTAATCTTATGACTCTATATGCACATTAGTACCTTGAAAAGCATGTTAGTATAATTAGGACGCCTTACAATTCATAACAACACCTTAAAACACCGTATGAAACCTTAAAAATTCATACTAAACCTAATGAAATTGTCGAAGTCCTTTGAAAATCGTACGACAACTCAAGACATGTTAAAACTCTGTATGCGACATTAGCTACATGAAAAGCACGTTAGAATAATGTAGGACGCGTTACAACTGCTAAGAACACCTTACATCACCGTACGAAACTTTAAAACTCTATAATAAACCAATTGAATTCGTCCGAGTCTTTTGAACGTCATATGGCAACCTAACGCATCTTATGACTCTTTATCCCATATTAGCACCTTGAAAAGCATGTTAGTATATTGTATGACGCCTTACAACTCCTAACAACACGTTACAACACCATACGAAACCTTAAAACTCCATAATAAACCTAATGAATTCGTCCTTGTCCTTTGAACGTCATACGGCAACTTAACGCATCGTACGACTTTTTATCCCATGTTAGCACCTTGAAAAGCACGTTAGTATAATGTACGACACCTTACAACTCCTAACAACACCTTACAACACCGTATGAAACCTTAAAACTACATAATAAACCTAATGAATTCGTCCGAGTCCTTTGAACGTCATACGGCAACTTAACGCATCGTACGACTTTTTATCCCATATTAACACCTTGAAAAGCACGTTAGTGTAATGTACGACGCCTTACAACTCCTAACAACACCTTTCAACACAGTACGAAACCATTAAACTCCATAATAAACCTAATGAATTCGTCTGAGTCCTTTAACATCGTACGGCAACTTAGGACATCTTATGACTCTATATGCACATTAGCACCTTGAAAAGCATGTTAGTATAATTAGGACGCCTTACAATTCCTAACAACACCTTAAAACACCGTATGAAACCTTAAAAATTCATACTTAACCTAATGAAATTGTCGAAGTCCTTTGAAAATCGTACGACAACTCAAGACATGTTAAAACTCTGTATGCGACATTAGCTACATGAAAAGCACGTTAGAATAATGTAGGACGCGTTACAACTCCTAAGAACACCTTACATCACCGTACGAAACTTTAAAACTCTATAATAAACCAATTGAATTCGTCCGAGTCTTTTGAACGTCACACGGCAACCTAACGCATCTTATGACTCTTTATCCCATATTAGCACCTTGAAAAGCATGTTAGTATAATGTATGACGCCTTACAACTCCTAACAACACGTTACAACACCATACGAAACCTTAAAACTCCATAATAAACCTAATGAATTCGTCCTAGTCCTTTGAACGTCATACGGCAACTTAACGCATCGTACGACTTTTTATCCCATATTAACACCTTGAAAAGCACGTTACTGTAATGTACGACGCCTTACAACTCCTAACAACACCTTTCAGCACCGTACGAAACCTTAAAACTCCATAATAAACCTAATGAATTCGTCTGAGTCCTTTAACATCATACGACAACTTAGGTAATCTTATGACTCTATATGCACATTAGTACCTTGAAAAGCATGTTAGTATAATTAGGACGCCTTACAATTCCTAACAACACCTTAAAACACCGTATCAAACCTTAAAAATTCATACTAAACCTAATGAAATTGTCGAAGTCCTTTGAAAATCGTACGACAACTCAAGACATGTTAAAACTCTGTATGCGACATTAGCTACATGAAAAGCACGTTAGAATAATGTAGGACGCGTTACAACTCCTAAGAACACCTTACATCACCGTACAAAACATTTAAACTCTATAATAAACCAATTGAATTTGTCCGAGTCTTTTGAACGTCATACGACAACCTAACGCATCTTATGACGCTTTATCCCATATTAGCACCTTGAAAAGCATGTTAGTATAATGTATGACGCCTTACAACTCCTAACAACACGTTACAACACCATACGAAACCTTAAAACTCCATGATAAACCTAATGAATTCGTCCTAGTCTTTTGAACGTCATACGGCAACTTAACGCATCGTACGACCTTTTATCCCATATTAGCACCTTTAAAAGCACGTTAGTATAATGTACGACACCTTACAACTCCTAACAACACCTTACAACACCGTATAAAACCTTAAAACTCCATAATAAACCAATTGAATTCGTCCGAGTCTTTTGAACGTCATATGGCAACCTAACGCATCTTATGACTCTTTATCCCATATTAGCACCTTGAAAAGCATGTTAGTATAATGTATGACGCCTTACAACTCCTAACAACACGTTACAACACCATACGAAACCTTAAAACTCCATAATAAACCTAATGAATTCGTCCTTGTCCTTTGAACGTCATACGGCAACTTAACGCATCGTACGACTTTTTATCCCATGTTAGCACCTTGAAAAGCACGTTAGTATAATGTACGACACCTTACAACTCCTAACAACACCTTACAACACCGTATGAAACCTTAAAACTACATAATAAACCTAATGAATTCGTCCGAGTCCTTTGAACGTCATACGGCAACTTAACGCATCGTACGACTTTTTATCCCATATTAACACCTTGAAAAGCACGTTAGTGTAATGTACGACGCCTTACAACTCCTAACAACACCTTTCAACACAGTACGAAACCATTAAACTCCAAAATAAACCTAATGAATTCGTCTGAGTCCTTTAACATCGTACGGCAACTTAGGACATCTTATGACTCTATATGCACATTAGCACCTTGAAAAGCATGTTAGTATAATTAGGACGCCTTACAATTCCTAACAACACCTTAAAACACCGTATGAAACCTTAAAAATTCATACTTAACCTAATGAAATTGTCGAAGTCCTTTGAAAATCGTACGACAACTCAAGATATGTTAAAACTCTGTATGCGACATTAGCTACATGAAAAGCACGTTAGAATAATGTAGGACGCGTTACAACTCCTAAGAACACCTTACATCACCGTACGAAACTTTAAAACTCTATAATAAACCAATTGAATTCGTCCGAGTCTTTTGAACGTCACACGGCAACCTAACGCATCTTATGACTCTTTATCCCATATTAGCACCTTGAAAAGCATGTTAGTATAATGTATGACGCCTTACAACTCCTAACAACACGTTACAACACCATACGAAACCTTAAAACTCCATAATAAACCTAATGAATTCGTCCTAGTCCTTTGAACGTCATACGGCAACTTAACGCATCGTACGACTTTTTATCCCATATTAACACCTTGAAAAGCACGTTACTGTAATGTACGACGCCTTACAACTCCTAACAACACCTTTCAGCACCGTACGAAACCTTAAAACTCCATAATAAACCTAATGAATTCGTCTGAGTCCTTTAACATCATACGACAACTTAGGTAATCTTATGACTCTATATGCACATTAGTACCTTGAAAAGCATGTTAGTATAATTAGGACGCCTTACAATTCCTAACAACACCTTAAAACACCGTATCAAACCTTAAAAATTCATACTAAACCTAATGAAATTGTCGAAGTCCTTTGAAAATCGTACGACAACTCAAGACATGTTAAAACTCTGTATGCGACATTAGCTACATGAAAAGCACGTTAGAATAATGTAGGACGCGTTACAACTCCTAAGAACACCTTACATCACCGTACAAAACATTAAAACTCTATAATAAACCAATTGAATTTGTCCGAGTCTTTTGAACGTCATACGACAACCTAACGCATCTTATGACGCTTTATCCCATATTAGCACCTTTAAAAGCATGTTAGTATAATGTATGACGCCTTACAACTCCTAACAACACGTTACAACACCATACGAAACCTTAAAACTCCATGATAAACCTAATGAATTCGTCCTAGTCTTTTGAACGTCATACGGCAACTTAACGCATCGTACGACCTTTTATCCCATATTAGCACCTTTAAAAGCACGTTAGTATAATGTACGACACCTTACAACTCCTAACAACACCTTACAACACCGTATAAAACCTTAAAACTCCATAATAAACCTAATGAATTCGTCCGAGTCCTTTGAACGTCATACGGCAACTTAACGCATCGTACGACTTTTTATCCCATATTAACACCTTGAAAAGCACGTTAGTGTAATGTACGATGCCTTACAACTCCTAACAGCACCTTTCAACACCGTACGAAACCTTAAAACTCCATAATAAACCTAATGAATTCGTCTGAGTCCTTTAACATCGTACGACAACTTAGGACATCTTATGACTCTATATGCACATTAGCACCTTGAAAAGCATGTTAGTATAATTAGGACGCCTTACAATTCCTAACAACACCTTAAAACACCGTATGAAACCTTAAAAATTCATACTAAACCTAATGAAATTGTCGAAGTCCTTTGAAAATCTTACGACAACTCAAGACATGTTAAAACTCTGTATGCGACATTAGCTACATGAAAAGCACGTTAGAATAATGTATGACGCCTTACAACTCCTAACAACACCTTACAACACCGTATGAAACCTTAAAACTCCATAATAAACCTAATGAATTCGTCCGAGTCCTTTGAACGTCATACGGCAACTTAACACATCGTACGACTTTTTATCCCATATTTGCACCTTGAAAAGCACGTTAGTATAATGTATGACACCTTACAACTCCTAACAACACCTTACAACACCGTATGAAACCTTAAAACTCCATAATAAACCTAATGAATTCGTCTGAGTCCTTTAACATGGTACGGCAACTTAGGTAATCTTATGACTCTATATGCACATTAGTACCTTGAAAAGCATGTTAGTATAATTAGGACGCCTTATAATTCCCAACAACACCGTACGAAAACTTAAAACTTCATAATAAACCTAATGAAATCCTCGAAGTCCGAGTCCTTTGAACGTCATACGGCAACTTAACGCATCGTACGACTTTTTATCCCATATTAACACCTTGAAAAGCACGTTAGTGTAATGTACGACGCCTTACAACTCCTAACAACACCTTTCAACACCGTACGAAACCTTAAAACTCCATAATAAAGCTAATGAATTCGTCTGAGTCCTTTAACATCGTACGGCAACTTAGGTAATCTTATGACTCTATATGCACATTAGTACCTTGAAAAGCATGTTAGTATAATTAGGACGCCTTACAATTCCCAACAACACCGTACGAAAACTTAAAACTTCGTAATAAACCTAATGAAATCCTCGAAGTCCTTTGAACATCGTACGGCAACTCAAGACATGTTAAGACTCTTTATGCGACATTAGCTACATGAAAAGCACGTTAGAATAATGTAGGACGCGTTACAACTCCTAAGAACACCTTACATCACCGTACGAAACTTTAAAACTCTACAATAAACCAATTGAATTCGTCCGAGTCTTTTGAACGTCACACGGCAACCTAACGCATCTTATGACTCTTTATCCCATATTAGCACCTTGAAAAGCATGTTAGTATAATGTATGACGCCTTACAACTCCTAACAACACGTTACAACACCATACGAAACCTTAAAACTCCATAATAAACCTAATGAATTCGTCCTAGTCCTTTGAACGTCATACGACAACTTAACGCATCGTACGACTTTTTATCTCATATTAGCACCTTGAAAATCACGTTAGTATAATGTACGACACCTTACAACTCCTAACAACACCTTACAACACCGTATGAAACCTTAAAACTCCATAATAAACCTAATGAATTCGTGTGAGTCCTTTGAACGTCATACGGCAACTTAACGCATCGTACGACTTTTTATCCCATATTAACACCTTGAAAAGCACGTTAGTGTAATGTACGACGCCTTACAACTCCTAACAACACCTTTCAACACCGTACGAAACCTTAAAACTCCATAATAAACCTAATGAATTCGTCTGAGTCCTTTAACATCGTACGACAACTTAGGTAATCTTATGACTCTATATGCACATTAGTACCTTGAAAAGCATGTTAGTATAATTAGGACGCCTTACAATTCCCAATAACACCTTAAAACACCGTACGAAACCTTAAAACTTCATAATAAACCTAATGAAATCCTCGAAGTCCTTTGAAGATCGTACGGCAACTCAAGACATGTTAAGACTCTTTATGCGACATTAGCTACATGAAAAGCACGTTAGAATAATGTAGGACGCGTTACAACTCCTAAGAACACCTTACATCACCGTACGAAACTTTAAAACTCTATAATAAACCAATTGAATTCGTCCGAGTCTTTTGAACGTCATACGACATCCTAAAGCATCTTATGACGCTTTATCCCATATTAGCACCTTGAAAAGCATGTTAGTATAATGTATGACGCCTTACAACTCCTAACAACACGTTACAACACCATACGAAACCTTAAAACTCCATAATAAACCTAATGAATTCGTCCTAGTCCTTGGAACGTCATACGGCAACTTAACGCATCGTACGACTTTTTATCCCATATTAGCACCATGAAAAGCACGTTAGTGTAATGTACGACGCCTTACAACTACTAACAACACCTTTCAACACCGTACGAAACCTTAAAACTCCATAATAAACGTAATGAATTCGTCTGAGTCCTTTAACATCGTACGACAACTTAGGACATCTTATGACTCTATATGCACATTAGCACCTTGAAAAGCATGTTAGTATAATTAGGACGCCTTACAATTCCTAACAACACCTTAAAACACCGTATGAAACCTTAAAAATTCATACGAAACCTAATGAAATTGTCGAAGTCCTTTGAAAATCGTACGACAACTCAAGACATGTTAAAACTCTGTATGCGACATTAGCTACATGAAAAGCACGTTAGAATAATGTAGGACGCGTTACAACTACTAAGAACACCTTACATCACCGTACGAAACTTTAAAACTCTATAATAAACAAATTGAATTCGTCCGAGGCTTTTGAACGTCATACGGCAACCTAACGCATCTTATGACTCTTTATCCCATATTAGCACCTTGAAAAGCATGTTAGTATAATGTATGACGCCTTACAACTCCTAACAACACGTTACAACACCAAACGAAACCTTAAAACTCCATAATAAACCTAATGAATTCGTCCTAGTCCTTTGAACGTCATACGGCAACTTAACGCATCATACGAGTTTTTATCCCATATTAGCACCTTGAAAAGCACGTTAGTATAATGTACGACACCTTACAACTCCTAACAACACCTTACAACACCGTATGAAACCTTAAAACTCCATAATAAACCTAATGAATTCGTCCGAGTCCTTTGAACGTCATACGGCAACTTAACGCATCGTACGACTTTTTATCCCATATTAACACCATGAAAAGCACGTTAGTGTAATGTACGATGCCTTACAACTCCTAACAACACCTTTCAACACCGTACGAAACCTTAAAACTCCATAATAAACCTAATGAATTCGTCTGAGTCCTTTAACATCGTACGGCAACTTAGGACATCTTATGACTCTATATGCACATTAGCACCTTGAAAAGCATGTTAGTATAATTAGGACGCCTTACAATTCCTAACAACACCTTAAAACACCGTATGAAACCTTAAAAATTCATACTAAACCTAATGAAATTGTCGAAGTCCTTTGAAAATCGTACGACAACTCAAGACATGTTAAAACTCTGTATGCGACATTAGCTACATGAAAAGCACGTTAAAATAATGTAGGACGCGTTACAACTCCTAAGAACACCTTACATCACCGTACGAAACTTTAAAACTCTATAATAAACCAATTGAATTCGTCCGAGTCTTTTGAACGTCATACGGCAACCTAACGCATCTTATGACTCTTTATCCCATATTAGCACCTTGAAAAGCATGTTAGTACAATGTATGACGCCTTACAACTCCTAACAACACGTTACAACACCATACGAAACCTTAAAACTCCATAATAAACCTAATGAATTCGTCCTAGTCCATTGAACGTCATACGACAACTTAACGCATCGTACGACTTTTTATCCCATATTAGCACCTTGAAAAGCACGTTAGTATAATGTACGACACCTTACAACTCCTAACAACACCTTACAACACCGTATGAAACCTTAAAACTCCATAATAAACCTAATGAATTCGTCCTAGTCCTTGGAACGTCATACGGCAACTTAACGCATCGTACGACTTTTTATCCCATATTAGCACCTTGAAAAGCACGTTAGTGTAATGTACGACGCCTTACAACTACTAACAACACCTTTCAACACCGTACGAAACCTTAAAACTCCATAATAAACGTAATGAATTCGTCTGAGTCCTTTAACATCGTACGACAACTTAGGACATCTTATGACTCTATATGCACATTAGCACCTTGAAAAGCATGTTAGTATAATTAGGACGCCTTACAATTCCTAACAACACCTTAAAACACCGTATGAAACCTTAAAAATTCATACGAAACCTAATGAAATTGTCGAAGTCCTTTGAAAATCGTACGACAACTCAAGACATGTTAAAACTCTGTATGCGACATTAGCTACATGAAAAGCACGTTAGAATAATGTAGGACGCGTTACAACTCCTAAGAACACCTTACATCACCGTACGAAACTTTAAAACTCTATAATAAACCAATTGAATTCGTCCGAGTCTTTTGAACGTCATACGGCAACCTAACGCATCTTATGACTCTTTATCCCATATTAGCACCTTGAAAAGCATGTTAGTACAATGTATGACGCCTTACAACTCCTAACAACACGTTACAACACCATACGAAACCTTAAAACTCCATAATAAACCTAATGAATTCGTCCTAGTCCATTGAACGTCATACGACAACTTAACGCATCGTACGACTTTTTATCCCATATTAGCACCTTGAAAAGCACGTTAGTATAATGTACGACACCTTACAACTCCTAACAACACCTTACAACACCGTATGAAACCTTAAAACTCCATAATAAACCTAATGAATTCGTCCGAGTCCTTTGAACGTCATATGGAAACTTAACGCATCGTACGACTTTATCCCATATTAACACCTTGAAAAGCATGTTTGTGTAATGTACGACGCCTTACAACTCCTAACAACACCTTTCAACACTGTACGAAACCTTAAAACTCCATAATAAACCTAATGAATTCGTCTGAGTCCTTTAACATCGTACGGCAACTTAGGTAATCTTATGACTCTATATGCACATTAGTACCTTGAAAAGCATGTTAGTATAATTAGGACGCCTTACAATTCATAACAACACCTTAAAACACCGTATGAAACCTTAAAAATTCATACTAAACCTAATGAAATTGTCCTTGTCGAAGTCCTTTGAAAATCGTACGACAACTCAAGACATGTTAAAACTCTGTATGCGACATTAGCTACATGAAAAGCACGTTAGAATAATGTAGGACGCGTTACAACTCCTAAGAACACCTTACATCACCGTACGAAACTTTAAAACTCTATAATAAACCAATTGAATTCGTTCGAGTCTTTTGAACGTCATACGACAACCTAACGCATCTTATGACGCTTTATCCCATATTAGCACCTTGAAAAGCATGTTAGTATAATGTATGACGCCTTACAACTCCTAACAACACCTTACAACACCGTATGAAACCTTAAAACTCCATAATAAACCTAATGAATTCGTCCGAGTCCTTTGAACGTCATACGGCAACTTAACGCATCGTACGACTTTTTATCCCATATTAACACCTTGAAAAGCACGTTAGTGTAATGTACGACGCCTTACAACTCCTAACAACACCTTTCAACACAGTACGAAACCTTAAAACTCCATAATAAACCTAATGAATTCGTCTGAGTCCTTTAACATCGTACGGCAACTTAGGACATCTTATGACTCTATATGCACATTAGCACCTTGAAAAGCATGTTAGTATAATTAGGACGCCTTACAATTCCTAACAACACCTTAAAACACCGTATGAAACCTTAAAAATTCATACTAAACCTAATGAAATTGTCGAAGTCCTTTGAAAATCGTACGACAACTCAAGACATGTTAAAACTCTGTATGCGACATTAGCTACATGAAAAGCACGTAAGAATAATGTAGGACGCGTTACAACTCCTAAGAACACCTTACATCACCGTACGAAACTTTAAAACTCTATAATAAACCAATTGAATTCGTCCGAGTCTTTTGAACGTCATACGGCAACCTAACGCATCTTATGACTCTTTATCCCATATTAGCACCTTGAAAAGCATGTTAGTACAATGTATGATGCCTTACAACTCCTAACAACACGTTACAACACCATACGAAACCTTAAAACTCCATAATAAACCTAATGAATTCGTCCTAGTCCATTGAACGTCATACGACAACTTAACGCATCGTACGACTTTTTATCCCATATTAGCACCTTGAAAAGCACGTTAGTATAATGTACGACACCTTACAACTCCTAACAACACCTTACAACACCGTATGAAACCTTAAAACTCCATAATAAACCTAATGAATTCGTCCGAGTCCTTTGAACGTCATACGGAAACTTAACGCATCGTACGACTTTTTATCCCATATTAACACCTTGAAAAGCACGTTAGTGTAATGTACGACACCTTACAGCTCCTAACAACACCTTTCAACACTGTACGAAACCTTAAAACTCCATAATAAACCTAATGAATTCGTCTGAGTCCTTTAACATCGTACGGTAACTTAGGTAATCTTATGACTCTATATGCACATTAGTACCTTGAAAAGCATGTTAGTATAATTAGGACGCCTTACAATTCATAACAACACCTTAAAACACCGTATGAAACCTTAAAAATTCATACTAAACCTAATGAAATTGTCCTTGTCGAAGTCCTTTGAAAATCGTACGACAACTCAAGACATGTTAAAACTCTGTATGCGACATTAGCTACATGAAAAGCACGTTAGAATAATGTAGGACGCGTTACAACTCCTAAGAACACCTTACATCACCGTAAGAAACTTTAAAACTCTATAATAAACCAATTGAATTCGTCCGAGTCTTTTGAACGTCATACGACAACCTAACGCATCTTATGATGCTTTATCCCATATTAGCACCTTGAAAAGCATGTTAGTATAATGTATGACGCCAACTCCTAACAACACCTTACAACACCGTATGAAACCTTAAAACTCCATAATAAACCTAATGAATTCGTCCGAGTCCTTTGAACGTCATACGGCAACTTAACGCATCGTACGACTTTTTATCCCATATTAACACCTTGAAAAGCACGTTAGTGTAATGTACGACGCCTTACAACTCCTAACAACACCTTTCAACACCGTACGAAACCTTAAAACTCCATAATAAACCTAATGAATTCGTCTGAGTCCTTTAACATCGTACGGCAACTTAGGACATCTTATGACTCTATATGCACATTAGCACCTTGAAAAGCATGTTAGTATAATTAGGACGCCTTACAATTCCTAACAACACCTTAAAACACCGTATGAAACCTTAAAAATTCATACTAAACCTAATGAAATTGTCGAAGTCCTTTGAAAATCGTACGACAACTCAAGACATGTTAAAACTCTGTATGCGACATTAGCTACATGAAAAGCACGTTAGAATAATGTAGGACGCGTTACAACTCCTAAGAACACCTTACATCACCGTACGAAACTTTAAAACTCTATAATAAACCAATTGAATTCGTCCGAGTCTTTTGAACGTCATACGGCAACCTAACGCATCTTATGACTCTTTATCCCATATTAGCACCTTGAAAAGCATGTTAGTACAATGTATGACGCCTTACAACTCCTAACAACACGTTACAACACCATACGAAACCTTAAAACTCCATAATAAACCTAATGAATTCGTCCTAGTCCATTGAACGTCATACGACAACTTAACGCATCGTACGACTTTTTATCCCATATTAGCACCTTGAAAAGCACGTTAGTATAATGTACGACACCTTACAACTCCTAACAACACCTTACAACACCGTATGAAACCTTAAAACTCCATAATAAACCTAATGAATTCGTCCGAGTCCTTTGAACGTCATACGGAAACTTAACGCATCGTACGACTTTTTATCCCATATTAACACCTTGAAAAGCTCGTTAGTGTAATGTACGACGCCTTACAACTCCTAACAACACCTTTCAACACTGTACGAAACCTTAAAACTCCATAATAAACCTAATGAATTCGTCTGAGTCCTTTAACATCGTAGGGAAACTTAGGTAATCTTATGACTCTATATGCACATTAGTACCTTGAAAAGCATGTTAGTATAATTAGGACGCCTTACAATTCATAACAACACCTTAAAACACCGTATGAAACCTTAAAAATTCATACTAAACCTAATGAAATTGTCCTTGTCGAAGTCCTTTGAAAATCGTACGACAACTCAAGACATGTTAAAACTCTGTATGCGACATTAGCTACATGAAAAGCACGTTAGAATAATGTAGGACGCGTTACAACTCCTAAGAACACCTTACATCACCGTAAGAAACTTTAAAACTCTATAATAAACCAATTGAATTCGTCCGAGTCTTTTGAACGTCATACGACAACCTAACGCATCTTATGATGCTTTATCCCATATTAGCACCTTGAAAAGCATGTTAGTATAATGTATGACGCCAACTCCTAACAACACCTTACAACACCGTATGAAACCTTAAAACTCCATAATAAACCTAATGAATTCGTCCGAGTCCTTTGAACGTCATACGGCAACTTAACGCATCGTACGACTTTTTATCCCATATTAACACCTTGAAAAGCACGTTAGTGTAATGTACGACGCCTTACAACTCCTAACAACACCTTTCAACACCGTACGAAACCTTAAAACTCCATAATAAACCTAATGAATTCGTCTGAGTCCTTTAACATCGTACGGCAACTTAGGACATCTTATGACTCTATATGCACATTAGCACCTTGAAAAGCATGTTAGTATAATTAGGACGCCTTACAATTCCTAACAACACCTTAAAACACCGTATGAAACCTTAAAAATTCATACTAAACCTAATGAAATTGTCGAAGTCCTTTGAAAATCGTACGAAAACTCAAGACATGTTAAAACTCTGTATGCGACATTAGCTACATGAAAAGCACGTTAGAATAATGTAGGACGCGTTACAACTCCTAAGAACACCTTACATCACCGTACGAAACTTTAAAACTCTATAATAAACCAATTGAATTCGTCCGAGTCTTTTGAACGTCATACGGCAACCTAACGCATCTTATGACTCTTTATCCCATATTAGCACCTTGAAAAGCATGTTAGTACAATGTATGACGCCTTACAACTCCTAACAACACGTTACAACACCATACGAAACCTTAAAACTCCATAATAAACCTAATGAATTCGTCCTAGTCCATTGAACGTCATACGACAACTTAACGCATCGTACGACTTTTTATCCCATATTAGCACCTTGAAAAGCACGTTAGTATAATGTACGACACCTTACAACTCCTAACAACACCTTACAACACCGTATGAAACCTTAAAACTCCATAATAAACCTAATGAATTCGTCCGAGTCCTTTGAACGTCATACGGAAACTTAACGCATCGTACGACTTTTTATCCCATATTAACACCTTGAAAAGCTCGTTAGTGTAATGTACGACGCCTTACAACTCCTAACAACACCTTTCAACACTGTACGAAACCTTAAAACTCCATAATAAACCTAATGAATTCGTCTGAGTCCTTTAACATCGTAGGGAAACTTAGGTAATCTTATGACTCTATATGCACATTAGTACCTTGAAAAGCATGTTAGTATAATTAGGACGCCTTACAATTCATAACAACACCTTAAAACACCGTATGAAACCTTAAAAATTCATACTAAACCTAATGAAATTGTCCTTGTCGAAGTCCTTTGAAAATCGTACGACAACTCAAGACATGTTAAAACTCTGTATGCGACATTAGCTACATGAAAAGCACGTTAGAATAATGTAGGACGCGTTACAACTCCTAAGAACACCTTACATCACCGTAAGAAACTTTAAAACTCTATAATAAACCAATTGAATTCGTCCGAGTCTTTTGAACGTCATACGACAACCTAACGCATCTTATGATGCTTTATCCCATATTAGCACCTTGAAAAGCATGTTAGTATAATGTATGACGCCAACTCCTAACAACACCTTACAACACCGTATGAAACCTTAAAACTCCATAATAAACCTAATGAATTCGTCCGAGTCCTTTGAACGTCATACGGCAACTTAACGCATCGTACGACTTTTTATCCCATATTAACACCTTGAAAAGCACGTTAGTGTAATGTACGACGCCTTACAACTCCTAACAACACCTTTCAACACCGTACGAAACCTTAAAACTCCATAATAAACCTAATGAATTCGTCTGAGTCCTTTAACATCGTACGGCAACTTAGGACATCTTATGACTCTATATG
This sequence comes from Tagetes erecta, assembly GCA_030867185.1. Taxonomy (NCBI): domain Eukaryota; kingdom Viridiplantae; phylum Streptophyta; class Magnoliopsida; order Asterales; family Asteraceae; genus Tagetes; species Tagetes erecta. The sequence goes on along the minus strand of CM061493.1, from coordinate 28,721,085 downwards.
CACATTAGCACCTTGAAAAGCATGTTAGTATAATTAGGACGCCTTACAATTCCTAACAACACCTTAAAACACCGTATGAAACCTTAAAAATTCATACTAAACCTAATGAAATTGTCGAAGTCCTTTGAAAATCGTACGACAACTCAAGACATGTTAAAACTCTGTATGCGACATTAGCTACATGAAAAGCACGTTAGAATAATGTAGGACGCGTTACAACTCCTAAGAACACCTTACATCACCGTACGAAACTTTAAAACTCTATAATAAACCAATTGAATTCGTCCGAGTCTTTTGAACGTCATACGGCAACCTAACGCATCTTATGACTCTTTATCCCATATTAGCACCTTGAAAAGCATGTTAGTACAATGTATGACGCCTTACAACTCCTAACAACACGTTACAACACCATACGAAACCTTAAAACTCCATAATAAACCTAATGAATTCGTCCTAGTCCATTGAACGTCATACGACAACTTAACGCATCGTACGACTTTTTATCCCATATTAGCACCTTGAAAAGCACGTTAGTATAATGTACGACACCTTACAACTCCTAACAACACCTTACAACACCGTATGAAACCTTAAAACTCCATAATAAACCTAATGAATTCGTCCGAGTCCTTTGAACGTCATACGGAAACTTAACGCATCGTACGACTTTTTATCCCATATTAACACCTTGAAAAGCTCGTTAGTGTAATGTACGACGCCTTACAACTCCTAACAACACCTTTCAACACTGTACGAAACCTTAAAACTCCATAATAAACCTAATGAATTCGTCTGAGTCCTTTAACATCGTAGGGAAACTTAGGTAATCTTATGACTCTATATGCACATTAGTACCTTGAAAAGCATGTTAGTATAATTAGGACGCCTTACAATTCATAACAACACCTTAAAACACCGTATGAAACCTTAAAAATTCATACTAAACCTAATGAAATTGTCCTTGTCGAAGTCCTTTGAAAATCGTACGACAACTCAAGACATGTTAAAACTCTGTATGCGACATTAGCTACATGAAAAGCACGTTAGAATAATGTAGGACGCGTTACAACTCCTAAGAACACCTTACATCACCGTAAGAAACTTTAAAACTCTATAATAAACCAATTGAATTCGTCCGAGTCTTTTGAACGTCATACGACAACCTAACGCATCTTATGATGCTTTATCCCATATTAGCACCTTGAAAAGCATGTTAGTATAATGTATGACGCCAACTCCTAACAACACCTTACAACACCGTATGAAACCTTAAAACTCCATAATAAACCTAATGAATTCGTCCGAGTCCTTTGAACGTCATACGGCAACTTAACGCATCGTACGACTTTTTATCCCATATTAACACCTTGAAAAGCACGTTAGTGTAATGTACGACGCCTTACAACTCCTAACAACACCTTTCAACACCGTACGAAACCTTAAAACTCCATAATAAACCTAATGAATTCGTCTGAGTCCTTTAACATCGTACGGCAACTTAGGACATCTTATGACTCTATATGCACATTAGCACCTTGAAAAGCATGTTAGTATAATTAGGACGCCTTACAATTCCTAACAACACCTTAAAACACCGTATGAAACCTTAAAAATTCATACTAAACCTAATGAAATTGTCGAAGTCCTTTGAAAATCGTACGAAAACTCAAGACATGTTAAAACTCTGTATGCGACATTAGCTACATGAAAAGCACGTTAGAATAATGTAGGACGCGTTACAACTCCTAAGAACACCTTACATCACCGTACGAAACTTTAAAACTCTATAATAAACCAATTGAATTCGTCCGAGTCTTTTGAACGTCATACGGCAACCTAACGCATCTTATGACTCTTTATCCCATATTAGCACCTTGAAAAGCATGTTAGTACAATGTATGACGCCTTACAACTCCTAACAACACGTTACAACACCATACGAAACCTTAAAACTCCATAATAAACCTAATGAATTCGTCCTAGTCCATTGAACGTCATACGACAACTTAACGCATCGTACGACTTTTTATCCCATATTAGCACCTTGAAAAGCACGTTAGTATAATGTACGACACCTTACAACTCCTAACAACACCTTACAACACCGTATGAAACCTTAAAACTCCATAATAAACCTAATGAATTCGTCCGAGTCCTTTGAACGTCATACGGAAACTTAACGCATCGTACGACTTTTTATCCCATATTAACACCTTGAAAAGCTCGTTAGTGTAATGTACGACGCCTTACAACTCCTAACAACACCTTTCAACACTGTACGAAACCTTAAAACTCCATAATAAACCTAATGAATTCGTCTGAGTCCTTTAACATCGTAGGGAAACTTAGGTAATCTTATGACTCTATATGCACATTAGTACCTTGAAAAGCATGTTAGTATAATTAGGACGCCTTACAATTCATAACAACACCTTAAAACACCGTATGAAACCTTAAAAATTCATACTAAACCTAATGAAATTGTCCTTGTCGAAGTCCTTTGAAAATCGTACGACAACTCAAGACATGTTAAAACTCTGTATGCGACATTAGCTACATGAAAAGCACGTTAGAATAATGTAGGACGCGTTACAACTCCTAAGAACACCTTACATCACCGTACGAAACTTTAAAACTCTATATAAACCAATTGAATTCGTCCGAGTCTTTTGAACGTCATACGACAACCTAACGCATCTTATGATGCTTTATCCCATATTAGCACCTTGAAAAGCATGTTAGTATAATGTATGACGCCAACTCCTAACAACACCTTACAACACCGTATGAAACCTTAAAACTCCATAATAAACCTAATGAATTCGTCCGAGTCCTTTGAACGTCATACGGCAACTTAACGCATCGTACGACTTTTTATCCCATATTAACACCTTGAAAAGCACGTTAGTGTAATGTACGACGCCTTACAACTCCTAACAACACCTTTCAACACCGTACGAAACCTTAAAACTCCATAATAAACCTAATGAATTCGTCTGAGTCCTTTAACATCGTACGGCAACTTAGGACATCTTATGACTCTATATGCACATTAGCACCTTGAAAAGCATGTTAGTATAATTAGGACGCCTTACAATTCCTAACAACACCTTAAAACACCGTATGAAACCTTAAAAATTCATACTAAACCTAATGAAATTGTCGAAGTCCTTTGAAAATCGTACGACAACTCAAGACATGTTAAAACTCTGTATGCGACATTAGCTACATGAAAAGCACGTTAGAATAATGTAGGACGCGTTACAACTCCTAAGAACACCTTACATCACCGTACGAAACTTTAAAACTCTATAATAAACCAATTGAATTCGTCCGAGTCTTTTGAACGTCATACGGCAACCTAACGCATCTTATGACTCTTTATCCCATATTAGCACCTTGAAAAGCATGTTAGTACAATGTATGACGCCTTACAACTCCTAACAACACGTTACAACACCATACGAAACCTTAAAACTCCATAATAAACCTAATGAATTCGTCCTAGTCCATTGAACGTCATACGACAACTTAACGCATCGTACGACTTTTTATCCCATATTAGCACCTTGAAAAGCACGTTAGTATAATGTACGACACCTTACAACTCCTAACAACACCTTACAACACCGTATGAAACCTTAAAACTCCATAATAAACCTAATGAATTCGTCCTAGTCCTTGGAACGTCATACGGCAACTTAACGCATCGTACGACTTTTTATCCCATATTAGCACCTTGAAAAGCACGTTAGTGTAATGTACGACGCCTTACAACTACTAACAACACCTTTCAACACCGTACGAAACCTTAAAACTCCATAATAAACGTAATGAATTCGTCTGAGTCCTTTAACATCGTACGACAACTTAGGATATCTTATGACTCTATATGCACATTAGCACCTTGAAAAGCATGTTAGTATAATTAGGACGCCTTACAATTCCTAACAACACCTTAAAACACCGTATGAAACCTTAAAAATTCATACGAAACCTAATGAAATTGTCGAAGTCCTTTGAAAATCGTACGACAACTCAAGACATATTAAAACTCTGTATGCGACATTAGCTACATGAAAAGCACGTTAGAATAATGTAGGACGCGTTACAACTCCTAAGAACACCTTACATCACCGTACGAAACTTTAAAACTCTATAATAAACCAATTGAATTCGTCCGAGTCTTTTGAACGTCATACGGCAACCTAACGCATCTTATGACTCTTTATCCCATATTAGCACCTTGAAAAGCATGTTAGTACAATGTATGACGCCTTACAACTCCTAACAACACGTTACAACACCATACGAAACCTTAAAACTCCATAATAAACCTAATGAATTCGTCCTAGTCCATTGAACGTCATACGACAACTTAACGCATCGTACGACTTTTTATCCCATATTAGCACCTTGAAAAGCACGTTAGTATAATGTACGACACCTTACAACTCCTAACAACACCTTACAACACCGTATGAAACCTTAAAACTCCATAATAAACCTAATGAATTCGTCCGAGTCCTTTGAACGTCATACGGAAACTTAACGCATCGTACGACTTTTTATCCCATATTAACACCTTGAAAAGCACGTTAGTGTAATGTACGACACCTTACAGCTCCTAACAACACCTTTCAACACTGTACGAAACCTTAAAACTCCATAATAAACCTAATGAATTCGTCTGAGTCCTTTAACATCGTACGGTAACTTAGGTAATCTTATGACTCTATATGCACATTAGTACCTTGAAAAGCATGTTAGTATAATTAGGACGCCTTACAATTCATAACAACACCTTAAAACACCGTATGAAACCTTAAAAATTCATACTAAACCTAATGAAATTGTCCTTGTCGAAGTCCTTTGAAAATCGTACGACAACTCAAGACATGTTAAAACTCTGTATGCGACATTAGCTACATGAAAAGCACGTTAGAATAATGTAGGACGCGTTACAACTCCTAAGAACACCTTACATCACCGTAAGAAACTTTAAAACTCTATAATAAACCAATTGAATTCGTCCGAGTCTTTTGAACGTCATACGACAACCTAACGCATCTTATGATGCTTTATCCCATATTAGCACCTTGAAAAGCATGTTAGTATAATGTATGACGCCAACTCCTAACAACACCTTACAACACCGTATGAAACCTTAAAACTCCATAATAAACCTAATGAATTCGTCCGAGTCCTTTGAACGTCATACGGCAACTTAACGCATCGTACGACTTTTTATCCCATATTAACACCTTGAAAAGCACGTTAGTGTAATGTACGACGCCTTACAACTCCTAACAACACCTTTCAACACCGTACGAAACCTTAAAACTCCATAATAAACCTAATGAATTCGTCTGAGTCCTTTAACATCGTACGGCAACTTAGGACATCTTATGACTCTATATGCACATTAGCACCTTGAAAAGCATGTTAGTATAATTAGGACGCCTTACAATTCCTAACAACACCTTAAAACACCGTATGAAACCTTAAAAATTCATACTAAACCTAATGAAATTGTCGAAGTCCTTTGAAAATCGTACGACAACTCAAGACATGTTAAAACTCTGTATGCGACATTAGCTACATGAAAAGCACGTTAGAATAATGTAGGACGCGTTACAACTCCTAAGAACACCTTACATCACCGTACGAAACTTTAAAACTCTATAATAAACCAATTGAATTCGTCCGAGTCTTTTGAACGTCATACGGCAACCTAACGCATCTTATGACTCTTTATCCCATATTAGCACCTTGAAAAGCATGTTAGTACAATGTATGACGCCTTACAACTCCTAACAACACGTTACAACACCATACGAAACCTTAAAACTCCATAATAAACCTAATGAATTCGTCCTAGTCCATTGAACGTCATACGACAACTTAACGCATCGTACGACTTTTTATCCCATATTAGCACCTTGAAAAGCACGTTAGTATAATGTACGACACCTTACAACTCCTAACAACACCTTACAACACCGTATGAAACCTTAAAACTCCATAATAAACCTAATGAATTCGTCCGAGTCCTTTGAACGTCATACGAAACTTAACACATCGTACGACTTTTTATCCCATATTAACACCTTGAAAAGCTCGTTAGTGTAATGTACGACGCCTTACAACTCCTAACAACACCTTTCAACACTGTACGAAACCTTAAAACTCCATAATAAACCTAATGAATTCGTCTGAGTCCTTTAACATCGTAGGGAAACTTAGGTAATCTTATGACTCTATATGCACATTAGTACCTTGAAAAGCATGTTAGTATAATTAGGACGCCTTACAATTCATAACAACACCTTAAAACACCGTATGAAACCTTAAAAATTCATACTAAACCTAATGAAATTGTCCTTGTCGAAGTCCTTTGAAAATCGTACGACAACTCAAGACATGTTAAAACTCTGTATGCGACATTAGCTAAATGAAAAGCACGTTAGAATAATGTAGGACGCGTTACAACTCCTAAGAACACCTTACATCACCGTACGAAACTTTAAAACTCTATAATAAACCAATTGAATTCGTCCGAGTCTTTTGAACGTCATACGACAACCTAACGCATCTTATGATGCTTTATCCCATATTAGCACCTTGAAAAGCATGTTAGTATAATGTATGACGCCAACTCCTAACAACACCTTACAACACCGTATGAAACCTTAAAACTCCATAATAAACCTAATGAATTCGTCCGAGTCCTTTGAACGTCATACGGCAACTTAACGCATCGTACGACTTTTTATCCCATATTAACACCTTGAAAAGCACGTTAGTGTAATGTACGACGCCTTACAACTCCTAACAACACCTTTCAACACCGTACGAAACCTTAAAACTCCATAATAAACCTAATGAATTCGTCTGAGTCCTTTAACATCGTACGGCAACTTAGGACATCTTATGACTCTATATGCACATTAGCACCTTGAAAAGCATGTTAGTATAATTAGGACGCCTTACCATTCCTAACAACACCTTAAAACACCGTATGAAACCTTAAAAATTCATACTAAACCTAATGAAATTGTCGAAGTCCTTTGAAAATCGTACGACAACTCAAGACATGTTAAAACTCTGTATGCGACATTAGCTACATGAAAAGCACGTTAGAATAATGTAGGACGCGTTACAACTCCTAAGAACACCTTACATCACCGTACGAAACTTTAAAACTCTATAATAAACCAATTGAATTCGTCCGAGTCTTTTGAACGTCATACGGCAACCTAACGCATCTTATGACTCTTTATCCCATATTAGCACCTTGAAAAACATGTTAGTACAATGTATGACGCCTTACAACTCCTAACAACACGTTACAACACCATACGAAACCTTAAAACTCCATAATAAACCTAATGAATTCGTCCTAGTCCATTGAACGTCATACGACAACTTAACGCATCGTACGACTTTTTATCCCATATTAGCACCTTGAAAAGCACGTTAGTATAATGTACGACACCTTACAACTCCTAACAACACCTTACAACACCGTATGAAACCTTAAAACTCCATAATAAACCTAATGAATTCGTCCGAGTCCTTTGAACGTCATACGGAAACTTAACGCATCGTACGACTTTTTATCCCATATTAACACCTTGAAAAGCTCGTTAGTGTAATGTACGACGCCTTACAACTCCTAACAACACCTTTCAACACTGTACGAAACCTTAAAACTCCATAATAAACCTAATGAATTCGTCTGAGTCCTTTAACATCGTAGGGCAACTTAGGTAATCTTATGACTCTATATGCACATTAGTACCTTGAAAAGCATGTTAGTATAATTAGGACGCCTTACAATTCATAACAACACCTTAAAACACCGTATGAAACCTTAAAAATTCATACTAAACCAATGAAATTGTCCTTGTCGAAGTCCTATGAAAATCGTACGACAACTCAAGACATGTTAAAACTCTGTATGCGACATTAGCTACATGAAAAGCACGTTAGAATAATGTAGGTCGCGTTACAACTCCTAAGAACACCTTACATCACCGTACGAAACTTTAAAACTCTATAATAAACCAATTGAATTCGTCCGAGTCTTTTGAACGTCATACGACAACCTAACGCATCTTATGACGCTTTATCCCATATTAGCACCTTGAAAAGCATGTTAGTATAATGTATGACGCCTTACAACTCCTAACAACACCTTACAACACCGTATGAAACCTTAAAACTCCATAATAAACCTAATGAATTCGTCCGAGTCCTTTGAACGTCATACGGCAACTTAACGCATCGTACGACTTTTTATCCCATATTAACACCTTGAAAAGCACGTTAGTGTAATGTACGACGCCTTACAACTCCTAACAACACCTTCCAACACCGTACGAAACCTTAAAACTCCATAATAAACCTAATGAATTCGTCTGAGTCCTTTAACATCGTACGGCAACTTAGGACATCTTATGACTCTATATGCACATTAGCACCTTGAAAAGCATGTTAGTATAATTAGGACGCCTTACAATTCCTAACAACACCTTAAAACACCGTATGAAACCTTAAAAATTCATACGAAACCTAATGAAATTGTTCGAAGTCCTTTGAAAATCGTACGACAACTCAAGACATGTTAAAACTCTGTATGCGACATTAGCTACATGAAAAGCACGTTAGAATAATGTAGGACGCGTTACAACTACTAAGAACACCTTACATCGCCGTACGAAACTTTAAAACTCTATAATAAACAAATTGAATTCGTCCGAGGCTTTTGAACGTCATACGGCAACCTAACGCATCTTATGACTCTTTATCCCATATTAGCACCTTGAAAAGCATGTTAGTATAATGTATGACGCCTTTCAACTCCTAACAACACGTTACAACACCAAACGAAACCTTAAAACTCCATAATAAACCTAATGAATTCGTCCTAGTCCTTTGAACGTCATACAGCAACTTAACGCATCATACGAGTTTTTATCCCATATTAGCACCTTGAAAAGCACGTTAGTATAATGTACGACACCTTACAACTCCTAACAACACCTTACAACACCGTATGAAACCTTAAAACTCCATAATAAACCTAATGAATTCGTCCGAGTCCTTTGAACGTCATACGGCAACTTAACGCATCGTACGACTTTTTATCCCATATTAACACCTTGAAAAGCACGTTAGTGTAATGTACGACGCCTTACAACTCCTAACAACACCTTTCAACACCGTACGAAACCTTAAAACACCATAATAAACCTAATGAATTCGTCTGAGTCCTTTAACATCGTACAACAACTTACGACATCTTATGACTCTATATGCACATTAGCACCTTGAAAAGCATGTTAGTATAATTAGGACGCCTTACAATTCCTAAAAAACACCTTAAAACACCGTATGAAACCTTAAAAATTCATACTAAACCTAATGAAATTGTCGAAGTCCTTTGAAAATCGTACGACAACTCAAGACATGTTAAAACTCTGTATGCGACATTAGCTACATGAAAAGCACGTTAAAATAATGTAGGACGCGTTACAACTCCTAAGAACACCTTACATCACCGTACAAAACTTTAAAACTCTATAATACACCAATTGAATTCGTCCGAGTCTTTTGAACGTCATACGACAACCTAACGCATCTTATGACGCTTTATCCCATATTAGCACCTTGAAAAGCATGTTAGTATAATGTATGACGCCTTACAACTCCTAACAACACGTTACAACACCATACGAAACCTTAAAACTCCATAATAAACCTAATGAATTCGTCCAAGTCCTTTGAACGTCATACGGCAACTTAACGCATCGTACGACTTTTTATCCCATATTAGCACCTTGAAAAGCACGTTAGTATAATGTACGACACCTTACGACTCCTAACAACACCTTACAACACCGTATGATACCTTAAAACTCCATAATAAACCTAATGAATTCCTCCGAGTCCTTTGAACGTCATACGGAAACTTAACGCATCGTACGACTTTTTATCCCATATTAACACCTTGAAAAGCACGTTAGTGTAATGTACGATGCCTTACAACTCCTAACACCACCTTTCAACACCGTACGAAACCTTAAAACTCCATAATAAACCTAATGAATTCGTCTGAGTCCTTTAACATCGTACGACAACTTAGGACATCTTATGACTCTATATGCACATTAGCACCTTGAAAAGCATGTTAGTATAATTAGGACGCCTTACAATTCCTAACAACACCTTACGAAAACTTAAAACTTCATAATAAACCTAATGAAATCCTCGAAGTCCTTTGAACATCGTACGGCAACTCAAGACATGTTAAGACTCTTTATGCGACATTAGCTACATGAAAAGCACGTTAGAATAATGTAGGACGCGTTACAACTCCTAAGAACACCTTACATCACCGTTCGAAACTTTAAAACTCTATAATAAACCAATTGAATTCGTCCGAGTCTTTTGAACGTCACACGGCAACCTAACGCATCTTATGACTCTTTATCCCATATTAGCACCTTGAAAAGCATGTTAGTATAATGTATGACGCCTTACAACTCCTAACAACACGTTACAACACCATACGAAACCTTAAAACTCCATAATAAACCTAATGAATTCGTCCTAGTCCTTTGAACGTCATACGGCAACTTAACGCATCGTACGACTTTTTATCCCATATTAGCACCTTGAAAAGCACGTTAGTATAATGTACGACACCTTACAACTCCTAACAACACCTTACAACACCGTATGAAACCTTAAAACTCCATAATAAACCTAATGAATTCGTGTGAGTCCTTTGAACGTCATACGGCAACTTAACGCATCGTACGACTTTTTATCCCATATTAACACCTTGAAAAGCACGTTAGTGTAATGTACGACGCCTTACAACTCCTAACAACACCTTTCAACACCGTACGAAACCTTAAAACTCCATAATAAACCTAATGAATTCGTCAGAGTCCTTTAACATCGTACGGCAACTTAGGTAATCTTATGACTCTATATGCACATTAGTACCTTGAAAATCATGTTAGTATAATTAGGACGCCTTACAATTCCTAACAACACCTTAAAACACCGTATGAAACCTTAAAAATTCATACTAAACCTAATGAAATTGTCGAAGTCCTTTGAAAATCGTACGACAACTCAAGACATGTTAAAACTCTGTATGCGACATTAGCTACATGAAAAGCACGTTAGAATAATGTAGGACGCGTTACAACTGCTAAGAACACCTTACATCACCGTACGAAACTTTAAAACTCTATAATAAACCAATTGAATTCGTCCGAGTCTTTTGAACGTCATATGGCAACCTAACGCATCTTATGACTCTGTATCCCATATTAGCACCTTGAAAAGCATGTTAGTATAATGTATGACGCCTTACAACTCCTAACAACACGTTACAACACCATACGAAACCTTAAAACTCCATAATAAACCTAATGAATTCGTCCTAGTCCTTTGAACGTCATACGGCAACTTAACGCATCGTACGACTTTTTATCCCATATTAGCACCTTGAAAAGCACGTTAGTATAATGTACGACACCTTACAACTCCTAACAACACCTTACAACACCGTATGAAACCTTAAAACTCCATAATAAACCTAATGAATTCGTGTGAGTCCTTTGAACGTCATACGGCAACTTAATGCATCGTACGACTTTTTATCCCATATTAACACCTTGAAAAGCACGTTAGTGTAATGTACGATGCCTTACAATTCCTAACACCACCTTTCAACACCGTACGAAACCTTAAAACTCCATAATAAACCTAATGAATTCGTCTGAGTCCTTTAACATCGTACGACAACTTAGGACATCTTATGACTCTATATGCACTTTAGCACCTTGAAAAGCATGTTAGTATAATTAGGACGCCTTACAATTCCTAACAACACCTTAAAACACCGTATGAAACCTTAAAAATTCATACTAAACCTAATGAAATTGTCGAAGTCCTTTGAAAATCGTACGACAACTCAAGACATGTTAAAACTATGTATGCGACATTAGCTACATGAAAAACACGTTAGAATAATGTAGGACGCGTTACAACTGCTAAGAACACCTTACATCACCGTACGAAACTTTAAAACTCTATAATAAACCAATTGAATTCGTCCGAGTCTTTTGAACGTCATATGGCAACCTAACGGATCTTATGACTCTGTATCCCATATTAGCACCTTGAAAAGCATGTTAGTATAATGTATGACGCCTTACAACTCTTAACAACACGTTACAACACCATACGAAACCTTAAAACTCCATAATAAACCTAATGAATTCGTCCTAGTCCTTTGAACGTCATACGGCAACTTAACGCATCGTACGACTTTTTATCCCATATTAGCACCTTCAAAAGCACGTTAGTATAATGTACGACACCTTACAACTCCTAACAACACCTTACAACACCGTATGAAACCTTAAAACTCCATAATAAACCTAATGAATTCCTCCGAGTCCTTTGAACGTCATACGGCAACTTAACGCATCGTACGACTTTTTATCCCATATTAACACCTTGAAAAGCACGTTAGTGTAATGTACGACGCCTTACAACTCCTAACAACACCTTTCAACACCGTACGAAACCTTAAAATTCCATAATAAACCTAATGAATTCGTCTGAGTCCTTTAACATCGTACGACAACTTAGGACATCTTATGACTCTATATGCAAATTAGCACCTTGAAAAGCATGTTAATATAATTAGGACGCTGTACAATTCCTAACAACACCTTAAACACCGTATGAAACCTTAAAAATTCATACTAAACCTAATGAAATTGTCGAAGTCCTTTGAAAATCGTACGACAACTCAAGACATGTTAAAACTCTGTATGCGACATTAGCTACATGAAAAGCACGTTAGAATAATGTAGGACGCGTTACAACTGCTAAGAACACCTTACATCACCGTACGAAACTTTAAAACTCTATAATAAACCAATTGAATTCGTCCGAGTCTTTTGAACGTCATATGGCAACCTAACGCATCTTATGACTCTGTATCCCATATTAGCACCTTGAAAAGCATGTTAGTATAATGTATGACGCCTTACAACTCCTAACAACACGTTACAACACCATACGAAACCTTAAAACTCCATAATAAACCTAATGAATTCGTCCTAGTCCTTTGAACGTCATACGGCAACTTAACGCATCGTACGACTTTTTATCCCATATTAGCACCTTGAAAAGCACGTTAGTATAATGTACGACACCTTACAACTCCTAACAACACCTTACAACACCGTATGAAACCTTAAAACTCCATAATAAACCTAATGAATTCGTGTGAGTCCTTTGAACGTCATACGGCAACTTAATGCATCGTACGACTTTTTATCCCATATTAACACCTTGAAAAGCACGTTAGTGTAATGTACGATGCCTTACAATTCCTAACACCACCTTTCAACACCGTACGAAACCTTAAAACTCCATAATAAACCTAATGAATTCGTCTGAGTCCTTTAACATCGTACGACAACTTAGGACATCTTATGACTCTATATGCACTTTAGCACCTTGAAAAGCATGTTAGTATAATTAGGACGCCTTACAATTCCTAACAACACCTTAAAACACCGTATGAAACCTTAAAAATTCATACTAAACCTAATGAAATTGTCGAAGTCCATTGAAAATCGTACGACAACTCAAGACATGTTAAAACTCTGTATGCGACATTAGCTACATGAAAAGCACGTTAGAATAATGTAGGACGCGTTACAACTGCTAAGAACACCTTACATCACCGTACGAAACTTTAAAACTCTATAATAAACCAATTGAATTCGTCCGAGTCTTTTGAACGTCATATGGCAACCTAACGCATCTTATGACTCTGTATCCCATATTAGCACCTTGAAAAGCATGTTAGTATAATGTATGACGCCTTACAACTCCTAACAACACGTTACAACACCATACGAAACCTTAAAACTCCATAATAAACCTAATGAATTCGTCCTAGTCCTTTGAACGTCATACGGCAACTTAACGCATCGTACGACTTTTTATCCCATATTAGCACCTTGAAAAGCACGTTAGTATAATGTACGACACCTTACAACTCCTAACAACACCTTACAACACCGTATGAAACCTTAAAACTCCATAATAAACCTAATGAATTCGTGTGAGTCCTTTGAACGTCATACGGCAACTTAATGCATCGTACGACTTTTTATCCCATATTAACACCTTGAAAAGCACGTTAGTGTAATGTACGATGCCTTACAATTCCTAACACCACCTTTCAACACCGTACGAAACCTTAAAACTCCATAATAAACCTAATGAATTCGTCTGAGTCCTTTAACATCGTACGACAACTTAGGACATCTTATGACTCTATATGCACTTTAGCACCTTGAAAAGCATGTTAGTATAATTAGGACGCCTTACAATTCCTAACAACACCTTAAAACACCGTATGAAACCTTAAAAATTCATACTAAACCTAATGAAATTGTCGAAGTCCTTTGAAAATCGTACGACAACTCAAGACATGTTAAAACTATGTATGCGACATTAGCTACATGAAAAACACGTTAGAATAATGTAGGACGCGTTACAACTGCTAAGAACACCTTACATCACCGTACGAAACTTTAAAACTCTATAATAAACCAATTGAATTCGTCCGAGTCTTTTGAACGTCATATGGCAACCTAACGCATCTTATGACTCTGTATCCCATATTAGCACCTTGAAAAGCATGTTAGTATAATGTATGACGCCTTACAACTCTTAACAACACGTTACAACACCATACGAAACCTTAAAACTCCATAATAAACCTAATGAATTCGTCCTAGTCCTTTGAACGTCATACGGCAACTTAACGCATCGTACGACTTTTTATCCCATATTAGCACCTTCAAAAGCACGTTAGAATAATGTACGACACCTTACAACTCCTAACAACACCTTACAACACCGTATGAAACCTTAAAACTCCATAATAAACCTAATGAATTCCTCCGAGTCCTTTGAACGTCATACGGCAACTTAACGCATCGTACGACTTTTTATCCCATATTAACACCTTGAAAAGCACGTTAGTGTAATGTACGACGCCTTACAACTCCTAACAACACCTTTCAACACCGTACGAAACCTTAAAATTCCATAATAAACCTAATGAATTCGTCTGAGTCCTTTAACATCGTACGACAACTTAGGACATCTTATGACTCTATATGCAAATTAGCACCTTGAAAAGCATGTTAATATAATTAGGACGCTGTACAATTCCTAACAACACCTTAAACACCGTATGAAACCTTAAAAATTCATACTAAACCTAATGAAATTGTCGAAGTCCTTTGAAAATCGTACGACAACTCAAGACATGTTAAAACTCTGTATGCGACATTAGCTACATGAAAAGCACGTTAGAATAATGTAGGACGCGTTACAACTGCTAAGAACACCTTACATCACCGTACGAAACTTTCAAACTCTATAATAAACCAATTGAATTCGTCCGAGTCTTTTGAACGTCATATGGCAACCTAACGCATCTTATGACTCTGTATCCCATATTAGCACCTTGAAAAGCATGTTAGTATAATGTATGACGCCTTACAACTCCTAACAACACGTTACAACACCATACGAAACCTTAAAACTCCATAATAAACCTAATGAATTCGTCCTAGTCCTTTGAACGTCATACGGCAACTTAACGCATCGTACGACTTTTTATCCCATATTAGCACCTTGAAAAGCACGTTAGTATAATGTACGACACCTTACAACTCCTAACAACACCTTACAACACCGTATGAAACCTTAAAACTCCATAATAAACCTAATGAATTCGTGTGAGTCCTTTGAACGTCATACGGCAACTTAATGCATCGTACGACTTTTTATCCCATATTAACACCTTGAAAAGCACGTTAGTGTAATGTACGATGCCTTACAATTCCTAACACCACCTTTCAACACCGTACGAAACCTTAAAACTCCATAATAAACCTAATGAATTCGTCTGAGTCCTTTAACATCGTACGAAAACTTAGGACATCTTATGACTCTATATGCACTTTAGCACCTTGAAAAGCATGTTAGTATAATTAGGACGCCTTACAATTCCTAACAACACCTTAAAACACCGTATGAAACCTTAAAAATTCATACTAAACCTAATGAAATTGTCGAAGTCCTTTGAAAATCGTACGACAACTCAAGACATGTTAAAACTATGTATGCGACATTAGCTACATGAAAAACACGTTAGAATAATGTAGGACGCGTTACAACTGCTAAGAACACCTTACATCACCGTACGAAACTTTAAAACTCTATAATAAACCAATTGAATTCGTCCGAGTCTTTTGAACGTCATATGGCAACCTAACGCATCTTATGACTCTGTATCCCATATTAGCACCTTGAAAAGCATGTTAGTATAATGTATGACGCCTTACAACTCTTAACAACACGTTACAACACCATACGAAACCTTAAAACTCCATAATAAACCTAATGAATTCGTCCTAGTCCTTTGAACGTCATACGGCAACTTAACGCATCGTACGACTTTTTATCCCATATTAGCACCTTCAAAAGCACGTTAGTACAATGTACGACACCTTACAACTCCTAACAACACCTTACAACACCGTATGAAACCTTAAAACTCCATAATAAACCTAATGAATTCCTCCGAGTCCTTTGAACGTCATACGGCAACTTAACGCATCGTACGACTTTTTATCCCATATTAACACCTTGAAAAGCACGTTAGTGTAATGTACGACGCCTTACAACTCCTAACAACACCTTTCAACACCGTACGAAACCTTAAAATTCCATAATAAACCTAATGAATTCGTCTGAGTCCTTTAACATCGTACGACAACTTAGGACATCTTATGACTCTATATGCAAATTAGCACCTTGAAAAGCATGTTAATATAATTAGGACGCTGTACAATTCCTAACAACACCTTAAACACCGTATGAAACCTTAAAAATTCATACTACACCTAATGAAATTGTCGAAGTCCTTTGAAAATCGTACGACAACTCAAGACATGTTAACCCTCTGTATGCGACATTAGCTACATGAAAAGCACGTTAGAATAATGTAGGACGCGTTACAACTCCTAAGAACACCTTACATCACCGTACGAAACTTTAAAACTCTAAAATAAACCAATTGAATTCGTCCGAGTCTTTTGAACGTCATATGGCAACCTAACGCATCTTATGACTCTTTATCCCATATTAGCACCTTGAAAAGCATGTTAGTATAATGTATGACGCCTTACAACTCCTAACAACACGTTACAACACCATACGAAACCTTAAAACTCCATAATAAACCTAATGAATTCGTCCTAGTCCTTTGAACGTCATACGACAACTTAACGCATCGTACGACTTTTTATCCCATATTAGCACCTTGAAAAGCACGTTAGTATAATGTACGACACCTTACAACTCCTTACAACACCGTATGAAACCTTAAAACTCCATAATAAACCTAATGAATTCCTCCGAGTCCTTTGAACGTCATACGGCAACTTAATGCATCGTACGACTTTTTATCCCATATTAACACCTTGAAAAGCACGTTAGTGTAATGTACGACGCCTTACAACTCCTAACAACACCTTTCAACACCGTACGAAACCTTAAAACTCCATAATTAACCTAATGAATTCGTCTAAGTCCTTTAACATCGTACGACAACTTAGGTAATCTTATGACTTTATATGCACATTAGTACCTTGAAAAGCATGTTAGTATAATTAGGACGCCTTACAATTCCCAACAACACCTTAAAACACCGTACGAAACCTTAAAACTTCATAATAAACCTAATGAAATCCTCGAAGTCCTTTGAACATCGTACGCCAACTCAAGACATGTTAAGACTTTGTATGCGACATTAGCTACATGAAAAGCACGTTAGAATAATGTAGGACGCGTTACAACTCCTAAGAACACCTTACATCACCGTACGAAACTTTAAAACTCTATAATAAACCAATTGAATTCGTCCGAGTCTTTTGAACGCCATACGGCAACCTAACGCATCTTATGACTCTTTATCCCATATTAGCACCTTGAAAAGCATGTTAGTATAATGTATGACGCCTTACAACTCCTAACAACACGTTACAACACCATACGAAACTTTAAAACTCCATAATAAACCTAATGAATTCGTCCTAGTCCTTTGAACGTCATACGGCAACTTAACGCATCGTACGACTTTTTATCCCATATTAGCAACTTGAAAAGCACGTTAGTATAATGTACGACACCTTACAACTCCTAACAACACCTTACAACACCGTATGAAACCTTAAAACTCCATAATAAACCTAATGAATTCCTCCGAGTCCTTTGAACGTCATACGACAACTTAACGCATCGTACGACTTTTTATCCTATATTAACACCTTGAAAAGCACGTTAGTGTAATGTACGACGCCTTACAACTCCTAACAACACCTTTCAACACCGTACGAAACCTTAAAATTCCATAATAAACCTAATGAATTCGTCTGAGTCCTTTAACATCGTACGACAACTTAGGACATCTTATGACTCTATATGCAAATTAGCACCTTGAAAAGCATGTTAATATAATTAGGACGCCGTACAATTCCTAACAACACCTTAAAACACCGTATGAAACCTTAAAAATTCATACTACACCTAATGAAATTGTCGAAGTCCTTTGAAAATCGTACGACAACTCAAGACATGTTAACACTCTGTATGCGACATTAGCTACATGAAAAGCACGTTAGAATAATGTAGGACGCGTTACAACTCCTAAGAACACCTTAGATCACCGTACGAAACTTTAAAACTCTAAAATAAACCAATTGAATTCGTCCGAGTCTTTTGAACGTCATATGGCAACCTAACGCATCTTATGACTCTTTATCCCATATTAGCACCTTGAAAAGCATGTTAGTATAATGTATGACGCCTTACAACTCCTAACAACACGTTACAACACCATACGAAACCTTAAAACTCCATAATAAACCTAATGAATTCGTCCTAGTCCTTTGAACGTCATACGGCAACTTAACGCATCGTACGACTTTTTATCCCATATTAGCACCTTGAAAAGCACGTTAGTATAATGTACGACACCTTACAACTCCTTACAACACCGTATGAAACCTTAAAACTCCATAATAAACCTAATGAATTCCTCAGAGTCCTTTGAACGTCATACGGCAACTTAACGCATCGTACGACTTTTTATCCCATATTAACACCTTGAAAAGCACGTTAGTGTAATGTACGACGCCTTACAACTCCTAACAACACCTTTCAACACCGTACGAAACCTTAAAACTCCATAATTAACCTAATGAATTCGTCTAAGTCCTTTAACATCGTACGACAACTTAGGTAATCTTATGACTTTATATGCACATTAGTACCTTGAAAAGCATGTTAGTATAATTAGGACGCCTTACAATTCCCAACAACACCTTAAAACACCGTACGAAACCTTAAAACTTCATAATAAACCTAATGAAATCCTCGAAGTCCTTTGAACATCGTACGACAACTCAAGACATGTTAAGACTTTGTATGCGACATTAGCTACATGAAAAGCACGTTAGAATAATGTAGGACGCGTTACAACTCCTAAGAACACCTTACATCACCGTACGAAACTTTAAAACTCTATAATAAACCAATTGAATTCGTCCGAGTCTTTTGAACGCCATACGGCAACCTAACGCATCTTATGACTCTTTATCCCATATTAGCACCTTGAAAAGCATGTTAGTATAATGTATGGCGCCTTACAACTCCTAACAACACGTTACAACACCATACGAAACCTTAAAACTCCATAATAAACCTAATGAATTCGTCCTAGTCCTTTGAACGTCATACGGCAACTTAACGCATCGTACGACTTTTTATCCCATATTAGCAACTTGAAAAGCACGTTAGTATAATGTACGACACCTTACAACTCCTAACAACACCTTACAACACCGTATGAAACCTTAAAACTCCATAATAAACCTAATGAATTCCTCCGAGTCCTTTGAACGTCATACGGCAACTTAACGCATCGTACGACTTTTTATCCCATATTAACACCTTGAAAAGCACGTTAGTGTAATGTACGACGCCTTACAACTCCTAACAACACCTTTCAACACCGTACGAAACCTTAAAACTCCATAATAAACCTAATGAATTCGTCTGAGTCCTTTAACATCGTACGACAACTTAGGACATCTTATGACTCTATATGCAAATTAGCACCTTGAAAAGCATGTTAGTATAATTAGGACGCCTTACAATTCCTAACAACACCTTAAAACACCGTTTGAAACCTTAAAAATTCATACTAAACCTAATGAAATTGTCGAAGTCCTTTGAAAATCGTACGACAACTCAAGACATGTTAAAACTCTGTACGCGACATTAGCTACATGAAAAGCACGTTAGAATAATGTAGTACGCGTTACAACTCCTAAGAACACCTTACATCACCGTACGAAACTTTAAAACTCTATAATAAACCAATTGAATTCGTCCGAGTCTTTTGAACGTCACACGGCAACCTAACGCATCTTATGACTCTTTATCCCATATTAGCACCTTGAAAAGCATGTTAGTATAATGTATGACGCCTTACAACTACTAACAACACGTTACAACACCATACGAAACCTTAAAACTCCATAATAAACCTAATGAATTCGTCCTAGTCCTTTCAACGTCATAAGGCAACTTAACGCATCGTACGACTTTTTATCCCATATTAGCACCTTGAAAAGCACGTTAGTATAATGTATGACACCTTACAACTCCTAACAACACCTTACAACACCGTATGAAACCTTAAAACACCATAATAAACCTAATGAATTCGTCTGAGTCCTTTGAACGTCATACGGCAACTTAACGCATCGTACGACTTTTTATCCCATATTAACACCTTGAAAAGCACGTTAGTGTAATGTACGACGCCTTACAACTCCTAACAACACCTTTCAACACCGTACGAAACCTTAAAACTCCATAATAAACCTAATGAATTCGTCAGAGTCCTTTAACATCGTACGGCAACTTAGGTAATCTTATGACTCTATATGCACATTAGTACCTTGAAAATCATGTTAGTATAATTAGGACGCCTTACAACTCCTAACAACACCTTTCAACACCGTACGAAACCTTAAAACTCCATAATAAACCTAATGAATTCGTCTGAGTCCTTTAACATCGTACGGCAACTTAGGTAATCTTATGACTTTATATGCACATTAGTACCTTGAAAAGCATGTTAGTATAATTAGGATGCCTTACAATTCCCAACAACACCTTAAAACACCGTACGAAACCTTAAAACTTCATAATAAACCTATTGAAATCCTCGAAGTCCTTTGAACATCGTACGGCAACTCAAGACATGTTAAGACTTTGTATGCGACATTAGCTACATGAAAAGCACGTTAGAATAATGTAGGACGCGTTACAACTCCTAAGAACACCTTACATCACCGTACGAAACTTTAAAACTCTATAATTAACCAATTGAATTCGTCCGAGTCTTTTGAACGCCATACGGCAACCTAACGCATCTTATGACTCTTTATCCCATATTAGCACCTTGAAAAGCATGTTAGTATAATGTATGACGCCTTACAACTCTTAACAACACGTTACAACACCATACGAAACCTTAAAACTCCATAATAAACCTAATGAATTCGTCCTAGTCCTTTGAACGTCATATGGCAACTTAACGCATCGTACGACTTTTTATCCCATATTAGCACCTTGAAAAGCACGTTAGTATAATGTACGACACCTTACAACTCCTAACAACACCTTACAACACCGTATGAAAACTTAAAACTCCATAATAAACCTAATGAATTCGTCTGAGTCCTTTAACATCGTACGACAACTTACGACATCTTATGACTCTATATGCACATTAGCACCTTGAAAAGCATGTTAGTATAATTAGGACGCCTTACAATTCCTAACAACACCTTAAAACACCGTATGAAACCTTAAAAATTCATACTAAACCTAATGAAATTGTCGAAGTCCTTTGAAAATCGTACGACAACTCAAGACATGTTAAACTCTGTATGCGACATTAGCTACATGAAAAGCACGTTAGAATAATGTAGGACGCGTTACAACTCCTAAGAACACCTTACATCACCGTACGAAACTTTAAAACTCTAAAATAAACCAATTGAATTCGTCCGAGTCTTTTGAACGTCATATGGCAACCTAACGCATCTTATGACTCTTTATCCCATATTAGCACCATGAAAAGCATGTTAGTATAATGTATGACGCCTTACAACTCCTAACAACACGTTACAACACCATACGAAACCTTAAAACTCCATAATAAACCTAATGAATTCGTCCTAGTCCTTTGAACGTCATACGGCAACTTAACGCATCGTACGACTTTTTATCCCATATTAGCACCTTGAAAAGCACGTTAGTATAATGTACGACACCTTACAACTCCTAACAACACCTTACAACACCGTATGAAAACTTAAAACTCCATAATAAACCTAATGAATTCGTCTGAGTCCTTTAACATCGTACGACAACTTACGACATCTTATGACTCTATATGCACATTAGCACCTTGAAAAGCATGTTAGTATAATTAGGACGCCTTACAATTCCTAACAACACCTTAAAACACCGTATGAAACCTTAAAAATTCATACTAAACCTAATGAAATTGTCGAAGTCCATTGAAAATCGTACGACAACTCAAGACATGTTAAAACTCTGTATGCGACATTAGCTACATGAAAAGCACGTTAGAATAATGTAGGACGCGTTACAACTCCTAAGAACACCTTACATCACCGTACGAAACTTTAAAACTCTAAAATAAACCAATTGAATTCGTCCGAGTCTTTTGAACGTCATATGGCAACCTAACGCATCTTATGACTCTTTATCCCATATTAGCACCATGAAAAGCATGTTAGTATAATGTATGACGCCTTATAACTCCTAACAACACGTTACAACACCATACGAAACCTTAAAACTCCATAATAAACCTAATGAATTCGTCCTAGTCCTTTGAACGTCATACGGCAACTTAACGCATCGTACGACTTTTTATCCCATATTAGCACCTTGAAAAGCACGTTAGTATAAATATACGACACCTTACCACTCCTAACAACACCTTACAACACCGTATGAAACCTTAAAACTCCATAATAAACCTAATGAATTCGTCCGAGTCCTTTGAACGTCATACAGCAACTTAACGCATCGTACGACTTTTTATCCCATATTAACACCTTGAAAAGCACATTAGTGTAACGTAAGACGCCTTACAACTCCTAACAACACCTTTCAACACCGTATGAAACCTTAAAACTCCATAATAAACCTAATGAATTCGTCTGAGTCCTTTAACATCGTACGGCAACTTAGGTAATCTTATGACTCTATATGCACATTAGTACGTTGAAAAGCATGTTAGTATAATTAGGACGCCTTACAATTCCCAACAACACCTTAAAACACCGTACGAAACCTTAAAACTTCATAATAAACCTAATGAAATCCTCGAAGTCCTTTGAACATCGTACGGCAACTCAAGAGATGTTAAGACTCTTTATGCGACATTAGCTACATGAAAAGCACGTTAGAATAATGTAGGACGCGTTACAACTCCTAAGAACACCTTACATCACCGTACGAAACTTTAAAACTCTATAATAAACCAATTGAATTCGTCCGAGTCTTTTGAACGTCATATGGCAACCTAACGCATCTTATGACTCTTTATCCCATATTAGCACCTTGAAAAGCATGTTAGTATAATGTATGACGCCTTACAACTCCTAACAACACGTTACAACACCATACGAAACCTTAAAACTCCATAATAAACCTAATGAATTCGTCCTAGTCCTTTGAACGTCATACGGCAACTTAACGCATCGTACGACTTTTTATCCCATATTAGCACCTTGAAAAGCACGTTAGTATAATGTACGACACCTTACAACTCCTTACAACACCGTATGAAACCTTAAAACTCCATAATAAACCTAATGAATTCCTCAGAGTCCTTTGAACGTCATACGGCAACTTAACGCATCGTACGACTTTTTATCCCATATTAACACCTTGAAAAGCACGTTAGTGTAATGTACGACGCCTTACAACTCCTAACAACACCTTTCAACACCGTACGAAACCTTAAAACTCCATAATTAACCTAATGAATTCGTCTAAGTCCTTTAACATCGTACGACAACTTAGGTAATCTTATGACTTTATATGCACATTAGTACCTTGAAAAGCATGTTAGTATAATTAGGACGCCTTACAATTCCCAACAACACCTTAAAACACCGTACGAAACCTTAAAACTTCATAATAAACCTAATGAAATCCTCGAAGTCCTTTGAACATCGTACGACAACTCAAGACATGTTAAGACTTTGTATGCGACATTAGCTACATGAAAAGCACGTTAGAATAATGTAGGACGCGTTACAACTCCTAAGAACACCTTACATCACCGTACGAAACTTTAAAACTCTATAATAAACCAATTGAATTCGTCCGAGTCTTTTGAACGCCATACGGCAACCTAACGCATCTTATGACTCTTTATCCCATATTAGCACCTTGAAAAGCATGTTAGTATAATGTATGGCGCCTTACAACTCCTAACAACACGTTACAACACCATACGAAACCTTAAAACTCCATAATAAACCTAATGAATTCGTCCTAGTCCTTTGAACGTCATACGGCAACTTAACGCATCGTACGACTTTTTATCCCATATTAGCAACTTGAAAAGCACGTTAGTATAATGTACGACACCTTACAACTCCTAACAACACCTTACAACACCGTATGAAACCTTAAAACTCCATAATAAACCTAATGAATTCCTCCGAGTCCTTTGAACGTCATACGGCAACTTAACGCATCGTACGACTTTTTATCCCATATTAACACCTTGAAAAGCACGTTAGTGTAATGTACGACGCCTTACAACTCCTAACAACACCTTTCAACACCGTACGAAACCTTAAAACTCCATAATAAACCTAATGAATTCGTCTGAGTCCTTTAACATCGTACGACAACTTAGGACATCTTATGACTCTATATGCAAATTAGCACCTTGAAAAGCATGTTAGTATAATTAGGACGCCTTACAATTCCTAACAACACCTTAAAACACCGTTTGAAACCTTAAAAATTCATACTAAACCTAATGAAATTGTCGAAGTCCTTTGAAAATCGTACGACAACTCAAGACATGTTAAAACTCTGTACGCGACATTAGCTACATGAAAAGCACGTTAGAATAATGTAGTACGCGTTACAACTCCTAAGAACACCTTACATCACCGTACGAAACTTTAAAACTCTATAATAAACCAATTGAATTCGTCCGAGTCTTTTGAACGTCACACGGCAACCTAACGCATCTTATGACTCTTTATCCCATATTAGCACCTTGAAAAGCATGTTAGTATAATGTATGACGCCTTACAACTCCTAACAACACGTTACAACACCATACGAAACCTTAAAACTCCATAATAAACCTAATGAATTCGTCCTAGTCCTTTCAACGTCATAAGGCAACTTAACGCATCGTACGACTTTTTATCCCATATTAGCACCTTGAAAAGCACGTTAGTATAATGTATGACACCTTACAACTCCTAACAACACCTTACAACACCGTATGAAACCTTAAAACACCATAATAAACCTAATGAATTCGTCTGAGTCCTTTGAACGTCATACGGCAACTTAACGCATCGTACGACTTTTTATCCCATATTAACACCTTGAAAAGCACGTTAGTGTAATGTACGACGCCTTACAACTCCTAACAACACCTTTCAACACCGTACGAAACCTTAAAACTCCATAATAAACCTAATGAATTCGTCAGAGTCCTTTAACATCGTACGGCAACTTAGGTAATCTTATGACTCTATATGCACATTAGTACCTTGAAAATCATGTTAGTATAATTAGGACGCCTTACAACTCCTAACAACACCTTTCAACACCGTACGAAACCTTAAAACTCCATAATAAACCTAATGAATTCGTCTGAGTCCTTTAACATCGTACGGCAACTTAGGTAATCTTATGACTTTATATGCACATTAGTACCTTGAAAAGCATGTTAGTATAATTAGGATGCCTTACAATTCCCAACAACACCTTAAAACACCGTACGAAACCTTAAAACTTCATAATAAACCTATTGAAATCCTCGAAGTCCTTTGAACATCGTACGGCAACTCAAGACATGTTAAGACTTTGTATGCGACATTAGCTACATGAAAAGCACGTTAGAATAATGTAGGACGCGTTACAACTCCTAAGAACACCTTACATCACCGTACGAAACTTTAAAACTCTATAATTAACCAATTGAATTCGTCCGAGTCTTTTGAACGCCATACGGCAACCTAACGCATCTTATGACTCTTTATCCCATATTAGCACCTTGAAAAGCATGTTAGTATAATGTATGACGCCTTACAACTCTTAACAACACGTTACAACACCATACGAAACCTTAAAACTCCATAATAAACCTAATGAATTCGTCCTAGTCCTTTGAACGTCATATGGCAACTTAACGCATCGTACGACTTTTTATCCCATATTAGCACCTTGAAAAGCACGTTAGTATAATGTACGACACCTTACAACTCCTAACAACACCTTACAACACCGTATGAAAACTTAAAACTCCATAATAAACCTAATGAATTCGTCTGAGTCCTTTAACATCGTACGACAACTTACGACATCTTATGACTCTATATGCACATTAGCACCTTGAAAAGCATGTTAGTATAATTAGGACGCCTTACAATTCCTAACAACACCTTAAAACACCGTATGAAACCTTAAAAATTCATACTAAACCTAATGAAATTGTCGAAGTCCTTTGAAAATCGTACGACAACTCAAGACATGTTAAACTCTGTATGCGACATTAGCTACATGAAAAGCACGTTAGAATAATGTAGGACGCGTTACAACTCCTAAGAACACCTTACATCACCGTACGAAACTTTAAAACTCTAAAATAAACCAATTGAATTCGTCCGAGTCTTTTGAACGTCATATGGCAACCTAACGCATCTTATGACTCTTTATCCCATATTAGCACCATGAAAAGCATGTTAGTATAATGTATGACGCCTTACAACTCCTAACAACACGTTACAACACCATACGAAACCTTAAAACTCCATAATAAACCTAATGAATTCGTCCTAGTCCTTTGAACGTCATACGGCAACTTAACGCATCGTACGACTTTTTATCCCATATTAGCACCTTGAAAAGCACGTTAGTATAATGTACGACACCTTACAACTCCTAACAACACCTTACAACACCGTATGAAAACTTAAAACTCCATAATAAACCTAATGAATTCGTCTGAGTCCTTTAACATCGTACGACAACTTACGACATCTTATGACTCTATATGCACATTAGCACCTTGAAAAGCATGTTAGTATAATTAGGACGCCTTACAATTCCTAACAACACCTTAAAACACCGTATGAAACCTTAAAAATTCATACTAAACCTAATGAAATTGTCGAAGTCCATTGAAAATCGTACGACAACTCAAGACATGTTAAAACTCTGTATGCGACATTAGCTACATGAAAAGCACGTTAGAATAATGTAGGACGCGTTACAACTCCTAAGAACACCTTACATCACCGTACGAAACTTTAAAACTCTAAAATAAACCAATTGAATTCGTCCGAGTCTTTTGAACGTCATATGGCAACCTAACGCATCTTATGACTCTTTATCCCATATTAGCACCATGAAAAGCATGTTAGTATAATGTATGACGCCTTATAACTCCTAACAACACGTTACAACACCATACGAAACCTTAAAACTCCATAATAAACCTAATGAATTCGTCCTAGTCCTTTGAACGTCATACGGCAACTTAACGCATCGTACGACTTTTTATCCCATATTAGCACCTTGAAAAGCACGTTAGTATAATGTACGACACCTTACCACTCCTAACAACACCTTACAACACCGTATGAAACCTTAAAACTCCATAATAAACCTAATGAATTCGTCCGAGTCCTTTGAACGTCATACAGCAACTTAACGCATCGTACGACTTTTTATCCCATATTAACACCTTGAAAAGCACATTAGTGTAACGTAAGACGCCTTACAACTCCTAACAACACCTTTCAACACCGTATGAAACCTTAAAACTCCATAATAAACCTAATGAATTCGTCCGAGTCCTTTGAACGTCATACAGCAACTTAACGCATCGTACGACTTTTTATCCCATATTAACACCTTGAAAAGCACATTAGTGTAACGTAAGACGCCTTACAACTCCTAACAACACCTTTCAACACCGTATGAAACCTTAAAACTCCATAATAAACCTAATGAATTCGTCTGAGTCCTTTAACATCGTACGGCAACTTAGGTAATCTTATGACTCTATATGCACATTAGTACGTTGAAAAGCATGTTAGTATAATTAGGACGCCTTACAATTCCCAACAACACCTTAAAACACCGTACGAAACCTTAAAACTTCATAATAAACCTAATGAAATCCTCGAAGTCCTTTGAACATCGTACGGCAACTCAAGAGATGTTAAGACTCTTTATGCGACATTAGCTACATGAAAAGCACGTTAGAATAATGTAGGACGCGTTACAACTCCTAAGAACACCTTACATCACCGTACGAAACTTTAAAACTCTATAATAAACCAATTGAATTCGTCCGAGTCTTTTGAACGTCATATGGCAACCTAACGCATCTTATGACTCTTTATCCCATATTAGCACCTTGAAAAGCATGTTAGTATAATGTATGACGCCTTACAACTCCTAACAACACGTTACAACACCATACGAAACCTTAAAACTCCATAATAAACCTAATGAATTCGTCCTAGTCCTTTGAACGTCATACGGCAACTTAACGCATCGTACGACTTTTTATCCCATATTAGCACCTTGAAAAGCACGTTAGTATAATGTACGACACCTTACAACTCCTTACAACACCGTATGAAACCTTAAAACTCCATAATAAACCTAATGAATTCCTCAGAGTCCTTTGAACGTCATACGGCAACTTAACGCATCGTACGACTTTTTATCCCATATTAACACCTTGAAAAGCACGTTAGTGTAATGTACGACGCCTTACAACTCCTAACAACACCTTTCAACACCGTACGAAACCTTAAAACTCCATAATTAACCTAATGAATTCGTCTAAGTCCTTTAACATCGTACGACAACTTAGGTAATCTTATGACTTTATATGCACATTAGTACCTTGAAAAGCATGTTAGTATAATTAGGACGCCTTACAATTCCCAACAACACCTTAAAACACCGTACGAAACCTTAAAACTTCATAATAAACCTAATGAAATCCTCGAAGTCCTTTGAACATCGTACGACAACTCAAGACATGTTAAGACTTTGTATGCGACATTAGCTACATGAAAAGCACGTTAGAATAATGTAGGACGCGTTACAACTCCTAAGAACACCTTACATCACCGTACGAAACTTTAAAACTCTATAATAAACCAATTGAATTCGTCCGAGTCTTTTGAACGCCATACGGCAACCTAACGCATCTTATGACTCTTTATCCCATATTAGCACCTTGAAAAGCATGTTAGTATAATGTATGGCGCCTTACAACTCCTAACAACACGTTACAACACCATACGAAACCTTAAAACTCCATAATAAACCTAATGAATTCGTCCTAGTCCTTTGAACGTCATACGGCAACTTAACGCATCGTACGACTTTTTATCCCATATTAGCAACTTGAAAAGCACGTTAGTATAATGTACGACACCTTACAACTCCTAACAACACCTTACAACACCGTATGAAACCTTAAAACTCCATAATAAACCTAATGAATTCCTCCGAGTCCTTTGAACGTCATACGGCAACTTAACGCATCGTACGACTTTTTATCCCATATTAACACCTTGAAAAGCACGTTAGTGTAATGTACGACGCCTTACAACTCCTAACAACACCTTTCAACACCGTACGAAACCTTAAAACTCCATAATAAACCTAATGAATTCGTCTGAGTCCTTTAACATCGTACGACAACTTAGGACATCTTATGACTCTATATGCAAATTAGCACCTTGAAAAGCATGTTAGTATAATTAGGACGCCTTACAATTCCTAACAACACCTTAAAACACCGTTTGAAACCTTAAAAATTCATACTAAACCTAATGAAATTGTCGAAGTCCTTTGAAAATCGTACGACAACTCAAGACATGTTAAAACTCTGTACGCGACATTAGCTACATGAAAAGCACGTTAGAATAATGTAGTACGCGTTACAACTCCTAAGAACACCTTACATCACCGTACGAAACTTTAAAACTCTATAATAAACCAATTGAATTCGTCCGAGTCTTTTGAACGTCACACGGCAACCTAACGCATCTTATGACTCTTTATCCCATATTAGCACCTTGAAAAGCATGTTAGTATAATGTATGACGCCTTACAACTCCTAACAACACGTTACAACACCATACGAAACCTTAAAACTCCATAATAAACCTAATGAATTCGTCCTAGTCCTTTCAACGTCATAAGGCAACTTAACGCATCGTACGACTTTTTATCCCATATTAGCACCTTGAAAAGCACGTTAGTATAATGTATGACACCTTACAACTCCTAACAACACCTTACAACACCGTATGAAACCTTAAAACACCATAATAAACCTAATGAATTCGTCTGAGTCCTTTGAACGTCATACGGCAACTTAACGCATCGTACGACTTTTTATCCCATATTAACACCTTGAAAAGCACGTTAGTGTAATGTACGACGCCTTACAACTCCTAACAACACCTTTCAACACCGTACGAAACCTTAAAACTCCATAATAAACCTAATGAATTCGTCAGAGTCCTTTAACATCGTACGGCAACTTAGGTAATCTTATGACTCTATATGCACATTAGTACCTTGAAAATCATGTTAGTATAATTAGGACGCCTTACAACTCCTAACAACACCTTTCAACACCGTACGAAACCTTAAAACTCCATAATAAACCTAATGAATTCGTCTGAGTCCTTTAACATCGTACGGCAACTTAGGTAATCTTATGACTTTATATGCACATTAGTACCTTGAAAAGCATGTTAGTATAATTAGGATGCCTTACAATTCCCAACAACACCTTAAAACACCGTACGAAACCTTAAAACTTCATAATAAACCTATTGAAATCCTCGAAGTCCTTTGAACATCGTACGGCAACTCAAGACATGTTAAGACTTTGTATGCGACATTAGCTACATGAAAAGCACGTTAGAATAATGTAGGACGCGTTACAACTCCTAAGAACACCTTACATCACCGTACGAAACTTTAAAACTCTATAATTAACCAATTGAATTCGTCCGAGTCTTTTGAACGCCATACGGCAACCTAACGCATCTTATGACTCTTTATCCCATATTAGCACCTTGAAAAGCATGTTAGTATAATGTATGACGCCTTACAACTCTTAACAACACGTTACAACACCATACGAAACCTTAAAACTCCATAATAAACCTAATGAATTCGTCCTAGTCCTTTGAACGTCATATGGCAACTTAACGCATCGTACGACTTTTTATCCCATATTAGCACCTTGAAAAGCACGTTAGTATAATGTACGACACCTTACAACTCCTAACAACACCTTACAACACCGTATGAAAACTTAAAACTCCATAATAAACCTAATGAATTCGTCTGAGTCCTTTAACATCGTACGACAACTTACGACATCTTATGACTCTATATGCACATTAGCACCTTGAAAAGCATGTTAGTATAATTAGGACGCCTTACAATTCCTAACAACACCTTAAAACACCGTATGAAACCTTAAAAATTCATACTAAACCTAATGAAATTGTCGAAGTCCTTTGAAAATCGTACGACAACTCAAGACATGTTAAACTCTGTATGCGACATTAGCTACATGAAAAGCACGTTAGAATAATGTAGGACGCGTTACAACTCCTAAGAACACCTTACATCACCGTACGAAACTTTAAAACTCTAAAATAAACCAATTGAATTCGTCCGAGTCTTTTGAACGTCATATGGCAACCTAACGCATCTTATGACTCTTTATCCCATATTAGCACCATGAAAAGCATGTTAGTATAATGTATGACGCCTTACAACTCCTAACAACACGTTACAACACCATACGAAACCTTAAAACTCCATAATAAACCTAATGAATTCGTCCTAGTCCTTTGAACGTCATACGGCAACTTAACGCATCGTACGACTTTTTATCCCATATTAGCACCTTGAAAAGCACGTTAGTATAATGTACGACACCTTACAACTCCTAACAACACCTTACAACACCGTATGAAAACTTAAAACTCCATAATAAACCTAATGAATTCGTCTGAGTCCTTTAACATCGTACGACAACTTACGACATCTTATGACTCTATATGCACATTAGCACCTTGAAAAGCATGTTAGTATAATTAGGACGCCTTACAATTCCTAACAACACCTTAAAACACCGTATGAAACCTTAAAAATTCATACTAAACCTAATGAAATTGTCGAAGTCCATTGAAAATCGTACGACAACTCAAGACATGTTAAAACTCTGTATGCGACATTAGCTACATGAAAAGCACGTTAGAATAATGTAGGACGCGTTACAACTCCTAAGAACACCTTACATCACCGTACGAAACTTTAAAACTCTAAAATAAACCAATTGAATTCGTCCGAGTCTTTTGAACGTCATATGGCAACCTAACGCATCTTATGACTCTTTATCCCATATTAGCACCATGAAAAGCATGTTAGTATAATGTATGACGCCTTATAACTCCTAACAACACGTTACAACACCATACGAAACCTTAAAACTCCATAATAAACCTAATGAATTCGTCCTAGTCCTTTGAACGTCATACGGCAACTTAACGCATCGTACGACTTTTTATCCCATATTAGCACCTTGAAAAGCACGTTAGTATAATGTACGACACCTTACCACTCCTAACAACACCTTACAACACCGTATGAAACCTTAAAACTCCATAATAAACCTAATGAATTCGTCCGAGTCCTTTGAACGTCATACAGCAACTTAACGCATCGTACGACTTTTTATCCCATATTAACACCTTGAAAAGCACATTAGTGTAACGTAAGACGCCTTACAACTCCTAACAACACCTTTCAACACCGTATGAAACCTTAAAACTCCATAATAAACCTAATGAATTCGTCTGAGTCCTTTAACATCGTACGGCAACTTAGGTAATCTTATGACTCTATATGCACATTAGTACGTTGAAAAGCATGTTAGTATAATTAGGACGCCTTACAATTCCCAACAACACCTTAAAACACCGTACGAAACCTTAAAACTTCATAATAAACCTATTGAAATCCTCGAAGTCCTTTGAACATCGTACGGCAACTCAAGAGATGTTAAGACTCTTTATGCGACATTAGCAACATGAAAAGCACGTTAGAATAATGTAAGACGCGTTACAACTCCTAAGAACACCTTACATCACCGTACGAAACTTTAAAACTCTATAATAAACCAATTGAATTCGTCCGAGTCTTTTTAACGTCACACGGCCACCTAACGCATCTTATGACTCTTTATCCCATATTAGCACCTTGAAAAGCATGTTAGTATAATGTATGACTCCTTACAACTCCTAACAACACGTTACAACACCATACGAAACCTTAAAACTCCATAATAAACCTAATAAATTGGTCCTAGTCCTTTGAACGTCATACGGCAACTTAACGCATCGTACGACTTTTTATCCCATATTAGCACCTTGAAAAGCACGTTAGTATAATGTACGACACCTTACAACTCCTAACAACACCTTACAACACCGTATGAAAACTTAAAACTCCATAATAAACCTAATGAATTCGTCTGAGTCCTTTAACATCGTACGACAACTTACGACATCTTATGACTCTATATGCACATTAGCACCTTGAAAAGCATGTTAGTATAATTAGGACGCCTTACAATTCCTAACAACACCTTAAAACACCGTATGAAACCTTAAAAATTCATACTAAACCTAATGAAATTGTCGAAGTCCTTTGAAAATCGTACGACAACTCAAGACATGTTAAACTCTGTATGCGACATTAGCTACATGAAAAGCACGTTAGAATAATGTAGGACGCGTTACAACTCCTAAGAACACCTTACATCACCGTACGAAACTTTAAAACTCTAAAATAAACCAATTGAATTCGTCCGAGTCTTTTGAACGTCATATGGCAACCTAACGCATCTTATGACTCTTTATCCCATATTAGCACCATGAAAAGCATGTTAGTATAATGTATGACGCCTTACAACTCCTAACAACACGTTACAACACCATACGAAACCTTAAAACTCCATAATAAACCTAATGAATTCGTCCTAGTCCTTTGAACGTCATACGGCAACTTAACGCATCGTACGACTTTTTATCCCATATTAGCACCTTGAAAAGCACGTTAGTATAATGTACGACACCTTACAACTCCTAACAACACCTTACAACACCGTATGAAAACTTAAAACTCCATAATAAACCTAATGAATTCGTCTGAGTCCTTTAACATCGTACGACAACTTACGACATCTTATGACTCTATATGCACATTAGCACCTTGAAAAGCATGTTAGTATAATTAGGACGCCTTACAATTCCTAACAACACCTTAAAACACCGTATGAAACCTTAAAAATTCATACTAAACCTAATGAAATTGTCGAAGTCCATTGAAAATCGTACGACAACTCAAGACATGTTAAAACTCTGTATGCGACATTAGCTACATGAAAAGCACGTTAGAATAATGTAGGACGCGTTACAACTCCTAAGAACACCTTACATCACCGTACGAAACTTTAAAACTCTAAAATAAACCAATTGAATTCGTCCGAGTCTTTTGAACGTCATATGGCAACCTAACGCATCTTATGACTCTTTATCCCATATTAGCACCATGAAAAGCATGTTAGTATAATGTATGACGCCTTATAACTCCTAACAACACGTTACAACACCATACGAAACCTTAAAACTCCATAATAAACCTAATGAATTCGTCCTAGTCCTTTGAACGTCATACGGCAACTTAACGCATCGTACGACTTTTTATCCCATATTAGCACCTTGAAAAGCACGTTAGTATAATGTACGACACCTTACCACTCCTAACAACACCTTACAACACCGTATGAAACCTTAAAACTCCATAATAAACCTAATGAATTCGTCCGAGTCCTTTGAACGTCATACAGCAACTTAACGCATCGTACGACTTTTTATCCCATATTAACACCTTGAAAAGCACATTAGTGTAACGTAAGACGCCTTACAACTCCTAACAACACCTTTCAACACCGTATGAAACCTTAAAACTCCATAATAAACCTAATGAATTCGTCTGAGTCCTTTAACATCGTACGGCAACTTAGGTAATCTTATGACTCTATATGCACATTAGTACGTTGAAAAGCATGTTAGTATAATTAGGACGCCTTACAATTCCCAACAACACCTTAAAACACCGTACGAAACCTTAAAACTTCATAATAAACCTAATGAAATCCTCGAAGTCCTTTGAACATCGTACGGCAACTCAAGAGATGTTAAGACTCTTTATGCGACATTAGCTACATGAAAAGCACGTTAGAATAATGTAGGACGCGTTACAACTCCTAAGAACACCTTACATCACCGTACGAAACTTTAAAACTCTATAATAAACCAATTGAATTCGTCCGAGTCTTTTTAACGTCACACGGCCACCTAACGCATCTTATGACTCTTTATCCCATATTAGCACCTTGAAAAGCATGTTAGTATAATGTATGACTCCTTACAACTCCTAACAACACGTTACAACACCATACGAAACCTTAAAACTCCATAATAAACCTAATAAATTGGTCCTAGTCCTTTGAACGTCATACGGCAACTTAACGCATCGTACGACTTTTTATCCCATATTAGCACCTTGAAAAGCACGTTAGTATAATGTACGACACCTTACAACTCCTAACAACACCTTACAACACCGTATGAAAACTTAAAACTCCATAATAAACCTAATGAATTCGTCCGAGTCCTTTGAACGTCATACGGCAACTTAACGCATCGTACGACTTTTTATCCCATATTAACACCTTGAAAAGCACGTTAGTGTAATGTACGACGCCTTACAACTCCTAACAACACCTTTCAAAACCGTACGAAACATTAAAACTCCATAAAAACCTAATGAATTCGTCTGAGTCCTTTAACATCGTACGGCAACTTACGACATCTTATGACTCTATATGCACATTAGCACCTTGAAAAGCATGTTAGTATAATTAGGACGCCTTACAATTCCTAACAACACCTTAAAACACCGTATGATACCTTAAAAATTCATACTAAACCTAATGAAATTGTCGAAGTCCTTTGAAAATCGTACGACAACTCAAGACATGTTAAAACTCTGTATGCGACATTAGCTACATGAAAAGCACGTTAGAATAATGTAGGACGCGTTACAACTCCTAAGAACACCTTACATCACCGTACGAAACTTTAAAACTCTAAAATAAACCAATTGAATTCGTCCGAGTCTTTTGAACGTCATATGGAAACCTAACGCATCTTATGACTCTTTATCCCATATTAGCATCATGAAAAGCATGTTAGTATAATGTATGACGCCTTACAACTCCTAACAACACGTTACAACACCATACGAAACCTTAAAACTCCATAATAAACCTAATGAATTCGTCCTAGTCCTTTGAACGTCATACGGCAACTTAACGCATCGTACGACTTTTTATCCCACATTAGCACCTTGAAAAGCACGTTAGTATAATGTACGACACCTTACAACTCCTAACAACACCTTACAACACCGTATGAAACCTTAAAACTCCATAATAAACCTAATGAATTCGTCCGAGTCCTTTGAACGTCATACGGCAACTTAACGCATCGTACGACTTTTTAACCCATATTAACACCTTGAAAAGCACATTAGTGTAATGTACGACGCCTTACAACTCCTAACAACACCTTTCAACACCGTATGAAACCATAAAACTCCATAATAAACCTAATGAATTCGTCTGAGTCCTTTAACATCGTACGGCAACTTAGGTAATCTTATGACTCTATATGCACATTAGTACGTTGAGAAGCATGTTAGTATAATTAGGACGCCTTACAATTCCCAACAACACCTTAAAACACCGTACGAAACCTTAAAACTTCATAATAAACCTAATGAAATCCTCGAAGTCCTTTGAACATCGTACGGCAACTCAAGAGATGTTAAGACTCTTTATGCGACATTAGCTACATGAAAAACACGTTAGAATAATGTAGGACGCGTTACAACTCCTAAGAACACCTTACATCACCGTACGAAACTTTAAAACTCTATAATAAACCAATTGAATTCGTCCGAGTCTTTTTAACGTCACACGGCCACCTAACGCATCTTATGACTCTTTATCCCATATTAGCACCTTGAAAAGCATGTTAGTATAATGTATGACTCCTTACAACTCCTAACAACACGTTACAACACCATACGAAACCTTAAAACTCCATAATAAACCTAATAAATTGGTCCTAGTCCTTTGAACGTCATACGGCAACTTAACGCATCGTACGACTTTTTATCCCATATTAGCACCTTGAAAAGCACGTTAGTATAATGTACGACACCTTACAACTCCTAACAACACCTTACAACACCGTATGAAACCTTAAAACTCCATAATAAACCTAATAAATTCGTCTGAGTCCTTTGAACGTCATACGGAAACTTAACGCATCGTACGACTTTTTGTCCCATATTAACACCTTGAAAAGCACGTTAGTGTAATGTACGACGCCTTACAACTCCTAACAACACCTTTCAACACCGTACGAAACCTTAAAACTCCATAATAAACCTAATGAATTCGTCCGAGTCCTTTAACATCGTACGGCAACTTAGGTAATCTTATGACTCTATATGCACATTAGTACGTTGAGAAGCATGTTAGTATAATTAGGACGCCTTACAATTCCCAACAACACCTTAAAACACCGTACGAAACCTTAAAACTTCATAATAAACCTAATGAAATCCTCGAAGTCCTTTGAACATCGTACGGCAACTCAAGAGATGTTAAGACTCTTTATGCGACATTAGCTACATGAAAAGCACGTTAGAATAATGTAGGACGCGTTACAACTCCTAAGAACACCTTACATCACCGTACGAAACTTTAAAACTCTATAATAAACCGATTGAATTCGTCCGAGTCTTTTGAACGTCACACGGCCACCTAACGCATCTTATGACTCTTTATCCCATATTAGCACCTTGAAAAGCATGTTAGTATAATGTATGACGCCTTACAACTCCTAACAACACGTTACAACACCATACGAAACCTTAAAACTCCATAATAAACCTAATAAATTCGTCCTAGTCCTTTGAACGTCATACGGCAACTTAACGCATCATACGACTTTTTATCCCATATTAGCACCTTGAAAAGCACGTTAGTATAATGTACGACACCTTACAACTCCTAACAACACCTTACAACACCGTATGAAACCTTAAAACTCCATAATAAACCTAATGAATTCGTCTGAGTCCTTTGAACGTCATACGGAAACTTAACGCATCGTACGACTTTTTGTCCCATATTAACACCTTGAAAAGCACGTTAGTGTAATGTACGACGCCTTACAACTCCTAACAACACCTTTCAACACCGTACGAAACCTTAAAACTCCATAATAAACCTAATGAATTCGTCTGAGTCCTTTAACATCGTACGGCAACTTAGGACATCTTATGACTCTATATGCACATTAGCACCTTGAAAAGCATGTTAGTATAATTAGGACGCCTTACAATTCCCAACAACACCTTAAAACACCGTACGAAACCTTAAAACTTCATAATAAACCTAATGAAATCCTCGAAGTCCTTTGAACATCGTACGGCAACTCAAGACATGTTAAGACTCTTTATGCGACATTAGCTACATGAAAAGCACGTTAGAATAATGTAGGACGCGTTACAACTCCTAAGAACACCTTACATCACCGTACGAAACTTTAAAACTCTATAATAAACCAATTGAATTCGTCCGCGTCTTTTGAACGTCACACGGCCACCTAACGCATCTTATGACTCTTTATCCCATATTAGCACCTTGAAAAGCATGTTAGTATAATGTATGACGCCTTACAACTCCTAACAACACGTTACAACACCATACGAAACCTTAAAACTCCATAATAAACCTAATGAATTCGTCCTAGTCCTTTGAACGTCATACGGCAACTTAACGCATCGTACGACTTTTTATCCCATATTAGCACCTTGAAAAGCACGTTAGAATAATGTACGACACCTTACAACTCCTAACAACACCTTACAACACCGTATGAAACCTTAAAACTCCATAATAAACCTAATGAATTCGTCTGAGTCCTTTGAACGTCATACGGAAACTTAACGCATCGTACGACTTTTTGTCCCATATTAACACCTTGAAAAGCACGTCAATGTAATGTACGACGCCTTACAACTCCTAACAACACCTTTCAACACCGTACGAAACCTTAAAACTCCATAATAAACCTAATGAATTCGTCTGACTCCTTTAACATCGTACGGCAACTTAGGTAATCTTATGACTCTATATGCACATTAGTACCTTGAAAAGCATGTTAGTATAATTAGGACGCCTTACAATTCCCAACAACACCTTAAAACACCGTACGAAACCTTAAAACTTCATAATAAACCTAATGAAATCCTCGAAGTCCTTTGAACATCGTACGGCAACTCAAGACATGTTAAGACTCTTTATGCGACATTAGCTACATGAAAAGCACGTTAGAATAATGTAGGACGCGTTACAACTCCTAAGTACACCTTACATCACCGTACGAAACTTTAAAACTCTATAATAAACCAATTGAATTCGTCCGAGTCTTTTGAACGTCACACGGCAACCTAACGCATCTTATGACTCTTTATCCCATATTAGCACCTTGAAAAGCATGTTAGTATAATGTATGACGCCTTACAACTCCTAACAACACGTTACAACACCATACGAAACCTTAAAACTCCATAATAAACCTAATGAATTCGTCCTAGTCCTTTCAACGTCATAAGGCAACTTAACGCATCGTACGACTTTTTATCCCATATTAGCACCTTGAAAAGCACGTTAGTATAATGTACGACACCTTACAACTCCTAACAACACCTTACAACACCGTATGAAACCTTAAAACTCCATAATAAACCTAATGAATTCGTCCGAGTCCTTTGAACGTCATACGGAAACTTAACGCATCGTACGACTTTTTGTCCCATATTAACACCTTGAAAAGCACGTTAGTGTAATGTACGACGCCTTACAACTCCTAACAACACCTTT
This sequence comes from Tagetes erecta, assembly GCA_030867185.1. NCBI lineage: Eukaryota > Viridiplantae > Streptophyta > Magnoliopsida > Asterales > Asteraceae > Tagetes > Tagetes erecta. The sequence goes on along the minus strand of CM061493.1, from coordinate 28,680,419 downwards.
CAACAACGTACGAAACCTTAAAACTCCATAATAAACCTAATGAATTCGTCTGACTCCTTTAACATCGTACGGCAACTTAGGTAATCTTATGACTCTATATGCACATTAGTACCTTGAAAAGCATGTTAGTATAATTAGGACGCCTTACAATTCCCAACAACACCTTAAAACACCGTACGAAACCTTAAAACTTCATAATAAACCTAATGAAATCCTCGAAGTCCTTTGAACATCGTACGGCAACTCAAGAGATGTTAAGACTCTTTATGCGACATTAGCTACATTAAAAGCACGTTAGAATAATGTAGGACGCGTTACAACTCCTAAGAACACCTTACATCACCGTACGAAACTTTAAAACTCTATAATAAACCGATTGAATTCGTCCGAGTCTTTTGAACGTCACACGGCCACCTAAAGCATCTTATTACTCTTTATCCCATATTAGCACCTTGAAAAGCATGTTAGTATAATGTATGACGCCTTACAACTCCTAACAACACGTTACAACACCATACGAAACCTTAAAACTCCATAATAAACCTAATGAATTCGTCCTAGTCCTTTGAACGTCATACGGCAACTTAACGCATCGTACGACTTTTTATCCCATATTAGCACCTTGAAAAGCACGTTAGTATAATGTACGACACCTTACAACTCCTAACAACACCTTACAACACCGTATGAAACCTTAAAACTCCATAATAAACCTAATGAATTCGTCCGAGTCCTTTGAACATCATACGGAAACTTAACGCATCGTACGACTTTTTGTCCCATATTAACACCTTGAAAAGCACGTTAGTGTAATGTACGACGCCTTACAACTCCTAACAACACCTTTCAACAACGTACGAAACCTTAAAACTCCATAATAAACCTAATGAATTCGTCTGACTCCTTTAACATCGTACGGCAACTTAGGTAATCTTATGACTCTATATGCACATTAGTACCTTGAAAAGCATGTTAGTATAATTAGGACGCCTTACAATTCCCAACAACACCTTAAAACACCGTACGAAACCTTAAAACTTCATAATAAACCTAATGAAATCCTCGAAGTCCTTTGAACATCGTACGGCAACTCAAGACATGTTAAGACTCTTTATGCGACATTAGCTACATGAAAAGCACGTTAGAATAATGTAGGACGCGTTACAACTCCTAAGTACACCTTACATCACCGTACGAAACTTTAAAACTCTATAATAAACCAATTGAATTCGTCCGAGTCTTTTGAACGTCACACGGCAACCTAACGCATCTTATGACTCTTTATTCCATATTAGCACCTTGAAAAGCATGTTAGTATAATGTATGACTCCTTACAACTCCTAACAACACGTTACAACACCATACGAAACCTTAAAACTCCATAATAAACCTAATGAATTCGTCCTAGTCCTTTCAACGTCATAAGGCAACTTAACGCATCGTACGACTTTTTATCCCATATTAGCACCTTGAAAAGCACGTTAGTATAATGTACGACACCTTACAACTCCTAACAACACCTTACAACACCGTATGAAACCTTAAAACTCCATAATAAACCTAATGAATTCGTCCGAGTCCTTTGAACGTCATACGGCAACTTATCGCATCGTACGACTTTTTGTCCCATATTAACACCTTGAAAAGCACGTTAGTGTAATGTACGACGCCTTACAACTCCTAACAACACCTTTCAACACCGTACGGAACCTTAAAACTCCATAATAAACCTAATGAATTCGTCTGAGTCCTTTAACATCGTACGGCAACTTAGGTAATCTTATGACTCTATATGCACATTAGTACCTTGAAAAGCATGTTAGTATAATTAGGACGCCTTACAATTCCCAACAACACCTTAAAACACCGTACGAAACCTTAAAACTTCATAATAAACCTAATGAAATCCTCGAAGTCCTTTGAACATCGTACGGCAACTCAAGAGATGTTAAGACTCTTTATGCGACATTAGCTACATTAAAAGCACGTTAGAATAATGAAGGACGCGTTACAACTCCTAAGAACACCTTACATCACCGTACGAAACTTTAAAACTCTATAATAAACCGATTGAATTCGTCCGAGTCTTTTGAACGTCACACGGCCACCTAAAGCATCTTATTACTCTTTATCCCATATTAGCACCTTGAAAAGCATGTTAGTATAATGTATGACGCCTTACAACTCCTAACAACACGTTACAACACCATACGAAACCTTAAAACTCCATAATAAACCTAATGAATTCGTCCTAGTCCTTTGAACGTCATACGGCAACTTAACGCATCGTACGACTTTTTATCCCATATTAGCACCTTGAAAAGCACGTTAGTATAATGTACGACACCTTACAACTCCTAACAACACCTTACAACACCGTATGAAACCTTAAAACTCCATAATAAACCTAATGAATTCGTCCGAGTCCTTTGAACGTCATACGGAAACTTAACGCATCGTACGACTTTTTGTCCCATATTAACACCTTGAAAAGCACGTTAGTGTAATGTACGACGCCTTACAACTCCTAACAACACCTTTCAACAACGTACGAAACCTTAAAACTCCATAATAAACCTAATGAATTCGTCTGACTCCTTTAACATCGTACGGCAACTTAGGTAATCTTATGACTCTATATGCACATTAGTACCTTGAAAAGCATGTTAGTATAATTAGGACGCCTTACAATTCCCAACAACACCTTAAAACACCGTACGAAACCTTAAAACTTCATAATAAACCTAATGAAATCCTCGAAGTCCTTTGAACATCGTACGGCAACTCAAGAGATGTTAAGACTCTTTATGCGACATTAGCTACATTAAAAGCACGTTAGAATAATGTAGGACGCGTTACAACTCCTAAGAACACCTTACATCACCGTACGAAACTTTAAAACTCTATAATAAACCGATTGAATTCGTCCGAGTCTTTTGAACGTCACACGGCCACCTAACGCATCTTATGACTCTTTATCCCATATTAGCACCTTGAAAAGCATGTTAGTATAATGTATGACGCCTTACAACTCCTAACAACACGTTACAACACCATACGAAACCTTAAAACTCCATAATAAACCTAATGAATTCGTCCTAGTCCTTTGAACGTCATACGGCAACTTAACGCATCGTACGACTTTTTATCCCATATTAGCACCTTGAAAAGCACGTTAGTATAATGTACGACACCTTACAACTCCTAACAACACCTTACAACACCGTATGAAACCTTAAAACTCCATAATAAACCTAATGAATTCGTCTGAGTCCTTTGAACGTCATACGGAAACTTAACGCATCGTACGACTTTTTGTCCCATATTAACACCTTGAAAAGCACGTTAGTGTAATGTACGACGCCTTACAACTCCTAACAACACCTTTCAACACCGTACGAAACCTTAAAACTCCATAATAAACCTAATGAATTCGTCTGACTCCTTTAACATCGTACGGCAACTTAGGTAATCTTATGACTCTATATGCACATTAGTACCTTGAAAAGCATTTTAGTATAATTAGGACGCCTTACAATTCCCAACAACACCTTAAAACACCGTACGAAACCTTAAAACTTAATAATAAACCTAATGAAATCCTCGAAGTCCTTTGAACATCGTACGGCAACTCAAGACATGTTAAGACTCTTTATGCGACATTAGCTACATGAAAAGCACGTTAGAATAATGTAGGACGCGTTACAACTCCTAAGTACACCTTACATCACCGTACGAAACTTTAAAACTCTATAATAAACCAATTGAATTCGTCCGAGTCTTTTGAACGTCACACGACAACCTAACGCATCTTATGACTCTTTATCCCATATTAGCACCTTGAAAAGCATGTTAGTATAATGTATGACGCCTTACAACTCCTAACAACACGTTACAACACCATACGAAACCTTAAAACTCCATAATAAACCTAATGAATTCGTCCTAGTCCTTTCAACGTCATAAGGCAATTTAACGCATCGTACGACTTTTTATCCCATATTAGCACCTTGAAAAGCACGTTAGTATAATGTACGACACCTTACAACTCCTAACATCACCTTACAACACCGTATGAAACCTTAAAACTCCATAATAAACCTAATGAATTCGTCCGAGTCCTTTGAACGTCATACGGCAACTTAACGCATCGTACGACTTTTTATCCCATATTAACACCTTGAAAAGCACGTTAGTGTAATGTACGACGCCTTACAACTCCTAACAACACCTTTCAACACCGTATGAAACCTTAAAACTCCATAATAAACCTAATGAATTCGTCTGAGTCCTTTAACATCGTACGGCAACTTAGGTAATCTTATGACTCTATATGCACATTAGTACGTTGAAAAGCATGTTAGTATAATTAGGACGCCTTACAATTCCCAACAACACCTTAAAACACCGTACGAAACCTTAAAACTTCATAATAAACCTAATGAAATCCTCGAAGTCCTTTGAACATCGTACGGCAACTCAAGAGATGTTAAGACTCTTTATGCGACATTAGCTACATGAAAAGCACGTTAGAATAATGTAGGACGCGTTACAACTCCTAAGAACAACTTACATCACCGTACGAAACTTTAAAACTCTATAATAAACCGATTGAATTCGTCCGAGTCTTTTGAACGTCACACGGCCACCTAACGCATCTTATGACTCTTTATCCCATATTAGCACCTTGAAAAGCATGTTAGTATAATGTATGACGCCTTACAACTCCTAACAACACGTTACAACACCATAAGAAACCTTAAAACTCCATAATAAACCGATTGAATTCGTCCGAGTCTTTTGAACGTCACACGGCCACCTAACGCATCTTATGACTCTTTATCCCATATTAGCACCTTGAAAAGCATGTTAGTATAATGTATGACGCCTTACAACTCCTAACAACACCTTACAACACCGTATGAAACCTTAAAACTCCATAATAAACCTAATGAATTCGTCTGAGTCCTTTGAACGTCATACGGAAACTTAACGCATAGTACAACTTTTTGTCCCATATTAACACCTTGAAAAGCACGTTAGTGTAATGTACAACGCCTTACAACTCCTAACAACACCTTTCAACACCGTACGAAACCTTAAAACACCATAATAAACCTAATGAATTCGTCTGAGTCCTTTAACATCGTACGGCAACTTAGGTAATCTTATGACTCTATATGCACATTAGTACCTTGAAAAGCATGTTAGTATAATTAGGACGCCTTACTATTCCCAACAACACCTTAAAACACCGTACGAAACCTTAAAACTTCATAATAAACCTAATGAAATCCTCGAAGTCCTTTGAACATCGTACGGCAACTCAAGACATGTTAAGACTCTTTATGCGACATTAGCTACATGAAAAGCACGTTAGAATAATGTAGGACGCGTTACAACTCCTAAGAACACCTTACATCACCGTACGAAACTTTAAAACTCTATAATAAACCAATTGAATTCGTCCGAGTCTTTTGAACGTCACACGGCAACCTAACGCATCTTATGACTCTTTATCCCATATTAGCACCTTGAAAAGCATGTTAGTATAATGTATGACGCCTTACAACTCCTAACAACACGTTACAACACCATACGAAACCTGAAAACTCCATAATAAACCTAATGAATTCGTCCTAGTCCTTTGAACGTCATACGGCAACTTAACGCATCGTACGACTTTTTATCCCATATTAGCACCTTGAAAAGCACGTTAGTATAATGTACGACACCTTACAACTCCTAACAACACCTTACAACACCGTATGAAACCTTAAAACTCCATAATAAACCTAATGAATTCGTCCGAGTCCTTTGAACGTCATACGGAAACTTAACGCATCGTACGACTTTTTGTCCCATATTAACACCTTGAAAAGCACGTTAGTGTAATGTACGACGCCTTACAACTCCTAACAACACCTTTCAACACCGTACGAAACCTTAAAACTCCATAATAAACCTAATGAATTCGTCTGACTCCTTTAACATCGTACGGCAACTTAGGTAATCTTATGACTCTATATGCACATTAGTACCTTGAAAAGCATGTTAGTATAATTAGGACGCCTTACAATTCCCAACAACACCTTAAAACACCGTACGAAACCTTAAAACTTCATAATAAACCTAATGAAATCCTCGAAGTCCTTTGAACATCGTACGACAACTCAAGAGATGTTAAGACTCTTTATGCGACATTAGCTACATTAAAAGCACGTTAGAATAATGTAGGACGCGTTACAACTCCTAAGAACACCTTACATCACCGTACGAAACTTTAAAACTCTATAATAAACCGATTGAATTCGTCCGAGTCTTTTGAACGTCACACGGCCACCTAACGCATCTTATGACTCTTTATCCCATATTAGCACCTTGAAAAGCATGTTAGTATAATGTATGACGCCTTACAACTCCTAACAACACGTTACAACACCATACGAAACCTTAAAACTCCATAATAAACCTAATGAATTCGTCCTAGTCCTTTGAACGTCATACGGCAACTTAACGCATCGTACGACTTTTTATCCCATATTAGCACCTTGAAAAGCACGTTAGTATAATGTACGACACCTTACAACTCCTAACAACACCTTACAACACCGTATGAAACCTTAAAACTCCATAATAAACCTAATGAATTCGTCTGAGTCCTTTGAACGTCATACGGAAACTTAACGCATCGTACGACTTTTTGTCCCATATTAACACCTTGAAAAGCACGTTAGTGTAATGTACGACGCCTTACAACTCCTAACAACACCTTTCAACACCGTACGAAACCTTAAAACTCCATAATAAACCTAATGAATTCGTCTGACTCCTTTAACATCGTACGGCAACTTAGGTAATCTTATGACTCTATATGCACATTAGTACCTTGAAAAGCATGTTAGTATAATTAGGACGCCTTACAATTCCCAACAACACCTTAAAACACCGTACGAAACCTTAAAACTTCATAATAAACCTAATGAAATCCTCGAAGTCCTTTGAACATCGTACGGCAACTCAAGACATGTTAAGACTCTTTATGCGACATTAGCTACATGAAAAGCACGTTAGAATAATGTAGGACGCGTTACAACTCCTAAGTACACCTTACATCACCGTACGAAACTTTAAAACTCTATAATAAACCAATTGAATTCGTCCGAGTCTTTTGAACGTCACACGGCAACCTAACGCATCTTATGACTCTTTATCCCATATTAGCACCTTGAAAAGCATGTTAGTATAATGTATGACGCCTTACAACTCCTAACAACACGTTACAACACCATACGAAACCTTAAAACTCCATAATAAACCTAATGAATTCGTCCTAGTCCTTTCAACGTCATAAGGCAACTTAACGCATCGTACGACTTTTTATCCCATATTAGCACCTTGAAAAGCACGTTAGTATAATGTACGACACCTTACAACTCCTAACAACACCTTACAACACCGTATGAAACCTTAAAACTCCATAATAAACCTAATGAATTCGTCCGAGTCGTTTGAACGTCATACGGCAACTTAACGCATCGTACGACTTTTTATCCCATATTAACACCTTGAAAAGCACGTTAGTGTAATGTACGACGCCTTACAACTCCTAACAACACCTTTCAACACCGTACGAAACCTTAAAACTCCATAATAAACCTAATGAATTCGTCTGACTCCTTTAACATCGTACGACAACTTAGGTAATCTTATGACTCTATATGCACATTAGTACCTTGAAAAGCATGTTAGTATAATTAGGACGCCTTACAATTCCCAACAACACCTTAAAACACCGTACGAAACCTTAAAACTTCATAATAAACCTAATGAAATCCTCGAAGTCCTTTGAACATCGTACGGCAACTCAAGACATGTTAAGACTCTTTATGCGACATTAGCTACATGAAAAGCACGTTAGAATAATGTAGGACGCGTTACAACTCCTAAGTACACCTTACATCACCGTACGAAACTTTAAAACTCTATAATACACCAATTGAATTCGTCCGAGTCTTTTGAACGTCACACGGCAACCTAACGCATCTTATGACTCTTTATCCCATATTAGCACCTTGAAAAGCATGTTAGTATAATGTATGACGCCTTACAACTCCTAACAACACGTTACAACACCATACGAAACCTTAAAACTCCATAATAAACCTAATGAATTCGTCCTAGTCCTTTCAACGTCATAAGGCAACTTAACGCATCGTACGACTTTTTATCCCATATTAGCACCTTGAAAAGCACGTTAGTATAATGTACGACACCTTACAACTCCTAACAACACCTTACAACACCGTATGAAACCTTAAAACTCCATAATAAACCTAATGAATTCGTCCGAGTCCTTTGAACGTCATACGGCAACTTAACGCATCGTACGACTTTTTATCCCATATTAACACCTTGAAAAGCACGTTAGTGTAATGTACGACGCCTTACAACTCCTAACAACACCTTTCAACACCGTATGAAACCTTAAAACTCCATAATAAACCTAATGAATTCGTCTGAGTCCTTTAACATCGTACGGCAACTTAGGTAATCTTATGACTCTATATGCACATTAGTACGTTGAAAAGCATGTTAGTATAATTAGGACGCCTTACAATTCCCAACAACACCTTAAAACACCGTACGAAACCTTAAAACTTCATAATAAACCTAATGAAATCCTCGAAGTCCTTTGAACATCGTACGGCAACTCAAGAGATGTTAAGACTCTTTATGCTACATTAGCTACATGAAAAGCACGTTAGAATAATGTAGGACGCGTTACAACTCCTAAGAACAACTTACATCACCGTACGAAACTTTAAAACTCTATAATAAACCGATTGAATTCGTCCGAGTCTTTTGAACGTCACACGGCCACCTAACGCATCTTATGACTCTTTATCCCATATTAGCACCTTGAAAAGCATGTTAGTATAATGTATGACGCCTTACAACTCCTAACAACACCTTACAACACCGTATGAAACCTTAAAACTCCATAATAAAACTAATGAATTCGTCTGAGTCCTTTGAACGTCATACGGAAACTTAACGCATCGTACAACTTTTTGTCCCATATTAACACCTTGAAAAGCACGTTAGTGTAATGTACGACGCCTTACAACTCCTAACAACACCTTTCAACACCGTACGAAACCTTAAAACTCCATAATAAACCTAATGAATTCGTCTGAGTCCTTTAACATCGTACGGCAACTTAGGTAATCTTATGACTCTATATGCACATTAGTACGTTGAAAAGCATGTTAGTATAATTAGGACGCCTTACAATTCCCAACAACTCCTTAAAACACCGTACGAAACCTTAAAACTTCATAATAAACCTAATGAAATCCTCGAAGTCCTTTGAACATCGTACGGCAACTCAAGAGATGTTAACACTCTTTATGCGACATTAGCTACATGAAAAGCACGTTAGAATAATGTAGGACGCGTTACAACTCCTAAGAACACCTTACATCACCGTACGAAACTTTAAAACTCTATAATAAACCGATTGAATTCGTCCGAGTCTTTTGAACGTCACACGGCCACCTAACGCATCTTATGACTCTTTATCCCATATTAGCACCTTGAAAAGCATGTTAGTATAATGTATGACGCCTTACAACTCCTAACAACACGTTACAACACCATACGAAACCTTAAAACTCCATAATAAACCGATTGAATTCGTCCGAGTCTTTTGAACGTCACACGGCCACCTAACGCATCTTATGACTCTTTATCCCATATTAGCACCTTGAAAAGCATGTTAGTATAATGTATGACGCCTTACAACTCCTAACAACACCTTACAACACCGTATGAAACCTTAAAACTCCATAATAAACCTAATGAATTCGTCTGAGTCCTTTGAACGTCATACGGAAACTTAACGCATAGTACAACTTTTTGTCCCATATTAACACCTTGAAAAGCACGTTAGTGTAATGTACAACGCCTTACAACTCCTAACAACACCTTTCAACACCGTACGAAACCTTAAAACACCATAATAAACCTAATGAATTCGTCTGAGTCCTTTAACATCGTACGGCAACTTAGGTAATCTTATGACTCTATATGCACATTAGTACCTTGAAAAGCATGTTAGTATAATTAGGACGCCTTACAATTCCCAACAACACCTTAAAACACCGTACGAAACCTTAAAACTTCATAATAAACCTAATGAAATCCTCGAAGTCCTTTGAACATCGTACGGCAACTCAAGACATGTTAAGACTCTTTATGCGACATTAGCTACATGAAAAGCACGTTAGAATAATGTAGGACGCGTTACAACTCCTAAGAACACCTTACATCACCGTACGAAACTTTAAAACTCTATAATAAACCAATTGAATTCGTCCGAGTCTTTTGAACGTCACACGGCAACCTAACGCATCTTATGACTCTTTATCCCATATTAGCACCTTGAAAAGCATGTTAGTATAATGTATGACGCCTTACAACTCCTAACAACACGTTACAACACCATACGAAACCTTAAAACTCCATAATAAACCTAATGAATTCGTCCTAGTCCTTTGAACGTCATACGGCAACTTAACGCATCGTACGACTTTTTATCCCATATTAGCACCTTGAAAAGCACGTTAGTATAATGTACGACACCTTACAACTCCTAACAACACCTTACAACACCGTATGAAACCTTAAAACTCCATAATAAACCTAATGAATTCGTCCGAGTCCTTTGAACGTCATACGGCAACTTAACGCATCGTACGACTTTTTATCCCATATTAACACCTTGAAAAGCACGTTAGTGTAATGTACGACGCCTTACAACTCCTAACAACACCTTTCAACACCGTATGAAACCTTAAAACTCCATAATAAACCTAATGAATTCGTCTGAGTCCTTTAACATCGTACGGCAACTTAGGTAATCTTATGACTCTATATGCACATTAGTACGTTGAAAAGCATGTTAGTATAATTAGGACGCCTTACAATTCCCAACAACACCTTAAAACACCGTACGAAACCTTAAAACTTCATAATAAACCTAATGAAATCCTCGAAGTCCTTTGAACATCGTACGGCAACTCAAGAGATGTTAAGACTCTTTATGCTACATTAGCTACATGAAAAGCACGTTAGAATAATGTAGGACGCGTTACAACTCCTAAGAACAACTTACATCACCGTACGAAACTTTAAAACTCTATAATAAACCGATTGAATTCGTCCGAGTCTTTTGAACGTCACACGGCCACCTAACGCATCTTATGACTCTTTATCCCATATTAGCACCTTGAAAAGCATGTTAGTATAATGTATGACGCCTTACAACTCCTAACAACACCTTACAACACCGTATGAAACCTTAAAACTCCATAATAAACCTAATGAATTCGTCTGAGTCCTTTGAACGTCATACGGAAACTTAACGCATCGTACAACTTTTTGTCCCATATTAACACCTTGAAAAGCACGTTAGTGTAATGTACGACGCCTTACAACTCCTAACAACACCTTTCAACACCGTACGAAACCTTAAAACTCCATAATAAACCTAATGAATTCGTCTGAGTCCTTTAACATCGTACGGCAACTTAGGTAATCTTATGACTCTATATGCACATTAGTACGTTGAAAAGCATGTTAGTATAATTAGGACGCCTTACAATTCCCAACAACTCCTTAAAACACCGTACGAAACCTTAAAACTTCATAATAAACCTAATGAAATCCTCGAAGTCCTTTGAACATCGTACGGCAACTCAAGAGATGTTAACACTCTTTATGCGACATTAGCTACATGAAAAGCACGTTAGAATAATGTAGGACGCGTTACAACTCCTAAGAACACCTTACATCACCGTACGAAACTTTAAAACTCTATAATAAACCGATTGAATTCGTCCGAGTCTTTTGAACGTCACACGGCCACCTAACGCATCTTATGACTCTTTATCCCATATTAGCACCTTGAAAAGCATGTTAGTATAATGTATGACGCCTTACAACTCCTAACAACACGTTACAACACCATACGAAACCTTAAAACTCCATAATAAACCGATTGAATTCGTCCGAGTCTTTTGAACGTCACACGGCCACCTAACGCATCTTATGACTCTTTATCCCATATTAGCACCTTGAAAAGCATGTTAGTATAATGTATGACGCCTTACAACTCCTAACAACACCTTACAACACCGTATGAAACCTTAAAACTCCATAATAAACCTAATGAATTCGTCTGAGTCCTTTGAACGTCATACGGAAACTTAACGCATAGTACAACTTTTTGTCCCATATTAACACCTTGAAAAGCACGTTAGTGTAATGTACAACGCCTTACAACTCCTAACAACACCTTTCAACACCGTACGAAACCTTAAAACACCATAATAAACCTAATGAATTCGTCTGAGTCCTTTAACATCGTACGGCAACTTAGGTAATCTTATGACTCTATATGCACATTAGTACCTTGAAAAGCATGTTAGTATAATTAGGACGCCTTACAATTCCCAACAACACCTTAAAACACCGTACGAAACCTTAAAACTTCATAATAAACCTAATGAAATCCTCGAAGTCCTTTGAACATCGTACGGCAACTCAAGACATGTTAAGACTCTTTATGCGACATTAGCTACATGAAAAGCACGTTAGAATAATGTAGGACGCGTTACAACTCCTAAGAACACCTTACATCACCGTACGAAACTTTAAAACTCTATAATAAACCAATTGAATTCGTCCGAGTCTTTTGAACGTCACACGGCAACCTAACGCATCTTATGACTCTTTATCCCATATTAGCACCTTGAAAAGCATGTTAGTATAATGTATGACGCCTTACAACTCCTAACAACACGTTACAACACCATACGAAACCTTAAAACTCCATAATAAACCTAATGAATTCGTCCTAGTCCTTTGAACGTCATACGGCAACTTAACGCATCGTACGACTTTTTATCCCATATTAGTACGTTGAAAAGCACGTTAGTATAATGTACGACACCTTACAACTCCTAACAACACCTTACAACAACGTATGAAACCTTAAAACTCCATAATAAACCTAATGAACTCGTCCGAGTCCTTTGAACGTCATACGGCAACTTAACGCATCGTACGACTTTTTATCCCATATTAACACCTTGAAAAGCACGTTAGTGTAATGTACGACGCCTTACAACTCCTAACAACACCTTTCAACACCGTACGAAACCTTAAAACTCCATAATAAATCTAATGAATTCGTCTGAGTCCTATAACATCGTACGGCAACTTAGGTAATCTTATGACTCTATATGCACATTAGTACCTTAAAAAGCATGTTAGTATAATTAGGACGCCATACAATTCCCAACAACACCTTAAAACACCGTACGAAACCTTAAAACTTCATAATAAACCTAATGAAATGCTCGAAGTCCTTTGAACATCGTACGGAAACTCAAGACATGTTAAGACTCTGTATGCGACATTAGCTACATGAAAAGCACGTTAGAATAATGTAGGACGTGTTACAACTCCTAAGAACACCTTACATCACAGTACGAAATTTTAAAACTCTATAATAAACCTAATGAATTCGTCCGAGTCCTTTGAACGTCATACGGCAACTTAACGCATCGTACAACTCTTTATCCCATGTTAGCACCTTGAAAAGCACGTTAGTATAATGTACGACGCCTTACAACTTTTAACGAAACCTTACAACACCGTACGAAACCTTCAAACTCCATAATAAACCTAATGAATTCGTCTGAGTCCATTGAACGTCATACGGAAACTTAACGCATCGTACGACTATTTATCCCATATTAGCACCTTGAAAAGCACGTTGGTATAATATGCGACGGCTTACAACTCCTAACAACCCCTTACAACACCGTATGAAACCTTAAAACTCCACAATAAACCTAATGAATTCGTCTGAGTCCTTTGAATGTCATACGGCAACTTAACGCATCAAACGACATTTTATCCCATATTAGCACCTTGAAAAGCACGTTAGTATAATGTACGATGCCTTACAACTCCTAACAACACCTTACAACACCGTATGAAACCTTAAAACTCCATAATAAACCTACTGAATCCGTCCTAGTCCTTTGAACGTCATACGGCAACTTAACGCATCGTACGAATTTTTACCCCGTATTAGCACCTTGAAAAGCACGTTAGTATAATGTCCGACGCCTTACAACTCCTAACAACACCTTACTACACCGTACGACACCTTAAAACTCCATAATAAACCTAATGAATTCGTCTGAGTCCTATAACATCGTACGGCAACTTAGGTAATCTTATGACTCTATATGCACATTAGTACCTTGAAAAGCATGTTAGTATAATTAGGACGCCTTACAATTCCCAACAACACCTTAAAACACCGTACGAAACCTTAAAACTTCATAATAAACCTAATGAAATGCTCGAAGTCCTTTGAACATCGTACGACAACTCAAGACATGTTAAGACTCTGTATGCGACATTAGCTACATGAAAAGCACGTTAGAATAATGTAGGACGTGTTACAACTCCTAAGAACACCTTACATCACAGTACGAAATTTTAAAACTCTATAATAAACCTAATGAATTCGTCCGAGTCCTTTGAACGTCATACGACAACTTAACGCATCGTACAACTCTTTATCCCATGTTAGCACCTTGAAAAGCACATTAGTATAATGTACGACGCCTTACAACTTTTAACGAAACCTTACAACACCGTACGAAACCTTCAAACTCCATAATAAACCTAATGAATTCGTCTGAGTCCATTGAACGTCATACGGAAACTTAACGCATCGTACGACTTTTTATCCCATATTAGCACCTTGAAAAGCACGTTGGTATAATGTACGACGGCTTACAACTCCTAACAACCCCTTACAACACCGTATGAAACCTTAAAACTCCACAATAAACCTAATGAATTCGTCTGAGTCCTTTGAATGTCATACGGAAACTTACCGCATCAAACGACATTTTATCCCATATTAGCACCTTGAAAAGCACGTTAGTATAATGTACGACGCCTTACAACTCCTAAAAACACCTTACAACACCGTATGAAACCTTAAAACTCCATAATAAACCTACTGAATTCGTCCTAGTCCTTTGAACGTCATACGACAACTTAACGCATCGTACGAATTTTTACCCCGTATTAGCACCTTGAAAAGCACGTTAGTATAATGTCCGACGCCTTACAACTCCTAACAACACCTTACTCCACCGTACGAAACCTTAAAACTCCATAATAAACCTAATGAATTCGTCTGAGTCCTTTGAACATCGTACGACAACTTAGGACATCTTATGACTCTATATACACATTAGCACCTTAAAAAGCATGTTAGTATAATTAGGACGCCTCACAATTCCTAACAACACCTTAAAACACCGTACGAAACCTTAAAAATTCATAATAAACCTAATGAAATCGTCGAAGTCCTATGAAAATCGTACGACAACTCAAGACATGTTAAGACTCTGTATGCGACATTAGCTACATGAAGAGCACGTTAGAATATTGTAGGATGCGTTACAACTCCTAAGAACACCTTACATCACCGTACGAAACTTTAAAACTCTATAATAAACCAAACGAATTCGTCCGAGTCCTTTGAACGTCATACAACAACGTAATGAATCTTACGACTCTTTATCCCATATTAGCACCTTGAAAAGCATGTTAGTATAATGTATGACGCCTTACAACTCCTAACAACACGTTACAACACCATACGAAACCTTAAAACTCCATAATAAACCTAATGAATTCGTCCTAGTCCTTTGAACGTCATACGGCAACTTAACGCATCGTACGACTTTTTATCCCATATTAGCACCTTGAAAAGCACGTTAGTATAATGTACGACACCTTACAACTCCTAACAACACCTTACAACACCGTATGAAACCTTAAAACTCCATAATAAACCTAATGAATTCGTCCGAGTCCTTTGAACGTCATAAGGCAACTTAACGCATCATACGTCTTTTTATCCCATATTAACACCTTGAAAAGCACGTTAGTGTAATGTACGACGCCTTACAACTCCTAACAACACCTTTCAACACCGTACGAATCCTTAAAACTCCATAATAAACCTAATAAATTCGTCTGAGTCCTTTAACATCGTACGACAACTTAGGTAATCTTATGATTCTATATGCACATTAGTACCTTGAAAAGCATGTTAGTATAATTAGGACGCCTTACAATTCCCAACAACACCTTAAAACACCGTACGAAACCTTAAAACTTCATAATAAACCTAATGAAATGCTCGAAGTCCTTTCAACATCGTACGACAACTCAAGACATGTTAAGACTCTGTATGCGACATTAGCTACATGAAAAGCACATTAGAATAATGTAGGACGCGTTACAACTCCTAAGAACACCTTACATCACAGTACGAAATTTTAAAACTCTATAAGAAACCTAATGAATTCGTCCGAGTCCTTTGAACGTCATACGGCAACTTAACGCATCGTACGACTTTTTATCCCATGTTAGCACCTTGAAAAGCACGTTAGTATAATGTACGACGCCTTACAACTTTTAACGACACCTTACAACACCATACGAAACCTTCAAACTCCATAATAAACCTAATGAATTCGTCTGAGTCCATTGAATGTCATACGGAAACTTAACGCATCATACGACTTTTTATCCCATATTAGCACCTTGAAAAGCACGTCGGTATAATGTACGACGGCTTACAACTCCTAACAACCCCTTACAACACCGTATGAAACCTTAAAACTCCACAATAAACCTAATGAATTCGTCTGAGTCCTTTGAATGTCATACGGCAACTTAACGCATCAAACGACATTTTATCCCATATTAGGACCTTGAAAAGCACGTTAGTATAATGTACGACGCCTTACAACTCCTATCAACACCTTACAACACCGTATGAAACCTTAAAACTCCATAATAAACCTACTGAATTCGTCCTAGTCCTTTGAACGTCATACGGCAACTTAACGCATCGTACGAATTTTTACCCCGTATTAGCACCTTGAAAAGCACGTTAGTATAATGTCCGACGCCTTACAACTCCTAACAACACCTTACTACACCGTACGAAACCTTAAAACTCCATAATAAACCTAATGAATTCGTCTGAGTCCTTTGAACATCGTACGACAACTTAGGACATCTTATGACTCTATATACACATTAGCACCTTAAAAAGCATGTTAGTATAATTAGGACGCCTCACAATTCCTAACAACACCTTAAAACACCGTACGAAACCTTAAAAATTCATAATAAACCTAATGAAATCGTCGAAGTCCTATGAAAATCGTACGACAACTCAAGACATGTTAAGACTCTGTATGCGACATTAGCTACATGAAGAGCACGTTAGAATATTGTAGGATGCGTTACAACTCCTAAGAACACCTTACATCACCGTACGAAACTTTAAAACTCTATAATAAACCAAACGAATTCGTCCGAGTCCTTTGAACGTCATACAACAACGTAATGAATCTTACGACTCTTTATCCCATATTAGCACCTTGAAAAGCATGTTAGTATAATGTATGACGCCTTACAACTCCTAACAACTGTTAGGGTTATTTCCTGTTAAGATTTACTTTGTATTTTTGTTATTGTATATGTTTGTATAGTTTAGGGTTTATTATGTATTTTCCTTAAACTTGCATTTTGTTTGATATAGGCATGTAGTGTGCGTGTGTTAGGAGAGAGCGACTTTTACACTGTTAGAGAGAGAATTAACTGTGTGTAATTTGTTTCTCCTGCACTTTTGTACTACGAATTGCTTGATCATCAAATACAAAGAGAATTTATGAGTATGAATTGTGTTTGTGATTGAATCGTTTGTTTGTACTTGTTGTTCTGATCATTTGAGTGATATTATCGATCCAATTGAACCTATCAATTGGTATCAGAGCTTTCGGTTTGTGTTCTTCGCTGTTTCTAAGCAAAACACATCAATATTGCTCAAAATATCATGATCTGAATGAATTGTTGGTGTTTTTAGTTGTGATTTATCATCATAATCACTTCTATACACAGCGATTGTGCAGATTCTATCAGATCATCATCAGATCTGAAGAATTAAGAAGAATAGAAAAAGTACTGTTCGATCAATTTTTGCTCAAAATTCATCGAAGAATGTAGATGTTTTGGATTGATTGATATAAGGGTTTGATAATCGGACTATTTCACAGCTTGTGTGTGAATTTTGGACAATTTGGACAAGTTTTAGACAAAACCCAGAAAATCTTCATGAAGAAGATGATGAACGGTTGAGTTTGGTTGAAGATTAACTTGCCGGGTGATATTATTGACTTAGACAATTTCCTTGGACTTAGAATTTGTGAAGAAATTAGGTCCTGTGCTGCCGTGTAAGGGATTTTGCTCTAGACGGGTGAAGTTTTTGACTTGAAAAAGTGCTACTGTTCAGCCGGATCAGACACTGTTGTGCCGGGTGATACACTGTTTCGCCGGGTGATAGAGAAAATACAGCCGGGTAAAATCAAACTGTGTAGCCGGGTAATCAATATTTCTGCCGTGTGACCAAGTACTGTTCAGCCGGGCAAAGAACTTTTTGCCGTGTCAAGACTTTGCCGTGTGAAGTTTTTCTTGCTGTCGTGTAACTGTTCATCCGGGTGAAGAACAAAGTATTTTTCAACTGTTTAGCCGGGTAACTATTTAGACGGGTGAAGACTTTTTCCTGCCGGATGAAGAACAAATACACTGTTTAGCCGGTTGAAGAAGGATTTTTCACTGTTTTGCCGGTTGACTCAATTTAGTTGTTTTTAATACTTGTTTCTTATCTTATCTTTAATTTCTTGTCTTTATTTTAGTATTTTAATCACTTCTTTTCAAAAAAAATTAACAAAAACCAAAAATATTTTCTTTAAAAATTGTTAAAAATGGCTCCTAATGATGATTCTGATAACCGTGTTCCTAGACTTTTGAATCGTGCAGATTTCAAGAACTGGACCATCAGGCTGAGACATCATTTGTGTTCTATTGACAATGACTTATGGAAATCAATTGAGAAGGGTCCTCACATTCCAACACAGACACAACCAGATAGTGCCAGTACCTATACTAAAGATTCTACTACACCTTATCCAGAGGATAATCTGTCAGCTGAAGACTTGAGGAAGGTAAAGAATGATAGCAAGGCCTATTCGTTGATGTGCAAGGGGTTGCCATTACAAGTTTTGTCTAGATTGGATGCATATCAGACTGGTTATACATGCTTCAAAGCATTAAAGTCGATATGTGAAGGAGGAGAGCAGTTAAGAAGTTTGAAGAAATCTAAGCTGAAAAGACAACTGGAATTATTTGAACACATCAATGGAGAGACAGTACACCAAATGATGAATAGGTTTGTTCATTTAACTACTGAAATGACAAATCTCGGAGTGAAGACTGAACTTCAGGACTTGAATGATCGTTTGTTAGGTGCTTTACCATCATCATGGAAACAAACTGTTACCTTGTTGAAACATACTGAGAAATTTCCAATGGAACTTGACTTGCTTATTGGAAAGATAGAAGAAGTTGAGATTGATGAAGGATCTAGAAACACTGATAGATCAATGTCACAAACTCAATACAAGTATGTGGTAAATCCTGCCAATACTGTGGATAATGCTTTTCTTGTGCAAAATACAACAAAGTCTGAAGATGAGGATGACTTATTCGTTGGTGCAAGTTTCTATACTGATTCAGCATATTTTCCAAATTCACCAACTTATTCTCAACCTCAATCTCCGCCAAGAGCTCAAGTTCACGTCCAAAGTCAGAATGTGAAGAATCAATCAGAAAATCAAAGTTCAAATGTTCAAGCCAAGGTGAAAGACGTCATGAATATTCTGTTGCAAGATGACGAAACAAAAACTGCCTTTACTGCTTTTATGGCAAGTTTTCAAGCGTACCAAGGTAGTCATTTAAGTCAAATGGACGTTGTTCTTCAAGACTTATTTGAAATGGATCCAGTGGATGTTGAGGAAATGGATCTTAACTGGCAAATGGTTATGGTAGCTTATCGTACTCAAAAGCATGCATATGTCAACAGAAGCTACAAACCTCATGCAAACAAGACTGTTGGATTTGACAAATCTAAGGCCAGATGTTTTAACTGTAATCAGTATGGTCATTTCTCAAGAGAATGTAAAGCTCCAAAGAATTTTAATGACCAAGCGAGTTCAAGCAATCAAGGTCAAGGTCAAAATTCTCAACAATCAACAAGTTATCAAGGCAGAAATCAACGTTTCTTTCAGAAACCATACCAAAGTCTTCCTATGCCTGAATTAAAGGATGAAGGAAAGAAGCCAGAAGACCAAACAAAGGCGTTGGTTGTAAGTGTGAAAGACGGGTATGATTGGAGCGCTTATGCAGAACAATTCACGTCTGATCTTACATCAAGTCTGGCATTGGTATGTGAAGTAGAAGAAGATTGGTCAGAAGAAGGGGATTGTAAAATGATTGAAGATGTGAGTGAAGATTCAGAAGATTATGACTGGAGTGCAAAATCTGATCCTACTGAAGAATCTGAGTCTGAACTTGTGCTGATGGCTACTGCCAGTGAGTCTTCATCATCCACAGAACAACCAAAGGTTAATACTGACCTGCCCCCTAACTATGTTCCATTACCTGCTGATGTCAAGGAAAGGCTATGTTCTGAACAGTGCATTCAACAAGTAGAACATTATCGGACTCATTCATTTAAAATCGGTGACAAATTAAGCAAACATGAGAAAATTCATGAACAACTTAAAATTGATCACAAAATTGCTGATGAGAAGATTTTGTCACTTAAAGAATCTTGGAACAAAACCTTAAAGGAACTGGAATTGATAACCAAACAACTTGAAGAAATGACAAAGAACTTTGAACAAGAAAAAGTCGCACATGCTGTCACTCAAGTTGAACTAACAAAGGTTAAAAGCTGTAAAACCATGGTTAAACAACTCATCAAAGAAAGAGGTAATAAAACCAAAACCGGGTTGGGTTTTACACATGAACCGATGCCAAATTCAATCACTCAAACCTTACCGGAAAACTTTAATGAATTTGATCATTCACCTGAAAATGAACGAAAATTTAAAGAAATTCAAAGAAGTAAATCCGAGTCTGAAGGATCTGAAGTGTTGATTGAAAGTTTGAGAGAAGAAGATGGAATGACAACTGAAGCTGATGATGAAGCAAGCAACAAATCTGAAAACAAAGTTGAGCCTGTTCTAATCCAACTTGTTGAATATCCAAAGCTTAATCCTGAACCAGAAACACCGGTGAAGGAAGAAGGTGAATTTTCAGGGTACAATGATCCTGAGTACATCAAGTGGAAGAAGGAACAAAAGGCGCAAGTTGCTGCTCAGTTGGTTAAAAAGCCAGAAGTGAAAAAGGCTGAAGTTTCGAGTGTTAAGAAGCAAAAATCGAAAACAATGAACAATCAATCTGAAACGAAACAGTCAAAAGGCAAAAATGTCTTAAAATCGAATGATAACACAAAAGTTCAAAGTGTTAAAACTGACAAAGTTAAACCTGTCAAGAAAGTGTCAAAAGAAAAGAAAATCAAGTTTGTGTCTGCAGGAACGTTTGATTTGAACGGATCTTATGGTAAACCAATCAATTCTCCAATCAAATCTAACTCTGGTCTGAAAACAGGTTCAGGTCCTAAGTCTTCCGCTGTCAATGAAAAGAGAATTGAAAACAAAAAGGTGACCAAACAGAACAATTTAAAATCGAACCAAAGTCCCATGCAATCAAAAGCACAAACAATGACTCCACAAAAGAATGTTAATCTAAAACCGAACAACTATGATAATGAATCACGTTTTGGTTCAACATCTAGAGTTAACAATCGGCTCTTTAGGATTAGCAAGAAATATTGTGAAATTTGTGATAGATATAATCATGCAACTGCTGAATGTTTCTTTAACAGGTACTGCAGCTTCTGTGATAAAAGAAATCATTCTTCAGAAGAATGTTATTTTAACAAATTTTGTGATATTTGTGAGAGAAGAAACCATGACACAAAGGATTGTTTCTTTCGATCAAACTCGACTAGAGAAATGACTCCATATTCAAATTTTCAAAGAAATAATACATATGGTTTTCAAAATATGAGTCAAAGTCATTCTCCGGTTTTGAGAAACTTCAATCGAAACAATTCTGTTTCTAACTTTTCAAGGAATGTGCAGGTTAACAGTTTTAAACCAAGAGCTTTAATGGTTAAAAATCAAAAGTTTGAAAATAACCTTGATCCTAAGCTAGAGGAGAGGTTTATTGCTTTGAGGAGAAAGCAATCATTGAACGCCAATGGGCGAAGTTATCAGCATCAAAATCTTTTAAACAAAACAAATTTTCAAAATGTTCAATACCAACAAGTTACTATTGCAGATAGATTCGGAAAACCCAAGACCGTGTGGGCCTGGGTTGACCAAACTAACTGAATGTTCTTGTTGAAATGCAGGTACGCCCAAGAAGACCTATCAACTCGTGGTTCGTTGATAGTGGGTGTAGCCGGCACATGACAGGCAACCATGCCTTGCTTCAAGACTTTAAGTTGAAAAATGGTACTCATGTAGCGTTTGGAGGTGATGCGGGTGGAAAGATAACAGGAGAAGGAACAGTATCCAATGGGATCATTAGTTTTGATAAAGTCAACTACTGTGCACAGTTGAACTTTAACTTACTAAGTGTCTCCCAAATTTGTGATAAATCTTATTCGACTTTATTTGATGATTCTTTCTGTTATATTCTTAAACCAGGTTTCAAGATTGACAATGAGTGGGTAGTGGTTAAAGCTCCTAGAGATCGCGATGTATACAAGTTGGATATGTCGCAGATTGACGCTGATACCGAAACAACCTGTCTCATTGCCCATGCTTCAAATGATGAGAGTCAGCTTTGGCATAGACGGCTGGGCCACTCCAACTTCAGAAACATGAACCGTTTGGTAACTGGAAATCACGCTGTGGGAATCCCATCGAAGAAATTCTCCACAACTGATCTCTGTCCAGCATGTTTGAAGGGCAAACAGCATCGGATGTCTTTTAAGTCCAAGCTCGAGAACTCCATTTCAAAACCTTTGCAGATGCTACATATGGATCTTTTTGGACCGACAAATGTTCAAAGCATCGGCAGAAAATCTTATTGTTTAGTTATCATAGATGACTTCACTAGATTTTCATGGGTTTATTTTTTGCATGCGAAATCTGAAACAGCTGAATTATTGAAAGAATTTATCATTAAAATTGAAAATCAATTGGAATGCAAAGTTAAAACTTTAAGAAGTGATAATGGAACTGAATTTAAGAATGCTAATGTTGATTTATTTTGTGCAGAAAAGGGGATTGCTCGTCAGTATAGTGCTCCAAGAACGCCTCAGCAAAATGGGGTTGCGGAACGGAAAAACCGGACACTAATTGAAGCTGCAAGATCCATGCTCGCAGATGCCAAAATCCCTATCACCTTTTGGGATGAAGCTATTGCCACTGCGTGTTTTGTACAAAATAGAACATTATTAGTTCAAGATAAACAGAAAACTTCTTATGAGTTGTTGTTTGGAAGAAAACCAAATATTTCTTACTTGAAAGCATTTGGTTGTCCAGTTTCGATTCTTAATCTAAATGAACATCTCGGGAAGTTTGAGTTAAAATCTGACGATGGATTTTTTCTAGGATATTCGTCTGTTTCTAAAGCTTATCGGGTTTTTAATAGCAAAACAAATACTGTTATTGAAACTTTCAACGTCAAGTTTTTAGAAAATTCGTTTCCGTTAGTGGCTCATGGTCCCGAATGGTTATTTGATTTGGATTCGTTATCTAGATCTTTCAGTTCTAACTTATTTGATTTTTCAGGAAACGCAAGGAATGAATCAGGTGACTTAGGAAGCTTTAGTGACGATTCTGATAATGACGAAGATGGAAATCTCAACTCTGAATATCCATTTATGTCTTTTCACAATCCTGATCATGTCAAATCTAGTCAAGCTCCGGGTCCTTCTGGTTCGCAAGAAGATCAAGAATCAAACAATCATGAAGAAAATGTGAATTCGCAAATGTCTCCTAATGATGGTGGATCCGTTCAAAATCAACCATCATCGGATCCGAATGCTGAAGTTATTCCAGAGTCTTTTGATTACTTCATCAATTCACCGGATCAAGTCCCGAATTTCACACCGCATACTTCTTCCATACTTCAAGATCTACCAAATCTGAATACTTCTAATCTAGAGACTCAAGTGCAAGGAGGTGATATTCCTATTCATCGAATTCACAAGAAACATCCTGTCTCTCAGATTATTGGGCCGTTGAATCAGAGAACTACAAGAAGTCAGACAGAGCAAGCAAATGTTTGTCTTTACTCGTGTTTTCTATCTCAAGTGGTGCCAAAGAATATTTCAGAGGCGTTGCAAGACAACAGTTGGATTGAAGCCATGCAAGAGGAATTGCTTCAGTTTCGCAAACAGGAAGTTTGGAAACTTGTGGACTTACCTGAAGGAGAGAATGCGATAGGTACAAGATGGTTGTACAAAAACAAGCCAGACGAACGTGGCATTGTTGTGAGAAACAAAGCAAGACTGATTGCACAGGGATACACTCAGGAAGAAGGCATTGATTATGAAGAGGTGTTTGCTCCGGTCGCAAGACTTGAAGCCATACGCGTTTTTCTTGCATATGCGTCTTTCATGAAGTTCAAGGTATTCCAAATGGACGTCAAAGGTGCTTTCTTGTATGGACCTATTACAGATGATGTCTATGTCAGACAACCCCCGGGTTTCGAAGATCCTGACTATCCACATCGGGTATACAAGTTGAGCAAAGCTCTTTACGGTCTACATCAAGCTCCAAGAATCTGGTATGAGACACTATCCAAGCATTTACTAGAACACGGATTCACAAGAGGTCAGATTGATCCAACTTTGTTTATGAAGAGGGAGAATGATGATTTATTGTGTGTTCAAGTTTATGTGGACGATATTATCTTCGGTTCAACCAGTGAGTCCATGTGCAAAGAATTTGAAGAAATCATGAAGTCAAGATTTCAGATGAGTTCGATGGGGGAGATTAATTTCTTTCTGGGATTACAAGTGAAACAGTCTGCTGACGGAATTTTTATCAACCAATCAAAATTTGTTGAGAAGTTGCTGAAGAAGTTCAAGATGCAAGATTGTCAGACAATCCGAACTCCTTCTGATGTAAATTGCAAGATACAACCTGATCCAAAGGGCAAAGCAGTTGATCAGACACTATACAGATCAATGATCGGTTCTCTGATGTATCTTACTGCATCAAGACCAGACATCATGTACGCTGTGTGTGTATGCGCCAGATACCAGTCAGATCCAAAAGAGTCGCATCTAGTTGCTGTGAAGCGTATATTCAGATATCTCAAAGGGAAACCAAATCTTGGGTTATGGTATCCTTATGAAGGAAATTTTGAACTATATAGCTATTCTGACAGTGATTTTGGTGGTTGTGCTCTTGACAGGAAATCGACTACTGGTGGTTGTCAATTTTTGGGTCCAAGGCTTGTCTCTTGGCAATGCAAGAAGCAAACCAATGTTTCTGTATCCACAGCTGAAGCAGAGTATATCGCTGCATCTGCAGGATGTTCTCAGGTTTTATGGTTACAAAATCAGTTGCTGGACTACGGGTTTAACTTCTTAAAAACTCCTATTTACATAGACAATACTGCTGCTATGTTTATAACTGCTAATCCTGTTCAACATTCTAAAACCAAGCACATCGAAATTAGATATCATTTTTTAAGAGATAACTCTGAAAAGGGTTTAATAATTTTGATTAAAGTTCATACCGACAAACAACTGGCAGATCTTTTCACAAAATCATTCTTGTCAGGACGGTTTGAATTTTTAATTCAATCCATAGGATTAATCAATCATGATTGATTCTATTTTTCGAAAAACAAATGAAAAATCAGAAAATATAAAAGCCAAAAATATAATAAGTTGATGTTATGTTTTGATTCCTTTGCTTTTAATTTATGTTTTGCATTGTGTGTGTGCATGAAAAAGAAAAACAAATACAAAATATAAAATCAAAAAGAAAAGAAAATATCATGTCATAAGAATCTATATTGCAAAAAGTGAGAAATGATAGATACACTAGACATTATTTGTTACATCATTTTTAATAAAGACTGATGAATGTTAATTGATGTGCTAGACAGCTCAGGCAATTAGACTGAACAAGTAAGTTGATTGTTGACAAACATAAACTTAATGATCTTTGTGTTAAGTTCCATTGTTATACATGTCTAGATATATATCTTTTGAAACATTGCTTGTGATGATAGTTGTGCATGATCGGGTAACGATGCAGTGTATTCAGTGTGATGAACCGCATCGTGAGCTTCTTTGTTGTGGTACCCACAGACCTGAAGTCTCACACGAAATCTCTTTTGAGTTTCAAGATGCAGCAAAAGATTCCAAAATGGAACAAAAAGAGTCCCAAATGTGGACCGACACCAAACAAAAATTCCAAAATGGAATTTAGAAGATTCCCAAGGGGAACGATAGGAAAGAAAAATTCCCAAAGATGGAATTAAAAAGAAGTCCCAAAGTGGACCAAATCCGAATAGAACCCAGATTCCACACTGTGTATGACTGTAAGTAACCAGGTTCTGTGCAATATGCATTCAGGTAGTGATTGATAAGGAAATATGTTGACATATGTATACATGTGGGTCACATAAGTCATTCTAATCGTACCTTAAATATCATCATGATACTGAAAAAGTAAGTGTGTCAATTCGAGCTAATTGGTATGTTTTCATATCATCACTCAATCAAGCATAAGTCAAATGTCTATTCAAAACTTCCAAAACATGTTCAAGTAATGTGTGGTATGATCTCACTGCGATATTTTGATTCATTTGCATTGCATATGTATTTACTTTAATGTGTGTGCTTTGTGTGTGCAGGCATTTGGAATCATTATTGACACATCAACATCCTTGTTAAACTTAAAAATTTCAAGAAATTTCAAGTTTAGGGGGAGAATAAAAGTTAAGAAAAATATCTACAAAAAAAATCCAAAAATATTTTGTTTTGAATAAGTGTGTTTTGAATGAACAAGATTATAAGTTATGAAAAGCAAAGGTATTGGATGTGTTAAAAACAAACCCAAGGTCTCGTAATTTGTTTTTTAAGAAATTGCTTCGGGATATAGAAAAATTGGTTGTGCAAAAACATTTTTTTGTAAAAGAAAAAAAAATTGACTCTTAATTGAAAAAGTAATTTGTTGCAATGTTTAATGTTGTTTGATAATTAATGTGACAAACATTCTTTTTAAGGATAACTTGTCTAATTAATATGTCGGAGAATGTTGCAGGTGCAATAAATGACCGTTGAAAAAAACAACAGACGAGAAAAGTGAAGAAAATTGCTAAGTGTTGTAGCCGGGTAAAGATATCAGATACAACTGTACAGCCGGGTAAAGAACTGTTCAGCCGGGTAAAGTTGTAAGTCTGATACTTGCCGGGTGATTGAGGAAATAGGTGAAGATGTTATGACCACTGTACAGCCGGGCAATGATCATGTCAAATACAGCCGGGTGAAGGTCATAAATATCTTGCCGGGTGACTAGTGTATACTATACAGCCGGGTAATGAAGAAGTCTTGTTGCCGTGTAAAGGTATGACACTATGTTGCCGGGTAATGAAGAAGTGTGTTGCCGTGTGAAGAAGGATGTCTTGTGAAGAAGAAGGTTGCCGTGTAAAGAAGAAAGCAAGCCGGATGAAGAAGGATAGCAACTGTGTTGCCGGGTGATGAAGAAAAGTTGCCGGGTGATGTTTTGATCACAACTATTCTGCCGGGTGATGAATAAAATCCATCAGGTGTAGTTGTTCCTTAAACCCTTACCCGTCACTACAGTGACTTACCCGTATCTACAGTGCTTGACCCGTCAAGTGATTTTCACATGATTGGTGACTTGTTTTATGTACTTGACCCGTAACTACAGTACATGACCCGTCACTACAGTACTTGACCCGGCAAGGTTATTGGGCCTAATTTGCTTTTGTTGACCCGGCACTTAAAGGTTGACCTAAAAATTTTTGACGATACAAATACCGCCTCTTCACAAACACTTATCATTTCACACACTCACTTTCACCAAACACTCTGAACTTCAAAATCGCCATTGTTATCATAGTCAATCTGTTGCTCTATAACAAGATTAATAGATTGATTAAGGTAGAGATTATGTGTTTTTGACCTAAATCGACCTGCAAATCAACTGTTAAAAGGAAAAACGATGATGAACAGTGTTTTGAACTTGAATCGACACTTCGATTTTTAGCGTTAAAACTTAAATCGAATGTTGTTTTAGGGTTAAAATCTGTCGATCATCAACATTCAATCATTCATTTGCACTAAAACACCTTAAAATCGACTGAACAAGTGAAATGTGCTTAACTGTTAAAAATCGCCATTGATGAACTTTGAAGCTTTTAAAAGTTAAACATCAAAACGATGAAATGACTGTTCTAAAAGTGATTAAACCTGATAAAACTGAATCAAAACATGTTAAACTCTTCATCATAAAATTTATCAAAATTTTTGCTTAAGTGAGTAACTGTTAAAAGCCTAAACATGATATATAATCTTTAAAATTCAATGTTGTTTGATTAAAATGATGAAAATCAGGTTATTAGAACAATTTAGGATTTAAAATGATTGTGTTAATGTTTTGCTTTCTAACTTTTAGTTGAACACTTGTTAAAATGATGAAACTAATGTATTTGTCTTGTTTTGTGTTTGTTTGTGTTTTAACAGATGGAGAATCTTAAATTTGAGCCTAAACATAATCTGGTAGCATGTTTAGATGAGTCACTTCCAGAGACAGAGGGCTATAGAGATATGATTCAGTTTATCAAGAGGACGAAGTATGTATATGCTATATGTGCCAAACCGGTCATATATGCAAGGCTGATTAAGAGTTTCTGGAGATCAGCAGAGGTTGTGAGGAATGAGAATGGTGAAGTTATGATTAGAGGACATATCACAAGGGATTGGGTACTAAATGTGACTGAAGATGCCATTAGACAAGCTCTGAGGATAGATGAGGATGAGGTTGGCATGATAGATGAGCTGACTATGGAAGAATGCAAAACTTGTTTTGTAAACATGGGTCATCCACCTGTGTTTCCAAAATCACAGTTTTTCAGAGCTAAATTGGGGAAGAAGTATAAGCTGCTGTGTTATGTTGTGCAGCAATGCATGTCTAGAAGGAGTGCTGGGTTTGACAATTTTCCTTCAGACATTGCATCACCAATAGTGGCTATTGCAGAAAACAAACCGTTCAACATGTCAAGGTGGATTATGAATGGCTTTGTTTTCAATTTGGTGAAGGGAAAGAGATTTAAGTTCCTCATGTACCCGAGGTTCTTACAGCTGATGATAAACATTGCTTATCCTATCATCAGATCTGAGGGTTATGCTGGAGGGATGCTGTATACTGAGGACATGAACGATCTCTCTTACAAAAAGATGAGTATCGGGAATGTGCCTGATGTTGAGCTGTTTGATTATATGAGAGATATAATCAACAATGAAGAAGATGTGGATGGAGTTTATTATCACATATCTCATGGTGAGATTGTGAATCCACTGGATTTAGTGGATGAGGTGCCGGATGATTTATTGGATGATGACGAGTACTTTGCTCGTCATCCAGAAGATGAAGAAGGTAATGATGGTACTGATGATGATGATGAAGGTAATGATGATGATGGTAATGATGCTGAATCTGAATCTGATTCAGAGGAGGCTGAACCAATGAAGACTGAGATAGAGGTTGTTGAGTCTGTGGTTGTAGAAGAACCTGCTGAGGTTGCTTCTGGGATTGAGGAGGTTGCTGTTGAGAAAGATATTTCGGTACAGTATGTCAGAAAGAAGAAGAAAGCTGTAGAAAAGCCTGAGGAGATTGATGTGCTACAGATTGCTGAGACAGTAATGGCCGAAGCTGAATCTATTGCACAGATAGAGGAAGTGGATGCTGGCATTACTGATCCCATTACTGATGATGTTCACACCGCTTTACCACAAACTGTTGAAGATATTGGACAAGGTTTGGAGTCTTCACCAAACGTTGAGCCAAGTGTTGATGAGATATATGAAGAAAAGGAGAAACGGATTGCAGAGTTGGAAGAAATTGTTGAAAATTTGATCAAGGCGAATGATTTGTTAAAAGCT
Source organism: Tagetes erecta (assembly GCA_030867185.1). Taxonomy (NCBI): domain Eukaryota; kingdom Viridiplantae; phylum Streptophyta; class Magnoliopsida; order Asterales; family Asteraceae; genus Tagetes; species Tagetes erecta. The sequence goes on along the minus strand of CM061493.1, from coordinate 28,650,163 downwards.
TCCAATGAACGTAAGAAGAAAAGGTTTGATGAGTATTGGGATATTCACAAGCAGAATTTGGAAATATTCAAGAAGTTAGATGAAGATCATGTGAATCTAGTTGATGAACATAGGAAGCTAAAAGATGATCATGAGAAGCTGAAGGAGGAATATGAAAACCTGAAGTATGACTATACTGAGGTTAAGGCTGAGTGTAACACTTTGGAGGCTGAGAAAGAAATGCTTGAGAAGGAATTGGAGGAAATGAGACCAAAGACGGCTGGCTCGTCTTCAGACAAAGATTTTTCTGATAATATAGTTGAAGTGACTGAAGCTGAAGTGCCAAAAGTTTACTTAACTAGAGCTCGAGGTGTGGCGAATGCTGGAATCTTGGTTGAATCACCAATTATTATTCCCGATGAAGCTGGTGCTGAAACTGTCAAGATGGACAAGGCTGAGGGAAAGAGAAAGATAGATGCCATTCCAGAGTTATTCGGTGATGAAGAAAGTTCTAAAAGGGCAAAGATTGATAAACCAGTACAGATTGAGCCGATTCAATCTGTAGCTGTGGCTGATATTGAGAAAGTTGCTGAGATTGAGACTATGTCTGAAGCTGAAACAGAAGTATTTGAAGCAGCTGATAGTGAGAAAGATGTTAACTCTGGAGATACAGTTCAGTTTGAGCCGATTCAAGCTGAAACTGTTGAAGTTGAAAGTGCGCCTATCAATGTATCTGAAGTTGCTAGTCAATTTGAGCCGATTCAAACTGACGAAGCACCCATGATTGAAGCTTTAGATGATTTAGATATTGATTGGACTGAGTCTGAGGATGAAGCTGAGCCAGAGCCAGTACAGAATACTGTTGAAGAAGTACCAGATGATTTGGATCAGAGGTTTGCCTATCTTGAAAGAATGAAGTACAATTCTGTGTTTTTGAATGGATTGACGGTGACTCAGATTAATGAAGAATACGAGAAGTGTATGATTCATCAAGATAAAGTTGAAGCAGATAAGAAGGAGATTGTGACTGAAATGGGCGAATGGAATCCATTGCAAGAAAGTTTGAATATAGATGACTTACCTCCGACTGAACTTTATCACCAAAATCCAGATGAAATGACGGCTTATGAGATGCGAAGTTGGTTAAGTTCGAGGAACTATCCGTATAAAACTTTGCAGAGGTTGAAGTCTGAATCTTTGAGGAGGATAGTGGTCAGCTTCATGAAAACAGAAAAGATGTACAACAGAATGTTTTACTTGGATTATAACAATCCACAGTACTTCGAGTTGACCAAAAGATTCAAGGTGTTAGGACCAAAGGAAATTCCAGTTATAGCTTTACCTGAAGATGCTCACAAGAAAAGACACGAATTAATGGATATGTTTCCTAGCGAAGTCAAATCTTACAACATTCCAATGGAGGTGCGTGAGACTTGGCATAAGGCTGCAACACCAGGTGATGTGGTGAGATCGTTGATGAGTAAAGGACAATCAATTGCTGAATTGTTGGATTCAATGATTGTGCCTGAGAAAAATAAGAAGGTAAAGATAATCGCGTGGAAATATGATGAAGTGTTTGATGCGTTTATGATCAAGAGGGTAAATGGTTTATGTGACGTTTATCATTACTACTCTAGCATCTTCAAATTGGAAGTTCAGGATCTAAAAGAGCTGCACAAGCTGAAGTTAATTAATCACACGCATGCTGAGCGTGGTGATAAATGCGTGTTACTTCTTGATGCTGGAATGAGTAGAACAGCAAAGTTTCTGGACTTTAGAGGTCAACAAGAAGATACTGCATATGTGCAAGCCAAGAAACAAAGAAAGAAGAAAAGATTGGTGGTGACCGAGGATATGTACTTAGAAGAATTCTCGGACGAGTATTTTGACAAGATTACTGATCCTGGATTGAAGGTGATTGATGGTAGTCAGACAACGAAGCCTATACTCAGAGTTTTCTACAATCAAGAAACATTTGAACTAAAGCTTGTTAGAAACTTGGAGGACTGGGATAAAGACATGATCACACTCTTTAGTACTTTTGAGCTAAAGCTGCTACATCCTTCATACATTGATTATTTGAGAAGCATTAGAATGGAGAAGTGCAAGGATAAGCTGGCTGAAGCTGACAGAAAATTATTCGTAGTGATGATTGAAGTTATTGCTGCTGCTTCGGAGAAGATTCGAGTCAGAAAAGCTTTGCTAAACTCTAATCTTGTGATGATGGATTTACCAAAGATAGAGTACATGAGGATATCCAGAAAAGGAACATTGGAAGTGAAAGTCGAAGGTCAAGAAATGCCGTTTGAGTTTTATGCTAATATCGATTTTGCAGGTTTAAATCTGGATTCGCTTAGACGCATGAATGCTCTACGAATTCTGACGAATGAATCCAAGCCTCGACAAGCTAAGATTGCTGAGAAGTTCAAATCTTGTATTGAAGAAGCTCTGAAAGAAAAAGAAGAATATAAAGGCCGAGAATTGCTGGATGTGAAAGAGGAACCTGAAGATTGATGCTGATAAACGAAGAAAAAGATTGAAGTTTTTGAAGATCCAAAGATAAATCTTAGGGGGAGTACTGTTAGGGTTATTTCCTGTTAAGATTTACTTTGTATTTTTGTTATTGTATATGTTTGTATAGTTTAGGGTTTATTATGTATTTTCCTTAAACTTGCATTTTGTTTGATATAGGCATGTAGTGTGCGTGTGTTAGGAGAGAGCGACTTTTACACTGTTAGAGAGAGAATTAACTGTGTGTAATTTGTTTCTCCTGCACTTTTGTACTACGAATTGCTTGATCATCAAATACAAAGAGAATTTATGAGTATGAATTGTGTTTGTGATTGAATCGTTTGTTTGTACTTGTTGTTCTGATCATTTGAGTGATATTATCGATCCAATTGAACCTATCAACAACACGTTACAACACCATACGAAACCTTAAAACTCCATAATAAACCTAATGAATTCGTCCTAGTCCTTTGAACGTCATACGGCAACTTAACGCATCGTACGACTTTTTATCCCATATTAGCACCTTGAAAAGCACGTTAGTATAATGTACGACACCTTACAACTCCTAACAACACCTTACAACACCGTATGAAACCTTAAAACTCCATAATAAACCTAATGAATTCGTCCGAGTCCTTTGAATGTCATAAGGCAACTTAACGCATCGTACGTCTTTTTATCCCATATTAACACCTTGAAAAGCACGTTAGTGTAATGTACGACGCCTTACAACTCCTAACAACACCTTTCAACACCGTACGAAACCTTAAAACTCCATAATAAACCTAATAAATTCGTCTGAGTCCTTTAACATCGTACGACAACTTAGGTAATCTTATGATTCTATATGCACATTAGTACCTTGAAAAGCATGTTAGTATAATTAGGACGCCTTACAATTCCCAACAACACCTTAAAACACCGTACGAAACCTTAAAACTTCATAATAAACCTAATGAAATGCTCGAAGTCCTTTCAACATCGTACGGCAACTCAAGACATGTTAAGACTCTGTATGCGACATTAGCTACATGAAAAGCACATTAGAATAATGTAGGACGCGTTACAACTCCTAAGAACACCTTACATCACAGTACGAAATTTTAAAACTCTATAAGAAACCTAATGAATTCGTCCGAGTCCTTTGAACGTCATACGGCAACTTAACGCATCGTACGACTTTTTATCCCATGTTAGCACCTTGAAAAGCACGTTAGTATAATGTACGACGCCTTACAACTTTTAACGACACCTTACAACACCATACGAAACCTTCAAACTCCATAATAAACCTAATGAATTCGTCTGAGTCCATTGAATGTCATACGGAAACTTAACGCATCATACGACTTTTTATCCCATATTAGCACCTTGAAAAGCACGTCGGTATAATGTACGACGGCTTACAACTCCTAACAACCCCTTACAACACCGTATGAAACCTTAAAACTCCACAATAAACCTAATGAATTCGTCTGAGTCCTTTGAATGTCATACGGCAACTTAACGCATCAAACGACATGTTATCCCATATTAGGACCTTGAAAAGCACGTTAGTATAATGTACGACGCCTTACAACTCCTATCAACACCTTACAACACCGTATGAAACCTTAAAACTCCATAATAAACCTACTGAATTCGTCCTAGTCCTTTGAACGTCATACGGCAACTTAACGCATCGTACGAATTTTTACCCCGTATTAGCACCTTGAAAAGCACGTTAGTATAATGTCCGACGCCTTACAACTCCTAACAACACCTTACTACACCGTACGAAACCTTAAAACTCCATAATAAACCTAATGAATTCGTCTGAGTCCTTTGAACATCGTACGACAACTTAGGACATCTTATGACTCTATATACACATTAGCACCTTAAAAAGCATGTTAGTATAATTAGGACGCCTCACAATTCCTAACAACACCTTAAAACACCGTACGAAACCTTAAAAATTCATAATAAACCTAATGAAATCGTCGAAGTCCTATGAAAATTGTACGACAACTCAAGACATGTTAAGACTCTGTATGCGACATTAGCTACATGAAGAGCACGTTAGAATATTGTAGGATGCGTTACAACTCCTAAGAACACCTTACATCACCGTACGAAACTTTAAAACTCTATAATAAACCAAACGAATTCGTCCGAGTCCTTTGAACGTCATACAGCAACGTAATGAATCTTACGACTCTTTATCCCATATTAGCACCTTGAAAAGCATGTTAGTATAATGCATGACGCCTTACAACTCCTAACAACACGTTACAACACCATACGAAACCTTAAAACTCCATAATAAACCTAATGAATTCGTCCTAGTCCTTTGAACGTCATACTGCAACTTAACGCATCGTACGACTTTTTATCCCATATTAGCACCTTGAAAAGCACGTTAGTATAATGTCCGACGCCTTACAACTCCTAACAACACCTTACTACACCGTACGAAACCTTAAAACTCCATAATAAACCTAATGAATTCGTCTGAGTCCTTTGAACATCGTACGACAACTTAGGACATCTTATGACTCTATATACACATTAGCACCTTAAAAAGCATGTTAGTATAATTAGGACGCCTCACAATTCCTAACAACACCTTAAAACACCGTACGAAACCTTAAAAATTCATAATAAACCTAATGAAATCGTCGAAGTCCTATGAAAATTGTACGACAACTCAAGACATGTTAAGACTCTGTATGCGACATTAGCTACATGAAGAGCACGTTAGAATATTGTAGGATGCGTTACAACTCCTAAGAACACCTTACATCACCGTACGAAACTTTAAAACTCTATAATAAACCAAACGAATTCGTCCGAGTCCTTTGAACGTCATACAGCAACGTAATGAATCTTACGACTCTTTATCCCATATTAGCACCTTGAAAAGCATGTTAGTATAATGCATGACGCCTTACAACTCCTAACAACACGTTACAACACCATACGAAACCTTAAAACTCCATAATAAACCTAATGAATTCGTCCTAGTCCTTTGAACGTCATACTGCAACTTAACGCATCGTACGACTTTTTATCCCATATTAGCACCTTGAAAAGCACGTTAGTATAATGTACGACACCTTACAACTCCTAACAACACCTTACAACACCGTATGAAACCTTAAAACTCCATAATAAACCTAATGAATTCGTCCGAGTCCTTTGAACGTCATAAGGCAACTTAACGCATCGTACGTCTTTTTATCCCATATTAACACCTTGAAAAGCACGTTAGTGTAATGTACGACGCCTTACAACACCTAACAACACCTTTCAACACCGTACGAAACCTTAAAACTCCATAATAAACCTAATAAATTCGTCTGAGTCCTTTAACATCGTACGACAACTTAGGTAATCTTATGATTCTATATGCAAATTAGTACCTTGAAAAGCATGTTAGTATAATTAGGACGCCTTACAATTCCCAACAACACCTTAAAACACCGTACGAAACCTTAAAACTTCATAATAAACCTAATGAAATGCTCGAAGTCCTTTCAACATCGTACGGCAACTCAAGACATGTTAAGACTCTGTATGCGACATTAGCTACATGAAAAGCACATTAGAATAATGTAGGACGCGTTACAACTCCTAAGAACACCTTACATCACAGTACGAAATTTTAAAACTCTATAAGAAACCTAATGAATTCGTCCGAGTCCTTTGAACGTCATACGGCAACTTAACGCATCGTACGACTTTTTATCCCATGTTAGCACCTTGAAAAGCACGTTAGTATAATGTACGACGCCTTACAACTTTTAACGACACCTTACAACACCATACGAAACCTTCAAACTCCATAATAAACCTAATGAATTCGTCTGAGTCCATTGAATGTCATACGGAAACTTAACGCATCATACGACTTTTTATCCCATATTAGCACCTTGAAAAGCACGTCGGTATAATGTACGACGGCTTACAACTCCTAACAACCCCTTACAACACCGTATGAAACCTTAAAACTCCACAATAAACCTAATGAATTCGTCTGAGTCCTTTGAATGTCATACGGCATCTTAACGCATCAAACGACATTTTATCCCATATTAGGACCTTGAAAAGCACGTTAGTATAATGTACGACGCCTTACAACTCCTATCAACACCTTACAACACCGTATGAAACCTTAAAACTCCATAATAAACCTACTGAATTCGTCCTAGTTCTTTGAACGTCATACGGCAACTTAACGCATCGTACGAATTTTTACCCCGTATTAGCACCTTGAAAAGCACGTTAGTATAATGTCCGACGCCTTACAACTCCTAACAACACCTTACTACACCGTACGAAACCTTAAAACTCCATAATAAACCTAATAAATTCGTCTGAGTCCTTTAACATCGTACGACAACTTAGGTAATCTTATGACTCTATATGCACATTAGTACCTTGAAAAGCATGTTAGTATAATTAGGACGCCTTACAATTCCCAACAACACCTTAAAACACCATACGAAACCTTAAAACTTCATAATAAACCTAATGAAATGCTCGAAGTCCTTTGAACATCGTACGACAACTCAAGACATGTTAAGACTCTGTATGCGACATTAGCTACATGAAAAGCACGTTAGAATAATGTAGGACGTGTTACAACTCCTAAGAACACCTTACATCACAGTACGAAATTTTAAAACTCTATAATGAACCTAATGAATTCGTCCGAGTCCTTTGAACGTCATACGGCAACTTAACGCATCGTACGACTTTTTATCCCATGTTAGCACCTTGAAAAGCACGTTAGTATAATGTACGACGCCTTACAACGTTTAACGACACCTTACAACACCATACGAAACCTTCAAACTCCATAATAAACCTAATGAACTCGTCTGAGTCCATTTAACGTCATACGGCAACTTAACGCATCAAACGACATTTTATCTCATATTAGCACCTTGAAAAGCACGTTAGTATAATGTACGACGCCTTACAACTCCTAACAACACCTTACAACACCGTATGAAACCTTAAAACTCCATAATAAACCTACTGAATTCGTCCTAGTCCTTTGAACGTCATACGGCAACTTAACGCATCGTACGAATTTTTATCCCGTATTAGTACCTTGAAAAGCACGTTAGTATAATGTCCGACGCCTTACAACTCCTAACAACACCTTACTACACCGTACGAAACCTTAAAACTCCATAATAAACCTAATGAATTCGTCTGAGTCCTTTGAACATCGTACGACAACTTAGGACATCTTATGACTCTATATACACATTAGCACCTTAAAAAGCATGTTAGTATAATTAGGACGCCTCACAATTCCTAACAACACCTTAAAACACCGTACGAAACCTTAAAAATTCATAATAAATCTAATGAAATCGTCGAAGTCCTATGAAAATCGTACGACAACTCAAGACATGTTAAGACTCTGTATGCGACATTAGCTACATGAAAAGCACGTTAGAATAATGTAGGATGCGTTACAACTCCTAAGAACACCTTACATCACCGTACGAAACTTTAAAACTCTATAATAAACCAAATGAATTCGTCCGAGTCCTTTGAACGTCATACGGCAACGTAATGAATCTTACGACTCTTTATCCCATATTAGCACCTTGAAAAGCATGTTAGTATAATGTATGACGCCTTACAACTCCTAACAACACGTTACAACACCATACGAAACCTTAAAACCCCATAATAAACCTAATGAATTCGTCCTAGTCCTTTGAACGTCATACGGCAACTTAATGCATCGTACGACTTTTTATCCCATATTAGCACCTTGAAAAGCACGTTAGTGTAACGTACGACGCCTTACAATTCCTAACAACACCTTAAAACACCGTACGAAACCTTAAAAATTCATAATAAACCTAATGAAATCATCGAAGTCCTATGAAAATCGTACGACAACTCAAGACATGTTAAGACTCTGTATGCGACATTAGCTACATGAAGAGCACGTTAGAATAATGTAGGATGCGTTACAACTCCTAAGAACACCTTACATCACCGTACGAAACTTTAAAACTCTATAATAAACCAAATGAATTCGTCCGAGCCCTTTGAACGTCATACGGCAACGTAATGAATCTTACGACTCTTTATCCCATATTAGCACCTTGAAAAGCATGTTAGTATAATGTATGACGCCTTACAACTCCTAACAACACGTTACAACACCATACGAAACCTTAAAACTCCATAATAAACCTAATGAATTCGTCCTAGTCCTTTGAACGTCATACGGCAACTTAACGCATCGTACGACTTTTTATCCCATATTAGCACCTTGAAAAGCACGTTAGTATAATGTACGACACCTTACAACTCCTAACAACACCTTACAACACCGTATGAAACCTTAAAACTCCATAATAAACCTAATGAATTCGTCCGAGTCCTTTGAACGTCATACGGCAACTTAACGCATCGTACGTCTTTTTATCCCATATTAACACCTTGAAAAGCACGTTAGTGTAATGTACGACGCCTTACAACTACTAACGACACCTTTCAACACCGTACGAAACCTTAAAACTCCATAATAAACCTAATAAATCCGTCTGAGTCCTTTAACATCGTACGACAACTTAGGTAATCTTATGACTCTATATGCACATTAGTACCTTGAAAAGCATGTTAGTATAATAAGGACGCCTTACAATTCCCAACAACACCTTAAAACACCGTACGAAACCTTAAAACTTCATAATAAACTTAATGAAATGCTCGAAGTCCTTTGAACATCGTACGGCAACTCAAGACATGTTAAGACTCTCTATGCGACATTAGCTACATGAAAAGCACGTTAGAATAATGTAGGACGCGTTACAACTCCTAAGAACACCTTACATCACAGTACGAAATTTTAAAACTCTATAATGAACCTAATGAATTCGTCCGAGTCCTTTGAATGTCATACGGCAACTTAACGCATCGTACGACTTTTTATCCCATGTTAGCACCTTGAAAAGCACGTTAGTATAATGTACGACGCCTTACAACGTTTAACGACACCTTACAACACCATACGAAACCTTCAAACTCCATAATAAACCTAATGAACTCGTCTGAGTCCATTGAACGTCATACGACAACTTAACGCATCAAACGACATTTTATCCCATATTAGTACCTTGAAAAGCACGCTAGTATAATGTACGACGCCTTACAACTCCTAACAACACTTTACAACACCGTATGAAACCTTAAAACTCCATAATAAACCTACTGAATTCGTCCTAGTCCTTTGAACGTCATACGGCAACTTAACGCATCGTACGAATTTTTATCCCGTATTAGTACCTTGAAAAGCACGTTAGTATAATGTCCGACGCCTTACAACTCCTAACAACACCTTACTACACCGTACGAAACCTTAAAACTCCATAATAAACCTAATGAATTCGTCTGAGTCCTTTGAACATCGTACGACAACTTAGGACATCTTATGACTCTATATACACATTAGCACCTTAAAAAGCATGTTAGTATAATTAGGACGCCTCACAATTCCTAACAACACCTTAAAACACCGTATGAAACCTTAAAAATTCATAATAAACCTAATGAAATCGTCGAAGTCCTATGAAAATCGTACGACAACTCAAGACATGTTAAGACTCTGTATGTGACATTAGCTACATGAAAAGCACGTTAGAAAAATGTAGGATGCGTTACAACTCCTAAGAACACCTTACATCACCGTACGAAACTTTAAAAGTCTATAATAAACCAAATGAATTCGTCCAAGTCCTTTGAACGTCATACGGCAACGTAATGAATCTTACGACTCTTAATCCCATATTAGCACCTTGAAAAGCATGTTAGTATAATGTATGACGCCTTACAACTCCTAACAACACGTTACAACACCATACGAAACCTAAAAACTCCATAATAAACCTAATGAATTCGTCCTAGTCCTTTGAACGTCATACGGCAACTTAACGCATCGTACGACTTTTTATCCCATATTAGCACCTTGAAAAGCACGTTAGTATAATGTACGACACCTTACAACTCCTAACAACACCTTACAACACCGTATGAAACCTTAAAACTCCATAATAAACCTAATGAATTCGTCCTAGTCCTTTGAACGTCATACGGCAACTTAACGCATCGTACGAATTTTTATCCCATATTAACACCTTGAAAAGCACGTTAGTGTAACGTACGACGCCTTACAATTCCTAACAACACCTTAAAACACCGTACGAAACCTTAAAAATTCATAATAAACCTAATGAAATCGTCGAAGTCCTATGAAAATCGTACGACAACTCAAGACATGTTAAGACTCTGTATGCGACATTAGCTAATGAAAAGCACGTTAGAATAATGTAGGATGCGTTACAACTCCTAAGAACACCTTACATCACCGTACGAAACTTTAAAACTCTATAATAAACCAAATGAATTCGTCCGAGTCCTTTGAACGTCATACGGCAACGTAATGAATCTTACGACTCTTTATCCCATATTAGCACCTTGAAAAGCATGTTAGTATAATGTATGACGCCTTACAACTCCTAACAACACGTTACAACACCATACGAAACCTTAAAACTCCATAATAAACCTAATGAATTCGTCCTAGTCCTTTGAACGTCATACGATAACTTAACGCATCGTACGACTTTTTATCCCATATTAGCACGTTGAAAAGCACGTTAGTATAATGTACGACACCTTACAACTCCTAACAACACCTTACAACACCGTATGAAACCTTAAAACTCCATAATAAACCTAATGAATTCGTCCGAGTCCTTTGAACGTCATACGGCAACTTAACGCATCGTACGTCTTTTTATCCCATATTAACACCTTGAAAAGCACGTTAGTGTAATGTACGACGCCTTACAACTACTAACGACACCTTTCAACACCGTACGAAACCTTAAAACTCCACAATAAACCTAATAAATTCGTCTGAGTCCTTTAACATCGTACGACAACTTAGGTAATCTTATGACTCTATATGCACATTAGTACCTTGAAAAGCATGTTAGTATAATTAGGACGCCTTACAATTCCCAACAACACCTTAAAACACCGTACGAAACCTTAAAACTTCATAATAAACCTAATGAAATGCTCGAAGTCCTTTGAACATCGTACGGCAACTCAAGACATGTTAAGACTCTCTATGCGACATTAGCTACATGAAAAGCACGTTAGAATAATGTAGGACGCGTTACAACTCCTAAGAACACCTTACATCACAGTACGAAATTTTAAAACTCTATAATGAACCTAATGAATTCGTCCGAGTCCTTTGAATGTCATACGGCAACTTAACGCATCGTACGACTTTTTATCCCATGTTAGCACCTTGAAAAGCACGTTAGTATAATGTACGACGCCTTACAACGTTTAACGACACCTTACAACACCATACGAAACCTTCAAACTCCATAATAAACCTAATGAACTCGTCTGAGTCCATTGAACGTCATACGGCAACTTAACGCATCAAACGACATTTTATCCCATATTAGCACCTTGAAAAGCATGCTAGTATAATGTACGACGCCTTACAACTCCTAACAACACCTTACAACACCGTACGAAACCTTAAAACTCCATAATAAACCTACTGAATTCGTCCTAGTCCTTTGAACGTCATACGGCAACTTAACGCATCGTACGAATTTTTATCCCGTATTAGTACCTTGAAAAGCACGTTAGTATAATGTCCGACGCCTTACAACTCCTAACAACACCTTACTACACCGTACGAAACCTTAAAACTCCATAATAAACCTAATGAATTCGTCTGAGTCCTTTGAACATCGTACGACAACTTAGGACATCTTATGACTCTATATACACATTAGCACCTTAAAAAGCATGTTAGTATAATTAGGACGCCTCACAATTCCTAACAACACCTTAAAACACCGTATGAAACCTTAAAAATTCATAATAAACCTAATGAAATCGTCGAAGTCCTATGAAAATCGTACGACAACTCAAGACATGTTAAGACTCTGTATGCGACATTAGCTACATGAAAAGGACGTTAGAATAATGTAGGATGCGTTACAACTCCTAAGAACACCTTACATCACCGTACGAAACTTTAAAACTCTATAATAAACCAAATGAATTCGTCCAAGTCCTTTGAACGTCATACGGCAACGTAATGAATCTTACGACTCTTAATCCCATATTAGCACCTTGAAAAGCATGTTAGTATAATGTATGACGCCTTACAACTCCTAACAACACGTTACAACACCATACGAAACCTTAAAACTCCATAATAAACCTAATGAATTCGTCCTAGTCCTTTGAACGTCATACGGCAACTTAACGCATCGTACGACTTTTTATCCCATATTAGCACCTTGAAAAGCACGTTAGTATAATGTACGACACCTTACAACTCCTAACAACACCTTACAACACCGTATGAAACCTTAAAACTCCATAATAAACCTAATGAATTCGTCCTAGTCCTTTGAACGTCATCCGGCAACTTAACGCATCGTACGAATTTTTATCCCATATTAACACCTTGAAAAGCACGTTAGTGTAACGTACGACGCCTTACAATTCCTAACAACACCTTAAAACACCGTACGAAACCTTAAAAATTCATAATAAACCTAATGAAATCGTCGAAGTCCTATGAAAATCGTACGACAACTCAAGACATGTTAAGACTCTGTATGCGACATTAGCTAATGAAAAGCACGTTAGAATAATGTAGGATGCGTTACAACTCCTAAGAACACCTTACATCACCGTACGAAACTTTAAAACTCTATAATAAACCAAATGAATTCGTCCGAGTCCTTTGAACGTCATACGGCAACGTAATGAATCTTACGACTCTTTATCCCATATTAGCACCTTGAAAAGCATGTTAGTATAATGTATGACGCCTTACAACTCCTAACAACACGTTACAACACCATACGAAACCTTAAAACTCCATAATAAACCTAATGAATTCGTCCTAGTCCTTTGAACGTCATACGGCAACTTAACGCATCGTACGACTTTTTATCCCATATTAGCACCTTGAAAAGCACGTTAGTATAATGTACGACACCTTACAACTCCTAACAACACCTTACAACACCGTATGAAACCTTAAAACTCCATAATAAACCTAATGAATTCGTCCGAGTCCTTTGAACGTCATACGGCAACTTAACGCATCGTACGTCTTTTTATCCCATATTAACACCTTGAAAAGCACGTTAGTGTAATGTACGACGCCTTACAACTACTAACGACACCTTTCAACACCGTACGAAACCTTAAAACTCCATAATAAACCTAATAAATTCGTCTGAGTCCTTTAACATCGTACGACAACTTAGGTAATCTTATGACTCTATATGCACATTAGTACCTTGAAAAGCATGTTAGTATAATTAGGACGCCTTACAATTCCCAACAACACCTTAAAACACCGTACGAAACCTTAAAACTTCATAATAAACCTAATGAAATGCTCGAAGTCCTTTGAACATCGTACGGCAACTCAAGACATGTTAAGACTCTCTATGCGACATTAGCTACATGAAAAGCACGTTATAATAATGTAGGACGCGTTACAACTCCTAAGAACACCTTACATCACAGTACGAAATTTTAAAACTCTATAATGAACCTAATGAATTCGTCCGAGTCCTTTGAATGTCATACGGCAACTTAACGCATCGTACGACTTTTTATCCCATGTTAACACCTTGAAAAGCACGTTAGTATAATGTACGACGCCTTACAACGTTTAACGACACCTTACAACACCATACGAAACCTTCAAACTCCATAATAAACCTAATGAACTCGTCTGAGTCCATTGAACGTCATACGGCAACTTAACGCATCAAACGACATTTTATCCCATATTAGCACCTTGAAAAGCACGCTAGTATAATGTACGACGCCTTACAACTCCTAACAACACCTTACAACACCGTACGAAACCTTAAAACTCCATAATAAACCTACTGAATTCGTCCTAGTCCTTTGAACGTCATACGGCAACTTAACGCATCGTACGAATTTTTATCCCGTATTAGTACCTTGAAAAGCACGTTAGTATAATGTCCGACGCCTTACAACTCCTAACAACACCTTACTACACCGTACGAAACCTTAAAACTCCATAATAAACCTAATGAATTCGTCTGAGTCCTTTGAACATCGTACGACAACTTAGGACATCTTATGACTCTATATACACATTAGCACCTTAAAAAGCATGTTAGTATAATTAGGACGCCTCACAATTCCTAACAACACCTTAAAACACCGTATGAAACCTTAAAAATTCATAATAAACCTAATGAAATCGTCGAAGTCCTATGAAAATCGTACGACAACTCAAGACATGTTAAGACTCTGTATGCGACATTAGCTACATGAAAAGCACGTTAGAATAATGTAGGATGCGTTACAACTCCTAAGAACACCTTACATCACCGTACGAAACTTTAAAACTCTATAATAAACCAAATGAATTCGTCCAAGTCCTTTGAACGTCATACGGCAACGTAATGAATCTTACGACTCTTAATCCCATATTAGCACCTTGAAAAGCATGTTAGTATAATGTATGACGCCTTACAACTCCTAACTACACGTTACAACACCATACGAAACCTTAAAACTCCATAATAAACCTAATGAATTCGTCCTAGTCCTTTGAACGTCATACGGCAACTTAACGCATCGTACGACTTTTTATCCCATATTAGCACCTTGAAAAGCACGTTAGTATAATGTACGACACCTTACAACTCCTAACAACACCTTACAACACCGTATGAAACCTTAAAACTCCATAATAAACCTAATGAATTCGTCCGAGTCCTTTGAACGTCATACGGCAACTTAACGCATCGTACGTCTTTTTATCCCATATTAACACCTTGAAAAGCACGTTAGTGTAATGTACGACGCCTTACAACTACTAACGACACCTTTCAACACCGTACGAAACCTTAAAACTCCATAATAAACCTAATAAATTCGTCTGAGTCCTTTAACATCGTACGACAACTTAGGTAATCTTATGACTCTATATGCACATTAGTACCTTGAAAAGCATGTTAGTATAATTAGGACGCCTTACAATTCCCAACAACACCTTAAAACACCGTACGAAACCTTAAAACTTCATAATAAACCTAATGAAATGCTCGAAGTCCTTTGAACATCGTACGGCAACTCAAGACATGTTAAGACTCTCTATGCGACATTAGCTACATGAAAAGCACGTTAGAATAATGTAGGACGCGTTACAACTCCTAAGAACACCTTACATCACAGTACGAAATTTTAAAACTCTATAATGAACCTAATGAATTCGTCCGAGTCCTTTGAATGTCATACGGCAACTTAACGCATCGTACGACTTTTTATCCCATGTTAGCACCTTGAAAAGCACGTTAGTATAATGTACGACGCCTTACAACGTTTAACGACACCTTACAACACCATACGAAACCTTCAAACTCCATAATAAACCTAATGAACTCGTCTGAGTCCATTGAACGTCATACGGCAACTTAACGCATCAAACGACATTTTATCCCATATTAGCACCTTGAAAAGCACGCTAGTATAATGTACGACGCCTTACAACTCCTAACAACACCTTACAACACCGTACGAAACCTTAAAACTCCATAATAAACCTACTGAATTCGTCCTAGTCCTTTGAACGTCATACGGCAACTTAACGCATCGTACGAATTTTTATCCCGTATTAGTACCTTGAAAAGCACGTTAGTATAATGTCCGACGCCTTACAACTCCTAACAACACCTTACTACACCGTACGAAACCTTAAAACTCCATAATAAACCTAATGAATTCGTCTGAGTCCTTTGAACATCGTACGACAACTTAGGACATCTTATGACTCTATATACACATTAGCACCTTAAAAAGCATGTTAGTATAATTAGGACGCATCACAATTCCTAACAACACCTTAAAACACCGTATGAAACCTTAAAAATTCATAATAAACCTAATGAAATCATCGAAGTCCTATGAAAATCGTACGACAACTCAAGACATGTTAAGACTCTGTATGCGACATTAGCTACATGAAAAGCACGTTAGAATAATGTAGGATGCGTTACAACTCCTAAGAACACCTTACATCACCGTACGAAACTTTAAAACTCTATAATAAACCAAATGAATTCGTCCAAGTCCTTTGAACGTCATACGGCAACGTAATGAATCTTACGACTCTTAATCCCATATTAGCACCTTGAAAAGCATGTTAGTATAATGTATGACGCCTTACAACTCCTAACAACACGTTACAACACCATACGAAACCTTAAAACTCCATAATAAACCTAATGAATTCGTCCTAGTCCTTTGAACGTCATACGGCAACTTAACGCATCGTACGACTTTTTATCCCATATTAGCACCTTGAAAAGCACGTTAGTATAATGTTCGACACCTTACAACTCCTAACAACACCTTACAACACCGTATGAAACCTTAAAACTCCATAATAAACCTAATGAATTCGTCCGAGTCCTTTGAACGTCATACGGCAACTTAACGCATCGTACGTCTTTTTATCCCATATTAACACCTTGAAAAGCACGTTAGTGTAATGTACGACGCCTTACAACTACTAACGACACCTTTCAACACCGTACGAAACCTTAAAACTCCATAATAAACCTAATAAATTCGTCTGAGTCCTTTAACATCGTACGACAACTTAGGTAATCTTATGACTCTATATGCACATTAGTACCTTGAAAAGCATGTTAGTATAATTAGGACGCCTTACAATTCCCAACAACACCTTAAAACACCGTACGAAACCTTAAAACTTCATAATAAACCTAATGAAATGCTCGAAGTCCTTTGAACATCGTACGGCAACTCAAGACATGTTAAGACTCTCTATGCGACATTAGCTACATGAAAAGCACGTTAGAATAATGTAGGACGCGTTACAACTCCTAAGAACACCTTACATCACAGTACGAAATTTTAAAACTCTATAATGAACCTAATGAATTCGTCCGAGTCCTTTGAACGTCATACGGCAACTTAACGCATCGTACGACTTTTTATCCCATGTTAGCACCTTGAAAAGCACGTTAGTATAATGTACGACGCCTTACAACGTTTAACGACACCTTACAACACCATACGAAACATTCAAACTCCATAATAAACCTAATGAACTCGTCTGAGTCCATTGAACGTCATACGGCAACTTAACGCATCAAACGACATTTTATCCCATATTAGCACCTTGAAAAGCACGCTAGTATAATGTACGACGCCTTACAACTCCTAACAACACCTTACAACACCGTATGAAACCTTAAAACTCCATAATAAACCTACTGAATTCGTCCTAGTCCTTTGAACGTCATACGGCAACTTAACGCATCGTACGAATTTTTATCCCGTATTAGTACCTTGAAAAGCACGTTAGTATAATGTCCGACGCCTTACAACTCCTAGCAACACCTTACTACACCGTACGAAACCTTAAAACTCCATAATAAACCTAATGAATTCGTCTGAGTCCTTTGAACATCGTACGACAACTTAGGACATCTTATGACTCTATATACACATTAGCACCTTAAAAAGCATGTTAGTATAATTAGGACGCCTCACAATTCCTAACAACACCTTAAAACACCGTATGAAACCTTAAAAATTCATAATAAACCTAATGAAATCGTCGAAGTCCTATGAAAATCGTACGACAACTCAAGACATGTTAAGACTCTGTATGCTACATTAGCTACATGAAAAGCACGTTAGAATAATGTAGGATGCGTTACAACTCCTAAGAACACCTTACATCACCGTACAAAACTTTAAAACTCTATAATAAACCAAATGAATTCGTCCAAGTCCTTTGAACGTCATACGGCAACGTAATGAATCTTACGACTCTTTATCCCATATTAGCACCTTGAAAAGCATGTTAGTATAATGTATGACGCCTTACAACTCCTAACAACACGTTACAACACCATACGAAACCTTAAAACTCCATAATAAACCTAATGAATTCGTCCTAGTCCTTTGAACGTCATACGGCAACTTAACGCATCGTACGACTTTTTATCCCATATTAGCACCTTGAAAAGCACGTTAGTATAATGTACGACACCTTACAACTCTTAACAACACCTTACAACACCGTATGAAACCTTAACACTCCATAATAAACCTAATGAATTCGTCCTAGTCCTTTGAACGTCATACGGCAACTTAATGCATCGTACGACTTTTTATCCCCTATTAACACCTTGAAAAACACGTTAGTGTAACGTACGACGCCTTACAATTCCTAACAACACCTTAAAACACCGTACGAAACCTTAAAAATTCATAATAAACCTAATGAAATCGTCGAAGTCCTATGAAAATCGTACGACAACTCAAGACATGTTAAGACTCTGTATGCGACATTAGCTACATGAAAAGCACGTTAGAATAATGTAGGATGCGTTACAACTCCTAAGAACACCTTACATCACCGTACGAAACTTTAAAACTCTATAATAAACCAAATGAATTCGTCCGAGTCCTTTGAACGTCATACGGCAACGTAATGAATCTTACGACTCTTTATCCCATATTAGCACCTTGAAAAGCATGTTAGTATAATGTATGACGCCTTACAACTCCTAACAACACGTTACAACACCATACGAAACCTTAAAACTCCATAATAAACCTAATGAATTCGTCCTAGTCCTTTGAACGTCATACGGCAACTTAACGCATCGTACGACTTTTTATCCCATATTAGCACCTTGAAAAGCACGTTAGTATAATGTACGACACCTTACAACTCCTAACAACACCTTACAACACCGTATGAAACCTTAAAACTCCATAATAAACCTAATGAATTCGTCCGAGTCCTTTGAACGTCATACGGCAACTTAACGCATCGTACGTCTTTTTATCCCATATTAACACCTTGAAAAGCACGTTAGTGTAATGTATGACGCCTTACAACTACTAACGACACCTTTCAACACCGTACGAAACCTTAAAACTCCATAATAAACCTAATAAATTCGTCTGAGTCCTTTAACATCGTACGACAACTTAGGTAATCTTATGACTTTATATGCACATTAGTACCTTGAAAAGCCTGTTAGTATAATTAAGACGCCTTACAATTCCCAACAACACCTTAAAACACCGTACGAAACCTTAAAACTTCATAATAAACCTAATGAAATGCTCGAAGTCCTTTGAACATCGTACGGCAACTCAAGACATGTTAAGACTCTCTATGCGACATTAGCTACATGAAAAGCACGTTAGAATAATGTAGGACGCGTTACAACTCCTAAGAAAACCTTACATCACAGTACGAAATTTTAAAACTCTATAATGAACCTAATGAATTCGTCCGAGTCCTTTGAACGTCATACGGCAACTTAACGCATCGTACGACTTTTTATCCCATGTTAGCACCTTGAAAAGCACGTTAGTAT
Organism: Tagetes erecta; assembly: GCA_030867185.1. Taxonomy (NCBI): domain Eukaryota; kingdom Viridiplantae; phylum Streptophyta; class Magnoliopsida; order Asterales; family Asteraceae; genus Tagetes; species Tagetes erecta. The sequence goes on along the minus strand of CM061493.1, from coordinate 28,630,172 downwards.
AATGTACGACGCCTTACAACGTTTAACGACACCTTACAACACCATACGAAACCTTCAAACTCCATAATAAACCTAATGAACTCGTCTGAGTCCATTAAACGTCATACGGCAACTTAATGCATCAAACGACATTTTATCCCATATTAGCACCTTGAAAAGCACGTTAGTATAATGTACGTCGCCTTACAACTCCTAACAACACCTTACAACACCGTATGAAACCTTAAAACTCCATAATAAACCTACTGAATTCGTCCTAGTCCTTTGAACGTCATACGGGAACTTAACGCATCGTACGACTTTTTATCCCATATTAGCACCTTGAAAAGAACGTTAGTATAATGTACGACGCCTTACAACTCCTAACAATACCTTACAACACCCTACGAAACCTTAAAACTCCATAATAAACCTAATGAATTCATCTGAGTCCTTTGAACATCGTACGACAACTTAGGACATCTTATGACTCTGTATGCACATTAGCACCTTGAAAAGCATGTTAGTATAATTAGGACGCCTTACAATTCCTAACAACACCTTAAAACAACGTACGAAACCTTAAAAATTCATAATTAACCTAATGAAATCATCGAAGTCCTTTGAAAATCGTACGACAACTCAAGACATGTTAAGACTCTGTATGCGACATTAGCAACATGAAAAGCACGTTAGAATAATGTAGGACGCGTTAGAACTCCTAAGAACACCTTACATCACCGTACGAAACTTTAAAACTTTATAATAAACCAAATGAATTTGTCCGAGTCCTTTGAACGTCATACGGCAACCTAACGCATCTTATGACTCTTTATCCCATATTAGCACCTTGAAAAGCACGTTAGTATAATGTATGACGCCTTACATCTCCTAACAACACGTTACAACACCATACGAAACCTTAAAACTCGATAATAAACCTAATGAATTCGTCCTAGTCCTTTGAACGTCATACGGCAACATAACACATCGTACGACTTTTTATCCCATATCAGTACCTTGAAAAGCACGTTAGTATAATGTACGACACCTTACAACTCCTAACAACACCTTACAACACCGTATGAAATTTTAAAGCTCCATAATAAATCTAATGAATTCGTCCGAGTCCTTTGAACGTCATACGGCAACTTAACGCATCGTACGACTTTTTATCCCATATTAACACCTTGAAAAGCACGTTAGTGTAACGTACGACGCCTTACAACTCCTAACAACACCTTTCAACACCGTACGAAACCTTAAAACTCCATAATAAACCTAATGAATTCGTCTGAGTCCTTTAACATCGTACGACAACTTAGGACATCTTATGACTCTATATGCACATCAGCACCTTGAAAAGCATGTTAGTATAATTAGGACGCCTTACAATTTCTAACAACACCTTAAAACACCGTATGAAACCTTAAAAATTCGTACTAAACCTAATGAAATTGTCGAAGTCCTTTGAAACTCGTACGACAACTCAAGACATGTTAAGACTCTGTATGCGACATTAGCTACATGAAAAGCACGTTAGAATAATGTAGGATGCGTTACAACTCCTAAGAACACCTTACATCACCGTACGAAACTTTAAAACTCTATAATAAACCAAATGAATTCGTCCAAGTCCTTTGAACGTCATACGGCAACGTAATGAATCTTACGACTCTTTATCCCATATTAGCACCTTGAAAAGCATGTTAGTATAATGTATGACGCCTTACAACTCCTAACAACACGTTACAACATCATACGAAACCTTAAAACTCCATAATAAACCTAATGAATTCGTCCTAGTCCTTTGAACGTCATACGGCAACTTAACGCATCGTACGACTTTTTATCCCATATTAGCACCTTGAAAAGCACGTTAGTATAATGTACGACACCTTACAACTCCTAACAACACCTTACAACACCGTATGAAACCTTAAAACTCTATAATAAACCTAATGAATTCGTCCTAGTCCTTTGAACGTCATACGGCAACTTAACGCATCGTACGACTTTTTATCCCATATTAACACCTTGAAAAGCTCGTTAGTATAACGTACGACGCCTTACAATTCCTAACAACACCTTAAAACACCGTACGAAACCTTAAAAATTCATAATAAACCTAATGAAATCGTCGAAGTCCTATCAAAATCGTACGACAACTCAAGACATGTTAAGACTCTGTATGCGACATTAGCTACATGAAAAGCACGTTAGAATAATGTAGGATGCGTTACAACTCCTAAGAACACCTTACATCACCGTACGAAACTTTAAAACTCTATAATAAACCAAATGAATTCGTCCGAGTCCTTTGAACGTCATACGGAAACGTAATGAATCTTACGACTCTTTATCCCATATTAGCACCTTGAAAAGCATGTTAGTATAATGTATGACGCCTTACAACTCCTAACAACACGTTACAACACCATACGAAACCTTAAAACTCCATAATAAACCTACTGAATTCGTCCTAGTCCTTTGAACGTCATACGGGAACTTAACGCATCGTACGACTTTTTATCCCATATTAGCACCTTGAAAAGCACGTTAGTATAATGTACGACGCCTTACAACTCCTAACAATACCTTACAACACCCTACGAAACCTTAAAACTCCATAATAAACCTAATGAATTCATCTGAGTCCTTTGAACATCGTACGACAACTTAGGACATCTTATGACTCTGTATGCACATTAGCACCTTGAAAAGCATGTTAGTATAATTAGGACGCCTTACAATTCCTAACAACACCTTAAAACAACGTATGAAACCTTAAAAATTCATAATTAACCTAATGAAATCATCGAAGTCCTTTGAAAATCGTACGACAACTCAAGACATGTTAAGACTCTGTATGCGACATTAGCAACATGAAAAGCACGTTAGAATAATGTAGGACGCGTTACAACTCCTAAGAACACCTTACATCACCGTACGAAACTTTAAAACTTTATAATAAACCAAATGAATTTGTCCGAGTCCTTTGAACGTCATACGGCAACCTAACGCATCTTATGACTCTTTATCCCATATTAGCACCTTGAAAAGCACGTTAGTATAATGTATGACGCCTTACATCTCCTAACAACACGTTACAACACCATACGAAACCTTAAAACTCGATAATAAACCAAATGATATCGTCCTAGTCCTTTGAACGTCATACGGCAACATAACACATCGTACGACTTTTTATCCCATATCAGTACCTTGAAAAGCACGTTAGTATAATGTACGACACCTTACAACTCCTAACAACACCTTACAACACCGTATGAAATTTTAAAGCTCCATAATAAATCTAATGAATTCGTCCGAGTCCTTTGAACGTCATACGGCAACTTAACGCATCGTACGACTTTTTATCCCATATTAACACCTTGAAAAGCACGTTAGTGTAACGTACGACGCCTTACAACTCCTAACAACACCTTTCAACACCGTACGAAACCTTAAAACTCCATAATAAACCTAATGAATTCGTCTGAGTCCTTTAACATCGTACGACAACTTAGGACATCTTATGACTCTATATGCACATTAGCACCTTGAAAAGCATGTTAGTATAATTAGGACGCCTTACAATTTCTAACAACACATTAAAACACCGTATGAAACCTTAAAAATTCGTACTAAACCTAATGAAATTGTCGAAGTCCTTTGAAACTCGTACGACAACTCAAGACATTTTAAGACTCTGTATGCGACATTAGCTACATGAAAAGCACGTTAGAATAATGTAGGATGCGTTACAACTCCTAAGAACACCTTACATCACCGTACGAAACTTTAAAATTCTATAATAAACCAAATGAATTCGTCCAAGTCCTTTGAATGTCATACGGCAACGTAATGAATCTTACGACTCTTTATCCCATATTAGCACCTTGAAAAGCATGTTAGTATAATGTATGACGCCTTACAACTCCTAACAACACGTTACAACATCATACGAAACCTTAAAACTCCATAATAAACCTAATGAATTCGTCCTAGTCCTTTGAACGTCATACGGCAACTTAACGCATCGTACGACTTTTTATCCCATATTAGCACCTTGAAAAGCACGTTAGTATAATGTACGACACCTTACAACTCCTAACAACACCTTACAACACCGTATGAAACCTTAAAACTCTATAATAAACCTAATGAATTCGTCCTAGTCCTTTGAACGTCATACGGCAACTTAACGCATCGTACGACTTTTTATCCCATATTAACACCTTGAAAAGCTCGTTAGTGTAACGTACGACGCCTTACAATTCCTAACAACACCTTAAAACACCGTACGAAACCTTAAAAATTCATAATAAACCTAATGAAATCGTCGAAGTCCTATGAAAATCGTACGACAACTCAAGACATGTTAAGACTCTGTATGCGACATTAGCTACATGAAAAGCACGTTAGAATAATGTAGGATGCGTTAAAACTCCTAAGAACACCTTACATCACCGTACGAAACTTTAAAACTCTATAATAAACCAAATGAATTCGTCCGAGTCCTTTGAACGTCATACGGCAACGTAATGAATCTTACGACTCTTTATCCCATATTAGCACCTTGAAAAGCATGTTAGTATAATGTATGACGCCTTACAACTCCTAACAACACGTTACAACACCATACGAAACCTTAAAACTCCATAATAAACCTAATGAATTCGTCCTAGTCCTTTGAACGTCATACGGCAACTTAACGCATCGTACGACTTTTTATCCCATATTAGCACCTTGAAAAGCACGTTAGTATAATGTACGACACCTTACAACTCCTAACAACACCTTACAACACCGTATGAAACCTTAAAACTCCATAATAAACCTAATGAATTTGTCCGAGTCCTTTGAACGTCATACGGCAACTTAACGCATCGTACGTCTTTTTATCCCATATTAACACCTTGAAAAGCACGTTAGTGTAATGTACGACGCCTTACAACTACTAACGACACCTTTCAACACCGTACGAAACCTTAAAACTCCATAATAAACCTAATAAATTCGTCTGAGTCCTTTAACATCGTACGACAACTTAGGTAATCTTATGACTCTATATGCACATTAGTACCTTGAAAAGCATGTTAGTATAATTAGGATGCCTTACAATTCCCAACAACACCTTAAAACACCGTACGAAACCTTAAAACTTCATAATAAACCTAATGAAATGCTCGAAGTCCTTTGAACATCGTACGGCAACTCAAGACATGTTAAGACTCTCTATGCGACATTAGCTACATGAAAAGCAAGTTAGAATAATGTAGGACGCGTTACAACTCCTAAGAACACCTTACATCACAGTACGAAATTTTAAAACTCTATAATGAACCTAATGAAACCGTCTGAGTCCTTTGAACGTCATACGGCAACTTAACGCATCGTACGACTTTTTATCCCATGTTAGCACCTTGAAAAGCACGTTAGTATAATGTACGACGCCTTACAACGTTTAACGACACCTTACAACACCATACGAAACCTTCAAACTCCATAATAAACCTAATGAACTCGTCTGAGTCCATTGAACGTCATACGGCAACTTAATGCATCAAACGACATTTTATCCCATATTAGCACCTTGAAAAGCACGTTAGTATAATGTACGTCGCCTTACAACTCCTAACAACACCTTACAACATCGTATGAAACCTTAAAACTCCATAATAAACCTACTGAATTCGTCCTAGTCCTTTGAACGTCATACGGGAACTTAACGCATCGTACGACTTTTTATCCCATATTAGCACCTTGAAAAGCACGTTAGTATAATGTACGACGCCTTACAACTCCTAACAATACCTTACAACACCCTACGAAACCTTAAAACTCAATAATAAACCTAATGAATTCATCTGAGTCCTTTGAACATCGTACGACAACTTAGGACATCTTATGACTCTGTATGCACATTAGCACCTTGAAAAGCATGTTAGTATAATTAGGACGCCTTACAATTCCTAACAACACCTTAAAACAACGTACGAAACCTTAAAAATTCATAATTAACCTAATGAAATCATCGAAGTCCTTTGAAAATCGTACGACAACTCAAGACATGTTAAGACTCTGTATGCGACATTAGCAACATGAAAAGCACGTTAGAATAATGTAGGACGCGTTACAACTCCTAAGAACACCTTACATCACCGTACGAAACTTTAAAACTTTATAATAAACCAAATGAATTTGTCCGAGTCCTTTGAACGTCATACGGCAACCTAACGCATCTTATGACTCTTTATCCCATATTAGCACCTTGAAAAGCACGTTAGTATAATGTATGACGCCTTACATCTCCTAACAACACGTTACAACACCATACGAAACCTTAAAACTCGATAATAATCCTAATGAATTCGTCCTAGTCCTTTGAACGTCATACGGCAACATAACGCATCGTGTGACATCTGCCCCAAACCTAAACCCGTATGCCCGATTAGAACCCGAAGTCATTTATCCTTTATTGTATTTGTATTTAAATTCTAAAAAAAATGTAACGCTTCGTCATTATTAATATGTATAAATATGTCTAACTTATCTTTAATAACACGACCAAATTATTATCAGACGTTTACTAATTACTAAATACAATGATTGAAATCTCTAAAATATACAAATCATATACTATAAAAGGAATTTTTATAAAATTTGTTAAAGGTAAATATTATTAAGTCATCAAATAGCCTTTCAACGTCAAAAGCAATAAAAATGTCATTTATATAAACGTCACGAGTTCACGGGGTCAAGTGAGTTAGTTAAAATAGACTTTTATTTAACTTTTGGCTAAAAATGTGAACTTTTAAACTTGTATTAAATTACAACTCGGTTTATTAAACAATTCAAACTTTAGGGGGCTGTTTTGTAAGTCTTGAAAGTTAAAAACCCACTTTCGAATGCATTACCGTTAAAATACAATATATCTATCTTAATCATTAGAGTACTTTTTACTATCTATCTTAAATCTAATATCAATACTACAATATATATTTTTTATATAAAATGTTAAAATCTTATAAAACATATTAAACCATGATTTTATACAAATTAGTTTTATAAATTTAATTATTACAAATATATTTAATACTTTAAAAATACTATAAAAATGCATTTTAAATAATTAGAAAATGTATACAACGCTTTAAGAATATTTGACTAAGTAAATAGGACTTCGTATGGATTTTAAATACTTTAGAAATATGCTAAAGTATTTTTAATAGATATAATATATTTTTGACATTTTATGAATTGATGTTAAAAGTATAGTATTAACGTTTCTGTCGATTATGAAAAATGATTATTATTACAATTGCTACCGTTACGAATAAATGAGTTTATATATTTTTTTGCGCGTTTAACGAGAAATCCCCAAATCCCAATTCGAAACCCTAAAATTCCAATTTTCTTAGACTTATTGTTTCTATTCAAGGTTTCTATACTAAGTTAGGATTGCCATTTAATTAGGTGATTCTAATATTTGGACGATCCTCGGTCCAATTCATACTATTTACTATTAGTTTCGTGCCCGAGTTTCAAGGTGAGTAAAATCACTCCCCTTTTTACTTTTACATTTTGGGGCTGAAAGATGTTTCTAGTTACTATACAATGTTTTCAGTTTTCTATTTGTTTCCAAAAGAGATCATAAAATATGTTAGTCTTGACTCGCGACAAGATGCAATCCTTATGTGGTAGTTTAAAGTAGTATTGTTACTTAGTAATCCCACCGGTACAATGTTAGCGCTAATGGTTTGACAAACCCACCTGCATGTATTTCAAAACAGGTGATTTAAACCCGGCCATTCAATTTCAAGGTTACTATGTTACAAGTTGCTATTCAATGTTACAAGTTGCTATACTGTGTTGCTATGCCATGTCCCTAAGTTGCTAAATAATTATCGATAACTTAAATATCGAGGCGGTTAGATGACGGTTGCTAAAAAAGTTATCCTTAGTTAATACATGAGTTGGTTCCTCATGATAAATGACTACAAGTCATATTACAATGTGTTCAATGTGTTCAAGGTGTCATGGTCGAGAATGATACGAAATAGCTATGCATGTAAGATTGCGCAGCATATTATGATGATCTCGGGTTTTCGATACTATTATTTATCAACTGTGATTTACTCACTAGCTTTAAATAGCTAACTTTACTTTCACATATTTCAGGTGTTGCTTATGATTGTTTTGCTGCTTTTGCCAAGACATAGGATTTTCTTGGACCTAGAATAATAATAAAGACTTTGCATTTACTGTTTCAGTTTTTATTACGTTTGTCGTTTCTATTTAAGACACATGTTCCAAATTCTTTAATCACTATTTGGCTTAATAAATAAATACCATGTGCTTTCTTTACTATGGATATTCAATTCCAATGACAGCCCGGTGTTTCCGCCGCCGGGCGGGGTGTCACACATCGTACGACTTTTTATCCCATATCAGTACCTTGAAAAGCACGTTAGTATAATGTACGACACCTTACAACTCCTAACAACACCTTACAACACCGTATGAAATTTTAAAGCTCCATAATAAATCTAATGAATTCGTCCGAGTCCTTTGAACGTCATACGGCAACTTAACGCATCGTACGACTTTTTATCCCATATTAACAACTTGAAAAGCACGTTAGTGTAATGTACGACGCCTTACAACTCCTAACAACACCTTTCAACACCGTACGAAACCTTAAAACTCCATAATAAACCTAATGATTTCGTCTTAGTCCTTTAACATCGTACGACAACTTAGGACATCTTATGACTCTATATGCACATTAGCACCTTGAAAAGCATGTTAGTATAATTAGGACGCCTTACAATTTCTAACAACACCTTAAAACACCGTATGAAACCTTAAAAATTCATACTAAACCTAATGAAATTGTCGAAGTCCTTTGAAAATCGTACGACAACTCAAGACATGTTAAAACTCTGTATGCGACATTAGCTACATGAAAAGCACGTTAGAATAATGTAGGACGCGTTACAACTCCTAAGAACACCTTACATCACCGTACGAAACTTTAAAACTCTATAATAAACCAATTGAATTCGTCCGAGTCTTTTGAACGTCATACGGCAACCTAACGCATCTTATGACTCTTTATCCCATATTAGCACCTTGAAAAGCATGTTAGTATAATGTATGACGCCTTACAACTCCTAACAACACGTTAGAACGCCATACGAAACCTTAAAACTCCATAATAAACCTAATGAATTCGTCCTAGTCCTTTGAACGTCATACGGAAACTTAACGCATCGTACGACTTTTTATCCCATATTAGCACGTTGAAAAGCACGTTAGTATAATGTACGACACCTTACAACTCCTAACAACACCTTACAACACCGTATGAAACCTTAAAACTCCATAATAAACCTAATGAATTCGTCCGAGTCCTTTGAACGTCATACGGCAACTTAACGCATCGTACGACTTTTTATCCCATATTAACACCTTGAAAAGCACGTTAGTGTAATGTACGACGCCTTACAACTCCTAACAACACCTTTCAACACCGTACGAAACCTTAAAACTCCATAATAAACCTAATGAATTCGTCTGAGTCCTTTAACATCGTACGGCAACTTAGGTAATCTTATGACTCTATATGCACATTAGTACCTTGAAAAGCATGTTAGTATAATTAGGACGCCTTACAATTCCCAACAACACCTTAAAACACCGTACGAAACCTTAAAACTTCATAATAAACCTAATGAAATCCTCGAAGTCCTTTGAACATCGTACGGAAACTCAAGACAAGTTAAGAATCTGTATGCGACATTAGCTACATGAAAAGCACGTTAGAATAATGTAGGACGCGTTACAACTCCTAAGAACACCTTACATCACAGTACGAAATTTTAAAACTCTATAATAAACCTAATGAATTCGTCCGAGTCCTTTGAACGTCATACGGCAACTTAACGCATCGTACGACTTTTTATCCCATGTTAGCACCTTGAAAAGCACGTTAGTATAATGTACGACGCCTTACAACTTTTAACGACACCTTACAACACCGTACGAAACCTTCAAACTACATAATAAACCTAATGAATTCGTCCGAGTCTTTGAATATTAACGCATCAAACGACATTTTATCCCATATTAGCACCTTGAAAAGCACGTTAGTATAATGTACGACGCCTTACAACTCCTAACAACACCTTACAACACCGTATGAAACCTTAAAACTCCATAATAAACCTAATGAATTCGTCTGAGTCCTTTGAACGTCATACGGCAACTTAACGCATCGTACGACTTTTTATCCCATATTAACACCTTGAAAAGCACGTTAGTTTAATGTACGACGCCTTACAACTCCTAACAACACCTTTCAACACAGTACGAAACCTTAAAACTCCATAATAAACCTAATGAATTCGTCTGAGTCCTTTGAACATCGTACGACAACTTAGGTAATCTTATGACTCTATATACACATTAGCACCTTAAAAAGCATGTTAGTATAATTAGGACGCCTCACAATTCCTAACAACACCTTAAAACACCGTACGAAACCTTAAAAATTCATAATAAACCTAATGAAATCGTCGAAGTCCTTTGAAAATTGTACGACAACTCAAGACATGTTAAGACTCTGTATGCGACATTAGCTACATGAAAAGCACGTTAGAATAATGTAGGACGCGTTACAACTCCTAAGAACACCTTACATCACCGTACGAAACTTTAAAACTCTATAATAAACCAAATGAATTCGTCCGAGTCCTTTGAACGTCATACGGCAACGTAACGCATCTTACGACTCTTTATCCCATATTAGCACCTTGAAAAGCACGTTAGTATAATGTATGACCCCTAACAACTCCTAACAACACGTTACAACACCGTACGAAACCTTAAAACTCCATAATAAACCTAATGAATTCGCCCTAGTCCTTTGAACATCATACGGGAACTTAACGCATCGTACGAATTTTTATCCCATATTAGCACCTTGAAAAGCACGTTAGTATAATGTACGAAGCCTTACAACTCCTAACAAAACCTTACAACACCGTATGAAACCTTAAAATTCCACAATAAACCTAACGAATTCGTCCGAGTCCTTTGAACGTCATACGGCAACTTAACGCATCGTACGACTTTTTATCCCATATTAACACCTTGAAAAGCACGTTAGTGTAATGTACGACGCCTTACAACTCCTAACAACACCTTTCAACACCGTACGAAACCTTAAAACTCCATAATAAACCTAATGAATTTGTCTGAGTCCTTTAACATCGTACGGCAACTTAGGTAATCTTATGACTCTATATGCACATTAGTACCTTGAAAAGCATGTTAGTATAATTAGGACGCCTTACAATTCCCAACAACACCTTAAAACACCGTACGAAACCTTAAAACTTCATAATAAACCTAATGAAATCCTCGAAGTCCTTTGAACATCGTACGGAAACTCAAGACAAGTTAAGAATCTGTATGCGACATTAGCTACATGAAAAGCACGTTAGAATAATGTAGGACGCGTTACAACTCCTAAGAACACCTTACATCACAGTACGAAATTTTAAAACTCTATAATAAACCTAATGAATTCGTCCGAGTCCTTTGAACGTCATACGGCAACTTAACGCATCGTACGACTTTTTATCCCATGTTAGCACCTTGAAAAGCACGTTAGTATAATGTACGACGCCTTACAACTTTTAACGACACCTTACAACACCGTACGAAACCTTCAAACTACATAATAAACCTAATGAATTCGTCCGAGTCTTTGAATATTAACGCATCAAACGACATTTTATCCCATATTAGCACCTTGAAAAGCACGTTAGTATAATGTACGACGCCTTACAACTCCTAACAACACCTTACAACACCGTATGAAACCTTAAAACTCCATAATAAACCTAATGAATTCGTCTGAGTCCTTTGAACGTCATACGGCAACTTAACGCATCATACGACTTTTTATCCCATATTAACACCTTGAAAAGCACGTTAGTTTAATGTACGACGCCTTACAACTCCTAACAACACCTTTCAACACAGTACGAAACCTTAAAACTCCATAATAAACCTAATGAATTCGTCTGAGTCCTTTGAACATCGTACGACAACTTAGGTAATCTTATGACTCTATATACACATTAGCACCTTAAAAAGCATGTTAGTATAATTAGGACGCCTCACAATTCCTAACAACACCTTAAAACACCGTACGAAACCGTAAAAATTCATAATAAACCTAATGAAATCGTCGAAGTCCTTTGAAAATTGTACGACAACTCAAGACATGTTAAGACTCTGTATGCGACATTAGCTACATGAAAAGCACGTTAGAATAATGTTGGACGCGTTACAACTCCTAATAACACCTTACATCACCGTACGAAACTTTAAAACTCTATAATAAACCAAATGAATTCGTCCGAGTCCTTTGAACGTCATACGGCAACGTAACGCATCTTACGACTCTTTATCCCATATTAGCACCTTGAAAAGCACGTTAGTATAATGTATGACCCCTAACAACTCCTAACAACACGTTACAATACCGTACGAAACCTTAAAACTCCATAATAAACCTAATGAATTCGCCCTAGTCCTTTGAACATCATACGGGAACTTAACGCATCGTACGAATTTTTATCCCATATTAGCACCTTGAAAAGCACGTTAGTATAATGTACGAAGCCTTACAACTCCTAACAAAACCTTACAACACCGTATGAAACCTTAAAATTCCACAATAAACCTAACGAATTCGTCCGAGTCCTTTGAACGTCATACGGGAAGTTAACGCATCGTACGACTTTTTATCCCATATTAGCACCTTGAAAAGGACGTTAGTATAATGTACGACGCCTTACAACTCCTAACAACACCTTTCAACACAGTACGAAACCTTAAAACTCCATAATAAACCTAATGAATTCGTCTGAGTCCTTTAACATCGTACGGCAACTTAGGTAATCTTATGACTCTATATGCACATTAGTACCTTGAAAAGCATGTTAGTATAATTAGGACGCCTTACAATTCCCAACAACACCTTAAAACACCGTACGAAACCTTAAAACTTCATAATAAACCTAATGAAATCCTCGAAGTCCTTTGAACATCGTACGGCAACTCAAGACATGTTAAGACTCTGTATGCGACTTTAGCTACATGAAAAGCACGTTAGAATAATGTAGGACACGTTACAACTCCTAAGAACACCTTACATCACAGTACAAAATTTTAAAACTCTATAATAAACCTAATGAATTCGTCCGAGTCCTTTGAACGTCATACGGCAACTTAAGGCATCGTACGACTTTTTATCCCATGTTAGCACCTTGAAAAGCACGTTAGTATAATGTACGACGCCTTACAACTTTTAACGACACCTTACAACACCGTACGAAACCTTCAAACTACATAATAAACCTAATGAATTCGTCTGAGTCCTTTGAATATTAACGCATCAAACGACATTTTATCCCATATTAGCACCTTGAAAAGCACGTTAGTATAATGTACGACGCCTTACAACTCCTAACAACACCTTACAACACCGTATGAAACCTTAAAACTCCATAATAAACCTACAGAATTCGTCCTAGTCCTTTGAACGTCATACGGCAACTTAACGCATCGTACGAATTTTTATCCCATATTAGCACCTTGAAAAGCACGTTAGTATAATGTACGACGCCTTACAACTCCTAACAACACCTTACTACACCGTACGAAACCTTAAAACTCCATAATAAACCTAATGAATTCGTCTGAGTCCTTTGAACTTCGTACGACAACTTAGGACATCTTATGACTCTATATACACATTAGCACCTTAAAAAGCATGTTAGTATAATTAGGACTCCTCACAATTCCTAACAACACCTTAAAACACCGTACGAAACCTTAAAAATTCATAATAAACCTAATGATATCGTCGAAGTCCTTTGAAAATTGTACGACAACTCAAGACATGTTAAGACTTTGTATTCGACATTAGCTACATGAAAAGCACGTTAGAATAATGTAGGACGCGTTACAACTCCTAAGAACACCTTACATCACCGTACGAAACTTTAAAACTCTATAATAAACCAAATGAATTCGTCCGAGTCCTTTGAACGTCATACGGCAACGTAACACATCTTACGACTCTTTATCCCATATTAGCACCTTGAAAAGCACGTTAGTATAATGTATGACCCCTAACAACTCCTAACAACACGTTACAACACCGTACGAAACCTTAAAACTCCATAATAAACCTAATGAATTCGCCCTAGTCCTTTGAACGTCATACGGGAACTTAACGCATCGTACGAATTTTTATCCCATATTAGCACCTTGAAAAGCACGTTAGTATAATGTACGAAGCCTTACAACTCCTAACAAAACCTTACAACACCGTATGAAACCTTAAAATTCCACAATAAACCTAACGAATTCGTCCGAGTCCTTTGAACGTCATACGGGAAGTTAACGCATCGTACGACTTTTTATCCCATATTAGCACCTTGAAAAGCACGTTATTATAATGTACGACGCCTTACAACTCCTAACAATACCTTACAACACCATATGAAACCTTAAAACTCCATAATAAACCTAATGAATTCGTCTGAGTCCTTTGAACGTCATACGGCAACTTAACGCATCGTACGACTTTTTATCCCATATTAACACCTTGAAAAGCACGTTAGTTTAATGTACGACGCCTTACAACTCCTAACAACACCTTTCAACACAGTACGAAACCTTAAAACTCCATAATAAACCTAATGAATTCGTCTGAGTCCTTTAACATCGTACAGCAACTTAGGTAATCTTATGACTCTATATGCACATTAGTACCTTGAAAAGCATGTTAGTATAATTAGGACGCCTTACAATTCCCAACAACACCTTAAAACACCGTACGAAACCTTAAAACTTCATAATAAACCTAATGAAATCCTCGAAGTCCTTTGAACATCGTACGGCAACTCAAGACATGTTAAGACTCTGTATGCGACATTAGCTACATGAAAAGCACGTTAGAATAATGTAGGACGCGTTACAACTCCTAAGAACACCTTACATCACAATACGAAATTTTAAAACTCTATAATAAACCTAATGAATTCGTCCGAGTCCTTTGAACGTCATACGGCAACTTAACGCATCGTACGACTTTTTATCCCATGTTAGCACCTTGAAAAGCACGTTAGTATAATGTACGACGCCTTACAACTTTTAACGACACCTTACAACACCGTACGAAACCTTCAAACTACATAATAAACCTAATGAATTCGTTTGAGTCCTTTGAACGTCATACGGAAACTTAACGCATCGTACGACTTTTTATCCCATATTAGCACCTTGAAAAGCACGTTGGTATAATGTAAGACGACTTACAACTCCTAACAACCCCTTACAACACCGTATGAAACCTTAAAACTCCACAATAAACCTAATGAATTCGTCCGAGTCCTTTGAATGTCATACGGCAACATAACGCATCGTACGAATTTTTATCACATATTAGCACCTTGAAAAGCACGTTAGTATAATGTACGACGCCTTACAACTCCTAACAACACCTTACTACACCGTACGAAACCTTAAAACTCAATAATAAACCTATTGAATTCGTCTGAGTCCTTTGAACATCGTACGACAACTTAGGACATCTTATGACTCTATATACACATTAGCACCTTAAAAAGCATGTTAGTATAATTAGGACGCCTCACAATTCCTAACAACACCTTAAAACACCGTACGAAACCTTAAAAATTCATAATAAACCTAATGAAATCGTCGAAGTCCTTTGAAAATTGTACGACAACTCAAGACATGTTAAGACTCTGTATGCGACATTAGCTACATGAAAAGCACGTTAGAATAATGTAGGACGCGTTACAACTCCTAAGAACACCTTACATCACCGTACGAAACTTTAAAACTCTATAATAAACCAAATGAATTGGTCCGAGTCCTTTGAACGTCATACGGCAACGTAACGCATCTTACGACTCTTTATCCCATATTAGCACCTTGAAAAGCACGTTAGTATAATGTATGACCCCTAACAACTCCTAACAACACGTTACAACACCGTACGAAACCTTAAAACTCCATAATAAACCTAATGAATTCGCCCTAGTCCTTTGAACGTCATACGGGAACTTAACGCATCGTACGACTTTTTATCCCATATTAGCACCTTGAAAAGCACGTTAGTATAATGTATGACGCCTTACAACTTTTAACGACACCTTACAACACCGTACGAAACCTTCAAACTACATAATAAACCTAATGAATTCGTCTGAGTCCTTTGAACGTCATACGGAAACCTAACGCATCGTACGACTTTTTATCCCATATTAGCACCTTGAAAAGCACGTTGGTATAATGTAAGACGGCTTACAACTCCTAACAACCCCTTACAACACCGTATGAAACCTTAAAACTCCACAATAAACCTAATGAATTCGTCCGAGTCCTTTGAATGTCATACGGCAACTTAACGCATCAAACGACATTTTATCCCATATTAGCACCTTGAAAAGCACGTTAGTATAATGTACGATGCCTTACAACTCCTAACAACACCTTACAACACCGTATGAAACCTTAAAACTCCATAATAAACCTACAGAATTCGTCCTAGTCCTTTGAACGTCATACGGCAACTTAACGCATCGTACGAATTTTTATCCCATATTAGCACCTTGAAAAGCACGTTAGTATAATGTACGACGCCTTACAACTCCTAACAACACCTTACTACACCGTACGAAACCTTAAAACTCCATAATAAACCTATTGAATTCGTCTGAGTCCTTTGAACATCGTACGACAACTTAGGACATCTTATGACTCTATATACACATTAGCACCTTAAAAAGCATGTTAGTATAATTAGGACGCCTCACAATTACTAACAACACCTCAAAACACCGTACGAAACCTTAAAAATTCATAATAAACCTAATGATATCGTCGAAGTCCTTTGAAAATTGTACGACAACTCAAGACATGTTAAGACTTTGTATTCGACATTAGCTACATGAAAAGCACGTTAGAATAATGTAGGACGCGTTACAACTCCTAAGAACACCTTACATCACCGTACGAAACTTTAAAACTCTATAATAAACCAAATGAATTCGTCCGAGTCCTTTGAACGTCATACGGCAACGTAACGCATCTTACGACTCTTTATCCCATATTAGCACCTTGAAAAGCACGTTAGTATAATGTATGACCCCTAACAACTCCTAACAACACGTTACAACACCGTACGAAACCTTAAAACTCCATAATAAACCTAATGAATTCGCCCTAGTCCTTTGAACGTCATACGGGAACTTAACGCATCGTACGAATTTTTATCCCATATTAGCACCTTGAAAAGCACGTTAGTATAATGTACGAAGCCTTACAACTCCTAACAAAACCTTACAACACCGTATGAAACCTTAAAATTCCACAATAAACCTAACGAATTCGTCCGAGTCCTTTGAACGTCATACGGGAAGTTAACGCATCGTACGACTTTTTATCCCATATTAGCACCTTGAAAAGCACGTTAGTATAATGTACGACGCCTTACAACTCCTAACAATACCTTACAACACCATACGAAACCTTAAAACTCCATAATAAACCTAATGAATTCGTCTGAGTCCTTTGAACGTCATACGGCAACTTAACGCATCGTACGACTTTTTATCCCATATTAACACCTTGAAAAGCACGTTAGTTTAATGTACGACGCCTTACAACTCCTAACAACACCTTTCAACACAGTACGAAACCTTAAAACTCCATAATAAACCTAATGAATTCGTCTGAGTCCTTTAACATCGTACAGCAACTTAGGTAATCTTATGACTCTATATGCACATTAGTACCTTGAAAAGCATGTTAGTATAATTAGGACGCCTTACAATTCCCAACAACACCTTAAAACACCGTACGAAACCTTAAAACTTCATAATAAACCTAATGAAATCCTCGAAGTCCTTTGAACATCGTACGGCAACTCAAGACATGTTAAGACTCTGTATGCGACATTAGCTACATGAAAAGCACGTTAGAATAATGTAGGACGCGTTACAACTCCTAAGAAAACCTTACATCACAGTACGAAATTTTAAAACTCTATAATAAACCTAATGAATTCGTCCGAGTCCTTTGAACGTCATACGGCAACTTAACGCATCGTACGACTTTTTATCCCATGTTAGCACCTTGAAAAGCACGTTAGTATAATGTACGACGCCTTACAACTTTTAACGACACCTTACAACACCGTACGAAACCTTCAAACTACATAATAAACCTAATGAATTCGTTTGAGTCCTTTGAACGTCATACGGAAACTTAACGCATCGTACGACTTTTTATCCCATATTAGCACCTTGAAAAGCACGTTGGTATAATGTAAGACGACTTACAACTCCTAACAACCCCTTACAACACCGTATGAAACCTTAAAACTCCACAATAAACCTAATGAATTCGTCCGAGTCCTTTGAATGTCATAAGGCACCATAACGCATCGTACGAATTTTTATCACATATTAGCACCTTGAAAAGCACGTTAGTATAATGTACGACGCCTTACAACTCCTAACAACACCTTACTACACCGTACGAAACCTTAAAACTCAATAATAAACCTATTGAATTCGTCTGAGTCCTTTGAACATCGTACGACAACTTAGGACATCTTATGACTCTATATACACATTAGCACCTTAAAAAGCATGTTAGTATAATTAGGACGCCTCACAATTCCTAACAACACCTTAAAACACCGTACGAAACCTTAAAAATTCATAATAAACCTAATGAAATCGTCGAAGTCCTTTGAAAATTGTACGACAACTCAAGACATGTTAAGACTCTGTATGCGACATTAGCTACATGAAAAGCACGTTAGAATAATGTAAGACGCGTTACAACTCCTAAGAACACCTTACATCACCGTACGAAACTTTAAAACTCTATAATAAACCAAATGAATTCGTCCGAGTCCTTTGAACGTCATACGGCAACGTAACGCATCTTACGACTCTTTATCCCATATTAGCACCTTGAAAAGCACGTTAGTATAATGTATGACCCCTAACAACTCCTAACAACACGTTACAACACCGTACGAAACCTTAAAACTCCATAATAAACCTAATGAATTCGCCTTAGTCCTTTGAACGTCATACGGGAACTTAACGCATCGTACGACTTCTTATCCCATATTAGCACCTTGAAAAGCATGTTAGTATAATGTATGACGCCTTACAACTTTTAACGACACCTTACAACAACGTACGAAACCTTCAAACTACATAATAAACCTAATGAATTCGTCTGAGTCCTTTGAACGTCATACGGAAACCTAACGCATCGTACGACTTTTTATCCCATATTAGCACCTTGAAAAGCACGTTGGTATAATGTAAGACGGCTTACAACTCCTAACAACCCCTTACAACACCGTATGAAACCTTAAAACTCCACAATAAACCTAATGAATTCGTCCGAGTCCTTTGAATGTCATACGGCAACTTAACGCATCAAACGACATTTTATCCCATATTAGCACCTTGAAAAGCACATTAGTATAATGTACGACGCCTTACAACTCCTAACAACACCTTACAACACCGTATGAAACCTTAAAACTCCATAATAAACCTACAGAATTCGTCCTAGTCCTTTGAACGTCATACGGCAACTTAACGCATCGTACGAATTTTTATCCCATATTAGCACCTTGAAAAGCACGTTAGTATAATGTACGACGCCTTACAACTCCTAACAACACCTTACTACACCGTACGAAACCTTAAAACTCCATAATAAACCTAATGAATTCGTCTGAGTCCTTTGAACATCGTATGACAACTTAGGACATCTTATGACTCTATATACACATTAGCACCTTAAAAAGCATGTTAGTATAATTAGGACGCCTCACAATTCCTAACAACACCTTAAAACACCGTACGAAACCTTAAAAATTCATAATAAACCTAATGAAATCGTCGAAGTCCTTTGAAAATTGTACGACAACTCAAGACATGTTAAGACTCTGTATGCGACATTAGCTACATGAAAAGCACGTTAGAATAATGTAGGACGCGTTACAACTCCTAAGAACACCTTACATCACCGTACGAAACTTTAAAACTCTATAATAATCCAAATGAATTCGTCCGAGTCCTTTGAACGTCATACGGCAACGTAACACATCTTACGACTCTTTATCCCATATTAGCACCTTGAAAAGCACGTTAGTATAATGTATGACCCCTAACAACTCCTAACAACACGTTACAACACCGTACGAAACCTTAAAACTCCATAATAAACCTAATGAATTCGCCCTAGTCCTTTGAACGTCATACGGGAACTTAACGCATCGTACGACATTTTATCCCATATTATCACCTTGAAAAGCACGTTAGTATAATGTACGAAGCCTTACAACTCCTAACAAAACCTTACAACACCGTATGAAACCTTAAAATTCCACAATAAACCTAACGAATTCGTCCGAGTCCTTTGAACGTCATACGGCAACTTAACGCATCGTACGACTTTTTATCCCATATTAACACCTTGAAAAGCACGTTAGTGTAATGTACGACGCCTTACAACTCCTAACAACACCTTTCAACACCGTACGAAACCTTAAAACTCCTAATGAATTCGTCTGAGTCCTTTAACATCATACGGCAACTTAGGTAATCTTATGACTCTATATGCACATTAGTACCTTGAAAAGCATGTTAGTATAATTAGGACGCCTTACAATTCCCAAAAACACCTTAAAACACCGTACGAAACCTTAAAACTTCATAATAAACATAATGAAATCCTCGAAGTCCATTGAACATCGTACGGCAACTCAAGACATGTTAAGACTCTGTATGCGACATTAGCTACATGAAAAGCATGTTAGAATAATGTAGGACGCGTTACAACTCCTAAGAACACCTTACATCACAGTACGAAATTTTAAAACTCTATAATAAACCTAATGAATTCGTCCGAGTCCTTTGAACGTCATACGGCAACTTAACGCATCGTACGACTTTTTATCCCATGTTAGCACCTTGAAGAGCACGTTAGTATAATGTACGACGCCTTACAACTTTTAAAGACACCTTACAACACCGTACGAAACCTTCAAACTACATAATAAACCTAATGAATTCGTCTGAGTCCTTTGAACGTCATACGGAAACTTAACGCATCGTACGACTTTTTATCCCATATTAGCACCTTGAAAAGCACGTTGGTATAATGTACGACGGCTTACAACTCCTAACAACCCCTTACAACACCGTATGAAACCTTAAAACTCCACAATAAACCTAATGAATTCGTCCGAGTCCTTTGAATGTCATACGGCAACTTAACGCATCAAACGACATTTTATCCCATATTAGCACCTTGAAAGCACGTTAGTATAATGTACGACGCCTTACAACTCCTAACAAGACCTTACAACACCGTATGAAACCTTAAAACTCCATAATAAACCTACAGAATTCGTCCTAGTCCTTTGAACGTCATACGGAAACTTAACGCATCGTACGAATTTTTATCCCATATTAGCACCTTGAAAAGCACGTTAGTATAATGTACGACGCCTTACAACTCCTAACAACACCTTACTACACCGTACGAAACCTTAAAACTCCATAATAAACCTAATGAATTCGTCTGAGTCCTTTGAACATCGTACGACAACTTAGGACATCTTATGACTCTATATACACATTAGCACCTTAAAAAGCATGTTAGTATAATTAGGACGCCTCACAATTCCTAACAACACCTTAAAACACCGTACGAAACCTTAAAAATTCATAATAAACCTAATGAAATCGTCGAAGTCCTTTGAAAATCGTACGACAACTCAAGACATGTTAAGACTCTGTATGCGACATTAGCTACATGAAAAGCACGTTAGAATAACGTAGGACGCGTTACAACTCCTAAGAACACCTTACATCACCGTACGAAACTTTAAAACTCTATAATAAACCAAATGAATTCGTCCGAGTCCTTTGAACGTCATACGACAACGTAACGCATCTTACGACTCTTTATCCCATATTAGCACCTTGAAAAGCACATTAGTATAATGTATGACCCCTAACAACTCCTAACAACACGTTACAACACCGTACGAAACCTTAAAACTCCATAATAAAACTAATGAATTCGCCCTAGTCCTTTGAACGTCATATGGGAACTTAACACATCGTACGACTTTTTATCCCATATTAGCACCTTGAAAAGCACGTTAGTATAATGTACGAAGCCTTACAACTCCTAACAAAACCTTACAACACCGTATGAAACCTTAAAATTCCACAATAAACCTAACGAATTCGTCCGAGTCCTTTGAACGTCATACGGCAACTTAACGCATCGTACGACTTTTTATCCCATATTAACACCTTGAAAAGCACGTTAGTGTAATGTACGACGCCTTACAACTCCTAACAACACCTTTCAACACCGTACGAAACCTTAAAACTCCTAATGAATTCGTCTGAGTCCTTTAACATCATACGGCAACTTAGGTAATCTTATGACTCTATATGCACATTAGTACCTTGAAAAGCATGTTAGTATAATTAGGACGCCTTACAATTCCCAAAAACACCTTAAAACACCGTACGAAACCTTAAAACTTCATAATAAACCTAATGAAATCCTCGAAGTCCATTGAACATCATACGGCAATTCAAGACATGTTAAGACTCTGTATGCGACATTAGCTACATGAAAAGCACGTTAGAATAATGTAGGACGCGTTACAACCCATAAGAACACCTTACATCACAGTACGAAATTTTAAAACTCTATAATAAACCTAATGAATTCGTCCGAGTCCTTTGAACGTCATACGGCAACTTAACGCATCGTACGACTTTTTATCCCATATTAGCACCTTGAAAAGCACGTTGGTATAATGTACGACGGCTTACAACTCCTAACAACCCCTTACAACACCGTATGAAACCTTAAAACTCCACAATAAACCTAATGAATTCGTCCGAGTCCTTTGAATGTCATACGGCAACTTAACGCATCAAACGACATTTTATCCCATATTAGCACCTTGAAAAACACGTTAGTATAATGTACGACGCCTTACAACTCCTAACAACACCTTACAACACCATATGAAACCTTAAAACTCCATAATAAACCTACAGAATTCGTCCTAGTCCTTTGAACGTCATACGGAAACTTAACGCATCGTACGAATTTTTATCCCATATTAGCACCTTGAAAAGCACGTTAGTATAATGTACGACGCCTTACAACTCCTAACAACACCTTACTACACCGTACGAAATCTTAAAACTCCGTAATAAACCTAATGAATTCGTCCGAGTCCTTTGAACGTCATACGACAACTTAACGCATCTTACGACTCTTTATCCCATATTAGAACCTTGAAAAGCACGTTAGTATAATGTATGACGCCTTACAACTCCTAACAACACGTTACAACACCGTACGAAACCTTAAAACTCCTTAATAAACCTAATGAATTCGTCCTAGTCCTTTGAACGTCATACTGCAACTTTATGCATCGTACGACTTTTTATCCCATATTAGCACCTTGAAAAGCACGTTAGTATAATGTACGAAGCCTAACAAACTCCTAACAACACCTTACAACACAGTACAAAACCTTAAAACTCCATAATAAACCTAATGAATTCGTCTGAGTCCTTTGAATAGCGTATGACAATTTAGGACATCGTATGACTCTATATGCACATTAGCACCTTGAAAAGCATGTTAGTATAATTAGGACGCCTTACAATTTCTAACAACACCTTAAAACACCGTACGAAACCTTAAAACTTCATAATAAGCCTAATGAAATGGTCGAAGTTCTTTGAACATCGTACGACAACTCAATACATGTTAAGACTCTGTATGCGACATTAGCTACATCAAAAGCAGGTTAAAATAATGTAGGACGCGTTACAACTCCTAAGAACACCTTACATCACCGTACGAAACTTTAAAACTCCATAATAAACCTAATGAATTCGTCCTTGTCCTTTGAACGTCATACGGCAACTTAACGCATCTTACGACTCTATATGCCATATTAGCACCTAGAAAAGCACGTTAGTATAATGTACGACGCCTTACAACTCCTAACAACACCTTACAAGACCGTACGATACCTTAAAACTCCTTAATAAACCTAATGAATTTGTCTGACTCCTTTGTACATCATACGACAACTAAGGACATCTTTTGACACTATATGCACATTAGCACCTTGAAAAGCATGGTAGTATAATGTAGAACGCCTTACAATTCCTAACAACACCTTAAAACGCCTTACGAAACCTTAAAACTTGATAATAAACCTAATGAATTCGTTGATGTCCTTTGAACATCGTACGATAACTAAAGACATGTTACGACTCTTATGCGACATTAGCTACATGAAAAGCACGTTAGAATAATGTAGGGTGCGTTACAACTCCTAAGAACACCTTACATCACCGTACGAAAATTTAAAACTCCATTATAAACCGAATGAATTCGTCCGAGTCCTTTGAACGTCATACGACAACTAAAGACATCTTTTGAATCTATATGCACATTAGCACCTTGAAAAGCATGTTAGTATAGTGTAGGACGCCTTACAAGTCATAACAACACCTTAAAACACCTTACGAAACCTTAAAACTTGATAATAAACCTAATGAATTCTGTGAAGTCCTTTGAACATCGTACGATAACTCAAGACATGTTACGACTCATATGCGACATTAGCTACATGAAAAGCACGTTAGAATAATGTAGGACACCTTACAATTCCTAACAACACATTAAAACACCGTACGAAACCTTAAAACTTCTTAATAAATCTAATGAAATCGTCGAAGTCCTTTGAACATCGTACGACAACTCGAGACATGTTAAGACTCTTATGCGACATTTCTACATGAAAAGCACGTTAGAATAATATAGGGTGTGTTACAACTCCTAAGAACACCTTACAACACCGTACGAAACCTTAAAACTCCATAATAAACCTAATGAATTCGTCCGAGACCTTTGAACGTCATACGGCAACTTAACGCATTTTACGCCTCTTTATCCCATATTATAACCTTGAAATGCACGTTAGTATAATATACGACGCCTTACAACTCCTAACAACACCTTACGACACCGTACGAAACCTTAAAACTCCATATAAAACCTAATGAATTCGTCTGAGTCATATGAACATCTTACGACAACTTAGGACATCTTATGACTCTATATGCACATTAGCACCTTGAATAACATGTTAGTATAATTAGGACGCCTTACAATTTCTAACAACACATTAAAAAACCGTACGAAACCTTAAAACTTCATAATAAACCTAATGAAATCGTCGAAGTCCTTTGAACATCGTACGACAACTCAAGACATGTTAAGACTCTGTATGCAACATTAGCTACATGAAAAGCACGTTAGAATAATGTAGGGTGCGTTACAACTCCTAAGAACACCTTACATCACCATACGAAACTTTAAAACTCCATAATAAACCTAATGAATTCGTCCGAGTCCTTTGAACGTCATACGGCAACTTAACGCATCTTACGACTCTGTATGCCATATTAGCACCTAGAAAAGCACGTTAGTATAATGTACGACGCCTTACAACTCCTAACAACACCTTACAACACCGTACGATACCTTAAAATTCAATAATAAACCTAATGAATTCGTCTTACTCCTTTGAACATCTTACGACAACTTAGGACATCTTATGACTCTATATGCACATTAGCACCTTGAATAACATGTTAGTATAATTAGGACGCCTTACAATTTCTAACAACACATTAAAAAACCGTACGAAACCATAAAACTTCATAATAAACCTAATGAAATCGTTGAAGTCTTTTGAACATCGTACGACAACTCAAGACATGTTAAGACTCTGTATGTGACATTAGCTACATGAAAAGCACGTTAGAATAATGTAGGGTGCGTTACAACTCCTAAGAACACCTTACATCACCATACAAAACTTTAAATCTCCATAATAAACCTAATGAATTCGTCCGAGTCCTTTGAACGTCATACTGCAACTTAACGCATCTTACGACTATGTATGCCATATTAGCACCTAGAAAAGCACGTTAGTATAATGTACGACGCCTTACAACTCCTAACAACACCTTACAACACCGTACGATACCTTAAAATTCCATAATAAACCTAATGAATTCGTCTTACTCCTTTGAACATCGTACGACAACTCAAGTCATCTTATGACTCTATATGCACATTAGCACCTTGAGAAGCATGTTAGTATAATGTAGGACGCCATACAATTCCTAACAACACATTAAAACATCGTACGAAACCTTAAAACTTCTTAATAAACCTAATGAAATCGTCGAAGTCCTTTGAACATCGTACGACAACTCAAGACATGTTAAGACTCTTAAGCGACATTAGCTACATGAAAAGCACGTTAGAATAAGGTAGGTTGCGTTACAAATCCTAAGAACACCTTACATCAACGTACGAAACTTTAAAACTCCATAATAAACCAAATGAATTCATCCGAGTCCTTTGAACGTCATACGGCAACTTAACGGATCTTACGACTCTTTATCCCATATTTGCACCTTGAAAAGCACGTTAGAATAATGTATGACGCCTTACAACTCCTAATAACACGTTACAACACCGTACGAAACCTTAAAACTCCATAATAAACCTAATGAATTCGTCCGAGACCTTTTGTTAGGGTCTATTTCTGTTTAAGATTTACTTTGTACTTTGTTTATACATTTTGTATAGTTTAGGGTTAATTTTGTATTTTCGCTAATGTATTGTTGCATAAAGAATGTAGTAAGAGAATGTTAGAGAGAGAGTCTAGATCACAATTACACGTTAGAGAGAGAGAGTTAACTGTGTGTGATTTACATTCTCCTGCACTTTTTGTACTACAACTTTGCTTTGATCATCAATACAAAGAGAATTATTAAGTAATGAATTGTGTTGCTGATTGAACTGTGTTTGTGTACTTATTTCATTCTGATCATTGAGCGATATCGATCCAATTGAACCTATCAATTGGTATCAGAGCTGTTGGTATTGTGTTCTTCGCTATTCATCAAGCAAAACACATCAATATTGCTCAAAATCATGATCTGTTTCTGTTTTTAGTTGTGATTCATCATCGCAATCACTTCTAATTCACAACAATTGTGCAAATTCCATT
Organism: Tagetes erecta; assembly: GCA_030867185.1. Taxonomy (NCBI): domain Eukaryota; kingdom Viridiplantae; phylum Streptophyta; class Magnoliopsida; order Asterales; family Asteraceae; genus Tagetes; species Tagetes erecta. Next base: position 28,602,883 of record CM061493.1, on the reverse strand, counting down.
AGATTATCATCAGATCTGAGGAATTAAGAAGGAAGGGAAAATTTACTGTTCGATCAAAATTTTGCTCAAATTCATCAAAATTTGATCATGTTTTGGATTGATTGAGATTGGAGATTGTTAATCGGTGTATTTCACTGATTGGGTGTGATTTTTGAAGAAATTGGACAAGTTTTTGATAAACCCAGAAAAAATTCGATTGAACAAGATGATGAACAGGATGAACAGGTTGAAGATTAACTAGCCGGGTGATAATTTTGACTTAGACAAATTCTTTGGATTTAGATTTGTGTACAATTAGGTCCTGTGCAGCCGTGTAAATGATTTTGTTCTAGACGGGTGAAGAATTTGCAAGAAAAAGGTTGTACTGTTTAGCCGGATCAAGAACTGTTATGCCGGGTGATAAACTGTTCAGCCGGGTGATTAACATTTCAGCCGGGTGACTGTCAGCTGTTTAGCCGGGTAAACAAGTTTTCTGCCGTGTGATCAACCGTTCAGCCGGGTAAACCTTTTTGCCGTGTCAATTTCAAGCCGGGTCAAGTTATCTGTCGTGTGAAATATAACTGTTCAGCCGTGTAACTGTTCAGCCGGGTAACTGTTCTGCCGGATGAAGATTGCAAGTATTGAAAATTTACAACTGTTAAGCAGGGTCAACTGTTTAGACGGGTGAAGACTTTTCTCAGCCGGGTGAAGAAGAAAAACTACTGTTCAGCCGGGTGACTCATTTTCAGTTGTTTCAAACCTTGTTATCTTATCTTGTCATTACTTACTTGTTTTTATTTTAGTATTTTAACTATTTCTTTTCAAAAATCATTAAAAACACAAAAATATTTTCTTTAAAAATTGTTAAAATGGCACCTATTGATGATTCTGATAATCGTGTTCCTAGATTGGTTAATCATGCAGATTTCAAGAACTGGACAATCAGATTGAAGCATCATCTATGCTCTATTGAAAATGATCTTTGGAAGTCAACTGATAAAGGTCCTCACATTCCTACTCAAACTGCTCCTGATAGTGCAAGTACCTACACCAAAGACTCTACTGAACCTTGTCCAGAAGATAATTTATCAGCTGAAGACTTACGAAAGGTCAAGAATGACATAAGGCTTACTCTTTGATGTGTAAGGGATTGCCACTTTAAGTGTTGTCAAGATTGGATGCTTATCAAACTGGCTACACATTGTTTAAAGCATTGAAAGCTATCTGTGAAGGAGGAGAACAGATAAGGAGTTTGAAGAAACAAAAGTTAAAGAGGCAATTGGAGTTATTTGAGCACATTAATGGAGAAACAGTACATCAAATGATGAACAGGTTTGTTCACTTAACTACTGAGATGTCAAACATCGGAGTTAAGACTGAACTTCAAGACTTGAATGATCGATTGTTATGTGCTTTGCCATCATCATGGAAACAGACTGTCACTCTTTTAAAGCATACTGAGAAATTTCCCATGGATTTAGATTTGCTTATTGCAAAGATTGAAGAAGTGGAAATTGATGAAAGTTAAAGAAACACTGACAGATCTGCTTCTCATGCTCAATACAAGTTTGTAGTGAATCCAAGTAATACAGTTGAGAATGCCTTTTTGGTTGAAGATACTGTTAAAACTGATGATGAGGGTGATTTATTTTTTGGTGCAAGCTTTTATACTGACTCGTCATACATTTCAAACTCACCAACTTATTCTCAACCTCAATCTCCACTAAGAGCTCAAGTTCAAAATCAGAATGTGAAATCTCAGTCTGATAGCCAAAGGTCTACTGTTCAAGCCAAAGTAAAAGAAGTAATGAACATCTTGTTACAAGATCACGAGACCCATACTGCTTTTACTGCTTTCATGGCAAGTTTTCAAGCTTATCAAGGAAGTCATTTAACTCAAATGGACGTCGTTCTTCAAGATTTATTTGAAATTGATCCTGATGATGTTGAGGAAATGGATTTAAATTGGCAAATGGTGATGGTTGCATATCGAACTAAAAAACATGCATATGTGAACCGAAGCTACAAGCCACATGCAAACAAGACAGTTGGTTTTGACAAATCAAAGGCCAGATGTTTCAACTGTAACTGCTATGGTCATTTTTCTAGGGAATGCAAAGCTCCTAAGAATCAGAACTACAATGATCAAGCCAGTTCAAGTGGACAGAATCAAGGTCAAGGTCAAAGCTCGCAACGGTCTTCAAATTATCAAAACAGGAATCAACGCTTCATGCAGAAACCATATCAAAGTCTTCCCATGCCGGAACTAAAGGATGAAGGCAAGAAACCAGAAGATCAAACTAAAGCACTAGTAGTTAGTGTGAAAGATGGATAAGATTGGTCTGAAGAAGAGGATGGTAAAATGATTGAAGCTGTGAGTGAAGATTCTGAAGAGTATGACTGGAGTGCAAAGGCAGATCCTGTTGAAGAATCTGAACCAGAAGTTGCACTTATGGCTACATCCAATGAGTCTTCATCATCTACTGAACAACCAAAGGTTAGTACTGAATTACCTCCTAATTATGTTCCTTTGCCTGATGATGTTAGAGTTAGGTTATGTTCTGAACAATGCATTCAACAAGTAGAACATTATCGTACTCATTCTTTTAAAATTGGTGATAAATTAAGCAAACATGAAAAAATTCATGAACAACTTAAAATTGATCATAAAATTTCTGATGAGAAGATATTGTCACTTAAAGAATCTTGGAACAAAACCTTGAAAGAATTGGAACTTATGACCAAACAACTTGAAGAAATGACAAAGAATTTCGAACAAGAAAAGGTTGCTCATGTAGTCACTCAAGTTGAATTAACAAAGGTTAAGAGTTGTAAAACAATGGTAAAACAACTTGTGAGTGAAAGAGGAAACAAAAGCAAACTAGGATTAGGTTTCACTCATGAACCAATGCCTAAATCAATCACACAAACTTTACCTGAAAACTTCAATGAATTTGATCATTCACCTGAAAATGAACGAAAATTCAAAGAAATTCAAAGAAGTAAATCCGAATCCGAAGGATCTGAAGTGTTGATTGAAAGTTTGAAAGAAGATGATGTCGTAACAGTTGAAGCTGATGATGACGCTAGCAACAAATCAGAGCCTGTTCTGATTCAACTTGTTGAATATCCTGAACTGAATCCTAAGTCAGAAGAAAAGGTGAAGGATGAAGCTGTATTTTCAGGATACAATGATCCTGAATACATCAAGTGGAAGAATGAACAGAAGGCGAAAGTTGCTGATCAACTGATCAAGAAGAAAGATGTGAAACAGGCTGAAGTTTCAAAAGGAAAGGTGCATAAATCGAAATTAACAGTCAATCAATCTGAAACAAAACAGTCAAAAGGTAAAAGTGTCATAAAATCGAATGACAACACCAAAGTTCAAACTGTTAAAACTGAAAATGTAAAACCTGTCAAGAAGAAAGTGTCAAAAGGTAAAATAATCAAGTTTGTATCTGCAGGAACTTTCGATATGAACGGATCTTATGGTAACCAAATCAATTCTTCAATCAAATCTAACTCTGGTCTGAAAACAGGTTCAGGTCCTAAGTCTTCCGCTGTCAATGATAAAAGAATTAAATCAAAGAAGGTAACCAAACAAGATGGTTTAAAATCGAACCAAGTTCCCAAGAAATCGAAACTTGATCACAAACAGTTACAGTCACAATCAAAATCACCACAAAAGAATCAAGTTAACTTAAAACCGAACAAAACTGATAATGAATCACTAGTGGGTTCAACATCAAAAGTTAACAATCGGCTCTTTAGGATTAGCAAGAAACATTGTGAGATTTGTGATCGTTATAATCATGTCACTGCTGAATGTTTCTTTAACAGGTACTGCAGTTACTGTGACAAAAGAAATCATTCTTCAGAGGAATGTTTTTATAACAAATTCTGTGATATTTGTGAAAGGAGAAATCATGACACAAAAGATTGTTTCTTTTGGAAATACTCATCAAGAGAAATGACTCCGTTTCCAAATTTTCAAAGAATTCAATCTTTTGGTTTTCAAAAGTTTAATCAAAGTCATTCTCCTGATTTGAGAACTTTCAAACGAAACAATTCTGATTTTAATGACTTTTCATCAAGAAATGTGCAGGTTAACAGTTTTAAGCCGAGAGCTTTGATGGTGAGAAATCAGAAATTTGAAAATAACCTTGATCCTAAGTTAGAGGAAAGGTTCATTGCTTTAAGAAGAAAGCAATCAAATCAAGCCGTTGGGCGAAACAGTTTTCAACCAAATCTCTCAAATGAAACAAATTTTCAAAATCTTCATTATCAACAAATTACTGTTACAGATAGATTCGGAAAACCCAAGACCATATGAGCCTGGGTTGACCAAACTAACTAGGTAATTGTTGAAATGCAGGTACGCCCTCGAAGACCAATCAACTAATGGTTTGTTGATAGTGGGTGTAGCCGGCATATGACAGGCAACCATGCCTTGCTTCAAGATTTTAAGCTAAAGAATGGTACACATGTTGCATTTGGAGGAGATGCTGGTGGTAAAATAACTGGAGAAGGAACCGTGTCAAATGGGGTCATTAGCTTTGACAAAGTCAACTACTGTGCACAGGTGAACTTTAATTTGCTAAGTGTATCTCAAATTTGTGACAAATCTTATTCAACATTATTTGATGATTCTTTTTGTTACATACTCAAACCAGGTTTCAAGATTGACAATGAATGGGTGGTGGTTAAAGCTCCAAGAGATAGTGATGTATACAAGCTTGATATGTCTCAGATTGATGCTGAAACCGAAACCACATGTCTCATTGCACATGCTTCAAATGATGAGAGTCAGCTTTAGCATAGACGGCTGGGCCATTCAAACTTCAGAAACATGAACCGACTGGTGACTGGAAATCATGTTGTGGGAATACCGTCAAAGAAATTCTCAACAACTGATCTCTGTCCAGCATGTTTGAAAGGAAAACAGCACAGAATGTCTTTTAAGTCCAAGCAAGAACACTCTATTTCAAAACCCTTGCAGATGCTACACATGGATCTATTCGGACCAACAAATGTTCAAAGAATCGGAAAGAAGTCTTATTTTTTTTGTCATCATTGATGATTTTACTAGATTTTCTTGGGTTTATTTTTTGCATGTTAAATCTGAAACTGCTGAGTTGTTAGAAGAATTTATCATCAAAGTTGAAAATCAGTTGGATTGTAAAGTAAAAATCTTGAGAAATGATAATGGAACCGAGTTTAAAAATTCTAATGTTGATTTGTTTTGTGCAGAAAAAGGAATTGCGCGCCAATTCAGTGCTCCAAGAACTCCACAACAGAACGGAGTTGCAGAACTGAAAAATCGGACACTGATTGAAGCAGCAAGATCCATGCTCGCAGATGCCAAAATCCCTATCACATTCTGGGACGAAGCTATTGCTACTGCGTGTTTTGTACAAAACAGGACATTATTGGTTCAGGATAAAAATAAAACGTCTTATGAGTTATTGTTTGGAAGAAATCCAAATATTTCATACTTGAAAGCATTTGGTTGTCCTGTATCGATTCTAAATTTAAGTGATCATCTCAGTAAATTTGAGTCAAAATCTGACGATGGATTTTTCCTTGGTTACTCGTCTGTTTCTAAAGCTTATCGGGTTTTTAATAGCAAAAAAAAAAACACTGTTATTGAAACTATTATCGTAAAGTTTTTAGAAAATTCGTTTCCGTCAGTGGCTCATGGTCCCGAATGGTTGTTTGATTTAGATTCGTTATCAAAATCTTTCAATTCTAACTTGTTTGATTTTTCAGGAAAATCGAGAAAAGAATCAGGAGACTTGGGATGTTTCAGTGATGATTCTGATAATGACGATGATAGTAATCTCAATTCAGAGTATCCGTTCATGTCATTTCATAATCCTGATCATGGTGTATCCAGTCAAGCTCCAGGTTCTTCTGGTTCTCAAGAAGATCAAGTTTCAAACAATCTTGGTGATGATGTGAATCCGCAAAATTCTCCTAATGATGGTGGATCTGTTCAAAATCAACCATCATCAGATCCGAATGTTGAAGTTATTCCAGAATCATTTGACTACTTCATCAATTCACCAGAACAAGTTCCTAATTTCACTCCGCATGTGTCTACAATTCTGCAAGATTTACCGAATCTGAATCAGTCTAATCTGGAGACGCAAGTTCAAGGAGATTCAATTCCAACTCATCGAGTACACAGGAATCATCCTTTATCTAAGATTATTGGACCTTTGAATCAGAGGACTATGAGAAGTCAGACTGAACATGCAAAAGTTTGTCTTTATTCATGTTTTCTATCTCAAGTGGTGCCAAAGAACATTTCAGAAGCATTACAAGACAACAGTTGGATTGAAGCCATGCAAGAGGAGTTACTTCAATTCAGAAAACAAGAAGTTTGGAAATTAGTGGACTTACCTGAAGGAGAAAATGCGATTGGTACAAGATGGTTGTACAAGAACAAGCCAGATGAGCGTGGCATTGTGGTCAGAAACAAAGCCAGACTTATTGCACAAGGTTACACTCAAGAAGAAGGTATTGACTATGAAGAAGTGTTTGCTCCAGTCGCTCGACTTGAAGCTATTCGCGTTTTTCTAGCGTATGCCTCTTTCATGAAGTTCAAAGTGTTTCAAATGGACGTTAAAGGCGCTTTTCTGTATGGACCAATTACCGATGATGTATATGTTAGACAACCTCCTGGTTTTGAAGATCCTGATTATCCACATCGTGTATACAAATTAAGCAAAGCTTTATATGGTCTACATCAAGCTCCAAGGATTTGGTACGAGACGTTATCTAAACATTTGCTAGAACATGGATTTACAAGAGGTCAGATTGATCCAACTTTATTTATGAAGCGGGAAAATGAAGATCTTTTATGTGTTCAAGTGTATGTGGATGATATCATCTTTGGATCAACAAGTCCGTCTATGTGCAAAGAGTTTGAAGAAATCATGAAGTCAAGAATCCAGATGAGTTCGATGGGGGAGATTAATTTCTTTCTCGGATTGCAAGTAAAACAGTCAGCAGACGGAATTTTTATCAACCAATCAAAGTTTGTTGAAAAGTTGCTGAAAAAGTTCAAGATGCAAGATTGTCAGACTATTCGAACGCCATCTGATGTGAATTGCAAGATACAGCCGGATCCAAAAGGCAAATCCGTTGATCAAACACTGTATAGATCAATGATTGGTTCACTGATGTATCTTACTGCATCAAGGCCAGACATTATGTATGATGTATGTGTGTGTGCAAGATATCAGTCTGATCCAAAAGAGTCGCACCTGGTTGCTATTAAACGTATTTTCAGATACCTTGAAGGGAAACCGAATCTCGGGTTATGGTATCCTTATGAAGGCAATTTTGAATTATATAGTTATTCTGATAGTGACTTTGGTGGGTGTGCTCTTGACAGGAAATCGACTACGGGTGGATGTCAATTTCTGGGTCCTAGACTTGTTTCTTGGCAATGCAAAAAGCAGACCAACGTTTCTGTATCCACAGCTGAAGCAGAGTATATCGCTGCATCTACAGGATGTTCTCAAGTTTTGTGGTTACAAAACCAATTGCTTGACTACAGGTTTAACTTTCTCAAAACTCCTATTTACATAGACAATACTACTGCTATGTTCATTACTGCTAATCCTGTTCAACACTAAAAAACCAAACATATCGAAATTGGATATCACTTTCTCAAAGACAACTCTGAAAAAGGTTTAATAATTTTGATTAAAGTTCATACCGACAAACAACTGGCAGATCTTTTCACAAAATCTTTCTTGTCAGGACGGTTTGAATTCTTAATTCAATCCATAGGGTTAATCAACCATGATTAATTCTAATTTTTGAAAACTCAAACAAAAATCAGAAAATATAAAAGTCAAAAATATAATAAGTCGATGTCAAGTATTGATTCCTTTGTCTTTTATTGTTTATTGTTCTGCATTGTGAGTGTGCATGAAAAAGAAAAAGCAAACAAAAAGAACATAAAAACAAAAAGAAAAGAAAAATCATGTCATAAGAATCTATATTGCAAAAAGTGAGAAATGATAGTACACTAGACATTATTTGTTTCATCATTTATAAATAAAGACTGATGAATGTTAATTGATGTGCGAGACAGCTCAGGCAATTAGACTGAAAAAGTAAGTTCATCGTTGACAAATCTAAACTCAATGATCTTTGTGTTAAGTTCCTTTGTTATACATGTCTAGATATATATCTTTTGATGCATTGCTTGTGATGATAGTTGTTCATGATCGGGTAACGATGCAGTCTATTCAGTGTGATGAACCGCATCGTGAGCTTCTTTGTTGTGGTACCCACAGACCTGAAGTCTCACACGAAGTCTCTTTTGAGCTTCAAGGTGCAGCAAAAGATTCCCAAAGATGGAACAAAAAGAGTCCCAAATGTGGACCATCACCAAACAAAAATTCCAAAAAGGAATTCAGAAGATTCCCAAGGGGAACGATAGGAAATTAAAATTCCAAAATGGAATCAAAAGAAGTCCCAAAGTGGACCAAATTCGAATAGAACCCAGATTCCACACTGTTTATGATTGTAAGTGACCAGGTTTTTGTGCAATATGCATTCAGGTAGTGGTTGATAAGGAAATATGTTGACATATGTATACATGTGGATCACATAAGTCATTTTAATCGAACCTTAATCTCATCATGATACTGAAAAAGTAAGTGTGTCAACTCGAGCTAATTGGTATGTTTTCATATCATCACTCAATCAAACATAAGTCAAATGTCTATTCAAAACTTGCAAAACATGTTCAGATAATGTGTGGTATGATCTCACTGCGATATTTTGATTCATTGCATTGCATATGTCTTTATTTTAATGTGTGTGCTTTGTGTGTGCAGGCATATGGAATTTTTATTGACACATCGACATCCTTGTTAAACTTAAAAATTTCAAGAAATTTCAAGTTTAGGGGGAGAATAATTGAAGAAGAAAAATATTTAAAAAAATCCGAAAATATTTTTGAATAAGTGTGTTTTGAATGAACAAGATTATATGGTATGAAAAGCAAAAGTATTGGATGTGTTAAAAACAAACCCAAGGTCTTGTGATATGTTTTTAAGAAATTGCTTCGGGATATAGAAATATTGGTTGTGCAAAAACATTTTTGTGAGAAAAATCAAAGAAAAAGAAAAAGGATTTAATATGAATAAATATTTGTTGACTTTTCTTATATTTTTTATATTTAATGTTACAAACCCTAATAAGGATGTCTTGTCTAATAAATATGTCGAGAATGTTTGCAGGTGCAATAAATGTAGTTGAAAAGTCAACACACGGAGGAAAATGGAAAATTGTCAAAATGTTTTTGCCGGGTGAAGATATCAGAAGAAACTATTTAGCCGGGTAATGAAGTCACTATTTAGCGGGGTAAGAGTGTTGGTTGATATCAGCCGGGTGATTGAGAGAAAAGATAGCCGGGTGAAGATGTTATGACTACTGTGTTGCCGGGTAATTAAGTGATATGTTAACAGCCGGGTAATGAACAAATCACTATTTTGCCGGGTAAAGAAGATGTTGATATCAGCTGGGTGACAAGTTGTGTGTTACTATACAACCGGGTGAAGAAGTGTTGACACTGTACAGCCGGGTAATAGAATGAAGATTCTATGTAGCCGTGTAAGTGAAGAACACTGTGTAGCCGGGTTAAGTACAACAACTATGTAGCCGGGTGATGAAGAAAAGCAAGTCGGGGGATGAAGAAGATCACTATGCAGCCGGGTAATGAAGAAGGTCATTGTGCAAGCCGGGAGATGAAAGAAGACTACTATGCAGCCGGGTGATGAGTAAAATCAAAAAGGTGTAGTTGTTCCTAACCTTTACCCTTCTCAACAGTGCTTTACCCGTCTCTACAGTGTTTGACCCGTCCAAGTGTTTTCATGTTTTATGTTGACCCGTCCAAGGTTGTGACCCGTCCCAAGTACTTGACCCGTCCCAACAGTGTTTGACGCGGCTCAACAGTGCATGACCCGTCCAGGCTTATTGGGCTTTTAATGTTTACCCGTCCCAAGTTGTTTGACCTAATTTTTCAACCATATAAATACCCGCTTTTTCACAACACTTATCATTTTTCACTCACACTTTCAAGCAAAATCCCCTATACATCAAATCGCTATTATCATATTCAATCGATTGTTCTGTAACAAGTTATATTGATTGAATAAGGTATACTTAACATGATTTGACCTTGTTAAACCTGCTAATTGATCGTAAAATTGAAAAATGATGATGAATAGTACTTAGACCAATGAATCGACACTTTGATTTTGGGTGTTAAAACTTAAATCGAATGTTGTTCTAGGTGTAAAAACTGTCGATCATCAACAATCAATCATTAAATTGCATCAAATTGCTTAAAATTAACTGAATCAACTAAAATTTCTTCATAACTGTCGAACCGCAATTGATGACATTTTGAATGTTCTTAAGTTTTAACACCAAACTGATGAAATGTCTGTTATTAAGTGACAAATCAAAGTTAAAACTGAGCTAAAAACATGTTAAACAACTTTATCATATAAATTTCAGATTTGTGTTGTTAAGTGATTAAACTGTTAAGTGTAAAATATTGTGTGTTTATTGATTCACTAAGTTTTTATTAAACATAATGATGAAAATCAGATTGTTAGATCAACTTAGATGTTAAAATGATTATGTGATTGTTTTACATTGCAACCTTTTGTTTAAACACTTATGCAAATTTGTTATTTATGAATGAAAAATCTAACTCATGTGTCTTGTCTTTGTCAAACAGATGGAGAATCTTAAGTTTGAGCCTAAGCACAATCTGGTTGCATGTTTGGATGAAGCTATACCAGAAACAGAGGGTTATAGAGACATGATTAGATTCATTAGAAGAACCAAGTATGTTTATGCTATGTGTGCAAAGCCAGTGATATATGCAAGACTAATCAAGAGTTTCTGGAGAACGGCTGAGGTTGTTACTGATGAAGCCGAGTTTCTGTTGTCAGAGGAAACATCACCAGAGAATTACAGTTAACTGTATCTGAGGAGTCTATCAGAACAGCGTTGAGAATTGATGATGATGAGGTTGGTGCAACTGATGAGCTGACAACTGCTGAGTGCCAGGCATGTTTTATCAATATGGGTCATCCTCCCATATTCCCAAAACAGCAGTTTGTTAGAGCCAGACTTGGGAAGAAATGGAAGTTGCTCTGTTATGTGATACAACAATGCATGTCTAGAAGGAGTGCTGGTCTTGATAATTTCCCTTCTGACATCGCATCCCCCATTGTTGCTATTGCTGAGAACAAACCTTTTAACATGTCGAAGAGGATAATGAAAGATTTTGTTTTCAATCTTGTGAAATGGAAAAGGTTCAAGTTTCTCATGTATCCGAGATTCTTGCAACTTATGATCAATGTTTCTTATCCAATCATTCGTGAAGAAGGATTTGTAGGAGGGATTTTATACATAGAGGACATGAATGACCTATCATATAGAAAGATGAGCATTGGAGGAGTTGAAAGTGTTGAAATGTTTGATTATATGAGAGATATATCAAACAATGTTGAGGATATTGATGTAGTATATCATCACATATCACATGGAGAGACTGTTAATCCATCGGATCTAGTTGATGAGATTCCAGATAATTTACTAGACGACGATGAGTATTTTGCTCGACATCCAGAAGATGAAGATGAGGATGAGAATGAATCCGAAAGTGGTGAGGATGATAGTGATAGTGATGATAGTGATGATGATGGTGGTGATGATGGAAACGAGGATGAAAGTGCTAAATCAGTTCCTGAGGAGGCAGAAAATGTTGAGGTTGATGAACCGATTGAGATGGAGACAGAAAATGTTGAAGTTATAGAACCAATGGTGACTGATGAACCTGTTGAGGTTGAAAAAGCAGTAGAAGAAGTTAGTATTGATGCTCGTAGGGATATCACAGTGTAGTATGTTAGATCACGAAGATCAAAACCTGTGGTTGATCCTATTGTTGTGGAGGAACTGAGTGTAATTGAAGATGTAAATGTGCCTGAGTTAGTGGACATTTTTCAGATTGCAAAAGAAGCTGCAGCAGAAGTGGAGACTGTGGCACAGAGAGTCGATGATACTGATGACTGTATGATTGTTACTGCACCAGTTTATATTGCCACATCCTCCAAAGCTGCTGAACATGTTGAACAACTGAAGGAGTCTTTACCTAAGGTTGGTTCAAGTGTTGATCTAAATGAAGAAGAAGATAAAGTATTTCATTTGGAAAGGATGGTAGCCAAACTCTTAGATGCTAATGCGCAGTTGAAAGCATCTAATGAAAGGAAGAAGAAGAGATTTGAAGAGTTTTGGACTACTCATCAGAAGAACTTAGAAACTTTTAAGTCATTAGATGAGGATCATGAGAAGCTGAAAGATGATCATGAAAAATTGAAGGCTGATTATGAAGAGTTGCAGGCAGAGTGCAACACTTTACGTGCAGAAAAGGAAGTGATGGAAAAGTGGATAAAAGAAGAGGAGGCTGTGAGTTCAGAATCAGATAAAGATTTTACTGTTGATGAAGATGTTGGAGTGAGGCTGTGATACCAATTGATAGTTCTAGATGAACCGAGCTTGGATCTAGATCTGAGATTGTTTGGGGATGTTGTTTGCAATCAGTGATGCGGAAACTCACTAATCACGTATTGATGCTTGAATGTTCATGAAGATCAATTCAAGGTATGATGAAGATTATGATAATATGGATAGGTTAATTGTATTAGATCAATGGAGAGGTTACAAAGGATATGGAATGAAATGTAGGCAACTCACTAAACAAATGACCTAGGTGATGGTATTTATAGTCTATACCATTCACCTTACAATGTAACCTAAACACGTGCAATTACGCACAAATGCGCATTTAAGCACAAAACGATTACACAAATATTCTAAGACAAATACAATTAATGAATGTCTTCACCCATGCTTGCTCGTGATGATGCTCGATATCTTCACTAGCTTATATTTGTAAAGTGACATCTTCAAATAACCCCAACAGTACTCCCCCTAAGATGACACTTTACAAATCTGACATATCAGCTTAAATCTTCATGTGACGAGTATAGAGAGCAACTTAAAGTTTTGGTATGTATTATCTTCAAGAGGACCCAACAGTACTCCCCCTAAGATGATGCTATCAACACTCTGTCTTTCAACAAGCAATCCGCATCCTTCTCTCCCTTTTGAGTAACATCAGAGGCTATGGAAAGAAATAAGCAGAGAGTAGATTCCGGTGAATCTATATATCAGCAACGGGATCTTCTTCAACGGTTGAAGTAGAATGCGAAGAATTCTTTGACTTAGAATACTCCCCCTCAACTTTTGCTTTAGAGGTTAATGGGATCTGTGTATGAGATATTAAGAGGAGGATTCTTAACGCTCAACAATCTGACTTGGAGATCTTTGGACTGGAATCAGGCTTGAACAGGAACATCTTCAAGTCGCGTGGAAGCTTGTTCTGCAATGGAAACAGTTCATGCAACTCAAAGAAAAACATTAAAACTCAGGCAATAATGTGCATTTATCATCAATGTAAAGATTAAGTTCTCAATCGGATGAGATATTGCTTGATGAACAACTCCTACATCAATAACATATGTTAATCTGCCAACACAAAAGAAAAAGATTAAAATGACAATCTTTTTGTTCTTTTTGAATTTTTCAATGTTTTTGATATATATATATATATATATATATATATATATATATATATATATATATATATATTTTGAAGTTTTCTCTTTACATTCTGAATCTTGAACCTGCAATGAGATCATACCAGCAATTAATCCAACACATGTTTTGCAATTTTGAGAATAGACATTTGAATTGTGAAGTAATTGAGTGATGAATTGTTGAACAAATCAATTAGCTCAAAGTGACACACTTACTTTTTCTATTCTTGATGATCAATTAGGTTAATTAAGAATAAGTTTTGATTGACCCATACTTTGCACATTAGAAGGTTATACACCTCATCTAAATATCCTGAGAACAACTCAACAGGTCAGGTCACTTACAATCATAAACAGTGTGGAATTTGGGTTCTATTTGGATTTGGTCCACTTTGGGACTTCTTTTGAATTCCTTTTTGGAATTTTTCTTTTTCCTATTGGTCCCCTTGGGAATCTTCTGAATTCCTTTTTGGAATTTGTTTGGTGACGGTCCACATTTGGGACTCTTTTTGTTCCATTTTGGAATCTTTTGTTGCACCTTGAAGCTCAAAAGAGACTTCGTGTGAGACTTCAGGTCTGTGGGTACCACAACAAAGAAGCTCACGATGCGGTTCATCACACTGAATAGATTGCATCGTTACCCGATGTAATTTAGATGCTTCACGAGATATATATTTGATTTGTATAACCGTTTCACATGCACTAAGATGTTTCAACCACAAAAACTCATTAGAATTTAGTTAAATCATCATGGAATGTACTTGTTTAGTATAATTGTCTGAGCTGTCTCGCACATCAATTTTCACGCTTCAGTCTTTATTGTTTAAAATGATGCGTTGAATAACTCTAGTGTAGCTATCATTTCTCATGTACGTGCAAGTAGATCTAAAATATTTTTGGATTTTTCTGGTTTTATCATTTTTTTTTAATAATGATTTCTCCCCCTAAACTTTTAAATTTCTTGGAAAATTGAAAGTTTAATGAAAAGAAAAAGGCAGATATGTTATCAACGTATGAAGAGTGCATGCAATATACTTAATCTAAACAGACGAAATGAAACATCGGTTGTTTCTTGCACTGCCATCATTGTTTGATTTTTGAAAATGTTTTTTTTTTAAATTCCTGCAATGGTTCCTTTTTGTTTCCAACTCCATTTGGTGTCAGTTGCATCGAAGACATCATGAACAAGATTCGGTATCTTGTCATGATAAGGGATCAGCCACGGTCTTCTTTTCTTTGTTTGACCGGCCTCCATAACTGTCCCTAACACACTAACAAATCAGTTAGAGGTAATGACCCAAACCATTTCGGTTTTGGGTCGTCCAAATTCATCAACATATGAGATATTCTCATAAGTGCAAGGAGTACCTTCAGGTGGTGGTTTTGATGATACAATGTAATTTGTACCTTCATCTTCTTTCATGGATTGTTTGTCAAAAGAGTAATTATAGTCATTTTCAAACAGATTGTGAATTTCATTTAAAAACAGGTTTTGTTGACTATATTTCTTATTCAAAGATTGATTCACTATTGGAATCATTTTATCATTTAAATCATGATTTCTCTTTTTGTTTTTGACAAACTTTGGTGTCCATGAATCATTGACATGTTGATTTTTATCAAACGAATGTCCATGATTAAATCTTTTAAAGTTAGAAAAATACCTGGAAGGGTATGCACATGATGAACTTCTTTGGACAGACCTTCTCGGCTTGTAGTAGCACTCGGATGTGTTGTGATTTACCATGTCATAGAAGGAACAGTACTTGTTGTAGTAACATTCCATTGTGTCGTGGTTGTACATTTGACAGTTGGTGCAGTACTTGTTGTAGCAGCATTCCGTTGTCATGTGATTGCACATCTCACATATCTCACAGTACTTCTGATGAGCCTTGAAGGGAGACTTCTTTCTTTTCTTCTGAGAAGTCTTGTAGTTGAAGCATGATGTTTCTGAGAAGCTTTGGCATTTGAGTCTTGTTGAAACTTGCTTGAAAGAGCTGAAGTCTTGAACTTGTCACCTTTTGAACCATAAGGGAAGACACCTTGACTATAGATACAGTCTGAAATATGATGAGTTTCAGAGTCACAGATTAAACAGTAGATGTTACTGTTTGAATCGCTCGGGGATTCGGAATCTTGAGACTTTGGAGTTGAAGAAAGCTATGGTGTAGAATCAGATGAAGCGGCCTTTGTCTTGTTCTTCTTGGCTTTGCTCTTCTTTCTTCTAACCTTCTTCTTCTTCTTTGACTGAAACTCTTGTGTCTTTTCTTCTTCTTCTTGAGAAGATAGTGATCCAACAATTTCGGTTGGCACTAATCCTTCTTTTTCTTGTTCGGATGACTTTGCTTTTTCAGCTTCTAATTTGATAAGCACAAGATCAGATTGTGATCTGTTCAGTTTGTCAGTAAGCTTCATGAGTTGTACATTCAGATTATGCTTTTCGATAAGCATTGAATCAACATTCTGTGTAAGAGATTTGAATCTGTCTTCACACAGTTTGTGATCTTCTTGAAGACTTTTGAATTTCTCTTGTTCTTCTTGAAGCTTGGTTTTCAGACTGCTGTTTTTTGAATTAACCATTTCAGAGAGTTTCTTCAACGTTGTAATCTCTTCTTGCAAATCTTTGATCACACTGGATGAGTGTGCATTTGATTTTGCAGCTTCATTCTTTATATTTGTAACTTCTTGTTCACTTTTCTTGAGTGACTCTTCAAGAGATGTGATTCTTTGATCAGATACTTCATGTTGTTCTTTCAGATTCTTGTGCATGGTTTCTTCTTTCTTTAGTTTATCACAAATCTAAAGTGAATATAATTTGCACTCTTCAATTTGTTCAAAACATTCTTTGGTGCACATCTTTTCTCTTTTATTTTCTTCTTGGATCACGGGTAACATGCCCGTTGAAATTTTTCTTGAATTTTCAAAATCATTTTGATAATTTTTCTGGGAAGTCATGGTGGCTAAAATGACTAATATGAAATTTTGGAAAAATGATTTTTTTTTTTTTTTGGACGGGTCACTGTTGGGACGGGTAACTGTTGGGACGGGTCAACAACTTGGGACGTCTGAACAGTGTTTCACCCGGCTGAACAGTGCTTCACCCAGCTGATCAATGCTTCACCCGGCTGAACAGTGCTTCACCCGGCTGAACAGTGCTTCACCCGGCTGAACAGTGATTTCTTCTACTTCACCAGGCTGAACAGTGTTCACACGACTGAACAGTATTTTTCTTCTTTACCCGGCTGAACAGTGTTTTTCTTCTTCACCCGGCTGAACAGTGAATTTTTCCTTCTTCACCCGGCTGAACAGTGTTTTTCTTCTTCTTCACACGGCTGAATAGTATCTTTACCCGGCTAAACAGTGAAATTTCTTCTTCACCCTGCTGAAAACTTCTTCACGATTATCAACACTTAGGAAAAAATTTCTTTGAATCAATCGCCAGATACTTTAATTCTTCTTCAGATTTCTGGGCAAATATCAATCAATTCTTCAAATCTTCATATCAGATTGACTTTTCAAAGTCAAAATTGTGATGAACACTAGATCAATTCTTCGGTTTTTGATGTTTTTTTTCAATTCAACACTTGTATTAGCTGAGGAATGATGTTTCTAACAATCCTTCAAAGTATTACACCTTGAAACAAGCTAAATCTCATTCAGATCCGGATTTTTGATGAAGAACACAACAAGTGGGTTTTGAGACAATTTGACAAAATATGGATCGAAATCAACAAATCAGTGAGGTTTGATCATGAACGAAGCTTAGGATTATGATTTCTAACATATCTCAATCAACAATTTCTCAATATCAACAAGAAATTCCAAATCTCAAATTTGAGCAGTGAAGAACACGAACAAGAACAATTTCTTCAAAAACACAGTCAAATCTTCACCAATTGATCTCAAACTTTGCAGTTCTTTACACAAACATGAATCAAAGCTAATGGTAGCTAAAATTCCATCAATAACGACAACAATCAGAGATCACCCAACAGCTCTGATATTATTTGATAGTTCTAGATGAACCGAGCTTGGATCTAGATCTGAGATTGTTTGGGGATGTTGTTTGCAATCAGTGATGCGGAAATCACTAATCACGTATTGATGCTTGAATGTTCATGAAGATCAATGCAAGGTATGATGAAGATTATGATAATATGGATAGGTGAATTGTATTAGATCAATGGAGAGATTACAAAGGATATGGAATGAAATGTAGGCAACTCACTAAACAAATGACCTAGGTGATGGTATTTATAGTCTATACCATTCACCTTACAATGTAACCTAAACATGTGCAATTAAGCACAAACACGCATTTAAGCACAAAACGATTACACAAATATTCTAAGACAAATACAATTAATGAATGTCTTCACCCGTGCTTGCTCGTGATGATGCTCGATATCTTCACTCGCTTATATTTGTAAAGTGACATCTTCAAATAACCCCAACACTATCATACTAGATCACAACGATCTAAGACTGTGAAAGAACCAAGTGTAGAATCTGTCCCTATTCCCGATGAAGCTGTTGATACTGTTAATCTTGACAAAGCTGAGGGAAAACGCAAACTGGATGCTGTGCCTGAAATAGTCAAAGAAGATGAAGTTGTTAAGAAAGCCAAAATGGAAGAAACAGTTCAAATTGAGCCGATTCAATCTGAGTCTGTATTTGAAACTGAAGTATCTAAGGTAGCAAAGGTGGATGAGACTGTGAAGGAAATTGAAACTGATGAAACAGTTCAGATTGAGCCGATTCAATCTGAGTCTGTCGTGGCAAGTGAAGTGCCAGAGGTGGTTGAAGTAGTTGAGAATGTGCAAGAGCCGGTTCAAACTGAAACTGCACCAATGATTGAGGCACTTGATGATTTGGATGATATAGACTTTACAGATTCTGAGCCTGAAGCTAACCCTGACGATGAGATTCCTGCTGATCTTCCTGAACGATTTGCTTATTTAGAGAAGATGAAGTATAATCCAGTTTACTTGAATGGACTTACAGTGAGTAAAATAAATGACGAGTACGAGAAGAGTCTGAATGCTCAAGATAAGGTGACTGCTAATGAAAAGGAATTTGTGGTAGAAATGGGTGAATGGACGCCTCTGCAAGAGAGCCTGAATATTGATGATCTTCCTCCGGAAGAATTGTATCATCAAGATCCAGAGGAGATGTCAACCAGAAATATGCGCGAATGGCTGAGTTCGAGGAACTATCCATTCAAAACATTGAAGAGGTTAAAATGAGAATCTCTGAAAAAGATTTTGGTGAGTTTCATGAAGACTGAAAAGATGCATAATCGCATGTTTTCTTGGACTACAGCAATCCGCAGTACTATGAGTTAACAAAGAGATACAGAGTGCTTGAACCCAAAGAGATACCGTTGATGGCTTTACCAGTTGATGCACATAAGAAGAGAAAAGAGCTGATTGACATGTTTCCTAGCGAAATGAAATCTTATAACATTCCAGTGGACGTACGTGAATCATGGCATAAGTCTGCCACAGCAGGTGATGTCGTCAGATCACTGCTGAGTAAGGGCCAATCTGTTGCTGAGTTGCTGGACTCGATGATCGTGCCGGCAAAGTCCAAGATTGTGAAGATTATTGCCTGGAAATATGATGAAGTGTTTGATGCATTTCTGATTAAGAGAGTTAATGGTTTGTGCGATGTTTATCATTACTACTCAAGTATATTCAAGCTGCAAGTACAAGATTTGAAGGAACTGCACAAACTAAGATTGATTAATCACACGCATGCTGAGCGTGGTGATTAATGTGCGATGTTGTTAGATGCTGGGATGAGCCGTTTACCGAAGTTTTTGGAGTTTCGAGAACAACAAGAAGATAGTGAGTATGTACAGATGAAGAAGAAGAGAAAAGTTAAGAAGTTGGTAGTACGAGACATGTATTTGGAGGAGTTCTCAGATGAATATTTTGATAAAGTCACAGATCCGGGATTGAAGGTGATCGATGGTTCTCAGGCAACTAAGCCCATTTTGAAGGTATTTTACAATCAGGAGACTTATGAGCTGAAACTGGTTCGTAATTTGGATGATTGGGATCAGGACATGATTACCTTATTTAGTACGTTTGAGCTTAAACTACTACATCCATCTTACATTGACTATCTCCGAAGCTGCAAGATGGAAAAGTTGAAAGATCCTGTTGCTGAAGAAGATAGAAGATTATTTGTTATCATGATTGAGGTGATTGGGGCGGCTACTGAGAAAATCAGATTAAGGAGGCATTGCTTAATGCTAACCTTGTGAAGATTGATATACCGGAGATCGAGTACATGAGGGTGACATCCAAGGGTACATTGGAGGTTAAAGTGAAAGGAAGGAAGAAACCGCATGTGTTTTATGCTAACATTGACTTTGCAGGTATTTCCTTGGACACGCTGAAAAGAATGAAGGATTGTGACATTTTAACGAATGAATCAAAGCCGAGACAAGCCAAGATTGCTGAGAAGTTCAAATCCTGTATTGAGGAGGCTTTAAAAGAACAAGAAGAATATAAAGGGAAGCAGTTGCTGGATGTTAAAGACGAACCTGAAGATTGGTGAGAGATTGAAGCTGAAAGCAAAAGTTGAAAACTGTTGAAGATTTTTAAAGTCCAAAGATAAATCTTAGGGGGAGTACTATTAGGGTCTATTTCTGTTTAAGATTTACTTTGTACTTTGTTTATACATTTTGTATAGTTTAGGGTTAATTTTGTATTTTCCCTAATGTATTGTTGCATAAAGCATGTAGTAAGAGAATGTTAGAGAGAGAGTCTAGATCACAATTACACGTTAGAGAGAGAGTTAACTGTGTGTGATTTACATACTCCTGCACTTTTTGTACTACAACTATGCTTTGATCATCAATACAAAGAGAATTATTAAGTAATGAATTGTGTTGCTGATTAAACTGTGTTTGTGTACTTATTTCATTCTGATCATTGAGCGATATCGATCCAATTGAACCTATCACCTTTGAACATCGTACGACAACTTAGGACATCTTATGACTCTATATGCACATTAGCACCTTGAAAAGCATGTTAGTATAATTAAGACGCCTTACAATTTCTAACAACACCTTAAAACACCGTACGAAACCTTAAAACTTCATAATAAACCTAATGAAATCGTCGAAGTCCTTTGAACATCGTACGACAGCTCAAGACATGTTAAGACTCTGTATGCGACATTAGCTACAAGAAAAGCACGTTAGAATAATGTAGGACGCGTTACAACTCCTAAGAACACCTTACATCACCGTTCGAAACTTTAAAACTCCATAATAAACCTAATGAATTCGTCCGAGTCCTTTGAACTTCATACAGCAACTTAACGCATCTTACGACACTTTATCCCATATTAGCACCTTGAAAATCACGTTAGTATAATGTATGACGCCTTACAACTACTAAAAACACGTTACAACACCGTACGAAACCTTAAAATTCCTTGATAAACCTAATGAATTCGTCCTAGTCCTTTGAACGTCATACGACAACTTAACGCATCGTACGACTTTTTATCCTATATTAGCACCTTGAAAAGCACGTTAGTATACTGTACGACACCTTACAACTCCTAACAACACCTTACAACACCGTATGAAACTTTAAAACTCCATAATAAACCTGATGAATTCGTCCGAGTCCTTTGAACGTCATACGGCAACTTAACGCATCGTACGACTTTTTATCCCATATTAGCACCTTGAAAAGCACGTTAGTGTAATGTACGACGCCTTAAAACTCCTAACAACACCTTTCAAGACCGTACGAAACCTTAAAACTCCATAATAAACCTAATGAATTCGTCTGAGTCCTTTGAACATCGTACGACAACTTAGGACATCTTATGACTCTATATGCACATTAGCACCTTGAAAACCATGTTAGTATAATTAGGATACCTTACAACTCCTAACAACACCTTAAAACACCGTATGAAACCTTAAAAATTCATAATAAACTAAATGAAATTGTCGAAGTCCTTTGAAAATCGTACGACAACTCAAGACATGTTAAGACTCTGTATGCGACATTAGCTACATGAAAAGCACGTTAGAATAATGTAGGACGCGTTACAACTCCTAAGAACACCTTACATCACCGTTCGAAACTTTAAAACTCCATAATAAACCTAATGAATTCGTCCGAGTCCTTTGAACTTCATACAGCAACTTAACGCATCTTACGACACTTTATCCCATATTAGCACCTTGAAAATCACGTTAGTATAATGTATGACGCCTTACAACTACTAAAAACACGTTACAACACCGTACGAAACCTTAAAATTCCTTGATAAACCTAATGAATTCGTCCTAGTCCTTTGAACGTCATACGACAACTTAACGCATCGTACGACTTTTTATCCTATATTAGCACCTTGAAAAGCACGTTAGTATACTGTACGACACCTTACAACTCCTAACAACACCTTACAACACCGTATGAAACCTTAAAACTCCATAATAAACCTGATGAATTCGTACGAGTCCTTTGAACGTCATACGGCAACTTAACGCATCGTACGACTTTTTATCCCATATTAGCACCTTGAAAAGCACGTTAGTGTAATGTACGACGCCTTAAAACTCCTAACAACACCTTTCAAGACCGTACGAAACCTTAAAACTCCATAATAAACCTAATGAATTCGTCTGAGTCCTTTGAACATCGTACGACAACTTAGGACATCTTATGACTCTATATGCACATTAGCACCTTGGAAACCATGTTAGTATAATTAGGATACCTTACAACTCCTAACAACACCTTAAAACACCGTATGAAACCTTAAAAATTCATAATAAACTAAATGAAATTGTCGAAGTCCTTTGAAAATCGTACGACAACTCAAGACATGTTAAGACTCTGTATGCGACATTAGCTACATGAAAAGCACGTTAGAATAATGTAGGACGCGTTACAACTCCTAAGAACACCTTACACTACAAATCAAATGCCATACAGTGGCACACAAAAAGTGCCATAGGAAAACAAAAGAGTGTCACTAATGACCCATGGAACAATGTGCGGCACAAAAAAAAAGTGTCACTAGAAGCGATGTCACTAAAGCTTTTTAGTGACACTTTTTTATATGCCACTCATTCATGTGGAAGTCTTTAATGGCACTTTTATTTTTGGCACAATATTAACTATAAATTATATATACTATTTTAGTGACACATTTTTTTTTCCATAAATACTATTTCTAATTAAAGATACATACTAAATTTGATCAATTAAACCACGATTCATTTACAATATAATAAAAATAAAGATGAGAACATATAAAATTGTAATATCATAATTTGAATTATAGTTTTGATCCGAAACATACTCCAAATGTTAGCGAACAAATACATAATAAGTTTCAAACAAATGTCAAACTTTTAAAAAAGAGTCAAACTGTTCTTTTGGGTTTTCAACTCTATTCCACGGAATCCATGAATGTTGCTACCTCCATTCCGCCAAAAGCTTCAAATTTTGCCAGCTTTGTCTTTGTCATCATGAGTTCTTGAAAATGATAATTCGTTACTTGACAAAGAGTTGTTAGGGGCCGAAGAACCAATACAATGGACCTAATAGGTACAGATTATTGAAAGTAAATCATCACAATACGTCTTAAAAAGATAGATATGTGTTACAGCTTGAACAGTCATATCTATGTAAAATGACTCACATAAGACCACCAAAAACATACTAATCAAACAAGAAACGCTACATCAAGCGACATGTGACCAACACAATTTTAAAGAGCTTATAAGACCCACTCATAGTCAAATAAGATGAACTAACATGCAATAATACCATCACCACTGTTGACTCACCACATAATTGATCAAAACTACTAACTATTAACTTGTAACAAATGTTAAGACACTACATATAATTCATCAAAATACAAAAGTTCCTATTAAATGTTTATAAGAATCTGAACTAGGTTATAAAATATAAAGTGGTGCTATTTGCATCACAAATCTATCATTTGAACATTTTGTAGCGTCACCAAATTACCAATTTTACAATATATATGTTTGATAATGGTCCTATGAAGTCATAATTTTTCATCTAGAAATGGCTTCACCATCATTTAAACAAGAAAGTCAACAAAATCAATCAACACAACACATAATGTCACAAAATAAGGTCATCAATGTATAATCCTAAACAATGAAATGAACCAAGAGTCATTAAAACCAAACTTTGCCAAAACAAATAACATGATTTTATTCTTTGTAGCCTTCTTGACAGTGACGGATATATATGTGTTAGATTGGGTTGGGGGATAAATTTGAATTGGTCAAAACCAAATGGGTCAAAACAATCCAGGCAAAACATAAACACGCAAACGGGTCAGGTATAACCTTTAACTTTTATAGGGAGTACCTAAAGAAGTATCGATAAAAAACAACTAAATGGAATCAAATTTGAATATGATGCTTTGAGAAAAAAAGAATACCTTAAAAGTTTGACTATGATGCTTGGATCAAAATCATCAACTTCCATATCTACTCTATAATCTTCTTAAAACAAAAAAGTGTAACAGGTTAATATATACAACCCTTTTAATATAATAAACTTTAATATGAACAAAAGAATACCTTGAAATGTCTCATCATCCTCGTGAAGAAGCGCCATACATAACTTGGTTCATTAACTGGTTAAAATGAAGATTATGGTCAAACAAAGAATGCTAAGAATAACAAAAAGGTGCAACATGTGAACAAAAATAAAATTTGTATGATGCAGCAGGT
The DNA here is from genome assembly GCA_030867185.1 of Tagetes erecta. Taxonomy (NCBI): domain Eukaryota; kingdom Viridiplantae; phylum Streptophyta; class Magnoliopsida; order Asterales; family Asteraceae; genus Tagetes; species Tagetes erecta. Next base: position 28,578,436 of record CM061493.1, on the reverse strand, counting down.
GGATTAAAACAGAACTGGTGAACATTTTGGTAAGTTTGTATGATCTTTGTTTGGTGAATTTTTGCTCTTTAGTTGTAATTTGGTCGATATGATGCAATTTGATAAAATCAAATAACTTGGCTAATGTGCCAGTGTAAGATGAGATAATTGAACAAAGCAACAAAGTTATATAATATGGGCATTACACCTTTTAGAACAAAGCCTCAAATTTGCGTATAAATCTTAACAAAATGCGTGCTTTGAGAACATCAACTTTCAAGAACAGGTGAATGAACACATGGATATCAGTAATGACTAATGAATTGTAGGTCTAGTAATTCTAAACATTAGTAGTCAACTAATATTAACAAGTACACAACCCAAACCAACCCATTTTGACATGGTGTTATTTGGAATGGTAAGCACGTTACATGTTGTAATAGAGACAACAATCTAAATCATTTACTGATATATTAATGATTTTTAAGAAAGAAAAAGGTACCTTGTTCCACCTAATTCGTAACCGAAATTCAGATGTGACATGTTCTTTAACAGCCACATTGGAATCTGTAGTAATGATATTTAGCTCATATTGTCAATTCACAAAGCATTATCCCTTATATAATACATAAACATATATAGAAGATGAAAACATCAAGCAGATACATAACAAAATTAAAGTGACCATGGTATCTTCAATTACTAATAAAAGATAGCAATATGAGCAACTGAAGCAGCAGCATTACAAGAATTTCTAACCTCCTATTAAAGCAACAATTTAAGAACATGTAGAAGATTGATCATGTATTTGATTTTTAATAGAGAAGTAAATGTCTAACTTTTTTAGGTAACCCAATAAGTCAATATTCAATCGTGTTATTAATCAACTTTAGTGACATATAATATGTAATCCCTAATACAATTGTGTTATTAATCTCATAAAAACACCGCTTACTAGATTTCCTAAATGATTATTGTACTAAAAACTGATTATGAAGATAAAAATCAAGTTTTTACATAGTCTAAGTCCTAATCCCTAATCAATAATCCCCAAAGCTCATAAACACTACAAAATAACAAAACTGAAACAATGTTTATTAGGTTAAAGTTATAGAAAACAAACCTTAATCGATCTATTGAAATAACCCGATTGTACACGGGTGCTTGCTTGCGTTAGTAATTCCCGATAGCAGATCAATTACGAATGTTTCATCGATGGTTACCGGATGTGTGGGTGATGGAGAATGATCGAGCAGAGCAAAGTGTTCTCAGTTTTGCATCGATGGTTTGTGGGTGATGGAGTTCGACATGCGGTTTTTGAGAGGAGATGGAGAAGAAAAAACTGAAGCGAGAGTTAAGAGGGATTTGAAAGTGATTTGAAGCCTAATTTAAACTTAATGAAATTTTATGTGGGATTTGTTTGGAGGGATTTTTTTTTGTAAAATATATGTCACTAAAATTTTAAGAGAGATTTTAGGGTGAAAGTTGTCGGATTAATTTACTGGCACAAATGGTAAGAGAGAATACCATAACTTAAAATGTCACTAAAACCATAATTTTGTGACATAAATGATAAGTGTCACTAAATGTATGGGTCAAATAAATATGACACATAAAGTGTCATTAAAAATGTATATTAGTGGTACAAATGGTAAATGTCATTAAAATCGTATGCCACTAAATGACATTTTTTTTGTAGTGTTACATCACTGTACGAAACTTTAAAACTATATAATAAACCAAATGAATTCGTCTGAGTCCTTTGAACGTCATACGGCAACCTAACGCATCTTACGACTCTTTATCCCATATTAGCACCTTGAAAAGCACGTTACTATAATGTATGACGCCTTACAACTCCTAACAACACGTTACAACACCGTACAAAACTTTAAAACTCCATAATAAACCTAATGAATTCGTCCGAGTCCTTTGAACGTCATACAGCAACTTAACGCATCTTACGACACTTTATCCCATATTAGCACCTTGAAAAGCACGTTAGTATAATGTATGACGCCTTACAACTACTAAAAACATGTTACAACACCGTACGAAACCTTAAAATTCCTTAATAAACCTAATGAATTCGTCCTAGTCGTTTGAACGTCATACGACAACTTAGCGCATCGTACGACTTTTTATCCTATATTAGCACCTTGAAAAGCACGTTAGTATACTGTACGACACCTTACAACTCCTAACAACACCTTACAACACCGTATGAAACCTTAAAACTCCATAATAAACCTGATGAATTCGTCCGAGTCCTTTGAACGTCATACGGCAACTTAACGCATCGTATGACTTTTTATCCCATATTAGCACCTTCAAAAGCACATTAGTGTAATGTACGACGCCTTAAAACTCCTAACAACACCTTTCAACACCGTACGAAACCTTAAAACTCCATAATAAACCTAATGAATTCGTCTGAGTCCTTTGAACATCGTACGACAACTTAGGACATCTTTTGACTCTATATGCACATTAGCACCTTGAAAACCATGTTAGTATAATTAGGATACCTTACAATTCCTAAGAACACCTTAAAACACCGTACGAAACCTTAAAAATTCATAATAAACCTAATTAAATCGTCGAACTCCTTTGAAAATCATACGACAACTCAAGACATGTTAAGACTCTGTACGCGACAATAGCTACATGAAAAGCACGTTAGATTAATGTAGGACGCGTTACAACTCCTTAGAACACCTTACATCACTGTACGAAACTTTAAAACTCTATAATAAACCAAAAGAATTCGTCCGAGTCCTTTGAACGTCATACGACAACCTAACGCATCTTACGACTCTTTATCCCATATTAGCACCTTGAAAAGCATGTTACTATAATGTATGACGCCTTACAACTCCTAACAACACGTTACAACACCGTACGAAACCTAAAAACTCCATAATGAACCTAATGAATTCGTCCTAGTCCGTTGAACGTCATACAACAACTTAACGCATCGTACGACTTTTTATCCTATATTAGCACCTTGAAAAGCACGTTAGTATAATGTACGACGCCTTACAACTCCTACCAACTCCTTACAACACCCTACAAAACCTTAAAACTCCATACTAAACCTAATGAATTCGTCTGAGTCCTTTGAACATCGTACGACAACTTAGGACATCTTATGACTCTATATGCACATTAGCACCTTGAAAAGCGTGTTAGTATAATTAGGACGCCTTACAATTCCTAAGAACACCTTAAAACACCGTGCGAAACCTTAAAAATTCATAATAAACCTAATGAAATCGTCGAAGTCCTTTGAAAATCGTACGACAACTCAAGACATGTTAAGACTCTTTATGCGACATTAGCTACATGAAAAGCACGTTAGAATAATATAGGACGTGTTACAACTCCTAAGAACACCTTATATCACTTTACGAAACTTTAAAACTCTATAATAAACCAAATGAATTCGTCCGAGTCCTTTGAACGTCATACGGCAACCTAACGCATCTTACGACTCTTTATCCCATATTAGCACCTTGAAAAGCACGTTACTATAATGTATGACGCCTTACAACTCCTAACAACCCGTTACAACACCGTACAAAACCTTAAAACTCCATAATAAACCTAATGAATTCGTCCTAGTCCTTTGAACGTCATACGGCAACTTAACGCATCGTATGACTTTTTATCCTATATTAGCACCTTGAAAAGCACGTTAGTATAATGTACGACACCTTACAACTCCTAACAACTCCTTACAACACCCTAAAAAACCTTAAAACTCCATACTAAACCTAATGAATTCGTCTGAGTCCTTTGAACATCGTACGATAACTTAGGACATCTTATGACTCTATATGCACGTTAGCACCTTGAAAAGCATGTTAGTATAATTAGGACGCCTTACAATTCCTAAGAACACCTTAAAACACCGTACGAAACCTTAAAAGTTCATAATAAACCTAATGAAATCGTCGAAGTCCTTTGAAAATCGTACGACACCTCAAGACATGTTAAGACTCTGTATGCGACATTAGCTACATGAAAAGCACGTTAGAATAATGTAGGACGCGTTACAACTCCTAAGAACACCTTACATCACCGTACGAAACTTTAAAACTCTATAATAAACCAAATGAATTCGTCCGAGTCCTTTGAACGTCATACGGCAACCTAACGCATCTTACGACTCTTTATCCCATATTAGCACCTTGAAAAGCACGTTACTATAATGTATGACGCCTTACAACTCCTAACAACCCGTTACAACACCGTACAAAACCTGAAAACTCCATAATAAACCTAATGAATTCGTCCTAGTCCTTTGAACGTCATACGGCAACTTAACGCATCGTACGACTTATTATCCTATATTAGCACCTTGAAAAGCACGTTAGTATAATGTACGACGCCTTACAACTCCTTACAACACCCTAAAAAACCTTAAAACTCCATACTAAACCTAATGAATTCGTCTGAGTCCTTTGAACATCGTACGACAACTTAGGACATCTTATGACTCTATATGCACGTTAGCACCTTGAAAAGCATGTTAGTATAATTAGGACGCCTTACAATTCCTAAGAACACCTTAAAACACCGTACAAAACCTTAAAAATTCATAATAAACCTAATGAAATCGTCGAAGTCCTTTGAAAATCGTACAACACCTCAAGACATGTTAAGACTCTGTATGCGACATTAGCTACATGAAAAGCACGTTAGAATAATGTAGGACGCGTTACAACTCCTAAGAACACCTTACATCACCGTACGAAACTTTAAAACTCTATAATAAACCAAATGAATTCGTCCGAGTCCTTTGAACGTCATACGGCAACCTAACGCATCTTACGACTCTTTATCCCATATTAGCACCTTGAAAAGCACGTTACTATAATGTATGACGCCTTACAATTCCTAACAACCCGTTACAACACCGTACAAAACCTTAAAACTCCATAATAAACCTAATGAATTCGTCCGAGTCCTTTGAACGTCATACAACAACTTAACGCATCTTACGACTCTTTATCCCGTATTAGCACCTTGAAAAGCACATTAGTATAATGTATGACGCCTTACAACTCCTAACAACACGTTACAACATCGTACGAAACCTTAAAACTCCATAATAAACCTAATGAATTCGTCCTAGTCCTTTGGACGTCATACGACAACTTAACGCATCGTACGACTTTTTATCCTGTATTAGCACCTTGAAAAGCACGTTAGTATAATGTACGACGCCTTACAATTCCTAAGAACACCTTAAAACACCGTACGAAACCTTAAAAATTCATAATAAACCTAATGAAATCGTCGAAGTCCTTTCAAAATCGTACGACACCTCAAGACATGTTAAGACTCTGTATGCGACATTAGCTACATGAAAAGCACGTTAGAATAATGTAGGACGCCTTACAATTCCTAAGAACACCTTAAAACACCGTGCGAAACCTTAAAAATTCATAATAAACCTAATGAAATCGTCGAAGTCCTTTGAAAATCGTACGACAACTCAAGACATGTTAAGACTCTGTATGCGACATTAGCTACATGAAAAGCACGTTAGAATAATGTAGGACGCGTTACAACTCCTAAGAACACCTTACATCACCGTACGAAACTTTAAAACTCTATAATAAACCAAATGAATTCGTCCGAGTCCTTTGAACGTCATACGGCAATCTAACGCATCTTACGACTCTTTATCCCATATTAGCACCTTGAAAAGCACGTTACTATAATGTATGACGCCTTACAATTCCTAACAACCCGTTACAACACCGTACAAAACCTTAAAACTCCATAATAAACCTAATGAATTCGTCCGAGTCCTTTGAACGTCATACAACAACTTAACGCATCTTACGACTCTTTATCCCGTATTAGCACCTTGAAAAGCACATTAGTATAATGTATGACGCCTTACAACTCCTAACAACACGTTACAACATCGTACGAAACCTTAAAACTCCATAATAAACCTAATGAATTCGTCCTAGTCCTTTGGACGTCATACGACAACTTAACGCATCGTACGACTTTTTATCCTGTATTAGCACCTTGAAAAGCACGTTAGTATAATGTACGACGCCTTACAATTCCTAAGAACACCTTAAAACACCGTACGAAACCTTAAAAATTCATAATAAACCTAATGAATTCGTCGAAGTCCTTTCAAAATCGTACGACACCTCAAGACATGTTAAGACTCTGTATGCGACATTAGCTACATGAAAAGCACGTTAGAATAATGTAGGACGCCTTACAATTCCTAAGAACACCTTAAAACACCGTGCGAAACCTTAAAAATTCACAATAAACCTAATGAAATCGTCGAAGTCCTTTGAAAATCGTACGACAACTCAAGACATGTTAAGACTCTGTATGCGACATTAGCTACATGAAAAGCATGTTAGAATAATATAGGACGCGTTACAACTCCTTAGAACACCTTATATCACTTTACGAAACTATAAAACTCTATAATAAACCAAATGAATTCGTCCGAGTCCTTTGAACGTCATACGGCAACCTAACGCATCTTACGACTCTTTATCCCATATTAGCACCTTGAAAAGCATGTTAGTATAATGTATAACGCGTTACAACTCCTAACAACACGTTACAACACCGTACGAAACCTAAAAACTCCATAATAAACCTAATGAATTCGTCCTAGTCCTTTGAACGTCATACGGCAACTTAACGCATAGTACGACTTTTTATCCTATATTAGCACCTTGAAAAGCACGTCAGTATAATGTACGACGCCTTACAACTCCTACCAACTCCTTACAACACCCTACTAAACCTTAAAACTCCATACTAAACCTAATGAATTCGTCTGAGTCCTTTGAACTTCGTACGACAACTTAGGACATCTTATGACTCTATATGCACATTAGCACCTTGAAAAGCATGTTAGTTTAATTAGGACGCCTTACAATTCCTAAGAACACCTTAAAACACCGTACGAAACCTTAAAAATTCATAATAAACCTAATGAAATCGTCGAAGTCCTTTGAAAATCGTACGACAACTCAAGACTAGTTAAGACTCTGTATGCGACATTAGCTACATGAAAAGCACGTTAGAATAATATAGGACGCGTTACAACTCCTTAGAAGACCTTATATCACTCTACGAAACTATAAAACTCTATAATAAACCAAATGAATTCGTCCGAGTCCTTTGAACATCATACGGTAACCTAACGCATCTTACGATTCTTTATCCCATATTAGCACCTTGAAAAGCATGTTAGTATAATGTATGACGCCTTACAACTCCTAACAACACGTTACAACACCGTACGAAACCTAAAAACTCCATAATAAACCTAATGAATTCGTCCTAGTCCTTTGAACGTCATACGGCAACTTAACGCATCGTACGACTTTTTATCCTATATTAGCACCTTGAAAAGCACGTTAGTATAATGTACGACGCCTTACAACTCCTTACAACACCCTAAAAAACCTTAAAACTCCATACTAAACCTAATGAATTCGTCTGAGTCCTTTGAACATCGTACGACAACTTAGGACATCTTATGACTCTATATGCACGTTAGCACCTTGAAAAGCATGTTAGTATAATTAGGACGCCTTACAATTCCTAAGAACACCTTAAAACACCGTACGAAACCTTAAAAATTCATAATAAACCTAATGAAATCGTCGAAGTCCTTTGAAAATCGTACGACACCTCAAGACATGTTAAGACTCTGTATGCGACATTAGCTACATGAAAAGCACGTTAGAATAATGTAGGACGCGTTACAACTCCTAAGAACACCTTACATCACCGTACGAAACTTTAAAACTCTATAATAAACCAAATGAATTCGTCCGAGTCCTTTGAACGTCATACGGCAACCTAACGCATCTTACGACTCTTTATCCCATATTAGCACCTTGAAAAGCACGTTACTATAATGTATGACGCCTTACAACTCCTAACAACCCGTTACAACACCGTACAAAACCTTAAAACTCCATAATAAACCTAATGAATTCGTCCGAGTCCTTTGAACGTCATACAACAACTTAACGCATCTTACGACTCTTTATCCCGTATTAGCACCTTGAAAAGCACATTAGTATAATGTATGACGCCTTACAACTCCTAACAACACGTTACAACATCGTACGAAACCTTAAAACTCCATAATAAACCTAATGAATTCGTCCTAGTCCTTTGGACGTCATACGACAACTTAACGCATCGTACGACTTTTTATCCTGTATTAGCACCTTGAAAAGCACGTTAGTATAATGTACGACGCCTTACAATTCCTTAGAACACCTTAAAACACCGTACGAAACCTTAAAAATTCATATTAAACCTAATGAAATCGTCGAAGTCCTTTCAAAATCGTACGACACCTCAAGACATGTTAAGACTCTGTATGCGACATTAGCTACATGAAAAGCACGTTAGAATAATGTAGGACGCCTTACAATTCCTAAGAACACCTTAAAACACCGTGCGAAACCTTAAAAATTCATAATAAACCTAATGAAATCGTCGAAGTCCTTTGAAAATCGTACGACAACTCAAGACATGTTAAGACTCTGTATGCGACATTAGCTACATGAAAAGCACGTTAGAATAATATAGGACGCGTTACAACTCCTTAGAACACCTTATATCACTTTACGAAACTATAAAACTCTATAATAAACCAAATGAATTCGTCTGAGTCCTTTGAACGTCATACGGCAACCTAACGCATCTTACGACTCTTTATCCCATATTAGCACCTTGAAAAGCATGTTAGTATAATGTATAACGCGTTACAACTCCTAACAACCCGTTACAACACCGTACGAAACCTAAAAACTCCATAATCAACCTAATGAATTCGTCCTAGTCCTTTGAACGTCATACGGCAACTTAACGCATCGTACGACTTTTTATCCTATATTAGCACCTTGAAAAGCACGTTAGTATAATGTACGACGCCTTACAACTCCTACCAACTCCTTACAACACCCTACAAAACCTTAAAACTCCATACTAAACCTAATGAATTCGTCTGAGTCCTTTGAACATCGTACGACAACTTAGGACATCTTATGACTCTATATGCACGTTAGCACCTTGAAAAGCATGTTAGTATAATTAGGACGCCTTGCAATTCCTAAGAACACCTTAAAACACCGTACGAAACCTTAAAAATTCATAATAAACCTAATGAAATCGTCGAAGTCCTTTGAAAATCGTACGACACCTCAAGACATGTTAAGACTCTGTATGCGACATTAGCTACATGAAAAGCACGTTAGAATAATGTAGGACGCGTTACAACTCCTAAGAACACCTTACATCACCGTACGAAACTTTAAAACTCTATAATAAACCAAATGAATTCGTCCGAGTCCTTTGAACGTCATACGGCAACCTAACGCATCTTACGACTCTTTATCCCATATTAGCACCTTGAAAAGCACGTTAATATAATGTATGACGCCTTACAACTCCTAACAACACGTTACAACACCGTACAAAACCTTAAAACTCTATAATAAACCAAATGAATTCGTTCGAGTCCTTTGAACGTCATACAGCAACTTAACGCATCTTACGACTCTTTATCCCGTATTAGCATCTTGAAAAGCACATTAGTATAATGTATGACGCCTTCGCAACTCCTAACAACACGTTACAACACCGTACGAAACCTAAAACTCCATAATAAACCTAATGAATTCGTCCTAGTCCTTTGAACGTCATACGTCAACTTAACGCATCGTACGACTTTTTATCCTATATTAGCACCTTGAAAAGCACGTTAGTATAATGTACGACGCCTTACAACTCCTAACAACTCCTTACAACACCCTACAAAACCTTAAAACTCCATACTAAACCTAATGAATTCGTCTGAGTCCTTTGAACATCGTACGACAACTTAGGACATCTTATGACTCTATATGCACATTAGCATCTTGAAAAGCTTGTTAGTATAATTAGGACGCCTTACAATTCCTAAGAACACCTTAAAACACCGTACGAAACCTTAAAAATTCATAATAAACCTAATGAAATCGTCGAAGTCCTTTGAAAATCGTACGACAACTCAAGACATGTTAAGACTCTGTATGCGACATTAGCTAAATGAAAAGCACGTTAGAATAATATAGGACGCGTTACAACTCCGTAGAACACCTTATATCACTCTACGAAACTTTAAAACTCTATAATAAACCAAATGAATTCGTCCGAGTCCTTTGAACGTCATACGGCAACCTAACGCATCTTACGACTCTTTATCCCATATTAGCACCTTGAAAAGCATGTTAGTATAATGTATGACGCCTTACAACTCCTAACAACACGTTACAACACCGTACGAAACCTAAAAACTCCATAATAAACCTAATGAATTTGTCCTAGTCCTTTGAACGTCATACGGCAACTTAACGCATCGAACGATTTTTTATCCTATATTAGCACCTTGAAAAGCACGTTAGTATAATGTACGACGCCTTACAACTCCTAACAACTCCTTACAACACCCTACAAAACCTTAAAACTCCATACTAAACCTAATGAATTCGTCTGAGTCCTTTGAACATCGTACGACAACTTAGGACATCTTATGACTCTATATGCACATTAGCACCTTGAAAAGCATGTTAGTATAATTAGGACGCCTTACAATTCCTAAGAACACCTTAAAACACCGTACGAAACCTTAAAAATTCATAATAAACCTAATGAAATCGTCGAAGTCCTTTGAAAATCGTACGACAACTCAAGACATGTTAAGACTCTGTATGCGACATTAGCTACATGAAAAGCACGTTAGAATAATGTAGGACGCGTTACAACTCCTAAGAACACCTTACATCACCGTACGAAACTTTAAAACTCTATAATAAACCAAATGAATTCGTCCGAGTCCTTTGAACGTCATACGGCAACCTAACGCATCTTACTACTCTTTATCCCATATTAGCACCTTGAAAAGCACGTTACTATAATGTATGACGCCTTACAACTCCTAACAACACGTTACAACACCGTACAAAACCTTAAAACTCTATAATAAACCAAAGGAATTCGTCCGAGTCCTTTGAACGTCATACGGCAACCTAACGCATCTTACGACTCTTTATCCCATATTAGCACCTTGAAAAGCATGTTATTATAATGTATGACGCCTTACAACTCCTAACAACACGTTACAACACCGTACGAAACCTAAAAACTCCATAATAAACCTAATGAATTCGTCCTAGTCCTTTGAACGTCATACGGCAACTTAACGCATCGTACGACTTTTTATCCTATATTAGCACCTTGAAAAGCACGTTAGTATAATGTACGACGCCTTACAACTTCTAACAACTCCTTACAACACCCTACAAAACCTTAAAACTCCATACTAAACCTAATGAATTCGTCTGAGTCCTTTGAACATCGTACGACAACTTAGGACATCTTATGACTCTATATGCACATTAGCATCTTGAAAAGCTTGTTAGTATAATTAGGACGCCTTACAATTCCTAAGAACACCTTAAAACACCGTACGAAACCTTAAAAATTCATAATAAACCTAATGAAATCGTCGAAGTCCTTTGAAAATCGTACGACAACTCAAGACATGTTAAGACTCTGTATGCGACATTAGCTAAATGAAAAGCACGTTAGAATAATATAGGACGCGTTACAACTCCGTAGAACACCTTATATCACTCTACGAAACTTTAAAACTCTATAATAAACCAAATGAATTCGTCCGAGTCCTTTGAACGTCATACGGCAACCTAACGCATCTTACGACTCTTTATCCCATATTAGCACCTTGAAAAGCATGTTAGTATAATGTATGACGCCTTACAACTCCTAACAACACGTTACAACACCGTACGAAACCTAAAAACTCCATAATAAACCTAATGAATTCGTCCTAGTCCTTTGAACGTCATACGACAACTTAACGCATCGTACGACTTTTTATCCTATATTAGCACCTTGAAAAGCACGTTAGTATAATATACGACGCCTTACAACTCCTAACAACTCCTTACAACACCCTACAAAACCTTAAAACTCCATACTAAACCTAATGAATTCGTCTTAGTCCTTTGAACATCGTACGACAACTTAGGACATCTTATGACTCTATATGCACATTAGCACCTTGAAAAGCATGTTAGTATAATTAGGACGCCTTACAATTCCTAAGAACACCTTAAAACACCGTACGAAACCTTAAAAATTCATAATAAACCTAATGAAATCGTCGAAGTCCTTTGAAAATCGTACGACAACTCAAGACATGTTAAGACTCTGTATGCGCCATTAGCTACATGAAAAGCACGTTAGAATAATGTAGGACGCGTTACAACTCCTAAGAACACCTTACATCACCGTACGAAACTTTAAAACTCTATAATAAACCAAATGAATTCGTCCGAGTCCTTTGAATGTCATACGGCAACCTAACGCATCTTACGACTCTTTATCCCATATTAGCACCTTGAAAAGCACGTTACTATAATGTATGACGCCTTACAACTCCTAACAACACGTTACAACACCGTACAAAACCTTAAAACTACATAATAAACCTAATGAATTCGTCTGTGTCCTTTGAACGTCATACAACAACTTAACGCATCTTACGACTCTTTATCCCGTATTAGCACCTTGAAAAGCACAATAGTATAATGTATGATGCCTTACAACTCCTAACAACACGTTACAACACCGTACGAAACCTTAAAACTCCATAATAAACCTAATGAATTCGTCCTAGTCCTTTGGACGTCATACGGCAACTTAACGCATCGTACGACTTTTTATCCTATATTAGCACCTTGAAAAGCGCGTTAGTATAATGTACGACGCCTTACAACTCCTACCAACTCCTTACAACACCCTACAAAACCTTAAAACTCCATACTAAACCTAATGAATTCGTCTGAGTCCTTTGAACATCGTACGACAACTTAGGACATCTTATGACTCTATATGCACATTAGCACCTTGAAAAGCATGTTAGTATAATTAGGACGCCTTACATTTCCTATGAAAACCTTAAAACACCGTACTAAACGTTAAAAATTCATAATAAACCTAATGAAATCGTCGAAGTCCTTTGAAAATCGTACGACAACTCAAGACATGTTAAGACTCTGTATGCGACATTAGCTAAATGAAAAGCACGTTAGAATAATATAGGACGCGTTACAACTCCTTAGAACACCTTATATCAGTCTACGAAACTTTAAAACTCTATAATAAACCAAATGAATTCGTCTGAGTCCTTTGAACGTCATACGACAACCTAACGCATCTTACGACTCTTTATCCCATATTAGCACCTTGAAAAGCATGTTAGTATAATGTATGACGCCTTACAACTCCTAACAACACGTTGCAACACCGTACGAAACCTAAAAACTCCATAATAAACCTAATGAATTTGTCCTAGTCCTTTGAACGTCATACGGCAACTTAACGCATCGAACGATTTTTTATCCTATATTAGCACCTTGAAAAGCACGTTAGTATAATGTACGACGCCTTACAACTCCTAACAACTCCTTACAACACCCTACAAAACCTTAAAACTCCATACTAAACCTAATGAATTCGTCTGAGTCCTTTGAACATCGTACGACAACTTAGGACATCTTATGACTCTATATGCACATTAGCACCTTGAAAAGCATGTTAGTATAATTAGGACGCCTTACAATTCCTAAGAACACCTTAAAACACTGTACGAAACCTTAAAAATTCATAATAAACCTAATGAAATCGTCGAAGTCGTTTGAAAATCGTACGACAACTCAAGACATGTTAAGACTCTGTATGCGACATTACCTACATGAAAAGCACGTTAGAATAATGTAGGACGCGTTACAACTCCTAAGAACACCTTACATCACCGTACGAAACTTTAAAACTCTATAATAAACCAAATGAATTCGTCCGAGTCATTTGAATGTCATACGGCAACCTAACGCATCTTACGACTCTTTATCCCATATTAGCACCTTGAAAAGCACGTTACTATAATGTATGACGCCTTACAACTCCTAACAACACGTTACAACACTGTACAAAACCATAAAACTCCATAATAAACCTAATGAATTCGTCTGAGTCCTTTGAACGTCATACAGCAACTTAACGCATATTACGACTCTTTATCCCGTATTAGCACCTTGAAAAGCACAATAGTATAATGTATGATGCGTTACAACTCCTAACAACACGTTACAACACCGTACGAAACCTTAAAACTCCATAATAAACCTAATGAATTCGTCCTAGTCCTTTGGACGTCATACGGCAACTTAACGCATCGTACGACTTTTTATCCTATATTAGCACCTTGAAAAGCACGTTAGTATAATGTACGACGCCTTACAACTCCTACCAACTCCTTACAACACCCTACAAAACCTTAAAACTCCATACTAAACCTAATGAATTCGTCTGAGTCCTTTGAACATCGTACGACAACTTAGGACATCTTATGACTCTATATGCACATTAGCACCTTGAAAAGCATGTTAGTATAATTAGGACGCCTTACATTTCCTATGAAAACCTTAAAACACCGTACTAAACCTTAAAAATTCATAATAAACCTAATGAAATCGTCGAAGTCCTTTGAAAATCGTACGACAACTCAAGACATGTTAAGACTCTGTATGCGACATTAGCTAAATGAAAAGCACGTTAGAATAATATAGGACGCGTTGCAACTCCTTAGAACACCTTATATCACTCTACGAAACTTTAAAACTCTATAATACACCAAATGAATTCGTCTGAGTCCTTTGAACGTCATACGACAACCTAACGCATCTTACGACTCTTTATCCCATATTAGCACCTTGAAAAGCATGTTAGTATAATGTATGACGCCTTACAACTCCTAACAACACGTTGCAACACCGTACGAAACCTAAAAACTCCATAATAAACCTAATGAATTTGTCCTAGTCCTTTGAACGTCATACGGCAACTTAACGCATCGAACGATTTTTTATCCTATATTAGCACCTTGAAAAGCACGTTAGTATAATGTACGACGCCTTACAACTCCTAACAACTCCTTACAACACCCTACAAAACCTTAAAACTCCATACTAAACCTAATGAATTCGTCTGAGTCCTTTGAACATCGTACGACAACTTAGGACATCTTATGACTCTATATGCACATTAGCACCTTGAAAAGCATGTTAGTATAATTAGGACGCCTTACAATTCCTAAGAACACCTTAAAACACCGTACGAAACCTTAAAAATTCATAATAAACCTAATGAAATCGTCGAAGTCCTTTGAAAATCTTACGACAACTCAAGACATGTTAAGACTCTGTATGCGACATTAGCTAGATGAAAAGCACGTTAAAATAATGTAGGACGCGTTACAACTCCTAAGAACACCTTACATCACCGTACGAAACTTTAAAACTCTATAATAAGCCAAATGAATTCGTCCGAGTCCTTTGAACGTCATACGGCAACCTAACGCATCTTACTACTCTTTATCCCATATTAGCACCTTGAAAAGCACGTTACTATAATGTATGACGCCTTACAACTCCTAACAACACGTTACAACACCGTACAAAACCTTAAAACTCTATAATAAACCAAATGAATTCGTCCGAGTCCTTTGAACGTCATACGGCAACCTAACGCATCTTACGACTCTTTATCCCATATTAGCACCTTGAAAAGCACAATAGTATAATGTATGACGCCTTACAACTCCTAACAACACGTTACAACACCGTACGAAACCTTAAAACTCCATAATAAACCTAATGAATTCGTCCTAGTCCTTTGGACGTCATACGACAACTTAACGCATCGTACGACCTTTTATCCTATATTAGCACCTTGAAAAGCACGTTAGTATAATGTACGACGCCTTACAACTCCTACCAACTCCTTACAACACCCTACAAAACCTTAAAACTCCATACTAAACCTAATGAATTCATCTGAGTCCTTTGAACATCGTACGACAACTTAGGACATCTTATGACTCTATATGCACATTAGCACCTTGAAAAGCATGTTTGTATAATTAGGACGCCTTACAATTCCTATGAACACCTTAAAACACCGTACGAAACCTTAAAAATTCATAATAAACCTAATGAAATCGTCGAAGTCCTTTGAAAATCGTACGACAACTCAAGACATGTTAAGACTCTGTATGCGACATTAGCTAAATGAAAAGCACGTTATAAAAATATAGGACGCGTTACAACTCCTTAGAACACCTTATATCACTCTACGAAACTTTAAAACTCTATAATAAACCAAATGAATTCGTCCGAGTCCTTTGAACGTCATACGGCAACCTAACGCATCTTACGACTCTTTATCCCATATTAGCACCTTGAAAAGCATGTTAGTATAATGTATGACGCCTTACAACTCCTAACAACACGTTGCAACACCGTACGAAACCTAAAACTCCATAATAAACCTAATGAATTTGTCCTAGTCCTTTGAACGTCATACGGCAACTTAACGCATCGAACGACTTTTTATCCTATATTAGCACCTTGAAAAGCACGTTAGTATAATGTACGACGCCTTACAACTCCTAACAACTCCTTACAACACCCTACAAAACCTTAAAACTCCATACTAAACCTAATGAATTCGTCTGAGTCGTTTGAACATCGTACGACAACTTAGGACATCTTATGACTCTATATGCACATTAGCACCTTGAAAAGCATGTTAGTATAATTAGGACGCCTTACAATTCCTTAGAACACCTTAAAACACCGTACGAAACCTTAAAAATTCATAATAAACCTAATGAAATCGTCGAAGTCCTTTGAAAATCGTACGACAACTCAAGACATGTTAAGACTCTGTATGCGACATTAGCTACATGAAAAGCACGTTAGAATAATGTAGGACGCGTTACAACTCCTAAGAACACCTTACATCACCGTACGAAACTTTAAAACTCTATAATAAACCAAATGAATTCGTCTGAGTCCTTTGAACGTCATACGACAACCTAACGCATCTTACTACTCTTTATCCCATATTAGCACCTTGAAAAGCACGTTACTATAATGTATGACGCCTTACAACTCCTAACAACACGTTACAACACCGTACAAAACCTTAAAACTCTATAATAAACCAAATGAATTCGTCCGAGTCCTTTGAACGTCATACGGCAACCTAACGCATCTTACGACTCTTTATCCCATATTAGCACCTTGAAAAGCATGTTATTATAATGTATGACGCCTTACAACTCCTAACAACACGTTACAACACCGTACGAAACCTAAAAACTCCATAATAAACCTAATGAATTCGTCCTAGTCCTTTGAACGTCATACGGCAACTTAACGCATCGTACGACTTTTTATCCTATATTAGCACCTTGAAAAGCACGTTAGTATAATGTACGACGCCTTACAACTCCTATCAACTCCTTACAACACCCTACAAAACCTTAAAACTCCATACTAAACCTAATGAATTCGTCTGAGTCCTTTGAACATCGTACGACAACTTAGGACATCTTATGACTCTATATGCACATTAGCACCTTGAAAAGCATGTTAGTATAATTAGGACGCCTTACAATTCCTAAGAACACCTTAAAACACCGTACGAAACCTTAAAAATTCATAATAAACCTAATGAAATTGTCGAAGTCCTTTGAAAATCGTACGACAACTCAAGACATGTTAAGACTCTGTATGCGACATTAGCTACATGAAAAGCACGTTAAAATAATGTAGGTCGCGTTACAACTCCTAAGAACACCTTACATCACCGTACGAAACTTTAAAACTCTATAATAAGCCAAATGAATTCGTCCGAGTCCTTTGAACGTTATACGGCAACCTAACGCATCTTACTACTCTTTATCCCATATTAGCACCTTGAAAAGCACGTTACTATAATGTATGACGCCTTACAACTCCTAACAACACGTTACAACACCGTACAAAACCTTAAAACTCTATAATAAACCAAATGAATTCGTCCGAGTCCTTTGAACGTCATACGGCAACCTAACGCATCTTACGACTCTTTATCCCATATTAGCACCTTGAAAAGCATGTTATTATAATGTATGACGCCTTACAACTCCTAACAACACGTTACAACACCGTACGAAACCTAAAAACTCCATAATAAACCTAATGAATTCGTCCTAGTCCTTTGAACGTCATACGGCAACTTAACGCATCGTACGACTTTTTATCCTATATTAGCACCTTGAAAAGCACGTTAGTATAATGTACGACGCCTTACAACTCCTAACAACTCCTTACAACACCCTACAAAACCTTAAAACTCCATACTAAACCTAATGAATTCGTCTGAGTCGTTTGAACATCGTACGACAACTTAGGACATCTTATGACTCTATATGCACATTAGCACCTTGAAAAGCATGTTAGTATAATTAGGACGACTTACAATTCCTAAGAACACCTTAAAACACCGTACGAAACCTTAATAATTCATAATAAACCTAATGAAATCGACGAAGTCCTTTGAAAATCGTACGACAACTCAAGACATGTTAAGACTCTGTATGCGACAATAGCTACATGAAAAGCACGTTAGAATAATGTAGGACGCGTTACAACTCCTAAGAACACCTTACATCACCGTACGAAACTTTAAAACTCTATAATAAACCAAATGAATTCGTCCGAGTCCTTTGAACGTCATACGGCAACCTAACGCATCTTACTACTCTTTAACCCATATTAGCACCTTGAAAAGCATGTTATTATAATGTATGACGCCTTACAACTCCTAACAACACATTACAACACCGTACGAAACCTAAAAACTCCATAATAAACCTAATGAATTCGTCCTAGTCCTTTGAACGTCATACGGCAACTTAACGCATCGTACGACTTTTTATCCTATATTAGCACCTTGAAAAGCACGTTAGTATAATGTTCGATGCCTTACAACTCCTAACAACTCCTTACAACACCCTACAAAACCTTAAAACTCCATACTAAACCTAATGAATTCGTCTGAGTCCTTTGAACATCGTACGACAACTTAGGACATCTTATGACTTTATATGCACATTAGCACCTTGAAAAGCATGTTAGTATAATTAGGACGCCTTACAATTCCTAAGAACACCTTAAAACACCGTACGAAACCTTAAAAATTCATAATAAACCTAATGAAATCGTCGAAGTCCTTTGAAAATCGTACGACAACTCAAGACATGTTAAGACTCTGTATGCGACATTAGCTACATGAAAAGCACGTTAGAATAATGTAGGACGCGTTACAACTCCTAAGAACACCTTACATCACCGTACGAAACTTTAAAACTCTATAATAAACTAAATGAATTCGTCCGAGTCCTTTGAACGTCATACGGCAACCTAACGCATCTTACGACTCTTTATCCCATACTAGCACCTTGAAAAGCACGTTACTATAATGTATGACGCCTTACAACTCCTAACAACACGTTACAACACCGTACAAAACCTTAAAACTCCATAATAAACCTAATGAATTCGTCCGAGTCGTTTGAACGTCATACAGCAACTTAACGCATCTTACGACTCTTTATCCCGTATTAGCACCTTGAAAAGCACATTAGTATAATGTATGACGCCTTACAACTCCTAACAACACGTTACAACACCGTACGAAACCTTAAAACTCCATAATAAACCTAATGAATTCGTCCTAGTCCTTTGGACGTCATACGGCAACTTAACGCATCGTACGACTTTTTATCCTATATTAGCACCTTGAAAAGCACGTTAGTATAATGTAAGATGCCTTACAACTCCTACCAACTCCTTACAACACCCTACAAAACCTTAAAACTCCATACTAAACCTAATGAATTCGTCTGAGTCCTTTGAACATCGTACGACAACTTAGGACATCTTATGACTCTATAGGCACATTAGCACCTTGAAAAGCATGTTAGTATAATTAGGACGCCTTACAATTCCTATGAACACCTTAAAACACCGTACGAAACCTTAAAAATTCATAATAAACCTAATGAAATCGTCGAAGTCCTTTGAAAATCGTACGACAACTCAAGACATGTTAAGACTCTGTATGCGACATTAGCTAAATGAAAAGCACGTTATAATAATATAGGACGCGTTACAACTCCTTAGAACACCTTATATCACTCTACGAAACTTTAAAACTCTATAATAAACCAAATGAATTCGTCCGAGTCCTTTGAACGTCATACGGCAACCTAACGCATCTTACGACTCTTTATCCCATATTAGCACCTTGAAAAGCATGTTAGTATAATGTATGACGCCTTACAACTCCTAACAACACGTTGCAACACCGTACGAAACCTAAAAACTCCATAATAAACCTAATGAATTTGTCCTAGTCCTTTGAACGTCATACGGCAACTTAACGCATCGAACGACTTTTTATCCTATATTAGCACCTTGAAAAGCACGTTAGTATAATGTACGACGCCTTACAACTCCTAACAACTCCTTACAACACCCTACAAAACCTTAAAACTCCATACTAAACCTAATGAATTCGTCCGAGTCGTTTGAACGTCATACAGCAACTTAACGCATCTTACGACTCTTTATCCCGTATTAGCACCTTGAAAAGCACAATAGTATAATGTATGACGCCTTACAACTCCTAACAACACGTTACAACACCGTACGAAACCTTAAAACTCCATAATAAACCTAATGAATTCGTCCTAGTCCTTTGGACGTCATACGGCAACTTAACGCATCGTACGACTTTTTATCCTATATTAGCACCTTGAAAAGCACGTTAGTATAATGTACGACGCCTTACAACTCCTACCAACTCCTTACAACACCCTACAAAACCTTAAAACTCCATACTAAACCTAATGAATTCGTCTGAGTCCTTTGAACATCGTACGACAACTTAGGACATCTTATGACTCTATAGGCACATTAGCACCTTGAAAAGCATGTTAGTATAATTAGGACGCCTTACAATTCCTATGAACACCTTAAAACACCGTACGAAACCTTAAAAATTCATAATAAACCTAATGAAATCGTCGAAGTCCTTTTTAAATCGTACGACAACTCAAGACATGTTAAGACTCTGTATGCGACATTAGCTAAATGAAAAGCACGTTATAATAATATTGGACGCGTTACAACTCCTTAGAACACCTTATATCACTCTACGAAACTTTAAAACTCTATAATAAACCAAATGAATTCGTCCGAGTCCTTTGAACGTCATACGGCAACCTAACGCATCTTACGACTCTTTATCCCATATTAGCACCTTGAAAAGCATGTTAGTATAATGTATGACGCCTTACAACTCCTAACAACACGTTGCAACACCGTACGAAACCTAAAAACTCCATAATAAACCTAATGAATTTGTCCTAGTCCTTTGAACGTCATACGGCAACTTAACGCATCGAACGACTTTTTATCCTATATTAGCACCTTGAAAAGCACGTTAGTATAATGTACGACGCCTTACAACTCCTAACAACTCCTTACAACACCCTACAAAACCTTAAAACTCCATACTAAACCTAATGAATTCGTCTGAGTCGTTTGAACATCGTACGACAACTTAGGACATCTTATGACTCTATATGCACATTAGCACCTTGAAAAGCATGTTAGTATAATTAGGACGCCTTACAATTCCTAAGAACACCTTAAAACACCGTACGAAACCTTAAAAATTCATAATAAACCTAATGAAATCGTCGAAGTCCTTTGAAAATCGTACGACAACTCAAGACATGTTAAGACTCTGTATGCGACATTAGCTACATGAAAAGCACGTTAGAATAATGTAGGACGCGTTACAACTCCTAACAACACCTTACATCACCGTACGAAACTTTAAAACTCTATAATAAACCAAATGAATTCGTCTGAGTCCTTTGAACGTCATACGGCAACCTAACGCATCTTACTACTCTTTATCCCATATTAGCACCTTGAAAAGCACGTTACTATAATGTATGACGCCTTACAACTCCTAACAACACGTTACAACACCGTACAAAACCTTAAAACTCTATAACAAACCAAATGAATTCGTCCGAGTCCTTTGAACGTCATACGGCAACCTAACGCATCTTACGACTCTTTATCCCATATTAGCACCTTGAAAAGCATGTTATTATAATGTATGACGCCTTACAACTCCTAACAACACGTTACAACACCGTACGAAACCTAAAAACTCCATAATAAACCTAATGAATTCGTCCTAGTCCTTTGAACGTCATACGGCAACTTAACGCATCGTACGACTTTTTATCCTATATTAGCACCTTGAAAAGCACGTTAGTATAATGTACGACGCCTTACAACTCCTAACAACTCCTTACAACACCCTACAAAACCTTAAAACTCCATACTAAACCTAATGAATTCGTCTGAGTCGTTTGAACATCGTACGACAACTTAGGACATCTTATGACTCTATATGCACATTAGCACCTTGAAAAGCATGTTAGTATAATTAGGACGACTTACAATTCCTAAGAACACCTTAAAACACCGTACGAAACCTTAATAATTCATAATAAACCTAATGAAATCGACGAAGTCCTTTGAAAATCGTACGACAACTCAAGACATGTTAAGACTCTGTATGCGACAATAGCTACATGAAAAGCACGTTAGAATAATGTAGGACGCGTTACAACTCCTAAGAACACCTTACATCACCGTACGAAACTTTAAAACTCTATAATAAACCAAATGAATTCGTCCGAGTCCTTTGAACGTCATACGGCAACCTAACGCATCTTACGACTCTTTATCCCATATTAGCACCTTGAAAAGCATGTTAGTATAATGTATGACGCCTTACAACTCCTAACAACACGTTGCAACACCGTACGAAACCTAAAAACTCCATAATAAACCTAATGAATTTGTCCTAGTCCTTTGAACGTCATACGGCAACTTAACGCATCGAACGACTTTTTATCCTATATTAGCACCTTGAAAAGCACGTTAGTATAATGTACGACGCCTTACAACTCCTAACAACTCCTTACAACACCCTACAAAACCTTAAAACTCCATACTAAACCTAATGAATTCGTCCGAGTCGTTTGAACGTCATACAGCAACTTAACGCATCTTACGACTCTTTATCCCGTATTAGCACCTTGAAAAGCACAATAGTATAATGTATGACGCCTTACAACTCCTAACAACACGTTACAACACCGTACGAAACCTTAAAACTCCATAATAAACCTAATGAATTCGTCCTAGTCCTTTGGACGTCATACGGCAACTTAACGCATCGTACGACTTTTTATCCTATATTAGCACCTTGAAAAGCACGTTAGTATAATGTACGACGCCTTACAACTCCTACCAACTCCTTACAACACCCTACAAAACCTTAAAACTCCATACTAAACCTAATGAATTCGTCTGAGTCCTTTGAACATCGTACGACAACTTAGGACATCTTATGACTCTATAGGCACATTAGCACCTTGAAAAGCATGTTAGTATAATTAGGACGCCTTACAATTCCTATGAACACCTTAAAACACCGTACGAAACCTTAAAAATTCATAATAAACCTAATGAAATCGTCGAAGTCCTTTTAAAATCGTACGACAACTCAAGACATGTTAAGACTCTGTATGCGACATTAGCTAAATGAAAAGCACGTTATAATAATATTGGACGCGTTACAACTCCTTAGAACACCTTATATCACTCTACGAAACTTTAAAACTCTATAATAAACCAAATGAATTCGTCCGAGTCCTTTGAACGTCATACGGCAACCTAACGCATCTTACGACTCTTTATCCCATATTAGCACCTTGAAAAGCATGTTAGTATAATGTATGACGCCTTACAACTCCTAACAACACGTTGCAACACCGTACGAAACCTAAAAACTCCATAATAAACCTAATGAATTTGTCCTAGTCCTTTGAACGTCATACGGCAACTTAACGCATCGAACGACTTTTTATCCTATATTAGCACCTTGAAAAGCACGTTAGTATAATGTACGACGCCTTACAACTCCTAACAACTCCTTACAACACCCTACAAAACCTTAAAACTCCATACTAAACCTAATGAATTCGTCTGAGTCGTTTGAACATCGTACGACAACTTAGGACATCTTATGACTCTATATGCACATTAGCACCTTGAAAAGCATGTTAGTATAATTAGGACGCCTTACAATTCCTAAGAACACCTTAAAACACCGTACGAAACCTTAAAAATTCATAATAAACCTAATGAAATCGTCGAAGTCCTTTGAAAATCGTACGACAACTCAAGACATGTTAAGACTCTGTATGCGACATTAGCTACATGAAAAGCACGTTAGAATAATGTAGGACGCGTTACAACTCCTAACAACACCTTACATCACCGTACGAAACTTTAAAACTCTATAATAAACCAAATGAATTCGTCTGAGTCCTTTGAACGTCATACGGCAACCTAACGCATCTTACTACTCTTTATCCCATATTAGCACCTTGAAAAGCACGTTACTATAATGTATGACGCCTTACAACTCCTAACAACACGTTACAACACCGTACAAAACCTTAAAACTCTATAACAAACCAAATGAATTCGTCCGAGTCCTTTGAACGTCATACGGCAACCTAACGCATCTTACGACTCTTTATCCCATATTAGCACCTTGAAAAGCATGTTATTATAATGTATGACGCCTTACAACTCCTAACAACACGTTACAACACCGTACGAAACCTAAAAACTCCATAATAAACCTAATGAATTCGTCCTAGTCCTTTGAACGTCATACGGCAACTTAACGCATCGTACGACTTTTTATCCTATATTAGCACCTTGAAAAGCACGTTAGTATAATGTACGACGCCTTACAACTCCTAACAACTCCTTACAACACCCTACAAAACCTTAAAACTCCATACTAAACCTAATGAATTCGTCTGAGTCGTTTGAACATCGTACGACAACTTAGGACATCTTATGACTCTATATGCACATTAGCACCTTGAAAAGCATGTTAGTATAATTAGGACGACTTACAATTCCTAAGAACACCTTAAAACACCGTACGAAACCTTAATAATTCATAATAAACCTAATGAAATCGACGAAGTCCTTTGAAAATCGTACGACAACTCAAGACATGTTAAGACTCTGTATGCGACAATAGCTACATGAAAAGCACGTTAGAATAATGTAGGACGCGTTACAACTCCTAAGAACACCTTACATCACCGTACGAAACTTTAAAACTCTATAATAAACCAAATGAATTCGTCCGAGTCCTTTGAACGTCATACGGCAACCTAACGCATCTTACTACTCTTTAACCCATATTAGCACCTTGAAAAGCATGTTATTATAATGTATGACGCCTTACAACTCCTAACAACACATTACAACACCGTACGAAACCTAAAAACTCCATAATAAACCTAATGAATTCGTCCTAGTCCTTTGAACGTCATACGGCAACTTAACGCATCGTACGACTTTTTATCCTATATTAGCACCTTGAAAAGCACGTTAGTATAATGTACGATGCCTTACAACTCCTAACAACTCCTTACAACACCCTACAAAACCTTAAAACTCCATACTAAACCTAATGAATTCGTCTGAGTCCTTTGAACATCGTACGACAACTTAGGACATCTTATGACTTTATATGCACATTAGCACCTTGAAAAGCATGTTAGTATAATTAGGACGCCTTACAATTCCTAAGAACACCTTAAAACACCGTACGAAACCTTAAAAATTCATAATAAACCTAATGAAATCGTCGAAGTCCTTTGAAAATCGTACGACAACTCAAGACATGTTAAGACTCTGTATGCGACATTAGCTACATGAAAAGCACGTTAGAATAATGTAGGACGCGTTACAACTCCTAAGAACACCTTACATCACCGTACGAAACTTTAAAACTCTATAATAAACTAAATGAATTCGTCCGAGTCCTTTGAACGTCATACGGCAACCTAACGCATCTTACGACTCTTTATCCCATACTAGCACCTTGAAAAGCACGTTACTATAATGTATGACGCCTTACAACTCCTAACAACACGTTACAACACCGTACAAAACCTTAAAACTCCATAATAAACCTAATGAATTCGTCCGAGTCGTTTGAACGTCATACAGCAACTTAACGCATCTTACGACTCTTTATCCCGTATTAGCACCTTGAAAAGCACATTAGTATAATGTATGACGCCTTACAACTCCTAACAACACGTTACAACACCGTACGAAACCTTAAAACTCCATAATAAACCTAATGAATTCGTCCTAGTCCTTTGGACGTCATACGGCAACTTAACGCATCGTACGACTTTTTATCCTATATTAGCACCTTGAAAAGCACGTTAGTATAATGTACGATGCCTTACAACTCCTACCAACTCCTTACAACACCCTACAAAACCTTAAAACTCCATACTAAACCTAATGAATTCGTCTGAGTCCTTTGAACATCGTACGACAACTTAGGACATCTTATGACTCTATAGGCACATTAGCACCTTGAAAAGCATGTTAGTATAATTAGGACGCCTTACAATTCCTATGAACACCTTAAAACACCGTACGAAACCTTAAAAATTCATAATAAACCTAATGAAATCGTCGAAGTCCTTTGAAAATCGTACGACAACTCAAGACATGTTAAGACTCTGTATGCGACATTAGCTAAATGAAAAGCACGTTATAATAATATAGGACGCGTTACAACTCCTTAGAACACCTTATATCACTCTACGAAACTTTAAAACTCTATAATAAACCAAATGAATTCGTCCGAGTCCTTTGAACGTCATACGGCAACCTAACGCATCTTACGACTCTTTATCCCATATTAGCACCTTGAAAAGCATGTTAGTATAATGTATGACGCCTTACAACTCCTAACAACACGTTGCAACACCGTACGAAACCTAAAAACTCCATAATAAACCTAATGAATTTGTCCTAGTCCTTTGAACGTCATACGGCAACTTAACGCATCGAACGACTTTTTATCCTATATTAGCACCTTGAAAAGCACGTTAGTATAATGTACGACGCCTTACAACTCCTAACAACTCCTTACAACACCCTACAAAACCTTAAAACTCCATACTAAACCTAATGAATTCGTCCGAGTCGTTTGAACATCATACAGCAACTTAACGCATCTTACGACTCTTTATCCCGTATTAGCACCTTGAAAAGCACATTAGTATAATGTATGACGCCTTACAACTCCTAACAACACGTTACAACACCGTACGAAACCTTAAAACTCCATAATAAACCTAATGAATTCGTCCTAGTCCTTTGGACGTCATACGGCAACTTAACGCATCGTACGACTTTTTATCCTATATTAGCACCTTGAAAAGCACGTTAGTATAATGTACGATGCCTTACAACTCCTACCAACTCCTTACAACACCCTACAAAACCTTAAAACTCCATACTAAACCTAATGAATTCGTCTGAGTCCTTTGAACATCGTACGACAACTTAGGACATCTTATGACTCTATAGGCACATTAGCACCTTGAAAAGCATGTTAGTATAATTAGGACGCCTTACAATTCCTATGAACACCTTAAAACACCGTACGAAACCTTAAAAATTCATAATAAACCTAATGAAATCGTCGAAGTCCTTTGAAAATCGTACGACAACTCAAGACATGTTAAGACTCTATATGCGACATTAGCTAAATGAAAAGCACGTTATAATAATATAGGACGCGTTACAACTCCTTAGAACACCTTATATCACTCTACGAAACTTTAAAACTCTATAATAAACCAAATGAATTCGTCCGAGTCCTTTGAACGTCATACGGCAACCTAACGCATCTTACGACACTTTATCCCATATTAGCACCTTGAAAAGCATGTTAGTATAATGTATGACGCCTTACAACTCCTAACAACACGTTGCAACACCGTACGAAACCTAAAAACTCCATAATAAACCTAATGAATTTGTCCTAGTCCTTTGAACGTCATACGGCAACTTAACGCATCGAACGACTTTTTATCCTATATTAGCACCTTGAAAAGCACGTTAGTATAATGTACGACGCCTTACAACTCCTAACAACTCCTTACAACACCCTACAAAACCTTAAAACTCCATACTAAACCTAATGAATTCGTCTGAGTCGTTTGAACATCGTACGACAACTTAGGACATCTTATGACTCTATATGCACATTAGCACCTTGAAAAGCATGTTAGTATAATTAGGACGCCTTACAATTCCTAAGAACACCTTAAAACACCGTACGAAACCTTAAAAATTCATAATAAACCTAATGAAATCGTCGAAGTCCTTTGAAAATCGTACGACAACTCAAGACATGTTAAGACTCTGTATGCGACATTAGCTACATGAAAAGCACGTTAGAATAATGTAGGACGCGTTACAACTCCTAACAACACCTTACATCACCGTACGAAACTTTAAAACTCTATAATAAACCAAATGAATTCGTCTGAGTCCTTTGAACGTCATACGGCAACCTAACGCATCTTACTACTCTTTATCCCATATTAGCACCTTGAAAAGCACGTTACTATAATGTATGACGCCTTACAACTCCTAACAACACGTTACAACACCGTACAAAACCTTAAAACTCTATAACAAACCAAATGAATTCGTCCGAGTCCATTGAACGTCATACGGCAACCTAACGCATCTTACGACTCTTTATCCCATATTAGCACCTTGAAAAGCATGTTATTATAATGTATGACGCCTTACAACTCCTAACAACACGTTACAACACCGTACGAAACCTAAAAACTCCATAATAAACCTAATGAATTCGTCCTAGTCCTTTGAACGTCATACGGCAACTTAACGCATCGTACGACTTTTTATCCTATATTAGCACCTTGAAAAGCACGTTAGTATAATGTACGACGCCTTACAACTCCTAACAACTCCTTACAACACCCTACAAAACCTTAAAACTCCATACTAAACCTAATGAATTCGTCTGAGTCGTTTGAACATCGTACGACAACTTAGGACATCTTATGACTCTATATGCACATTAGCACCTTGAAAAGCATGTTAGTATAATTAGGACGACTTACAATTCCTAAGAACACCTTAAAACACCGTACGAAACCTTAATAATTCATAATAAACCTAATGAAATCGACGAAGTCCTTTGAAAATCGTACGACAACTCAAGACATGTTAAGACTCTGTATGCGACAATAGCTACATGAAAAGCACGTTAGAATAATGTAGGACGCGTTACAACTCCTAAGAACACCTTACATCACCGTACGAAACTTTAAAACTCTATAATAAACCAAATGAATTCGTCCGAGTCCTTTGAACGTCATACGGCAACCTAACGCATCTTACTACTCTTTAACCCATATTAGCACCTTGAAAAGCATGTTATTATAATGTATGACGCCTTACAACTCCTAACAACACATTACAACACCGTACGAAACCTAAAAACTCCATAATAAACCTAATGAATTCGTCCTAGTCCTTTGAACGTCATACGGCAACTTAACGCATCGTACGACTTTTTATCCTATATTAGCACCTTGAAAAGCACGTTAGTATAATGTACGACGCCTTACAACTCCTAACAACTCCTTACAACACCCTACAAAACCTTAAAACTCCATACTAAACCTAATGAATTCGTCTGAGTCCTTTGAACATCGTACGACAACTTAGGACATCTTATGACTTTATATGCACATTAGCACCTTGAAAAGCATGTTAGTATAATTAGGACGCCTTACAATTCCTAAGAAAACCTTAAAACACCGTACGAAACCTTAAAAATTCATAATAAACCTAATGAAATCGTCGAAGTCCTTTGAAAATCGTACGACAACTCAAGACATGTTAAGACTCTGTATGCGACATTAGCTACATGAAAAGCACGTTAGAATAATGTAGGACGCGTTACAACTCCTAAGAACACCTTACATCACCGTACGAAACTTTAAAACTCTATAATAAACTAAATGAATTCGTCCGAGTCCTTTGAACGTCATACGGCAACCTAACGCATCTTACGACTCTTTATCCCATACTAGCACCTTGAAAAGCACGTTACTATAATGTATGACGCCTTACAACTCCTAACAACACGTTACAACACCGTACAAAACCTTAAAACTCCATAATAAACCTAATGAATTCGTCCGAGTCGTTTGAACGTCATACAGCAACTTAACGCATCTTACGACTCTTTATCCCGTATTAGCACCTTGAAAAGCACATTAGTATAATGTATGACGCCTTACAACTCCTAACAACACGTTACAACACCGTACGAAACCTTAAAACTCCATAATAAACCTAATGAATTCGTCCTAGTCCTTTGGACGTCATACGGCAACTTAACGCATCGTACGACTTTTTATCCTATATTAGCACCTTGAAAAGCACGTTAGTATAATGTACGATGCCTTACAACTCCTACCAACTCCTTACAACACCCTACAAAACCTTAAAACTCCATACTAAACCTAATGAATTCGTCTGAGTCCTTTGAACATCGTACGACAACTTAGGACATCTTATGACTCTATAGGCACATTAGCACCTTGAAAAGCATGTTAGTATAATTAGGACGCCTTACAATTCCTATGAACACCTTAAAACACCGTACGAAACCTTAAAAATTCATAATAAACCTAATGAAATCGTCGAAGTCCTTTGAAAATCGTACGACAACTCAAGACATGTTAAGACTCTGTATGCGACATTAGCTAAATGAAAAGCACGTTATAATAATATAGGACGCGTTACAACTCCTTAGAACACCTTATATCACTCTACGAAACTTTAAAACTCTATAATAAACCAAATGAATTCGTCCGAGTCCTTTGAACGTCATACGGCAACCTAACGCATCTTACGACTCTTTATCCCATATTAGCACCTTGAAAAGCATGTTAGTATAATGTATGACGCCTTACAACTCCTAACAACACGTTGCAACACCGTACGAAACCTAAAAACTCCATAATAAACCTAATGAATTTGTCCTAGTCCTTTGAACGTCATACGGCAACTTAACGCATCGAACGACTTTTTATCCTATATTAGCACCTTGAAAAGCACGTTAGTATAATGTACGACGCCTTACAACTCCTAACAACTCCTTACAACACCCTACAAAACCTTAAAACTCCATACTAAACCTAATGAATTCGTCCGAGTCGTTTGAACGTCATACAGCAACTTAACGCATCTTACGACTCTTTATCCCGTATTAGCACCTTGAAAAGCACATTAGTATAATGTATGACGCCTTACAACTCCTAACAACACGTTACAACACCGTACGAAACCTTAAAACTCCATAATAAACCTAATGAATTCGTCCTAGTCCTTTGGACGTCATACGGCAACTTAACGCATCGTACGACTTTTTATCCTATATTAGCACCTTGAAAAGCACGTTAGTATAATGTACGATGCCTTACAACTCCTACCAACTCCTTACAACACCCTACAAAACCTTAAAACTCCATACTAAACCTAATGAATTCGTCTGAGTCCTTTGAACATCGTACGACAACTTAGGACATCTTATGACTCTATAGGCACATTAGCACCTTGAAAAGCATGTTAGTATAATTAGGACGCCTTACAATTCCTATGAACACCTTAAAACACCGTACGAAACCTTAAAAATTCATAATAAACCTAATGAAATCGTCGAAGTCCTTTGAAAATCGTACGACAACTCAAGACATGTTAAGACTCTGTATGCGACATTAGCTAAATGAAAAGCACGTTATAATAATATAGGACGCGTTACAACTCCTTAGAACACCTTATATCACTCTACGAAACTTTAAAACTCTATAATAAACCAAATGAATTCGTCCGAGTCCTTTGAACGTCATACGGCAACCTAACGCATCTTACGACTCTTTATCCCATATTAGCACCTTGAAAAGCATGTTAGTATAATGTATGACGCCTTACAACTCCTAACAACACGTTGCAACACCGTACGAAACCTAAAAACTCCATAATAAACCTAATGAATTTGTCCTAGTCCTTTGAACGTCATACGGCAACTTAACGCATCGAACGACTTTTTATCCTATATTAGCACCTTGAAAAGCACGTTAGTATAATGTACGACGCCTTACAACTCCTAACAACTCCTTACAACACCCTACAAAACCTTAAAACTCCATACTAAACCTAATGAATTCGTCTGAGTCGTTTGAACATCGTACGACAACTTAGGACATCTTATGACTCTATATGCACATTAGCAC
Source organism: Tagetes erecta (assembly GCA_030867185.1). Lineage (NCBI taxonomy): Eukaryota > Viridiplantae > Streptophyta > Magnoliopsida > Asterales > Asteraceae > Tagetes > Tagetes erecta. The sequence goes on along the minus strand of CM061493.1, from coordinate 28,546,131 downwards.
CTTGAAAAACATGTTAGTATAATTAGGACGCCTTACAATTCCTAAGAACACCTTAAAACACCGTACGAAACCTTAAAAATTCATAATAAACCTAATGAAATCGTCGAAGTCCTTTGAAAATCGTACGACAACTCAAGACATGTTAAGACTCTGTATGCGACATTAGCTACATGAAAAGCACGTTAGAATAATGTAGGACGCGTTACAACTCCTAACAACACCTTACATCACCGTACGAAACTTTAAAACTCTATAATAAACCAAATGAATTCGTCTGAGTCCTTTGAACGTCATACGGCAACCTAACGCATCTTACTACTCTTTATCCCATATTAGCACCTTGAAAAGCACGTTACTATAATGTATGACGCCTTACAACTCCTAACAACACGTTACAACACCGTACAAAACCTTAAAACTCTATAACAAACCAAATGAATTCGTCCGAGTCCTTTGAACGTCATACGGCAACCTAACGCATCTTACGACTCTTTATCCCATATTAGCACCTTGAAAAGCATGTTATTATAATGTATGACGCCTTACAACTCCTAACAACACGTTACAACACCGTACGAAACCTAAAAACTCCATAATAAACCTAATGAATTCGTCCTAGTCCTTTGAACGTCATACGGCAACTTAACGCATCGTACGACTTTTTATCCTATATTAGCACCTTGAAAAGCACGTTAGTATAATGTACGACGCCTTACAACTCCTAACAACTCCTTACAACACCCTACAAAACCTTAAAACTCCATACTAAACCTAATGAATTCGTCTGAGTCGTTTGAACATCGTACGACAACTTAGGACATCTTATGACTCTATATGCACATTAGCACCTTGAAAAGCATGTTAGTATAATTAGGACGACTTACAATTCCTAAGAACACCTTAAAACACCGTACGAAACCTTAATAATTCATAATAAACCTAATGAAATCGACGAAGTCCTTTGAAAATCGTACGACAACTCAAGACATGTTAAGACTCTGTATGCGACAATAGCTACATGAAAAGCACGTTAGAATAATGTAGGACGCGTTACAACTCCTAAGAACACCTTACATCACCGTACGAAACTTTAAAACTCTATAATAAACCAAATGAATTCGTCCGAGTCCTTTGAACGTCATACGGCAACCTAACGCATCTTACTACTCTTTAACCCATATTAGCACCTTGAAAAGCATGTTATTATAATGTATGACGCCTTACAACTCCTAACAACACATTACAACACCGTACGAAACCTAAAAACTCCATAATAAACCTAATGAATTCGTCCTAGTCCTTTGAACGTCATACGGCAACTTAACGCATCGTACGACTTTTTATCCTATATTAGCACCTTGAAAAGCACGTTAGTATAATGTACGACGCCTTACAACTCCTAACAACTCCTTACAACACCCTACAAAACCTTAAAACTCCATACTAAACCTAATGAATTCGTCTGAGTCCTTTGAACATCGTACGACAACTTAGGACATCTTATGACTTTATATGCACATTAGCACCTTGAAAAGCATGTTAGTATAATTAGGACGCCTTACAATTCCTAAGAACACCGTACGAAACCTTAAAAATTCATAATAAACCTAATGAAATCGTCGAAGTCCTTTGAAAATCGTACGACAACTCAAGACATGTTAAGACTCTGTATGCGACATTAGCTACATGAAAAGCACGTTAGAATAATGTAGGACGCGTTACAACTCCTAAGAACACCTTACATCACCGTACGAAACTTTAAAACTCTATAATAAACTAAATGAATTCGTCCGAGTCCTTTGAACGTCATACGGCAACCTAACGCATCTTACGACTCTTTATCCCATACTAGCACCTTGAAAAGCACGTTACTATAATGTATGACGCCTTACAACTCCTAACAACACGTTACAACACCGTACAAAACCTTAAAACTCCATAATAAACCTAATGAATTCGTCCGAGTCGTTTGAACGTCATACAGCAACTTAACGCATCTTACGACTCTTTATCCCGTATTAGCACCTTGAAAAGCACATTACTATAATGTATGACGCCTTACAACTCCTAACAACACGTTACAACACCGTACGAAACCTTAAAACTCCATAATAAACCTAATGAATTCGTCCTAGTCCTTTGGACGTCATACGGCAACTTAACGCATCGTACGACTTTTTATCCTATATTAGCACCTTGAAAAGCACGTTAGTATAATGTACGATGCCTTACAACTCCTACCAACTCCTTACAACACCCTACAAAACCTTAAAACTCCATACTAAACCTAATGAATTCGTCTGAGTCCTTTGAACATCGTACGACAACTTAGGACATCTTATGACTCTATATGCACATTAGCACCTTGAAAAGCATGTTAGTATAATTAGGACGCCTTACAATTCCTATGAACACCTTAAAACACCGTACGAAACCTTAAAAATTCATAATAAACCTAATGAAATCGTCGAAGTCCTTTGAAAATCGTACGACAACTCAAGACATGTTAAGACTCTGTATGCGACATTAGCTAAATGAAAAGCACGTTATAAAAATATAGGACGCGTTACAACTCCTTAGAACACCTTATATCACTCTACGAAACTTTAAAACTCTATAATAAACCAAATGAATTCGTCCGAGTCCTTTGAACGTCATACGGCAACCTAACGCATCTTAAGACTCTTTATCCCATATTAGCACCTTGAAAAGCATGTTAGTATAATGTATGACGCCTTACAACTCCTAACAACACGTTGCAACACCGTACGAAACCTAAAAACTCCATAATAAACTTAATGAATTTGTCCTAGTCCTTTGAACGTCATACGGCAACTTAACGCATCGAACGACTTTTTATCCTATATTAGCACCTTGAAAAGCACGTTAGTATAATGTACGACGCCTTACAACTCCTAACAACTCCTTACAACACCCTACAAAACCTTAAAATTCCATACTAAACCTAATGAATTCGTCTGAGTCCTTTGAACATCGTACGACAACTTAGGACATCTTACGACTCTATATGCACATTAGCACCTTGAAAAGCATGTTAGTATAAATAGGACGCCTTACAATTCCTAAGAACACCTTAAAACACCGTACCAAACCTAAAAAATTCATAATAAACCTAATGAAATCGTCGAAGTCCTTTGAAAATCGTACGACAACTCAATACATGATAAGACTCTGTATGCGACATTAGCTACATGAAAAGCACGTTAGAATTATGTAGGACGCGTTACAACTCCTAAGAACACCTTACATCACCGTACGAAACTTTAAAACTCTATAATAAACCAAATGAATTCGTCCGAGTCCTTTGAACGTCATACGGCAACCTAACGCATCTTACGACTCTTTATCCCATATTAGCACCTTGAAAAGCACGTTACTATAATGTATGACGCCTTACAACTCCTAACAACACGTTACAACACCGTACAAAACCTTAAAACTCCATAATAAACCTAATGAATTCGTCCGAGTCCTTAGAACGTCATACGGCAACTTAACGCATCTTAAGACTCTTTATCCCATATTAGCACCTTGAAAAGCATGTTAGTATAATGTATGACGCCTTACAACTCCTAACAACACGTTACAACACCGTACGAAACCTAATAACTCCATAATAAACCTAATGAATTTGTCCTAGTCCTTTGAACGTCATACGGCAACTTAACGCATCGAACGACTTTTTATCCTATATTAGCTCCTTGAAAAGCACGTTAGTATAATGTACGACGCCTTACAACTCCTAACAACACCTTACTACACCGTACGAAACCTTAAAACTCCATAATAAACCTAAAGAATTCGTCTGAGTCCTTTGAACATCGTACGACAACTTAGGACATCTTATGACTCTATATGCACATTAGCACCTTGAAAAGCATGTTAGTATAATTAGGACGCCTTACAATTCCTAAGAACACCTTAAAATACCGTACGAAATCTTTAAAATTCATAATAAACCTAATGAAATCGTCGAAGTCCTTTGAAAATCGTACGACAACTCAAGACATGTTAAGACTCTGTATGCGACATTAGCTACATGAAAAGCACGTTAGAATAATGTAGCACGCGTTACAACTCCTAAGAACACCTTATATCACCGTACGAAACTTTAAAACTCTATAATAAACCAAATGAATTCGTCCGAGTCCTTTGAACGACATACGGCAACCTAACGCATCTTACGACTCTTTATCCCATATTAGCACCTTGAAAAGCACGTTACTATAATGTATGACGCCTTACAACTCCTAACAACACGTTACAACACCGTACAAAACCTTAAAACTCCATAATAAACCTAATGAATTCGTCCGAGTCCTTTGAACGTCATACAGCAACTTAACGCATCTTACGACTCTTTATCCCGTATTAGCACCTTGAAAAGCACATTAGTATAATGTATGACGCCTTACAACTCCTAACAACACGTTACAACACCGTACGAAACCTTAAAACTCCATAATAAACCTAATGAATTCGGCCTAGTCCTTTGAACGTCATACGGCAACTTAACGCATCGAATGACTTTTTATCCTATATTAGCCCCTTGAAAAGCACGTTAGTATAATGTACGACGCCTTACAACTCCTAACAACACCTTACTACACCGTACGAAACCTTAAAACTCCATAATAAAGCTAAAGAATTCGTCTGAGTCCTTTGAACATCGTACGACAACTTAGGACATCTTATGACTTTATATGCACATTAGCACCTTGAAAAGCATGTTAGTATAATTAGGACGCCTTACAATTCCTAAGAACACCTTAAAACACCGTACGAAACCTTAAAAATTCATAATAAACCTAATGAAATCGTCCAAGTCCTTTGAAAATCGTACGACAACTCAAGACAAGTTAAGACTCTGTATGCGACATTAGCTACATGAAAAGCACGTTAGAATAATGTAGGACGCGTTACAACTCCTAAGAACACCTTACATCACCGTACGAATCTTTAAAACTCTATAATAAACCAAATGAATTCGTCCGAGTCCTTTGAACGACATACGGCAACCTAACGCATCTTACGACTCTTTATCCCATATTAGCACCTTGAAAAGCACGTTACTATAATGTATGACGCCTTACAACTCCTAACAACACGTTACAACACCGTACAAAACCTTAAAACTCCATAATAAACCTAATGAATTCGTCTGAGTCCTTTGAACGTCATACAGAAACTTAACGCATCTTACGACTCTTTATCCCGTATTAGCACCTTGAAAAGCACATTAGTATAATGTATGACGCCTTACAACTCCTAACAACACGTTACAACACCGTAGGAAACCTTAAAACTCCATAATAAACCTAATGAATTCGTCCTAGTCCTTTGAACATCATACGGCAACATAACGCATCGTACGACTTTTTATCCTATATTAGCACCTTCAAAAGCACGTTAGTATAATGTACGACGCCTTACAACTCCTAACAAAATCCTTACAACACCCTACAATACCTTAAAACTCCATACTAAACCTAATGAATTCGTCTGAGTCCTTTGAACATCGTACGACAACTTAGGACATCTTATGACTCTATATGCACATTAGCACCTTGAAAAGCATGTTAGTATAATTAGGACGCCTTACAATTCCTAAGAATACCTTAAAAAACCGTACGAAACCTTAAAAATTCATAATAAACCTAATGAAATCGTCGAAGTCCTTTGAAAATCGTACGACAACTCAAGACATGTTAAGACTCTGTATGCGACATTAGCTGCATGAAAAGCACGTTAGAATAATGTAGGACGTGTTACAACTCCTAAGAACACCTTACATCACCGTACGAAACTTTAAAACTCTATAATAAACCAAATGAATTCGTCCGAGTCCTTTGAACGACATACGGCAACCTAACGCATCTTACGACTCTTTATCCCATATTAGCACCTTGAAAAGCACGTTACTATAATGTATGACGCCTTACAACTCCTAACAACACGTTACAACACCGTACAAAACCTTAAAACTCCATAATAAACCTAATGAATTCGTCCGAGTCCTTTGAACGTCATACAGCAACTTAACGCATCTTACGACTCTTCATCCCGTATTAGCACCTTGAAAAGCACATTAGTATAATGTATGACGCCTTACAACTCCTAACAACACCTTACAACACCGTACGAAACCTTAAAACTCCATAATAAACCTAATGAATTCGTCCTAGTCCTTTGAACGTCATACGGCAACTTAACGCATCGTATGACTTTTTATCCTATATTAGCTCCTTGAAAAGCACGTTAGTGTAATGTACGACGCCTTACAACTCCTAACAACACCTTACTACACCGTACGAAACCTTAAAACTCCATAATAAACCTAATGAATTCGTCTGAGTCATTTGAACATCGTACGACAACTTAGGACATCTTATGACTCTATATGCACATTAGCACCTTGAAAAGCATGTTAGTATAATTAGGACGCCTTACAATTCCTAAGAACACCTTAAAACACCGTACAAAACCTTAAAAATTCATAAAAAACCTAATGAAATCGTCGACGTCCTTTGAAAATCGTACGACAACTCAAGACATGTTAAGACTCTGTATGCGACATTAGCTACATGAAAAGCACGTTAGAATAATGTAGGACGCGTTACAACTCCTAAGAACACCTTACATCACCGTACGAAACTTTAAAACTCTATAATAAACCAAATGAATTCGTCCGAGTCCTTTGAACGACATACGGCAACCTAACGCATCTTACGACTCTTTATCCCATATTAGCACCTTGAAAAGCACGTTACTATAATGTATGACGCCTTACAACTCCTAACAACACGTTACAACACCGTACAAAACCTTAAAACTCCATAATAAACCTAATGAATTCGTCCGAGTCCTTTGAACGTCATACAGCAACTTAACGCATCTTACGACTCTTTATCCCGTATTAGCACCTTGAAATGCACATTAGTATAATGTATGACGCCTTACAACTCCTAACAACACGTTACAACACCGTACGAAACCTTAAAACTCCATAATAAACCTAATGAATTCGTCCTAGTCCTTTGAACGTCATACGGCAACTTAACGCATCGTACGACTTTTTATCCTATATTAGCTCCTTGAAAAGCACGTTAGTATAATGTACGACGCCTTACAACTCCTAACAACACCTTAATACACCGTACGAAACCTTAAAACTCCATAATAAACCTAATGAATTCGTCTGAGTCCTTTGAACATCGTACGACAACTTAGGACATCTTATGACTCTATATGCACATTAGCACCTTGAAAAGCATGTTAGTATAATTAGGACACCTTACAATTCCTAAGAACACCTTAAAACACCGTTCGAAACCTTAAAAATTCATAATAAACCTAATGAAATCGTCGAAGTCCTTTGAAAATCGTACGCCAACTCAAGACATGTTAAGACTCTGTATGCGACATTAGCTACATGAAAAGTACGTTAGAATAATGTAGGACGCGTTACAACTCCTTAGAACACCTTACATCACTGTACGAAACTTTAAAACTCTATAATAAACCAAATGAATTCGTCCGAGTCCTTTGAACGTCATACGGCAACCTAACGCATCTTACGACTCTTTATCCCATATTAGCACCTTGAAAAGCATGTTAGTATAATGTATGACGCCTTACAACTCCTAACAACACGTTACAACACCGTACGAAACCTAAAAACTCCATAATAAACCTAATGAATTCGTCCTAGTCCTTTGAACGTCATACGGCAACTTACGCATCGTACGACTTTTTATCCTATATTAGCACCTTGAAAAGCACGTTAGTATAATGTACGACGCCTTACAACTCCTAACAACTCCTTACAACACCCTACAAAACCTTAAAACTCCATACTAAACCAAATGAATTCGTCTGAGTCCTTTGAACATCGTACGACAACTTAGGACATCTTATGACTCTATATGCACATTAGCACCTTGAAAAGCATGTTAGTATAATTAGGACGCCTTACAATTCCAAAGAACACCTTAAAACACCGTACGAAACCTTAAAAATTCATAATAAACCTAATGAAATCGTCGAAGTCCTTTGAAAATCGTACGACAACTCAAGACAAGTTAAGACTCTGTATGCGACATTAGCTACATGAAAAGCACGTTAGAATAATGTAGGGCGCGTTACAGCTCCTAAGAACACCTTACATCACCGTACGAAACTTTAAAACTCTATAATAAACCAAATGAATTCGTCAGAGTCCTATGAACGTCATACGGCAACCTAACGCATCTTACGACTCTTTATCCCATATTAGCACCTTGAAAAGCACGTTACTATAATGTATGACGCCTTACAACTCCTAACAACACGTTACAACACCGTACAAAACCTTAAAACTCCATAATAAACCTAATGAATTCGTCCGAGTCCTTTGAACGTCATACAGCAACTTAACGCATCTTACGACTCTTCATCCCGTATTAGCACCTTGAAAAGCACATTAGTATAATGTATGACGCCTTACAACTCCTAACAACACCTTACAACACCGTACGAAACCTTAAAACTCCATAATAAACCTAATGAATTCGTCCTAGTCCTTTGAACGTCATACGGCAACTTAACGCATCGTATGACTTTTTATCCTATATTAGCTCCTTGAAAAGCACGTTAGTGTAATGTACGACGCCTTACAACTCCTAACAACACCTTACTACACCGTACGAAACCTTAAAACTCCATAATAAACCTAATGAATTCGTCTGAGTCCTTTGAACATCGTACGACAACTTAGGACATCTTATGACTCTATATGCACATTAGCACCTTGAAAAGCATGTTAGTATAATTAGGACGCCTTACAATTCCTAAGAACACCTTAAAACACCGTACAAAACCTTAAAAATTCATAAAAAACCTAATGAAATCGTCGACGTCCTTTGAAAATCGTACGACAACTCAAGACATGTTAAGACTCTGTATGCGACATTAGCTACATGAAAAGCACGTTAGAATAATGTAGGACGCGTTACAACTCCTAAGAACACCTTACATCACCGTACGAAACTTTAAAACTCTATAATAAACCAAATGAATTCGTCCGAGTCCTTTGAACGACATACGGCAACCTAACGCATCTTACGACTCTTTATCCCATATTAGCACCTTGAAAAGCACGTTACTATAATGTATGACGCCTTACAACTCCTAACAACACGTTACAACACCGTACAAAACCTTAAAACTCCATAATAAACCTAATGAATTCGTCCGAGTCCTTTGAACGTCATACAGCAACTTAACGCATCTTACGACTCTTTATCCCGTATTAGCACCTTGAAATGCACATTAGTATAATGTATGACGCCTTACAACTCCTAACAACACGTTACAACACCGTACGAAACCTTAAAACTCCATAATAAACCTAATGAATTCGTCCTAGTCCTTTGAACGTCATACGGCAACTTAACGCATCGTACGACTTTTTATCCTATATTAGCTCCTTGAAAAGCACGTTAGTATAATGTACGACGCCTTACAACTCCTAACAACACCTTAATACACCGTACGAAACCTTAAAACTCCATAATAAACCTAATGAATTCGTCTGAGTCCTTTGAACATCGTACGACAACTTAGGACATCTTATGACTCTATATGCACATTAGCACCTTGAAAAGCATGTTAGTATAATTAGGACACCTTACAATTCCTAAGAACACCTTAAAACACCGTTCGAAACCTTAAAAATTCATAATAAACCTAATGAAATCGTCGAAGTCCTTTGAAAATCGTACGCCAACTCAAGACATGTTAAGACTCTGTATGCGACATTAGCTACATGAAAAGCACGTTAGAATAATGTAGGACGCGTTACAACTCCTTAGAACACCTTACATCACTGTACGAAACTTTAAAACTCTATAATAAACCAAATGAATTCGTCCGAGTCCTTTGAACGTCATACGGCAACCTAACGCATCTTACGACTCTTTATCCCATATTAGCACCTTGAAAAGCATGTTAGTATAATGTATGACGCCTTACAACTCCTAACAACACGTTACAACACCGTACGAAACCTAAAAACTCCATAATAAACCTAATGAATTCGTCCTAGTCCTTTGAACGTCATACGACAACTTAACGCATCGTACGACTTTTTATCCTATATTAGCACCTTGAAAAGCACGTTAGTATAATGTACGACGCCTTACAACTACTAACAACTCCTTACAACACCCTACAAAACCTTAAAACTCCATACTAAACCAAATGAATTCGTCTGAGTCCTTTGAACATCGTACGACAACTTAGGACATCTTATGACTCTATATGCACATTAGCACCTTGAAAAGCATGTTAGTATAATTAGGACGCCTTACAATTCCAAAGAACACCTTAAAACACCGTACGAAACCTTAAAAATTCATAATAAACCTAATGAAATCGTCGAAGTCCTTTGAAAATCGTACGACAACTCAAGACAAGTTAAGACTCTGTATGCGACATTAGCTACATGAAAAGCACGTTAGAATAATGTAGGGCGCGTTACAGCTCCTAAGAACACCTTACATCACCGTACGAAACTTTAAAACTCTATAATAAACCAAATGAATTCGTCAGAGTCCTATGAACGTCATACGGCAACCTAACGCATCTTACGACTCTTTATCCCATATTAGCACCTTGAAAAGCACGTTACTATAATGTATGACGCCTTACAACTCCTAACAACACGTTACAACACCGTACAAAACCTTAAAACTCCATAATAAACCTAATGAATTCGTCCGAGTCCTTTGAACGTCATACAGCAACTTAACGCATCTTACGACTCTTTATCCCGTATTAGCACCTTGAAATGCACATTAGTATAATGTATGACGCCTTACAACTCCTAACAACACGTTACAACACCGTACGAAACCTTAAAACTCCATAATAAACCTAATGAATTCGTCCTAGTCCTTTGAACGTCATACGGCAACTTAACGCATCGTACGACTTTTTATCCTATATTAGCTCCTTGAAAAGCACGTTAGTATAATGTACGACGCCTTACAACTCCTAACAACACCTTAATACACCGTACGAAACCTTAAAACTCCATAATAAACCTAATGAATTCGTCTGAGTCCTTTGAACATCGTACGACAACTTAGGACATCTTATGACTCTATATGCACATTAGCACCTTGAAAAGCATGTTAGTATAATTAGGACACCTTACAATTCCTAAGAACACCTTAAAACACCGTTCGAAACCTTAAAAATTCATAATAAACCTAATGAAATCGTCGAAGTCCTTTGAAAATCGTACGCCAACTCAAGACATGTTAAGACTCTGTATGCGACATTAGCTACATGAAAAGCACGTTAGAATAATGTAGGACGCGTTACAACTCCTTAGAACACCTTACATCACTGTACGAAACTTTAAAACTCTATAATAAACCAAATGAATTCGTCCGAGTCCTTTGAACGTCATACGGCAACCTAACGCATCTTACGACTCTTTATCCCATATTAGCACCTTGAAAAGCATGTTAGTATAATGTATGACGCCTTACAACTCCTAACAACACGTTACAACACCGTACGAAACCTAAAAACTCCATAATAAACCTAATGAATTCGTCCTAGTCCTTTGAACGTCATACGACAACTTAACGCATCGTACGACTTTTTATCCTATATTAGCACCTTGAAAAGCACGTTAGTATAATGTACGACGCCTTACAACTACTAACAACTCCTTACAACACCCTACAAAACCTTAAAACTCCATACTAAACCAAATGAATTCGTCTGAGTCCTTTGAACATCGTACGACAACTTAGGACATCTTATGACTCTATATGCACATTAGCACCTTGAAAAGCATGTTAGTATAATTAGGACGCCTTACAATTCCAAAGAACACCTTAAAACACCGTACGAAACCTTAAAAATTCATAATAAACCTAATGAAATCGTCGAAGTCCTTTGAAAATCGTACGACAACTCAAGACAAGTTAAGACTCTGTATGCGACATTAGCTACATGAAAAGCACGTTAGAATAATGTAGGGCGCGTTACAGCTCCTAAGAACACCTTACATCACCGTACGAAACTTTAAAACTCTATAATAAACCAAATGAATTCGTCAGAGTCCTATGAACGTCATACGGCAACCTAACGCATCTTACGACTCTTTATCCCATATTAGCACCTTGAAAAGCACGTTACTATAATGTATGACGCCTTACAACTCCTAACAACACGTTACAACACCGTACAAAACCTTAAAACTCCATAATAAACCTAATGAATTCGTCCGAGTCCTTTGAACGTCATACAGCAACTTAACGCATCTTACGACTCTTTATCCCGTATTAGCACCTTGAAATGCACATTAGTATAATGTATGACGCCTTACAACTCCTAACAACACGTTACAACACCGTACGAAACCTTAAAACTCCATAATAAACCTAATGAATTCGTCCTAGTCCTTTGAACGTCATACGGCAACTTAACGCATCGTACGACTTTTTATCCTATATTAGCTCCTTGAAAAGCACGTTAGTATAATGTACGACGCCTTACAACTCCTAACAACACCTTAATACACCGTACGAAACCTTAAAACTCCATAATAAACCTAATGAATTCGTCTGAGTCCTTTGAACATCGTACGACAACTTAGGACATCTTATGACTCTATATGCACATTAGCACCTTGAAAAGCATGTTAGTATAATTAGGACACCTTACAATTCCTAAGAACACCTTAAAACACCGTTCGAAACCTTAAAAATTCATAATAAACCTAATGAAATCGTCGAAGTCCTTTGAAAATCGTACGCCAACTCAAGACATGTTAAGACTCTGTATGCGACATTAGCTACATGAAAAGCACGTTAGAATAATGTAGGACGCGTTACAACTCCTTAGAACACCTTACATCACTGTACGAAACTTTAAAACTCTATAATAAACCAAATGAATTCGTCCGAGTCCTTTGAACGTCATACGGCAACCTAACGCATCTTACGACTCTTTATCCCATATTAGCACCTTGAAAAGCATGTTAGTATAATGTATGACGCCTTACAACTCCTAACAACACGTTACAACACCGTACGAAACCTAAAAACTCCATAATAAACCTAATGAATTCGTCCTAGTCCTTTGAACGTCATACGACAACTTAACGCATCGTACGACTTTTTATCCTATATTAGCACCTTGAAAAGCACGTTAGTATAATGTACGACGCCTTACAACTACTAACAACTCCTTACAACACCCTACAAAACCTTAAAACTCCATACTAAACCAAATGAATTCGTCTGAGTCCTTTGAACATCGTACGACAACTTAGGACATCTTATGACTCTATATGCACATTAGCACCTTGAAAAGCATGTTAGTATAATTAGGACGCCTTACAATTCCAAAGAACACCTTAAAACACCGTACGAAACCTTAAAAATTCATAATAAACCTAATGAAATCGTCGAAGTCCTTTGAAAATCGTACGACAACTCAAGACAAGTTAAGACTCTGTATGCGACATTAGCTACATGAAAAGCACGTTAGAATAATGTAGGGCGCGTTACAGCTCCTAAGAACACCTTACATCACCGTACGAAACTTTAAAACTCTATAATAAACCAAATGAATTCGTCAGAGTCCTATGAACGTCATACGGCAACCTAACGCATCTTACGACTCTTTATCCCATATTAGCACCTTGAAAAGCACGTTACTATAATGTATGACGCCTTACAACTCCTAACAACACGTTACAACACCGTACAAAACCTTAAAACTCCATAATAAACCTAATGAATTCGTCCGAGTCCTTTGAACGTCATACAGCAACTTAACGCATCTTACGACTCTTTATCCCGTATTAGCACCTTGAAATGCACATTAGTATAATGTATGACGCCTTACAACTCCTAACAACACGTTACAACACCGTACGAAACCTTAAAACTCCATAATAAACCTAATGAATTCGTCCTAGTCCTTTGAACGTCATACGGCAACTTAACGCATCGTACGACTTTTTATCCTATATTAGCTCCTTGAAAAGCACGTTAGTATAATGTACGACGCCTTACAACTCCTAACAACACCTTAATACACCGTACGAAACCTTAAAACTCCATAATAAACCTAATGAATTCGTCTGAGTCCTTTGAACATCGTACGACAACTTAGGACATCTTATGACTCTATATGCACATTAGCACCTTGAAAAGCATGTTAGTATAATTAGGACACCTTACAATTCCTAAGAACACCTTAAAACACCGTTCGAAACCTTAAAAATTCATAATAAACCTAATGAAATCGTCGAAGTCCTTTGAAAATCGTACGCCAACTCAAGACATGTTAAGACTCTGTATGCGACATTAGCTACATGAAAAGCACGTTAGAATAATGTAGGACGCGTTACAACTCCTTAGAACACCTTACATCACTGTACGAAACTTTAAAACTCTATAATAAACCAAATGAATTCGTCCGAGTCCTTTGAACGTCATACGGCAACCTAACGCATCTTACGACTCTTTATCCCATATTAGCACCTTGAAAAGCATGTTAGTATAATGTATGACGCCTTACAACTCCTAACAACACGTTATAACACCGTACGAAACCTAAAAACTCCATAATAAACCTAATGAATTCGTCCTAGTCCTTTGAACGTCATACGGCAACTTAACGCATCGTACGACTTTTTATCCTATATTAGCACCTTGAAAAGCACGTTAGTATAATGTACGACGCCTTACAACTCCTAACAACACCCTACAAAACCTTAAAACTCCATACTAAACCAAATGAATTCGTCTGAGTCCTTTGAACATCGTACGACAACTTAGGACATCTTATGACTCTATATGCACATTAGCACCTTGAAAAGCATGTTAGTATAATTAGGACGCCTTACAATTCCAAAGAACACCTTAAAACACCGTACGAAACCTTAAAAATTCATAATAAACCTAATGAAATCGTCGAAGTCCTTTGAAAATCGTACGACAACTCAAGACAAGTTAAGACTCTGTATGCGACATTAGCTACATGAAAAGCACGTTAGAATAATGTAGGGCGCGTTACAGCTCCTAAGAACACCTTACATCACCGTACGAAACTTTAAAACTCTATAATAAACCAAATGAATTCGTCAGAGTCCTATGAACGTCATACGGCAACCTAACGCATCTTACGACTCTTTATCCCATATTAGCACCTTGAAAAGCACGTTACTATAATGTATGACGCCTTACAACTCCTAACAACACGTTACAACACCGTACAAAACCTTAAAACTCCATAATAAACCTAATGAATTCGTTCGAGTCCTTTGAACGTCATACAGCAACTTAACGCATCTTACGACTCTTTATCCCGTATTAGCACCTTGAAAAGCACATTAGTATAATGTATGACGCCTTACAACTCCTAACAACACGTTACAACACCGTACGAAACCTTAAAACTCCATAATAAACCTAATGAATTCGTCCTAGTCCTTTGAACGTCATACGGCAACATAACGCAACGTACGACTTTTTATCCTATATTAGCACCTTGAAAAGCACGTTAGTATAATGTACGACGCCTTACAACTCCTAACAAAATCCTTACAACACCCTACAAAACCTTAAAACTCCATACTAAACCTAATGAATTCGTCTGAGTCCTTTGAACATCGTACGACAACTTAGGACATCTTATGACTCTATATGCACATTAGCACCTTGAAAAGCATGTTAGTATAATTAGGACGCCTTACAATTCCTAAGAACACCTTAAAAAACCGTACGAAACCTTAAAAATTCATAATAAACCTAATGAAATCGTCGAAGTCCTTTGAAAATCGTACGACAACTCAAGACAAGTTAAGACTCTGTATGCGACATTAGCTACATGAAAAGCACGTTAGAATAATGTAGGGCGCGTTACAGCTCCTAAGAACACCTTACATCACCGTACGAAACTTTAAAACTCTATAATAAACCAAATGAATTCGTCAGAGTCCTATGAACGTCATACGGCAACCTAACGCATCTTACGACTCTTTATCCCATATTAGCACCTTGAAAAGCACGTTACTATAATGTATGACGCCTTACAACTCCTAACAACACGTTACAACACCGTACAAAACCTTAAAACTCCATAATAAACCTAATGAATTCGTTCGAGTCCTTTGAACGTCATACGGCAACTTAACGCATCTTACGACTCTTTATCCCGTATTAGCACCTTGAAAAGCACATTAGTATAATGTATGACGCCTTACAACTCCTAACAACACGTTACAACACCGTACGAAACATTAAAACTCCATAATAAACCTAATGAATTCGTCCTAGTCCTTTGAACGTCATACGGCAACATAACGCAACGTACGACTTTTTATCCTATATTAGCACCTTGAAAAGCACGTTAGTATAATGTACGACGCCTTACAACTCCTAACAAAATCCTTACAACACCCTACAAAACCTTAAAACTCCATACTAAACCTAATGAATTCGTCTGAGTCCTTTGAACATCGTACGACAACTTAGGACATCTTATGACTCTATATGCACATTAGCACCTTGAAAAGCATGTTAGTATAATTAGGACGCCTTACAATTCCTAAGAACACCTTAAAAAACCGTACGAAACCTTAAAAATTCATAATAAACCTAATGAAATCGTCGAAGTCCTTTGAAAATCGTACGACAACTCAAGACAAGTTAAGACTCTGTATGCGACATTAGCTACATGAAAAGCACGTTAGAATAATGTAGGGCGCGTTACAGCTCCTAAGAACACCTTACATCACCGTACGAAACTTTAAAACTCTATAATAAACCAAATGAATTCGTCAGAGTCCTATGAACGTCATACGGCAACCTAACGCATCTTACGACTCTTTATCCCATATTAGCACCTTGAAAAGCACGTTACTATAATGTATGACGCCTTACAACTCCTAACAACACGTTACAACACCGTACAAAACCTTAAAAGTCCATAATAAACCTAATGAATTCGTTCGAGTCCTTTGAACGTCATACGGCAACTTAACGCATCTTACAACTCTTTATCCCGTATTAGCACCTTGAAAAGCACATTAGTATAATGTATGACGCCTTACAACTCCTAACAACACGTTACAACACCGTACGAAACCTTAAAACTCCATAATAAACCTAATGAATTCGTCCTAGTCCTTTGAACGTCATACGGCAACATAACGCAACGTACGACTTTTTATCCTATATTAGCACCTTGAAAAGCACGTTAGTATAATGTACGACGCCTTACAACTCCTAACAAAATCCTTACAACACCCTACAAAACCTTAAAACTCCATACTAAACCTAATGAATTCGTCTGAGTCCTTTGAACATCGTACGACAACTTAGGACATCTTATGACTCTATATGCACATTAGCACCTTGAAAAGCATGTTAGTATAATTAGGACGCCTTACAATTCCTAAGAACACCTTAAAAAACCGTACGAAACCTTAAAAATTCATAATAAACCTAATGAAATCGTCGAAGTCCTTTGAAAATCGTACGACAACTCAAGACAAGTTAAGACTCTGTATGCGACATTAGCTACATGAAAAGCACGTTAGAATAATGTAGGGCGCGTTACAGCTCCTAAGAACACCTTACATCACCGTACGAAACTTTAAAACTCTATAATAAACCAAATGAATTCGTCAGAGTCCTATGAACGTCATACGGCAACCTAACGCATCTTACGACTCTTTATCCCATATTAGCACCTTGAAAAGCACGTTACTATAATGTATGACGCCTTACAACTCCTAACAACACGTTACAACACCGTACAAAACCTTAAAAGTCCATAATAAACCTAATGAATTCGTTCGAGTCCTTTGAACGTCATACGGCAACTTAACGCATCTTACAACTCTTTATCCCGTATTAGCACCTTGAAAAGCACATTAGTATAATGTATGACGCCTTACAACTCCTAACAACACGTTACAACACCGTACGAAACCTTAAAACTCCATAATAAACCTAATGAATTCGTCCTAGTCCTTTGAACGTCATACGGCAACATAACGCAACGTACGACTTTTTATCCTATATTAGCACCTTGAAAAGCACGTTAGTATAATGTACGACGCCTTACAACTCCTAACAAAATCCTTACAACACCCTACAAAACCTTAAAACTCCATACTAAACCTAATGAATTCGTCTGAGTCCTTTGAACATCGTACGACAACTTAGGACATCTTATGACTCTATATGCACATTAGCACCTTGAAAAGCATGTTAGTATAATTAGGACGCCTTACAATTCCTAAGAACACCTTAAAAAACCGTACGAAACCTTAAAAATTCATAATAAACCTAATGAAATCGTCGAAGTCCTTTGAAAATCGTACGACAACTCAAGACAAGTTAAGACTCTGTATGCGACATTAGCTACATGAAAAGCACGTTAGAATAATGTAGGGCGCGTTACAGCTCCTAAGAACACCTTACATCACCGTACGAAACTTTAAAACTCTATAATAAACCAAATGAATTCGTCAGAGTCCTATGAACGTCATACGGCAACCTAACGCATCTTACGACTCTTTATCCCATATTAGCACCTTGAAAAGCACGTTACTATAATGTATGACGCCTTACAACTCCTAACAACACGTTACAACACCGTACAAAACCTTAAAACTCCATAATAAACCTAATGAATTCGTTCGAGTCCTTTGAACGTCATACAGCAACTTAACGCATCTTACGACTCTTTATCCCGTATTAGCACCTTGAAAAGCACATTAGTATAATGTATGACGCCTTACAACTCCTAACAACACGTTACAACACCGTACGAAACCTTAAAACTCCATAATAAACCTAATGAATTCGTCCTAGTCCTTTGAACGTCATACGGCAACATAACGCAACGTACGACTTTTTATCCTATATTAGCACCTTGAAAAGCACGTTAGTATAATGTACGACGCCTTACAACTCCTAACAAAATCCTTACAACACCCTACAAAACCTTAAAACTCCATACTAAACCTAATGAATTCGTCTGAGTCCTTTGAACATCGTACGACAACTTAGGACATCTTATGACTCTATATGCACATTAGCACCTTGAAAAGCATGTTAGTATAATTAGGACGCCTTACAATTCCTAAGAACACCTTAAAAAACCGTACGAAACCTTAAAAATTCATAATAAACCTAATGAAATCGTCGAAGTCCTTTGAAAATCGTACGACAACTCAAGACATGTTAAGACTCTGTATGCGACATTAGCTGCATGAAAAGCACGTTAGAATGATGTAGGACGCGTTACAACTCCTAAGAACACCTTACATCACCGTACGAAACTTTAAAACTCTATAATAAACCAAATGAATTCGTCCGAGTCCTTTGAACGACATACGGCAACCTAACGCATCTTACGACTCTTTATCCCATATTAGCACCTTGAAAAGCACGTTACTATAATGTATGACGCCTTACAACTCCTAACAACACGTTACAACACCGTACAAAACCTTAAAACTCCATAATAAACCTAATGAATTCGTCCGAGTCCTTTGAACGTCATACAGCAACTTAACGCATCTTACGACTCTTTATCCCGTATTAGCACCTTGAAAAGCACATTAGTATAATGTATGACGCCTTACAACTCCTAACAACACGTTACAACACCGTACGAAACCTTAAAACTCCATAATAAACCTAATGAATTCGTCCTAGTCCTTTGAACGTCATACGGCAACTTAACGCATCGTATGACTTTTTATCCTATATTAGCTCCTTGAAAAGCACGTTAGTGTAATGTACGACGCCTTACAACTCCTAACAACACCTTACTACACCGTACGAAACCTTAAAACTCCATAATAAACCTAATGAATTCGTCTGAGTCCTTTGAACATCGTACGACAACTTAGGACATCTTATGACTCTATATGCACATTAGCACCTTGAAAAGCATGTTAGTATAATTAGGACGCCTTACAATTCCTAAGAACACCTTAAAACACCGTTCGAAACCTTAAAAAATCATAATAAACCTAATGAAATCGTCGAAGTCCTTTGAAAATCGTACGACAACTCAAGACATGTTAAGACTCTGTATGCGACATTAGCTACATGAAAAGCACGTTAGAATAATGTAGGACGCGTTACAACTCCTTAGAACACCTTACGTCACTGTACGAAACTTTAAAACTCTATAATAAACCAAATGAATTCGTCCGAGTCCTTTGAACGTCATACGGCAACCTAACGCATCTTACGACTCTTTATCCCATATTAGCACCTTGAAAAGCATGTTAGTATAATGTATGACGCCTTACAACTCCTAACAACACGTTACAACACCGTACGAAACCTAAAAACTCCATAATAAACCTAATGAATTCGCCCTAGTCCTTTGAACGTCATACGGCAACTTAACGCATCGTACGACTTTTTATCCTATATTAGCACCTTGAAAAGCACGTTAGTATAATGTACGTCGCCTTACAACTCCTAACAACTCCTTACAACACCCTACAAAACCTTAAAACTCCATACTAAACCAAATGAATTCGTCTGAGTCCTTTGAACATCGTACGACAACTTAGGACATCTAATGACTCTATATGCACATTAGCACCTTGAAAAGCATGTTAGTATAATTAGGACGCCTTACAATTCCAAAGAACACCTTAAAACACCGTACGAAACCTTAAAAATTCATAATAAACCTAATGAAATCGTCGAAGTCCTTTGAAAATCGTACGACAACTCAAGACAAGTTAAGACTCTGTATGCGACATTAGCTACATGAAAAGCACGTTAGAATAATGTAGGACGCGTTACAGCTCCTAAGAACACCTTACATCACCGTACGAAACTTTAAAACTCTATAATAAACCAAATGAAATCGTCAGAGTCCTTTGAACGTCATACGGCAACCTAACGCATCTTACGACTCTTTATCCCATATTAGCACCTTGAAAAGCACGTTACTATAATGTATGACGCCTTACAACTCCTAACAACACGTTACAACACCGTACAAAACCTTAAAACTCCATAATAAACCTAATGAATTCGTCCGAGTCCTTTGACGTTATACAACAACTTAACGCATCTTACGACTCTTTATCCCGTATTAGCACCTTGAAAAGCACATTAGTATAATGTATGACGCCTTACAACTCCTAAGAACACGTTACAACACCGTACGAAACCTTAAAACTCCATAATAAACCTAATGAATTCGTCCGAGTCCTTTGAACGTCATACAACTACTTAATGCATCTTACGACTCTTTATCCCGTATTAGCACCTTGAAAAGCACATTAGTATAATGTATGACGCCTTACAACTCCTAACAACACGTTACAACACCGTACGAAACCTTAAAACTCCATAATAAACCTAATGAATTCGTCCTAGTCCTTTGAACGTCATACGGCAACTTAACGCATCGTACGACTTTTTATCCTATATTAGCACCTTGAAAAGCACGTTAGTATAATGTACGACGCCTTACAACTCCTAACAACACCTTACTACACCGTACAAAACCTTAAAACTCCATAATAAACCTAATGAATTCGTCTGAGTCCTTTGAACATCGTACGACAACTTAGGATATCTTATGACTCTATATGCACATTAGCACCTTGAAAAGCATGTTAGTATAATTAGGACGCCTTACAATTCCTAAGAACACCTTAAAACACCGTACGAAACCTTAAAAATTCATAATAAACCAAATGAAATCGTCGAAGTCCTTTGAAAATCGTACGACAACTCAAGACATGTTAAGACTCTGTATGCGACATTAGCTACATGAAAAGCACGTTAGAATAATGTAGGACACGTTACAACTCCTTAGAACACTTTACATCTCTGTACGAAACTTTAAAACTCTATAATAAACCAAATGAATTCGTCCGAGTCCTTTGAACGTCATACGGCAACCTAACGCATCTTACGACTCTTTATCCCATATTAGCACCTTGAAAAACATGTTAGTATAATGTATGACGCCTTACAACTCCTAACAACACGTTACAACACCGTACAAAACCTAAAAACTCCATAATAAACCTAATGAATTCGTCCTAGTCCTCTGAACGTCATACGGCAACTTAACGCATCGTACGACTTTTTATCGTATATTAGCACCTTGAAAAGCACGTTAGTATAATGTACGACGCCTTACAACTCCTAACAACTCCTTACAACACCCTACAAAACCTTAAAACTCCATACTAAACCTAATGAATTCGTCTGAGTCCTTTGAACATCGTACGACAACTTAGGACATCTAATGACTCTATATGCACATTAGCACCTTGAAAAGCATGTTAGTATAATTAGGACGCCTTACAATTCCAAAGAACACCTTAAAACACCGTACGAAACCTTAAAAATTCATAATAAACCTAATGAAATCGTCGAAGTCCTTTGAAAATCGTACGACAACTCAAGACAAGTTAAGACTCTGTATGCGACATTAGCTACATGAAAAGCACGTTAGAATAATGTAGGACGCATTACAGCTCCTAAGAACACCTTACATCACCGTACGAAACTTTAAAACTCTATAATAAACCAAATGAATTCGTCAGAGTCCTTTGAACGTCATACGGCAACCTAACGCATCTTACGACTCTTTATCCCATATTAGCACCTTGAAAAGCACGTTACTATAATGTATGACGCCTTATAACTCCTAACAACACGTTACAACACCGTACAAAACCTTAAAACTCCATAATAAACCTAATGAATTCGTTCGAGTCCTTTGAACGTCATACGGCAACTTAACGCATCTTACGACTCTTTATCCCGTATTAGCACCTTGAAAAGCACATTAGTATAATGTATGACGCCTTACAACTCCTAACAACATGTTACAACACCGTACGAAACCTTAAAACTCCATAATAAACCTAATGAATTCGTCCTAGTCCTTTGAACGTCATACGGCAACATAACGCATCGTACGACTTTTTATCCTATATTAGCACCTTGAAAAGCACGTTAGTATAATGTACGACGCCTTACAACTCCTAACAACACCTTACTACACCATACGAAACCTTAAAACTCCATAATAAACCTAATGAATTCGTCTGAGTCCTTTGAACATCGTACGACAACTTAGGACATCTTATGACTCTATATGCACATTAGCACCTTGAAAAGCATGTTAGTATAATTAGGACGCCTTACAATTCCTAAGAACACCTTAAAAAACCGTACGAAACCTTAAAAATTCATAATAAACCTAATGAAATCGTCGAAGTCCTTTGAAAATCGTACGACAACTCAAGACATGTTAAGACTCTGTATGCGACATTAGCTACATGAAAAGCACGTTAGAATAATGTAGGACGTGTTACAACTCCTTAGAACACCTTACATCACTATACGAAACTTTAAAACTCTATAATAAACCAAATGAATTCGTCCGAGACCTTTGAACGTCATACGACAACCTAACGCATCTTACGACTCTTTATCCCATATTAGCACCTTGAAAAGCACGTTACTATAATGTATGACGCCTTACAACTCCTAACAACACGTTACAACACCGTACAAAACCTTAAAACTCCATAATAAACCTAATGAATTCGTCCGAGTCCTTTGAACGTCATACAACTACTTAATGCATCTTACGACTCTTTATCCCGTATTAGCACCTTGAAAAGCACATTAGTATAATGTATGACGCCTTACAACTCCTAACAACACGTTACAACACCGTACGAAACCTTAAAACTCCATAATAAACCTAATGAATTCGTCCTAGTCCTTTGAACGTCATACGGCAACTTAACGCATCGTACGACTTTTTATCCTATATTAGCACCTTGAAAAGCACGTTAGTATAATGTACGACGCCTTACAACTCCTAACAACACCTTACTACACCGTACGAAACCTTAAAACTCTATAATAAACCTAATGAATTCGTCTGAGTCCTTTGAACATCGTACGACAACTTAGGATATCTTATGACTCTATATGCACATTAGCACCTTGAAAAGCATGTTAGTATAATTAGGACGCCTTACAATTCCTAAGAACACCTTAAAACACCGTACGAAACCTTAAAAATTCATAATAAACCAAATGAAATCGTCGAAGTCCTTTGAAAATCGTACGACAACTCAAGACATGTTAAGACTCTGTATGCGACATTAGCTACATGAAAAGCACGTTAGAATAATGTAGGACGCGTTACAGCTCCTAAGAACACCTTACATCACCGTACGAAACTTTAAAACTCTATAATAAACCAAATGAATTCGTCAGAGTCCTTTGAACGTCATACGGCAACCTAACGCATCTTACGACTCTTTATCCCATATTAGCACCTTGAAAAGCACGTTACTATAATGTATGACGCCTTATAACTCCTAACAACACGTTACAACACCGTACAAAACCTTAAAACTCCATAATAAACCTAATGAATTCGTTCGAGTCCTTTGAACGTCATACGGCAACTTAACGCATCTTACGACTCTTTATCCCGTATTAGTACCTTGAAAAGCACATTAGTATAATGTATGACGCCTTACAACTCCTAACAACACGTTACAACACCGTACGAAACCTTAAAACTCCATAATAAACCTAATGAATTCGTCCTAGTCCTTTGAACGTCATACGGCAACATAACGCATCGTACGACTTTTTATCCTATATTAGCACCTTGAAAAGCACGTTAGTATAATGTACGACGCCTTACAACTCCTAACAACACCTTACTACACCATACGAAACCTTAAAACTCCATAATAAACCTAATGAATTCGTCTGAGTCCTTTGAACATCGTACGACAACTTAGGACATCTTATGACTCTATATGCACATTAGCACCTTGAAAAGCATGTTAGTATAATTAGGACGCCTTACAATTCCTAAGAACACCTTAAAACACCGTACGAAACCTTAAAAATTCATAATAAACCTAATGAAATCGTCGAAGTCCTTTGAAAATCGTACGACAACTCAAGACATGTTAAGACTCTGTATGCGACATTAGCTACATGAAAAGCACGTTAGAATAATGTAGGACGTGTTACAACTCCTTAGAACACCTTACATCACTATACGAAACTTTAAAACTCTATAATAAACCAAATGAATTCGTCCGAGACCTTTGAACGTCATACGACAACCTAACGCATCTTACGACTCTTTATCCCATATTAGCACCTTGAAAAGCACGTTACTATAATGTATGACGCCTTACAACTCCTAACAACACGTTACAACACCGTACAAAACCTTAAAACTCCATAATAAACCTAATGAATTCGTCCGAGTCCTTTGAACGTCATACAACTACTTAATGCATCTTACGACTCTTTATCCCGTATTAGCACCTTGAAAAGCACATTAGTATAATGTATGACGCCTTACAACTCCTAACAACACGTTACAACACCGTACGAAACCTTAAAACTCCATAATAAACCTAATGAATTCGTCCTAGTCCTGTGAACGTCATACGGCAACTTAACGCATCGTACGACTTTTTATCCTATATTAGCACCTTGAAAAGCACGTTAGTATAATGTACGACGCCTTACAACTCCTAACAACACCTTACTACACCATACGAAACCTTAAAACTCCATAATAAACCTAATGAATTCGTCTGAGTCCTTTGAACATCGCACGACAACTTAGGACATCTTATGACTCTATATGCACATTAGCACCTTGAAAAGCATGTTAGTATAATTAGGACGCCTTACAATTCCTAAGAACACCTTAAAACACCGTACGAAACCTTAAAAATTCATAATAAACCTAATGAAATCGTCGAAGTCCTTTGAAAATCGTACGACAACTCAAGACATGTTAAGACTCTGTATGCGACATTAGCTACATGAAAAGCACGTTAGAATAATGTAGGACACGTTACAACTCCTTAGAACACTTTACATCTCTGTACGAAACATTAAAACTCTATAATAAACCAAATGAATTCGTCCGAGTCCTTTGAACATCATACGGCAACCTAACGCATCTTACGACTCTTTATCCCATATTAGCACCTTGAAAAACATGTTAGTATAATGTATGACGCCTTACAACTCCTAACAACACGTTACAACACCGTACAAAACCTAAAAACTCCATAATAAACCTAATGAATTCGTCCTAGTCCTCTGAACGTCATACGGCAACTTAACGCATCGTACGACTTTTTATCCTATATTAGCACCTTGAAAAGCACGTTAGTATAATGTACGACGCCTTACAACTCCTAACAACTCCTTACAACACCCTACAAAACCTTAAAACTCCATACTAAACCTAATGAATTCGTCTGAGTCCTTTGAACATCGTACGACAACTTAGGACATCTAATGACTCTATATGCACATTAGCACCTTGAAAAGCATGTTAGTATAATTAGGACGCCTTACAATTCCAAAGAACACCTTAAAACACCGTACGAAACCTTAAAAATTCATAATAAACCTAATGAAATCTTCGAAGTCCTTTGAAAATCGTACGACAACTCAAGACAAGTTAAGACTCTGTATGCGACATTAGCTACATGAAAAGCACGTTAGAATAATGTAGGACGCGTTACAGCTCCTAAGAACACCTTACATCACCGTACGAAACTTTAAAACTCTATAATAAACCAAATGAATTCGTCAGAGTCCTTTGAACGTCATACGGCAACCTAACGCATCTTACGACTCTGTATCCCATATTAGCACCTTGAAAAGCACGTTACTATAATGTATGACGCCTTACAACTCCTAACAACACGTTACAACACCGTACAAAACCTTAAAACTCCATAATAAACCTAATGAATTCGTTCGAGTCCTTTGAACGTCATACGGCAACTTAACGCATCTTACGACTCTTTATCCCGTATTAGCACCTTGAAAAGCACATTAGTATAATGTATGACGCCTTACAACTCCTAACATCATGTTACAACACCGTACGAAACCTTAAAACTCCATAATAAACCTAATGAATTCGTCCTAGTCCTTTGAACGTCATACGGCAACTTAACGCATCGTACGACTTTTTATCCAATATTAGAACCTTGAAATGCACGTTAGTATAATGTATGACGCCTTACAACTCCTAACAACACCTTACTACACCGTACGAAACCTTAAAACTCCATAATAAACCTAATGAATTCGTCTGAGTCCTTTGAACATCGTACGACAACTTAGGACATCTTATGACTCTATATGCACATTAGCACCTTGAAAAGCATGTTAGTATAATTAGGACGCCTTACAATTCCTAAGAACACCTTAAAACACCGTACGAAACCTTAAAAATTCATAATAAACCTAATGAAATCGTCGAAGTCCTTTGAAAATCGTACGACAACTCAAGACATGTTAAGACTCTGTATGCGACATTAGCTACATGAAAAGCACGTTAGAATAATGTAGGACGCGTTACAACTCCTAAGAATACCTTACATCACCGTACGAAACTTTAAAACTCTATAATAAACCAAATGAAATCGTCTGAGTCCTTTGAACGTCATACGGCAACCTAACGCATCTTACGACTCTTTATCCCATATTAGCACCTTGAAAAGCACGTTACTATAATGTATGACGCCTTACAACTCCTAACAACACATTACAACACCGTACAAAACCTTAAAACTCCATAATAAACCTAATGAATTCGTCCGAGTCCTTTGAACGTCATACAGCAACATAACGCATCTTACGACTCTTTATCCCGTATTAGCACCTTGAAAAGCACATTAGTATAATGTATGACGCCTTACAACTCCTAACATCACGTTACAACACCGTACGAAACCTTAAAACTCCATAATAAACCTAATGAATTCGTCCTAGTCCTTTGAACGTCATACGGCAACTTAACGCATCGTACGACTTTTTATCCAATATTAGAACCTTGAAAAGCACGTTAGTATAATGTATGACGCCTTACAACTCCTAACAACACCTTACTACTCCGTACGAAACCTTAAAACTCCATAATAAACCTAATGAATTCGTCTGAGTCCTTTGAACATCGTACGACAACTTAGGACATCTTATGACTCTATAAGTACATTAGCACCTTGAAAAGCATGTTAGTATAATTAGGACGCCTTACAATTCCTAAGAACACCTTAAAACACCGTATGAAACCTTAAAAATTCATAATAAACCTAATGAAATCGTCGAAGTCCTTTGAAAATCGTACGACAACTCAAGACATGTTAAGACTCTGTATGCGACATTAGCTACATGAAAAGCACGTTAGAATTATGTAGGACGCGTTACAACTCCTAAGAATACCTTACATCACCGTACGAAACTTTAAAACTCTATAATAAACCAAATGAATTCGTCTGAGTCCTTTGAACGTCATACGGCAACCTAACGCATCTTACGACTCTTTATCCCATATTAGCACCTTGAAAAGCACGTTACTATAATGTATGACGCCTTACAACTCCTAACAACACATTACAACACCGTACAAAACCTTAAAACTCCATAATAAACCTAATGAATTCGTCCGAGTCCTTTGAACGTCATACAGCAACATAACGCATCTTACGACTCTTTATCCCGTATTAGCACCTTGAAAAGCACATTAGTATAATGTATGACGCCTTACAACTCCTAACATCACGTTACAACACCGTACGAAACCTTAAAACTCCATAATAAACCTAATGAATTCGTCCTAGTCCTTTGAACGTCATACGGCAACTTAACGCATCGTACGACTTTTTATCCAATATTAGAACCTTGAAAAGCACGTTAGTATAATGTATGACGCCTTACAACTCCTAACAACACCTTACTACACCGTACGAAACCTTAAAACTCCATAATAAACCTAATGAATTCGTCTGAGTCCTTTGAACATCGTACGACAACTTAGGACATCTTATGACTCTATAAGTACATTAGCACCTTGAAAAGCATGTTAGTATAATTAAAACGCCTTACAATTCCTAAGAACACCTTAAAACACCGTACGAAACCTTAAAAATTCATAATAAACCTAATGAAATCGTCGAAGTCCTTTGAAAATCGTACGACAAGTCAAGGCATGTTAAGACTCTGTATGCGACATTAGCTACATGAAAAGCACGTTAGAATAATGTAGGACGCGTTACAACTCCTAAGAATACCTTACATCAACGTACGAAACTTTAAAACTCTATAATAAACCAAATGAATTCGTCTGAGTCCTTTGAACGTCATACGGCAACCTAACGCATCTTACGACTCTTTATCCCATATTAGCACCTTGAAAAGCACGTTACTATAATGTATGACGCCTTACAACTCCTAACAACACATTACAACACCGTACAAAACCTTAAAACTCCATAATAAACCTAATGAATTCGTCCGAGTCCTTTGAACGTCATACAGCAACATAACGCATCTTACGACTCTTTATCCCGTATTAGCACCTTGAAAAGCACATTAGTATAATGTATGACGCCTTACAACTCCTAACATCACGTTACAACACCGTACGAAACCTTAAAACTCCATAATAAACCTAATGAATTCGTCCTAGTCCTTTGAACGTCATACGGCAACTTAACGCATCGTACGACTTTTTATCCTATATTAGAACCTTGAAAAGCACGTTAGTATAATGTACGACGCCTTACAACTCCTAACAACACCCTACGAAACCTTAAAACTCCATACTAAACCTAATGAATTCGTCTGAGTCCTTTGAACATCGTACGACAACTTAGGACATCTTATGACTCTATATGCACATTAGCACCTTGAAAAGCATGTTAGTATAATTAGGACGCCTTACAATTCCTAAGAACACCTTAAAACACCGTACGAAATCTTAAAAATTCATAATAAACCTAATGAAATCGTCGAAGTCCTTTGAAAATCGTACGACAACTCAAGACATGTTAAGACTCTATATGCGACATTAGCTACATGAAAAGCACGTTAGAATAATGTAGGACGCGTTACAACTCCTAAGAACACCTTACATCACCGTACGAAACTTTAAAACTCTATAATAAACCAAATGAATTCGTCCGAGTCCTTTGAACGTCATACGGCAACCTAACGCATCTTACGACTCTTTATCCCATATTAGCACCTTGAAAAGCACGTTACTATAATGTATGACGCCTTACAACTCCTAACAACACATTACAACACCGTACAAAACCTTAAAACTCCATAATAAACCTAATGAATTCGTCCGAGTCCTTTGAACGTCATACAGCAACATAACGCATCTTACGACTCTTTATCCCGTATTAGCACCTTGAAAAGCACATTAGTATAATGTATGACGCCTTACAACTCCTAACAACACGTTACAACACCGTACGAAACCTTAAAACTCCATAATAAACCTAATGAATTCGTCCTAGTCCTTTGAACGTCATACGGCAACTTAACGCATCGTACGACTTTTTATCCAATATTAGAACCTTGAAAAGCACGTTAGTATAATGTACGACGCCTTACAACTCCTAACAACACCTTACTACACCGTACCAAGCCTTAAAACTCCATAATAAACCTAATGAATTCGTCTGAGTCCTTTGAACATCGTACGACAACTTAGGACATCTTATGACTCTATATGCACATTAGCACCTTGAAAAGCATGTTAGTATAATTAGGACGCCTTACAATTCCTAAGAACACCTTAAAACACCGTACGAAACCTTAAAAATTCATAATAAACCTAATGAAATCGTCGAAGTCCTTTGAAAATCGTACGACAACTCAAGACATGTTAAGACTCTATATGCGACATTAGCTACATGAAAAGCACGTTAGAATAATGTAGGACGCGTTACAACTCCTAAGAACACCTTACATCACCGTACGAAACTTTAAAACTCTATAATAAACCAAATGAATTCGTCTGAGTCCTTTGAACGTCATACGGCAACCTAACGCATCTTACGACTCTTTATCCCATATTAGCACCTTGAAAAGCATGTTAGTATAATGTATGACGCCTTACAACTCTTAACAACACGTTACAACACCGTACGAAACCTAAAAACTCCATAATAAACCTAATGAATTCGTCCTAGTCCTTTGAAAGTCATACAGGAACTTAACGCATCGTACGACTTTTTATCCTATATTAGCACCTTGAAAAGCACGTTAGTATAATGTACGACGCCTTGCAACTCCTTACAACACCCTACAAAACCTTAAAACTCCATACTAAACCTAATGAATTCGTGTGAGTCCTTTGAACATCGTACGACCACTTAGGACATCTTATGACTCTATATGCACATTAGCACCTTGAAAAGCATGTTAGTATAATTAGGACGCCTTAAAATTCCTAAGAACACCTTAAAACACCGTACGAAACCTTAAAAATTCATAATAAACCTAATGAAATCTTCGAAGTCCTTTGAAAATCGTACGACAACTCAAGACATGTTAAGACTCTGTATGCGACATTAGCTACATGAAAAGCACGTTAGAATAATGTAGGACGCGTTACAACTCCTAAGAACACCTTACATCACCGTACGAAACTTTAAAACTTTATAATAAACCAAATGAATTCGTCCGAGTCCTTTGAACGTCATACGGCAACCTAACGCATCTTACGACTCTTTATCCCATATTAGCACCTTGAAAAGCACGTTACTGTAATGCATGACGCCTTACAACTCCTAACAACACGTTACAACACCGTACAAAACCTTAAAACTCCATAATAAACCTAATGAATTCGTCCGAGTCCTTTGAACGTCATACAGCAACCTAACGCATCTTACGACTCTTTATCCCGTATTAGCACCTTGAAAAGCACATTAGTATAATGTATGACGCCTTACAACTCCTAACAACACGTTACAACACCGTACGAAACCTTAAAACTCCATAATATACCTAATGAATTCGTCCTAGTCCTTTGAACGTCATACGGCAACTTAACGCATCGTACGACTTTTTATCCTATATTAGCACCTTGAAAAGCACGTTAGTATAATGTACGACGCCTTACAACTCCTAACAACACCTTACTACACCGTACGAAACCTTAAAACTCCATAATAAACCTAATGAATTCGTCTGAGTCCTTTGAACATCGTACGACAACTTAGGACATCTTATGACTCTATATGCACATTAACACCTTGAAAAGCATGTTAGTATAATTAGGACGCCTTACAATTCCTAAGAACACCTTAAAACACCGTACGAAACCTTAAAAATTCATAATAAACCTAATGAAATCGTCGATGTCCTTTGAAAATCGTACGACAACTCAAGACATGATAAGACTCTGTATGCGACATTACCTACATGAAAAGCACGTTAGAATAATGTAGGACGCGTTACAACTCCTTAGAACACCTTACATCACTGTACGAAACTTTAAAACTCTATAATAAACCAAAAGAATTCGTCGGAATCCTTTGAACGTCATACGGCAACCTAACGCATCTTACGACTCTTTATCCCATATTAGCACCTTGAAAAGCATGTTAGTATAATGTATGACGCCTTACAACTCTTAACAACACGTTACAACACCGTACGAAACCTAAAAACTCCATAATAAACCTAATGAATTCGTCCTAGTCCTTTGAAAGTCATACAGGAACTTAACGCATCGTACGACTTTTTATCCTATATTAGCACCTTGAAAAGCACGTTAGTATAATGTACGACGCCTTGCAACTCCTTACAACACCCTACAAAACCTTAAAACTCCATACTAAACCTAATGAATTCGTGTGAGTCCTTTGAACATCGTACGACCACTTAGGACATCTTATGACTCTATATGCACATTAGCACCTTGAAAAGCATGTTAGTATAATTAGGACGCCTTACAATTCCTAAGAACACCTTAAAACACCGTACGAAACCTTAAAAATTCATAATAAACCTAATGAAATCTTCGAAGTCCTTTGAAAATCGTACGACAACTCAAGACATGTTAAGACTCTGTATGCGACATTAGCTACATGAAAAGCACGTTAGAATAATGTAGGACGCGTTACAACTCCTAAGAACACCTGACATCACCGTACGAAACTTTAAAACTTGATAATAAACCAAATGAATTCGTCCGAGTCCTTTGAACGTCATACGACAACCTAACGCATCTTACGACTCTTTATCCCATATTAGCACCTTGAAAAGCACGTTACTGTAATGCATGACGCCTTACAACTCCTAACAACACGTTACAACACCGTACAAAACCTTAAAACTGCATAATAAACCTAATGAATTAGTCCGAGTCCTTTGAACGTCATACAGCAACCTAACGCATCTTACGACTCTTTATCCCGTATTAGCACCTTGAAAAGCACATTAGTATAATGTATGACGCCTTACAACTCCTAACAACACGTTACAACACCGTACGAAACCTTAAAACTCCATAATAAACCTAATGAATTCGTCCTAGTCCTTTGAACGTCATACGGCAACTTAACGCATCGTACGACTTTTTATCCTATATTTGCACCTTGAAAAGCACGTTAGTATAATGTACGACGCCTTACAACTCCTAACAACACCTTACTACACCGTACGAAACCTTAAAACTCCATAATAAACCTAATGAATTCGTCTGAGTCCTTTGAAAATCGTACGACAACTTAGGACATCTTATGACTCTATATGCACATTAGCACCTTGAAAAGCATGTTAGTATAATTAGGACGCCTTGCAAATCCTAAGAACACCTTAATACACCGTACGAAACCTTAAAAATTCATAATAAACCTAATGAAATCGTCGAGGTCCTTTGAAAATCGTACGACAACTCAAGACATGTTAAGACTCTGTATGCGACATTAGCTACATGAAAAGCACGTTAGAATAATGTAGGACGCGTTACAACTCCTTAGAACACCTTACATCACTGTACGAAACTTTAAAACTCTATAATAAACCAAATGAATTCGTCCGAGTCCTTTAAACGTCATACGGCAACCTAACGCATCTTACGACTCTTTATCCCATATTAGCACCTTGAAAAGCATGTTAGTATAATGTATGACGCCTTACAACTCCTAACAACACGTTACAACACCGTACGAAACCTAAAAACTCCATAATAAACCTAATGAATTCGTCCTAGTCCTTTGAACGTCATACAGCAACTTAACGCATCGTACGACTTTTTATCCTATATTAGCACCTTGAAAAGCACGTTAGTATAATGTACGACGCCTTACAACTCCTAACAACTCCTTACAACACCCTACAAAACCTTAAAACTCCATACTAAACCTAATGAATTCGTCTGAGTCCTTTGAACATCGTACGACAACTTAGGACATCTTATGACTCTATATGCACATTAACACCTTGAAAAGCATGTTAGTATAATTAGGACGCCTTACAATTCCTAAGAACACCTTAAAACACCGTACGAAACCTTAAAAATTCATAATAAACCTAATGAAATCGTCGATGTCCTTTGAAAATCGTACGACAACTCAAGACATGATAAGACTCTGTATGCGACATTACCTACATGAAAAGCACGTTAGAATAATGTAGGACGCGTTACAACTCCTTAGAACACCTTACATCACTGTACGAAACTTTAAAACTCTATAATAAACCAAAAGAATTCGTCGGAATCCTTTGAACGTCATACGGCAACCTAACGCATCTTACGACTCTTTATCCCATATTAGCACCTTGAAAAGCATGTTAGTATAATGTATGACGCCTTACAACTCTTAACAACACGTTACAACACCGTACGAAACCTAAAAACTCCATAATAAACCTAATGAATTCGTCCTAGTCCTTTGAAAGTCATACAGGAACTTAACGCATCGTACGACTTTTTATCCTATATTAGCACCTTGAAAAGCACGTTAGTATAATGTACGACGCCTTGCAACTCCTTACAACACCCTACAAAACCTTAAAACTCCATACTAAACCTAATGAATTCGTGTGAGTCCTTTGAACATCGTACGACCACTTAGGACATCTTATGACTCTATATGCACATTAGCACCTTGAAAAGCATGTTAGTATAATTAGGACGCCTTACAATTCCTAAGAACACCTTAAAACACCGTACGAAACCTTAAAAATTCATAATAAACCTAATGAAATCTTCGAAGTCCTTTGAAAATCGTACGACAACTCAAGACATGTTAAGACTCTGTATGCGACATTAGCTACATGAAAAGCACGTTAGAATAATGTAGGACGCGTTACAACTCCTAAGAACACCTGACATCACCGTACGAAACTTTAAAACTTGATAATAAACCAAATGAATTCGTCCGAGTCCTTTGAACGTCATACGGCAACCTAACGCATCTTACAACTCTTTATCCCATATTAGCACCTTGAAAAGCACGTTACTGTAATGCATGACGCCTTACAACTCCTAACAACACGTTACAACACCGTACAAAACCTTAAAACTGCATAATAAACCTAATGAATTAGTCCGAGTCCTTTGAACGTCATACAGCAACCTAACGCATCTTACGACTCTTTATCCCGTATTAGCACCTTGAAAAGCACATTAGTATAATGTATGACGCCTTACAACTCCTAACAACACGTTACAACACCGTACGAAACCTTAAAACTCCATAATAAACCTAATGAATTCGTCCTAGTCCTTTGAACGTCATACGGCAACTTAACGCATCGTACGACTTTTTATCCTATATTTGCACCTTGAAAAGCACGTTAGTATAATGTACGACGCCTTACAACTCCTAACAACACCTTACTACACCGTACGAAACCTTAAAACTCCATAATAAACCTAATGAATTCGTCTGAGTCCTTTGAAAATCGTACGACAACTTAGGACATCTTATGACTCTATATGCACATTAGCACCTTGAAAAGCATGTTAGTATAATTAGGACGCCTTACAATTCCTAAGAACACCTTAATACACCGTACGAAACCTTAAAAATTCATAATAAACCTAATGAAATCGTCGAGGTCCTTTGAAAATCGTACGACAACTCAAGACATGTTAAGACTCTGTATGCGACATTAGCTACATGAAAAGCACGTTAGAATAATGTAGGACGCGTTACAACTCCTTAGAACACCTTACATCACTGTACGAAACTTTAAAACTCTATAATAAACCAAATGAATTCGTCCGAGTCCTTTAAACGTCATACGGCAACCTAACGCATCTTACGACTCTTTATCCCATATTAGCACCTTGAAAAGCATGTTAGTATAATGTATGACGCCTTACAACTCCTAACAACACGTTACAACACCGTACGAAACCTAAAAACTCCATAATAAACCTAATGAATTCGTCCTAGTCCTTTGAACGTCATACAACAACTTAACGCATCGTACGACTTTTTATCCTATATTAGCACCTTGAAAAGCACGTTAGTATAATGTACGACGCCTTACAACTCCTAACAACTCCTTACAACACCCTACAAAACCTTAAAACTCCATACTAAACCTAATGAATTCGTCTGAGTCCTTTGAACATCGTACGACAACTTAGGACATCTTATGACTCTATATGCACATTAGCACCTTGAAAAGCATGTTAGTATAATTAGGACGCCTTACAATTCCTAAGAACACCTTAAAACACCGTACGAAACCTTAAAAATTCATAATAAACCTAATGAAATCGTCGAAGTCCTTTGAAAATCGTACGACAACTCAAGACATGATAAGACTCTGTATGCGACATTAGCTACATGAAAAGCACGTTAGAATAATGTAGGACGCGTTACAACTCCTAAGAACACCTTACATCACCGTACGAAACTTTAAAACTTGATAATAAACCAAATGAATTCGTCCGAGTCCTTTGAACGTCATACGGCAACCTAACGCATCTTACGACTCTTTATCCCATATTAGCACCTTGAAAAGCACGTTACTGTAATGCATGAAGCCTTACAACTCCTAACAACACGTTACAACACCGTACAAAACCTTAAAACTCCATAATAAACCTAATGAATTCGTCCGAGTCCTTTGAACGTCATACAGCAACCTAACGCATCTTAGGACTCTTTATCCCGTATTAGCACCTTGAAAAGCACATTAGTATAATGTATGACGCCTTACAACTCCTAACAACACGTTACAACACCGTACGAAACCTTAAAACTCCATAATAAACCTAATGAATTCGTCCTAGTCCTTTGAACGTCATACGGCAACTTAACGCATCGTACGACTTTTTATCCTATATTAGCACCTTGAAAAGCACGTTAGTATAATGTACGACGCCTTACAACTCCTAACAACACCTTACTACACCGTACGAAACCTTAAAACTCCATAATAAACCTAATGAATTCGTCTGAGTCCTTTGAAAATCGTACGACAACTTAGGACATCTTATGACTCTATATGCACATTAGCACCTTGAAAAGCATGTTAGTATAATTAGGACGCCTTACAATTCCTAAGAACACCTTAATACACCGTACGAAACCTTAAAAATTCATAATAAACCTAATGAAATCGTCGAGGTCCTTTGAAAATCGTACGACAACTCAAGACATGTTAAGACTCTGTATGCGACATTAGCTACATGAAAAGCACGTTAGAATAATGTAGGACGCGTTACAACTCCTTAGAACACCTTACATAACTGTACGAAACTTTAAAACTCTATAATAAACCAAATGAATTCGTCCGAGTCCTTTAAACGTCATACGGCAACCTAACGCATCTTACGACTCTATCCCATATTAGCACCTTGAAAAGCATGTTAGTATAATGTATGACGCCTTACAACTCCTAACAACACGTTACAACACCGTACGAAACCTAAAAACTCCATAATAAACCTAATGAATTCGTCCTAGTCCTTTGAACGTCATACAGCAACTTAACGCATCGTACTACTTTTTATCCTATATTAGCACCTTGAAAAGCACGTTAGTATAATGTACGACGCCTTACAACTCCTAACAACTCCTTACAACACCCTACAAAACCTTAAAACTCCATACTAAACCTAATGAATTCGTCTGAGTCCTTTGAACATCGTACGACAACTTAGGACATCTTATGACTCTATATGCACATTAGCACCTTGAAAAGCATGTTAGTATAATTAGGACGCCTTACAATTCCTAAGAACACCTTAATACACCGTACGAAACCTTAAAAATTCATAATAAACCTAATGAAATCGTCGAGGTCCTTTGAAAATCGTACGACAACTCAAGACATGTTAAGACTCTGTATGCGACATTAGCTACATAAAAAGCACGTTAGAATAATGTAGGACGCGTTACAACTCCTTAGAACACCTTACATCACTGTACGAAACTTTAAAACTCTATAATAAACCAAATGAATTCGTACGAGTCCTTTAAACGTCATACGGCAACCTAACGCATCTTACGACTCTTTATCCCATATTAGCACCTTGAAAAGCATGTTAGTATAATGTATGACGCCTTACAACTCCTAACAACACGTTACAACACCGTACGAAACCTAAAAACTCCATAATAAACCTAATGAATTCGTCCTAGTCCTTTGAACGTCATACAGCAACTTAACGCATCGTACGACTTTTTATCCTATATTAGCACCTTGAAAAGCACGTTAGTATAATGTACGACGCCTTACAACTCCTAACAACTCCTTACAACACCCTACAAAACCTTAAAACTCCATACTAAACCTAATGAATTCGTCTGAGTCCTTTGAACATCGTACGACAACTTAGGACATCTTATGACTCTATATGCACATTAGCACCTTGAAAAGCATGTTAGTATAATTAGGACGCCTTACAATTCCTAAGAACACCTTAAAACACCGTACGAAACCTTAAAAATTCATAATAAACCTAATGAAATCGTCGAAGTCCTTTGAAAATCGTACGACAACTCAAGACATGATAAGACTCTGTATGCGACATTAGCTACATGAAAAGCACGTTAGAATAATGTAGGACGCGTTACAACTCCTAAGAACACCTTACATCACCGTACGAAACTTTAAAACTTGATAATAAACCAAATGAATTCGTCCGAGTCCTTTGAACGTCATACGGCAACCTAACGCATCTTACGACTCTTTATCCCATATTAGCACCTTGAAAAGCACGTTACTGTAATGCATGAAGCCTTACAACTCCTAACAACACGTTACAACACCGTACAAAACCTTAAAACTCCATAATAAACCTAATGAATTCGTCCGAGTCCTTTGAACGTCATACAGCAACCTAACGCATCTTAGGACTCTTTATCCCGTATTAGCACCTTGAAAAGCACATTAGTATAATGTATGACGCCTTACAACTCCTAACAACACGTTACAACACCGTACGAAACCTTAAAACTCCATAATAAACCTAATGAATTCGTCCTAGTCCTTTGAACGTCATACGGCAACTTAACGCATCGTACGACTTTTTATCCTATATTAGCACCTTGAAAAGCACGTTAGTATAATGTACGACGCCTTACAACTCCTAACAACACCTTACTACACCGTACGAAACCTTAAAACTCCATAATAAACCTAATGAATTCGTCTGAGTCCTTTGAAAATCGTACGACAACTTAGGACATCTTATGACTCTATATGCACATTAGCACCTTGAAAAGCATGTTAGTATAATTAGGACGCCTTACAATTCCTAAGAACACCTTAATACACCGTACGAAACCTTAAAAATTCATAATAAACCTAATGAAATCGTCGAGGTCCTTTGAAAATCGTACGACAACTCAAGACATGTTAAGACTCTGTATGCGACATTAGCTACATGAAAAGCACGTTAGAATAATGTAGGACGCGTTACAACTCCTTAGAACACCTTACATCACTGTACGAAACTTTAAAACTCTATAATAAACCAAATGAATTCGTCCGAGTCCTTTAAACGTCATACGGCAACCTAACGCATCTTACGACTCTTTATCCCATATTAGCACCTTGAAAAGCATGTTAGTATAATGTATGACGCCTTACAACTCCTAACAACACGTTACAACACCGTACGAAACCTAAAAACTCCATAATAAACCTAATGAATTCGTCCTAGTCCTTTGAACGTCATACAGCAACTTAACGCATCGTACGACTTTTTATCCTATATTAGCACCTTGAAAAGCACGTTAGTATAATGTACGACGCCTTACAACTCCTAACAACTCCTTACAACACCCTACAAAACCTTAAAACTCCATACTAAACCTAATGAATTCTTCTGAGTCCTTTGAACATCGTACGACAACTTAGGACATCTTATGACTCTATATGCACATTAGCACCTTGAAAAGCATGTTAGTATAATTAGGACGCCTTACAATTCCTAAGAACACCTTAAAACACCGTACGAAACCTTAAAAATTCATAATAAACCTAATGAAATCGTCGAAGTCCTTTGAAAATCGTACGACAACTCAAGACATGATAAGACTCTGTATGCGACATTAGCTACATGAAAAGCACGTTAGAATAATGTAGGACGCGTTACAACTCCTAAGAACACCTTACATCACCGTACGAAACTTTAAAACTTGATAATAAACCAAATGAATTCGTCCGAGTCCTTTGAACGTCATACGGCAACCTAACGCATCTTACGACTCTTTATCCCATATTAGCACCTTGAAAAGCACGTTACTGTAATGCATGAAGCCTTACAACTCCTAACAACACGTTACAGCACCGTACAAAACCTTAAAACTCCATAATAAACCTAATGAATTCGTCCGAGTCCTTTGAACGTCATACAGCAACCTAACGCATCTTAGGACTCTTTATCCCGTATTAGCTCCTTGAAAAGCACATTAGTATAATGTATGATGCCTTACAACTACTAACAACACGTTACAACACCGTACGAAACCTTAAAACTCCATAATAAACCTAATGAATTCGTCCTAGTCCTTTGAACGTCATACGGCAACTTAACGCATCGTACGACTTTTTATCCTATATTAGCACCTTGAAAAGCACGTTAATATAATGTACGATGCCTTACAACTCCTAACAACACCTTACTACACCGTACGAAACCTTAAAACTCCATAATAAA
Source organism: Tagetes erecta (assembly GCA_030867185.1). Classification (NCBI taxonomy): domain Eukaryota; kingdom Viridiplantae; phylum Streptophyta; class Magnoliopsida; order Asterales; family Asteraceae; genus Tagetes; species Tagetes erecta. The sequence continues at coordinate 28,505,061 of CM061493.1, read as the reverse complement.
CCTAATGAATTCGTCTGAGTCCTTTGAAAATCGTACGACAACTTAGGACATCTTATGACTCTATATGCACATTAGCACCTTGAAAAGCATGTTAGTATAATTAGGACGCCTTACAATTCCTAAGAACACCTTAAAACACCGTACGAAACCTTAAAAATACATAATAAACCTAATGAAATCGTCGAAGTCCTTTGAAAATCGTACGACAACTCAAGACATGATAAGACTCTGTATGCGACATTAGCTACATGAAAAGCACGTTAGAATAATGTAGGACGCGTTACAACTCCTTAGAACACCTTACATCACTGTACGAAACTTTAAAACTCTATAATAAACCAAAAGAATTCGTCGGAATCCTTTGAACGTCATACGGCAACCTAACGCATCTTACGACTCTTTATCCCATATTAGAACCTTGAAAAGCATGTTAGTATAATGTATGACGCCTTACAACTCTTAACAACACGTTACAACACCGTACGAAACCTAAAAACTCCATAATAAACCTAATGAATTCGTCCTAGTCCTTTGAAAGTCATACAGGAACTTAACGCATCGTACGACTTTTTATCCTATATTAGCACCTTGAAAAGCACGTTAGTATAATGTACGACGCCTTACAACTCCTTACAACACCCTACAAAACCTTAAAACTCTATACTAAACCTAATGAATTCGTCTGAGTCCTTTGAACATCGTACGACCACTTAGGACATCTTATGACTCTATATGCACATTAGCACCTTGAAAAGCATGTTAGTATAATTAGGACGCCTTACAATTCCTAAGAACACCTTAAAACACCGTACGAAACCTTAAAAATTCATAATAAACCTAATGAAATCTTCGAAGTCCTTTGAAAATCGTACGACAACTCAAGACATGTTAAGACTCTGTATGCGACATTAGCTACATGAAAAGCACGTTAGAATAATGTAGGACGCGTTAAAACTCCTAAGAACACCTTACATCACCGTACGAAACTTTAAAACTTTATAATAAACCAAATGAATTCGTCCGAGTCCTTTGAACGTCATACGGAAACCTAACGCATCTTACGACTCTTTATCCCATATTAGCACCTTGAAAAGCACGTTACTGTAATGCATGAAGCCTTACAACTCCTAACAACACGTTACAACACCGTACAAAACCTTAAAACTCCATAATAAACCTAATGAATTCGTCCGAGTCCTTTGAACGTCATACAGCAACCTAGCGCATCTTACGACTCTTTATCCCGTATTAGCACCTTGAAAAGCACATTAGTATAATGTATGACGCCTTACAACTCCTAACAACACGTTACAACACCGTACGAAACCTTAAAACTCCATAATATACCTAATGAATTCGTCCTAGTCCTTTGAACGTCATACGGCAACTTAACGCATCGTACGACTTTTTATCCTATATTAGCACCTTGAAAAGCACGTTAGTATAATGTACGACGCCTTACAACTCCTAACAACACCTTACTACACCGTACGAAACCTTAAAACTCCATAATAAACCTAATGAATTCGTCTGAGTCCTTTGAACATCGTACGACAACTTAGGACATCTTATGACTCTATATGCACATTAGCACCTTGAAAAGCATGTTAGTATAATTAGGACGCCTTACAATTCCTAAGAACACCTTAATACACCGTACGAAACCTTAAAAATTCATAATAAACCTAATGAAATCGTCGAAGTCCTTTGAAAATCGTACGACAACTCAAGACATGTTAAGACTCTGTATGCGACATTAGCTACATGAAAAGCACGTTAGAATAATGTAGGACGCGTTACAACTCCTAAGAACACCTTACATCACCGTACGAAACTTTAAAACTCTATAATAAACCAAATGAATTCGTCCGAGTCCTTTAAACGTCATACGGCAACCTAACGCATCTTACGACTCTTTATCCCATATTAGCACCTTGAAAAGCGTGTTAGTATAATGTATGACGCCTTACAACTCCTAACAACACGTTACAACACCGTACGAAACCTAAAAACTCCATAATAAACCTAATGAATTCGTCCTAGTCCTTTGAACGTCATACAGCAACTTAACGCATCGTACGACTTTTTATCCTATATTAGCACCTTGAAAAGCACGTTAGTATAATGTACGACGCCTTACAACTCCTAACAACTCCTTACAACACCCTACAAAACCTTAAAACTCCATACTAAACCTAATGAATTCGTCTGAGTCCTTTGAACATCGTACGACAACTTAGGACATCTTATGACTCTATATGCACATTAGCACCTTGAAAAGCATGTTAGTATAATTAGGACGCCTTACAATTCCTAAGAACACCTTAAAACACCGTACGAAACCTTAAAAATTCATAATAAACCTAATGAAATCGTCGAAGTCCTTTGAAAATCGTACGACAACTCAAGACATGATAAGACTCTGTATGCGACATTAGCTACATGAAAAGCACGTTAGAATAATGTAGGACACGTTACAACTCCTAAGAACACCTTACATCACCGTACGAAACTTTAAAACTTGATAATAAACCAAATGAATTCGTCCGAGTCCTTTGAACGTCATACGGCAACCTAACGCATCTTACGACTCTTTATCCCATATTAGCACCTTGAAAAGCACGTTACTGTAATGCATGAAGCCTTACAACTCCTAACAACACGTTACAACACCGTACAAAACCTTAAAACTCCATAATAAACCTAATGAATTCGTCCGAGTCCTTTGAACGTCATACAGCAACCTAACGCATCTTAGGACTCTTTATCCCGTATTAGCTCCTTGAAAAGCACATTAGTATAATGTATGACGCCTTACAACTCCTAACAACACGTTACAACACCGTACGAAACCTTAAAACTCCATAATAAACCTAATGAATTCGTCCTAGTCCTTTGAACGTCATACGGCAACTTAACGCATCGTACGACTTTTTATCCTATATTAGCACCTTGAAAAGCACGTTAGTATAATGTACGACGCCTTACAACTCCTAACAACACCTTACTACACCGTACGAAACCTTAAAACTCCATAATAAACCTAATGAATTCGTCTGAGTCCTTTGAAAATCGTACGACAACTTAGGACATCTTATGACTCTATATGCACATTAGCACCTTGAAAAGCATGTTAGTATAATTAGGACGCCTTACAATTCCTAAGAACACCTTAATACACCGTACGAAACCTTAAAAATTCATAATAAACCTAATGAAATCGTCGAGGTCCTTTGAAAATCGTACGACAACTCAAGACATGTTAAGACTCTGTATGCGACATTAGCTACATGAAAAGCACGTTAGAATAATGTAGGACGCGTTACAGCTCCTTAGAACACCTTACATCACTTTACGAAACTTTAAAACTCTATAATAAACCAAATGAATTCGTCCGAGTCCTTTAAACGTCATACGGCAACCTAACGCATCTTACGACTCTTTATCCCATATTAGCACCTTGAAAAGCATGTTAGTATAATGTATGACGCCTTACAACTCCTAACAACACGTTACAACACCGTACGAAACCTAAAAACTCCATAATAAACCTAATGAATTCGTCCTAGTCCTTTGAACGTCATACAGCAACTTAACGCATCGTACGACTTTTTATCCTATATTAGCACCTTGAAAAGCACGTTAGTATAATGTACGACGCCTTACAACTCCTAACAACTCCTTACAACACCCTACAAAACCTTAAAACTCCATACTAAACCTAATGAATTCGTCTGAGTCCTTTGAACATCGTACGACAACTTAGGACATCTTATGACTCTATATGCACATTAGCACCTTGAAAAGCATGTTAGTATAATTAGGACGCCTTACAATTCCTAAGAACACCTTAAAACACCGTACGAAACCTTAAAAATTCATAATAAACCTAATGAAATCGTCGAAGTCCTTTGAAAATCGTACGACAACTCAAGACATGATAAGACTCTGTATGCGACATTAGCTACATGAAAAGCACGTTAGAATAATGTAGGACGCGTTACAACTCCTAAGAACACCTTACATCACCGTACGAAACTTTAAAACTTGATAATAAACCAAATGAATTCGTCCGAGTCCTTTGAACGTCATACGGCAACCTAACGCATCTTACGACTCTTTATCCCATATTAGCACCTTGAAAAGCACGTTACTGTAATGCATGAAGCCTTACAACTCCTAACAACACGTTACAACACCGTACAAAACCTTAAAACTCCATAATAAACCTAATGAATTCGTCCGAGTCCTTTGAACGTCATACAGCAACCTAACGCATCTTAGGACTCTTTATCCCGTATTAGCTCCTTGAAAAGCACATTAGTATAATGTATGACGCCTTACAACTCCTAACAACACGTTACAACACCGTACGAAACCTTAAAACTCCATAATAAACCTAATGAATTCGTCCTAGTCCTTTGAACGTCATACGGCAACTTAACGCATCGTACGACTTTTTATCCTATATTAGCACCTTGAAAAGCACGTTAGTATAATGTACGACGCCTTACAACTCCTAACAACACCTTACTACACCGTACGAAACCTTAAAACTCCATAATAAACCTAATGAATTCGTCTGAGTCCTTTGAAAATCGTACGACAACTTAGGACATCTTATGACTCTATATGCACATTAGCACCTTGAAAAGCATGTTAGTATAATTAGGACGCCTTACAATTCCTAAGAACACCTTAATACACCGTACGAAACCTTAAAAATTCATAATAAACCTAATGAAATCGTCGAGGTCCTTTGAAAATCGTACGACAACTCAAGACATGTTAAGACTCTGTATGCGACATTAGCTACATGAAAAGCACGTTAGAATAATGTAGGACGCGTTACAACTCCTTAGAACACCTTACATCACTGTACGAAACTTTAAAACTCTATAATAAACCAAATGAATTCGTCCGAGTCCTTTAAACGTCATACGGCAACCTAACGCATCTTACGACTCTTTATCCCATATTAGCACCTTGAAAAGCATGTTAGTATAATGTATGACGCCTTACAACTCCTAACAACACGTTACAACACCGTACGAAACCTAAAAACTCCATAATAAACCTAATGAATTCGTCCTAGTCCTTTGAACGTCATACAGCAACTTAACGCATCGTACGACTTTTTATCCTATATTAGCACCTTGAAAAGCACGTTAGTATAATGTACGACGCCTTACAACTCCTAACAACTCCTTACAACACCCTACAAAACCTTAAAACTCCATACTAAACCTAATGAATTCGTCTGAGTCCTTTGAACATCGTACGACAACTTAGGACATCTTATGACTCTATATGCACATTAGCACCTTGAAAAGCATGTTAGTATAATTAGGACGCCTTACAACTCCTAAGAACACCTTAAAACACCGTACGAAACCTTAAAAATACATAATAAACCTAATGAAATCGTCGAAGTCCTTTGAAAATCGTACGACAACTCAAGACATGATAAGACTCTGTATGCGACATTAGCTACATGAAAAGCACGTTAGAATAATGTAGGACGCGTTACAACTCCTTAGAACACCTTACATCACTGTACGAAACTTTAAAACTCTATAATAAACCAAAAGAATTCGTCGGAATCCTTTGAACGTCATACGGCAACCTAACGCATCTTACGACTCTTTATCCCATATTAGAACCTTGAAAAGCATGTTAGTATAATGTATGACGCCTTACAACTCTTAACAACACGTTACAACACCGTACGAAACCTAAAAACTCCATAATAAACCTAATGAATTCGTCCTAGTCCTTTGAAAGTCATACAGGAACTTAACGCATCGTACGACTTTTTATCCTATATTAGCACCTTGAAAAGCACGTTAGTATAATGTACGACGCCTTACAACTCCTTACAACACCCTACAAAACCTTAAAACTCTATACTAAACCTAATGAATTCGTCTGAGTCCTTTGAACATCGTACGACCACTTAGGACATCTTATGACTTTATATGCACATTAGCACCTTGAAAAGCATGTTAGTATAATTAGGACGCCTTACAATTCCTAAGAACACCTTAAAACACCGTACGAAACCTTAAAAATTCATAATAAACCTAATGAAATCTTCGAAGTCCTTTGAAAATCGTACGACAACTCAAGACATGTTAAGACTCTGTATGCGACATTAGCTACATGAAAAGCACGTTAGAATAATGTAGGACGCGTTAAAACTCCTAAGAACACCTTACATCACCGTACGAAACTTTAAAACTTTATAATAAACCAAATGAATTCGTCCGAGTCCTTTGAACGTCATACGGAAACCTAACGCATCTTACGACTCTTTATCCCATATTAGCACCTTGAAAAGCACGTTACTGTAATGCATGAAGCCTTACAACTCCTAACAACACGTTACAACACCGTACAAAACCTTAAAACTCCATAATAAACCTAATGAATTCGTCCGAGTCCTTTGAACGTCATACAGCAACCTAGCGCATCTTACGACTCTTTATCCCGTATTAGCACCTTGAAAAGCACATTAGTATAATGTATGACGCCTTACAACTCCTAACAACACGTTACAACACCGTACGAAACCTTAAAACTCCATAATATACCTAATGAATTCGTCCTAGTCCTTTGAACGTCATACGGCAACTTAACGCATCGTACGACTTTTTATCCTATATTAGCACCTTGAAAAGCACGTTAGTATAATGTACGACGCCTTACAACTCCTAACAACACCTTACTACACCGTACGAAACCTTAAAACTCCATAATAAACCTAATGAATTCGTCTGAGTCCTTTGAACATCGTACGACAACTTAGGACATCTTATGACTCTATATGCACATTAGCACCTTGAAAAGCATGTTAGTATAATTAGGACGCCTTACAATTCCTAAGAACACCTTAATACACCGTACGAAACCTTAAAAATTCATAATAAACCTAATGAAATCGTCGAAGTCCTTTGAAAATCGTACGACAACTCAAGACATGTTAAGACTCTGTATGCGACATTAGCTACATGAAAAGCACGTTAGAATAATGTAGGACGCGTTACAACTCCTAAGAACACCTTACATCACCGTACGAAACTTTAAAACTCTATAATAAACCAAATGAATTCGTCCGAGTCCTTTAAACGTCATACGGCAACCTAACGCATCTTACGACTCTTTATCCCATATTAGCACCTTGAAAAGCATGTTAGTATAATGTATGACGCCTTACAACTCCTAACAACACGTTACAACACCGTACGAAACCTAAAAACTCCATAATAAACCTAATGAATTCGTCCTAGTCCTTTGAACGTCATACAGCAACTTAACGCATCGTACGACTTTTTATCCTATATTAGCACCTTGAAAAGCACGTTAGTATAATGTACGACGCCTTACAACTCCTAACAACTCCTTACAACACCCTACAAAACCTTAAAACTCCATACTAAACCTAATGAATTCGTCTGAGTCCTTTGAACATCGTACGACAACTTAGGACATCTTATGACTCTATATGCACATTAGCACCTTGAAAAGCATGTTAGTATAATTAGGACGCCTTACAATTCCTAAGAACACCTTAAAACACCGTACGAAACCTTAAAAATTCATAATAAACCTAATGAAATCGTCGAAGTCCTTTGAAAATCGTACGACAACTCAAGACATGATAAGACTCTGTATGCGACATTAGCTACATGAAAAGCACGTTAGAATAATGTAGGACGCGTTACAACTCCTAAGAACACCTTACATCACCGTACGAAACTTTAAAACTTGATAATAAACCAAATGAATTCGTCCGAGTCCTTTGAACGTCATACGGCAACCTAACGCATCTTACAACTCTTTATCCCATATTAGCACCTTGAAAAGCACGTTACTGTAATGCATGAAGCCTTACAACTCCTAACAACACGTTACAACACCGTACAAAACCTTAAAACTCCATAATAAACCTAATGAATTCGTCCGAGTCCTTTGAACGTCATACAGCAACCTAACGCATCTTAGGACTCTTTATCCCGTATTAGCTCCTTGAAAAGCACATTAGTATAATGTATGACGCCTTACAACTCCTAACAACACGTTACAACACCGTACGAAACCTTAAAACTCCATAATAAACCTAATGAATTCATCCTAGTCCTTTGAACGTCATACGGCAACTTAACGCATCGTACGACTTTTTATCCTACATTAGCACCTTGAAAAGCACGTTAGTATAATGTACGACGCCTTACAACTCCTAACAACACCTTACTACACCGTACGAAACCTTAAAACTCCATAATAAACCTAATGAATTCGTCTGAGTCCTTTGAAAATCGTACGACAACTTAGGACATCTTATGACTCTATATGCACATTAGCACCTTGAAAAGCATGTTAGTATAATTAGGACACCTTACAATTCCTAAGAACACCTTAATACACCGTACGAAACCTTAAAAATTCATAATAAACCTAATGAAATCGTCGAGGTCCTTTGAAAATCGTACGACAACTCAAGACATGTTAAGACTCTGTATGCGACATTAGCTACATGAAAAGCACGTTAGAATAATGTAGGACGCGTTACAACTCCTTAGAACACCTTACATCACCGTACGAAACTTTAAAACTCTATAATAAACCAAATGAATTCGTCCGAGTCCTTTAAACGTCATACGGCAACCTAACGCATCTTACGACTCTTTATCCCATATTAGCACCTTGAAAAGCATGTTAGTATAATGTATGACGCCTTACAACTCCTAACAACACGTTACAACACCGTACGAAACCTAAAAACTCCATAATAAACCTAATGAATTCGTCCTAGTCCTTTGAACGTCATACAGCAACTTAACGCATCGTACGACTTTTTATCCTATATTAGCACCTTGAAAAGCACGTTAGTATAATGTACGACGCCTTACAACTCCTAACAACTCCTTACAACACCCTACAAAACCTTAAAACTCCATACTAAACCTAATGAATTCGTCTGAGTCCTTTGAACATCGTACGACAACTTAGGACATCTTATGACTCTATATGCACATTAGCACCTTGAAAAGCATGTTAGTATAATTAGGACGCCTTACAATTCCTAAGAACACCTTAAAACACCGTACGAAACCTTAAAAATTCATAATAAACCTAATGAAATCGTCGAAGTCCTTTGAAAATCGTACGACAACTCAAGACATGATAAGACTCTGTATGCGACATTAGCTACATGAAAAGCACGTTAGAATAATGTAGGACGCGTTACAACTCCTAAGAACACCTTACATCACCGTACGAAACTTTAAAACTTGATAATAAACCAAATGAATTCGTCCGAGTCCTTTGAACGTCATACGGCAACCTAACGCATCTTACGACTCTTTATCCCATATTAGCACCTTGAAAAGCACGTTACTGTAATGCATGAAGCCTTACAACTCCTAACAACACGTTACAACACCGTACAAAACCTTAAAACTCCATAATAAACCTAATGAATTCGTCCGAGTCCTTTGAACGTCATACAGCAACCTAACGCATCTTAGGACTCTTTATCCCGTATTAGCTCCTTGAAAAGCACATTAGTATAATGTATGACGCCTTACAACTCCTAACAACACGTTACAACACCGTACGAAACCTTAAAACTCCATAATAAACCTAATGAATTCGTCCTAGTCCTTTGAACGTCATACGGCAACTTAACGCATCGTACGACTTTTTATCCTACATTAGCACCTTGAAAAGCACGTTAGTATAATGTACGACGCCTTACAACTCCTAACAACACCTTACTACACCGTACGAAACCTTAAAACTCCATAATAAACCTAATGAATTCGTCTGAGTCCTTTGAAAATCGTACGACAACTTAGGACATCTTATGACTCTATATGCACATTTGCACCTTGAAAAGCATGTTAGTATAATTAGGACGCCTTACAATTCCTAAGAACACCTTAATACACCGTACGAAACCTTAAAAATTCATAATAAACCTAATGAAATCGTCGAGGTCCTTTGAAAATCGTACGACAACTCAAGACATGTTAAGACTCTGTATGCGACATTAGCTACATGAAAAGCACGTTAGAATAATGTAGGACGCGTTACAACTCCTTAGAACACCTTACATCACTGTACGAAACTTTAAAACTTGATAATAAACCAAAAGAATTCGTCGGAATCCTTTGAACGTCATACGGCAACCTAACGCATCTTACGACTCTTTATCCCATATTAGAACCTTGAAAAGCATGTTAGTATAATGTATGACGCCTTACAACTCTTAACAACACGTTACAACACCGTACGAAACCTAAAAACTCCATAATAAACCTAATGAATTCGTCCTAGTCCTTTGAAAGTCACACAGGAACTTAACGCATCGTACGACTTTTTATCCTATATTAGCACCTTGAAAAGCACGTTAGTATAATGTACGACGCCTTACAACTCCTTACAACACCCTACAAAACCTTAAAACTCTATACTAAACCTAATGAATTCGTCTGAGTCCTTTGAACATCGTACGACCACTTAGGACATCTTATGACTCTATATGCACATTAGCACCTTGAAAAGCATGTTAGTATAATTAGGACGCCTTACAATTCCTAAGAACACCTTAAAACACCGTACGAAACCTTAAAAATTCATAATAAACCTAATGAAATCGTCGAAGTCCTTTGAAAATCGTACGACAACTCAAGACATGATAAGACTCTGTATGCGACATTAGCTACATGAAAAGCACGTTAGAATAATGTAGGACGCGTTACAACTCCTAAGAACACCTTACATCACCGTACGAAACTTTAAAACTTGATAATAAACCAAATGAATTCGTCCGAGTCCTTTGAACGTCATACGGCAACCTAACGCATCTTACGACTCTTTATCCCATATTAGCACCTTGAAAAGCACGTTACTGTAATGCATGAAGCCTTACAACTCCTAACAACACGTTACAACACCGTACAAAACCTTAAAACTCCATAATAAACCTAATGAATTCGTCCGAGTCCTTTGAACGTCATACAGCAACCTAACGCATCTTAGGACTCTTTATCCCGTATTAGCTCCTTGAAAAGCACATTAGTATAATGTATGACGCCTTACAACTCCTAACAACACGTTACAACACCGTACGAAACCTTAAAACTCCATAATAAACCTAATGAATTCGTCCTAGTCCTTTGAACGTCATACGGCAACTTAACGCATCGTACGACTTTTTATCCTACATTAGCACCTTGAAAAGCACGTTAGTATAATGTACGACGCCTTACAACTCCTAACAACACCTTACTACACCGTACGAAACCTTAAAACTCCATAATAAACCTAATGAATTCGTCTGAGTCCTTTGAAAATCGTACGACAACTTAGGACATCTTATGACTCTATATGCACATTTGCACCTTGAAAAGCATGTTAGTATAATTAGGACGCCTTACAATTCCTAAGAACACCTTAATACACCGTACGAAACCTTAAAAATTCATAATAAACCTAATGAAATCGTCGAGGTCCTTTGAAAATCGTACGACAACTCAAGACATGTTAAGACTCTGTATGCGACATTAGCTACATGAAAAGCACGTTAGAATAATGTAGGACGCGTTACAACTCCTTAGAACACCTTACATCACTGTACGAAACTTTAAAACTTGATAATAAACCAAAAGAATTCGTCGGAATCCTTTGAACGTCATACGGCAACCTAACGCATCTTACGACTCTTTATCCCATATTAGAACCTTGAAAAGCATGTTAGTATAATGTATGACGCCTTACAACTCTTAACAACACGTTACAACACCGTACGAAACCTAAAAACTCCATAATAAACCTAATGAATTCGTCCTAGTCCTTTGAAAGTCACACAGGAACTTAACGCATCGTACGACTTTTTATCCTATATTAGCACCTTGAAAAGCACGTTAGTATAATGTACGACGCCTTACAACTCCTTACAACACCCTACAAAACCTTAAAACTCTATACTAAACCTAATGAATTCGTCTGAGTCCTTTGAACATCGTACGACCACTTAGGACATCTTATGACTCTATATGCACATTAGCACCTTGAAAAGCATGTTAGTATAATTAGGACGCCTTACAATTCCTAAGAACACCTTAAAACACCGTACGAAACCTTAAAAATTCATAATAAACCTAATGAAATCTTCGAAGTCCTTTGAAAATCGTACGACAACTCAAGACATGTTAAGACTCTGTATGCGACATTAGCTACATGAAAAGCACGTTAGAATAATGTAGGACGCGTTACAACTCCTAAGAACACCTCACATCACCGTACGAAACTTTAAAACTTTATAATAAACCAAATGAATTCGTCCGAGTCCTTTGAACGTCATACGGAAACCTAACGCATCTTACGACTCTTTATCCCATATTAGCACATTGAAAAGCACGTTACTGTAATGCATGACGCCTTACAACTCCTAACAACACGTTACAACACCGTACAAAACCTTAAAACTCCATAATAAACCTAATGAATTCGTCCGAGTCCTTTGAACGTCATACAGCAACCTAGCGCATCTTACGACTCTTTATCCCGTATTAGCACCTTGAAAAGCACATTAGTATAATGTATGACGCCTTACAACTCCTAACAACACGTTACAACACCGTACGAAACCTTAAAACTCCATAATATACCTAATGAATTCGTCCTAGTCCTTTGAACGTCATACGGCAACTTAACGCATCGTACGACTTTTTATCCTATATTAGCACCTTGAAAAGCACGTTAGTATAATGTACGACGCCTTACAACTCCTAACAACACCTTACTACACCGTACGAAACCTTAAAACTCCATAATAAACCTAATGAATTCGTCTGAGTCCTTTGAACATCGTACGACAACTTAGGACATCTTATGACTCTATATGCACATTAGCACCTTGAAAAGCATGTTAGTATAATTAGGACGCCTTACAATTCCTAAGAACACCTTAATACACCGTACGAAACCTTAAAAATTCATAATAAACCTAATGAAATCGTCGAAGTCCTTTGAAAATCGTACGACAACTCAAGACATGTTAAGACTCTGTATGCGACATTAGCTACATGAAAAGCACGTTAGAATAATGTAGGACGCGTTACAACTCCTAAGAACACCTTACATCACCGTACGAAACTTTAAAACTCTATAATAAACCAAATGAATTCGTCCGAGTCCTTTGAACGTCATACGGCAACCTAACGCATCTTACGACTCTTTATCCCATATTAGCACCTTGAAAAGCACGTTACTATAATGTATGACGCCTTACAACTCCTAACAACACGTTACAACACCGTACAAAACCTTAAAAATACATAATAAACCTAATGAATTCGTCCGAGTCCTTTGAACGTCATACAACAACCTAACGCATCTTACGACTCTTTATCCCGTATTAGCACCTTGAAAAGCACATTAGTATAATGTATGACGCCTTACAACTCCTAACAACACGTTACAACACCGTACAAAACCTTAAAACTCCATAATAAACCTAATGAATTCGTCCGAGTCCTTTGAACGTCATACAGCAACCTAACGCATCTTACGACTCTTTATCCCGTATTAGCACCTTGAAAAGCACATTAGTATTATGTATGACGCCTTACAACTCCTAACAACACGTTACAACACCGTACGAAACCTTAAAACTCCATAATAAACCTAATGAATTCGTCTTAGTCCTTTGAACGTCATACGGCAACTTAACGCATCGTACGACTTTTTATCCTATATTAGCACCTTGAAAAGCACGTTAGTATAATGTACGACGCCTTACAACTCCTAACAACACCTTACTACACCGTACGAAACCTTCAAACTCCATAATAAACCTAATGAATTCGTCTGAGTCCTTTGAACATCGTACGACAACTTAGGACATCTTATGACTCTATATGCACATTAGCACCTTGAAAAGCATGTTAGTATAATTAGGACGCCTTACAATTCCTAAGAACACCTTAAAACACTGTACGAAACCTTAAAAATTCATAATAAACCTAATGAAATCGTCGAAGTCCTTTGAAAATCGTACGACAACTCAAGACATGTTAAGACTCTGTATGCGACATTAGCTACATGAAAAGCACGTTAGAATAATGTAGGACGCGTTACAACTCCTAAGAACACCTTACATCACCGTATGAAACTTTAAAACTCTATAATAAACCAAATGAATTCCTCCGAGTCCTTTGAACGTCATACGGCAACCTAACGCATCTTACGACTCTTTATCCCATATTAGCACCTTGAAAAGCACGTTACTATAATGTATGATGCCTTACAACTCCTAACAACACGTTACAACACCGTACAAAACCTTAAAAATCCATAATAAACCTAATGAATTCGTCCGAGTCCTTTGAACGTCATACAGCAACCTAACGCATCTTACGACTCTTTATCCCGTATTAGCACCTTGAAAAGCACATTAGTATAATGTATGACGCCTTACAACTCCTAACAACACATTACAACACCGTACAAAACCTTAAAACTCCATAATAAACCTAATGAATTCATCCGAGTCCTTTGAACGTCATACAGCAACCAAACGCATCTTACGACTCTTTATCCCGTATTAGCACCTTGAAAAGCACATTAGTATTATGTATGACGCCTTACAACTCCTAACAACACGTTACAACACCGTACGAAACCTTAAAACTCCATAAAAAACCTAATGAATTCGTCCTAGTCCTTTGAACGTCATACGGCAACTTAACGCATCGTACGACTTTTTATCCTATATTAGCACCTTGAAAAGCACGTTAGTATAATGTACGACGCCTTACAACTCCTAACAACACCTTACTACACCGTACGAAACCTTAAAACTCCATAATAAACCTAATGAATTTGTCTGAGTCCTTTGAACATCGTACGACAACTTAGGACATCTTATGACTCTATATGCACATTAGCACCTTGAAAAGCATGTTAGTGTAATTAGGACGCCTTACAATTCCTAAGAACACCTTAATACACCGTACGAAACCTTAAAAATTCATAATAAACCTAATGAAATCGTCGAAGTCCTTTGAAAATCGTACGACAACTCAAGACATGTTAACACTCTGTATGCGACATTAGCTACATGAAAAGCACGTTAGAATAATGTAGGACGCGTTACAACTCCTTAGAACACCTTACATCACTGTACGAAACTTTAAAACTCTATAATAAACCAAATGAATTCGTCCAAGTCCTTTAAACGTCATACGGCAACCTAACGCATCTTACGACTCTTTATCCCATATTAGCACCTTGAAAAGCATGTTAGTATAATGTATGACGCCTTACAACTCCTAACAACACGTTACAACACCGTACGAAACCTAAAAACTCCATAATAAACCTAATGAATTCGTCCTAGTCCTTTGAACGTCATACAGCAACTTAACGCATCGTACGACTTTTTATCCTATATTAGCACCTTGAAAAGCACGTTAGTATAATGTACGACGCCTTACAACTCCTAACAACTCTTTACAACACCCTACAAAACCTTAAAACTCCATACTAAACCTAATGAATTCGTCTGAGTCCTTTGAACATCGTACGACAACTTAGGACATCTTATGACTCTATATGCACATTAGCACCTTGAAAAGCATGTTAGTATAATTAGGACGCCTTACAATTCCTAAGAACACCTTAAAACACCGTACGAAACCTTAAAAATTCATAATAAACCTAATGAAATCGTCGAAGTCCTTTGAAAATCGTACGACAACTCAAGACATGTTATGACTCTGTATGCGACATTAGCTACATGAAAAGCACGTTAGAATAATTTAGGACGCGTTACAACTCCTAAGAACACCTTACATCACCGTACGAAACTTTAAAACTCTATAATAAACAAATGAATTCGTCCGAGTCCTTTGAACGTCATACGGCAACCTAACGCATCTTACGACTCTTTATCCCATATTAGCACCTTGAAAAGCACGTTACTATAATGTATGACGCCTTACAACTCCTAACAACACGTTACAACACCGTACAAAACCTTAAAAATCCATAATAAACCTAATGAATTCGTCCGAGTCCTTTGAACGTCATACAGCAACCTAACGCATCTTACGACTCTTTATCCCGTATTAGCACCTTGAAAAACACATTAGTATAATGTATGACGCCTTACAACTCCTAACAACACGTTACAACACCGTACAAAACCTTAAAACTCCATAATAAACCTAATGAATTCGTCCTAGTCCTTTGAACGTCATACGGCAACTTAATGCATCGTACGACTTTTTATCCTATATTAGCACCTTGAAAAGCACGTTAGTATAATGTACGACGCCTTACAACTCCTAACAACACCTTACTACACCGTACGAAACCTTAAAACTCCATAATAAACCTAATGAATTCGTCTGAGTCCTTTGAACATCGTACGACAACTTAGGACATCTTATGACTCTATATGCACATTAGCACCTTGAAAAGCATGTTAGTGTAATTAGGACGCCTTACAATTCCTAAGAACACCTTAATACACCGTACGAAACCTTAAAAATTCATAATAAACCTAATGAAATCGTCGAAGTCCTTTGAAAATCGTACGACAACTCAAGACATGTTAAGACTCTGTATGCGACATTAGCTACATGAAAAGCACGTTAGAATAATGTAGGACGCGTTACAACTCCTAAGAACACCTTACATCACCGTACGAAACTTTAAAACTCTATAATAAACAAATGAATTCGTCCGAGTCCTTTGAACGTCATACGGCAACCTAACGCATCTTACGACTCTTTATCCCATATTAGCACCTTGAAAAGCACGTTACTATAATGTATGACGCCTTACAACTCCTAACAACACGTTACAACACCGTACAAAACCTTAAAAACCCATAATAAACCTAATGAATTCGTTCGAGTCCTTTGAACGTCATACAGCAACCTAACGCATCTTACGACTCTTTATCCCGTATTAGCACCTTGAAAAGCATATTAATATAATGTATGACGCCTTACAACTCCTAACAACACGTTACAACACCGTACAAAACCTTAAAACTCCATAATAAACCTAATGAATTCGTCCTAGTCCTTTGAACGTCATACGGCAACTTAACGCATCGTACGACTTTTTATCCTATATTAGCACCTTGAAAAGCACGTTAGTATAATGTACGACGCCTTACAATTCCTAACAACACCTTACTACACCGTACGAAACCTTAAAACTCCATAATAAACCTAATGAATTCGTCTGAGTCCTTTGAACATCGTACGACAACTTAGGACATCTTATGACTTTATATGCACATTAGCACCT
This sequence comes from Tagetes erecta, assembly GCA_030867185.1. Classification (NCBI taxonomy): domain Eukaryota; kingdom Viridiplantae; phylum Streptophyta; class Magnoliopsida; order Asterales; family Asteraceae; genus Tagetes; species Tagetes erecta. Next base: position 28,487,727 of record CM061493.1, on the reverse strand, counting down.
TGAAAAGCATGTTAGTGTAATTAGGACGCCTTACAATTCCTAAGAACACCTTAATACACCGTACGAAACCTTAAAAATTCATAATAAACCTAATGAAATCGTCGAAGTCCTTTGAAAATCGTACGACAACTCAAGACATGTTAACACTCTGTATGCGACATTAGCTACATGAAAAGCACGTTAGAATAATGTAGGACGCGTTACAACTCCTTAGAACACCTTACATCACTGTACGAAACTTTAAAACTCTATAATAAACCAAAAGAATTCGTCGGAATCCTTTGAACGTCATACGGCAACCTAACGCATCTTACGACTCTTTATCCCATATTAACACCTTGAAAAGCATGTTAGTATAATGTATGACGCCTTACAACTCTTAACAACACGTTACAACACCGTACGAAACCTAAAAACTCCATAATAAACCTAATGAATTCGTCCTAGTCCTTTGAAAGTCATACAGGAACTTAACGCATCGTACGACTTTTTATCCTATATTAGCACCTTGAAAAGCACGTTAGTATAATGTACGACGCCTTACAACTCCTTACAACACCGTACAAAACCTTAAAAACCCATAATAAACCTAATGAATTCGTCCGAGTCCTTTGAACGTCATACAGCAACCTAACGCATCTTACGACTCTTTATCCTGTATTAGCACCTTGAAAAGCACATTAATATAATGTATGACGCCTTACAACTCCTAACAACACGTTACAACACCGTACAAAACCTTAAAACTCCATAATAAACCTAATGAATTCGTCCTAGTCCTTTGAACGTCATACGGCAACTTAACGCATCGTACGACTTTTTATCCTATATTAGCACCTTGAAAAGCACGTTAGTATAATGTACGACGCCTTACAACTCCTAACAACACCTTACTACACCGTACGAAACCTTAAAACTCCATAATAAACCTAATGAATTCGTCTGAGTCCTTTGAACATCGTACGACAACTTAGGACATCTTATGACTTTATATGCACATTAGCACCTTGAAAAGCATGTTAGTGTAATTAGGACGCCTTACAATTCCTAAGAACACCTTAATACACCGTACGAAACCTTAAAAATTCATAATAAACCTAATGAAATCGTCGAAGTCCTTTGAAAATCGTACGACAACTCAAGACATGTTAACACTCTGTATGCGACATTAGCTACATGAAAAGCACGTTAGAATAATGTAGGACGCGTTACAACTCCTTAGAACACCTTACATCACTGTACGAAACTTTAAAACTCTATAATAAACCAAAAGAATTCGTCGGAATCCTTTGAACGTCATACGGCAACCTAACGCATCTTACGACTCTTTATCCCATATTAACACCTTGAAAAGCATGTTAGTATAATGTATGACGCCTTACAACTCTTAACAACACGTTACAACACCGTACGAAACCTAAAAACTCCATAATAAACCTAATGAATTCGTCCTAGTCCTTTGAAAGTCATACAGGAACTTAACGCATCGTACGACTTTTTATCCTATATTAGCACCTTGAAAAGCACGTTAGTATAATGTACGACGCCTTACAACTCCTTACAACACCCTACAAAACCTTAAAACTCCATACTAAACCTAATGAATTCGTCTGAGTCCTTTGAACATCGTACGACAACTTAGGACATCTTATGACTCTATATGCACATTAGCACCTTGAAAAGCATGTGAGTATAATTAGGACGCCTTACAATTCCTAAGAACACCTTAAAACAACGTACGAAACCCTAAAAATTCATAATAAACCTAATGAAATCTTCGAAGTCCTTTGAAAATCGTACGACAACTCAAGACATGTTAAGACTCTGTATGCGACATTAGCTACATGAAAAGCACGTTAGAATAATGTAGGACGCGATACAACTCCTAAGAACACCTTACATCACCGTACGAAACTTTAAAACTTTATAATAAACCAAATGAATTCGTCCGAGTCCTTTGAACGTCATACGGCAACCTAACGCATCTTACGACTCTTTATCCCATATTAACACCTTGAAAAGCACGTTACTGTAATGCATGACGCCTTACAACTCCTAACAACACGTTACAACACCGTACAAAACCTTAAAACTCCATAATAAACGTAATGAATTCGTCCTAGTCCTTTGAACGTCATACAGCAACCTAACGCATCTTACGACTCTTTATCCAGTATTAGCACCTTGAAAAGCACATTAGTATAATGTATGACGCCTTACAACTCCTAACAACACGTTACAACACCGTACGAAACCTTAAAACTCCATAATAAACCTAATGAATTCGTCCTAGTCCTTTGAACGTCATACGGCAACTTAACGCATCGTACGACTTTTTATCCTATATTAGCACCTTGAAAAGCACGTTAGTATAATGTACGACGCCTTACAACTCCTAACAACACCTTACTACACCGTACGAAACCTTAAAACTCCATAATAAACCTAATGAATTCGTCTGAGTCCTTTGAACATCGTACGACAACTTAGGACATCTTATGACTCTATATGCACATTAGCACCTTGAAAAGCATGTTAGTATAATTAGGACGCCTTACAATTCCTAAGAACACCTTAATACACCGTACGAAACCTTAAAAATTCATAATAAACCTAATGAAATCGTCGAAGTCCTTTGAAAATCGTACGACAACTCAAGACATGTTAAGACTCTATATGCGACATTAGCTACATGAAAAGCACGTTAGAATAATGTAGGACGCGTTACAACTCCTTAGAACACCTTACATCACTGTACGAAACTTTAAAACTCTATAATAAACCAAATGAATTCGTCCGAGTCCTTTAAACGTCATACGGCAACCTAACGCATCTTACGACTCTTTATCCCATATTAGCACCTTGAAAAGCATGTTAGTATAATGTATGACGCCTTACAACTCCTAACAACACGTTACAACACCGTACGAAACCTAAAAACTCCATAATAAAGCTAATGAATTCGTCCTAGTCCTTTGAACGTCATACAGCAACTTAACGCATCGTACGACTTTTTATCCTATATTAGCACCTTGAAAAGCACGTTAGCATAATGTACGACGCCTTACAACTCCTTACAACACCCTACAAAACCTTAAAACTCCATACTAAACCTAATGAATTCGTCTGAGTCCTTTGAACATCGTACGACAACTTAGGACATCTTATGACTCTATATGCACATTAGCACCTTGAAAAGCATGTGAGTATAATTAGGACGCCTTACAATTCCTAAGAACACCTTAAAACACCGTACGAAACCTTAAAAATTCATAATAAACCTAATGAAATCTTCGAAGTCCTTTGAAAATCGTACGACAACTCAAGACATGTTAAGACTCTGTATGCGACATTGCTACATGAAAAGCACCTTAGAATAATGTAGGACGCGTTACAACTCCTAAGAACACCTTACATCACCGTACGAAACTTTAAAACTTTATAATAAACCAAATGAATTCGTCCGAGTCCTTTGAACGTCATACGACAACCTAACGCATCTTACGACTCTTTATCCCATATTAGCACCTTGAAAAGCACGTTATTGTAATGCATGACGCCTTACAACTCCTAACAACACGTTACAACACCGTACAAAACCTTAAAACTCCATAATAAACCTAATGAATTCGTCCGAGTCCTTTGAACGTCATACAGCAACCTAACGCATCTTACGACTCTTTATCCCGTATTAGCACCTTGAAAAGCACATTAGTATAATGTATGACGCCTTACAACTCCTAACAACACGTTACAACACCGTACGAAACCTTAAAACTCCATAATAAACCTAATGAATTCGTCCTAGTCCTTTGAACGTCATACGGCAACTTAACGCATCGTACGACTTTTTATCCTATATTAGCACCTTGAAAAGCACGTTAGTATAATGTACGACCCCTTACAACTCCTAACAACACCTTACTACACCGTACGAAACCTTAAAACTCCATAATAAACCTAATGAATTCGTCTGAGTCCTTTGAACATCGTACGACAACTTAGGACATATTATGACTCTATATGCACATTAGCACCTTGAAAAGCATGTTAGTATAATTAGGACGCCTTACAATTCCTAAGAACACCTTAATACACCGTACGAAACCTTAAAAATTCATAATAAACCTAATGAAATCGTCGAAGTCCTTTGAAAATCGTACGACAACTCAAGACATGTTAAGACTCTGTATGCGACATTAGCTACATGAAAAGCACGTTAGAATAATGTAGGACGCGTTACAACTCCTTAGAACACCTTACATCACTATACGAAACTTTAAAACTCTATAATAAACCAAATGAATTCGTCCGAGTCCTTTGAACGTCATACGGAAACCTAACGCATCTTACGACTCTTTATCCCATATTAGCACCTTGAAAAGCACGTTACTATAATGTATGACGCCTTACAACTCCTAACAACACGTTACAACACCGTACAAAACCTTAAAAATCCATAATAAACCTAATGAATTCGTCCGAGTCCTTTGAACGTCATACAGCAACCTAACGCATCTTACGACTCTTTATCCCGTATTAGCACCTTGAAAAGCACATTAGTATAATGTATGATGCCTTACAACTCCTAACAACACGTTACAACACCGTACAAAACCTTAAAACTCCATAATAAACCTAATGAATTCGTCCGAGTCCTTTGAACGTCATACAGCAACCTAACGCATCTTACGACTCTTTATCCCGTATTAGCACCTTGAAAAGCACATTAGTATTATGTATGACGCCTTACAACTCCTAACAACACGTTACAACACCGTACGAAACCTTAAAACTCCATAATAAACCTAATGAATTCGTCCTAGTCCTTTGAACGTCATACGGCAACTCAACGCATCGTACGACTTTTTATCCTATATTAGCACCTTGAAAAGCACGTTAGTATAATGTACGACGCCTTACAACTCCTAACAACACCTTACTACACCGTACGAAACCTTAAAACTCCATAATAAACCTAATGAATTCGTCTGAGTCCTTTGAACATCGTACGACAACTTAGGACATCTTATGACTCTATATGCACATTAGCACCTTGAAAAGCATGTTAGTATAATTAGGACGCCTTACAATTCCTAAGAACACCTTAATACACCGTACGAAACCTTAAAAATTCATAATAAACCTAATGAAATCGTCGAAGTCCTTTGAAAATCGTACGACAACTCAAGACATGTTAAGACTCTGTATGCGACATTAGCTACATGAAAAGCACGTTAGAATAATGTAGGACGCGTTACAACTCCTTAGAACACCTTACATCACTGTACGAAACTTTAAAACTCTATAATAAACCAAATGAATTCGTCCGAGTCCTTTGAACGTCATACGGCAACCTAACGCATCTTACGACTCTTTATGCCATATTAGCACCTTGAAAAGCATGTTAGTATAATGTATGACGCCTTACAACTCCTAACAACACGTTACAACACCGTACGAAACCTAAAAACTCAATAATAAACCTAATGAATTCGTCCTAGTCCTTTGAACGTCATACAGCAACTTAACGCATCGTACGACTTTTTATCCTATATTAGCACCTTGAAAAGCACGTTAGTATAATGTACGACGCCTTACAACTCCTAACAACACCTTACTACACCGTACGAAACCTTAAAACTCCATAATAAACCTAATGAATTCGTCTGAGTCCTTTGAACATCGTACGACAACTTAGGACATCTTATGACTCTATATGCACATTAGCACCTTGAAAAGCATGTTAGTATAATTAGGACGCCTTACAATTCCTAAGAACACCTTAATACACCGTACGAAACCTTAAAAATTCATAATAAACCTAATGAAATCGTCGAAGTCTTTGAAAATCGTACGACAACTCAAGACATGTTAAGACTCTGTATGCGACATTAGCTACATGAAAAGCACGTTAGAATAATGTAGGACGCGTTACAACTCCTTAGAACACCTTACATCACTGTACGAAACTTTAAAACTCTATAATAAACCAAATGAATTCGTCCGAGTCCTTTGAACGTCATACGGCAACCTAACGCATCTTACGACTCTTTATCCCATATTAGCACCTTGAAAAGCATGTTAGTATAATGTATGACGCATTTAAACTCCTAACAACATGTTACAACACCGTACGAAACCTAAAAACTCCATAATAAACCTAATGAATTCGTCCTAGTCCTTTGAACGTCATACGGCAACTTAACGCATCGTACGACTTTTTATCCTATATTAGCACCTTGAAAAGCACGTTAGTATAATGTACGACGCCTTACAACTCCTAACAACTCCTTACAACACCCTATAAAACCTTAAAACTCCATACTAAACCTAATGAATTCGACTGAGTCCTTTGAACATCGTACGACAACTTAGGACATCTTATGACTCTATATGCACATTAGCACCTTGAAAAGCATGTTAGTATAATTAGGACGCCTTACAATTCCTAAGAACACCTTAATACACCGTACGAAACCTTAAAAATTCATAATAAACCTAATGAAATCGTCGAAGTCTTTGAAAATCGTACGACAACTCAAGACATGTTAAGACTCTGTATGCGACATTAGCTACATGAAAAGCACGTTAGAATAATGTAGGACGCGTTACAACTCCTTAGAACACCTTACATCACTGTACGAAACTTTAAAACTCTATAATAAACCAAATGAATTCGTCCGAGTCCTTTGAACGTCATACGGCAACCTAACGCATCTTACGACTCTTTATCCCATATTAGCACCTTGAAAAGCATGTTAGTATAATGTATGACGCATTTAAACTCCTAACAACATGTTACAACACCGTACGAAACCTAAAAACTCCATAATAAACCTAATGAATTCGTCCTAGTCCTTTGAACGTCATACGGCAACTTAACGCATCGTACGACTTTTTATCCTATATTAGCACCTTGAAAAGCACGTTAGTATAATGTACGACGCCTTACAACTCCTAACAACTCCTTACAACACCCTATAAAACCTTAAAACTCCATACTAAACCTAATGAATTCGACTGAGTCCTTTGAACATCGTACGACAACTTAGGACATCTTATGACTCTATATGCACATTAGCACCTTGAAAAGCATGTTAGTATAATTAGGACGCCTTACAATTCCTAAGAACACCTTAAAACACGGTACGAAACCTTAAAAATTCATAATAAACCTAATGAAATCGTCGAAGTCCTTTGAAAATCGTACGACAACTCAAGACATGTTAAGACTCTGTATGCGACATTAGCTACATGAAAAGCAAGTTAGAATAATGTAGGACGCGTTACAACTCCTTAGAACACCTTAGATGACTGTACGAAACTTTAAAACTCTATAATAAACCAAATGAATTCGTCCGAGTCCTTTGAACGTCATACGGCAACCTAACGCATCTTACGACTCTTTATCCCATATTAGCACCTTGAAAAGCACGTTACTATAATGTATGACGCCTTACAACTCTTAACAACACGTTACAACACCGTACAAAACCTTAAAACTCCATAATAAACCTAATGAATTCGTCCTAGTCCTTTGAACGTCATACGGCAACTTAACGCATCGTACGAATTTTTATCCTATATTAGCACCTTGAAAAGCACGTTAGTATAATGTACGACGCCTTACAACTCCTAACAACACCTTACTACACCGTACGAAACCTTAAAACTCCATAATAAACCTATTGAATTCGTCTGAGTCCTTTGAACATCGTACGACAACTTAGGACATCTTATGACTCTATATGCACATTAGCACCTTGAAAAGCATGTTAGTATAATTAGGACGCCTTACAATTCCTAAGAACACCTTAATACACCGTACGAAACTTTAAAAATTCATAATAAACCTAATGAAATCGTCGAAGTCCTTTGAAAATCGTACGACAACTCAAGACATGTTAAGACTCTGTATGCGACATTAGCTACATGAAAAGCACGTTAGAATAATGTAGGACGCGTTACAACTCCTTAGAACACCTTACATCACTGTACGAAACTTTAAAACTATATAATAAACCAAATGAATTCGTCCGAGTCCTTTGAACGTCATACGGCAACCTAACGCATCTTACGACTCTTTATCCCATATTAGCACCTTGAAAAGCATGTTAGTATAATGTATGACGCATTTAAACTCCTAACAACATGTTACCACACCGTACGAAACCTAAAAACTACATAATAAACCTAATGAATTCGTCCTAGTCCTTTGAACGTCATACGGCAACTTAACGCATCGTACGACTTTTTATCCTATATTAGCACCTTGAAAAGCACGTTAGTATAATGTACGACGCCTTACAACTCCTAACAACACCTTACTACACCGTACGAAACCTTAAAACTCCATAATAAACCTATTGAATTCGTCTGAGTCCTTTGAACATCGTACGACAACTTAGGACATCTTATGACTCTATATGCACATTAGCACCTTGAAAAGCATGTTAGTATAATTAGGACGCCTTACAATTCCTAAGAACACCTTAATACACCGTACGAAACCTTAAAAATTCATAATAAACCTAATGAAATCGTCGAAGTCCTTTGAAAATCGTACGACAACTCAAGACATGTTAAGACTCTGTATGCGACATTAGCTACATGAAAAGTACGTTAGAATAATGTTGGACGCGTTACAACTCCTTAGAACACCTTACATCACTGTACGAAACTTTAAAACTCTATAATAAACCAAATGAATTCGTCCGAGTCCTTTGAACGTCATACGGCAACCTAACGCATCTTACGACTCTTTATCCCATATTAGCACCTTGAAAAGCATGTTAGTATAATGTATGACGCATTTAAACTCCTAACAACATGTTACAACACCGTACGAAACCTAAAAACTCCATAATAAACCTAATGAATTCGTCCTAGTCCTTTGAACGTCATACGGCAACTTAACGCATCGTACGACTTTTTATCCTATATTAGCACCTTGAAAAGCACGTTAGTATAATGTACGACGCCTTACAACTCCTAACAACTCCTTACAACACCCTACAAAACCTTAAAACTCCATACTAAACCTAATGAATTCGACTGAGTCCTTTGAACATCGTATGACAACTTAGGACATCTTATGACTCTATATGCACATTAGCACCTTGAAAAGCATGTTAGTATAATTAGGACGCCTTACAATTCCTAAGAACACCTTAATACACCGTACGAAACCTTAAAAATTCATAATAAACCTAATGAAATCGTCGAAGTCCTTTGAAAATCGTACGACAACTCAAGACATGTTAAGACTCTGTATGCGACATTATCTACATGAAAAGCACGTTAGAATAATGTTGGACGCGTTACAACTCCTTAGAACACCTTACATCCACTGTACGAAACTTTAAAACTCTATAATAAACCAAATGAATTCGTCCGAGTCCTTTGAACGTCATACGGCAACCTAACGCATCTTACGACTCTTTATCCCATATTAGCACCTTGAAAAGCATGTTAGTATAATGTATGACGCATTTAAACTCCTAACAACATGTTACCACACCGTACGAAACCTAAAAACTACATAATAAACCTAATGAATTCGTCCTAGTCCTTTGAACGTCATACGGCAACTTAACGCATCGTACGACTTTTTATCCTATATTAGCACCTTGAAAAGCACGTTAGTATAATGTACGACGCCTTACAACTCCTAACAACACCTTACTACACCGTACGAAACCTTAAAACTCCATAATAAACCTATTGAATTCGTCTGAGTCCTTTGAACATCGTACGACAACTTAGGACATCTTATGACTCTATATGCACATTAGCACCTTGAAAAGCATGTTAGTATAATTAGGCCGCCTTACAATTCCTAAGAACACCTTAAAACACCGTGCGAAACCTTAAAAATTCATAATAAACCTAATGAAATCGTCGAAGTCCTTTGAAAATCGTACGACAACTCAAGACATGTTAAGACTCTGTATGCGACATTAGCTACATGAAAAGCACGTTAGAATAATGTAGGACGCGTTACAACTCCTTAGAACACCTTACATCACTGTACGAAACTTTAAAACTCTATAATAAACCAAATGAATTCGTCCGAGTCCTTTGAACGTCATACGGCAACCTAACGCATCTTACGACTCTTTATCCCATATTAGCACCTTGAAAAGCATGTTAGTATTATGTATGACGCCTTACAACTCCTAACAACACGTTACAACACCGTACGAAACCTAAAAACTGCATAATAAACCTAATGAATTCGTCCGAGTCCTTTGAACGTCATACGGCAACTTAACGCATCGTACGACTCTTTATCCCGTATTAGCACCTTGAAAAGCACGTTAGTGTAATGTACGACGCCTTACAACTCCTAACAACACGTTACAACACCGTACAAAACCTTAAAACTCCATACTAAACATAATGAATTCGTCTGAGTCCTTTGAACATCGTACGACAACTTAGGACATCTTATGACTCTATATGCACATTAGCACCTTGAAAAGCATGTTAGTATAATTAGGACGCCTTACAATTCCTAAGAACACCTTAAAACACCGTACGAAACCTTAAACATTCATAATAAACCTAATAAAATCGTCGAAGTCCTTTGAAAATTGTACGACAACTCAAGACATGTTAAGACTCTGTATGCGACATTAGCTACATGAAAAGCACGTTAGAATAATGTAGGACGCGTTACAACTCCTAAGAACACCTTACATCACCGTAAGAAACTTTAAAGCACGTTATCCCATATTAGCACCTTGAAAAGCACGTTACTATAATGTATGACGCCTTACAACTCCTAACAAGACGTTACAACACCGTACAAAACCTTAAAACTCCATAATAAACCTAATGAATTCGTCCGAGTCCTTTGAACGTCATACAACAACTTAACGCATCTTACGACTCTTTATCCCGTATTAGCACCTTGAAAAGCACATTAGTATAATGTATGACGCCTTACAACTCCTAACAACACGTTACAACACCGTACGAAACCTTAAAACTCCATAATAAACCTAATGAATTCGTCCTAGTCCTTTGAACGTCATACAGCAACTTAACGCATCGTACGACTTTTTATCCTATATTAGCACCTTGAAAAGCACGTTAGTATAATGTACGACGCCTTACAACTCCTAACAACACCTTACTATACCGTACGAAACCTTAAAACTCCATAACAAACCTAATGAATTCGTCTGAGTCCTTTGAACATCGTACGACAACTTAGGACATCTTATGACTCTATATGCACATTAGCACCTTGAAAAGCATGTTAGTATAATTAGGACGCCTTACAATTCCTAAGAACACCTTAATACACCGTACGAAACCTTAAAAATTCATAATAAACCTAACGAAATCGTCGAAGTCTTTGAAAATCGTACGACAACTCAAGACATGTTAAGACTCTGTATGCGACATTAGCTACATGAAAAGCACGTTAGAATAATGTAGGACGCGTTACAACTCCTTAGAACACCTTACATCACTGTACGAAACTTTAAAACTCTATAATAAACCAAATGAATTCGTCCGAGTCCTTTGAACGTCATACGGCAACCTAACGCATCTTACGACTCTTTATCCCATATTAGCACCTTGAAAAGCACGTTACTATAATGTATGACGCCTTACAACTCTTAACAACACGTTACAACACCGTACAAAACCTTAAAACTCCATAATAAACCTAATGAATTCGTCCTAGTCCTTTGAACGTCATACGGCAACTTAACGCATCGTACGACTTTTTATCCTATATTAGCACCTTGAAAAGCACGTTAGTATAATGTACGACGCCTTACAACTCCTAACAACTCCTTACAACACCCTATAAAACCATAAAACTCCATACTAAACCTAATGAATTCGACTGAGTCCTTTGAACATCGTACGACAACTTAGGACATCTTATGACTCTATATGCACATTAGCACCTTGAAAAGCATGTTAGTATAATTAGGACGCCTTACAATTCCTAAGAACACCTTAAAACACGGTACGAAACCTTAAAAATTCATAATAAACCTAATGAAATCGTCGAAGTCCTTTGAAAATCGTACGACAACTCAAGACATGTTAAGACTCTGTATGCGACATTAGCTACATGAAAAGCACGTTAGAATAATGTAGGACGCGTTACAACTCCTTAGAACACCTTAGATGACTGTACGAAACTTTAAAACTCTATAATAAACCAAATGAATTCGTCCGAGTCCTTTGAACGTCATACGGCAACCTAACGCATCTTACGACTCTTTATCCCATATTAGCACCTTGAAAAGCACGTTACTATAATGTATGACGCCTTACAACTCTTAACAACACGTTACAACACCGTACAAAACCTTAAAACTCCATAATAAACCTAATGAATTCGTCCTAGTCCTTTGAACGTCATACGACAACTTAACGCATTGTACGACTTTTTATCCTATATTAGCACCTTGAAAAGCACGTTAGTATAATGTACGACGCCTTACAACTCCTAACAACACCTTACTACACCGTACGAAACCTTAAAACTCCATAATAAACCTATTGAATTCGTCTGAGTCCTTTGAACATCGTACGACAACTTAGGACATCTTATGACTCTATATGCACATTAGCACCTTGAAAAGCATGTTAGTATAATTAGGACGCCTTACAATTCCTAAGAACACCTTAATAAACCGTACGAAACCTTAAAAATTCATAATAAACCTAATGAAATCGTCGAAGTCCTTTGAAAATCGTACGACAACTCAAGACATGTTAAGACTCTGTATGCGACATTAGCTACATGAAAAGCACGTTAGAATAATGTAGGACGCGTTACAACTCCTTAGAACACCTTACATCACTGTACGAAACTTTAAAACTCTATAATAAACCAAATGAATTCGTCCGAGTCCTTTGAACGTCATACGGCAACCTAACGCATCTTACGACTCTTTATCCCATATTAGCACCTTGAAAAGCATGTTAGTATAATGTATGACGCATTTAAACTCCTAACAACATGTTACAACACCGTACGAAACCTAAAAACTCCATAATAAACCTAATGAATTCGTCCTAGTCCTTTGAACGTCATACGGCAACTTAACGCATCGTACGACTTTTTATCCTATATTAGCACCTTGAAAAGCACGTTAGTATAATGTACGACGCCTTACAACTCCTAACAACACCTTACTACACCGTACGAAACCTTAAAACTCCATAATAAACCTAATGAATTCGTCTGAGTCCTTTGAACATCGTACGACAACTTAGGACATCTTATGACTCTATATGCACATTAGCACCTTGAAAAGCATGTTAGTATAATTAGGACGCCTTACAATTCCTAAGAACACCTTAATACACCGTACGAAACCTTAAAAATTCATAATAAACCTAATGAAATCGTCGAAGTCTTTGAAAATAGTACGACAACTCAAGACATGTTAAGACTCTGTATGCGACATTAGCTACATGAAAAGCACGTTAGAATAATGTAGGACGCGTTACAACTCCTTAGAACACCTTACATCACTGTACGAAACTTTAAAACTCTATAATAAACCAAATGAATTCGTCCGAGTCCTTTGAACGTCATACGGCAACCTAACGCATCTTACGACTCTTTATCCCATATTAGCACCTTGAAAAGCACGTTACTATAATGTATGACGCCTTACAACTCTTAACAACACGTTACAACACCGTACAAAACCTTAAAACTCCATAATAAACCTAATGAATTCGTCCTAGTCCTTTGAACGTCATACGGCAACTTAACGCATCGTACGACTTTTTATCCTATATTAGCACCTTGAAAAGCACGTTAGTATAATGTACGACGCCTTACAACTCCTAACAACACCTTACTACACCGTACGAAACCTTAAAACTCCATAATAAACCTATTGAATTCGTCTGAGTCCTTTGAACATCGTACGACAACTTAGGACATCTTATGACTCTATATGCACATTAGCACCTTGAAAAGCATGTTAGTATAATTAGGACGCCTTACAATTCCTAAGAACACCTTAATACACCGTACGAAACCTTAAAAATTCATAATAAACCTAATGAAATCGTCGAAGTCCTTTGAAAATCGTACGACAACTCAAGACATGTTAAGACTCTGTATGCGACATTAGCTACATGAAAAGCACGTTAGAATAATGTAGGACGCGTTACAACTCCTTAGAACACCTTACATCACTGTACGAAACTTTAAAACTCTATAATAAACCAAATGAATTCGTCCGAGTCCTTTGAACGTCATACGGCAACCTAACGCATCTTACGACTCTTTATCCCATATTAGCACCTTGAAAAGCATGTTAGTATAATGTATGACGCATTTAAACTCCGAACAACATGTTACCACACCGTACGAAACCTAAAAACTACATATTAAACCTAATGAATTCGTCCTAGTCCTTTGAACGTCATACGGCAACTTAACGCATCGTACGACTTTTTATCCTATATTAGCACCTTGAAAAGCACGTTAGTATAATGTACGACGCCTTACAACTCCTAACAACACCTTACTACACCGTACGAAACCTTAAAACTCCATAATAAACCTATTGAATTCGTCTGAGTCCTTTGAACATCGTACGACAACTTAGGACATCTTATGACTCTATATGCACAATAGCACCTTGAAAAGCATGTTAGTATAATTAGGACGCCTTACAATTCCTAAGAACACCTTAATACACCGTACGAAACCTTAAAAATTCATAATAAACCTAATGAAATCGTCGAAGTCCTTTGAAAATCGTACGACAACTGAAGACATGTTAAGACTCTGTATGCGACATTAGCTACATGAAAAGCACGTTAGAATAATGTTGGACGCGTTACAACTCCTTAGAACACCTTACATCACTGTACGAAACTTTAAAACTCTATAATAAACCAAATGAATTCGTCCGAGTCCTTTGAACGTCATACGGCAACCTAACGCATCTTACGACTCTTTATCCCATATTAGCACCTTGAAAAGCATGTTAGTATAATGTATGACGCATTTCAACTCCTAACAACATGTTACAACACCGTACGAAACCTAAAAACTCCATAATAAACCTAATGAATTCGTCCTAGTCCTTTGAACGTCATACGGCAACTTAACGCATCGTACGACTTTTTATCCTATATTAGCACCTTGAAAAGCACGTTAGTATAATGTACGACGCCTTTCAACTCCTAACAACTCCTTACAACACCCTACAAAACCTTAAAACTCCATACTAAACCTAATGAATTCGACTGAGTCCTTTGAACATCGTATGACAACTTAGGACATCTTATGACTCTATATGCACATTAGCACCTTGAAAAGCATGTTAGTATAATTAGGACGCCTTACAATTCCTAAGAACACCTTAATACACCGTACGAAACCTTAAAAATTCATAATAAACCTAATGAAATCGTCGAAGTCCTTTGAAAATCGTACGACAACTCAAGACATGTTAAGACTCTGTATGCGACATTAGCTACATGAAAAGCACGTTAGAATAATGTTGGACGCATTACAACTCCTTAGAACACCTTACATCACTGTACGAAACTTTAAAACTCTATAATAAACCAAATGAATTCGTCCGAGTCCTTTGAACGTCATACGGCAACCTAACGCATCTTACGACTCTTTATCCCATATTAGCACCTTGAAAAGCATGTTAGTATAATGTATGACGCATTTAAACTCCTAACAACATGTTACCACAACGTACGAAACCTAAAAACTACATAATAAACCTAATGAATTCGTCCTAGTCATTTGAACGTCATACGGCAACTTAACGCATCGTACCACTTTTTATCCTATATTAGCACCTTGAAAAGCACGTTAGTATAATGTACGACGCCTTACAACTCCTAACAACACCTTACTACACCGTACGAAACCTTAAAACTCCATAATAAACCTATTGAATTCGTCTGAGTCCTTTGAACATCGTACGACAACTTAGGACATCTTATGACTCTATATGCACATTAGCACCTTGAAAAGCATGTTAGTATATTTAGGACGCCTTACAATTCCTAACAACACCTTAAAACACCGTGCGAAACCTTAAAAATTCATAATAAACCTAATGAAATCGTCGAAGTCCTTTGAAAATCGTACGACAACTCAAGACATGTTAAGACTCTGTATGCGACATTAGCTACATGAAAAGCACGTTAGAATAATGTAGGACGCGTTACAACTCCTTAGAACACCTTACATCACTGTACGAAACTTTAAAACTCTATAATAAACCAAATGAATTCGTCCGAGTCCTTTGAACGTCATACGGCAACCTAACGCATCTTACGACTCTTTATCCCATATTAGCACCTTGAAAAGCATGTTAGTATTATGTATGACGCCTTACAACTCCTAACAACACGTTACAACACCGTACGAAACCTAAAAACTCCATAATAAACCTAATGAATTCGTCCGAGTCCTTTGAACGTCATACGGCAACTTAACGCATCGTACGACTCTTTATCCCGTATTAGCACCTTGAAAAGCACGTTAGTATAATGTACGACGCCTTACAACTCCTAACAACACGTTACAACACCGTACAAAACCTTAAAACTCCATACTAAACATAATGAATTCGTCTGAGTCCTTTGAACATCGTACGACAACTTAGGACATCTTATGACTCTATATGCACATTAGCACCTTGAAAAGCATGTTAGTATAATTAGGACGCCTTACAATTCCTAAGAACACCTTAAAACACCGTACGAAACCTTAAACATTCATAATAAACCTAATAAAATCGTCGAAGTCCTTTGAAAATTGTACGACAACTCAAGACATGTTAAGACTCTGTATGCGACATTAGCTACATGAAAAGCACGTTAGAATAATGTAGGACGCGTTACAACTCCTAAGAACACCTTACATCACCGTAAGAAACTTTAAAGCACGTTATCCCATATTAGCACCTTGAAAAGCACGTTACTATAATGTATGACGCCTTACAACTCCTAACAAGACGTTAAAACACCGTACAAAACCTTAAAACTCCATAATAAACCTAATGAATTCGTTCGAGTCCTTTGAACGTCATACAACAACTTAACGCATCTTACGACTCTTTATCCCGTATTAGCACCTTGAAAAGCACATTAGTATAATGTATGACGCCTTACAACTCCTAACAACACGTTACAACACCGTACGAAACCTTAAAACTCCATAATAAACCTAATGAATTCGTCCTAGTCCTTTGAACGTCATACAGCAACTTAACGCATCGTACGACTTTTTATCCTATATTAGCACCTTGAAAAGCAAGTTAGTATAATGTACGACGCCTTACAACTCCTAACAACACCTTACTACACCGTACGAAACCTTAAAACTCCATAATAAACCTAATGAATTCGTCTGAGTCCTTTGAACATCGTATGACAACTCAGGACATCTTATGACTCTATATGCACATTAGCACCTTGAAAAGCATGTTAGTATAATTAGGACGCCTTACAATTCCTAAGAATACCTTAAAACACCGTACGGAACCTTAAAAATTCATAATAAACCTAATGAAATCGTCGAAGTCCTTTGAAAATCGTACGACAACTCAAGACATGTTAAGACTCTGTATGCGACGTTAGCTACATGAAAACCACGTTAGAATAATGTAGGACGCGTTACAACTCCTTAGAACACCTTACATCACTGTACGAAACTTTAAAACTCTATAATAAACCAAATGAATTCGTCCGAGTCCTTTGAACGTCATACGGAAACCTAACGCATCTTACGACTCTTTATCCCATATTAGCACCTTGAAAAGCATGTTAGTATAATGTATGACGCCTTACAACTCCTAACAACACGTTACAACACCGTACGAAACCTAAAAACTCCATAATAAACCTAATGAATTCGTCCTAGTCCTTTGAACGTCATACGGCAACTTAACGCATCGTACGACTTTTTATCCTATATTAGCACCTTGAAAAGCACGTTAGTATAATGTACGACGCCTTACAACTCCTAACAACACGTTACAACACCGTACGAAACCTAAAAACTCCATAATAAACCTAATGAATTCGTCCTAGTCCTTTGAACGTCATACGGCAACTTAACGCATCGTACGACTTTTTATCCTATATTAGCACCTTGAAAAGCACGTTAGTATAATGTACGACGCCTTACAACTCCTAACAACTCCTTACAACACCCTACAAAACCTTAAAACCCTATACTAAACCTAATGAATTCGTCTGAGTCATTTGAACATCGTACGACAAATTTGGACATCTTATGACTCTATATACACATTAGCACCTTGAAAAGCATGTTAGTATAATTAGGACGCCTTACAATTCCTAAGAACACCTTAAAACACCGTACGAAACCTTAAAAATTCATAATAAACCTAATGAAATCGTCGAAGTCCTTTGAAAATCTTACGACAACTCAAGACATGTTAAGACTCTGTATGCGACATTAGCTACATAAAAAGCACGTTAGAATAATGTAGGACGCGTTACAACTCCTTAGAACACCTTACATCACTGTACGAAACTTTAAAACTCTATAATAAACCAAATGAATTCGTCCGAGTCCTTTGAACGTCATACGGAAACCTAACGCATCTTACGACTCTTTATCCCATATTAGCACCTTGAAAAGCATGTTAGTATAATGTATGACGCCTTACAATTCCTAACAACACGTTACAACACCGTACGAAACCGAAAAACTCCATAATAAACCTAATGAATTCGTCCTAGTCCTTTGAACGTCATACGGCAACTTTACGCATCGTACGACTTTTTATCCTATATTAGCACCTTGAAAAGCACGTTAGTATAATGTACGACGCCTTACAACTCCTAACAACTCCTTACAACACCCTACAAAACCTTAAAACTCCATACTAAACCTAATGAATTCGTCTAAGTCATTTGAACATCGTACGACAAATTTGGACATCTTATGACTCTATATACACATTAGCACCTTGAAAAGCATGTTAGTATAATTAGGACGCCTTACAATTCCTAAGAACACCTTAAAACACCGTACGAAACCTTAAAAATTCATAATAAACCTAATGAAATCGTCGAAGTCCTTTGAAAATCGTACGACAACTCAAGACATGTTATGACTCTGTATGCGACATTAGCTACATAAAAAGCACGTTAGAATAATGTAGGACGCGTTACAACTCCTTAGAACACCTTACATCACTGTACGAAACTTTAAAACTCTATAATAAACCAAATGAATTCGTCCGAGTCCTTTGAACGTCATACGGAAACCTAACGCATCTTACGACTCTTTATCCCATATTAGCACCTTGAAAAGCATGTTAGTATAATGTATGACGCCTTACAATTCCTAACAACACGTTACAACACCGTACGAAACCGAAAAACTCCATAATAAACCTAATGAATTCGTCCTAGTCCTTTGAACGTCATACGGCAACTTAACGCATCGTACGACTTTTTATCCTATATTAGCACCTTGAAAAGCACGTTAGTATAATGTACGACGCCTTACAACTCCTAACAACTCCTTACAACACCCTACAAAACCTTAAAACTCTATACTAAACCTAATGAATTCGTCTGAGTCATTTGAACATCGTACGACAAATTTGGACATCTTATGACTCTATATACACATTAGCACCTTGAAAAGCATGTTAGTATAATTAGGACGCCTTACAATTCCTAAGAACACCTTAAAACACCGTACGAAACCTTAAAAATTCATAATAAACCTAATGAAATCGTCGAAGTCCTTTGAAAATCTTACGACAACTCAAGACATGTTAAGACTCTGTATGCAACATTAGCTACATAAAAAGCACGTTAGAATAATGTAGGACGCGTTACAACTCCTTAGAACACCTTACATCACTGTACGAAACTTTAAAACTCTATAATAAACCAAATGAATTCGTCCGAGTCCTTTGAACGTCATACGGAAACCTAACGCATCTTACGACTCTTTATCCCATATTAGCACCTTGAAAAGCATGTTAGTATAATGTATGACGCCTTACAATTCCTAACAACACGTTACAACACCGTACGAAACCGAAAAACTCCATAATAAACCTAATGAATTCGTCCTAGTCCTTTGAACGTCATACGGCAACTTTACGCATCGTACGACTTTTTATCCTATATTAGCACCTTGAAAAGCACGTTAGTATAATGTACGACGCCTTACAACTCCTAACAACTCCTTACAACACCCTACAAAACCTTAAAACTCCATACTAAACCTAATGAATTCGTCTAAGTCATTTGAACATCGTACGACAAATTTGGACATCTTATGACTCTATATACACATTAGCACCTTGAAAAGCATGTTAGTATAATTAGGACGCCTTACAATTCCTAAGAACACCTTAAAACACCGTACGAAATCTTAAAAATTCATAATAAACCTAATGAAATCGTCGAAGTCCTTTGAAAATCGTACGACAACTCAAGACATGTTAAGACTCTGTATGCGACATTAGCTACATAAAAAGCACGTTAGAATAATGTAGGACGCGTTACAACTCCTTAGAACACCTTACATCACTGTACGAAACTTTAAAACTCTATAATAAACCAAATGAATTCGTCCGAGTCCTTTGAACGTCATACGGAAACCTAACGCATCTTACGACTCTTTATCCCATATTAGCACCTTGAAAAGCATGTTAGTATAATGTATGACGCCTTACAATTCCTAACAACACGTTACAACACCGTACGAAACCGAAAAACTCCATAATAAACCTAATGAATTCGTCCTAGTCCTTTGAACGTCATACGGCAACTTTACGCATCGTACGACTTTTTATCCTATATTAGCACCTTGAAAAGCACGTTAGTATAATGTACGACGCCTTACAACTCCTAACAACTCCTTACAACACCCTACAAAACCTTAAAACTCCATACTAAACCTAATGAATTCGTCTGAGTCATTTGAACATCGTACGACAAATTTGGACATCTTATGACTCTATATACACATTAGCACCTTGAAAAGCATGTTAGTATAATTAGGACGCCTTACAATTCCTAAGAACACCTTAAAACACCGTACGAAACCTTAAAAATTCATAATAAACCTAATGAAATCGTCGAAGTCCTTTGAAAATCGTACGACAACTCAAGACATGTTAAGACTCTGTATGCGACATTAGCTACATAAAAAGCACGTTAGAATAATGTAGGACGCGTTACAACTCCTTAGAACACCTTACATCACTGTATGAATTCAACTTTAAAACTCTATAATAAACCAAATGAATTCGTCCGAGTCCTTTGAACGTCATACGGAAACCTAACGCATCTTACGACTCTTTATCCCATATTAGCACCTTGAAAAGCATGTTAGTATAATGTATGACGCCTTACAACTCCTAACAACACGTTACAACACCGTACGAAACCGAAAAACTACATAATAAACCTAATGAATTCGTCCTAGTCCTTTGAACATCATACGGCAACTTTACGCATCGTACGACTTTTTATCCTATATTAGCACCTTGAAAAGCACGTTAGTATAATGTACGACGCCTTACAACTCCTAACAACTCCTTACAACACCCTACAAAACCTTAAAACTCCATACTAAACCTAATGAATTCGTCTGAGTCATTTGAACATCGTACGACAAATTTGGACATCTTATGACTCTATATACACATTAGCACCTTGAAAAGCATGTTAGTATAATTAGGACGCCTTACAATTCCTAAGAACACCTTAAAACACCGTACGAAACCTTAAAAATTCATAATAAACCTAATGAAATCGTCGAAGTCCTTTGAAAATCGTACGACAACTCAAGACATGTTAAGACTCTGTATGCGACATTAGCTACATAAAAAGCACGTTAGAATAATGTAGGACGCGTTACAACTCCTTAGAACACCTTACATCACTGTACGAAACTTTAAAACTCTATAATAAACCAAATGAATTCGTCCGAGTCCTTTGAACGTCATACGGAAACCTAACGCATCTTACGACTCTTTATCCCATATTAGCACCTTGAAAAGCATGTTAGTATAATGTATGACGCCTTACAACTCCTAACAACACGTTACAACACCGTACGAAACCGAAAAACTCCATAATAAACCTAATGAATTCGTCCTAGTCCTTTGAACGTCATACGGCAACTTTACGCATCGTACCACTTTTTATCCTATATTAGCACCTTGAAAAGCACGTTAGTATAATGTACGACGCCTTACAACTCCTAACAACTCCTTACAACACCCTACAAAACCTTAAAACTCCATACTAAACCTAATGAATTCGTCTGAGTCATTTGAACATCGTACGACAAATTTGGACATCTTATGACTCTATATACACATTAGCACCTTGAAAAGCATGTTAGTATAATTAGGACGCCTTACAATTCCTAAGAACACCTTAAAACACCGTACGAAACCTTAAAAATTCATAATAAACCTAATGAAATCGTCGAAGTCCTTTGAAAATTGTACGACAACTCAAGACATGTTAAGACTCTCTATGCGACATTAGCTACATGAAAAGCACGTTAGAATAATGTAGGACGCGTTACAACTCCTAAGAACACCTTACATCACCGTACGAAACTTTAAAACTCTATAATAAACCAAATGAATTCGTCCGAGTCCTTTGAACGTCATACGGCAACCTAACGCATCTTACGACTCTTTATCCCATATTAGCACCTTGAAAAGCACGTTACTATAATGTATGACGCCTTACAACTCCTAACAACACGTTACAACACCGTAAAAACCTTAAAACTCCATAATAAACCTAATGAATTCGTCCGAGTCCTTTGAACGTCGTACAGCAAGTTAACGCATCTTACGACTCTTTATCCCGTATTAGCACCTTGAAAAGCACATTAGTATAATGTACGATGCCTTACAACTCCTAACAACAAGTTACAACACCGTACGAAACCTTAAAACTCCATAATAAACCTAATGAATTCGTCCTTGTCCTTTGAACGTCATACGACAACTTAACGCATCATACGACTTTTTATCCTATATTAGCACCTTGAAAAGCACGTTAGTATAATGTACGACGCCTTACAACTCCTAACAACACCTTACTACACCATACGAAACCTTAAAACTCCATAATAAACCTAATGAATTCGTCTGAGTCCTTTGAACATCGTACGACAACTTAGGACATCTTATGACTCTATATGCACATTAGCACCTTGAAAAGCATGTTAGTATAATTAGGACGCCTTACAATTCCTAAGAACACCATAAAACACCGTACGAAACCTTAAAAATTCATAATAAACCTAATGAAATCGTCGAAGTCCTTTGAAAATCGTACGACAACTCAAGACATGTTAAGACTCTGTATGCGACATTAGCTACATAAAAAGCACGTTAGAATAATGTAGGACGCGTTACAACTCCTTAGAACACCTTACATCACTGTACGAAACTTTAAAACTCTATAATAAACCACATGAATTCGTCCGAGTCCTTTGAACGTCATACGGAAACCTAACGCATCTTACGACTCTTTATCCCATATTAGCACCTTGAAAAGCATGTTAGTATAATGTATGACGCCTTACAACTCCTAACAACACGTTACAACACCGTACGAAACCTAAAAACTCCATAATAAACCTAATGAATTCGTCCTAGTCCTTTGAACGTCATACGGCAACTTAACTCATCGTACGACTTTTTATCCTATATTAGCACCTTGAAAAGCACGTTAGTATAATGTACGACGCCTTACAACTCCTAACAACTCCTTACAACACCCTACAAAACCTTAAAACTCCATACTAAACCTAATGAATTCGTCTGAGTCCTTTGAACATCGTACGACAACTTAGGACATCTTATGACTCTATATGCACATTAGCACCTTGAAAAGCATGTTAGTATAATTAGGACGCCTTACAATTCCTAAGAACACCATAAAACACCGTACGAAACCTTAAAAATTCATAATAAACCTAATGAAATCGTCGAAGTCCTTTGAAAATCGTATGACAACTCAAGACATGTTAAGACTCTGTATGCGACATTAGCTACATAAAAAAGCACGTTTGAATAATGTAGGACGCGTTACAACTCCTAAGAACACCTTACATCACCGTACGAAACTTTAAAACTCTATAATAAACCAAATGAATTCGTCCGAGTCCTTTGAACGTCATACGGCAACCTAACGCATCTTACGACTCTTTATCCCATATTAGCACCTTGAAAAGCACGTTACTATAATGTATGACGCCTTACAACTCCTAACAACACGTTAAAACACCGTAAAAACCTTAAAACTCCATAATAAACCTAATGAATTCGTCCGAGTCCTTTGAATGTCGTACAGCAAGTTAACGCATCTTACGACTCTTTATCCCGTATTAGCACCTTGAAAAGCACATTAGTATAATGTATGATGCCTTACAACTCCTAACAACAAGTTACAACACCGTACGAAACCTTAAAACTCCATAATAAACCTAATGAATTCGTCTTAGTCCTTTGAACGTCATACGGCAACTTAACGCATCATACGACTTTTTATCCTATATTAGCACCTTGAAAAGCACGTTAGTATAATGTACGACGCCTTACAACTCCTAACAACACCTTACTACACCGTACGAAACCTTAAAACTCCATAATAAACCTAATGAATTTGTCTGAGTCCTTTGAACATCGTACGACAACTTAGGACATCTTATGACTCTATATGCACATTAGCACCTTGAAAAGCATGTTAGTATAATTAGGACGCCTTACAATTCCTAAGAACACCATAAAACACCGTACGAATGTTGGGTTTTAACAAGTTATCAAAGTGTATATAAATCATATTTATATAAAAACGCAGCGGATGAATTATTTAAACTTGTTTGTTACCATATTAAAATCTTTTAATATCAAAACCCAAAACCCGGATCCAAAAACAATATGCATACAATCAAAAGTAAAACCAACAACATGTGAAGATGTTTATACCTTTCAAGAAGAAAATGAAGGAGGATGTGTTGGTTTGAATGGCTAATCTCCAAAGTAGAAGATCCTCAAGCTTGTATACCCTCAAGCCTCCAACAAACACCACTTTTGCTAGGATTTGAACACTTGAAAGTCTCCCCTTTCTTGCCTTTTTTTTTCTTTGGCCGAAACTTATGGAGAAGAAAAGAAGAAGGATTTTGGTTTTGCACTTGTGTGTTATGTTGTATCTAGAGAAAGATTATATGATGTTTTTTAAAGACAAGAAGGATAGAGTGTAAGACACTCATCACACTTGCATGTCCTTGATAGAAACAAAAACAAAAAGAGGGCAAGGTGCACAAGGGGGCGGCCCAAGTGGGTCCCACCTATATATATATATATATATTTTTTTTTTGTCTTTCTCTCTTTACTTATTTACAACAAGGTGTAGCAAAGTATATCTCCTAAATGTTATTTAAACAACTTAAACAACATTGTAGAAGATTCTTTCTCTCATAACATAAATCATCCATATAATTTATTTTAACACAAGTGCAAATATCTAGAAACCCAATTTCTAAATATTCTAAGTGTTGATATTTATTTTAGATCATGTCATAAAATAAATACCCCGGTGTTTGTCTAGCTTGTCATTGGGTATGACCCGACTTGGATCATAACGTACTAGCCACATCAATTATAATATGTGTCTTGGGCAGACTAATTCTAACAATCTCCCACTTGCACAAGAAACATAGGACATTGATGCAAGTAGTAAATACCGCCTAACAACGGTTTACTACCCCTAACACGTATGACGAAGTGCCATTCAATAACATAATCCCCTTCAAGTTCCTTACTTGAAATGATTTAGGTGAATTAATCATTTATCCTTTTGTCACAGATGTCATGTCAAATCCAGAGACACAGAGTGATCATTCTCTGTTGATTTAACTTTGCAGGCCTTAGACATCTTACTCTCAACGAATAAGAGGGACAAATTCCATTTGATTTCATACGTCTCTCACAATCACCTTGCATTATACTTGAGATTAGCCTTATGTACTGTCATGTTTCAGAGCAGCGAAGAACTAAGTCAAAGTATAATACTTGGTGAATATCAAGACCCAATATGCATCTCAGGTCAGAGGATACTATGATATTCGCCTTTACTCAAATTTACTTATGATCAATCACAAAGATTCCATGTTGTAACATTTGAGGGTGGGTCAGTCCAATATTTATATCCCATAAATATTTATGAACCTTGGTAGCAAACCCTTGCTTTATATATCCATCCCTTATGAATGTTTACCAAACCAAGTTCATAATAGTCTTACATTCATATTTGTTCCCACAAATATGATCGACTACGGACATTTAGAATAATTAATTTATTCATGGATTTAAACATGCTAAAATGGAACATAACTCAAAATGTCATAATCATAAACCATAATCATATGAATGAGTCATAATAATAATTGTTCCGATATCCAAATACAAAATAGATCAAATCCAGTCACTAGAATATCGAAGTCCTAAGGCACAAGTATGAGTCTCATGTTTTGGCCTTTCAAGGAGCTTCGTGAGTGGATCCGCAATGTTTTGATCAGTGTGAACTTTGCGAATACATATCTTTCCCTTTTCAACTTCATCCCTTATGTAGTTGAATCTCCGCTCAATATGCCTCGTCTTTTGATGTGCACGAGGTTCCTTGATTTGAGCAATCGCACCTTCGTTGTCACAAAAGATTTCTATGGGGTCCTGAATGGTACGGACTACCCCTAGATCAGCAATGAACTTCTTTATCCATGCAGCTTCTTGAGCTGCTATTGAGGCGGCGATGTATTCCGATTCCGTGGTGGATAATGCCACCACATCTTGTTTTGAGCTCTTCCACGAGATGGCTCCACCATTCAAAACGAAAACATATCCCGATTGTGATCGAGAATCATCTCGATCGGTTTGGAAACTCGCATCCGTGTAACCTTTTACAACGAGCTCATCCTCACCAGAACCATATATCAAAAACATATCCTTAGTGCGTCTAAGGTATTTCAATATATTCTTGACAGCCATCCAATGACCATCACCAGGGTTCTGTTGGTATCTACTTGTCATGCTCAAGGCGCATGACACGTCCGGTCTAGTGCATATCATTGCATACATGATGGATCCTATAGCTGACGCATATGGGACTCCTTTCATTCTATCTTGCTCATCCTTTGAGCTTGGACATTGAGATGTATTCAATATCGTTCCTCTTGGAATAGGTACCAAACCTTTCTTAGAGTTTTCCATCTTGAACCTTTTCAAGATCTTATCAATGTATGCACTTTGATTTAAACCTATCAACCGTCTTGATCTATCTCTATAGATCTTTATTCCCAGAATATAGGCGGCTTCACCAAGATCTTTAATGGAAAAACAACTCCCAAGCCAGGCTTTAACACCTTCCATGGTTGGAATGTCATTTCCAAATAGTAGTATGTCATCGACATACAATACTAAGAAAATGATGATGCTCCCACTAGCTTTCTTATATACACAAGCTTCATCAGCATTTTTGATGAATCCAAATTTCTTGACTTCGTCATCAAAACGGCGATTCCAACTTCTAGATGCTTGTTTCAATCCGTAGATTGATTTCTTCAACTTGCATACCTTGTTAGGATGTTGTGGATCGACAAAACCTTCAGGCTGAACCATATAGACATCCTCTTCAAGATGTCCATTTAGAAAGGCGGTTTTGACGTCCATTTGCCAAATCTCATAATCATAGTGTGCAGCTATGGCAAACAATATCCTAATCGACTTTAGCATTGCAACAGGCGAGAAGGTCTCATCATAATCAACCCCTTGAGTTTGAGTGAAACCTTTTGCTACAAGTCGAGCCTTATAAGTATCCAAGTTTCCATGCATATCTGTTTTCTTCTTGAAAACCCACTTACTTCCAACTAGTTTGGAGTTAGGTGGTTGTACAACCAAATCCCATACTTGGTTGTCATGCATGGATTGCATCTCTACGTTCATGGCTTCAAGCCATTTGTCACAATCAGATCGTGACATTGCATCATGGTAAGTGATAGGTTCATCGGAGTCTACCACATAGCATCCATCCATGAAAAACCCATATCTTTCGGGTGGATGACTAATTCTACCAGATCTGCGAACGTTTTGTGTGTCTTGATCAACCACTTGATCGTCTTCAACAACCTCTTGTTGATTGCTAGTGTCAACCAAGCGTGTATCGATTTGTGGTTCTAGATCCTCCTCGAGTTCCACGGCTCTTGTAGTTTCTTCCATAAGAAACTTAGTTTCCAAGAACTCGGCCTTCAGAGCAATAAAGACCTTTTGCTCGTCTGGGTTGTAGAAATGATATCCCATAGAATCTTTGGGATATCCTACAAAGATACACTTAGTGGATCGGCTGTCTAATTTGTTTTGGTTGTTCTGCTTAACATAAGCTTCACAACCCCATACCTTTAAATAGTTTAATGATGGAACCCTTCCATGCCATATTTCAAAAGGTATCTTGTCCACTTTCTTGGTTGGGACCATATTCAGAATACGGGCTGCGGAAAGTAACGCAAAACCCCAAAATGATAAAGGTAATGTGCTTCTAGCCATCATAGATCGAACCATATCTAGTAGAGTTCGATTCCTCCTCTCAGATACACCGTTATGTTGCGGTGTTCCGGGTGGAGTAAGTTGTGAGATAATCCCACAACTACTAAGATGATCTAGAAACTTATCATTAAGGTATTCACCTCCTCTATCGGACTGAAGCACTTTGATTGTTTTGTTGAGTTGATTTTGTACTTCATTTTGGAAGACTTTGAACACTTCAAAGGCTTCATCCTTGTGCTTTAAGAGAAACACATACCCATAGCGACTATAATCGTCGGTAAAGGTAATGAAGTATCTTTCACCATTCCTTGTCATTGTCTTAAAAGGACCACATACATCCGTATGTATGATACCTAATAAATCTTTCGCCCTTTCATTAGTTCCACTAAAGGGCTTCTTGGTCATCTTTCCCAATAAACAAGATTCACATTTGTCAAATGAATCATCACTTGATTTCAAAAGACCATTCTTTTGAAGTGTATTAATGCGCCCTTTGCTTATGTGACCAAGTCGACAATGCCAAATGAAAGTTTTACTCAAATCTAATTTGAGTTTCTTGGTATATGATTGGTACAACATATTATCAAAGGATGTGTTATCATGAACCAATTCATAAATGCCATTATAAGGTAAAGCTTTAAAATAAAAGATACCATTCAAAGATACATCAATAGCATTGTCCACAAACTTAAAATCATAACCAAATTGTCTTAATAATGAAACGGAGATGATGTTCCTAGTTAAACTAGGAGCATACAAAATATCATACAAAATAACTTCCAAACCACTTGGAAGTTTCAAAACAAAATCTCCTTTTGCTTCAACTTGAACTTGAGCTCCATTGCCCATGTAGAGACTAATGTCTCCCTTCTTCAAGTTCTTACTTCTTTTGAACCCCTGCAATAAATTGCAAATATGAGTTCCACATCCGGTATCTAATACCCATGTGTTATGAGAAGTAATATTAAGATCAATATGGATCATGAAGGTTGTACCTGATGCTTGTCCGGCATCCCTCTTTTCTTTCAACTCTTTGAGATAGGTTGGACAATTTCTTAACCAATGTCCTACCTCACCACAATGAAAACATGGATCACTCTTTTGCTTCTTCTCTTTTTGTTTAAATGGTTCCGCTTTTGCCTTTCCCTTCCATTTGCCTTTCACATTGACGTGCCCCTTGCCCTTAGCAACCTTTGCTTTAGGTTCCGGGTGATGCCTCTTCTTACTTCCGCCTTCATTAATTTGGAGAACCGGTAAAACCTTCTTACCCATTCCCGCTTCGGCCGTTTTGAGCATTCCGTGAAGCTCGGGAATGCTCTTGTCCCATCCATTCATATTATAATTTAAGACGAAAGTCTCAAATTTCTTGGTTAGGCCATTTAGGATCAAATCCGTGGCCAACTCTTTTGAGACGGGACAATTTAGCCGTTCAAGGCGAGTAATGTGACTTTGCATCTTAAGCACGTAAGATGATACGGATTGGGTTTCTTCCATGTGACATGCATGAAGCGCTCGAACCGTCTCGAAGCGTTCCACCCTAGCCTTTTGAAGGAACATTTCCTTAAGTTGGGTAATCATGTCATATGCTCCATGATGCTCAAAGTCCTTTTGAAGTTCGGGAATCATGGTTCCCAACATGAGGCAAGAAACTTGCACCGAATCTTCGGTGTGTTTTATCCAATCCGCATAGGCATCAACATCATCAATGTTGGGTTCATCGGGAATAGGATCATCCAACACATACGATTTCTTTTCTTGCTTGAGAACAATTCTCAAGTTTCGGAACCAATCCATGAAATTGTTGTAGTTGAGACGATCCTTTTCAAGAAGGGTTCTTAGTGATAGGTTATGGACGGGTGGGATAATTGCGTTAGGTGGGTTCTTGATTCCGGCCATCTATTTATATAAAACAAGTTCAATTTTAGTATTTATGGATATCATTAGTCTATTTTAATCATTAATACCCTTTTGTGTTTTTAAAAACAATTAATAATTAAATCTAGAATCCAACGTTTCATTCATATAGTAGTTAGGTGACCTTTATCCTACTATTGAATTAACAAGGTAGTCAATGTTTGACGATTACAACCCTTTGTAACTTCTAGTTTTATGGGATCATTTAAACTTCATAAGTTTAGTTGGCATGTTTAATCCCATCAACACCATTGAACACCATGCTTCGGTGACCCTATTCACATGGTTTCCAATTTCAAGTCGTCCTACTTATACATACATGTGAGTTTTACACATACAAGTGGTTAGGTGACCTTTATCCCACAAATATTTGTAAAACCACCTCAAACACGCAAGTTTCCTAAATGTGGTGTTAGACTTGTTCCAAAAATTCAAAAGGGATTTTTGTTTGTTTTCTAAATTCTAGATGGGAAAACAAAGTGTGTACCTTTCATTTGCATGCATTCAAATGTATGGAACTTAGTTGAAAACCAAATTTCAAAATTCCTTTTAACAAACCCATTTTATTATGAAATCATTAACCTTTTAATAAAATTAATTTTATTACTTAATGATTTCTAAGGAATCAAAATGATGCAAGTTTTGTTGGTTATAGTGTTTAGTTATCAATATCCTAATATCATAACAAACAATATCATAATAACCAAACATGCATAAATCATATATGAGTCCATAACCATAGCCAACTAATTTTAGCTACACTTGCTAACCGAAACAAGTGTGCCAAATAGGTCTTTCTTAAGGGACAACATGACACAAGGCATGAAATGATGAACTCCCACTTGATCCCGCATCCGAATGCTTCAAGTATCCATCTTTTGTGTTGTATTTCTTCATTTATTTGGGCTTCCTTTTGGGCCTTCAAATCAGCCCATTTGGGCTTACAAATCTTGAGTTTGGGTCATTGGGTTAGAATCCCATATTGGGCTATAAGGCCCTTTAAGGCCCAAAGCCAAAATCAAGTCCATTTGCATCTTCCAATTACAAAATATATCCTAATACATTTTTCTAGTAATGGAATTACACCTAATCTATTTATTATTACAAATCAATGAAATAAATAAATAAATTACAAACCCAAATAAAATATTAACAAATATTACAACCATATTGAATATTTTAAACCACAACACAAAATCATACATGCACAAGGTCTATGGCTAGGTTATGAACTACTCAAAAACATATCCAAATATGTAATAACATAAGTTTAAACTGGTTCCCTTTGAACCCTTGAAATTTTCGGCCTAAAATATATAAAACCGAAAATTTCAGGTTTTGTCCAAACAAAGCAACTAACCATTTTAATGACTTTAAACTTTCAAGATAATCATATGCATGTAAGTATTATCTTGAAAATCCAAGGGAACCCATTTGCCTAAAAGTTTCGGCCTAGAGGTGAAACACACCAAGAAAACCGAAATTTTTAGATCTTATGATGTATGCACTCGT
Source organism: Tagetes erecta (assembly GCA_030867185.1). Lineage (NCBI taxonomy): Eukaryota > Viridiplantae > Streptophyta > Magnoliopsida > Asterales > Asteraceae > Tagetes > Tagetes erecta. Next base: position 28,455,688 of record CM061493.1, on the reverse strand, counting down.
TTAAGCGGCTCTTGATGCCATTGTTGGGTTTTAACAAGTTATCAAAGTGTATATAAATCATATTTATATAAAAACGCAGCGGATGAATTATTTAAACTTGTTTGTTACCATATTAAAATCTTTTAATATCAAAACCCAAAACCCGGATCCAAAAACAATATGCATACAATCAAAAGTAAAACCAACAACATGTGAAGATGTTTATACCTTTCAAGAAGAAAATGAAGGAGGATGTGTTGGTTTGAATGGCTAATCTCCAAAGTAGAAGATCCTCAAGCTTGTATACCCTCAAGCCTCCAACAAACACCACTTTTGCTAGGATTTGAACACTTGAAAGTCTCCCCTTTCTTGCCTTTTTTTTTCTTTGGCCGAAACTTATGGAGAAGAAAAGAAGAAGGATTTTGGTTTTGCACTTGTGTGTTATGTTGTATCTAGAGAAAGATTATATGATGTCTTTTAAAGACAAGAAGGATAGAGTGTAAGACACTCATCACACTTGCATGTCCTTGATAGAAACAAAAACAAAAAGAGGGCAAGGTGCACAAGGGGGCGGCCCAAGTGGGTCCCACCTATATATATATATATATATATATATATATATATATATATTTTTTGTCTTTCTCTCTTTACTTATTTACAACAAGGTGTAGCAAAGTATATCTCCTAAATGTTATTTAAACAACTTAAACAATATTGTAGAAGATTCTTTCTCTCATAACTTAAATCATCCATACTTAAACAAGTGTTGATATTTATTTTAGATCATGTCATAAAATAAATACCCCGGTGTTTGTCTAGCTTGTCATTGGGTATGACCCGACTTGGATCATAACGTACTAGCCACATCAATTATAATATGTGTCTTGGGCAGACTAATTCTAACAACGAAACCTTAAAAATTCATAATAAACCTAATGAAATCGTCGAAGTCCTTTGAAAATCGTACGACAACTCAAGACATGTTAAGACTCTGTATGCGACATTAGCTACATAAAAAGCACGTTAGAATAATGTAGGACGCGTTACAACTCCTTAGAACACCTTACATCACTGTACGAAACTTTAAAACTCTATAATAAACCAAATGAATTCATCCGAGTCCTTTGAACGTTATACGGAAACCTAACGCATCTTACGACTCTTTATCCCATATTAGCACCTTGAAAAGCATGTTAGTATAATGTATGACGCCTTACAACTCCTAACAACACGTTACAACAACGTACGAAACCTAAAAACTCCATAATAAACCTAATGAATTCGTCCTAGTCCTTTGAACGTCATACGGCAACTTTACGCATCGTACGACTTTTTATCCTATATTAGCACCTTGAAAAGCACGTTAGTATAATGTACGACGCCTTACAACTCCTAACAACTCCTTACAACACCCTACAAAACCTTAAAACTCCATACTAAACCTAATGAATTCGTCTGAGTCATTTGAACATCGTACGACAAATTTGGACATCTTATGACTCTATATACACATTAGCACCTTGAAAAGCATGTTAGTATAATTAGGACGCCTTACAATTCCTAAGAACACCTTAAAACACCGTACGAAACCTTAAAAATTCATAATAAACCTAATGAAATCGTCGAAGTCCTTTGAAAATTGTACGACAACTCAAGACATGTTAAGACTCTCTATGCGACATTAGCTACATGAAAAGCACGTTAGAATAATGTAGGACGCGTTACAACTCCTAAGAACACCTTACATCACCGTACGAAACTTTAAAACTCTATAATAAACCAAATGAATTCGTCCGAGTCCTTTGAACGTCATACGGCAACCTAACGCATCTTACGACTCTTTATCCCATATTAGCACCTTGAAAAGCACGTTACTATAATGTATGACGCCTTACAACTCCTAACAACACGTTACAACACCGTACGAAACCTAAAAACTCCATAATAAACCTAATGAATTCGTCCTAGTCCTTTGAACGTCATACGGCAACTTTACGCATCGTACGACTTTTTATCCTATATTAGCACCTTGAAAAGCACGTTAGTATAATGTACGACGCCTTACAACTCCTAACAACACCTTACTACACCGTACGAAACCTTAAAACTCCATAATAAACCTAATGAATTCGTCTGAGTCCTTTGAACATCGTACGACAACTTAGGACATCTTATGACTCTATATGCACATTAGCACCTTGAAAAGCATGTTAGTATAATTAGGACGCCTTACAATTCCTAAGAACACCATAAAACACCGTACGAAACCTTAAAAATTCATAATAAACCTAATGAAATCGTCGAAGTCCTTTGAAAATCGTACGACAACTCAAGACATGTTAAGACTCTGTATGCGACATTAGCTACATAAAAAGCACGTTAGAATAATGTAGGACGCGTTACAACTCCTTAGAACACCTTACATCACTGTACGAAACTTTAAAACTCTATAATAAACCACATGAATTCGTCCGAGTCCTTTGAACGTCATACGGAAACCTAACGCATCTTACGACTCTTTATCCCATATTAGCACCTTGAAAAGCATGTTAGTATAATGTATGACGCCTTACAACTCCTAACAACACGTTACAACACCGTACGAAACCTAAAAACTCCATAATAAACCTAATGAATTCGTCCTAGTCCTTTGAACGTCATACGGCAACTTAACTCATCGTACGACTTTTTATCCTATATTAGCACCTTGAAAAGCACGTTAGTATAATGTACGACGCCTTACAACTCCTAACAACTCCTTACAACACCCTACAAATCCTTAAAACTCCATACTAAACCTAATGAATTCGTCTGAGTCCTTTGAACATCGTACGACAACTTAGGACATCTTATGACTCTATATACACATTAGCACCTTGAAAAGCATGTTAGTATAATTAGGACGCCTTACAATTCCTAAGAACACCTTAAAACACCGTACGAAACCTTAAAAATTCATAATAAACCTAATGAAATCGTCGAAGTCCTTTGAAAATTGTACGACAACTCAAGACATGTTAAGACTCTCTATGCGACATTAGCTACATGAAAAGCACGTTAGAATAATGTAGGACGCGTTACAACTCCTAAGAACACCTTACATCACCGTACGAAACTTTAAAACTCTATAATAAACCAAATGAATTCGTCCGAGTCCTTTGAACGTCATACGGCAACCTAACGCATCTTACGACTCTTTATCCCATATTAGCACCTTGAAAATCACGTTACTATAATGTATGACGCCTTACAACTCCTAACAACACGTTACAACACCGTAAAAACCTTAAAACTCCATAATAAACCTAATGAATTCGTCCGAGTCCTTTGAACGTCGTACAGCAAGTTAACGCATCTTACGACTCTTTATCCCGTATTAGCACCTTAAAAAGCACATTAGTATAATGTATGACGCCTTACAACTCCTAACAACAAGTTACAACACCGTACGAAACCTTAAAACTCCATAATAAACCTAATGAATTCTTCCTAGTCCTTTGAACGTCATACGGCAAATTAACGCATCATACGACTTTTTATCCTATATTAGCACCTTGAAAAGCACGTTAGTATAATGTACGACGCCTTACAACTCCTAACAACACCTTACTACACCGTACGAAACCTTAAAACTCCATAATAAACCTAATGAATTCGTCTGAGTCCTTTGAACATCGTACGACAACTTAGGACATCTTATGACTCTATATGCACATTAGCACCTTGAAAAGCATGTTAGTATAATTAGGACGCCTTACAATTCCTAAGAACACCTTAAAACACCGTACGAAACCTTAAAAATTCATAATAAACCTAATGAAATCGTCGAAGTCCTTTGAAAATCGTACGACAACTCAAGACATGTTAAGACTCTGTATGCGACATTAGCTACATGAAAAGCTCGTTAGAATAATGTAGGACGCGTTACAACTCCTTAGAACACCTTACATCACTGTACGAAACTTTAAAACTCTATAATAAACCAAATGAATTCGTCCGAGTCCTTTGAACGTCATACGGCAACCTAACGCATCTTACGACTCTTTATCCCATATTAGCACCTTGAAAAGCATGTTAGTATAATGTATGACGCCTTACAACTCCTAACAACACGTTACAACACCGTACGAAACCTAAAAACTCCATAAGAAACCTAATGAATTCGTCCTAGTCCTATGAACGTCATACGGCAACTTAACGCATCGTACGACTTTTTATCCTATATTAGCACCTTGAAAAGCACGTTAGTATAATGTACGACGCCTTACAACTCCTAACAACACCTTACTACACCGTACGAAACCTTAAAACTCCATAATAAACCTAATGAATTTGTCTGAGTCCTTTTAACATCGTACGACAACTTAGGACATCTTATGACTCTATATGCACATTAGCACCTTGAAAAGCATGTTAGTATAATTAGGACGCCTTACAATTCCTAAGAACACCTTAAAACACCGTACGAAACCTTAAAAATTCATAATAAACCTAATGAAATCGTCGAAGTCCTTTGAAATTAGTACGACAACTCAAGACATGTTAAGACTCTGTATGCGACATTAGCTTCATGAAAAGCACGTTAGAATAATGTAGGACGCGTTACAACTCCTAAGAACACCTTACATAACCGTACGAAACTTTAAAACTCTATAATAAGCCAAATGAATTCGTCCGAGTCCTTTGAACGTCATACGGCAACCTAACGCATCTTACGACTCTTTTTCCCATATTAGCACCTTGAAAACCACGTTAGAATAATGTAGGACGTGTTACAACTCCTTAGAACACCTTACATCACTGTACGAATCTTTAAAACTCTATAATAAACCAAATGAATTCGTCCGAGTCCTTTGAATGTCATACGGCAACCTAACGCATCTTACGACTCTTTATCCCATATTAGCACCTTGAAAAGCATGTTAGTATAATGTATGACTCCTTACAACTCCTAACAACACGTTACAACACCGTACGAAACCTAAAACTCCATAATAAACCTAATGAATTCGTCCTAGTCCTTTGAACGTCATACGGCAACTTAACGCATCGTACGCCTTTTTATCCTATATTAGCACATTGAAAAGCACGTTAGTATAATGTACGACGCCTTACAACTCCTACCAACTCCTTACAACACCCTACAAAACCTTAAAACTCCATACTAAACCTAATGAATTCGTCTGAGTACTTTGAACATCGTACGACAACTTAGGACATCTTATGACTCTATATGCACATTAGCACCTTGAAAAGCATGTTAGTATAATTAGGACGCCTTACAATTCCTAAGAACACCTTAAAACACCGTACGAAACCTTAAAAATTCATAATAAACCTAATGAAATCGTCGAAGTCCTTTGAAAATCGTACGACAACTCAAGACATGTTAAGACTCTGTATGCGACCTTAGCTACATGAAAAGCACGCTAGAATAATGTAGGACGCGTTACAACTCCTTAGAACACCTTACATCACTGTACGAAACTTTAAAACTCTATAATAAACCAAATGAATTCGTCCGAGTCCTTTGAACGTCATACGGCAACCTAACGCATCTTACGACTCTTTATCCCATATTAGCACCTTGAAAAGCATGTTAGTATAATGTATGACGCCTTACAACTCCTAACAACACGTTACAACACCGTACGAAACCTAAAACTCCATAATAAACCTAATGAATTCGTCCTAGTCCTTTGAACGTCATACGGCAACTTAACGCATCGTACGCCTTTTTATCCTATATTAGCACCTTGAAAAGCACGTTAGTATAATGTACGACGCCTTACAACTCCTACCAACTCCTTACAACACCCTACAAAACCTTAAAACTCCATACTAAACCTAATGAATTCGTCTGAGTCCTTTGAACATCGTACGACAACTTAGGACATCTTATGACTCTATATGCACATTAGCACCTTGAAAAGCATGTTTGTATAATTAGATCGCCTTACAATTCCTATGAACACCTTAAAACACCGTACTAAACCTTAAAAATTCATAATAAACCTAATGAAATCGTCGAAGTCCTTTGAAAATCGTACGACAACTCAAGACATGTTAAGACTCTGTATGCGACATTAGCTACATGAAAAGCACGTTAGAATAATGTAAGACGCGTTACAACTCCTTAGAACACCTTACATCACTGTACGAAACTTTAAAACTCTATAATAAACCAAATGAATTCGTCCGAGTCCTTTGAACGTCATACGGCAACCTAACGCATCTTACGACTCTTTATCCCATATTAGCACCTTGAAAAGCATGTTAGTATAATGTATGACGCCTTACAACTCCTAACAACACGTTACAACACCGTACGAAACCTAAAACTCCATAATAAACCTAATGAATTCGTCCTAGTCCTTTGAACGTCAAACGGCAACTTAACGCATCGTACGCCTTTTTATCCTATATTAGCACCTTGAAAAGCACGTTAGTATAATGTACGACGCCTTACAACTCCTACCAACTCCTTACAACACCCTACAAAACCTTAAAACTCCATACTAAACCTGGTGAATTCGTCTGAGTCCTTTGAACATCGTACGAAAACTTAGGACATCTTATGACTCTATATGCACATTAGCACCTTGAAAAGCATGTAACTATAATTAGGACGCCTTACAATTCCTAAGAACACCTTAAAACACCGTACGAAACCTTAAAAATTCATAATAAAACTAATGAAATTGTCGAAGTCCTTTGAAAATCGTACGATAACTCAAGACATGTTAAGACTCTGTATGCGACTATAGCTACATGAAAAGCACGTTAGAATAATGTAGGACGCGTTACAACTCCTAAGAACACCTTACATCACCGTACGAAACTTTAAAACTCTATAATAAACCAAATGAATTCGTCCGAGTCCTTTGAACGTCATACGGCAACCTAACGCATCTTACGACTCTTTATCCCATATTAGCACCTTGAAAAGCACGTTACTATAATGTATGACGCCTTACAACTCCTAACAACACGTTACAACACCGTACGAAACCTAAAACTCCATAATAAACCTAATGAATTCGTCCTAGTCCTTTGAACGTCATACGGCAACTTAACGCATCGTACGCCTTTTTATCCTATATTAGCACCTTGAAAAGCACGTTAGTATAATGTACGACGCCTTACAACTCCTACCAACTCCTTACAACACCCTACAAAACCTTAAAACTCCATACTAAACCTAGTGAATTCGTCTGAGTCCTTTGAACATCGTACGAAAACTTAGGACATCTTATGACTCTATATGCACATTAGCACCTTGAAAAGCATGTAAGTATAATTAGGACGCCTTACAATTCCTAAGAACACATTAAAACACCGTACGAAACCTTAAAAATTCATAATAAAACTAATGAAATCGTCGAAGTCCTTTGAAAATCGTACGACAACTCAAGACATGTTAAGACTCTGTATGCGACATTAGCTACATGAAAAGCACGTTAGAATAATGTAGGACGCGTTACAACTCCTAAGAACACGTTACATCACCGTACGAAACTTTAAAACTCTATAATAAACCAAATGAATTCGTCCGAGTCCTTTGAACGTCATACGGCAACCTAACGCATCTTACGACTCTAGCTTTATCCCATATTAGCACCTTGAAAAGCACGTTACTATAATGTATGACGCCTTACAACTCCTAACAACACGTTACAACACCGTACAAAACCTTAAAACTCCATAATAAACCTAATGAATTCGTCCGAGTCCTTTGAACGTCATACAGCAAGTTAACGCATCTTACGACTCTTTATCCCGTATTAGCACCTTGAAAAGCACATTAGTATAATGTATGACGCCTTACAACTCCTAACAACAAGTTACAACACCGTACGAAACCTTAAAACTCCATAATAAACCTAATGAATTCGTCCTAGTCCTTTGAACGTCATACGGCAACTTAACGCATCGTACGACTTTTTATCCTATATTAGCACCTTGAAAAGCACGTTAGTATAATGTACGACGCCTTACAACTCCTAACAACATCTTACTACACCGTACGAAACCTTAAAACTCCATAATAAACCTAATGAATTCGTCCGAGTCCTTTGAACATCGTACGACAACTTAGGACATCTTATGACTCTATATGCACATTAGCACCTTGAAAAGAATTGTTAGTATAATTAGAACGCCTTACAATTCCTAAGAACACCTTAAAACACCGTACGAAACCTTAAAAATTCATAATAAACCTAATGAAATCGTCGAAGTCCTTTGAAAATCGTACGACAACTCAAGACATGTTAAGACTCTGTATGCGACATTAGCTACATGAAAAGCACGTTAGAATAATGTAGGACGCGTTACAACTCCTAAGAACACCTTACATCACCGTACGAAACTTTAAAACTCTATAATAAACCAAATGAATTCGTCCGAGTCCTTTGAACGTCATACGGCAACCTAACGCATCTTACGACTCTTTATCCCATATTAGCACCTTGAAAAGCACGTTACTATAATGTATGACGCCTTACAACTCCTAACAACACGTTACAACACCGTACAAAACCTTAAAACTCCATAATAAACCTAATGAATTCGTCCGAGTCCTTTGAACGTCATACAGCAAGTTAACGCATCTTACGACTCTTTATCCCGTATTAGCACCTTGAAAAGCACATTAGTATAATGTATGACGCCTTACAACTCCTAACAACAAGTTACAACACCGTACGAAACCTTAAAACTCCATAATAAACCTAATGAATTCGTCCTAGTCCTTTGAACGTCATACGGCAACTTAACGCATCGTACGACTTTTTATCCTATATTAGCACCTTGAAAAGCACAATAGTATAATGTACGACGCCTTACAACTCCTAACAACACCTTACTACACCGTACGAAACCTTAAAACTCCATAATAAACCTAATGAATTCGTCCGAGTCCTTTGAACATCGTACGACAACTTAGGACATCTTATGACTCTATATGCACATTAGCACCTTGAAAAGAATTGTTAGTATAATTAGAACGCCTTACAATTCCTAAGAACACCTTAAAACACCGTACGAAACCTTAAAAATTCATAATAAAACTAATGAAATCGTCGAAGTCCTTTGAAAATCGTACGACAACTCAAGACATGTTAAGACTCTGTATGCGACATTAGCTACATGAAAAGCACGTTAGAATAATGTAGGATGCGTTACAACTCCTAAGAACACGTTACATCACCGTACGAAACTTTAAAACTCTATAATAAACCAAATGAATTCTTCCGAGTCCTTTGAACGTCATACGGCAACCTAACGCATCTTACGACTCTTTATCCCATATTAGCACCTTGAAAAGCACGTTACTATGATGTATGACGCCTTACAACTCCTAACAACACGTTACAACACCGTACAAAACCTTAAAACTCCATAATAAACCTAATGAATTCGTCCGAGTCCTTTGAACGTCATACAGCAAGTTAACGCATCTTACGACTCTTTATCCCGTATTAGCACCTTGAAAAGCACATTAGTATAATGTATGACGCCTTACAACTCCTAACAACAAGTTACAACACCGTACGAAACCTTAAAACTCCATAATAAACCTAATGAATTCGTCCTAGTCCTTTGAACGTCATACGGCAACTTAACGCATCGTACGACTTTTTATCCTATATTAGCACCTTGAAAAGCACGTTAGTATAATGTACGACGCCTTACAACTCCTAACAACATCTTACTACACCGTACGAAACCTTAAAACTCCATAATAAACCTAATGAATTCGTCCGAGTCCTTTGAACATCGTACGACAACTTAGGACATCTTATGACTCTATATGCACATTAGCACCTTGAAAAGAATTGTTAGTATAATTAGAACGCCTTACAATTCCTAAGAACACCTTAAAACACCGTACAAAACCTTAAAAATTCATAATAAACCTAATGAAATCGTCGAAGTCCTTTGAAAATCGTACGACAACTCAAGACATGTTAAGACTCTGTATGCGACATTAGCTACATGAAAAGCATGTTAGAATAATGTAGGACGCGTTACAACTCCTAAGAACACCTTACATCACCGTACGAAACTTTAAAACTCTATAATAAACCAAATGAATTCGTCCGAGTCCTTCGAACGTCATACGGCAACCTAACGCATCTTACGACTCTTTATCCCATATTAGCACCTTGAAAAGCACGTTACTATAATGTATGACGCCTTACAACTCCTAACAACACGTTACAACACCGTACAAAACCTTAAAACTCCATAATAAACCTAATGAATTCGTCCGAGTCCTTTGAACGTCATACAGCAAGTTAACGCATCTTACGACTCTTTATCCCGTATTAGCACCTTGAAAAGCACATTAGTATAATGTATGACGCCTTACAACTCCTAACAACAAGTTACAACACCGTACGAAACCTTAAAACTCCATAATAAACCTAATGAATTCGTCCTAGTCCTTTGAACGTCATACGGCAACTTAACGCATCGTACGACTTTTTATCCTATATTAGCACCTTGAAAAGCACAATAGTATAATGTACGACGCCTTACAACTCCTAACAACACCTTACTACACCGTACGAAACCTTAAAACTCCATAATAAACCTAATGAATTCGTCCGAGTCCTTTGAACATCGTACGACAACTTAGGACATCTTATGACTCTATATGCACATTAGCACCTTGAAAAGAATTGTTAGTATAATTAGAACGCCTTACAATTCCTAAGAACACCTTAAAACACCGTACGAAACCTTAAAAATTCATAATAAACCTAATGAAATCGTCGAAGTCCTTTGAAAATCGTACGACAACTCAAGACATGTTAAGACTCTGTATGCGACATTAGTTACATGAAAAGCACGTTAGAATAATGTAGGACGCGTTACAACTCCTAAGAACACCTTACATCACCGTACGAAACTTTAAAACTCTATAATAAACCAAATGAATTCGTCCGAGTCCTTTGAACGTCATACGGCAACCTAACGCATCTTACGACTCTTTATCCCATATTAGCACCTTGAAAAGCACGTTACTATAATGTATGACGCCTTACAACTCCTAACAACACGTTACAACACCGTACGAAACCTAAAACTCCATAATAAACCTAATGAATTCGTCCTAGTCCTTTGAACGTCATACGGCAACTTAACGCATCGTACGACTTTTTATCCTATATTAGCACCTTGAAAAGCACAATAGTATAATGTACGACGCCTTACAACTCCTAACAACACCTTACTACACCGTACGAAACCTTAAAACTCCATAATAAACCTAATGAATTCGTCCGAGTCCTTTGAACATCGTACGACAACTTAGGACATCTTATGACTCTATATGCACATTAGCACCTTGAAAAGAATTGTTAGTATAATTAGAACGCCTTACAATTCCTAAGAACACCTTAAAACACCGTACGAAACCTTAAAAATTCATAATAAACCTAATGAAATCGTCGAAGTCCTTTGAAAATCGTACGACAACTCAAGACATGTTAAGACTCTGTATGCGACATTAGCTACATGAAAAGCACGTTAGAATAATGTAGGACGCGTTACAACTCCTAAGAACACCTTACATCACCGTACGAAACTTTAAAACTCTATAATAAACCAAATGAATTCGTCCGAGTCCTTTGAACGTCATACGGCAACCTAACGCATCTTACGACTCTTTATCCCATATTAGCACCTTAAAAAGCACGTTACTATAATGTATGACGCCTTACAACTCCTAACAACACGTTACAACACCGTACGAAACCTAAAACTCCATAATAAACCTAATGAATTCGTCCTAGTCCTTTGAACGTCATACGGCAACTTAACGCATCGTACGCCTTTTTATCCTATATTAGCACCTTGAAAAGCACGTTAGTATAATGTACGACGCCTTACAACTCCTACCAACTCCTTACAACACCCTACAAAACCTTAAAACTCCATACTAAACCTAGTGAATTCGTCCGAGTCCTTTGAACATCGTACGAAAACTTAGGACATCTTATGACTATATATGCACATTAGCACCTTGAAAAGCATGTAAGTATAATTAGGACGCCTTACAATTCCTAAGAACACCTTAAAACACCGTACGAAACCTTAAAAATTCATAATAAACCTAATGAAATCGTCGAAGTCCTTTGAAAAGCTTACGACAACTCAAGACATGTTAAGACTCTGTATGCGACATTAGCTACATGAAAAGCACGTTAGAATAATGTAGGACGCGTTACAACTCCTAAGAACACCTTACATCACCGTACGAAACTTTAAAACTCTATAATAAACCAAATGAATTCGTCCGAGTCATTTGAACGTCATACGGCAACCTAACGCATCTTACGACTCTTTATCCCATATTAGCACCTTGAAAAGCACGTTACTATAATGTATGACGCCTTACAACTCCTAACAACACGTTACAACACCGTACAAAACCTTAAAACTCCATAATAAACCTAATGAATTCGTCCGAGTCCTTTGAACGTCATACAGCAAGTTAACGCATCTTACGACTCTTTATCCCGTATTAGCACCTTGAAAAGCACATTAGTATAATGTATGACGCCTTACAACTCCTAACAACAAGTTACAACACCGTACGAAACCTTAAAACTCCATAATAAACCTAATGAATTCGTCATAGTCCTTTGAACGTCATACGGCAACTTAACGCATCGTACGACTTTTTATCCTATATTAGCACCTTGAAAAGCACAATAGTATAATGTACGACGCCTTACAACTCCTAACAACACCTTACTACACCGTACGAAACCTTAAAACTCCATAATAAACATAATGAATTCGTCCGAGTCCTTTGAACATCGTACGACAACTTAGGACATCTTATGACTCTATATGCACATTAGCACCTTGAAAAGCATGTTAGTATAATTAGAACGCCTTACAATTCCTAAGAACACCTTAAAACACCGTACGAAACCTTAAAAATTCATAATAAACCTAATGAAATCGTCGAAGTCCTTTGAAAATCGTACGACAACTCAAGACATGTTAAGACTCTGTATGCGACATTAGCTACATGAAAAGCACGTTAGAATAATGTAGGACGCGTTACAACTCCTAAGAACACCTTACATCACCGTACAAAACTTTAAAACTCTATAATAAACCAAATGAATTCGTCCGAGTCCTTTGAACGTCATACGGCAACCTAACGCATCTTACGACTCTTTATCCCATATTAGCACCTTGAAAAGCACGTTACTATAATGTATGACGCCTTACAACTCCTAACAACACGTTACAACACCGTACGAAACCTAAAACTCCATAATAAACCTAATGAATTCGTCCTAGTCCTTTGAACGTCATACGGCAACTTAACGCATCGTACGACTTTTTATCCTATATTAGCACCTTGAAAAGCACAATAGTATAATGTACGACGCCTTACAACTCCTAACAACACCTTACTACACCGTACGAAACCTTAAAACTCCATAATAAACCTAATGAATTCGTCCGAGTCCTTTGAACATCGTACGACAACTTAGGACATCTTATGACTCTATATGCACATTAGCACCTTGAAAAGAATTGTTAGTATAATTAGAACGCCTTACAATTCCTAAGAACACCTTAAAACACCGTACGAAACCTTAAAAATTCATAATAAACCTAATGAAATCGTCGAAGTCCTTTGAAAATCGTACGACAACTCAAGACATGTTAAGACTCTGTATGCGACATTAGCTACATGAAAAGCACGTTAGAATAATGTAGGACGCGTTACAACTCCTAAGAACACCTTACATCACCGTACGAAACTTTAAAACTCTATAATAAACCAAATGAATTCGTCCGAGTCCTTTGAACGTCATACGGCAACCTAACGCATCTTACGACTCTTTATCCCATATTAGCACCTTGAAAAGCACGTTACTATAATGTATGACGCCTTACAACTCCTAACAACACGTTACAACACCGTACGAAACCTAAAACTCCATAATAAACCTAATGAATTCGTCCTAGTCCTTTGAACGTCATACGGCAACTTAACGCATCGTACGCCTTTTTATCCTATATTAGCACCTTGAAAAGCACGTTAGTATAATGTACGACGCCTTACAACTCCTACCAACTCCTTACAACACCCTACAAAACCTTAAAACTCCATACTAAACCTAGTGAATTCGTCCGAGTCCTTTGAACATCGTACGAAAACTTAGGACATCTTATGACTATATATGCACATTAGCACCTTGAAAAGCATGTAAGTATAATTAGGACGCCTTACAATTCCTAAGAACACCTTAAAACACCGTACGAAACCTTAAAAATTCATAATAAACCTAATGAAATCGTCGAAGTCCTTTGAAAAGCTTACGACAACTCAAGACATGTTAAGACTCTGTATGCGACATTAGCTACATGAAAAGCACGTTAGAATAATGTAGGACGCGTTACAACTCCTAAGAACACCTTACATCACCGTACGAAACTTTAAAACTCTATAATAAACCAAATGAATTCGTCCGAGTCATTTGAACGTCATACGGCAACCTAACGCATCTTACGACTCTTTATCCCATATTAGCACCTTGAAAAGCACGTTACTATAATGTATGACGCCTTACAACTCCTAACAACACGTTACAACACCGTACAAAACCTTAAAACTCCATAATAAACCTAATGAATTCGTCCGAGTCCTTTGAACGTCATACAGCAAGTTAACGCATCTTACGACTCTTTATCCCGTATTAGCACCTTGAAAAGCACATTAGTATAATGTATGACGCCTTACAACTCCTAACAACAAGTTACAACACCGTACGAAACCTTAAAACTCCATAATAAACCTAATGAATTCGTCATAGTCCTTTGAACGTCATACGGCAACTTAACGCATCGTACGACTTTTTATCCTATATTAGCACCTTGAAAAGCACAATAGTATAATGTACGACGCCTTACAACTCCTAACAACACCTTACTACACCGTACGAAACCTTAAAACTCCATAATAAACATAATGAATTCGTCCGAGTCCTTTGAACATCGTACGACAACTTAGGACATCTTATGACTCTATATGCACATTAGCACCTTGAAAAGCATGTTAGTATAATTAGAACGCCTTACAATTCCTAAGAACACCTTAAAACACCGTACGAAACCTTAAAAATTCATAATAAACCTAATGAAATCGTCGAAGTCCTTTGAAAATCGTACGACAACTCAAGACATGTTAAGACTCTGTATGCGACATTAGCTACATGAAAAGCACGTTAGAATAATGTAGGACGCGTTACAACTCCTAAGAACACCTTACATCACCGTACAAAACTTTAAAACTCTATAATAAACCAAATGAATTCGTCCGAGTCCTTTGAACGTCATACGGCAACCTAACGCATCTTACGACTCTTTATCCCATATTAGCACCTTGAAAAGCACGTTACTATAATGTATGACGCCTTACAACTCCTAACAACACGTTACAACACCGTACGAAACCTAAAACTCCATAATAAACCTAATGAATTCGTCCTAGTCCTTTGAACGTCATACGGCAACTTAACGCATCGTACGACTTTTTATCCTATATTAGCACCTTGAAAAGCACAATAGTATAATGTACGACGCCTTACAACTCCTAACAACACCTTACTACACCGTACGAAACCTTAAAACTCCATAATAAACCTAATGAATTCGTCCGAGTCCTTTGAACATCGTACGACAACTTAGGACATCTTATGACTCTATATGCACATTAGCACCTTGAAAAGAATTGTTAGTATAATTAGAACGCCTTACAATTCCTAAGAACACCTTAAAACACCGTACGAAACCTTAAAAATTCATAATAAACCTAATGAAATCGTCGAAGTCCTTTGAAAATCGTACGACAACTCAAGACATGTTAAGACTCTGTATGCGACATTAGTTACATGAAAAGCACTTAGAATAATGTAGGACGCGTTACAACTCCTAAGAACACCTTACATCACCGTACGAAACTTTAAAACTCTATAATAAACCAAATGAATTCGTCCGAGTCCTTTGAACGTCATACGGCAACCTAACGCATCTTACGACTCTTTATCCCATATTAGCACCTTGAAAAGCACGTTACTATAATGTATGACGCCTTACAACTCCTAACAACACGTTACAACACCGTACGAAACCTAAAACTCCATAATAAACCTAATGAATTCGTCCTAGTCCTTTGAACGTCATACGGCAACTTAACGCATCGTACGACTTTTTATCCTATATTAGCACCTTGAAAAGCACAATAGTATAATGTACGACGCCTTACAACTCCTAACAACACCTTACTACACCGTACGAAACCTTAAAACTCCATAATAAACCTAATGAATTCGTCCGAGTCCTTTGAACATCGTACGACAACTTAGGACATCTTATGACTCTATATGCACATTAGCACCTTGAAAAGAATTGTTAGTATAATTAGAACGCCTTACAATTCCTAAGAACACCTTAAAACACCGTACGAAACCTTAAAAATTCATAATAAACCTAATGAAATCGTCGAAGTCCTTTGAAAATCGTACGACAACTCAAGACATGTTAAGACTCTGTATGCGACATTAGCTACATGAAAAGCACGTTAGAATAATGTAGGACGCGTTACAACTCCTAAGAACACCTTACATCACCGTACGAAACTTTAAAACTCTATAATAAACCAAATGAATTCGTCCGAGTCCTTTGAACGTCATACGGCAACCTAACGCATCTTACGACTCTTTATCCCATATTAGCACCTTGAAAAGCACGTTACTATAATGTATGACGCCTTACAACTCCTAACAACACGTTACAACACCGTACGAAACCTAAAACTCCATAATAAACCTAATGAATTCGTCCTAGTCCTTTGAACGTCATACGGCAACTTAACGCATCGTACGCCTTTTTATCCTATATTAGCACCTTGAAAAGCACGTTAGTATAATGTACGACGCCTTACAACTCCTACCAACTCCTTACAACACCCTACAAAACCTTAAAACTCCATACTAAACCTAGTGAATTCGTCCGAGTCCTTTGAACATCGTACGAAAACTTAGGACATCTTATGACTATATATGCACATTAGCACCTTGAAAAGCATGTAAGTATAATTAGGACGCCTTACAATTCCTAAGAACACCTTAAAACACCGTACGAAACCTTAAAAATTCATAATAAACCTAATGAAATCGTCGAAGTCCTTTGAAAAGCTTACGACAACTCAAGACATGTTAAGACTCTGTATGCGACATTAGCTACATGAAAAGCACGTTAGAATAATGTAGGACGCGTTACAACTCCTAAGAACACCTTAAATCACCGTACGAAACTTTAAAACTCTATAATAAACCAAATGAATTCGTCCGAGTCATTTGAACGTCATACGGCAACCTAACGCATCTTACGACTCTTTATCCCATATTAGCACCTTGAAAAGCACGTTACTATAATGTATGACGCCTTACAACTCCTAACAACACGTTACAACACCGTACAAAACCTTAAAACTCCATAATAAACCTAATGAATTCGTCCGAGTCCTTTGAACGTCATACAGCAAGTTAACGCATCTTACGACTCTTTATCCCGTATTAGCACCTTGAAAAGCACATTAGTATAATGTATGACGCCTTACAACTCCTAACAACAAGTTACAACACCGTACGAAACCTTAAAACTCCATAATAAACCTAATGAATTCGTCATAGTCCTTTGAACGTCATACGGCAACTTAACGCATCGTACGACTTTTTATCCTATATTAGCACCTTGAAAAGCACAATAGTATAATGTACGACGCCTTACAACTCCTAACAACACCTTACTACACCGTACGAAACCTTAAAACTCCATAATAAACATAATGAATTCGTCCGAGTCCTTTGAACATCGTACGACAACTTAGGACATCTTATGACTCTATATGCACATTAGCACCTTGAAAAGCATGTTAGTATAATTAGAACGCCTTACAATTCCTAAGAACACCTTAAAACACCGTACGAAACCTTAAAAATTCATAATAAACCTAATGAAATCGTCGAAGTCCTTTGAAAATCGTACGACAACTCAAGACATGTTAAGACTCTGTATGCGACATTAGCTACATGAAAAGCACGTTAGAATAATGTAGGACGCGTTACAACTCCTAAGAACACCTTACATCACCGTACAAAACATTAAAACTCTATAATAAACCAAATGAATTCGTCCGAGTCCTTTGAACGTCATACGGCAACCTAACGCATCTTACGACTCTTTATCCCATATTAGCACCTTGAAAAGCACGTTACTATAATGTATGACGCCTTACAACTCCTAACAACACGTTACAACACCGTACGAAACCTAAAACTCCATAATAAACCTAATGAATTCGTCCTAGTCCTTTGAACGTCATACGGCAACTTAACGCATCGTACGACTTTTTATCCTATATTAGCACCTTGAAAAGCACAATAGTATAATGTACGACGCCTTACAACTCCTAACAACACCTTACTACACCGTACGAAACCTTAAAACTCCATAATAAACCTAATGAATTCGTCCGAGTCCTTTGAACATCGTACGACAACTTAGGACATCTTATGACTCTATATGCACATTAGCACCTTGAAAAGAATTGTTAGTATAATTAGAACGCCTTACAATTCCTAAGAACACCTTAAAACACCGTACGAAACCTTAAAAATTCATAATAAACCTAATGAAATCGTCGAAGTCCTTTGAAAATCGTACGACAACTCAAGACATGTTAAGACTCTGTATGCGACATTAGCTACATGAAAAGCACGTTAGAATAATGTAGGACGCGTTACAACTTCTAAGAACACCTTACATCACCGTACGAAACTTTAAAACTCTATAATAAACCTAATGAATTCGTCCGAGTCCTTTGAACGTCATACGGCAACCTAACGCATCTTACGACTCTTTATCCCATATTAGCACCTTGAAAAGCACGTTACTATAATGTATGACGCCTTACAACTCCTAACAACACGTTACAACACCGTACAAAACCTTAAAACTCCATAATAAACCTAATGAATTCGTCCGAGTCCTTTGAACGTCATACAGCAAGTTAACGCATCTTACGACTCTTTATCCCGTATTAGCACCTTGAAAAGCACATTAGTATAATGTATGACGCCTTACAACTCCTAACAACAAGTTACAACACCGTACGAAACCTTAAAACTCCATAATAAACCTAATGAATTCGTCATAGTCCTTTGAACGTCATACGGCAACTTAACGCATCGTACGACTTTTTATCCTATATTAGCACCTTGAAAAGCACAATAGTATAATGTACGACGCCTTACAACTCCTAACAACACCTTACTACACCGTACGAAACCTTAAAACTCCATAATAAACATAATGAATTCGTCCGAGTCCTTTGAACATCGTACGACAACTTAGGACATCTTATGACTCTATATGCACATTAGCACCTTGAAAAGCATGTTAGTATAATTAGAACGCCTTACAATTCCTAAGAACACCTTAAAACACCGTACGAAACCTTAAAAATTCATAATAAACCTAATGAAATCGTCGAAGTCCTTTGAAAATCGTACGACAACTCAAGACATGTTAAGACTCTGTATGCGACATTAGCTACATGAAAAGCACGTTAGAATAATGTAGGACGCGTTACAACTCCTAAGAACACCTTACATCACCGTACGAAACTTTAAAACTCTATAATAAACCAAATGAATTCGTCCGAGTCCTTTGAACGTCATACGGCAACCTAACGCATCTTACGACTCTTTATCCCATATTAGCACCTTGAAAAGCACGTTACTATAATGTATGACGCCTTACAACTCCTAACAACACGTTACAACACCGTACGAAACCTAAAACTCCATAATAAACCTAATGAATTTGTCCTAGTCCTTTGAACGTCATACGGCAACTTAACGCATCGTACGACTTTTTATCCTATATTAGCACCTTGAAAAGCACAATAGTATAATGTACGACGCCTTACAACTCCTAACAACACCTTACTACACCGTACGAAACCTTAAAACTCCATAATAAACCTAATGAATTCGTCCGAGTCCTTTGAACATCGTACGACAACTTAGGACATCTTATGACTCTATATGCACATTAGCACCTTGAAAAGAATTGTTAGTATAATTAGAACGCCTTACAATTCCTAAGAACACCTTAAAACACCGTACGAAACCTTAAAAATTCATAATAAACCTAATGAAATCGTCGAAGTCCTTTGAAAATCGTACGACAACTCAAGACATGTTAAGACTCTGTATGCGACATTAGCTACATGAAAAGCACGTTAGAATAATGTAGGACGCGTTACAACTCCTAAGAACACCTTACATCACCGTACGAAACTTTAAAACTCTATAATAAACCTAATGAATTCGTCCGAGTCCTTTGAACGTCATACGGCAACCTAACGCATCTTACGACTCTTTATCCCATATTAGCACCTTGAAAAGCACGTTACTATAATGTATGACGCCTTACAACTCCTAACAACACGTTACAACACCGTACAAAACCTTAAAACTCCATAATAAACCTAATGAATTCGTCCGAGTCCTTTGAACGTCATACAGCAAGTTAACGCATCTTACGACTCTTTATCCCGTATTAGCACCTTGAAAAGCACATTAGTATAATGTATGACGCCTTACAACTCCTAACAACAAGTTACAACACCGTACGAAACCTTAAAACTCCATAATAAACCTAATGAATTCGTCCTAGTCCTTTGAACGTCATACGGCAACTTAACGCATCGTACGACTTTTTATCCTATATTAGCACCTTGAAAAGCACAATAGTATAATGTACGACGCCTTACAACTCCTAACAACACCTTACTACACCGTACGAAACCTTAAAACTCCATAATAAACATAATGAATTCGTCCGAGTCCTTTGAACATCGTACGACAACTTAGGACATCTTATGACTCTATATGCACATTAGCACCTTGAAAAGCATGTTAGTATAATTAGAACGCCTTACAATTCCTAAGAACACCTTAAAACACCGTACGAAACCTTAAAAATTCATAATAAACCTAATGAAATCGTCGAAGTCCTTTGAAAATCGTACGACAACTCAAGACATGTTAAGACTCTGTATGCGACATTAGCTACATGAAAAGCACGTTAGAATAATGTAGGACGCGTTACAACTCCTAAGAACACCTTACATCACCGTACGAAACTTTAAAACTCTATAATAAACCAAATGAATTCGTCCGAGTCCTTTGAACGTCATACGGCAACCTAACGCATCTTACGACTCTTTATCCCATATTAGCACCTTGAAAAGCACGTTACTATAATGTATGACGCCTTAAAACTCCTAACAACACGTTACAACACCGTACGAAACCTAAAACTCCATAATAAACCTAATGAATTCGTCCTAGTCCTTTGAACGTCATACGGCAACTTAACGCATCGTACGCCTTTTTATCCTATATTAGCACCTTGAAAAGCACGTTAGTATAATGTACGACGCCTTACAACTCCTACCAACTCCTTACAACACCCTACAAAACCTTAAAACTCCATACTAAACCTAGTGAATTTGTCTGAGTCCTTTGAACATCGTACGAAAACTTAGGACACCTTATGACTCTATATGCACATTAGCACCTTGAAAAGCATGTAAGTATAATTAGGACGCCTTACAATTCCTAAGAACACCTTAAAACACCGTACGAAACCTTAAAAATTCATAATAAACCTAATGAAATCGTCGAAGTCCTTTGAAAATTGTACGACAACTCAAGACATGTTAAGACTCTGTATGCGACATTAGCTACATGAAAAGCACGTTAGAATAATGTAGGACGCGTTACAACTCCTAAGAACACTTTACATCACCGTACGAAACTTTAAAACTCTATAATAAACCAAATGAATTCGTCCGAGTCCTTTGAACGTCATACGGCAACCTAACGCATCTTACGACTCTTTATCCCATATTAGCACCTTGAAAAGCACGTTACTATAATGTATGACGCCTTACAACTCCTAACAACACGTTACAACACCGTACGAAACCTAAAACTCCATAATAAACCTAATGAATTCGTCCTAGTCCTTTGAACGTCATACGGCAACTTAACGCATCGTACGCCTTTTTATCCTATATTAGCACCTTGAAAAGCACGTTAGTATAATGTACGACGCCTTACAACTCCTACCAACTCCTTACAACACCCTACAAAACCTTAAAACTCCATACTAAACCTAGTGAATTTGTCTGAGTCCTTTGAACATCGTACGAAAACTTAGGACATCTTATGACTATATATGCACATTAGCACCTTGAAAAGCATGTAAGTATAATTAGGACGCCTTACAATTCCTAAGAACACCTTAAAACACCGTACGAAACCTTAAAAATTCATAATAAACCTAATGAAATCGTCGAAGTCCTTTGAAAAGCTTACGACAACTCAAGACATGTTAAGACTCTGTATGCGACATTAGCTACATGAAAAGCACGTTAGAATAATGTAGGACGCGTTACAACTCCTAAGAACACCTTACATCACCGTACGAAACTTTAAAACTCTATAATAAACCAAATGAATTCGTCCGAGTCATTTGAACGTCATACGGCAACCTAACGCATCTTACGACTCTTTATCCCATATTAGCACCTTGAAAAGCACGTTACTATAATGTATGACGCCTTACAACTCCTAACAACACGTTACAACACCGTACAAAACCTTAAAACTCCATAATAAACCTAATGAATTCGTCCGAGTCCTTTGAACGTCATACAGCAAGTTAACGCATCTTACGACTCTTTATCCCGTATTAGCACCTTGAAAAGCACATTAGTATAATGTATGACGCCTTACAACTCCTAACAACAAGTTACAACACCGTACGAAACCTTAAAACTCCATAATAAACCTAATGAATTCGTCATAGTCCTTTGAACGTCATACGGCAACTTAACGCATCGTACGACTTTTTATCCTATATTAGCACCTTGAAAAGCACAATAGTATAATGTACGACGCCTTACAACTCCTAACAACACCTTACTACACCGTACGAAACCTTAAAACTCCATAATAAACATAATGAATTCGTCCGAGTCCTTTGAACATCGTACGACAACTTAGGACATCTTATGACTCTATATGCACATTAGCACCTTGAAAAGCATGTTAGTATAATTAGAACGCCTTACAATTCCTAAGAACACCTTAAAACACCGTACGAAACCTTAAAAATTCATAATAAACCTAATGAAATCGTCGAAGTCCTTTGAAAATCGTACGACAACTCAAGACATGTTAAGACTCTGTATGCGACATTAGCTACATGAAAAGCACGTTAGAATAATGTAGGACGCGTTACAACTCCTAAGAACACCTTACATCACCGTACGAAACTTTAAAACTCTATAATAAACCAAATGAATTCGTCCGAGTCCTTTGAACGTCATACGGCAACCTAACGCATCTTACGACTCTTTATCCCATATTAGCACCTTGAAAAGCACGTTACTATAATGTATGACGCCTTACAACTCCTAACAACACGTTACAACACCGTACGAAACCTAAAACTCCATAATAAACCTAATGAATTCGTCCTAGTCCTTTGAACGTCATACGGCAACTTAACGCATCGTACGACTTTTTATCCTATATTAGCACCTTGAAAAGCACAATAGTATAATGTACGACGCCTTACAACTCCTAACAACACCTTACTACACCGTACGAAACCTTAAAACTCCATAATAAACCTAATGAATTCGTCCGAGTCCTTTGAACATCGTACGACAACTTAGGACATCTTATGACTCTATATGCACATTAGCACCTTGAAAAGAATTGTTAGTATAATTAGAACGCCTTACAATTCCTAAGAACACCTTAAAACACCGTACGAAACCTTAAAAATTCATAATAAACCTAATGAAATCGTCGAAGTCCTTTGAAAATCGTACGACAACTCAAGACATGTTAAGACTCTGTATGCGACATTAGCTACATGAAAAGCACGTTAGAATAATGTAGGACGCGTTACAACTCCTAAGAACACCTTACATCACCGTACGAAACTTTAAAACTCTATAATAAACCTAATGAATTCGTCCGAGTCCTTTGAACGTCATACGGCAACCTAACGCATCTTACGACTCTTTATCCCATATTAGCACCTTGAAAAGCACGTTACTATAATGTATGACGCCTTACAACTCCTAACAACACGTTACAACACCGTACAAAACCTTAAAACTCCATAATAAACCTAATGAATTCGTCCGAGTCCTTTGAACGTCATACAGCAAGTTAACGCATCTTACGACTCTTTATCCCGTATTAGCACCTTGAAAAGCACATTAGTATAATGTATGACGCCTTACAACTCCTAACAACAAGTTACAACACCGTACGAAACCTTAAAACTCCATAATAAACCTAATGAATTCGTCATAGTCCTTTGAACGTCATACGGCAACTTAACGCATCGTACGACTTTTTATCCTATATTAGCACCTTGAAAAGCACAATAGTATAATGTACGACGCCTTACAACTCCTAACAACACCTTACTACACCGTACGAAACCTTAAAACTCCATAATAAACATAATGAATTCGTCCGAGTCCTTTGAACATCGTACGACAACTTAGGACATCTTATGACTCTATATGCACATTAGCACCTTGAAAAGCATGTTAGTATAATTAGAACGCCTTACAATTCCTAAGAACACCTTAAAACACCGTACGAAACCTTAAAAATTCATAATAAACCTAATGAAATCGTCGAAGTCCTTTGAAAATCGTACGACAACTCAAGACATGTTAAGACTCTGTATGCGACATTAGCTACATGAAAAGCACGTTAGAATAATGTAGGACGCGTTACAACTCCTAAGAACACCTTACATCACCGTACGAAACTTTAAAACTCTATAATAAACCAAATGAATTCGTCCGAGTCCTTTGAACGTCATACGGCAACCTAACGCATCTTACGACTCTTTATCCCATATTAGCACCTTGAAAAGCATGTTAGTATAATGTATGACGCCTTACAACTCCTAACAACACGTTACAACACCGTACGAAACCTAAAACTCCATAATAAACCTAATGAATTCGTCCTAGTCCTTTGAACGTCATACGGCAACTTAACGCATCGTACGCCTTTTTATCCTATATTAGCACCTTGAAAAGCACGTTAGTATAATGTACGACGCCTTACAACTCCTACCAACTCCTTACAACACCCTACAAAACCTTAAAACTCCATACTAAACCTAGTGAATTCGTCTGAGTCCTTTGAACATCGTACGAAAACTTAGGACATCTTATGACTCTATATGCACATTAGCACCTTGAAAAGCATGTAAGTATAATTAGGACGCCTTACAATTCCTAAGAACACCTTAAAACACCGTACGAAACCTTAAAAATTCATAATAAAACTAATGAAATCGTCGAAGTCCTTTGAAAATCATACGACAACTCAAGACATGTTAAGACTCTGTATGCGACATTAGCTACATGAAAAGCACGTTAGAATAATGTAGGACGCGTTACAACTCCTAAGAACACCTTACACCACCGTACGAAACTTTAAAACTCTATAATAAACCAAATGAATTCGTCCGAGTCCTTTGAACGTCATACGGCAACCTAACGCATCTTACGACTCTTTATCCCATATTAGCACCTTGAAAAGCACGTTACTATAATGTATGACGCCTTACAACTCCTAACAACACGTTACAACACCGTACAAAACCTTAAAACTCCATAATAAACCTAATGAATTCGTCCGAGTCCTTTTAACGTCATACAGCAAGTTAACGCATCTTACGACTCTTTATCCCGTATTAGCACCTTGAAAAGCACATTAGTATAATGTATGACGCCTTACAACTCCTAACAACAAGTTACAACACCGTACGAAACCTTAAAACTCCATAAGAAACCTAATGAATTCGTCCTAGTCCTTTGAACGTCATACGGCAACTTAACGCATCGTACGACTTTTTATCCTATATTAGCACCTTGAAAAGCACAATAGTATAATGTACGACGCCTTACAACTCCTAACAACACCTTACTACACCGTACGAAACCTTAAAACTCCATAATAAACATAATGAATTCGTCCGAGTCCTTTGAACATCGTACGACAACTTAGGACATCTTATGACTCTATATGCACATTAGCACCTTGAAAAGAATTGTTAGTATAATTAGAACGCCTTACAATTCCTAAGAACACCTTAAAACACCGTACGAAACCTTAAAAATTCATAATAAACCTAATGAAATCGTCGAAGTCCTTTGAAAATCGTACGACAACTCAAGACATGTTAAGACTCTGTATGCGACATTAGCTACATGAAAAGCACGTTAGAATAATGTAGGACGCGTTACAACTCCTAAGAACACCTTACATCACCGTACGAAACTTTAAAACTCTATAATAAACCAAATGAATTCGTCCGAGTCCTTTGAACGTCATACGGCAACCTAACGCATCTTACGACTCTTTATCCCATATTAGCACCTTGAAAAGCACGTTACTATAATGTATGACGCCTTACAACTCCTAACAACACGTTACAACACCGTACGAAACCTAAAACTCCATAATAAACCTAATGAATTCGTCCTAGTCCTTTGAACGTCATACGGCAACTTAACGCATCGTACGCCTTTTTATCCTATATTAGCACCTTGAAAAGCACGTTAGTATAATGTACGACGCCTTACAACTCCTACCAACTCCTTACAACACCCTACAAAACCTTAAAACTCCATACTAAACCTAGTGAATTTGTCTGAGTCCTTTGAACATCGTACGAAAACTTAGGACACCTTATGACTCTATATGCACATTAGCACCTTGAAAAGCATGTAAGTATAATTAGGACGCCTTACAATTCCTAAGAACACCTTAAAACACCGTACGAAACCTTAAAAATTCATAATAAACCTAATGAAATCGTCGAAGTCCTTTGAAAATCGTACGACAACTCAAGACATGTTAAGACTCTGTATGCGACATTAGCTACATGAAAAGCACGTTAGAATAATGTAGGACGCGTTACAACTCCTAAGAACACCTTACATCACCGTACGAAACTTTAAAACTCTATAATAAACCAAATGAATTCGTCCGAGTCCTTTGAACGTCATACGGCAACCTAACGCATCTTACGACTCTTTATCCCATATTAGCACCTTGAAAAGCACGTTACTATAATGTATGACGCCTTACAACTCCTAACAACACGTTACAACACCGTACGAAACCTAAAACTCCATAATAAACCTAATGAATTCGTCCTAGTCCTTTGAACGTCATACGGCAACTTAACGCATCGTACGCCTTTTTATCCTATATTAGCACCTTGAAAAGCACGTTAGTATAATGTACGACGCCTTACAACTCCTACCAACTCCTTACAACACCCTACAAAACCTTAAAACTCCATACTAAACCTAGTGAATTTGTCTGAGTCCTTTGAACATCGTACGAAAACTTAGGACATCTTATGACTCTATATGCACATTAGCACCTTGAAAAGCATGTAAGTATAATTAGGACGCCTTACAATTCCTAAGAACACCTTAAAACACCGTACGAAACCTTAAAAATTCATAATAAAACTAATGAAATCGTCGAAGTCCTTTGAAAATCGTACGACAACTCAAGACATGTTAAGACTCTGTATGCGACATTAGCTACATGAAAAGCACGTTAGAATAATGTAGGACGCGTTACAACTCCTAAGAACACCTTACACCACCGTACGAAACTTTAAAACTCTATACTAAACCAAATGAATTCGTCCGAGTCCTTTGAACGTCATACGGCAACCTAACGCATCTTACGACTCTTTATCCCATATTAGCACCTTGAAAAGCACGTTACTATAATGTATGACGCCTTACAACTCCTAACAACACGTTACAACACCGTACAAAACCTTAAAACTCCATAATAAATCTAATGAATTCGTCCGAGTCCTTTGAACGTCATACAGCAAGTTAACGCATCTTACGACTCTTTATCCCGTATTAGCACCTTGAAAAGCACATTAGTATAATGTATGACGCCTTACAACTCCTAACAACAAGTTACAACACCGTACGAAACCTTAAAACTCCATAATAAACCTAATGAATTCGTCCTAGTCCTTTGAACGTCATACGGCAACTTAACGCATCGTACGACTTTTTATCCTATATTAGCACCTTGAAAAGCACAATAGTATAATGTACGACGCCTTACAACTCCTAACAACACCTTACTACACCGTACGAAACCTTAAAACTCCATAATAAACCTAATGAATTCGTCCGAGTCCTTTGAACATCGTACGACAACTTAGGACATCTTATGACTCTATATGCACATTAGCACCTTGAAAAGAATTGTTAGTATAATTAGAACGCCTTACAATTCCTAAGAACACCTTAAAACACCGTACGAAACCTTAAAAATTCATAATAAACCTAATGAAATCGTCGAAGTCCTTTGAAAATCGTACGACAACTCAAGACATGTTAAGACTCTGTATGCGACATTAGCTACATGAAAAGCACGTTAGAATAATGTAGGACGCGTTACAACTCCTAAGAACACCTTACATCACCGTACGAAACTTTAAAACTCTATAATAAACCTAATGAATTCGTCCGAGTCCTTTGAACGTCATACGGCAACCTAACGCATCTTACGACTCTTTATCCCATATTAGCACCTTGAAAAGCACGTTACTATAATGTATGACGCCTTACAACTCCTAACAACACGTTACAACACCGTACAAAACCTTAAAACTCCATAATAAACCTAATGAATTCGTCCGAGTCCTTTGAACGTCATACAGCAAGTTAACGCATCTTACGACTCTTTATCCCGTATTAGCACCTTGAAAAGCACATTAGTATAATGTATGACGCCTTACAACTCCTAACAACAAGTTACAACACCGTACGAAACCTTAAAACTCCATAATAAACCTAATGAATTCGTCATAGTCCTTTGAACGTCATACGGCAACTTAACGCATCGTACGACTTTTTATCCTATATTAGCACCTTGAAAAGCACAATAGTATAATGTACGACGCCTTACAACTCCTAACAACACCTTACTACACCGTACGAAACCTTAAAACTCCATAATAAACATAATGAATTCGTCCGAGTCCTTTGAACATCGTACGACAACTTAGGACATCTTATGACTCTATATGCACATTAGCACCTTGAAAAGCATGTTAGTATAATTAGAACGCCTTACAATTCCTAAGAACACCTTAAAACACCGTACGAAACCTTAAAAATTCATAATAAACCTAATGAAATCGTCGAAGTCCTTTGAAAATCGTACGACAACTCAAGACATGTTAAGACTCTGTATGCGACATTAGCTACATGAAAAGCACGTTAGAATAATGTAGGACGCGTTACAACTCCTAAGAACACCTTACATCACCGTACGAAACTTTAAAACTCTATAATAAACCAAATGAATTCGTCCGAGTCCTTTGAACGTCATACGGCAACCTAACGCATCTTACGACTCTTTATCCCATATTAGCACCTTGAAAAGCATGTTAGTATAATGTATGACGCCTTACAACTCCTAACAACACGTTACAACACCGTACGAAACCTAAAACTCCATAATAAACCTAATGAATTCGTCCTAGTCCTTTGAACGTCATACGGCAACTTAACGCATCGTACGCCTTTTTATCCTATATTAGCACCTTGAAAAGCACGTTAGTATAATGTACGACGCCTTACAACTCCTACCAACTCCTTACAACACCCTACAAAACCTTAAAACTCCATACTAAACCTAGTGAATTCGTCTGAGTCCTTTGAACATCGTACGAAAACTTAGGACATCTTATGACTCTATATGCACATTAGCACCTTGAAAAGCATGTAAGTATAATTAGGACGCCTTACAATTCCTAAGAACACCTTAAAACACCGTACGAAACCTTAAAAATTCATAATAAAACTAATGAAATCGTCGAAGTCCTTTGAAAATCATACGACAACTCAAGACATGTTAAGACTCTGTATGCGACATTAGCTACATGAAAAGCACGTTAGAATAATGTAGGACGCGTTACAACTCCTAAGAACACCTTACACCACCGTACGAAACTTTAAAACTCTATAATAAACCAAATGAATTCGTCCGAGTCCTTTGAACGTCATACGGCAACCTAACGCATCTTACGACTCTTTATCCCATATTAGCACCTTGAAAAGCACGTTACTATAATGTATGACGCCTTACAACTCCTAACAACACGTTACAACACCGTACAAAACCTTAAAACTCCATAATAAACCTAATGAATTCGTCCGAGTCCTTTTAACGTCATACAGCAAGTTAACGCATCTTACGACTCTTTATCCCGTATTAGCACCTTGAAAAGCACATTAGTATAATGTATGACGCCTTACAACTCCTAACAACAAGTTACAACACCGTACGAAACCTTAAAACTCCATAAGAAACCTAATGAATTCGTCCTAGTCCTTTGAACGTCATACGGCAACTTAACGCATCGTACGACTTTTTATCCTATATTAGCACCTTGAAAAGCACAATAGTATAATGTACGACGCCTTACAACTCCTAACAACACCTTACTACACCGTACGAAACCTTAAAACTCCATAATAAACATAATGAATTCGTCCGAGTCCTTTGAACATCGTACGACAACTTAGGACATCTTATGACTCTATATGCACATTAGCACCTTGAAAAGAATTGTTAGTATAATTAGAACGCCTTACAATTCCTAAGAACACCTTAAAACACCGTACGAAACCTTAAAAATTCATAATAAACCTAATGAAATCGTCGAAGTCCTTTGAAAATCGTACGACAACTCAAGACATGTTAAGACTCTGTATGCGACATTAGCTACATGAAAAGCACGTTAGAATAATGTAGGACGCGTTACAACTCCTAAGAACACCTTACATCACCGTACGAAACTTTAAAACTCTATAATAAACCAAATGAATTCGTCCGAGTCCTTTGAACGTCATACGGCAACCTAACGCATCTTACGACTCTTTATCCCATATTAGCACCTTGAAAAGCACGTTACTATAATGTATGACGCCTTACAACTCCTAACAACACGTTACAACACCGTACGAAACCTAAAACTCCATAATAAACCTAATGAATTCGTCCTAGTCCTTTGAACGTCATACGGCAACTTAACGCATCGTACGCCTTTTTATCCTATATTAGCACCTTGAAAAGCACGTTAGTATAATGTACGACGCCTTACAACTCCTACCAACTCCTTACAACACCCTACAAAACCTTAAAACTCCATACTAAACCTAGTGAATTTGTCTGAGTCCTTTGAACATCGTACGAAAACTTAGGACACCTTATGACTCTATATGCACATTAGCACCTTGAAAAGCATGTAAGTATAATTAGGACGCCTTACAATTCCTAAGAACACCTTAAAACACCGTACGAAACCTTAAAAATTCATAATAAACCTAATGAAATCGTCGAAGTCCTTTGAAAATCGTACGACAACTCAAGACATGTTAAGACTCTGTATGCGACATTAGCTACATGAAAAGCACGTTAGAATAATGTAGGACGCGTTACAACTCCTAAGAACACCTTACATCACCGTACGAAACTTTAAAACTCTATAATAAACCAAATGAATTCGTCCGAGTCCTTTGAACGTCATACGGCAACCTAACGCATCTTACGACTCTTTATCCCATATTAGCACCTTGAAAAGCACGTTACTATAATGTATGACGCCTTACAACTCCTAACAACACGTTACAACACCGTACGAAACCTAAAACTCCATAATAAACCTAATGAATTCGTCCTAGTCCTTTGAACGTCATACGGCAACTTAACGCATCGTACGCCTTTTTATCCTATATTAGCACCTTGAAAAGCACGTTAGTATAATGTACGACGCCTTACAACTCCTACCAACTCCTTACAACACCCTACAAAACCTTAAAACTCCATACTAAACCTAGTGAATTTGTCTGAGTCCTTTGAACATCGTACGAAAACTTAGGACATCTTATGACTCTATATGCACATTAGCACCTTGAAAAGCATGTAAGTATAATTAGGACGCCTTACAATTCCTAAGAACACCTTAAAACACCGTACGAAACCTTAAAAATTCATAATAAAACTAATGAAATCGTCGAAGTCCTTTGAAAATCGTACGACAACTCAAGACATGTTAAGACTCTGTATGCGACATTAGCTACATGAAAAGCACGTTAGAATAATGTAGGACGCGTTACAACTCCTAAGAACACCTTACACCACCGTACGAAACTTTAAAACTCTATACTAAACCAAATGAATTCGTCCGAGTCCTTTGAACGTCATACGGCAACCTAACGCATCTTACGACTCTTTATCCCATATTAGCACCTTGAAAAGCACGTTACTATAATGTATGACGCCTTACAACTCCTAACAACACGTTACAACACCGTACAAAACCTTAAAACTCCATAATAAACCTAATGAATTCGTCCGAGTCCTTTGAACGTCATACAGCAAGTTAACGCATCTTACGACTCTTTATCCCGTATTAGCACCTTGAAAAGCACATTAGTATAATGTATGACGCCTTACAACTCCTAACAACAAGTTACAACACCGTACGAAACCTTAAAACTCCATAATAAACCTAATGAATTCGTCCTAGTCCTTTGAACGTCATACGGCAACTTAACGCATCGTACGACTTTTTATCCTATATTAGCACCTTGAAAAGCACAATAGTATAATGTACGACGCCTTACAACTCCTAACAACACCTTACTACACCGTACGAAACCTTAAAACTCCATAATAAACCTAATGAATTCGTCCGAGTCCTTTGAACATCGTACGACAACTTAGGACATCTTATGACTCTATATGCACATTAGTACCTTGAAAAGAATTGTTAGTATAATTAGAACGCCTTACAATTCCTAAGAACACCTTAAAACACCGTACGAAACCTTAAAAATTCATAATAAACCTAATGAAATCGTCGAAGTCCTTTGAAAATCGTACGACAACTCAAGACATGTTAAGACTCTGTATGCGACATTAGCTACATGAAAAGCACGTTAGAATAATGTAGGACGCGTTACAACTCCTAAGAACACCTTACATCACCGTACGAAACTTTAAAACTCTATAATAAACCAAATGAATTCGTCCGAGTCCTTTGAACGTCATACGGCAACCTAACGCATCTTACGACTCTTTATCCCATATTAGCACCTTGAAAAGCACGTTACTATAATGTATGACGCCTTACAACTCCTAACAACACGTTACAACACCGTACGAAACCTAAAACTCCATAATAAACCTAATGAATTCGTCCTAGTCCTTTGAATGTCATACGGCAACTTAACGCATCGTACGCCTTTTTATCCTATATTAGCACCTTGAAAAGCACGTTAGTATGATGTACGACGCCTTACAACTCCTACCAACTCCTTACAACACCCTACAAAACCTTAAAACTCCATACAAAACCTAGTGAATTTGTCTGAGTCCTTTGAACATCGTACGAAAACTTAGGACATCTTATGACTCTATATGCACATTAGCACCTTGAAAAGCATGTAAGTATAATTAGGACGCCTTACAATTCCTAAGAACACCTTAAAACACCGTACGAAACCTTAAAAATTCATAATAAAACTAATGAAATCGTCGAAGTCCTTTGAAAATCGTACGACAACTCAAGACATGTTAAGACTCTGTATGCGACATTAGCTACATGAAAAGCACGTTAGAATAATGTAGGACGCGTTACAACTCCTAAGAACACCTTACACCACCGTACGAAACTTTAAAACTCTATACTAAACCAAATGAATTCGTCCGAGTCCTTTGAACGTCATACGGCAACCTAACGCATCTTACGACTCTTTATCCCATATTAGCACCTTGAAAAGCACGTTACTATAATGTATGACGCCTTACAACTCCTAACAACACGTTACAACACCGTACAAAACCTTAAAACTCCATAATAAACCTAATGAATTCGTCCGAGTCCTTTGAACGTCATACAGCAAGTTAACGCATCTTACGACTCTTTATCCCGTATTAGCACCTTGAAAAGCACATTAGTATAATGTATGACGCCTTACAACTCCTAACAACAAGTTACAACACCGTACGAAACCTTAAAACTCCATAATAAACCTAATGAATTCGTCCTAGTCCTTTGAACGTCATACGGCAACTTAACGCATCGTACGACTTTTTATCCTATATTAGCACCTTGAAAAGCACAATAGTATAATGTACGACGCCTTACAACTCCTAACAACACCTTACTACACCGTACGAAACCTTAAAACTCCATAATAAACCTAATGAATTCGTCCGAGTCCTTTGAACATCGTACGACAACTTAGGACATCTTATGACTCTATATGCACATTAGTACCTTGAAAAGAATTGTTAGTATAATTAGAACGCCTTACAATTCCTAAGAACACCTTAAAACACCGTACGAAACCTTAAAAATTCATAATAAACCTAATGAAATCGTCGAAGTCCTTTGAAAATCGTACGACAACTCAAGACATGTTAAGACTCTGTATGCGACATTAGCTACATGAAAAGCACGTTAGAATAATGTAGGACGCGTTACAACTCCTAAGAACACCTTACATCACCGTACGAAACTTTAAAACTCTATAATAAACCAAATGAATTCGTCCGAGTCCTTTGAACGTCATACGGCAACCTAACGCATCTTACGACTCTTTATCCCATATTAGCACCTTGAAAAGCACGTTACTATAATGTATGACGCCTTACAACTCCTAACAACACGTTACAACACCGTACGAAACCTAAAACTCCATAATAAACCTAATGAATTCGTCCTAGTCCTTTGAACGTCATACGGCAACTTAACGCAACGTACGCCTTTTTATCCTATATTAGCACCTTGAAAAGCACGTTAGTATAATGTACGACGCCTTACAACTCCTACCAACTCCTTACAACACCCTACAAAACCTTAAAACTCCATACTAAACCTAGTGAATTTGTCTGAGTCCTTTGAACATCGTACGAAAACTTAGGACATCTTATGACTCTATATGCACATTAGCACCTTGAAAAACATGTAAGTATAATTAGGACGCCTTACAATTCCTAAGAACACCTTAAAACACCGTACGAAACCTTAAAAATTCATAATAAACCTAATGAAATCGTCGAAGTCCTTTGAAAATCTTACGACAACTCAAGACATGTTAAGACTCTGTATGCGACATTAGCTACATGAAAAGCACGTTAGAATAATGTAGGACGCGTTACAACTCCTAAGAACACCTTACATCACCGTACGAAACTTTAAAACTCTATAATAAACCAAATGAATTCGTCCGAGTCATTTGAACGTCATACGACAACCTAACGCATCTTACGACTCTTTATCCCATATTAGCACCTTGAAAAGCACGTTACTATAATGTATGACGCCTTACAACTCCTAACAACACGTTACAACACCGTACAAAACCTTAAAACTCCATAATAAACCTAATGAATTCGTCCGAGTCCTTTGAACGTCATACAGCAAGTTAACGCATCTTACGACTCTTTATCCCGTATTAGCACCTTGAAAAGCACATCAGTATAATATATGATGCCTTACAACTCCTAACAACAAGTTACAACACAGTACGAAACCTTAAAACTCCATAATAAACCTAATGAATTCGTCCTAGTCATTTGAACGTCATACGGCAACTTAACGCATCGTACGACTTTTTATCCTATATTAGCACCTTGAAAAGCACGTTAGTATAATGTACGACGCCTTACAACTCCTAACAACACCTTACTACACCGTACGAAACCTTAAAACTCCATAATAAACCTAATGAATTCGTCCGAGTCCTTTGAACATCGTACGACAACTTAGGACATCTTATGACTCTATATGCACATTAGCACCTTGAAAAGCATGTTAGTATAATTAGAACGCCTTACAATTCCTAAGAACACCTTAAAACACCGTACGAAACCTTAAAAATTCATAATAAACCTAATGAAATCGTCGAAGTCCTTTGAAAATCGTACGACAACTCAAGACATGTTAAGACTCTGTATGCGACATTAGCTACATGAAAAGCACGTTAGAATAATGTAGGACGCGTTACAACTCCTTAGAACACCTTACATCACTGTACGAAACTTTAAAACTCTATAATAAACCAAATGAATTCGTCTGAGTCCTTTGAACATCATACGGCAACCTAACGCATCTTACGACTCTTTATCCCATATTAGCACCTTGAAAAGCATGTTAGTATAATGTATCACGCCTTACAACTCCTAACAACACGTTACAACACCGTACGAAACCTAAAACTCCATAATAAACCTAATGAATTCGTCCTAGTCCTTTGAACGTCATACGGCAACTTAACGCATCGTACGATTTTTTTCCTATATTAGCACCTTGAAAAGCACGTTAGTATAATGTACGACGCCTTACAACTCCTACCAACTCCTTACAACACCCTACAAAACCTTAAAACTCCATACTAAACCTAATGAATTCGTCTGAGTCCTTTGAACATCGTACGACAACTTAGGACATCTTATGACTCTATATGCACATTAGCACCTTGAAAAGCATGTTAGTATAATTAGGACGCCTTACAATTCCTAAGAACACTTTAAAACACCATACGAAACCTTAAAAATTCATAATAAACCTAATGAAATCGTCGAAGTCCTTTGAAACTCTTACGACAACTCAAGACATGTTAAGACTCTGTATGCGACATTAGCTACATGAAAAGCACGTTAGAATAATGTAGGACGCGTTACAACTCCTAAGAACACCTTACATCAACGTACGAAACTTTAAAACTCTATAATAAACCAAATGAATTCGTCCGAGTCATTTGAACGTCATACGGCAACCTAACGCATCTTACGACTCTTTATCCCATATTAGCACCTTGAAAAGCACGTTACTATAATGTATGACGCCTTACAACTCCTAATAACACGTTACAACACCGTACAAAACCTTAAAACTCCATAATAAACCTAATGAATTCGTCCGAGTCCTTTGAACGTCATACAGCAAGTTAACGCATCTTACGACTCTTTATCCCGTATTAGCACCTTGAAAAGCACATTAGTATAATGTATGAAGCCTTACAACTCCTAACAACAAGTTACAACACCGTACGAAACCTTAAAACTCCGTAATAAACCTAATGAATTCGTCCTAGTCCTTTGAACGTCATACGGCAACTTAACGCATCGTACGACTTTTTATCCTATTTTAGCACCTTGAAAAGCACGTTAGTATAATGTACGACGCCTTACAACTCCTAACAACACCTTACTACACCGTACGAAACCTTAAAACTCCATAATAAACCTAATGAATTCGTCTGAGTCCTTTGAACATCGTACGACAACTTAGGACATCTTATGACTCTATATGCACATTAGCACCTTGAAAAGCATGTTAGTATAATTAGAACGCCTTACAATTCCTAAGAACACCTTAAAACACCGTACGAAACCTTAAAAATTCATAATAAACCTAATGAAATCGTCGAAGTCCTTTGAAAATCGTACGACAACTCAAGACATGTTAAGACTCTGTATGCGACATTAGCTACATGAAAAGCACGTTAGAATAATGTAGGACGCGTTACAACTCCTTAGAACACCTTACATCACTGTACGAAACTTTAAAACTCTATAACAAAACCAAATGAATTCGTCCGAGTCCTTTGAACGGCATACGGCAACCTAACGCATCTTACGACTCTTTATCCCATATTAGCACCTTGAAAAGCATGTTATGATAATGTATGACGCCTTACAACTCCTAACAACACGTTACAACACCGTACGAAACCTAAAACTCCATAATAAACCTAATGAATTCGTCCTAGTCCTTTGAACGTCATACGGCAACTTAACGCATCGTACGACTTTTTTCCTATATTAGCACCTTGAAAAGCACGTTAGTATAATGTACGACGCCTTACAACTCCTACCAACTCCTTACAACACCCTACAAAACCTTAAAACTCCATACTAAACCTAATGAATTCGTCTGAGTCCTTTGAACATCGTACGACAACTTAGGACATCTTATGACTCTATATGCACATTAGCACCTTGAAAAGCATGTTAGTATAATTAGGACGCCTTACAATTCCTAAGAACATCTTACAACACCGTACAAAACCTTAAAAATTCATAATAAACCTAATGAAATCGTCGAAGTCCTTTGAAAATCGTACGACAACTCAAGACATGTTAAGACACTGTATGCGACATTAGCTACATGAAAAGCACGCTAGAATAATGTAGGACGCGTTACAACTCCTTAGAAGACTTTACATCACTGTACGAAACTTTAAAACTCTATAACAAAACCAAATGAATGCGTCCGAGTCCTTTGAACGGCATACGGCAACCTAACGCATCTTACGACTCTTTATCCCATATTAGCACCTTGAAAAGCATGTTAGTATAATGTATGACGCCTTACAACTCCTAACAACACGTTACAACACCGTACGAAACCTAAAACTCCATAATAAACCTAATGAATTCGTCCTAGTCCTTTGAACGTCATACGGCAACTTAACGCATCGTACGCCTTTTTATCCTATATTAGCACCTTGAAAAGCACGTTAGTATAATGTACGACGCCTTACAACTCCTACCAACTCCTTACAACACCCTACAAAACCTTAAAACTCCATACTAAACCTAATGAATTCGTCTGAGTCCTTTGAACATCGTACGACAACTTAGGACATCTTATGACTCTATATGCACATTAGCACCTTGAAAAGCATGTTAGTATAATTAGGACGCCTTACAATTCCTAAGAACACCTTAAAACACCGTACAAAACCTTAAAAATTCATAATAAACCTAATGAAATCGTCGTAGTCCTTTGAAAATCGTACGACAACTCAAGACATGTTTAGACTCTGTATGCGACATTAGCTACATGAAAAGCACGTTAGAATAATGTAGGACGCGTTACAACTCCTAAGAACACCGTACATCACCGTACGAAACTATAAAACTCTATAATAAACCAAATGAATTCGTCCGAGTCCTTTGAACGTCATACGGCAACCTAACGCATCTTACGACTCTTTATCCCATATTAGCACCTTGAAAAGCATGTTAGTATAATGTATGACGCCTTACAACTCCTAACAACACGTTACAACACCGTACGAAACCTAAAACTCCATAATAAACCTAATGAATTCGTCCTAGTCCTTTGAACGTCATACGGCAACTTAACGCATCGTACGACTTTTTTCCTATATTAGCACCTTGAAAAGCACGTTAGTATAATGTACGACGCCTTACAACTCCTACCAACTCCTTACAACACCCTACAAAACCTTAAAACTCCATACTAAACCTAATGAATTCGTCTGAGTCCTTTGAACATCGTACGACAACTTAGGACATCTTATGACTCTATATGCACATTAGCACCTTGAAAAGCATGTTAGTATAATTAGGACGCCTTACAATTCCTAAGAACATCTTACAACACCGTACAAAACCTTAAAAATTCATAATAAACCTAATGAAATCGTCGAAGTCCTTTGAAAATCGTACGACAACTCAAGACATGTTAAGACTCTGTATGCGACATTAGCTACATGAAAAGCACGTTAGAATAATGTAGGACGCGTTACAACTCCTTAGAACACCTTACATCACTGTACGAAACTTTAAAACTCTATAACAAAACCAAATGAATTCGTCCGAGTCCTTTGAACGGCATACGGCAACCTAACGCATCTTACGACTCTTTATCCCATATTAGCACCTTGAAAAGCATGTTAGTATAATGTATGACGCCTTACAACTCCTAACAACACGTTACAACACCGTACGAAACCTAAAACTCCATAATAAACCTAATGAATTCGTCCTAGTCCTTTGAACGTCATACGGCAACTTAACGCATCGTACGCCTTTTTATCCTATATTAGCACCTTGAAAAGCACGTTAGTATAATTTACGACGCCTTACAACTCCTACCAACTCCTTACAACACCCTACAAAACCTTAAAACTCCATACTAAACCTAATGAATTCGTCTGAGTCCTTTGAACATCGTACGACAACTTAGGACATCTTATGACTCTATATGCACATTAGCACCTTGAAAAGCATGTTAGTATAATTAGGACGCCTTACAATTCCTAAGAACACCTTAAAACACCGTACAAAACCTTAAAAATTCATAATAAACCTAATGAAATCGTCGAAGTCCTTTGAAAATCGTACGACAACTCAAGACATGTTTAGACTCTGTATGCGACATTAGCTACATGAAAAGCACGTTAGAATAATGTAGGACGCGTTACAACTCCTAAGAACACCTTACATCACCGTACGAAACTTTAAAACTCTATAATAAACCAAATGAATTCGTCCGAGTCCTTTGAACGTCATACGGCAACCTAACGCATCTTACGACTCTTTATCCCATATTAGCACCTTGAAAAGCACGTTACTATAATGTATGACGCCTTACAACTCCTAACAACACGTTACAACACCGTACAAAACCTTAAAACTCCATAATAAACCTAATGAATTCGTCCGAGTCCTTTGAACATCATACAGCAAGTTAACGCATCTTACGACTCTTTATCCCGTATTAGCACCTTGAAAAGCACAATAGTATAATGTATGACGCCTTACAACTCCTAACAACAAGTTACAACACCGTACGAAACCTTAAAACTCCATAATAAACCTAATGAATTCGTCCTAGTCCTTTGAACGTCATACGGCAACTTAACGCATCGTGCGACTTTTTATCCTATATTAGCACCTTGAAAAGCACGTTAGTATAATGTACGACGCCTTACAACTCCTAACAACACCTTACTACACCGTACGAAACCTTAAAACTCCATAATAAACCTAATGAATTCGACTGAGTCGTTTGAACATCGTACGACAACTTAGGACATCTTATGACTCTATATGCACATTAGCACCTTGAAAAGCATGTTAGTATAATTAGGACGCCTTACAAATCCTAAGAACACCTTAAAACACCGTACGAAACCTTAAAAATTCATAATAAACCTAATGAAATCGTCGAAGTCCTTTGAAAATCGTACGACAACTCAAGACATGTTAAGACTCTGTATGCGACATTAGCTACATGAAAAGCACGTTAGAATAATGTAGGACGCGTTACAACTCCTTAGAACACCTTACATCACTGTACGAAACTTTAAAACTCTATAATAAACCAAATGAATTCGTCCGAGTCCTTTGAACGTCATACGGCAACCTAACGCATCTTACGACTCTTTATCCCATATTAGCACCTTGAAAAGCATGTTAGTATAATGTATCACGCCTTACAACTCCTAACAACACGTTACAACACCGTACGAAACCTAAAACTCTATAATAAACCTAATGAATGCGTCCTAGTCCTTTGAACGTCATACGGCAACTTAACGCATCGTACGCCTTTGTATCCTATATTAGCACCTTGAAAAGCACGTTAGTATAATGTACGATGCCTTACAACTCCTACCAACTCCTTACAACACCCTACAAAACCTTAAAACTCCATAGTAAACCTAATGAATTCGTCTGAGTCCTTTGAACATCGTACGACAACTTAGGACATCTTATGACTCTATATGCACATTAGCACCTTGAAAAGCACGTTAGTATAA
The DNA here is from genome assembly GCA_030867185.1 of Tagetes erecta. Taxonomy (NCBI): domain Eukaryota; kingdom Viridiplantae; phylum Streptophyta; class Magnoliopsida; order Asterales; family Asteraceae; genus Tagetes; species Tagetes erecta. The sequence goes on along the minus strand of CM061493.1, from coordinate 28,413,828 downwards.
TTAGGACGCCTTACAGTTCCTAAGAACACCTTAAAACACCGTACAAAACCTTAAAAATTCATAATAAACCTAATGAAATCGTCGAAGTCCTTTGAAAATAGTACGACAACTCAAGACATGTTTAGACTCTGTATGCGACATTAGCTACATGAAAAGCACGTTAGAATAATGTAGGACGCGTTACAACTCCTAAGAACACCTTACATCACCGTACGAAACTTTAAAACTCTATAATAAACCAAATGAATTCGTCCGAGTCCTTTGAACGTCATACGGCAACCTAACGCATCTTACGACTCTTTATCCCATATTAGCACCTTGAAAAGCACGTTACTATAATGTATGACGCCTTACAACTCCTAACAACACGTTACAACACCGTACAAAACCTTAAAACTCCATAATAAACCTAATGAATTCGTCCGAGTCCTTTGAACATCATACAGCAAGTTAACGCATCTTACGACTCTTTATCCCGTATTAGCACCTTGAAAAGCACAATAGTATAATGTATGACGCCTTACAACTCCTAACAACAAGTTACAACACCGTACGAAACCTTAAAACTCCATAATAAACCTAATGAATTCGTCCTAGTCCTTTGAACGTCATACGGCAACTTAACGCATCGTACGACTTTTTATCCTATATTAGCACCTTGAAAAGCACGTTAGTATAATGTACGACGCCTTACAACTCCTAACAACACCTTACTACACCGTACGAAACCTTAAAACTCCATAATAAACCTAATGAATTCGTCTGAGTCGTTTGAACATCGTACGACAACTTAGGACATCTTATGACTCTATATGCACATTAGCACCTTGAAAAGCATATTAGTATAATTAGGACGCCTTACAAATCCTAAGAACACCTTAAAACACCGTACGAAACCTTAAAAATTCATAATAAACCTAATGAAATCGTCGAAGTCCTTTGAAAATCGTACGACAACTCAAGACATGTTAAGACTCTGTATGCGACATTAGCTACATGAAAAGCACGTTAGAATAATGTAGGACGCGTTACAACTCCTTAGAACACCTTACATCACTGTACGAAACTTTAAAACTCTATAATAAACCAAATGAATTCGTCCGAGTCCTTTGAACGTCATACGGCAACCTAACGCATCTTACGACTCTTTATCCCATATTAGCACCTTGAAAAGCATGTTAGTATAATGTATGACGCCTTACAACTCCTAACAACACGTTACAACACCGTACGAAACCTAAAACTCCATAATAAACCTAATGAATTCGTCCTAGTCCTTTGAACGTCATACGGCAACTTAACGCATCGTACGACTTTTTTCCTATATTAGCACCTTGAAAAGCACGTTAGTATAATGTACGACGCCTTACAACTCCTACCAACTCCTTACAACACCCTACAAAACCTTAAAACTCCATACTAAACCTAATGAATTCGTCTGAGTCCTTTGAACATCGTACGACAACTTAGGACATCTTATGACTCTATATGCACATTAGCACCTTGAAAAGCATGTTAGTATAATTAGGACGCCTTACAATTCCTAAGAACATCTTACAACACCGTACAAAACCTCAAAAATTCATAATAAACCTAATGAAATCGTCGAAGTCCATTGAAAATCGTACGACAACTCAAGACATGTTAAGACTCTGTATGCGACATTAGCTACATGAAAAGCACGTTAGAATAATGTAGGACGCGTTACAACTCCTTAGACACCTTACATCACTGTACGAAACTTTAAAACTCTATAACAAAACCAAGTGAATTCGTCCGAGTCCTTTGAACGGCATACGGCAACTTAACGCATCTTACGACTCTTTATCCAATATTAGCACCTTGAAAAGCATGTTAGTATAATGTATGACGCCTTACAACTCCTAACAACACGTTACAACACCGTACGAAACCTAAAACTCCATATAAACCTAATGAATTCGTCCTAGTCCTTTGAACGTCATACGGCAACTTAACGCATCGTACGCCTTTTTGTCCTATATTAGCACCTTGAAAAGCACATTAGTATAATGTACGACGCCTTACAACTCCTACCAACTCCTTACAACACCCTACAAAACCTTAAAACTCCATACTAAACCTAATGAATTCGTCTGAGTCCTTTGAACATCGTATGACAACTTAGGACATCTTATGACTCTATATGCACATTAGCACCTTGAAAAGCATATTAGTATAATTAGGACGCCTTACAATTCCTAAGAACACCTTAAAACACCGTACAAAACCTTAAAAATTCATAATAAACCTAATGAAATCGTCGAAGTCCTTTGAAAATCGTACGACAACTCAAGACATGTTTAGACTCTGTATGCGACATTAGCTACATGAAAAGCACGTTAGAATAATGTAGGACGCGTTACAACTCCTAAGAACACCTTACATCACCGTACGAAACTTTAAAACTCTATAATAAACCAAATGAATTCGTCCGAGTCCTTTGAACGTCATACGGCAACCTAACGCATCTTACGACTCTTTATCCCATATTAGCACCTTGAAAAGCACGTTACTATAATGTATGACGCCTTACAACTCCTAACAACACGTTACAACACCGTACAAAACCTTAAAACTCCATAATAAACCTAATGAATTCGTCCGAGTCCTTTGAACAACATACAGCAAGTTAACGCATCTTACGACTCTTTATCCCGTATTAGCACCTTGAAAAGCACAATAGTATAATGTATGACGCCTTACAACTCCTAACAACAAGTTACAACACCGTACGAAACCTTAAAACTCCATAATAAACCTAATGAATTCGTCCTAGTCCTTTGAACGTCATACGACAACTTAACGCATCGTACGACTTTTTATCCTATATTAGCACCTTGAAAAGCACGTTAGTATAATGTACGACGCCTTACAACTCCTAACAACACCTTACTACACCGTACGAAACCTTAAAACTCCATAATAAACCTAATGAATTCGTCTGAGTCGTTTGAACATCGTACGACAACTTAGGACATCTTATGACTCTATATGCACATTAGCACCTTGAAAAGCATGTTAGTATAATTAGGACGCCTTACAAATCCTAAGAACACCTTAAAACACCGTACGAAACCTTAAAAATTCATAATAAACCTAATGAAATCGTCGAAGTCCTTTGAAAATCGTACGACAACTCAAGACATGTTAAGACTCTGTATGCGACATTAGCTAAATGAAAAGCACGTTAGAATAATGTAGGACGCGTTACAACTCCTTAGAAGACTTTACATCACTGTACGAAACTTTAAAACTCTATAATAAACCAAATGAATTCGTCCGAGTCCTTTGAACGTCATACGGCAACCTAACGCATCTTACGACTCTTTATCCCATATTAGCACCTTGAAAAGCATGTTAGTATAATGTATGACGCCTTACAACTCCTAACAACACGTTACAACACCGTACGAAACCTAAAACTCCATAATAAACCTAATGAATTCGTCCTAGTCCTTTGAACGTCATACGGCAACTTAACGCATCGTACGACTTTTTTCCTATATTAGCACCTTGAAAAGCACGTTAGTATAATGTACGACGCCTTACAACTCCTACCAACTCCTTACAACACCCTACAAAACCTTAAAACTCCATACTAAACCTAATGAATTCGTCTGAGTCCTTTGAACATCGTACGACAACTTAGGACATCTTATGACTCTATATGCACATTAGCACCTTGAAAAGCATGTTAGTATAATTAGGACGCCTTACAATTCCTAAGAACATCTTACAACACCGTACAAAACCTTAAAAATTCATAATAAACCTAATGAAATCGTCGAAGTCCTTTGAAAATCGTACGACAACTCAAGACATGTTAAGACTCTGTATGCGACATTAGCTACATGAAAAGCACGTTAGAATAATGTAGGACGCGTTACAACTCCTTAGAACACCTTACATCACTGTACGAAACTTTAAAACTCTATAACAAAACCAAATGAATTCGTCCGAGTCCTTTGAACGGCATACGGCAACCTAACGCATCTTACGACTCTTTATCCCATATTAGCACCTTGAAAAGCATGTTAGTATAATGTATGACGCCTTACAACTCCTAACAACACGTTACAACACCGTACGAAACCTAAAACTCCATAATAAACCTAATGAATTCGTCCTAGTCCTTTGAACGTCATACGGCAACTTAACGCATCGTACGCCTTTTTATCCTATATTAGCACCTTGAAAAGCACGTTAGTATAATTTACGACGCCTTACAACTCCTACCAACTCCTTACAACACCCTACAAAACCTTAAAACTCCATACTAAACCTAATGAATTCGTCTGAGTCCTTTGAACATCGTACGACAACTTAGGACATCTTATGACTCTATATGCACATTAGCACCTTGAAAAGCATGTTAGTATAATTAGGACGCCTTACAATTCCTAAGAACACCTTAAAACACCGTACAAAACCTTAAAAATTCATAATAAACCTAATGAAATCGTCGAAGTCCTTTGAAAATCGTACGACAACTCAAGACATGTTTAGACTCTGTATGCGACATTAGCTACATGAAAAGCACGTTAGAATAATGTAGGACGCGTTACAACTCCTAAGAACACCTTACATCACCGTACGAAACTTTAAAACTCTATAATAAACCAAATGAATTCGTCCGAGTCCTTTGAACGTCATACGGCAACCTAACGCATCTTACGACTCTTTATCGCATATTAGCACCTTGAAAAGCACGTTACTATAATGTATGACGCCTTACAACTCCTAACAACACGTTACAACACCGTACAAAACCTTAAAACTCCATAATAAACCTAATGAATTCGTCCGAGTCCTTTGAACAACATACAGCAAGTTAACGCATCTTACGACTCTTTATCCCGTATTAGCACCTTGAAAAGCACAATAGTATAATGTATGACGCCTTACAACTCCTAACAACAAGTTACAACACCGTACGAAACCTTAAAACTCCATAATAAACCTAATGAATTCGTCCTAGTCCTTTGAACGTCATACGACAACTTAACGCATCGTACGACTTTTTATCCTATATTAGCACCTTGAAAAGCACGTTAGTATAATGTACGACGCCTTACAACTCCTAACAACACCTTACTACACCGTACGAAACCTTAAAACTCCATAATAAACCTAATGAATTCGTCTGAGTCGTTTGAACATCGTACGACAACTTAGGACATCTTATGACTCTATATGCACATTAGCACCTTGAAAAGCATGTTAGTATAATTAGGACGCCTTACAAATCCTAAGAACACCTTAAAACACCGTACGAAACCTTAAAAATTCATAATAAACCTAATGAAATCGTCGAAGTCCTTTGAAAATCGTACGACAACTCAAGACATGTTAAGACTCTGTATGCGACATTAGCTAAATGAAAAGCACGTTAGAATAATGTAGGACGCGTTACAACTCCTTAGAAGACTTTACATCACTGTACGAAACTTTAAAACTCTATAATAAACCAAATGAATTCGTCCGAGTCCTTTGAACGTCATACGGCAACCTAACGCATCTTACGACTCTTTATCCCATATTAGCACCTTGAAAAGCATGTTAGTATAATGTATGACGCCTTACAACTCCTAACAACACGTTACAACACCGTACGAAACCTAAAACTCCATAATAAACCTAATGAATTCGTCCTAGTCCTTTGAACGTCATACGGCAACTTAACGCATCGTACGACTTTTTTCCTATATTAGCACCTTGAAAAGCACGTTAGTATAATGTACGACGCCTTACAACTCCTACCAACTCCTTACAACACCCTACAAAACCTTAAAACTCCATACTAAACCTAATGAATTCGTCTGAGTCCTTTGAACATCGTACGACAACTTAGGACATCTTATGACTCTATATGCACATTAGCACCTTGAAAAGCATGTTAGTATAATTAGGACGCCTTACAATTCCTAAGAACATCTTACAACACCGTACAAAACCTTAAAAATTCATAATAAACCTAATGAAATCGTCGAAGTCCTTTGAAAATCATACGACAACTCAAGACATGTTAAGACTCTGTATGCGACATTAGCTACATGAAAAGCACGTTAGAATAATGTAGGACGCGTTACAACTCCTTAGAACACCTTACATCACTGTACGAAACTTTAAAACTCTATAACAAAACCAAATGAATTCGTCCGAGTCCTTTGAACGGCATACGGCAACCTAACGCATCTTACGACTCTTTATCCCATATTAGCACCTTGAAAAGCATGTTAGTATAATGTATGACGCCTTACAACTCCTAACAACACGTTACAACACCGTACGAAACCTAAAACTCCATAATAAACCTAATGAATTCGTCCTAGTCCTTTGAACGTCATACGGCAACTTAACGCATCGTACGCCTTTTTATCCTATATTAGCACCTTGAAAAGCACGTTAGTATAATTTACGACGCCTTACAACTCCTACCAACTCCTTACAACACCCTACAAAACCTTAAAACTCCATACTAAACCTAATGAATTCGTCTGAGTCCTTTGAACATCGTACGACAACTTAGGACATCTTATGACTCTATATGCACATTAGCACCTTGAAAAGCATGTTAGTATAATTAGGACGCCTTACAATTCCTAAGAACACCTTAAAACACCGTACAAAACCTTAAAAATTCATAATAAACCTAATGAAATCGTCGAAGTCCTTTGAAAATCGTACGACAACTCAAGACATGTTTAGACTCTGTATGCGACATTAGCTACATGAAAAGCACGTTAGAATAATGTAGGACGCGTTACAACTCCTAAGAACACCTTACATCACCGTACGAAACTTTAAAACTCTATAATAAACCAAATGAATTCGTCCGAGTCCTTTGAACGTCATACGGCAACCTAACGCATCTTACGACTCTTTATCCCATATTAGCACCTTGAAAAGCACGTTACTATAATGTATGACGCCTTACAACTCCTAACAACACGTTACAACACCGTACAAAACCTTAAAACTCCATAATAAACCTAATGAATTCGTCCGAGTCCTTTGAACATCATACAGCAAGTTAACGCATCTTACGACTCTTTATCCCGTATTAGCACCTTGAAAAGCACAATAGTATAATGTATGACGCCTTACAACTCCTAACAACAAGTTACAACACCGTACGAAACCTTAAAACTCCATAATAAACCTAATGAATTCGTCCTAGTCCTTTGAACGTCATACGGCAACTTAACGCATCGTGCGACTTTTTATCCTATATTAGCACCTTGAAAAGCACGTTAGTATAATGTACGACGCCTTACAACTCCTAACAACACCTTACTACACCGTACGAAACCTTAAAACTCCATAATAAACCTAATGAATTCGACTGAGTCGTTTGAACATCGTACGACAACTTAGGACATCTTATGACTCTATATGCACATTAGCACCTTGAAAAGCATGTTAGTATAATTAGGACGCCTTACAAATCCTAAGAACACCTTAAAACACCGTACGAAACCTTAAAAATTCATAATAAACCTAATGAAATCGTCGAAGTCCTTTGAAAATCGTACGACAACTCAAGACATGTTAAGACTCTGTATGCGACATTAGCTACATGAAAAGCACGTTAGAATAATGTAGGACGCGTTACAACTCCTTAGAACACCTTACATCACTGTACGAAACTTTAAAACTCTATAATAAACCAAATGAATTCGTCCGAGTCCTTTGAACGTCATACGGCAACCTAACGCATCTTACGACTCTTTATCCCATATTAGCACCTTGTAAAGCATGTTAGTATAATGTATCACGCCTTACAACTCCTAACAACACGTTACAACACCGTACGAAACCTAAAACTCTATAATAAACCTAATGAATGCGTCCTAGTCCTTTGAACGTCATACGGCAACTTAACGCATCGTACGCCTTTGTATCCTATATTAGCACCTTGAAAAGCACGTTAGTATAATGTACGATGCCTTACAACTCCTACCAACTCCTTACAACACCCTACAAAACCTTAAAACTCCATAGTAAACCTAATGAATTCGTCTGAGTCCTTTGAACATCGTACGACAACTTAGGACATCTTATGACTCTATATGCACATTAGCACCTTGAAAAGCACGTTAGTATAATTAGGACGCCTTACAGTTCCTAAGAACACCTTAAAACACCGTACAAAACCTTAAAAATTCATAATAAACCTAATGAAATCGTCGAAGTCCTTTGAAAATAGTACGACAACTCAAGACATGTTTAGACTCTGTATGCGACATTAGCTACATGAAAAGCACGTTAGAATAATGTAGGACGCGTTACAACTCCTAAGAACACCTTACATCACCGTACGAAACTTTAAAACTCTATAATAAACCAAATGAATTCGTCCGAGTCCTTTGAACGTCATACGGCAACCTAACGCATCTTACGACTCTTTATCCCATATTAGCACCTTGAAAAGCACGTTACTATAATGTATGACGCCTTACAACTCCTAACAACACGTTACAACACCGTACAAAACCTTAAAACTCCATAATAAACCTAATGAATTCGTCCGAGTCCTTTGAACATCATACAGCAAGTTAACGCATCTTACGACTCTTTATCCCGTATTAGCACCTTGAAAAGCACAATAGTATAATGTATGACGCCTTACAACTCCTAACAACAAGTTACAACACCGTACGAAACCTTAAAACTCCATAATAAACCTAATGAATTCGTCCTAGTCCTTTGAACGTCATACGGCAACTTAACGCATCGTACGACTTTTTATCCTATATTAGCACCTTGAAAAGCACGTTAGTATAATGTACGACGCCTTACAACTCCTAACAACACCTTACTACACCGTACGAAACCTTAAAACTCCATAATAAACCTAATGAATTCGTCTGAGTCGTTTGAACATCGTACGACAACTTAGGACATCTTATGACTCTATATGCACATTAGCACCTTGAAAAGCATATTAGTATAATTAGGACGCCTTACAAATCCTAAGAACACCTTAAAACACCGTACGAAACCTTAAAAATTCATAATAAACCTAATGAAATCGTCGAAGTCCTTTGAAAATCGTACGACAACACAAGACATGTTAAGACTCTGTATGCGACATTAGCTACATGAAAAGCACGTTAGAATAATGTAGGACGCGTTACAACTCCTTAGAACACCTTACATCACTGTACGAAACTTTAAAACTCTATAATAAACCAAATGAATTCGTCCGAGTCCTTTGAACGTCATACGGCAACCTAACGCATCTTACGACTCTTTATCCCATATTAGCACCTTGAAAAGCATGTTAGTATAATGTATGACGCCTTACAACTCCTAACAACACGTTACAACACCGTACGAAACCTAAAACTCCATAATAAACCTAATGAATTCGTCCTAGTCCTTTGAACGTCATACGGCAACTTAACGCATCGTACGACTTTTTTCCTATATTAGCACCTTGAAAAGCACGTTAGTATAATGTACGACGCCTTACAACTCCTACCAACTCCTTACAACACCCTACAAAACCTTAAAACTCCATACTAAACCTAATGAATTCGTCTGAGTCCTTTGAACATCGTACGACAACTTAGGACATCTTATGACTCTATATGCACATTAGCACCTTGAAAAGCATGTTAGTATAATTAGGACGCCTTACAATTCCTAAGAACATCTTACAACACCGTACAAAACCTCAAAAATTCATAATAAACCTAATGAAATCGTCGAAGTCCATTGAAAATCGTACGACAACTCAAGACATGTTAAGACTCTGTATGCGACATTAGCTACATGAAAAGCACGTTAGAATAATGTAGGACGCGTTACAACTCCTTAGACACCTTACATCACTGTACGAAACTTTAAAACTCTATAACAAAACCAAGTGAATTCGTCCGAGTCCTTTGAACGGCATACGGCAACTTAACGCATCTTACGACTCTTTATCCCATATTAGCACCTTGAAAAGCATGTTAGTATAATGTATGACGCCTTACAACTCCTAACAACACGTTACAACACCGTACGAAACCTAAAACTCCATATAAACCTAATGAATTCGTCCTAGTCCTTTGAACGTCATACGGCAACTTAACGCATCGTACGCCTTTTTGTCCTATATTAGCACCTTGAAAAGCACATTAGTATAATGTACGACGCCTTACAACTCCTACCAACTCCTTACAACACCCTACAAAACCTTAAAACTCCATACTAAACCTAATGAATTCGTCTGAGTCCTTTGAACATCGTATGACAACTTAGGACATCTTATGACTCTATATGCACATTAGCACCTTGAAAAGCATATTAGTATAATTAGGACGCCTTACAATTCCTAAGAACACCTTAAAACACCGTACAAAACCTTAAAAATTCATAATAAACCTAATGAAATCGTCGAAGTCCTTTGAAAATCGTACGACAACTCAAGACATGTTTAGACTCTGTATGCGACATTAGCTACATGAAAAGCACGTTAGAATAATGTAGGACGCGTTACAACTCCTAAGAACACCTTACATCACCGTACGAAACTTTAAAACTCTATAATAAACCAAATGAATTCGTCCGAGTCCTTTGAACGTCATACGGCAACCTAACGCATCTTACGACTCTTTATCCCATATTAGCACCTTGAAAAGCACGTTACTATAATGTATGACGCCTTACAACTCCTAACAACACGTTACAACACCGTACGAAACCTTAAAACTCCATAATAAACCTAATGAATTCGTCCGAGTCCTTTGAACAACATACAGCAAGTTAACGCATCTTACGACTCTTTATCCCGTATTAGCACCTTGAAAAGCACAATAGTATAATGTATGACGCCTTACAACTCCTAACAACAAGTTACAACACCGTACGAAACCTTAAAACTCCATAATAAACCTAATGAATTCGTCCTAGTCCTTTGAACGTCATACGACAACTTAACGCATCGTACGACTTTTTATCCTATATTAGCACCTTGAAAAGCACGTTAGTATAATGTACGACGCCTTACAACTCCTAACAACACCTTACTACACCGTACGAAACCTTAAAACTCCATAATAAACCTAATGAATTCGTCTGAGTCGTTTGAACATCGTACGACAACTTAGGACATCTTATGACTCTATATGCACATTAGCACCTTGAAAAGCATGTTAGTATAATTAGGACGCCTTACAAATCCTAAGAACACCTTAAAACACCGTACGAAACCTTAAAAATTCATAATAAACCTAATGAAATCGTCGAAGTCCTTTGAAAATCGTACGACAACTCAAGACATGTTAAGACTCTGTATGCGACATTAGCTAAATGAAAAGCACGTTAGAATAATGTAGGACGCGTTACAACTCCTTAGAAGACTTTACATCACTGTACGAAACTTTAAAACTCTATAATAAACCAAATGAATTCGTCCGAGTCCTTTGAACGTCATACGGCAACCTAACGCATCTTACGACTCTTTATCCCATATTAGCACCTTGAAAAGCATGTTAGTATAATGTATGACGCCTTACAACTCCTAACAACACGTTACAACACCGTACGAAACCTAAAACTCTATAATAAACCTAATGAATGCGTCCTAGTCCTTTGAACGTCATACGGCAACTTAACGCATCGTACGACTTTTTTCTATATCAGCACCTTGAAAAGCACGTTAGTATAATGTACGACGCCTTACAACTCCTACCAACTCCTTACAACACCCTACAAAACCTTAAAACTCCATACTAAACCTAATGAATTCGTCTGAGTCCTTTGAACATCGTACGACAACTTAGGACATCTTATGACTCTATATGCACATTAGCACCTTCAAAAGCATGTTAGTATAATTAGGACGCCTTACAATTCCTAAGAACATCTTAAAACACCGTACGAAACCTTAAAAATTCATAATAAACCTAATGAAATCGTCGAAGTCCTTTGAAAATCGTACGACAACTCAAGACATGTTAAGACTCTGTATGCGACATTAGCTACATGAAAAGCACGTTAGAATAATGTAGGACGCGTTACAACTCCTTAGAACACCTTACATCACTGTACGAAACTTTAAAACTCTATAACAAAACCAAATGAATTCGTCCGAGTCCTTTGAACGGCATACGGCAACCTAACGCATCTTACGACTCTTTATCCCATATTAGCACCTTGAAAAGCATGTTAGTATAATGTATGACGCCTTACAACTCCTAACAACACGTTACAACACCGTACGAAACCTAAAACTCCATAATAAACCTAATGAATTCGTCCTAGTCCTTTGAACGTCATACGGCAACTTAACGCATCGTACGCCTTTTTATCCTATATTAGCACCTTGAAAAGCACGTTAGTATAATGTACGACGCCTTACAACTCCTACCAACTCCTTACAACACCCTACAAAACCTTAAAACTCCATACTAAACCTAATGAATTCGTCTGCATCCTTTGAACATCGTACGACAACTTAGGACATCTTATGACTCTATATGCACATTAGCACCTTGAAAAGCATGTTAGTATAATTAGGACGCCTTACAATTCCTAAGAACACCTTAACACACCGTACAAAACCTTAAAAATTCATAATAAACCTAATGAAATCGTCGAAGTCCTTTGAAAATCGTACGACAACTCAAGACATGTTTAGACTCTGTATGCGACATTAGCTACATGAAAAGCACGTTAGGATAATGTAGGACGCGTTACAACTCCTAAGAACACCTTACATCATCGTACGAAACTTTAAAACTCTATAATAAACCAAATGAATTCGTCCGAGTCCTTTGAACGTCATACGGCAACCTAACGCATCTTACGACTCTTTATCCCATATTAGCACCTTGAAAAGCACGTTACTATAAGGTATGACGCCTTACAACTGCTAACAACACGTTACAACACCGTACAAAACCTTAAAACTCCATACTAAACCTAATGAATTCGTCTGAGTCGTTTGAACGTCATACGGCAACTTAACGCATCTTACGACTCTTTATCCCGTATTAGCACCTTGAAAAGCACATTAGTATAATGTATGACGCCTTACAACTCCTAACAACATGTTACAACACCGTACGAAACCTAAAACTCCATAATAAACCTAATGAATTCGTCCTAGTCCTTTGAACATCATACGGAAACTTAACGCATCGTACGACTTTTTATCCTATATTAGCACCTTGAAAATCACGTTAGTATAATGTACGACGCCTTACAACTCCTAACAACTCCTTACAACACCCTACAAAACCTTAAAACTCCATACTAAACCTAATGAATTCGTCTGAGTCCTTGGAACATCGTACGACAACTTAGGACATCTTATGACTCTATATGCACATTAGCACCTTGAAAAGCATGTTAGTATAATTAGGACGCCTTACAATTCCTAAGAACACCTTAACACACCGTACAAAACCTTAAAAATTCATAATAAACCTAATGAAATCGTCGAAGTCCTTTGAAAATCGTACGACAACTCAAGACATGATAAGACTCTGAATGCGACATTAGCTACATGAAAAGCACGTTAGAATAATGTAGGACGCGTTACAACTCCTAAGAACACCTTACATCACCGTACGAAACTTGTAAACTCTATAATAAACCAAATGAATTCGTCCGAGTCCTTTGAACGTCATACGGCAACCTAGCGCATCTTACGACTCTTTATTCCATATTAGCACTTTGAAAAGCACGTTACTATAATGTATGACGCCTTACAACTCCTAAAAACACGTTACAACACCGTACAAAACCTTAAAACTCCATAATAAACCTAATGAATTCGTCCGCGTCCTTTGAACGTCATACAGCAACTTAACGCATCTTACGACTCTTTATCCCGTATTAGCACCTTGAAAAGCACATTAGTATAATGTATGACGCCTTACAACTCCTAACAACATGTTACAACACCGTACGAAACCTTAAAACTCCATAATAAACCTAATGAATTCGTCCTAGTTCTTTGAACGTCATACGGCAACTTAACGCATCGTACGACTTTTTATCCTATATTAGCACCTTGAAAATCACGTTAGTATAATGTACGACGCCTTACAACTCCTAACAACTCCTTACAACACCCTACAAAACCTTAAAACTCCATACTAAACCTAATGAATTCGTCTGAGTCCTTGGAACATCGTACGACAACTTAGGACATCTTATGACTCTATATGCACATTAGCACCTTGAAAAGCATGTTAGTATAATTAGGACGCCTTACAATTCCTAAGAACACCTTAACACACCGTACAAAACCTTAAAAATTCATAATAAACCTAATGAAATCGTCGAAGTCCTTTGAAAATCGTACGACAACTCAAGACATGATAAGACTCTGAATGCGACATTAGCTACATGAAAAGCACGTTAGAATAATGTAGGACGCGTTACAACTCCTAAGAACACCTTACATCACCGTACGAAACTTGTAAACTCTATAATAAACCAAATGAATTCGTCCGAGTCCTTTGAACGTCATACGGCAACCTAGCGCATCTTACGACTCTTTATTCCATATTAGCACTTTGAAAAGCACGTTACTATAATGTATGACGCCTTACAACTCCTAAAAACACGTTACAACACCGTACAAAACCTTAAAACTCCATAATAAACCTAATGAATTCGTCCGCGTCCTTTGAACGTCATACAGCAACTTAACGCATCTTACGACTCTTTATCCCGTATTAGCACCTTGAAAAGCACATTAGTATAATGTATGACGCCTTACAACTCCTAACAACATGTTACAACACCGTACGAAACCTTAAAACTCCATAATAAACCTAATGAATTCGTCCTAGTTCTTTGAACGTCATACGGCAACTTAACGCATCGTACGACTTTTTATCCTATATTAGCACCTTGAAAAGCACGTTAGTATAATGTACGACGCCTTACAACTCCTAACAACTCCTTACAACACCCTACAAAACCTTAAAACTCCATACTAAACCTAATGAATTCTTCTGAGTCCTTTGAACATCGTACGACAACTTAGGACATCTTATGACTCTATATGCACATTAGCACCTTGAAAAGCATGTTAGTATAATTAGGACGCCTTACAATTCCTAAGAACACCTTAAAACACCGTACGAAACCTTAAAGATTCATAATAAACCTAATGAAATCGTCGAAGTCCTTTGAAAATCGTACGACTAACTCAAGACATGTTAAGACTCTGTATGCGACATTAGCTACATGAAAAGCATGTTAGAATAATGTAGAACGCGTTACAACTCCTAAGAACACCTTACATCACCGTACGAAACTTGAAAACTCTATAATAAACCAAATGAATTCGTCCGGGTCCTTTGAACGTCATACGGCAACCTAACGCATCTTACGACTCTTTATTCCATATTAGCACCTTGAAAAGCACGTTACTATAATGTATGACGCCTTACAACTCCTAACAACACGTTACAACACCGTACAAAACCTTAAAACTCCATAATAAACCTAATGAATTCGTCCGAGTCCTTTGAACGTCATACAGCAACTTAACGCATCTTACGACTCTTTATCCCGTATTAGCACCTTGAAAAGCACATTAGTATAATGTATGACGCCTTACAACTCCTAACAACACGTTACAACACCGTACGAAACCTTAAAACTCCATAATAAACCTAAAGAATTCGTCCTAGTTCTTTGAACGTCATACGACAACTTAACGCATCGTACGACTTTTTATCGTATATTAGCACCTTGAAAAGCACGTTAGTATAATGTACGACGCCTTACAACTCCTACCAACTCCCTACAACACCCTACAACACCTTAAAACTCCATACTAAACCTAATGAATTCGTCTGAGTCCTTTGAACGTCATACGGCAACTTAACGCATCTAACGACTCTTTATCCCGTATTAGCACCTACAAAAGCACATTAGTATAATGTATGACGCCTTACAACTCCTAACAACATGTTACAACACCGTACGAAACCTTAAAACTCCATACTAAACCTAATGAATTCGTCTGAGTCCTTTGAACGTCATACGACAACTTAGGACATCTTATGACTCTATATGCACATTAGCACCTTGAAAAGCATGTTAGTATAATTAGGACGCCTTACAATTCCTAAGAACACCTTAAAACACCGTACGAAACCTTAAAGATTCATAATAAACCTAATGAAATCGTCGAAGTCCTTTGAAAATCGTACGACTAACTCAAGACATGTTAAGACTCTGTATGCGACATTAGCTACATGAAAAGCACGTTAGAATAATGTAGAACGCGTTACAACTCCTAAGAACACCTTACATCACCGTACGAAACTTGAAAACTCTATAATAAACCAAATGAATTCGTCCGGGTCCTTTGAACGTCATACGGCAACCTAACGCATCTTACGACTCTTTATTCCATATTAGCACCTTGAAAAGCACGTTACTATAATGTATGACGCCTTACAACTCCTAACAACACGTTACAACACCGTACAAAACCTTAAAACTCCATAATAAACCTAATGAATTCGTCCGAGTCCTTTGAACGTCATACAGCAACTTAACGCATCTTACGACTCTTTATCCCGTATTAGCACCTTGAAAAGCACATTAGTATAATGTATGACGCCTTACAACTCCTAACAACACGTTACAACACCGTACGAAACCTTAAAACTCCATAATAAACCTAATGAATTCGTCCTAGTTCTTTGAACGTCATACGACAACTTAACGCATCGTACGACTTTTTATCGTATATTAGCACCTTGAAAAGCACGTTAGTATAATGTACGACGCCTTACAACTCCTACCAACTCCCTACAACACCCTACAAAACCTTAAAACTCCATACTAAACCTAATGAATTCGTCTGAGTCCTTTGAACGTCATACGGCAACTTAACGCATCTTACGACTCTTTATCCCGTATTAGCACCTACAAAAGCAGATTAGTATAATGTATGACGCCTTACAACTCCTAACAACACGTTACAACACCGTACGAAACCTTAAAACTCCATACTAAACCTAATGAATTCGTCTGAGTCGTTTGAACGTCATACGACAACTTAGGACATCTTATGACTCTATATGCACATTAGCACCTTGAAAAGCATGTTAGTATAATTAGGACGCCTTACAATTCCTAAGAACACCTTAAAACACCGTACGAAACCTTAAAGATTCATAATAAACCTAATGAAATCGTCGAAGTCCTTTGAAAATCGTACGACAACTCAAGACATGTTAAGACTCTGTATGCGACATTAGCTACATGAAAAGCACGTTAGAATAATGTAGGACGCGTTACAACTCCTAAGAACACCTTACATCACCGTACGAAACTTGAAAACTCTATAATAAACCAAATGAATTCGTCCGGGTCCTTTGAACGTCATACGGCAACCTAACGCATCTTACGACTCTTTATTCCATATTAGCACCTTGAAAAGCACGTTACTATAATGTATGACGCCTTACAACTCCTAACAACACGTTACAACACCGTACAAAACCTTAAAACTCCATAATAAACCTAATGAATTCGTCCGAGTCCTTTGAACGTCATAAAGCAACTTAACGCATCTTACGACTCTTTATCCCGTATTAGCACCTTGAAAAGCACATTAGTATAATGTATGACGCCTTACAACTCCTAACAACACGTTACAACACCGTACGAAACCTTAAAACTCCATAATAAACCTAAAGAATTCGTCCTAGTTCTTTGAACGTCATACGACAACTTAACGCATCGTACGACTTTTTATCGTATATTAGCACCTTGAAAAGCACGTTAGTATAATGTACGACGCCTTACAACTCCTACCAACTCCCTACAACACCCTACAAAACCTTAAAACTCCATACTAAACCTAATGAATTCGTCTGAGTCCTTTGAACGTCATACGGCAACTTAACGCATCTTACGACTCTTTATCCCGTATTAGCACCTACAAAAGCACATTAGTATAATGTATGACGCCTTACAACTCCTAACAACATGTTACAACACCGTACGAAACCTTAAAACTCCATACTAAACCTAATGAATTCGTCTGAGTCCTTTGAACGTCATACGACAACTTAGGACATCTTATGACTCTATATGCACATTAGCACCTTGAAAAGCATGTTAGTATAATTAGGACGCCTTACAATTCCTAAGAACACCTTAAAACACCGTACGAAACCTTAAAGATTCATAATAAACCTAATGAAATCGTCGAAGTCCTTTGAAAATCGTACAACTAACTCAAGACATGTTAAGACTCTGTATGCGACATTAGCTACATGAAAAGCACGTTAGAATAATGTAGAACGCGTTACAACTCCTAAGAACACCTTACATCACCGTACGAAACTTGAAAACTCTATAATAAACCAAATGAATTCGTCCGGGTCCTTTGAACGTCATACGACAACCTAACGCATCTTACGACTCTTTATTCCATATTAGCACCTTGAAAAGCACGTTACTATAATGTATGACGCCTTACAACTCCTAACAACACGTTACAACACCGTACAAAACCTTAAAACTCCATAATAAACCTAATGAATTCGTCCGAGTCCTTTGAACGTCATACAGCAACTTAACGCATCTTACGACTCTTTATCCCGTATTAGCACCTTGAAAAGCACATTAGTATAATGTATGACGCCTTACAACTCCTAACAACACGTTACAACACCGTACGAAACCTTAAAACTCCATAATAAACCTAATGAATTCGTCCTAGTTCTTTGAACGTCATACGACAACTTAACGCATCGTACGACTTTTTATCGTATATTAGCACCTTGAAAAGCACGTTAGTATAATGTACGACGCCTTACAACTCCTACCAACTCCCTACAACACCCTACAAAACCTTAAAACTCCATACTAAACCTAATGAATTCGTCTGAGTCCTTTGAACGTCATACGGCAACTTAACGCATCTTACGACTCTTTATCCCGTATTAGCACCTACAAAAGCAGATTAGTATAATGTATGACGCCTTACAACTCCTAACAACACGTTACAACACCGTACGAAACCTTAAAACTCCATACTAAACCTAATGAATTCGTCTGAGTCGTTTGAACGTCATACGACAACTTAGGACATCTTATGACTCTATATGCACATTAGCACCTTGAAAAGCATGTTAGTATAATTAGGACGCCTTACAATTCCTAAGAACACCTTAAAACACCGTACGAAACCTTAAAGATTCATAATAAACCTAATGAAATCGTCGAAGTCCTTTGAAAATCGTACGACAACTCAAGACATGTTAAGACTCTGTATGCGACATTAGCTACATGAAAAGCACGTTAGAATAATGTAGGACGCGTTACAACTCCTAAGAACACCTTACATCACCGTACGAAACTTGAAAACTCTATAATAAACCAAATGAATTCGTCCGGGTCCTTTGAACGTCATACGGCAACCTAACGCATCTTACGACTCTTTATTCCATATTAGCACCTTGAAAAGCACGTTACTATAATGTATGACGCCTTACAACTCCTAACAACACGTTACAACACCGTACAAAACCTTAAAACTCCATAATAAACCTAATGAATTCGTCCGAGTCCTTTGAACGTCATAAAGCAACTTAACGCATCTTACGACTCTTTATCCCGTATTAGCACCTTGAAAAGCACATTAGTATAATGTATGACGCCTTACAACTCCTAACAACACGTTACAACACCGTACGAAACCTTAAAACTCCATAATAAACCTAAAGAATTCGTCCTAGTTCTTTGAACGTCATACGACAACTTAACGCATCGTACGACTTTTTATCGTATATTAGCACCTTGAAAAGCACGTTAGTATAATGTACGACGCCTTACAACTCCTACCAACTCCCTACAACACCCTACAAAACCTTAAAACTCCATACTAAACCTAATGAATTCGTCTGAGTCCTTTGAACGTCATACGGCAACTTAACGCATCTTACGACTCTTTATCCCGTATTAGCACCTACAAAAGCACATTAGTATAATGTATGACGCCTTACAACTCCTAACAACATGTTACAACACCGTACGAAACCTTAAAACTCCATACTAAACCTAATGAATTCGTCTGAGTCCTTTGAACGTCATACGACAACTTAGGACATCTTATGACTCTATATGCACATTAGCACCTTGAAAAGCATGTTAGTATAATTAGGACGCCTTACAATTCCTAAGAACACCTTAAAACACCGTACGAAACCTTAAAGATTCATAATAAACCTAATGAAATCGTCAAAGTCCTTTGAAAATCGTACGACAACTCAAGACATGTTAAGACTCTGTATGCGACATTAGCTACATGAAAAGCACGTTAGAATAATGTAGAACGCGTTACAACTCCTAAGAACACCTTACATCACCGTACGAAACTTGAAAACTCTATAATAAACCAAATGAATTCGTCCGGGTCCTTTGAACGTCATACGGCAACCTAACGCATCTTACGACTCTTTATTCCATATTAGCACCTTGAAAAGCACGTTACTATAATGTATGACGCCTTACAACTCCTAACAACACGTTACAACACCGTACAAAACCTTAAAACTCCATAATAAACCTAATGAATTCGTCCGAGTCCTTTGAACGTCATAAAGCAACTTAACGCATCTTACGACTCTTTATCCCGTATTAGCACCTTGAAAAGCACGTACATTAGTATAATGTATGACGCCTTACAACTCCTAACAACACGTTACAACACCGTACGAAACCTTAAAACTCCATAATAAACCTAATGAATTCGTCCTAGTTCTTTGAACGTCATACGACAACTTAACGCATCGTACGACTTTTTATCGTATATTAGCACCTTGAAAAGCACGTTAGTATAATGTACGACGCCTTACAACTCCTACCAACTCCCTACAACACCCTACAAAACCTTAAAACTCCATACTAAACCTAATGAATTCGTCTGAGTCCTTTGAACGTCATACGGCAACTTAACGCATCTTACGACTCTTTATCCCGTATTAGCACCTACAAAAGCACATTAGTATAATGTATGACGCCTTACAACTCCTAACAACACGTTACAACACCGTACGAAACCTTAAAACTCCATACTAAACCTAATGAATTCGTCTGAGTCCTTTGAACGTCATACGACAACTTAGGACATCTTATGACTCTATACGCACATTAGCACCTTGAAAAGCATGTTAGTATAATTAGGACGCCTTACAATTCCTAAGAACACCTTAAAACACCGTACGAAACCTTAAAGATTCATAATAAACCTAATGAAATCGTCGAAGTCCTTTGAAAATCGTACGACAACTCAAGACATGTTAAGACTCTGTATGCGACATTAGCTACATGAAAAGCACGTTAGAATAATGTAGGACGCGTTACAACTCCTAAGAACACCTTACATCACCGTACGAAACTTGAAAACTCTATAATAAACCAAATGAATTCGTCCGGGTCCTTTGAACGTCATACGGCAACCTAACGCATCTTACGACTCTTTATTCCATATTAGCACCTTGAAAAGCACGTTACTATAATGTATGACGCCTTACAACTCCTAACAACACGTTACAACACCGTACAAAACCTTAAAACTCCATAATAAACCTAATGAATTCGTCCGAGTCCTTTGAACGTCATAAAGCAACTTAACGCATCTTACGACTCTTTATCCCGTATTAGCACCTTGAAAAGCACATTAGTATAATGTATGACGCCTTACAACTCCTAACAACACGTTACAACACCGTACGAAACCTTAAAACTCCATAATAAACCTAATGAATTCGTCCTAGTTCTTTGAACGTCATACGGAAACTTAACGCATCGTACGACTTTTTATCCTATATTAGCACCTTGAAAAGCACGTTAGTATAATGTACGACGCCTTACAACTCCTACCAACTCCTTACAACACCCTACAAAACCTTAAAACTCCATACTAAACCTAATGAATTCGTCTGAGTCCTTTGAACGTCATACGGCAACTTAACGCATCTTACGACTCTTTATCCCGTATTAGCACCTTGAAAAGCACATTAGTATAATGTATGACGCCTTACAACTCCTAACAACACGTTACAACACCGTACGAAACCTTAAAACTCCATACTAAACCTAATGAATTCGTCTGAGTCCTTTGAACGTCATACGACAACTTAGGACATCTTATGACTCTATATGCACATTAGCACCTTGAAAAGCATGTTAGTATAATTAGGACGCCTTACAATTCCTAAGAACACCTTAAAACACCGTACGAAACCTTAAAAATTCATAATAAACCTAATGAAATCGTCGAAGTCCTTTGAAAATCGTACGACAACTCAAGACATGTTAAGACTCTGTATGCGACATTAGTTACATGAAAAGCACGTTAGAATAATGTAGGACGCGTTACAACTCCTAAGAACACCTTACATCACCGTACGAAACTTGAAAACTCTATAATAAACCAAATGAATTCGTCCGGGTCCTTTGAATGTCATACGGCAACCTAACGCATCTTACGACTCTTTATTCCATATTAGCTCCTTGAAAAGCACGTTACTAAAATGTATGATGTCTTACAACTCCTAACAACACGTTACAACACCGTACAAAACCTTAAAACTCCATAATAAACCTAATGAATTCGTCCGAGTCCTTTGAACGTCATACAGCAACTTAACGCATCTTACGACTCTTTATCCCGTATTAGCACCTTGAAAAGCACATTAGTATAATGTATGACGCCTTACAACTCCTAACAACACGTTACAACACCGTACGAAACCTTAAAACTCCATAATAAACCAAATGAATTTGTCCTAGTCCTTTGAACGTCATACGGCAACTTAACGCATCGTACGACTTTTTATCCTATATTAGCACCTTGAAAAGCACGTTAGTATATAATGTACGACGCCTTACAACTCCTACCAACTCCTTACAACACCCTACAAAACCTTAAAACTCCATACTAAACCTAATGAATTCGTCTGAGTCCTTTGAACATCGTACGACAACTTAGGACATCTTATGACTCTATATGCACATTAGCACCTTGAAAAGCATGTTAGTATAATTAGGACGCCTTACAATTCCTATGAACACCTTAAAACACCGTACGAAACCTTAAAAATTCATAATAAATCTAATGAAATCGTCGAAGTCCTTTGAAAATCGTACGACAACTCAAGACATGTTAAGACTCTATATGCGACATTAGCTACATGAAAAGCACGTTAGAATAATGTAGGACGCGTTACAACTCCTAAGAACACCTTACATCACCGTACGAAACTTGAAAACTCTATAATAAACCAAATGAATTCGTCCGAGTCCTTTGAACGTCATACGGCAACCTAACGCATCTTACGACTCTTTATTCCATATTAGCACCTTGAAAAGCGCGTTACTATAATGTATGACACCTTACAACTCCTAACAACACGTTACAACACCGTACAAAACCTTAAAACTCCATAATAAACCTAATGAATTCGTCCGAGTCCTTTGAACGTCATACGGCAACCTAACGCATCTTACGACTCTTTATCCCGTATTAGCACCTTGAAAAGCACGTTACTATAATGTATGACGCCTTACAACTCCTAACAACACGTTACAACACCGTACAAAACCTTAAAACTCCATAATAAACCTAATGAATTCGTCCGAGTCCTTTGAACGTCATACAGCAACTTAACGCATCTTACGATTCTTTATCACGTATTAGCACCTTGAAAAGCACATTAGTATAATGTATGACGCCTTACAACTCCTAACAACACGTTACAACACCGTACGAAACCTTAAAACTCCATAATAAACCTAATGAATTCGTCCTAGTCCTTTGAACGTCATACGGCAACTTAGGACATCTTATGACTCTATATGCACATTAGCACCTTGAAAAGCATGTTAGTATAATTAGGACGCCTTACAATTCCTAAGAACACCTTAAAACACCGTACGAAACCTTAAAAATTCATAATAAACCTAATGAAATCGTCGAAGTCCTTTGAAAATCGTACGACAACTCAAGACATGTTAAGACTCTGTATGCGACATTAGCTACATGAAAAGCACGTTAGAATAATGTAGGACGCGTTACAACTCCTAAGAACACCTTACATCACCGTACGAAACTTTAAAACTCTATAATAAATCAAATGAATTCGTCCGAGTCCTTTGAACGTCATACGGCAACCTAACGCATCTTACGACTCTTTATCCCATATTAGCACCTTTAAAAGCACGTTACTATAATGTATGACGCCTTACAACTCCTAACAACACGTTACAACACCGTACAAAACCTTAAAACTCCATAATAAACCTAATGAATTCATCCGCGTCCTTTGAACGTCATACAGCAACTTAACGCATCTTACGACTCTTTATCCCGTATTAGCACCTTGAAAAGCACATTAGTATAATGTATGACGCCTTACAACTCTTAACAACACGTTACAACACCGTACGAAACCTTAAAACTCCATAATAAACCTAATGAATTCGTCCTAGTCCTTTGAACGTCACACGGCAACTTAACGCATCTTACGACTCTATATGCACATTAGCACCTTGAAAAGCATGTTAGTATAATTAGGACGCCTTACAATTCCTAAGAACACCTTAAAACACCGTACGAAACCTTAAAAATTCATAATAAACCTAATGAAATCGTCGAAGTCCTTTGAAAATCGTACGACAACTCAAGACATGTTAAGACTCTGTATGCGACATTAGCTACATGAAAAGCACGTTAGAATAATGTAGGACGCGTTACAACTCCTAAGAACACCTTACATCACCGTACGAAACTTGAAAACTCTATAATAAACCAAATGAATTCGTCCGAGTCCTTTGAACGTCATACGGCAACCTAACGCATCTTACGACCCTTTATCCCATAATAGCACCTTGAAAAGCACGTTACTATAATGTATGACGCCTTACAACTCCTAACAACACGTTACAACACCGTACAAAACCTTAAAACTCCCTAATAAACCTAATGAATTCGTCCGAGTCCTTTGAACGTCATACAACAACTTAACGCATCTTACGAATCTTTATCCCGTATTAGCACCTTGAAAAGCACATTAGTATAATGTATGACGCCTTACAACTCCTAACAACACGTTACAACACCGTACGAAACCTTAAAACTCCATAATAAACCTAATGAATTCGTCCTAGTCCTTTGAACGACATACGGCAACTTAACGCATCTTACGACTCTTTATCCCGTATTAGCACCTTGAAAAGCACATTAGTATAATGTATGACGCCTTACAACTCCTAACAACACGTTACAATACCGTACGAAACCTTAAAACTCCATACTAAACCTAATGAATTCGTCTGAGTGCTTTTGAACGTCATACGACAACTTAGGACATCTTATGACTCTATATGCACATTAGCACCTTGAAAAGCATGTTAGTATAATTAGGACGCCTTACAATTCCTAAGAACACCTTAAAACACCGTACGAAACTTTAAAAATTCATAATAAACCTAATGAAATCGTCGAAGTCCTTTGAAAATCGTACGACAACTCAAGACATGTTAAGACTCTGTATGCGACATTAGCTACATGAAAAGCACGTTAGAATAACGTAGGACGCGTTACAACTCCTAAGAACACCTTACATCACCGTACGAAACTTGAAAACTCTATAATAAACCAAATGAATTCGTCCAAGTCCTTTGAACGTCATACGGCAACCTAACGCATCTTACGACTCTTTATCCCATATTAGCACCTTGAAAAGCACGTTACTATAATGTATGACGCCTTACAACTCCTAACAACACGTTACAACACCGTACAAAACCTTAAAACTCCATAATAAACCTAATGATTTCGTCTGAGTCCTTTGAACGTCATACAGCAACTTAACGCATCTTACGACTCTTTATCCCGTATTAGCACCTTGAAAAGCACATTAGTATAATGTATGACGCCTTACAACTCCTAACAACACGTTACAACACCGTACGAAACCTTAAAACTCCATAATAAACTTAATGAATTCGTCCTAGTCCTTTGAACGTCATACGACAACTTAAGGCATCGTACGACTTTTTATCCTATATTAGCACCTTGAAAAGCACGTTAGTATAATGTACGACGCCTTACAACTCCTAACAACACCTTACTACACCGTAAGAAACCTTAAAACTCCATAATAAACCTAATGAATTCGTCTGAGTCCTTTGAACATCGTACGACAACTTAGGACATCTTATGACTCTATATGCACATTAGCACCTTGAAAAGCATGTTAGTATAATTAGGACGCCTTACAATTCCTAAGAACACTTTAAAACACCGTACGAAACCTTAAAAATAATTCATAATAAACCTAATGAAATCGTCGAAGTCCTTTGAAAATCGTACGACAACTCAAGACATGTTAAGACTCTGTATGCGACATTAGCTACATGAAAAGCACGTTAGAATAATGTAGGACGCGTTACAACTCCTTAGAACACCTTACATCACTGTACGAAACTTTAAAACTCTATAATAAACCTAATGAATTCTTCCGAGTCCTTTGAACGTCATACGGCAACCTAACGCATCTTACGACTCTTTATCCCATATTAGCACCTTGAAAAGCATGTTAGTATAATGTATGACGCCTTACAACTCCTAACAACACGTTACAACACCGTACGAAACCTAAAAACTCCATAATAAACCTAATGAATTCGTCCTAGTCTTTTGAACGTCATACGGCAACTTAACGCATCGTACGACTTTTTATCCTATATTAGCACCTTGAAAAGCACGTTAGTATAATGTACGACGCCTTACAACTCCTAACAACTCATTACAACACCCTACAAAACTTTAAAACTCCATACTAAACCTAATGAATTCGTCTGAGTCCTTTGAACTTCGTATGAAAACTTAGGACATCTTATGACTCTATATGCACATTAGCACCTTGAAAAGCATGTTAGTATAATTAGGACGCCTTACAATTCCTAAGAACACCTTAAAACACCGTACGAAACCTTAAAAATTCATAGTAAACCTAATGTAATCGTCGAAGTCCTTTGAAAATCGTACGAGAACTCAAGACATGTTAAGACTCTGTATGCGACATTAGCTACATGAAAAGCACGTTAGAATAATGTAGGACGCGTTACAACTCCTTAGAACACCTTACATCACTGTACGAAACTTTAAAACTCTATAATAAACCAAATGAATTCGTCCGAGTCCTTTGAACGTCATACGGCAACCTAACGCATCTTACGACTCTTTATCCCATATTAGCACCTTGAAAAGCACGTTACTATAATGTATGACGCCTTACAACTCCTAACAACACGTTACAACACCGTACAAAACCTTAAAACTCCATAATAAACCTAATGAATTCGTCCGCGTCCTTTGAACGTCATACAGCAACTTAACGCATCTTACGACTCTTTATCCCGTATTAGCACCTTGAAAAGCACATTAGTATAATGTATGACGCCTTACAACTCCTAACAACACGTTACAACACCGTACAAAACCTTAAAACTCCATACTAAACCTAATGAATTCGTCTGAGTCCTTTGAACTTCGTATGAAAACTTAGGACATCTTATGACTCTATATGCACATTAGCACCTTGAAAAGCATGTTAGTATAATTAGGACGCCTTACAATTCCTAAGAACACCTTAAAACACCGTACGAAACCTTAAAAATTCTTAGTAAACCTAATGTAATCGTCGAAGTCCTTTGAAAATCGTACGAGAACTCAAGACATGTTAAGACTCTGTATGCGACATTAGCTACATGAAAAGCACGTTAGAATAATGTAGGACGCGTTACAACTCCTTAGAACACCTTACATCACTGTAGGAAACTTTAAAACTCTATAATAAACCAAATGAATTCGTCCGAGTCCTTTGAACGTCATACGGCAACCTAACGCATCTTACGACTCTTTATCCCATATTAGCACCTTGAAAAGCATGTTAGTATAATGTATGACGCCTTACAACTCCTAACAACACGTTACAACACCGTACGAAACCTAAAAACTCCATAATAAACCTAATGAATTCGTCCTAGTCTTTTGAATGTCATACGGCAACTTAACGCATCGTACGACTTTTTATCCTATATTAGCACCTTGAAAAGCACGTTAGTATAATGTACGACGCCTTACAACTCCTAACAACTCCTTACAACACCCTACAAAACCTTAAAACTCCATACTAAACCTAATGAATTCGTCTGAGTCCTTTGAACTTCGTATGAAAACTTAGGACATCTTATGACTCTATATGCACATTAGCACCTTGAAAAGCATGTTAGTATAATTAGGACGCCTTACAATTCCTAAGAACACCTTAAAACACCGTACGAAACCTTAAAAAATCATAGTAAACCTAATGAAATTGTCGAAGTCCTTTGAAAATCGTACGAGAACTCAAGACATGTTAAGACTCTGTATGCGACATTAGCTACATGAAAAGCACGTTAGAATAATGTAGGACGCGTTACAACTCCTTAGAACACCTTACATCACTGTAGGAAACTTTAAAACTCTATAATAAACCAAATGAATTCGTCCGAGTCCTTTGAACGTCATACGGCAACCTAACGCATCTTACGACTCTTTATCCCATATTAGCACCTTGAAAAGCATGTTAGTATAATGTATGACGCCTTACAACTCCTAACAACACGTTACAACACCGTACGAAACCTAAAAACTCCATAATAAACCTAATGAATTCGTCCTAGTCTTTTGAACGTCATACTGCAACTTAACGCATCGTACGACTTTTTATCCTATATTAGCACCTTGAAAAGCACGTTAGTATAATGTACGACGCCTTACAACTCCTAACAACTCCTTACAACACCCTACAAAACCTTAAAACTCCATACTAAACCTAATGAATTCGTCTGAGTCCTTTGAACATCGTACGACAACTTAGGACATCTTATGACTCTATATGCACATTAGCACCTTGAAAAGCATGTTAGTATAATTAGGACGCCTTACAATTCCTAAGAACACCGTAGGAAACCTTAAAAATTCATAAAAAACCTAATGAAATCGTCGAAGTCCTTTGAAAATCATACGACAACTCAAGACATGTTAAGACTCTGTATGCGACATTAGCTACATGAAAAGCACGTTAGAATAATGTAGGACGCGTTACAACTCCTTAGAACACCTTACATCACTGTACGAAACTTTAAAACTCTATAATAAACCAAATGAATTCGTCCGAGTCCTTTGAACGTCATACGGAAACCTAACGCATCTTATGACTCTTTATCCCATATTAGCACCTTGAAAAGCATGTTAGTATAATGTATGACGCCTTACAACTCCTAACAACATGTTACAACACCCTACGAAACCTAAAAACTCCATAATAAACCTAATGAATTCGTCCTAGTCTTTTGAACTTCATACGGCAACTTAACGCATCGTACGACTTTTTATCCTATATTAGCACCTTGAAAAGCACGTTAGTATAATGTACGACGCCTTACAACTCCTAACAACTCCTTACAACACCCTACAAAACCTTAAAACTCCATACTAAACCTAATGAATTCGTTTGAGTCCTTTGAACATCGTACGACAACTTAGGACATCTTATGACTCTATATGCACATTAGCACCTTGAAAAGCATGTTAGTATAATTAGGACGCCTTACAATTCCTAACAACACCTTAAAACACCGTAAGAAACCTTGCAAACTCATAATAAACCTAATGAAATCGTCGAAGTCCTTTGAAAATCGTACGACAACTCAAGACATGTTAAGACTCTGTATGCGACATTAGCTACATGAAAAGCACGTTAGAATAATGTAGGACGTGTTACAACTCCTTAGAACACCTTACATCACCGTACGATACTTTAAAACTCTATAATAAACCAAATGAATTCGTCCGATTCCTTTGAACGTCATACGGCAACCTAACGCATCTTACGACTTTTATCCCATATTAGCACCTTGAAAAGCACGTTAGTATAATGTATGACGCCTTACAACTCCTAACAACACGTTACAACACCGTACGAAACCTTAAAACTCCATAATAAACCTAATGAATTTGTCCTAGTCCTTTGAACGTCATACGGCAACTTAACGCATCGTATGACTTTTTATCCCTTATTAGCACCTTGAAAAGCACGTTAGTATAATGTACGACACCTTACAACTCCTAACAACACCTTACAACACCGTATGAAACCTTAAAACTCCAAAATAAACCTGATGAATTCGTCCGAGTCCGTTGAACGTCATACGGCAACTTAACGCATCGTACGACTTTTTATCCCATATTAGCACCTTGAAAAGCACGTTAGTGTAATGTACGACGCCTTAAAACTCCTATCAACACCTTTCAAGACCGTACGAAACCTTAAAACTCAATAATAAACCTAATGAATTCGTCTGAGTCCTTTGAACATCGTACGACAACTTAGGACATCTTATGACTCTATATGTACATTAGCACCTAGAAAAGCATGTTAGTATAATTAGGATACCTTACAATTCCTAAGAACACCTTAAAACACCGTAAGAAACCTTAAAAACTCATAATAAACCTAATGAAATCGTCGAAGTCCTTTGAAAATCGTACGACAACTCAAGACATGTTAAGACTCTGTATGCGACATTAGCTACATGAAAAGCACGTTAGAATTGATAGGTTCAATTGGATCGTAACAATCACTCAAATGATCAGAATAACAAGTACAAACAAAACGATTCAATCACAAACACAATCCATACTAATAATTCTCGATGTATATTGATGATCAAAGCAATTCGTAGTACAAGTGCAGGAGAAACAAAATCACACACAGTTAATTCTCTCTCTTACAGTGTAAAAGTGATCTAGCCTCTCTCCTCACACACACACACTACATGCTTATAACAAACAAAATACAAGTTTAAGGAAAATACATAATAAACCCTAAACTATACAAACATATAAACAAAATACAAAGTAAATCTTAAACAAAGGAAATAACCCTAACAGTACTCCCCCTAAGATTTAACTTTGGATCTTCAGCAAAATCTTCTATCTTTTTCTTCTTCTTGATCAGCATCATCTCTTTTATCAATCTTCTGGTTCATCTTTGACTTTCAGCAACTCTCGTCCTTTATACTCCTCTTGTTCCTTCAAAGCTTCTTCAATACAAGATTTGAACTTTTCAGCGATCTTAGCTTGTCGAGGCTTGGATTCATTCGTCAGAATTGGTAAGGCATTCATACGTCTGAGCGAGTCCAGATTCAAACCTGCAAAGTCAATATTAGCATAAAACTCGAATGGCAGCTCTTGACCTTTGACTTTCACCTCCAACGTTCCTTTTCTGGATATCCTCATATACTCTATCTCTGGCAAATCAACCCTCACGAGATTAGAGTTCAGCAACGCCTTTCTCACACGTATCTTCTCAGTTGCAGCTGCTATGACTTCAATCATCACCACAAATAAATTCCTGTCAGCTTCAGCTAATTTATCCTTACATTTCTCCATTCTATAACTTCTCAAAAAGTCGATATATGAAGGATGTAACAGCTTCAATTCAAACGTACTGAAAAGTGTAATCATGTCTTCATCCCAATTCTCCAAATTTCGAACAAGCTTCAGTTCAAACGTTTCCTGATTGTAGAACACTCTGAGTATTGGCTTCGTCATCTGACTTCCATCAATCACTTTTAATCCAGGATCTGTCACTTTGTCAAAGTATTCGTCTGAGAACTCTTCTAAATACATATCCTCAGACACAACCAAACGCTTTTTCTTCCTTTGTTTCTTTGCTTCCACATAAGCTGAGTCTTCCTGTTGGCCTCTAAAGTCAAGAAATTTCGATGATCTGCCAATCCCGGCATCAAGCAACATTACACACTTATCACCACGCTCAGCGTGCGCGTGATTTATCAACCTCAGTTTGTGTAATTCTTTCAAGTCCTGAACCTCCAGTTTAAAAATGCTTGAGTAGTAATGATATACGTCACACAAACCATTCACTCTCTTTATCATAAACGCATCAAAAACTTCATCATATTTCCAAGCTATTATCTTAACCTTCTTGTTCTTCTCAGGCACAATCATAGAGTCAAGTAATTCAGCAATCGATTGCCCTTTACTCAGCAGTGATCTAACAACATCACCTGCTGTTGCTGATTTATGCCAAGTCTCACGCACCTCCATTGGTATGTTGTAAGATTTATCTTCACTTGGAAACATATCCATCAGTTCGTGCCTTTTCTTATGAGCATTTTCAGGAAGCGCCATCACAGGAATCTCTTTTGGTCCAAGCACTTTAAATCTTTTTGTCAACTCGAAGTACTGGGGATTGTTATAATCTAAGTAAAACATCCTGTTGTACATTTTCTCTGTTTTCATAAAACTGACCACTATCTTCCTCAGTGACTCGGACTTCAACCTCTGTAAAGTTTTGTACGGATAGTTTCTCGAACTTAGCCAACTTCGCATCTCAGAAGCAGTCATTTCATCTGGATTTTGATGATAAAGCTCAGTCGGAGACAAATCTTCTATATTTAAGCTTTCTTGCATCGGAGTCCATTCACCCATCTCTATTACAAACTCTTTCTGATCAGCTTCTGCTTTGTCTTGAGCAATTATGCACTTCTCATACTCCTCATTTATCTGACTCACCGTTAAACCATTTAAAAACACAGAGTTGTACTTCATTTTCTCAAGGTATGCAAACCTTTGATCCAAATCATCTGGTAACTCTTCGGCAACATTTTGTACTGGCTCAGCTTCATCTTCAGACTCAGTCCAATCAATATCATCTAAATCATCCAACGCTTCTATCATAGGTGCATCATCAGCTTGAACCGGCTCAGACTGACTAGCAACTTCAGATACTATTGTAGGCGCACTTTCAACTTCAACAGCTTCAGATTGAATCGGCTCAATCTGAACTGTGTCTTCTGAACCCACTTCTTTCTCACTTTCAGTGACAGCAATTACTTCAGTTTCAGCAACGGATTCAGTTTTCTCATCCTCAGCTACAGCTACAGATTGAATCGGCTCAAACTGCACTGTTTTATCAACTTTCGCCCTTTTCGAACTTTCTTCGTCACCAAAAATCTCAGGAATAGCATCTATCTTCCTCTTTCCCTCAGCTTTGTCAGAGATGACAGTTTCAGCAACAGCTTCATCGGGAATAATAATTGGTGATTCTACCAAAATACCAGCATTTGAAGTACCTCTTGCTCTAGTCAAATAAACTTTCTGTACCTCTGATTCAGACACTTCAACTATTTCTTCAGAAAAATCTTTGTCTGATGATGAGCCAGCCTTCTTTGGTTTCATTTCCTCCAACTCTTTTTCCAACATTTCTTTTTCTGCCTCCAACGTATTGCATTCAGCTTTAACCTCAGTATAATCATACTTTAGGTTCTCATATTCCTCCTTTAATTTGTCATGCTCAGCCTTCAAATCATTATGTTCAATTTTCAATTTCAGATAATCAGAATCCAACTCTTTGAAGATTTTCAGATTCTGATTGTGAATATCCCAATATTCATCAAATCTTTTCTTTTTGCGTTCGTTTGAGGCTTTTAACAAATCATTTGCTTTAATCAAATTTTCAACTATCTCCTCCAACTCAGCAATACGTTTCTCTTTCTCATCATCAATCTCATCAACACTTGGCACAACATTTGGTGAAGACTCCAAACCTTGTCCAGTGTTTTCAGCAATTTGTGGTGAAGTGGTGGGAATATCAATGGAAATAGGATCAGTAATGCCAGCATCCACTTCATCTATCTGTGCAATAGATTCAGCTTCGGCCATTACTGTCTGAGCAATCTCTATCACATCAATCTCTTCAGGTTTTTCTACTGATTTCGACCTCTTCTTTCGAACATACTGAACAGAAATATCCTTCTGAACTTCAACAGCAACTTCTTCAATCCCAGAAGCAACCTCAGCAGGTTCTTCTATCTCAATATTCTCAATTTCCATTGGTTCAACCTCCTCTGAATTAGATTCAGATTCAGTATCATTACCACCATCATCATTA
The DNA here is from genome assembly GCA_030867185.1 of Tagetes erecta. Lineage (NCBI taxonomy): Eukaryota > Viridiplantae > Streptophyta > Magnoliopsida > Asterales > Asteraceae > Tagetes > Tagetes erecta. Next base: position 28,379,788 of record CM061493.1, on the reverse strand, counting down.
CTGTCATCATCACCATCATCCTCACTATCACCATTCTCACCTTCTTCTTCATCTTCTGGATGACGAGCAAAGTACTCGTCATCATCCAACAGATTATCTGGCACCTCATCCACTAGGTCCAGTGGATCAACAATCTCTCCATGAGATATGTGATAATATACACCTTCCACATCTTCTTCATTGTTGACTATATCTCTCATATAGTCGAACAATTCAACATCAGGCACATTCCCGATACTCATCTTGCGGTAAGATAGATCGTTCATGTCCTCTGTATATAAAATGCCTCCAGCATAACCCTCGGATCTGATGATAGGATAGGCAATGTTTATCATCATTTGTAAGAATCTCGGGTACATGAGAAACTTAAATCTTTTACCCTTCACCAAGTTGAACACAAAACCATTCATAATCCATCTCGACATGTTGAATGGCTTGTTCTCTGCAATAGCAACTATCGGGGATGCAATGTCAGATGGGAAATTGTCGAATCCTGCACTCCTCCTCGACATGCATTGTTGCACAACATAACACAGCAACTTGTATTTCTTCCCCAACTTAGCCCGATAAAATTGTGACTTTGGAAACACAGGTGGATGTCCCATGTTCACAAAACACGATTTACATTCTTCCATTGTCAACTCATCCATCATACCTGTTGGGTCTGAAAATGATAGTCTATATTATCAATGTAGTCAAAGTCAACAAAAGTCAATGTCATGATTAAAGTCATATGAAGTGTTCAGGACGAAGAAGACGTTAAAGATAGATCGTGACTAGGAGCATTATTGTAAAGAATATATTTTGTGTCAACAAAATATATTTAATCAAGTTGTAGTCACATTTTAGGTTTATTTGTATTTTTCCTAATTAAACTAAGTCTAGGGGGTTAATATGTAATTAAGTGGATTGAACATTCACTATTTATAGATTAGTTTAGTTAGGGTTTAGTTTGCTTGAAACATAGCCTAGAATTGGGAGGCTACACATGTAAACAAAATCAAAGCAATTCTATGGAAGCATATGAAGATTTGAGTAATTTCTTGTTTGTTCTTTCATTATGTTCTTCATTGTTCTTCCTTGTTTATCATGTTCTATGTTATTTTGATCCAAATCTTCACAAATCTGTTGATTCAAGGTTCTATGGACCTACAAAATGGTATCAGAGCCTTAGTGCTCTTGATTGTTTGATTCAAGTGATTTTTGTGTTGATTTTGGAGTTTTTGGGTCAAAACACTTTTTGATTCTGTTTCAAGCTTGTTTTAGTGTTTTTGGAGTTGTATTTTGCTCAAAGTTTGTGGTTTTTGGACATAGGAAGCTTTTAAAACAAACGTGTATGCAAATGGTCAAGTTTTGAAGATTTTCGAGCTGTTTCCGTACTGTTGCAGGGTGGTTGAGCTACCAGCGAAACTATCTGTTCAACCAGCGAAACTGACTGTTCTACCAGCGAACCTATTTCAAATCTTTGTCCTGTATTGGTTTGTGTTGTGACCAGCGAATCTGACATATCATCGAACGAAAGTTCACTTGTTTGGCTGACTGTGCAAGCGAAACTACTGCCAAATTCAGGCGAGCGAATCTGTGCTTGCTTGTCAGCGAAACTGTTTGCTTGCCAGCGAATCTGTCACCAGCGAATCTACCAGCGAATCAGCTGTGTTCTTCGAGCGAATCTAGCCAGCGAAACTGTTTGTTTTCAGCGAATCTATAATCTGTTCAAAGTTATGACTTCATCAACACTGAATATGAATGATCTGGACAGCGTTCAACCTAACAGGCCACCGAGGCTTGTTAGTGGTGAAAACTTTGAAGACTGGAAAAGATGTTTGAAAGCTTTCTTCTATTACACGGACTACAACCAATGGGAATCTATAGTAAATGGCCCGCACGTGCCAACAACTGTTGAAGGAACCGTCACCTCAGTAAACACAGATCCAACTTCTTTTACTGAAACTGATATTAAGTTACTTGATCGTGACAAGAAGGCACTAGGGGCATTGATACTCTGCCTGCATCAGGACATCTTCAACAGGTTTGCTGAACACACAACTGCAAAAAGCCTGTATGATGCATTGTGTGAATTTTATGATGGGAATGAGGATCTGAAACTGGATAGAAAGGCACAAGCTGAAAAGGAATTCAACTCTTTCGTGGGGTACTCACAAGAGAACTTGACTGACATTACAAACCGATTCCTATCTGTGTCAAGTAATCTGAAGAAATATGATGATAAGCTGGGCAATCATGAACAAGTTGCTAAACTGTTAGATTCTCTTCCTCCTCAATGGAGTCTTCAAATCAAGCTGTTGAAACAAGAGAGGAACTTTCCTGACTACAAACTGATGGACGTCATCAACAAGCTGAAGTCTTTCGACCTTGATGTGAAGAGAAGAGAATATAATCAGTCAATGATGGTTCCAAACATTCCCTCTCAAAATGCTGCACTTATCTCATCCGCTGCAAACTCTTATGTTTACAGTGCTGCATCTAGAGGATCATCAGGTCATGTGTCTGTTAAATCTGCTGGTGCATCTACAAATGCTGGTTCAAGCTTAAATGCATCTGTCACCACACAGATTCCGTCAGATACTATGGCTTTATTTGGAATGTTTGTTCACAGTTATGAAGCTCTTGTTGCAGGTGAGTTGAAAGGGAAGGGTATGACTGTAGAAGATATGTATCAGGTGGATCCTGATGATCTGGAGGAAACAGATATCCAGTGGCAGATGGCTATGCTCACTCTTCGTGCCAGACGATTCATGGAAAGAACTGGTAGAAGAAACTTTGGAAATCAGGGACAGAATGTTAAGCTGGGGTATGACAAGGGAAAGTTAAGATGCTATAACTGCAAACAACTGGGACACTTCAAGAGAGAATGCCCATTACCAATCGTTACTGAGCCAGTTAACTCTGCAAATCCAAGATCTGCTCCAATTCAAGAAAAGGTTGAGGAAGCAAAGTCAAAGAATGAAACTGCACTGCTCACCAACTTTGATTGGAGTGCAGAAATTGAAGAAACCAAGGAGGAGATTAACCATGCCCTTGTTGCTGAAATTGCTGAGTTTGATGACAATGATATAAATCTCTTTGATCCGTTCAAAGAATTTTATGAAAAGGAAGAGGAAGAGAAAGTGGAGAATGTTGTTAAAGTTCAATCAGATGTTATTGCTCAAGGACATCTGAATCATTCAGGATTAGTTTGTGAAGCTGCTGTTAATGAAGTGAAGCATGAGGAGGAGTCTAAGGTTAGCTTGGAAGAAATGATTGAGAAGGCAAGGCTGGATGCAGTTGATGAATTCAAAAGAAGCACTCCCTACTGCCAATGTGATCGTGCTCTGGCCGCCGAGAAACTGGTAATTGGTCTTCCTTACGATGTTATTGAAGATATGTGTTCATCTGCTTGCAAAATTCGTTTAATTGGCATATACAAAGCAAATAAATTGTTAATGTCAAACGAAAACGAATTAAAAAGAACCATCAAAGAGCTTAAATTAAGTGAATCAAAATATTTTGTTAAGTTAAGAGAAGCTTTAAAGGAAAATGAACACTTAAAAAGGACTCTTTTAGAAAAGAACTGTGAAATTAACTACTTGACTGAGCAAGTTACACTTGCTGAATTTGAAGCAAGAAAACTTAAAAACAAATTGCAGCAGTGGACTATATCTGGTATGAAAAGGGAGGAACTGTGCAAGAAACAAAGGGGGGCCAGAGTTAAGACGGGTTTGGGTTTTAGTAACAGTGAAACATATGCATATCCTCCACCCAGTACTTTCTGTTACTCTCCTACACCTATTCCTCATCCATCAAATGAGTTAATTCAAGAGATTATGCAGAATGATACTGACAGTTCCATTGCAGGTTTAAGTGAAGTAAATCTTAAGGAAGTTAGAGAGGATTACGCATATGGTGGGAGTGTTGGGCTCGGTTGTTCTGGCAGTAGTGATTGCAGTAGTTCTGATTCCAAGAAGTCTTTTGAAGACATTAGTTTAGTTAATCCTGTTTGTAGTAATGTGTCATATTCAGACAATTTCATGTTTAATAGTAATTTAGGGTGCTCCACTTCAAACCCTAATGTGTTGAATGATGATGATTTGATTAAAAATGTGTGTGTGAATGACAAAGACAAACTTTCAGGTCAAATCTCTGAAAGTCAAACCAAAACAAACTGTTTTCAAAAGTTCTTCACTCACCAAATTCCATCTTTCACACCTGTGAGAATTTCAAAACCAAAAGAGAAGGAATCATCTTTTTCATACATTCTTAAACCAAAACCTGAATCTGATACAGTTAAAGTCACAACAGGTAAGTTAAAAGAACTCTATGACACTTACAGTGACTGCAACTCACAAATGTCTGAATGTGATGAGGAAATTGAAATGGATAAAATTCCTGTTAACAGAGTTCCCAAAGCTGGTTTTAAATCTCACTGTTTTAAATGTGGAAATACTGGTCACACTGTCAAGCAATGCCCTAAGTTAATCCAAAATAGCTCAAAGCAAAAATCTTTCGGAAAAAGATTAAACACTTTTGTAAATAATTTCTTTTGCAATTCTTCATCTGCTCCACCACCCAAGTACACAAAGACTTGGGTGCCTATTTCAAAGGTCTAACTTTTCATTTTTTTTAATAAATGTCAGGAACATTCAAATGCCGTTGTAAATAGTCATTGGCATATTGACAGCGGATGTTCCAGACATATGACAGGATTGAAGGATCTTCTGACTAACTATAGGATCATAAATGGCGGTTATGTTGCTTTTGCGGGAGACAAGAAAGGAGGGAAGATGATTGGTCAAGGAGAAGTCTCAAATGGTTCACTTACTTTGGAAGACGTCAACTATGTTCCTGAACTAGCTTTCAATCTTCTGAGTGTATCACAAATCTGTGATAAAAATATTCCTGTGATGTTTCTTCCAAATGAATGCCTGTTCTTGAAGCCAGAGTTTACTATTCCTGAAGATATGGTGATCATGCGAGCTCCGAGACGAAATGATACCTATATGCTGAATATGGGATCAAAAGAATCAAATTCCACCGTGACATGTCTTCTGTCTAAAGCATCATCTTTTGAATCATTTTTGTGGCATAAACGTTTAGGGCACATTAATTTTAAAATTCTGAATAAATTGGTTAAGAACAATTTAGTTAGGGGTTTACCACTCAAAGACTTTTCAGTGGTTGAGAAATGCATGGCTTGTGCTAAAGGAAAACAGCACAAAAAGCCACATAAACTCAAAATTACAAATACTATCTCAGAACCCCTCGAATTGTTACATACTGATTTATTTGGTCCAATAAGTGTCAAATCTATTGCTAAAAAGTCTTATTGCTTGGTTGTCACAGATGATTACTCTAGGTACACCTGGGTGAGATTCATGGCAAACAAGAGTGAGACTGCCGAAGAGTTGATGAAGCTAATACCTCTAATCGAGGTTCTGGGAAAGAAGAAGGTTCAAGCCATCAGAAGCGATAACGGAACTGAATTCAGAAACCACATCTTCAACTCCTTCTGTGAACAACGGGGTATTCTCAGACAGTTTAGCGCTGCCCGAACACCACAACAAAATGGTGTTGCTGAAAGGAAGAATCGAACCCTTGTGGAGGCCGCTAGAACTATGCTGATCGAGTCAAAACTTCCAATTATTTTCTAGGCTGAAGCAGTTAATTGTGCAGCTTATGTTCTTAACAGGGTACTGATTGTCAAGGAAAAGATGAAGACTTCATATCAACTGTTTCGAGGAATTAAGCCGCTGATTGATTTTCTGCGCCCCTTTGGATGTTCTTGCACTCTTTTGAATACTCAAGATCAGAAGACGAAGTTTGGTGCTGTCTCTGATGAATGCTTCTTTGTGGGATACTCGACCACACAAAAGGCGTATCGTGTTTACAACAAGCGAACGCGGATTGTGCAAGAGTCCTACTATGTTGACTGGCAAGAGTCAAACACCACCAGTATTGGTAGTGAACCGGCATGGTTTTATGATTCCACCACCATTTTCAAATCATTTAATCTTCCTGACTCTGACGATGACGACATCATTCCACACACACCAGTTTCTATTTTCAATCATTCACCTACACCATCACAACCACAACCTTCCACATCTGCTTCACAACTACCACCCACTTCATTTGACATCCCATCACCTCCACCACCTCAAACTGTTCAAACTGTTCAAACTTCTCCATCAGATATTCCATCCACATCCACTACCATCCCATCACCTACACCTCCACAACCATCAAATCAAACACCCTCAACCGACCAAAATCCTTTACTACTCAACACTGACTTCAAAACCCTGAAAAACCATCCTCACGATTATATCATTGGATCTATTACTGATGGTGTGCGGACTCGGAGTCAAAGTGGTTTGATTAATGAATGTCTTTATGTTGCCTTTCTGTCTCAAGTTGTTCCAAAGAATTATAAACAGGCACTTGAAGATCCGAGTTGGGTGGATGCCATGCAAATGGAACTGCAGCAATTCAGGAAGCTTAAAGTTTGGGAACTGGTTGATCTTCCTCCTAACAAGTGTCCAATCGGCACTAAATGGGTTTTCCGAAACAAGCCAGATGATCGTGGTGTTGTAATCAGAAACAAAGCGAGACTGGTTGTTCAAGGATTTGCTCAAGAGGAGGGAATTGACTACACCGAAGTTTTTGCTCCAGTCGCTCGCCTGGAAGCCATCAGAATCTTTCTTGCTCATGCTGCGAACAAAAACTTTAAAGTTTATCAGATGGATGTGAAATGTGCATTTCTATATGGAGATATTGATGAGGAGATCTATGTCTGTCAACCACCAGGTTTCGAGGATCCCGATTTCCCGTCAAAGGTTTACAAGCTTGATAAATCGTTGTATGGGTTGCATCAAGCTCCGCGGATCTGGTATGAAACTCTGACACAGTATCTTCTCAGCAAAGGTTTCTCACGTGGGGCTATAGATATGACATTGTTCAAGAAGGAGGTGGATGGCGAGCTGCTGATCGTTCAAGTGTATGTTGATGATATCATTTTTGGTTCGACTAATGAAGGGTTGTGCAGAGAATTTGAGAAGGTGATGATGGATCGTTTTGAGATGACAATAATGGGGGAGATGTGTTTCTTCTTGGGGCTGCAAGTGGAGCAAAAGCCTGATGGGATTCTAATCCACCAAGAGAAATATATCAAAGAAATCCTCACGAAGTTTGGCATGGATGACTCTTCTCCTGAATTGATTCCTTTTACTGCTCAAACATGCCTTACTTCCGATGATAATGGGAATCCTGTGGATGCTCATCGGTACCGCTCGATGATCGGATCTCTCATGTATCTGACTGCAAGTCGTCCAGATATTACATTTGCCGTGTGTTACTGTGCTCGTTACCAAGCCAATCCAAAAGAATCACATGAAAAAGCTGTTAAACGAATTTTCCGTTACCTTAAGGGTTCCTCTCGTTTGGGACTTTGGTACCCAAAAGGTGGGAACTTTGATTTACATGCTTTTTCTGATAGTGATCATGCTGGTTGCAGGATTAACAGGAAATCAGTCACTGGCGGATGTCAATACCTTGGAGAATGTCTTGTTTCGTGGCAAAGCAAAAAGCAAACAACCGTCTCTCTGTCCACGGGAGAAGCAGAATACATTGCTGCTTCAAGTTGCTGTTGCCAAGTGCTTTGGATTCAACATCAGATGATGGATTATGGCATCAACTTTCTTCATACGCCACTCTTTTGTGATAATGAAGCTGCTGTTGGAATTGCCAAGAATCCTATTCATCACACTCGCACCAAGCACATTGAAACAAGAATTCATGCAATCCGGGATGCACAGGAAAAGGGGTTTATTGATATTATTCCTATCGAAACTAGAAAGCAAAAAGCTGATCTTTTCACAAAAACTTTTGACAAACCACGTTTTTATGAACTGATCTCCATGCTGGGTCTTATATCTTTTTGAAAACCTTTTTCTGTGAGAATCCTTTTGTAAATAAGTAAATAACCTTTTTTTTTCTTTTGCTTTTTTCTTCTTTGAAAAAATCCGTGGGTCACTCGATTCATTGCTCCGTTACTCTATTTTATTTTATCTTCGTTTATTTTTCTTTTAACTCTGTATATATATATTAAGAAAATCTGAAAAACAAAAATTTCTTTTAGACGGCTATTATATAGAAATTTTGGGGGAGATATAAAAGATAAACTATTTATAGTTTTTCAAATTTTGCTATTTCAGGATCTCCGTTTTGATTGATGTTGAAGAGTCGTTGAAAGAGGTCAGAAGCATTGCGTTTGGGATATGTCAGATAGGCTCAGCCCAAAAACGAAGTAAACAGTGATTGTGCAGCCAAACATAACGCTCAAGATCTCGACAACAAGGATTATCTCCTTGACGTGATTGGATTGCACAAAGATAATGGTTCTGTCAAAAATGGGTTGAGAGCGTCAAATCTTTGCCTTGATTTCCCTAAACATCCCAAATCACCCTCGCCCTATCCCCGAATCGAGTTTCTAGTATGCAAAACAAATAAAATAAAAGGCTGCTAGTGATGCTCTTCGGAAAAGCCTCTGAGTGAGTTACTCGTTAACTCCTCAGAACGTTTTGAGTCAAGTGCTTAACTCCTCTGCTATACGGAAGTATTGACCTGGAGTTGGTGGATCTTCTCTGCTATACGGAAGTATTGACCTGAAGATTCACCGAGCATGCTCAAATGTTTATATCCTCTGTTATACGTCAGTATAGACCTGGAGCTCTAGACTATTTGAGTTTCCCAAATAATAAGTCACATTGTATTCAAAAGAATCAATTACTGACAAGCTCCACTCACAAAGAAAAGATGCAAAATTGCACAAGTGTCAAAAGAAGCTAATGCATCGGTCAACATTCAAAAGTTGATCATTGAAATTCAAGCAAAGTCAATCGTATTGCTCAGATATACCCTGATGACAGAACTTGTTCTTTTTACCTAAATGTCTGTGGGGACCGAGTTGTCTGAGTTTCTTCAATCAAACCGAAAACATGATAAAAGAAGCTGCTGATCTCTTGTTGAATGGACTAAGGCATGGGTTTAAATGGACAAACATATCTGCAATCCCGCCAATCGATGATTCTCCGGATTCTACTCAAAACATCATGAAGAATATATATCCTTATTAGCGTTTAAATCTTTGTTCATTTATTTTATTTTATTTTATTTTATTTCAATTTTAACTTCTATCTTGTTATTACTAGTATTTTTAGGATTATATGTGTATATGTTTATTTTTGGAGCGTTGATATCGTGGGACGTTTTCACGGATTTACAAAGATTTTAAAATTTAAGAAAAACCAAAAATATTTTTTGTGTGTGCTAGCGAACCTAAGGCGAACCTACAGGTTCGCCCGGACCCCAAAGTTCGCCCGGAATCTCTTTGATTCGCTGACATGAAACATCCTTGTTTATGTGTCAGCGAACCTGCTAGCGAACCAGTCGGCTGCATTGTCTTTTGGTCTTCCGGCGAACCTAAGGTTCGCTGGTCTGTCTGCCAGCGAACTTATGTTTGTATATATAAACTGTGACAGCGAAGTTTTTCAAAACATTCGCTGTCACCTGTACTGTAGCACGACTTTCAAAATCTCAACACTCACGTTCGATTCTCACTTCAACCGGTCTTTTTCACACATTAAACATCATTTAAGTGTCTGGTATGTGATCGATTTCATCCTAATCTCTGTCTTAAACCCTTAATCGCACTATAAACATGTTTAATCCGTCGACCTGTGATTATCTGTAAATCGATGACTATTTTAGTGTGTTTTTGTTAGGCTTTTAGTTCATTTTTGCCTCGTTTAATGTATATATTGCTTGTCTGTTGCTTTGTATGCTTGTTTATGGTGTATCGTCTGTAATTTTGGCCGTTTTTTTTTTTTAAAAACTAGGGTTTCCAGCGAACCTAAGTGTTCGTCTGGCGAATCTGAACGAAAGTTCAAGACTTCGAGCGAACCTATGTCGTTATGCTGCCCGCGCAACAACATAGATTCGCCTGACTGTTTCTAGCGAACCTATACATTCGCTCGACCACAATGACTGATTTTTCATGTCAGCGAATCTATAGGTTCTGGTGCCAAAATCTCAGGTTCGCTATACCAGCGAACCTAATTTCCAGCGAATCTATTAACTGTTTTTCAAATCTTCGTTTCTGATCAATCTCCGTTTATTTTTCAGGCACAATGTCGACATTATTCTTCGAGAAAAAGCACAACATGTGTGCTTTACTTGACGAAAACCATGAAAAGGCCGGGAGCAATAGAGATTCAATCAAATGGCTGAAATCGTCTCATATACATTATGCCATTTCTCACTCTCCTACTCTATATGAGACGCATGTTCGGGATTTTTGGCGAACTGCTGTCATGAACGTGTCGGTACTGCCGTCACGTATCTGTGCCAAAGTCGGTGGATATGACCTGGAGTTCACAGAGGTTGATCTAGCCAGGATTTTAAGGCTAGAGGAGGATGTCGGAGAAGAAGTAAGTATGTCTGCTGAAGAAGTGTACGGGGCACTCCGGACTGCTGGGTATGAGGGACCGATGCCCGGCGAGAAGAAAATGGAGTTCGTTAAGTCCTACTTGATCCAGGAGTGGAGGTACATCGCTCACGTGTTTATCATGTGCCTGGATCATAGGAAGGGGGGTACAGACGGGCTAAACCTTGACTGGGCAAGGGCTATGGTGCTGTTCTGCCGGGGGCAGAAAGCAAACCTTGCAAAACTCATCTACAATTATATGCTAGAGAACATCCATGCTACCAAAGGGGCAAAATGGTTGATGTATCCAAGATTCATTCAGATGGTGCTGAATGACAAATTGCCCGATCTGCCGATAGTTGGAGCTGTGTTGAAAATTTGGGATATGCATTCGAGGATCTTCAAGGATTGTAAAGCGGTGAGGTCGGACTGTGTGGGTAGGTCTGCTTATCTCTGGGAAAATATGTATCCGGCCGAAAGATGGGTGTATATACAGAGGCTGATGGAAACGGGGCGGAGAAAATATAGAGGTGATTGAGAAGAAGATTAGGAAAAGGAAGGCATATGCTAAAGAGAAAGACTATTCATTTGATAGGGAGGTTGATGAAATCCAGGCAGAGATAGATGCTGGTAGGGAACAAAGGACCAAGAAAAAGTCTGATGCACATGCTGAAGGGTCAAAGAAAGCTAGGCATGATACCGGGGGTACATCGGGTGGATCAGCTGATGAATTAAAGGGTGTTGTTGAGAGACTGGAAGCAGAATTGGTTGAACTGAAAAGTAAACATGAAGAACTTGAAAAGCAGGATGCAGAAAAATCGACTGTGATATACGAGATGGGACGGATGATGAAGGACCAGCAATGTCTGATAGTGAGGATCTTCAAAGAATTAAATAGTTTGAAAGAAAATGCTGGAACTGAACCGGCAATGACTGAGGCGGAACTGAACTCCTTAACGGATATTGCAAAGTATCCGTTAATGGATGTTGATTTTGGTGATAAAGGAAAGGGAAAGGCCGTTGAGGAAGAGTTTGATGAAGAGATGGGGATTGATTTAGATGTGTTTGAGGGAGAAGAAGTGGTCGGTGGATCTGGTGTGGATTATACTTTGGTAGATGAGCCTGAGACTGATGTCGATGCTGATAGTGAAGAAGATTTAGATGATGAGCCAGAGAATTATAAAGTTGAAGAAAAGGGGGTTAGCTACCAGTTCGAGCACGTAGATTTAGACAAATCAGAATGGTTCAGAAAGGAAGAAGCTGTGGTTCCCGAAGTGCCTATATTCCAACACCTGGAAGAACCCAACACCAAGCAGCTAGATAGGCAGATCATTGCATGGAAGTACAACTGTTTGGTGGACGCTTATATGATTAAAAGGAGAGGCGGTGACATCTCATATATCAAGAACCGGAAGCATTTTGCCACTCTGCCAAGGTGGGATTTACGGAGGTTGGCCGAACTTCCGCTGATAGGAAAAGAGGACAGTGGTAGGGCATGTGCGTTTGAGGTCACCATCCGAGAAGCTGCAAAGACAAACTTTGTTGATTTTGGATACCAAAAACCGAGGAGGATGAGACAGAAACGGGATAGACATTGGGTGTCATGGAAGGGGAAGATAGTGTTGAAGATAGCTGCACCAAAGGTGATGACAAGGGTCAGGGTCCCGGACACACAGCCGCCCAGATTGCAGGATTTCTACAAATGGTTTTATGATAACAGCACTGGGGAGGCGATTATCAGATTACAAGGAGATGACCGTCTAGAAATCCTTCTATTTGATCCAATGGAGGTCTTCTCCTTCTGTGACGAAGATTTGAAGGTGTTGTGCGAGCATAGGATAAAGCACGGGGCTGGAGATGACACTGCTGCTGAAGCGAACCTGTTTGTGAAGGTCGCAAACAAAGCCCGGGGGATTCGTGCTGAAATTAAAGCTGTGAATGAAAGGTTGAGAAGGACGGATGATCAGCGAATGGAAATGGACGACCTAACTCGACAGCTGGATCGATCAATAGAGCAGAGGTTTGAGAAACCGGTGGAGGTGATTGATTTGGAGGTAGTCAGCGAGGAGCAAACTGCAGAAAAACAGGCGGAGACGACAGTTCAACTTGAGCCTGATACTGAGGTCGCAGATACTGAGTTCGTAGACTCAATGCTGAATCTGAGTGAAGATGAGGCCGGTTCTGAAGACATTACAAATCCAATGGCCGGAATTAAAGGAAGGGCAGGAGCATATATCGAACATCTTTGAAGCCATGAAGACGGAGCTAAACCAGAAGACTTCCCCAGGTGAGGTCCAACCTTGGGGGAGTATTGATAGTCACTATGTATAGGTTGGACTCACCGGCTTGTCGGTGTTACTTTTGTTTGTAATTGTTTAACTTGTAATTGTGTTTGTGCTAGCGAACCTACGGGCGAATCTATAGATTCGCCCGCAGTTCAGTGTGTCTTTTGTATTAAGGTATCGACTGGGCGAATCTATGTGCCCAGCGAACCTGTGTTGGTTCGCTAGATAGATTCGCTAGAGCGAATCTATCAGCGAACCTAACACTGCTATATATTGTAACCTTATCTTCACTTTATACAACTTTTGCACATCTTTTACTAGAGCTAATATTCACTGATTTGTGTTGTGTAATCGTTCAATTTGAGGTGCTAGGAGCATATTCTACTTATCTTTGTAGCTTATATACCTCGTTTGTGTGTTGAATCTTGTTATTGGGTTGTTTGGATATTTTACACTTTGTTCTTCAAGTCTTGGATATATTTGTGTTAAACAAGTCAACAAAGCACTGAAATCACGATCATTCTGGACCAACAATATTTTTTTTTTTTTTTTTTTTTTTTTTTTTTAGTTTTCAATTTTGTTTCCTTTGTGACATCAAAATTCTCAGAGGTTGTTAATGTCAAAACCAATCACCGGAGGAGACCCACTGGCTATCAACAAAACACCATTCCAATGTCATCTCCTCCTATCCCGCCACCGTGAACCATCATTCCTACCATCATAATCTCGATACCGAGGAATATCATGTTGCATTCTCGACATCTCCGGCCTATGATTGTAGCTTCGGCCATGAGGGTCTGAATATTCCCACCCATCAACATATTCATTAGGCCTAGTCGGACTATTGCTGGGGCTCCAAGATTCATACCCGGGTCCATACCCGGACTATTGCAGCAACTATTGTTGTTTTTGTCGTCGTCGGTCGAGTAAACAGAAAGAAAAGAAGAGCAGCAGCTGATTTGTTCGAACAAGAAAGAGTGAGATCGAGTACATGTTGTTGGTTGTGGAGTGAACAGCAACGAGCAGCAGCAGCATCTTGTTTAAGCGTTTGGTTGTGAAAGAAAGAGAAGCAGCAGTTGTAGATCGAGTGTGTGTATGAACCGTAGAGAGAGAAAGAGAACAAGTGAATGATATTGTGATGTTGTGTTGTGGCTGTGTGGATTTTGAACAAGACGAAGGGCAACAGCAGATCTTGAAGTTTAATTGTGTGTGTGTGTTGGTTAAGAGCAAGAAGAAAGCAGGGAGGGAGAGTCATTGTTGAGGTGTGTTTTTTAGGTTAATGAGTTTGGGCTCAATTTTGGGTTGTTTTATGGGTTGGGTAGGCCAAATTTGTGGGTTAGAGTTTTTAGGTTTTAGGTTGTGGGCTTTTGTTTAGTGGAATGTAACTGTGGGCTGGGCCGAAATTTGGGAGTTTGGGCCGAAATAATTGTTATTGGGTCGAGAGTTATTGTGTGGTTTAAGTTCGTATAAAGGCCGGATCTATTTGTATACCTTTGGGCCTCAAGTTGTGTGGAGTTGAGTTCGGGATTGGCAGGATCTTTAAATGTTTTATCTTTGGGCCAAAATTAAAAGATGAGAAGCATACAAGTAGGGGGAGTTAATGAATCAATCTTTGCCTACAATGTCGAAAAGCTTCAATAAAGGGGGAGATATAGAAGATCGCTCATTTGTTGACTTTGACCGGAGCTGAACTCAATTGAGGATGTTGATAATGATAGACTAAGGGGGAGTATTGTTGGGTCTGAAAATGATAGTCTATATTATCAATGTAGTCAAAGTCAACAAAAGTCAATGTCATGATTAAAGTCATATGAAGTGTTCAGGACGAAGAAGACGTTAAAGATAGATCGTGACTAGGAGCATTATTGTAAAGAATATATTTTGTGTCAACAAAATATATTTAATCAAGTTGTAGTCACATTTTAGGTTTATTTGTATTTTTCCTAATTAAACTAAGTCTAGGGGGTTAATATGTAATTAAGTGGATTGAACATTCACTATTTATAGATTAGTTTAGTTAGGGTTTAGTTTGCTTGAAACATAGCCTAGAATTGGGAGGCTACACATGTAAACAAAATCAAAGCAATTCTATGGAAGCATATGAAGATTTGAGTAATTTCTTGTTTGTTCTTTCATTATGTTCTTCATTGTTCTTCCTTGTTTATCATGTTCTATGTTATTTTGATCCAAATCTTCACAAATCTGTTGATTCAAGGTTCTATGGACCTACAATACCAACCTCATCTTCATCAATTCTCAGGGCCTGTCTAATAGCATCTTCTGAAACAGTAAGTACCCAATCTCTGGTAATATGCCCTCTCACCACAGCAACACCATTTTCATCTCTAATCACCTCTGCTGTCCTCCAAAAGCTTTTAATCAATCTAGCATATATGACCGGTTTGGCACATATAGCATAAACATATTTGGTCCTCTTGATGAATTTGATCATGTCCCTGTAACCATCTGTTTCAGGAAGTGATTCATCCAAGCATGCTACCAAATTGTGCTTAGGCTCAAACTTGAGATTCTCCATCTGTTAAACACAAACAAACACAAAAACAAGACAAATGTGTTAGATTCTTCATTAAAACATATCAAAAATTTTCTTAAGTGTTTGAATAAAAGTTAGAAAGCAAAACATTCACATAATCATTTTAAGTCCTAAATTGTTCTAATAACCTGATTTTCATCATATTAATCAAACAACTTTGAAACTTAAAAGATTATACAACATTTTTCATTTTAACAGTTAATCACTTAAGGCAAAATTTGACATTTTTATGATGAAGTTGTTTAACATGTTTTGGTTCATTTTTATCATGCATTTGTTATTTTTAACACATATTTCATCATTTTGAAGTGAAACATTTAAGAACTTTTAAAGTTCATCAATGGTGTTTTTTAACAGTTAAGTCCATTCCACTTGATTCAGTTGATTTTAAGGTGTTTTAGTGCAAATGAGTGATTGAATGTTGATGATCGACAGTTTTTTAACCCTAAAACAACATTCGATTTAAGTTTTAACACACAAAATCAAAGTGTCGTTTCAAAGTCCAAACACTGTTCATCATCGTTTTTCTTTTTAACAGTTGATTTGCAGGTCTATTTAGGTCAAAAACACAAAATCACTACCTTATTCAATCGATAAACCTCGTTACAGAGCAAACGATTGAATATGATAACACGGCGATTTTTAGTTCAGAGTGTTTGTGTGAAAGTGAAAATGTGAAATGATAAGTGTTTGTGAAGAGGCGGTATTTGTATCGTCAAAAATTTTAGGTCAAACTTTAAGTGCCGGGTCAACAAAAGCAAAATAGGCCCAATAAACCTTGCCGGGTCAAGTGCTGTAGTGACGGGTCATGTACTGTAGTGACGGGTCATACACTGTAGTGACGGGTCAAGTACATAAGTCAAGTCACCAACATGTGAAACACACTTGACGGTTCAAGCACTGTAGAGACGGGTAAGTCACTGTAGTGACGGGTAAAGGTTAAGGAACAACTACACCTGATGGGTTTATTCATCACCCGGCAGAATAGTTATCTTCAAAACATCACCCGGCAATCTTTCTTCATCACCCGGCAACACAGTTGCTTTCCTTCTTCATCCGGCTTGCTTTCTTCATTACACGGCAACCTTCTTCACATCTCAACCTTCTTCACACGGCATGCAGTGTTCTTTACACGGCAACATAGTTGTCTTCTATATCACCCGGCATGCATTCTTCTTCATTACCCGGCAACATAGTGTCATACCTTTACACGGCAAGAAGATTTCTCTTTTACCCGGCTGTATAGTAAACTCTTGTCACCCGGCAAGATATCTATGACCTTCACCCGGCTGTATTTGACATGATCATTGCCCGGCTGTACAGTGGTCATAATATCTTCACCTTTTCCTCACTCACCCGGCATGTATCATACTTACAACTTTACCCGGCTGAACAGTGTGTCCTTTACCCGGCTGTACAGTTGCATCTGATATCTTTGCCCGGCAATAACACTTGCGATTTTTCTTCACTTTTCTTGTCTGTTGACTTTTTCAACGGCATTAATTGTACCTGCAAACATTCTCCGACATATTAATTAGACAAGATATCCTTAAAAAGAATGTTTGTCATATTAATTATCAAACAACATTAATCAAGACAATAACATTAATTCCAATTAAAATCAATTTTCTTTTTCTTTTTCAAAATTGTTTTTGCACAACCAATTTTTCTATATCCCGAAGCAATTTTATAAAAACAAATTACAAGACCTTGGGTTTGTTTTATCACTTCCAATACTTTTGCTTTTCATACTACATAATCTTGTTCATTCAAAACACACTTATTCAAAACAAAATATTTTTGGATTTTTGTAGATATTTTAGATATTTTTCTTCAATTTATTCTCCCCCTAAACTTGAAATTTCTTGAAATTTTTAAGTTTAACAAGGATGTTGATGTGTCAATAATGATTCCATATGCCTGCACACACAAAGCACATACATTAAAATAAAGACATATGCAATGCAATGAATCAAAATATCGCAGTGAGATCATACCACACATTATCTGAACATGTTTTGCAAGTTTTAAATAGACATTTGACTTATGTTTGATTGAGTGATGATATGAAAACATACCAATTAGCTCGAGTTGACACACTTACTTTTTCAGTATCATGATGATATTTAAGGTTCGATTAGAATGACTTATGTGACCCACATGTATACATATGTCAACATATTTCCTTATCAACCACTACCTGAATGCATATTGCACAAAACCTGGTCACTTACAGTCATACACAGTGTGGAATCTGGGTTCTATTCGGATTTGGTCCACTTTGGGACTTCTTTTTAATTCCATCTTTGGGAATTTTTCTTTCCTATCGTTCCCCTTGGGAATCTTCTGAATTCCATTTTGGAATTTTTGTTTGGTGTTGGTCCACATTTGGGACTCTTTTTGTTCCTTTTTGGAATCTTTTGCTGCATCTTGAAGCTCAAAAGAGACTTCGTGTGAGACTTCAGGTCTGTGGGTACCACAACAAAGAAGCTCACGATGCGGTTCATCACACTGAATACACTGCATCGTTACCCGATCATGCACAACTATCATCACAAGCAATGTTTCAAAAGATATATATCTAGACATGTATAACAATGGAACTTAACACAAAGATCATTAAGTTTATGTTTGTCAACAATCAACTTACTTTTTCAGTCTAATTGCCTGAGCTGTCTAGCACATCAATTAACATTCATCAGTCTTTATTAAAAATGATGTAACAAATAATGTCTAGTGTATCTATCATTTCTCACTTTTTGCAATATAGATTCTTATGACATGATATTTTCTTTTCTTTTTGATTTTATATTTTGTTTTTGCTTTTCTTTTTCATGCACACACACAATGCAAAATATAAAAGAAAAGACAAAGTAATCAATACTTGACATCAACTTATTATATTTTTGGCTTTTATATTTTCTAATTTTTCTTTTGTTTTCGAAAAATAGAATCAATCATGATTGATTAATCCTATGGATTGAATTAAAAATTCAAACCGTCCTGACAAAAATGATTTTGTGAAAAGATCTGCCAGTTGTTTGTCGGTATGAACTTTAATCAAAATTATTAAACCTTTTTCAGAGTTGTCTCTTAAAAAGTGATATCTAATTTCGATGTGTTTGGTTTTAGAATGTTGAACAGGATTAGCAGTTATGAACATAGCAGCAGTATTGTCTATGTAAATAGGAGTTTTTAGAAAGTTAAACCCGTAGTCCAGCAATTGATTTTGTAGCCATAAAACCTGAGAACATCCTGCAGATGCAGCGATATACTCTGCTTCAGCTGTGGATACAGAAACATTGGTCTGCTTCTTGCATTGCCAAGATACTAGTCTAGGACCCAGAAATTGACAACCACCAGTAGTCGATTTCCTGTCAAGAGCACAACCACCAAAATCACTGTCAGAATAGCTATATAATTCAAAATTTCCTTCATAAGGATACCATAACCCAAGATTCGGTTTCCCTTTGAGATATCTGAATATACGCTTCACAGCAATCAGGTGCGACTCCTTTGGATCAGACTGATATCTTGCGCATACACATACAGCATACATGATGTCTGGCCTTGATGCAGTAAGATACATCAGTGAACCGATCATTGATCTGTATAGTGTTTGATCCACGGATTTGCCTTTCGGATCCGGTTGTATCTTGCAGTTCACATCAGAAGGAGTTCGAATTGTTTGACAATCTTGCATCTTGAATTTCTTCAACAACTTCTCAACAAATTTTGATTGATTGATGAAAATTCCGTCAGCAGATTGTTTCACTTGTAATCCAAGAAAGAAATTAATCTCCCCCATAGAACTCATCTGGAATCTGCACTTCATGATTTCCTCAAATTCTTTGCACATTGACTCACTAGTTGATCCGAAGATAATATCGTCCACATAAACTTGAACACATAAGAGATCGTCATTCTCCCTCTTCATAAACAAAGTTGGATCAATCTGTCCTCTTGTGAATCCATGTTCTAGTAAATGCTTGGATAATGTTTCATACCAGATTCTAGGAGCTTGATGTAGACCATAAAGAGCTTTACTCAACTTGTATACCCGATGAGGATAGTCAGGATCTTCAAAACCCGGAGGTTGTCTGACATATACATCATCTGTAATCGGTCCATACAGAAAAGCACCTTTCACGTCCATTTGGAATACTTTAAACTTCATGAAAGAAGCATATGCAAGAAAAACGCGTATGGCTTCAAGTCTTGCGACCGGAGCAAACACTTCTTCATAATCAATGCCTTCTTCTTGAGTGTATCCCTGTGCAATGAGTCTTGCTTTGTTTCTCACAACAATGCCACATTCGTCTGGCTTGTTTTTGTACAACCATCTTGTACCTATCGCATTCTCTCCTTCAGGTAAGTCCACAAGTTTCCAAACTTCCTGTTTGCGAAACTGAAGCAATTCCTCTTGCATGGCTTCAATCCAGCTGTTATCTTGCAACGCCTCTGAAATGTTCTTTGGCACCACTTGAGATAGAAAACACGAATAAAGACAAACATTTGCTTGTTCAGTCTGACTTCTTGTAGTTCTCTGATTCAACGGCCCAATAATCTGAGAGACAGGATGTTTCTTGTGAATTCGATGAATAGGAATATCACCTCCTTGCACTTGAGTCTCTAGATTAGAAGTATTCAGATTTGGTAGATCTTGTAGTATGGATGAAGTATGCGGTGTGAAATTCGGGACTTGATCCGGTGAATTGATGAAGTAATCAAATGATTCTGGAATAACTTCAGCATTCGGATCTGATGATGGTTGATTCTGAACAGATCCACCATCATTAGGAGACATTTGCGAATTCACATTTTCTTCATGATTGTTTGATTCTTGATCTTCTTGCGAACCAGAAGGACCCGGAGCTTGACTGGATTTGACATGATCAGGATTGTGAGATGACATGAACGGATATTCAGAATTGATATTGCCATCCTCGTCATTATCAGAATCGTCACTAAAGCTTCCTAAGTCACCTGATTCTTTCCTTGTTTTTCCTGAAAAATCAAACAAGTTAGAATTGAAAGATTTTGATAACGCATCTAAATCAAATAACCATTCGGGTCCATGCGCCACTGACGGAAACGAATTTTCTAAAAACTTTACGTTAATAGTTTCAATAACAGTATTTGTTTTGCTATTAAAAACCCGATAAGCTTTAGAAACAGACGAATATCCTAGGAAAAATCCATCGTCAGATTTTGACTCAAATTTCCCGAGATGATCATTTAAATTTAGAACCGTTACAGGACAACCAAATGCTTTCAAATAAGAAATATTCGGCTTTCTTCCAAATAACAACTCATAAGATGTTTTCTGTTTATCTTGCACTAATAATGTCCTATTTTGTACAAAACACGCAGTAGCAATAGCTTCGTCCCAAAAAGTGATAGGGATTTTGGCATCTGCGAGCATGGATCTTGCAGCTTCAATTAGTGTCCGGTTTTTCCGTTCCGCAACCCCATTCTGCTGAGGCGTTCTTGGAGCACTGTGCTGACGCGCAATTCCTTTTTCTGCACAAAATAAATCCACATTAGCATTTTTGAATTCAGTACCATTATCGCTTCTTAATACTTTAACTTTGCAATCCAATTGGTTTTCAACTTTGATGATAAATTCTTTTAATAATTCAGCTGTTTCAGATTTAGCATGCAAAAAATAAACCCAAGAAAATCTAGTGAAATCGTCAATAATGACAAAACAATAAGACTTCTTTCCGATGCTTTGCACATTTGTTGGTCCGAAGAGATCCATATGTAGCATCTGCAAGGGTTTTGAAATGGAGTTTTCTAGCTTGGACTTAAAAGACATCCGATGCTGTTTGCCCTTCAAACATGCTGGACAAAGATCAGTTGTAGAAAATTTCTTCGATGGGATTCCCACAGCGTGATTTCCAGTTACCAAACGGTTCATGTTTCTGAAGTTGGAATGGCCCAGCCGTCTATGCCAAAGCTGACTCTCATCATTTGAAGCATGGGCAATGAGACAGGTTGTTTCGGTATCAGCGTCAATCTGTGACATATCCAACTTGTATACATCACGATCTCTTGGAGCTTTAACCACTACCCACTCATTGTCAATCTTGAAACCTGGTTTAAGAATAAAACAGAAAGAATCATCAAATAAAGTTGAATAAGATTTATCACAAATTTGCGAGACACTTAGTAAGTTAAAGTTCAACTGTGCACAGTAGTTGACTTTATCAAAACTAATGACCCCATTGGATACGGTTCCTTCTCCTGTGATCTTTCCACCCGCATCACCTCCAAATGCAACGTGTGTACCATTTTTCAGCTTGAAATCCTGAAGCAAGGCATGGTTGCCTGTCATGTGCCGGCTACACCCACTATCAACGAACCACGAGTTGATAGGTCTTCTTGGGCGTACCTGCATTTCAACAATTTACTTAGTTAGTTTGGTCAACCCAGGCCCACACGGTCTTGGGTTTTCCGAATCTATCAGCAATAGTAACTTGTTGATATTGAACATTTTGAAAATTTGTTTCATTTAAGAGATTTTGATGCTGATAACTGTTGTTTCGCCCATTGGCGCTCATTGATTGCTTTCTCCTCAAAGCACTAAACCTTTCCTCTAGCTTAGGATCAAGGTTATTTTCAAACTTTTGATTTCTTACCATTAAAGCTCTTGGTTTAAAATTGTTAACCTGCACATTCTTTGAAAAGTTAGAAACAGAATTGTTTCGATTGAAATTTCTCAAAACCGGAGAATGACTTTGACTCATATTTTGAAAACCAAATGAATGATTTCTGTTAATGTTTGAAAATGGAGTCATTTCTCTAGTTGAGTTTGATCGAAAGAAACAATCCTTTGTGTCATGGTTTCTTCTTTCACAAATATCACAAAATTTGTTATAGTAACATTCTTCTGAAGAATGGTTTCTTTTGTCACAGAAACTGCAGTACCTGTTAAAGAAACATTCAGCAGTTGCATGATTATACCTATTACAAATTTCACAATGTTTCTTGCTAATCCTAAAGAGCCGATTGTTAACTTTTGATGTAGAACCAAAACGTGATTCATTATCTTGGTTATTCGGTTTTAGATTAACGATCTTTTGTGGAGACTTGGTTTGAGATTTTGATTGCATGGAACTTTGGTTCGATTTTAAACTGTTCTGTTTGGTTACCTTTTTGTTTTCAACTCTCTTATCATTGACAGCGGAAGACTTAGGACCTGAACCTGTTTTCAGACCAGAGTTAGATTTGATTGGAGAATTGATTGGTTTACCATAAGATCCATTTAAATCAAACGTTCCTGCAGACACAAACTTGATGTTTTTACCTTTTGACACTTTCTTGACAGGTTTGTCAATTTTAACACTTTGAACTTTGGTTTTATCATTTGTTTTTAAGACACTTTTGTCTTTTGACTGTTTCGTTTCAGATTGATTGTTCATTGTTTTCGATTTCTGCTTCTTTGCAGTTGAAACTTCAGTCTTTTTCACTTCTGGCTTTTTGACCAACTGAGCAGCAACTTGCGCCTTTTGTTCTTTCTTCCACCTGATGTATTCAGGATCATTGTATCCTGAAAATTCACCTTCTTCCTTCACCGGTGTTTCTGGTTCGGGATTAAGCTTTGGATACTCAACAAGTTGGATAAGAACAGGTTCTAATTTGTTGTCAGATTTGTTGCTTGCTTCATCATCTGCTTCAGTTGTCACACCATCTTCTTCCCTCAAACTTTCAATCAACACCTCAGATCCTTCAGACTCGGATTTACTTCTTTGAATTTCTTTGAATTTTCGTTCATTTTCAGGTGAATGATCAAATTCATTAAAGTTTTCCGGTAAGGTTTGAGTGATTGAATTTGGCATTGGCTCATGAGTAAAACCCAACCCGGTTTTGGTTTTGTTACCTCTTTCTTTGATGAGTTGTTTAACCATGGTTTTACAACTTTTAACCTTTGTTAATTCAACTTGAGTGACAGCATGTGCGACTTTTTCTTGTTCAAAGTTCTTTGTCATTTCTTCAACTTGTTTGGTTATCAATTCCAGTTCCTTTAAGGTTTTGTTCCATGATTCTTTAAGTGACAGAATCTTCTCATCAGAAATTTTATGATCAATTTTAAGCTGCTCATGAAGTTTTTCATGTTTACTTAATTTGTCACCAATTTTAAAAGAATGAGTTCGATAATGTTCTACTTGCTGAATGCACTGTTCAGAACACAACCTTTCCTTGACATCAGCAGGTAATGGAACATAGTTAGGGGGTAAGTCAGTATTAACCTTTGGTTGTTCGGTAGATGATGAAGACTCACTGGCAGTAGCCATCAGCACAAGTTCAGACTCAGATTCTTCAACGGGATCAGACTTTGCACTCCAGTCATAATCTTCAGAATCTTCACTCACATCTTCAATCATCTTACCATCCCCTTCTTCTGACCAGTCTTCTTCAATTTCACATACCAGTGCCAGACTTGATGTAAGATCAGACGTAAACTGTTCTGCATAAGCACTCCAATCATAACCGTCTTTAACACTTACTACCAATGCTTTAGTCTGTTCTTCTGGCTTCTTTCCTTCATCCTTCAACTCAGGCATAGGAAGACTTTGGTACGGCTTTTGAAAGAAACGTTGATTTCTTTGCTGGTAGCTTGAAGATTGTTGAGAACTTTGACCTTGACCTTGATTGCTTGAACTAGCTTGATCATTGAAATTCTTTGGAGCTTTGCATTCTCTTGAGAAATGACCATACTGGTTACAGTTAAAGCATCTGGCCTTTGATTTGTCAAATCCAACAGTCTTGTTAGCATGAGGTTTGTAACTTCGGTTAACGTATGCATGCTTTTGAGTTCGGTATGCAACCATAACCATTTGCCAGTTAAGATCCATTTCTTCAACATCAACTGGATCCATCTCAAATAAGTCTTGAAGGACAACGTCCATTTGACTTAAGTGACTTCCTTGGTAAGCCTGGAAACTTGCCATAAAAGCAGTGAAGGCAGTTTTAGTTTCGTCATCTTGCAGTAGAATGTTCATGACGTCTTTCACTTTTGTTTGAACATTTGAACTTTGATTTTCTGATTGATTCTAATTTTGGCTTTGAACTTGAGCTCTTGGTGGAGATTGAGGTTGAGAATAAGTTGGTGAATTTGGAAAGTATGCTGAATCAGTAAAGAAACTTGCACCAACAAATAAGTCACCCTCATCTTCAAATTTCATTGCATCTTGTGCAAGAAAAGCATTATCCACAGTATTGGCAGGATTTACCACATACTTATACTGAGTTTGTGAGCTTGATCTATCAGTGTTTCTAGATCCTTCATCAATCTCGACTTCTTCAATTTTTCCAATAAGCAAATCAAGTTCCATTGGAAATTTCTCAGTATGTTTCAACAACGTAACAGTTTGTTTCCATGATGATGGTAAAGCACATAACAATCGATCATTCAAGTCTTGAAGTTCAGTTTTAACTCCGAGGTTTGTCATCTCAGTAGTTAAGTGAACAAACCTGTTCATCATCTGGTGTACTGTCTCTCCATTAATATGTTCAAAAAGTTCTAATTGCCTTTTCAGCTTTGATTTCTTCAAGCTTCTCAATTGTTCTCCTCCTTCACATATAGACTTCAATGCTTTGAAGCATGTATAACCAGTCTGATATGCATCCAATCTAGACAGAACTTGGAGTGGCAACCCCTTGCACATTAAAGAATATGCCTTGCTATCATTCTTTACTTTCCTCAAATCTTCTGCTGACAGATTATCCTCTGGATAAGGTGTAGTAGAGTCTTTGGTGTAGGTACTTGCACTATCTGGTGCTGTCTGAGTTGGAATGTGAGGACCCTTCTCAATTGATTTCCACAAGTCATTATCAATAGAACACAAGTGATGTCTCAACCTGATAGTCCAGTTCTTGAAATCTGCACGATTCAAAAGTCTAGGAACACGGTTATCAGAATCATCATTAGGAGCCATTTTAACAAAAAATTTTTAAGAAAAATATTTTTGGTTTTTTTTGTAAAATTTTTGAAAAGAAGTGATTAAAATATTAAAATAAAGACAAGAAATTAAAGACAATATAAGAAACAAGTATTAAAAACAACTAAAAATGAGTCACACGGCAAAACAGTGAAAATCCTTCTTCAACCGGCTAAACAGTGTCTTTGTTCTTCACCCGGCAGGAAAAAGTCTTTACACGGCTAAACAGTTAGACGGCTCAACAGTTGAAAATACTTTTGTTCTTCACCCGGATGAACAGTTACCCGGCAACAAGAAAAACTTCACACGGCAATAATCTTGACCCGGCAGAAGTCTTTGTCCGGCTGAACAGTACTCGATCACACGGCAGAGTTGTTAATTACCCGGCAACACAGTTGATGCTTACCCGGCTGTATTTTCTTTATCACCCGGCGTAACAGTGTTTTACCCGGCACAACAGTGTATCACCCGACTGAACAGTAACACTTTTTCAAGTCAAATTCTTCACCCGTCTAGAACAAATTCCCTTACACGGCAGCACAGGACCTAATTTCTTCACAAATCTAAGTCCAAGGAAATTGTCTAAGTCAAATTAATCACCCGGCAAGTTAATCTTCAACCAAAACTGAACTGTTCATCATCATCTTCGTGAGATTTTTTCTGGGTTTTGTCTAAAACTTGTCCGATTTGTCTAAAATTCACACACAAGCTGTGAAATGGTTCGATTAACAATCCCTTATATCAATCCATCTGAAACATGTCCAATTTTTGATGAATTTGTGAAAAATTCTATCGAACAGTGATTTCACAATTTCTCAGATCTGATGATGATCTGATGAAATCTGCACAATCGTTGAGTATTAGAGTGATTACGATGATGAATCACACCTAAAAACACCAACAATTCATTCAGATCATTGTATTTGAGCGATTTTTGATGTGTTTTGCTTAAGAACAACGAAAAACACGGTAATCTTGCTCTGATACCAATTGATAGGTTCAATTGGATCGTAACAATCACTCAAATGATCAGAATAACAAGTACAAACAAAACGATTCAATCACAAACACAATCCATACTAATAATTCTCGATGTATATTGATGATCAAAGCAATTCGTAGTACAAGTGCAGGAGAAACAAAATCACACACAGTTAATTCTCTCTCTAACAGTGTAAAAGTGATCTAGCCTCTCTCCTCACACACACACACTACATGCTTATAACAAACAAAATACAAGTTTAAGGAAAATACATAATAAACCCTAAACTATACAAACATATAAACAAAATACAAAGTAAATCTTAAACAAAGGAAATAACCCTAACAAGAATAATGTAGGACGTATTACAACTCCTTAGAACACCTTACATCACCGTACGAAACTTTAAAACTCTATAATAAACCAAATGAATTCGTCCGATTCCTTTGAACGTCATACGGCAACCTAACGCATCTTATGACTTTTATCCCATATTAGCACCTTGAAAAGCACGTTAGTATAATGTATGACGCCTTACAACTCCTAACAACACGTTACAACGCCGTACGAAACCTTAAAACTCCATAATAAACCTAATGAATTTGTCCTAGTCCTTTGAACGTCATACGGCAACTTAACGCATCGTACGACTTTTTATCCCTTATTAGCACCTTGAAAAGCACGTTAGTATAATGTACGACACTTTACAACTCCTAACAACACCTTACAACACCGTATGAAACCTTAAAACTCCATAATAAACCTGATGAATTCGTCCGAGTCCTTTGAACGTCATACGGCAACTTAACGCATCGTACGACTTTTTATCCCATATTAGCACCTTGAAAAGCACGTTAGTGTAATGTACGACGCCTTAAAACTCCTAACAACACCTTTCAACACCGTACGAAACCTTAAAACTCAATAATAAACCTATTGAATTCGTCTGAGTCCTTTGAACATCGTACGACAACTTAGGACATCTTATGACTCTATATGCACATTAGCACCTAGAAAAGCATGTTAGTATAATTAGGAGACCTTACAATTCCTAACAACACCTTAAAACACCGTAAGAAACCTTAAAAACTCATAATAAACCTAATGAAATCGTCGAAGTCCTTTGAAAATCGTACGACAACTCAAGACATGTTAAGACTTTGTATGCGACATTAGCTACATGAAAAGCACGTTAGAATACTGTAGGACGCGTTACAACTCCTTAGAACACCTTACATCACCGTACGAAACTTTAAAACTCTATAATAAACCAAATGAATTCGTCTGAGTCCTTTGAACGTCATACGGCAACCTAACGCATCTTACGACTCTTTATCACATATTAGCACCTTGAAAAGCATGTTAGTATAATGTATGACGCCTTACAACTCCTAACAACACGTTACAACACCGTACGAAACCTAAAAACTCCATAATAAACCTAATGAATTCGTCCGAGTCCTTTGAACGTCATACGGCAACCTAACGCATCTTACGGCTCTTTATCCCATATTAGCACCTTGAAAAGCACGTTAGTATAATGTATGACGCCTTACAACTCCTAACAACACGTTACAACACCGTACGAAACCTTAAAACTCCATAATAAACCTAATGAATTTGTCCTAGTCCTTTGAACGTCATACGGCAACTTAACGCATCGTACGACTTTTTATCCCACATTAGCACCTTGAAAAGCACGTTAGTATAATGTACGACACCTTACAACTCCTAACAACATCTTACAACACCGTATGAAACCTTAAAACTCCATAATAAACCTAATGAGTTCGTCCGAGTCCTTTGAACCTCATACGGAAACTAAACGCATCGTACGACTTTTTATCCCATATTAGCACCTTGAAAAGCACGTTAGTGTAATGTACGACGCCTTACAACTCCTAACAACACCTTTCAACACCGTACGAAACCTTAAAATTCCATAATATTCCTAATGAATTCGTCTGAGTCCTTTGAATTTCGTACGAAAACATAGGACATCTTATGACTCTATATGCACATTAGCACCTTGAAAAGCATGTTAGTATAATTATACCGCCTTACAATTCCTAACAACACCTTAAAACACCGTACGAAACCTTAAAAATTCATAATAAACCTAATGAAATTGTCGATGTCTTTTGAACATCGTACGACAACTCAAGACATGTTAAGACTCTATATGCGACATTAGCTACATGAAAAACACGTTAGAGTAATGTAAGACGCGTTACAACTCCTAAGAACACCTTACATCACCGTAAAAAACTTTAAAACTCCATAATAAACCTAATGAGTTCGTCCGAGTCCTTTGACGTAATACGGCAACCTAACGCATGTTACGACTCTTTATCCCATATTAGCACCTTGAAAAGCATGTTAGTATAATGTATGACGCCTTACAACTCCTAACAACACGTTACAACACCGTACGAAACCTAAAAACTCCATAATAAACCTAATGAATTCGTCCTAGTCTTTTGAACGTCATACGGCAACTTAACACATCGTACGACATTTTATCCTATATTAGCACCTTGAAAAGCACGTTAGTATAATGTACGACGCCTTACAACTCCTAACAACACCCTACAAAACCCTAAAACTCCATACTAAACCTAATGAATTCGTCTGAGTCCTTTGAACTTCGTATGACAACTTAGGACATCTTATGACTCTATATGCACATTAGCACTTTGAAAAGCATGTTAATATAATTAGGACGCCTTACAATTCCTAAGAACACCTAAAAACACCGTACGAAACCTTAAAAATTCATAGTAAACTTAATGAAATCGTCGAAGTCCTTTGAAAATCGTACGACAACTCAAGACATGTTAAGACTCTGTATGCGACATTAGCTACATGAAAAGCACGTTAGAATAATGTAGGACGCGTTACAACTCCTTAGAACACCTTACATCACTGTACGAAACTTTAAAACTCTATAATAAACCAAATGAATTCGTCCGAGTCCTTTGAACGTCATACGGCAACCTAACGCATCTTACGACTCTTTATCGCATATTAGCACCTTGAAAAGCATGTTAGTATAATGTATGACGCCTTACAACTCCTAACAACACGTTACAACACCGTATGAAACCTAAAAACTCCATAATAAACCTAATGAAATCGTCTTAGTCCTTTGAACTTCATACGGCAACTTAACGCATCGTACGACTTTTTATCCTATATTAGCACCTTGAAAAGCACGTTAGTATAATGTACGACGCCTTACAACTCCTAACAACTCCTTACAACACCCTACAAAACCTTAAAACTCCATACTAAACCTAATGAATTCGTTTGAGTCCTTTGAACATCGTACGACAACTTAGGACATCTTATGACTCTATATGCACATTAGCACCTTGAAAAGCATGTTAGTATAATTAGGACGCCTTACAATTCCTAACAACACCTTAAAACACCGTAAGAAACCTTACAAACTCATAATAAACCTAATGAAATCGTCGAAGTCCTTTGAAAATCGTACGACAACTCAAGACATGTTAAGACTCTGTATGCGACATTAGCTACATGAAAAGCACGTTAGAATAATGTAGGACGTGTTACAACTCCTTAGAACACCTTACATCACCGTACGAAACTTTAAAACTCTATAATAAACCAAATGAATTCGTCCGATTCCTTTGAACGTCATACGGCAACATAACGCATCTTACGACTCTTTATCCCATATTAGCACCTTGAAAAGCACGTTAGTATAATGTATGACGCCTTACAACTCCTAACAACACGTTACAACACCGTACGAAACCTTAAAACTCCATAATAAACCTAATGAATTTGTCCTAGTCCTTTGAACGTCATACGGCAACTTAACGCATCGTACGACTTTTTATCCCTTATTAGCACCTTGAAAAGCACGTTAGTATAATGTACGACACCTTACAACTCCTAACAACACCTTACAACACCGTATGAAACCTTAAAACTCTAAAATAAACCTGATGAATTCGTCCGAGTCCTTTGAACGTCATACGGCAACTTAACGCATCGTACGACTTTTTATCCCATATTAGCACCTTGAAAAGCACGTTAGTGTAATGTACGACGCCTTAAAACTCCTATAAACACCTTTCAAGACCGTACGAAACCTTAAAACTCCATAATAAACCTAATGAATTCGTCCGAGTCCTTTGAACATCGTACAACAACTTAGGACATCTTATGACTCTATTTGCACATTAGCACCTAGAAAAGCATGTTAGTATAATTAGGATACCTTACAATTCCTAACAACACCTTAAAACACCGTAAGAAACCTTAAAAACTCATAATAAACCTAATGAAATCGTCGAAGTCCTTTGAAAATCGTACGACAACTCAAGACATGTTAAGACTCTGTATGCGACATTAGCTACATGAAAAGCACGTTAGAATAATGTAGGACGTGTTACAACTCCTTAGAACACCTTACATCACCGTACGAAACTTTAAGACTCTATAATAAACCAAATGAATTCGTCCGATTCCTTTGAACGTCATACGGCAACCTAACGCATCTTACGACTTTTATCCCATATTAGCACCTTGAAAAGCACCTTAGTATAATGTATGACGCCTTACAACTCCTAACAACACGTTACAACACCATACGAAACCTTAAAACTCCATAATAAACCTAATGAATTTGTCCTAGTCCTTTGAACGTCATACGGCAACTTAACGCATCGTACGACTTTTTATCCCTTATTAGCACCTTGAAAAGCACGTTAGTATAATGTACGACACCTTACAACTCCTAACAACACCTTACAACACCGTATGAAACCTTAAAACTCTAAAATAAACCTGATGAATTCGTCCGAGTCCTTTGAACGTCATACGGCAACTTAACGCATCGTACGCCTTTTTATCCCATATTAGCACCTTCAAAAGCACGTTAGTGTAATGTACGACGCCTTAAAACTCCTATCAACACCTTTCAAGACCGTACGAAACCTTAAAACTCCATAATAAACCTAATGAATTCGTCCGAGTCCTTTGAACATCGTACGACAACTTAGGACATCTTATGACTCTATATGCACATTAGCACCTAGAAAAGCATGTTAGTATAATTAGGATACCTTACAATTCCTAACAACACCTTAAAACACCGTAAGAAACCTTAAAACCTCATAATAAACCTAATGAAAAGCACGTTAGAATAATGTAGGACGTGTTACAACTCCTTAGAACACCTTACATCACCGTACGAAACTTTAAAACTCTATAATAAACCAAATGAATTCGTCTGATTCCTTTGAACGTCATACGGCAACCTAACGCAACTTACCACTTTTATCCCATAATAGCACCTTGAAAAGCACGTTAGTATAATGTATGACGCCTTACAACTCCTAACAACACGTTACAACACCGTACGAAACCTTAAAACTCCATAATAAACCTAATGAATTTGTCCTAGTCCTTTGAACGTCATACGGCAACTTAACGCATCGTACGACTTTTTATCCCTTATTAGCACCTTGAAAAGCACGTTAGTATAATGTACGACACTTTACAACTCCTAACAACACCTTACAACACCGTATAAAACCTTAAAACTCCATAATAAACCTGATGAATTCGTCCGAGTCCTTTGAACGTCATACGACAACTTAACGCATCGTACGACTTTTATCCCATATTAGCACCTTGAAAATCACGTTAGTGTAATGTACGACGCCTTAAAACTCCTAACAACACCTTTCAACACCGTACGAAACCTTAAAACTCAATAATAAACCTAATGAATTCGTCTGAGTCCTTTGAACATCGTACGACATCTTATGACTCTATATGCACATTAGCTCCTTGAAAAGCATGTTAGTATAATATAGGATGCCTTATAGTTCCTAACAACACCTTAAAACTCCATACGAAACCTTAAAAGTTCATAATAAACCTAATGAAATCGTCGAAGTCCTTTGAACATCGCACGACAACTCTATACATGTTAAGACTATGTATAAGACATTAGCTACTTGAAAAGCATGTTAGAATATTGTAGGACGTGTTACAACTCTTAAGAACACCTTACATCAGAGTACGAAATTTTAAACCTCCATAATAAACCTAATGAATTCTTCCTAGTCCTTTGAACGTCATACGGCAACTTAACGCATCTTACGACTCTGTATGCCATATTAGCACCTTGAAAAGCACGTTAGTATAATGTACGACGCCTTACAACTCCTAAAAGCGCCTTACAACACCGTACGAAACCTTAAAACTCTATAATAAACCTAATGAATTCGTCCGAGTCCTTTCAACATGGTACGACAACTTAGGACAAATTATGACTCTATATGCACTTTAGCACCTTGAAAAGCATGTTAGTATAATTAGGACGCCTTACAATTTCTAATAAAACCTTAAACCACCGTACAAAACCTTAAAACTACATAATAAACTTAATGAAATCGTCGAAGTCCTTTGAACATCGTACGACAACTCAAGACAATATAAAACCTTGTATGCTACGTTAGCTACATGAAAAACACGTTAGAATAATGTAGGACGTGTTACAACTCCTAAGAACACGTTACATCACCGTATGAAACATTAAAACTCTATAATAAACGTAATAAATTCGTATATCTCCTTTGAACATCGTATGGCAACTTAAGATATCTTTCAACTCTGAATGCCATATTAGCACATTGAAAAGGATGTTAGTATAATGTACGACGCCTTACAACTCCTAACAACACCTTATACAAATCCGAATGAAACCTTAAAAATCCATAATAAACCTAATGAATTCGTCCGAGTCCTTTGAACATCGTACGACAACTTAGGACAAATTATGACTCTATATGCACTTTAGCACCTTGAAAAGCATGTTAGTATAATTAGGACGCCTTACAATTCCTAATAAAACTTTAAAACACCATACGAAACCTTAAAACTACATAATAAACTTAATGAAATCGTCGAAGTCCTTTGAACATCGTACGACAACTCAAGACAATATAAAACTCTGTATTCTACATTAGCTACATGAAAAACACGTTAGAATAATGTAGGACGTGTTACAACTCCTAAGAACACGTTACATCACCGTACGAAACATTAAAACTCTATAATAAACGTAATAAATTCGTTTGACTCCTTTGAACATCGTATGGCAACTTAAGATATCTTACAACTCTGAATGCCATATTCGCACATTGAAAAGGATGTTAGTATAATTTACGACGCCTTACAACTCCTAACAACACCTTATACAAATCCGAATGAAACCTTAAAAATCCATAATAAACCTAATGAATTCGTCCGAGTCCTTTGAACATCGTACGACAACTTAGGACATCTTATGACTCTATATGCACATTAGCTCCTTGAAAAGCATGTTAGTATAATATACGACGCCTTACAGTTCCTAACAACACCTTAATACTCCGTATGAAACCTTAAAAGTTCATAATAAACTTAATGAAATCGTCGAAGTCCTTTAACATCGTACGACAACTCTATACATGTTAAGACTATGTAAAGACATTAGCTACTTGAAAAGCACGTTAGAATAATGTAGGACGTGTTACAACTCCTAAGAACACCTTACATCGGAGTACTAAATTTTAAACCTCCATAATAAACCTAATGAATTCGTCCTAGTCGTTTGAACGTCATACGGCAACTTAACGCATCTTACGACTCTGTATGCCATATTAGCACCTTGAAAAGCACGTTAGTATAATGTACGACGCCTTACAACTCCTAAAAGCACCTTACTACACCATACGAAACATTAAAACTCTATAATAAACCTAATGTATTCGTCAGAGTCCTTTCAACATGGTACGACAACTTAGGACAAATTATGACTCTATATGCAATTTAGCACCTTGAAAAGCATGTTAGTATAATTAGGACGCCTTACAATTCCTAATAAAACCTTAAAACACTGTACGAAACCTTAAAACTACATAATAAACTTAATGAAATCGTCGAAGTCCTTTGAACATCGTACGACAACTCAAGACAATATAAAACTCTGTATTCTACATTAGCTACATGAAAAACACGTTAGAATAATGTAGGACGTGTTACAACTCCTAAGAACACGTTACATCACCGTACGAAACATTAAAACTCTATAATAAACGTAATAAATTCGTCTGACTCCTTTGAACATCGTATGGCAACTTAAGATATCTTACAACTCTGAATGCCATATTAGCACATTGAAAAGGATGTTAGTATAATTTACGACGCCTTACAACTCCTAACAACACCTTATACAAATCCGAATGAAACCTTAAAAATCCATAATAAACCTAATGAATTCGTCCGAGTCCTTTGAACATCGTACGACAACTTAGGACATCTTATGACTCTATATGCACATTAGCTCCTTGAAAAGCATGTTAGTATAATATATGACGCCTTACAGTTCCTAACAACACCTTAATACTCCGTATGAAACCTTAAAAGTTCATAATAAACTTAATGAAATCGTCGAAGTCCTTTGAACATCGTACGACAACTCTATACATGTTAAGACTATGTATAAGACATTAGCTACTTGAAAAGCACGTTAGAATAATGTAGGACGTGTTACAACTCCTTAGAACACCTTACATCACCGTACAAAACTTTAAAACTCTATAATAAACCAAATGAATTCGTCCGATTCCTTTGAACGTCATACGGCAACCTAACGCAACTTACCACTTTTATCCCATAATAGCACCTTGAAAAGCACGTTAGTATAATGTATGACGCCTTACAACTCCTAACAACACGTTACAACACCGTACGAAACCTTAAAACTCCATAATAAACCTAATGAATTTGTCCTAGTCCTTTGAACGTCATACTGCAACTTAACGCATCGTACGACTTTTTATCCCTTATTAGCACCTTGAAAAGCACGTTAGTATAATGTACGACACTTTACAACTCCTAACAACACCTTACAACACCGTATAAAACCTTAAAACTCCATAATAAACCTGATGAATTCGTCCGAGTCCTTTGAACGTCATACGACAACTTAACGCATCGTACGACTTTTATCCCATATTAGCACCTTGAAAATCACGTTAGTGTAATGTACGACGCCTTAAAACTCCTAACAACACCTTTCAACACCGTACGAAACCTTAAAACTCAATAATAAACCTAATGAATTCGTCTGAGTCCTTTGAACATCGTACGACATCTTATGACTCTATATGCACATTAGCTCCTTGAAAAGCATGTTAGTATAATATAGGATGCCTTATAGTTCCTAACAACACCTTAAAACTCCATACGAAACCTTAAAAGTTCATAATAAACCTAATGAAATCGTCGAAGTCCTTTGAACATCGCACGACAACTCTATACATGTTAAGACTATGTATAAGACATTAGCTACTTGAAAAGCATGTTAGAATATTGTAGGACGTGTTACAACTCTTAAGAACACCTTACATCAGAGTACGAAATTTTAAACCTCCATAATAAACCTAATGAATTCTTCCTAGTCCTTTGAACGTCATACGGCAACTTAACGCATCTTACGACTCTGTATGCCATATTAGCACCTTGAAAAGCACGTTAGTATAATGTACGACGCCTTACAACTCCTAAAAGCGCCTTACAACACCGTACGAAACCTTAAAACTCTATAATAAACCTAATGAATTCGTCCGAGTCCTTTCAACATGGTACGACAACTTAGGACAAATTATGACTCTATATGCACTTTAGCACCTTGAAAAGCATGTTAGTATAATTAGGACGCCTTACAATTCCTAATAAAACCTTAAAACACCGTACAAAACCTTAAAACTACATAATAAACTTAATGAAATCGTCGAAGTCCTTTGAACATCGTACGACAACTCAAGACAATATAAAACCTTGTATGCTACGTTAGCTACATGAAAAACACGTTAGAATAATGTAGGACGTGTTACAACTCCTAAGAACACGTTACATCACCGTATGAAACATTAAAACTCTATAATAAACGTAATAAATTCGTATATCTCCTTTGAACATCGTATGGCAACTTAAGATATCTTTCAACTCTGAATGCCATATTAGCACATTGAAAAGGATGTTAGTATAATGTACGACGCCTTACAACTCCTAACAACACCTTATACAAATCCGAATGAAACCTTAAAAATCCATAATAAACCTAATGAATTCGTCCGAGTCCTTTGAACATCGTACGACAACTTAGGACAAATTATGACTCTATATGCACTTTAGCACCTTGAAAAGCATGTTAGTATAATTAGGACGCCTTACAATTCCTAATAAAACTTTAAAACACCATACGAAACCTTAAAACTACATAATAAACTTAATGAAATCGTCGAAGTCCTTTGAACATCGTACGACAACTCAAGACAATATAAAACTCTGTATTCTACATTAGCTACATGAAAAACACGTTAGAATAATGTAGGACGTGTTACAACTCCTAAGAACACGTTACATCACCGTTCGAAACATTAAAACTCTATAATAAACGTAATAAATTCGTTTGACTCCTTTGAACATCGTATGGCAACTTAAGATATCTTACAACTCTGAATGCCATATTCGCACATTGAAAAGGATGTTAGTATAATTTACGACGCCTTACAACTCTTAACAACACCTTATACAAATCCGAATGAAACCTTAAAAATCCATAATAAACCTAATGAATTCGTCCGAGTCCTTTGAACATCGTACGACAACTTAGGACATCTTATGACTCTATATGCACATTAGCTCCTTGAAAAGCATGTTAGTATAATATACGACGCCTTACAGTTCCTAACAACACCTTAATACTCCGTATGAAACCTTAAAAGTTCATAATAAACTTAATGAAATCGTCGAAGTCCTTTGAACATCGTACGACAACTCTATACATGTTAAGACTATGTATAAGACATTAGCTACTTGAAAAGCACGTTAGAATAATGTAGGACGTGTTACAACTCCTAAGAACACCTTACATCGGAGTACTAAATTTTAAACCTCCATAATAAACCTAATGAATTCGTCCTAGTCGTTTGAACGTCATACGGCAACTTAACGCATCTTACGACTCTGTATGCCATATTAGCACCTTGAAAAGCACGTTAGTATAATGTACGACGCCTTACAACTCCTAAAAGCACCTTACTACACCATACGAAACATTAAAACTCTATAATAAACCTAATGTATTCGTCAGAGTCCTTTCAACATGGTACGACAACTTAGGACAAATTATGACTCTATATGCAATTTAGCACCTTGAAAAGCATGTTAGTATAATTAGGACGCCTTACAATTCCTAATAAAACCTTAAAACACTGTACGAAACCTTAAAACTACATAATAAACTTAATGAAATCGTCGAAGTCCTTTGAACATCGTACGACAACTCAAGACAATATAAAACTCTGTATTCTACATTAGCTACATGAAAAACACGTTAGAATAATGTAGGACGTGTTACAACTCCTAAGAACACGTTACATCACCGTACGAAACATTAAAACTCTATAATAAACGTAATAAATTCGTCTGACTCCTTTGAACATCGTATGGCAACTTAAGATATCTTACAACTCTGAATGCCATATTAGCACATTGAAAAGGATGTTAGTATAATTTACGACGCCTTACAACTCCTAACAACACCTTATACAAATCCGAATGAAACCTTAAAAATCCATAATAAACCTAATGAATTCGTCCGAGTCCTTTGAACATCGTACGACAACTTAGGACATCTTATGACTCTATATGCACATTAGCTCCTTGAAAAGCATGTTAGTATAATATACGACGCCTTACAGTTCCTAACAACACCTTAAAACTCCGTATGAAACCTTAAAAGTTCATAATAAACTTAATGAAATCGTCGAAGTCCTTTGAACATCGTACGACAACTCTATACATGTTAAGACTATGTATAAGACATTAGCTACTTGAAAAGCACGTTAGAATAATGTAGGACGTGTTACAACTCCTAAGAACACCTTACATCAGAGTACGAAATTTTAAACCTCCATGACAAACCTAATGAATTCGTCCTAGTCGTTTGAACGTCATACCGCAACTTAACGCATCTTACGACTCTGTATGCCATATTAGCACCTTGAAAAGCACGTTAGTATAATGTACGACGCCTTACAACTCCTAAAAGCACCTTACTACACCATACGAAAAATTAAAACTCTATAATAAACCTAATGTATTCGTCAGAGTCCTTTCAACATGGTACGACAACTTAGGACAAATTATGACTCTATATGCAATTTAGCACCTTGAAAAGCATGTTAGTATAATTAGGACGCCTTACAATTCCTAATAAAACCTTAAAACACTGTACGAAACCTTAAAACTACATAATAAACTTAATGAAATCGTTGAAGTCCTTTGAACATCGTACGACAACTCAAGACAATATAAAACTCTGTATTCTACATTAGCTACATGAAAAACACGTTAGAATAATGTAGGACGTGTTACAACTCCTAAGAACACGTTACATCACCGTACGAAACATTAAAACTCTATAATAAACGTAATAAATTCGTCTGACTCCTTTGAACATCGTATGGCAACTTAAGATATCTTACAACTCTGAATGCCATATTAGCACATTGAAAAGGATGTTAGTATAATTTACGACGCTTTACAAATCCTAACAACACCTTATACAAATCCGAATGAAACCTTAAGAATCCATAATAATCCTAATGAATTCGTACGAGTCCTTTGAACATCGTACGACAACTTAGGACATCTTGTGACTCTATATGCACATTAGCTCCTTGAAAAGCATGTTAGTATAATATAGGACGCCTTACAGTTCCTAACAACACCTTAAAACTGCATACGAAACGTTAAAAGTTCATAATAAACCTAATGAAATCGTCGAAGTCCTTTGAACATCGCACGACAACTCTATACATGTTAAGACTATGTATAAGACATTAGCTACTTGAAAAGCACGTTAGAATAATGTTGGACGTCTTACAACTCCTAAGAACACCGTACATCAGAGTAGAAATTTTAAACCTCCATAATAAACCTAATGAATTCGTCGTAGTCGTTTGAACGTCATACCGCAACTTAACGCATCTTACGACTCTGAATGCCATATTAGCACATTGAAAAGGATGTTAGTATAATGTACGACGCCTTACAACTCCTAACAACACATTATACAAATCCGAATGAAACCTTAAAAATCCATAATAAACCTAATGAATTCGTCCGAGTCCTTTGAACATCGTACGATAACTTAGGACAAATTATGACTCTATATGCACTTTAGCACCTTGAAAAGCATGTTAGTATAATTAGGACGCCTTACAATTCCTAATAAAACCTTAAAACACCGTACGAAACCTTAAAACTACATAATAAACTTAATGAGATCGTCGAAGTCCTTTGAACATCGTACGACAACTCAAGACAATATAAAACTCTGTATACTACATTAGCTTCATGAAAAACACGTTAGAATAATGTAGGACGTGTTACAACTCCTAAGAACACGTTACATCACCGTACGAAACATTAAAACTCTATAATAAACGTAATAAATTCGTCTGACTCCTTTGAACATCGTATGGCAACTTAAGATATCTTACAACTCTGAATGCCATATTAGCACATTGAAAAGGATGTTAGTATAATTTACGACGCTTTACAAATCCTAACAACACCTTATACAAATCCGAATGAAACCTTAAGAATCCATAATAATCCTAATGAATTCGTACGAGTCCTTTGAACATCGTACGACAACTTAGGACATCTTGTGACTCTATATGCACATTAGCTCCTTGAAAAGCATGTTAGTATAATATAGGACGCCTTACTGTTCCTAACAACACCTTAAAACTACATACGAAACGTTAAAAGTTCATAATAAACCTAATGAAATCGTCGAAGTCCTTTGAACATCGCACGACAACTCTATACATGTTAAGACTATGTATAAGACATTAGCTACTTGAAAAGCACGTTAGAATAATGTTGGACGTCTTACAACTCCTAAGAACACCGTACATCAGAGTAGAAATTTTAAACCTCCATAATAAACCAAATAAATTCGTCGTAGTCGTTTGAACGTCATACCGCAACTTAACGCATCTTACGACTCTGAATGCCATATTAGCACATTGAAAAGGATGTTAGTATAATGTACGACGCCTTACAACTCCTAACAACACATTATACAAATCCGAATGAAACCTTAAAAATCCATAATAAACCTAATGAATTCGTCCGAGTCCTTTGAACATCGTACGATAACTTAGGACAAATTATGACTCTATATGCACTTTAGCACCTTGAAAAGCATGTTAGTATAATTAGGACGCCTTACAATTCCTAATAAAACCTTAAAAAACCGTACGAAACCTTAAAACTACATAATAAACTTAATGAGATCGTCGAAGTCCTTTGAACATCGTACGACAACTCAAGACAATATAAAACTCTGTATACTACATTAGCTTCATGAAAAACACGTTAGAATAATGTAGGACGTGTTACAACTCCTAAGAACACGTTACATCACCGTACGAAACATTAAAACTCTATAATAAACGTAATAAATTCGTCTGACTCCTTTGAACATCGTATGGCAACTTAAGATATCTTACAACTCTGAATGCCATATTAGCACATTGAAAAGGATGTTAGTATAATTTACGACGCTTTACATATCCTAACAACACCTTATACAAATCCGAATGAAACCTTAAGAATCCATAATAATCCTAATGAATTCGTACGAGTCCTTTGAACATCGTACGACAACTTAGGACATCTTGTGACTCTATATGCACATTAGCTCCTTGAAAAGCATGTTAGTATAATATAGGACGCCTTACAGTTCCTAACAACACCTTAAAACTGCATACGAAACGTTAAAAGTTCATAATAAACCTAATGAAATCGTCGAAGTCCTTTGAACATCGCACGACAACTCTATACATGTTAAGACTATGTATAAGACATTAGCTACTTGAAAAGCACGTTAGAATAATGTTGGACGTCTTACAACTCCTAAGAACACCGTACATCAGAGTACGAAATTTAAAACCTCCATAATAAACCTAATGAATTCGTCCTAGTCGTTTGAACGTCATACCGCAACTTAACGCATCTTACGACTCTGAATGCCATATTAGCACATTGAAAAGGATGTTAGTATAATGTACGACGCCTTACAACTCCTAACAACACATTATACAAATCCGAATGAAACCTTAAAAATCCATAATAAACCTAATGAATTCGTCCGAGTCCTTTGAACATCATACGATAACTTAGGACAAATTATGACTCTATATGCACTTTAGCACCTTGAAAAGCATGTTAGTATAATTAGGACGCCTTACAATTCCTAATAAAACCTTAAAACACCGTACGAAACCTTAAAACTACATAATAAACTTAATGAGATCGTCGAAGTCCTTTGAACATCGTACGACAACTCAAGACAATATAAAACTCTGTATACTACATTAGCTTCATGAAAAACACGTTAGAATAATGTAGGACGTGTTACAACTCCTAAGAACACGTTACATCACCGTACGAAACATTAAAACTCTATAATAAACGTAATAAATTCGTCTGACTCCTTTGAACATCGTATGGCAACTTAAGATATCTTACAACTCTGAATGCCATATTAGCACATTGAAAAGGATGTTAGTATAATTTACGACGCTTTACATATCCTAACAACACCTTATACAAATCCGAATGAAACCTTAAGAATCCATAATAATCCTAATGAATTCGTACGAGTCCTTTGAACATCGTACGACAACTTAGGACATCTTGTGACTCTATATGCACATTAGCTCCTTGAAAAGCATGTTAGTATAATATAGGACGCCTTACAGTTCCTAACAACACCTTAAAACTGCATACGAAACGTTAAAAGTTCATAATAAACCTAATGAAATCGTCGAAGTCCTTTGAACATCGCACGACAACTCTATACATGTTAAGACTATGTATAAGACATTAGCTACTTGAAAAGCACGTTAGAATAATGTTGGACGTCTTACAACTCCTAAGAACACCGTACATCAGAGTACGAAATTTAAAACCTCCATAATAAACCTAATGAATTCGTCCTAGTCGTTTGAACGTCATACCGCAACTTAACGCATCTTACGACTCTGAATGCCATATTAGCACATTGAAAAGGATGTTAGTATAATGTACGACGCCTTACAACTCCTAACAACACATTATACAAATCCGAATGAAACCTTAAAAATCCATAATAAACCTAATGAATTCGTCCGAGTCCTTTGAACATCATACGATAACTTAGGACAAATTATGACTCTATATGCACTTTAGCACCTTGAAAAGCATGTTAGTATAATTAGGACGCATTACAATTCCTAATAAAACCTTAAAACACCGTACGAAACCTTAAAACTACATAATAAACTTAATGAGATCGTCGAAGTCCTTTGAACATCGTACGACAACTCAAGACAATATAAAACTCTGTATACTACATTAGCTTCATGAAAAACATGTTAGAATAATGTAGGACGTGTTACAACTCCTAAGAACACGTTACATCACCGTACGAAACATTAAAACTCTATAATAAACGTAATAAATTCGTCTGACTCCTTTGAACATCGTATGGCAACTTAAGATATCTTACAACTCTGAATGCCATATTA
This sequence comes from Tagetes erecta, assembly GCA_030867185.1. Lineage (NCBI taxonomy): Eukaryota > Viridiplantae > Streptophyta > Magnoliopsida > Asterales > Asteraceae > Tagetes > Tagetes erecta. Next base: position 28,336,855 of record CM061493.1, on the reverse strand, counting down.
GCACATTGAAAAGGATGTTAGTATAATTTACGACGCTTTACAAATCCTAACAACACCTTATACAAATCCGAATGAAACCTTAAAAATCCATAATAAACCTAATGAATTCGTACGAGTCCTTTGAACATCGTACGACAACTTAGGACATCTTGTGACTCTATAGGCAAATTAGCTCCTTGAAAAGCATGTTAGTATAATATAGGACGCCTTGTAGTTCCTAACAACACCTTAAAACTCCATATGAAACGTTAAAAGTTCATAATAAACCTAATGAAATCGTCGAAGTCCTTTGAACATCGCACGACAACTCTATACATGTTAAGACTATGTATAAGACAATAGCTACTTGAAAAGCACGTTAGAATAATGTAGGACGTGTTACAACTCCTAAGAACACCTTACATCAGAGTACGAAATTTTAAACCTCCATGATAAACCTAATGAATTCGTCCTAGTCGTTTGAACGTCATACCGCAACTTAACGCATCTTACGACTCTGTATGCCATATTAGCACCTTGAAAAGCACGTTAGTATAATGTACGACGCCTTACAACTCCTAAAAGCACCTTACTACACCATACGAAACATTAAAACTCTATAATAAACCTAATGTATTCGTCAGAGTCCTTTCAACATGGTACGACAACTTAGGACAAATTATGACTCTATATGCAATTTAGCACCTTGAAAAGCATGTTAGTATAATTAGGACGCCTTACAATTCCTAATAAAACCTTAAAACACTATACGAAACCTTAAAACTACATAATAAACTTAATGAAATCGTCGAAGTCCTTTGAACATCGTACGACAACTCAAGACAATATAAAACTCTGTATTCTACATTAGCTACATGAAAAACACGTTAGAATAATGTAGGACGTGTTACAACTCCTAAGAACACGTTACATCACCGTACGAAACATTAAAACTCTATAATAAACGTAATAAATTCGTCTGACTCCTTTGAACATCGTATGGCAACTTAAGATATCTTACAAATTTGAATGCCATATTAGCACATTGAAAATGATGTTAGTATAATTTACGACGCCTTACAACTCCTAACAACACCTTATACAAATCCGAATGAAACCTTAAAAATCCATAATAAACGTAATGAATTCGTACGAGTCCTTTGAACATCATACGACAACTTAGGACATCTTGTGACTCTATATGCACATTAGCTCCTTGAAAAGCATGTTAGTATAATATAGGACGCCTTACAGTTCCTAACAACAACTTAAAACGGCATACGAAACGTTAAAAGTTCATAATAAACCTATTGAAATCGTCAAAGTCCTTTGAACATCGCACGACAACTCTATACATGTTAAGACTATGTATAAGACATTAGCTACTTGAAAAGCACGTTAGAATAATGTTGGACGTCTTACAACTCCTAAGAACACCGTACATCAGAGTACGAAATTTTAAACCTCCATAATAAACCTAATGAATTCGTCCTAGTCGTTTGAACGTCATACCGCAACTTAACGCATCTTACGACTCTGAATGCCATATTAGCACATTGAAAAGGATGTTAGTATAATGTACGACGCCTTACAACTCCTAACAACACATTATACAAATCCGAATGAAACCTTAAAAATCCATAATAAACCTAATGAATTCGTCCGAGTCCTTTGAACATCGTACGATAACTTAGGACAAATTATGACTCTATATGCACTTTAGCACCTTGAAAAGCATGTTAGTATAATTAGGACGCCTTACAATTCCTAATAAAACCTTAAAACACCGTACGAAACCTTAAAACTACATAATAAACTTAATGAGATCGTCGAAGTCCTTTGAACATCGTACGGCAACTCAAGACAATATAAAACTCTGTATACTACATTAGCTTCATGAAAAACACGTTAGAATAATGTAGGACGTGTTACAACTCCTAAGAACACGTTACATCACCGTACGAAACATTAAAACTCTATAATAAACGTAATAAATTCGTCTGACTCCTTTGAACATCGTATGGCAACTTAAGATATCTTACAAATTTGAATGCCATATTAGCACATTGAAAATGATGTTAGTATAATTTACGACGCCTTACAACTCCTAACAACACCTTATACAAATCCGAATGAAACCTTAAAAATCCATAATAAACGTAATGAATTCGTACGAGTCCTTTGAACATCATACGACAACTTAGGACATCTTGTGACTCTATATGCACATTAGCTCCTTGAAAAGCATGTTAGTATAATATAGGACGCCTTACAGTTCCTAACAACACCTTAAAACTGCATACGAAACGTTAAAAGTTCATAATAAACCTAATGAAATCGTCGAAGTCCTTTGAACATCGCACGACAACTCTATACATGTTAAGACTATGTATAAGACATTAGCTACTTGAAAAGCACGTTAGAATAATGTTGGACGTCTTACAACTCCTAAGAACACCGTACATCAGAGTACGAAATTTTAAACCTCCATAATAAACCTAATGAATTCGTCCTAGTCGTTTGAACGTCATACCGCAATTTAACGCATCTTACGACTCTGAATGCCATATTAATACATTGAAAAGGATGTTAGTATAATGTACGACGCCTTACAACTCCTAACAACACATTATACAAATCCGAATGAAACCTTAAAAATCCATAATAAACCTAATGAATTCGTCCGAGTCCTTTGAACATCGTACGATAACTTAGGACAAATTATGACTCTATATGCACTTTAGCACCTTGAAAAGCATGTTAGTATAATTAGGACGCCTTACAATTCCTAATAAAACCTTAAAACACCGTACGAAACCTTAAAACTACATAATAAACTTAATGAGATCGTCGAAGTCCTTTGAACATCGTACGACAACTCAAGACAATATAAAACTCTGTATACTACATTAGCTTCATGAAAAACACGTTAGAATAATGTAGGACGTGTTACAACTCCTAAGAACACGTTACATCACCGTACGAAACATTAAAACTCTATAATAAACGTAATAAATTCGTCTGACTCCTTTGAACATCGTATGGCAACTTAAGATATCTTACAACTCTGAATGCCATATTAGCACATTGAAAAGGATGTTAGTATAATTTACGACGCTTTACAAATCCTAACAACACCTTATACAAATCCGAATGAAACCTTAAAAATCCATAATAAACCTAATGAATTCGTACGAGTCCTTTGAACATCGTACGACAACTTAGGACATCTTGTGACTCTATATGCACATTAGCTCCTTGAAAAGCATGTTAGTATAATATAGGACGCCTTACAGTTCCTAACAACACCTTAAAACTCCATATGAAACGTTAAAAGTTCATAATAAACCTAATGAAATCGTCGAAGTCCTTTGAACATCGCACGACAACTCTATACATGTTAAGACTATGTATAAGACAATAGCTACTTGAAAAGCACGTTAGAATAATGTTGGACGTGTTACAACTCCTAAGAACACCGTACATCAGAGTACGAAATTTTAAACCTCCATAATAAACCTAATGAATTCGTCCTAGTCGTTTGAACGTCATACCGCAACTTAACGCATCTTACGACTCTGAATGCCATATTAGCACATTGAAAAGGATGTTAGTATAATGTACGATGCCTTACAACTCCTAACAACACATTATACAAATCCGAATGAAACCTTAAAAATCCATAATAAACCTAATGAATTCGTCCGAGTCCTTTGAACATCGTACGATAACTTAGGACAAATTATGACTCTATATGCACTTTAGCACCTTGAAAAGCATGTTAGTATAATTAGGACGCCTTACAATTCCTAATAAAACCTTAAAACACCGTACGAAACCTTAAAACTACATAATAAACTTAATGAGATCGTCGAAGTCCTTTGAACATCGTACGACAACTCAAGACAATATAAAACTCTGTATACTACATTAGCTTCATGAAAAACACGTTAGAATAATGTAGGACGTGTTACAACTCCTAAGAACACGTTACATCACCGTACGAAACATTAAAACTCTATAATAAACGTAAAAATTCGTCTGACTCCTTTGAACATCGTATGGCAACTTAAGATATCTTACAACTCTGAATGCCATATTAGCACATTGAAAAGGATGTTAGTATAATTTACGACGCTTTACAAATCCTAACAACACCTTATACAAATCCGAATGAAACCTTAAAAATCCATAATAAACCTAGTGAATTCGTACGAGTCCTTTGAACATCGTACGACAACTTAGGACATCTTGTGACTCTATATGCACATTAGCTCCTTGAAAAGCATGTTAGTATAATATAGGACGCCTTACAGTTCCTAACAACACCTTAAAACTCCATATGAAACGTTAAAAGTTCATAATAAACCTAATGAAATCGTCGAAGTCCTTTGAACATCGCACGACAACTCTATACATGTTAAGACTATGTATAAGACAATAGCTACTTGAAAAGCACGTTAGAATAATGTTGGACGTGTTACAACTCCTAAGAACACCGTACATCAGAGTACGAAATTTTAAACCTCCATAATAAACCTAATGAATTCGTCCTAGTCGTTTGAACGTCATACCGCAACTTAACGCATCTTACGACTCTGAATGCCATATTAGCACATTGAAAAGGATGTTAGTATAATGTACGACGCCTTACAATTCCTAACAGCACCTTATACAAATCCTAATGAAACCTTAAAAATCCATAATAAACCTAATGAATTCGTCCGAATCCTTTGAACATCGTATGACAACTTAGGACAAATTATGACTCTATAAGCACTTTAGCACCTTGAAAAGCATGTTAGTATAATTAGGACGCCTTACAATTCCTAGTAAAACCTTAAAACACCGTACGAAACCTTAAAACTACATAATAAACTTAATGAAATCGTCGAAGTCCTTTGAGCATCGTACGACAACTCAAGACAATATAAAACTCTGTATACTACATTAGCTACATGAAAAACACGTTAGAATAATGTAGGACGTGTTACAACTCCTAAGAACACGTTACATCACCGTACGAAACATTAAAACTCTATAATAAACGTAATAAATTCGTCTGACTCCTTTGAACATCGTATGGCAACTTAAGATATCTTACAACTCTGAATGCCATATTAGCACATTGAAAAGGATGTTAGTATAATTTACGACGCCTTACAACTCCTAACAACACCTTATACAAATCCGAATGAAACCTTAAAAATCCATAATAAACCTAATGAATTCGTCCGAGTCCTTTGAACATCGTACGACAACTTAGGACATCTTATGACTCTATATGCACATTAGCTCCTTGAAAAGCATGTTAGTATAATATAGGACGCCTTACAGTTCCTAACAACACCTTAAAACTCCGTACGAAACCATAAAAGTTCATAAAAAACCTAATGAAATCGTCGAAGTCCTTTGAACATCGTACGACAACTCTATACATGTTAAGACTATGTATAAGACATTAGCTACTTGAAAAGCACGTTAGAATAATGTAGGACGTGTTACAAATCCAAAGAACACCTTACATCAGAGTACGAAATTTTAAACCTCCATAATAAACCTAATGAATTCGTCCTAGTCCTTTGAACGTCATACGGCAACTTAACGCATCTTACGACTCTGTATGCCATATTAGCACCTTGAAAAGCACGTTAGTATAATGTACGACGACTTACAACTCCTAAAAGCACCTTACAACACCGTACGAAACCTTAAAACTCTATAATAAACCTAATGAATTCGTCCGAGTCCTTTCAACATGGTACGACAACTTAGGACAAATTATGACTCTATATGCACTTTAGCACCTTGAAAAGCATTTTAGTATAATTAGGACGCCTTACAATTCCTAATAAAATCTTAAAACACCATACGAAACCTTAAAACTACATAATAAACTTAATGAAATCGTCGAAGTCCTTTGAACATCGTACGACAACTCAAGACAATATAAAACTCTGTATGCTACCTTAGCTACATGAAAAACACGTTAGAATAATGTAGGACGGGTTACAACTCCTAAGAACACGTTACATCACCGTACGAAACATTAAAACTCTATAATAAACGTAATAAATTCGTCTGACTCCTTTGAACATCGTAAGGCAACTTAAGATATCTTACAACTCTGAATGCCATATTAGCACATTGAAAAGGATGTTAGTATAATGTACGACGCATTACAACTCCTAACAACACCTTATACAAATCCGAATGAAACCTTAAAAATCCATAATAAACCTAATGAATTCGTCCGAGTCCTTTGAACATCGTACGACAACTTAGGACATCTTATGACTCTATATGCACATTAGCTCCTTGAAAAGCATATTAGTATAATATAGGACGCCTTACAGTTCCTAGCAACACCTTAAAACTCCGTACGAAACCTTAAAAGTTCATAATAAACCTAATGAAATCGTCGAAGTCGTTTGAACATCGTACGACAACTCTATACATGTTAAGACATCTTACAACTCTGTATCCATATTAGCACATTGAAAAGCATGTTAGTATAATGTACGACGCCTTACAACTCCTAACAACACCTTATAAAATCCGAATGAAACCTTAAAAATCCATAGTAAACCTAATGAATTCGTCCGAGTCCTTTGAACATTGTACGACAACTTAGGGCATCTAATGACTCTATATGCACATTAGCACATTGAAAAGCATGTTAGTATGATGTAGGACGCCTTACAGTTCGTAACAACACCTTAAAACTCCGTACGAAACCTTAAAAGTTCATAATAAACCTAATGAAATAGTCGAAGTCCTTTGAACAATGTATGACAACTCTATACATGTTAAGACTATGTATGCGACATTAGCTACATGAAAAGCACATTAGAATAATGTAAGACATGTTACAACTCCTAAGAACACCTTACATCAGAGTATGAAATTTTAAACCTCCATAATAGACCTAATGAATTCGTCCTAGTCTATTGAACATCATACGGCAACTTAACGCATCTTACGACTCTGTATGCCATATTAGCACCTTGAAAAGCACGTTAGTATAATGTACGACGCCTTACAACTCCTAAAAGCACCTTATAACACCGTACGAAACCTTAAAAATCTATAATAAACCTAATGAATTCGTCTGAGTCCTTTCAACATGGTACGACAACTTAGGACAAATTATGACTCTATATGCACTTTAGCACCTTGAAAAGCATGATAGTATAATTAGGACGCCTTACAATTCCTAATAAAACCTTAAAACACCGTACGAAACCTTAAAACTACATAATAAACTTAATGAAATCGTCGAAGTCCTTTGAACATCGTACGACAACTCAAGACAATATAAAACTCTGTATGCTACATTAGCTACATGAAAAACGCGTTAGAATAATGTAGGATGTGTTACAACTCCTAAGAACACGTTACATCATCGTACGAAACATTAAAACTCTATAATAAACCTAATAAATTTGTCTTACTCATTTGAACATCGTATGGCAACTTAAGATATCTTACAACTCTTTATGCCATATTAGCACATTGAAAAGGAAGTTAGTATAATGTACGACGCCTTACAACTCCTAACAACGCCTTATACAAATCCGAATGAAACCTTAATAATCCATAATCAACCTAATGAATTCGTCCGAGTCCTTTGAACATCGTACGACAACTTAGGATATCTTATGACTCTATATGCACATTAGCTCCTTGAAAAGCATATTAGTATAATATAGGACGCCTTACAGTTCCTAACAACACCTTAAAACTCCGAACGAAACCTTAAAAGTTCATAATAAACCTAATGAAATCGTCGAAGTCCTTTGAACATCGTACGACAACTCTATACATGTTAAGACTATGTATGAGACATTAGCTACTTGAAAAGCACGTTAGAATAATGTAGGACGTGTTACAACTCCTAAGAACACCTTACATCATAGTACGAAATTTTAAACCTCCATAATAAACCTAATGAATTCGTCCTAGTCCTTTGAACGTCATACGGCAACTTAACGCATCTTACGACTCTGTATGCCATATTAGCACCTTGAAAAGCACGTTAGTATAATGTACGACGCCTTACAACTCCTAAAAGCACCTTACAACACGTACGAAACCTTAAAACTCTATAATAAACCTAATGAATTCGTCCGAGTCCTTTGAACATGGTACGACAACTTAGGACAAATTATGACTCTATATGCACTTTAGCACCATGAAAAGCATGTTAGTATAATTAGGACGCCTTACAATTCCTAATAAAACCTTAAAACACCGTACGAAACCTTAAAACTACATAATAAATTTAATGAAATCGTCGAAGTCCTTTGAACATCGTACGACAACTCAAGACAATATAAAACTCTGTATGCTACATTAGCTACATGAAAAACACGTTAGAATAATGTAGGACGTGTTACAACTCCTAAGAACACGTTACATCACCGTACGAAACATTAAAACTCTATAATAAACCTAATAAATTTGTCTGACTCCTTTGAACATCGTATGGCAACTTAAGATATCTTACAACTCTGTATGCCATATTAGCACATTGAAAAGGATGTTAGTATAATGTACGATGCCTTAAAACTCCTAACAACACCTTATACAAATCCGAATGAAACCTTAAAAATCCATAATAAACCTAATGAATTCGTCCGAGTCCTTTGAACATCGTACGACAACTTATGACATCTTATGACTCTATATTCACATTAACTCCTTGAAAAGCTTGTTAGTATAATATAGGACGCCTTACAGTTTCTAACAACACCTTAACACTTCGTATGAAACCTTAAAAGTTCATAATAAACGTAATGAAATCGTCGAAGTCCTTTGAATATCGTACCACAACTCTATACATGTTAAGACTATGTATGCGACATTAGCTACATGAAAAGCAAGTTAGAATTATGTAGGACGTGTTACAACTCCTAAGAACACCTTACATAACAGTACGAAATTTTAAACCTCCATAATAAACCTAATGAATTCGTCCTAGTGCTTTGAACGTCATACGACAACTTAACGCATCTTACGACTCTGTATGCCATATTAGCACCTTGAAAAGCACATTAGTAAAATGTACGATGCCTTACAACATCTAACAACACCGTAAAACACCGTAGGAAACCTTAAAGATCCATAATAAACCTAATGAATTCGTTGAAGTCTTTTGAACATCGTATGAAAACTCAAGACATGTTACAACTCTCTATGCAACATTAGCTACATGAAAAGCACGTTAGAGTAATTTAGGACGAGTTACAACTCCTAAGAACACCTTTCATCACAGTACAAAATTTTAAACCTCCATAATAAACCTAATGAAATCGTCTTAGTCCTTTGAACGTCTTACGGAAACTTAACGCATCTTGCGACTTTGTATGTCATATTATCACCTTGAAAAGCACGTTCGTGTAATGTACAACGCCTTACAACTCCTAACAACACCTTACAACACCGTACGAAACCTTAAAACTCCATAATAAACCTAATGAATTCGTCCAAGTCCTTTTAACATGGTACGACAACTTAGGACAAATTATGACTCTATATGCACTTTAGCACTTTGAAAAGCAGGTTAGTATAATTAGGACGCCTTACAATTCCTAATAAAACCTTAAAACACCGTACGAAACCTTAAAACTGCATAATAAACATAATGAAATCGTCGATGTCTTTTGAACATCATAGGACAACTCAAGACAATTTAAGACTCTGTATTCTACATTAGCTACATGAAAAACACGTTAGAATAATGTAGGACGTGTTACAACTCCTAAGAACACGTTACATCACCGTACGAAACATTAAAACTCCATAATAAACCTAATAAATTTGTCTGACTCCTTTGAACATCGTATGGCAACTTAAGATATCTTACAATTCTGTATGCCATATTAGCACATTGAAAAGGATGTTAGTATAATGTACGACGCATTACAACTCCTAACAACACCTTATACAAATCCGAATGAAACCTTAAAAATCCATAATAAACCTAATGAATTCGTCCGAATCCTTTGAACATCGTACGACAACTTAGGACATCTTATGACTCTATATGCACATTAGCTCCTTGAAAAGCATGTTAGTATAATATAGGACGCCTTACAGTTCCTAAGAACACCTTAAAACTCCGTACGAAACCATAAAAGTTCATAATAAACCTAATGAAATCATCGAAGTCCTTTGAACATCGTACGACAACTCTATACATGTTAAGACTATGTATAAGACATTAGCTACTTGAAAAGCACGTTAGAATAATGTAGGACGTGTTACAAATCCTAAGAACACCTTACATCAGAGTACGAAATTTTAAACCTCCATAATAAACCTAATGAATTCGTCCTAGTCCTTTGAACGTCATACGGCAACTTAACGCATCTTACAACTCTGTATGCCATATTAGCACCATGAAAAGCACGTTAATATAATGTACGACGACTTACAACTCCTAAAAGCACCTTACAACACCGTACGAAACCTTAAAACTCTATAATAAACCTAATGAATTCGTCCGAGTCCTTTCAACATGGTACGACAACTTAGGACAAATTATGACTCTATATGCACTTTAGCACCTTGAAAAGCATTTTAGTATAATTAGGACGCCTTACAATTCCTAATAAAACCTTAAAACACCGTACGAAACCTTAAAACTACATAATAAACTTAATGAAATCGTCGAAGTCCTTTGAACATCGTACGACTACTCAAGACAATATAAAACTCTGTATGCTACATTAGCTACATGAAAAACACGTTAGAATAATGTAGGACGTGTTACAACTCCTAAGAACACGTTACATCACCGTACGAAACATTAAAACTCTATAATAAACCTAATAAATTTGTCTGACTCCATTGAACATCGTATGGCAACTTAAGATATTTTACAACTTTGTATGCCATATTAGCACATTGAAAAGGATGTTAGTATAATGTACGACGCCTTACAACTCCTAACAACACCTTATACAAATCCGAATGAAACCTTAAAAATCCATAATAAACCTAATTAATTCGTCCGAGTCCTTTGAACATCGTACGACAACTTAGGACATCTTATGACTCTATATGCACATTAGCTCTTTGAAAAGCATGTTAGTATAATATAGGATGCCTTACAGTTCCTAACAACACCTTAAAACTCCGTACGAAAACTTAAAAGTTCATAATAAACCTATTGAAATCGTCGAAGTCCTTTGAACATCGTATGACAACTCTATACATGTTAAGACTATGTATGAGACATTAGCTACTTGAAAAGCACGTTAGAATAATGTAGGACGTGTTACAACTCCTAAGAACACCTTACATCAGAGTACGAAATTTTAAACCTCCATAATAAACCTAATGAATTCGTCATAGTCCTTTGAACGTCATACGGCAACTTAACGCATCTTACGACTCTGTATGCCATATTAGCACCTTGAAAAGCACGTTAGTATAAGGTACGATGCCTTACAACTCCTAAAAGCACTTTACAACACCGTACGAAACCTTAAAGCTCTTTAATAAACCTAATGAATTCGTCCGAGTCCTTTCAACATATATGGTACGACAACTTAGGACAAATTATGACTCTATATGCACTTTAGCACCTTGAAAAGCATGTTAGTATAATTACGACGCCTTAGAATTCCTAATAAAACCTTAAAACACCATACGAAACCTTAAAACTATATAATAAACTTAATGAAATCGTTGAAGTCCTTTGAACATCGTACGACAACTCAAGACAATATAAAACTCTGTATGCTACATTAGCTACATGAAAAACACGTTAGAATAATGTAGGACGTGTTACAACTCCTAAGAACACGTTACATCACCGTACGAAACATTAAAACTCCATAATAAACCTAATAAATTTGTCTGACTCCATTGAACATCGTATGGCAACTTAAGATATCTTACAACTCTGTATGCCATATTAGCACATTGAAAAAGATGTTAGTATAATGTACGACGCCTTACAACTCCTAACAACACCTTATACAAATCCGAATGAAACCTTAAAAATCCATAATAAACCTAATGAATTCGTCTGAGTCCTTTGAACATCGTACGACAACTTAGGACATCTTATGACTCTATATGCACATTAGCTCCTTGAAAAGCATGTTAGTATAATATAGGATGCCTTACAGTTCCTAACAACACCTTAAAACTCCGTACGAAACCTTAAAATTTCATAATAAACCTAATGAAATCGTCGAAGTCCTTTGAACATCGTACAACAACTCTATACATGTTAAGACATCTTACAACTCTGTATGCCATATTAGCACATTGAAAAGCATGTTAGTATAATGTACGACGCCTTACAACTCCTAACAACACCTTATAAAATCCGAATGAAACCTTAAAAATCCATAATAAACCTAATGAATTCGTCCGAGTCCTTTGAACATTGTACGACAACTTAGGGCATCTAATGACTCTATTTGCACATTAGCACATTGAAAAGCATGTTAGTATAATGTAGGACACCTTACAGTTCGTAACAACACCTTAAAACTCCGTACGAAACCTTAAAAGTTCATAATAAACCTAATGAAATAGTTGAAGTCCTTTGAACAATGTATGACAACTCTATACATGTTAAGACTATGTATGCGATATTAGCTACATGAAAAGCACATTAGAATAATGTAAGACATGTTACAACTCCTAAGAACACCTTACATCAGAGTATGAAATTTTAAACCTCCATAATAGACCTAATGAATTCGTCCTAGTCTATTGAACATCATACGGCAACTTAACGCATCTTACGACTCTGCATGCCATATTAGCACCTTCTAAAGCACGTTAGTATAATGTACGACGCCTTACAACTCCTAAAAGCACCTTACAACACCTTACGAAACCTTAAAAATCTATAATAAACCTAATGAATTCGTCCGAGTGCTTTCAACATGGTACGACAACTTAGGACAAATTATGACTCTATATGCACTTTAGCACCTTGAAAATCATGTTAGTATAATTAGGACGCCTTACAATTCCTAATAAAACCTTAAAACACCGTACGAAACCTTAAAACTACATAATAAACTTAATGAAATCGTCGAAGTCCTTTGAACATCGTACGACAACTCAAGACAATATAAAACTCTGTATGCTACATTAGCTACATGAAAAACACGTTAGAATAATGTAGGACGTGTTACAACTCCTAAGAACACGTTACATCATCGTACGAAACATTAAAACTCTATAATAAACCTAATAAATTTGTCTTACTCCTTTGAACATCGTATGGCAACTTAAGATATCTTACAACTCTGTATGCCATATTAGCACATTGAAAAGGATGTTAGTATAATGTACGATGCCTTACAACTCCTAACAACACCTTATACAACTCCGAATGAAACCTTAAAAATCCATAATAAACCTAATGAATTCGTCAGAGTCCTTTGAACATCGTACGACAACTTAGGACATCTTATGACTCTATATGCACATTAGCTCCTTGAAAAGCATGTTAGTATAATGTAGGACGTCTTACAATTCCTAACAACACCTTAAAACTCCGTATGAAGCTTTAAAAGTTCATAATAAACCTAATGAAATCGTCAAAGTCCTTTGCACATCGTACGACAACTCAATACATGTTAAGACTATGTATGCGACATTAGCTACATGAAAAGCACGTTAAAATAATGTAGGACGCGTTACAACTCCTAAGAACACCTTACATTACAGTACGGAATTTTAAACCTTCATAATAAACCTAATGAATTCGTCCGAGTCCTTTGAACGTCATACGGTAACTTAATGCATCTTACAACACTGTATGCCATATTAGCACATTGAAAAGTACGTTAGTATAGCGTACGACGCCTTACAAATCTTAACAACACCTTACAACACCGTACGAAACCTTAAATCTCCATAATAATGCTAATGAATTCGCCCGAGTCCTTTGAACATGATACGACAACTTAGGACATCTTATGACTCTGTATGCACATTAGCACCTTGAAAAGCATGTTAGTATAATTAGGAAGCCTTACAATTCCTAACAAAACCTTAAAACATCGTACGAAACCTTAAAACTACATAATAAACCTAATGAAATCGTCGATGTCCTTTGAACATCCGACAACTCAAGACAATGTAAGACTCTGTATGCTACATTAGCTTCATGAAAAGCACGTTAGAAAAATGTAGGACGTGTTACAACTCCTAAGAACACGTTACATCACCTTACGAAACATTAAAACTCCATAATAAACTTAATAAATTCGTCCGACTCCTTTGAACGGCGTATGGCAACTTAAGACATCTTACAACTCTTTATGCCATATTAGCATATTGAAAAGCATGTTAGTATAATGTACGACGCCTTACAACTCCTAACAACACCTTATACAACTCCGAATGAAACCTTCAAAATCCATAATAAACCAAATGAATTCGTCCGAGTCCTTTGAACATCGTACGACAACTTAGGACATCTTATGACTCTATATGCACATTAGCTCCTTGAAAAGCATGTTAGTATAATGTAGGACGCCATACAATTCCTAACAACTAATAGTCATGTATAGGTCGGACTCACCGGCATGTCGGTGTTATATCTTTTGTTATATATTTTATATAGTTTTTGGTATAGCGAACCTACGGGCGAATCTATATTTTATATAGATTCGCCCGTAGCATAGAATAGTTTTCTGGTTGTTGTCGACCGGGCGAACCTAATTGTGCCCGGCGAAGCTATTTGGTTCGCTTGATAGATTCGCTGACAGCGAATCTATCAGCGAACCTATAGCTGATATATATTGTATTGTTATCTCATGGCAATGACAACTTTTGGCAATTTCTTATCCAAAACCCTAAAATTGTGTGTGTGTTATCTGGAGGTGCTAGTTGCTTAAATTATCCATCTTTGTAGCTTATTTACCTCTTGTTGTGGTGTTTTGATCTTGTTATTGGTTGTTGAGTAATATTGGACTTTGTTTAGTTGAATCAAGTGTGTTTCATTGTATTACATATCATTATAGCACTGAAATCTCGATCTAGATGGACCAACAATATGGTATCAGAGCCATAGTGCTCTTGATTGTTTGATCCTAGAGATTTTTGTGATGTTTTTGGGGTTTTTGTGTCAAAACACTGTTTGTTTCATTTCTGAACTGGTTTGTGTGTTTCTGTGTTGTATTTTGCTTGGGATTTGTCATATTTGGTCATAGGAAGCTTTAGAAACAAACGAATCTACAACTGGTTATGTTTTGAAGCTGTTCTGATCGTTTTTGAACTGAAACTGTTTTGTTCGTAACCTAGCGAACCTATTTGTTCATCCAGCGAATCTGGGTGTTCAACCAGCGAGTCTAATACAATCTTGTGTTCTGTGATTCAGTGTTTCTATTTAGCGAATCTGGCATTTTATTGAACGAAAGTTCACTTGTTTGGCTCATTTTGCAAGCGAAACTGCTGCCCAAATCATTTGGGCTCAAATCCTCGTTCTGACAGCGAATCTGTTGGGCGAAACTGTGCCTGCTGTCCAGCGAATCTGTTTGTTTGTTGAGCGAATCTGGTAGCGAATCTGTGAGCGAATCTGTCTGCTCCTTGGGCGAATCTAATCCAGCGAATCTGTTTGTATTGGGCGAAACTACAATCTGTTTAAAATTATGACTACATCAACTCTGAATATTAATGATCTGGATAGTGTTCAACCAAACAGGCCACCGAGGCTTGTTAGTGGTGAAAATTTTGAGTATTGGAAGAGGTGTCTGAAAGCTTTTTTCTACTACACTGACTATAATCAATGGGAGTCAATTGTAAATGGTCCGCATGTGCCAAAGACAGTTGAAGGAACTGTTACTTCAATAAACACTGATCCGAGTATTTTTACTGAAGGAGACACCAAGTTGCTTGATCGTGACAAAAAGGCACTCGGAGCATTGATACTTTGTTTGCATCAGGATATTTACAACAGGTTTGCTGAACACACAACTGCAAAAAGCTTGTATGATGCGTTGTGTGAGTTCTATGATGGTAATGAGGATTTGAAGTTGCATAGAAAGGCTCAAGCTGAGAAAGAGTTCAATTCATTTGTGGGGTATTCGCAAGAAAGTTTGACTGATATCACCAATCAATTTCTGTCTGTATCAAGTAACCTGAAAAAGTATGATGAGAAGCTAGGAAATCATGAACAAGTCACAAAGCTGTTAGACTCACTTCCTCCTCAGTGGAGTCTTCAGATCAAATTGTTGAAACAAGAAAGAAACTTTCATGACTTTAAGCTGATGGATGTTATAAACAAGCTGAAGTCATTTGATATTGATGTGAAGAGAAGAGAATACAATCAGTCTATGATGGTTCCAAATATTCCTTCTCAGAATGCTGCACTTATTACATCCGCTACAAACTCTCATATCTACAATGCTGCACCTGGAGGATCATCAAGTCTTGGGTCTGTTAAATCTGTTGGTGCATCTACAAGTGTTGGTTCAAACTCAAATACATCTGTCACCACTCAGATTCCATCTGACACTATGGCTTTGTTTGGAATGTTTGTTCATAGCTATGAAGCTCTTGTCGCCGGTGAATTAAAGGGAAAGGGGATGACTGTTGAGGATATGTATCAGGTGGATCCTGATGATCTTAAGAAACCGACATCCAATGGCAAATGGCCATGCTTACCCTTCGTGCTAGACGGTTTTTGGAGAGAACATGTAGAAGAAGTTTTGGGAATCAGGGACAGAACAACAAGCTCGGGTATGACAAAGGAAAGCTGAGATGTTACAACTGCAAACAATTGGGTCACTTCAAAAGGGAATGTCCTTTACCAATTGTTACTGAACCAGTGAATTCTGGAAATTCAAGAACCGCTCCTATTCAAGAACGACTTGAGGAAGTGAAACTGCACTGCTCACCAATTTTGATTGGAGTGCGGAAATTGAAGAAACAAATGAAGAAATTAATCATGCCTTGGTTGCTGAGATTGTGGAGAATGATGATAACTATATAAATTGCTTTGACCCTTTCAAAGAATTTTATGGTGAAAATGATGGAAATTATGATGAAGCAACTAAGTTAAAGTGTGAGGATAATGAAGATAAAGATGAAGAAGGGAAAGTGGAGAAAGTTGATGAAGATCAGTCAGATGCTATTGTTCAAGGGCATCTGAATCACTCGGGATTGGTATGTGAAGCTGCGGTAAATGAGATGAAGAATGATGAAGAGTGAAAGCTTAACTTGGAAGCCATAATTGAGAAAGCGAGGCTTGATGCTGTGGATGAATTCAAGAGGAACACTCTTTACTGCCAGTGCGATCGTGCCCTTGCTGCAGAAAAACTGGTAATTGGTCTTCCTTATGAAGTTATTGAAGATATGTGTTCATCTGCATGCAAAATTCGTTTAATTGGCATATACAAAGCTAATAAATTGTTAATGTCAAATGAAAACAAATTAAAGAGAACTAACAAAGAGCTTAAAGTGAGTGAATCAAAGTATTTTGTCAAATTAAGAGAAGCTTTGAAAGAAAATGAACATTTAAAAAGATCTCTTTTGGAAAAGAATTGTGAAATAAACTACTTAACTAAGCAACTTACTCTCGCTGAATTTGAGACCGGAAAACTTAAAAACACATTGGAACAATGGACAATATCTAGTATGAAAAGGGAGAAACTCTACAAGAAACAACGGGGGGCCAGAGTTAAGACAGGTTTGGGTCTTAAAAATGAAGCATATGCATATCCCCCACCTAGTACCTTTTGTTACTCTCCAACACCTATTCCTCATCCTTCGAATAAGTTAATACAAGAGATTATACAGAATGATACTAATAGCTCTATTGCAAGTTTAAGTGGAGTAAATCTTAAAGAGGTTAGAGAAGATTATGCTTATGGTCGGAGTATTGGGCTTGGTTGTTCTAGCAGTAATGATTGTTCTAATTCTGATTCCAAGAAGTCTGTTGAAGACGTTAGATTAATTAATTCTGTTTCTAGTAATGTGTTACATTCAGACAATTTTATTTTTAATAGTAATTTAGGGTGCACTACTTCAAACCCTAATGTGTTGAATGATGATGTGATTGAAAATGTGTGTGTGAATGACAAAGATGAACTTCCAGGTCATGTCTCTGAAAGTCAAACCAAAACAAGTTGCTTTCAAAAGTTCTTTACTCATCAAATTTCATCTTTCACACCTGTGAGGATTTCAAAACCTAAACAAAGGGAATCATCTTTCGCATCCATGAATCACATTGATAAATCTAAATCTGAATCTAAAAAGGTAAAAGTCACAGCAGGTAAATCAAAAGAGCCTTATGACTCTTACAGTGATTGCAATTCTCAATTGTCTGAATGTGATGAGGAAATTGAAATGGATAAAATTCTTATTGATAAAGTTTCCAAAGTGGGTTTGAAATCTCATTGCTTTAAATGTGGAAATATTGATCATACTGTTAAGAAATGCCCTGAGTTAGTCACAAACAGTTCAAGGAAAAAATCTTTTGGAAAAAGATTAAACACGTTTTGATAGGTTCAATTGGATCGTTAATATCACTCAAATGATCAGAATAACAAGTACACAGAACACAGTTCAATCATAACACAGTTCATACTAATAATTCTCTTTGTATATTGATGATCAAAAGCAATTCGTAGTACAAGTGCAGGAGAAATAAATCACACACAGTTAATTCTCTCTCTAACGTGTAAAAGTGATCTAGCCTCTCTCCTAACACTCTCTCACCACATGCTTATAGCAACAAAATACAAGTTTAAGGAATATAACAAAATAGACCCTAAACTATTTACAAACATATATAAACAAAATACAAAGTAAATCTTAACAAGTAAATAGCCCTAACAGTACTCCCCCTAAGATTTATCTTTGGATCTTCAGCAAAATCTTCTATCTTTTTCATCTTTGATCAGCATCATCTCTTTCTACCAATCTTCCGGTTCATCTTTGACATTCAGCAACTCTCGTCCTTTATACTCTTCTTGTTCCTTCAAAGCTTCTTCAATACATGATTTGAACTTTTCAGCAATCTTAGCTTGTCTCGGCTTGGACTCATTTGTCAGAATTGGTAAGGCATTCATGCGTCTAAGTGAATCCAGATTCAAACCTGCAAAGTCAATATTAGCATAAAACTCAAATGGCATCTCCTGGCCTTTGACTTTCACCTCCAAAGTTCCTTTTCTGGATATCCTCATATACTCTATCTCTGGCAAATCAATCCTCACGAGATTAGAGTTCAGCAATGCTTTTCTCACACGTATCTTTTCAGTTGCAGCAGCGATTACTTCAATCATTACAACAAACAACTTCCTATCAGCTTCAGCAAGCGCATCCTTACACTTCTCCATTCTGTAGCTTCTCAAAAAGTCTATGTATGACGGATGTAGTAGCTTCAACTCAAAAGTACTAAAAAGTGTGATCATGTCTTTATCCCAATCCTCCAAGTTTCGAACAAGCTTCAATTCAAACGTTTCTTGATTATAAAACACTCTGAGTATAGGCTTTGTCACTTGCGAACCATCTATCACTTTCAATCCAGGATCTGTCACCTTGTCAAAATATTCATCCGAAAATTCTTCAAGATACATATCTTCAGTCACAACCAATCTCTTTTTCTTCCTTTCTTTCTTTGCTTGCACATATGCTGAATCTTCTTGTTGGCCTCTAAAGTCCAGATACATTGGTGGTCTCGCAATCCCGGCATCAAGAAGCATTACACATTTATCACCACGCTCAGCACGCGTGTGATTTATCAACCTTAGTTTGTGTAGCTCTTTCAAATCCTGAACCTCCAATTTTAAAATGCTCGAGAAGTAATGGTATACATCACATAAACCATTCACTCTCTTGATCATAAAAGCATCAAAAACTTCATCGTATTTCCAAGCGATTATCTTCACCTTCTTATTTTTCTCTGGCACAATCATAGAGTCAAGCAACTCAGCAATCGACTGCCCTTTACTCAGCAGTGACCTCACCACGTCACCTGCTGTTGCTGACTTATGCCAGGATTCTCTAACATTCATTGGTATGTTGTATGCTTTAACTTCGCTAGGAAACATATCAATCAATTCGTGCCTCTTTTTGTGAGCATCTTCAGGTAACGCCATCACCGGAATCTCCTTCGGTCCAAGAACTTTGAATCTTTTCGTCAACTCGAAATACTGAGGATTGTTGTAGTCCAAATAAAACATACGATTGTACATTTTTTCGGTCTTCATAAAGCTCACAACAATTTTCCTCAAAGATTCAGATTTCAACCTCTGCAAAGTCTTGTATGGATAATTTCTTGAACTTAGCCAACTACGCATATTTGAAGCAGTCATTTCATCTGGATTTTGGTGATATAGTTCAGTCGGAGGCAGATCTTCTATGTTTAGGCTTTCTTGCATTGGTGTCCATTCTCCCATCTCAATCACAAACTCTTTCTTATCAGCTTCAGCTTTGTCTTGAGCAATCATGCACTTCTCATACTCTTCATTTATCTGACTCACCGTCAAACCATTCAAAAACACAGAATTGTACTTCATACTCTCGAGATAAGCAAATCTTTGATCCAAATCATCCGGTATCTCTTCAACAACATTCTGTACTGGCTCAGCTTCATCTTCAGATTCGGTAAAGTCTATCTCATCTAAGTCATCCAATGCTTCAATCATAGGTGCATTGTCAGTTTGAACCGGCTCAAACTGACTAGCAACTTCAACTTCAGTTTCAGGCATATTCACAGCTTCAGATTGAATCGGCTCAATCTGAACTGTTTCCTCAGAACCAGCTTCTTTCTCACTATCAGTGATAACAAACACTTCAGTTTCAGCTACAGAATCAGATTGAATCGGCTCAATCTGACCTGATTTAGCAATCTCAGCTTCAGTCACATTCTCAGTCTCAACCACAGCTACAGATTGAATCGGCTCAATCTGCACTGTTTCATCAATCTTAGCCTTTTTCGAACTTCCTTCATCACCAAAAATCTCAGGTATCGCATCTATCTTCCTTTTTCCCTCAGCTTTGTCAGAGATGACAATTTCAGCAACAGCTTCATCGGGAATGATGATTGGTGATTCCATCCTAATGCCAACATTCGTAGTGCCTCGAGCTCTGGTCAGATAAACTTTTGGCACATGCGATTCAGTCACTTCCATTACTTCTTCAGAAAAATCTTTATCTGATGATGAGCCAGCTTTCTTCGGTTTAGTCTCCTCCAACTCTTTTTCTAGCATTTCTTTCTCGGCCTCCAACGTATTGCACTCAGCCTTCAGATCAGTATAATCATACTTTAAATTCTCATATTCCTCTTTCAGTTTTTCATAATCGTCCTTCAACTTCACATGTTCATCAACAAGTTTGACATGATCCTCATCCAACTTCTTGAAGTTTTTCAGATTCTGATTATGTATATCCCAATACTCATCAAACCTTTTCTTTTTCCGTTCATTTGAAGCTTTCAACAAATCATTCGCTTCAATCAACTTTTCAACCATATCTTCTAATTCTGCAATTCGCTTCTCATTCTCTGTTTGATCAACACTTGGCACAACATTTGGTGAAGACTCCAAATCTTGTCCAATGTTTTCAGCAAATTGGGATGATGTGGTGGGAGTATCAACAGCAGTAGGATCAGCAACGCCAGCATCAGCTTCCTCAACTATCTGTGCCATAGTCTCAGCTTCGGCCATTGCCTCCTGAGCAATCTGAAGTATATCAATCTCTTCAGGCTCTATCACAGGTTTTGATTTCTTTCGTCTAACATACTGAACATTGATCTCCTTTGGAATCTCAGCCACTACTTCTTTTTCAACCAAAGCAACCTCAACAGGTTCTTCTACCACAATAGGCTCAATAAACTCAACATTCTCAATTTCCTCTGTCTCAGTCTCCATTGGTTCAGCCTCCTCTGAATTAGATTCAGATTCAGCATCATCACCACCATCATCATGTTCATCATCACTATCGCTATCCTCATCATTATCACCATCATCTTCTTCATCTTCTGGATGACGAGCAAAGTACTCGTCATCATCCAACAGGTTATCAGGCACCTCATCCACTAGGTCCTGTGGATTAACAATCTCACCATTTGAAATATGATAATATACACCTTCAACCTCTTCTTCATTGTTGGCTATATCTCTCATATAGTCAAACAACTCTACATTAGGCACATTCTCGATACTCATCTTTCGGTAAGATAGATCGTTCATGTCCTCAGTGTATAAAATACCTCCAGCATAACCTTCATTTCTGATGATAGAATAGGCAATGTTTATCATCAGTTGTAAGAATCTCGGGTACATGAGAAACTTAAACCTATTCCCTTTCACCAAGTTAAATACAAAGCCATTCATAATCCATCTCGACATATTAAATGGCTTGTTCTCTGCTATGGCAACAATTGGTGAAGCAATATCTGATGGGAAATTATCGAATCCTGCACTCCTCCTGGACATGCATTGTTGCACAACATAACACAACAATTTGTACTTCTTTCCCAACTTGGCCCGATAAAATTGTGACTTTGGAAACACAGGTGGATGACCCATATTAACAAAACACAATTTGCATTCATCCATGGTTAGCTCATCCATCATACCAACTTCATCTTCATCAATTCTCAGGGCACGTCTAATAGCATCTTCTGAAACAGTCAACACCCTTTCTCCAGTTATGTTGCCTCGAACAACAGTACCACCATTCTCATCTCTAACAACCTCTGCTGTCCTCCAGAAACTCTTAATCAGCCTAGCATATATGACCGGTTTGGCACACATAGCATACACATATTTGGTTCTCTTGAGAAACTTGATCATATCTCTGTAACCTTCTGTTTCAGGGATAGATTCATCTAGGACAGCTACCAAATTGTGTTTAGGCTCAAACTTGAGATTCTCCATCTGTTAAAACACAAACAAACACAAAACAAGACAAATGTGTTAGATTCTTCATTAAAACTTATCAAAATTTTCATAAGTGTTTAAATAAAAGTTAGAAAGCAAAACATTCACATAATCATTTTAAATCCTAAATTGTTCTAATAACCTGATTTTCATCATTTTAATCAAACAACTTGAATTTTTAAAGATTATACTTCATGTTTCAAATTTTAACACTTAATCACTTAAGACACAATTTTGACAATATTATGATGAATTTGTTTATCATGTTTTGATTCAGTTTTAACAGGTATTAATCACTTTTAAACACATATTTCATCATTTTGATGTTTAACTTTTAAGAGCTTCAAAGTTCATCAATGGCGATTTCATCAGTTGTGAGCATTTTGAGTGATTCAGTTGATTTTAAGGTGTTTTGGTGCAAATGAGTGATTGAATGTTGATAATCGACAGATTTTAACCTTAAAGCAACATTCGATTTAGGTTTTAACACACAAAATCAAAGTGTCGATTCAAAGTCCAAAACACTGTTCATCATCGTTTTTCTTTTTAACAGTTGATTTACATGTCTATTTAGGTCAAAAACACTTAATCACTACCTTATCCAATCGATCAACCTTGTTACAGAGCAAACGATTGAATACGATAACACGGCGATTTTAAGTTCAGAGGATTTGTGTGAAAATGAATGTGTGAAATGATAAGTGTTTGTGAAGAGGCTGGTTTTTGTATCGTCAAAAAAATTTAGGTCAAACTTTAAGTGTCGGGTCTACAAAAGGGACGGGTAAACAAAATAAGCCCAATAAGCTTTGCCGGGTCAAGTACTGTAGTGACGGGTCATGTACTGTAGTGACGGGTCAAGTACATAAGACAAGTCATAATCATGTGAAAAACACTTGACGGGTCAAGCACTGTAGAGACGGGTAAGTCACTGTAGTGACGGGTAAAGGTTAGGAACAACTACACCTGATGGGTTTTATTCATCACCCGGCAGAATAGTTATCTTCAAAACATCACCCGGCAACCTTTCTTCATCACCCGGCAACACAGTTGCTTTCCTTCTTCATCCGGCTTGCTTTCTTCATTACACGACAACCTTCTTCACACGGCAACCTTCTTCACACGGCAACCTTCTTCACACGGCATGCATTTGTTCATTACACGGCAACATAGTTGTCTTCTATATCACCAGGCATGCTTTCTTCTTCATCACCCGGCAACACAGTGTCATACCTTTACTCAGCAAAAAGATTTCTCTTTTACCCGGCTGTATAGTAAACACTTGTCACCCGGCAAGATATCTATGACCTTCACCCGGCTGTATTTGACATGATCTTTGCCCGGCTGTACAGTGGTCATAATATCTTCATTTCCTCAATCACCCGGCATGTATCAGACTTACAACTTTACCCGGCTGAACAGTGAGTTCTTTACCCGGCTGTACAGTTGTATCTGATATCTTTGCCCGGCAATAACACTTTGAGCAATTTCTTCATTTTTCTCGACTGTTGACTTTTTCAACTGCATTTATTGCACCTGCAAACATTCTCAGACACATTAATTAGACATGATATCTTTAAAAAAGAATGTTTGTCATATTAATTATCAAACAATATTAAACAAGTCAATAACATTAATTTCAATTAAAATCATTTTTCTTTTTCTTTTTCAAGAATGTTTTTGCACAACCAATTTTTCTATATCCCGAAGCAATTTCATAAAAACAATTTACACGACTTTGGGTTTGTTTTTAACATATCCAATACTTTTGCTTTTCATACCACATAATCTTGTTCATTCAAAACACACTTATTCAAAACAAAATATTTTTGGATTTTTGTAGATATTTTTCTTCAATTTTATTCTCCCCCTAAACTTGAAATTTCTTGAAATTTTTAAGTTTAACAAGGATGTCGATGTGTCAATAAAGATTCCATATGCCTGCACACACAAAGCACACACATTAAAATAAATACATATGCAATGCAATGAATCAAAATATCGCAGTGAGATCATACCACACATTATCTGAACATGTTTTGCAAGTTTTGAATAGACATTTGACTTATTCTTGATTGAGTGATGATATGAAAACATACCAATTAGCTCGAATTGACACACTTACTTTTTCAGTATCATGATGATAATTAAGGTTCGAATAGAATGACTTATGTGACCCACATGTATACATATGTCAATATATTTCCTTATCAATCACTACCTGAATGCATATTGCACAGAATCTGGTCACTTACAGTCATACACAGTGTGGAATATGGGTTCTATTTGGATTTGGTCCACTTTGGGACTTCTTTTGAATTCCTTTTTGGAATTTTTCTTTTTGCCTATGTTCCCCTTGGGAATCTTCTGAATTCCTATTTGGAATTTTTGTTTAGTGTTGGTCCACATTTGGGACTCTTTTTGTTCCAACTTTGGGAATCTTTTGCTGCACCTTGAAGCTCAAAAGAGACTTCGTGTGAGACTTCAGGTCTGTGGGTACCACAACAAAGAAGCTCACGATGCGGTTCATCACACTGAATACACTGCATCGTTACCCGATCATGCACAACTATCATTACAAACAATGTATCAAAAGATATATATCTAGACATGTATAACAATGGAACTTAACACAAAGATCATTAAGTTTATGTTTGTCAACAATGAAACTTACTTTTTCAGTCTAATTGCCTGAGCTGTCTAGCACATCAATTAACATTCATCAGTCTTTATTAAAAATGATGTAACAAATAATGTCTAGTGTAACTATCATTTCTCACTTTTTGCAATATAGATTCTTATGACATGATATTTTCTTTTCTTTTTGCTTTTATATTTTGTTTTTGTTTTTCTTTTTCATGCACACACACAATGCAAAACATAAAATAAAAGACAAGGAATCAATACTTGACATCAACTTATTTTATTTTTAGTTTTTATATTTTTCTGATTTTTCTTTTTGTATTTGAAAAATAGAATCAATCATGATTGATTAATCCTATGGGTTGAATTAAGAATTCAAACCGTCCTGACAAAAATGATTTTGTGAAAAGATCTGCCAGTTGTTTGTCGGTATGAACTTTAATCAAAATTATTAAACCTTTTTCAGAGTTGTCTCTTAAAAAGTGATATCGAATTTCGATATGTTTGGTTTTTGAGTGTTGAACAGGATTAGCAGTAATGAACATAGCAGCAGTATTATCTATGTATATAGGAGTTTTGAGAAAGTTAAACCCGTAGTCAAGCAATTGGTTTTGTAACCACAAAACTTGAGAACATCCTGCAGATGCAGCGATATACTCTGCTTCAGTAGTGGATACAGAAACATTGGTCTGCTTCTTGCATTGCCAAGAGACAAGTCTAGGACCCAGAAATTGACAACCACCAGTAGTCGATTTCCTGTCAAGAGCACAACCACCAAAATCACTGTCAGAATAACTATATAATTCAAAATTTCCTTCATAAGGATACCATAACCCAAGATTCGGTTTCCCTTTGAGATATCTAAATATACGCTTTACAGCAACAAGGTGCGACTCCTTTGGATCAGACTGATATCTTGCGCACACACATACAGCATACATGATGTCTGGTCTTGATGCAGTAAGATACATCAGTGAACCGATCATTGATCTGTATAGTGTTTGATCCACGGATTTGCCTTTCGGATCCGGTTGTATCTTGCAGTTCACATCAGATGGAGTTCGAATAGTCTGACAATCTTGCATCTTGAACTTCTTCAACAACTTCTCAACAAATTTTGATTGATTGATGAAAATTCCGTCAGCTGATTGTTTCACTTGTAATCCAAGAAAGAAGTTAATCTCCCCCATAGAACTCATCTGGAATCTGCACTTCATGATTTCCTCAAATTCTTTGCACATTGACTCACTAGTTGATCCGAAGATAATATCATCCACATAAACTTGAACACATAAGAGATCGTCATTCTCCCTCTTCATAAACAAAGTTGGATCAATCTGTCCTCTTGTGAATCCATGTTCTAATAAATGCTTAGAAAGTGTCTCATACCAGATTCTAGGAGCTTGATGTAGACCGTAAAGTGCTTTACTCAACTTGTATACCCGATGAGGATAGTCAGGATCTTCAAAACCCGGAGGTTGTCTGACATATACGTCATCTGTAATCGGTCCATACAGAAAAGCGCCTTTAACGTCCATTTGGAATACTTTAAACTTCATGAAAGAAGCATATGCAAGAAAAACGCGTATGGCTTCAAGTCTTGCGACCGGAGCGAACACCTCTTCGTAATCAATGCCTTCTTCCTGAGTGTATCCCTGTGCAATGAGTCTTGCTTTGTTTCTCACAACAATGTCACGTTCGTCTGGCTTGTTTTTGTACAACCATCTTGTACCAATCGCATTCTCTCCTTCAGGTAAGTCCACTAATTTCCAAACCTCTTGTTTGCGAAATTGAAGTAACTCCTCTTGCATGGCTTCAATCCAACTATTATCTTGTAACGCTTCTGAAATGTTCTTCGGCACCACTTGAGAAAGAAAACATGAATAAAGACAAACGTTTGCTTGCTCAGTCTGACTTCTTGTAGTTCTCTGATTCAATGGCCCAATAATCTGAGAGACATGATGTTTCTTGTGAATTCGATGAATAGGAATATCACCTCCTTGCACTTGAGTCTCCAGATTAGACTGATTCAGATTCGGTAGATCTTGTAGAATGGAAGAAGTATGCGGCGTAAAATTCGGGACTTGATCCGGTGAATTGATAAAGTAGTCAAATGATTCTGGAATAACTTCAGCATTCGGATCTGATGATGGTTGATTTTGAACAGATCCACCATCATTAGGAGAAACTTGCGGATTCACATCTTCTTCGAGATTGTTTGATTCTTGATCTTCTTGCGAACCAGAAGGACCCGGAGCTTGACTGGATTTGACATGATCAGGATTGTGAAATGACATGAACGGATACTCAGAATTAATATTGCCATCCTCGTCATTATCAGAATCGTCACTAAAGCATCCTAAGTCACCTGATTCTTTTCTTGATTTTCCTGAAAAATCAAACAAGTTCGAATTGAAAGATTTTGATAACGCATCTAAATCAAATAACCATTCGGGACCATGCGCCACTAACGGAAACGAATTTTCTAAAAACTTTACGTTAATAGTTTCAATAACAGTATTTGTTTTGCTATTAAAAACCCGATAAGCTTTAGATACAGACGAATAACCTAGGAAAAATCCATCGTCAGATTTTGACTCAAATTTCCCGAGATGATCATTTAAATTTAGAACCGTTACAGGACAACCAAATGCTTTCAAATAAGAAATATTCGGCTTTCTTCCAAATAACAACTCATAAGATGTTTTCTGTTTATCTTGCACTAATAATGTCCTGTTTTGTACAAAACACGCAGTAGCAATAGCTTCGTCCCAGAATGTGATAGGGATTTTGGCATCTGCGAGCATGGATCTTGCTGCTTCAATTAGTGTCCGGTTTTTCCGTTCCGCAACCCCATTCTGTTGAGGCGTTCTTGGAGCACTAAATTGTCTAGCAATTCCTTTTTCTGCACAAAACAAATCAACATTAGCGTTTTTGAATTCAGTTCCATTATCGCTTCTTAAAACTTTTACTTTACAATCCAACTGATTTTCAACTTTGATGATAAATTCTTTTAATAACTCAGCAGTTTCAGATTTAGCATGCAAGAAATAAACCCAAGAAAATCTAGTGAAATCGTCAATAATGACAAAACAATAAGACTTCTTTCCGATGCTTTGCACATTTGTTGGTCCGAAAAGATCCATATGTAGCATCTGCAAGGGTTTTGAAATGGAGTTTTCTAACTTGGACTTAAACGATATTCGGTGCTGCTTTCCTTTCAAACATGCTGGACAGAGATCAGTTGTAGAGAATTTCTTCGATGGGATTCCCACAGCGTGATTTCCAGTGACCAGTCGATTCATGTTTCTGAAGTTTGAATGGCCCAGCCGTCTATGCCAAAGCTGACTCTCATCATTTGAAGCATGAGCAATGAGACAAGTAGTTTCGGTTTCAGCGTCAATCTGCGACATATCCAACTTGTATACATCACGATCTCTTGGAGCTTTCACCACTACCCATTCATTGTCAATCTTGAAACTTGGTTTGAGAATGTAACAACAAGAATCATCAAATAAAGTTGAATACGATTTATCACAAATTTGAGATACACTTACTAAGTTAAAGTTCAACTGTGCACAGTAGTTGACTTTATCAAAAATAATGACCCCATTGGATACGGTTCCTTCTCCTGTTATCTTTCCACCCGCATCACCTCCAAATGCAACGTGTGTACCATTTTTCAGCTTGAAATCCTGAAGCAAGGCATGGTTGCCTGTCATGTGCCGGCTACACCCACTATCAACGAACCATGAGTTGATAGGTCTTCTTGGGCGTACCTGCATTTCAACAATTACTTAGTTAGTTTGGTCAACGCAGGCCCACACGGTCTTGGGTTTTCCGAATCTATCTGCAATTGTAACTTGTTGGTATTGAACATTTTGAAAATTTGTTTCATTTAAGAGATTTTGATGCTGATAACTGTTGTTTCGCCCATTGGCGTTCAATGATTGCTTTCTCCTCAAAGCACTAAACCTTTCCTCTAGCTTAGGATCAAGGTTATTTTCAAACTTTTGGTTTCTTACCATTAAAGCTCTTGGTTTAAAATGGTTAACCTGCACATTTCTTGAAACGTTAGAAACAGAATTGTTTCGATTGAAATTTCTCAAAACCGGAGAATAACTTTGACTCATATTTTGAAAACCAAATGAATTATTTCTTTGAAAGTTTGAATATGGAGTCATTTCTCTAGTTGAGTTTGATCGAAAGAAACAATCCTTTGTGTCATGGTTTCTTCTCTCACAAATATCACAAAATTTGTTAAAATAACATTCTTCTGAAGAATGATTTCTTTTGTCACAGAAACTGCAGTACCTGTTAAAGAAACATTCAGCAGTTGCATGATTATATCTATCACAAATTTCACAATGTTTCTTGCTAATCCTAAAGAGCCGATTGTTAACTTTTGATGTTGAACCAAAACATGATTCGTTATCATGGTTATTCGGTTTTAGATTAACGTTTTTCTGTGGAGTCTTTGTTTGTGAATTTGATTGCATAGGACTTTGGTTCGATTTTAAACTGTTCTGTTTGGTTACCTTTTTGTTTTCAATTCTCTTATCATTGACAGCGGAAGACTTAGGACCTGAACCTGTTTTCAGACCAGAGTTAGATTTGATTGGAGAATTGATTGGTTTACCATAAGATCCGTTCAAATCAAACGTTCCTGCAGACACAAACTTGATTTTCTTTCCTTTTGACATTTTCTTGACAGGTTTGTCAGTTTTAACACTTTGAACTTTGGTGTTATCATTCGATTTTAAGACACTTTTGTCTTTTGACTGTTTCGTTTCAGATTGATTAGTTTTCGATTTTAGTTTCTGCACCTTTGCATTCGAAACTTCAGTCTTTTTTACTTCTTGCTTCTTGATCAGCTGAGCAGCAACTTGCGCCTTTTGTTCTTTCTTCCACTTGATGTACTCAGGATCATTGAAACCTGAATATTCACCTTCTTCCTTCACCGGTTTTTCTGGTTCTGGATTAAGCTTTGGATAATCAACAAGTTGGATAAGAACAGGCTCCAATTTGTTTTCAGATTTGTTGCTTGCTTCATCGTCAGCTTCAGTTGTCATACCATCTTCTTCTCTCAAACTTTCAATCAACACCTCAGATCCTTCGGACTCGGATTTACTTCTTTGAATTTCTTTGAATTTACGTTCATTTTCAGGTGAATGATCAAATTCATTAAAGTTTTCCGGTAAGGTTTGAGTGATTGAATTTGGCATCGGTTCATGAGTAAAACCCAACCCAGTTTTGGTTTTGTTACCTCTTTCACTTACGAGTTGTTTTACCATGGTTTTGCAACTTTTCACTTTTGTCAATTCAACTTGCGTGACAGCATGAGCAACCTTTTCTTGTTCAAAGTTCTTTGTCATTTCTTCAAGTTGTTTTGTTACCAATTCCAGTTCTGCTAAGGTTTTGTTCCATGATTCTTTAAGTGACAAAATCTTCTCATCAGCAATTTTGTGATCAATTTTAAGTTGTTCATGAATTTTTTCATGTTTGCTTAATTTGTCACCGATTTTAAATGAATGAGTTCGATAATGTTCTACTTGTTGAATGCATTGATCAGAACACAACCTTTCCTTGACATCAGCAGGTAATGGAACATAGTTAGGGGGTAAGTCAGTACTAACCTTTGGTTGTTCGGTAGATGAAGAAGACTCACTGGCAGTAGCCATCAGCACAAGTTCAGACTCAGATTCTTCAATGGGATCAGATTTTGCACTCCAGTCATAATCTTCAGAATCTTCACTCACATCTTCAATCATCTTACCATCCCCTTCTTCTGACCAATCTTCTTCTATTTCACATACCAGTGCCAGACTCGATGTAAGATCAGACGTAAATTGTTCTGCATAAGCGCTCCAATCATAACCGTCTTTTACACTTACTACCAGCGCCTTTGTTTGGTCTTCTGGTTTCTTTCCTTCATCCTTCAATTCAGGCATAGGAAGACTTTGGTACGGTTTCTGAAAGAAACGTTGATTTCTGCCTTGATAACTTGAAGACTGTTGAGAACTTTGACCTTGACCTTGACTGCTTGAACTAGCTTGGTCATTGAAATTCTTTGGAGCTTTGCATTCTCTTGAGAAATGACCATACTGGTTACAGTTAAAGCATCTGGCCTTAGATTTGTCAAATCCAACGGTTTTGTTTGCATGAGGTTTGTAGCTTCGATTAACATATGCATGCTTTTGTGTACGATAAGCTACCATAACCATTTGCCAGTTAAGATCCATTTCCTCAACATCAACTGGATCCATCTCAAATAAGTCTTGAAGGACAACGTCCATTTGACTTAAGTGACTTCCTTGGTATGCTTGAAAACTTGCCATAAAAGCAGTAAAGGCAGTTTTAGTTTCGTCATCTTGCAACAAAATGTTCATAACATCTTTCACCTTGGCTTGAACATTTGAATTTGGACTTTCTGGTTGATTCTTCAGATTCTGATTTTGACTTTGAACTTGAGCTCTTGGTGGAGATTGAGGTTGAGAATAAGTTGGTGAATTTGGAAAATATGCTGAATCAGTATAAAAACTTGCACCAACAAATAAGTCATCCTCATCTTCAAACTTTGTTGTATTTTGTACAAGAAAAGCATTATCCACAGTATTGGCAGGATTTACCACATACTTGTATTGAGTTTGTGAGCTTGATCTATCAGAATTTCTCAAACCTTCATCAATTTCAACTTCTTCAATTTTTCCAATAAGCAAATCTAGTTCCATTGGAAATTTCTCAGTATGCTTTAACAGAGTAACAGTCTGCTTCCATGATGATGGCAAAGCACATAACAATCGATCATTCAAGTCTTGAAGTTCAGTCTTAACTCCGAGGTTTGACATCTCAGTAGTCAAGTGAACAAACCTGTTCATCATCTGGTGTACTGTCTCTCCATTAATGTGCTCAAACAATTCTAGTTGTCTTTTCAGCTTTGATTTCTTCAAACTTCTCAATTGTTCTCCTCCTTCACATATCGACTTCAATGCCTTGAAACATGTATAACCAGTCTGATATGCATCCAATCTAGACAAAACTTGGAGTGGCATCCCCTTGCACATTAAAGAATATGCCTTGCTATCATTCTTTACCTTCCTCAAATCTTCAGCTGACAAATTATCCTCTGGATAAGGTGTAGTAGAATCTTTAGTATAGGTACTGGCACTATCTGGTGCTGTCTGAGTTGGAATGTGAGGACCCTTCTCAATTGATTTCCATAAATCATTGTCAATAGAACACAAGTGATGTCTCAACCTGATGGTCCAGTTCTTAAAATCTGCACGATTCAAAAGTCTAGGAACACGGTTATCAGAATCATCAGAAGGAGCCATTTTAACAATTTTTTTTAAGAAAAATATTTTTGGTTTTTGTTAATTTTTGAAAAGAAGTGATTAAAATACTAAAAATTAAGACAAGAAATTAAAAACAAGATAAAAAACAAGTATTAAAAACAACTAAAGTGAGTCACACGGCAAAACAGTGAAAATCCTTCTTCAACCGGCTAAACAGTGTCTTTGTTCTTCACCCGGCAGGAAAATGTCTTTACACGGCCAAATAGTCACCCGGCTAAATAGTTGTAATTGTTTTGTTCTTCACCCGGATGAACAGTTACCCGGCAACAAGAAAACTTCACACGGCAATAGTCTTTGACCCGGCAGAATCTTGACACGGCAAAAGCTTTGTCCGGCTGAACAGTACTTGATCACACGGCAGAGTTGTTTACCCGGCAACACAGTTGATGATTTACCCGGCTGAGTTTTGTTCTTCACCCGGCGTAACAGTGTTTTACCCGGCACAACAGTGTATCACACGGCTGAACAGTAGCACTTTTTCTTCGTCAAATTCTTCACCCGACAAGCACAAATTCCTTTATACGGCAATACAGGACCTAATTTGTTCTTCAATCTAAGTCCAAGGAAAATGTCTAAGTCAAATTAATCACCCGGCAAGTTAATCTTCAACCAAGTTCTTAATGTTCATCATTTTCTTCATGAGAATTTTCTGGGTTTTGTCTAAAACTTGTCTAATTTGTCCAAAATTCACACACAAGCTGTGAATCAATCCGATCAACAATCCCTTATATCAATCAATCTGAAACATGAT
The DNA here is from genome assembly GCA_030867185.1 of Tagetes erecta. NCBI lineage: Eukaryota > Viridiplantae > Streptophyta > Magnoliopsida > Asterales > Asteraceae > Tagetes > Tagetes erecta. The sequence continues at coordinate 28,303,256 of CM061493.1, read as the reverse complement.
TAAATCTGATGAAATTGAGCAAAAATTTAATCAAACAGTAACTTCTTCTATTCTTCTTAATTCCTCAGATCTGATGATAATCTGATGGAATTTGCACAATCGTTGTGAATTAGAAGTGATTGCGATGATGAATCACAACTAAAAACACGAACAATTCATTCAGATCATGATATTTTGAGCAATATTGATGTGTTTTGCTTAAGAGCAGCGAAGAACACGATAATCTAGCTCTGATACCAATTGATAGGTTCAATTGGATCGTTAATATCACTCAAATGATCAGAATAACAAGTACACAGAACACAGTTCAATCATAACACAGTTGATACTAATAATTTTCTTTGTATATTGATGATCAAAAGCAATTCGTAGTACAAGTGCAGGAGAAATAAATCACACACAGTTAATTCTCTCTCTAACGTGTAAAAGTGATCTAGCCTCTCTCCTAACACTCTCTCACCACATGCTTATAGCAACAAAATACAAGTTTAAGGAATATAACAAAATAGACCCTAAACTATTACAAACATATATAAACAAAATACAAAGTAAATCTTAACAAGGAAATAGCCCTAACACGTTTGTAAATAATTTCTTTTGTAATTCTTCATCTGTTCCACGACCCAAGTACACAAAGGCTTGGGTGCCAGTTTCAAAAGTCTAACTTCTAGATTTAAATATATGTCAGGAACATTCAAGTGCCGTTGTAAATAGTCATTGGCATATTGACAGTGGATGTTCCAGGCATATGACTGGGTTGAAGGACCTGCTGACTAACTATCGGATTATCAATGGTGGATACGTTGCTTTTGCGGGAGACAAGAAAGGTGGTGAAATGATTGGTCAAGGAGAAGTCTCGATGGTTCCCTAACTTTGGAAGACGTCAACTATGTTCCTGAACTGGCATTCAATCTTCTCAGCGTATCACAAATTTGTGACAAGAATATCCCAGTGTTGTTTCTTCCAAATGAATGTTTGTTCTTGAAGCCAAAGTTTTCTATTCCTGAAGAATTGGTGATCATGCGAGCTCCAAGACGAAATGATACATATATGCTGAATATGGGATCAAAAGAATCAACTTCCACCGTGACCTGTCTCCTATCTAAAGCTTCATCTTTTGAATCTTTTCAATGGCATAGACGTTTAGGGCACATTAATTTTAAAATTCTAAATAAATTGGTTAAGAACAATTTGGTCAGGGGTTTACCACTTAAAGATTTTTCCGTGGTTGAGAAATGCATGGCTTGTGCTAAAGGAAAGCAGCACGAAAAGCCACATAAACTTAAAATTGAAAATTCAATCTCACAACCCCTCGAATTGTTACATACTGATTTATTTGGTCCAATAAGTGTCAAATCTATTGCTAAGAAATCTTATTGCTTGGTTGTCACAGATGATTATTCTAGGTACACCTGGGTGAGATTCCTTGCAAACAAGAGTGAGACTGCTGAAGAGCTAATGAAGCTGATTCCTCAAATCGAGGTTCTTGGAAAGCGGAAGGTTCAAGCCATTAGAAGCGACAATGGAACTGAATTCAGAAACCATATCTTCAATTCTTTTTGTGAACAACGGGGTATTCTCAGACAGTTTAGCGCCGCACGAACGCCACAACAAAATGGTCTTGCTGAAAGGAAGAATCGAACTCTTGTGGAGGCTGCTAGAACTATGCTGATTGAGTCAAAGCTTCCAATTATTTTCTGGGCAGAGGCAGTCAATTGTGCAGCTTATGTTCTGAATCGGGTACTGATTTTCAAAGATAAGATGAAGACATCATACCAGCTGTTTTGTGGGATTAAGCCGTTGATCGATTTTCTGCGCCCCTTTGGATGTTCTTGTACTCTGTTGAATACTCAAGATCAGAAAACGAAGTTTGGTGCTGTTTCGGATGAATGCTTCTTTGTAGGATACTCGAACACATAAAAAGCGTATCGTGTTTACAACAAGCGAACGCGGATTGTGCAAGAGTCCTATTATGTTGATTGGCAAGAGTCCAACTCTACAAGCATTGGCTGTAAACCTGCATGGTTTTACGATTCCACCACTGTTTTCAAATCATTCAATCTTCGTAACTCTGACGATGATGACATCATTCCTCACACATCAGTTTCTATTATTAATCATCCACCTCCACAACCACAACCACAACCTTCAACTACACAATTACCTCCCACTTCATTTGACATTCCTCCACCACCTCTAACCGTTCAAATCTCTCCATTAGATATTCAATCATCATCCACTTCCATTCCAACATCTACCACTAATACAATTCCTCCAACTTCAAATATACCTTCACAACCATCTAATCAAACTACTCATCCCAAACCAACCCTTTGCTCCTCAACACAGACTTCAAAACTTTGAAAGATCATCCTCATGATTATATCATAGGATCAATTACTGATGGTGTGCGAACTCGGAGTCAGAGTGGTTTGATTAATGAGTGTCTCTATGCTGCCTTTCTATCTCAAGTTGTTCCGAAGAATTATAAACAAGCACTTGAAGATCCTAGTTGGGTTGATGCCATGCAAATGGAACTGCAGCAATTTAGGAAGCTTAAAGTTTGGGAACTTGTTGATCTTCCTCCTAATAAGTGTCCCATCGGCACTAAGTGGGTTTTCCGAAACAAGCCAGATGATCGTGGTGTTGTTATCAGAAACAAGGCGAGATTGGTTGTTCAAGGATTTGCTCAAGAGGAGGGGATTGACTACACTGAAGTTTTTGCTCCAGTCGCTCGCCTTGAAGCCATTAGAATCTTTCTTGCTCATGCTGCTAATAAAAACTTTAAAGTCTATCAGATGGATCTTAAATGTGCATTTCTATATGGAGATATCGATGAGGAGATCTACGTATGTCAACCACCGGGTTTCGAGGATCCAGATTTTCCTTCGAAAGTGTACAAGCTTGATAAATCCTTGTATAGGTTGCATCAAGCTCCACGTATCTGGTATGAAACTTTGACACAGTATCTTCTCAGCAAAGGTTTCTCTCGTGGGTCTATAGATATGACATTGTTCAAGAAGGAGGTGAATGGTGAGCTGTTGATTGTTCAAGTGTATGTTGATGATATAATCTTTGGTTCAACAAATGAGGGGCTGTGTAGAGAGTTTGAAAAAGTGATGATGGGTCGCTTTGAAATGACAATTATGGGGGAGATGTGTTTCTTCTTGGGGCTGCAAGTGAAAGAAAAAGCCTGATGGAATTCTTATCAACCAAGAGAAATATATCAAAGAGATCCTCACAAAGTTTGGCATGGATGATTCTTCTCCGGAACTGATTCCCTTCACCGCTCAAACATGCCTTACTTCTGATGATAATGGGAATCCTGTGGATGCTCATCGGTACCGCTCGATGATCGGATCTCTCATGTATCTGACTGCCAGCCGACCTGATATTACATTTATTGTGTGCTACTGTGCTCGTTTCCAGGCCAATCCAAAAGAATCACACGAGAAAGCTGTTAAACGCATTTTTCGTTACCTTAAGGGTTCCTCTCGTTTGGGACTTTGGTACCCAAAAGGTGGGAACTTTGATTTACATGCTTTTTCTGATAGTGATCATGCTGGTTGCAGGATAAACCGAAAATCAGTCATTGGCGGATGTCAATATCTTGGCGAATGTCTTGTTTCCTGGCAAAGCAAGAAGCAAACAACCGTCTCTTTGTCCACAAGAGAAGCCGAATATATTGATGCTTCAAGCTGTTGTTGCCAAGTGCTCTAGATCCAACATCAGATGATGGATTATGGCATCAACTTTCTTCATACGCCACTCTTTTGTGATAATGAAGCTACTGTTGGAATTGCCAAGAATCCTATTCATCACACTCGCACCAAGCACATCGAAACAAGAATTCACGCCATCAGAGACGCACAGGAAAAGGGGTTCATTGATATTATTCCTATTGAAACTCGTAAGCAAAAAGCTGATCTTTTCACAAAAACCTTTGACAAACCACGTTTTTATGAACTGATCTCCATGCTGGGACTGATATCTTTTTGAAAACCTTTATCTACGTGCATTGTCTTTGTAAATATGTAAATAACTTTTTCATTTTCTTTCTTGAAAATCTGTGGGTCACTCATTTCTTCGCTCCTTTACTTTTATTTTATTTCGTTTTATTTTCTCTTTTTATTTTGTATATATATATTAAGAAAATCCGAAAAACAAAAATTTCTTATTAGATAGCTATAATATAGAAATTTTGGGGGAGATATTAAAGATTAACTACTTATAGTTTTTCAAATTTTGCTATTTCAGGATCTCCGTTTTGATTGATGTTGAAGAGACGTTGAAGGAAGTCAGAAGCATTGTGTTTGGGATATGTTAGATAGGCTCAGCCCGAAAAACAAAGTACACAGTGATTGTGCAGCCAAACATAACGTTCAAGAACTCGGCAACAAGGATTATCCCCTTGACATGATTGGATTGCACAAAGTTACGAGTTCTGTCAAAAATGGGTTGAGAGCGTCAAATCTTTGCTTTGATTTCCCTAAACATCCCAAATCACCCTCACCCTAGCCCCGAATTGAGTATCCAGTTAGCAAAACAAATAAAAAGCTGCTAGTGTTGCTCTTCGGAAAAACCTCTGAGTGAGTTACTTGTTAACTCCTCAGAATGTATTGAGTCAAAAGTGCTTAACTCCTCTGCTATACGGAAGTATTGACCTGGAGTTGGTGGATCTTCTCTGCTATACGGAAGTATTGACCTGAAGATTCACCGAGCATGCTCAAATGTTTATCTCCTCTGTTATACGTCGGTATAGACCTGGAGCTCTAAACTATTTGAGTTTCCCAAATAATAAGTCGCAATGTGTTCAAAAGAATCATTGCTGACAAGCTCCACACACAAAAATATGCAAAATTGCACAAGTGTCAAAAGAAGCTCATGCATTGATCAATATTCAAGATTTGATCCTCCAAATTCAAGCAAAGTCAATCATATTGCTCAGATATATCCTGATGACAGAACTTGTTCTTTTTACCTAGATGTCTGTGGGGACCGAGTCGTCTGAGCTTCTTCAATCAAACCAAAAACATGATAAAAGAAGCTGCTGATCTCTTGTTGAAAGGACTAAGGCATGGGTTTAAATGGACAAACATATCTGCAATCCCGCCAATCTATGATTTTCCGGATTCTGCTCGAAAAACGTCATGAAAAATATATATATCCTTCTTTAGTTTTAATTTCTAGTTTTTTCTTTCACTTTATTTTATTTTATTATTATTATTATTATTTTATGTCTTTAAATTCATTTAATTATTTTTTTTTCGGAGCGTTGAAATCGTGGAGCGTTTTAATGGATTTACAAAGAATTTAAAATTTGAGAAAAACCAAAAATATTTTAACTTTTTTCTTGTTTTGAGTCCCAGCGAATCTACTAGTGAACCTACAGGTTCGCCGGAAACCTCTTCACGTCGCCGTGTCTTCTCTTGACCTTTGGTCTCGGGCGAATCTGAAGTTCACTGGTGTTTTTGTCAGCGAACCTGTGACTGTATATATATGTGGTGTCAGCGAAATTTTTCACAAGTTCGCTGTCACTATTACTGTAGCCGTATCTCTTTCAAATTTTTCAAACGTTCGATTCTCACTCACGACCGATCTTTTTCATATTAAATCGTCTTGTTTGCAACTGGTATGAATTACTTCCATTTTTAACATCATTTTTACCCATTAATCTGTTCCTAATCGCTGATAATCCACTCGACCCATTTTTATTCTGTGATTATGTATAAAAACAACTGATTATGTGCTTGTTTCCTGATTATATTGCTTTATTGTTGCTTTGTTTGTATGATTATAGTTTTTAGACTGTGATTTGGCCGTTTTTCAAAAACTAGGGTTTCAGCGAACATATGTGTTCGTCTGGCGAATCTGAACGAAAGTTCAAAACTTCGAGCGAACCTATGCTGTTATGCCGCCCGTGTATCCGCATAGATTCGCCAGGTTGTTTCTAGCGAACCTATACATTCGCTCGACCAAATGACTGATGTTTCATGTCAGCGAATTTATAGGTTCTGATGCTAAATCTCAGGTTCGCCCGTGCAACGAACCTGTTCATTCCAGCGAATCTATTAACTGTTTTCAAAACTTACGTTTCTGATCAATTTCCGTTTGTATTTCAGGCACGATGTCCACTTTATTCTTTGAAAGGAAGCACAATATGTGTGCTTTACTGGACGAAAATCATGAAAAAGCTGGTGGGTATAAAGATTGCATTAGATGGTTGAAGTCCTCACATATTCATCACGCTATTTCTCATTCACCAACCATCTATGAGCCGCACATAAGAGACTTTTGGAGAACAGCTGTGATGAATGTTTCTGTGCAACCATCAAGGATTTGTGCCAAAGTTAATGGATTTGATTTGGAATTTACTGAAGCTGATGTGGCAAGGGTTTTGAGGTTAGAGGATGATGTTGGTGAAGAAGTAAAAATGACGGCAGAAGAAGTATATGGTGTTTTTCGGACAGCTGGTTATGAGTGTCCAATGCCCGGTGAGAAGAAGATGGAATTCGTTAAATCCTATTTGATCAAGGAATGGAGATATATATCACACGTTTTTATTATGTGCCTTGATCATAGGAAAGGTGGAATCGATGGGTTGAATTTAGACTGGGCTCGGGCCATGGTTTTCATCTGTCGAGGGCAGAAGGCAAATCTAGCAAAGCTCATCTACAACTACATGCTCGAAAACATTCATGCTACGAAGGGGAACAAATGGTTGATGTATCCTAGATTTATCCAGATGATTCTTAATGAAAAACTGCCAAATCTGCCCATTGTTGGTGATGTGCTAAAGATATGGGATATGCATTCGAGGATTTTTGGGGACTGTAAATCGGCACGTTCAGATTGCGTTGGTAGAATTTCGTATCTGTGGGAAAATATGTACCCAGCTGACAGATGGGTACATATTCAAAGGTTAATGGAGAATGAGAGGAAACGGGGTGGTAAGAATATTGAAATTGTTGAGAAGAAGCTAAGGAAGCGGAAGCCGTATGCTAAGGACAAAGATTATTCTCTGGATCGGGAAATAGATGAGATACAGGCTGAGATTGATTCGGGTAGGGAGCAAAGGACAAAGAGAAAATCAGATGCTCCCACTGAAGCTGCAAAGAAAGCGAAACACGATGTTCCGGGTAGATCTGCTGAATCGGTTAGTGAGTTGAAGGGTGAAATTGAAAGTCTGAAGTCTGAGATTGTGGATCTGAAGAGTAGATACGCTGATTTGGAAACAAAGGATGCTGAGAAGTTAACAGTTATCACTGAAATGGGTAGGATGATGAGGGATCAACAGTGCTTGATCGTTCGAATATTCAAGGAGCTGAATGGTTTAAAAGAGAAGGATGGGTTGGATTCGGCAATGTCTGAGTTGGAACTAAAAAGCTTAATGGATGCTACAAACTATCCGTTAATGGAATCTGAGTTTGGGGATAAGGATAGAGGTAAAATTGCTGAAGAATTGTTTGATGAAGATATGGGGATCAATCTGGATGTGTTTACTGGGCCCGAAGTTGTTGTTAGTACTGAACCGGAAGTTGATGTGAATGCTGATAGTGAGGAAGATTTGGAGGATGAACCCGAGAAGTATAAGGTTGAAGAAAAGGGGGTGTCATATCAACTTGATCACATTGATTTGGACAAGTCAGAATGGTTTAGAAAGGATAACGAGGTCATTCCAGAAGTGCCTATCTTCCAACATCTTGACGAACCGAATACAACTCAGTTGGATAGGCAAGTTATCGCATGGAAATACAACTCACTTGTGGATGCGTATATGATCAAAAGAAGAGGTGGGGATATTTGTTATATCAGGAACAGGAAACATTTTGCCACCTTGCCTCGATGGGACTTGCGTAGGCTGGCTGAGCTAGCTTTGTTGGGAAAAGAGAACAGTGAGAGAGCCTGTGCATTTGAGGTTACGATTAGAGAGGCTGCTCAGAATAATTTCGTTGATTTTGGGTACCAGAAACCAAAAAGGATGAGGCAAAAGAAGGACAGGCATTGGGTTTCTTGGAAGGGTAATGTTGTATTAAAGATTGAAGCTCCAAAGATTATGACACGGGTCAGGGTTCCGGATACACAGCCACCGAGACTGCATGAATTTCTGAAATGGTTTTATGACAATGGTACGGGTGAGGCAGTTATTAGACTCAAGGGAGATGACCGTCCAGAAATATGCATGTTTGATCCAATGGAGGTCTTCTCTTTTTGCGATGAGATTTGAAGGTACTGTGTGAGAACCGTATTAAGCACGTGGCAGGAGATGATACGTGGACTGAAGCGAACTTGTTTGTGAAAGTCGTCAACAAAGCCCGAGGTATACGTGCTGAGCTAAGGAGTGTTAATGAAAGGTTGAGAGTGACGGATGAGCAACAAATGGATATGGATGACTTGTCCAAGCAGCTTGATAAATCAATAGAGAAAATGTTTGAGAAACCTATTGAGGTTGTTGAATTGGACGTGATCGGTGAGGAGCATACTGTAGAAGTTCAGGCAGAAACGATTGTTCTTGATGTGCCTGATACAGTTGACACCGAAGCTGAGTTTGTGGCGGCATTGTTGGTATTTAGTGAGGACGATGAGGCCGGATCTGAAGATGTGACAAATCCGTTGGCCGGGATTGAATCAAGGGCAGGGACGTACATTGAGAATTTTTTAAGCCGAAAAAGACGGAGCTAAAACAGAAGACTTCCCCGGGTGAGGTCCAACCTAGGGGGAGTATTGATAGTCATGTATAGGTCGGACTCACCGACATGTCGGTGTTATATCTTTTGTTATATATTTTATATAGTTTTTGGTATACCGAACATACGGGCAAATCTATAGATTCGCCCGTAGCATAGAATAGTTTTCTGGTTGTTATCGACCGGGCGAACCTAATTGTGCCCGGCGAAGCTATCTGGTTCGCTTGATAGATTCGCTGACATCGAATCTGTCAGCGAACCTATAGCTGATATATATTGTAATGTTATCTCATGGCAATGACAACTTTTGACAATTTCTTATCCAAAACCCTAAAATTGTGTGTGTTATCTGGAGGTGCTAGGAGCTTAAATTATCCATCTTTGTAGCTTATTTACCTCTTGTTGTGGTGTTTTGATCTTGTTATTGATTGTTGAGTAATATAGGACTTTGTTTAGTTGAATCAAGTGTGTTTCATTGTATTACATATCATTATAGCACTGAAATCTCGATCTAGATGGACCAACAACAACACCTTAAAACTCGGTGCGAAACTTTAAAACTTCATAATAAACCTAACGAAATCGTCGAAGTCATTTGAACATCGTACGACAACTCGACACATGTTAAGACTATGTATGCGACATTAGCTAAATGAAAAGCACGTTAAAATAATGTAGGAAGCGTTACAACTTCTAAGAACACCTTACATTACCGTACGAAATTTTAAACCTCCATAATAAAACTTATGAATTCGTCCGAGTCCTTTGCACGTCATACGGTAACTTAATGCATCTTACGACACTGTATGCCATATTAGCACATTGAAAAGTACGTTAGTATAGCGTACGACGCCTTACAACTCCTAACAATACCTTACAACACCGTACGAAACCTTAAATCTCCATAATAAAGCTAATGAATTCGTCTTATGACTCTGTATACACATTAGCACCTTGAAAAGCATGTTAGTATAATTAGGATGCCTTACAATTCCTAACAAAACCTTAAAACACAGTACGAAACCTTAAATTTACATAATAAACCGAATGAAATCTTCCAAGTCCTTTGAACATCGTACGACAACTCAAGACAATATAAGACTCTGTATGCGACATTAGCTACTTGAAAAGGACGTTAGAATAATTTAGGGCGTGTTACAACTCATAAGAACGCGTTACATCTCCTTACGAAACTTTAAAACTCCATAATAAACCTAATGAATTCGTCCGACTCCTTTGAACGTCATACGACAATTTAAGACATCATACAACTTTGTATGCCATATTAGCTCATTGAAAATCACGTTAGTATAGTGTACGACGCCTTACAACTCCTAATATCACCTTACAACACCGTTCGAAACCTTAAAACTCCATAATAAAGCTAATGAATTCGTCTGAGTCCTTTCAACATCTTACGACAACATAGGACATCTTATGACTCAATATGCACATTAGCACCTTGAAAAGCATGTTAATATAATGTAGGACACCTTACAATTCATAACAACACCTTAAAACACTGTACGAAACCTTTAAACTGCATAATAAACCTAATGAAATTGTCAATGTCCTTTGAACATCGCACGACAATTCAAGACATGTTAAGACTCTGTATGCGAAATTAGCTACATGAAAAGCACGATAGAATAATGTAGGAAGCGTTACAACTCCGAAGAACACCTTACATCAATGTACGAAACTTTAAAACTCGATGATAAACCTAATTAATTCGTCCGAGTCCTTTGAACGTCATACGAAAACTTATCGCATCTTACGTCTCTATATACCATATTAGCAACTTGAAAACCACGTTAGTATAATGTACGACGCCTTACAACTCCTACCAACACCTTACAACACCGTACGAAACCTTAAAATTGCATAATAAAGCTAATGAATTCATCCGAGTCCTTTGAACATCATACGACAACTTAGGACATCTTATGACTCTATATATGCACACTAGCACCTTGAAAAGCTTGCTAGTATAATGTAGGACGCGTTACAATTCATAACAACACCTTAAAACACCATACAAAACCTTAATACTTCATAATAAACATAATGAGATCGTCGAAGTGCTTTGAACATCGTATGACAACTCAAGACATGTTAAGACTCTGTATGCGACATTAGCTACATGAAAAGCACGTTGGAATAATGTAGGACACACTACAACTCCTGTGAACACCTTACATTAACGTACGAAACTTTAAAACTCCATAATAAACTTAATGAATTCGTCCGAGTCCTTTGAACGTCATACGGCAACTTAACGCATCTTACGACTCTGTATGCCATATTAGCACCTTGATAAGCACGTTAGTATAATATACGATGCCTTACAACTCCTAACAACACCTTACAACACCGTACGAAACCTTAAAACTCCATAATAAACCTAATGAATTCGTCCGAGTCCTTTGAACATCGTACGACAACTTAGGACATCTTATGACTCTATATACACATTAGCACCTTAAAAAGCATGTTAGTATAATTAGGACGCCTTACAATTCCTAACAAAACCTTAAAACAGAGTACGAAACCTTAAAACTACATAAACCTAATGAAATCTTCGAAGTCCTTTGAACATCGTACGACAACTCAAGACAATATAAGACTCCGTATGCGACATTAGCTACATGAAAAGGACGTTAGAATAATCTAGGATGTGTTACAACTCCTAATAACGCGCTACATCACCTTACGAAACTTTAAAACTCCATAATTAACCTAATGAATTCGTCCGACTCCTTTGAACGTCATACGACAACTTAAGACATCATACAACTTTGTAGGCCATATTAGCTCATTGAAAATCACGTTAGTATAGTGTACGACGCCTTACAACTCCTAATATCACCTTACAACAACGTTCGAAACCTTAAAACTCCATAATAAAGCTAATGAATCCATCCTAGTCCTTTGAACATTGTACGACAACTTAGGGCATCTTATGACTCTATATATGCACACTAGCACCTTGAAAAGCTTGCTAGTATAATGTAGGACGCCTTACAATTCGTAACAACACCTTAAAACACCGTACAAAACCTTAATACTTCATAATAAACCTAATGAAATCGTCGAAGTCCTTTGAATATCAAACGACAACTCAAGACATGTTAAGACTCTGTATGCGACATTAGCTACATGAAAAGCACGTTAGAATAATGTAGGACACACTTCAACTCCTATGAACACCTTACATTACCGTACGAAACTTTAAAACTCCATAATAAACCTAATGAATTCGTCCGAGTCCTTTGAACGTCATACGGCAACTTAACGCATCTTACGACTCTGTATGCCATATTAGCACCTTGAAAAGCATGTTAGTATAATGTACGATGCCTTACAACTCCTAACAACACCTTACAACACCGTACGAAACCTTAAAACTCTATATGCACATTAGCACCTTGAAAAGCATGTTAATATAATGTAGGAGGCCTTACAATACATAACAACACTTTAAAACACCGTACGAAACCTTAAAACTTCGTAAAAAACCTAATGAAATCATTGAAGTCCTTTGAACATCGTACGACAACTCAAGACATGTTAACACTCTGTATTTGACATTAGATACATGAAAAGCACGTTAGAATAATGTAGGAAGCATTACAACTCCTAAGAACACCTTACATCACTGTACGAAATTTTAAACCTCCATAATAAACGTAATGAATTCATCCGAGTCCTTTAAACGTCATACGACAACTTAACGCATGATATGTATAGAAATATACATATTTATTCTTCACATTTAACCCGAATTTGGTTATTAATTGGTTGTAATTTCATTAGTTTAAGTACTAAATTGTGGTTTTTGTGATTTTACAACCAAGACAAACTACCGAAGAAAAGAATGGAGAAAAGACGGGTTTTCGTGAGAAATCGTGAAAAACAGGTCAGAGCACGACCGTGCAAGGACCAAGCACGGTCGTGCCCGTGTTTTCTACTCGGGTGCACAGGCAGTGCATAAGGACGGGCTCGTGATTTTGGCTTGAGCACGCCCGTGCTCCAGCCAAGCACGACCGTGCTCACATCATCTCCGATATCGTCACAAGCTCGTGCCGCGCATCACATGGTCGTGCCCGTGATTTTGACTCGAGCACGACCGTGCTTGGTCTAAGCTCGGTCGTGCACCTGTTACCTCGAGACGGGAATCGAGATTTTGTTGAAAATGGAAACTATGAAATGCCTGGGCGAAAAAGAAAACATTGTAGCTACTAGCACGACCTGGAGCACGACCGTGCGCCAGGTAGTGCACATCTGCTGTTTGCTATAAAAAGCCTTGTGTTCATTCATTACGGGTTGTTGAGTTTTTGGAGCTTTATTACACTAAGTTTCACTGATTTTGAGTGTTTTGGAAGCCATTGGAAGCCATTGGAAGCCATAGAAGACTCAAGAATCATCAACCAACCATTTTCCTTCTCCTTGCTTGTTTTCGGTTTGAACGTTTTAATTAGTTTAATCATGTTTTTAGCTAGTTTAATCATGTTTCTTGTAGTTTTTGTAAACCTTATGGGATAGTATCTAGATTAGGATGATACTTATGTCTTGATGATGAATGAAACTTGAATATTTTGGTGATGTTTTATGTTAAGATCAATGATGAAATTATGTTAATATTTCAATGATGTTGTATGCTTGTCCAATTTTATTGTCATATGATGTTGGTGAATGTTAGGAAGTTTGACATGTTGAAAAACCCATCTTCTTGATATTTGTTTGTAAATCTTATAAATGAATTTTGTAGGATATATGCCATGATATTAGAAATGATGATTGGAATGTTAGATGACATGAAATTAGACAAGTGTGCTTTCTTTCACAAGATATTTGAAAAGATGATTTTGATGTTGTAATTTCTTAGACATGTTAGATGTGTAGGTTTGGAATTGTGGCCATAATATCTAGATTTGCATGACTTAGTTTGAGAATTACATGTTGGAATATTTCATAATTTTGTCTACTTTACGTAATTATTGGTGATTAGGATGTGATTATCGTTCTAGTTTTCCTTTAGTTATGAAACTAGGACATTTTAGCGGATGACTAGTTTACCTTTAGTTCTTGACATAAAAGACATCCATTGGACTTAATTGTATGATTTTAGGTGATTAGGATGTGTTTATCGTTCTAGTTTTCCAAAGAATCATTTTAGTTAGATTTCCTTAATCGGAGTCTAGTTATTCCTATAAGAAAAATTGACTTCACCATTAATAGTTTTCTTCATCAAGGTTAAATGGATTCTTAGTCTAGATAATATCTTAATTCCATAGTTTTATTCCTCTAGTTAAATTCTCTTAGTTTAATATTTTCCTTGTATGCTAGTTTAAGAAAAACCCAAAATTCCCACTTTATTCGGACAAACATTAACAAACGTTTATTATCGAGAGCTATCGTGTCCACGGATTGATATCCGGTTCTTGCCATTTTTACTATATTACTAGCCGATAGGTACACTTGCCTTTCTGTGTGTGATTTAGTATTTTTAGGTGAAAACCCCTTTTAAAACTAAATTTGTGTGAAAAATCTTTATTAAAAAATATATATATATATATACTTTCACGAACATCAACGCATCTTATGACTCTATATGCAAATTAGCACCTTGAAAAGCATGTTAGTATAATTAGGACGCCTTACAATTCCTAACAAAACCTTAAAACACAGTACGAAACCTTAAAAACACCATAATAAACCTAATGAATTCGTCTGACTCCTTTGAACGTCATACGGGAACTTAAGACATCTTACAACTCTGTATGCCATATTAGCACATTGAAAAGTACGTTAGTATAGCGTACGATGACTTACAACTCCTAACAACACCTTACTACACCGTACGAAACCTTAAATCTCCATAATAAATCTAATGAATTCGTCCGAGTCCTTTGAACATGGTACGACAACTTAGGACATCATATGACTCTGTTTGCATATTAGTACCTTGAAAAGCATGTTAGTATAATTAGGACGCCTTACAATTCCTAACAAAACCTTAAAACACAGTACGAAACCTTAAAACTACATAAACCGAATGAAATCTTCGAAGTCCTTTGAACATCGTACGGCAACTAAAGACAATATAAGACTCCGTATGCGACATTAGCTACATGAAAAGGACGCTAGAATAATTTAGGACGTGTTACAACTCCTAAGAAAGCGTTACATCACCTTACGAAACTTTAAAACACCATAATAAACCTAATGAATTCGTCCGACTCCTTTGAACTTCATACGGCAACTTAAGACATCATACAACTCTGTATGCCATATTAGCACATTGAAAAGTACGTTAGTATAGCATACGACGCCTTACAACTCCTAACAACACCTTGCAACACCGTACGAAACCTTAAATCTCCATAATAAAGCTAATGAATTCGTCCGAGTCCTTTGAACATGGTACGACAACTTAGGACATCATATGACTCTGTATGCACATTAGCACCTTGAAAAGCATGTTAGTATAATTAGGACGCCTTACAATTCCTAACAAAACCTTAAAACACAGTACGAAACCTTAAAACTACATAATAAACCGAATGAAATATTCCAAGTCCTTTGAACATTGTACGACAACTCAAGACAATATAAGACTCCGTATGCAACATTAGCTACATGAAAACGACGTTAGAATAATTTTGGGCGTGTTACAACTCCTAAGAACGCGTTACATCACATTACGAAACTTTAAAACTCCATAATAAACCTAATGAATTCGTCCAACTCCTTTGAACGTCATACAACAACTTAAGACATCATACAACTCTGTATGCCATATTAGCACATTGAAAAGTACGTTAGTATAGCATACGACGCCTTACAACTCCTAACAACACCTTACAACACCGTACGAAACTTTAAATCTCCATAATAAAGCTAATGAATTCGTCCGAGTCCTTTGAAAATGGTACGACAACTTAGGACATCATATGACTCTGTATGCACATTAGGACCTTGAAAAGCATGTTAGTATAATTAGGACGCCTTACAATTCCTAACAAAACCTTAAAACACAGTACGAAACCTTAAAACTACATAAACCGAATGAAATATTCAAAGTCCTTTGAACATCGTACGACAACTAAAGACAATATAAGACTCCGTATGCGACATTAGCTACATGAAAAGCACGCTAGAATAATTTAGGACGTGTTACAACTCCTAAGAATGCGTTACATCACCTTAAGAAACTTTAAAATTCCATAATAAACCTAATGAATTCGTCCTACTCCTTTGAACGTCATACGGCAACTTAAGACATCATACAACTCTGTATGCCATATTAGCACACTGAAAAGTACGTTAGTATAGCATACGACGCCTTACAACTCCTAACAACACCTTACAACACCGTACGGAACCTTAAATCTCCATAATAAAGCTAATGAATTCGTCCGAGTCCTTTGAACATGGTACGACAACTTAGGACATCATATGACTCTGTATGCACATTAGCACCTTGAAAAGCATGTTAGTATAATTAGGACGCCGTACAATTCCTAACAAAACCTTAAAACACAGTACGAAACCTTAAAACTACATAATAAACCGAATGAAATATTCCAAGTCCTTTGAACATGGTATGCGACAATATAAGACTCCGTATGCGACATTAGCTACATGAAAACGACGTTAGAATAATTTTAGGCGTGTTACAACTCCTAAGAACGCGTTACATCACCTAACGAAACTTTAAAACACCATAATAAACCTAATGAATTCGTCCGACTCATTTGAACGTCATACGCCAACTTAAGACATCATACAACTCTGTATGCCATATTAGCACATTGAAAAGTACGTTAGTATAGCGTACGACGCTTTACAACTCCTAACAACACCTTACAACAGCGTACGGAACTTTAAATCTCCATAATAAAGCTAATGAATTCGTCCGAGTCCTTTGAACATGGTACGACAACTTAGGACATCATATGACTTTGTATGCACATTAGCACCTTGAAAAGCATGTTAGTATAATTAGGACACCTTACAATTCCTAACAAAACCTTAAAACACAGTATGGAACCTTAAAACTACATAATAAACCGAATGAAATATTCCAAGTCCTTTGAACATTGTACGAAAACTCAAGACAATATAAGACTCCGTATGCTACATTAGCTACATGAAAACGACGTTAGAATAAATTTGGACGTGTTAAAACTCCTTAAAACACCGTATGAAGCCTTAAAACTACATAATAAACCAAATGAAATCTTCGAAGTCCTTTGAACATCCTATGACAACTCTAGACAATATAAGACTCTGTCTGCGACATTAGCTACATGAAAAGCACGTTAGAATAATGTAGGACATGTTACAACTCTATAACACGTTACATCACAGTACGAAACTTTAAAACTCCATCATAAACCTTATGAATTCATCTGAGTCCTTTGAACGTCATACGGCAACTTAACGCATCTTACGACTCTGTATGCCATATTTGCACCTTGAAAAGCACGTTAGTATAATGTACGATGCCTTACAACTGCTAACAGCACCTTACAACACCGTACGAAACCTTAAAACTCCATAATAAACCTAATGTATTCGTCAGAGTCCTTTGTACTGCGTACGACAATTTAAGACATCTTATGACTCTATATGCACATTAGCACCTTGAAAAGCATGTTATATAATGTAGGAGGCCTTACAATTCATAACAACACCTTACGAAACCTTAAAACTTCATAATAAACCTAATGAAATCTTCGAATACCTTTGAACATCGTACGACAACTCAAGACATGTTAACACTCTGTATTTGACATTAGCTACATGAAAAGCACGTTAGAATAATGTAGGACGCACTACAACTCCTATTGACACCTTGCATCACCGTACGAAACTTTAAAACTCCATCATAAACTTAATGAATTCGTCCGAGTCATTTGAACGTCATACGGCAACCTAACGCATCTTACGGCTCTATATGCCGTATTAGCACCTTGAAAAGCACGTTAGTATAATGTACGACGCCTTACAACTCCTACCAACACCTTACAACACCGTTCGAAACCTTAAAACTCCATAATAAACCTAATGAATTCGTCAGAGTCCTTTGAAAATCGTACGGCAACTTAGGACATCTTATGACTCTGTATGCACATTAGCACCTTGAAAAGCATGTTATATAATGTAGGAGGCCTTACAATTCATAACAACACCTTAAAACACCATACGAAACCTTAAAACTTCATAATAAACCTAATGAAATCGTCAAATACCTTTGAACATCATACGACAACTCAACACATGTTAATACTCTGTATTTGACATTAGCTACATGAAAAGCACGTTAGAATAATGTAGGACGCACTAAAACTCCTATTAACGCCTTACATCACTGTACGATACTTTAAAACTCCATCATAAACCTAATGAATTCATCCGAGTCCTTTGAACGTCATACAGCAACTTAACGGATCTTACGACTCTGTATGCCATATTTGCACCTTGAAAAGCACGTTAGTATAATGTACGATGCCTTACAACTGCTAACAGCACCTTACAACACCGTACGAAACCTTAAAACTCCATAATAAACCTAATGTATTCGTCAGAGTCCTTTGTACTGCGTACGACAATTTAAGACATCTTATGACTCTATATGCACATTAGCACCTTGAAAAGCATGTTATATAATGTAGGAGGCCTTACAATTCATAACAACACCTTACGAAACCTTAAAACTTCATAATAAACCTAATGAAATCTTCGAATACCTTTGAACATCGTACGACAACTCAAGACATGTTAACACTCTATATTTGACATTAGCTACATGAAAAGCACGTTAGAATAATGTAGGACGCACTACAACTCCTATTGACACCTTGCATCACCGTACGAAACTTTAAAACTCCATCATAAACTTAATGAATTCGTCCGAGTCATTTGAACGTCATACGGCAACCTAACGCATCTTACGGCTCTATATGCCGTATTAGCACCTTGAAAAGCACGTTAGTATAATGTACGACGCCTTACAACTCCTACCAACACCTTACAACACCGTTCGAAACCTTAAAACTCCATAATAAACCTAATGAATTCGTCAGAGTCCTTTGAAAATCGTACGGCAACTTAGGACATCTTATGACTCTGTATGCACATTAGCACCTTGAAAAGCATGTTATATAATGTAGGAGGCCTTACAATTCATAACAACACCTTAAAACACCATACGAAACCTTAAAACTTCATAATAAACCTAATGAAATCGTCAAATACCTTTGAACATCATACGACAACTCAACACATGTTAATACTCTGTATTTGACATTAGCTACATGAAAAGCACGTTAGAATAATGTAGGACGCACTAAAACTCCTATTAACGCCTTACATCACTGTACGATACTTTAAAACTCCATCATAAACCTAATGAATTCATCCGAGTCCTTTGAACGTCATACAGCAACTTAACGGATCTTACGACTCTGTATGCCATATTAGCACCTTGAAAAGCACGTTAGTATAATGTACGACGCCTTACAACTCCTACCAACACCTTAACACCGTACGAAACCTTAAAACTCTATAATAAACCTAATGAATTCGTCCGAGTCCTTTGAACATCGTACGACAACTTACGACATTTTATGACTCTATATGCACATTAGCACCTTGAAAAGCATGTTAGTATAATGTAGGACGCCTTACAATTCCTAACAACACCTTAAAACACCGTACGAAACCTTAAAACTTCATAATAAACCTAATGAAATCGTCGAATACCTTTGAACATCGTACGACAACTCAAGACATGTTAATACTCTGTATTTGACATTAGCTACATGAAAAGCACGTTAGAATAAAGTTAGACGCACTACAACTCCTATTAACACCTTACATCACCGTACGAAACTTTAAAACTCCATCATAAACCTAATGAATTCGTCCGAGTCCTTTGAATGTCATATGGCAACTTAACGCATCTTACGACTCTGTATGCCATATTAGCACCTTGAAAAGCACGTTAGTATAATGTACGATGCCTTACAACTGCTAACAGCACCTTACAACACCGTACGAAACCTTAAAACTCCATAATAAACCTAATGAATTCGTCAGTGTCCTTTATACATCGTACGACAACTTAAGACATCTTATGACTCTGTATGCACATTAGCACCTTGAAAAGCATGTTATATAATGTAGGAGGCCTTACAATTCATAACAACACCTTAGGAAACCTTAAAACTTCATAATAAACCTAAAGAAATCGTCGAAGTCCTTTGAACATCGTACGACAACTCAAGACATGTTAATATTCTGTATTTGACATTAGCTACATGAAAAGCACGTTAGAATAATGTTGGACGGACTACAACTCCTATTAACACCTTACATCACCGTACGAAACTTTAAAACTCCATCATAAACCTAATGAATTCGTCCGAGTCCTTTGAACGTCATACGACAACTTAACGCATCTTACGACTCTGTATGCCATATTAGCACCTTGAAAAGCACGTTAGTATAATGTACGATCCCTTACAACTGCTAACAGCCCCTTACAACAACGTACGAAACCTTAAAACTCCATAATAAACCTAATGAATTCGTCAGAGTCCTTTATACATCGTACGACAACTTAAGACATCTTATGACTCTGTATGCACATTAGCACCTTGAAAAGCATGTTATATAATGTAGGAGGCCTTACAATTCATAACAACACCTTAGGAAACCTTAAAACTTCATAATAAACCTAATGAAATCGTCGAAGTCCTTTGAACATCGTACGACAACTCAAGACATGTTAACACTCTGTATTTGACATTAGCTACATGAAAAGCACGTTAGAATAATGTAGGACGCACTACAACTCCTATTGACACCTTGCATCACCGTACGAAACTTTAAAACTCCATCATAAACCTAATGAAGTCGTCCGAGTCATTTGAACGTCATACGGCAACCTAACGCATCTTACGGCTCTATATGCCGTATTAGCACCTTGAAAAGCACGTTAGTATAATGTACGACGCCTTACAACTCCTACCAACACCTTACAACACCGTTCGAAACCTTAAAACTCCATAATAAACCTAATGAATTCGTCAGAGTCCTTTGAAAATCGTACGGCAACGTAGGACATCTTATGACTCTGTATGCACATTAGCACCTTGAAAAGCATGTTATATAATGTAGGAGGCCTTACAATTCATAACAACACCTTAAAACACCATACGAAACCTTAAAACTTCATAATAAACCTAATGAAATCGTCAAATACCTTTGAACATCATACGACAACTCAACACATGTTAATACTCTGTATTTGACATTAGCTACATGAAAAGCACGTTAGAATAATGTAGGACGCACTAAAACTCATATTAACGCCTTACATCACCGTACGATACTTTAAAAGTCCATCATAAACCTAATGAATTCATCCGAGTCCTTTGAACGTCATACAGCAACTTAACGGATCTTACGACTCTGTATGCCATATTTGCACCTTGAAAAGCACGTTAGTATAATGTACGAAGCCTTACAACTGCTAACAGCACCTTACAACACCGTACGAAACCTTAAAACTCCATAATAAACCTAATGTATTCGTCAGAGTCCTTTGTACTGCGTACGACAATTTAAGACATCTTATGACTCTATATGCACATTAGCACCTTGAAAAGCATGTTATATAATGTAGGAGGCCTTACAATTCATAACAACACCTTACGAAACCTTAAAACTTCATAATAAACCTAATGAAATCTTCGAATACCTTTGAACATCGTACGACAACTCAAGACATGTTAACACTCTGTATTTGACATTAGCTACATGAAAAGCACGTTAGAATAATGTAGGACGCAGTACAACTCCTATTGACACCTTGCATCACCGTACGAAACTTTAAAACTCCATCATAAACCTAATGAATTCTTTCGAGTCCTTTGAACGTCATACGGAAACTTAACGCATCTTACGATTCTGTATGCCATAATAGCACCTTGAAAAGCACGTTAGTATAATGTACGATGCCTTACAACTGCTAACAGCACCTTACAACACCGTACGAAACCTTAAAACTCCATAATAAACCTAATGAATTCGTCAGTGTCCTTTATACATCGTACGACAACTTAAGACATCTTATGACTCTGTATGCACATTAGCACCTTGAAAAGCATGTTATATAATGTAGGAGGCCTTACAATTCATAACAACACCTTAAAACAACATACGAAACCTTAAAACTTCATAATAAACCTAATGCAATCGTCAAATACCTTTGAACATCACACGACAACTCAAGACATGTTAATACTCTGTCTTTGACATTAGCTACATGAAAACACGTTAGAATAATGTAGGACGCAATACAACTCCTATTAACTCCTTACATCATCGTACGAAACTTTAAAACTCCATCATAAACCTAATGAATTCATCCGAGTCCTTTGAACGTCATACAGCAACTTAACGCATCTTACGACTCTGTATGCCATATTAGCACTTTGAAAAGCACGTTAGTATAATGTACGACGCCTTACAACTCCTACCAACACCTTAACACCGTACGAAACCTTAAAACTCCATAATAAAGCTTACGAATTCGCCAGAGTCCTTTGAACATCTTACGACAACTTAGGACATCTTATGACTCTATATGCACATTAGCACCCTAAAGAGCATGCTAGTATAATGTCAGACGCCTTACATTTCCTAACAGCACTTTAAAACACCATACAAAACCTTAAAACTTCATAATAAACCTAATGAAATGGTCGAAGTCCTTTGAACATCGTACGACAACTCAAGACATGTTAACACTCTGTATTTGACATTAGCTACATGAAAAGCACGATAGAATAATGTAGGACGCAGTACAACTCCTATTGACACCTTACATCACCGTACGAAACTTTAAAACTCCATCATAAACCTAATGAATTCGCCCGAGTCCTTTGAACGTCATACGACAACTTAACGCATCTTACGACTCTGTATGCCATATTAGCACCTTGAAAAGAACGTTTGTATAATGTACGACGCCTTACAACTACTAACAACACCTTACAACACCGTACGAAACCTTAAAACTCCAAAATAAACCTAATGAATTCGTCCGAGTCCTTTGAACATCTTACGACAACTTAGGACATCTTATGACTCTGTATGCACATTAGCACCTTGAAAAGCATGTTATATAATGTAGGAGGCCTTACAATTCATAACAACACCTTAAAACACCGTACGAAACCTTAAAACTTCATAATAAACCTAATGAAATCGTCGAATACCTTTGAACATCATACGACAACTCAAGACATGTTAATACTCTGTATTTTACATTAGCTACATGAAAAGCACGTTAGAATAATGTAGGACGCACTACAACTCCTATTAACACCTTACATCACCGTGCGAAATGTCACACCCCCAAAATCCACAAACGGAGTTTTACCGTTAAGTGTGTGACAAACCAAGATCTCAGTCATTAGTTACATCAAACGACATTATATGAGTTTAAAATATACGTGTCTCATTAAATGAGAAAATTTAATACAGAGTTAACGTTTAATAATTTGCGGAAGCGTAATCGAAATGTAATGTTATTAATATTAAATGGAACTAAATGCGCAAACACGCGCCCAACATAAGAAACAGTTTAAATAATTGTTAAAACCAAACATAGTTTTTAAATGCAAGAAAGTGTTTAAATGCAAAGTTGTGACTCCATGCCATGTCCTAAGTGCGCTGAACCTCAGTGACCTGTAAAAGTGAGAGACTAACAAGTGTCAACACGACGGTTGGTGAGTTCACAAAGTAAGTATGAAATCAAGTAGTCCAGTTGCAAGCAGAAATATAAATTAAGTATGTCATTGTAGGTAGCTAGTCTACAGCAATGTCCTAGAGGCGTATGTATCTGACCAAAGCTGACGTATGTACACATTAAGTGCATTTTGCCTGTTCGTACATCCCAGCAGGATGCACTTTAAGTATGTTAGGTCATTCAACACCCGTACGACAGGTCCTTCTGTCGTGCTAGCGCGACTAGCCCGGGTGGGGTTTGTCAAACCCAGTAGTACTACTCAAAATTTCCCCGCTATTTCACAAATACTAACGGTCAACTAGGTATTCATGGGGTCTTTCATGAACAAAATAAAAGTTGCTCTATCCAGACATGCGACATACAAAATTTGTAAATCCGTAAAAGTAATCGTCGGTGTTCAGCCCATAAAAGGGTAGAATAGTAAAAGTACAGTTCAGTGAACTCACCTTAGGTTGCGCAGCAATTCAGTTTCTAAAAGCACACAGTAATACAGCAACCTAAATAATAGTAGGTCTATTAATGTGTGTTCATGTAGGGTCATAGTACCCTATGCATCCAAATGGTCATACAAGTTGTGCGAGTTTGGAATAGTTTGACTTTTTGACCACATTTGACCAAATTTGACTTTTTGGTCCAAGTTTGACTTTTAGTTGACCCGAGTTGACCCACGACCCGTTGGTGATTTGTTAAGTGTAAATATGTTGCATTTGGTGTATTTGACCATATTATATCCACATACCACATCATACGTCTCACATTCACAAATCGTATTTCAAGTTCCACAAAAGTTTCCTTTATGGGAAAGTCGGATCTTTAACGTATATTTGCATAATTCTAGATTCCTAAGCATGTCAACTATTACACACATACCATAGCATGTCACACAAGTCAACAACACTTACTAACACTTCATAGTTCTCAATGTACAACATACTAGTATGCATGGTCATTTCTAAGTACCATACAATGTTCACATGATTAGTTTCAACTAGCGTAGTAATAATTTCACCATGGCATCCTAGTTAACTAGTACATACCATTTACACTTCAACAAAACCATTTCATGCAATCGTTCTACTAACCAACTAGCACCTACCAAAGTCCTTTCATGACCAAGACATGTCTACTAAGCACCACATGTCTACAAACATTCATATGCCAACCCAAATCATGTTTGTACATCTAAAATCACTAAGCATGCATTCTAGTAGGCTTTCATGACGACAAGTTTCCTCATATAGTAAGTCTTTCAAAACCAAGGCGGATTCATACGTACAAATAATCAAAATTTGTCTAATACATTATCCTAACGTACTAGTGACCCCAAAATCATTCCTAGGCATCAACAATGTGTAATTTAAATCAAGTTCATGAGAAAAAGTTACTATTTTAAGTAACATGACAAAACGTTCATGCAATTTCAAAACCAATTCATCTAATCTCTTTACATTCATCATCTACTCACTTAATCAATCATATTTCATCAAGATCAAGTATGTAACATCAAGTTTCAATGACTCCCTATCAAACCCTAGTTTCTCAATAACACAATTTTGCATCCATTTCATTAACTAATCACCAAAATGATAAATAACACATAAACAAAATCCCAATTCCACAACAAAATCACCAATTGACAAATTTGGATGAACTAGGGTTTCATGTCTTACAATTTTCGAAACATATATGAAGTTTTTAGGAATGAAACTTACTCGTAATGTGTTTATAACTTAAATTAGCAAGCAACAACACCACCAAAGATCCAACACAACCGAACATCATCCCTTGACGAACCAAGCAGCCAAAATATTCAACAGGCCATAACTTTTTCATCGCTACGAGTTAGAAGACGTATTTACTATCATTGGAACCGTCTCGTCGAGACGAAGATTTGGATATATAATAGGCCTCGTGACGACGTTGGAGCTGGCCGGAAAGGTGACGGCCTGGGAGGAAAGAAAGTGACGTTTTTTTTTATAAAACTAGGTTTAGAAATTGTTAATTTTTGTTAAATGTTAAGTTGGGTTGGGCCTTGGGCCATCCAAGGGTCACATGGGTGATCCACGGGCCCCGTTTTGTTTCAGTTTTGCAAACACCATGAAAATCTTTCTCAAATATTCATTTTTGTTTCGTAAGGGTTACCGAAATCCGCAAACAGTTAAAACCGGTAAATACGCGGTTACACGAAAATTCAACAATTAAGCACACATAACAGTTAAAATGTATTAGTATTGTATTCACATTCATTTAAGATCACCAACGCCCGGGTATTAACTCGTGTGGTCGTTTCGTGTGAATATTTATATAACGGTTTGCACACTTAATTCATCAAATTAAATGAAAAGTATAATTGTGTTAACGTGACTAACAGAGTTTAACTAACGAAGTTAACTTGAATTTGTCGGGTGTCACATCACCCCCTTGATGAAGGAATTTTCGTCCCGAAAATTGGATACGGTCGTTAAAATAGGTTTCGAGTTGTTACACAATGTTCCCAAGAACCTTTCAATCACATAACCTATAAGTTCGTTAATTTTATATTTATTTAGTTGTTCGGAATTATTATTTTATTAACTCACCAACATCCGTGTATTAACTCACGTGATCTGGTAATTTCTTGGATTGTCGTTACATGAACTGTTTGTGTAATATGTAGCACGTTAACTCAACTCATTAAAGATGGAGTATAATTTCATTAATAGAAGTAACGAGATTTTATTAACGGGGTTAATCTGAAATTCTCGGGTGTTACATCATCCCCTTGTTGAAAGAATTTTCGTCCCGAAAATTTAACCAATACTATTAGTATTAGATGTTGTCATTTGAAATAATTAAAGATGCTTGTACATTATTTGATTTTTCACACTACTACGTAACTCTGGTCCATGCTTCTAAATTCTAGCAAACTTCGGCTATAGTGGTCTTATAGTGTTTGGGTATTCTGAATTATTTGTCTAATATTTTAACTGATTTTTCCGTGAAACGTTGTTGTTCATCGATTGGGACGACGAGTGTTCCATTACGTAAGAGCTTGATTTAGTTGAAGACATCAGAAACGTTGTGTACCATGTTTATCTTTTAAAACTGATCCAGTCAATGATCTAGGGTTTCAAATGGTCTAATGTATCATGGTTTTGATGGAATTCCAAAGTTTTTTTTTGGATGAGATTTACAAATAGCGATTTCTATACTGTATATTTCGAGGATTCATAACAACACCTTAAAACATTTATTTCAAACAACACGTTAAAACACCGTACGAAACCTTAAAAATCCATAATAAACCTAATGAATTCGTTGAAGTCCTTTGAATATCGTACGACAACTCAAGACATGTTTCAACTCAGTATGTGACATTAGCTATATTAAAAGCACGTTAGAATAATGTAGGACGTGTTACAACTCCTAAGAATACGTTACATCACCGTACGAAACTTTAAAACTCCATAATAAACCTAATGAATTCGTCTGACTCCTTTGAACATCGTATGGCAACTTAAGGCATCTTACAACTCTGTATGCCATATTAGAACATTGAAAAGCATGTTAGTATTATGTACGACGCCTTACAATTCCTAACAACCCCTTACAACACCGTACGAAACCTTAAAACTCCATAATAAAGCTAATGAATTCATCAGAGTCCTTTGAACATCGTACGACAACTTAGGGCATCTTATGACTCTGTATGCACATTAGCACCCTGAAAAGCATGCTAGTATAATGTCAGACGCCTTACATTTCCTAACAGCACCTTAAAACACCGTACAAAACCTTAAAACTTCATAATAAACCTAATGACATGATCGAAGTCCTTTGAGCATCGTACGAAAACTCAAGACATGTTACAACTCAGTATGTGACATTAGCTATATTAAAAGCACTTTAGAATAATGTAGGACGCACTACAACTCCTAAGAACACCTTACATCAGCGTACGAAACTTTAAAACTCCATAATAAACCTAATGAATTCGTCCGACTCCTTTAAACATCGTATGGCAACTTAAGACATCTTACAACTCTGTATGCCATATTAGAACATTGAAAAGCATGTTAGTATTATGTACGACGCCTTACAATTCCTAACAACACCTTACAACACCGTACGAAACCTAAAAACTTCATAATAAAGCTAATGAATTCGTCAGAGTCCTTTGAACATCGTACGACAACTTAAGGCATCTTATGACTCTGTATGCACATTAGCACCCTGAAAAGCATGCTAGTATAATGTCAGACGCCTTACATTTCCTAACAACACCTTAAAACACAGTACAAAACCTTAAAACTTCATAATAAACCTAATGAAATGATCGAAGTCCTTTGAGCATCGTACGACAACTCAAGACATGTTAACACTCAGTATGTGACACTAGCTACATGAAAAGCACGTTAGAATAATGTAGGACGCACTACAACTCCTATGAACACCTTACATCACCGTACGAAACTTTAAAACTACATCATAAACCTAATGAATTCGTCCGAGTCCTTTGAATGTCATACGGCAAATTAACGCATCTTACGACTCTGTATGCCATATTAGCACCTTGAAAAGCACGTTTGTTTAATGTACGACGCCTTACAACTACTAACAACACCTTACAACACCGTACGAAACCTTAAAACTCCAAAATAAACCTAATGAATTCGTCCGGGTCCTTTGAACATCGTACGACAACTTAGGACATCTTATGACTCTGTATGCACATTTGCACCCTGAAAAGCATGCTAGTATAATGTCAGACGCCTTACATTTCCAAACAGCGCCATAAAACACCGTACAAAACCTTAAAACATCATAATAAACCTAATGAAATGATCGAAGACCTTTGAGCATCATACGACAACTCAAGACATGTTAACACTCAGTATGTGACACTAGCTACATGAAAAGCACGTTAGAATAATGTAGGACGCATTACAACTCCTATGAACACCTTACATCACCGTACGAAACTTTAAAACTCCATCATAAACCTAATGAATTCGTCCGAGTCCTTTGAACGTCATACGGCAACTTAACGCATCTTACGACTCTGTATGCCATATTAGCACCTTCAAAAGCACGTTTGTATAATTTACGACACCTTACAACTACTAACAACACCTTACAACACCGTACGAAACCTTAAAACTCCAAAATAAACCTAATGAATTCGTCCGGGTCCTTTGAACATCGTACGACAACTTAGGACATCTCATGACTCTGTATGCACATTAACACCTTGAAAAGCATGTTATATAATGTAGGAGGCCTTACAATTCATAACAACACCTTAAAACACCGTACGAAACCTTAAAACATCATAATAAAGCTAATGAAATGATCGAAGACCTTTGAGCATCATACGACAACTCAAGACTTGTTAACACTCAGTATGTGACACTAGCTACATGAAAAGCACGTTAGAATAATGTAGGACGCACTACAACTCCTATGAACACCTTACATCACCATACGGAACTTTAAAACTCCACCATAAACCTAATGAATTCATCCGAGTCCTTTGAACGTCATACGGCAACTTAACGCATCTTACGACTCTGTATGCCATATTAGCACCTTGAAAAGCACGTTTGTATAATGTACGACGCCTTACAACTACTAACAACACCTTACAACACAGTACGAAACCTTAAAACTCGAAAATAAACCTAATGAATTCGTCCGAGTCCTTTGAACATCGTACGACAACTTAGGACATCTCATGACTCTGTATGCACATTAGCACCTTGAAAAGCATGTTATATAATGTAGGAGGCCTTACAATTCATAACAACACCTTAAAACACCGTACGAAACCTTAAAACTTCATAATAAACCTAATGAAATCGTCGAATACCTTTGAACATCATACGACAACTCAAGACATGTTACAACTCAGTATGTGACATTAGCTATATTAATAGCACGTTAGAATAATGTAGGACGTGTTACAACTCCTAAGAATACGTTACATCACCGTACGAAACTCTAAAACTCTATAATAAACCTAATGAATTCGTCCGACTCCTTTGTACATCGTATGGCAACTTAAGACATCTTATGACTCTGTATGCACATTAGCACCTTGAAAAGCATGTTATATAATGTAGGAGGCCTTACAATTCATAACAACACCTTAAAACACCGTACGTAACCTTAAAACTTTATAATAAACCTAATGAAATCGTCGAATACCTTTGCACATCATACGACAACTCAAGACATGTTAATACTCTGTATTTGACATTAGCTACATGAAAAGCACGTTAGAATAATGTAGGACGCACTACAACTCCTATTAACACCTTACATCACCGTGCGAAACTTTAAAACTCCATCATAAACCTAATGAATTCGTCTGAGTCCTTTGAACGTCATACGGCAACTTAACGCATCTTACGTCTCTGTATGCCATATTAGCACCTTGAAAAGCACGTTAGTATAATGTACGACGCCTTACAACTCCTACCAACACCTTACAACACCGTACGAAACCTTAAAACTCCATAATAAACCTAATGAATTCGTTCGAGTCCTTTGAACATCGTACGAGAACTTAGGACATTTATGAATCTGTATGCACATTAGCACCTTGAAAAGCATTTAGTATAATGTAGGGCGCCTTACAATTCCTAAGAACACCTTAAAACACCGTACGAAACCTTAAAAATATATAATAAACCTAATGAATTCGTTGAAGTCCTTTGAACATCGTACGACAACTCAAGACATGTTACAACTCAGTATGTGACATTAGCTATATTAAAAGCACGTTAGAATAATGTAGGACGTGTTACAAACACTAAGAATACGTTACATCACCGTACGAAACTCTAAAACTCCATAATAAACCTAATGAATTCGTCCGACTCCTTTGTACATCGTATGGCAACTTAAGACATCTTACAACTCTGTATGCCATATTAGCACATTGAAAAGCATGTTAGTATTATGTACGACGCCTTACAATTCCTAACAACACCTTACAACACCGTACGAAACCTTAAAACTCCATAATAAAGCTAATGAATTCGTCAGAGTCCTTTGAACATCGTACGACAACTTAGGGCATCTTATGACTCTGTATGCACATTAGCACCCTGAAAAGCATGCTGGTATAATGTCAGACGCCTTACATTTCCTAACAGCACCTTAAAACACCGTACAAAACCTTAAAACTTCATAATAAACCTAATGAAATGATCGAAGTCCTTTGAGGATCGTACGACAACTCAAGACATGTTAACACTCAGTATGTGACACTAGCTACATGAAAAGCACGTTAGAATAATGTACGACGCACTACAACTCCAATGAACACCTTACATCACCGTACGAAACTTTAAAACTCCATCATAAACCTAATGAATTCGTCCGAGTCCTTTGAACGTCATACGGCAACTTAACGCATCTTACGACTCTGTATGCCATATTAGCACCTTCAAAAGCACATTTGTATAATGTACGACGCCTTACAACTACTAACAACACCTTACAACACCGTACGAAACCTTAAAACTCCAAAATAAACCTAATGAATTCGTCCGAGTCCTTTGAACATCGTACGACAACTTAGGACATCTCATGACTCTGTATGCACATTAGCACCTTGAAAAGCATGTTATATAATGTAGGAGGCCTTATAATTCATAACAACACCTTAAAACACCGTACGAAACCTTAAAACTTCATAATAAACCTAATGAAATCGTCGAATACCTTTGAACATCATACGACAACTCAAGACATGTCAATACTATGTATTTGACATTAGCTACATGAAAAGCACGTTAAAATAATGTAGGACGCACTACAACTCCTATGAACACCTTACATCACCGTACGAAACATTAAAACTCCAACATAAACCTAATGAATTCGTCCGAGTCCTTTGAACGTCATACGGCAACTTAACGCATCTTACGACTCTGTATGCCATATTAGCACCTTGAAAAGCACGTTTGTATAATGTACGACGCCTTACAACTACTAACAACACCTTACAACACCGTACGAAACCTTAAAACTCCAAAATAAACCTAATGAATTCGTCCGAGTCCTTTGAACATCGTACGACAACTTAGGACATCTTATGACTCTGTATGCACATTAGCACCTTGAAAAGCATGTTATATAATATAGGAGCCCTAACAATTCATAACAACACCTTAAAACACCGTACAAAACCTTAAAACTTCATAATAAACCTAATGAAATGTCGAATACCTTTGAACATCATACGACAACTCAAGACATGTTAATACTCTGTATTTGACATTAGCTACATGAAAAGCGCGTTAGAATAATGTAGGACGCACTACAACTCCTATTAACACCTTACAACACCGTGCGAAACTTTAAAACTCCATCATAAACCTAATGAATTCGTCCGAGTCCTTTGAACGTCGTACGACAACTTAACGCATCTTACGACTATGTATGCCATATTAGCACCTAGAAAAGCACGTTAGTATAATGTACGACGCCTTACAACTCCTACCAACACCTTACAACACCGTACGAAACCTTAAAACTCCATAATAAACCTAATGAATTCGTTCGAGTCCTTTGAACATCGTACGACAACTTAGGACATTTATGAATCTGTATGCACATTAGCACCTTGAAAAGCATTTAATATAATGTAGGGCGCCTTACAATTCCTAAGAACACCTTAAAACACCGTACGAAACCTTAAAAATATATAATAAACCTAATGAATTCGTTGAAGTCCTTTGAACATCGTACGACAACTCAAGACATGTTACAACTCAGTATGTGACATTAGCTATATTAAAAGCACGTTAGAATAATGTAGGACGTGTTACAAACACTAAGAATACGTTACATCACCATACGAAACTCTAAAACTCCATAATAAACCTAATGAATTCGTCTGACTCCTTTGTACATCGTATGGCAACTTAAGACATCTTACAACTCTGTATGCCATATTAGCACATTGAAAAGCATGTTAGTATTATGTACGACGCCTTACAATTCCTAACAACACCTTACAACACCGTACGAAACCTTAAAGCTCCATAATAAAGCTAATGAATTCGTCAGAGTCCTTTGAACATCGTACGACAACTTAGGGCATCTTATGACTCTGTATGCACATTAGCACCCTTAAAAGCATGCTGGTATAATGTCAGACGCCTTACATTTCCTAACAGCACTTTAAAACACCGTACAAAACCTTAAAACTTCATAATAAACCTAATGAAATGATCGAAGTCCTTTGAGCATCGTACGACAACTCAAGACATGTTAACACTCAGTATGTGACACTAGCTACATGAAAAGCATGTTAGAATAATGTACGACGCACTACAACTCCAATGAACACCTTACATCACCGTACGAAACTTTAAAACTCCATCATAAACCTAATGAATTCGTCCGAGTCCTTTGAACGTCATACGGCAACTTAACGCATCTTACGACTCTGTATGCCATATTAGCACCTTCAAAAGCACGTTTGTATAATTTACGACACCTTACAACTACTAACAACACCTTACAACACCGTACGAAACCTTAAAACTCCAAAATAAACCTAATGAATTCGTCCGGGTCCTTTGAACATCGTACGATAACTTAGGACATCTCATGACTCTGTATGCACATTAACACCTTGAAAAGCATGTTATATAATGTAGGAGGCCTTACAATTCATAACAACACCTTAAAACACCGTACGAAACCTTAAAACATCATAATAAAGCTAATGAAATGATCGAAGACCTTTGAGCATCATACGACAACTCAAGACTTGTTAACACTCAGTATGTGACACTAGCTACATGAAAAGCACGTTAGAATAATGTAGGACGCACTACAACTCCTATGAACACCTTACATCACCATACGGAACTTTAAAACTCCACCATAAACCTAATGAATTCATCCGAGTCCTTTGAACGTCATACGGCAACTTAACGCATCTTACGACTCTGTATGCCATATTAGCACCTTGAAAAGCACGTTTGTATAATGTACGACGCCTTACAACTACTAACAACACCTTACAACACAGTACGAAACCTTAAAACTCGAAAATAAACCTAATGAATTCGTCCGAGTCCTTTGAACATCGTACGACAACTTAGGACATCTCATGACTCTGTATGCACATTAGCACCTTGAAAAGCATGTTATATAATGTAGGAGGCCTTACAATTCATAACAACACCTTAAAACACCGTACGAAACCTTAAAACTTCATAATAAACCTAATGAAATCGTCGAATACCTTTGAACATCATACGACAACTCAAGACATGTTACAACTCAGTATGTGACATTAGCTATATTAATAGCACGTTAGAATAATGTAGGACGTGTTACAACTCCTAAGAATACGTTACATCACCGTACGAAACTCTAAAACTCTATAATAAACCTAATGAATTCGTCCGACTCCTTTGTACATCGTATGGCAACTTAAGACATCTTATGACTCTGTATGCACATTAGCACCTTGAAAAGCATGTTATATAATGTAGGAGGCCTTACAATTCATAACAACACCTTAAAACACCGTACGTAACCTTAAAACTTTATAATAAACCTAATGAAATCGTCGAATACCTTTGCACATCATACGACAACTCAAGACATGTTAATACTCTGTATTTGACATTAGCTACATGAAAAGCACGTTAGAATAATGTAGGACGCACTACAACTCCTATTAACACCTTACATCACCGTGCGAAACTTTAAAACTCCATCATAAACCTAATGAATTCGTCTGAGTCCTTTGAACGTCATACGGCAACTTAACGCATCTTACGTCTCTGTATGCCATATTAGCACCTTGAAAAGCACGTTAGTATAATGTACGACGCCTTACAACTCCTACCAACACCTTACAACACCGTACGAAACCTTAAAACTCCATAATAAACCTAATGAATTCGTTCGAGTCCTTTGAACATCGTACGAGAACTTAGGACATTTATGAATCTGTATGCACATTAGCACCTTGAAAAGCATTTAGTATAATGTAGGGCGCCTTACAATTCCTAAGAACACCTTAAAACACCGTACGAAACCTTAAAAATATATAATAAACCTAATGAATTCGTTGAAGTCCTTTGAACATCGTACGACAACTCAAGACATGTTACAACTCAGTATGTGACATTAGCTATATTAAAAGCACGTTAGAATAATGTAGGACGTGTTACAAACACTAAGAATACGTTACATCACCGTACGAAACTCTAAAACTCCATAATAAACCTAATGAATTCGTCCGACTCCTTTGTACATCGTATGGCAACTTAAGACATCTTACAACTCTGTATGCCATATTAGCACATTGAAAAGCATGTTAGTATTATGTACGACGCCTTACAATTCCTAACAACACCTTACAACACCGTACGAAACCTTAAAACTCCATAATAAAGCTAATGAATTCGTCAGAGTCCTTTGAACATCGTACGACAACTTAGGGCATCTTATGACTCTGTATGCACATTAGCACCCTGAAAAGCATGCTGGTATAATGTCAGACGCCTTACATTTCCTAACAGCACCTTAAAACACCGTACAAAACCTTAAAACTTCATAATAAACCTAATGAAATGATCGAAGTCCTTTGAGGATCGTACGACAACTCAAGACATGTTAACACTCAGTATGTGACACTAGCTACATGAAAAGCACGTTAGAATAATGTACGACGCACTACAACTCCAATGAACACCTTACATCACCGTACGAAACTTTAAAACTCCATCATAAACCTAATGAATTCGTCCGAGTCCTTTGAACGTCATACGGCAACTTAACGCATCTTACGACTCTGTATGCCATATTAGCACCTTCAAAAGCACATTTGTATAATGTACGACGCCTTACAACTACTAACAACACCTTACAACACCGTACGAAACCTTAAAACTCCAAAATAAACCTAATGAATTCGTCCGAGTCCTTTGAACATCGTACGACAACTTAGGACATCTCATGACTCTGTATGCACATTAGCACCTTGAAAAGCATGTTATATAATGTAGGAGGCCTTATAATTCATAACAACACCTTAAAACACCGTACGAAACCTTAAAACTTCATAATAAACCTAATGAAATCGTCGAATACCTTTGAACATCATACGACAACTCAAGACATGTCAATACTATGTATTTGACATTAGCTACATGAAAAGCACGTTAAAATAATGTAGGACGCACTACAACTCCTATGAACACCTTACATCACCGTACGAAACATTAAAACTCCAACATAAACCTAATGAATTCGTCCGAGTCCTTTGAACGTCATACGGCAACTTAACGCATCTTACGACTCTGTATGCCATATTAGCACCTTGAGAAGCACGTTTGTATAATGTACGACGCCTTACAACTACTAACAACACCTTACAACACCGTACGAAACCTTAAAACTCCAAAATAAACCTAATGAATTCGTCCGAGTCCTTTGAACATCGTACGACAACTTAGGACATCTTATGACTCTGTATGCACATTAGCACCTTGAAAAGCATGTTATATAATATAGGAGCCCTAACAATTCATAACAACACCTTAAAACACCGTACAAAACCTTAAAACTTCATAATAAACCTAATGAAATGTCGAATACCTTTGAACATCATACGACAACTCAAGACATGTTAATACTCTGTATTTGACATTAGCTACATGAAAAGCGCGTTAGAATAATGTAGGACGCACTACAACTCCTATTAACACCTTACAACACCGTGCGAAACTTTAAAACTCCATCATAAACCTAATGAATTCGTCCGAGTCCTTTGAACGTCGTACGACAACTTAACGCATCTTACGACTATGTATGCCATATTAGCACCTAGAAAAGCACGTTAGTATAATGTACGACGCCTTACAACTCCTACCAACACCTTACAACACCGTACGAAACCTTAAAACTCCATAATAAACCTAATGAATTCGTTCGAGTCCTTTGAACATCGTACGACAACTTAGGACATTTATGAATCTGTATGCACATTAGCACCTTGAAAAGCATTTAATATAATGTAGGGCGCCTTACAATTCCTAAGAACACCTTAAAACACCGTACGAAACCTTAAAAATATATAATAAACCTAATGAATTCGTTGAAGTCCTTTGAACATCGTACGACAACTCAAGACATGTTACAACTCAGTATGTGACATTAGCTATATTAAAAGCACGTTAGAATAATGTAGGACGTGTTACAAACACTAAGAATACGTTACATCACCATACGAAACTCTAAAACTCCATAATAAACCTAATGAATTCGTCTGACTCCTTTGTACATCGTATGGCAACTTAAGACATCTTACAACTCTGTATGCCATATTAGCACATTGAAAAGCATGTTAGTATTATGTACGACGCCTTACAATTCCTAACAACACCTTACAACACCGTACGAAACCTTAAAGCTCCATAATAAAGCTAATGAATTCGTCAGAGTCCTTTGAACATCGTACGACAACTTAGGGCATCTTATGACTCTGTATGCACATTAGCACCCTTAAAAGCATGCTGGTATAATGTCAGACGCCTTACATTTCCTAACAGCACTTTAAAACACCGTACAAAACCTTAAAACTTCATAATAAACCTAATGAAATGATCGAAGTCCTTTGAGCATCGTACGACAACTCAAGACATGTTAACACTCAGTATGTGACACTAGCTACATGAAAAGCATGTTAGAATAATGTACGACGCACTACAACTCCAATGAACACCTTACATCACCGTACGAAACTTTAAAACTCCATCATAAACCTAATGAATTCGTCCGAGTCCTTTGAACGTCATACGACAACTTAACGCATCTTACGACTCTGTATGCCATATTAGCACCTTGAAAAGCACATTAGTATAATGTACGACACCTTACAAATACTAACAACACCTTACAATACCGTACGAAACCTTAAAACTCCATAATAAAGCTAATGAATTCGTCAGAGTCCTTTGTACATCGTACGACAACTTAGGACATCTTATGACTCTATATGTACATTAGCAACCTGAAAAGCATGCTAGTATAATGTCAGATGCCTAACATTTCCTAACAACACCTTAAAACACCGTACAAAACCTTAAAACTTCATAATAAACGTAATGAAATGGCCGAAGTCCTTTGAACATTGTACGAAAACTCAAGACATGTTAACACTCTGTATTTGACACTAGCTACATGAAAAGCACATTAGAATAATGTAGGACGCACTACAACTCCTATGAACACCTTACGTCACAGTAAGAAACGTTAAAACTCTATCATAAACCTAATGAATTCGTCTGAGTCCTTTGAACGTCATACGGCAACTTAACGCATCTTACGACTCTGTATGCCATATTAGCACCTTGAAAAGCACGTTAGTATAATGTACGACGCCTTACAACTCCTACCAACACCTTACAACACCGTACGAAACCTTAAAACTCCAAAATAAACCTAATGAATCCGTCCGAGTCCTTTGAACATCGTACGACAACTTAGGACATCTTATGACTCTGTATGCACATAAGCACTTTGAAAACCAAGTTATATAATGTAGGAGGCCTTACAATTGATAACAACACTTTAAAACACCGTACGAAACCTTAAAACTTCATAATAAACTAATGAAATCGTCGAAGTCCTTTGAACCTCGTACGACAACCAAGACATGTTAACACTCTGTATTTGACACTAGCTACATGAAAAGCACGTTAGAATAATGTAGGACGCACTACAACTCCTACGAACACCTTACATCACCGTAAGAAACTTTAAAACTCCATCATAAACATAATGAATTCGTCCGAGTCCTTTGAACGTCATACGGCAACTTAACTCATCTTACGACTCTGTATGCCATATTAGCACCTTGAAAAGCACGTTAGAATAATGTACAACGCCTTACAACTACTAACAACACCATATAACACCGTACGGAACTTTAAAACTCAAAAATAAACCTAATGAATTCGTCCGAGTCCTTTGAACATTGTACGACAACTTAGGACATCTTATGACTATGTATGCACATTAGTACCTTGAAAAGCATGTTATATAATGTAGGAGGCCTTACAATTCATAACAACACCTTAAAAGACCTGTTAACACTCTGTATTTGACATTAGCTATGTGAAAAGCACGTTAGAA
Source organism: Tagetes erecta (assembly GCA_030867185.1). NCBI lineage: Eukaryota > Viridiplantae > Streptophyta > Magnoliopsida > Asterales > Asteraceae > Tagetes > Tagetes erecta. The sequence goes on along the minus strand of CM061493.1, from coordinate 28,264,583 downwards.
TAATGTAGGACGTACTACAACTCCTATTAACACCTTACATCACCATAAGAAACTTTGAAACTCCATCATAAACCTAATGAATTCGTCCGAGTCCTTTGAACGTCATACGGCAACTTAACTCATCTTACGACTATGTATGCCGTATTAGCACCTTGAAAAGCACGTTAGTATAATGTACGACGCCTTACAACTCCTACCAACAACTTTTAACACCGTACGGAACCTTAAAACTCCATAATAAACCTAATGAATCCGTCCAATTCCTTTGAACATCGTACGACAACTTAGGACATAATATGACTCTGTATGCACATTAGAACCCTTGAAAAGCATTTAGTATAATGTAGGGCGCCTTACAATTCCTAACAAACCTTAAAACACCGTACGAAACCTTAAAAATCCATATAAACCTAATGAATTCGTTGAAGTCCTTTGAACATCGTACGACAACTCAAGACATGTTACAACTCAGTATGTGGCATTAGCTACATGAAAAGCACGTTAAAATAATGTAGGACGTGTTACAACTCCTAAGAACACGTTACATGAACGTACGAAACTTTAAAACTTCATAATAAACCTAATGAATTCGTCCGACTACTCTGAACGTCTTATGGAAACTTAAGACATCTTACAACTCTGTATGCCATATTAGCACATTGAAAAGCATGTTAGTATTACGTACGACGCCTTACAACTCCTAACAACACCTTACAACACTGTACGAAACCTTAAAACTCCATAATAAAGCTAGTGAATTAGTCTGAGTCCTTTAAACGTTATACGGCAACTATTGACGTCTTATGACTCTTTATGGACATTAGCACCTTGAAAAGCATAGTATAACGCCGGACGTCTTACAACTCCTAACAACACCTTAAAACACCATACAAAACCTTAAAACTTCACAATAAACCTAACGAAATCATAGAAGTCCTTCGAACATCGTACGACAACTCAAGACATGTTAACACTCTGTATTTGACATTAGCTACCTAAAAAGCACGTTAGAATAATGTAGGACTCACTACAACTTCTATGAACACCTTACATCACCATACGAAACTTTAAAACTCCATCATAAACCTAATGAATTCGTCCGAGTCCTTTGAACGTCACACGATAAATTAACACATCTTACAACTCTATATGTCATATATATTAGCACATTGAAAAGCATGTTAGTATTACGTACGACGCCTTACAACTCCTAACAACACCTTACAACAACGTACGAAACCTTAAAACTCCAAACAACACCTTACAACAACGTACGAAACCTTTGAACGTCATACATCAACTTAGGACGTCTTATGACTCTATATGGACATTAGCACCTTGAAAAGCATTGTAGTATAATTTCGGACGCCTTACAATTCCTAACAACACCTTAAAACACAGTACGAAACCTAAAAACTTCATAATAAACCTAATGAAATCGTAGAAGTCCTTTGAACATTGTACGACAACTCAAGACATGTTAACACTCTGTATTTGACATTAGCTACATGAAAAGCACATTACAATAATACAGGACACACTACAACTCCTATTAACACCTTACATCACCGTACGAAACTTTAAAACTCCATCATAAACCTAATGAATTCGTCCGAGTCCTTTGAACGTCATACGGCAACTTAACGCATCTTACGACTCTGTATGCCATATTAGCACATTGAAAAGCACGTTAGTATAATGTACGACGCCTTACAACTCCTACCAACACTTTACAACACCGTACGAAACCTTTAAACTCCATAATAAACCTAATGAGTTCGTCTGAGTCCTTTGAATATCGTACGACAACTTAGGACATCTTATGACTCTGTATGCACATTAGCACCTTGAAAAGCATTTAGTATAATGTAGGACGCCTTACAATTCCTAACAAACCTTAAAACACCGTACGAAACCTTAAAAATCCATATAAACCTAATGAATTCATTGAAGTCCTTTGAACATCGTACGACAACTCAAGACATGTTACAACTCAGTATGTGGCATTAGCTGCATGAAAAGCACGTTAAAATAATGTAGGACGTGTTACAACTCCTAAGAACACGTTACATCACCGTACGAAACTTTAAAACTCCATAATAAACCGAATGAATTCGTCCGACTCCTTTGAACATTGTATGGCAACTTCAGACATCTTGCATCTCTGTATGCCATATTACCACATTGAAAAGCATGTTAGTATTACGTACGACGCCTTACAACTCCTAACAACACCTTACAACACCGTTAGAAACCTTAAAACTCCATAATAAAGCTAATGAATTCGTCCGAGTCCTTTGAACGTCATACGGAAACTTAGGACATCTTATGACTCTGTATGCACATTAGCACCTTGAAAAGCATTTAGTATAATGTAGGGCGCCTTACAATTCCTAACAACACCTTAAAACACCGTACGAAACCTTAATAATCCATATAAACCTAATGAATTGGTTGAAGTCCTATGAACATCGTACGACAACTCAAGACATGTTACAACTCAGTATGTGACATTAGCTACATGAAAAGCACGTTAGAATAATGTAGAACGTGCTACAACCCCCAAGAACATGATACATCACCGTACGAAACTTTAAAACTACATAATAAACCTAATGAATTCGTCCGACTCCTTTGAACATTGTATGGCAACTTCAGACATCTTACAACTCTATATGCCATATTAGCACATTGAAACGCATGATAGTATTACGTACGACGCCTTACAACTCCTAACAACACCTTACAACACCGTACGAAACCTTAAAACTTTATAATAAACCTAATGAAATGGTCGAAGTCCTTTGAACATCGTACGGCAACTCAAGACATGTTAACACTCTGTATTTGACATCAGCTACATGAAAAGCACGTTAGAATAATGTAGGACGTACTACAACTCTTATTAAAACCTTACATCACCGTACAAAACTTTAAAACTCATTGTAAACATAATGAATTCAGCCGAGTCCTTTGAACGTCATACGGCAACTTAACGCATCTTACGACTCTGTATGCCATATTAGCACATTGAAAAGCACGTTAGTATAATGTAGGGCGCCTTACAATTCCTAACAACACCTTAAAACACCGTACAAAACCTTAAAATCCATATAAACCTAATGAATTCGTTGAAGTCCTTTGAACATCGTAAGATAACTCAAGACATGTTACAACTCAGTATGTGACATTAGCTACATGAAAAGCACGTTAGAATAATGTAGAACGTGTTACAACTCCCAAGAACACATTACATCACCGTACGAAACTTTAAAACTCCATAATAAACCTAATGAATTCGTCCGGGTCCTTTGAACATCGTACGACAACTTAGGACATCTTATGACTCTGTATGCACATTAGCACCCTGAAAAGCATGCTAGTATAATGTCAGACGCCTTACATTTCCTAACAGCGCCTTAAAACACCGTACAAAACCTTAAAAAATCATAATAAACCTAATGAAATGATCGAAGACCTTTGAGCATCATACGACAACTCAAGACATGTTAACACTCAGTATGTGACACTAGCTACATGAAAAGCATGTTAGAATAATGTAGGACGCACTACAACTCCTATGAACACCTTACATCACCGTACGAAACTTTAAAACTCCATCATAAACCTAATGAATTCGTCCGAGACCTTTGAACGTCATACGGCAACTTAACGCATCTTACGACTCTGTATGCCATATTAGCACCTTGAAAAGCACGTTTGTATAATGTACGACGCCTTACAACTCCTACCAACACCTTACAACACCGTACGAAACCTTATAACTCCATAATAAACCTAATGAATTCGTTCGAGTCCGTTGAACATTGTACGACAACTTAGGACATTTATGAATCTGTATGCACATTAGCACCTTGAAAAGCATTTAGTATAATGTAGGGCGCCTTACAATTCCTAAGAACACCTTAAAACACCGTACGAAACCTTAAAAATCTATAATAAACCTAATGAATTCGTTGAAGTCCTTTGAATATCGTACGACAACTCAAGACATGTTACAACTCAGTATGTGACATTAGCTATATTAATAGCACGTTAGAATAATGTAGGACGTGTTACAACTCCTAAGAATACGTTACATCACCGTACGAAACTCTAAAGCTCTATAATAAACCTAATTAATTCGTCCGAGTCCTTTGAACATCGTAAGACAACTTAGGACATCTTATGACTCTGTATGCACATTAGCACCTTGAAAAGCATGTTATATAATGTAGGAGGCCTTACAATTCATAACAACACCTTAAAACACCGTACGTAACCTTAAAACTTTATAATAAACCTAATGAAATCGTCGAATACCTTTGCACATCATACGACAACTCAAGACATGTTAATACTCTGTATTTGACATTAGCTACATGAAAAGCACGTTAGAATAATGTCGGACGCACTACATCTCCTATTAACACCTTACATCACCGTGCGAAACTTTAAAACTCTATCATAAACCTAATGAATTCGTCTGAGTCCTTTGAACGTCATACGGCAACTTAACGCATCTTACGACTCTGTATGCCATATTAGCACCTTGAAAAGCACGTTAGTATAATGTACGACGCCTTACAACTCCTACCAACACCTTACAACACCGTACGAAACCTTAAAACTCCATAATAAACCTAATGAATTCGTCCGAGTCCTTTGAACATCGTACGAGAACTTAGGACATTTATGAATCTGTATGCACATTAGCACCTTGAAAAGCATTTAGTATAATGTAGGGCGCCTTACAATTCCTAAGAACACCTTAAAACACCGTACGAAACCTTAAAAATATATAATAAACCTATAATTAATTCGTTGAAGTTCTTTGAACATCGTACGACAACTCAAGATATGTTACAACTCAGTATGTGACATTAGCTATATTAAAAGCACGTTAGAATAATGTAGGACGTGTTACAAACACTAAGAATACGTTACATCACCGTACGAAACTCTAAAACTCCATAATAAACCTAATGAATTCGTCCGACTCCTTTGTACATCGTATGGCAACTTAAGACATCTTACAACTCTGTATGCCATATTAGCACATTGAAAAGCATGTTAGTATTATGTACGACGCCTTACAATTCCTAACAACACCTTACAACACCGTACGAAACCTTAAAACTCCATAATAAAGCTAATGAATTCGTCAGAGTCCTTTGAACATCGTACGACAACTTAGGGCATCTTATGACTCTGTATGCACATTAGCACCCTGAAAAGCATGCTGGTATAATGTCAGACGCCTTACATTTCCTAACAGCACCTTAAAACACCGTACAAAACCTTAAAACTTCATAATAAACCTAATGAAATGATCGAAGTCCTTTGAGCATCGTACGACAACTCAAGACATGTTAACACTCAGTATGTGACACTAGCTACATGAAAAGCACGTTAGAATAATGTACGACGCACTACAACTCCAATGAACACCTTACATCACCGTACGAAACTTTAAAACTCCATCATAAACCTAATGAATTCGTCCGAGTCCTTTGAACGTCATACGGCAACTTAACGCATCTTACGACTCTGTATGCCATATTAGCACCTTGAAAAGCACATTTGTATAATGTACGACGCCTTACAACTACTAACAACACCTTACAACACCGTACGAAACCTTAAAACTCCAAAAAAAACCTAATGAATTCGTCCGAGTCCTTTGAACATCGTACGAAAACTTAGGACATCTCATGACTCTGTATGCACATTAGCACCTTGAAAAGCATGTTATATAATGTAGGAGGCCTTACAATTCATAACAACACCTTAAAACACCGTACGAAACCTTAAAACTTCATAATAAACCTAATGAAATCGTCGAATACCTTTGAACATCATACGACAACTCAAGACATGTCAATACTCTGTATTTGACATTAGCTACATGAAAAGCACGTTAAAATAATGTAGGACGCACTACAACTCCTATGAACACCTTACATCACCGTACGAAACTTTAAAACTCCAACATAAACCTAATGAATTCGTCCGAGTCCTTTGAACATCGTACGAGAACTTAGGACATTTATGAATCTGTATGCACATTAGCACCTTGAAAAGCATTTAGTATAATGTAGGGCGCCTTACAATTCCTAAGAACACCTTAGAACACCGTACGAAACCTTAAAAATATATAATAAACCTATAATTAATTCGTTGAAGTTCTTTGAACATCGTACGACAACTCAAGATATGTTACAACTCAGTATGTGACATTAGCTATATTAAAAGCACGTTAGAATAATGTAGGACGTGTTACAAACACTAAGAATACGTTACATCACCGTACGAAACTCTAAAACTCCATAATAAACCTAATGAATTCGTCCGACTCCTTTGTACATCGTATGGCAACTTAAGACATCTTACAACTCTGTATGCCATATTAGCACATTGAAAAGCATGTTAGTATTATGTACGACGCCTTACAATTCCTAACAACACCTTACAACACCGTACGAAACCTTAAAACTCCATAATAAAGCTAATGAATTCGTCAGAGTCCTTTGAACATCGTACGACAACTTAGGGCATCTTATGACTCTGTATGCACATTAGCACCCTGAAAAGCATGCTGGTATAATGTCAGACGCCTTACATTTCCTAACAGCACCTTAAAACACCGTACAAAACCTTAAAACTTCATAATAAACCTAATGAAATGATCGAAGTCCTTTGAGCATCGTACGACAACTCAAGACATGTTAACACTCAGTATGTGACACTAGCTACATGAAAAGCACGTTAGAATAATGTACGACGCACTACAACTCCAATGAACACCTTACATCACCGTACGAAACTTTAAAACTCCATCATAAACCTAATGAATTCGTCCGAGTCCTTTGAACGTCATACGGCAACTTAACGCATCTTACGACTCTGTATGCCATATTAGCACCTTGAAAAGCACATTTGTATAATGTACGACGCCTTACAACTACTAACAACACCTTACAACACCGTACGAAACCTTAAAACTCCAAAAAAAACCTAATGAATTCGTCCGAGTCCTTTGAACATCGTACGACAACTTAGGACATCTCATGACTCTGTATGCACATTAGCACCTTGAAAAGCATGTTATATAATGTAGGAGGCCTTACAATTCATAACAACACCTTAAAACACCGTACGAAACCTTAAAACTTCATAATAAACCTAATGAAATCGTCGAATACCTTTGAACATCATACGACAACTCAAGACATGTCAATACTCTGTATTTGACATTAGCTACATGAAAAGCACGTTAAAATAATGTAGGACGCACTACAACTCCTATGAACACCTTACATCACCGTACGAAACTTTAAAACTCCAACATAAACCTAATGAATTCGTCCGAGTCCTTTGAACGTCATACGGCAACTTAACGCATCTTACAACTCTGTATGCCATATTAACACCTTGAAAAGCACGTTTGTATAATGTACGACGCCTTACAACTACTAACAACACCTTACAACACCGTACGAAACCTTAAAACTCCAAAATAAACCTAATGAATTCGTCCGAGTCCTTTGAACATCGTACGACAACTTAGGACATCTTATGACTCTGTATGCACATTAGCACCTTGAAAAGCATGTTATATAATATAGGAGCCCTTACAATTCATAACAACACCTTAAAACACCGTACAAAACCTTACAACTTCATAATAAACCTAATGAAATGTCGAATACCTTTGAACATCATACGACAACTCAAGACATGTTAATACTCTGTATTTGACATTAGCTACATGAAAAGCGCGTTAGAATAATGTAGGACGCACTACAACTCCTATTAACACCTTACAACACCGTGCGAAACTTTAAAACTCCATCATAAACCTAATGAATTCGTCCGAGTCCTTTGAACGTCGTACGACAACTTAACGCATCTTACGACTATGTATGCCATATTAGCACCTAGAAAAGCACGTTAGTATAATGTACGACGCCTTACAACTCCTACCAACACCTTACAACACCGTACGAAACCTTAAAACTCCATAATAAACCTAATGAATTCGTTCGAGTCCTTTGAACATCGTACGACAACTTAGGACATTTATGAATCTGTATGCACATTAGCACCTTGAAAAGCATTTAGTATAATGTAGGGCGCCTTACAATTCCTAAGAACACCTTAAAACACCGTACGAAACCTTAAAAATATATAATAAACCTAATGAATTCGTTGAAGTCCTTTGAACATCGTACGACAACTCAAGACATGTTACAACTCAGTATGTGACATTAGCTATATTAAAAGCACGTTAGAATAATGTAGGACGTGTTACAAACACTAAGAATACGTTACATCACCGTACGAAACTCTAAAACTCCATAATAAACCTAATGAATTCGTCCGACTCCTTTGTACATCGTATGGCAACTTAAGACATCTTACAACTCTGTATGCCATATTAGCACATTGAAAAGCATGTTAGTATTATGTACGATGCCTTACAATTCCTAACAACACCTTACAACACCGTACGAAACCTTAAAACTCCATAATAAAGCTAATGAATTCGTCAGAGTCCTTTGAACATCGTACGACAACTTAGGGCATCTTATGACTCTGTATGCCCATTAGCACCCTGAAAAGCATGCTGGTATAATGTCAGACGCCTTACATTTCCTAACAGCACCTTAAAACACCGTACAAAACCTTAAAACTTCATAATAAACCTAATGAAATGATCGAAGTCTTTTGAGCATCGTACGACAACTCAAGACATGTTAACACTCAGTATGTGACACTAGCTACATGAAAAGCACGTTAGAATAATGTACGACGCACTACAACTCCAATGAACACCTTACATCACCGTACGAAACTTTAAAACTCCATCATAAACCTAATGAATTCGTCCGAGTCCTTTGAACGTCATACGGCAACTTAACGCATCTTACGACTCTGTATGCCATATTAGCACCTTGAAAAGCACATTTGTATAATGTACGACGCCTTACAACTACTAACAACACCTTACAACACCGTACGAAACCTTAAAACTCCAAAATAAACCTAATGAATTCGTCCGAGTCCTTTGAACATCGTACGACAACTTAGGACATCTCATGACTCTGTATGCACATTAGCACCTTGAAAAGCATGTTATATAATGTAGGAGGCCTTACAATTCATAACAACACCTTAAAACACCGTACGAAACCTTAAAACTTCATAATAAACCTAATGAAATCGTCGAATACCTTTGAACATCATACGACAACTCAAGACATGTCAATACTCTGTATTTGACATTAGCTACATGAAAAGCACGTTAAAATAATGTAGGACGCACTACAACTCCTATGAACACCTTACATCACCGTACGAAACTTTAAAACTCCATCATAAACCTAATGAATTCGTCCGAGTCCTTTGAACGTCATACGGCAACTTAACGCATCTTACGACTCTGTATGCCATATTAGCACCTTGAAAAGCACATTTGTATAATGTACGACGCCTTACAACTACTAACAACACCTTACAACACCGTACGAAACCTTAAAACTCCAAAATAAACCTAATGAATTCGTCCGAGTCCTTTGAACATCGTACGACAACTTAGGACATCTCATGACTCTGTATGCACATTAGCACCTTGAAAAGCATGTTATATAATGTAGGAGGCCTTACAATTCATAACAACACCTTAAAACACCGTACGAAACCTTAAAACTTCATAATAAACCTAATGAAATCGTCGAATACCTTTGAACATCATACGACAACTCAAGACATGTCAATACTCTGTATTTGACATTAGCTACATGAAAAGCACGTTAAAATAATGTAGGACGCACTACAACTCCTATGAACACCTTACATCACCGTACGAAACTTTAAAACTCCAACATAAACCTAATGAATTCGTCCGAGTCCTTTGAACGTCATACGGCAACTTAACGCATCTTACGACTCTGTATGCCATATTAGCACCTTGAAAAGCACGTTTGTATAATGTACGACGCCTTACAACTACTAACAACACCTTACAACACCGTACGGAACCTTAAAACTCCAAAATAAACCTAATGAATTCGTCCGAGTCCTTTGAACATCGTACGACAACTTAGGACATCTTATGACTCTGTATGCACATTAGCACCTTGAAAAGCATGTTATATAATATAGGAGCCCTTACAGTTCATAACAACACCTTAAAACACCGTACAAAACCTTAAAACTTCATAATAAACCTAATGAAATGTCGAATACCTTTGAACATCATACGACAACTCAAGACATGTTAATACTCTGTATTTGACATTAGCTACATGAAAAGCGCGTTAGAATAATGTAGGACGCACTACAACTCCTATTAACACCTTACAACACCGTGCGAAACTTTAAAACTCCATCATAAACCTAATGAATTCGTCCGAGTCCTTTGAACGTCGTACGACAACTTAACGCATCTTATGACTATGTATGCCATATTAGCACCTAGAAAAGCACGTTAGTATAATGTACGACGCCTTACAACTCCTACCAACACCTTACAACACCGTACGAAACCTTAAAACTCCATAATAAACCTAATGAATTCGTTCGAGTCCTTTGAACATCGTACGACAACTTAGGACATTTATGAATCTGTATGCACATTAGCACCTTGAAAAGCATTTAGTATAATGTAGGGCCCCTTACAATTCCTAAGAACACCTTAAAACACCGTACGAAACCTTAAAAATATATAATAAACCTAATGAATTCGTTGAAGTCCTTTGAACATCGTACGACAACTCAAGACATGTTACAACTCAGTATGTGACAATAGCTATATTAAAAGCACGTTAGAATAATGTAGGACGTGTTACAAACACTAAGAATACGTTACATCACCGTACGAAACTCTAAAACTCCATAATAAACCTAATGAATTCGTCCGACTCCTTTGTACATCGTATGGCAACTTAAGACATCTTACAACTCTGTATGCCATATTAGCACATTGAAAAGCATGTTAGTATTATGTACGACGCCTTACAATTCCTAACAACACCTTACAACACCGTACGAAACCTTAAAACTCCATAATAAAGCTAATGAATTCGTCAGAGTCCTTTGAACATCGTACGGCAACTTAGGGCATCTTATGACTCTGTATGCACATTAGCACCCTGAAAAGCATGCTGGTATAATGTCAGACGCCTTACATTTCCTAACAGCACCTTAAAACACCGTACAAAACCTTAAAACTTCATAATAAACCTAATGAAATGATCGAAGTCCGTTGAGCATCGTACGACAACTCAAGACATGTTAACACTCAGTATGTGACACTAGCTACATGAAAAGCACGTTAGAATAATGTACGACGCACTACAACTCCAATGAACACCTTACATCACCGTACGAAACTTTAAAACTCCATCATAAACCTAATGAATTCGTCCGAGTCCTTTGAACGTCATACGGCAACTTAACGCATCTTACGACTCTGTATGCCATATTAGCACCTTGAAAAGCACATTTGTATAATGTACGACGCCTTACAACTACTAACAACACCTTACAACACCGTACGAAACCTTAAAACTCCAAAATAAACCTAATGAATTCGTCCGAGTCCTTTGAACATCGTACGACAACTTAGGACATCTTATGACTCTGTATGCACATTAGCACCTTGAAAAGCATGTTATATAATATAGGAGCCCTTACAATTCATAACAACACCTTAAAACACCGTACAAAACCTTAAAACTTCATAATAAACCTAATGAAATGTCGAATACCTTTGAACATCATACGACAACTCAAGACATGTTAATACTCTGTATTTGACATTAGCTACATGAAAAGCGCGTTAGAATAATGTAGGACGCACTACAACTCCTATTAACACCTTACAACACCGTGCGAAACTTTAAAACTCCATCATAAACCTAATGAATTAGTCCGAGTCCTTTGAACGTCGTACGACAACTTAACGCATCTTACGACTATGTATGCCATATTAGCACCTAGAAAAGCACGTTAGTATAATGTACGACGCCTTACAACTCCTACCAACACCGTACAACACCGTACGAAACCTTAAAACTCCATAATAAACCTAATGAATTCGTTCGAGTCCTTTGAACATCGTACGCCAACTTAGGACATTTATGAATCTGTATGCACATTAGCACCTTGAAAAGCATTTAGTATAATGTAGGGCCCCTTACAATTCCTAAGAACACCTTAAAACACCGTACGAAACCTTAAAAATCTATAATAAACCTAATGAATTCGTTGAAGTCCTTTGAACATCGTACGACAACTCAAGACATGTTACAACTCAGTATGTGACATTAGCTATATTAAAAGCATGTTAGAATAATGTAGGACGTGTTACAACTCCTAAGAATACGTTACATCACCGTACGAAACTTTAAAACTCCATATTAAACCTAATGAATTCGTCCGACTCCTTTGAACATCGTATGGCAACTTAAGACATCTTACAACTCTGTACGCCATATTAGCACATTGAAAAGCATGTTAGTATTATGTACGACGCCTTACAATTCATAAAAACACCTTACAACACCGTACGAGTCCTTTGAACATCGTACGACAACTTAGGACATCTTATGACTCTGTATGCACATTACAAACCTGAAAAGCATGCTAGTATAATGTCAGACGCCTTACATTTCCTAACAGTACCTTAAAACACCGTACAAAACCTTAAAACTTCATAATAAACCTAATGAAATGGTCGAAGTCCTTTGAACATCGTACGACAACTCAAGACATGTTAACACTCTGTATGTGACACTAGCTACATGAAAAGCACGTTAGAATAATGTAGGACACACTACAACTCATATGAACACCTTACATCACCGTACGAAACTTTAAAACTCCATCATAAACCTAATGAATTCGTTCCGAGTCCTTTGAACGTCATACGGCAACTTAACGCATCTTACCACTCTGTATGCCATATTAGCACCTTGAAAAGCACATTAGTATAATGTACGACACCTTACAAATACTAACAACACCTTACAATACCGTACGAAACCTTAAAACTCCATAATAAAGCTAATGAATTCGTCAGAGTCCTTTGTACATCGTACGACAACTTAGGACATCTTATGACTCTATATGTACATTAGCAACCTGAAAAGCATGCTAGTATAATGTCAGATGCCTAACATTTCCTAACAACACCTTAAAACATCGTACAAAACCTTAAAACTTCATAATAAACCTAATGAAATGGTCGAAGTCCTTTGAACATTGTACGAAAACTCAAGACATGTTAACACTCTGTATTTGACACTAGCTACATGAAAAGCACATTAGAATAATGTAGGACGCACTACAACTCCTATGAACACCTTACGTCACAGTAAGAAACGTTAAAACTCCATCATAAACCTAATGAATTCGTCTGAGTCCTTTGAACGTCATACGGCAACTTAACGCATCTTACGACTCTGTATGCCATATTAGCACCTTGAAAAGCACGTTAGTATAATGTACGACGCCTTACAACTCCTACCAACACCTTACAACACCGTACGAAACCTTAAAACTCCAAAATAAACCTAATGAATCCGTCCGAGTCCTTTGAACATCGTACGACAACTTAGGACATCTTATGACTCTGTATGCACATAAGCACTTTGAAAACCAAGTTATATAATGTAGGAGGCCTTACAATTGATAACAACACTTTAAAACACCGTACGAAACCTTAAAACTTCATAATAAACTAATGAAATCGTCGAAGTCCTTTGAACCTCGTACGACAACCAAGACATGTTAACACTCTGTATTTGACACTAGCTACATGAAAAGCACGTTAGAATAATGTAGGACGCACTACAACTCCTACGAACACCTTACATCACCGTAAGAAACTTTAAAACTCCATCATAAACCTAATGAATTCGTCCGAGTCCTTTGAACGTCATACGGCAACTTAACTCATCTTACGACTCTGTATGCCATATTAGCTCCTTGAAAAGCACGTTAAAATAATGTACGACGCCTTACAACTACTAACAACACCATATAACACCGTACGGAACTTTAAAACTCAAAAATAAACCTAATGAATTCGTCCGAGTCCTTTGAACATTGTACGACAACTTAGGACATCTTATGACTATGTATGCACATTAGTACCTTGAAAAGCATGTTATATAATGTAGGAGGCCTTACAATTCATAACAACACCTTAAAAGACCTGTTAACACTCTGTATTTGACATTAGCTATATGAAAAGCACGTTAGAATAATGTAGGACGTACTACAACTCCTATTAACACCTTACATCACCATAAGAAACTTTGAAACTCCATCATAAACCTAATGAATTCGTCCGAGTCCTTTGAACGTCATACGGCAACTTAACTCATCTTACGACTATGTATGCCGTATTAGCACCTTGAAAAGCACGTTAGTATAATGTACGACGCCTTACAACTCCTACCAACAACTTTTAACATCGTACGGAACCTTCAAACTCCATAATAAACCTAATGAATCCGTCCAATTCCTTTGAACATCGTACGACAACTTAGGACATAATATGACTCTGTATGCACATTAGAACCTTGAAAAGCATTTAGTATAATGTAGGGCGCCTTACAATTCCTAACAAACCTTAAAACACCGTACGAAACCTTAAAAATCCATATAAACCTAATGAATTCGTTGAAGTCCTTTGAACATCGTACGACAACTCAAGACATGTTACAACTCAGTATGTGGCATTAGCTACATGAAAAGCACGTTAAAATAATGTAGGACGTGTTACAACTCCTAAGAACACGTTACATCAACGTACGAAACTTTAAAACTTCATAATAAACCTAATGAATTCGTCCGACTACTCTGAACGTCTTATGGAAACTTAAGACATCTTACAACTCTGTATGCCATATTAGCACATTGAAAAGCATGTTAGTATTACGTACGACGCCTTACAACTCCTAACAACACCTTACAACACTGTACGAAACCTTAAAACTCCATAATAAAGCTAGTGAATTAGTCTGAGTCCTTTAAACGTTATACGGCAACTTTTGACGTCTTATGACTCTTTATGGACATTAGCACCTTGAAAAGCCTAGTATAACGCCGGACGTCTTACAACTCCTAACAACACCTTAAAACACCATACAAAACCTTAAAACTTCACAATAAACCTAACGAAATCATAGAAGTCCTTCGAACATCGTACGACAACTCAAGACATGTTAACACTCTGTATTTGACATTAGCTACCTAAAAAGCACGTTAGAATAATGTAGGACTCACTACAACTTCTATGAACACCTTACATCACCATACGAAACTTTAAAACTCCATCATAAACCTAATGAATTCGTCCGAGTCCTTTGAACGTCACACGATAAATTAACACATCTTACAACTCTGTATGTCATATATATTAGCACATTGAAAAGCATGTTAGTATTACGTACGACGCCTTACAACTCCTAACAACACCTTACAACAACGTACGAAACCTTAAAACTCCTAACAACACCTTACAACAACGTACGAAACCTTTGAACGTCATACATCAACTTAGGACGTCTTATGACTCTATATGGACATTAGCACCTTGAAAAGCATTGTAGTATAATTTCGGACGCCTTACAATTCCTAACAACACCTTAAAACACAGTACGAAACCTAAAAACTTCATAATAAACCTAATGAAATCGTAGAAGTCCTTTGAACATTGTACGACAACTCAAGACATGTTAACACTCTGTATTTGACATTAGCTACATGAAAAGCACATTACAATAATACAGGACACACTACAACTCCTATTAACACCTTACATCACCGTACGAAACTTTAAAACTCCATCATAAACCTAATGAATTCGTCCGAGTCCTTTGAACGTCATACGGCAACTTAACGCATCTTACGACTCTGTATGCCATATTAGCACATTGAAAAGCACGTTAGTATAATGTACGACGCCTTACAACTCCTACCAACACTTTACAACACCGTACGAAACCTTTAAACTCCATAATAAACCTAATGAGTTCGTCTGAGTCCTTTGAATATCGTACGACAACTTAGGACATCTTATGACTCTGTATGCACATTAGCACCTTGAAAAGCATTTAGTATAATGTAGGGCGCCTTACAATTCCTAACAAACCTTAAAACACCGTACGAAACCTTAAAAATCCATATAAACCTAATGAATTCGTTGAAGTCCTTTGAACATCGTACGACAACTCAAGACATGTTACAACTCAGTATGTGGCATTAGCTACATGAAAAGCACGTTAAAATAATGTAGGACGTGTTACAACTCCTAAGAACACGTTACATCACCGTACGAAACTTTAAAACTCCATAATAAACCGAATGAATTCGTCCGACTCCTTTGAACATTGTATGGCAACTTCAGACATCTTGCATCTCTGTATGCCATATTACCACATTGAAAAGCATGTTAGTATTACGTACGACGCCTTACAACTCCTAACAACACCTTACAACACCGTTAGAAACCTTAAAACTCCATAATAAAGCTAATGAATTCGTCCGAGTCCTTTGAACGTCATACGGAAACTTAGGACATCTTATGACTCTGTATGCACATTAGCACCTTGAAAAGCATTTAGTATAATGTAGGGCGCCTTACAATTCCTAACAACACCTTAAAACACCGTACAAAACCTTAATAATCCATATAAACCTAATGAATTCGTTGAAGTCCTATGAACATCGTACGACAACTCAAGACATGTTACAACTCAGTATGTGACATTAGCTACATGAAAAGCACGTTAGAATAATGTAGAACGTGCTACAACCCCCAAGAACATGATACATCACCGTACGAAACTTTAAAACTACATAATAAACCTAATGAATTCGTCTGACTCCTTTGAACATTGTATGGCAACTTCAGACATCTTACAACTCTATATGCCATATTAGCACATTGAAACGCATGATAGTATTACGTACGACGCCTTACAACTCCTAACAACACCTTACAACACCGTACGAAACCTTAAAACTCCATAATAAAGCTAATGAATTCGTCAGAGTCCTTTGTACATCGTACGACAACTTAGGACATCTTATGACTCTATATGTACATTAGCAACCTGAAAAGCATGCTAGTATAATGTCAGATGCCTAACATTTCCTAACAACACCTTAAAACACCGTACAAAACCTTAAAACTTCATAATAAACCTAATGAAATGGTCGAAGTCCTTTGAACATCGTACGGCAACTCAAGACATGTTAACACTCTGTATTTGACATCAGCTACATGAAAAGCACGTTAGAATAATGTAGGACGTACTACAACTCTTATTAAAACCTTACATCACCGTACAAAACTTTAAAACTCATTGTAAACATAATGAATTCAGCCGAGTCCTTTGAACGTCATACGGCAACTTAACGCATCTTACGACTCTGTATGCCATATTAGCACATTGAAAAGCACGTTAGTATAATGTAGGGCGCCTTACAATTCCTAACAACACCTTAAAACACCGTACAAAACCTTAAAATCCATATAAACCTAATGAATTCGTTGAAGTCCTTTGAACATCGTAAGATAACTCAAGACATGTTACAACTCATTATGTGACATTAGCTACATGAAAAGCACGTTAGAATAATGTAGAACGTGTTACAACTCCCAAGAACACATTACATCACCGTACGAAACTTTAAAACTCCATAATAAACCTAATGAATTCGTCCGACTCCTTTGAACATTGTATGGCAACTTCAGACATCTTGCAACTCTATATGCCATATTACCACATTGAAAAGCATGTTAGTATTACGTACGACGCCTTACAACTCCTAACAACACCTTACAACACCGTACGAAACCTTAAAACTCCATAATAAAGCCAATGAATTCGTCCGAGTCCTTTGAACGTCATACGGCAACTTAGGACATCTTATGACTCTATATGGACATTAGCTTCTTGAAAAGCATGCTAGTATAATGACGGACGCCTTACAATCCCTAACAACACCTTAAAACATAATACAAAACATTAAAACTTCATAATAAACCTAATGAAATCGTAGAAGTCCTTTGAACATCGTACGACAACTCAAGACATGTTAACACTCTGTATTTGACATTAGCTACATGAAAAGCACGTTAGAATAATGTAGGACGTACTACAACTCCTATTAACACCTTACATCACCGTACGAAACTTTAAAACTCGTTATAAACCTAATGAATTCATCCGAGTCCTTTGAACGTCATACGACAACTTAACGCATCTTACGACTCTGTATGCTATATTAGCACATTTAAAAGCACGTTAGTATAATATACGACACCTTACAACTCCTACCAACACCTTACAACACCGTACGAAACCTTTAAACTCCATAATAAACCTAATGAATTCGTCCAAGTCCTTTGAACATCGTACGACTACTCAAGACATGTTACAACTCAGTATGTGACATTAGCTACATGAAAAGCACGTTAGAATAAGGTAGAACGTGTTACAACTCCCAAGAACACGTTACATCAACGTATGAAACTTTAAAACTCCATAATAAACCTAATGAATTCGTCTGACTCCTTTAAACATTGTATGGCAACTTCACACATCTTGCAACTCCGTATGTCATATTACCACATTGAAAAGCATGTTAGTATTACGTACGGCGCCTTACAACTCCTAACAACACCTTACAACACCGTACAAAACCTTAAAACTCCATAAAAAAGCTAATGAATTCGTCCGAGTCCTTTGAACGTCATACGGCAACTTAGGACATCTTATGACTCTATATGGACATTAGCATCTTGAAAAGCATGCTAGTATAATGACGGACGCCTTACAATTCCTAACAACACCTTAAAACATCATACAAAACCTTAAAACTTCATAATAAAGCTATAGAAATCGTAGAAGTCTTTTGAACATCGTACGACAACTCAAGACATGTTAACACTCTGTATTTGACATTAGCTACATAAAAAGCACGTTAGAATAATGTAGGACGTACTACAACTCCTATTAACACCTTACATCACCGTACGAAACTTTAAAACTCATTATAAACCTAATGAATTCGTCTGAGTCCTTTGAACGTCATTCGACAACTTAACGCATCTTACGACTCTGTATGCCATATTAGCACATTAAAAAGCACGTTAGTATAATGTACGACACCTTACAACTCCTACCAACACCTTACAACACCGTATGAAACCTTAAAACTCCATAATAAACCTAATGAATTCGTCCGAGTCCTTTGAACATCGTACTACAACTTAGGACATCTTATGACTCTGTATGCACATTAGTACCTTGAAAAGCATTTAGTATAATGTAGGGCGCCTTTCAATTCCTAACAACATCTTAAAACACCGTACGAAACCTTAATAATCCATATAAACCTAATGAATTCGTTGAAGTCCTATGAACATCGTACGACAACTCAGGACATGTTACAACTCAGTATGTGACATTAGCTACATGAAAAGCACGTTAGAATAATGTAGAACGTGCTACAACCCCCAATAACATGATACATCACCGTACGAAACTTTAAAACTACATAATCAACCTAATGAATTCGTCCGACTCCTTTGAACATTGTATGGCAACTTCAGACATCTTACAACTCTGTATGCCATATTAGCACATTGAAACGCATGATAGTATTACGTACGACGCCTTACAACTCCTAACAACACCTTACAACACCGTACGAAACCTTAAAACTCCATAATAAAGCTAATGAATTCGTCAGAGTCCTTTGTACATCGTACGACAACTTAGGACATCTTATGACTCTATATGTACATTAGCAACCTGAAAAGCATGCTAGTATAATGTCAGATGCCTAACATTTCCTAACAACACCTTAAAACACCGTACAAAACCTTAAAACTTCATAATAAACCTAATGAAATGGTCGAAGTCCTTTGAACATCGTACGGCAACTCAAGACATGTTAACACTCTGTATTTGACATCAGCTACATGAAAAGCACGTTAGAATAATGTAGGACGTACTACAACTCTTATTAAAACCTTACATCACCGTACAAAACATTAAAACTCATTGTAAAGATAATGAATTCGGCCGAGTCCTTTGAACGTCATACGGCAACTTAACGCATCTTACGACTCTGTATGCCATATTAGCACATTGAAAAGCACGTTAGTATAATGTAGGGCGCTTTACAATTCCTAACAACACCTTAAAACACAGTACAAAACCTTAAAATCCATATAAACCTAATGAATTCGTTGAAGTCCTTTGAACATCGTAAGATAACTCAAGACATGTTAAAACTCAGTATGTGACATTAGCTACATGAAAAGCACGTTAGAATAATGTAGAACGTGTTACAACTCCCAAGAACACATTACATCACCGTACGAAACTTTAAAACTCCATAATAAACCTAATGAATTCGTCCGACTCCTTTGAACATTGTATGGCAACTTCAGACATCTTGCAACTCTATATGCCATATTACCACATTGAAAAGCATGTTAGTATTACGTACGACGCCTTACAACTCCTAACAACACCTTACAACACCGTACGAAACCTTAAAACTCCATAATAAAGCCAATGAATTCGTCCGAGTCCTTTCAACGTCATACGGCAACTTAGGACATCTTATGACTCTATATGGACATTAGCTTCTTGAAAAGCATGCTAGTATAATGACGGACGCCTTACAATCCCTAACAACACCTTAAAACATCATACAAAACCTTAAAACTTCATAATAAAGCTATAGAAATCGTAGAAGTCTTTTGAACATCGTACGACAACTCAAGACATGTTAACACTCTGTATTTGACATTAGCTACATAAAAAGCACGTTAGAATAATGTAGGACGTACTACAACTCCTATTAACACCTTACATCACCGTACGAAACTTTAAAACTCATTATAAACCTAATGAATTCGTCTGAGTCCTTTGAACGTCATTCGACAACTTAACGCATCTTACGACTCTGTATGCCATATTAGCACATTAAAAAGCACGTTAGTATAATGTACGACACCTTACAACTCCTACCAACACCTTACAACACCGTATGAAACCTTAAAACTCCATAATAAACCTAATGAATTCGTCCGAGTCCTTTGAACATCGTACTACAACTTAGGACATCTTATGACTCTGTATGCACATTAGTACCATGAAAAGCATTTAGTATAATGTAGGGCGCCTTTCAATTCCTAACAGCATCTCAAAACACCGTACGAAACCTTAATAATCCATATAAACCTAATGAATTCGTTGAAGTCCTATGAACATCGTACGACAACTCAGGACATGTTACAACTCAGTATGTGACATTAGCTACATGAAAAGCACGTTAGAATAATGTAGAACGTGCTACAACCCCCAATAACATGATACATCACCGTACGAAACTTTAAAACTACATAATCAACCTAATGAATTCGTCCGACTCCTTTGAACATTGTATGGCAACTTCAGACATCTTACAACTCTGTATGCCATATTAGCACATTGAAACGCATGATAGTATTACGTACGACGCCTTACAACTCCTAACAACACCTTACAACACCGTACGAAACCTTAAAACTCCATAATAAAGCTAATGAATTCGTCAGAGTCCTTTGTACATCGTACGACAACTTAGGACATCTTATGACTCTATATGTACATTAGCAACCTTAAAAGCATGCTAGTATAATGTCAGATGCCTAACATTTCCTAACAACACCTTAAAACACCGTACAAAACCTTAAAACTTCATAATAAACCTAATGAAATGGTCGAAGTCCTTTGAACATCGTACGGCAACTCAAGACATGTTAACACTCTGTATTTGACATCAGCTACATGAAAAGCACGTTAGAATAATGTAGGACGTACTACAACTCTTATTAAAACCTTACATCACCGTACAAAACATTAAAACTCATTGTAAAGATAATGAATTCGGCCGAGTCCTTTGAACGTCATACGGCAACTTAACGCATCTTACGACTCTGTATGCCATATTAGCACATTGAAAAGCACGTTAGTATAATGTAGGGCGCCTTACAATTCCTAACAACACCTTAAAACACAGTACAAAACCTTAAAATACATATAAACCTAATGAATTCGTTGAAGTCCTTTGAACATCGTAAGATAACTCAAGACATGTTAAAACTCAGTATGTGACATTAGCTACATGAAAAGCACGTTAGAATAATGTAGAACGTGTTACAACTCCCAAGAACACATTACATCACCGTACGAAACTTTAAAACTCCATAATAAAACTAATGAATTCGTCCGACTCCTTTGAACATTGTATGGCAACTTCAGACATCTTGCAACTCTATATGCCATATTACCACATTGAAAAGCATGTTAGTATTACGTACGACGCCTTACAACTCCTAACAACACCTTACAACACCGTACGAAACCTTAAAACTCCATAATAAAGCCAATGAATTCGTCCGAGTCCTTTGAACGTCATACGGCAACTTAGGACATCTTATGACTCTATATGGACATTAGCTTCTTGAAAAGCATGCTAGTATAATGACGGACGCCTTACAATCCCTAACAACACCTTAAAACATAATACAAAACCTTAAAACTACATAATAAACCTAATGAAATCGTAGAAGTCTTTTGAACATCGTACGACAACTCAAGACATGTTAACACTCTATATTTGACATTAGCTACATAAAAAGCACGTTAGAATAATGTAGGACGTACTACAAGTCCTATTAACACCTTACATCACCGTACGAAACTTTAAAACTCATTATAAACCTAATGAATTCGTCTGAGTCCTTTGAACGTCATTCGACAACTTAACGCATCTTACGACTCTGTATGCCATATTAGCACATTAAAAAGCACGTTAGTATAATGTACGACACCTTACAACTCCTACCAACACCTTACAACACCGTATGAAACCTTAAAACTCCATAATAAACCTAATGAATTCGTCCGAGTCCTTTGAACATCGTACTACAACTTAGGACATCTTATGACTCTGTATGCACATTAGTACCTTGAAAAGCATTTAGTATAATGTAGGGCGCCTTTCAATTCCTAACAACATCTTAAAACACCGTACGAAACCTTAATAATCCATATAAACCTAATGAATTCGTTGAAGTCCTATGAACATCGTACGACAACTCAGGACATGTTACAACTCAGTATGTGACATTAGCTACATGAAAAGCACGTTAGAATAATGTAGAACGTGCTACAACCCCCAATAACATGATACATCACCGTTCGAAACTTTAAAACTACATAATCAACCTAATGAATTCGTCCGACTCCTTTGAACATTGTATGGCAACTTCAGACATCTTACAACTCTGTATGCCATATTAGCACATTGAAACGCATGATAGTATTACGTACGACGCCTTACAACTCCTAACAACACCTTACAACACCGTACGAAACCTTAAAACTCCATAATAAAGCTAATGAATTCGTCAGAGTCCTTTGTACATCGTACGACAACTTAGGACATCTTATGACTCTATACATTAGCAACCTGAAAAGCATGCTAGTATAATGTCAGATGCCTAACATTTCCTAACAACACCTTAAAACACCGTACAAAACCTTAAAACTTTATAATAAACCTAATGAAATGGTCGAAGTCCTTTGAACATCGTACGGCAACTCAAGACATGTTAACACTCTGTATTTGACATCAGCTACATGAAAAGCACGTTAGAATAATGTAGGACGTACTACAACTCTTATTAAAACCTTACATCACTGTACAAAACATTAAAACTCATTGTAAAGATAATGAATTCGGCCGAGTCCTTTGAACGTCATACGGCAACTTAACGCATCTTACGACTCTGTATGCCATATTAGCACATTGAAAAGCACGTTAGTATAATGTAGGGCGCCTTACAATTCCTAACAACACCTTAAAACACAGTACAAAACCTTAAAATCCATATAAACCTAATGAATTCGTTGAAGTCCTTTGAACATCGTAAGATAACTCAAGACATGTTAAAACTCAGTATGTGACATTAGCTACATGAAAAGCACGTTAGAATAATGTAGAACGTGTTACAACTCCCAAGAACACATTACATCACCGTACGAAACTTTAAAACTCCATAATAAACCTAATGAATTCGTCCGACTCCTTTGAACATTGTATGGCAACTTCAGACATCTTGCAACTCTATATGCCATATTACCACATTGAAAAGCATGTTAGTATTACGTACGACGCCTTACAACTCCTAACAACACCTTACAACACCGTACGAAACCTTAAAACTCCATAATAAAGCCAATGAATTCGTCCGAGTCCTTTGAACGTCATACGGCAACTTAGGACATCTTATGACTCTATATGGACATTAGCTTCTTGAAAAGCATGCTAGTATAATGACGGACGCCTTACAATCCCTAACAACACCTTAAAACATAATACAAAACCTTAAAACTTCATAATAAACCTAATGAAATCGTAGAAGTCCTTTGAACATCGTACGACAACTCAAGACATGTTAACACTCTGTATTTGACATTAGCTACATGAAAAGCACGTTAGAATAATGTAGGACGTACTACAACTCCTATTAACACCTTACATCACCGTACGAAACTTTAAAACTCGTTATAAACCTAATGAATTCATCCGAGTCCTTTGAACGTCATACGACAACTTAAGGCATCTTACGACTCTGTATGCTATATTAGCACATTTAAAAGCACGTTAGTATAATATACGACACCTTACAACTTCTACCAACACCTTACAACACCGTACGAAACCTTTAAACTCCATAATAAACCTAATGAATTCGTCCGAGTCCTTTGAACATCGTACGACTACTCAAGACATGTTACAACTCAGTATGTGACATTAGCTACATGAAAAGCACGTTAGAATAAGGTAGAACGTGTTACAACTCCCAAGAACACGTTACATCAACGTACGAAACTTTAAAACTCCATAATAAACCTAATGAATTCGTCTGACTCCTTTAAACATTGTATGGCAACTTCACACATCTTGCAACTCTGTATGTCATATTACCACATTGAAAAGCATGTTAGTATTACGTACGGCGCCTTACAACTCCTAACAACACCTTACAACACCGTACAAAACCTTAAAACTCCATAAAAAAGCTAATGAATTCGTCCGAGTCCTTTGAACGTCATACGGCAACTTAGGACATCTTATGACTCTATATGGACATTAGCATCTTGAAAAGCATGCTAGTATAATGACGGACGCCTTACAATTCCTAACAACACCTTAAAACATCATACAAAACCTTAAAACTTCATAATAAAGCTATAGAAATCGTAGAAGTCTTTTGAACATCGTACGACAACTCAAGACATGTTAACACTCTGTATTTGACATTAGCTACATAAAAAGCACGTTAGAATAATGTAGGACGTACTACAACGTACTCCTATTAACACCTTACATCACCGTACGAAACTTTAAAACTCATTATAAACCTAATGAATTCGTCTGAGTCCTTTGAACGTCATTCGACAACTTAACGCATCTTACGACTCTGTATGCCATATTAGCACATTAAAAAGCACGTTAGTATAATGTACGACACCTTACAACTCCTACCAACACCTTACAACACCGTATGAAACCTTAAAACTCCATAATAAACCTAATGAATTCGTCCGAGTCCTTTGAACATCGTACTACAACTTAGGACATCTTATGACTCTGTATGCACATTAGTACCTTGAAAAGCATTTAGTATAATGTAGGGCGCCTTTCAATTCCTAACAACATCTTAAAACACCGTACGAAACCATAATAATCCATATAAACCTAATGAATTCGTTGAAGTCCTATGAACATCGTACGACAACTCAGGACATTTTACAACTCAGTATGTGACATTAGCTACATGAAAAGCACGTTAGAATAATGTAGAACGTGCTACAACCCCCAATAACATGATACATCACCGTACGAAACTTTAAAACTACATAATAAACCTAATGAATTCGTCCGACTCCTTTGAACATTGTATGGCAACTTCAGACATCTTACAACTCTGTATGCCATATTAGCACATTGAAACGCATGATAGTATTACGTACGACGCCTTACAACTCCTAACAACACCTTACAACACCGTACGAAACCTTAAAACTCCATAATAAAGCTAATGAATTCGTCAGAGTCCTTTGTACATCGTACGACAACTTAGGACATCTTATGACTCTATATGTACATTAGCAACCTGAAAAGCATGCTAGTATAATGTCAGATGCCTAACATTTCCTAACAACACCTTAAAACACCGTACAAAACCTTAAAACTTCATAATAAACCTAATGAAATGGTCGAAGTCCTTTGAACATCGTACGGCAACTCAAGACATGTTAACACTCTGTATTTGACATTAGCTACATGAAAAGCACGTTAGAATAATGTAGGACGTACTACAACTCTTATTAAAACCTTACATCACCGTACAAAACTTTAAAACTCATTGTAAAGATAATGAATTCGGCCGAGTCCTTTGAACGTCATACGGCAACTTAACGCATCTTACGACTCTGTATGCCATATTAGCACATTGAAAAGCACGTTAGTATAATGTAGGGCGCCTTACAATTCCTAACAACACCTTAAAACACAGTACAAAACCTTAAAATCCATATAAACCTAATGAATTCGTTGAAGTCCTTTGAACATCGTAAGATAACTCAAGACATGTTAAAACTCAGTATGTGACATTAGCTACATGAAAAGCACGTTAGAATAATGTAGAACGTGTTACAACTCCCAAGAACACATTACATCACCGTACGAAACTTTAAAACTCCATAATAAACCTAATGAATTCGTCCGACTCCTTTGAACATTGTACGACAACTCAAGACATGTTAACACTCAGTATGTGACACTAGCTACATGAAAAGCACGTTAGAATAATGTACGACGCACTACAACTCCAATGAACACCTTACATCACCGTACGAAACTTTAAAACTCCATCATAAACCTAATGAATTCGTCCGAGTCCTTTGAACGTCATACGGCAACTTAACGCATCTTACGACTCTGTATGCCATATTAGCACCTTGAAAAGCACATTTGTATAATGTACGACGCCTTACAACTACTAACAACACCTTACAACACCGTACGAAACCTTAAAACTCCAAAATAAACCTAATGAATTCGTCCGAGTCCTTTGAACATCGTACGACAACTTAGGACATCTCATGACTCTGTATGCACATTAGCACCTTGAAAAGCATGTTATATAATGTAGGAGGCCTTACAATTCATAACAACACCTTAAAACACCGTACGAAACCTTAAAACTTCATAATAAACCTAATGAAATCGTAGAATACCTTTGAACATCATACGACAACTCAAGACATGTCAATACTCTGTATTTGACATTAGCTACATGAAAAGCACGTTAAAATAATGTAGGACGCACTACAACTCCTATGAACACCTTACATCACCGTACGAAACTTTAAAACTCCAACATAAACCTAATGAATTCGTCCGAGTCCTTTGAACGTCATACGGCAACTAAAGCATCTTACGACTCTGTATGCCATATTAGCATCTTGAAAAGCACGTTTGTATAATGTACGACGCCTTACAACTACTAACAACACCTTACAACACCGTACGAAACCTTAAAACTCCAAAATAAACCTAATGAATTCGTCCGAGTCCTTTGAACATCGTACGACAACTTAGGACATCTTATGACTCTGTATGCACATTAGCACCTTGAAAAGCATGTTATATAATATAGGAGCCCTTACAATTCATAACAACACCTTAAAACACCGTACAAAACCTTAAAACTTCATAATAAACCTAATGAAATGTCGAATACCTTTGAACATCATACGACAACTCAAGACATGTTAATACTCTGTATTTGACATTAGCTACATGAAAAGCGCGTTAGAATAATGTAGGACGCACTACAACTCCTATTAACACCTTACAACACCGTGCGAAACTTTAAAACTCCATCATAAACCTAATGAATTCGTCCGAGTCCTTTGAACGTCGTACGACAACTTAACGCATCTTACGACTATGTATGCCATATTAGCACCTAGAAAAGCACGTTAGTATAATGTACGACGCCTTACAATTCCTACCAACACCTTACAACACCGTACGAAACCATAAAACTCCATAATAAACCTAATGAATTCGTTCGAGTCCTTTGAACATCGTACGACAACTTAGGACATTTATGAATCTGTATGCACATTAGCACCTTGAGAAGCATTTAGTATAATGTAGGGCGCCTTACAATTCCTAAGAACACCTTAAAACACCGTACGAAACCTTAAAAATATATAATAAACCTAATGAATTCGTTGAAGTCCTTTGAACATCGTACGACAACTCAAGACATGTTACAACTCAGTATGTGACATTAGCTATATTAAAAGCACGTTAGAATAATGTAGGACGTGTTACAAACACTAAGAATACGTTACATCACCGTACGAAACTCTAAAACTCCATAATAAACCTAATGAATTCGTCCGACTCCTTTGTACATCGTATGGCAACTTAAGACATCTTACAACTCTGTATGCCATATTAGCACATTGAAAAGCATGTTAGTATTATGTACGACGCCTTACAATTCCTAACAACACCTTACAACACCGTACGAAACCTTAAAACTCCATAATAAAGCTAATGAATTCGTCAGAGTCCTTTGAACATCGTACGACAACTTAGGGCATCTTATGACTCTGTATGCACATTAGCACCCTGAAAAGCATGCTGGTATAATGTCAGACGCCTTACATTTCCTAACAGCACCTTAAAACACCGTACAAAACCTTAAAACTTCATAATAAACCTAATGAAATGATCGAAGTCCTTTGAGCATCGTACGACAACTCAAGACATGTTAACACTCAGTATGTGACACTAGCTACATGAAAAGCACGTTAGAATAATGTACGACGCACTACAACTCCAATGAACACCTTATATCACCGTACGAAACTTTAAAACTCCATCATAAACCTAATGAATTCGTCCGAGTCCTTTGAACGTCATACGGCAACTTAACGCATCTTACGACTCTGTATGCCATATTAGCACCTTGAAAAGCACATTTGTATAATGTACGACGCCTTACAACTACTAACAACACCTTACAACGCCGTACGAAACCTTAAAACTCCAAAATAAACCTAATGAATTCGTCCGAGTCCTTTGAACATCGTACGACAACTTAGGACATCTCATGACTCTGTATGCACATTAGCACCTTGAAAAGCATGTTATATAATGTAGGAGGCCTTACAATTCATAACAACACCTTAAAACACCGTACGAAACCTTAAAACTTCATAATAAACCTAATGAAATCGTCGAATACCTTTGAACTTCATACGACAACTCAAGACATGTCAATACTCTGTATTTGACATTAGCTACATGAAAAGCACGTTAAAATAATGTAGGACGCACTACAACTCTTATGAACACCTTACATCACCGTACGAAACTTTAAAACTCCAACATAAACCTAATGAATTCGTCCGAGTCCTTGGAACGTCATACGGCAACTTAACGCATCTTACGACTCTGTATGCCATATTAGCACCTAGAAAAGCACGTTTGTATAATGTACGACGCCTTACAACTACTAACAACACCTTACAACACCGTACGAAACCTTAAAACTCCAAAATAAACCTAATGAATTCGTCCGAGTCCTTTGAACATCGTACGACAACTTAGGACATCTTATGACTCTGTATGCACATTAGCACCTTGAAAAGCATGTTATATAATATAGGAGCCCTTACAATAACAACACCTTAAAACACAGTACAAAACCTTAAAACTTCATAATAAACCTAATGAAATGTCGAATACCTTTGAACATCATACGACAACTCAAGACATGTTAATACTCTGTATTTGACATTAGCTACATGAAAAGCGCGTTAGAATAATGTAGGACGCACTACAACTCCTATTAACACCTTACAACACCGTGCGAAACTTTAAAACTCCATCATAAACCTAATGAATTCGTCCGAGTCCTTTGAACGTCGTACGACAACTTAACGCATCTTACGACTATGTATGCCATATTAGCACCTAGAAAAGCACGTTAGTATAATGTACGACGCCTTACAACTCCTACCAACACCTTACAACACCGTACGAAACCTTAAAACTCCATAATAAACCTAATGAATTCGTTCGAGTCCTTTGAACATCGTACGACAACTTAGGACATTTATGAATCTGTATGCACATTAGCACCCTGAAAAGCATTTAGTATAATGTAGGGCGCCTTACAATTCCTAAGAACACCTTAAAACACCGTACGAAACCTTAAAAATCTATAATAAACCTAATGAATTCGTTGAAGTCCTTTGAACATCGTACGACAACTCAAGACATGTTACAACTCAGTATGTGACATTAGCTATATTAAAAGCATGTTAGAATAATGTAGGACGTGTTACAACTCCTAAGAATACGTTACATCACCGTACGAAACTTTAAAACTCCATATTAAACCTAATGAATTCGTCCGACTCCTTTGAACATCGTATGGCAACTTAAGACATCTTACAACTCTGTACGCCATATTAGCACATTGAAAAGCATGTTAGTATTATGTACGACGCCTTACAATTCATAACAACACCTTACAACACCGTACGAAACCTTAAAACTCCATAATAAAGCTAATGAATTCTTCAGAGTCCTTTGAACATCGTACGACAACTTAGGACATCTTATGACTCTGTATGCACATTACCACCCTGAAAAGCATGCTAGTATAATGTCAGACACCTTACATTTCCTAACAGTACCTTAAAACACCGTACAAAACCTTAAAACTTCATAATAAACCTAATGAAATGGTCGAAGTCCTTTGAACATCGTACGCCAACTCAAGACATGTTAACACTCTGTATGTGACACTAGCTACATGAAAAGCACGTTAGAATAATGTAGGACGTACTACAACTCCTATTAACACCTTACATCACCGTACGAAACTTTAAAACTCGTTATAAACCTAATGAATTCATCCGAGTCCTTTGAACGTCATACGACAACTTAACGCATCTTACGACTCTGTATGCTATATTAGCACATTTAAAAGCACGTTAGTATAATATACGACACCTTACAACTCCTACCAACACCTTACAACACCGTACGAAACCTTTAAACTCCATAATAAACCTAATGAATTCGTCCGAGTCCTTTGAACATCGTACGACTACTCAAGACATGTTACAACTCAGTATGTGACATTAGCTACATGAAAAGCACGTTAGAATAAGGTAGAACGTGTTACAACTCCCAAGAACACGTTACATCAACGTACGAAACTTTAAAACTCCATAATAAACCTAATGAATTCGTCTGACTCCTTTAAACATTGTATGGCAACTTCACACATCTTGCAACTCTGTATGTCATATTACCACATTGAAAAGCATGTTAGTATTACGTACGGCGCCTTACAACTCCTAACAACACCTTACAACACCGTACAAAACCTTAAAACTCCATAAAAAAGCTAATGAATTCGTCCGAGTCCTTTGAACGTCATACGGCAACTTAGGACATCTTATGACTCTATATGGACATTAGCATCTTGAAAAGCATGCTAGTATAATGACGGACGCCTTACAATTCCTAACAACACCTTAAAACATCATACAAAACCTTAAAACTTCATAATAAAGCTATAGAAATCGTAGAAGTATTTTGAACATCGTACGACAACTCAAGACATGTTAACACTCTGTATTTGACATTAGCTACATAAAAAGCACGTTAGAATAATGTAGGACGTACTACAACTCCTATTAACACCTTACATCACCGTACGAAACTTTAAAACTCATTATAAACCTAATGAATTCGTCTGAGTCCTTTGAACGTCATTCGACAACTTAACGCATCTTACGACTCTGTATGCCATATTAGCACATTAAAAAGCACGTTAGTATAATGTACGACACCTTCCAACTCCTACCAACACCTTACAACACCGTATGAAACCTTAAAACTCCATAATAAACCTAATGAATTCGTCCGAGTCCTTTGAACATCGTACTACAACTTAGGACATCTTATGACTCTGTATGCACATTAGTACTTGAAAAGCATTTAGTATAATGTAGGGCGCCTTTCAATTCCTAACAACATCTTAAAACACCGTACGAAACCTTAATAATCCATATAAACCTAATGAATTCGTTGAAGTCCTATGAACATCGTACGACAACTCAGGACATGTTACAACTCAGTATGTGACATTAGCTACATGAAAAGCACGTTAGAATAATGTAGAACGTGCTACAACCCCCAATAACATGATACATCACCGTACGAAACTTTAAAACTACATAATAAACCTAATGAATTCGTCCGACTCCTTTGAACATTGTATGGCAACTTCAGACATCTTACAACTCTGTATGCCATATTAGCACATTGAAACGCATGATAGTATTACGTACGACGCCTTACAACTCCTAACAACACCTTACAACACCGTACGAAACCTTAAAACTCCATAATAAAGCTAATGAATTCGTCAGAGTCCTTTGTACATCGTACGACAACTTAGGACATCTTATGACTCTATATGTACATTAGCAACCTGAAAAGCATGCTAGTATAATGTCAGATGCCTAACATTTCCTAACAACACCTTAAAACACCGTACAAAACCTTAAAACTTCATAATAAACCTAATGAAATGGTCGAAGTCCTTTGAACATCGTACGGCAACTCAAGACATGTTAACACTCTGTATTTGACATCAGC
This sequence comes from Tagetes erecta, assembly GCA_030867185.1. Classification (NCBI taxonomy): domain Eukaryota; kingdom Viridiplantae; phylum Streptophyta; class Magnoliopsida; order Asterales; family Asteraceae; genus Tagetes; species Tagetes erecta. Next base: position 28,231,718 of record CM061493.1, on the reverse strand, counting down.
TACATGAAAAGCACGTTAGAATAATGTAGGACGTACTACAACTCTTATTAAAACCTTACATCACCGTACAAAACTTTAAAACTCATTGTAAAGATAATGAATTCGGCCGAGTCCTTTGAACGTCATACGGCAACTTAACGCATCTTACGACTCTGTATGCCATATTAGCACATTGAAAAGCACGTTAGTATAATGTAGGGCGCCTTACAATTCCTAACAACACCTTAAAACACAGTACAAAACCTTAAAATCCATATAAACCTAATGAATTCGTTGAAGTCCTTTGAACATCGTAAGATAACTCAAAACATGTTAAAACTCAGTTGTGACATTAGTTACATGAAAAGCACGTTAGAATAATGTAGAACGTGTTACAACTCCCAAGAACACATTACATCACCGTACGAAACTTTAAAACTCCATAATAAACCTAATGAATTCGTCCGACTCCTTTGAACATTGTATGGCAACTTCAGACATCTTGCAACTCTGTATGCCACATTACCACATTGAAAAGCATGTTAGTATTACGTACGACGCCTTACAACTCCTAACAACACCTTACAACACCGTACGAAACCTTAAAACTCCATAATAATGCCAATGAATTCGTCCGAGTCCTTTGAACGTCATACGGCAACTTAGGACATCTTATGACTCTATATGGACATTAGCTTCTTGAAAAGCATGCTAGTATAATGACGGACGCCTTACAATTCCTAACAACACCTTAAAACATAATACAAAACCTTAAAACTTCATAATAAACCTAATGAAATCGTAGAAGTCCTTTGAACATCGTACGACAACTCAAGACATGTTAACACTCTGTATTTGACATTAGCTACATGAAAAGCACGTTAGAATAATGTAGGACGTACTACAACTCCTATTAACACCTTACATCACCGTACGAAACTTTAAAACTCGTTATAAACCTAATGAATTCATCCGAGTCCTTTGAACGTCATACGACAACTTAAGGCATCTTACGACTCTGTATGCTATATTAGCACATTTAAAAGCACATTAGTATAATATACGACACCTTACAACTCCTACCAACACCTTACAACACCGTACGAAACCTTTAAACTCCATAATAAACCTAATGAATTCGTCCGAGTCCTTTGAACATCGTACGACTACTCAAGACATGTTACAACTCAGTATGTGACATTAGCTACATGAAAAGCACGTTAGAATAAGGTAGAACGTGTTACAACTCCCAAGAACACGTTACATCAATGTACGAAACTTTAAAACTCCATAATAAACCTAATGAATTCGTCTGACTCCTTTGAACATTGTATGGCAACTTCACACATCTTGCAACTCTGTATGTCATATTACCACATTGAAAAGCATGTTAGTATTACGTACGGCGCCTTACAACTCCTAACAACACCTTACAACACCGTACAAAACCTTAAAACTCCATAATAAAGCTAATGAATTCGTCCGAGTCCTTTGAACGTCATACGGCAACTTAGGACATCTTATGACTCTATATGGACATTAGCATCTTGAAAAGCATGCTAGTATAATGACGGACGCCTTACAATTCCTAACAACACCTTAAAACATCATACAAAACCTTAAAACTTCATAATAAAGCTATAGAAATCGTAGAAGTCTTTTGAACATCGTACGACAACTCAAGACATGTTAACACTCTGTATTTGACATTAGCTACATGAAAAGCACGTTAGAATAATGTAGGACGTACTACAACTCCTATTAACACCTTACATCACCGTACGAAACTTTAAAACTCATTATAAACCTAATGAATTCGTCCGAGTCCTTTGAACGTCATTCGACAACTTAACGCATCTTACGACTCTGTATGCCATATTAGCACATTAAAAAGCACGTTAGTATAATGTACGACACCTTACAACTCCTACCAACACCTTACAACACCGTATGAAACCTTTAAACTCCATAATAAACCTAATGAATTCGTCCGAGTCCTTTGAACATCGTACTACAACTTAGGACATCTTATGACTCTGTATGCACATTAGTACCTTGAAAAGCATTTAGTATAATGTAGGGCGCCTTTCAATTCCTAACAACATCTTAAAACACCGTACGAAACCTTAAAAATCCATATAAAACTAATGAGTTCGTTGAACTCCTTTGAACATCGTACGATAACTCAAGACATGTTACATCTCAGTATGTGACATTAGCTACATGAAAAGCACGTTAGAATAATGTAGAACGTGCTACAACTCCCAAAATCACTATACATCACCGTACGAAACTTTAAAACTCCATAATAAACCTAATGAATTCGTCCGACTCCTTTGAATATTGTATGGCAACTTCAGACATCTTACAACTTTGTATGCCATATTAGCACATTGAAAAGCATGTTAGTATTACGTACGACGCCTTACAACTCCTAACAACACCTTACAACACCATACGACACCTTAAAACTCCATAATAAAGCTAATGAATTCGTCCGAGTCCTTTGAACGTCATACGGCAACTTAGAACATCTTATGACTCTATACGGATATTAGCATCTTGAAAAGCATGCTAGTATAATGCGGGACGCCTTACAATTCCTAACAACACCTTAAAACACAATACAAAACCTTAAAACTTCATAATAAACCAAATGAAATCGTCGATGTCCTTTGAACATTGTACGGCAACTCAAGACATGTTAACACTCTGTATTTGACATTAGCTATATGAAAAGCACGTTAGAATAATGTAGGACGTACTACAACTCCTATTAACACCTTACATCACCGTACGAAACTTTAAAACTCATTAAAAAACCTAATGAATTCGTCCGAGTCCTTTGAACGTCATACGGCAACTTAGGACATCTTATGACTCTATATGGACATTAGCATCTTGAAAAGCATGCTAGTATAATGACAGACGCCTTACAATTCTTAACAACACCTTAAAACATCATACAAAACCTTAAAACTTCATAATAAAGCTAAAGAAATCGTAGAAGTCTTTTGAACATCGAACGACAACTCAAGACATATTAACACTCTGTATTTTACATTAGCTACATGAAAAGCACGTTAGAATAATGTAGGACGTACTACAACTCCTATTAACACCTTACATCACCGTACGAAACTTTAAAACTCATTATAAACCTAATGAATTCGGCCGAGTCCTTTGAACGTCATACGGCAACTTAACGTATCTTACGACTCTGTATGCCATATTAGCACATTGAAAAGCACGTTAGTATAATGTAGGGCGCCTTACAATTCCTAACAACACCTTAAAACACAGTACAAAACCTTAAAATCCATATAAACCTAATGAATTCGTTGAAGTCCTTTGAACATCGTAAGATAACTCAAAACATGTTAAAACTCAGTTGTGACATTAGTTACATGAAAAGCACGTTAGAATAATGTAGAACGTGTTACAACTCCCAAGAACACATTACATCACCGTACGAAACTTTAAAACTCCATAATAAACCTAATGAATTCGTCCGACTCCTTTGAACATTGTATGGCAACTTCAGACATCTTGCAACTCTGTATGCCACATTACCACATTGAAAAGCATGTTAGTATTACGTACGACGCCTTACAACTCCTAACAACACCTTACAACACCGTACGAAACCTTAAAACTCCATAATAATGCCAATGAATTCGTCCGAGTCCTTTGAACGTCATACGGCAACTTAGGACATCTTATGACTCTATATGGACATTAGCTTCTTGAAAAGCATGCTAGTATAATGACGGACGCCTTACAATTCCTAACAACACCTTAAAACATAATACAAAACCTTAAAACTTCATAATAAACCTAATGAAATCGTAGAAGTCCTTTGAACATCGTACGACAACTCAAGACATGTTAACACTCTGTATTTGACATTAGCTACATGAAAAGCACGTTAGAATAATGTAGGACGTACTACAACTCCTATTAACACCTTACATCACCGTACGAAACTTTAAAACTCGTTATAAACCTAATGAATTCATCCGAGTCCTTTGAACGTCATACGACAACTTAAGGCATCTTACGACTCTGTATGCTATATTAGCACATTTAAAAGCACATTAGTATAATATACGACACCTTACAACTCCTACCAACACCTTACAACACCGTACGAAACCTTTAAACTCCATAATAAACCTAATGAATTCGTCCGAGTCCTTTGAACATCGTACGACTACTCAAGACATGTTACAACTCTGTATGTGACATTAGCTACATGAAAAGCACGTTAGAATAAGGTAGAACGTGTTACAACTCCCAAGAACACGTTACATCAATGTACGAAACTTTAAAACTCCATAATAAACCTAATGAATTCGTCTGACTCCTTTGAACATTGTATGGCAACTTCACACATCTTGCAACTCTGTATGTCATATTACCACATTGAAAAGCATGTTAGTATTACGTACGGCGCCTTACAACTCCTAACAACACCTTACAACACCGTACAAAACCTTAAAACTCCATAATAAAGCTAATGAATTCGTCCGAGTCCTTTGAACGTCATACGGCAACTTAGGACATCTTATGACTCTATATGGACATTAGCATCTTGAAAAGCATGCTAGTATAATGACGGACGCCTTACAATTCCTAACAACACCTTAAAACATCATACAAAACCTTAAAACTTCATAATAAAGCTATAGAAATCGTAGAAGTCTTTTGAACATCGTACGACAACTCAAGACATGTTAACACTCTGTATTTGACATTAGCTACATGAAAAGCACGTTAGAATAATGTAGGACGTACTACAACTCCTATTAACACCTTACATCACCGTACGAAACTTTAAAACTCATTATAAACCTAATGAATTCGTCAGAGTCCTTTGAACGTCATTCGACAACTTAACGCATCTTACGACTCTGTATGCCATATTAGCACATTAAAAAGCACGTTAGTATAATGTACGACACCTTACAACTCACCTTACAACACCGTATGAAACCTTTAAACTCCATAATAAACCTAATGAATTCGTCCGAGTCCTTTGAACATCGTACTACAACTTAGGACATCTTATGACTCTGTATGCACATTAGTACCTTGAAAAGCATTTAGTATAATGTAGGGCGCCTTTCAATTCCTAACAACATCTTAAAACACCGTACGAAACCTTAAAAATCCATATAAAACTAATGAGTTCGTTGAACTCCTTTGAACATCGTACGATAACTCAAGACATGTTACATCTCAGTATGTGACATTAGCTACATGAAAAGCACGTTAGAATAATGTAGAACGTGCTACAACTCCCAAAATCACTATACATCACCGTACGAAACTTTAAAACTCCATAATAAACCTAATGAATTCGTCCGACTCCTTTGAATATTGTATGGCAACTTCAGACATCTTACAACTTTGTATGCCATATTAGCACATTGAAAAGCATGTTAGTATTACGTACGACGCCTTACAACTCCTAACAACACCTTACAAAAGCATACGACACCTTAAAACTCCATAATAAAGCTAATGAATTCGTCCGAGTCCTTTGAACGTCATACGGCAACTTAGAACATCTTATGACTCTATACGGATATTAGCATCTTGAAAAGCATGCTAGTATAATGCGGGACGCCTTACAATTCCTAACAACACCTTAAAACACAATACAAAACCTTAAAACTTCATAATAAACCAAATGAAATCGTCGATGTCCTTTGAACATTGTACGACAACTCAAGACATGTTAACACTCTGTATTTGACATTAGCTATATGAAAAGCACGTTAGAATAATGTAGGACGTACTACAACTCCTATTAACACCTTACATCACCGTACGAAACTTTAAAACTCATTAAAAAACCTAATGAATTCGTCCGAGTCCTTTGAACGTCATACGGCAACTTAGGACATCTTATGACTCTATATGGACATTAGCATCTTGAAAAGCATGCTAGTATAATGACAGACGCCTTACAATTCCTAACAACACCTTAAAACATCATACAAAACCTTAAAACTTCATAATAAAGCTAAAGAAATCGTAGAAGTCTTTTGAACATCGAACGACAACTCAAGACATATTAACACTCTGTATTTTACATTAGCTACATGAAAAGCACGTTAGAATAATGTAGGACGTACTACAACTCCTATTAACACCTTACATCACCGTACGAAACTTTAAAACTCATTATAAACCTAATGAATTCGTCCGAGTCCTTTGAACGTCATTCGACAACTTAACGCATCTTACGACTCTGTATGCCATATTAGCACATTTAAAAGCACGTTAGTATAATGTACGACACCTTACAACTCCTACCAACACCTTACAACACCGTACGAAACCTTAAAACTCCAAAATAAACCTAATGAATTCGTCCGAGTCCTTTGAACATCGTACGACAACTTAGGACATCTTATGACTCTGTATGCACATTAGCACCTTGAAAAGCATGTTATATAATATAGGAGCCCTTACAATTCATAACAACACCTTAAAACACCGTACAAAACCTTAAAACTTCATAATAAACCTAATGAAATGTCGAATACCTTTGAACATCATACGACAACTCAAGACATGTTAATACTCTGTATTTGACATTAGCGACATGAAAAGCGCGTTAGAATAATGTAGGACGCACTACAACTCCTATTAACACCTTACAACACCGTGCGAAACTTTAAAACTCCATCATAAACCTAATGAATTCGTCCGAGTCCTTTGAACGTCGTACGACAACTTAACGCATCTTACGACTATGTATGCCATATTAGCACCTAGAAAAGCACGTTAGTATAATGTACGACGCCTTACAATTCCTACCAACACCTTACAACACCGTACGAAACCTTAAAACTCCATAATAAACCTAATGAATTCGTTCGAGTCCTTTGAACATCGTACGACAACTTAGGACATTTATGAATCTGTATGCACATTAGCACCTTGAAAAGCATTTAGTATAATGTAGGGCGCCTTACAATTCCTAAGAACACCTTAAAACACCGTACGAAACCTTAAAAATATATAATAAACCTAATGAATTCGTTGAAGTCCTTTGAACATCGTACGACAACTCAAGACATGTTACAACTCAGTATGTGACATTAGCTATATTAAAAGCACGTTAGAATAATGTAAGACGTGTTACAAACACTAAGAATACGTTACATCACCGTACGAAACTCTAAAACTCCATAATAAACCTAATGAATTCGTCCGACTCATTTGTACATCGTATGGCAACTTAAGACATCTTACAACTCTGTATGCCATATTAGCACATTGAAAAGCATGTTAGTATTATGTACGACGCCTTACAATTCCTAACAACACCTTACAACACCGTACGAAACCATAAAACTCCATAATAAAGCTAATGAATTCGTCAGAGTCCTTTGAACATCGTACGACAACTTAGGGCATCTTATGACTCTGTATGCACATTAGCACCCTGAAAAGCATGCTGGTATAATGTCAGACGCCTTACATTTCCTAACAGCACCTTAAAACACCGTACAAAACCTTAAAACTTCATAATAAACCTAATGAAATGATCGAAGTCCTTTGAGCATCGTACGACAACTCAAGACATGTTAACACTCAGTATGTGACACTAGCTACATGAAAAGCACGTTAGAATAATGTACGACGCACTACAACTCCAATGAACACCTTATATCACCGTACGAAACTTTAAAACTCCATCATAAACCTAATGAATTCGTCCGAGTCCTTTAAACGTCATACGGCAACTTAACGCATCTTACGACTCTGTATGCCATATTAGCACCTTGAAAAGCACATTTGTATAATGTACGACGCCTTACAACTACTAACAACACCTTACAACGCCGTACGAAACCTTAAAACTCCAAAATAAACCTAATGAATTCGTCCGAGTCCTTTGAACATCGTACGACAACTTAGGACATCTCATGACTCTGTATGCACATTAGCACCTTGAAAAGCATGTTATATAATGTAGGAGGCCTTACAATTCAAAACAACACCTTAAAACACCGTACGAAACCTTAAAACTTCATAATAAACCTAATGAAATCGTCGAATACCTTTGAACTTCATACGACAACTCAAGACATGTCAATACTCTGTATTTGACATTAGCTACATGAAAAGCACGTTAAAATAATGTAGGACGCACTACAACTCTTATGAACACCTTACATCACCGTACGAAACTTTAAAACTCCAACATAAACCTAATGAATTCGTCCGAGTCCTTGGAACGTCATACGGCAACTTAACGCATCTTACGACTCTGTATGCCATATTAGCACCTTGAAAAGCACGTTTGTATAATGTACGACGCCTTACAACTACTAACAACACCTTACAACACCGTACGAAACCTTAAAACTCCAAAATAAACCTAATTAATTCGTCCGAGTCCTTTGAACATCGTACGACAACTTAGGACATCTTATGACTCTGTATGCACATTAGCACCTTGAAAAGCATGTTATATAATATAGGAGCCCTTACAATTCATAACAACACCTTAAAACACCGTACAAAACCTTAAAACTTCATAATAAACCTAATGAAATGTCGAATACCTTTGAACATCATACGACAACTCAAGACATGTTAATACTCTGTATTTGACATTAGCTACATGAAAAGCGCGTTAGAATAATGTAGGACGCACTACAACTCCTATTAACACCTTACAACACCGTGCGAAACTTTAAAACTCCATCATAAACCTAATGAATTCGTCCGAGTCCTTTGAACGTCGTACGACAACTTAACGCATCTTACGACTATGTATGCCATATTAGCACCTAGAAAAGCACGTTAGTATAATGTACGACGCCTTACAACTCCTACCAACACCTTACAACACCGTACGAAACCTTAAAACTCCATAATAAACCTAATGAATTCGTTCGAGTCCTTTGAACATCGTACGACAACTTAGGACATTTATGAATCTGTATGCACATTAGCACCTTGAAAAGCATTTAGTATAATGTAGGGCGCCTTACAATTCCTAAGAACACCTTAAAACACCGTACGAAACCTTAAAAATCTATAATAAACCTAATGAATTCGTTGAAGTCCTTTGAACATCGTACGACAACTCAAGACATGTTACAACTCAGTATGTGACATTAGCTATATTAAAAGCATGTTAGAATAATGTAGGACGTGTTACAACTCCTAAGAATACGTTACATCACCGTACGAAACTTTAAAACTCCATATTAAACCTAATGAATTCGTCCGACTCCTTTGAACATCGTATGGCAACTTAAGACATCTTACAACTCTGTACGCCATATTAGCACATTGAAAAGCATGTTAGTATTATGTACGACGCCTTACAATTCATAACAACACCTTACAACACCGTACGAAACCTTAAAACTCCATAATAAAGCTAATGAATTCTTCAGAGTCCTTTGAACATCGTACGACAACTTAGGGCATCTTATGACTCTGTATGCACATTAGCACCCTGAAAAGCATGCTGGTATAATGTCAGACGCCTTACATTTCCTAACAGCACCTTAAAACACCGTACAAAACCTTAAAACTTCATAATAAACCTAATGAAATGATCGAAGTCCTTTGAGCATCGTACGACAACTCAAGACATGTTAACACTCAGTATGTGACACTAGCTACATGAAAAGCACGTTAGAATAATGTACGACGCACTACAACTCCAATGAACACCTTATATCACCGTACGAAACTTTAAAACTCCATCATAAACCTAATGAATTCGTCCGAGTCCTTTAAACGTCATACGGCAACTTAACGCATCTTACGACTCTGTATGCCATATTAGCACCTTGAAAAGCACATTTGTATAATGTACGACGCCTTACAACTACTAACAACACCTTACAACGCCGTACGAAACCTTAAAACTCCAAAATAAACCTAATGAATTCGTCCGAGTCCTTTGAACATCGTACGACAACTTAGGACATCTCATGACTCTGTATGCACATTAGCACCTTGAAAAGCATGTTATATAATGTAGGAGGCCTTACAATTCAAAACAACACCTTAAAACACCGTACGAAACCTTAAAACTTCATAATAAACCTAATGAAATCGTCGAATACCTTTGAACTTCATACGACAACTCAAGACATGTCAATACTCTGTATTTGACATTAGCTACATGAAAAGCACGTTAAAATAATGTAGGACGCACTACAACTCTTATGAACACCTTACATCACCGTACGAAACTTTAAAACTCCAACATAAACCTAATGAATTCGTCCGAGTCCTTGGAACGTCATACGGCAACTTAACGCATCTTACGACTCTGTATGCCATATTAGCACCTTGAAAAGCACGTTTGTATAATGTACGACGCCTTACAACTACTAACAACACCTTACAACACCGTACGAAACCTTAAAACTCCAAAATAAACCTAATTAATTCGTCCGAGTCCTTTGAACATCGTACGACAACTTAGGACATCTTATGACTCTGTATGCACATTAGCACCTTGAAAAGCATGTTATATAATATAGGAGCCCTTACAATTCATAACAACACCTTAAAACACCGTACAAAACCTTAAAACTTCATAATAAACCTAATGAAATGTCGAATACCTTTGAACATCATACGACAACTCAAGACATGTTAATACTCTGTATTTGACATTAGCTACATGAAAAGCGCGTTAGAATAATGTAGGACGCACTACAACTCCTATTAACACCTTACAACACCGTGCGAAACTTTAAAACTCCATCATAAACCTAATGAATTCGTCCGAGTCCTTTGAACGTCGTACGACAACTTAACGCATCTTACGACTATGTATGCCATATTAGCACCTAGAAAAGCACGTTAGTATAATGTACGACGCCTTACAACTCCTACCAACACCTTACAACACCGTACGAAACCTTAAAACTCCATAATAAACCTAATGAATTCGTTCGAGTCCTTTGAACATCGTACGACAACTTAGGACATTTATGAATCTGTATGCACATTAGCACCTTGAAAAGCATTTAGTATAATGTAGGGCGCCTTACAATTCCTAAGAACACCTTAAAACACCGTACGAAACCTTAAAAATCTATAATAAACCTAATGAATTCGTTGAAGTCCTTTGAACATCGTACGACAACTCAAGACATGTTACAACTCAGTATGTGACATTAGCTATATTAAAAGCATGTTAGAATAATGTAGGACGTGTTACAACTCCTAAGAATACGTTACATCACCGTACGAAACTTTAAAACTCCATATTAAACCTAATGAATTCGTCCGACTCCTTTGAACATCGTATGGCAACTTAAGACATCTTACAACTCTGTACGCCATATTAGCACATTGAAAAGCATGTTAGTATTATGTACGACGCCTTACAATTCATAACAACACCTTACAACACCGTACGAAACCTTAAAACTCCATAATAAAGCTAATGAATTCTTCAGAGTCCTTTGAACATCGTACGACAACTTAGGACATCTTATGACTCTGTATGCACATTACCACCCTGAAAAGCATGCTAGTATAATGTCAGACACCTTACATTTCCTAACAGTACCTTAAAACACCGTACAAAACCTTAAAACTTCATAATAAACCTAATTAAATGGTCGAAGTCCTTTGAACATCGTACGCCAACTCAAGACATGTTAACACTCTGTATGTGACACTAGCTACATGAAAAGCACGTTAGAATAATGTAGGACGTACTACAACTCCTATTAACACCTTACATCACCGTACGAAACTTTAAAACTCGTTATAAACCTAATGAATTCATCCGAGTCCTTTGAACGTCATACGACAACTTAACGCATCTTACGACTCTGTATGCTATATTAGCACATTTAAAAGCACGTTAGTATAATATACGACACCTTACAACTCCTACCAACACCTTACAACACCGTACGAAACCTTTAAACTCCATAATAAACCTAATGAATTCGTCCGAGTCCTTTGAACATCGTACGACTACTCAAGACATGTTACAACTCAGTATGTGACATTAGCTACATGAAAAGCACGTTAGAATAAGGTAGAACGTGTTACAACTCCCAAGAACACGTTACATCAACGTACGAAACTTTAAAACTCCATAATAAACCTAATGAATTCGTCTGACTCCTTTAAACATTGTATGGCAACTTCACACATCTTGCAACTCTGTATGTCATATTACCACATTGAAAAGCATGTTAGTATTACGTACGGCGCCTTACAACTCCTAACAACACCTTACAACACCGTACAAAACCTTAAAACTCCATAAAAAAGCTAATGAATTCGTCCGAGTCCTTTGAACGTCATACGGCAACTTAGGACATCTTATGACTCTATATGGACATTAGCATCTTGAAAAGCATGCTAGTATAATGACGGACGCCTTACAATTCCTAACAACACCTTAAAACATCATACAAAACCTTAAAACTTCATAATAAAGCTATAGAAATCGTAGAAGTCTTTTGAACATCGTACGACAACTCAAGACATGTTAACACTTTGTATTTGACATTAGCTACATAAAAAGCACGTTAGAATAATGTAGGACGTACTACAACTCCTATTAACACCTTACATCACCGTACGAAACTTTAAAACTCATTATAAACCTAATGAATTCGTCTGAGTCCTTTGAACGTCATTCGACAACTTAACGCATCTTACGACTCTGTATGCCATATTAGCACCTTGAAAAGCGCGTTAGTATAATGTACGACACCTTCCAACTCCTACCAACACCTTACAACACCGTATGAAACCTTAAAACTCCATAATAAACCTAATGAATTCGTCCGAGTCCTTTGAACATCGTACTACAACTTAGGACATCTTATGACTCTGTATGCACATTAGTACTTGAAAAGCATTTAGTATAATGTAGGGCGCCTTTCAATTCCTAACAACATCTTAAAACACCGTACGAAACCTTAATAATCCATATAAACCTAATGAATTCGTTGAGGTCCTATGAACATCGTACGACAACTCAGGACATGTTACAACTCAGTATGTGACATTAGCTACATGAAAAGCACGTTAGAATAATGTAGAACGTGCTACAACCCCCAATAACATGATACATCACCGTACGAAACTTTAAAACTACATAATAAACCTAATGAATTCGTCCGACTCCTTTGAACATTGTATGGCAACTTCAGACATCTTACAACTCTGTATGCCATATTAGCACATTGAAACGCATGATAGTATTACGTACGACGCCTTACAACTCCTAACAACACCTTACAACACCGTACGAAACCTTAAAACTCCATAATAAAGCTAATGAATTCGTCAGAGTCCTTTGTACATCGTACAACTTAGGACATCTTATGACTCTATATGTACATTAGCAACCTGAAAAGCATGCTATTATAATGTCAGATGCCTAACATTTCCTAACAACACCTTAAAACACCGTACAAAACCTTAAAACTTCATAATAAACCTAATGAAATGGTCGAAGTCCTTTGAACATCGTACGGCAACTCAAGACATGTTAACACTCTGTATTTGACATCAGCTACATGAAAAGCACGTTAGAATAATGTAGGACGTACTACAACTCTTATTAAAACCTTACATCACCGTACAAAACTTTAAAACTCATTGTAAAGATAATGAATTCGTCTGACTCCTTTAAACATTGTATGGCAACTTCACACATCTTGCAACTCTGTATGTCATATTACCACATTGAAAAGCATGTTAGTATTACGTACGGCGCCTTACAACTCCTAACAACACCTTACAACACCGTACAAAACCTTAAAACTCCATAAAAAAGCTAATGAATTCGTCCGAGTCCTTTGAACGTCATACGGCAACTTAGGACATCTTATGACTCTATATGGACATTAGCATCTTGAAAAGCATGCTAGTATAATGACGGACGCCTTACAATTCCTAACAACACCTTAAAACATCATACAAAACCTTAAAACTTCATAATAAAGCTATAGAAATCGTAGAAGTCTTTTGAACATCGTACGACAACTCAAGACATGTTAACACTTTGTATTTGACATTAGCTACATAAAAAGCACGTTAGAATAATGTAGGACGTACTACAACTCCTATTAACACCTTACATCACCGTACGAAACTTTAAAACTCATTATAAACCTAATGAATTCGTCTGAGTCCTTTGAACGTCATTCGACAACTTAACGCATCTTACGACTCTGTATGCCATATTAGCACATTAAAAAGCACGTTAGTATAATGTACGACACCTTCCAACTCCTACCAACACCTTACAACACCGTATGAAACCTTAAAACTCCATAATAAACCTAATGAATTCGTCCGAGTCCTTTGAACATCGTACTACAACTTAGGACATCTTATGACTCTGTATGCACATTAGTACTTGAAAAGCATTTAGTATAATGTAGGGCGCCTTTCAATTCCTAACAACATCTTAAAACACCGTACGAAACCTTAATAATCCATATAAACCTAATGAATTCGTTGAGGTCCTATGAACATCGTACGACAACTCAGGACATGTTACAACTCAGTATGTGACATTAGCTACATGAAAAGCACGTTAGAATAATGTAGAACGTGCTACAACCCCCAATAACATGATACATCACCGTACGAAACTTTAAAACTACATAATAAACCTAATGAATTCGTCCGACTCCTTTGAACATTGTATGGCAACTTCAGACATCTTACAACTCTGTATGCCATATTAGCACATTGAAACGCATGATAGTATTACGTACGACGCCTTACAACTCCTAACAACACCTTACAACACCGTACGAAACCTTAAAACTCCATAATAAAGCTAATGAATTCGTCAGAGTCCTTTGTACATCGTACGACAACTTAGGACATCTTATGACTCTATATGTACATTAGCAACCTGAAAAGCATGCTATTATAATGTCAGATGCCTAACATTTCCTAACAACACCTTAAAACACCGTACAAAACCTTAAAACTTCATAATAAACCTAATGAAATGGTCGAAGTCCTTTGAACATCGTACGGCAACTCAAGACATGTTAACACTCTGTATTTGACATCAGCTACATGAAAAGCACGTTAGAATAATGTAGGACGTACTACAACTCTTATTAAAACCTTACATCACCGTACAAAACTTTAAAACTCATTGTAAAGATAATGAATTCGGCCGAGTCCTTTGAACGTCATACGGCAACTTAACGCATCTTACGACTCTGTATGCCATATTAGCACATTGAAAAGCACGTTAGTATAATGTAGGGCGCCTTACAATTCCTAACAACACCTTAAAACACAGTACAAAACCTTAAAATCCATATAAACCTAATGAATTCGTTGAAGTCCTTTGAACATCGTAAGATAACTCAAAACATGTTAAAACTCAGTTGTGACATTAGTTACATGAAAAGCACGTTAGAATAATGTAGAACGTGTTACAACTCCCAAGAACACATTACATCACCGTACGAAACTTTAAAACTCCATAATAAACCTAATGAATTCGTCCGACTCCTTTGAACATTGTATGGCAACTTCAGACATCTTGCAACTCTGTATGCCACATTACCACATTGAAAAGCATGTTAGTATTACGTACGACGCCTTACAACTCCTAACAACACCTTACAACACCGTACGAAACCTTAAAACTCCATAATAATGCCAATGAATTCGTCCGAGTCCTTTGAACGTCATACGGCAACTTAGGACATCTTATGACTCTATATGGACATTAGCTTCTTGAAAAGCATGCTAGTATAATGACGGACGCCTTACAATTCCTAACAACACCTTAAAACATAATACAAAACCTTAAAACTTCATAATAAACCTAATGAAATCGTAGAAGTCCTTTGAACATCGTACGACAACTCAAGACATGTTAACACTCTGTATTTGACATTAGCTACATGAAAAGCACGTTAGAATAATGTAGGACGTACTACAACTCCTATTAACACCTTACATCACCGTACGAAACTTTAAAACTCGTTATAAACCTAATGAATTCATCCGAGTCCTTTGAACGTCATACGACAACTTAAGGCATCTTACGACTCTGTATGCTATATTAGCACATTTAAAAGCACATTAGTATAATATACGACACCTTACAACTCCTACCAACACCTTACAACACCGTACGAAACCTTTAAACTCCATAATAAACCTAATGAATTCGTCCGAGTCCTTTGAACATCGTACGACTACTCAAGACATGTTACAACTCAGTATGTGACATTAGCTACATGAAAAGCACGTTAGAATAAGGTAGAACGTGTTACAACTCCCAAGAACACGTTACATCAATGTACGAAACTTTAAAACTCCATAATAAACCTAATGAATTCGTCTTACTCCTTTGAACATTGTATGGCAACTTCACACATCTTGCAACTCTGTATGTCATATTACCACATTGAAAAGCATGTTAGTATTACGTACGGCGCCTTACAACTCCTAACAACACCGTACAAAACCTTAAAACTCCATAATAAAGCTAATGAATTCGTCCGAGTCCTTTGAACGTCATACGGCAACTTAGGACATCTTATGACTCTATATGGACATTAGCATCTTGAAAAGCATGCTAGTATAATGACGGACGCCTTACAATTCCTAACAACACCTTAAAACATCATACAAAACCTTAAAACTTCATAATAAAGCTATAGAAATCGTAGAAGTCTTTTGAACATCGTACGACAACTCAAGACATGTTAACACTCTGTATTTGACATTAGCTACATGAAAAGCACGTTAGAATAATGTAGGACGTACTACAACTCCTATTAACACCTTACATCACCGTACGAAACTTTAAAACTCATTATAAACCTAATGAATTCGTCCGAGTCCTTTGAACGTCATTCGACAACTTAACGCATCTTACGACTCTGTATGCCATATTAGCACATTAAAAAGCACGTTAGTATAATGTACGACACCTTACAACTCCTACCAACACCTTACAACACCGTATGAAACCTTTAAACTCCATAATAAACCTAATGAATTCGTCCGAGTCCTTTGAACATCGTACTACAACTTAGGACATCTTATGACTCTGTATGCACATTAGTACCTTGAAAAGCATTTAGTATAATGTAGGGCGCCTTTCAATTCCTAACAACATCTTAAAACACCGTACGAAACCTTAAAAATCCATATAAAACTAATGAGTTCGTTGAACTCCTTTGAACATCGTACGATAACTCAAGACATGTTACATCTCAGTATGTGACATTAGCTACATGAAAAGCACGTTAGAATAATGTAGAACGTGCTACAACTCCCAAAATCACTATACATCACCGTACGAAACTTTAAAACTCCATAATAAACCTAATGAATTCGTCCGACTCCTTTGAATATTGTATGGCAACTTCAGACATCTTACAACTTTGTATGCCATATTAGCACATTGAAAAGCATGTTAGTATTACGTACGACGCCTTACAACTCCTAACAACACCTTACAACACCATACGACACCTTAAAACTCCATAATAAAGCTAATGAATTCGTCCGAGTCCTTTGAACGTCATACGGCAACTTAGAACATCTTATGACTCTATACGGATATTAGCATCTTGAAAAGCATGCTAGTATAATGCGGGACGCCTTACAATTCCTAACAACACCTTAAAACACAATACAAAACCTTAAAACTTCATAATAAACCAAATGAAATCGTCGATGTCCTTTGAACATTGTACGGCAACTCAAGACATGTTAACACTCTGTATTTGACATTAGCTATATGAAAAGCACGTTAGAATAATGTAGGACGTACTACAACTCCTATTAACACCTTACATCACCGTACGAAACTTTAAAACTCATTAAAAAACCTAATGAATTCGTCCGAGTCCTTTGAACGTCATACGGCAACTTAGGACATCTTATGACTCTATATGGACATTAGCATCTTGAAAAGCATGCTAGTATAATGACAGACGCCTTACAATTCCTAACAACACCTTAAAACATCATACAAAACCTTAAAACTTCATAATAAAGCTAAAGAAATCGTAGAAGTCTTTTGAACATCGAACGACAACTCAAGACATATTAACACTCTGTATTTTACATTAGCTACATGAAAAGCACGTTAGAATAATGTAGGACGTACTACAACTCCTATTAACACCTTACATCACCGTACGAAACTTTAAAACTCATTATAAACCTAATGAATTCGGCCGAGTCCTTTGAACGTCATACGGCAACTTAACGCATCTTACGACTCTGTATGCCATATTAGCACATTGAAAAGCACGTTAGTATAATGTAGGGCGCCTTACAATTCCTAACAACACCTTAAAACACAGTACAAAACCTTAAAATCCATATAAACCTAATGAATTCGTTGAAGTCCTTTGAACATCGTAAGATAACTCAAAACATGTTAAAACTCAGTTGTGACATTAGTTACATGAAAAGCACGTTAGAATAATGTAGAACGTGTTACAACTCCCAAGAACACATTACATCACCGTACGAAACTTTAAAACTCCATAATAAACCTAATGAATTCGTCCGACTCCTTTGAACATTGTATGGCAACTTCAGACATCTTGCAACTCTGTATGCCACATTACCACATTGAAAAGCATGTTAGTATTACGTACGACGCCTTACAACTCCTAACAACACCTTACAACACCGTACGAAACCTTAAAACTCCATAATAATGCCAATGAATTCGTCCGAGTCCTTTGAACGTCATACGGCAACTTAGGACATCTTATGACTCTATATGGACATTAGCTTCTTGAAAAGCATGCTAGTATAATGACGGACGCCTTACAATTCCTAACAACACCTTAAAACATAATACAAAACCTTAAAACTTCATAATAAACCTAATGAAATCGTAGAAGTCCGTTGAACATCGTACGACAACTCAAGACATGTTAACACTCTGTATTTGACATTAGCTACATGAAAAGCACGTTAGAATAATGTAGGACGTACTACAACTCCTATTAACACCTTACATCACCGTACGAAACTTTAAAACTCGTTATAAACCTAATGAATTCATCTGAGTCCTTTGAACGTCATACGACAACTTAAGGCATCTTACGACTCTGTATGCTATATTAGCACATTTAAAAGCACATTAGTATAATATACGACACCTTACAACTCCTACCAACACCTTACAACACCGTACAAAACCTTTAAACTCCATAATAAACCTAATGAATTCGTCCGAGTCCTTTGAACATCGTACGACTACTCAAGACATGTTACAACTCAGTATGTGACATTAGCTACATGAAAAGCACGTTAGAATAAGGTAGAACGTGTTACAACTCCCAAGAACACGTTACATCAATGTACGAAACTTTAAAACTCCATAATAAACCTAATGAATTCGTCTGACTCCTTTGAACATTGTATGGCAACTTCACACATCTTGCAACTCTGTATGTCATATTACCACATTGAAAAGCATGTTAGTATTACGTACGGCGCCTTACAACTCCTAACAACACCTTACAACACCGTACAAAACCTTAAAACTCCATAATAAAGCTAATGAATTCGTCCGAGTCCTTTGAACGTCATACGGCAACTTAGGACATCTTATGACTCTATATGGACATTAGCATCTTGAAAAGCATGCTAGTATAATGACGGACGCCTTACAATTCCTAACAACACCTTAAAACATCATACAAAACCTTAAAACTTCATAATAAAGCTATAGAAATCGTAGAAGTCTTTTGAACATCGTACGACAACTCAAGACATGTTAACACTCTGTATTTGACATTAGCTACATGAAAAGCACGTTAGAATAATGTAGGACGTACTACAACTCCTATTAACACCTTACATCACCGTACGAAACTTTAAAACTCATTATAAACCTAATGAATTCGTCCGAGTCCTTTGAACGTCATTCGACAACTTAACGCATCTTACGACTCTGTATGCCATATTAGCACATTAAAAAGCACGTTAGTATAATGTACGACACCTTACAACTCCTACCAACACCTTACAACACCGTATGAAACCTTTAAACTCCATAATAAACCTAATGAATTCGTCCGAGTCCTTTGAACATCGTACTACAACTTAGGACATCTTATGACTCTGTATGCACATTAGTACCTTGAAAAGCATTTAGTATAATGTAGGGCGCCTTTCAATTCCTAACAACATCTTAAAACACCGTACGAAACCTTAAAAATCCATATAAAACTAATGAGTTCGTTGAACTCCTTTGAACATCGTACGATAACTCAAGACATGTTACATCTCAGTATGTGACATTAGCTACATGAAAAGCACGTTAGAATAATGTAGAACGTGCTACAACTCCCAAAATCACTATACATCACCGTACGAAACTTTAAAACTCCATAATAAACCTAATGAATTCGTCCGACTCCTTTGAATATTGTATGGCAACTTCAGACATCTTACAACTTTGTATGCCATATTAGCACATTGAAAAGCATGTTAGTATTACGTACGACGCCTTACAACTCCTAACAACACCTTACAACACCATACGACACCTTAAAACTCCATAATAAAGCTAATGAATTCGTCCGAGTCCTTTGAACGTCATACGGCAACTTAGAACATCTTATGACTCTATACGGATATTAGCATCTTGAAAAGCATGCTAGTATAATGCGGGACGTCTTACAATTCCTAACAACACCTTAAAACACAATACAAAACCTTAAAACTTCATAATAAACCAAATGAAATCGTCGATGTCCTTTGAACATTGTACGGCAACTCAAGACATGTTAACACTCTGTATTTGACATTAGCTATATGAAAAGCACGTTAGAATAATGTAGGACGTACTACAACTCCTATTAACACCTTACATCACCGTACGAAACTTTAAAACTCATTAAAAAACCTAATGAATTCGTCCGAGTCCTTTGAACGTCATACGGCAACTTAGGACATCTTATGACTCTATATGGACATTAGCATCTTGAAAAGCATGCTAGTATAATGACAGACGCCTTACAATTCCTAACAACACCTTAAAACATCATACAAAACCTTAAAACTTCATAATAAAGCTAAAGAAATCGTAGAAGTCTTTTGAACATCGAACGACAACTCAAGACATATTAACACTCTGTATTTTACATTAGCTACATGAAAAACACGTTAGAATAATGTAGGACGTACTACAACTCCTATTAACACCTTACATCACCGTACGAAACTTTAAAACTCATTATAAACCTAATGAATTCGGCCGAGTCCTTTGAACGTCATACGGCAACTTAACGCATCTTACGACTCTGTATGCCATATTAGCACATTGAAAAGCACGTTAGTATAATGTAGGGCGCCTTACAATTCCTAACAACGCCTTAAAACACAGTACAAAACCTTAAAATCCATATAAACCTAATGAATTCGTTGAAGTCCTTTGAACATCGTAAGATAACTCAAAACATGTTAAAACTCAGTTGTGACATTAGTTACATGAAAAGCACGTTAGAATAATGTAGAACGTGTTACAACTCCCAAGAACACATTACATCACCGTACGAAACTTTAAAACTCCATAATAAACCTAATGAATTCGTCCGACTCCTTTGAACATTGTATGGCAACTTCAGACATCTTGCAACTCTGTATGCCACATTACCACATTGAAAAGCATGTTAGTATTACGTACGACGCCTTACAACTCCTAACAACACCTTACAACACCGTACGAAACCTTAAAACTCCATAATAATGCCAATGAATTCGTCCGAGTCCTTTGAACGTCATACGGCAACTTAGGACATCTTATGACTCTATATGGACATTAGCTTCTTGAAAAGCATGCTAGTATAATGACGGACGCCTTACAATTCCTAACAACACCTTAAAACATAATACAAAACCTTAAAACTTCATAATAAACCTAATGAAATCGTAGAAGTCCGTTGAACATCGTACGACAACTCAAGACATGTTAACACTCTGTATTTGACATTAGCTACATGAAAAGCACGTTAGAATAATGTAGGACGTACTACAACTCCTATTAACACCTTACATCACCGTACGAAACTTTAAAACTCGTTATAAACCTAATGAATTCATCTGAGTCCTTTGAACGTCATACGACAACTTAAGGCATCTTACGACTCTGTATGCTATATTAGCACATTTAAAAGCACATTAGTATAATATACGACACCTTACAACTCCTACCAACACCTTACAACACCGTACAAAACCTTTAAACTCCATAATAAACCTAATGAATTCGTCCGAGTCCTTTGAACATCGTACGACTACTCAAGACATGTTACAACTCAGTATGTGACATTAGCTACATGAAAAGCACGTTAGAATAAGGTAGAACGTGTTACAACTCCCAAGAACACGTTACATCAATGTACGAAACTTTAAAACTCCATAATAAACCTAATGAATTCGTCTGACTCCTTTGAACATTGTATGGCAACTTCACACATCTTGCAACTCTGTATGTCATATTACCACATTGAAAAGCATGTTAGTATTACGTACGGCGCCTTACAACTCCTAACAACACCTTACAACACCGTACAAAACCTTAAAACTCCATAATAAAGCTAATGAATTCGTCCGAGTCCTTTGAACGTCATACGGCAACTTAGGACATCTTATGACTCTATATGGACATTAGCATCTTGAAAAGCATGCTAGTATAATGACGGACGCCTTACAATTCCTAACAACACCTTAAAACATCATACAAAACCTTAAAACTTCATAATAAAGCTATAGAAATCGTAGAAGTCTTTTGAACATCGTACGACAACTCAAGACATGTTAACACTCTGTATTTGACATTAGCTACATGAAAAGCACGTTAGAATAATGTAGGACGTACTACAACTCCTATTAACACCTTACATCACCGTACGAAACTTTAAAACTCATTATAAACCTAATGAATTCGTCCGAGTCCTTTGAACGTCATTCGACAACTTAACGCATCTTACGACTCTGTATGCCATATTAGCACATTAAAAAGCACGTTAGTATAATGTACGACACCTTACAACTCCTACCAACACCTTACAACACCGTATGAAACCTTTAAACTCCATAATAAACCTAATGAATTCGTCCGAGTCCTTTGAACATCGTACTACAACTTAGGACATCTTATGACTCTGTATGCACATTA
This sequence comes from Tagetes erecta, assembly GCA_030867185.1. Lineage (NCBI taxonomy): Eukaryota > Viridiplantae > Streptophyta > Magnoliopsida > Asterales > Asteraceae > Tagetes > Tagetes erecta. The sequence continues at coordinate 28,208,554 of CM061493.1, read as the reverse complement.
GTACCTTGAAAAGCATTTAGTATAATGTAGGGCGCCTTTCAATTCCTAACAACATCTTAAAACACCGTACGAAACCTTAAAAATCCATATAAAACTAATGAGTTCGTTGAACTCCTTTGAACATCGTACGATAACTCAAGACATGTTACATCTCAGTATGTGACATTAGCTACATGAAAAGCACGTTAGAATAATGTAGAACGTGCTACAACTCCCAAAATCACTATACATCACCGTACGAAACTTTAAAACTCCATAATAAACCTAATGAATTCGTCCGACTCCTTTGAATATTGTATGGCAACTTCAGACATCTTACAACTTTGTATGCCATATTAGCACATTGAAAAGCATGTTAGTATTACGTACGACGCCTTACAACTCCTAACAACACCTTACAACACCATACGACACCTTAAAACTCCATAATAAAGCTAATGAATTCGTCCGAGTCCTTTGAACGTCATACGGCAACTTAGAACATCTTATGACTCTATACGGATATTAGCATCTTGAAAAGCATGCTAGTATAATGCGGGACGTCTTACAATTCCTAACAACACCTTAAAACACAATACAAAACCTTAAAACTTCATAATAAACCAAATGAAATCGTCGATGTCCTTTGAACATTGTACGGCAACTCAAGACATGTTAACACTCTGTATTTGACATTAGCTATATGAAAAGCACGTTAGAATAATGTAGGACGTACTACAACTCCTATTAACACCTTACATCACCGTACGAAACTTTAAAACTCATTAAAAAACCTAATGAATTCGTCCGAGTCCTTTGAACGTCATACGGCAACTTAGGACATCTTATGACTCTATATGGACATTAGCATCTTGAAAAGCATGCTAGTATAATGACAGACGCCTTACAATTCCTAACAACACCTTAAAACATCATACAAAACCTTAAAACTTCATAATAAAGCTAAAGAAATCGTAGAAGTCTTTTGAACATCGAACGACAACTCAAGACATATTAACACTCTGTATTTTACATTAGCTACATGAAAAACACGTTAGAATAATGTAGGACGTACTACAACTCCTATTAACACCTTACATCACCGTACGAAACTTTAAAACTCATTATAAACCTAATGAATTCGGCCGAGTCCTTTGAACGTCATACGGCAACTTAACGCATCTTACGACTCTGTATGCCATATTAGCACATTGAAAAGCACGTTAGTATAATGTAGGGCGCCTTACAATTCCTAACAACGCCTTAAAACACAGTACAAAACCTTAAAATCCATATAAACCTAATGAATTCGTTGAAGTCCTTTGAACATCGTAAGATAACTCAAAACATGTTAAAACTCAGTTGTGACATTAGTTACATGAAAAGCACGTTAGAATAATGTAGAACGTGTTACAACTCCCAAGAACACATTACATCACCGTACGAAACTTTAAAACTCCATAATAAACCTAATGAATTCGTCCGACTCCTTTGAACATTGTATGGCAACTTCAGACATCTTGCAACTCTGTATGCCACATTACCACATTGAAAAGCATGTTAGTATTACGTACGACGCCTTACAACTCCTAACAACACCTTACAACACCGTACGAAACCTTAAAACTCCATAATAATGCCAATGAATTCGTCCGAGTCCTTTGAACGTCATACGGCAACTTAGGACATCTTATGACTCTATATGGACATTAGCTTCTTGAAAAGCATGCTAGTATAATGACGGACGCCTTACAATTCCTAACAACACCTTAAAACATAATACAAAACCTTAAAACTTCATAATTAACCTAATGAAATCGTAGAAGTCCTTTGAACATCGTACGACAACTCAAGACATGTTAACACTCTGTATTTGACATTAGCTACATGAAAAGCACGTTAGAATAATGTAGGACGTACTACAACTCCTATTAACACCTTACATCACCGTACGAAACTTTAAAACTCGTTATAAACCTAATGAATTCATCCGAGTCCTTTGAACGTCATACGACAACTTAAGGCATCTTACGACTCTGTATGCTATATTAGCACATTTAAAAGCACATTAGTATAATATACGACACCTTACAATTCCTACCAACACCTTACAACACCGTACGAAACCTTTAAACTCCATAATAAACCTAATGAATTCGTCCGAGTCCTTTGAACATCGTACGACTACTCAAGACATGTTACAACTCTGTATGTGACATTAGCTACATGAAAAGCACGTTAGAATAAGGTAGAACGTGTTACAACTCCCAAGAACACGTTACATCAATGTACGAAACTTTAAAACTCCATAATAAACCTAATGAATTCGTCTGACTCCTTTGAACATTGTATGGCAACTTCACACATCTTGCAACTCTGTATGTCATATTACCACATTGAAAAGCATGTTAGTATTACGTACGGCGCCTTACAACTCCTAACAACACCTTACAACACCGTACAAAACCTTAAAACTCCATAATAAAGCTAATGAATTCGTCCGAGTCCTTTGAACGTCATACGGCAACTTAGGACATCTTATGACTCTATATGGACATTAGCATCTTGAAAAGCATGCTAGTATAATGACGGACGCCTTACAATTCCTAACAACACCTTAAAACATCATACAAAACCTTAAAACTTCATAATAAAGCTATAGAAATCGTAGAAGTCTTTTGAACATCGTACGACAACTCAAGACATGTTAACACTCTGTATTTGACATTAGCTATATGAAAAGCACGTTAGAATAATGTAGGACGTACTACAACTCCTATTAACACCTTACATCACCGTACGAAACTTTAAAACTCATTAAAAAACCTAATGAATCCGTCCGAGTCCTTTGAACGTCATACGGCAACTTAGGACATCTTATGACTCTATATGGACATTAGCATCTTGAAAAGCATGCTAGTATAATGACGGACGCCTTACAATTCCTAACAACACCTTAAAACATCATACAAAACCTTAAAACTTCATAATAAAGCTAATGAAATCGTAGAAGTCTTTTGAACATCGAACGACAACTCAAGACATGTTAACACTCTGTAATTGACATTAGCTACATGAAAAGCACGTTAGAATAATGTAGGACGTACTACAACTCCTATTAACACCTTACATCACCGTACGAAACTTTAAAACTCATTATAAACCTAATGAATTCGTCCGAGTCCTTTGAACGTCATTCGACAACTTAACGCATCTTACGACTCTGTATGCCATATTAGCACATTTAAAAGCACGTTAGTATAATGTACGACACCTTACAACTCCTACCAACACCTTACAACACCGTATGAAACCTTTAAACTCCATAATAAACCTAATGAATTCGTCCGAGTCCTTTGAACATCGTACTACAACTTAGGACATCTTATGACTCTGTATGCACATTAGTACCTTGAAAAGCATTTAGTATAATGTAGGGCGCCTTTCAATTCCTAACAACATCTAAAAACACCGTACGAAACCTTAAAAATCCATATAAAACTAATGAGTTCGTTGAAGTCCTTTGAACATCGTACGATAACTCAAGACATGTTACATCTCAGTATGTGACATTAGCTACATGAAAAGCACGTTAGAATAATGTAGAACGTGCTACAACTCCCAAGAACACGATACATCACCGTACGAAACTTAAAAACTCCATAATAAACCTATCGAATTGGTCCGACTCCTTTGAACATTGTATGGCAACTTCAGACATCTTACAACTCTGTATGCCATATTAGCACATTGAAAAGCATGTTAGTATTACGTACGACGCCTTACAACTCCTAACAACACCTTACAACACCATACGAAACCTTAAAACTCCATAATAAAGCTAATGAATTCGTCCTAGTCCTTTGAACGTCATACGGCAACTTAGAACATCTTATGACTCTATATGGATATTAGCATCTTGAAAAGCATGCTAGTATAATGCCGGACGCCTTACAATTCCTAACAACACCTTAAAACACAATACAAAACCTTAAAACTTCATAATAAACCAAATGAAATCGTCGAAGTCCTTTGAACATTGTACGACAACTCAAGACATGTTAACACTCTGTATTTGACATTAGCTATATGAAAAGCACGTTAGAATAATGTAGGACGTACTACAACTCCTATTAACACCTTACATCGCCGTACGAAACTTTAAAACTCATTAAAAAACCTAATGAATTCGTCCGAGTCCTTTGAATGTCATACGGCAACTTAACGCATCTTACGACTCTGTATGCCATATTAGCACATTGAAAAGCACGTTAGTATAATGTAGGGCGCCTTACAATTCCTAACAACACCTTAAAACACCGTACGAAACCTTAAAAATCCATATAAACCTAATGAATTCGTTGAAGTCCTTTGAACATCGTACGACAACTCAAGACATGTTACAACTCAGTATGTGACATTAGCTACATGAAAAGCACGTTAGAATAATGTAGAACGTGCTACAACTCCCAAGAACACGATACATCACCGTACGAAATTTGAAAACTCCTTAATAAACCTAATGAATTCGTCCGACTCCTTTGAATATTGTATGGCAACTTCAGACATCTTACAACTCTGTATGCCATATTAGCACATTGAAAAGCATGTTAGTATTACGTACGACGCCTTACAACTCCTAACAACACCTTACAACACCATACGACACCTTAAAACTCCATAATAAAGCTAATGAATTCGTCCGAGTCCTTTGAACGTCATACGGCAACTTAGAACATCTTATGACTCTATACGGATATTAGCATCTTGAAAAGCATGCTAGTATAATGCCGGACGCCTTACAATTCCTAACAACACCTTAAAACACAATACAAAACCTTAAAACTTCATAATAAACCAAATGAAATCGTCGATGTCCTTTGAACATTGTACGACAACTCAAGACATGTTAACACTCTGTATTTGACATTAGCTATATGAAAAGCACGTTAGAATAATGTAGGACGTACTACAACTCCTATTAACACCTTACATCACCGTACGAAACTTTAAAACTCATTAAAAAACCTAATGAATCCGTCCGAGTCCTTTGAACGTCATACGGCAACTTAGGACATCTTATGACTCTATATGGACATTAGCATCTTGAAAAGCATGCTAGTATAATGACGGACGCCTTACAATTCCTAACAATACCTTAAAACATCATACAAAACCTTAAAACTTCATAATAAAGCTAATGAAATCGTAGAAGTCTTTTGAACATCGAACGACAACTCAAGACATGTTAACACTCTGTAATTGACATTAGCTACATGAAAAGCACGTTAGAATAATGTAGGACGTACTACAACTCCTACTAACACCTTACATCACCGTACGAAACTTTAAAACTCATTATAAACCTAATGAATTCGTCCGAGTCCTTTGAACGTCATTCGACAACTTAACGCATCTTACGACTCTGTATGCCATATTAGCACATTTAAAAGCACGTTAGTATAATGTACGACACCTTACAACTCCTACCAACACCTTACAACACCGTATGAAACCTTTAAACTCCATAATAAACCTAATGAATTCGTCCGAGTCCTTTGAACATCGTACTACAACTTAGGACATCTTATGACTCTGTATGCACATTAGTACCTTGAAAAGCATTTAGTATAATGTAGGGCGCCTTTCAATTCCTAACAACATCTAAAAACACCGTACGAAACCTTAAAAATCCATATAAAACTAATGAGTTCGTTGAAGTCCTTTGAACATCGTACGATAACTCAAGACATGTTACATCTCAGTATGTGACATTAGCTACATGAAAAGCACGTTAGAATAATGTAGAACGTGCTACAACTCCCAAAATCACTATACATCACCGTACGAAACTTTAAAACTCCATAATAAACCTAATGAATTCGTCCGACTCCTTTGAATATTGTATGGCAACTTCAGACATCTTACAACTCTGTATGTCATATTAGCACATTGAAAAGCATGTTAGTATTACGAACGACGCCTTACAACTCCTAACAACACCTTACAACACCATACGACACCTTAAAACTCCATAATAAAGCTAATGAATTCGTCCGAGTCCTTTGAACGTCATACGGCAACTTAGAACATCTTATGACTCTATACGGATATTAGCATCTTGAAAAGCATGCTAGTATAATGCCGGACGCCTTACAATTCCTAACAACACCTTAAAACACAATACAAAACCTTAAAACTTCGTAATAAACCAAATGAAATCGTCGATGTCCTTTGAACATTGTACGACAACTCAAGACATGTTAACACTCTGTATTTGACATTAGCTATATGAAAAGCACGTTAGAATAATGTAGGACGTACTACAACTCCTATTAACACCTTACATCACCGTACGAAACTTTAAAACTCATTAAAAAACCTAATGAATTCGTCCGAGTCCTTTGAACGTCATACGGCAACTTAGGACATCTTATGACTCTATATGGACATTAGCATCTTGAAAAGCATGCTGTATAATGACAGACGCCTTACAATTCCTAACAACACCTTAAAACATCATACAAAACCTTAAAACTTCATAATAAAGTTAAAGATATCGTAGAAGTCTTTTGAACATCGAACGACAACTCAAGACATGTTAACACTCTGTATTTGACATTAGCTACATGAAAAGCACGTTAGAATAATGTAGGACGTACTACAACTCCTATTAACACCTTACATCACCGTACGAAACTTTAAAACTTATTATAAACCTAATGAATTCGTCCGAGTCCTTTGAACGTCATTCGACAACTTAACGCATCTTACGACTCCGTATGCCATATTAGCACATTTAAAAGCACGTTAGTATAATGTACGACACCTTACAACTCCTACCAACACCTTACAACACCGTATGAAACCTTTAAACTCCATAATAAACCTAATGAATTCGTCCGAGTCCTTTGAACATCGTACTACAACTTAGGACATCTTATGACTCTGTATGCACATTAGTACCTTGAAAAGCATTTAGTATAATGTAGGGCGCCTTTCAATTCCTAACAACACCTTAAAACACCGTACAAAACCTTAAAAATCCATATAAACCAAATGAATTCGTTGAAGTCCTTTGAACATCGTACGACAACTCAAGACATGTTACATCTCAGTATGTGACATTAGCTACATGAAAAGCACGTTAGAATAATGTAGAACGTGCTACAACTCCCAAGAACACGATACATCACCGTACGAAACTTAAAAACTCCATAATAAACCTATCGAATTGGTCCGACTCCTTTGAACATTGTATGGCAACTTCAGACATCTTACAACTCTGTATGCCATATTAGCACATTGAAAAGCATGTTAGTATTACGTACGACGCCTTACAACTCCTAACAACACCTTACAACACCATACGAAACCTTAAAACTCCATAATAAAGCTAATGAATTCGTCCTAGTCCTTTGAACGTCATACGGCAACTTAGAACATCTTATGACTCTATATGGATATTAGCATCTTGAAAAGCATGCTAGTATAATGCCGGACGCCTTACAATTCCTAACAACACCTTAAAACACAATACAAAACCTTAAAACTTCATAATAAACCAAATGAAATCGTCGAAGTCCTTTGAACATTGTACGACAACTCAAGACATGTTAACACTCTGTATTTGACATTAGCTATATGAAAAGCACGTTAGAATAATGTAGGACGTACTACAACTCCTATTAACACCTTACATCACCGTACGAAACTTTAAAACTCGTTAAAAAACCTAATGAATTCGTCCGAGTCCTTTGAATGTCATACGGCAACTTAACGCATCTTACGACTCTGTATGCCATATTAGCACATTGAAAAGCACGTTAGTATAATGTAGGGCGCCTTACAATTCCTAACAACACCTTAAAACACCGTACGAAACCTTAAAAATCCATATAAACCTAATGAATTCGTTGAAGTCCTTTGAACATCGTACGACAACTCAAGACATGTTACAACTCAGTATGTGACATTAGCTACATGAAAAGCACGTTAGAATAATGTAGAACGTGCTACAACTCCCAAGAACACGATACATCACCGTACGAAACTTGAAAACTCCTTAATAAACCTAATGAATTCGTCCGACTCCTTTGAATATTGTATGGCAACTTCAGACATCTTACAACTCTGTATGCCATATTAGCACATTGAAAAGCATGTTAGTATTACGTACGACGCCTTACAACTCCTAACAACACCTTACAACACCATACGACACCTTAAAACTCCATAATAAAGCTAATGAATTCGTCCGAGTCCTTTGAACGTCATACGGCAACTTAGAACATCTTATGACTCTATACGGATATTAGCATCTTGAAAAGCATGCTAGTATAATGCCGGACGCCTTACAATTCCTAACAACACCTTAAAACACAATACAAAACCTTAAAACTTCATAATAAACAAAATGAAATCGTCGATGTCCTTTGAACATTGTACGACAACTCAAGACATGTTAACACTCTGTATTTGACATTAGCTATATGAAAAGCACGTTAGAATAATGTAGGACGTACTACAACTCCTATTAACACCTTACATCACCGTACGAAACTTTAAAACTCATTAAAAAACCTAATGAATTCGTCCGAGTCCTTTGAACGTCATACGGCAACTTAGGACATCTTTTGACTCTATATGGACATTAGCATCTTGAAAAGCATGCTAGTATAATGACGGACGCCTTACAATTCCTAACAACACCTTAAAACATCATACAAAACCTTAAAACTTCATAATAAAGCTAATGAAATCGTAGAAGTCTTTTGAACATCGAACGACAACTCAAGACATGTTAACACTCTGTATTTGACATTAGCTACATGAAAAGCACGTTAGAATAATGTAGGACGTACTACAACTCCTATTAACACCTTACATCACCGTACGAAACTTTAAAACTTATTATAAACCTAATGAATTCGTCCGAGTCCTTTGAACGTCATTCGACAAATTAACGCATCTTACGACTCCGTATGCCATATTAGCACATTTAAAAGCACGTTAGTATATTGTACGACACCTTACAACTCCTACCAACACTTTACAACACCGTATGAAACCTTTAAACTCCATAATAAACCTAATGAATTCGTCCGAGTCCTTTGAACATCGTACTACAACTTAGGACATCTTATGACTCTGTATGCACATTAGTACCTTGAAAAGCATTTAGTATAATGTAGGGCGCCTTTCAATTCCTAACAACACCTTAAAACACCGTACAAAACCTTAAAAATCCATATAAACCTAATGAATTCGTTGAAGTCCTTTGAACATCGTACGACAACTCAAGACATGTTACAACTCAGTATGTGACATTAGCTACATGAAAAGCACGTTAGAATAATGTAGAACGTGCTACAACTCCCAAGAACACGATACATCACCGTACGAAACTTGAAAACTCCTTAATAAACCTAATGAATTCGTCCGACTCCTTTGAATATTGTATGGCAACTTCAGACATCTAACAACTCTGTATGCCATATTAGCACATTGAAAAGCATGTTAGTATTACGTACGACGCCTTACAACTCCTAACAACACCTTCCAACACCATACGACACCTTAAAACTCCATAATAAAGCTAATGAATTCGTCCGAGTCCTTTGAACGTCATACGGCAACTTAGAACATCTTATGACTCTATACGGATATTAGCATCTTGAAAAGCATGCTAGTATAATGCCGGACGCCTTACAATTCCTAACAACACCTTAAAACACAATACAAAACCTTAAAACTTCATAATAAACAAAATGAAATCGTCGATGTCCTTTGAACATTGTACGACAACTCAAGACATGTTAACACTCTGTATTTGACATTAGCTATATGAAAAGCACGTTAGAATAATGTAGGACGTACTACAACTCCTATTAACACCTTACATCACCGTACGAAACTTTAAAACTCATTAAAAAACCTAATGAATTCGTCCGAGTCCTTTGAACGTCATACGGCAACTTAGGACATCTTTTGACTCTATATGGACATTAGCATCTTGAAAAGCATGCTAGTATAATGACGGACGCCTTACAATTCCTAACAACACCTTAAAACATCATACAAAACCTTAAAACTTCATAATAAAGCTAATGAAATCGTAGAAGTCTTTTGAACATCGAACGACAACTCAAGACATGTTAACACTCTGTATTTGACATTAGCTACATGAAAAGCACGTTAGAATAATGTAGGACGTACTACAACTCCTATTAACACCTTACATCACCGTACGAAACTTTAAAACTTATTATAAACCTAATGAATTCGTCCGAGTCCTTTGAACGTCATTCGACAAATTAACGCATCTTACGACTCCGTATGCCATATTAGCACATTTAAAAGCACGTTAGTATATTGTACGACACCTTACAACTCCTACCAACACTTTACAACACCGTATGAAACCTTTAAACTCCATAATAAACCTAATGAATTCGTCCGAGTCCTTTGAACATCGTACTACAACTTAGGACATCTTATGACTCTGTATGCACATTAGTACCTTGAAAAGCATTTAGTATAATGTAGGGCGCCTTTCAATTCCTAACAACACCTTAAAACACCGTACAAAACCTTAAAAATCCATATAAACCTAATGAATTCGTTGAAGTCCTTTGAACATCGTACGACAACTCAAGACATGTTACAACTCAGTATGTGACATTAGCTACATGAAAAGCACGTTAGAATAATGTAGAACGTGCTACAACTCCCAAGAACACGATACATCACCGTACGAAACTTGAAAACTCCTTAATAAACCTAATGAATTCGTCCGACTCCTTTGAATATTGTATGGCAACTTCAGACATCTTACAACTCTGTATGCCATATTAGCACATTGAAAAGCATGTTAGTATTACGTACGACGCCTTACAACTCCTAACAACACCTTACAACACCATACGACACCTTAAAACTCCATAATAAAGCTAATGAATTCGTCCGAGTCCTTTGAACGTCATACGGCAACTTAGAACATCTTATGACTCTATACGGATATTAGCATCTTGAAAAGCATGCTAGTATAATGCCGGACGCCTTACAATTCCTAACAACACCTTAAAACACAATACAAAACCTTAAAACTTCATAATAAACCAAATGAAATCGTCGATGTCCTTTGAACATTGTACGACAACTCAAGACATGTTAACACTCTGTATTTGACATTAGCTATATGAAAAGCACGTTAGAATAATGTAGGACGTACTACAACTCCTATTAACACCTTACATCACCGTACGAAACTTTAAAACTCATTAAAAAACCTAATGAATTCGTCCGAGTCCTTTGAACGTCATACGGCAACTTAGGACATCTTATGACTCTATATGGACATTAGCATCTTGAAAAGCATGCTAGTATAATGACGGACGCCTTACAATTCCTAACAACACCTTAAAACATCATACAAAACCTTAAAACTTCATAATAAAGCTAATGAAATCGTAGAAGTCTTTTGAACATCGAACGACAACTCAAGACATGTTAACACTCTGTATTTGACATTAGCTACATGAAAAGCACGTTAGAATAATGTAGGACGTACTACAACTCCTATTAACACCTTACATCACCGTACGAAACTTTAAAACTTATTATAAACCTAATGAATTCGTCCGAGTCCTTTGAACGCCATTCGACAAATTAACGCATCTTACGACTCCGTATGCCATATTAGCACATTTAAAAGCACGTTAGTATAATGTACGACACCTTACAACTCCTACCAACACCTTACAACACCGTATGAAACCTTTAAACTCCATAATAAACCTAATGAATTCGTCCGAGTCCTTTGAACATCGTACTACAACTTAGGACATCTTATGACTCTGTATGCACATTAGTACCTTGAAAAGCATTTAGTATAATGTAGGGCGCCTTTCAATTCCTAACAACACCTTAAAACACCGTACAAAACCTTAAAAATCCATATAAACCTAATGAATTCGTTGAAGTCCTTTGAACATCGTACGACAACTCAAGACATGTTACATCTCAGTATGTGACATTAGCTACATGAAAAGCACGTTAGAATAATGTAGAACGTGCTACAACTCCCAAGAACACGATACATCACCGTACGAAACTTAAAAACTCCATAATAAACCTATCGAATTGGTCCGACTCCTTTGAACATTGTATGGCAACTTCAGACATCTTACAACTCTGTATGCCATATTAGCACATTGAAAAGCATGTTAGTATTACGTACGACGCCTTACAACTCCTAACAACACCTTACAACACCATACGAAACCTTAAAACTCCATAATAAAGCTAAGGAATTCGTCCTAGTCCTTTGAACGTCATACGGCAACTTAGAACATCTTATGACTCTATATGGATATTAGCATCTTGAAAAGCATGCTAGTATAATGCCGGACGCCTTACAATTCCTAACAACACCTTAAAACACAATACAAAACCTTAAAACTTCATAATAAACCAAATGAAATCGTCGAAGTCCTTTGAACATTGTACGACAACTCAAGACATGTTAACACTCTGTATTTGACATTAGCTATATGAAAAGCACGTTAGAATAATGTAGGACGTACTACAACTCCTATTAACACCTTACATCACCGTACGAAACTTTAAAACTCATTAAAAAACCTAATGAATTCGTCCGAGTCCTTTGAATGTCATACGGAAACTTAACGCATCTTACGACTCTGTATGCCATATTAGCACATTGAAAAGCACGTTAGTATAATGTAGGGCGCCTTACAATTCCTAACAACACCTTAAAACACCGTACGAAACCTTAAAAATCCATATAAACCTAATGAATTCGTTGAAGTCCTTTGAACATCGTACGACAACTCAAGACATGTTACAACTCAGTATGTGACATTAGCTACATGAAAAGCACGTTAGAATAATGTAGAACGTGCTACAACTCCCAAGAACACGATACATCACCGTACGAAACTTGAAAACTCCTTAATAAACCTAATGAATTCGTCCGACTCCTTTGAATATTGTATGGCAACTTCAGACATCTTACAACTCTGTATGCCATATTAGCACATTGAAAAGCATGTTAGTATTACGTACGACGCCTTACAACTCCTAACAACACCTTACAACACCATACGACACCTTAAAACTCCATAATAAAGCTAATGAATTCGTCCGAGTCCTTTGAACGTCATACGGCAACTTAGAACATCTTATGACTCTATACGGATATTAGCATCTTGAAAAGCATGCTAGTATAATGCCGGACGCCTTACAATTCCTAACAACACCTTAAAACACAATACAAAACCTTAAAACTTCATAATAAACCAAATGAAATCGTCGATGTCCTTTGAACATTGTACGACAACTCAAGACATGTTAACACTCTGTATTTGACATTAGCTATATGAAAAGCACGTTAGAATAATATAGGACGTACTACAACTCCTATTAACACCTTACATCACCGTACGAAACTTTAAAACTCATTAAAAAACCTAATGAATTCGTCCGAGTCCTTTGAACGTCATACGGCAACTTAGGACATCTTATGACTCTATATGGACATTAGCATCTTGAAAAGCATGCTAGTATAATGACGGACGCCTTACAATTCCTAACAACACCTTAAAACATCATACAAAACCTTAAAACTTCATAATAAAGCTAATGAAATCGTAGAAGTCTTTTGAACATCGAACGACAACTCAAGACATGTTAACACTCTGTATTTGACATTAGCTACATGAAAAGCACGTTAGAATAATGTAGGACGTACTACAACTCTTATTAACACCTTACATCACCGTACGAAACTTTAAAACTCATTATAAACCTAATGAATTCGTCAAAGTCCTTTGAACGTCATTCGACAACTTAACGCATCTTACGACTCTGTATGCCATATTAGCACATTTAAAAGCACGTTAGTATAATGTACGACACCTTACAACTCCTACCAACACCTTACAACACCGTATGAAACCTTTAAACTCCATAATAAACCTAATGAATTCGTCCGAGTCTTTTGAACATCGTACTACAACTTAAGACATCTTATGACTCTGTATGCACATTAGTACCTTGAAAAGCATTTAGTATAATGTAGGGCGCCTTTCAATTCCTAACAACATCTAAAAACACCGTACCAAACCTTAAAAATCCATATAAAACTAATGAGTTCGTTGAAGTCCTTTGAACATCGTACGATAACTCAAGACATGTTACATCTCAGTATGTGACATTAGCTACATGAAAAGCACGTTAGAATAATGTAGAACGTGCTATAACTCCCAAAATCACTATACATCACCGTACGAAACTTTAAAACTCCATAATAAACCTAATGAATTCGTCCGACTCCTTTGAATATTGTATGGCAACTTCAGACATCTTACAACTCTGTATGCCATATTAGCACATTGAAAAGCATGTTAGTATTACGTACGACGCCTTACAACTCCTAACAACACCTTACAACACCATACGACACCTTAAAACTCCATAATAAAGCTAATGAATTCGTCCGAGTCCTTTGAACGTCATACGGCAACTTAGAACATCTTATGACTCTATACGGATATTAGCATCTTGAAAAGCATGCTAGTATAATGCCGGACGCCTTACAATTCCTAACAACACCTTAAAACACAATACAAAACCTTAAAACTTCGTAATAAACCAAATGAAATCGTCGATGTCCTTTGAACATTGTACGACAACTCAAGACATGTTAACACTCTGTATTTGACATTAGCTATATGAAAAGCACGTTAGAATAATGTAGGACGTACTACAACTCCTATTAACACCTTACATCACCGTACGAAACTTTAAAACTCATTAAAAAACCTAATGAATTCGTCCGAGTCCTTTGAATGTCATACGGAAACTTAACGCATCTTACGACTCTGTATGCCATATTAGCACATTGAAAAGCACGTTAGTATAATGTAGGGCGCCTTACAATTCCTAACAACACCTTAAAACACCGTACGAAACCTTAAAAATCCATATAAACCTAATGAATTCGTTGAAGTCCTTTGAACATCGTACGACAACTCAAGACATGTTACAACTCAGTATGTGACATTAGCTACATGAAAAGCACGTTAGAATAATGTAGAACGTGCTACAACTCCCAAGAACACGATACATCACCGTACGAAACTTGAAAACTCCTTAATAAACCTAATGAATTCGTCCGACTCCTTTGAATATTGTATGGCAACTTCAGACATCTTACAACTCTGTATGCCATATTAGCACATTGAAAAGCATGTTAGTATTACGTACGACGCCTTACAACTCCTAACAACACCTTACAACACCATACGACACCTTAAAACTCCATAATAAAGCTAATGAATTCGTCCGAGTCCTTTGAACGTCATACGGCAACTTAGAACATCTTATGACTCTATACGGATATTAGCATCTTGAAAAGCATGCTAGTATAATGCCGGACGCCTTACAATTCCTAACAACACCTTAAAACACAATACAAAACCTTAAAACTTCATAATAAACCAAATGAAATCGTCGATGTCCTTTGAACATTGTACGACAACTCAAGACATGTTAACACTCTGTATTTGACATTAGCTATATGAAAAGCACGTTAGAATAATATAGGACGTACTACAACTCCTATTAACACCTTACATCACCGTACGAAACTTTAAAACTCATTAAAAAACCTAATGAATTCGTCCGAGTCCTTTGAACGTCATACGGCAACTTAGGACATCTTATGACTCTATATGGACATTAGCATCTTGAAAAGCATGCTAGTATAATGACGGACGCCTTACAATTCCTAACAACACCTTAAAACATCATACAAAACCTTAAAACTTCATAATAAAGCTAATGAAATCGTAGAAGTCTTTTGAACATCGAACGACAACTCAAGACATGTTAACACTCTGTATTTGACATTAGCTACATGAAAAGCACGTTAGAATAATGTAGGACGTACTACAACTCTTATTAACACCTTACATCACCGTACGAAACTTTAAAACTCATTATAAACCTAATGAATTCGTCAAAGTCCTTTGAACGTCATTCGACAACTTAACGCATCTTACGACTCTGTATGCCATATTAGCACATTTAAAAGCACGTTAGTATAATGTACGACACCTTACAACTCCTACCAACACCTTACAACACCGTATGAAACCTTTAAACTCCATAATAAACCTAATGAATTCGTCCGAGTCTTTTGAACATCGTACTACAACTTAAGACATCTTATGACTCTGTATGCACATTAGTACCTTGAAAAGCATTTAGTATAATGTAGGGCGCCTTTCAATTCCTAACAACATCTAAAAACACCGTACCAAACCTTAAAAATCCATATAAAACTAATGAGTTCGTTGAAGTCCTTTGAACATCGTACGATAACTCAAGACATGTTACATCTCAGTATGTGACATTAGCTACATGAAAAGCACGTTAGAATAATGTAGAACGTGCTATAACTCCCAAAATCACTATACATCACCGTACGAAACTTTAAAACTCCATAATAAACCTAATGAATTCGTCCGACTCCTTTGAATATTGTATGGCAACTTCAGACATCTTACAACTCTGTATGCCATATTAGCACATTGAAAAGCATGTTAGTATTACGTACGACGCCTTACAACTCCTAACAACACCTTACAACACCATACGACACCTTAAAACTCCATAATAAAGCTAATGAATTCGTCCGAGTCCTTTGAACGTCATACGGCAACTTAGAACATCTTATGACTCTATACGGATATTAGCATCTTGAAAAGCATGCTAGTATAATGCCGGACGCCTTACAATTCCTAACAACACCTTAAAACACAATACAAAACCTTAAAACTTCGTAATAAACCAAATGAAATCGTCGATGTCCTTTGAACATTGTACGACAACTCAAGACATGTTAACACTCTGTATTTGACATTAGCTATATGAAAAGCACGTTAGAATAATGTAGGACGTACTACAACTCCTATTAACACCTTACATCACCGTACGAAACTTTAAAACTCATTAAAAAACCTAATGAATTCGTCAGAGTCCTTTGAACGTCATACGGCAACTTAGAACATCTTATGACTCTATACGGATATTAGCATCTTGAAAAGCATGCTAGTATAATGCCGGAAGCCTTACAATTCCTAACAACACCTTAAAACACAATACAAAACCTTAAAACTTCATAATAAACCAAATGAAATCGTCGAAGTCCTTTGAACATTGTACGACAACTCAAGACATGTTAACACTCTGTATTTGACATTAGCTATATGAAAAGCACGTTAGAATAATGTAGGACGTACTACAACTCCTATTAACACCTTACATCACCGTACGAAACTTTAAAACTCATTAAAAAAACCTAATGAATTCGTCCGAGTCCTTTGAATGTCATACGGCAACTTAACGCATCTTACGACTCTGTATGCCATATTAGCACATTGAAAAGCACGTTAGTATAATGTAGGGCGCCTTACAATTCCTAACAACACCTTAAAACACCGTACGAAACCTTAAAAATCCATATAAACCTAATGAATTCGTTGAAGTCCTTTGAACATCGTACGACAACTCAAGACATGTTACAACTCAATGTGTGACATTAGCTACATGAAAAGCACGTTAGAATAATGTAGAACGTGCTACAACTCCCAAGAACACGATACATCACCGTACGAAACTTGAAAACTCCTTAATAAACCTATTTAATTCGTCCGACTCCTTTGAATATTGTATGGCAACTTCAGACATCTTACAACTCTGTATGCCATATTAGCACATTGAAAAGCATGTTAGTATTACGTACGACGCCTTACAACTCCTAACAACACCTTACAACACCATACGACACCTTAAAACTCCATAATAAAGCTAATGAATTCGTCCGAGTCCTTTGAACGTCATACGGCAACTTAGAACATCTTATGACTCTATACGGATATTAGCATCTTGAAAAGCATGCTAGTATAATGCCGGACGCCTTACAATTCCTAACAACACCTTAAAACACAATACAAAACCTTAAAACTTCATAATAAACCAAATGAGATCGTCGAAGTCCTTTGAACATTGTACGACAACTCAAGACATGTTAACACTCTGTATTTGACATTAGCTACATGAAAAGCACGTTAGAATAATGTAGGCCGTACTACAACTCCTATTAACACCTTACATCACCGTACGAAACTTTAAAACTCATTATAAACCTAATGAATTCGTCCGAGTCCTTTGAACGTCATACGACAACTTAACGCATCTTACGACTCTGTATGTCATATTAGCACATTGAAAAGCACGTTAGTATAATGCAGGGCGCCTTACAATTCCTAACAACACCTTAAAACACCGTACGAAACCTTAAAAACCATATAAACCTAATGAATTCGTTGAAGTCCTTTGAACATCGTACGAAAACTCAAGACATGTTACAACTCAGAATGTGACATTAGCTACATGAAAAGCACGTTAGAATAATGTAGAATGTGTTACAACTCCCAAGAACACGTTACATCACCGTACGAAACTTTAAAACTCCATAATAAACCTAATGAATTCGTCCGACTCCTTTGAACATTGTATGGCAATTTCAGACATCTTACAACTCTGTATGCCATATTACCACATTGAAAAGCATGTTAGTATTACGTACGACACCTTACAACTCCTAACAAAACCTTACAACACCGTACGATACCTTAAAACTCCATAATAAAGCTAATGAATTCGTCCGAGTTCTTTGAACGTCATTCGGCAACTTAGGACATCTTATGACTCTATATGGACATTAGCATCTTGAAAAGCATGCTAGTATAATGACGGACGCCTTACAATTCCTAACAACACCTTAAAACACCATACAAAACCTTAAAACTTCATAATAAACCTAATGAAATCGTAGAAGTCCTTTGAACATCGTACGACAACTCAAGACATGTTAACACTCTAGATATAAAATCTAGGACAAGATCACGGAGCCTGCATCATCATCACTATCGGTGCCAGGGTCCTCCAGTGGTTCCTCCTCCGGGTCTTCCTCCGGTCCTTCCCCTTGCCACGCCGCCTGCGCTAACTGCGCGTCCATATGCGCTATAAGGTTCAGAAGAGCTTGCCGATCCTCCGCACCTCTTGCCTCTAAGGTCGCAACTCTCTCAACTAACTGCTGCTGAGTCTGCCAGGATTGCTGTAGCTCCTCCCTCACCATCTCCGGTTCACGACGCGAGGAACACAGAGCTGCCGCTAGAGCTGCTATTGCCCTTTCATTAGAACAATCAAGTGTGGGGAGTTCGGAAGAAGGATCATAATACCGATACAGTCTTTGAGGGGGCGTTCGAGGGACGCTCTCCTCCTGTCTAAGGCTTGCCATATAAGCCGTGTAGTAATCCCAGTAATAGGATGTAGGAAGAATTGCGAACGGTTGATCCCAGTTGACCTCTTCAGTCGTAACACGGGGCCATTCGCGACCGGGGTATGGAAGTGAGTCAGGTAAAGCGCGCCTACGCGAGGAACTAGCAGGTGCTTTAGATGAAGATGCCATTCCTGAAATTAAGTATATGTACAAGTAACTACCATGTAAAGCAATCATAGGCAATGTACTCGGTGCAACTAATGTAGTGTACAGTTATAGTCTAGAATGCAATGCAATGCAACCTAGTTCGCTATAACCAATGGCTCTGATACCAATCTGTCACACCCCCAAATCCACTATCGGAGTTTTACCGTTAGAGGCGTGACAAACCAGGATCCAGTCATTAATTACACCGAATGACTCTATATGAGTTTTGAAAAACCAAACGTTTAACCATTAAATGTGGTAGTTTAAACGACAATTAGAGTAATAAATTTTTCAGTTATGCAGAAGCGTAATGAATAAGTAAGTTTAAGCAAACCCAAACCATGCAGAAAGTAAATGCGCAAAAACACGCGCCCGACACAAGACACGCAGTTTAAATAGTTTACAAATCCCAAAACAAGGTTTTTAATGCAAGAAATGTTTTAATGTTTTGCGAGGACGCCATGCCATGCCCTACGTGCATTGTACCTCAGTGACCTGAAACAGTGAAAGACTAACAAGTGTCAACACGACGGTTGGTGAGTTCACATAGTGGTATAAAAGTAAGTATTTCAGTTGCAAGCAGATATAGAAATTAAGTATGTCATTGTAGGTAGCTAGTCTACAGCACATGTCCTTAGAGGCGTATGTATCTGACCGAAGGTGACGTATGTACACATTAAGTGCATTTTGCCCGTTCGCACATCCCAGCAGGATGGACTGTAAGTATGTTAGGTCATTCAACACCCGTTCGACAGGTCCTTCTGTCGTGCTAGCGCGACTAGCCCGGGTGGGGTTTGTCAAACCCAGCAGTACTACTCAAAATTTCCCCGCTATTTCACAAATACTAACGGTCAACTAGGTATCCATGGGGTCTTTCATGAACAAAATAAATGTTGCTCTAATCCAGACATGCGACATACAAAATTCATAAATCCGTAAAAGTATCCGTCCATGTTCAGCCCATTAAAGGGTAAAATAGTAAAAGTGTAGTTTAGTGAACTCACCTTAAGTAGCACAGCAAAATTTGTTTAAAGCACACAACGAAATGCAGCGACCTAAATAACAGTAGGTCTATTAATGTGTGTTCATGTAGGGTCATAGTACCCTATGCATCAAAATGGTCATACAGTTTGTGCGAGTGTGGTTTAGTTTGACTTTTTGACCACATTTGACTTTTTGTCCAAGTTTGACCAAGTTTGACTTTTAGTTGACTTTTGTCCAAGTTTGACCAAGTTTGACTTTTTGGTCCAAGTTTGACTTTCAGTTGACTTTTGGTCAAAGTTTGACTTTCAGTTGACCTGAGTTGACCCACGACCCGGTGGTGATTTGTTAAGTGTAAATATGTTGCATTTGGTGTATTTGACCATATTATTTCCACATACCACATCACACGTCACACATTCAACAATTTGAATTTCAAATTCCACAAAAGCTTCCTTTATAGGACAGTCGGACCTTTAAAGTATATTTGCATCATTCAACATCCTAAGTATGTCAACTATTACACAAATACTGTAGCACGCTATACAAGTCAGCAACACATACTAACACTTTGCAGTTTTCAACATAAAACATACTAGCATGCGTGGTCATTTTTAGAAATAATAGTTTGTTCATATGTTCTGTTTCAACTAACATGGCTACATTTCCATCATGACATACTAGTTACTAGTGCACACCATTTGAACTTCAAACAAAACCATTTCATGCAACCGGTCTACTAGTCAACCAATGCCTATAAATGCCATAGTATAATCAAAGCACATTTACCAATCACCACATGTCTGCAATCATTCATATGCAAGTCCAAATCATGTTTGTGTGTCCGAAATTACTAAACATGCCTCCTAGTCAATTCACATGTCGAAAAGTTTCTACATTTAGCAAGTTACTATTTTTAGTAATCTAGTGATCACTAACACAAAAGTTACTATTTTAGTAATCTAGCACAACAATCATGCAATTTCATAAACAAGTAGTCAATCTTCATCCAATTCATCATCTAAATACAAATTCAATCCTATTTTCTCAATATCAATCATGCAACACCAAGTTTCAATGATTCCATTACCAAACCCTAATTCCATAAACACACTTTTTGCACCAATTTCACCATCTAACCATCAAAATAACCACTTACACACCAACACTAAACCATTTCCACAATACAACATCAATTTGGCCAATTTGGATGAACTAGGGTTTTCCAAAACATGTGATTTTTAAAAATATAATAACAATTAACACAAACACTTCAAAGATCTTGTGTTTACTAGTATTGCGTTTACTACTTCAATCAACACCCGAAATCACCAAAAATCGAATCAATTAGCAACAAAATGATCTTGTGTGTGTGCTATGTTGTGCATCGGCTTCAAAGAGGGAGAAAGGGGCTACAAAACCGATTTTTTTTAACAAATTAGTTTAGGTTTTGTTAAGTTTTGTGAATTATTGTTAAATGTTAAATTGGGTTGGGCCTTGGGCCATCCTTGGGTCACATGGATGATCCACGGGCCCCGTTTTGTTTCGGTTTTGCAATCACCCTGAAAATCTATCTCAAATATTCATTTTTGTTTCGTAAGGGTTACCGAAATCCGCAAACGGTTAAAACCGGTAAAATACGCGGTTACACGAAAGTTCAACAATTAAGCACACATAACCGTTAAAATGTATTATTATTGTATTTGAATTCATTTAAGATCACCAACGCCCGGGTATTACTCGTGTGGTCGTTTCGTGTGCACCTTTGTGTAACAGTTTGTACATTTAATTCATCATATTAAATGAAAAGTATAATCGCGTTAACGTGACTAACAGAGTTTAACTAACAAAGTTAAGCTGAATTTTGTCGGGTGTCACAACTAAGGCTCTGATACCATATTGTTGGTCCATCAGATCGAGATTTCAGTGCTATAATGATTAGTAAACAACAAAACACACTATAATTCAATGAAATAATGTCCAAATACGCTTAACACACAATATCAAATATCAAATCAACACAAACAGAGGTAATCAAGCTACAAAGATAGTAATAATAAGTTCCTAGCACCTCAGCTGTCACACACACACAATTAGGGTTTGATGAACATGCAAAACTCGTATTGAAATGAGAAAACATTACAATATATAGTGCAGACATAGATTCGCTGACAGATTCGCTGACAGCGAATCTGTCATGCAAACCTATTAGCTTCGCCGGGCACAAAACAGATTCGCTCGGCGACTGATCTAATCTAATGTCTATACTAATCTAGTTTTCTAGTACAAAACAGATTCGCCCGTAGGTTCTCTAGTACAAAAATAACTAAATACATAACAAAACAAAGTAACACCAACATGCCGGTGAGTCCAAACTATACATGTACTATCAAATGAGTTGATATTAAGACCTGTATTCAATCGGTTTTTAAGGGCCTTGATTGATTTTGATGCTTAATTGAGTTTTACTCATGGTTTGTAACGGATTTAATGTTGAGTTATTAAGGGAAATAGTTTTTGGACGAAATCAACAATCAAAACAATGAAATCCATCTTTGATTGTTTCTCTAGGTTCGAAACCCGCTCGCAAACCATTTGGGTGCAAGAAAACCGGTTTAAATCGACCAAAAATTTAGTTTTTGTACTTTGTCGGAGTATGGTTTTGAGCAGTTTCGCTGGCGTATATCGCCGGAAAAACGGGATATGGGGGCTGGGTTTTGAGCATTTCGAAATTACAACTATGGTCCATGCTTTTTGATGCATTGTTTAGTTTTAATTTAAGACTTTAAAACAAGATTCATAATTGACAAAAGTGGCCCAAACTTAAATAAGTATTTATTTTAACAACCAAACTTAACCACGTTAACTCGTAACGTTTATAAAATTGATGTTTATATATACTTACTTTGTTTTTCGAAGTTGAATGATTATTTTTAGGCTTAGCAATATTTAACTCGGTAATATTTATAACAATCCCCTTTTTTAACATACACTTTCTATACTTTTGGAATTAATCATTTATAAATATTAATTAAGTAGGTACATTTTTGTTATTAACTCATAGAAAAATTGATCGTTTTATTAAAGACGGGGAAACATGAAATCTGAAACTTTTATTTATAATATCAAACGAAGGGTTACATTTTCTGAAATTAAATACAAATGCAATAAAAATAGATAGCCTCGGGTTCGAGTTGGCAAACGGGTTCAGGTTTGGGGCAGATGTCATAGAAATGAAGCACGTACATAAAATGACCCAAGAACACCTATTTATACTACTACAAGTCCATACAATGTGTTACTAAACATAATAAACAAACATTTTAGTCGATGTGCGGATAACAATCTGTCCGCACATCACTACTAATCTAGTTTTGTGCGCACATCATCATTCTGCCCGCACATCAATCTTCATCATACTTTGCATTGATCTTCATGAACATTCATGCATCAATACATAATTAGTGAGATTCTACATCACTGATCACAATCAATAACCATAACAATCTCAGATCTAGATCCAAGCTCATCGTCTTTTTTGTTCTATCAAGTGGTATCAGAGCTGTTGATGATCTCTGATTGTTTTTGTTATTGATGGAATTGAAGTGATTAACAACTTTGATTCATGTTTTTGTTAAGATTTTGCAAAGTTTCAAATTCATTGGTAAAGATTCGAGTGAGTATTCATCAATTTTTTCTTTTCATTTTTGTGCTTAAAAAGAACAAACTATTTTCAAAAATTGAAATCTGAAATTTGTTGATGATTTTGTGAAATTGATGATTGATATATTTTAGAAATAACAATCCTAATACTCGTTCATCATCATTCCTTCCAAATTTGTTGATTTCAATCCAGTTTTTTCAATCTTCTCAAAATCCATAAGTGGGTGTTCATCATAAAAGTCCAGATTCGAGTGTGTTTTAGTATGTTTCGATCAGTAAAACTTTGATGGATTTATTAATCGCATTCAAATACAGTAATTCTGAAGTTTTTAGACAACTAGGCTATGGTGCTGGGGCCGCGCGTTGCGGCGGCCATGACACGTGGTATACGTTGTAGAAGACGCTAGCATTAACATTGCTTGGTATCATAGACAGTAGCTTGCTACGATCTTTCTTAAGTCATATTAGGCTTTTAGCCCTGTCATAATGTCATAAGTCAGTGCTTTTTTGCTTGTCTTGATGCCTTGATGGTTATGGTGTCAAAAGTTTATTCCAAATTCGGGTTTCAAAAGCTGACTTACTATACGTTCAGCAAACCAAACCAATGCACCATAATGGCGACAAGCACAACAACAATTAACATAGTCAATGTTAAGGGAACTCGTAAAGCATGATATAGTAGCACCAAAGCCCCCACAAGTAACTAAACAAAGGCACTAACACTAATATAGTAATATGGCAGCCAACTAAAAACAACAGCAACAACCGAAATACAAGTAGGCAAACAAACTACTCAACAAAGCACAAAAACAACTCAAATAAAGCAACAACAACTCAATACACACTAACAGAAAGAGTGTAAGAAAAGAAAGCAAAATAGTTGGTCACTGATGTATAAATTTTCAATTAACATGACACTACCAAGTTCATCTTGTTTTTTCTATACTGGTACTTTAGTTTACCGTTCACACTGATACACAATTCACATTAGTCATTACACAAAACAAAGACAGCACCAAAACAACTATATCAACATAACTTAAAGCATAATCAAACAAAAGGTTTGAGACTGAGTCAGTAACATAGAAGAGAGTCTAACCTGATAAAGAAGAAGAGACATGACAAAAACGCCTAGAAATAACCATCAGCAAGCTAAGCCATCTTCAAACGAATACAAACAATAGTGGCGAAGATCTTCAACACAAAATGTAGCAAGCTTAAAACCAAATCAAAACCCCCAAATAAATAACTAAAATGAGAGATCGTGCACATGTCTATCAAACTCAAATCCATGTGATGGATATTAAGGCTTGTCAAACCACAAGTGTAATATGAAGATAATCAAGTGCAAAATGCATATACTCTCAGTTTCATCATACTTGACACATGAACACAATTTAAATAGAACTGATGTAGTTTAGATCCGAGTAAGAAAGTTGCAGAGTTGCAAAATCATAATCCGTACTCTCAATTAATTAAAGTATATACAGCATCAGATTATACAATTGGTCCATATTTTCTAGATAGATCATGTCAGGCTATTTGGATATGCACGACTTTGACACTTTTTGTTGAATCTAGTTTTGTAAATACCTGTCAAACTTTGTTGACCCCATCAGTTCATTCAATAACCTGCATAAAAGTATTCAAATAATCACAAACAATTACTTGAAATACCTACAGACTGAAAGACGATGAACAAAGCCACTTACTTGAGGCAATTTAACAGTTTCCTAATAAACTTTGGTGGCTTAACTACAAGCCTTTTTCCTTATAGATGGCATCCACCTCTTTCTTGAATGCCTTTTGATCCTCTTTCTTCCTAGAATTATAGACGCCATCCATCTAAAAGTAACCGACAAAGACAAACTTAAACCAACTAAAGGTTAAGTACCAATTTAACTTCTTAAAGTAAAATTAACTTTGCATCTTCAAGATGTGTTTCCGCATAATGAATCTTAGCTTTGTCAGGTGAATGCTACACAAGGGCGGTCCTGGCGGAGACGCTAACCCTTCAACATACTTTAACCTCTTACCAAGTCCTCAACAACAACAGCAATCCAATTTCTTTGTCTGATCATCGTTTTGACAACCTCAAAACCCTAACCCTAACCCTAACTCCAATTTCAATTCAATTTAGTCCAGAAGCCCAATTTCAAACCCGATATAAACCAAAAACAAAGAAATAGTGTACCTGGAGAAACAAAACACACCGAAAAACTACAACTGAGCACCAACAACAACGAAATCCACCAACTGATGTCCGCAAAAACCTCCGATTAACCAACGTCTAGCAAAGCAATCGGTCCTAGCAACTGTGAAATCCACTCAATGCATGTCGGCCGGAAGAGAAACAAAAAACGGTAAGACAACGGCAAAGGCAAGATCAACCATCAAGTAAACGCCGACGAGACAACGAAGATCAACTAAATGGCGCACAACTGAAGAGAAGAAAAGTGGTGCAAAATCATGTTGTACAATAGGCTTTGGAGGAGGTATGGTGGCACTGTAGCCACCGACCTTCCTCTTTAGTAGTTTATAAAATTTCAACATCAAATTATGAATTTTGGAAAATCAGTGTCTATGAATCTGTTGTTTTGGATATGAGAAATGAAGAAAATTTGCCTAGGTGTTAGCCGTTTCTGCATTGTTGAGATGTTTTGCTATTGTTCAGGCATTTTGGACTTAGCCCTTTTGGAACTGTTGGGACGTTTTGCATATGGACTTAGTCAATTTTATTGAACTTAAGCAGCCGTTTGGATACTGTTTAGGCGTTTTGGAGAATTTTTGTAGAATTTTTCTAAGAAATCATCCGTTTTACAACTGTTCAACCGCTTTGCTATTGTTCAGCCGTTTCACAAGTTTTTCATAATTATCCTAAGTCTTTAGCCGTTTCAGCATTGTTCAGTCGTTTTATCAGATTTTAAAATTTTCTAAATCTTAGCCGTTTTGTCACTATTCAGGCGCATCAGTGCTGTTCAGCCGTTTTGATAAAAATATTCTAAGTACTTCGACATTTGACAACTGTATAGGCCTTTACAACAGATTAGGCATATCTGGAAAAAAAACTGCTACAGGGGGCCGAAATCTAAAATTCTGCCAAATCAGCCAAAAACCATTCCTAAGTGTTCTAAGTGCTGATAATTCATCCCCAGAACACTATTTGCTGAAATTTTTGTCCAAAACGACCACTTTTAACTAGGGCTGCCAATTGGGTCACCTGTTTAGACACGATAAGACCTGTTAAGTAAGAAAGTACAACATGTAATTTTCTTATTTTTTAATATAATTGAAATTAGGAGTTAGGGTTTAACACCTCTCCTTCTTGGTGCATAAAATAGATAACTGCCACACTCAAACAATCAAAGCCATTTGTTAAACGGGTCATTTTCGTGTTTGATACATGTGTTACTCGCGTCGTCAGAAACCTGTTAAGCATGATAAGACACGATTTGCCAGCCCTACTTTTAATAGCATTTCAGCTCTCATAACCCAAATCATCTTCACAAAATCCAGCTCTCCCGAATCAAAATGATAATCGTGATGAGTGAAGACAATCAAATAGAAAATATCAATGATTTTATTACAAAGTTTATTCTAACTACCAAAACCTGTGATCAAAATAGAAGAGACATTCATGAAAATACTCTTGTAACTCAAACAAATACTCATGACAATCAATAAGATGAAGAATATGATTGGAGCGAAAATAATGATTCTGTTTCTGCAGAAGAGATTGAAAGAAAGACAAAGAAATTGACAATTTGTCAGAAAATGTTGCAAAGCACGATTAAACAATTGCTCAACTGATATCCGAAATGGAGAAAATAAATTCAAAAAAAGAAACCGAGAAAGATGTGAAGAGTTCCTATGTTGAAATGCCAATTGAGGTAAGAGAAATGATGTGCACAAAAAGAATGTCTTCAACTTGTTGAACATTACAAAATATATTCTTTCAAGATTTGTGATAAACTCAAAGGTGAAAAAACATGCATAAGAATCTGAAAGAAAAACATAAGACATCTTAGCTAAGAATCACATCTCTGTAGGATTCACACTTGAAAATTGAAAAAGAAGTAACAAGCGTCAAGAATGAAGCTGCAAAATCAAATGAACATTCATCAAGTGTGATAAAAGATTTGCAAGAAGAAATTACAAAGTTGAAGAAATTTTTAGAAATGGTTAATTCAGAGAACAAGCGTCTGAAAATCAAGCTTCAAGAGAACAAGAGAAATTCACAAGTCTACACGAAGACCACAAATTGTGTGAAGACAGATTCAAATCTCTTACACAAACTGTTGATTCAATTCTTATCAAAAAGCATAATCTGAATGTACAACTTATGGAGCTTACTGAAAAACTTAACAAATCAAAATCTGATCCTGTTATCATCAAAGAAGAAGTTGAACAAGACGGAATTGTTGGATCACAATCTTCTCAAGAAGAAAAGACACAAGAGGTTCAGACAAAGAATAAGAAGAAGGCTAGAAGATAGAAGAGCAAAGCCAAGCAGAACAAGACAAAGGCTGCTTCATCTGATTCTACACCTCAGCCTCCTTCTACACCAAAGTCTCAAGATTCAGAATCCCTAAGTGATTCAAACAATGACATCTACTGTTTAATATGTGACTCTAAAACTGATCATATTTCAGATTGTATCTATAATCAAGGAGTTTTTTCTTACGGTTCAAGAGGCAGCAAGTTCAAGACTCTAGCTTCTTCAAAGGTCAAAGCTCTTCAGAAACAACATGCTTCAACTGCAAAGCCTTCTAAAAAGAAAAGAAAGAAGTTTCACTTCAAGGATCATCAAAGTACTGAGAGATATGTGAGTTGTACATTCACATATCATGACATAAAGGAAATAGAGTGCTGCTACAACAAGTATTGCACCAGTTGTCAGATGTACAACCATGACATAAAGAAATGTTACTACAAAAAGTATTGCTCTACTTGTGGCATGGTCAATCACAACACTCCAGATTGCTTCTACAACAAAAGCTCAAGAATGAAGCGGAGAAGGTATGTCTATAGATAATCATAATCTACAAATTATGCCAGGTATGTTTCTGTTTTTAAATTCTCTAATGGTGATAATTCAATTGATTCATGGAAACCAAGAATCTATTAGAAATCAAAATCAAAAAAATCCATTTTTACATAAGCAAAATAGTTAACAAAGCCAATTCTTTTAAAAAATAGGTTTTAGAAATGACTATAACAGATTTTATATGAATTCTCCTAAACATGTGAAGAAACCTAAGCAACCCTTTGGTTTCAGAAAAGAACAGTTGTGGAGAAAACACCTGTTAAGGATAAAGATGATCATAGTGATACATCAATCGATTGCCCACCAGAATCTGCAATTTATCAGCAAGTTACTTATATTAATGAATTTGGACAATCCAAGAATGTAATGGCTTGGATTTCATCCTCTAACTAATTTGTTAGTGTGTTAGTGATAATTATGGTGGTCGGTTTATCAAAGAAAAGAAGACTGTGTTTGATCCCTTAACATGACGAGATACCAAATCTTGTTCATGATGTTTCGATGCATCTGACGCCAAATGGAGTTAGGAACAAAAAGGAATCATTGTATGAATTTTTTAAAAATATTTTATGAAACCAAACAATGACGACATTGTAAGAAACAACCGATGTTTAATTTCGTTTGTTAAGATTAAGTATATTGCATACGTTGATTACACAATTTCCATTTTCTTTTCATTAAACTTCCAAATTTCAAAGAAATTAAAAAATTTAGGGTGAGTAATAATAAATAAACATGATAAAATTAGAAAAATCCAAAAATATTTTGAATCTACTTGCACTTCCATGTGAAATGATAGTACACTTAGTTCATTGTCTTTTACTTATAATTTCAAAAACCATGACTGATTATTGTGTGTTGTGTGGGTAAACTGAAAAACAGTAAATCTGAAAAGTAGACTCTCTGGTGATAAACTAAATACTTTTATACAGGTTGTGTTAAGATCTATCTTAGGACATTTGTTAAGTCTTCACTTTTCTGATAGACTGCTTGTAATGTCACTTACATACACCAGGTAATTATGCAATAAAATCAGTGTTAAGCAAAGCATCTAAGAACTTCTTTGTTGTGGTGCCCACAGACCTAAAGTTCACACGAAGTCTCCTTTGTTGTAGTGAGCTACAGACCTTGAACACTTCAAGATGCACAAAAGATTCCTAATGTGGAACATAAAAGATTCCCAATGTGGAACGAAACCCCCAATCAAAAATTCCAAAAAGGAATAAAAAGAAGATTCCCAAGGGAACATCACCTAAGACTTTCATTTATGGATTTCTTCAAAACTCAAGCTTCGCTAATTATATTTTAAATGGTCGGTAATAAAGATGTTTAAGTGCTTACTTGTATGTTTTGATGAGGGTAGAGCTTACAATGTTTCCGATTGTGGGTCACATACTTGTCATACTTAATTGTCACACCCCGACCGATGGCGGAAACGTCGGGGCGGATGCTAGTGAATAGATTGCTCGTAGCTCATGGTACTAAAATGATTAAATAGTATTAAATCCAATATTCAGTTAACAAATACATGAATCAAACAGGCAATTAAATAAAACATGATAAATAAGTTTTTATTAAACTAGGTCCACGAATCCTATATGTGAAGCCTCTCGAGGTAATCTACTAAGCTGTAACACCTGAAATCATGTGAAAATAGTATTTGTCAGCTAACGAATTAGCTGGTGAGTAAACACAGGTTTGCATACATATGTATATAATAATTAAATGATTAAAATAAATAAATGATTCAATTCCATGTTATGTTAAAACCTATCATGCAAAAGTGTGTCACATTAGATAAATCGAGTGCACAATCAAACCTAGATGACTGCAGCCACTTAATCACACAGATTAAGCCGTAATGAGCAAAAGCATATGTCGGTTACAATCACCACTCGAATTCCATATGGGGTGGGCTTGTCAGGCCAAATAGTACTATTATTGATAACCGTTGGTTTGAATAAATTAATGATTGTGCTAGAATAAATATTTATCAACCTATGAAATACATAATTGCAAGTAATAACACACATGAATTGAATTGAAAGAATCAAATGAATAAAAATGAACGAAATGAATAAAATGAATAAAACATGATTTATATGTAACATGATTTCACCCCAAATAATAAAACGAGAAAAGGGGCTATGAATACTCACTTGAATAGCCGATTCGATGATATGTAATAAAATAAGACTTGAATAAAGGCATCAGGAAAAACTCCTTAGGTATCACCTAAAGGATGTCCGCCTATGTTAGACTGATAACTCAAGATGATTCAGAAATCTAGGGTTCTAGCTAGAACTTGGGTTGAAGTATATTAATTAGTTAAAAAAAAAGAAGAAGATAATCCACTAGTATTAGAGAATGATTAGATAAGTGATATACTAATTGAATTGTATATAACGTTTAACTCCTTATGAAGTTAATTAAAATTATTAGATTAATAAATGACGTATCGGATATGATAAAACTGACTAATCATTTATGAAAATTAATTTATAAAACTTAACCCTTTAAATCATATCATTAGTATATGACACCGCTAATAATAAAAAAAAGACGATCTAATCACAAATCAAGGCTATCACTACAATAATAAATAAATTAGTTTACTTAGACTTTTATATATCTTTAAAATCTAATATTACTAGTATTATTATTATGTGGCTAATGTTTAATTCTTCAACAACTTCTCATAAAAAGAATTTATAATGTTAATTATTTAGAAGTAATTCTATATAGTCTTGTATAGAATTTTTCATAAAAAATATTACCAAATTCCAATAATTAAAGGAAAATAATGTTTGTGAAAAGTATTTGTTTGAAAGAATGAAAACTGGAAAAATATTAAAGCGCACATCCAGGGACTCGAACCCTGGACCATCAAGTTAATACATACATTATACAACCAACAGATCAATGCCACTTTTGTTGTCCAAATTAAAAACGAAATTGTTTTAAAGTATATGTATACCTAAACCCAAAATCCAACATAAACCCTAGAATCAAAATCACTATAATTGAACACGAAAGTGAATCAGAAGGTAAAAATTAAACATGGGGTTATTGGTCTATGAACGGAAACGAGTTCAGGGATGATACCACTCACCTCGATTGATGACGAATTGGTAATGAACGAGTTCAAACCAGAATGATGAAGAAGACGATGATCGTTTGAAATGTTGGTGTTGGATAAACTTGAATTGGTGTTACAACGAATTTTTGTGAGTGTAAAGAGTGAATTGTATATGATAATTGATGCTAATTCGATTTAGTTTGAGGCAACGCGTTATGAGATGTTATTCATGATTTTGGGATTTGATATACTATAAATACATGATTATAGATCGATTGATTGGTTGCTTATGCTCTAAATAGATAAAGAAAAGATTTGATAAATCCATCTGAATGTTTAACCCCGTAATTAGCGTGATTCAGTTTTGATTTTCGAATTATATGGAACCTTAGCTTGATATAGACTTAAACACCGTGTAAACTTCAGTTTTAGATCACACCGTGGTTCGAATATTATTAAAAAGCAAATAAAAGCGGTTAAAAGGATTAAATGGGTTTGATTTTAGTGATTTAGGTGTTGCCGGACTTGCTGCCGGAGCTCACCGGAAGGGTGCTGGAAAAACGTTTAATAATGGAGGGTTGGTTTTGGTTTGGGTAATTAATTAAAAGTTTACACTTAGCCCCCTTAAGGTTTAAAAGTGTTGTTGTTTTGGTATAAAGGTTTCAATTCAAGTTTAATGAATTACATTTACAACCCTCAAAGTTAGTGTTGTTAATAAAATACTAACCAATTACTAACTATCTTTATAAAACTTTATTAGTTTTACAAATTAAATTCTTTTTTTTATATATAAATATGACTCAAATAAAAGTTTTATATTTTTGAAACTAAACTTTATAATTTACTATTCCATTACTTAACGAATAATATATTTAGTGATTAAGTTCTATTATTTCAATAAGACAAGGTGAATAAATAAATGGTTTTTATCTCCTGCTAAACTAAAGTAATTATATGTATACCTATCGGATCCGGGTTTTGACATTAGGTTCGGGCTTGGTTCGGAGCAAATGTTACTGTCACCCCTCCTTTAGGAAATTTCGTCCCGAAATTTAATTTACGTTAGTTTTGATAAAGGTTAAAATGGATTGAATAGATATTTGGTAATACTAGCTTTAGTGTATCATTATCGTGTCTGAAGACGGAATCCTGACTCATATGATGCTTTATGATTTAGCTATGTAATTTGCTAGAGATTAATGTCTCCAGTTAGTTTAAAATCATTGAGTTTCGTTTCTTTATATAGTTGGGTGAACTAACGCGATTAGTAGAATGAATAAATGAATTGAGTGGATGTATATGGATAATAAAACATATGAATAAATGAGTAAACATGATTAATGAAATAAGTAAATGTGGCACAACTCCAAACGTTGTCCATGATGATGCGCTTTCCATCATAGATGCACTAACGTTATCTAGCTCTCTCGAGTTGAACAAGAAAACGTCAACCCCGAGAAGTTGAATCACCAACGTGAGCACTAGATGTTGATAATGAATGATCAATGAAAAATAGCAAGGGAAACATTGTTTGAATTGCAATGGGTTAAGGTCCAGAAGTTACACAAACTTCACTGGACATAGGCAACACTTCATTTGATGACGTGATAAATACACTTATATATAGGATGTACCAGCGGCGTATCCACCATGTCTTTATCACACCACATTTTTCGTGTTGCCCAAAACACATGACAAAATGTACTATGATTTCCATGCACCAACTTTTGTAATTCCGTGTGCACCCGTAATTACACTAGCCTTTGCATGGTCCGCATGGTTAATTCTGTCACGCACGGGTCTAAGGGACACAAAACTTCATATAATGATGCACATAGGTTCTGATTTCGTGCTTGGGAAATTAAGTTCATCGAAATTTAAGTTCATGGGAATTCTTGTTTATAGTTTGCATGTTTAAAATGATCATGTTTCATATATAGAAGATAACCACACTCATGTCATGACACGTTTGTCAAAGATTGTAGACAATTAGGTTAATAAATCATGTGTAGTTACCAAGTTCTTAATAGATTAAATAGATAGTTAAGTTTGGTTAGAGGAATGATTACATTCATGTATATAAAATCAAGTACTGAGGGAGATTTAATAAAATTTATATGTAGACTTCAAATGAGAAGTTAAATTCATATAAAAGTGAGTTTATGGATGAATTATGTTAGATTTGATTAATAGATATATAATGAGTTAAATGAATCATATGTGAATATGATGAAAATTTAACGATTAAATAGATTATATGAGGATTTAATAATGAGTTTATTAGTTATATGAAAATTTGAATGATAAAGTTGTGATTAAAGATATTATATGTAATTTTGATGATAATGTTGTTTTGAATAAAATTTTAGGAAGAGTTTGATGCTAAATTTATGTATGATTGATTATTATTATTATTATTATTATTATTATTATTATTATTATTATTATTATTATTATTATTATTATAATAATAATTATTATTATTATTATTATTATCATTATTATTATTATTTTATTTTTATTTTTCTAATTATTATGTTTTTTATAATAAGGAAATATTTTTTTTATTAAGGAATCTTTGGAAATATGATGTATTGAAATCATGTTGAGATATTTCGAGTGTAAGCGTTTAGTTCGCAAACCAAACGAGTACGTTGACTTATCAAAGTAATAAGTTCTTTAACTTTACTGAAGACGTGGCTACCTATAAGTGGACACTCACCCCGAGGTTCCCAGGTAAGGTAACAGATCCATCGGATGATTTAGGTTTATACAAATACCTTCTCCTAGACAAAACACCCGAGATACATGCACCCACCCTTCCAGTATTGCACGTGTTCAATTACGGGACTTAGACTTAGACGAGATTTGAAAATCCTAAATAAAAATATTGAATTTGGAAATTGATGAAGAAATTTGAAGATCATTAATAAAGTTTTAATTTAATTCTTATGAGAATCGATTAGGAAATCGATTTGGAATAGACATAAGCATTAATGTTTTGAAGTTCATATGATTTATACTAAGAATTGTACTAGTGTAATGAGTGGTAAACAATAGGAATATAAAACATAACACGTATGTAAACCAGTAAACATATAAGCAACTAGCAAGAACTAACATGTGGTGACATAATATGACTAATGTATGGGTGCTTAGTTATAGACTATGTCATTCCATTTCTAATAACCTAATTCCCGATAACCATGGCTCTGATACCAATCTGTCACACCCCGACCGATGGCGGAAACGTCCGGGCGGATGCTAGTGAATAGATTGCTCGTAGCTCATGGTACTAAAATGATTAAATAGTATTAAATCCAATATTCAATTAACAAATACATGAATCAAACAGGCAATTAAATAAAACATGATAAATAACTTTTTATTAAACTAGGTCCACGAATCCTATATGTGAAGCCTCTTGAGGTAGTCTACTAAGCTGTAACACCTGAAATCATGTGAAAATAGTATTTGTCAGCTAACGAATTAGCTGGTGAGTAAACACATGTTTGCATACATATGTATATAATGATTAAATGATTAAAATAAATAAAATGATTCAATTCCATGTTATGTTAAAACCTATCATGCAAAAGTGTATCACATTAGATAAATCGAGTTCACAATCAAACCTAGATGACTGCAGCCACTTAATCACACAGATTAAGCCGTAATGAGCAAAAGCATATGTCGGTTACAATCACCACTCGAATGCCATATGGGGTGGGCTTGTCAGGCCAAATAGTACTATTATAGATAACCGTTGGTTTGAATAAATTAATGATTGTGCTAGAATAAATGTTTATCAACCTATGAAACACATAATTGCAAGTAATAACACACATGAATTGAATTGACAGAATCAAATGAATAAAAATGAACGAAATGAATAAAATGAATAAAACATGATTTATAAGTAACATGATTTCACCCCAAATAATAAAACGAGAAAAGGGGCTATGAATACTAACTTGAATAGCCGATTCGATGATATGTAATAAAATAAGACTTGAATAAAGGCATCAGGAAAAACTCCTTAGGTATCACCTAAAGGATGTCGGCCTATGTTAGCCTGATAACTCAAGATGATTCGGAAATCTAGGGTTCTAGCTAGAACTCGGGTTTAAGTATATTAATTAGTTAAAAAAAGAAGAAGATAATCCACTAGTATTAGAGAATGATTAGATAAGTGATATACTAATTGAATAGTATATAACGTTTAACTCCTTATGAAGTTAATTAAAAATATTAGATTAATAAATGATGTATCGGATATGATAAAACTAAATAATCATTTATGAAAATTAATTTATAAAACTTAACCCTTTAAATCATATCATTAGTATATGACACCGCTAATAATAAAAAAAACGATCTAATCACAAATCAAGGCTATCACTACAATAATAAATAAATTAGTTTACTTAGACTTTTATGTATCTTTAAAATCTAATATTACTAGTATTATTATTATGTGGCTAATGTTTAATTCTTCAACAACTTCTCATAAAAAGAATTTATAATGTTAATTATTTAGAAGTAATTCTATATAGTCTTGTATAAAATATTTCATAAAAATTTTTACCAAATTCCAATAATTAAAGAAAAATAATGTTTGTGAAAAGTATTTGTTTGAAAGAATGAAAACTGGATAAATATTAAAGCGCACATCCAGGGACTCGAACCCTGGACCATCAAGTTAATACATACATTACACAACCAACAGACCAATGCCACTTTTGTTGTCCAAATTAAAAACGAAATTGTTTTAAAGTATATGTATACCTAAACCCAAAATCCAACAAAAACCCTAGAATCATAATCACTATAATTGAACACGAAAGTGAATCAGAAGGTAAAAATTAAACATGGGGATATTGGTCTATGAACGGAAACGAGTTCAGGGATGATACCACTCACCTCGATTGATGACGTATTGGTAATGAACGAGTTCAAGGCAGAATGATGAAGAAGACGTTGATCGTTTGAAATGTGGGTGTTGGATAAACTGGAATTGGTGTTACAACGAGTTTTTGTGAGTGTAAAGAGTGAATTGTATATGATAATTGATGCTAATTCGATTTAGTTTGATGCAACGCGTTATGAGATGTTATTCTTGATTTTGGTGTTATACTGTAAATCCGTGATTATAGATCGATTGATTGGTTGCTTATGCTCTAAATAGATAAAGAAACGATTTGATAAATCCATCTGAATGCTTAACCCCATAATTAGCGTGATTCAGTTTTGATTTTCGAATTATATGGAACCTTAGGGGCTGTTTGGCAAAATCTGAATCATTAAGTCCTGAATGGTTAAGAGGTCTGAACCATTAAGAGGTTCCATCAATAAGAGGAATGTTGGGGTACAACTTCAGATGAGTATAAAGTTAGTATATGCTTCATTTAGTTTCATTCAGCATCTCTCAAACTCTTAACCATTCAGCACTTAACTGAACCATTAAGAGGCTATTTTTTTCTGAAACAATCGCTCTGAATGCTGAATGGTTAAGCACTGAACTGACCATAGGCGTGATTATACGTATGTGATTGTGTGTTGTGACTGTATGCATCTGTATATATATACACATACAGATAGAAACTGCAGTAGTATATGTAGGTGTAGAGAAGCATAAGTTCAACAGTAGGTGGATGTGATTAACAATGGCAGCAAGTTGTATCAGTATGTTGCAACAGAAATCATGTGTATTTATGTGTATTGTATGTACTGTGTATGCGTATGTGAATATGTAGATTTTAAACAGAATCGATTTAGATATATAGAATCGATTTAGACATATGTGTGGATAGACCAGAAATCGTAGCGGCATGTATGATCATTGATGTATATATATATGTATGTCTAGTGAAAACAGGAACAATATGTCTGGAACATCCACTATCAATGTGCCAATGACTATTTACAACGGCGCTTGAATGTTCCTGACGTATTTCAAAAAGTGAATTAGACTTTTGAAATTAGGACCCAAGCCTTAGTGTACTTAGGTCTCTGAACTGAAGAAGATTTACAGAAAAAATTATTTACAAAAGTATTCAGTCTCCTTCCCAAAGATCTATGCTTTGAACTATTTGCAACTAACTCAGGACATTGCTTGACAGTATGGTCATCATTTCCACATTTAAAGCAATGATATTTCAAACCTACATTTGAAACTTTAGAAACAAGAATTATATCTATTTCTATCTCATCATCACAATCAGATAATTGAGAATTACAATCATTGTAAGAGTCATAAGGCTCTTTTGATTTACCTGCTATGACTTTTACCTTTTCAGATTCTGATTTAGATTTATCGATGTGATTCATGGATGAGAACGATGATTCCTTGTCTTTAGGTTTTGAAATTCTTATAGGTGTGAAAGATGGAATTTGGTGAGAAAATAATTTTTGAAAACAGTTTGTTTTGGTTTAACTTTCAGAGACATGACCTGAAAGTTCATCTTTTTCATTCACACAAACATTTCAATCACATCATCATTCAACATATCAATGTTTGAAGTAGAGCATCCTAAGTTACTATTACAAATAAAATTGTCTGAATGTAACACATGACTAGAAACAAAATTAATTAATCTACTGTCTTCAACAGACTTCTTTGAATCAAAATTAGGACAATTAGAACTGCTAGAACAACCAAGGCCAGTACTTCCACCATAAGCATAATCCTCTCGAACCTCTTTAAGATTTACTCCACTTAAACCTGACCTAGGGGCTTGCCTGCAAGTGGCTTCAAACACTCGCTAAGCCCCTATTGAATAGGGCGTGCAAGTCAACTATATAGAGCTGTTAGTATCATTCTGTATAATCTCTTGTATCAACTCATTCGAAGGATGAGGAATGGGTGTAGGAGAATAACAGAAAGTACTAGGTGAAGGGTACACTTGTGCATCATTGTTATAACCCAAACCGATCTTAACTTTAGCCCCCCGTTGTTTCTTGCAGAGATCCTCCCTTTTCATGCTTGAAATTGTCCATTGTTCCAGTTTATTTTTGACTTTTCTTGTCTCAAACTCAGCAAGAGTAACTTGCTCAGTCAAATAGTTTATTTTACAGTTCTTTTCCAAAAGAGATTTTTTCAAATGTTCGTTTTCTTTTAAAGCTTCTCTTAATTTAACAAAAAATTTTGATTCATTCTCTTTATGCTCTTTGTTATTTTTCTTTAATTCGTTTTCATTTGACATTAATAATTTATTAGCTTTATATATGCCAATCAAACGAATTTTGCATGCAGATGAACACATATCTTCTACAACTTCAGAAGAAAGACCAATTACCAGCTTTTCAGCAGCAAGGGCACGATCACACTGGCAATAGGGAGTGCTCC
This sequence comes from Tagetes erecta, assembly GCA_030867185.1. Classification (NCBI taxonomy): domain Eukaryota; kingdom Viridiplantae; phylum Streptophyta; class Magnoliopsida; order Asterales; family Asteraceae; genus Tagetes; species Tagetes erecta. Next base: position 28,168,875 of record CM061493.1, on the reverse strand, counting down.
TCTTGTACTCATCCACAGCTTCATGTTTGGCCTTTTCGATCATAGCTTCCATGTCCGACATTGATTCTTCAGCATTGTCAGCTTCAATACTAGCATTCTTCATCCCATCAACAGCAGTGCCAAAAACCTTCTTGTCCTTTTTGATAGCAGCTTCACACACAAATCCAAAATGAACAGCTTCATCATGACCCTTTCCCATATTCACCTCAAACTCGTCAACCTTACCCAAAACCTTTCCTTCTTCAGTCAAATCAACTTTCGACTCAGCAGCTTCATTAGAGTTTTCACCATCTTCACCATAAACTTCTTTGAAAGGATCAAAGCAATCAATATAGTTGTCATCAAGAGTAGCCTCCTCAACAATCTCAGCAATCAAAGCATGATTGATTTCTTCCTTTGTTTCTTTAATCTCAGCACTCCAATCAAAGTTGGTGAGCAGTGCAATTTCTTTTCTTGGTTTAACTTCCTCAGCTCTTTCTTGAATTGGAAGAGTTTTAAAATTCCCAGAATTAACAGGTTCAGTGACGATTGGTAAAGGATATTCTCTCTTGAACTGTCCCAATTGCTTGCAGTTGTAACACCTCAACTTCCCTTTATCATACCCAAGTTTGTTGTTCTGAGCCTGATTTCCAAAATTTCTTTGACATGTTCTTTCCATAAACCTTCTAGCACGAAGAGTAAGCATGGCCATTTGCCATTGGATATCAGTTACTTCGAGATCATCAGGATCCACTTGATACATATCCTCAACAGTAATTCCCTTTCCTTTCAATTCAATAAGAGCTTCATAGCTATGAACAAACATCCCGAACAAGGCCATTGTGTCAGACGGAAGCTAAGTGGTGACAGATGCATTTGGGCCGGAACCAACACTTGTAGATGCACCAACAGATTTAACAGCCCAAGACTTGGTGATCCTCCAGATACAGCACCATAAATATGTGAGTTTGTAGCGGATGTAATTAGTGTAGCATTCTGAGGAAGAATATTTGGAATCATCATGGACTGATTGTATTCTCTCCTCTTCACATAAAGATCAAATGACTTCAGTTTGTTTATCACGTCCATCAGTTTAAAGTCATGGAAATTTCGCTCTTGCTTCAACATTTTGATCTGAAAACTCCACTAAGAGGGAAGTGAATCTAAAAGCTTTGTAACTTGCTCATGATTTCCCAGTTTCTCGTCATACTTTTTCAAATTGCTTGATACAGATAGAAAACGGTTGATTATATCTGTCAGACTTTCTTGCTTATACTCCACAAATGAATTAAACTCTTTCTCAACTTGAGCTTTTCTATCCAACTTGAGATCCTCATTACCATCATAGAACTCACACAACGCATCATACAAACTTTTTGCAGTTGTGTGTTCAGCAAACCTATTGTAAATGTCTTGATGCATACAAAGTATCAAAGCTCCAAGGGCCTTTTTATCACGATCAAGTAACTTGATATCACCCTCAGTGTAGGTAGTTGGATCATTTTTTGGTAAAGTAACGGTTCCTTCAACCTTCTTGGGCATGTGGAGTCCATTAACAATCGACTCCCATTGGTTATAATCAGTATAGAAGAAAAACGCCTTCAAACAACGCTTCCAATCCTCGAAATTATCACCATTCACAAGCCTCGGTGGCCTGTTTGGTTGAACACTCTCCAGTGTGACACCCCGCCCGGCGGCGGAAACACCGGGCTGTCATTGGAATTGGATATCAATAGTACAAAGCACATGTCACACTAAAAGCATATTTTAATATCATTATTGCAGTAACTGTTGTGACATAAATGAGAAATAAATAGTCAGAAATTCAGAAATAAAGACCGGCAATCAAAGTAATTCATTATTTAATTATTCTAAGTCCGATAGGCATCCTATGTCTTGAAGGTATAAAACGCTTAAACACCACCCGAACTATGTAAAAGTAAAGTTAGCTAATTAAAGCTAGTGAGTAAACCACAATTGATATATAGTAATAAAGAAACCCGAGATCATCATAATATGCTGCGCAATCTTACATGCATAGCTATTTCATATTATTCTCGACCATGACACCTTGAACACACATTGAACACATTGAACACCATCATTGTATAGCATCTTATAATCGTTTGTCATGAGGAACCAACTCATGTTATTAATTAAAGATAACCTTTTTAGCAACCGTCACGTAACCGTCTCGATATAAGTTATCAATAATTATTTAAGCATCTAAGGGACGTAGCAACATAGCATAGCAACTTGTATCGTCGTATATCAACTCGTAACATAGTAACTTGTAACATTGAAATTTGAATGGTCGGGTTTAAATCACCTGTTTTGAAATAATGCAGGTGGGTTTGTCAAACCATTAACGCTAACATTGTACCTGTGGGATTACTAAGTAACAATACTACTTTAAACTACCACATAAGGATTGCATCTTGCCGCGAACAAGACTAACACATTTAATGATCTCATTTGAAAATAGAAACAAAGAAACGAAAACCGAAAATATTGAATAGTAATTGAACATATTTCAGCCCCAAAATGTAAAAGTAAAAAGGGAGTGAATTTACTCACCTTGAAATGCGAAAGTAACCGAAACAATAGGAACGCAGCTATAACGAATCGAGAGTTGCCCAAATATTAGTATCACCTAATTAGTTGGGAAAAACCCTAACTTAGAAACGAAACAATAGTAACAAGAATCAAAATCAAGAAATTTAGGGTTTCGGATTTGGGATTTTAGGGTTTTGAACTACAAATTGGGAATTAGGGTTTTGAAATATAATTTGGGAATTTATACGAAACGTTATTATATTTTCGTATTTGAATATATTTTATACGAATCTATTTTAAGTTTTCTAGAATAATATTTGTAATAATATTTATGAACTTAAACCATTATCATTTGTATTTGTATATATGTATTAACACTTATATATTTTAAGTTTTAAAATATATTTAACTTAAACCATGAAAATATTATTATTTGTATACATGTTTTTAGTCTAAAAAAATGTATTTAGTATATGTTTGTATAAGTACTAATAGCATGAAACATTGTTTAAAAGTTTTATGCATTTTTAGAAAATATACATAATTTAAATATGTTATTTAGGTTGTTATAAAATATTGTTTAATGTCTAAATTAGTTAAAAAGTAAAATTATAGAAAACAGGGGCCTGGAGGACTCGAACTTGCGGCCTACAGATACAGAACCAACATACAAACCACCAGACCAGATGCACCTTTTGTTATTAAAGTCGTTTTTAAATTGTTTTAACCTTTCATAGCAAACAAGACCCATTTCCTTATAAACCCTAGAACAAAGATTCATCCAATTCGATTCAACCTGTTGATCTCGTCCCAAAAAAACATAGGGCTTTTAATCTACAAAGAATCACGAGTATTTTGATATAATATACGTACATGATTGTGAAGTATTTATACCGATTCGAATAGTAAAAAGAAGCGGCTGTTCTAGATCAAATTGATTAGTCTAGGAGTTTAAGATGATCAAGATGATTGATATGAGTATGAATCTTACCAGATATGATGCCCGGAAGGTAGAAATTGACAAGCTCGCCGGAAAATATATTGTTCGGCCGATGGTTTGCGATTGCAGAAGAAAAGAAGAGTGTTTGGTATTGTAGAATTGTTAGTCGAGTGGTTTAGGATAATTTGGAATGAAATAATCGTCGATTTCTTGTTTATTTGCGGAATGAGATTTTCAAGTTTAAATCTCGAAATCAAATGGGATTAAATCGCGCTGTAAATGCGTAATTAACATTAATACGGACTCGAAATTGGTTAAGGGAAGTTTTGGTATAATTTTGGTTGATTTTGGAAAGGTTTTAACGCACTAAAAGTGCTCGCCGGAGCTGCTGCTAATTCCGGCCAATTAGCCGGAGGCCTGCTCGCCGGATTCACGGTTAAAGTGGGGGCTGGGCTGGGTAAATGAAATGTTACAAAAACAGTCCCTCAAGTTTTAAGTTGGTTTAATTTTGATTAATTAACTTTTAATACAAGTTTCAATTGTTACAGTTTGACCCCAAAATTGGTTATATATATTGTATTAACTAACTAACTAAACTCGTTAAGACGTAATGTTTGTATAAGTGACGTTTTTATATTTTTAACTCGTTCTTGACGTCGAATGACTATTCCAAGGCTCGGAAATAATTTTGTTTGACATTCTTTTATAAACTCTCTTTTACAAACTATATATATGTACATGTATTTATATTTTCTTTAAATATAATGTATATATGTTCTTGGAAGTGTAATAAATTGTATTTGGTATTTAATTAGTATACGTTGGATAATAATTCAATCGTTGTATATTAAAGACGTAACGCTCGACATATTTATATATATATTTTTAATAACGAAACGTTACATTTAACGAAAACAAATACGAATACATTAAAGGATAAACAATTTCGGGTTCGAGTCGGGTATTCGGATTCGGGTTCGGGGCAGATGTCACATCCAGATTATTCATGTTTATGATTGATGTAGTCATAATTTCAAACAGATTTCAGATTCGCTGATGACAGATTCGCCAAATAGATTCGCTCAACAGATTCGCTCGGTCAATATAACAGATTCGCTCGACAATGAGCACAAGTTCACTGGACAGCTTCGCCCGACAGAACAAACTTTTGTGCTCAAACAATAGATTTGGCGCAACTTCGCTTGCACATAGAATCAAACAGCTGAACTTTCGTTCAAAAACTTGACAGATTCGCTAATCAGAAACAGATATTTCCAAACAAAAAAAAAACACTATAGATTCGCTGGATGATCCATAGGTTCACTGGATGAATGTCTAGATTTGCTGACTTACAGGAAAAATCAACCAAAACAACCTCAAAACATAACCAATTGAAGATCTGTTTGTTTCTGAAGCTTCCCAATACCAAATATGACAAACCCAAAGCAAATACCAGCTCAAAAACACAACAAACAGATCCGAAATGAATCAAACAGTGTTTTGACTCAAAAACCCCAAAAACTTCACATAAATCTCAATGATCAAACAATCAAGAGCATTAATGTCACACCCCCAAATCCACTAACGGAGTTTTACCGTTAGGGGCGTGACAAACCAGGATTCAGTCATTAATTACACCGAATGACTCTATATGAGTTTTGAAAAACCAAACGTTTAACCATTAAATGCGGTAGTTTAAACGACAATCAGAGTAATAAATTTTTCAGTTATGCGGAAGCGTAATGAATAAGTAAGTTTAACCAACCCAAACCATGCAGAAAGTAAATACGCAAAAACACGCGCCCGACACAAGACACGCAGTTTAAATAGTTTACAATCCCAAAACAAGGTTTTTAATGCAAGAAATGTTTTAATGTTTTGCGATGACGCCATGCCATGCCCTACGTGCATTGTACCTCAATGACCTGAAACAGTGAAAGACTAACAAGTGTCAACATGACGGTTGGTGAGTTCACATAGTGGTATAAAAGCAAGTATTTCAGTTGCAAGCAAATATAGAAATTAAGTATGTCATTGTAGGTAGCTAGTCTACAACACATGTCCTTAGAGGCGTATGTATCTAACCGAAGCTGACGTATGTACACATTAAGTGCATTTTGCCCGTTCGCACACCCCAGCAGGATGCACTGTAAGTATGTTAGGTCATTCAACACCCGTACGACAGGTCCTTCTGTCGTGCTAGCGCGACTAGCCCGGGTGGGGTTTGTCAAACCCAGTAGTACTACTCAAAAATTTCCCGCTATTTCACAAATACTAACAGTCAACTAGGTATCCATGGGGTCTTTATGAACAAAATAAAAGTGGCTCTAATCCAGACATGCGACATACAAAATTCATAAATCCGTAAAAGTATTCGTCCGTGTTCAGCCCATAAAAGGGCAAAATAGTAAAAGTGCAGTTTAGTGAACTCACCTTAAGTTGCACAGCAAAATTTGTTTAAAGCACACAACGAAATACAACGACCTAAATAACAGTAGGTCTATTAATGTGTGTTCATGTAGGGTCATAGTACCCTATGCATGCAAATGGTCATACCGTTTGTGCGAGTGTGGTTTAGTTTCACTTTTTGACCACATTTGACTTTTTTTCCAAGTTTGACCAAGTTTGACTTTTAGTTGACTTTTGTCCAAATTTGACCAAGTTTGACTTTTTGGTCCAAGTTTGACTTTTAGTTGACTTTTGGTCCAAGTTTGACTTTCAGTTGAACCGAGTTGACCCATGACCCGTTGGTGATTTGTTAAGTGTAAATATGTTGCATTTGGTGTATTTGACCATATTATTTCCACATACCACATCACACGTCACACATTCAACAATTTGAATTTCAAATTCCACAAAAGCTTCCTTTATAGGAAAGTCGGACCTTTAAAGTATATTTGCATCATTCAACATCCTAAGTATGTCAACTATTACACAAATACTGTAGCACGCTATACAAGTCAACAACACACACTAACACTTTGCAGTTTTCAACATAAAACATACTAGCATGCGTGGTCATTTCTAGACACAATAGTTTGTTCATATGTTCTGTTTCAACTAACATGGCTACATTTCCATCATGACATACTAGTTACTAGTGCACACCATTTGAACTTCAAACAAAACCATTTCATGCAACCGGTCTACTAGTCAACCAATGCCTATAAATGCCACAGTATGATCAAAGCACATTTACCAAACACCACATGCCTGCAATCATTCATATGCAAGTCCAAATCATGTTTATGCGTCCGAAATTACTAAACATGCCTCCTAGTCAATTCCCATGTCGAAAGTTTCTACATTTAGCAAGGGTTCCAATTCAAGTCGGATTCGCACGTTCAATTGCTCAAAATTCGTCTAACAACTCTTACAAACATGCTAGTACGTCCATAACAATCAATAGATGTCCATAACATGCAATCTCTCGTGATCACTAACACAAAAGTTACTATTTTTAGTAATTTAGCATAACAATCATGCAATTTCACAAACAAGTAGTCAATCTTCATCCAATTCATCATCTAAATAAAAATTCAATCCTATTTTCTCCATATCAATCATGCAACACCAAGTTTCAATGATTCCATACAAAACCCTAATTCCATAAACACACTTTTTGCACCAATTTCACCATCTAACCATCAAAATAACCACTTACACACCAACACTAAACCATTTCCACAATACAACATCAATTTGGCCAATTTGGATGAACTAGGGTTTTCCAAAACATGTGATTTTTGAAAATATAATAACAATTAACACAAACACTTACTAGTATTGCGTTTACTACTTCAATCAACACCCGAAATCACCAAAAATCGAATCAATTAGCAACAAAATGATCTTGTGTGTGTGTTATGTTGTGCGTCGGCTTCAAAGAGGGAGAAAGAGGCTACAAAACAGATTTTTTTTAACAAATTAGGTTTAGGTTTTTTTAAGTTTTGTTAATTATTGTTAAATGTTAAGTTGGGTTGGGCCTTGGGCCATCCATGTGTCACATGGATGATCCACGGGCCCCGTTTTGTTTCGGTTTTGCAATCACCCTGAAAATCTTTCTCAAATATTCATTTTTGTTTTATAAGGGTTACCGAAATCCGCAAACGGCCAAAACCGGTAAAATACGCGGTTACACGAAAGTTCAACAATTAAGCACACATAATTGTTAAAATGTATTATTATTGTATTTGAATTCATTTAAGATCACCAACGCCCGGGTATTACTCGTGTGGTCGTTTCGTGTGCACGTTTGTGTAACAGTTTGTACATTTAATTCATCACATTAAATGAAAAGTATAATCGCGTTAACGTGACTAACAGAGTTTAACTAACGAAGTTAACCTGAATTTTGTCGGGTGTCACATCATCCCCTTGTTGAAGGAATTTTCGTCCCGAAAATTGGATACGGTCATTAAAATGGGTCTGAAAATAAAAGAATTCAGAGGTTAGAATTTCGAGTTGTCACATCATCCCCTTGTTGAAGGAAATTTCGTCCCGAAATTTTAAGCATTACCTCGGGTAGATGAGAGAGATTTATTCAAATAGATGCGGGTACTTCTGTTTCAATTGGTCTTCCCGCTCGCAAGTGAAATCTGGTCCGCGCTTGGAATTCCATTTAACTTTAATGATTGGAATTTTACTGTGTTTTAAAGTTTTGACCTCTCTATCCATAATTTCGATTGGTTCCTCGATAAATTGTAATTTGTCATCGATTTCTAATTCCTCCAAGGGTACAATGAGGGTTTCATCCGATAGACATTTCTTGAGATTCGAGACATGGAAAACGTTATGCACGTTTTTGAGTGATTCGGGTAAGTTCAGTTCGTAGGCTACCGGTCCGATTCGTTTTATAATTTCGAATGGCCCGACGTAGCGAGGATTTAGTTTCCCCCGCTTTCCAAAGCGGACCACACCCTTCCAGGGAGAGACTTTAAGTAACACTTTATCCCCAACATTAAATTCCACCGCTTGTCTGTGCAAATCTGCATAACTTTTCTGCCTATCACGAGCAGCTGCCATGGATTTCGGATCTGCACAATTTTCTCGGTAGTTTCACGCACGAGATCAGGCCCAAATAATTGACTGTCACCAACTTCGGCCCAACAGATTGGAGATCGACATTTTCGCCCATACAAGGCTTCGAATGGTGTTGCCTTAATGCTAGTGTGATAACTGTTATTATATGAGAACTCCACCAAAGGTAAGTGATTCTCCCAACTGCCACCAAAATCTATCACACAAGCCCTTAGCATGTCTTCGAGAGTTTGAATTGTACGTTCGCTTTGACCGTCCGTTTGAGGATGGTAAGCCGTACTCAGATCGAGACGCGTACCGAAGGCTTTTTTCAAAGACCCCCGGAATTTAGATGTGAATTGGGCCCCACGGTCAGAAATAATAGACACCGGCACCCCGTGTCTAGAAACAATTTCTTTGATATAAATTCTAGCAAGTTTTTCCATTTTATAAGTTTCCTTGAAGGGAATGAAATGAGCAGATTTCGTTAAGCGGTCCACGATTACCCATATGGCATCGCAACCGGAAGGTGTTCGAGGCAATTTGGTTACAAAGTCCATGGCGATTTGTTCCCATTTCCAAATAGGAATTTCGGGTTGTTGAAGCATACCCTTAGGTTTCTGGTATTCCACCTTAACCTTGGAGCATGTAAGACACTTGTTCACGTATGTGGCAATGTCGGCCTTCATGTTTGGCCACCAGTACAGTTGTTTCAGATCATGGTACATCTTGTCGGAACCAGGATGTACAGAGTAACAGGATTTATGGGCTTCATCCATGACGAGTTCCCTTAGGTCGCCAAATACTGGAATCCACATCCGATTTTCCACACACCGAATGCCATCTGGCTTCATTTTAAATCGTTTTTCCATCCCTCGAAGAGATTCAGATTTCAGATGTTCCTCCTTGAGTGCCTCAAGTTGGGCATCATGGATTTGATCAGGTAAGCTTGTATGAATAGCGAGCTGAATAGCCGGACACGTCGAGGTTTCAAAGTTTCCTTACGACTGAGGGCATCAGCTACCACGTTAGCCTTGCCCGGATGATACTTTATGGCACAGTCTTAATCATTCAAAAGTTCAACCCACCGGCGTTGACGCATGTTCAACTCCTTCTGGTCAAAGATGTGCTGCAAACTTTTATGATCGGTGAATATGGTACACTTGATACCATACAAATAATGCCTCCAAATTTTCAGAGCAAAGATCACAGCTCACAACTCAAGATCGTGAGTAGAGTAGTTTTTCTCATGGATTTTCAACTGGCGCGAGGCATACGCGATGACCTTTCCACGTTGCATTAGAACGCAACCATGGCCTTGAACTGAGGCATCACAATACACCACAAAGTCTTCTGTCCCCTCAGGTAGAGACAAAATGGGTGCACTGCAGAGTTTTTGTTTGAGTAGCTGGAATGCAGTTTCCTGCTGATCACCCCACTGATACACCGTACCCTTATGGGTTAAGGCAGTCAGTGGTTGTGCTATCTTTGAGAACCCTTCGATGAAACGACAATAGTAACCCGCAAGACCAAGGAATTGACGGATTTCCGTAGGAGTTTTTGGAGCTGCCCAATTTTTAATTGACTTGATTTTTGAAGGATCGACGTGGATACCACTTTCATTGACTACATGACCAAGGAATTGGACTTCTCGAACCCAGAAATCACATTTTGAGAACTTTGCATAAAGTTGTTCCTTTTTCAGGAGTTCAAGAATCAATCGCAAGTGTTCCGCGTGGTCCTCCTTGCTTTTAGAGTATATTAAAATATTGTCAATAAAAACGATTACAAACTGATCAAGGTAGGGTTTACAGACACGATTCATAAGATCCATAAAGACCGCTGGTGCATTGGTTAAGCCAAATGGCATGACAGCGAATTCGTAGTGACCATAACGGGTTCGGAAGGCTGTTTTTGTGATGTCCTCCTCGAGGACTCTCAACTAGTGATAGCCCGATCGAAGATCAATTTTGGAATAAAAACTCGACCCTTGCAACTGATAAAAAGGTCGTCAATACAAGGTAAAGGATATCGATTTTTGACTGTCACTTTATTCAGTTCCCGATAATCGATGCACATGCGGAAAGTCCCGTCTTTCTTTTTGACAAAAAGAACAGGAGCTCCCCATGGAGATGAACTGGGTCTAATGAAACCCTTCTCAAGAAGTTCTTGGAGCTGCTTAGATAGTTCTTGCAACTCAGCCGAAGCGAGACGATACCGAGCTCTGGCTATCGGCGCTGCTCCCGGAGTTAATTCGATTTGGAATTCAACTAGACGATGAGGAGGTAAACCGGGTAAATCTTCAGGGAAAACGTCCGGATAATCACAAACAACAGGAATTTCATCAAACCTTTTTGATTTAGATGAGGTTTCGGTAATGTGAGTCAAAAACGCAAGATGACCCTTATGTAGACACTTTTGAGCTTTCATGAGAGAAATGATGCCAACCACAACACCACTCTTCTCACCTTGAACGGACAGGGTCTCTCCACTGGGAAGAGGGATTCGGACGATTTTCTCGCTACATACGATCTCTGCTTGGTTCTTGGATAACCAATCCATGCCGATGATGGCATCGAAACTACCAAGTGAAATTGGCATAAGATCAATATCTAGCAAGTGACCAGACAGTCCTAGTTTACAACGTTGCAAAACATGAGTGACCTCGAGTTTCTTACCATTTGCTAACTCAACAGTATAGTTTTTATCAAGTTGGGACAGTTCGACCCCTAAGAGTTTACTAAATTCATGAGAGATGAAGCTTTTATCAGCCCTAGAGTCAAAAAGAATATTAGCAAAGCAGTTATTGATAGGAAATTTGCCAGAAACAACATTAGAGTCACTGATGGCCTGACCTTTTCCAAGTGTGAAAGCACGACCCTTAGCACCAGCACCATTACCCTCAGCCTTGTCCTTACCCTTATCTCCACCGTTTCCACCATTTTTCAGTTTCGGACACTCAGTCCGATAATGCCCCTTTTGTCCACATTCAAAGCATGTAATCCCATCGTTATTTTTCCTTTGTGCCCCCGAGCCACTAACTCCCCTTTACAATCTTTCGCCACATGACCAAGTTTTCCACAACGCAAACACATGATCCTGTTACAAACCCCATTGTGATGTCTGTTACACTTGTTGCATTTTGGTAAATCCCCCGGATATCCACCCTTACTCGGACTTGCATTTGACGAAGATGGTTGATAATTCCTTGACTTGTCAAATTTCTTATTCCGTTGATACGGTGTGTAATTGGAGCTTGTTCCTGACCTGTTGTTGTTATTGTCATTCCACTTTCTCTTCCCATCCGACCCCGACGACGTCGACCCTTTCTTTTTAGGTAACGTTCCTTGTTCAATTACATGTTCCACCAACCGATGTGTGACTCGAATCACATCTTGAATGGTTTCAGGCCTTGATGAGGTAACCAATCCCTGAATTTGTGGGGGCAAACCCGAGATGTACTGTTCAATCCTCTTATAGTCCTCGTCCACCATATTTGGACACAACGTAGCAAGTTCGTGGGACCTGGTGATATAGGCCTCCACTTCAGACCCTTCCATCTTCAAGTGATAAAATTCAGTCTCGAGTTTTTGTATTTCATCCCGGGGACAGTAGTCCCGCTTAATCAGCTGCTTAAATTGTTCCCATGTTAAGGCATTAGCTGCCTCCAATCCCATGTGTTGTGTTTCCCTATTCCACCAAGTTAACGCCGGCCCACTATTATTTTCGGGAGCACATCCACTCCTAGCGAAAACTGCCTCTACCTTTTCAATGTCACACCCCGACTCCCAGGGCCCGACACGTTGCATGACATTAGCCAATCAAATACAATAATGTAGCGGAAGACTTTAATAAAAGACCACAAATACGGTCCCAAATTGAACTTTCATTAATTGTCTTAAAATAACAACATTGTCTAACACTCGATGTGAGTGTAATACATTGTCATAACAAAACTAAAGACACTAATCCCAAGCGTCTTCTTTCCTCCTACGTGGAGTACTATCATCCAATCATCTCTAGCTAGGCCTCTCTAGCTAATGTCCATAGTTATTCCTTTCACCTGCATCATGAGCTAAAAGACGTCAACAACATCGTTGTTGGTGAGTCGTAACCAGTGACGTAAGACACATAAAGCATTTAGACATCATCATTCATATATGTGTATGGTAATAAGTTATCTACAAGCCAACTCTTCTCCAACGCCATATCTAATGGTGAATCTCGTCAGAGTCTGTTAACGTATATGCCGCATACAGGAATAACCAAGGTACCCTTATGACCTCTCTCGGTCGCATCATGTTGCCTAGGCGGGTGGTACCTCTCCTGTTACGAGCAGACAGTCTACCTAATTGGATCCAACTAGATGCATATACATCCCGAGACGGGGCCGGTAGCACTCAATGGATCTACCCCCAGAAGCCCTGTCTTAATGACTTGCCCTGTGGTATGTAGCCGCCATCCCTTTCCTGGGGATGACTCATCAAGAAGCTTATTACCGCGGACCAACCACACAACAACCGGACGAACCTGGAGTTGAGGTGCGTTGAATCACCAGGTGGCGATCTACTTATGACCACATACATATTCAAGCATTTCATAAAACATTTCATACTTTTCATATAAGCTCGGATACAGCCCCGAAATCATAAAACATGTAAAAAGAGGGGCGGTTAGACTCACCTTCTGATGTAGCCTACGTATCACAAGCTAATGGCTAATCAAGACAACCCTGTAAAACATTTCATACTTATTAGGATTCATTCCCCTAGGGATAATCCTATCAGTGTCTTCTCCACTGATGCATTGCCTTAGTCATACTACGTGACTTTGGCGATAACTTTAGTCCTTGGTATAATCATTCTTCTCAGAGTGCTTTCAACATCTGAGTCAGGGTTATCCTATGTCCTCATTATCATTTTATTTGAAAAGCCACATCATCATATCTTCGTGTTTTTCACACGATTATATCGTTCATTGAAAACATATTGTGTTCCTAGTAATATTATATGACTAGGAATGTTCTATCCTAAAACCCTGGTCTTTCCATGGACTTAAGTCATACGTATCTTAAATGAGTACAGGATCTGAGACGTTACCTAATGAGTCGAGCAGAGTGGGGGCCTAGGTACGAAAATCTCTCAGGGCTCGAGCAGCACCTTGCCTCGTTTAGCGGTCCCGAGCTCACGTGCTTGTGGGAGGACACCGTTTTCTATAATGACGGGGTTCGTGTCTCAATTAGTATCTTAGGTGGACATATATATATAACTTATATAAAATGGTAAGTACTCGAGGGAGACTAAAAACGAGTCTTACCGAACACCGAAGATTCCCGTAGACACTTCGTGAGCAAAATCCGCACTTGAACCGAACTTCTGGAGGCTTCCGTTACGTGTCGGAAACCCACCGAGACTTCGTCGGGACTTCACCGGAGATTTTGGCCGGAATTCTAGAGAGAGAGAGACTAGAGAGAGAGTGGAAAGGTGTGGAAATGAAGGGGGGTCGGCCCCCTTTTATAGCTGAAAATCCTGCCCTACGCGATACGCGCAGGGCATGCCTCCTCCTGCGCGTATCGCGTAGGGGAGGTGGTTTTGCTCGAAACTGCGGCTGCCCCTGATTCACGTACCCGGTTTTGCTCGCCTTAGGCGATACGCGCAGGCTAAAGCCTCTTCTGCGCGTATCGCGTAATTTTAAATTTTTTTTTTGAAGTCTTTTTATTCTCGTATGAGGCGTAGTGTCACATTCTCCCCGCCTTATTGGGATTCCGTCCCGGAATCATACTGAGAATAACTGCGGGTACTTTTTCTTCATGGCGTCTTCTGGTTCCCAGGTAAACTCAGAACCATGCCTCGCATTCCATCTGACTTTAACGATGGGGATGCGTTTCCTTCTTAATTTCTTGACCTGCCTTTCGACTATTTCAGTTGGTTCTTCAACAAAATTTAGTCGCTCGTCCACTTGGATTTCTTCAAGTGGCGTTTGCAGGGTTTCGTCGGATAGACATTTTCGAAGTTGAGAGACATGGAAGACTGGGTGGATCCCACGCAGCTCTTCCGGGAGTTCAAGTCTATACGCTACTTTGCCTATCCTGCTGGTTATCACAAAAGGTCCAATAAATCGGGGACTTAGCTTTCCTCGTTTTCCAAAACGAATCGTGCCCTTCCATGGTGATACTTTTAACATGACTTTATCTCCTTCTGCGAACTCTAGTGGCTTTCGACGTCTGTCGGCATAACTCTTTTGCCTGCTTTGTGCCACTATGAGTCGCTCCCGGATCACCTTGACTTTTTCAATGGTGTCCAGTACCATTTCGGGGCCGGTCATTTGACCTTCTCCCACTTGAAACCAACATAAAGGCGTTCGACACCGTCGACCATATAAAACTTCGAATGGTGAGGCTTTCAAACTCTTGTGGTAGCTGTTATTATAAGAAAATTCGGCTAATGGGAGGTGAGTGTCCCAGCTACCACCGAAATCTATCACACAAGCTCGCAACATATCCTCCAAAGTTTGAATGGTCCTTTCGCTTTGACCATCCGTTTGCGGGTGATAGGCCGTGCTCATTTCTAATTTAGTGCCGAGGGCTTCATGGAATTGTCTCCAATACCGGGACGTGAACCTCCCGTCCCTATCGGAAAAAATGGACAATGGTACACCGTGCCTTGCCACAATTTCGTCGACATACAATTGGGCGAGTTGCTCGGCTCCGGCACTTTCCTTCATAGGTAGGAAGTGGGCGGACTTAGTGAGTCTGTCCACGATTACCCATATAGCATCATTCCCCTTTCTTGTTTTTGGCAAACCCATCACAAAGTCCATTGTGATCATTTCCCATTTCCACATAGGGATCTCAAGGGGTTGGAGCATACCAGACGGTTTTTGGTGCTCGGCTTTCACCTGGAGACATGTCATGCAACGCTCCACATAGGTTGCTATGTCCTTCTTCATTCTAGGCCACCAAAATTGGTCTTTCATGGTGTAGTACATCTTATCTGCTCCAGGATGAATGAGGTACTTAGTTTTATGGGCTTCATCCATTATGAGTCCTCTCAAATTACCGAAGTTTGGTATCCAAATTCGGCATTTCATGCGGATGAACCCATCTTCTCCTGTTACTAACTTCTTTATTACTCCAATCATTTCTTCTTTTTGGACGTTTTCGTCCTTTAGTGCTTCCTTTTGGGCCATCTTCACTTGGTCCAAGAGGTTCACTTGCACATTCATTCTAAGTGCTCGGACACGTCTGGGTTTGGCGCACTCTTTCCTACTCAAGGCGTCAGCGACGACGTTTGCCTTCCCTGGATGGTAGTGAAGATCGAAGTCATAATCAGATAAAACTTCCATCCATCGCCGTTGTCTCATGTTAAGCTCCTTTTGATCGAATATGTGCTTTAAGCTCTTGTGATCAGAGTATACCGTAAACTTAGAGCCGTACAAATAGTGTCGCCATATTTTTAATGCGAACACTATTGCGCCTAACTCGAGATCATGAGTTGCGTATCCTGACTCGGCGCCCTTCAGTTGTCTTGAAGCGTAAGCAATTACGTTGCTACGCTGCATCAAGACGCAGCCAAATCCTGTGGAGGATGCATCACAGTACACGACATAGTCATCGTTACCATTGGGTAATGCAAGGATCGGTGCGCTGCTCAACCTTTCTTTCAAGGTTCTGAATGCCTCTTCTTGTTCGGGTCCCCACTTAAACATGATTTTCTTTTGAGTTAGCTTAGTCAAAGAATTGGCTATCTTAGAGAAATCCTTAATGAATCTTCTATAGTAGCCGGCTAACCCAAGAAATCTTCGAATTTCAGTTGCCGTTCTAGGGGTTTCCCACTTCATTACTGCTTCAACCTTTGAAGGATCAACTTGAATTCCTTGCTCATTGACAATATGTCCTAAGAACTGAACTTCTCGTAGCCAAAATTCGCACTTTGAAAATTTTGCATAGAGATTTTCTCCCCTGAGGAGCTCGAGTACCTTTCGTAGGTGCTCAGAGTGCTCTTCCATTGTACGAGAGTAGATCAAAATATCGTCAATGAACACGATCACGAATTTGTCTAGATATGGCTTACACACTCGATTCATCAAGTCCATGAATACAGCTGGTGCATTAGTTAGCCCAAAGGGCATTACTAAGAATTCGTAATGGCCATATCTAGTTCGGAATGTTGTTTTAGGCACGTCTTCATTTCGAACCTTCACTTGATGGTACCCAGATCTCAAGTCTATCTTTGAGAAATAGCTTGCTCCTTGTAATTGATCGAACAAGTCGTCGATTCTGGGTAGTGGGTATCGATTCTTAATCGTCACCTTGTTAAGATCTCGATAATCGATACACATTCTCAAAGTTCCATCCTTTTTCTTTACAAACAATATGGGGGCTCCCCATGGTGATGAGCTTGGTTGGATGAATCCCTTTTCCAATAGCTCTTGGAGTTGGGCCATAAGTTCCTTCATCTCCGATGGCGCTAGTCGATAAGGTGATTTTGCGATCGGTGCTGTGCCTGGCACTAAGTCGATGTGGAACTCGACTTGTCGGTCTGGAGGTAAACCAGGCAATTCTTCGGGAAACACGTCAGGGTACTCTGCGACTATTGGGACTTCTGAAATCTCCTTCTTCTCTCCCTTTTCGGTCATAAGATATAACCAGAATCCCTCGCACCCTTGCCGTAAATATTTGCTTGCCTTAGCGATCGTCAAAAGTTTGGAAGTTTTACGCGGCGTGTCCCCCTGAATTTCTACCTGTTGACCGTCGGGTAATTCGATTTTTAGCACTTTTCGCTCTCAATCAATTTGCGCCTTATGTCTAGCTAACCAATCCATTCCTAGAACTATATCAATCCCTCCTAATTTCATAGGGAGGAGCTCTAAGGGAATGTTTTGGCCATTGATCTTAAGGTAACAATTTCTAAGGGCATTTTCAACTTTTACCTCAACACCGTTAGCTATCTCAACCACATAGGGTACATTCAACTTAGTTATCAAGCCGTTCAAACAAGGTAAAAACTTATTGGAAACAAAACTCTTATTTGCACCTGAATCGAACAGTATGCAAGCATAGGTTTGATTAACTGGAAACATACCAGTAAGCACTTCATCATTGTTGCGGGCCTCCTCTGCGGTCATTTGGAAAACCCGGGCATTTGCCTTGCCCGCTGTCTTCCCTTTATCGTTTCCTCCTTTCACCCTCTTGGGGCAGTTTGCCCTAATATGACCCTCTTGCCCACAACCATAGCATTTATTGGAACCAACTAAACAATCTGCGGTTACATGACTAGATCTCCCGCACTTCCCACACTCGACTGCGGCGGATTTCTCCTCTGAGTTGACCTTCCTGAATTTGCCGGGACCAGATCTTTCTTTGCGTTTTCCTGTATTGAATTTCCCGAACTTCCTCTTGTTCCCACCTTCACTGCCCCCTACACTCATTCGGCTACCTTTAGTTCGAATAATGTCTTCGGTGAGCTCCGCAGCTAGATCCACAGCTGCTTGTAGTGTTGGTGGTTTGGAAGTTCGTAAATCCCCTCGAATTTCTGGAATGACTCCCCAAATGTAGCGTCCCACCTTCTTGGACTCAGATCCAGTAAATTCAGGTAATAACCCTACCAGCTCTAGAAAACGCTCTGTGTACTTCTTGTGGTCCGTCCCTTTCATCTCCAGGTGGAGATATTCATCTTCCAAATGCTCGATCTCATGATGTGGAACGAATTTCTCCAAGAATCTTTGACGGAAATTCTTCCAGCCCATTGCAGATGCCTTTCTTGGGTTCATTGAAGCCTTCACCGTTTTCCACCATGAATGTGCCAATCCTTTAAATGACTGAGTTGCAAACAAAACTCGATCCTCGTCGCTGCACCCGCTTACCTCAAGGGTAGTCTCGATCTCTTCAATCCACCTCAGAGCATCAGTAGCCGTCTTATCTCCTCTAAATTGTTCGGGTTTGCAAGCCATGTAATGCCTATAGCTGCAACCCTTGGCTCTTGGGTCTCGGTATGCCTCCTCCTTGGGTTTGTTAACTTCATCGTCATCTTCCGAACTAGGGCTACTGCTTCCATGGCTGCTCTTCTTGGTATGGCGGAAGTCGGAATCGGTATCACTCTTCCTTGAGTCTCTCCTTCTATTGCTTCCCGACTCTCCACTGTTCAGCACAGCTTTCGTGACTCCCGCAATAATTGCTGGCATAGCTGCGGTGATTCCTGCCGTTAGCATTTCTTGAAACTTAGCCATTTGTTCCGCCTCTTGCTTTTGTTCAGCGGTTAAAGGCTCTTCCGGGTGAATCTCAACAGAGGGTTCCTTGTCATGATTAGGGTCAATTGGATCTTTATTTCTTCCTCTTGTGAAAGGTCCAATTTCGGAAACAATCTTGCTACTCTTTTCCTTAGCCATACTATAATTTAAACGTTTCCCTTTGTTAATTACAATCTTTAATACAATTTATCTTAATACTTTAGATACAAGTACTGAAACATATGGTAGGGATTTATAACATATTTCCAAACATAATAATTCCAACATAATGATCCGAGTACAACATAATCAAGGTTACAACATAGTTTCAATACAACAATACATAGTACGATACTACATAGTTCAAAATAAATTACAACATAATTCGAATACAAATACAACATAATTCAGAATACAAATACAACATAATTCAGAATACAAATACAACATAATTCTTCTTTTTCTTGATCTTCACCCAAAGAATTTCCTCCAGTACTCTTCCTTTTCGTCATCCTTGTACTTCTGCTCATCACCTTCAAGTGGAACTCAGTATCGTTCCATGACCCTATCATCTTCTGATGATCGCCTTGGAGGGTCTAAGCTATAGTGATGACTAGAAGATCCTGCTCCTATTGAGCTTCTTCCTGGTTCTGTGAGATACGGATAAGGTGACTGATAACTGGGAGGGGGATAGACTGGGTGAGCATAGGATGGTGGAGAATATGGATACGGAGCGTAGGATGGAGGGGATGGATACATAGGGTACGGATGAGGAGCGTAACCCATCGGTGGTGATTGGTACATAGGAGGCGACGGATACATAGGCGGAGGTTGTGAGTACATTGGGGGTTGAGGGTAGGTAGGAACTGGTGGGTACATCGAGGGATGTGGGTAAGCTGGGGCCGCATGAGCTTGACGATAATACTCATGATGACTACGTCGCATTGCCTCAGCCAGCTCATCGCGTTCCCGTTGCTTGTAGTCATATGATGCTAAGTAGGGATCCCTCTTTGGTATTGTAATAGCGCGTGACTTGGCGCTTGACAGCTCCTTAATCTTTTTCTTCCCTTTACCCCTCGAAGGTTGGTCGCTGTACTCATAATCCATAGGAATGGATTCTTCCGGATGGTGATGGTGATCGACTTCGCCCCCGTTTTCGTCTCCATCTTCGGCATGTTCCTCCCCATATTCGTTGCGTTCCACTTCTTCATCATCATTGTCCATTTCAGCTCGTATCTGTGCTCTCTCACTATCAGTCATCATGAAGATGGGAGAGTGATGCTCTTCGGGTTCTTCTTCAGGTTCCTCCTCGTGTTGCTCCTTAAGTTCGTCTTCTTCATCTTCCTCGTTATCATCGGCGTTCTCGGCCTCACGAATCGCGGTCCAGTCAGCTTCTGTGAGCCTAAATCTTTCAATGTGGCCTCTCCGAATTGTCTTCTTGGCAGCCAACCTGATTTGCGCACGACGAGGCTGGGGTTCGGGTTCCTGTTGGGGTTCATTCATCGCCCTTGCAGGTGAGGGTATGTGGGTGTAGTAACCCGAAGCATCGGGTGAATGAGACTCTTGCGGTTGAACAGATCGTTCTCCTTCTTCTGTGTTGTTGTTACTGGAACTACTCTTTTTGGAGGACGATCTACTCATACCAATTGCTCTGAGGAGAAAGCTTTTTCCTGCCATTTCCTGTTATTTAAATTGAAATATAAGCATATAATATTCGTATCGTATTAATATTAATGCCTAGTTCCTTCGCCTTTCCTGACGAGGTTTCTAAGTTAATCCACATGACTTGTAATTATTTTCATGCTCACGCAAAGGATAATCGACAACTACGTTGATCAGGCGTATTTGTCTCATTTCCTTAGGTGTTCAATCAATATTTACCCATCATATTTCTTAACACTTCCTAGGGTTTTTCCTATCTTAGTGGTCTTTCGAGCCTCTCGGTTAAAGCTTAAGGATCTATGTGAACCTTAATTCGCTAAAACCATTGGCTCTGATACCAACCTGTCACACCCCGACTCCCAGGGCCCGACACGTTGCATGACATTAGCCAATCAAATACAAAAATGTAGCGGAAGACTTTAATCCAAAGACCACAAATACGGTCCCAAATTGAACTTTCATTAATTGTCTTAAAATAACAACATTGTCTAACACTCGATGTGAGTGTAATACATTGTCATAACAAAACTAAATACACTAATCCCAAGCGTCTTCTTTCCTCCTACGTGGAGTACTATCATCCAATCATCTCTAGCTAGGCCTCTCTAGCTAATGTCCATAGTTATTTCTTTCACCTGCATCACGAGCTAAAAGACGTCAACAACATCGTTGTTGGTGAGTCGTAACCAGTGACGTAAGACACATAAAGCATTTAGACATCATCATTCATATATGTGTATGGTAATAAGTTATCTACAAGCCAACTCTTCTCCAACGCCATATCTAATGGTGAATCTCGTCAGAGTCTGTTAACGTATATGCCGCATACAGGAATAACCAAGGTACCCTTATGACCTCTCTCGGTCGCATCATGTTGCCTAGGCGGGTGGTACCTCTCCTGTTACGAGCAGACAGTCTACCTAATTGGATCCAACTAGACGCATATACATCCCGAGACGGGGCCGGTAGCACTCAATGGATCTACCCCCAGAAGCCCTGTCTTAATGACTTGCCCTGTGGTATGTAGCCGCCATCCCTTTCCTGGGGATGACTCGTCAAGAAGCTTATTACCGCGGACCAACCACACAACAACCGGACGAACCTGGAGTTGAGGTGCGTTGAATCACCAGGTGGCGATCTACTTATGACCACATACATATTCAAGCATTTCATAAAACATTTCATACTTTTCATATAAGCTCGGATACAGCCCCGAAATCATAAAACATGTAAAAAGAGGGGCGGTTAGACTCACCTTCTGATGTAGCCTACGTATCACAAGCTAATGGCTAATCAAGACAACCCTGTAAAACATTTCATACTTATTAGGATTCATTCCCCTAGGGATAATCCTATCAGTGTCTTCTCCACTGATGCATTTCCTTAGTCATACTACGTGACTTTGGCGATAACTTTAGTCCTTGGTATAATCATTCTTCTCAGAGTGCTTTCAACATCTGAGTCAGAGTTATCCTATGTCCTCATTATCATTTTATTTGAAAAGCCACATCATCATATCTTCGTGTTTTTCACACGATTATATCGTTCATTGAAAACATATTGTGTTCCTAGTAATATTATATGACTAGGAATGTTCTATCCTAAAACCCTGGTCTTTTCATGGACTTAAGTCATACGTATCTTAAATGAGTACAGGATCTGAGACGTTACCTAATGAGTCGAGCAGAGTGGGGGCCTAGGTACGAAAACCTCTCAGGGCTCGAGCAGCACCTTGCCTCGTTTAGCGGTCCCGAGCTCACGTGCTTGTAGGAGGACACCGTTTGCTATAATGACGGGGTTCGTGTCTCAATTAGTATCTTAGGTGGACATATATATATAACTTATATAAAATGGTAAGTACTCGAGGGAGACTAAAAACGAGTCTTACCGAACACCGAAGATTCCCGTAGACACTTCGTGAGCAAAATCCGCACTTGAACCGAACTTCTGGAGGCTTCTGTTACGTGTCGGAAACCCACCGAGACTTCGTCGGGACTTCACCGGAGATTTTGGCCGGAATTCTAGAGAGAGAGAGACTAGAGAGAGAGTGGAGAGGTGTGGAAATGAAGGGGGGTCGGCCCCCTTTTATAGCTGAAAATCCTGCCCTACGCGATACGCGCAGGGCATGCCTCCTCCTGCGCGTATCGCGTAGGGGAGGTGGTTTTGCTCGAAATTGCGGCTGCCCCTGATTCACGTACCCGGTTTTGCTCGCCTTAGGCGATACGCGCAGGCTAAAGCCTCTTCTGCGCGTATCGCGTAATTTTAAATTTTTTTTTAAGTCTTTTTATTCTCGTATGAGGCGGAGTGTCACATTCAATCCATCTAATTAATCCCACCGCCCCTTCAGTCCCATTGAAGTGGTGCGGCTTACAGTCCAGAAAAGTCTTGAAGGTTCAGACGGGTGGTGCTGGTACAAAAGAGTTTTGAAACATGAATTAGTACGCTCATAGTCAAAGAGATTTTTTTTTTCATACATGAGAGTCAAGAAAGAATCGATAAGTTAATAAGGATGCTAGGATAAAAAAAATTTCGGTTCTTCCGAGTTTACCAGGAGCAGGTTGAGCTTGGGCATGTCCCTGAGCATGGGCTTGGGCCTGGGCTTGAGCCTGGGCCTGGTTGGCCAATGCGGCGAGTACATGCTGCTGGATCAAAGCTGCCAGCTCTGCGGGTGTCATGTTAACGTTCCCAGCCATTCTTCAAATTCACAAAATACAACAATGAGTAAGTACCCAACAAGTTACTATCATCCATGTATAAGTAAACAGGAAAAATTAACACAACCCAACATCCAAATTCAAATAATAACACTTGATAAATAAATTGCAATTTCTCACAAAGTACTATTCAAACATCACAATCCAAAATTTTCAGTTTTTGTGGGAAACAACCCTTGCCACTAAGTCATGAGATAATGAAAGTAAACCAGACTAAAGAAGATGGATAGATATAAAATCTAGGACGAGATCACGGAGCCTGCGTCATCATCACTATCGGTGCCAGGGTCCTCCATTGGTTCCTCCTCCGCGTCTTCCTCCGGTCCTTCCCCTTGCCCCGCCGCCTGCGCTAACTGCGCGTCCATATGCGCTATAAGGTTCAGAAGAGCATGCCGATCCTCCGCACCTCTTGCCTCCAAGGTCGCAACTCTCTCAACTAACTTCTGCTAAGTCTACCGGGATTGCTGCGCTGCAGCTCCTCCCTCAACATCTCTGCTTCACGACGCGAGGAACACAGAGCTGCCGCTAGAGCGGCTATTGCCCTTTCATTAGAACAATCAAGTGTGGGGAGTTCGGAAGAAGGATCATAATTCGGATACAGTCTTTGAGGGGGCGTTCGAGGGTCGCTCTCCTCCTGTCTAAGGCTGGCCATATAAGCCGGGTAGTAATCCCAGCCATAGGAGGTAGGAAGAATTGCGAACGGTTGATCCCAGCTAACCCCTTCGGTCGTAACACGGGGCCATTCGCGACCGGGGTATGGAGGTGAGTCAGGTAAAGGGCGCCTACGCGAGGAACTAGCAGGTGCTTTAGATGAAGATGCCATTCCTGAAATTAAGTATATGTACAAGTAACTACCATGTAAAGCAATCATAGGCAATGTACTCGGTGCAACTAACGTAGTGTACAGTTATAGTGTAGAATGCAATGCAATGCAACCTAGTTCGCTATAACCAATGACTCTGATACCAATCTGTCACACCCCCAAATCCACTAACGGAGTTTTACCGTTAGAGGAGAGACAAACCAGGATCCAGTCATTAATTACACCGAATGACTCTATATGAGTTTTGAAAAACCAAACGTTTAACCATTAAATGCGGTAGTTTAAACGACAATAAGAGTAATAAATTTTTCAGTTATGCGGAAGCGTAATGAATAAGTAAGTTTAAGCAAACCAAAACCGTGCAGAAAGTAAATGCGCAAAAACACGCGCCCGACACAAGACACGCAGTTTAAATAGTTTAAAAATTCCAAAACAAGGTTTTTAATGCAAGAAATGTTTTAATGCTTTGCGAGGACGCCATGACATGCCCTACGTGCATTGTACCTCAGTGACCTGAAATAGTGAAAGACTAACAAGTGTCAACACGACGGTTGGTGAGTTCACATAGTGGTATAAAAGCAAGTATTTCAGTTGCAAAAATTAAGTATGTCATTGTAGGTAGGTAGTCTACAGCACATGTCCTTAGAGGCGTATGTATCTGACCGAAGCTGACGTATGTACACATTAAGTGCATTTTGCCCGTTCGCACATCCCAGCAGGATGCACTGTAAGTATGTTAGGTCATTCAACACCCGTTCGACAGGTCCTTCTGTCGTGCTAGCGCGACTAGCCCGAGTGGGGTTTGTCAAACCCAGTATTACTACTCAAAATTTCCCCGCTATTTCACAAATACTAACGGTCAACTAGGTATCCATGGGGTCTTTCATGAACAAAATAAAAGTTGCTCTAATCCAGATATGCGACATACAAAACTCATAAATCCGTAAAAGTATTCGTCCGTGTTCAGCCCATAAAAGGGCAAAATAGTAAAAGTGCAGTTTAGTGAACTCACCTTAAGTTGCACAGCAAAATTTGTTTAAAGCACACAACGAAATACAGCGACCTAAATAACAGTAGCTCTATTAATGTGTGTTCATGTAGGGTCCTAGTACCCTATGCATCCAAATGGTCATACAGTTTGTGCGAGTGTGGTTTAGTTTGACTTTTTTACCACATTTGACTTTTTGTCCAAGTTTGACCAAGTTTGAATTTTAGTTGACTTTTGTCCAATTTTGACCAAGTTTGACTTTTTGGTCCAAGTTTGACTTTCAGTTGACTTTTGGTTCAAGTTTGACTTTCAGTTGACCCGAGTTGACCCACGACCCGTTGGTGATTTGTTAAGTGTAAATATGTTGCATTTGGTGTATTTGACCATATTATTTCCACATACCACATCACACGTCACACATTCAACAATTTGAATTTCAAATTCCACAAAAGCTTCCTTTATAGGAAAGTCGGACCTTTAAAGTATATTTGCATCATTCAACATCCTAAGTATGTCAACTATTACACAAATACTATAGCACGCTATACAAGTCAACAACACATACTAACACTTTGCATTTTTCAACATAAAACATACTAGCATGCGTGGTCATTTCTAGACACAATAGTTTGTTCATATGTTCTGTTTCAACTATCATGGCTACATTTCCATCATGACATACTAGTTACTAGTGCACACCATTTGAACTTCAAACAAAACCATTTCATGCAACCGGTCTACTAGTCAACCAATGCCTATAAATGCCATAGTATGATCAAAGCACATTTACCAATCACCACATGTCTGCAATCATTCATATGCAAGTCCAAATCATGTTTGTGCGTACGAAATTACTAAACATGCCTCGTAGTCAATTCCCATGTCGAAAAGTTTCTACATTTACCAAGTGTTCCAATTCAACTCGGATTCGCACGTTCAATTGCTCAAAATTCGTCTAACAACTCTTACAAACATGCTAGTACGTCCATAACAATCATTAGATGTCCATAACATGCAATCTCTCGTGATCAGTAACACAAAAGTTACTATTTTTAGTAATCTAGCATAACAATCATGCAATTTCACAAACAAGTAGTCAATCTTCATCCAATTCATCATCTAAATACAAATTCAATCCTACTTTCTCAATATCAATCATGCAACACCAAGTTTCAATGATTCCATACCAAACCCTAATTCCATAAACACACTTTTTGCACCAATTTCACCATCTAACCATCAAAATAACCACTTACACACCAACACTAAACCATTTCCACAATACAACATCAATTTGGCCAATTTGGATGAACTAGGGTTTTCCAAAACATGTGATTTTCGAAAATATAATAACAATTAACACAAACACTTACTAGTATTGCGTTTACTACTTCAATCAACACACGAAATCAACAAAAATCGAATCAATTAGCAACAAAATGATCTTGTGTGTGTGCTATGTTGTGCGTCGGCTTCAAAGAGGAAGAAAGAGGCTACAAAACCCATTTTTTTAACAAATTAGGTTTAGGTTTTGTTAAGTTTTGTGAATTATTATTAAATGTTAAGTTGGGTTAGGCCTTTGGCCATCCATGGGTCACATGGATGATCCACGGGCCCCGTTTTGTTTCGGTTTTGCAATCACCCTGAAAATCTTTCTCAAATATTCATTTTTGTTTCATAAGGGTTACCGAAATCCGCAAACGGTCAAAACCGGTAAAATACGCGGTTACACGAAAGTTCAACAATTAAGCACACATAACCGTTAAAATGTATTATTATTGTATTTAAATTCATTTAAGATCACCAACGCCCGAGTATTACTCGTGTGGTCGTTTCGTGTGCATGGTTGTGTAACAGTTTGTACATTTAATTCATCACATTAAATGAAAAGTATAATCGCGTTAACGTGACTAACAGAGTTTAACTAACGAAGTTAACTTGAATTTTGTCGGGTGTCACAACTAAGGCTCTGATACCATATTGTTGGTCCATCAGATTGAGATTTCAGTGCTATAATGATTAGTAAACAACAAAACACACTATAATTCAATGAAATAATGTCCAAATACCTTTAACACACAATATCAAAGATCAAATCAACACAAACAGAGGTAATCAAGCTACAAAGATAGTAATAATAAGTTCCTAGCACCTCAGCTCTCACACACACACAATTAGGGTTTGATGAACATGCAAAACTCGTATTGAAATGAGAAAACATTACAATATATAGTGCAGACATAGATTCGCTGATAGCGAATCTGTCATGCAAAACTATCAGCTTCGCCGGGCACAAAACAGATTCGCCCGACGACTGATCTAATCTATTGTCTATACTACTCTAGACTTCCGGGTGCATCTATAGATTCGCCCGTAGGTTCTCTAGTACAAAAATAACTAAATACATAACAAAACAAAGTAACACCGACATGCCGGTGAGTCCAAACTATACATGTACTATCAAATGGATTGATATTAAGACCTGTATTCAATCGGTTTTTAAGGGCCTTGATTGATTTTGATGCTTAATTGAGTTTTAATCATGGTTTGTAACGGATTTAATGTTGAGTTATCAAGGGAAATAGTTTTTGGACGAAATCAATAATCAAAACAATGAAATCCATCTTTGATTGTTTCTCTAGGTTCGAAACCCGCTCGCTAACCTTTTGGGTGCAAGAAAACCGGTTTAAATCGACCAAAAATTTAGTTTTTGTACTTCGTCGGAGTATGGTTTTGAGCAGTTTCGCTGGCGTATATCGCCGGAAAAAGGGATGTGGGGGCTGGGTTTTGAGCATTTCGAAATTACAACTATGGTCCATGCTTTTTGATGCATTGTTTAGTTTTAATTTAAGACTTTAAAACAAGATTCATAATTGACAAAAGTGGCCCAAACTTAAATAATTATTTATTTTAACAACCAAAATTAACCACGTTAACTCGTAACGTTTATAAAACTGATGTTTATATATACTTACTTTGTTTTTCGAAGTTGAATGAATATTTTTAGGCTTAGCAATATTTAACTCGGTAATATTTTTAACAATCCCCTTTTTTAACATACAGTTTCTATACTTTTGGAATTAATCATTTATAAATATTAGTTAAGTAGGTACATTTTTGTTATTAACTCGTAGAAAAATTGATCGTTTTATTAAAGACGGGGAAACATGAAATCTGAAACTTTTATTTATAATATCAAATGAAGGGTTACGTTTTCTGAAATTAAATACAAATGCAATAAAAATAGATAGCCTCGGGTTCGAGTTGGCAAACTGGTTCAGGTTTGGGGCAGATGTCATAGAAATGAAGCACGTACATAAAATGACCCAAGAACACCTATTTATACTACTACAAGTCCATACAATGTGTTACTAAACATAATAAACAAACATTTAAGTCGATGTGCGGATAACAATCTGTCCGCACATCACTACTAATCTAGTTTTGTGCGCACATCATCATTCTGCCCGCACATTAATCTTCATCATACTTTGCATTGATTTTCATGAACATTCATGCATCAATACATAATTAGTGAGATTCTACATCACTGATCACAATCAACAACCATAACTATCTCAGATCTAGATCCAAGCTCATCGTCTTTTTTGTTCTATCAAGTGGTATCAGAGCTGTTGATGATCTCTGATTGATTTTGTTATTGATGGAATTGAAGTGATTAACAACTTTGATTCATGTTTTTGTTAAGATTTTGCAAAGTTTCAAATTAAAGATTTGAGTGAGTATTCATCAATTTTTTCTTTTCATTTTTGTGCTTAAAAAGAACAAACTATTCTTCATCTTCAAAAATTGAAATCTGAAATTTGTTGATGATTTTGTGAAATTGATGATTGATATATTTTAGAAATAACAATTCTAATACTAGTTCATCATCATTCCTTCCAGATTTGTTGATTTCAATCCAGTTTTTTTCAATCTTCTCAAAATCCATAAGTGGGTGTTCATCACAAAAGTCCAGATTAGAGTGTGTTTTAGTATGTTTCGATCAATAAAACTTTGATGGATTTATTAATCGCATTCAAATACAGTAATTCTGAAGTTTTTAGACAATTTCAACATCAAATTATGAATTTTGAAAAATCAATGTCTATGAATCTGCTGTTTTGGATATGAGAAATGAAGAAAATTTGCCTAGGTGTTAGCCGTTTCTGCATTATTGAGATGTTTTGCTATTGTTCAGGCATTTTGGGCTTAGCCGTTTTGGAACTGTTGGGACGTTTTGCATATGGACTTAGTCAATTTTATTGAACTTAAGCAGCCGTTTGGATACTATTTAGGCGTTTTGGAGAACTTTTGTAGAATTTTTCTAAGACATTATCCGTTTTACAACTATTCAACCGCTTTGCTATTGTTCAGCCGTTTCACAAGTTTTTCATAATTATCCTAAGTCTTTAGCCGTTTCAGCATTGTTCAGTCGTTTTATCAGATTTTAAAATTTTCTAAATCATAGCCGTTTTGTCACTGTTCAGGCGCATGAGTGCTGTTCAGCCGTTTTGATAAGCAATTGCTCAACTGATATCAGAAATGGAGAAAATAATTTCAAAAAAAGAACCCGAGAAAGATGTGAAGAGTTCCTATGTTGAAATGCCAATTGAGGTAAGAGAAATGATGTGCACAAAAGAATGTCTTCAACTTGTTGAACATTACAGAATATATTCTTTCAAGATTTGTGATAAACTCAAAGGTGAAAAAACATGCATAAGAATCTGAAAGAAAAACATAAGACATCTGAGCTAAGAATCACATCTCTTTAGGATTCACACTAGAAAATTGAAAAAGAAGTAACAAGCGTCAAGAATGAAGCTGCAAAATCAAATGAACATTCATCAAGTGTGATAAAAGATTTTCAAGAAGAAATTACAAAGTTGAAGAAATTTTCAGAAATGGTT
The DNA here is from genome assembly GCA_030867185.1 of Tagetes erecta. Classification (NCBI taxonomy): domain Eukaryota; kingdom Viridiplantae; phylum Streptophyta; class Magnoliopsida; order Asterales; family Asteraceae; genus Tagetes; species Tagetes erecta. Next base: position 28,139,057 of record CM061493.1, on the reverse strand, counting down.
AATTCATAGAACAAGCGTCTAAAAATCAAGCTTCAAGAAGAACACGAGAAATTCACAAGTCTACACGAAGACCACAAATTGTGTGAAGACAGATTCAAATCTCTTACATAAAATGTTGATTCAATTCTTATCAAAAAGCATAATCTGAATGTACAACTTATGGAGCTTACTGAAACACTTAACAAATCAAAATCTGATCATGTTATCATCAAATAAGAAGTTGAACAAGACGGAATTGTTGGATCACAATCTTCTCAAGAAGAAAAGACACAAGAGGTTCAGACAAAGAATAAGAAGAAGGCTAGAAGATAGAAGAGCAAAGCCAAGCAGAACAAGACAAAGGCTGCTTCATCTGATTCTACACCTCAGCCTCCTTCTACACCAAAGTCTCAAGATTCAGAATCCCCAAGTGATTCAAACAATGACATCTACTGTTTAATATGTGACTCTAAAACTGATCATATTTCAGATTGTATCTACAACCAAGGTGTTTTTTCTTACGGTTCAAGAGGCAACAAGTTCAAGACTCTAGCTTCTTCAAAGGTCAAAGCTCTTCAGAAACAACATGCTTCAACTACAAAGGCTTCTAAAAAGAAAAGAAAGAAGTTTCACTTCAAGGATCATCAAAGTACTGAGAGATATGTGAGTTGTACAATCATATATCATGGCATAAAGGAAATAGAGTGCTGCTACAACAAGTATTGCACCAGTTGTTAGATGTACAACCATGACATAAAGGAATGTTACTACAACAAGTATTGCTCTACTTGTGGCATGGTCAATCACAACACTCCAGATTGCTTCTAAAACAAAAGCTCAAGAATGAAGCGGAGAAGGTATGTCTAAAGATAATCCTAATCTACAAATTCTGCCAGGTATGTTTCTGTTTTTAAATTCTGTAGTGGTGATAATTCAATTGATTCATGGAAACCAAGAATCTGTTAGAAATCAAAATCAAAAAAATCCATTTTTGCATAAGCAAAATAGTTAACAAAGCCAATTTTTTAAAAAAAATAGGTTTTAGAAATGACTATAACAGATTTTATATGAATTCTCCTAAACATGTGAAGAAACCTAAGCAACCCTTTGGTTTCAGATTAGAACAGTTGTGGAGAAAACACCTGTTAAGGATAAAGATGATCATAGTGATACATCAATCGATTGCCCACCAGAATCTGCAATTTATCAGCAAGTTACTTATATTAATGAATTTGGACGATCCAAGAATGTAATGGCTTGGATTTCATCCTCTAACTAATTTGTTAGTGTGTTAGTGATAATTATGGTGGCCGGTATCAAAGAAAAGAAGACTGTGTCTGATCCCTTAACATGACGAGATACCAAATCTTGTTCATGATGTTTCGATGCATCTGACGCCAAATGGAGTTAGGAACAAAAAGGAATCATTGTAGGAATTTTTTAAAAATATTTTAAAAAACCAAACAATGACGACATTGTAAGAAACAACCGATGTTTCATTTCGTTTGTTAAGATTAAGTATATTGCATACGTTGATTACACAATTTCCATTTTCTTTTCATTAAACTTCCAAATTTCAAAGAAATTAAAAAATTTAGGGTGAGTAATAATAAATAAACATGATAAAATTAGAAAAATCCAAAAATATTTTGAATCTACTTGCACTTCCATGTGAAATGATAATACACTTAGTTCATTGTCTTTTACTTATAATTTCAAAAACCATGACTGATTATTGTGTGTTGTGTGGGTAAACTGAAAAACAGTAAATCTGAAAAGTAGACTCTCTGGTGATAAACTAAATACTTTTATGCAGGTTGTGTTAAGATCTATCTTAGGACATTTGTTAAGTCTTCACTTTTCTGATAGACTGCTTGTAATGTCACTTACATACACCAGGTAATTATGCAATAAAATCAGTGTTAAGCAAAGCATCTAAGAACTTCTTTGTTGTGGTGCGCACAGACCTGAAGGTCACACGAAGTCTCCTTTGTTGTAGTGAGTTACAGACCTTGAACACTTCAAGATGCACAAAAGATTCCTAATGTGGAACACAAAAGATTCCCAATGTGGAACGAAACCAATCAAAAATTCCAAAAAGGAATAAAAGAAGATTCCCAAGGGAACATCACCTAAGACTTTCATTTATGGATTTCTTCAAAACTCAAGCTTCACAAATTATATTTTAAATGGTCGGTAATAAAGATGTTTAAGTGCTTACTTGTATGTTTTGATGAGGGTAGAGCTTACAATGTTTCCGAGTGTGGGTCACATACTTGTCATACTTAATTGTCACACCCCGACCGATGGCGGAAACGTCGGGGCGGATGCTAGTGAATAGATTGCTCGTAGCTCATGGTACTAAAATGATTAAATAGTTTTAAATCCAATATTCAGTTAACAACTACATGAATCAAACAGGCAATTAAATAAAACATGATAAATAACTTTTTATTAAACTAGGTCCACGAATCCTATATGTGAAGCCTCTCGAGGTAATCTACTAAGCTGTAACACCTGAAATCATGTGAAAATAGTATTTGTCAGCTAACGAATTAGCTGGTGAGTAAACACAGGTTTGCATACATATGTATATAATGATTAAATGATTAAAATAAATAAAATGATTCAATTCCATGTTATGTTAAAACCTATCATGCAAAAGTGTATCACATTAGATAAATCGAGTGCACAATCAAACCTAGATGACTGCAGCCACTTAATCACACAGATTAAGACGTAATGAGCAAAAGCATATGTCGGTTACAATCACCACTCGAATGCCATATCGGGTGGGCTTGTCAGGCCAAATAGTACTATTATTGATAACCGTTGGTTTGAATAAATTAATGATTGTGCTAGAATAAATGTTTATCAACCTATGAAACAAATAATTGCAAGTAATAACACACATGAATTGAATTGAAAGAATCACATGAATAAAAATGAACGAAATGAATAAAATGAATAAAACATGATTTATATGTAACATGATTTCACCCCAAATAATAAAACGAGAAAAGGGGCTATGAATACTCACTTGAATAGCCAATTTGATGATATGTAATAAAATAAGACTTGAATAAAGGCATCAGGAAAAACTCCTTAGGTATCACCTAAAGGATGTCGGCCTATGTTAGAATGATAACTCAAGATGATTCGGAAATCTAGGGTTCTAGCTAGAACTTGGGTTTAAGTATATTAATTAGCTAGTTAAAAAAAAGAAGATAATCCACTAGTATTAGAGAATGATTAGATAAGTGATATACTAATTGAATTGTATATAACGTTTAACTCCTTATGAAGTTAATTAAAATTATTAGATTAATAAATGACATATCGGATATGATAAAACTAACTAATCATTTATGAAAATTAATTTATAAAACTTAACCCTTTAAATCATATCATTAGTATATGACACCGCTAATAATAAAAAAAAAACGATCTAATCACAAATCAAGGCTATCACTAAAATAATAAATAAATTAGTTTACTTAGACTTTTATATATCTTTAAAATCTACTATTACTAGTATTATTATTATGTGGCTAATGTTTAATTCTTCAACAACTTCTCATAAAAAGAATTTATAATGTTAATTATTTAGAAGTAATTCTATATAGTCTTGTATAGAATATTTCATAAATTTTTTTTACCAAATTCCAATAATTAAAGGAAAATAATGTTTGTGAAAAGTATTTGTTTGAAAGAATGAAAACTGGAAAAATATTAAAGCGCACATCCAGGGACTCGAACCCTGGACCATCAAGTTAATACATACATTACACAACCAACAGATCAATGCCACTTTTGTTGTCCAAATTAAAAACGAAATTGTTTTAAAGTATATGTATACCTAAACCCAAAATCCAACATAAACCCTAGAATCATAATCACTATAATTGAACACGAAAGTGAATCAGAAGGAAAAAATTAAACATGGGGTTATTGGTCTATGAACGGAAACGAGTTCAGGGATGATACCACTCACCTCGATTGATGACGAATTGGTAATGAACGAGTTCAAGGCAGAATGATGAAGAAGACGATCATCGTTTGAAATGTGGGTGTTGGATAAACTGGAATTGGTGTTACAACGAGTTTTTGTGAGTGTAAAGAGTGAATTGTATATGATAATTGATGCTAATTCGATTTAGTTTGATGCAACGCGTTATGAGATGTTATTCGTGATTTTGGGATTTGATATACTGTAAATCCGTGATTATAGATCAATTGATTGGTTGCTTATGCTCTAAATAGATAAAGAAACGATTTGATAAATCCATCTGATTGTTTAACCCTGTAATTAGCGTGATTCAGTTTTGATTTTTGAATTATATGGAACCTTAGCTTGATATAGACTTAAACACCATGTAAACTTCAGTTTTAGATCACACCGTGGTTCGAATATTATTAAAAAGCAAATAAAAGCGGTTAAAAGGATTAAATGGGTTTGATTTTAGTGATTTAGGTGTTGCCGGACTTGCTGCCGGTGCTCACCGAAAGGGTGCTGGAAAAACGTTTAATAATGGAGGATTGGTTTTGGTTTGGGTAATTAATTAAAAGTTTACACTTAGCCCCCCTTAAGGTTTAAAAGTGTTGTTGTTTTGGTATAAAGGTTTCAATTCAAGTTTAATGAATTACATTTACAACCCTCAAAGTTAGTGTTGTTAATAAAATACTAACCAATTACTAACTATCTTTATAAAACTTTATTAGTTTTACAAATTAAATTCTTTTTTTATATATATAAATATGACTCAAATAAAAGTTTTATATTTTTGAAACTAAACTTTATAATTTACTATTCCATTACATAACGAATAATATATTTAGTGATTAAGTTCTATTATTTCAATAAGACAAGGTGAATAAATAAATGGTTTTTATCTCCTGCTAAATTAAAGTAATTATATGTATACCTATCGGATCCGAGTTTTGACATTAGGTTCGGGCTTGGTTCGGAGCAAATGTTACAGTCACCCCTCCTTTAGGAAATTTCGTCTCGAAATTTAATTTAACGTTAGTTTTGATAAAGGTTAAAATGGATTGAATAGATATTTGGTAATACTAGCTTGAGTGTATCATTATCGTGTCCGAAGACGGAATCCTGACTCATATGATGCTTTATGATTTAGCTATGTAACTTGCTAGAGATTAATGTCTCCAGTTAGTTTAAAATCATTGAGTTTCGTTTCTTTATATAGTTGGGTGAACTAACGCGATTAGTAGAATGAATAAATGAATTGAGTGGATGTATATGGATAATAAAACATATGAATAAATGAGTAAACATGATTAATGAAATAAGTAAATGTGGCACAACTCCAAACGTTGTCCATGATGATGCGCTTTCCATCATAGATGTACTAATGTTATCTAGCTCTCTCGAGTTGAACATGAATACGTCAACCCCGAGAAGTTGAATCACCAACGTGAGCACTAGATGTTGATAATGAATGATCAATGAAAAATAGCAAGGGAAACATTGTTTGAATTGCAATGGGTTAAGGTCCAGAAGTTACACAAACTTCACTGGACATAGGCAACACTTCATTTGATGACGTGATAAATACACTTATATATAGGATGTACCAGCGGCGTATCCACCATGTCTTTATCACACCACATTTTTCGTGTTGCCCAAAACACATGACAAAACGTACTATGATTTCCATGCACCAACTTTTGTAATTCCGTGTGCACCCGTAATTACAATAGCCTTTGCATGGTCCGCATGGTTAATTTTGTCACGCACGGGTCAAAGGGACACAAAACTTCATATAATGATGCACATAGGTTCTGATTTCGTGCTTGGGAAATTAAGTTCATCGAAATTTAAGTTCATGGGAATTCTTGTTTATAGTTTGCATGTTTAAAAATGATCATGTTTCATATATAGAAGATAACCACACTCATGTCATGACACGTTTGTCAAAGATTGTAGACAATTAGGTTAATAAATCATGTGTAGTTACCAAGTTCTTAATAGATTAAATAGATAGTTAAGTTTGGTTAGAGGAATGATTACATTCATGTATATAAAATCAAGTACTTAGGGAGATTTCATAAAATTTATATGTAGACTTCAAATGAGAAGTTATATTCATATTTTAAATAGTGAGTTTATGGATGAATTATGTTAGATTTGATTAATTGATTTATAATGAGTTAAATGAATCATATGTGAATATGATGAAAATTTTACGATTAAATAGATTATATGAGGATTTAATAATGAGTTTATTAGTTATATAAAAATTTGAATGATAAAGTTGTGATTAAAGATATTATATGTAATTTTGATGATAATGTTGTTTTGAATAAAATTTTAGGAAGAGTTTGATGCTAAATTTATGTATGATTGATGATTATTGAGGTTATGATGAAGCATTATTATTATTATTATTATTATTATTATTATTATTATTATTATTATTATTATTATATTTTTATTTTTTTAATTATTATTTTTTTATAATAAGGAAATATTTTTTTTATTAAGGAATCTATGGAAATACGATGTATTGAAATCATGTTGAGATATTTCGAGTGTAAACGTTTTGTTCGCAAACCAAACGAGTACGTTGACTTATCAAAGTAATAAGTTCTATAACTTTACTGAAGACGTGGCTACCTATAAGTGGACACTCACCCCGAGGTTCCCAGGTAAGGTAACAGATCCATCGGATGATTTGGGTTTATACGAATACCTTCTCCTAGACAGAACACCCGAGATACATGCACCCATCCTTCCGGTATTGCACATGTTCAATTACGGGACTTAGACTTCGACGAGATTTGAAAATCCTAAATAAAAATATTGAATTTGGAAGTTGATGAAGAAATTTGAAGATCATTAATAAAGTTTTAATTTAATTCTTATGAGAATCGATTAGGAATAGGCATAAGCATTAATGTTTTGAAGTTCATATGATTTATACTAAGATTTGTACTAGTGTAATGAGTGGTAAACAATAGGAATATAAAACATAACACGTATGTAAACCCGTAAACATATAAGCAACTAGCAAGAACTGACATGTGGTGACATAATATGACTAATGTATGGGTGCTTAGTTATAGACTAGGTCATTCCATTTCTAATAACCTAATTCCCTATAACCATAGCTCTAATACCAATCTATCACACCCAGACCGATGGCGGAAACGTCGGGGCGGATGCTAGTGATTAGATTCCTCGTAGCTCATGGTACTAAAATGATTAAATAGTATTAAATCCAATATTCAGTTAACAAATACATGAATCAAACAGGCAATTAAGTAAAACATGATAAATAACTTTTTATTAAGGGTTATTGGATTTTAATAATCCGAACTTTTGTATATTGGCCGATATTAATCCCAACTTTAAAAATTGTCTGTGTCAATCCCAACTTGTAACTTATTTTCCAACAATGATCCTCCGTTAAGATTAACTTAACACAGTTAAATTTTTTTCGAATTTTTGACCGAGGCTTTAGGGCTATTGATCGGGAGGACAATAGGAGTCTATTCATGTAAAAATTACCTTGAGCCGACCCTCCAAATAACCAAACGACCTTCAATCGGGTCTATAAACTTAACGGTGCTTAAATCGCATATTAAAATTTCTTCGTTTAGAGCAACGAATCAAGTTAAGTTTTACATGATTAGACTCGTATCGTCCTCCCGATCAAAAGCCCTAAAGCATCGGTCAAAAATTCAAAAAAAGTTTAACGGTGTTAAGTTAACTTTAATGGAGGATCATTGTAGGAAAATAATTTACAAGTTGCGATGTACACAGGCAATTTTTGAAGTTGGGATTAATATCGGCCAATATACAAAAATTTGGATTATTAAAATCCAATAACCCCTTTTATTAAACTAGGTCCACAAATCCTATATGTGAAGCCTCTCGAGGTAGTCTACTAAGCTGTAACACCAGAAATCATGTGAAAATAGTATTTGTCAGCTAACGAATTAGCTGGTGAGTAAACACAGGTTTGCATACATATGTATATAATGATTAAATGATTAAAATAAATAAAATGATTCAATTCCATGTTATGTTAAAATATATCATGCAAAAGTGTATCACATTAGATAAATCGAGTGCACAATCAAACCTAGATGACTGCAGCCACTTAATCACACAGATTAAGCCGTAATGAGCAAAAGCATATGTCGGTTACAATCACCACTCGAATGCCATATGGGGTGGGCTTGTCAGGCCAAATAGTACTATTATTGATAACCGTTGATTTGAATAAATTAATGATTGTGCTAGAATAAATGTTTATCAACCTATGAAACACATAATTGCAAGTAATAACACACATGAATTGAATTGAAAGAATCAAATGAATAAAAATGAACGAAATGAATAAAATGAATAAAACATGATTTATATATAACATGATTTCACCCCAAATAATAAAACGAGAAAAGGGGCTATGAATACTCACTTGAATAGCCGATTCGATGATATGTAATAAAATAAGACTTGAATAAAGGCATCAGGAAAATCTCCTTAGGTATCACCTAAAGGATGTCGGTCTATGTTAGACTGATAACTCAAGATGATTCGGAAATCTAGGGTTCTAGCTAGAACTTGGGTTTAAGTATATTAATTAGTTAAAAAAAAAGAAGAAGATAATCCACTAGTATTAGAGAATGATTAGATAAGTGATATACTAATTGAATTGTATATAACATTTAACTCCTTATGAAGTTAATTAAAATTATTAGATTAATAAATGATGTATCGGATATGATAAAACTAACTAATCATTTATGAAAATTAATTTATAAAACTTAACCCTTTAAATCATATCATTAGTATAAGACACCGCTATTAATAAAAAAACGGTCTAATCACAAATCAAGGCTATCACTACAATAATAAATAAATTAGTTTACTTAGACTTTTATATATCTTTAAAATCTAATATTACTAGTATTATTATTATGTGGCTAATGTTTAATTCTTCAACAACTTCTCATAAAAAGAATTTATAATGTTAATTATTTAGAAGTAATTCTATATAGTCTTGTATAAAATATTTCATAAATTTTTTTACCAAATTCCGATAATTAAAGAAAAATAATGTTTGGTGTTTGATAGAATGAAAACTGGAAAAATATTAAAGCGCACATCCAGGGACTCGAACCCTGGACCATCAAGTTAATACATACATTACACAACCAACAGACCAATGCCACTTTTGTTGTCCAAATTAAAAACGAAATTGTTTTAAAGTATATGTATACCTAAACCCAAAATCCAACATAAACCCGAGAATCATAATCACTATAATTGAACACGAAAGTGAATCAGAAGGTAAAAATTAAACATGGGGTTATTGGTCTATGAACGGAAACGAGTTCAGGGATGATACCACTCACCTCGATTGATGACGAATTGGTAATGAACGAGTTCAAGGCAGAATGATGAAGAAGACGATGATCGTTTGAAATGTGGGTGTTGGATAAAATGGAATTGGTGTTACAACGAGTTTTTGTGAGTGTAAAGAGTGAATTGTATATGATAATTGATGCTAATTCTATTTAGTTTGATACAACGCGTTATGAGATGTTATTCGTGATTTTGGGATTTGATATACTGTAAATCCGTGATTATAGATCGATTGATTGGTTGCTTATGCTCTAAATAGATAAAGAAACGATTTGATAAATCCATCTGAATGCTTAACCCCGTAATTAGCGTGATTCAATTTTGATTTTCGAATTATATGGAACCTTAGCTTGATATAGACTTAAACACCGTGTAAACTTCAGTTTTAGATCACACTGTGGTTCGAATATTATTAAAAAGCAAATAAAAGCGGTTAAAAGGATTAAATCGGTTTGACTTTAGTGATTTAGGTGTTGCCGGACTTGCTGCCGGAGCTCACCGGAAGGGTGCTGGAAAAACGTTTAATAATGGAGGATTGGTTTTGGTTTGGGTAATTAATTAAAAGTTTACACTTAGCCCCCTTAAGGTTTAAAAGTGTTGTTTTGGTATAAAGGTTTCAATTCAAGTTTAATGAATTACATTTACAACCCTCAAAGTTAGTGTTGTTAATAAAATACTAACCAATTACTAACTATCTTTATAAAACTTTATTAGTTTTACAAATTAAATTCTTTTTTTTATATATAAATATGACTCAAATAAAAGTTTTATATTTTTGAAACTAAAATTTATAATTTACTATTCCATTACTGTAACACCCCGCAAATTCAAGTTAACACCGTTAACCATCTGTTACTTATTCCGTTAAGTTTTATTTAATATAGAGTCCAATTTGTAAATAGCTAAACTAAGTAATTAACTATGAAACCTAAACTTAATTAACCTACAATAGTCTAAGGGCCAAAGTGTAACTTGTTATGTTATAACCCAACCCTAAATCCCCACCCGTCTCCTTCATCTCGTCAGCTGCCAAGCAAACCCGAAACACACACACGCATACAAATCGCACAAGAACATCTATCTCTCTGTCTCTCGCGTCCTTCACAGCAGCTGCAGTCGGCCAATCTTCTCCCTCATCCTTTCTCTCACCCTTGTCACCGACAGTAAAGCAGACACAGTAGCCGCTGCGAAACCCCCCATCTTCGATCGGTCTTCTCTCTCGGTAAGTTTTAACTCATATATTTTCGATTTAAGGGTTTTGTGTTCGGATTGACCTTAGGCGTGATTATACGTATATGATTGTGTGTTGTGACTGTATGCATCTGTATATATATACACATACAGATAGAAACTGCAGTAGTATATGTAGGTGTAGAGAAGCATAAGTTCAACAGTAGGTGGATGTGATTATCAATGGCAGCAAGTTGTATCAGTATGTTGCAGCAGAAATGATGTGTATTTATGTGTATTATGTGAACTGTGTATGCGTATGTGAATATGTAGATTTTAAATAGAATCGATTTAGATATATAGAATCGATTTAGATATATGTGTGGATAGACCAGAAATCGTAGCAGCATGTATGATCATTGATGTATATATATATATGTATGTGTAGTGAAAACAGGAACAATATGATGTATGTAGATATGTATATTGAGTAGAATCAGCAGCAAGTATAGAAACACTTTATGTGTTAAGTTCTTCTTGGAATCACTGTTTGAATGTATATGTATGTATTTGCGTGTGTTTATATGTATGAAGTAACGACTGTAATGTATATGTATGTGATAGAAGTATGTATGTATGCAGACCTATGTGTATGTATGTGATAATGAACGAAATCTATATGTATGTATGGAAGTATAGCAGCAATGTATCGATGCATTTGTGTGTATGTATATGAAATGAGCAGCATCTATAGCAATATATATATATATATATATATATATATATATATATATATATACTTGTAGCAGAAAGTTAAGTATGTTTGTATGCATGTGCTGATCATATTATATATGTCGTATGTATTGCTCGTGGATGGATGAATAGGTGTGCATGGCTTGTTACGAGCATGAAAATCAAAAGTCAAAAGTATACATAAAAGTTGTATTGATCGTGTGGTTTTTATATTGTAAGTGAAGGTATTAGAATAAAAGCTGATTTGTAATCATGACATGCCTAATACGTGAAAGCTTATGTGATATTAGTACTGTATGGAAATCCGAACCGAACACACGAAACCCTAGGCAATACCACATTATATATATTACTTGTGTTCTTAATAAATAATTAGTATTCAATTATAAAGCAGGTCGTAGAGCGATCTAGGTTTCTTGTGTGCAGTTTTGCTGTTAGTATTGCTTTGCGCTTCAAAGGTGAGTTCTTTGCCCGCTTTTAAACCTTTTTCGGGGAGAAAACATACAAATATTTTACAACGCGTTCGAGCAACCATTTTTCAACGCCTTTGGGCGGACTGCATTTTTATGCCTTCGGGCAGGGCCTTCAGGCAAAACTTTATGCCTTCGGGCGGGGCCAACTAAGGCTACTTTTTATACCTTCGGGTAATGCCTACGGGCAGGTTTCGGTAAGAGTACAAATGCCTTCGGGCAAGATGTTAAACAGCCTTTGGCTGAGTTTTATACCTTCGGGTAGGGCCTTCGGGCAAGCTTTCAAACAGTCTTGGGCTGAGGTTTACTTCTTCGGGCAACGGTTTTGATAAAACAAAGTTCTATTGTCTAACTGTTTATTTTACTAAGCATGATTCCACCCAACTCTAAAGTCTTTTCCTTTTTGTCGAGATTATTAATATACAGTGGGTATAACGGGGAAATTTGAGTAGTACTACGGGTTCGGTAGACCCCATCATGCTGGATTGGTTTCCAGGTGGTGCAAATTGTCCTTTAACTTTTGGTCACCCGTCGTGGTGGTAACAAGGCAACCTTATCGTATCGTTCAGTTTAATCTCGACGTGCTCATGTAGTAAACGAGGTGGTCTAGCTAACCAGCAATAGTAATGATATTTATCGGTTAAACGCTTTCAGTATTTTTATATACTCTTGTTACTTAAACTCATTGAACTCACCAACATAATTTGTTGACCCGTTTTAGTATGTTTTTCTCAGGTGGCTAGGAGCAGTGCACGTAGGACATATCATGCATGAGTCGTTTTATTTTATTTTGAACAGTTATTTACATTGTTGGTTTAATGAAAATAAATGCCGGTTTTGTGCTAGACTATTGAGCACATGTTTTATACTGGTATCGTGCTAGACTGTTGAGCACAAGTTTATTTAAATAATGGGTTTGTTTGAAAGCTTCCGCTAAACTTTGAATACTTACATTTTTATACCCTGAGTTTTAGGTTAATGTCTAAGTTAAACTTTTATTTAAAACGTTGAGTCAGTGTTACAGTAACTAATGGCTTGAGATCCTGGTGTGTCACACGCCTAACGGATACCCCGTTTGTGGAAAATTGAGGGTGTGACAGATTGGTATCAGAGCCATAAGTTATAGGGAACTAGCATTTCATTGCATATAGTCTATAACTTTAAGCATTTGCATTAGTTACACTCGCACTGCATAGTAGTACTGTAGTTAGATGTAGTACTTGTTTGCCTATACGTGTTACATTTTATGTGCTTACCTGATATAAAATCTTTGTAGCTTAAGAACCCTTATGCGAAGTGCTGTGTCCTTATCCCAAACATGAATTTGACTTTCCTGCCTAAATCCAATTCTTCTTCGCACGATGTGACCGAGTCTTCTTCTCGAGGCGCAAAGAGGCCAAGGTGCGAGACTGACGTCTGCAATCGTTTTGACACGTTTGAGGCTGTCTCTTCTAGACTTTGTGAGCTGGAGCATAAGTTATTCAGCAGTTCATTTCTTCTTGTTAGAATACGTTAAATATTGTAAACCCAGAAAACCGATTTTTATTCATATTTTTTTTCTCACTCTGTTGAATGCATGGTGACAATAAAAGCGCGTTAAGTATTGAACACTCAAATCATAAGGACTAAGACGTTGAAGTTATCCGTAGTAATTTTCGTTCGTGGAGAATTCTGTTCTATTCTTTTAAACCTTCTCCATATTGTCACACTTATCTTATTTCATCAAGTTGGTTCTTGTTGCTCTCGTGAAAACTATTGACTCGAAGTGGTATCTCGTGGAGATGACTACTGATGGTATTCTCGTTCTACACAAAGACTGCGTCTGAATACTAACACAAACACAACCTACAGTTTGTAAATAAGCAAGTATTATATGAATGCCACACCTCTCTTATACATCCTATATTCGGAATAATATAAGTTATCTTATAAATAAGCCCAAAACAATAAGAATGATAAAACTTAAGATTAAAGCCCAATATGGGAGACAAACTAGGGTGATTGTGTAAGGTGAATTGACGATTACGGGTGCGCAACGTAATGGTGAATTTACAGATACACGATGATCCTGGAAAAACCTGTCATGTGGATTACAACCAAAACCGAAAAGTGAAGAACCAAACAACACAGATTCACTTGAAACAAAACTCTATCTCTAAGCAACATACTGGTATCAAGTTTATCCTTGTGTAGTAAAACAATTTTAATACCACCTTCCAATATAAACTTCTACCATACTAATGCCACAAACTCGTGATAAAATGGAATGATTTAAATTTTGGTCAGTGTGTTATGACCTTTTACCCAACGCCGATAACAACTTAATATCATGGTTTCCTCAATCGAGCACTAAACAAAACTTATAATAGTAAGGGTTACTAGGAGGAGCCCTAGAAAACTACGACTTATTTGGAAAACTCATTCCTGTCAGAATTAACCAGCCACATAATATCTCCTGTCAGAATTAACCAGCCACATAATATCTCACATACATGATCGCTCCTCGTGAATGGTATTGCAATCACTATTTGTACCTCCACTGTTGTAAAACACGCATTGGATCTAAAACTTTATTTATCCATCAAGAATATTTAAATTCATAAACATCATCTACATTCACTACATCAGAAAATAATATTCTAATATTTTTACCAGATGATTCGCGTAACAGTAACACAACTTAAGTGTTATCTATGTTGCGAGCCTAAAAGCGATCACCCTTGAATCTTGTTTTACGAACAACCCTATTCTGTCTATCATTCATATGGCAATTCGCTATATATCTAAAAACTTATAACTTTTAGGTATCCATTGCCCACAGTGATAATGAAAAGCTAAGTGAATTTTATAACTGACCCCCCCCTGCGCGGGTATGGAACTCTGAACATTAAATATGTTTAGTGACTCATTTGATGAGCAATATAGTCCACAATAAACAATTTATACCAACTAGTGTTCTTGAGCCTCACCCATTAAAGTTCAGAATAACAATCTCTTATTTCGTCATCCTAATACACCTTGTAGCTGCTACAAAATATAATGATTGATGATCTTATTTTTAATTTGACACTTCAAGCGTGGGATGTCTTTCCTTCGAAGCTCCAGTTTATTAAGAGAATCCACCTTGTATGTAATAAATGGTCTAGATCAAAACTATTTAAAGCGCGATGTAAGCAATTGTCACCTAAGCATTCCAATTTCCAAATCATGAAAATCGTAATAGGGGAAAACTGTCTGTTTAAAGGAATTAGTTAGCCACACAATCCAGGAAATGAAGTAACACGTTGTCCTTATCTAACCCGTTTTATCTCTCACCATCTCTTAAACACCTTAATGGCGAATTCAAACGCTATCACTCAATGAAGCTTGATATCAAAATTCTTGCTAATCTTATTATTTGAACTCTTATCTAATCCATGTGTAAACTAAAACCTGTATTTTAAAAGGAATATTGTTAGATCACCTTAAAAGACCTACACGATTGAATTAACATTCGAATAAAAAGATAAGATTCCAGAAAACTTTCTTTTTGAGAAACGCTTGACGTATCATATAACCCCCGCACACTTCTAATCGTAACACTCAAATTTCATCAACAATAAAATTTATTGTACTCCCATGACTAGAAATCAACTCATGTAACATTGACTCTTTTGGTTTAACACTACTTCAGTACATAAAAGTAAATAAATAAAATTAACAACCTATTATCCTATGTCGTATAATTACTTGTTCTCTCCAACACAGAAAATCCAGTAACTATCAAAGGAAGAAATACCTATTAAATTTCTTTATCATTTTTGCTTAAAACACGTACTTTCGAACTATGTAAGTGGTGTTATTATTCATCCTTCTCCATCTATTCTTAGAATTTCTATGACATTCGTTGAGTCCGCTCGATTGATAACGCTCCTTTAGATAAATTAGAATACCTACACACGGTTGAGTCAATTTAATGATCTCTAAACAACTCGAATAACAACGGTTCGTTAATATAGACTCCATAGTTAAGTATCGATCCTTGAAAATCTAAATAACAACTCGAAACACAGTGATCTAAAATTCTGAAACATTCTGCATACTAATCGTCGTTTATAAATCTTAAGAGTGGATCCCAAAGAAACTTTTGAATCTCTTCAAACCCACGATACATTAGACCAGTTGAAATCCTGCAAATGATTACTCTCGATGGTTTAAACCTAATGAAGTGGCTACCTATTGAAACACAAATACAATCATTGTTAGCTATTAAAGTAAACAACGTCAAACACCAAAGTTAACCAATGACACGACGTAATTTTCAGGACGAAAATTCATTTAACAAGGGGATGATGTGGCAAACCTGAAAATTTTTCTACTTTTGTTTCATTTCGTTGCAGACAATAAATGACGCGGCGTAATTTTCGGGACGAAAATTCATTTAACAAGGGGATGATGTAACACCCCGCAAATTCAAGTTAACATCGTTAACCATCTGTTACTTATTCCGTTGAGTTTTATTTATTATAGAGTCCAATTTATAAATAGCTAAACTAAGTAATTAACTATGAAACCTAAACTTAATTAACCTACAAAAGTCTAAGGGCCAAAGTGTAACTTGTTATATTATAACCCAACCCTAAATCCTCACCCGTCTCCTTCGTCTCGTCAGCTGCCAAGCAAACTAGAAACACACACACGCATACAAATCGCACAAGAACATCTATCTCTCTGTTTCTCGCGTCCTTCACAGCAGCTGCAGTCGGCCGATCTTTTCCCTCATCTTTTCTCTCACCCTCGTCGCCGATAGTAAAACAGACACAGCAGCCGCTGCGAAACACCCCATCTCCGATCGGTCTTCTCTCTCGGTAAGTTTTAACTCATAGGTTTTCGATTTAAGGGTTTCGTGTTCGGATTGACCATAGGCGTGATTATACGTATGTGATTGTGTGTTGTGACTGTATGCATCTGTATATATATACACATATAGATAGAAACTACAGTAGTATATGTAGGTGTAGAGAAGCATAAGTTCAACAGTAGGTGGATGTGATTAACAATGGCAACATGTTGTATCAGTATGTTGCAGCAGAAATCATGTGTATTTATGTGTATTGTGTGTACTGTGTATGCGTATGTGAACATGTAGATTTTAAACAGAATCGATTTATATATATAGAATCGATTTAGATATATGTGTGGATAGACCAGAAATCGTAGCGGCATGTATGATCATTGATGTATATATATATGTATGTGTAGTGAAAACAGGAACAATATGATGTATGTAGATATGTATATTGAGTAGAATCAGCAGCAAGTATAGAAACACTTTATGTGTTAAGTTCTTCTTGGAATCACTGTTTGAATGTATATGTATGTATTTGCGTGTGTTTATATGTATGAAGTAATGACTGTAATGTATATGTATGTGATAGAAGTATGTATGTATGCAGACCTATGTGTATGTATGTGATAATGAATGAAATCTATATGTATGTATGGAAGTATAGCAGTAATGTATCGATGCATTTGTGTGTATGTATATGAAATGAGCAGCATCTATAGCAATATATATATATATATATATATATATATTTACTTGTAGCAGAAAGTTAAGTATGTTTGTATGCATGTGCTGATCATATTATATATGTCGTATGTATTGCTCGTGGATGGATGAATAAGTATACATAAAAGTTGTATTGATCTTGTGGTTGTTATATTGTAAGTGAAGGTATTAGCATAAAAGCTGATATGTAATCATGACATGCCTAATACGTGAAAGCTTATGTGATATTAGTACTGTATGGAAATCTGAACCGAACACGCGAAACCCTAGGCAATACCACATTATATATATATATATATATTACTTGTGTTCTTAATTAATAATTAGTATTCAATTATAAAGCAGGTCGTAGAGCGATCTAGGTTTCTTGTGTGCAGTTTTGCTGTTAGTTTTGCTGTGCGCTTCAAAGGTGAGTTCTTTGCCCGCTTTTAAACCTTTTTCGGGGAGAAAACATACAAATATTTTACAACGCCTTCGGGCAACCATTTTTCAACGCCTTCGGGCGGACTGTATTTTTATGCCTTCGGGCAAAACTTTATGCCTTCGGGCAGGGCCAACTAAGGCTACTTTTTATACCTTCGGGTGATGCCTACAGGAAGGTTTCGGTAAGAGTACAAATGCCTTCGGGCAAGATTTTAAACAGCCTTGGGCTGAGTTTTATACCTTCGGGTAGGGCCTTCGGGCAAGCTTTCAAACAGCCTTGGGCTGAGGTTTACGCCTTCGGGCAACGGTTTTGATAAAACAAAGTTCTATTGTCTAACTATTTATTTTACTGAGCATGATTCCACCCAACTCTAAAGTCTTTTCCTTTTTGTCGAGATTATTAATATACAGTGGGTATAACGGGGAAATTTTACATTAATCGAACCACAACATGATAAAAATCTCCAAGTGTGTTTGAAGTTAAATGCCCATCAGCCACTTTGAAATATTGTCTATGTCTATTCAAAATTGTTTGTTTGAAGACATTTGACTGATACGATCGTATTGCATGTAAAAGATTCAGAAACGTAAAGAGAAAATTCCAAAAATATCAAATCATTGAAAAATGAAAAATTCAAAAAGTTTGTCAAATATTTAACAATTTTCTTTTGCTTTGGCAATTTAACATGTGTTATTGATGTGGGAGTTGTTCCTCAATCATTATCTAATCCGATTGAGAACTTAACCATTACATTGATGATAAATGCACATTATTGTCTGAGTTTAATTATTTTCTTTAAGTTGCAAGAACAGTTTTCATTGCAGAACAAGCTTCCACGTGACTTGAAGATGTTCATGATCAAGACTGTTTCCAGATCAAAGATCTCCAAGTTAGATTGTTGAGTATTAAGAATCCTCCTCTTAGTATCTCATTCACAGATCCCATTAACCTCTAAAGCAAAAGTTGAGGGGAAATATTCTAAGTCAAAGAATTCTTAACATTCTACTTCAAACGATGAAGAAGATCCCGTTGCTTATATAGATTCACTGGAATCTACATTCTCTGCATATCTCTTTCCATAGTCTTTGATGTTACATAAAAGGGAAAGACGAATGCAGATTGCTTATTGGCAGATAGATGCTCTATATATGCTCTCTATGTAAGATCCCACATCGGTAGGGAAGAGAACTAAGCACTGCTTTATAAGGGTGTGGTAACCCCCCCTACCATGACGCGTTTTAAAACCGTGAGGGGCGGCGCCTGAGGGCGTTCCGGCTGCCAAAGCGGACAATATCATGGTGCGACGGGCTGGGATGTTATAGATGGTATCAGAGCCAGTCGTCGGCTGATGTGCCAGCGAGGACGCTGGTCCTCAAAGGGGGGTGGATTGTAAGATCCCACATCGGTGGGGAGGAGAACTAAGCACTGCTTTATAAGGGTGTGGTAACCTCCCCTACCATGACGCGTTTTAAAACCGTGAGGGGCGGCGCCTGAGGGCGTTCCGGCTGCCAAAGCGGACAATATCATGGTGCGACGGGTTGGGATGTTACACTCTATGCTCGTCATATGAAGACTTAACATTATCGGTCGGATTTGTAAAGTATCAACTTAGGGGGAGTGTCGTTAGGTTCAATTGATTATGTCACTTTACAAAATGAGCAAAGTTTATTCAAGGTCCGAGACAAGTGAAGTTATCAAGTAATGTCACGAGCAAGCACGATTGAATACGTAGTTTAATTGTATTTGTCTTAGAATATTTGTGTAATCGTTTATGCTTAATGGCACGTGTTTAGGGTTATTGTAAGGTGAACATGGTATAGGCTTATTAGAGTAGTTGCCTACATTTCTATTTCATATCCTTTGTTATCTTACTTTGATCTAATACAATTTCCTATTCAATTTTATCATCATCTTTATCATACTTTGCATTGATCTTCATTAACATTCATGAATCAATACATGATTAGAGAGATTCCGCATCACTGATCTTAAACAACGTTCTTAACAATCTCAGATCTAGATCTAAGCTCATTGTCTTTTTAGACCTATCACGTTTTTTAGAGGATAAGGTAATAATGGTATGGTTTGTTAAGGATAAACATATGGTTTAAAACGATAGACGTGGAGAGATTTTATGAATTTATAGGTATATATTAGTGTTAAGTGGGTAATGTGGGTGACTTCACAAACAGTTGTATAGTGCTAAACTTTGAACTACAAAATAGTGTAACAAATAACAAATCTTAAGTGTCTAAGTGAGTTGTTTCACATGTGAACCTAATTGGGGTATTCTATGATTTTATGTTTGGATATTTATATGATAATATTAATGATTTTTAGGTTAGTCATTCATGATAAGTTCAATTGGATCGATACTGCCACAAATCAGAATGATCAAACGTACGAAAACAACAATTCAATCAACAAAACAATCCATTACTAAATAATTCTCTTGTATTGATGATCAAAGCAATAGTTGCAGTATAAAGGTGCACGAGAATACAATCACACACACAGTTTCTCTCTCTAACGTGTATTGGTGATCTAGACTCTCTCTCTAACCCACACTTGCAACATGCTTTTTAACAAAAATACTTAGGGTAAATACAATATTAACCCTAAACTGTAGAAACTAGTACATAACAAGAACAAAGTAAATCTTAACTACGGAATGAGCCCTAACAGTACTCCCCCTAAGATTTATCTTTGGTCTTCAGATCAAAATCTTTTCGCTTTAATCTTTTTCTTTTCTTTTATCTCTCTTGAATCAAAATTCTTCATTCGACCACTTCTGGTTCATCTTTAACTTTCAGCAACTGCTTCCCAGCAAATTCTTCTTGTTCTTTGATGGCTTCTTCAATGCAAGACTTGAACTTTTCTGCTATCTTAGCTTGTCTTGGCTTGGACTCATTGGTGAGTATATCACAGGCAGCCATCTGTTTAAGCGTATCCAAGGTGATACCTGCAAAATCAATGTTAGCATAAAATTTGTACGGCCTCTTCAATCCTTTGGCCTGTACTTCTAAAGTACCCTTGGATGTAATCCGCATAAACTCGATCTCTGGAATATTGATCTTCACAAGGTAGGCATTGAGTAATGCTTTCCTCAGTATGATCTTTTCTGTTGCAGCACCAATCACCTCAATCATAATCTCGAACAATTTCTTTCTGCTTCAGCCATCGGATCTCTTGCCTTCTCCATTTTGTGACTTCGCATATGATCAATGTATGATGGATGCAACAACTTAAGCTCAAAAGTACTAAACAAGGTAATTATGTCATGATTCCAATCTTCTAAGTCACGAACCAGCTTGACCTCAAACGTTTCTTCATTATAGAAAAATTTCAGAATCGTCTTCGTCTTTTGCGAACCATCGAATACTTTCAATCCCGGATTAGTTACTTTATCAAAGTATTCGTCTGAAAATTCTTCTAAGTACATGTCTCGGAGTATCAACTTTTTCTGCTTCTTCTTCTTATTATCCAAATATATTTTATCTTCTTGTTGGCCACGAAACTCCAATAACTTGGGCATTCTGCTAATTCCAGCATCCAATAACATCACACATTTGTCACCATGTTTAGCCCTCGTGTGATTGATCAACCTTAGTTTGTGTAACTCTTTGAGATCTTGAACAGGGAGTTTGAACATGCTCGAGAAGTAGTGATAAACATCACATAAACCATTTACTCGCTTGATCATAAATGCATCAAAACCTTCATCATACTTCCAAGCTATAATCTTCACATCCTTGGACTTTTCTGGCACGATCATCGAATCAAGCAGGTCGGCAACAGATTGACCTTTGCTCAGCAGTGATCTCACAATATCACCTGATGTGGCAGCTTTATGCCATGACTCTCGTACATCCATAGGAATGTGGTAAGCTTTAACTTCACTTGGAAACATGTCAATCAAATCCTTACGCTTTTCATGCGCATTTTCAGGTAGTGACATCAATGGTATCTCCTTGGCTCCAATACTTTGAACCTTTTGGTAAGTTCAGGGTACCGTGGATTGTTGTAATCCAAGAAGAACATTCTGTTGTGCAATTTTTCCGAGGCTTGAAAGCTAACAACAATCTTCTTCAGAGATTCTTTCTTCAACCTCTTCAAAGTCTTATATGGATAATTTCTTGATTGTAGCCATTGGCGCATATCCACAGTAGTCATCTCCTCTGGATTTTGATGATACAGTTTTTCAGGAGGAAGATCATCGATGTTCAGACTTTCTTGTAATGGTGTCCATTCACCAGGTTCTACAACGAACTCTCTATTATCTCCATCTACTCGATCTTGGGCATTGATACACTTTTCGTACTCCTCGTTTATTTGACTAACTGTAAGTCCATTCAAATAAACAGGATTGTACTTCATCTTTTCCAAATAGGCAAACCGTGCATCTAGATCGACATGAATCTCTTCAGTTATATCCATTTCAGTATTAGACTTTGATGTACCAACTTCACCTGATATGAAAATCACTTCAACTTCTTTTACAGACTCAGCTTGAACCGGCTCAACCTAAACTGCTTCCTCGGTTCTAGCTTTCTTGATTGACATATCTTCTTTAGAGCTCAGTAACTTCATCAAGTTTACATTTTCCCTCCACTTTGTCATATGTAATAACAGCAATAGCATCATCGGGAATAGGGACTTATTCAACAATTGGTTCTCTCACAGTTTTAGATCTTCGTGATCTGGTATAATGAACTGTGACGTCCCTAGGAGTCTCAGACACTCCTATGTCTTTATCAACAGCAAAGTCTTGATCTGATTCAGAACTTTCTGTTACATTCTCCTTCAACCATTTCTCCAATTCTTCCTTTTCTGCCCTCAAAGTATTACATTCAGCATGTAATTCTTCATAATCAGCCTTCAAACTTTCATACTTCTCATCCAGCTTCTTGAAAGTTTCAGAATTTTTCTGATGCGTAGCCCAGAACTCAACTAGTCTCTTCTTCTTTCTCTCATTTGATGCCTTTAGTTTAGCATTTTCATCCAATAGCTTGCCTACCATCCTCTTGAAGTGAAAATTTTCATCTTCTTCTTCGTTCATAACAACATATGACACAACCTTAGATGAAGACCCCATGGGTTGTTCAGCATGTTCGGTTGCATGAGCAGATGATGTGGCAATATCAACAAGATCAGGAACTGGAAAAATGACTTCAGTTTCATCGACTGCCTGTGCCATAGTCTCTACCTCAGCAAGAACATTTTGTGCAATCTGAATCACATCTATCTGTTCAGGCACAATCATTTCTTCAATCGGATTTATCTCAGTAACATCCTCTATTATCACATGTTCCATTTCAGGAACATCCATTTCTATCTCTTCTCTTCTGCTTGATCAGAAACAGATTCAACTTTAATCACATCATCATCATCAGCACTTTCACTTTCTGATTCTTCTTCATTCTCAGAATCATTTTCATCTGCATCACTATCATCTGACTTAAGTGCATCTGGAATATCATCCACCAGATCTAGAGGACTAACCACTTCACCTTGAGAAACGTGATGATATACCCCACCAATATCTTCCTCATTGTTTTCTATGTCTCGCATATAGTCAAACATTTGCACTTCCACAACATTACCAATACTCGTCTTCCGGTAAGATGAAGCATTCATATCTTCAGTCATAAGCAAATCACCATTCACACCTTCTTCACGAATCACAGGATGTGCAATATTGATCAGCAACTGCAGAAATCTGGGATACATCAAGAATTTAAATCTCTTCCCTTTTACCAGATTGAATATGAATCCCTTCATTATCCATTTTGACATATTGAATGGTCGGTTTGTGACTATTGCAACAATAAGGATGCAATATCAGATGGAAAGTTGTCAAACCCAGCACGTCTTCTGGATAAGCACTATTGAATCACATAGCATAGTAACTTCCATTGCTTGCTCAGTCTAGCTCTCACGAACTGCTGCTTAGGAAATACAAGAGGGTGTCCCCTATTAATAAAGCACTCTTGGCATTCAGCAGTCGTATACTCATCAAGAGCACCTACTTCATCTTCATCTAATCTTAAGCCAGTCCGGATTGACTCTTCAGACACAGTTAGCTGTAACTGTTTGGTAATATTCCCATGATGTGTGGCTAACACATCATGGTTTTGTTAATCATTTTCGTCCAAATTTCGTGTTTAATGCTTGTGTTTCGCTTAATTTTTATATGTTTATTGAATGACACATGGATCTAAATTATATATGTGTTATGTAGGTGTTTTGGTGCTTAAAAATGTGCAAATGATCTAAAGGAATGAAGTGGAGCACAAGAGAAGACTTGGAGTTGGAAGGCAAGAAAGAAAAAAAAAAGTTTCTGGTTGGAGGCCTTCTAGGCGATACGCGCAGGACAGGGGTATATGATGCGCGTATCTCATAGCACAGTATTACGGGATTTTTTTAGGGTTTTGCTATTTAAGCACATTATAAACCCTAGTCGTGGGGAGTTCTTTCCAGCCGTTTTAGAGCATAAAGAAGGGAGATTTTTGGTGATTCAAGAAGGTTGGAAGCAAGAGGTTGAAGCTTGGATCATTGAGACGCCAAACGATCGTTGTTTCGGGTTTTTAATCCTCTTGAACTCTTGTTTTAATTAACTTTTGATCATGTTTGCTTTAAACTCAGAATGTTTTGGTGTTTTTATTATGATCATGAGTAGCTAAACTAGTATTACTACCTAGATGATGAACGGTTATTGATTGTGGAATTGGTTTTGGTTATTTTCATGTGATGTTTTGAATTCTAGCATAAATTGCATGTTCTTGGTATGTTGAATGTGTTTGATTGTTAAAGTATTGATTTTTATTGCTTTGCCATATTCTTACTTGAATTGAGTGGTTAGTGTGATCATATTGATTCTCGTAGGTAAGTCATTGACCTTGTGTTATTGATTTGTGTAATGAATTGCTAGACGTAGTGATCATTAGGATTGGTAAAACTTGAATTGAAACTTTAATGAACTACTTAACTTATCTTGAAAAAGTAAGTTAGACAATTAATCTTGATAGTTAAACAATTAGGGTTTGAACGGTCCGAGAGGAGGTTTGCCTAATACGTGATTATCTTGTTAATTGTGTTCAATATTTCCTTTACATGTTACCCCTTGCATGATAATGTATTGTGTCAGCTAGATCGAGAGGTTAGTTGTCATTTGGGTATGTTAGAATTGTTGAAAAGACCGAAAGGTGATTCAACCCAACCGATAGTTTAATTCGTTCCTTAAGTATTCTTATCGGTCACACCCGGAGAATGATCCGGGATCCTTTAGGTTTATTAAGGGTCGCATCTTTAGAAATTCGGTTTCATCACATTTAAATTAACCAAACCAAAGCCATAAGTCATAACCAGGATTCATCTAGGTGGTCTTCTTTCCAATCTTGCAAGTTAATCAAAGTCTTCGTTCGTTGTGTTCATCTTTAATTAATTCATTAGTTAAAATTTAATTTCTTACCCTTAGGTTATTAGAAAACCCCCCAATCAATCAATATTCTTTTTCAATTTAGTTTACGTTATTCGTAGTGTCTTTGGGTTCGATATCCGGTCTTCCGTAGACTATACTCCAGTCGATAGGTACACTTGCCTGTCTGCTAGGTCTAGTTTAGGGTTAATTGGTTTTTAACTCGAGTGTCTAGATAGAGTCTTAGGTTAGTTATTTTTATAGACCGTTTTTAGCACATCAAGTTTTTGGCGCCGTTGCCGGGGACACTTGGCAATAACGAAACTAGCTTTGATTAGGATTTGTTGGTATTTTAGAGTTCTTTAAGTTTTTGTTTTCTAGATTCAGCTTTTTATTTTTTATTATTATTTTTTTTAGTTTAGTTTCCGAGTCTAGCATCTAGTTTTTTTTAGTTTATGCCACACACTCGCTCCCAAGGCCCATCTGAATATCCACCTTCCTTAGAGCCTGAGAGAGAGTTTCACGAAAGGATCCGTACGCTTATCGAACGTGCCATATTAGTTCCTCTTCCTATTGATACGATGGGTGACCAAAATCCTCGTCTTACGGTTCACCAGCAAGCCAGTGATGGTATTACAGGGTCTCGATCTGCTATAACTCGCCCTGTTGTAGCCAACACCAACAACTGGCAGATTCCATCTTATGTGATGTCCACCATCACTTCTGCGGTCCAGTTCCATGGATTGGACGATGAGGATGCCACCGGGCATCTTTCTCGATTTGTTCGTATCTGCGATACGTTCAATATCACTGTTGTGACCGGAGATGCGGTATATCTCCGGTTGTTCCCATTCTCTCTATCTGGCCGAGCCTCTACATGGTTAGATTCTCTTCCCCAGGATTCCATCACGACATGGGATGATCTTCAGTCCAAATTTCTGAAGAAGTATAACCCAGCGTCCAAAACTGCTCGTATGCGCGATCAAATACATTCTTTTCGCATGGATCCTGATGAGCGTTACTGTGATGCTTGGGAGCGTTTTCAAACGCTCTTAAGTCATTGCCCCCAGCATGGTCTTACTCAATGGGCATTAGTTGAGAAGTTCTATAATGGACTGACCTACCCGACTCAACGTATGTTCAACACATCTGCTGGAGGACATCTTATGGAGAGGAAGAGCGTGGCGGAGTGCACCGAAATGTTTGAGAGCTTTGCACTGGCTGAACAGCAGAGTCCACAAAGTAGGAATTCCATTCCTGCTGCTAGAGCTCCCACCTCGACCGCTCGAGGTGTTTATCAGGTCACTCCTGATGCTAGTGTGGCTGCTACACTTGAGGCACTCCAAAGGGAGGTTAGAGAGCTTAAGATGGGTAGCAGTAGATGTGAGATTTGTAGAGGAGGTCACGACACTAGGGATTGTTTAGTGAATAGCCAAGAGCAGGTGAATTGGGATGGGGGACAGAGGGTAGGAGGTAATGGTGCGTTTGGGGGACAAAACGCAGGATGGAAGGGTAACCCAAACTCTGATTGGAAATCGAGAGGTTTCCCACCCCGTCAGAGTTTGTTTGATAGTGGTCCGGTAGGGTCTAGCTCGGGTGTTAGTGAATTTAAGGAGATTAAGGATATGATAATCACCCAAACTCAGCTGATATCTCAGATTGTGAATAGGGATAAGGAGACCCAGCTTAGATTGCAGGAGCATGATCTTTTACTGAAAAATCAACAAGCTGCATTTGTAGACCTGCAGAGGATGGTAGGTGATATGTCTAAGCAGTTAGAGGCAGCTCAGTCTAGTTCATCCTCTTATGGAAAGTGTAAGGCTAATGTTAGTGTTGTTACAACCCGTAGTGGTAGAGGATCAGAGTTAGTGAAACCACAGGTTGAGGAGCCAATAGAGGAGGAGGTTGAGCTAGAGGTTCCTGTTAGTGTTGAAGAGAATAGGATACCGGTGAACCCTGAGCCGAGTAAGCTTAAGCATGAGAGAGTGAGGGAGAAGAAGAAAGGTAATAGATCTGATATGGATGAGGACTTTAGTAAGTGCCCATACCCTGAGCGTTTAACTCGACAGAAGTATCTTAGAGAGTATGGTCATTTCTTGGAGTTGTTTAAACAACTCAAAGTCAATCTCCCGTTCGTTGAGGTACTCCAGCATATGCCTAAATATGCTAAGTTTCTTAAGAATCTTCTTTCCAATAAGAAGAAACTGGAGGACCTCCCCAATGTCGTTCTGAACGAGGAATGTTCTGCTGTAGTGCAGAACAAACTACCAGAGAAATTGTCTGATCCGGGTGTTTTCACTCTCCCATGTATGTTTGGTAGTTCCTCAGTTCATCATGCTTTAGCTGATCTAGGTGCTAGTGTGAATTTAATGCCTTATTCATTGTATAAGCAGCTAGGCCTAGGAGATCTCGTTCCTACACGCATGACCATATCTTTAGCTGATCGTTCGATTAAGAAGCCACGAGGAGTAGTGGAAAATGTCTTGATTAAGATCAATAAGTTTGTTTTCCCCGTGGACTTTGTCATTTTAGATATGGAGGCAGACCATAGAGTCCCGATTATTTTAGGTCGTCCACTTTTGCGTACGGCTCGTGCTTTGATAGATGTGTTTGCTGGTAAAATAACACTGCAGGTAGGGGATGAGAGTTCTACATTTAGGATCCCTGATCCATTGAGAGAGACGAATGAGTGGGATGACGAGTTATATGCGATTGGGTCGGATCAGGTGCTGAAGAATAAGTGTGGGTATCCTAGGAAGGATGTGGATGTTCCAAAGGAACCAGGATAGGATGTCGAGGGTTGAGTGTCTCGGGTGAGATCCTGAGTGTACAGTTTGTATAGTTACTTGCATGGTTTTTATTTACCTTTATTTTAGTCCTTTTTATGTTGAGTCAGTCCTACGTGTTTTGAGTCTTTTATTTTACACTGTGATGTCTGCTTGGGTATGTTTGTGTGTTTATTTTGTAGGGTTTGGATCAGTCCGTTCGTACTCAATCTCCATTAGGACGAGGATGATCTGAAGCCTGTTATGAAGATTGTAAAGGGCATCCCAATATTTCTGCTATTAGAGGACGATTGCGAATGAAATGCTATTCGATCGTCGGGAACGAGACTTCTTGTGCAAAGCTACATTATTATCAGGGGAGTCTGTTCCTTTTACTTTCTATCTTTAGTTTTTAGTATTTTAGTTTATTTGATGTTTTTTTTTTATTTTGAGTCGTTTTTCGGGCCACATTAGGGACAATGTGTCGTTTAAGTGTGGGTATGGGAGACTATCGTCTAGTCTAGTTAGTTGAGTCAAATAGTGTCAGAAAAATACAAAAAAATTTAAAAATTTGAAAATATTTTTGAAAAAGTGTTGCAATTAAATGGAAAATGATAGTAAAATTGGGAGTTGGTTTTCAAAGAAAACATTTTTTGTTGGTTTGAAAACAAGTGATTAGTCAATTGGTAATCAATCGGTGACCCAATTAGCTTTGAAAGGTTTTCTCTAAGTGTTATAAATATACCTAATTAAATCAAGATGTCTCGTGGGTTATCATCTTAGGAGAAGTAGGGAAGCCTTAACTAAGAAACTTAGGCACCATTGTAGGCTTTAGAACTTACACTAGTTAAGGATAATTGCCATAATAGGATCTAATAGCACGCTTCTTGTGAAAGAAGTGGCGCTCCGCATACAATGTCCATAGGGTATAGACTGAAAATGCTCAAAGTAGCAACTCAAATAAAAGAGCTCAATGTAGCCAAAAAAAAAAAAAAGCAAAATAAAACAAGTGAGCCAAGACCTCATGTGCTCTACCTCTGGGATAGCGACTTGGAGCCGACACCCCTGGGTGAGGTGATCTTGTTTTAGAAAAAAAAAACGAATAAAAGCAGTCTATACCCGTAAGTATCATCCATCAAATAATCACCCTAATATGGCAATATTTCTTAACTAGGTTAAGTTCTTTAGTTTATTTTGGTAAGAAAAAAATCTATATGGTTTAATCTGTGCCTCGTAAAAAAAACAATTAACAGGCTGAACTGTGGCTTCCTAAGTGTGAGACCCTGTAGATGAATTGATATCACTTAAACTAAAGCAAACATAAGGAGAGACCCGATTAGTTAGTGTTAGGGGTTAGATGGAAACATTATCGATGATTACTCTGACTTGTTGCTTGTTTGAGAATTGCTTGAATTGTTTTCTTGTTGGAAACTAAATCCTGATTGTGATTCCATTTGCATACTTTTTCGAGGACGAAAAAAGGTTAAGTGTGGGTATTTTGATGTGTGGCTAACACATCATGGTTTTGTTAATCATTTTCGTCCAAATTTCGTGTTTAATGCTTGTGTTTCGCTTAATTTTTATATGTTTATTGAATGACACATGGATCTAAATTATATGTGTGTTATGTAGGTGTTTTGGTGCTTAAAAATGTGCAAATGATCTAAAGGAATGAAGTGGAGCACAAGAGAAGACTTGGAGTTGGAAGGCAAGAAAGAAAAAAAAAAGTTTCTGGTTGGAGGCCTTCTAGGCGATACGCGCAGGACAGGGGTCTATGATGCGCGTATCTCCTAGCACAGTATTACGGGATTTTTTTAGGGTTTTGCTATTTAAGCACATTATAAACCCTAGTCATGGAGAGTTCTTTCCAGCTGTTTTAGAGCATAAAGAAGGGAGATTTTTGGTGATTCAAGAAGGTTGGAAGCAAGAGGTTGAAGCTTGGATCATTGAGACGCCAAACGATCGTTGTTTCGGGTTTTTAATCCTCTTGAACTCTTGTTTTAATTAACTTTTGATCATGTTTGCTTTAAACTCAGAATGTTTTGGTGTTTTTATTATGATCATGAGTAGCTAAACTAGTATTACTACCTAGATGATGAACGGTTATTGATTGTGGAATTGGTTTTGGTTATTTTTATGTGATGTTTTGAATTCTAGCATAAATTGCATGTTCTTGGTATGTTGAATGTGTTTGATTGTTAAAGTATTGATTTTTATTGCTTTGCCATATTCGTACTTGAATTGAGTGGTTAGTGTGATCATATTGATTCTCGTAGGTAAGTCATTGACCTTGTGTTATTGATTTGTGTAATGAATTGCTAGACGTAGTGATCATTAGGATTGGTAAAACTTGAATTGAAACTTTAATGAACTACTTAACTTATCTTGAAAAAGTAAGTTAGACAATTAATCTTGATAGTTAAACAATTAGGGTTTGAACGGTCCGAGAGGAGGTTTGCCTAATACGTGATTATCTTGTTAATTGTGTTCAATATTTCCTTTACATGTTACCCCTTGCATGATAATGTATTGTGTCAGCTAGATCGAGAGGTTAGTTGTCATTTGGGTATGTTAGAATTGTTGAAAAGACCGAAAGGTGATTCAACCCAACCGATAGTTTAATTCGTTCCTTAAGTATTCTTATCGGTCACACCCGGAGAATGATCCGGGATCCTTTAGGTTTATTAAGGATCGCATCTTTAGAAATTCGGTTTCATCACATTTAAATTAACCAAACCAAAGCCATAAGTCATAACCAGGATTCATCTAGGTGGTCTTCTTTCCAATCTTGCAAGTTAATCAAAGTCTTCGTTCGTTGTGTTCATCTTTAATTAATTCATTAGTTAAAATTTAATTTCTTACCCTTAGGTTATTAGAAAACCCCCCAATCAATCAATATTCCTTTTCAATTTAGTTTACGTTATTCGTAGTGTCTTTGGGTTCGATATCCGGTCTTCCGTAGACTATACTCCAGTCGATAGGTACACTTGCCTGTCTGCTAGGTCTAGTTTAGGGTTAATTGGTTTTTAACTCGAGTGTCTAGATAGAGTCTTAGGTTAGTTATTTTTATAGACCGTTTTTAGCACATCATCCCACGTACAATTGGTTTGGCACACATTGCATATACATACTTGGTTCTTCTGATAAACCGGATCATGTCTTGATAACCATTTGCTTCGGTATAGTATCATCCAATAATGCCACAATATTGTGCTTTGGTTCCTCCTTGAGAATATTCATCTGAAAATAAGCAAAGACATATGTGTCAGTTATCAAATATTGATAAGAAATCAACATTTGTGTAATGAGACAATATTTTGAAAAACTGTAATAATCAACAGTACACTTGAAAACATTGATTCAAAAACAATTGATAGCATTATTTGTTCAAAAACCTTGTGTAACAATGTCTATTATTAACTTTTATCAATGGCGGTTTCGACCCTGTTTGAAACTCTTTCTTTGATTAAGTCGATTTTAGATGTTTTGATGTTGATTAATGGATGAATGTTGGTGATTAATAGTTACTTTAACCTATTACAACAATCGATTTCAGTTTTTACACAGATAATCAAAGTGTCGATTCACGTTCGGTTACTGTTCATCATCAATATTTCGATTTTTAGAACAACAGTGGTGTCGAAGATGTTTGATCATGATCATTATACCTTATTCAATTTCTAACACTTGTTATAGAATTGTTGATTGAATACATATACAATGATTTGAAACACAGAGTATTTGGTTGAAAGTGATTGTGAAAAATGATAAATGTTTGTGAAGAGACGGGTATATATGTGTAGAAGAGCCCACTCAAAATTAGGTCAAACAGATTGGAACGGGTCAACTTTTCAGACGAGTCAAAATTTAGGCCCAATAGCCTTAACGGGTAATGTTACTGTTGGGAAGGGTCAAACCTTAGAGGCGAGTCATATAAACACTTAGACGGGTCACACACTATTGAGACGGGTCACGTACTGTTGAACCGTGTCAACTTTGTTGGGACGGGTCAGAGTGTATATACACATCAAATTTTCTTCGTGTAAATGCTTGTTCGGGTCAGACAACTGTTGGGACGTGTCAACATTAGTTGAGACGTGTCAACACTTTTTTAACACAGATTCATATGTAAACATGAAGTACACAAAATTTGGAACGATTACACCTTGATTTTGTTTTACCCATCACTCGGCTATATAGTAGCTTAATCTTCTTTACCCGGCTACACAGTGACTTGAGATTTTATCACCCGGCTGTATAGTGACAGCAATTTCATTACCCGGCTGCATAGTGACATTGAAATTTTGTCACCCTGCAGCATATCATTCAATTACCCGGCTACACAGTAGCTTCAAAATCTTCACCCGAAAAGTTACACATATCATCATCCGGTTGTACAGTGATATATGATATCATCACCCGGCTGATAATGACATAGAACTTCCGTCACCCGGCTACAACACTTAGACGATTTTTTTCTTCACTTTCTTTGTCTGTTGACTTTTCAACTGCATTTACTGCACCTGCAATCATTCTCGACACATTAATTAGACAAGACATCCTTATTAGGGTTTGTGTAATTTATTTTCAAGCATGATTAGAGCAACAAATTTAAACACATAAATTCCTCATTAATATCCTTACAAAATTTCATTTTTCGTTAAAATTTGACATTTTTCAAACATTTTGCACCACCAATATTTCTATATCCTGAAGCATTTTCATTAAAAATAATCACAAGACTATAGGTTCGTTTTTATCATAACCAACACATTTGCTTTCATTATCCACTTGATCCTTACATTCAACACACTTATTTCTTGCTATTTTTGGTATTTTTGATATTTTTGATATGTTTTACACTTTTTCTTCAATTATTTCTCCCCCTAAACTTGAAATTTCTTGAAATTTTTAAGTTTAATAAGGATGTCGACGTGTCAAATAAAGAATCCACATGCCTGCACACACAAAGCACACACATTAAAATAAATACATATGCAATGCAATGAATCAAAATATCGCAGTGAGATCATACCATACATTATCTGAACATGTTTTGCAAGTTTTGAATAGACATTTGACTTATGTTTGATTGAGTGATGATATGAAAGCATATCAATTAGCTCGAATTGACACACCTACTTTTTCAGTATCATGATGAGATTAAGGTTTGATTAGAATGACTTATGTGACCCACATGTATACATATGTCAATATATTTCCTTATCAACAACAACCTGAATGCAAGTTGCACAAAAACCTGGTCCCTTACAATCATACATAGTGTGGAATTTGGGTTCTAATTGAATTTGGTCCATTTTGGGACTTCTTTTGAATTCCATTTTGGAATTTTTCTTTTTCCTATTGTTCCCCTTGGGAATCTTCTGAATTCCATTTTGGAATTTTTGGTGACGGTCCACATTTGGGACTCTTTTTGCTACTTGTTTGGGAATCTTTTGCTGCACCTTGAAGCTCAAAAGAGACTTCGTGTGAGACTTCAGGTCTGTGGATACCACAACAAAGAAGCTCACGATGCGGTTCATCACACTGAGCGGATTGCATCGTTACCCGATTATGTTCAAATAACATCACAAGAAGTTCATCAAAAGATATATATTTAGAAATGTATAACAATGGAACTTATCACAAAGATCATTAAGTTTAGATTTGTCAACAATGAACTTACTTTTTCACTCTAATTTCCTGAGCTGTCTCTCACATCAATTAACACTTATCAGTCTTTATTAATTAAAACTGACGTAACAGATAATGTCTAGTGTATCTATCATTTCTCACATTTTGCAATATAGATTCTTATGACATGCTTTCTTTCTTTTTGTTTTCTTTTTCTTTTTCATGCACACTCACAATGCAAGAATAAAAGGACATAGGAATCAATAATTGACATCGACTTATTATTTTTTTTGGATTTTATATTTTCTGATTTTGTATTTTGATTTTCATAAAAAATAAAATTAATCATGGTTGATTAACACTATGGATTGAATTAAAAATTCAAACCGTCCTGACAAAAATGGTTTTGTGAAAAGATCTGCAGGTTGTTTGTCGGTATGAAATTTAATCAAAATTATTAAACCTTTTTCAGAGTTGTCTCTGAGAAAGTGATATCGAATTTTAATATGTTTTGTTTTTGAGTGTTGAACAGGATTAGCAGTAATGAACATAGCAAAAGTATTGTCTATGTAAATAGGAGTATTGAGAAAGTTGAACCCGTAGTCAAGAAATTGATTTTGTAACCACAAAACTTGAGAACATCCCGCAGATGCAGCGATGTACTCTACTTCAGCAGTGGATACGGAAACATTGGTCTGCTTTTTGCATTGCCATGAGACTAAGCGAGGACCCAGAAACTGACATCCACCTGTGGTTGATTTCCTGTCAAGAGCACTACCACCAAAGTCACTATCAGAATAACTATATAATTCAAAATTTCCTTCATAAGGATACCATAACCCGAGATTAGGTTTCCTTTTAAGGTATCTGTATACACGTTTGACAGCAATCAGGTGCGACTCTTTAGGATCGGACTGATATCTGGCACACACATATACGTCATACATGATGTCTGGTCTTGTTGCAGTGAGATACATCAAAGAACCGATCATTGATCTGTAAAGTGTTTGTTCAACAGATTTTCCTTCTGGATCAGGTTGGATTTTGCAGTTAACATCAGAAGGAGTTCTAATAGTCTGACAATCTTGCATCTTGAATTTCTTCAGCAACTTGTCAACAAACTTTGATTGGTTGATAAAGATTCCGTCTACTGACTGTTTTACCTGCAATCCGAGAAAGAAATTAATCTCCCCCCATAGAACTCATCTGAAATCTGGATTTCATAATCTCCTCGAACTCTTTGCACATGGATGAACTTGTTGATCCAAAGATGATATCATCAACATACACATGAACACATAAAAGATATTCATTATCCCGCTTCATGAATAAAGTAGGATCAATCTGACCTCTTGAAAAACCATGTTCCAGCAAATGTTTAGATAACGTCTCGTACCAAATTCTTGGAGCTTGATGTAGACCATATACAGCTTTCCTCAATTTATATACACGATGTGGATACTCATGATCTTCAAAACCTGGAGGTTGTCTGACGTACACATTATCGGTAATTGGTCCATACAAAAATGCACATTTAACATCCATTTGAAACACTTTGAACTTCATGAAAGAGGCATATGCTAGAAAAACACGAATAACTTCAAGTCGAGCGACCGGAGCAAACACTTCTTCGTAGTCAATACCTTCTTCTTGAGTGTAACCTTGTGCAATTAGTCTGGCTTTATTTCTGACCACAATGCCACGTTCATCTGGCTTGTTCTTGTACAACCATCTTGTACCAATAGCATTTTCTCCTTTAGGTAAGTTCACTAATTTCCAAACTTCTTGTTTTCTGAACTGAAGTAACTCCTCTTGCATGGCTTCAATCCAACTATTATCTTGCAATGCTTCTGAAATGTTCTTCGGTACCACTTGAGAAAGAAAACATGAATAAAGACAAACGTTTGCATGTTCAATCTGACTTCTCATGGTTCTTTGATTCAAAGGACCTATAATCTGAGAGATAGGATGATTCCTATGAACACAGTGTGGTGGAATTTCTTCACCTTGTACATGAGTCTCCAGATTAGACTGATTCAGATTCGGTAGATCTTGTAGAATTGTAGAAGTATGCGGAGTAAAATTAGGAACTTGTTTTGGTGAACTGATGAAGTAATCAAATGTTTCTGACACGATTTCAACATTCGGATCTGATGATGGTTAAGTATGAACAGATCCACCATCATTAGGTAAATTTTGCTGATTCACAGTATCTTCAAGATTGTTCGATTCCTGTTCTTTTTGAGTACCTGATGTACTCGGATCTTGATTTGTAGATACATGATTAGGATTGTGAAATGACATGAAAGGATACTCAGCATTGAGATCATTATCATCGTCATTGTCTGAATCATTACTAGAACATCCTAAATCTCCTGATTGCTTCTTCGAATTTCCTGAAAAATCAAACAAGTTAGAGTTGAAAGATTTGGAGAGCGAATCTAAATCAAATAACCATTTGGGACCATGAGCCACTAACGGAAAAGAATTTTCTAAAAACTTAACGTTCATAGTTTCAATAACAACATTTGTTTTGCTGTTAAAATCTCAATAAGCTTTTGAAACGGATGAGTATCCTAAGAAGAAACCATCGTCAGATTTTGACTCAAATTTACCGAGATGATCACTTAAATTTAAAATCGACACAGGACAACCAAACTCTTTCAAATATGAAATATTCGGTTTCCTTCCAAACAGTAACTCATATGATGTTTTATGTTTATCCTGAACCAATAACGTTCTGTTTTGTACAAAGCAAGCAGTACCAATAGCTTCGTCCCAGAATGTGATAGGGATTTTGGCATCTGCATGCATGGATCTTGCAGCTTCAATTAGTGTTCGATTTTTCCGTTCTGCGACTCCATTCTGTTGAGGAGTTCTTGGAGCACTAAATTGACGCGTAATTCCTTTTATTGCATAAAACAAATCAACATTAGTATTTTTAAACTCGGTTCCATTATCACTTCTCAAGATTTTTACTTTAGATTCTAACTGATTTTCAACTTTGATAATGAATTCTTTTAACAACTCAGTAGTTTCAGATTTAACATGCAAGAAATAAACCCAAGAAAATCTAGTAAAATCATCAATGATGACTAAACAATAAGACTTCTTTCCGATGCTTTGAACATTTGTTGGTCCGAATAGATCCATATGTAACATATGTAAGAGCTTTGAAATGGAGTTTTCTAGCTTGGACTTAAAAGACATTCGGTGCTTTTTTCCTTTCAAACATGCTGGATAGAGATCAGTTGTTGAGAATTTCTTCGAAGGTATTCCCACAGCATTATTTCCAGTCACCAGCTTGTTCATGTTTCTGAAGTTTGAATGGCCCAACCTTCTATGCCATAGCTTACTCTCATCATTTGATGCATGAGCAATAAGACATGTGGTTTCGGTTTCAACATCAATCTGAGACATATCAAGCTTGTACACATCTCGATCTCTTGTAGCTTTAACCACCACCCACTCATTGTCAATCTTAAAACCTGGTTTCAGTATGTAGGAAAAAGAATCATCAAATAATGTTGATTATGATTTGTCACAAATTTGAGATACACTTAGCAAATTAAGTTCAACTGGGCACAGTAGTTGACTTTATCAAAGCTAATAATCTCATTTGACACCGTTCCTTCTCCAGTGATTTTTCCACCAGCATCTCCTCCAAATGCAACATGTGTACCATTCTTTTGCTTAAAATCTTGAAGCAAGGCATGATTGCCTGTCATATGCCGGCTGCACCCACTATCAACAAACCATGTGTTGATAGGTCTTCGAGGGCGCACCTGCATTCAACAATTACTTAGTTAGTTTGGTCAACCCAGGCCCACATGGTCTTGGGTTTTCCGAATCTATCTGTAACAGTAACTTGCTGATAATGTAAGTTATTAAAGTTTGATTCATTCGAGAGATTTGGTTGAAAACTGTTTCTACCACTGGTTTGGTTCAATTGCTTTCTTCTTAAAGCCGAAAACCTTTCCTCTAACTTAGGATAAAGGTTGTTTTCATTTCTTTGATTTCGAACCATCAAAGCTCTTGGTTTGAATCTGTTAACCTAAAAATTTCTTGATGCGGTCTCATCAATACCAAAATTGATTCTGTTGAAGGGTCTCGAATCAAGAGAATGACTTTGATTTGGTTTTTGAAAACCAACAGATTGATTTCTTGAAAAAAATTGTAAAACGAGTCATTTCTCTTGATGAGGTTTTTCGAAAGAAACAATCTGCAGTATCATGATTACTCCTTTCACAAATGTCAAAGAACCTGTTATAAAAACATTCTTCTGAAGAGCGATTTCTTTTATCACAGTAATCGCAGTACCTGTTAAAAAAACACTCAACAGTAGCATGATTATAACAATCACAAATCTCACAATGTTTCTTACTAATCTTGAAGAGCCTACTGTTAACTTTTGATGTTGAACCAACATGTGATTCATTAACAAACTTGTTTGTTTTAAAGTTAACTTGGTTCTTTTGTGGAGATTGTGTTTGTGACTTTGTGTTCTTGTTATCAGATTGTGTTTTTGCTTTGGGAACATGATATGATTTTGAAACATCCTGCTTAGTGACCTTCTTGGATTCAAATCTTTTATCATTGACAGCGGAAGTCTTAGGACCTGAACCTGATTTCAGACCAGAGTTAGATTTGATTTTAGAATTTTTTTGGTTACCATGAGATGAATTCATATCAAAAGTTCTTGCTGACACAAACTTGACTGGTTTCAGTTTTGACACATTACTTGTCACTGATTTTACGGATTCAGCTTTAACAGATTGAGCTTTGTTTCCTTTGGTTTTGTCATTTGATGTCATTAACCACTTGACAATCCCCTTCTTCAGACTAGTCTTCTTCTTCAATTTCACAGACAAGTGCCAAACTTGAAGTAAGATCGGTTGTAAACTGTTCGCATAAGCACTCTAGTCGTATCCATCTTTGACACTGACCACCAGCGCTTTGTTCTGATCTTCAGGCTTTTTACCTTCATCTTTCAGTTCTGGCATTGGAAGACTTTGATATGGATTCTGAATGAATCGTTGATTTTTGTTCTAATAGCTTGAAGACGGTTGTGAATTCTGACTTTGACCTTGATACTGTCCACTTGAACTTGCTTGACCATTGTAATTTTGATTCTTAGGAGCTTTACATTCCCTCGAAAAATGACCATAGCAGTTACAATAGAAACATCTAGCCTTTGACTTGTCAAAACCAACTGCCCTGTTTGCATTTGGCTTGTAACTACGGTTCACATACGCATGTTTATGAGTTCGGTATGCAACCATAACCATTTGCCAGTTTAAATCCATCTCTTCAACGCCATCAGGGTCCATTTCAAACAGGTCTTGAAGAACAACATCTAATTGAGTCAAATGACTTCCCTGATAAGCCTGAAAGCTTGCCATGAATGCTGTGAAAACATTCTTAGTTTCATCATCTTGTAACAAGATGTTCATGACATCTTTTACTTTTGCTTGAACTGTTGAACTTGAGCTTAGATTTTCTGCTTGAGATTTCATTGGCTGAACTTGAACTCTTGGTGGAGATTGAGGTTGAGAGTAAATTGATGAACTTGATTAATACGACGAATCAGTGTAAAAGCTAGCACCAACAAACAAATCACCCTCATCATCAGATTTAGTAGCATCTTGAGCAACAAAAGCATTTTCAACTATATTTGAAGGATTCACAACAAACTTATACTGAGCATGAGAACTTGATCTGTTAGTATTTCTTGAACTTTCATCGATTTCAACTTCTTCAATCTTTGCTATAAGAAGATCTAAGTCCATTGGAAACTTTTCTGTATGCTTCAGCAACATCACTGTTTGCTTCCATGCGGATGGAAGAGCACACAATAATCTAGCATTCAAGTCTTGAAGATCTGTATTGACACCAACATTTGTCATCTCAGTTGTTAGATGCACAAATCTATTCATCATCTGGTGTACAGATTCTCCAGACATATGCTCAAACAGTTCTAATTGTCTCTTCAGTTTCTGCTTCTTGAGACTTCTTAACTGTTTTCCTCCTTCACAAATTGATTTCAATGCTTTGCATAATGTGTAGCCAGTTTGATAAGAATCCAGTCTTGACAACACTTGAAGTGGTAGCCCTTTACACATTAAGAAATAAGCCTTATTGTCATTCTTGACCTTTTGTAAGTCTTCACCTTATAGATTATCTTCAGGATACGGTTCAGTTGAATCTTTTGTGTAAGTGCTTGCACTGTTAGGAGCAGTCTGAGTAGGATTATGAGGACCTTTATCAATAGACTTCCACAAATCATTATCAATAGAGCATAGATGGTGTTTCAATCTGATTGTCCAGTTCTTGAAATCTGCAGGATTAACCAACCATGGTACACGATTATCAGAATCATCAATAGGTGCCATTTTAAATTTAAGAAAAATATTTTTGTGTTTTTGTTGATTTTTTAAAAGAAACAATTAAAAATTTTAAAAACAAATGCTTTTAAGTAAAGAAATAAGTTTTGATGTGACCAAACAATAATGAAATACGATAATAAAGTTTGAAACAACTGAAATAAATCACGCGGCTGAACAGTGGAAACTTCACACGGCTGAAGAGTGATTTTCTTCTTCACCCGGCTGATCAGTACAGGTATGAAGTCACAAGTCAGAACAGTTGCAAGTCTTCAAACAATAAAATCTTCATGCGGCTGAACAATGTCACCCGGCTGAATAATCACACGGCTTGATGAAAATCACACGGCTGAACAGTGATGACTTGACAAGCCAAATCTTGACACAGCTGAATAGTGAATCACCCGGCTGAACAGTTATCAAAATTTTCACCCGACAAAAACTTGACCCGGCAGAAAAAATTATGACCCGGCTGAACAGTAACAAGTAGAAATTTGATCACCCGGCTGAATAGTTACAACACAGGTAAAAGTTTTTCACCCGGCACAACAGTACACAAATTTTATTTGAAAATTTTTCACCCGTATAGACAAAATTGCTTCACACGGCAGTACAGGACCTAATTGTTCACAAAACTAAGTCCAAAAATTTGTCTAAGTCAAAATTAATCACCCGTCTAGTACATTTTCATCCTGTTCATCAACATCTTCATACGAATTTTACTGAAATTTAACAAAACTTGTCCAATTCGTCCAAAAATCACACACAAGCAGTGATTTATACCGATTATCAATCCTCAATATCAATCAATCCAAAACATGATCAATTTTCGATGAATTTTGAGCAAAATTGATTGAACAGTAACTTCACTTTTCTTCTTAATTCCTCAGATCTGATGAAATCTGCACATTTGTTGTGAATTAGAAATGATTACAATGATGAATCAAATCCAAAATCAGCAACAGATCATTCAGATCATGATTTGAGCAGTATTGATGTGTTTTTGCTTGATGAATAGCGAAGAACACACAATACCAACAGCTCTGATACCAATTGATAAGTTCAATAGGATCGATACTGCCACAAATCAGAATGATCAAACGTACGAAAACAACAATTTAATCAACAACACAATCCATTACTAAATAATTCTCTTGTATTGATGATCAAAGCAATAGTTGTAGTACAATGGTGCAGGAGAATACAATGATACACATAATTTCTCTCTCTAACGTGTATTGGTGATCTAGACTCTCTCTCTAACCCACACTTGCAACATGCTTTTTAACAAAAATACTTAGGGTAAATACAATATTAACCCTAAACTGTACAAACTAGTACATAACAAGAACAAAGTAAATCTTAACTACGGAATGAGCCCTAACAATTCACTCATTCACATACATAGGATTTGTGGATTACAAATTAAGGTTGACGGTGTAGTTGTTTTGATTTCTTGTTAATCGGAAAAAAAAATAATTAACAAGTACATGTCACATAATAATAAAGCCAAGTAATACTTGAAATAAATAATAATAACATATAAAGTTTAAAACCAGAATTCTTAGGGTTGTCATACAATCATCCTCGGATAAAGTATAGGATGATTAAACGAAATGAACAAATAAGCGGTTGCTATCACTCTCGGATAAAATATTGGGTGAGTTTGTTAGGCCAATAGATCTATCATTGAACAATCGTGGTTTGAATAAATTAATGATCATGCTTCAATAACATTTAGTTTACTACCTTCTACCCAAAAAACGACCTTAAGGTCTGCCTTGCGTCCTCAAAACGTTGAAAAATCACAAACATCCATATGGACGTAAGCTTATATCCTTCGGGACGTAAGCTTACTACCTTTTTCCAAACTATCACATTTTTCTTCGTTTTTGATTTCTTTCCATCCATATGCTAACCAATCTTCATTAAAGTGTTGATAATCATCATTTTAGCTCCCTACTCCTAAAAACCAAATATATATCAAAGTAGATGTGTTCGATATGATTATTAAGTTAAAAACATAAAGTTAGCAACTTAATATACATACAAATCATGAACGCATCAAAATGCAAGTAATCACATAAACATGAATTGAATTGAATAAATGATTGAAAACTAAATAAAAATATATAAAATGATCAAAGTTTGATTGAATAGGTTCACATGGATTCCCCAAAATCTAAAAGTAAAAAGGGGCTACGACTACTCCTTTGATAAATTGACGATGATGTAATA
Organism: Tagetes erecta; assembly: GCA_030867185.1. Taxonomy (NCBI): domain Eukaryota; kingdom Viridiplantae; phylum Streptophyta; class Magnoliopsida; order Asterales; family Asteraceae; genus Tagetes; species Tagetes erecta. Next base: position 28,096,873 of record CM061493.1, on the reverse strand, counting down.
AATAAGTAACTTGAATTAAGGCCCTGATGAGATCTTCTTAAAAGATAACCTAAGGAATGTTATCATAAATTAGAATATTATACTTAGCGTTCTAAGGATGATTTAGAAACAAGGTTTCTAATAGGAACTTGGGAGTTTTAAGATAAAGTAATAAATGATTAAATATAATATTAAAAGTGATCATACTTAAATGTATAACTTTGATTAATGATACTAATTGATAAGTTACTACGAATCAAGTGTGATTTGAATGAATATTTATTCAAAATAAATAATTAAATATATGAGTGAGTGAGTGAGTGAGTGAATAGTTAATATGTTAGAACTAATAGATTAGCATTTAGATTAACTTTGTAATTTGTCTTTTGTAATAGTCTAGGGACTTATTGTTTAAATAGTTTCTAAATATTTTGTATTGGTCTATAAATAGCAGATTGTGTTGGTCCATCTAGATCGATTTCAGTGCTATAATGATATGTATTACAACAAAAAACACTTGACTCAAACAAAACCAAGTTCAATATAATCCAACAACCAAAGACGAGATTAAACCACACAACAAGAGGTAAATACGCTACAAAGATAGATAAAATATGCTCCTAGCACCTCCTGGTAACACACAAATGATTCAAGAGTTTGGATAAGATTTTTGTCAAAGTTGCATTGCATTAAGATAAGGTTACAATATATATCAGCTTTAGGTTCGCTGATAGATTCGCTGACAGCGAATCTATCTAGCGAACCAAATAGCTTCGCCAGGCACAGTCAGGTTCGCCTGGTCGACACAAACACAAACACTATACTAAGCTACGGGCGAATCTATAGATTCGCACGTAGGTTCGCCACAACTAAAACAATACAAAATACATACAAAAGATATAACACCGACATACCGGTGAGTCCGACCTATACATTACTATCAATACTCCCCCTAGGTTGGACCTCACCTGGGGAAGTCTTCTGTTTTAGCTTCGTCTTTTTCGGCTTCAAATATTTTCAACGTATGCTCCTGCCCTCGATTCAATCCCGGCCAGTGGATTTGTAACATCTTCAGATCCGGCCTCTTCATCTTCACTAAATACCAACATCGACTCCACAAACTCAGTTTCGGCGACATCAGTATCAGGCATATCCAGAACAATCGTTTCAGCCTGTACATTTTCAGTATGCTCCTCGCCTCCCACATCCAAATCAACCACCTCAACCGGTTTTTCAAACCTCTTCTCAATCGTTTGATCAAGCTGTTTAGACAGGTCGTCTATTTCCATGTTCTGATCATCTGTCATCCTCAGCCTTTCATTAACACTCCTCAGCTCAGCACGTATTCCTCGGGCTTTGCTTACGACTTTCACGAATAAGTTCGCTTCAGTCCTTGTATCATCTCTTGCCCCGTGCTTGATACGGTTCTCGCACAATACCTTCAAATCTTCATCGCAGAAAGAGAAGACCTCCATTGGATCGAACAGACGTATTTATGGACGGTCTTCTCCTTTAAGTCTAATAACAGCTTCACCCGTACTATTGTCGTAGAACCACTTCAAGAATTCTTGTAAACGAGCAGACTGAGTATCAGGAACCCTGACCCATGTCATAATCTTTGGAGCTTCAATCTTCAGAACCACTTTACCCTTCCATGAAACCAAGTGTCTGTCCTTCTTTTGTCTCATTCGCTTCAGCTTTTGGTATCCAAAATGAGTAAAGTTGTTCTCCGCAGCCCTCCTAATAGTAACCTCAAATGCACACGCCCTCCCACTATCTTCCTTTCCTATCAGGGGGAGTTCAGCTAACCTGCGCAAATCCCACCTCGGCAGTGTGGCGAAATGCTTCCTGTTTCAGATATAGCAAATGTCCCCACCTCTTCGCTTAATCATATACGCATCCACAAGGGAATTGTATTTCCACACAATCACCAGTCTATCCAATTGGGAGGTGTTTGGTTCATCGATATTCTGAAATATAGGCACTTCAGGAACAACCTCTTCATCCTTTCTAAACCACTCCGATTTATCTAAGTCAATGTGCTCGAACTGATAACTGACCCCCTTTTCTTCAACCTTGTACTTCTCCGGCTCATCCTCCAAATCTTCCTCACTGTCAGCATTCACATCAACTTCCGGTTCATCTATCAGACTGAAATTCACGCTCGAACCTCCAACAACCTCAGCCCCCTCAAATATATCTAAATCGATGCCCATGTCTTCATCAAACAAATCCTCAGCAGCTTTCCCTTTACCTTTATCCTTGTCCCCAAACTCACAGTCCATTAACGGATACTTTGAAGCATCCGTTAAGTTTTTCAGTTCTGCCTCAGACATAGCTCGATCTAACCCGTCCTTTTCCTTCAAGCTATTCAGCTCCTTGAATATTCTAACAATCAGGCACTGTTGATCCTTCATCATTCGACCCATCTCAAAAATAACTGTTGATTTCTCAGCATCCTTCGTTTCCAGATCATCATATCTACTCTTTAGATCCACAATCTCAGCCTTCAGACCCACTATCTCACCCTTTAACTCAGTAACAGATTCTGTTGATGTACCCGGAACATCCTGTTTTGCTTTCGTTGCAGCTTCAGTCGGTGCATCAGATTTCCTCTTAGTCCTTTTCTCTCTACCCTGATCAATCTCAGCCTGAATCTCATCAACCTCTCGATCAAAAGAATAGTCCTTGTCTTTGGCATACAGCTTCCTTTTCTTTAACTTTTTCTCAACAACCTCTACGTTCTCACCACCCCGTTTCCTCTCATTCTCCATCAACCTCTGAATATATACCCATCTTTCTGCAGTGTACATATTCTCCCACAAATATGAAGTCCTACCAACACAATCAGATCTCACCGATTTGCAGTCTTTAAATATTCTTGAATGCATCTCCCATATCTGTAGCTCATTACCAACAACCGGCAGATTGGGGAACTTGTCATTCAAAATCATCTGGATAAATCTCGGGTACATCAACCATTTGCCCGCCATCGTAGCATAAATGTTTTCGAGCATGTAGTTGTAGATAAGCTTCGCAAGATTTGCCTTCTGCCCTCGGCAAAACAACATCATAGCCCGAGCCCAATCAATATTCAAACCATCAGTGCCTCCTTTCCTATGATCCAAGCACATAATAAAGACATGTGCAATATATCTCCATTCTTGGATCAGATAGGATTTCACAAACTCCATCTTCTTTTCCCCCGGCATAGGACCTTCGTAACCAGCAGTCCTAAATGCCCCGTAAACCTCTTCTGCCGTCATACTGACCTCCTCACCGAAATCGTCCTCTAACCTCAAAATCCTGGCCACATCGGCTTCAGTAAATTCCAAGTCAAACCCACTATCTTTGGCACAGATCCGTGATGGCTGCACAGATACATTCATCACCGCTGTTCTCCAGAAATCTCTGACGTGCAGCTCGTAGAAGGTTGGAGAATGGGAGATAGCGTGATGAATGTGTGAAGACTTCAACCATCTGATACAGTCTCTATACCCTCCAGATTTCTCATGATTCTCGTCCTGTAAAGCACACATGTTGTGCTTTCTTTCAAAAAATAACGTGGACATCGTGCCTGAAAAATAAACAGAAATTGATCAGACACAAAATTTTTTGAAACAGTCAATAGATTCGCTGACATAGTTAGGTTCGCTGCACGGGCGAACCTGAGATTTGGCACCAGAACCTATAGATTCGCTGACATAAAAAATCAGTCATTTGGTTGAGCGAATGAATAGGTTCGCTAGAAACAGTCAGGCGAATCTATGTTGTTGCACGGGCGGCATAACGACATAGGTTCGCTCGAAGTTTTGAACTTTCGTTCAGATTCGCCAGACGAACACATAGGTTCGCTGGAAACCCTAGTTTTTGAAAAACTCCCAAATCTCAGTCAAAACACCATAATCAAGCAAACAAAGCAACAATCAAGCAATATAATCATCAAACGAGGATATAATGATGTAAATACCTAACTAATAACACAAATCAGTCATTTGATTTACATAATATCACAGATCGATGGATTTAAGAGGATTAATGTGCGATTGATGGGATGAAACATAGATTAAGATGAAGACGATAACATACCAGACAAAACTAAAGACGATTTAGTGTGAAAAAGTCGGTTGTGGATAAGAATCGAACGTTCGACAGTTTGAAAATAAAAAACCAACTACGGTAATAGTGACAGCGAAATTGTGAAAGGTTTCGCTGTCAACACAAATATATACAGTCACAGGTTCGCTGACCAAAACACTAGCAAACTTCAGATTCGCCCGAAGACCAAAGGTCAAGAGAAACCACGGCGGCGATGTGAAGAGGTTCCGGGCGAACCTGAGGTTCTAGCGAACTTCAGATTCGCTAGTAGATTCGCTGGGATTCAAAGCAAGAAAATTTAAAATATTTTTGGTTTTTCTCAAATTTTAAATTCTTTGTAAATCCACGAAAATGTCCCACGATATCAACGCTCCGAAAATAAAAACATTAACCTAAATAATAATAACAAATAAAGAGTAAAATAGAATAAAATGAAAGAAAAAGCAAGAATTAAAAGATAAAAAAGGATATATATATTTTTCATGACGTTTTGAGCAGAATCCGGAGAATCATTGATTGGCGGGATTGCAGATATATTTGTCCATTTAAACCCATGCCTTAGTCCTTTCAACAAGAGATCAGCAGCTTCTTTTATCATGTTTTTGGTTTGATTGAAGAAGCTCAGACAACTCGGTCCCCACAGACATCTAGGTAAAAAGAACAAGTTCGGTCATCAGGATATATCTGAGCAATACGATTGACTTTGCTTGAATTTCGAGGATCAAATTTTGAATATTGATCGATGCATTAGCTTCTTTTGACACTGTGCAATTTTTGCATCTTTTTGTGAGTGGAGCTTGTCAGCAATTGATTCTTTTGAACACAATGCGACTTATTATTTGGGAAACTCAAATAGTTCAGAGCTCCAGGTCTATACCGACGTATAACAGAGGAGATAAACATTTGAGCATGCTCGGTGAATCTTCAGGTCAATACTTCCGTATAGCAGAGAATATCCACCAACTCCAGGTCAATACTTCTGTATAGCAGAGGAGTTAAGCACTTTGACTCAATACATTCTGAGGAGTTAACAAGTAACTCACTCAGAGGTTTTTCCGAAGAGCATCACTAGCAGCTTTTTATTTGTTTTGAAAACTAGAAACTCGATTCGGGGATAGGGTGAGGGTGATTTGGGATGTTTAGGGAAATCAAGGCAAAGATTTGACGCTCTCAACCCATTTTTGACAGAACCCGTATCTTGGTGCAATCCAATCATGTCAAGGGGATAATCCTTGTGGCCGAGATCTTGAACGTTATGTTTGGCTACACAATCACTGTTTACTTTGTTTCGGGCTAAGCCTATCTGACATATCCCAAACACAATACTTCTGACCTCCTTCAACGACTCTTCAACATCAATCAAAACAGAGATCCTGAAATAGCAAAATTTGAAAAACTATAAATAGTTAATCTTTAATATCTCCCCCAAAATTTCTATATTATAGCTATCTAATAAGAAATTTTTGTTTTTCAAATTTTCTTAATATATATATACAGAATAAAGGAGAAAATAAAAGGAAATAAAATAAAATAAAGGAGCGAAGAAATGAGTGACCCACGGAATTTTCAAAGAAGAAAAACAAAAGGTTATTTACGTATTTACAAAGCCGATTCACATAGTTAAAGGTTTTCAAAAAGATATCAGTCCCAGCATAGAGATCAGTTCATAAAAACGTGGTTTGTCAAAAGTTTTTGTGAAAAGATAAGCTTTTTGCTTTCGAGTTTCAATAGGAATAATATCAATGAACCCCTTTTCCTGTGCGTCTCTGATGGCATGAATTCTTGTTTCGATGTGCTTGGTGCGAGTGTGATGAATAGGATTCTTGGCAATTCCAACAACAGCTTCATTATCACAAAAAAGTGGCGTATGAAGAAAGTTGATGCCATAATCCATCATCTGATGTTGGATCCAGAGCACTTCGCAACAGCAACTTGAAGCAGCAATGTATTCTGCTTCTCCTGTGGACAGAGAGACGGTTGTTTGCTTCTTGCTTTGCCAGGAAACGAGACATTCGCCAAGGTATTGACATCCGCCAGTGACTGATTTTCGGTTTATCCTGCAACCAGCATGATCACTATCAGAAAAAGCATGTAAATCAAAGTTCCCACCTTTTGGGTACCAAAGTCCCAAACGAGAGGAACCCTTAAGGTAACGAAAAATGCGTTTAACAGCTTTCTCGTGTGATTCTTTTGGATTGGCCTGGAAACGAGCACAGTAGAACACAGCGAATGTAATATCAGGTCGGCTGGCAGTCAGGTACATGAGAGATCCGATCATCGAGTGGTACCGATGAGCATCCTCAGGATTCCCATTATCATCAGAAGTAAGGCATGTTTGAGCGGTGAAAGGAATCAGTTCCGGAGAAGAATCATCCATGCCAAACTTTGTGAGGATCTCTTTGATATATTTCTCTTGGTGGTTAAGAATTCCATCAGGCTTTTGTTCCACTTGCAGCCCCAAAAAGAAACACATCTCCCCCATAATCGTCATTTCAAAGCGATCCATCATCACTTTTTCAAATTCTCTACACAGCCCCTCATTTGTCGAACCGAAAATTATGTCATCAACATACACTTGAACGATCAGCAGCTCACCATTCACCTCCTTCTTGAACAATGTCATATCTATAGTCCCACGAGAGAAACCTTTGCTGAGAAGATACTGTGTCAGAGTTTCATACCAGATACGTGGAGCTTGATGCAATCCATACAAGGATTTATCAAGCTTGTACACCTTTGAAGGAAAATCTGGATCCTCGAAACCCGGTGATTGACATACATAGATCTCCTCATCAATATCTCCATATAGAAATGCACATTTCACATCCATCTGATAAACTTTAAAGTTTTTGTTTGCAGCATGAGCAAGAAAGATTCTAATGGCTTCAAGGCGAGCCACAGGAGCAAAAACTTCAGTGTAGTCAAGCCCCTCCTCTTGAGCAAATCCTTGCACAACCAATCTCGCTTTGTTTCTGATAACAACACCGCGATCATCTGGCTTGTTTCAGAAAACCCACTTAGTGCCGATGGGACACTTATTAGAAGGAAGATCAACAAGTTCCCAAACTTTAAGCTTCCTAAATTGTTGCAGTTCCATTTGCATGGCATCAACCCAACTAGGATCTTCAAGTGCTTGTTTATAATTCTTTGGAACAACTTGAGATAGAAAGGCAGCATAGAGACATTCATTAATCAAACCACTCTGACTCTGAGTTCGTACACCATCAGTAATTGATCCTATGATATAATCATGAGGATGTTTTTCAAGGTTTTGAAGTCTGTGTTGAGGAGCAAAGGATTGGTTTGGGATGAGGATGTTTGATTAGATGGTTGTGAAGGTATATCTGAAGTTGAAGGAATTGTATTAGTGGTAGATGTTGGAATGGAAGTGGATGATGTTGGAATATCTAATGGAGAAAAAGTAACAGTTTGAGGTGGTGGAGGTGGTGGAATGTCAAATGAAGTGGGAGGTAATTGTGTAGTTGAAGGTTGTGGTTGTGGTTGTGGAGGTGGATGGTTAATAATAGAAACTGATGTGTGAGGAATGATGTCATCATTGTCAGAGTCAGGAAGATTGAATGATTTGAAAATAGTGGTGGAATAATAAAACCATGCAGGTTCACTGCTAATACTTGTTGTGTTTGACTCTTGCCAGTCAACATAATAGGAATCTTGCACAATCCGCGTTCGCTTGTTGTAAACACGATACGCTTTTTGTGTGTTCGAGTATCCTACAAAGAAACACTCATCCGAAACAGCACCAAACTTCGTTTTCTGATCTTGAGTATTCAACAGAGTACAAGAACATCCAAAGGGGCGCAGGAAATCGATCAACGGCTTAATCCCACGAAAGCTGGTATGATGTCTTCATCTTTTCTTTGACAATCAGTACCTTATTCAGAACATAAGCTGGACAATTAACTGCCTCTGCCCAGAAGATAATTTGAAGCTTTGACTCAATCAGCATAGTTCTAGCAGCCTCCACAAGGGTTCGATTCTTCCTTTCAGCAACACCATTTTGTTGTGGTGTTCGTGCGGCGCTAAACTGTCTGAGAATACCCCGTTTTTCACAGAAAGAGTTGAAGATATGGTTTCTGAATTCCGTTCCGTTATCGCTTCTGATGGCTTGAACCTTTCGCTTTCCAAGAACCTCGATTTGAAGAATCAGCTTCATTAACTCTTCAGCAGTCTCACTCTTGTATGCCATGAATCTCACCCAGGTGTACCTAGAGTAATCATCTGTGACAACCAAGCAATAAGATTTTTTAGCAATAGATTTGACACTTATTGGACGAAATAAATCAGTATGTAACAATTCGAGGGGTTCTGAGATAGAATTAGTAATTTTAAGCTTATGTGGCTTTTTGTGCTGCTTTCCTTTAGCACAAGCCATGCATTTCTCAACCACAGAAAAATCTTTAAGTGGTAAACCCCTGACCAAATTGTTCTTAACCAATTTATTTAGAATTTTAAAATTAATGTGCCCTAAACGCCTATGCCATTGAAAAGATTCAAAAGATGAAGCTTTTGATAGGAGGCAGGTCACGGTGGAAGTTGATTCTTTTGATCCCATATTCAGCGTATATGTATCATTTCGTCTTGGAGCTCGCATGATCACCAATGCTTCAGGAATAGAAAACTCTGGCTTCAAGAACAAACATTCATTTGGAAGAAACAACACTGGGATATTCTTATCACAGATTTGTGATACACTGAGAAGATTGAATGCCAGTTCAGGAACATAGTTGACGTCTTCCAAAGTTAGTGAACCATTTGAGACTTCTCCTTGACCAATCATTTTGCCACCTTCTTGTCTCCCGCAAAAGCAACATATCCACCATTGATAATCCGATAGTTAGTCAGCAGGTCCTTCAACCCAGTCATATGTCTGGAACATCCGCTGTCAATATGCCAATGACTATTTACAACGGCACTTGAATGTTCCTGACATTTATTTAAATATATAGAAGTTATACTTTTGAAATTGGCACCCAAGCCTTTGTGTACTTGGGTGGTGGAACAGAAGAAGAATTACAAAAGAAATTATTTAGAAACGTGTTTAATCTTTTTCCAAAAGATTTTTGCTTTGAACTATTTGTAACAAGCTTAGGACATTGCTTAACAGTATGATCAATATTTCCACATTTAAAGCAATGAGATTTCTAACCAACTTTGGAAACTTTATCAACAAGAACTTTATCCATTTCAATTTCCTCATCACATTCAGACATTTGAGAATTGCAATCACTGTAAGAGTCATAAGGTTCTTTTGATTTACCTGCTGTGACTTTTACCTTTTCAAATTCAGATTTAGGTTTTGAAATTCTCACTGGTGTGAAAGACGGAATTTGATGAGTAAAGAACTTTTGAAAGCAATTTGTTTTTGTTTGACTTTCAGAGACATGACCTGAAAGTTCATCTTTGTCATTCACGCACTTATTCACAATCACATTATCATTCAACACATTAGGGTTTGAAGTAGAGCACCCTAAATTACTATTAAAAATAAAATTGTCTGAATGTAACACATTACTAGAAACAGAATTAATTAATCTAATGTCTTCAACAGACTTCTTGGAATCAGAATTAGAACAATCACTACTGCTAGAACAACCAAGCCCAGTACTCCCACCATAAGCGTAATCCTCTCTAACCTCTTTAAGATTTACTCCACTTAAACCTGCAATAGAGCTGTTAGTATCATTCTGTATAATCTCTTGTATCAACTCATTTGAAGGATGAGGAGTAGGTGTTGGAGAGTAACAGAAGGTACTAGGTGGGGGATATGCATATGTTTCATTGGTAACACCCAAACCTGTCTTAACTCTGGCCCCCCGTTGTTTCTTGCAGAGTTCCTCCCTTTTCATACTAGATATTGTCCACTGTTCCAATTTGTTTTTAAGTTTTCTGGTCTCAAATTCAGCAAGAGTAACTTGCTCAGTTAAGTAATTTATTTCACAATTCTTTTCCAAAAGAGATCTTTTTAAATGTTCATTTTCTTTCAAAGCTTCTCTTAATTTGACAATATATTTTGATTCACTCACTTTAAGCTCTTTGTTAGTTCTCTTTAATTCGTTTTCATTTGACATTAACAATTTATTAGCTTTGTATATGCCAATTAAACGAATTTTGCATGCAGATGAACACATATCCTCAATAACATCATAAGGAAGACCAATTACCAGTTTTTCTGCAGCAAGGGCACGATCGCACTGGCAGTAAGGAGTGTTCCTCTTGAATTCGTCCACAGCATCAAGCCTTGCTTTCTCAATTATGGCTTCCAAGTTAAGCTTTGACTCTTCATCATTCTTTATCTCATTTTCCGCAGCTTCACATACCAATCCCGAGTGATTCAGATGCCCTTGGACAATAGCATCTGACTGGTCTTCATTAACTCTCTCCACTTTCCCTTCTTCGCCTTTTTCACCATAAAATTCTTTGAAAGGATCAAAGCAATTTATATAGTCATCATCATTCTCAACGATCTCAGCAACCAAGGCATGATTAATTTCTTCCTTTGTTTCCTCAATTTCCGCACTCCAATCAAAATTGGTGAGCAGTGCAGTTTCATTTCTTGGTTTCACTTCCTCAAGTCGTTCTTGAATAGGGGTAGTTCTTGAATTTCCAGAATTCACAGGTTCAGTAAAAATTGGTAAAGGACATTCCCTTTTGAAGTGACCCAATTGTTTGCAGTTGTAACATCTCAGCTTTCCTTTGTCATACCCGAGCTTGTTGTTCTGTCCCTGATTCCCAAAACCTACCTGTTCTCTCCATAAACCGTCTAGCACGAAGGGTAAGCATGGCCATTTGCCATTGGATGTCGGTTTCTTCAAGATCATCAGGATCCACCTGATACATATCCTCAACAGTCATCCCCTTTCCCTTTAATTCACCAACAACAAGAGCTTCATAGCTATGAACAAACATTCCAAACAAAGCCATAGTGTCAGATGGAATCTGAGTGGTGACAGATGCATTTGAGCTTGAAACAACATTTGTAGATGCACCAACAGATTTAACAGACACATGACTTGATGATCCTCCAGGTGCAGCACTGTAGATATGAGAGTTTGCAGCGGACGAAATAAGTGCAGCATTCTAAGAAGGAATATTTGGAACCATCATAGACTGATTGTATTCTCTTCTCTTCACATCAAGATCAAATGACTTCAGCTTGTTTATAACATCCATCAGCTTATAGTCATGAAAGTTTCTTTCTTGTTTCAACAATTTGATCTGAAGACTCCACTGAGGAGGAAGTGAATCTAACAGCTTTGTGACTTGTTCATGATTTCCCAGCTTTTCATCATACTTTTTCAGGTTACTCGATACAGACAGAAATCGATTGGTAATATCAGTCAAACTTTCTTGCGAATACCCCACAAAAGAATTGAACTCTTTCTCAGCTTGAGCCTTTCTGTCCAACTTCAAATCCTAATTACCATCATAGAACTCGCACAACGCATCATACAAGCTTTTTGCAGTTGTGTGTTCAGCAAACCTGTTGTAAATATCCTGATGCAAACAAAGTATCAGTGCCCCGAGTGCCTTTTTGTCACGATCAAGCAGCTTGGTGTCTCCTTCAGCAAAAGTACTTGGATCAGTGTTTATTGAAGTAACAGTTCCTTCAACTGTCTTTGGCACGTGCGGACCATTTACAATTGACTCCCATTGATTATAGTCAGTGTAGTAGAAAAAAGCTTTCAAACACCTCTTCCAGTCTTCAAAATTTTCACCACTAACAAGCCTCGGTGGCCTGTTAGGTTGAACGCTATCCAGATCATTAATATTCAGGGTTGATGTAGTCATAATTTTAAACACATTGTAGTTTCGCCAAAGACAAATAGATTCGCTGGATTAGATTCGCCCAAAGAACAAACAGATTCGCTCGCAGATTCGCTCAACAACCAGACAGATTCGCTGGCCAGCAGGCAGAGTTTCGCTCGACAGATTTGCTGTCAGATTCGCTCAAATGATTTTGGCAGCAGTTTCGCTTGCACAATGAGCCAAACAAGTGAACTTTCGTTCAGTAAAATGCAGATTCGCTACACAGAAACACTGAAGCACAGTAACACAAGATTGTGTTAGATTCGCTGGAAGAACAAGCAGTTTCGCTGGATGAACAAATAGGTTCGCTGGGTTACGGATAAAACAGTTTCAGTCCAAACACGACCAGAACAGCTTCAAAACACAACCAGTTTTAGATTCGTTTGTTTCAAAAGCTTCCTATGACCAAATATGACAATTCCCAAGCAAAATACAACACAGAAACACACAAATCAGTTCAGAAATGAATCAAATAGTGTTTTGACTCAAAAACCCCAAAATCTTCACAAAAATCTCTACGATCAAACAATCAAGAGCACTAAGGCTCTGATACCATATTGTTGGTCCATCTAGATCGATTTCAGTGCTATAATGATATGTATTACAACAAAACACACTTGACTCAAACAAAACCAAGTTCAATATAACCCAACAACCAAAGACGAGATTAAACCACACAACAAGAGGTAAATACGCTACAAAGATAGATAAAATATGCTCCTAGCACCTCCTGGTAACACACAAATGATTCAAGAGTTTGGATAAGATTTTTGTCAAAGTTGCATTGCATTAAGATAAGGTTATAATATATATATCAGCTTTAGGTTCGCTGATAGATTCGCTGACAGCGAATCTATCTAGCGAACCAAATAGCTTCGCCAGGCACAGTCAGGTTCGCCTGGTCGACACAAACACAAACACTATACTAAGCTACGGGCGAATCTATAGATTCGCCCGTAGGTTCGCCAATACTAAAACAATAAAAAATACATACAAAAGATATAACACCGACATACCGGTGAGTCCGACCTATACATTACTATCAGATTGTATCTCTTTGTGAGAGAGCTTTTCCATTTCAACTATTGTAACTTGCTATTGATCAATACAATTGAATTTTATGAGTATTTTGCAATTGTGTTCAATTGATATCTGATTTGTGCGGAATTGTCTCGTGTGATCGTATCAGTCTGTTGCAGATCTGTAGATCTTAAATCCTAATTTATCAATTGGTATCAGAGCTGTTGGCTCAGATCTGTAGATCGTGTTCATCATCTACGAACACTGTTCCATTGAAAATCTGCATCAAATTGACGATTTCGATCAGATCCATTGAATCGAAGCTGTGTTACATCTATCTAAACACAGATCGAGGTTCAATTGTGAATAATTACAACTAAACAGAAGAAAAATCATCAGATCTATAAGTTTTTGTGTTCATAAAGTTATCGAACAAAATTCTCAAAATCTACTTTAAGTATAATGAGAATTGGTGAAAATTATGATTAAGGATTATTGATCTAATCATTGTTCAGCTATTCAGACGAAAATTCATGAAAAACAACGTCAAAATCATGAAATCGGAATGCCTATGAAGTTTCCGTTTTGGATTTGAGTGTTTTTGTTTTGGAAAATTGTAGAAAATTTGTATAACTGTTCATCCGTTTGACAACTATTCATCCGTCTGAGTACTGTGCAAACGTATTGGTCAGGACTTAGTAAAAAATAGTGATTTTAACTGTTCTGTTCGTCCGTTTTAGCACTGTTTCATCCGTTTCAAGAAATTTTCAAAGTATTCTGTCAGTTTCACAAAGTATTCTGTCCGTTTCACTCTATTTTCAAAACACAAGAAATTTTCTAAGTGTTTGTTCGTTTCATATTTCATCCTTTCTACAAAAAATTTCTAAGTATTTATGTCTATTTTACATATCTTCAATTTCATCTGTTTTCCAAATTATACTAAGTTTCTGTCCGTTTCATAGCTTTTATCCGTTTCAGATTTCTTATCTTTCAAAAATCAAAAATACCAAAAATATTTGTTTCATTCTTACATCATGGCGCTTGATGATTCTGAGAAAAGTGTTCCAAAGTTGAAAAATCGATCAGATTTCAAGAATTGGACAATTCGACTAAAGCTTCATTTGAATTCAATAGATTCCGATCTATGGAAATCTATAGAAAAAGGTCCATTAATTCGTACTCAATCCGTTGGTCCAGATACAAATTGTGTTGCCTATACAAAAGACACAACTACATCATATCCGGAAGATGATCTAGAAGGAGAAGATTTGAAGAAAGTCAAGAATGATATCAAAGCATACTCACTTCTGTGAAAAGGCTTACCATTTCAAGTTCTTACTCGTCTTGAAAATTATCAAACTTGATACACATTGTACAAGGTACTAAAGGTTATCTGTGATGGAGGGGAAGAATTGCAATCACTGAAGAAGCAAAAGTTGAAGAGACAACTTGAACTGTTTGAACATATATCTGGAGAATCTGTACATCAAATGATGAATCGATTCATGCAATTAACTCAAGAAATGTCAACTTCTGGAATTAAGAATGATCTGAAAGATTTGAATGATCCACTGTTGAATGCATTACCATCAAGCTGGAAGCACACTGTTACATTGTTGAAACACACTGAGAAATTTCATATGGACATGGACATATTGATTACCAAAATCGAATCTTTGGAGATCGATGAAAGTTCAAGGAATAATGGTCATGTCGTATATATCGTCATCTTAGTACAAATTTGTGACTTCTCCAGCAAACACAAGTGATAATGCATTTGTGGTTCAAAAAGAAGAACTATATGAAGAAGAAGATTTGTTTATAGGAGCTGGTTTCTTTGCAGAATCGTTATATTCAAATGTTCAATCTACACAAGCAGCAATCAAATCACAGCCTACTCAATCTCAACCCTCTCAATCTGTGAAACAAAATCAGTGTAAAACTTCTTCTCAAAACTCTGTTAAATCATGCAAAGCTAATGATGTTATTAATATTTTATTGCAGGATGATGAAATAAAAAATGCTTTTACAGCCTTCATGGCAAGTTTTCAAGCTTTTCAGGGAATTCATCTAACTAATTTGGAATATATTTTGCAGGACTTATTTGAGATGGATCCAAGCGATGTTGAAGAGATGGACTTAAACTGGCAGATGGTCATGATTGCATATCGCACTCAAAAGCATGCGTATGTGACTCATAGTTTCAAGCCAAGCGCAAACAAGATTGTCGCGTTGACAAATCAAAGGCAAGATGCTTTAACCGCAAGAGCTATGGTCATTTTTCAAGGGAGTGCAAGGCACCACAGAATTATAACAATCAACCAAGCTCTAAAAGTTTAAATCAAGGTCAAAGTTCAAGTCAGAATCCACAACAAAGTCAAAGCTATCAGCATTGGAATTAACGTCCTCATCAAACAACTTTTCAGTATTCTCTTCCTAAGCCAGAATCAAAAGACGAAGGAAAACAAATAGAAGATCAGAATAAAGCATTGCTTGTAAGTGTTAAAGATGGTTATGACTGGAGTGCTTATGCTGAACAGTTCACATCTAATTCATGACAAATCTTGCACTGGTTGCCGAAGTAGTTGAAGAAGATTGGTCTGAAGGAAGTGATGCCAACTCTATTGATGTTGAAGAAGAAGACGATGAATTTGATTGGAGTTACAAATCAGACCCAATTACTGAATTTGAAGCTGAAGAAATGAATCAGGGTCATCATAATAATCTGTTAGAAAAAGGAAAAAAAAGATGAAGAAGTCATTCTCATGGCTCAATCAGAACAGATAAAGGTTGAAACTTCATCATCTGAGTTTGAAAAATCATCGAATTATGTTCCTTTACCTGAAACAGCAAAAACAAAATTGTGTTCACCAGAGTGTGCTGAGCAAATTGAACATTATAGATCATATTCATTCAGAATTTATGAAAAATTGTCAAAAGAAGAAAAGCGACATAACAAACTTAAAAATGATCATAAAATTTCAACTGAAAGATCTTGTCTATACAAGATTCTTGGAAGAAATCTCTTAAAGAAATTGAATCATTAAAACATTAACTGTCTAAACTCTCAAAGAATTTAGAAAATGAGAAAATTGCTCATGCTTTAACACAAGTTGAATTGACAAAGGTTAAAAGTTGTAAATCAATGGTCAAACAACTGGTGAGGTAAAGAGTAAACAAGAACAAAACTAGACTTGGGTTTACACATGAACCCATGCCAGAATCAATCACTAACAGTCTACCTGAAAACTTTAATACCAATGATCATTCACCTGAAAATGAAGCAAGATTGAAAGAATTTCTCAAAAAGAAATCAGATGACGAGCATCAAGAAAAAGAGAATGAAGTTGAAGTGTTTATTGAGACTGATCAAGCAAAAAATTCAAGATGGTCATCCTGTGAAGATAAAGTCATATCATCCGAGAAACCAAATGAAGCAAGTTTATGTTGCTAAAGGCTCTCAAGCAATTTCTGAAGAATTTTCAAACAAGGAAGAACGACCAAATTCTGACAATTCATCAAATGATCACACTTCATCAGATTATGGATTCAAAAATCATGAGTTTGTCAAGTGGCAAAATGACAAAAGGAAGAAGCAGATTGTTGGTGATCGTCAACGACAAATCTAGAGTTTTAGTCCTTCAAAGAAATCTTCAAGAAGCTTCAAATCGGAGTCTAAATTAAAAATGAACAATCAAGACAGTAAATTTTTAAAACCTGTTAACTTTTTTTCTACTGGAAATTTGATTTAAACAACTTTGAATTTAACAAATCAAACTCAAAGATCAAACAAATTTCTGATCCGAAAGCAGGTTCGGGATCAAAGTCTTCCACTATACACAAAAAGTTTGAATCAATGAGGGTTAATCAAAATCTGTCAAAATCAAAAACCAACAGCAAACATCCTTCACCAGAACAACACGTTAACCAAAAATTCTCTCACCATGAATCAAATTCAAAAGCAAAGGTTAATCATGAATTGTTCAAAGAATATAAAAAATATTGCGATATTTGTGATATGTACAATCACAGTATGGATGAATGTTGTTTCAACAAATACTGTCACATCTGTGATATGAGAAATCATTCTACTAAGGATTGCTACTTCAATAAATATTGTGCTATTTGTGATGAAAAGAATCATAACACATTAGATTGTTACTTTCGATGCAATTCTACTCAATACCGTAAATATCAAAGGAATCAACAAAAAGTTTTTCACAATTCATAAAAACTACCTTCATTGGGATCGAAAAGTGTCAGAAAGAGCAAATCTATTGTTGCCACTTCATGAGGATGTTCCAAAGATGGTTTATCACAAGAATCCTTTTGTACCAAGGTCTGTTAAGCTGAATAAATCTGAGAAAAAGGTATAAAAAACCAAATCATTTTCTGAATTGGAAAAACCATACCATTTTCTAAAAAATAATCAATGTGAACTAAGCAACATGCATTACAAGCAAATCACTGTTATTGGCAAAAATGGCAAGCCCAGGACTATCTTGGCTTGGGTTGACATCTTACTAACTGTGTTCTTAAATGTAGGTACGCCCAAGAGAGCTATTAACACATGGTATGTTGATAGTGGGTGTAGCCGGCATATGACAGGCAATCATGCCTTACTGAAAGATTTCAAAGAAAAGGATGGAACACATGTAGAGTTTGGAGGAGATACGGGAGGAAAAATCACATTCGAAGGAACTGTTTCAAATAGAATTATTAGTTTTGACAAAGTCAACTATTGTGCCCAATTGAACTTTAATCAACTAAGTGTTTCGCAAATCTGTGATAAATCATTTATGGCATTGTTTGATGACTCACACTACTATATCTTAAAACCAGGTTTTAAATTCAGTGAAGATTGGGTTGTTGTCAAAGCAAACAGAGATCGTGACGTCTACAAGCTTGACATGTCATAAATTGATCAAAATGCAGAATCCACATGTTTGATTGCAAAAGCAACAAATGATGAAAGCCAACTTTGGCATAGACGTCTCGGACATACAAACTTCAACAACATGAACAAACTTGCAGCAGGAAATAATGTGATTGGGATTCCAAACAATTTGCTACAATTGATTACTGCCCTGCATGTTTGAAAGGGAAACAACGTCGAGCATCTTATAAGTCCAAACTGATAAACTTAAATTTCAAGCCTTTATAAATGTTGCATATGGATTTGTTCGGTCCAACCAATGTGCAAAGTACAAGGATGAAATCATATTGTTTGGTCATCATTAATGATGATTATACAAGATTCACTTGGGTTTTCTTTCAACACTCTAGATCTGAAACCGGTGAAATCTTAAAAGAGTTTATCATTAGAATTGAAAATTAGTTTAATTGTAAAGTAAATATTATCCGAAGTGATAATGGAACTAAGTTTAAGAATGCTAATGTTGATTCGTTTTATGAAGACAAAGGCATTTCAATGCAATTCAGTGCACCCAGAACTCAATAACAAAACGGAGTAGCTGAATGGAAAAATCGCACTTTAATCGAAGCTGCCAGATCAATGCTTGCCGATGCAAAACTTCCAATTATTTTTTGAGATGAAGCAATCTCAACGGTGTGTTTTGTACAAAATAGAACCTTGCTTGTATCTGAAAAAAAACATAACTCCTTATGAGTTAACTTTTAGACGAAAACCACATATTGAATTCTTAAAATCATTTGGGTGTCGTGTATCAATTTTGAATCTAAGTGATTATTTAGGAAAATTTGATGCTAAAACAGATGAAGGATTTTTTTCTTGGATATTCATCACTTTCAAAAGCTTTTTGAGTCTACAACTCAAAAACCAATACTGTGATTGAAACAACCAATGTTAAATTTCTTGAACATTCTTTTCCATCTGTTGCACATGGTCCTGAATGTTTATTTGGTATTGATTCATTATCAGATTCTCTAAATGATAAATTGTTTTCTCATGCAGGTACAAAGTCAAAGCAAGCAGGTGATCTCGGATCATTCAGTGATGATTCAAATGATGACTCGGATGATTCAAATAAATTCTATCCGTTTCTATCATTTGAAGATTTTAATGAAGATCATGGTCAACATCAAGCTCAATCTCAGATTCAAGAAAATGTTAATCAAGGTGATGTTCCTGAAGCATCAAATCAGTCTCCTAATGATGGATCATGAATTATTCAATCAGACTCATCGTCAGATTCTGACAGTGAAAGAATTAACGATAGTCTGGATTACTTCATCAACTCACCTTCTCAAGTTTCAAATTTTCAGCCTCGTACATCTTCATTGTTAGATGATCAACCGGACATGAATCATTCAATCTGGAAGTCAATATTCAGAGAGATGAAATTTCTACTCGTAGCATTCATAGGAATCATCCCATTTCTCAGATTATTGGATCATTGGATGAACGCACGACTCGAAGCAAATCTCAAGCCAACGTGTGCTTATATTCATGTTTCTTATCTCAAGTCGTTCCAAAGAATGTCATGGAAGAGCTTAAAGATAACAGTTGGATCAAGGCAATGCAAGAAGAATTTGCTACAGTTTCGTAAACAGGAAGTCTGGAAGTTGGTGGCGTTACCTGAAGGAGAATCTGCAATAGGAACGAAATGGCTTTTCAAAAACAAACCTGATGAAAGAAGCATTGTTATCAGAAACAAAGCTCGTCTTGTTGCACAAGGATACACAGAGGAGGAAGACATTGATTATGAGGAAGTATTCACTCCGGTCGCTCTATTAGAAGCAATACGTGTCTTATTAGCCTATGCATCTTTCATGAAATTTAAGGTGTATCAAATGGATGTAAAAGGAGCATTTTTATATGGAGATATCACTGATGATGTTTATGTTATAGAACCTCCGGGTTTCGAAGATCTAGAGTTTCCACATCACGTGTATAAGCTACACAAAGCTGTTTATGGATTACATCAAGCTCCAAGGATTTGGTAGGAGACATTGTTGAAACATCTCACTGATCATGGTTACACTAGAGGTCATATTGATCCTACACTATTTATCAAAAGGGAGAAAAATGATCTGTTATGTGTACAAGTGTATGTTGATGACATTATCTTCGGTTCCACAAGCCCGAACATGTGCAAAGATTTTGAAGAAATCATGAATGCAAGATTTCAGATGAGTTTAGTGGGTGAGATAAACTGCATTCTTGGTCCTCAAGTCAAGCAATTTTATACCGTTTAATGATTGGTTCTTTAATGTATCTCACAGCGTGAAGGCCAGATATCATGTACGTGGTGTGTGTTTGTGCTCGATATCAAGCTGACCCTAGAGAATCTTACTTAGTTGCCGTCAAACGAATTTTTCGTTATCTGAAAGGCAAACCTGCTCTTGGTTTTTAGAATCCATACAAAGGAAATTTTGAGCTACATGGTTATTCCGATAGTGTCTATGGTGGATGTGCTCTTGATCGTAAATCAACAACTGGTGGTTGTCAATTCTTAGGACCACGACTTATCTCATGACAATGCAAGAAACAAACGAATGTATCGGTATCAACAGCAGAAGCTGAGTACATTGCAGCTTCAGCAGGATGCTCTCTAGTCATGTGGTTGCAAAATCAGCTTTTGGACTATAATTTTTAATTTTCTAAAAACACCTATCTACATCGACAACACTGCTACAATGTTCATAACAGCTGATCCCGTTCAACATTCTAAAACCAAACATATCGAGATTCGATTTCATTTCCCCAAGACAATTCTGAAAATGGCTTAATTATATTAATAAAAGTTCACACTGGCAATCAACTGGCAGATTTGTTTACCAAGTCTTTCCTACCTGGTCAGTTTGAATTTTTAATTCAATCCATTGGTTTAATCAACCATGATTAAATCATGTCTTTAATAAAAAATAAAAGAAAAACAATTTTCAATAATCGATTCCACAAAGCTAAGATTTTTGAAGATATTATTGAGTTTTATTAGAATACGCTAAATCATTATATGATTTGTATGCCTTAATTATATATATTACTGCATGTGTGTGTGCATCATCATTAAAAATCCAAAAATAGAATAAAGAATGGGATATGTACAAAATGGGAAATGAAAGATACACTTTAGTTATTTGACACATCATTTTAATCAATAAAGACTGAGCGTGAAGATTGATGTGCAAGACGGCTCAGAAAATAATACCGAACAAGTACATTCTATGATGTTTTAACTTTCAAATGAGATTTTGTGGTTGAAACATATCAAGTGCATATGTATTGTCTATACAAATCTAATAGATATCTCGTGAAGCATCCAATCTACATCAGGTAATGATGCAATCTATTCAGTGTGATGAACCGCATCTGTGAGCTTCATTATTGTGGTATCCACAGACCTAAAGTCTTACATGAAGTCTATATTGAGCTTCAAGGTGCAGCAAAAGATTCCCAAAGTGGAACAAGAAAAGAGTTCCAATGTGAACCATTACCAATCAAATTCCAAAAAAGGAATTCAGAAGATTCTCAAAGGGAACGCAAGCAAAAGATAATTCCAAAAGGGCATTCCAAAAGAAGTCCCAAAGTGAACCAAATTCAATAGATAGAACCTATTCCACACTGAGTATGATTGTAAGTGACCGGACGTGTAGAGTTGTTCTCAGGATATTTAGATGAAGTGTATAACTTTCTAATGTGCAACATATGCGTCACTCAAAACTTATTCTTAATCAACCTAATTGATCATCAAGAATAGAAAAAGTAAGTGTGTCATTTCGAGCTAATCGATTTGTTCAACAATTCATCACTCAATTTCTTCACAATTCATATGTCTATTCAAATCTTGCAAAACATGTATTGGAATAATCACTAGTACGATCCCACTACACTATCAATGATTCTATGCATCCCATATATACTATAATATCTATACTATATGTGTCTTTTGTGTGTGCATGCATGTGAATTCATTGATGATTTTTTTACTCTTTTGAAACTTATAACTTCTTCGAGGTCATAAGTTTAGTTGGAGAAATTATAAGAAAATATCAAAAACATTTAAAAATATCAAAAATATAAAAAATAATTCGAATAAGTATTTCAGATGTCTTGAGAAATGATTGATATGATCGATATAAGGTGAACAGATGTATCGGAATTTGCTGAAATGATCTAGCACAACTGTTGAAAATGTTGGAATAAGTGTGTCAAAATATAGAAAAAGTGTTGAAAATATCTAAGATGTTGATTGAAAAATATTTTGGAAAGGTTTCGTGCTTAACGATATAAGATACATTTGTTCATGACTTAAATTGGCCAAATTTTGTAAAAATATGATAAATTATTAATTGAAAAATGATTTAATTCAAAATTCATAACTAATTAATGAATTAAGACTAACATGTTTAGTATAAATCATGGCATGTGTCACATCATCAATTAAAATTCAAGGAAGAGCTCATGTCACATCATAGTGAAAATGATATCAACTTTCAGATGTCTCAAGATTATTCAAGTCTTTATCTAAGTCTATTATTTATATGTTATATGGACAAACAGTGTCTAGACGGATAAACAATGCATATGTCAGATTGTTGATAAAATTTTCTAAGTCTTGAAGATTGATGTTCTCAAAACGGATAAGCAATGTTCATGTTGAAAATGATAAGTGTGGGAAGTGTCCTCATCAAATGGACAAACACGGATATAAGTGAAGTTGTATCCGTTTCATTGATTTGTGAAAACTTCAAAGTGTTGGACGATTTATAACACAAAATGGACAAATCGTTCTCATATGATTAATTCCTTAGATTTCATCTAAGTGTGTCTTGTGTTTATAAAATGGACAAATGGTCTTAATAGTGTTAAAATTTCTAAGTATATTCTCAAAATGGACAAACAGTGTCCAAACGGACAACTCATGGTGTATACTTATAAATTTTTAACAAAATTTTCTAAGTATGCTCTCATACGGACAAACAGTGCCCAAACAGACAATTTTTTATAAAACCCTAACACTTGTTCATTTTTCTTCATTCGTCCGTCTGAATACTTTTTCACTGCCGTTTCATATTGCATCACCGAATTCACTTGTTTATATCTTCTTGAATCGATTTAGAGACATTTTTAGGTCGATTATAAGGTAAAAACACATTCTGAAACCAGATTTGAGGTCTAATCTGAATAATTTTAACTAAAAATTGGTTAAAATCTTATCTAAGAAGTTGCGACTAAACCCACAGTCGATTCATGAAATGAGAAAAATTAGCAGGTTTAATGTTAAAATTAATCATTGATTCTTGATATTTCATCAAAAATATCATCCATCAATAATCAAAACATGATAAAATTTAATTTGAAAATTTTCACTTGTTTACTTAACAGGTTATCTCACACATTTGTCTCTATGTGCAGGTATAATGGCTGAAATGAAACTTGAACCAAGACACAATATTACTGGTTATCTCAATGAAGCTTGTTAAGAAGCTGTTGGATATGAGAATTCGATCAGATTTTTATTGAGGACCAAATATGTGTATGCCATATGTTACAAGCCTATCATATACAAGAGGTTGATTCGAAGGTTTTGGAGGACTGCCACTGTGGAGATGAATGAAAATGGAAAAGAGGTGATTCGAGGGTTTATTTCATCATATGGAATGATTGAAGTGTCTGAAGCTTCAACCAGATCTGCTCTGAAATTGGGTGAAAATGAGGCAGCAATCAATGTGTGCAAGGACATATTCATGGAAATAGGTCATCCAGCTGAATTCACAAGGCAACAATTCTACCGTGTTAGAGTTTATGACCACTGGAAATTATTGTGTTATTCCATCACTGTCTATCTAAGAGGAGTGCAGGCTTCAATTCCTTTTCATATGAGCTTGCATCACCTATTGTTGCGGTTGTGATGAATTGGCCATTCAATATGGCTAAATGGATCATGAATGGTTTTGTTTACAACATAACAAGGGGATAAAGAACAAGTTTATGATGTATCTGAGGTTTTAATAAATGATCATTAATGAAGAGTATCCGGATATCATGGCTTATGGCTTGGAAGAGGAAAGGATTGAATTAGATCACATGACACAAGAAGCTTATGAATTATTGTCAATGATCACACAAGCCAGGAATGTACCATTATTCAGATACATAGTTGATGTCATTAATGATAATGTGGATATTAGTATGCCTCATTACCATTTGACTAAAGATGAGCCTCTTGACCCTGAAGACTTATACCAAAGAAAGCCTGAAACTGAGTCTGAATCAAGTAGTTCAAGTAATGATGATGATGATATGATCAGGATGATGATATGGATATAAATGAAGGTGTGAATGTGATTGTTGAGGGCGAAGCTGTATCAGAATATACAGAAGAGATAGATGATAACTTGTTGTTTGATACAGGTGTATTAGATGACATAGTGATTGAGGTTGCTCATACTGTTGTCCAAATCCATCAAGAAGCTGAAGTTGATGTATTGACAATTGCAAGTGAAGCTTTACAGAATCTAGCGGATTCAGTGGCACAGACTAAAGATGAAGCTACTGAACCATTAGAAGTATCCCTGCTATCTCTAACAACAGAGAAGTTATTGGTGATGAAAAGATTGAGTCAGTTCACACAGGATCAACAGAGGTGGTTGCATCCGGTGACACTGAAGTGATGAAGGAAAGTGATACAGAGGTTAATGTATCAAGAGATACTGAAGTTATTAAATCTGATAGTACTGAGATTATCAAATCAGATTCTGAAAAAGAAGTATCCAAGGAGTCTTCCCTTGAGATAACTAAGACAATCGAAGTTGTGAATGTGAATGATGATTCAACGGATAAAATGGATGAAGAAGTATCATCTTCTACAAAGTCAGATGAGATTAATCATTATCTGTATATAATTAATAAGTTAGAGGCAAAGAATCAGGCTTTAGAAAAGAAACTGGCTGAGAGAGATGTTGAGCTTATCAAGATCAAAGCCTTGGCTGTGAAAAACACGATGGTGTTTAATGAATTGAAAAAAAGCGTATGAGGAATTATTTGATGAATATGATCTTGTTAAAGCTGAGAATAGGAATCTGAATGCCGACATTGAATTAATGAAACAGAAAACTGAGTCGAAAAAGTTGAATCTTAAATCCTTACCAGATCAAAAGCATCAGTAGAAGAAAAAGCTGAAAGTTCCTATGTTATGGAAAAGATTGCTGGTAAAAGGAAAGTTGATGACATAATTCCCGTTGAAGAAAAAGCTACTGAAGCTGAAAAGAAAGCCAAGTTGGATATGATTGTTGAATGTCCAGAAGTCGAAAAAGAAGAAATGATTAAAGCTTTACTAATGGGTGATGATTGGTACAATGAAGTGCTTAAAGATGATCTGGTCCCAACTGAAAGTATTAAGGCTGTTGAGGTGGAAGTTGAAAAAGAAGTGAATGTTACTGATGACATTCCACTTGATTTAACAGCCAAGTTTACTTATTTGGAGAACTTGAAGTATAATCAAGTTTACCTGAATGGACTGACTGTATCCCAAATAAATGAAGAATATGAGAAATGCATAGCAGCTTAGGATCGTACCATTGGTGATGAAAATGAAATTTTAATAAAACTAGGTGAATGGCACCTGTTGCAAGAAAGCATTAATATCGATGACTTGCCGCCTGAAGAACTGCACCACCCTGATCCAGAACATATAGGAGCCAGTGATATGAGATGGTGGCTACAATCGAGGAATTACCCATATAGAAGCCTTAAACGATTGAAAACTGAATCACTGAGAAAACTAGTCAAAAGTTTTCAAGCATCAGAGAAAATGCACAATCGTATGTTTATCTTGGACTATCACAATCCACAGTATCTGGAGATCACAAAAATGTTTCGAGTGTTAGAACCAACAGAAATACCTTTGATGTCGAGACCAGAAGATGTGCACAAAAAGAGGCAAGAGTTAATAGATATCTTTCCAAGTGAAACTAAAGCCTATAACGTTCCATTAAGATACCAGAGAGGTATGGAACAGGGCATCGACTGCTGGAGACATCATCAAATCACTGTTAAATAAAGGACAATCTGTTGAACACTTGTTTGATTCAATGATTGTTCTTGACAAGACAAAGGATGTCAAAATTGTGGCTTGGAAATACGATGAAATAATTGATGCATTTTTATCAAAAGAGTGAATGGCATTTGCGACGTTTATCATTACTATACAAGTATTTTCAAATTGGTAGTTCAGGATTTGAAAGAGTTGCATAAACTGCCTATGATCAATCATACAAAAGCTGATAAAGGGCAAAAGGTTGTATCATTATTAGATGCTGGAATTGGAAGGATGCCATCATTTCTTAAAAAAAGGGGAGATCAGGAAGACAGTGCTTATCTCTAACAAAAGAAAAAGAAGAAGAAGAAAAATCCATCACGTGACATATATTTTGAAGAGTTCAGTGATCCGTATTTTGAAAAAGTCACTAATCCGGGAGTGAAAGTGTTCGTTGGATCTCAATGTTCCAAATCAATCCTTAAAGCTATTTACCATGAAGAAACTTTTGAGTTAAAGCTTTTTCGGGACATGAATGATTGGGATAGTGAAATGATTACAATCTTTGGAACATTCGAACTGAAGCTGTAGCACCCGAGCTACATCGATTATCTGAGAAACCAAAAACTGGAAAAGTTGAAAGGTGAAGTAGCAGATGCAAACCGTAGATTATTTGAAATTATGTTTGAAGTGATTGGAGCAGTAAAGCATTGTTATATGCTAACTTAGTAAAGATCGAGATAAAGGACATTGAGTTCATGCGCATTACATCAAAAGGAACACTTGAAGTTCGAGCTAAAGGTATCAAGAAACCATATATGTTTTATGCTAATGTCAATCTTGCAGGTGTGTCCTTGGATACTCTAAAGAGATTGTGAGAATGCGATATCTTGACAAATGAATCGAAGCCGAAGCAAGCAAGAATTGCATAAAAGTTAAAAGAATGCATCGCTTGAGCCATTAAGGATCAAGAAGATCATGCCTCAAAGCCTCTATTTGACATAAAAGAAGAACCAGAAGATTACTGAAGTCTAATCCAAATGCAAATCTAAGGGGGGAATATTGTTAGAACTAATAGATTAGCATTTAGATTAACTTTGTAATTTATCTTTCGTAATAGTCTATGGACTTATTGTTTAGATACTTTCTAGATATTTTGTATTGGTCTATAAATAGCAGATAGTATCTCTTTGTGAGAGAGCTTTTCCATTTCAACTATTGTAACTTGCTATTGATTAATACAATTGAATTTTATGAGTATTTTGCAATTGTGTTCGATTGATATCTGATTTGTGTGGAATTGTCTCGTGTGATCGTATCAATCTGTTGCAGATCTGTAGATCTTAAATCCCGCTTTATCATAATAAAACTAATATAATGGGTAAAAAATTAATTAGATAAAGAGAGTTAAATAAAAAGAAACAAGAGAGGTAATAAGTAGTGAAAAAATTGTCTAGTTAAGCTAATAAATTTAGTAATTAATAAATGAAATAATTGTGTAATAAATGACTGACTTGATAATTTTTGTGTTTTTAAGGATGAAAAAATAATTTATATTGTTTTAAAAATAACTTTTATGAATTCTTGTTTAATAATGAAGAATGAACACCATTTTTAAGGAAATACCATATATGACTAAACAAAAAGATAACTGAACAAAAATGAATATGGTTGGACAGGGACTCGACGACAAAAAATGAATACGTACACTATGTTTTCACAAATATATTCACGTACACGACAACCATATATATACCTCCACGATCATATGTACACACACATTCAACCTGTACCCAAACTATAACCCATAACGAAACCAAAAACCGAAACTATAACCGAATATATAAGTTATCGGAATATATAAACATACCAGAATTGATGAGGTAGAGAGGAAAACCTCTTCGAGTGTTTAGGAGGGTACTCTTCGTAGATCCGCAGGTGTTCCGAATATGGTTATGACGCTCGTACATGGCGGCAGTGACGGTGTCGCCGAATTGCTATAGATGATGGAGAACATGGCGGTGGCTAGGGTAGTTGCAAATTTTGACAGAATAGCAGATAGATGGTGCTCGTCCGGTGATTGAAACTGTGGTGGCTCGCGATGACGTAGACGATGGTGGTGGTTTTCAGCAACTATAGAGAGAGTGCGATAGGGTTTGTGTAATAATGTGAAGAAAAAAGGGGCGTCATGGAAACGAGTTGGGTTTTAATGAGCTTGAATTATTCTTCCTTTAATTGAAGGACAAACAAATTTGAACAATAAAACAGTGATCGGGGCAAATCCGGAATTTTCCGATCTACTGGAAGGGTTCCTCTCTCTCTCTCTCATCTAAGGTGTTACATGTCGCCCGAGGAGCTTCTTCTGCTAAGATTTGCACAGGATGTGGTGGTAGATGATGAAGACCAGCGGACTATGGCTAGGGTTCAAACAAAGGGGCCATGAGACATCAGAAGCATGTGCGAGAGAACCTGATTGCTACAACAAAGGATTCTGATGGTTTAATTGTTTTGTTGAGGAAGACATCAGAAGGTAGTATGGGTGTCAGCATTTTAAAATTGAAACCCACCAACAATAGTTTAAAGGATGGAGCTCGATCGAGTGAGCACTGTGAGTCATTCATTAAAATTAACAATTTGTCTTAGGTGCATTACTTCATCATCTGTTTGTCAATCTGCTACTTATATAGCATGTTTGGAAATAAAATTACCTATGACCAAGGCAGGAGATGTGGTTGATTGCTTTATTAACCTCTTTTTATATAATCATGTTAATGTGATCTTCAATTATTTTAGTTGGCATGGGAATTAAATTGTTGTCTTGTTCCTGTTGATAACCTAAAGTCGCTTTAAGATACCCATTAGACCAAATGAGATTGGCAATGCAAACACATTAGTAAAGATTGTGTTTGTGTATTCAAACCTTTTTTGCAACTTACACCATACCAAGGTTTCAACCCTCTAAATCACCACACCTATACCAAAGTAATATGTCACATTAATAATATATCAGTCTTACTTAGAGATCTAGAAAACGTAATTTTCTACATCTATATTATGTTACTAACTTTGATTGAAACACGTAATTGATAATGGAACACAATCAGATTACATCTCTTCGGTCCTAAGTTACGGCTATACTAATCAACGTCATGGTGATTCAAAAAAGAAAGGCAGCCTTTATTAGGAGTAATGAAAAATGCTACACTAGTGGATGGACAGATATCACTGTGTATTTTCACATATTTCACACTATAAGTTTGTTACTACTAGTAGAATACTAATGTTAGATCATGTTTATCTTTATAATATGTCTTTTTGTAATTAGTTTAGGGACTGTTTATGTAAATAGTTTCTAACAAAGTTGTGTTGATCTATAAATAACATCTTGTATCTCTTTAGAAGAGAGCTTTTCCATTTTCACGTATTGTAATTGCTATTGATCAATACAAGAGAATTTTATAAGTATTTTGTGCTTGTGTTAGATCGAATCGTATTGTGTGGAATTGTCTCGGTTAATCATATCAATTTGTTGTTGATTTGTAGATCGAAATCCTGCTTTATCAATTGGTATCAGAGCTGTTGGCTCAGATCTGAACCGTATTCATCGCAACAAACACTGTTCTATCAAAAATCTGCATCAGATTGAAGTATTTGATCTGATGTATTGAATCGAAGCTATGTTACATCCATCTAAACACAGATCGAGGTTCAATTGTGAAATATTTCAAGCAAAAAGTAAGAAATCATCAGATCTATGAGTTTTTATGTTCAAAAGCTGTCGAACTAAAAAATCTCTACATCTACATCAATTATGATGAGAATTTATGAAAATTGTGATTAAGGATCAATGATCTAATCATTCTTTGGCTATCCAGAAGGAATTTCATCAAAAAAAGCATCAAAATCATGAAATCAGAAATCGGAATGCCTATGAATTTTCCGTTTTGGATCTGAGTGTTTGTTGAAAATCTCAGAAAATTTGTATAAGTGTTCATCCGTTTGACAACTGTTCGTCCGTCTGAGAACTGTTCATCCGTTTGAGTACTATTCAAGCGTTTCAGTAAGGACTTAGTCAAATATCAGTGTTTTTACGAGTATTGTTCGTCCGTTTGACCACTGTTCATACATTTCAAGTTCCAAAATATTTCTAAGTCTTCTTCTGTCTGTTTTACAAGTTTCTGTCTGTTTCACTCTTTCAATTCACTAAGACTTTTCTAAGTGTTTTGTCCATTTCATACCAATTCAATTTCATCCGTTTTGCAAAATATTCTAACTATCTTTCCGTTTCATACATCTGTACATTTTACTTTTGTCTTAAGTAATTTCTACTTTCACATACTTTGTTTAACTTTCAAAAATCAAAAATACCAAAAATATTTGTTCATTCATACATCATGGTACTTGATGATTCTGAGAAAAGTGTTCCAAAGTTGAAGAATCGATCTGACTTCAAGAACTGGACAATTCAATTAAAGCTTCATTTGAACTCAATAGATTCCGTTATGGAAGTCTATAGAAAAAGGTCCTTTCGATCCTACTCGACCGGTTGGTCTATACACTAACGGTGTCACATACACTAAAGAGTCAACTACATCATATCCGGAAGATGATTTGGAAGGTGAAGATTTGAAGAAAGTAAAGAATGATATCAAAGCATATTCACTTATGTGCAAAGGATTACCTCTTCAAGTGTTAACTCAACTTGAAAATTATCAAACTGCCAACACAAAAGAAAAAACTCCTACATCAATAGCACAAGTTAAACTGCCAACACAAAAGAAAAAAAAATAAAATCACAATCTTTTTGTTCTTTTTGAATTTTTTCAATGTTTTTTATATTTTTGAAATTTTCTCTTTTCATCCATAAAATCTTTAACCTGCAATGAGATCATACCAGCAATTTATCCAACACATGTTTAGTAGTTTTGAGAATAGATATTTGAATTGTGAAGTAATTGAGTGATGAATTGTTGAACAAATCAATTAGCTCGAAGTGACACACTTACTTTTTCTATTCTTGAGGATCAATTAGGTTGATTAGGAATAAGTTTTGAGTGACACATACCTTGCACATTAGAAAGTTATACACTTCATCTAAATATCCTGAGAACAACTCAACACGTCACATCACTTACAATCATAAACAGTGTGGAATATGGTTCTATCTATTTGGATTTGGTCCACTTTGGGACTTCTTTTGGAATTACTTTTTGGAATTATCTTTTGCTTGTGTTCCCTTTGGGAATCTTCTTAATTCTATTTTGGAATTTTGGTGATGGTCCACATTTGGGACTCTTTTCTGTTCCTCTTTGGGAATCTTTTGCTGCACCTTGAAGCTCGAAAGAGACTTCTTGTAAGACTTCGGGTCTGTGGATACCACGACAAAGAAGCTCACATATGCAGTTCATCACATTGAATAGATTGCGTCGTTACCCAATGTATTTTGGATGCTTCACGAGATATCTATTTGATTTGTATAGACAATACATATGCACTAAATAGTGATAGTTCATGTATAGGTTGGACTCACCGGCATATCGGTGTTATTTGTTTTGTTTTATATTTTGTACATTCTGTTCTAGCGAACCTACGGGCAAATTTATAGATTCGCCCGGAAACCTAGATTAGTTAGTCTTATAGATCAGTTTTGTCGACCGGGCGAACCTGATTGTGCCCGGCGAAGCTATTAGTTCCGCTTGATAGATTCGCTGTCAGCGAATCTATCAGCGAACCTATAGCTGAACGATATATTGTATTGTTTTCTCATTTCAATACATCTTTTGCATTTTTTATCAAACCCTAATTGTGTGTGTGTGACGGCTGAGGTGCTAGGAGCTTATTATTATCATCTTTGTAGCTTGTTTACCTCAGATATTGTTGATTTGATCTTGTTATAGTGTTTTGAGTGTTATTGGACAATGTTTCATTGAATCTTAGTGTGTTTTGTTGTTTGTTTAATCATTATAGCACTGAAATCTCGATCTGATGGACCAACAATATGGTATCAGAGCCTTAGTGCTATTGATTGTTTGATCATTGAGATTTTTGTGAAGTTTTTGGGGTTTTTGTGTCAAATCACTGTTTGATTCATTTCGGGACTGTTTATTGCGTTTCTGTGTTGGAATTTGCCTTAGGTTTGTCATACTTGGTAATAGGAAGCTATAGAAACAAACGGATCGTAAATTGGTTGTGTTTTGAGGTTGTTTTGGTTGATTTTGGACTGAAACTATTTTTCCCGTAAGTCAGCGAATCTAGTTGTTCATCCAGCGAACCTACTGTTCTTCCAGTGAATCTACTGTATTTTTGTGATTTGGAATTTACTGCTTCTGATTAGCGAACCTATGATTTTATTTAACGAAAGTTCACCTGTTTGGTTCTCTGTGCAAGCGAACTTGCTGCCAAGCTCATTTGCGCACAAGTCTTTGTTCTGTCGGGCGAAACTGTCGAGCGAAACTGTGTTTTCGGTCGAGCGAATCTATAGTTGCCGAGCGAATCTGCTGAACGAATCTGTCATCAGCGAATCTGAAACTTGTTTGTGATTATGACTACATCAACCATAAACATGAATGATCTGCAGAGTGTTCAACCAAACAAGCCACCGAGGCTTGTTAGTGGTGAAAATTTTGAGGATTGGAAGCGGTGTTTGAAGGCGTTTTTCTACTATACTGATTATAATCAACGGGAGTCAATTGTTAATGGTCCTCATGTGCCAAAGAAAGTTGAAGGAACTGTTACTTCACCAAACACTGATCCAAGTACCTATACTGAAGGTGATATCAAGTTACTTGATTGTGATAAGAAGGCCCTTGGAGCTTTATACTTTGTTTACATCAAGATATTTACAACAGGTTTGCTGAACACACAACTGCTAAAAGCTTATATGATGCGTTGTGTGAGTTCTATGATGGTAATGAGGATTTGAAGTTGGACAGAAAAGCTCAAGCTGAGAAAGAGTTCAATTCATTTGTGGGTTATAAGCAAGAAAGTTTGACTGACATAACAAACCGTTTTCTGTCTGTTTCAAGCAATCTAAAAAAATATGATGAGAAACTGGGAAATTAAGAGCAAGTTTCAAAATTTTTAGATTCACTTCCGCCTTAGTGGAGTCTTCAGATCAAATTGTTGAAACAAGAGAGAAACTTTCATGACTTTAAACTGATGGACGTTATAAACAAGCTGAAGTCATTTGATCTTGATGTGAAGAGAAGAGAATACAATCAGTCCATGATGGTTCCAAATATCCCTCCTCAGAATGCTGCACTAATTACATCCGCTGCAAACTCTCCTATCTACGGTGCTGTATCTGGAGGATCATCAAGTCTTGGGTCTGTTAAATCTGTTGGTGCTTCTACAAATGCTGGTTCTGGTTCAAATACATATGTCACTACTCAGATTCCATCTGACACAATGGCTTTATTCGGGATGTTTGTTCATAGCTATGAAGCTCTTGTTGCTGGAGAATTGAAAGGAAAGGTATGACAGTTGAAGATATGTATCAGGTGGATCCTGATGATCTTGAAGAAACTGATATCCAATGGCAAATGGCCATGCTTACTCTTCGTGCTAGACGGTTTATGGAAAGAACAGGTCGGAAGAATTTTGGGAATCAGGGTCAGAACAACAAACTTGGGTATGACAAAGGAAAGTTGAGGTGTTACAACTGCAAGCAATTGGGTCACTTCAAGAGGGAATGTTGAGGTGTTACAATTGCAACCAATCATCACTGAACCTGTGAATTCTGGAAATTCTTGAACCATTCCAATTCAAGAAAGAGCTGAGGAAGTTAAACCAAGAAAAGAAACTGCACTGCTCACCAACTTTGATTGGAGTGCAGAAATTGAAGAAACAAAGGAAGAAATTAATCATGCTTTGGTTGCTGATATTGTTAAGGATGATGATAACTATATTAATTGCTTTGATCCTTTCAAAGAATTTTATGGTGAAAATGGTGAGAACTCCGATGAAGCTGCTGAGTCAAAGATTGAGTTGATTGAAGAAGAAAAAGGTTTGAGTAAGGTTGCAAAGTATGAGGTTGATGAGTTGAAAGAGGCAAGGGATGAAGAAGTTCAAGATGGTATGGATCTTAAAGCTGGTGTTACAACTGAGGTTCAAACAGGTGTCATTGCTCAAGGACATCTGGGTTAGGAAGAGATAGTTCATTCTGGGTTTGTATGTGAAGCTGCTGTTAATGAGATGAAGAATGATGAAGAATCCAAGCTGAACATGGATGCTATGATCGAAAAGGCCAAGCTTGAAGCTGTGGATGAATTCAAGAGGAGCACCCCTTATTGCCAGTGTGATCGTGCTCTTGCTGCTGAAAAACTGGTAATTGGTCTTCCTTATGAAGTTATTGAAGATATGTGTTCATCTGCATGCAAAATTCGTTTGATTGGCATATATAAAGCTAATAAATTATTAATGTCAAATGAAAACGAATTGAAGAAAATTAACAAAGAGCTTAAAAAAAATGAATCAAAATTTTTTATTAAATTAAGAGATGCATTAAAAGGAAACGAACATTTGAAAAGATCTCTTTTGGAAAAGAACTGTGAAATCAACTATTTAACTGAGCAAGTCACTCTTGCTAGGTTTGAGACAAGAAAAGTCAAGATTAAATTGGAACAATGGACTATTTGAAGCATGAAAAGGGAGGATCTTTGTAAGAAACAACGGGGGGCCAGAGTTAAGACCGGTTTGGGTTATAACAATGATGCACAAGTGTATCCCCCACCTAGTACCTTCTGTTATTCTCCGACACCCATTCCTCTTCCTTCGAATGAGTTGATACAAGAGATTATACAGAATGATACTAGCAGCTCTATTGTAGGTTTAAGTGGAGTAAATCTTAAAGAGGTTAGAGATATGGTGGGAGTACTGGCCTTGGTTGTTCTAGCAGTTCTGGTTTTTCTAATTCTGATTCAAAGAAATCTGTTGAAGACAGTAGATTAATTAGTTTTGTTTCTAGTCATGTGTTACATTCAGACAATTTTATTTGCAATAGTAATTTAGGATGCTCTACTTCAAACATTAATATGTTGAATGATGATGTGATTGAAAATGTTTGTGTGAATGACAAAGATGAACTTTCAGGTCATGTCTCTGAAAGTCAAACTAAAACAAATTGTTCTCAAAAGTTCTTTTCTCATCAAATTCCATCTTTTACACCTGTGAGGATTTCAAAATCTAAAGAAAGGGAATCATTTTTCCCATCCATGAATCACATTGATAAACCTAAATCTGAATCTGAAAAGGTAAAAGTCACTGCAGGTAAATCAAAAGAGCCTTATGACTCTTACAGTGATTGTAATTCTCAATTATCTGATTGTGATGAAGAATTTGAAATCGATAGAATTCTTGTTTCTAAAGATTCCAAAGTAGGTTTGAAATCTCATTGCTTTAAATGTGGAAATGTTGATCATACTGTCAAGCAATGTCCTGAGTTATTTACAAATAGTTCTAGGCATAAATCTTTTGGAAAAAGATTGAATTCGTTTGTAAATAATTTTTTCTGTAAATCTTCTTCTGTTCAACGACCTAAGTACACTAAGGCTTGGGTCCCAATTTCAAAAGTCTAATTCCTTTTTGAAATATGTCAGGAACATTCAAGCGCCGTTGTAAATAGTCATTGGCACATTGATAGTGGATGTTCCAGACATATGACTGGGTTGAAGGACCTGCTGACAAATTATAGGATTATTAATGGTGGATACGTTGCTTTTGCGGGAGACAAAAAGGGCGGTAAAATGATTGGTCAAGGAGAAGTCTCGAATGGTTCACTAACTTTGGAAGACATTAACTATGTTCCGGAATTGGCATTCAATCTTCTCCGTGTATCACAAATCTGTGATAAGAATATCCCTGTGTTGTTTCTTCCAAACGAATGTTTGTTCTTGAAGCCAGAGTTTTCTATTCCTGAAGAATTGGTGATCATGCGAGCTCCAAGACGAAATGATACATATATTCTGAATATGTGATCAAAAGAATCAACTTCCACCGTGACTTGTCTTTTATCTAAAGCTCCATCTTTTGAATCTTTCCAATGGCATAGACGTTTAGGGCACATTAATTATAAAATACTAAATAAGTTGGTTAAGAACAATTTGGTCAGGGGTTTACCACTTAAAGACTTTTCTGTGGTAGAGAAATGCATGGCTTGTGCTAAAGGAAAGCAGCACAAAAAGCCACACAAATTAAAAATTGAAAATTCTATCTCACAACCCCTCGAATTGTTACATACTGACTTATTCGGTCCAATAAGTGTCAAATCTATTGCTAAGAAATCTTATTGCTTGGTTGTCACAGATGATTACTCTAGGTACACCTGGGTGAGATTCCTGGCAAACAAGAGTGAGACTGCTGAAGAGCTAATGAAGCTGATTCCTCAAATTGAGGTTCTTGGAAAGCGAAAGGTTCAAGCCATCAGAAGCGACAATGGAACGGAATTCAGAAACCATATCTTCAATTCTTTCTGTGAACAGCGGGGTATTCTCAGACAGTTCATCGCCGCACGAACGCCACAACAAAATGGTCTTGCTGAAAGGACTATGCTGATTGAGTCAAAACTTCCAATTATCTTCTGGGCTGAGGCAGTTAATTGTGCAGCTTATGTTCTGAATCGGGTACTGATTGTCAAAGACAAGATGAAGACATCATACCAGCTGTTTCGTGGGATTAAGCCGTTGATCGATATTTTGCGCCCCTTTGGATGTTCATGTACTTTGTTAAATACTCAAGATCAGAAAACGAAGTTTGGTGCTGTTTCAGATGAATGCTTCTTTGTGGGATATTCGGACACACAAAAAGCGTATCGTGTTTACAACAAGCGAACGCGGATTGTGCAAGAGTCCTATTATGTTGATTGGCAAGAATCGAACCCCACAAGTATTGGTTGTGAGCCCGCATGGTTTTACGATACCACCACTGTTTTCAAATCATTTAATCTTCCAAACTCTGACGATGATGACATCATTCCTCACACACCAGTTACAATTATTAACCATCAACCTCAACCACCATCACCACCACAACCTTCTGTCACTCAAATACCTCCTACCACATTTGATATTCCTCCACCTCTGCCACCTCAAACTATTTCCTTTCCTCCATCTAATATTCCTTCATCATCCACCTCCATCCCAATCTCTTCTACTGATACAATTCCTCCAACTTCAAATGTTCCATCCCAACCATCTAACCAAGCATCCTCATCACAATCCAACCCAATGCTTCTCAACACAAACTTCAAAACATTGAAAGATCATCCTCATGATTATATCATAGGATCAATCACTAATGGTGTGAGGACTCGGAGTCAGAGTGGTTTGATTAATGAGTGTCTTTATGCTGCTTTCTTATCCCAAGTCGTTCTGAAGAATTATAAACAAGCTCTTGAAGATCCTAGTTGGGTTGATGCCATGCAAATGGAAATACAACAATTCAGGAAGCTAAAGGTTTGGGAACTTGTTGAACTTCCTCCAAATAAGTGCCCTATTGGTACTAAGTGGGTATTTCGGAACAAGCCAGATGATCGCGGTGTTGTTATTCGAAACAAGGCTAGATTGGTTGTTCAGGGATTCGCTCAAGAGGAAGGGATTGACTACACTGAAGTTTTCGCTCCTGTTGCTCGTCTTGAAGCCATTAGAATCTTTCTTGCACATGCTGGTAACAAGAACTTTAAAGTCTATCAGATGGATGTGAAATGTGCATTTCTATAGGGAGATATTGATGAGGAGATCTACGTATGTCAACCACCGGGTTTTGAGGATCCAGATTTTCCTTCAAAGGTGTATAAGCTTGATAAGTCTCTATATGGGTTGCATCAAGCTCCACGAATCTTAAACTCTGACACAGTATCTGCTCAGCAAAGGTTTCTCTCGTGGAACTATAGATATGACATTGTTTAAGAAAGAGGTTAATGGTGAGATGCTGATTGTTCAAGTGTATGTGGATGATATAATCTTTGGATCGACTAATGAGGAGCTGTGTAGAGATTTTGAGAAAGTGATGATTGATCGTTTTGAAATGACTATCATGGGGGAGATGTGTTTCTTCTTGGGGCTACAAGTGGAACAAAAGCCTGATGGAATCCTTATCCACCAAGAGAAGTACATCAAAGAAGTTCTCACAAAGTTTGGCATGGACGATTCTTCTCCTGAACTGATTCCCTTCACCGCTCAAACATGCCTTACTTCTGAGGATAATGGGAATCCCGTGGATGCTCATTGGTACCGCTCGATGATCGGATCTCTCATGTATGTGACTGCCAGTCGACCAGATATTATATTTGTTGTGTGCTACTGTGCTCGTTTCTAGGCCAACGCAAAAGAATCACATGAGAAAGCTGTTAAACGCATTTTTCGTTACCTTAAGGGTTCCTCTCGTTTGTGACTTTGGTACCCAAAAGGTGGGAACTTTGATTTACATGCTTTTTCTGATAGTGATCATGCTGGTTGCAGGATAAACCGAAAATCAGTCACTGGTGGATATCAATATCTTGGTGAATGTCTTGTTTCCTGGGCAAAGCAAGAAGCAAGCAACCGTCACCCTGTCCACAGGAGAAGCTGCTGAATACATTGCTGCTTCAAGCTGCTGTTGCCAAGTGCTCTGGATTCAGCACCAAATGATGGATTACGGCATCAACTTCCTTCATACACCACTCTTTTGTGACAATGAAGCCGCTGTTGGAATTTCCAAGAATCCAATTCATCACACACGCACCAAGCACATTGAAACAAGAATTCACGCCATCCGAGACGCTCAGGAAAAGGGGTTCATTGATATTATTCCTATTGAAACCAGAAAGCAAAAAAGTTGATCTTTTCACAAAAACTTTTGACAAACCACGTTTTTATGAACTGATTTCTATGCTGGGATTGATATCATTTTGAAAACCTTTGTCTAAGTAAAATGGATTTGTATATATGTAAATATCTTTTTCTTTTTCTTCCTTGAGAATCCGTGAGTCACATATTTCTTCACTTCTTCTTTTCATTCCGTTCACTTACTTTTATTTTCATTTATTTTCTTTATTCTGTATATATATATTAAGAAAATCTGAAAAACCAGAAAAATTTCTTATTAGATAGCTATTATATAGAAATTTTGGGGGAGTTATTAAAGATTAACTACTTATAGTTTTTGAAATTTTGCTATTTCAGGATCCCCGTTTAAATTGATGTTGAAGAGACGTTGAAGTAGGTCAGAAGTATTGTGTTTGGGATATGTTAGATAGGCTCAGCCCGAAAACAAAGTAAACAGTGATTGTGCAGCCAAACATAACGTTCAAGAACTCGGCAATAAGGATTATCTCCTTGACAAAGATTGGTTTGCACAAAGATACAAGTCCTGTCAAATATGGGTTGAGAGCGTCAAATCTTTGCCTTGATTTCCCTAAAAATCCCAAATCACCCACA
Source organism: Tagetes erecta (assembly GCA_030867185.1). Classification (NCBI taxonomy): domain Eukaryota; kingdom Viridiplantae; phylum Streptophyta; class Magnoliopsida; order Asterales; family Asteraceae; genus Tagetes; species Tagetes erecta. The sequence goes on along the minus strand of CM061493.1, from coordinate 28,057,572 downwards.
CCCTAGCCCTGATTGAGTTTCTAGTTAGCAAAATAAAATAAAAAGCTGCAAGTGTTGCTCTTCAGAAAAGCATCTGAGTGAGTTACTTGTTAATTCCTCAGAATGTATTGAGTCAAAGTGCTTAACTCCTCTGCTATACGGAAGTATTGACCTGGAGTTGGTGGATCTTCTCTGTTATACGTCGGTATAGACCTGAAGATTCACCGAGCATGCTCAAATGTTTATCTCCTCTGTTATACGTCGGTATAGACTTGGAGCTCTAATCATTTGAGTTTCCCAAATAATAAGTCGCAATGTGTTCAAAAGAATCATTGTTGACAAGCTCCACTCCCAAAAATGCAAAATGTCAAAAGAGGCTCATGAATTGATCAATTTTCAGGATTTGATCCAAAAAATTCAAGCAAAGTCAATCATATTGCTCAATAAACTCTGATGATAAGACAAGTTCTTTTTACCTAGATGTCTGTGGGGACCAAGTTGCCCGAGCTTCTTCAATCAAACCAAAACATGATAAATGAAGCTGCTGATCTCTTGTTGAAAGGACTAAGGCATGGGTTTAGATGGACACACATATCTGCAATCTCGCCAATCCATGATTCTCCGGATTCTGCTCGAAAACGTCAAGAAAAATATATATATATATCCTTCTTTAGTTTATATTTTAGTTTTTACTTTTTTTTTTCTTCTTTTTATTTTTTTTATTTATTATTATTATTATTATTTTTCATTATTTAGTCTATCTTTTCCTTTTAAATTTTGCTTTTGAGCGTTGAAATAGTGGGTCGTTTTCATGGATTCGTAAAGGAATTAAAAATTTTAAGAAAAACCAAAAATATTTTTTTTGCATCCCAGCGAATCTGTTAGCGAATCTACAAGTTCGCCCGGAACTTATTCATGTCGCCATGTCTTGTCTTGACCTTAAGCTCCGAGCGAATCTGAAGTTCGCCAGGTTGCATTGCCAGCGAACCTGTGTCTGTATATATATGTCCCGTCTGCAAAAACCTTTTTCAAAAGTTCGCTATTACTATTGCTGTGTCGTTTTTCAAAAAGGATCTTCAGTTCGATTCTTACTCACTACCTTCTTTTTCAAATTAAACCGTCTTTGATTCATCTGGTATGTAATCGTCTTCAACTAAATCCATAACTCATCTCATTAACTTTGCTTTTAATGACAACTAATCCATTCGACCCGTTTAAATCTGTGATTGATGTTTAAATTGTGTTATGCTTAATTATTTAAAAAAATTTATGTGTTCGTCTTATGATTGTATGGCCTGATTGGTGTTTTGATTGTATGTTTTATGGTTTTCATCTGTGATTTGGACCGTTTTTCAAAAACTAGGGTTCCAGCGAACCTAGTGTTCGTTTGGCGAACCTGAACGAAAGTTCAATACTTTTGAGCGAGAACCTATGCCGACATGCCGCCCGCGCATCAGCATAGATTCGCCCGACTGTATCTAGCGAACCTATACATTCGCTCGACCTTATATCAGATTTTCATGTCAGCGAATCTATAGGTTCTGGGGTTTAATCACAGGTTCGCTTGGTCAGCGAACCTGGCATGTTCAGCGAATCTATACACTGTTTCAAAAATTCACGTTTCTGATCAACTTCCGTTTGTGTTTCAGGCACAATGTCTACGTTATTCTTCGAAAAGAAGCACAATATGTGTGTGTTGCTGGACTAAAATCACGAGAATGCCACTGGATACAAGGATTGTATCAGGTGGCTAAAATCTTCCCAAATTCATTATGCCATATCTCACTCGCCGACCATATACGAGTTACACGTCCGAGATTTTTGGAGGACCACCGTGATGAATGTTTCTGAGCAGCCATCACGGATATGTTCTAAGGTTAATGGTCACAACATTGCCTTCACTAAAGCTGATGTAGCTAGGATTTTAAGATTAGAGGGTGATGTGGGAGATGAAGTCAAGATGACGGCTGAGGAGGTATATGGTGCCTTACGGACTACTGGTTATGAGGGTCCGATGCCTGGGGAGAAAAAGATGGAGCTTGTTAAGTCCTATTTGATCAAGGAGTGGAGATACATTGCCCACGTTTTCATTATGTTCCTTGATCATAGGAAGGGAGGAACAGATGGTCTAAATCTGGATTGGGCTCGTGCTATGCTGCTATTTTGCAAGGGTCAGAAAGCAAATCTTGCAAAGCTGATCTACAATGATATGCTCGAGAACATTCACGATGCTAAGAGGGATAAATGGTTATTATATCTGAGGTTTGTGCAGATGATTCTTAATGACAAACTGCATGATCTGCCTGTTATGGGTGATACTCTGAACATATGGACGATGCATTCGAGAATATTCGGGGATTGCAAGTCGGTTCGATCTGATTGTGTAGGAAAAATTTCATATTTATAGGAAAATATGTACCCAGCTGACAGATGGGTGCATATACAAAGATTGATAGGGATTGAAAGGAAAAGAGGAGGTGAGAATGTGGAGGTAGTTGAGAAGAAACTGAGGAAAAGAAAACAGTATGCAAAAGATAAGGATTACTCTCTAGATCGGGAAATTGATGAAGTTCAGGCTGAGATAGATGCGGGTAGGGAGAAAAGGACTAAGAGAAAATCTGATGCACCTGCTGAAGCTGAAAAGAAAACAAAGCACGATGTTCCGGTTACATCTGAATCTGTTACTGAGTTGAAGGGTGAATTGGTGAACGTGAAGTTTGAATTAGTGGATCTGAAAGGAAAATATGCTGATTTGGAAGCGAAGGATACAGAAAAATTGATTGTTATTACTGAAATGGGTAGGATGATCAGAGATCAACAAAGTTTGATTGTTTGGATATTCAAGGAATTAAATAGTTTGAAGGAGAAAGATGGGTCTGATCCATCAATGTCTGAGCTGGAGCTGAAAAGCTTAACGGATGCTGCAAAGTATCCGTTAATGCAATCTGAGTTTGGGGCCGAGGGAGAAAAGAAAGCTGATGAAGATATATTTGATGAAGATATGGGGATTGATCTGGATGTGTTTAATGGGCCGGAAATTGTTGTTAGTGCTGAGAATGTTGAAGAAATTGATGATGATCCAGTGGATGAGCCTGAAAAGTATAATGTTGAAGATAGGGATGTCACTTACTTATTCGAGCACATCGATCTTGACAAATCTGAATGGTTTAAGAAAGATGTTGCTGTCATTCCCGAAGTCCCTATCTTTCAACACCTGGATGAGCCGAATACCTCACAGATGGACAGGCAGGTGATTGCATGGAAATACAACAGTGAGGTCGATGCGTATATGATTAAAAGGAGAGGTGGTGATATAAGTTACATCATGAACCATACAAAAATGCACCTTTGACATCTATCTGATACTTCATGAACGAAGCATAAGCTAGAAAACACGTATTGCTTCTAGTCGTGCAACAGGAGCACACACTTCTTCATAGTCAATGCCCTCTTCCTGAGTGTATCCTTGTGCGATGAGTCGAGCTTTATTTCTGATGGAGATTCCTCTTTCGTCTGGTTTGTTTTTGAATAGCCACTTAGATCCAATTGCAGATTCTCCTTCTGGTAATGCCACCAACTTCCATACTTCCTAATTCCGAAATTGTAACAATTCTTCCTGCATAGCTTCGATCCAATTGTTATCTTTTAATGCTTCCATGACATTCTATGGAACCACTTGATATAGAAAACATGAATACAAACACACATTAGCTTGAGATTGACTGCGCATTGTGCGTTCGTCCAATGATCCGATTATCTAAGATAGTAGATTATTCTTGTGAATGTGTCGTATAGGAATTGGATCACTTTGAATATTCACATTTGCATTTGGATGATTCAGTTCTGGTTGATCGTGCAACAGAGAAGTCGTATGCGGTTGAAAGCTTGGAACTTGAGATGGTTAGTTTTAGAAATAATCCAGACTATTATCTATTCTTTTATTGTCAGAATTTGATGAAGAATCAAAGTTGTCTTGAATAATCTCAAAACCATCATTAGGAGATTGATTTGAAACTTCTGGAACTTGACTTTGATTTTGATTATCTCGAACTAGAGTTTGAACTTGTTGATCATGATCACTTTGGGATTCTTCAAATTATAAAAATGGATAGAACTGATTTGAATCGTCCGAATCATCATTTGAATCGTCACTAAATGATCCTAGATCTCCAGCTTGATTAGTCTTTGAACCTGCAATAGTAAACAATTTCGAATCCAAAGAGTCTGATAATGAGTCAAGATTAAATAACCATTCAAGACCTTGTGCAGCAGATGGAAATGAATGTTCAAGAAATTTAACATTGGATGTTTCAATAATAGTATTAGTTTTTGAGTTGTACACTCGGAAAGCTTTCGAAAGTGATGAATATCCAAGAAAAAATCCACCATCTGTCTTTGCATCAAATTTTCCTAAATAATCACTTGAATTTAAAATACACCAGACATCCAAATGATTTTAAAAATTCAATATGCGGGTTTCGACCAAAAATTAGTTCGTAAGGAGTTTTGTTTTTCTCAGATACAAGCAGAGTTCTATTTTGTACAAAACACGCCGTAGAAATAGCATGATCCCAAAAAGTAATTGGAAATTTTTCATTGGCAAGCATTGATCTGGTAGCTTCAATTGAAGTGTGATTTTTCCGTTCTGCAACTCCGTTCTGCTGAGGAGATCTTGGCACACTGAATTGCCTTGAAATGCCTTTATCTGCACTAAATGAATCAACATGTTATTCTTAAACTCAGTCCCATTATCACCTCTGATAATTTTGACTTTGCAAACCAATTGATTTTCAATTCGAATGATAAACTCTTTTAAGATTTCACCGGTTTCAGATTTAGAATGCAGAAAGAAAACCCAAGTAAATCTTGTAAAGTCATCAATGATGACAAAGCAATATGATTTCTTCCCAATACTTTGCACATTGTGGGACCAAACAAATCCATATGCAACATTTGTAAAGGTTTGAAATTTGAGTTTATCAACTTGGACTTATAAGACGCTCAATGTTGTTTTCCTTTCAAGCAAGCTGAGCAATAATCAGTGGTAGCGAATTTCTTGGAAAGAATTCCGATCACATGATGTCCTGCTGTGAACTTGTTCATGCATGTTTCTGAAATTTGTTTGCCCGAGACGCCTATGCCAAAGTTGGCTTTCATCATTTAATGCTTTTGCAATCAAACACGTTATTTCAACATTTTGATCAACTTGAAACATATCGAGCTTGTACACATCGATCTCTGTTTGCTTTTACAACGATCCAATCTTCATTAAACTGAAATCCTGGTTTTAAGATATAACAATGAGTCATCAAACAAAGTTAAAAATGATTTATCACAGATTTGCGAAACACTTAGTAAATTAAAGTTCAACTGGGCACAGTAGTTGACTTTATCAAAACGAATTATTCCATTTGTTACACTTCCTTCGCCAGTGATTTTTCTGCCTGAATATTCTCCAAATGCTACATGTGTTCCATCTTTTACTTTAAAGTCTTTCAACAGTGCATGATTGCCTGTCATATGCCGGATACACCCACTATCAACATACCATGTATTAATAGGTCTTCTTGAGCGTACCTGCATTATTGAACACAATTAGTTTGAAAGATCAACCCAAGCCGAGATTGTCCTTGGGTTGCCATTTTTTCAATGACTGTAAATTTTTGGTAAGCAATTTACTCAAATCACATTGTTTATTCTTAAAGCATGATATCATTTTTCCAACTCAGAATCAAGATTGTTGCTAGATAATTGGTTACCTGGTTTATGCAACTTGACTAACCTTGGAGTAAAATGATCATTGTGATAATACTTGTTCGGTATTTCACATGAATCAGTAACTACAAACTTTTTCTTTCTGAAAGATCTCGATCCAATTGACGGTAAAAATTTTGAGTTTCGAAAACCAATTTGTTGATTTCTTTGAAATTGACCGTATTTTGGAGATGTGTTTCGGAAGTAACATCTAATGTATTATGATTTCTTTCATCACAAATTGCACAATATGTGTTAAAATAACAATCTTCAGTTGAATGATTCCTCATGTCAAAAATACGACAATACTTGTTAAAGAAACACTCTTCTGTTTGATGATTGTACATTTCACAAATATCAAAACATTTCTGGTGTGGCTTGAACAACTGACGCTTAACCATTGATTTTGATTCAAACTTAGAATTTGACTTTGATTCAATTTTAGGGGATTTTTGGTTAACGTGTTATTTTAATGATTGATAATTGTTAATAGTTTTTGATTTGGACAAATTTGGATAAACCCTCATTGATTCAAACTTGTTATGTACAGTGGAAGACTTTGATCCCGAACCTGCTTTCGGACCAGAGATTGGTTTGATCTTCGACTTAGGTTGGTTATATTCAGATTTGTTCATATCAAATTTACCAGCTGAAACAAATTTATCAGGTTTTAAAACTTGCTGTTTTGTTTTTGTTTTTTATTATGTTTTGATTTTGGTTCAGACTTAGAAATTCTTGTTGATGCTAAAGGACTTGGACTCTTGCTTTGACTTTGAATTTCAAAGATGTCCTTCTGCTTCTACATTTCCTTCTGTCATTTGATGAACTCAGGATTATTAAATCCGTAACCCGATGATGAGTTATCACTTGTTGAACCTTCCCAGATTGAGTAGATTGAGATTGAGTAGACTGTGACTTGGTTGCTGATTGTGTAGTTTGTGCATCTGAGTAAAGTGATTCAGCAAAGAAACCAGCTCCTACAAATAAATCCCGATCTTCACTCATTTCTTCCTTTTGAACAACAAATGCATTGTCACTTGTGTTTGCTGGTGAGGTAACAAATTTTTACTGAGATGATGATACAACATGACCATTGTTCCTTGAACACTGATCGGTCTCCACAGATTTGATTTTGTTAATGAATATGTCCATGTCCATAGGAAATTTCACAGTATGTTTCAACAACGTAACTATGTGCTTCCAGCTTGATGGTAAAGCATTCAACAATCGATCATTCAAATCTTTCAACTCATTTTTTATTCCAGCAGTGGACATTTCTTGAGTTAGTTGCATGAAATGGTTCATCATTTAATGTACAGATTCTCCTGACATATGCTCAAACAATTCAAGTTGCCTTTTCAGCTTTTGCTTTTTCAACGATTGCAATTCTTCCCCTCCATCGCAGATTACTTTTAGAGCCTTGTAAATAAAATATCCTGTTTAATAATTTTCAAGTCGAGTTAACACTTGAAGATGTAAGCCTTTGCACATAAGTGAGTATGCTTTGATATCATTCTTTGCTTTCTTCAAGTCTTCTCCTTCCAAATTATCTTCTTGATATAGTTTGGTGGACTCTTTAGTATAAGCAACACCATTAGTATCTGGACCAACAGATTGAGTAGGAATGAATGGACCTTTTTCTATAGATTGTCCAGTTTTTGAAATCTGATCGATTTTTCAACTTAGGAACACTCTTCTCAGAATCATCAAGTGCCATGATGTTTGAATGAGACAAATGTTTTTGGTGTTTTTCATTTTTGAAAGATAAACAAAGTACGTAAATGAAGAATATTACTTAAGACAAAAGGGAAAACGGACAGAAACTATATGAAACGGAAAGAAACTTCGAAGAATTTTAATGAAACGGATTTAATTTGTATGAAACGGACAAACCACTTAGAAAATTCTTAGTGAAACAGATGAATTAGAATGAAACGGACAGAAATTGTGAAACGGACAGAAAAGACTTAGAAAAATTTTGAAATTGAAACGCATGAATAGTGATTAGACGGACGAACAGTAATGTGTGAAACACTATTTTTCACCAAGTCGTGACTGATACGCTCAAACAGTACTCAAACGCACGAACAATTCTTAGATGAATGAACAGTTGTCAAACGGATGACCACTTAGACAAATTTTCTGATTTTTCCATAAATTCTTAGATCCAAAATGGATGAACATTGTTTTAGATAAATTTTCTTACGAATAGCTTAACAATGATTTCTATGATCATTAATCACAATTTTCACCAATTCTCATCATAAGTGTTGTTGATGAAGGATTTGTTTTTTCAATTTGATAGCTTATGAACACTAAAAACCCTTAGATCTGTTGATTTCTTACTTTTTGCTAGAATTTCTTCTCAATTGAGCTTCGATCTGTGTATATGTTGTTGTAATACAGCTTTGATTCAATTGATCTGATCAAATACATTAATCCGAAGCAGATTTTCGATCAAACAGTGTTCGTTGTGATGATCATGATTCAGATCTGAGCCAAATGTTCTGATACCAATTGTTAAGGCAAGATTTTGGATCTACAATCTGCAACAAAAGTTATGATGAACACGAGACAATTCCACAACACACAATTATGATTCGATCTAACATAACAGCAAAATGCTCATAAAATTATCTTTGTATTGATCAAATAGCGATTACAATTTTAAAGGAAAAGCTCTCTTCTAAAGAGATACAAGCACTATTTATAGACACATACAAACTAGCTAGAAACAATTACATAAACTGTCCCTAGATTATAAACAAAGAGACGAAATATAAGGAAAAACTAGATATGCTAATCTATATGATCTAACATAAAGAAGAAGAGTATGATTGGAGCGAAAACAATGATGTTGTTTCCATAAGATAGATTGAGAAGAACGACAAAGAAATTAGCAAGTTGTAAGAAATTGTTGCAAAGCAAGATGAGAAAATTTCTCAATTGAATTCAAAAATAGAGAAATTGATGTCTGAAAAGGAAACCGAGAAAGATGCTCAGAGTTCATATGTTGAAATGCCAATCAATGTAAAATAAAAGATGTGCATAAAAGAATGCTTTCAACAAGTTGAACACTACAGAACATACTCTTTCAGGATTTGTGATGAACTCAAAGAGGAAGAAACCATGCACAAGAAACTGAAAGAACAACACAAAACATCTAATCAAAGAATCACATCTCTCTAAGAGTCAATGAAGAAAAGTGAAAGAGAAGTTACAACGTCAAGAATGAAGCTACAAAATCAAATGCACACTCATCCAGTATGATCAAAGATTTGCAAGAAGAGATTACAACATTGAAGAAACTCTCTGAATTGGTTAATTTAGAAAACTACAGTTTGAAAATCAAGCTTCAAGAAGAATAAGAGAAATTCACAAGTCTTCAAGAAGATCATAAATTGTGTGAAGATAGATTCAAATCTCTTACAAAAAATGTTGATTCAATGCTTACCGAAAAGCATAACTTGAATGTGTAGTTTATGGAGCTTACTGATAAATTTAACAGATCACAATCTATTCTTGTTAAATTCAAAGAAGAAGTTGAACAAGCAAAGTCATCTGGACAAAAAGATGAAAGTTAGTGCCAGCCAGATTTGTTGGATCACAATCTTCTTAATAAGAAAAGACACAAGAGGTTCAGAAAAAGAAGAAGGTTAGAATAAAGAAGAGCAAATCCAAGAAGAACAAGACAAAGGCCGCTTCATCTGATTCTCACCATAGTCTCCCACTCCAAAGTCTCAAGATTCAGAATTCTTGAGTGATTCAAACAGTGACATCTACTGTAATATGTGACTCTGAAACACATCATATTTCAGATTGTATCTAGTTATCTACAATCAAGGTTAGAATAAGCAAAGTCATCTGAACAAAAAGGTGAGAGATTAGTCCAACCAGATTTGTTGGATCAAAATCTTCTCAATAAGAAAAGACATAAGAGGTTCAGAAAAAGAAGAAGAAGGTTAGAATAATGAAGAGCAAAGCCAAGAAGAACAAGACAAAGGCTATTTCATCTGATTCTCACCACAGCCTCCTTCCACTCCAAACTCTCAAGATTCAGAATTCTCGAGTGATTCAAATAGTGACGTCTATTGTGTGATCTGTGACTCTTAAACTCATCATATTTCATATTATATCTACAATCAAGGTGTCGTTCATTATAGTTCAAAAAGCAACAAGTTCAAGACTCCAGCTTCTTCAAATGCCATAGCTTCTCATAAACAGCACGCTTCAACCGCAAAGGCTTCTCAGAAGAAAAAGAAAGAAGTCTCCCTTTAAGGCTCGTCAGAAGTGTTGCGAGATATGTGAGATGTACAATCATAAGACATCAAAGTGCTGCTACAACAAGTACTTTACCAACTGGCAGATGTACATCCATGACATGATGGAATGTAACTACAACAAGTATTGCTATATTTGTGACATGGTCAATCACAACACTCAGGATTGCTTCTACAACAAAAGCACAAAGAAGAAGCCGAGAAGGTATGTCCAAAGAAATTCATCCTCTACGAATTATTCCAGGTATGTTTCTGATTTTAAATTCTCTAATGGTGATCATTCAAGAAATTCATGGAAACCAAGATCTGTAAGAAAACAAAATCAAACAAATCCATTTTTGCATAAGCAAAATAGTCAACGAAACCAATTTTTGAAAACTAGGTTTAGAAATGACTATGACAGATCTTCCATGAATTATCCTAAACAATGATATAAAACCAAAGCATTCCTTTGGCTATACACAAAAACGTTTGTGGAGAAAAATACATGTTATGGATAAAAACGATCAAAGTGATTTATCTCATGATGATGGTAGAAGATGCAATTTATCAGCAAACTACTTATATTGATGATTTTGGACAATTCAAGACCGTAATGGCTTGGATTTCACCCTCTAACTAATTTGTTAGTGTGGTAGGGACAATTATGGAGCCGGTCAAACAAAGAAAAGAAGATTGTGGCTGATCCATTATCATGACAAGATACCAAATCTTGTTCATGATGTCTTCGATGCAGCTGACATCAAATGCAGTTGGAAACAAAAAGAAATCATTGAAGGAACTAAAATATAAAAAAATTTAATATCAAACAATGATCGCAAGGCATGAAGCAACCGAAGTTTCATTTCTTCTGTTCAGATTAAGTATAATGCATGCTCTTCATACATTGATATCACATCTACCAATTTCTTTCATTTAAACTTTTAAATTTCAAAGAAATTTAAAATTTTAGGCGGAGAAATCATAGAAAATCAAAAAATTTAAACAAAAAAAATGATAAATCATAAAAATCCAAAATTAGTTTGAATCTACTTGCATGTACATGAGAAATGACAGTAGTCTAAGTCATTGTCTTTTACATATGATTTCAAAATGCATAAAGACTTACTGATCATTATGTGTGGTGTGGGTAAACTGAAAAACAATAAATTTGAAAAGTAGACTCTATGGTGATAAACTAAATACTTCTATGCAAGCATTGTTAAGATCTATCTTAGGACCTTTGTTAAGTATTCGCTTTTCTGATAGACTGCTTGTAATGTCACTTACACACACCAGGTAATGATGCAATAAAATCCGTGTTGAGTAAAACATCTGTGAACTTCTGTTGTGGTGCCCACAGACCTAAAGTTTCACACGAGGTCTCCTTTGTTGTAGTGAGCTACAGCCCTGGAACACCTCAAGATGTAAAAAAAAATTCCTAATGAAGAAAACAAAAAGATTCTTCATGAGAGACATCACCAAAAAAAAGGAATGAAAAAGAAGATTTCCCAAGGGAACACCACCTAAGACTGTCCAGAAATGGATCTCTTTAATCCCCAAAAAGGTTCAATGATTAGATTGTAAATGTCCGGGTATTAAATATGTTAAAGTGCTTACTTGTATGTTTTGATGAGGGTAAAGCTTACAGTGTTTCTGAGTGTGGGTCACATACTTGTCATTCTTAATCGAACCAAACCATGACAAAATCACCAAGTGTTTGAAAAAGTAAGTGTGTTTGAAGTTAAATGTCCATCATTCACTTTGAAAAATTGTCTATGTCTATTCAAAATTTCTTTTATTATTTTGTGTGAAGACATTTGACTGGTATGATCTCATTGCACGTTCAAGACTCAGAATTGTAAAGATAAAAGTTGAAAAAGAACTAAAACATTAAAAAACATAAAAAGAACAAAAATATTTTCTTTTTAATCTTTTTCTTTTATTTTGGCAGTTGAACATGTGTTATTAATGTATTATTTGTTTATCAAGCAATATCTCATCCGATTGAGAACTTAATCTTTACATTGATGATAAATGCACCCTATTGCCTGAGTTTTAATGTTTTTCTTTGAATTGCAGGAACAAGTTTCCATTGCAGAACAAGCTTTCACATGACTTGAAGATGTTTCTGTTCAAGCCTGATTCCAGTCCAAAGATCTCCAATTCAGATTGCTAAGTGTTAAAAATCCTCCTCTTGATATCTCATACACAGATCCTGTTAACCTCTATAGCAAAAATTGAGGGGGAGTATTCTAAGTCAAAGAAGTCTTTGCATTCTACTTCAACCGTTGAAGTAGATCCCGTTGCTGATATATAGATTCACCGAAATACACTCTCTGCTTATTCTTTCCATAACCTTCGATGTTACAAAAAAGGGAGAGAAGAATGCAGGTTGCTTGTTGAAAAAGACAACATCATCTTAGGGGGAGTATTGTTGGGTCCTCTTGAAGATAATGCATACTAAAACTTTAGATTGCTCTCTATACTCGTCACATGAAGATTTTAAGTTGATATGTCGGATTTGTAAATTATCATCTTAGGGGGAGTATTGTTGGGTCCTCTTGAAGATAATGCATACCAAAACTTTAGATTGCTCTCTATGCTTGTTACATGAAGATTTAAGCTGATATGTCGGATTTGTAATGTATCTTCTTAGGGGGAGTATTAGTGGAACAAATTGAAGATGTCACTTTACAAATATAAGCGAGTGAAGATATCGAGCATCGACACGAACAAGCACGGGTGAAGATGTTGATTAGTTGTGTTTGATGTTAGAATATTTGTGTAATCGTTTGTGCTTAATTACACGTGTTTAGGCTTTTTGTAAGGTGAATGGTATGGACTATAAATACCATCACCTAGGTCATTTTAGAGAGAGTTGCCTATCCATTGTATTCCATATTCTCCTTGTAACCTTCTCTAAATCTAATACATTGCTAACAATTTTATGTACTTTTGCATTGATCTTCATGAGCATTCAAGCATCGATACATGATTAGTGAGATTCCACATCACTGATCATAAACAACATCCATAACAATCTCATATCTTGATCCAAGCTCATATTCGTTTTTGTTCTATCAATCCTCTTCATCAAATGAGATGAATTTCTGATTGGTCGTGGTGGATGTCGCGATTGGTCTTTCACCATTTTCCAATTTTCTTTCTTTAGCATTTCTTTTTGTAGCAGAATATGAAGTGCCACAAATATCAGATCCACCAGAAATGAAATTGATCACCCGAGCATTGAGATGCAGTTGAGCATCTTTTTCAGGATCATGGATCTTTTGCTTCTTTCTGCCGAATAGATCTTTGAAGTGCCTTTGCTAAGACGATAACCGATTTCTCTCTTCAAGGCTATGCATTCATCAGTTATATGACAAAAATCCTCAAGATAGGCACACCATTTGGATTTATCTTTGTAACTGGCTGCTTTATTAGTTTTTCATGGCCACCTTGCCTTTTCACCTAAATCCTGCATAGCAAGCAATACACCACCAGAATCAACAGAAAAACAATATTAATAAATCTTAGGATATTCGTATTCGTCTTCATCATAGTCCACAACATGAACATTCTGATTATCCTGCCTAGAATATGGTTTGCTCCTGTTAATTTTTAATAAGGATTCATGTTTCTTATCCTGATGTTCTTGTTTTACTGTCGAGCCAATTTTGTCTTGGATTTTTCTATCATCCTCTAGCTGATGGGTTCATTTTAGATGAAATTTATTATATGTTAGTAACCCATTAATTGTGTTAATATGATTGCAAAACATATTATGTTGTGTCGTTTTTTTTTATTTTGTAGATAACGGATGAAACATACTAAAGCTGCAATTATATCAAGTTGAACCGAACCGAGTCAAAAGATTAGGAAATTGTACGTTGAAGTGAACTAAGTGAATGGTTGTGAAGAATGTGACCAAAAGTGAAAGTGTGTTGCAATTATTGGAGTTGAGTAAGTAGAACATTTGAAAGAAAAAAAAAATAAGGAAGTATGAATTATACTGGATCATATTAAAAGTCATGGTGGGCTAGAACTAACAAAGGTTAAAAGGTTAAATATAAAATATGTGTTAGGCCCAAAATGAAGACATGAAAAACGAGCAGAGTATTGGTAGGTTGGAGGGGGGCATAAAATAGATGATTTCATAAAACCTTATCCAATCATTCATCACCATCATAAAAAAGGGCAGCCATAATCACAATCTCACGCACACAAACTCAGTGAGATATCTCACGCACACACTTCATTTTTTTAAGGGGATTTTTGGATAGCAGCTACCGAATTTTGGACAGGTATTAATCAGACCTGATGATGTTGATGAAGCTTTTGACAAAGGATTTGGTGTATTCAACTCTCTCCACAATGAGCGGCTAACTGTCTCGTAGTCACACTGGTATGAGGGGTTTTTGATTCTAGTTGTTTGAACATATATATGTTTAGTTTTCATTATTGAACCTATGATTAGTTGTAAACTTTGACATGTGATGGTTTATAGCTTGTTATATGTGTTTGATTTCACGTTGGTTCGACAGACAGTTTATCATACGCCACCCGAATGTGCCCAGTCAACCCTAGTTAGTTTAGTTAAGGAACGGACGTTTGGTGTGTAAGTATATAAATTGTGCTCTAGGTTAGTGGTGAACTTGAACCAGGTTATGTCTATGTAACCAGATCAATATTGAAAACGACATTAACAAAACAACTTTATCCCAAACCCCGACACCGGAAGTGACTACATTATCTCCAAATCGTAACAACTCTTTTATTAAACTTTTTTTTTATGCAATTAGTTTATAAAACAACCAACCAATCAACTTTTACAATTTTCCTTTTTGATTAATGAAAGTTAGTAGCTAACCACAAACACTCCTCGTGGATACGATACTCGTACTTGTCCTATCTAGTTAAAAATAGAAAAGGTAAGAAAACTATTTATTTTTTGCCGGGGCTTCGACACCGGTCAAATTTTGGCGCCGTTGCCGGGGAGTGAGTGCGCTTAGTTTAGCTAGTTTTTGTTAGTCTTGTACTTTATTTACTTTTTCTACTATATATATATAAACTACAAAAAAATGCATATATAGATATTTATATAGTTTTTGTCTTTTCTCTACTACGCTTGGTCTTTTGTTTTGTGTGTGTAGGTAACGGTTTAGTTATATGCATACAAGATATTCGGGAAGAAGGTCACCTTTAAAGTTTGATCCAGAAATAGAAAAGGCTGCAAGAAGCAATCGAGCTCTTCAACGAAATCGAAAGAAAACTCAAGTAGCAACACGAGCATTGAACTGTGAGGATATAATACTTGATTCAACAAGCTCAGAAAGTGAACAAATAGAAATGGAACCACCATCACCACCTAAATTTTCTGTTGTACACGAGTTTGGAGGAACCTCAAAGGCACAACCTAGTAACCAAACTCAAAATCCTCCAAAACCGGACATTCCACCTCAAACAACAAATCAACAACCCTCACCAAATATACCAGAGCCTAACCAACCAGTAACCAACAACAACATTCCTCCAACTGATGAAGATATTGTTAACTGGGAGGAAGAATATTATCATGAGGATGAGTTTGAAACTAGAGTTCGTGGTTACAACAATCTATTTGGTGGAGGAAACTTCAATGAAAATCAGAATGATCAACATGGAAGAAGAATGCCTCATTTTAGGAACCGAAACAACAACAATGATGGTGGATACTTTTATGAGCCAAGGAACAATGATCTGCAATATAGGCGGCAATACATGGGGGATTACAATAGGAGGCAACAAAGGGGTGTTGAATCATATTTTCGTCCTACAATTGTGCAAAATCCCTCACCCGTTGTTGTACCTGAATGGCAAGGTCGTCACTTTGAGATTCGACCTCAACATCTAAACATCATTCCAACCTTTCATGGATTGTCTTCTGAAGAGCCATATACACACCTTCAAGAATATGCAGCAATATGTGGCACAATAAGTGGACAAGGTTTCACTCCGGATGAGGTAAAACTTCACCTTTTTCAATTTTCTTTGAAAGATAAAGCAAAAAAATGGTTCATATCTCTTCCTCCGGGTAGTATTTACACGTGGGACGAGATGCAACAACAATTTTTAAACGAGTATTATCCAATGAGTAAAACAAGTGAAGCCCGAAGTAATATAAACTCTTTTCATCAATATCCGGGTGAATTACTTCATGAATCTTTTGCTTGTTTCAAAGAAATGTTAAGATTATGTCCACATCATAACTTTGAAAAATGGGATTTGGTCAAAATATTTTGTGAAGGTTTATTAGATGACAGAAAATTTGTTTTGGCAAGTAGCAGTGGCAAATTTTTAACCCGCCCCCCAGATGTTGAATGGGATTTTCTTGAGTCGCTAAGTAAAGGATCTAAAATCCAAGCTTCAGCGAATTGACGAAAGCCACCTTCATAGATTAGATGTCATAGAAAAACAGATGGCTATGCTAATGAGAGGTAGAGAAGGGTATTTTTCTCACGTGTCACAGGTGGAAGATGTATGTGAAGAATGTGGGAATCTTGGTCATACATCCGACATGTGTTATGGAATTAATGGTGGATTAGAAGAAGTGAACGAGGCATACGGAGAAAGGAGGCCATACAATATGAGCTCAAATGTGTATCATCCAGGATTGAGAAATCATCCAAATTTCAGGTATGGAAATTTTTCTAATCAATTAAATCCTAACTTTCAAGGTTCCAATCAACAGGGCAACTATTCCCACCAATATCAACAACAAGGGATGAATCGACCTGCAAATTATCAAAGAAATTACAACCAAGGACCAAATCAGTATTCAAGTTCATCACAAGGTCAACAAAATCAGCAAGGTCAAGGTAGACAAGCTCCTCAAATGGCCGACAGTGTGGCTTCTCAACTTTTAGAGGAGATCAAGAAGATGAATCAAAAGTTTGATCAAAAGTTCGAGCTTCAAGAAAAGACAAACATTTCTTTAGGCAAACAAATTGGTCAACTGGCGGAACAACTTGCCAATCGTGTACCAGGGACACTACCCAGCAACACACAAGTGAACCCCCAACATCAAATGCCGAAGCAAAATCAGGCAAGTTCTAGCAATGCAGGGGTAAATGAGGTACGTGTACTACGAAGTGGTAAGATGTATGAAAATCCAGTTAAACCTCCATCAAACCCAATTGAGGGTGAGGTGGAGGATTGCACATCTGAAGATGATGAACATGAGTTGGAAAATGCACCTTTAAATGAAAACAAGTTAAAAAACAAGGAGAAAACACCACTTTCAAAAGAATCTGAAAACTTGAACAAAATGAAGGATGAGGACCAAAGTGTGGAGAATAATACCACCCCTTATCCATCGGCTTTGAATCAACCAATTAAGAAAAGTGTTTTTGGTAAACGAGGCCCACAATCAGAAGATGTGTGGGAAACATTTAAACAAGTCAAAATTAATTTACCACTCCTTGATGCCATCAAGCAAATTCCAGCTTATGCAAAGTTTTTAAAAGATTTATGTTCGCATAAACGGCACCATAAGCTTCCCAAAAAGGTTGACTTAACTGCACATGTTAGTGCCATTTTATCGAACCCTTTGCCACTAAAAATGAAAGATCCAGGTGCTCCTTTAATTTCTATTCAAATTGGTGAATTCAAAATCTCAAAAGCACTCTTGGATCTTGGGGCAAGTGTTAACATACTTCCCGGAAGCTTATACGACCAATATGACTTTGGTCCATTGCAAAAAACTGACACCACCGTGGTGTTGGCAGATTTATCTCATAAGCTTCCGAGAGGGGTGTTAGCAGATGTGATTGTAAAAGTGGCTGATTTTTATTACCCGGTTGACTTCCTTGTATTGGATTCTGAATGCCAATACACTGATAGACAACCTAATGTGATTCTTGGCCGACCATTCTTGGCAACTGTAAATGCCCAAATTAATTGTCGAGAAGGGGCGGTGGATATCACATTTGGTAATAGAAAGATTAGATTAAATGTTTTCAAGCATGCTCCTAATGTTCCAATCAATAGTGATTGTTTCATGGCAGACATTATTGATGGGTGTGTCCATTCTTACACATCTCGTGTAATATCGGGCGACCCCTTGGAGCAGCCCTCGTTTCCGCGTTTGAAAGATCGGCGAGCCGTGCGAAATTAGTCACTTCAAGACAAAAGTTAGCAAGTTAACAAAAATATCAAACTGGAGTTCAAAGAATTGTAAGGGTCCTCTATCCTACCCTTAAAGACCCATTTGGTAGCAAAGTTTCACCATCAGGGATTGAGTTCCTTTTAACAAAAAAAGAACTGATTCTTCCCATTAGAATCATTCTGGGTGGTTTCCAAGATTAAAATTTCTTGGTGAGGCTTGGATTTAAAAACGAAGCTGTTGGAACCGTGGGTAAGCCAGATTCTCTTTCAATATAATTTCTTCGATAGTGAACAGTGTTCTCCAAATCAAGGGCATGGCCTAAATGTAGCTCATTCCTGTCAATATAAAGAAATCTAGCTTGAGTCATTTCGGGAAAGAGTATGAATAACCTAACTTAAAAGGCAGTGTAGGGAAGCAGATCCACTCTTTCGATATTGAATCACTCATAGTAGAAGGATCGAATGGGCGGAAAATAGTTTCGGGTGGAAAGCACGATGCTATGTTTTGAATTTTGGGGTCTATGAATTTGAAAATCTCCTTTAGTGGTTCTTTTAACAGCATATGAGATCACAAAGAATCATCGACAGTAGATGGAGTAGAAGAGGAAGATACATGAACTGGTTTCTTACCCATGGTCTCGTGATGAGGTATTAATGAAGAAAATATCAGGATCTAGGAAAAGAAATTGTTACCTGGAATCGTCGCTGGTAAATGTGGACTGAAGATGTGTGATCTTTGAAATAGGCGAAAGGGTTATAATATATCTTTAGGGTATTGAACGGTTGATGCTTCCATCAAATCAATCTCTTCCGTAATTATTTCCAATTTGGAAATCAGGATCAAATATGCCAGTTTTTTAACACATCAGCATATTTAGGGGCAATTGTTAGGGCTCGAGTTTTAGTCATCATGGACACAGTATCCTTGAACGTCCTGCATTGAGCATCCTTAGCGTCTAAGGAATGTGTATCCTTGGTACTAATAGTTGTCGATAAACTAACATTTGTTCTCCGCGTGTTTTTTTAATGTCAATGCAGGTAATGGCCATATGACTAAGACCACCGTAAATCTCGGTCATAGGAGTTATGGAATGAGTTGGGATCGTGGTCAACAATCCTCAACGGCTCTAGCTTAAGTTTAGGAGACGAATTCGTTTATTTTGAACTACATAAATGAGGCTATGGCTAAGCTATCACACACGTGAACTTCACACTCTGAATTTCTTTCTCTCGACTATTCTCTTATGCTATTTCTCACATACAATTGTACTGGCGGCCATAGTTCTCGAGTTGTACTTCATTTTTATCATTTATATATTGGTGATAGACGTTTGTCATCACCCGAGGTTTTTATACCGGCGATCCTAAAACGATCAAGGGCTTTTCCTCGTATAAATCTTTTTGTTGATCTTACATTTCTGCATAATATTAATTAAAACACACTACCTCGCATTAACTAATTGGTTTATCAATTTTCGATCAAAACAATAATAATGGCAAGTTTGAAACACACGTGAAATATGAAAGTTTTTCTACACCCACAACCGTCATATTGGGGGCAATTGTTAGGGATCAGATTTCAGCCAACGTGGATATAGTATCCTGGACACGTTGGATCGAATATCCTCAGTGTTCGAAGGATTAACGATCCTTGATGCTTATTACTAGCGAATAACTAACTTATAATCTCTGACTCTTTTATGTTTATTTATGTAGGTAACTGCTAGACGACCTGGTCTACCTTATTTCTCAATCAAGAGGTTACTAAATCAGCTGCAATTCCGGTCAAAAAAGTCCAACGGCTCGTGGGTTAAAAATAGGGAATTAGTTTAATGTTACTTATTTCATGAATGGCATATTTAAGAGGCTATAGCATTAGCAATCACGCACAACACATTCTCTTATTTCTTCGACTACTTTCTCTGTTCACACACACAATTGTACTTGATGCCATAGTTCTCGAGTTGTACTTATCTTTTTTATCTTTAATAGAATCAGTGGAAGACGATTGTCACCACCCGAGGTTTTTATGTCGGCGATCATCTATTGATCAATGGCTTTTCCTTGTATAAATCCTTTGCTCTTGTTGTTGATGCTGATAGTGTGCTTAGTTGTATTAAATCTTTCCCCAAGGGGACTTCTTGTGGGAGGGATGGTTTGAGGGCCCAACACATTTTAGATGCCTTTTGTGGAGAGGGGTCTGCGATTGCTGGTGGCTTGCTTAAAGGTATTTCTGGGGTAGTTAATCTTTGTTTTGGAGGGAGGTGTCCTGTGACTCTGGCAGAGTTTGTTGCATCTGCCCCCCTTACGCCGCTACTCAAACCTGACAATGGAATTAGACCTATTGCTGTGGGTGCAATTTGGCGGCGGCTTGTCTCTAAGGTGGCCGAGAGGGGTGTTGGGAAAGAGATGGCTAAATATCGTTGTGACTTTCAATTTGGGGTGGGAGTTCCAAGTGGGGCAGAGGCTATACTTCATAGCGCGAATAGGTTTTTGAATGAGTTTCACTCGGATGGCTCGTTGGCTATGCTTACGGTTGATTTTTCTAATGCCTTCAACTTGGTGGATAGAACAGCCCTTCTACGTGAGGTTCGGACTCGATGCCCGTCTATTTCCCTTTGGGTGGATTTTTTATATGGGTAACCGGCTAGGTTATATGTGGTGATGAACATATATGGTCTACTACTGGAGTTCAACAGGGGGACCCTTTGGGGCCTCTCATGTTTGCCCTAGTTTTGCATCCACTTATTCATCGGATTAGGGATTGTTGCAAACTCCTTTTCCATGCTTGGTACCTAGATGACGGTACAATTATCGGTGATGCCAAAGAGGTGGCTAAGGCATTATATATCATCAGGTCAGAGGGCCCATGTTTCGGCCTTAATCTCAACATTAAGAAAACAGAAGTATTTTGGCCATCATGCAATGGGGTGAAGGTGCAGGATGGCTTGTTCCCTTCCGGGATTGGAAGGCCCGTGCTTGGGGTGAAACTCTTGGGCGGTGCCGTTAGTCGAGATTCGGGGTTTATTAATAGTTTGGCTGTTAAAAGGGCATCTTGTGCGGTGGAACTGATGAGTTGTCTCCCACGTCTTCGAGACCCTCAATGTGAGCTCCTTTTGTTACGTTCGTGTATGGGAGTTGCAAAGTTGTTATTTGGCCTCAGAACGTGTCAGCCTATGTATGTAGGGGAAGCTGTTTTCGTTTTTGACACGGGCCTTAGGAAGGCAATCGAGGATATCGTGGTTTGTGGGGGTGCTTTCTTTGGGGATCTTCAATGGAGGCTTGCTTCACTTCCGGCCCGTTATGGGGGTTTAGGTCTATGTTCGGCTGAGGAGGTATCGACATATGCTTTTGTGGCCTCGAGGGCACAATCTTAGAGTTTACAGGACCACATTCTTCGAGAGTGTGCCATTGAGGGGTTAGACTCTGATTATCGGTGTGCAATGGATCAGTTGCGCTTGCACACTCCCGAGTTCGATCTTAGCGGTTTCTCTAATAAGGACACCGCCCCCCTAAAGCCCAATATGCTTTGGCGAGTGCCTTGTTTAGTGGATTCGTCCAGTGTTTGGGTATGAAGTTTGATCTATCTCCTCACCAGAAAGCAGTGTTTGATTGCCTCCGGGCTCCTCGGTCACAGGACTTTTTGACTGTCATCCCCATTGAAGGACTCGGCCAACACATGTCGGCTTTAGAGTACCGGACTATCCTGAAGTACTGGTTGATGATTCCTTTGTTTCCCCCCCGATGAGCCTTTCCCAATTTGCCGCAAAGCTTGTTTGGATTCTTTTGGCGAGCATGCGGTTCATTGCAAGGAGTTGCCCGGGTTCAAATACAGACACGATTTGGTTAGGGACGTTCTATATGACGTCCTTAAGCGTGCCGAAATCTCTGCCAAGAAGGAGGCGCCCGTGAACTTTTTGACAGATCCGCTTGAAGGGAGATCTACTTTGCGACCCGCTGATATTCTTGTGTTTGGGTGGGCTGGGGGGAAACATGCGTGTTTGGACCTTACAGGAGTGTCTCCTCTTGTTGGGCTTAGAGAGAATGGGTTTGTTGCGGGTCAAGCAGCATTGAAGGCGGAATCAGCCAAAGTGGGTAAACACGAGAAAGCCTGCCTAGAGAATCAACACGTGTTTATCCCTTTCGCTTTCGATACTTTTGGTTTTCTAGCCCCGGAGGCCGTGGAATTTCTGAACAGGGTCAAGCTGGTCGTGCATAGCAATTCCTCGTCGGCTAAGACCCAAAACTTTATTTTTAGTAGGATTGGCTTTGCTATTCAAAAGGGGGTTGCGGCGCAACTTGTTGCCCGTTTACCAGCCACTATATTGTAAATTGTCCTTTCTTCTAATCTAATTATTGATTATGACTAAAAAAAAGTTAAAAAATAACAAAGACTCAACCTCACATTTACTAATTTGGTTCAATCAATTTTTGACAAAAATAGTTCCTTTGGTAGATAAACAACTTTTGATTTGTTTTTTCCTTTTGGTTGATAACTTGTGATTTTCACAGGGTGGCCATTAGAGATTTTTTTAGCATCTTGTTCAACATAAATCTTTGTTCATTTTGACTGTATCAGAGTCATCAGATGAATCTGATTTTTGACTTAATGCTTTCACTTTTGCTTTAGTTTCCTCTGAATAGTCATGTGGATTTAGATCATCAGTAAATGGATTTGTCATTGATTTAGGAAGTTTTTCATAGTTCACTGGTGGGGGAGTGACAATATAAGCAACTTGTGAAAAACCTACTCCATTACAATTTCCACCATTTTCCTAACATTCTTTCCATTTCTCCATTCGAACTTTTGTGCATATGAGTTGCTTATATTTCATTTTAGCAGTTGCTTGATTAGTTTGAGCTTTTGTTAACATTTTAGCGAGTTACTCAATTTATGCTTTTAAAGTTTTCTCTTCAAGTTTTAAGGCTTTTAAATCATCTGTTAATGATTTGATTTTTCTTTTCAAACTCCTATTTCCTCTTTGGTTTTCTTATCATTTTTTATTTCATCTTGAAGTGTATCATCTACCAAAAAGGAATGACATGTAATAATTCAACTCACTTAAGAAAGCTTTTATGCACACTTTGTCTTTGGCATCTTCTCGCAAAGGAAAATGATTTACCTCACTTAAGCAATGCTTTCAACATTTATAGACTCTTTCAATTTCTCATCTTCAACAATTTGAGCCAATTAAGAAAATTCTTTTCAATTTCTTTACCATAAGCACTCCAATCTACATCACCATCATAAGTCACACATAAAGTTGTTCCAGTATCTTGTTTGGTGTTTGAAGTAGATGCTTCACTTTGAGTCTGCAATTGGCTTTAAGATTGATTCTATTGATTCACATTAGCACTTGCATTGTTGCACACTCAAGAAAAATGACCAAACAGATTGCATTTAAAACACCTCACCTTTGATTTATCAAAACCAATCTTCTTCCCAAAACTTGGTTTGTTGAAATTTCTATTTGACTTCTGTTGTCTTTGTGTTCTGTAAGCAGCCATCACCATGTTCCATTGAATATCCATTTCTTCTACATCATCAGAATTCATATCATTGAGATCTTTAACCATCAACTCCATGGGTGTCAATTGACTTCCCAAATAAGCCTGAAAGCTAGTTGTAAAAACTGTATATGCAGACTTGTGTTCTTCAGTTTTAGCAAAATGTTCAACACCTCATGAGCTTTATCAGCACTTATGATATAGATAATAGATTTTGAAGAACTTGCATTTTGATATTATATAGATTGTAGAAGAAGAGCTGATGCCAATGAAGTTGAATAGAATGAATTTCCTATGAAATGGTCATCTTTACCTCATCATATGCATTTTTTTTAGTTGAAACAAATGCATTTTCTTATGGAATGGGTTTGTCGGCTTTAAAGACATATTGTTCCATTTCCTTTTTGTTGCATCAAATTCTTGTATTGTTCGTCCTTTTCAAGAGATGAAATTTTATGAAAATATAATCTAGATCTTGGGCATCTAGTGACACGATTTTCTTGATGGTTTCGATGTATGTTTCCAACTTTCAGGAAGAGAATGTAGCAGTCTCAAGTTCACATCTTCTTGTAGGGCTGGCAAATCGTGTCTTATCGTGCTTAACAGGTTTCTGACGACGCGAGTAACACAAGTATCAAACACGAAAATGACCCGTTTAACAAATGGCTTTGATTGTTTGAGCGTGACAGTTATCTATTTTATGCACCAAGAAGGATATGTGTTAAACCCTTAGCTCCTAATTTCAATTATATTAAAAAATAAAAAAAATTACATGTTGTACTTTTTTGCTTAACAGGTCTTATCGTGTCTAAACAGGTGACCCAATTGCCAGCCCTATCTTCTTGTTCTGTTTCAATTCCCATAGCTTGCATTTATGTAATCAATTGAACAAATTTGTTCATGTGAGAGTTAATTGATTCCCCTAGTAATGATGTGAACATCTCCAATTGCCTTTTTAACTTCTGTTTTTTTTCATAGCTTGAATTTCAGTCCCTCCTTCACATATTTTCTTTAAAATTTTGAACAATGAAAAACCTGTAACATACTTTTCAGTTCTAGTTAGAAAAGCCAATAAGACTGCCATTGTCAAATATGAATATGCCTTTAAGTCAATGGAGCATTTTCTTAGATCTTCTTTAAATTTATCTCTTTTTAATTCTTCCATAGGAATAACCTTCATTCCATCCTTTTAAGCATCATCTTTGTATTTATCTAGACTGGCAAGAGGAAGAGGAATGTGTGAACCATTTGTAATTGATTTCCATAGATTTTAAGATTTCTGATTTCTGATTTCTGATTTCTGAATATGATCTCCTAAGATTTAAAGTCAGGTTTATTTCTTATCAAAGGAACTTTAGCTATATAATCTCCACCACTGTTATTATTAATGTTACTTCCAGACACTATGATAGATTTTAAGATTTGATTTATCTTGTTGAATGTTCACCTGAATTTTTATGTCTACTGTGTCACCTTGTTAAATATCCAAAATCAAAGGTATATTTTAAAATGATATGTGGGAAATCAATGATATGCGGGTAGTAGTGGAAATTATGACACCCTACCCGATGGCGGAATAATCGGCCATTATCATGGATAGGGATATCAATAGTAACAAAGCACATGGTACACATTTGTTAAAGTCTAGTAATTATCATAACATAAGCTTGAAACATAAGTCTAAAAGAAACCTACAAATGTCATAAATAAAAAAAACAAGAACTGCAATAATTCATTGTTTATTAATACTAGGTCTAAAGCATTTCCTATTTCTTGGAAATAGTAAATAGTAATTCATCACGCACCACCTGAAGTATGCGTAAAATAAAGTTAGATATAAAAGCTAGTGAGTAAACCACAATTGATAAATAATAGTATAGAAATCTGAGATTATCATAAATATGTTGCGCAATCTTATATGTATAGCAATTTCGTATGTATTACCCTACTATGACCCCTGGAATAGTATAGAAAACCATCATTAGAAACCCCACAAGATATCTTTTGGCAACTTATCATGAGGAACCACTCATGTTTTAATTAATGATAACTTTTCAAGCAACCATCACTTAACCGTCTCGATATATAAGTTATCAATAATTATTTAGCAGCTTATGGACATGGCATGGCAATAAACATCATAACATAGCAACTAGTAAACATAGAATAGAATGGTCGGGTTTTAATCACCTATCGATGTTGTATAAGTAGGTGGGTTTGTCGAACCATAATTAACGCTAACATTGTACCAGTGGGATTACAAAGCAATAATACTACTTTAAACTACCACACAAGGTTGCATCAAGCTAAAGACAAGGCTAACACATCTGTATGATCTCTTTTCGAAATAAATCAAAATAGAAAAATGTAGTATGGTAATAGAACATATATTTCGGCACCAAAAATGTAAAAGAAAAAAGGGGAGTGAATTTACTCACCTTGAATTACGAGCACGAAATAAATAGTAAACCGACTAGATAGAATTGAAAAATGTCCAAATACTAACTTAGCAAGACGTATAGTATAGAAAACTATAATAGGAAATTTGGGATTTGGGGGTTTTTCTATAAACGATTAGAAATATAGTAATTGATTGATTTAGACATAACGGCGAAAAATAATAGTAATGATAATAACAATAATTTTTTATAATAATAGTATTATCTTGCAAACGATAAGTAACTCAAATAATATATTTTTGCAATTAATTATTTGACGTCGAGAATAGATTATATACATTAAAAATACTTTAAAATATTCACAACATTTTAAAGTATTTAAAAGCTTTATACAAAAGTCTGTATTTATGAACTATTATTATAAAACCTTTATATATTTTAGAAGTATTAAAAATGCATTTTATAGTATTTTTAAGGTATATAAAAGTGTTTGTGAACATAAAATTTATAAAAATCGAATTATACAAATCATGGTTTTATATAATTTATAAGATTTTTGACATTTTACAATATACATGTTATAAAGATTAGTTTTTAGATCATGGAAATTAATTAAAATTGGTAAAATATAATTAAAACAACTAATAGGAAAATGGAGTGCCCTGGTTTCAAACCGAGGATCTTCACACTCACAAACCAGACACATAACCAAACGCGCTGGATGTTAATTGTGTTTAGAAATGGAAAAAAAATTTGTTTTATATTATTCAAACAAAAACTCTCAATTTCACTAAGAACACAAACCTTAATTCCTAAATTAAATCCACGTGAATCAATGAATAGTAAATTTGATAGAGGACTTTTTATCAGGAGATTACTATGAGCATTTATTTGTAAATAACTTACATGATTGATGACGAATTAGATCAAAGAGGATGAAGAACAAGAATATGACAGCTTGAGACTTAATTTGGTAGTTTGACGCTATTAAAATCCAATTCAGTCTCCACTTCTAGATGATACGGTGAATAAAAGCCCCAAAGTAATTGTAGATGAAAACAATGATTCGATGTTGCAGGTTCGTGAAGATGATGAACAAGAGAGATATGATTGAGAGTGTTTTGATTGCAATTGAGATATCAGAGTGTTGGAGTAAACGATTAGGATTGTTTTAACGAGATTCAATTGGATTTATTTGACTTGGAAACGTATGAACACGTTCGGTTTCGTTTTAGGTTCATAGGAACTTAATTGATGTTTATTTAGGTGTTAATAATCAAATTAAACCTCGTGGACCGTTTCTAATCAACGCATGATTTTTGGTGATTCAATATTGATTATAACGTGCGTTTTGATTGAATTGGTTAAATGGGTTTTGATAAAGAAACCGAAAGCTATAGAATTGTACAATATGGCTTCAATAATGTAGTAAACACAAATTAAAAGCAGTCACGAGGTCGAGTCTGGCATAAGGAACCTTTTACCGTGTTTAGATTTGATTAAAATTGGTTCAAATATGGTTTTGGGATCGTAGGAGTTTGGCCTAAGGAATGGACAAAAAAACGTGAGAGAAAAGGGGGAGGGGGTTTGTATATTTAAATTTACAGTTTACACCCCTATAGATTGAACTTTGTTAATTGATTTAGAAACTTTAATATAAGTTTAAAAATTATCATTTCTCACCCAAAGTTAATTAAATCTTCACTTTAACTAACTAACTTAATCGCATGAACTTGTAATTGTTATAAAGTTGACATTTTTATATATACGTTGTTTTTTACGATAAATGATCGTTTTTAGACTTAATAGTAATAAACTTGATATTATTTATAAAATTTATTTTATAAATTACAATTTATTTATTTCGGAATTAATCATTATAAATATTAGTTAAATAAGTATGTGTTAGATAATAATTCGATCGTTTTAATTATGATGGGAAAACGTGGAATCCAAATTGTTCATTTATATTAATAAACAAAAGATTACATTTTAATGAAATTAGAGAATAAATAATTAAAAGACTTCGGGTTTGAGTCGGGCATTCGGGTTTGAGTTTGTGGGGTAGATGTCATAGAAACTTCATAAAACCTATGAGAAAGTGTAACTTCAGATGATCTACGAGAAATAGTGTAGATTGAAAACGATCTGCGGGAATCATATTTATGTGAAACAAAATTGTTTTCAACACAAAGAATCAAATCAACACTTGTTCAGATTGAGTAAACTTGTGATTTGTGAAGAACAGTTTTTAATACGATCTGCGGCTAACTGTACACAATCGATATGCGTGAAACAAGTACAATATATTTGGATTTTGTTTTTATGAAATGAACACAAACAACTAATCTAGCAGGACCACATAAACTAGAAAACCGATTGTAATGAAGAACGTGACTGGAAAAACAACAATAGCTTCAACTTCTATGAACATCACCATTACTGCATAAGTGTACTAGGATTGAGATTTTGAAATTTTGTAATGGAATTAAATCGAAATCGCAAAATCAAATGTATGAATAATAAATGAATATTCACTAATGATCAATTCAAAGACAACAACTTCAATTTGAGCAAAGAATTGAAGATCTGCGATGAAGTGTGTTCATAACCAAAACTATTCTCGAACAACCAAAAACTGAAATTCAAACTGCAAAGGATTTGATCAAACAATGTATAGAACAGATTCAATTGGTTTGATGATTCAATTCGTTGCTGAATTGACAAATTCAAAGCAAAATCAAATAAAGTTTGACAATACTTCAACCAACAGCTCTGATACAAATATTAGATCGGTTAAAAGTTATGAATCTATCAATCAAATAGAATAATAAGTAATGAACATGAATCAAACAAACATAATAATTAGAAATTCAATAAAGTTCGATGTGTATTGATAAGATCAATAGGAGAGTACAATTGAATTCAAAATGAAGTGCGTATAAAATAAGCAAATGAACTATCTATTTATACTACATACCATCTATACATACACATAAGTGAACTATCCGCACATCTCAAAGTCTTGAGTCTTCTCACACATCTTTTAAAGTTATCCTCACATCTTTTATATGTGAATAAGTTTGATCATTTAAAATACCAACAGATCCTACTAAACCCAGATCCATTTTGGCTCTTTCAATTCCTTCTACCCGCATTTCATCTCCCCAAACATGTTTTCATTACTCAAAAGTCAAACCGTAATTGAAACAAATTTTCTAACCCTTTCTCACATCTCACCATTAGTCTTGATCTAACATGTTTACATTGATGAACAACTTAGGTTTGAAATTTGGTTGCTAGACCAGATTTGTATGGTATCCTTAATAATTTTGAATATGACTTACAAAAAGATGAAATAAAAAATTTGTAATTTTGGTTGGTACGACTCAGTTTAATTCATAGTGTGTGTATTTGGAGTGAAAGGGACAAAATTATAGAAAATAATGAGAAACGAATTACATATGTCACATTACGGGTGCAATGGGGCTTTTTAGTCGCAATGGATGCTTGGCATAATTTTGGGCTGTTTTTTCTTTGTAGCTTTTCAAATCTCAACGATTCTTTCCTGAATTTTCATATCATTACAAGATTTTGCATCTTGCATTCTAATATTATTTTGTTGCCTTTTAGCGTGTCTTTTTTACGATCTAAGTTGTTTATTTGGATGTTACCGAGTTACAATTGATGATATATGGCTCAACAAAACCCTTCAAAAATCATTTTAACCGGTGCTTAAATGACTTCTTTTCATCTCGACCTGTTACAAAACCCTCCCCATCATACTATGATGCAGTTCCGTATGCAATCAAATGGCTCAATGCTTAATGGTTATTCAAAGTCTCTAAATGAACCAAAGGTTCCAAGAACAAAAGTCCTTTTATTAAATTCAATATCAAAAACTAAGAAAACAAGCGTAGAATCATCTATTTATAATGATAGACTTTACGAAATAATAGTAAAAGATAAAACCTAAATTTGCATCATACTCCCGTCTTCGAAAAAACTCGTCATCGAGTTTGTATTTAGATCAAAGTCACCGGGATCGAATGGAACATCAAACCTCTTCTTGTTAACTATTAATTTAACCGCTCAAACTGTTCAGCTTCATGGCTCGTCTTGCTCAGTTCCATATTAGAGCCATTTGTCACGTCTTCTCCCGACTTCTTACATGTACCTCATGTGTCTATTGGGTTACTAAACCTCATTTTTCTTGCCTCCTCCCTATTTTTGAAAAAGACTCGCCCTCGACTCTTAAGAAAGATCATTAATAACCCGAGATTCCGTATTCTCTTTTCCAGACATACGTTCAATACTGGACATGAAAGCTAGAAACAACTTATTTATTATCGTCTTATTTTGAATTTTAGATTGATTAGGAGATTCCATATAAATCAAAAAGAAAATCAAATCTCCTGTGATCGTCGACCTTTTGGTTTGATCATCTTTAATG
Source organism: Tagetes erecta (assembly GCA_030867185.1). Classification (NCBI taxonomy): domain Eukaryota; kingdom Viridiplantae; phylum Streptophyta; class Magnoliopsida; order Asterales; family Asteraceae; genus Tagetes; species Tagetes erecta. The sequence goes on along the minus strand of CM061493.1, from coordinate 28,027,075 downwards.
TGCTCAAAATTCTCACCAAGACCCATACTTTGTAGATTGTTTAGAAAGCTATTCTTAATCTCACTATCTTTGAAAAACGAAGCTGGTTCATTTATCCACATAATTTGAATTTTGGAAATTGTTGAATATTCCAAAATTACTATTAGCTTGACCGAAACTTCCTCATGAGCCTTGAGAGATAATTTGCTTTTGAAATTTGAATTAAAATCATTATTCATGGAGCTTTTAAAAAATTCTCGGATAAGATTTAATTCTTTCATAAGAAATGATAACTTAGTTGGAGTTTCCAACTCAACCCGATCAATTTTATGATCATCGTTTGAACCTGAAAATTTCGTCCTGACCACCGCTACGCTCCCATCCGACAAGGTGGATCCTTTAAGAAATCCCACGCTACACTCTTCATCAGGAAAGAAAACACATACCTGGTTATCTAATAATTCAAAGAACGGACTTTTGCTTGACTCCTTGTTGATAGTCAAATTTACATCTCGAAACTCCAAATGTGTGCTATCAAGATTTCAATCACATCACCGCTCGCCCAAGAATACCATTTCTCATCCATGTATCGTCATACACGGGTGGAGAATCATAGACAAAGTCGTCATTAGAAGGATGCTCCTCATCCCCAGCAAACTCGTCCCAGACGAATTCCAGTGGTTCCGTTTCCTTCAATGCCAACAAATCATCACTTGAAGGATACTCCTCCTCCCCAAAGTACTCGTCCCTGACGGGTTCTTCTGGTTCAATTTCCTTCAATGTCAACGATGATTTGAGATCTCGAACTCGTTTCTTGAGTCGTTTGATCTCAAAATCCCATGGGTCACTATTCCTGATCTCGTTGCCTCGGTCAGCGGATATACGGTCACAGTTGAATCGATCTCCACGAGCACGTGGCCCGGGAATAACTCCGTTGTTGCCTCGGTCGGCAAATCTACAAGCTAGAAGGTCTTCTCTTCCACATCGAGCCATTTGACAACCAAAGCTCTGATACCAACTGATGCAGTTCCATATGCAATCAAATGGCTCAATGCTTAATGATTATTCAAAGTGTCCAAATGAACCAAAGGTTCCAAGAACAAAAGTACTTTCATTAAATTCAATATCAAAAACTATGAAAACAAGCTTAGAAGCATCTATTTATATTGATAGACTTTACGAAATAATAGTTAAAGATAAAACCTAAATTTAACCTAAAAATAAGATTCAAATTTTTAATTAATATTGGATGCTCCTGCATCATACTAATTCACTCTCATTTTCCATCAAGTTTAAACTTATATTTTTTGTCTACTAATTACAATTTTTTTTAACTATTTAACTTTTATACCACACAAACCCATGTTATCTATTAAATAAGAAGAAGTGGAAATCAAAGGTTCATAAATATGAATTGGAAATGAAGTAAAATAACACACAAGGAATTTGCTCTAAACGGTTCGAGGTTTTCAGTATATTAACGTCATAATATATAATCCAACTACATGCAATGTTCCTAATGAAAGTAGCCTTAAAACAAGGAGAAAAGTTATGGCCCGCTAACCACTATCTAAGACTTGTTCTTCCTAAAATTAAATAAACAGCTATTAAATAATTAAATATTGAAATCAACCCACGTTATCATGCACACACAAGTCTTGGTCAATTTTGTCAATGTTATAATTTAACACTCCCTCTCAACATTGACTTGAATCAATCTCGTGTCTTCACGTAACTTGATCAAACTTAGACTTGGTTCTTCAAGACTCTCTCTCAATCTCGACTTGTTCCACCGAGATTTTGCATACCCAAAAGTACTCGTAGTTCTTTTACTTTGATCCTTGGACGTGCCTTGATTATCATACCTGCATGTTGCTCTTCATGAGTTACATGATGTTCTACTAAAGTCATCTCTTCGTTGACTTCAAGACCAAACGTCTTGGTTTCCACATTGCTTCCTCCATTCACACTCGATTTGGTCACACAACCATAAATGTTTATTTCGGTAAACACATTACCGTTTGACCCGTGACTAGTTTTCGACAGCCATCCAAGCTCATCACCGAATTAACTTCATGACAACCTACCAAATCAAAAGTAGGTGTCCTATTTTGCAGCACATAATCAAAATTAGTTTGATCAATGACTCCATGCAGCCCAAGTTTCAACAGCAACATGAAAACTAAATGGATAAGTTTCTCACCATTAGTTTCATTTAAATGATCATTATTTGGATATACCAAACAGTTTTTATATATATCCTTACCCATAACGACGTTCATAACTTGTTGAACTTGAATTCCCATATTCTTATGAATTTCCGAAAATCCCTCTACGTTCGACGATCCGATTTGAATTTCCACATTTGAAACAACCATTTCGTTGTCAATAATCAATTTCAAGCCATCAGAATTTATCACCGGATCACAGCTAGCAACTAGTGCATCATCATTTGTCACCGTAACATTACCGTCAACCTTCATGTCGTCGGTAGCCAACTCAGTGCCATCGGTATTCATCACCGGGTCAATGTTTATGAGTGGTACATCACCTTCGGCCGCTTTACCCACGTCGGTAACCACCATATCTCCTTCCGCGGTCATGTTATGAATATCGGTTTCAAGGATAGCCGTAAACGCGACTACATCAACTTCTCGGGCGACACGCGCCTCTTCATTCCAAGCCTTTCATTCCATACAACTTGAGTGACATACGCTTCTGCATCATGTGTTCCTTCACCCGCTGCTTTTGCGGACATTGCTTCTTTTGTGGATTTCGGTCGAAAGTTTCGAGCCGTATAAACCATCTGATCACTCTTGTAACACTTCAAAGGAAGTCTTTTACTATGCCTTCCAGACTCATTCTTCTTGGAACACAACTTTGCAAGAATATCCCAGACCTGTTTCGGCGTCTCTACACCTTAAACCCGTTTTAGCAATTCCTCTTCGATCCTTGTCTTCAACATGGACATTGCTTTGCCCGCTTTAACTTTCCACTTCCGTAACACTCCGGTTGCATCTTCTCTCGATGGTGGTACCGCCTCAATGCCATTAACAACTTCCCATAAATCTTGACCCTGCAGATACGAACTCATGCACGTGGACCAAACGTTGTAATTGTGATTGTTGAGTTTCTTTACAACACCAATATCTAGAAGATCTATCATCATCGGAGTTTTGCTCGTTCTACAGTCCCGGATCTTCAACTTGTCACACGGACCACACAATCTGGAACTTGACTCACAAGTTCATTCTGGTCTTTAGCCTTGATCTTCAAATGAGCTTTACCAAGCTCTGATACCACTTGTTGAATTAGAAGAAGTGGAAATCAAAGGTTCATAAATCTGAATTGGAAATGAAGTAAAATAACACATAAGGAATTTGCTTAAGTCATGGCCCACTAACCACTATCTAAGACTTGTTCTTCCTAAACTTAAATAAACAACTATTAAATAATTAAATATTGAAATCAACCCATGTTATCAAGCACACATAAGTCTTGGTTAATTTTGTCAATGTTGTAATTTAACATTATCATCTAGTATTAAGATGTGAGAGCAAGCATAAATCTTTAAACAAGATCGGTTATTATTTAAATAGTTTGTTTGTAGTAAATTATTAAAAGTTCATGAACATATTTAGTCCTATAAAACAATAAATGTTCATGAACATTGATATATATAATAGAGTAAATTGTCAAAATAATCCTTGAGTTTGTACCATTTCGACCACTTTGGTCCTTATGTTTTTTTTGTTGCCATTTTGGTGTTTGATTTTGTAAAAAAATGTCGTTTTGGTCCTTCCATCAACTTCCATTAAAAAAATCCGTTAACCCAAGGGGTATTTTAGTCACTTGCATCCTAGGAACCAAAATGTCGTCTACATCTTCGCCGGTGGCTTTTGTCCGATGCTTCCGTCGGATTTTGTTCTGTCGTGACCGGCAAGTTTCAGTCTACTGTACAGTTCTTCCAAACTCTCAAACTCATCAGCCCGTTGTTCACAATGATGTTCATCATCTTGTTCATGTGGTGTATCAAACCCTAGTTTCGTATTGTCGTTGTTTTGTTCAATAGTTAGGTAAAAATGAAAAGTTTTATTTTGATCGAAATTGTAATCGGAAGTCACGTGACTCTATCTGATGATCAGAAACTGTGGGATCGGAATCGAATGTTGATATTAAAGAGGTTGATTGAAGACGTATTGTGTAGCTGCAAGTTCTAATGGATTTTGTTGGTGATATTCAGTCTGGATATGATTCATGTGGGAATTTTTGGGGTAAAAGTTGAAGGATTTGATTAGGTTGTTGCTGATGATGATGTTGATGTTCATCATCTTGTTCATGTTCTAGTTGTTGCTATTGATTGGTGGTGGGGAAATTATAGGTGAAAATAATGGTGCCAATCATTAGGTTGAGGAGGATGGAAACAATGGAAGTGAACCACCTATTGAGGGAAGACTAGAGTGACGAAGTTACATACAAGTTGTAGGTCCTCCATTGTTGTTGGTGAAGGTGAAGGGGAAGAGGATATGGAAAAAAGGTGTGTGTTGTGTTTGTGGGTGAGAGTAAGGGGGTTGGGTGACAGGTCAGGTTATACGTCTAGATGATAATGATGATGGTGGTGGTGGTTGGTGGTGGGTTGTGAATGGGTTGGTTTCAAGTGGTGGGTTGTGGTTGAATCTAGAGGTGTACGCGGTCCGGTTTTTACGGTTTCTGGATAAAACCGTAACCAAACCGTTACTTGCGGTTTTTTACAATTAAAAACCAAAACCGAACCGTTTAAGATAAAAAACCAAACCTAAACCGAACCATACGAGCGGTTTGGTCCGGTTCGGTTTCGCGGTTTGAGCTTTATATTCCAAGTTTAAGAGCTCTAAAAAATATCCCAAAACCTTGTCAAAATCTTATAAACTTTCAAAAGTACCAGTATTGAAATTGATTATATATCTGAATATTGCAAGAGTACCTGTGTTGTAACAATATAATGATATATACTTACATATTATATTATATATATAATATAATGATACATATAATGATATTATATAAATATGATCGATATGATAGTTATGACCTATTTTAGCACCAACCAATTAATACATGTTTTAATATTTTACTTACAAGAACTCATATATGAGATCTAATATATATATATATATATATAGACACACACACACATGCGCGTACGGTCCGGTCCGGTTTTTTTCAAACGGTTTTTGGTATAAACCGTAAACCAAACCGTTAATAACGGTCCGGTCCGGTTTTTTACGAACGGTTTTTTGTATAAACATAAACCGACGCGAAACTGAACGGTTTGGACGGTTTCACGGTTTGAAACCAAACCGTGTACACCCCTAGTTGAATCAGGTGGTGATGGTGATGTTTTATATATATATTTAGTAAACATGGGTAAACTCGTCATTTAACAAAATTAATGGACATCGTTGACGGAAGGACCAAAACGGTATTTTTTTTACAAAACCAAACACTAAAATGGCAAAAAAAACATATGGACCAAAGTGGTCGAAACGGTACAAACCCAAGAACGTTTTTAGCAAGTTACTCTATATAATATTATAATACACATCCAACAAGTATCAAAAAAGATTAAAAAAAAAATTTAACCAGTGAGCCTCACATCTTAAGTCCATAAACCGACAAAATAAAACAGTGAACTAAATTATTAAGTGTTGAACTATTAAGAGATTCGAACCATTAAAAAACTTTATTAATGAGAGGGAGGTTGGGGTAAAAATGTAGATGAGTAAAGTTAGTATATATGCTCCATTCAGTTCTATTCAGCATCTCTCTGTCACTTAACCATTCAACAACATTGGACTGAATCATTAAGAGGCTTTTTTTAATGAACAAAACTCTCTTAATACTAAAGGATTTAGCGCTGAACTGAACCATTAAAATGTGAAACAAACGGTCCCTAAATCCGTTTACGTGCTTCGCTTTGAATAGCTTCAATGGTTTACCAACCCTTTATAAAGCAATATATGCCAATAGAAAAATCAATTTCATTTAAAAACTTACATCAACTATAAAATAAAAAATACGTTAATTTGAATAACCTTAACTTATGTCCAAAGATAAATGACAACGCTTAAAAACAATACAACATAACAAGTACAAAGTTGCTGCAGCTTCAGTTTTTGAGTTATAATATTAAACATTAAAAAAAAGATGCCAGAAAAACAAGCAATAGCAAACTTACTCAAACAGAACCTAGCGATCAGATGTCACCAGATTGAGCATCTCCTTTGGTAGGTGTTGTATACATGTTCTTGAGCAAATCCTGAATCTTATTATGCATCATCATTTGTGAAGGCTCACTAACACCAACACTGCTTTGTGACGCCCTTGATGAACTCTCTTGTAACTTTAATTTCTCAAACAAATAATGTTTTTCAGCTTCAGCTTCATGTAACCGTTGTTTCAGATACCTGCTCGCATAATCTTCTTCCGATTTCTCGGCTTTAGCATGGGTAATTCTCTGCAGTCTTTCAGCTTCCCGTCTAGCCTCACTTGCTTTTAGGTCAAACATCTCGGCTTCTGCCTGTTTAAGCCTCACAATGCTTTCCAGCTCGTCAACTTGTTGTTTTTTTCTTTTGTCTTTCCATTTTAAGAGCAGCCACTTCATGTGCCTTGTCTTTAAGTTCTTGATCGCATGCCTCCAGAGCCAAGCGGGCTTTTTTTGTGTTACGTATTTTCTCTTCTTCCACCATTTCCATCTTTTTTATTGCTTCTTGTACAACGTCTGCGATTCGATTGAATGCTTCTTGTGGGGCCATCAGTCGGCCTTCCCCGCCTTCTTGATGCTTTATGGGGTCTATGTCAAACTCTGCACAATTTTTTAAACGAAACTTAGTATCCTTGATTGTTTTTGTTAGACAAAAATTAAATATTTGTGGGGTTTAAGACGCGACAAATAAACCAACTTTTCACTTTTCTTTCACAAAACAGATGTCCTTTTTGGTTGTTTCATCTATTGATTTTTTAATAAATCTGAATTTTCTATAAGCTCAATCATTTAAGTATTTAACTATAGCTCATTTTGTCACACAACATTATTGTGATTTAGATTATCTAATATCACATTCACATAAGCACTTTTATATTTTAAAAGCCGCATCCAAACACTCCCCAAGTCTAGAGGCACTTAAAGCTGATCTGTAGTAGAATGGGAACAAACATGCAACAACTTTAGATGGTGCTCAACAACTACAGAATTTAAACAGTTTGTAGTAATTAAAATTAATTTGAAATAAAACGACATAGAATATAGATTACCTTGGAAAAAAGATAGTATTGCTTTCGAAGCCAGTGGTTCAGCTATCCCGCTTTTTAACTTTTCAACAAGTTCTCCACATTTCCAATACAGTTTCCTTCCTCGTGATTCCTCACTTCCACGAAAGATCCTACTTACGTATTCAAGTTCTCTAACCAAAGCTTCCCGGTCCCATAACGGTGCACAGTGATGAAACACGTCTTTGACCCACCCAAATAACTCTGAAGTCCTCATGCATGCTCGACACCTAAAAAGCATCTCACCTGAGCTTCCTCCATTTACAGGGGGGCCCATGCCGATTTGTGCGTTCTGTATTGCACAATCAGTGTGTGTCCAGTGTGAACACAAATCACAACCAATCCATCTACATGTATTGACCTCAAAGTCAAACTTGCTACATATCACACACATGCACAGGTTACAGAAACCATTCCTTTTCGAGCAAATTTCACAAGTACAATGCAATGTTTCTACACCTTTTGTATAGAAAGATCTCAATGAGAGAAGCTTGAGATAGACTAACAGTTGGATGTAAAAATGCTTGGATCCCAGTTTTGATAGCAACTAATATTTCTAGCTGTCCACGGTGTGCTAATACGAGTGTTTTTTCTGTTAAGTCAGGCCTATTAAGAACAGCTTTTTGAAGAGAAAGATATTCCTCTCTATGTTGGTGACCGCCCATTCCTTCAATAAGACCACGAAGTTCGTTTTTTAGTTTATCTAAAAAGTCATCAGGAAGATGATGCATTCTTTCCGCAATAACATCAACTCTTTCTTTAGAAATATCTCTAAGAGACATTTTATCTGAGTTTGATATACGGCGGACGACAGAATGTTCGGCAGAACCGTTTTCACGTTCCTTTGCTTTTTCTCTCTCTAGCTGCTGCTGTTTGGATAGCATCAAAGCATCAGCCGTTGGCCAGGTTTCACGTGAACTAGCACTTTCTGTGGGCGAGTCTCGGATCTGATCAGAATTTGAGCCATCTGCTGGAACAAGAGATAGAGATGTGTGCAGTACTCCCGACCTTGGTTGCTGACGCGGCGGCAACATCTTATGGCAAAGTTGACTACTGAAATGACAAACAAAAGCACACCCAATTAAAGATCATATAGACTGAAACTCAATAGTCAACAATAATAACATCAGTTGATAACCATTCCCTAAAGCAGACGATAGTTGTGAACCTCATGAACCTATTACAAATCCATCCAAAAACAATCCACATTGTTAACTTCAAATACTAACCATGATTACTTTCATACCAGAGTAAGCCAATTATCATTTGTGTTCGTAGTAAACTCGGAAACATAGACGGATTTCCTCACAAAGACACACGATTTCACCAACAATGAGAACAATCATCTACTTTGCTTTTGTCACTTCAAGCATGAAAAAAAATACAAAGATAAAGAAGTTGCCTTAAAGATGCGACTTTACATGGCTAAGTCAGATCAAACTCAAACTTATCCCCCACTTGTGGCCTAATGGTAAGATGACTTGAGTTTTCCATAGGAGACTCAAGTTCTATCCCCACTGGTGTCACTTTTGGTGGATATTGGCAATGAAACTCGTCCCGGGTTACCACCCAGCTTCGTGTCTGAGCCTAAGGGTTTTACGTGGCATGGTTAAAGGTTCCTGCCCGGTTTTTCCCTTGAACAGTTGGTTGTCGAGTTTCAACTCCGATCAACTTGGCCCGTAAGGAGGGTTGTGGTGAGCCTCCGCTGCATTCGCAGTAATGGGCAAATCGGTCATTTAACATATTCCTTAAACTTTCAACACTATAAAAATTCAAACTCTAACCCTAGCTATTTTAACATCCCAACTCAAACCCTAGCACTTTCAAAACTTTCTACCGCCTCTATCATTTTGCATCACAATCAGCTTCTCTCTTTCACTATTTTCGGGCAAATAAATCCACATTGGTTGCCATGATACGCCTAAATGAAGGCAACAGTGGTGTGTTGTTATGAAGCCGGCGTCAGATCCAGACGCGATTCTATAGACCCGATGGACGTTATGATTACATGGTGCATCAAAATGGTGGGGAAGCCAACAAAACACAGCATAGTCTCTGTTTTGCTTGGGCCAGAGACCATGTCCACAGATTTAGTACTTGATTAGAGGCCGTTTTGGGTTGTTTTCGTCAAGGTTGTTTGATGAAAATTTTAGTACCAGATACTATTGATTTGATTATTATTTTGATTTTGAAGTTTAGGTTAATATGATGAAATTTCAGTACCGATATTATTCTTCATTTTGTTCTTTGGTTACTGTTGGTTTGATTTTGAAGTTTAGTTTGCTTGATGAAACGTTTCAGATGTTTGAAATTTAGTTTGTTCGATGAAAATTTTGGTATTGATTTTATTGTTCATTTTGTTCTTAGGTTAATCGTTGATTTTATTTTTATTTTGAAGATTAGGTTGTTTGAAAATTTCAGTATCATTGCTTCTTAGGTTATTGTTGATTTGATTTGAAGTTTAATTTGTGTGGTGAAATGATTTGCAGCCTTCGGATGGAATTAGTAAGGTTGTGTTTGGAGGTCAGGTTACTGATGAAGAAGTTGAGAGTTTGAACAAAAGGTACGACATCGATCTATTCGTCGAATTCGAGTTTTTGTGAAGATACTCGTCACGTTACTTTTTGTTCAGTAACTTTTGTTGTTCGTAAAAGCATAATGGTAGGTTTTTTTTTACAAGATTGGCAATTTGTAGATCACTAATTGTTGATTGGAGTTTGTGTTTTTGATCTTTTCCAAGCTGATCAAACAATTGCATTTTGAGTCAGATTGATAAACAAATGAAGATAATTGTAAAATTATGTTTTGATTCTTAACCTTTGTTGTTCGTCACATTATAATATTAGGATTTGGTGGCCTGAATGACAATTTGTAAATTGCTATTTGTCAGCTGGAATCTATATTTTAATCTTTCGAAGGTTTGATAAAACATTTCCGTTTTGAGTCAAATTGATAAACAAGTGATTTGGATCTAAGTGTCAATTTGATTATATTTTTTTTGGTCAAAAATAAAGGGAAAGTCGTTTATAAATAAATTGACCTAACAGATTAAAAAGTTCAGTTTTTGTTTTATAATCCTATAACTACAACGTTTTGTATTTTAAATTCACAGTGGTGTTCATCAAAAGATGATCAGATTCTTTGAAATTTGTAAATGTTGTATATCAGTTTGTAACCTTTTTATATAGATGGTTTCACTTTATTATCACAAAGGGACAAAGGGTGTCTTCTGTCAAATCATGTTTTTCTGATGTATGATTGGCTTCTCCAAATCAAATCTGTACAACCATTTTTATGGTTCAAGCACAAAAATTGATAACTAGAACTGTTAAAAGTATGATGAAGAAAGCCAAACTTAGAACTACAGTAGTAAAATGTTTGAATCTGTTATTGTTTTTGGTAACTTCTAGGTTGAGCTTTCAAAATCAAGAAATAAAGCTACTAAATTGGGGAGATGGTTATGTATGTTACATCGTTTTCTTATATATGTTGCTTTGTGGAAGGATTTTCGTCTTCAAAAACTTTATAAGTCCAACCCGAAGATGTTGTTTTTGATAATTTTTGTTGGTAAAACTACATCATCAAAAGCTATTGACTATAGTGTGGTCCATCATCATAAGCATGTGCATGTTTGATATTATATTTATTTAATTAAATTTTGTGCAATTTTTTAAGGAAACCTGTTTCAGGGTATAAGTTAAAGGAGATCACTGGAAGCGGTATATTTGCACCTGGTGGAGAGAATGGTACAGGAGACTGATGGTGCAACCCGCACCCTATCAAACCCAACTGACATTCGGATGTATCAGGTGAACAGTTTGACCATTCTTCGCTATAAACTAAAAATGCTACAATCTATTAAAAGGTTTTCATTTTTTAAAAGTGAAAATTTCTAAAAATGCTATCATACTTTCGATTGTGTATTTCTTGTTTCTATAACAAACTTTGCATTCACCTATAAAAAACTATAGCACTCCCAAAAGTTTTGATATAAGGTATTATGTTGTCAAAATGATGACATTGCCAGATTATTTTATTTGAAAGTGTGTATTTTCTTAACAAGTACACCTTTGTATCAGAAGTATGGACCCCTTCATATTTTAATAAACCTTAAAAAGTATTTTTTTATAACTGCCCAAAGAATTGTTTACTTTTAAAGTTATTCGTTTTCTGCTACTATTATCATTAGTTCTAGCAAGTTATCTAAGTATCTTAATTAGATTTAAGCATGCGTATCTACTTTCAGAAAACACAATATGCAGATAATCCCTTCTTAGTTTAATTAAATATTTTTAGGTTCTATTAATAACTGCATTTATTTTTTTGTAAATGCCATTTACGAAGCTTTATGGGTTATTTTTCTTTGTCTATGCTAATAACCGCTTTACAATTCATTATACGAACTTGATTTTGCTGTGATTTAAATTAGAATCTTAACATAACTGATTTGGTCGTAGTTTTGTGCAAGACTTAATACAATATGTTTTCGAAACAGTGCAGTTTTCCATTGTATCTACATGATATGTGGTTGTAGAAATAGTGTTGTTATTGGGATTTGCAATGTTTTGTTAAATGTGTTCCCTTTTGGTATGTTTCGTTTTTTTTTATAAAAATGTTGTAATGGGGTAAGGAGCCTTTTTGTGTTCCATATTGTGTGTACGATAATGGATTTAAAGTGTGCCAAAAATGTGGTTTAGGCGTGTTCTGATGGGAAGACCATTGAAGTTGAAGAAGCCTATAGGACTATAACATGTCACTACATGGTGCATCAAAATGGTGGGGAAGCCAACAAAACACAGCATAGCCACTGTTTTGCTTCGGCCAGAGACCAGGTCCATGGTTTAGTACTTGATTAAAGGCCGTTTTGGGTTGTTTTCGCCAAGGTAAGTTGTGTTAGTTATTTTATTTACATATGCGTGGATTTTGGTTTAAAACTTTATTGAGTAGTAATAGATAATTACTTTGGTTTAATGTTTATCAATTACAACTTTAATTACTGTTTTGGTAAATAAGTAAAGGTAACTTTCATGTATGCATTCTACACATAATTGTCGGGTACAAATTGAAACGAAATATACTACTGTCTAAATGAGTACAAATTTAAAATAAATATAGCTCAATAGGAAATGGTTCGAATGACTCAAAAGTTGTCCAAACTACAAGTTTGCATAGAGTAATCTTAAAGCATAAAACTACTTCAACTTTATTTAGTTGGTTGATTCTTGCTTTATCATTCAATTCTTTTTATTTTTATAAAGTCACTAGGTTAAAGAAATTTGATGTATGGACAAAAAGTGTTTTTGGGTAAAACCAAATTGAAATGTAATAACAAGAACCAAAAGATTGTTTATATGGTTTCCTTTACTTGCAATTAGCAAACCTCTGCATTGTTTGATTTTCATTCAAGTGTGGAGTAACATAGGCTTTATATCTGATTCATGACTTTTTTCATATACTGTTGTTATTGTTCAAGCAACATGTTTAGATTGTTAATATAGAGTTATAAAAGTTGATTTAAAGGGGTAATTGGCTTCTATAGTTTGCTTTTCAAGTGAATTGTTTAAATTTTAAAGGGACTAATTTGAAGCTAAAAAATTGATTTTAATAGGGTGTTTTGGCTACATACTCTGTTGTCCAACAAGCAGATCAACAACATGTATTAGTTATGTAACAAGCAGATCAACAACATGCATCAGTGAAGGAGTTACAGCAACACTTATGTTTGTGCAGTTGCAACAAGCAAAACGATGCAACAATATTACGATCACAATGATCATGAATGCGTGCAACAGTGATTCGTATCAACAACAGGGGTTTATTTCGATATATTTTAGATGGATATGGTAATGGTTGAAATTGTGGATGATGTATATGCTTCCATTGATCATATACATACGCATGGAAGACAATCCATTTCTCTAACTCTTTATCTTTGTATTTTTCAGTTTTTTTTCTGTTAATCTTTTTACATTTTTCTTATAGCACTATGATGACTGGATTTCACTTATAGTTCGCACACTAAAGTTGCAGACATCTTTCTTCATCAATTTGACAAGTGTTATGAATAATGAAATTGACAAAATTCTAAAAGTTCATAATTAAAGCCTCCTCTATTTGATTTCATTTTGTAGTGTTTCTGTTTGATACGAACAAAATGTTTTTTTGTGTTATTACTTATTTCTTGCTTCCAATTTTACTTCTCGTAGTACTAATACCTTGTATGTATTGATAGATGTTGCTGATTCCAAGTAATCCTCTTGATTTTTGAAACATCTTACTTGAAGGTATTTAAATGTATCTATCATATACAAGCCAACAAAATCTTTTTTTTTTCATGTACTTCATCTAATTGTTATATTGATGTAAGGGCTGGCACAAATGGTGAAGATGATGGATTTTGGGCTGATGACCTTGTAGGTACATCTTTAAATTATTTTTGTTTCAGTGGTCAGTATATGAAAACATTGTCACATCTTTCATGGTGCATCAAATATGTCGTTTAGGTGTGTTCGGATGGGAAGACCATTGAAGTTGAAGCAACCCATGGGTCTATAACATGTCTTTACATGATGCATTAAAATGGTGGGAAAGCCAACAAAAAACAACAGTCTGCTTTTTAGTAGTTTTTGAAGCACAGAAGGCAGGCCTTTTGTTCATGTTTTTTAGTAGTTTTTTCAGCAGCTTTGTGGCTTAATTTTAGGCTGTTTTATGTCAGGTTTTATAGCAGGTTCATGGCTGCATTTTGGTCGGTTTAGGGGCTGCATTTTGGCGGTTTTTAGTCATGCTTTTGTGTTTTGATGTTACGAGTACACTGTTTTATATGGTTACCAACATTGAATTTCATTTTATCTTGATAAATGGAATAACTATTCCTTATGAATAGGGATGTAATCGAGTCGAGCCGAGCCCGAGCTTTACAGTGTTCGAGCTCGATTAGCTGAATTTTCCTTGAAGCTCGGGATCGAGCTCGACTCGATTCGATCCTTTGTATGGTGGCTCGAGCTCGGCTCGTGAGCTGTAAAGAAAGCTCGAGATTGGCTCGAGATGGGCTCAAAATTTTACCATCCAGTTTGAGCTCGTTTACAAAAGCTCGAGCTCGATTTTCCTGTAACAATTCATGTATGCAGCCTATGATCCAGACGTGATCAGTTTTAAAAAGCAAATCACAAATCATGTGATGAAAATGGAACAAGAATATGTTATATTGTTATTGCAAACAATCATTTGAAAAGCAAATCACAAATCATGTTACCGAGTGAAGATGCGACGGCCTATGTTATATTGTTATTGCAATTTGCAAACAATCATTTGAGCAGCCTATGTTATATTGTTCACAAATCACAATTAAAAACTAAAACAATTATAATGTTCTATAACATATCCTAAACAAACCTTGCGACTGAAGATGCGACGGCAGGGGTCCGGCGACGGCGGGGGAGACGACGGCAGGGAGGCGACGACGGCAGGTGGAGGCGGCCGCAGGGGATGGTTTCCAGGGAGTGGTCGATTGATTGTGAAGTTGTAACTTTTTAGTGTTTTAATTTGTTTTAGGGTTGGTTTGTAAGTATTTAGGTTTAGGAGATATTTAGTTTATATTAAAATAAAAATTTAAAACTTATTAAAACTCGATTAGGCTCGATAAGGCTCGCGAGTTTTGAAACGAAAGCTCGAGCTCGAGCTCGATAATAAAACGAACAATATATAAAGCTCGAAATCGGGCTCGAGCTCGTTAAGGCTCGACTCGTTCGGGCTTTTTACCGAGTCTATCTCGAGTAGCTCGCGATCTGGCTGGACTCATTTACACCCCTACTTATGAATGAGGTATGGTCTATTTGAATTAAAACTCCTTACAAAGTGATGTGAATTGAACTTTGTATGATTTGTATTCATAAGTAGTTTAAAGCGAAAATTTGAGGGTTTAATAGTTCATTTGTTGTCATTGTAGTTGAATAGTCACAACTCTTTTGAAGAAGTTACAATGTAATCCTCACTTTTATCAATTCTTTTAATTGATTGTGAATAAGTATATGTATTTATGTGTATATGTGGTGTTTATGTTCATGTTATTTGGAAACCGAGTATGTTCATGTTATATATGTTCCTTGTATGACTGTGATATATTTATTACAAATTCATATTGTGTTTGTTATGTCTTGAATGGAACAAAAAAATGATTGTGTTGTGTGTTCTTTGTTGAATGAAGGAATAGAAAGAACATAGGGTGAGTTTAGATCGGTTTTAATTTTAACTGTTCGGTTCGATTTAGTTTTAGTTTTTAACTGTTTTGTATCAATATGATTTTTATTTAATTGGTTAAATCTTTTATGTAGTTATTGTGAATTGATTTATTGTAGTTTAGTATATATTTTATGCTAAATATATAACCTTGTTAGTTTTGATAAAACTGTTTAAAGTGCTGAACAATTTATTTTTCGGTGTCTAAACTTGCTTCGATAAAATTTGAGAAAATGCAATAAAGTCATCATCAAGAGGTAGTGGTGGTAGTATAAAAAAAGTGATATTAGAAACTTTTGGCTTTGACTTTTATGCAAATGTTGATCAAAGCATGGTGGTCAGGTCAATAAGATGTGTAAGGCTTATGCCAAAAAATTGTTTCATCTCAATGCAAGTATTCGCCTCACGAATATTTATTGTTATGTTATAAGGTTTGTGATTTGTATTTTTTATTTTTCGTGTGTTTCTGTTTTTATTTTTAAAGTGCTATATTTATTGTCTATTATTTTTATTCGTATGAAGGCGTCACTACTTTATTATACCCTGTATGATACGCAATCGTTGGTTGTCGTCATTGGTACATAGCCGTCACCGCCGCATCGCGCGGGTACCTTACTAGTATATATATATATATAGACACACACACACATGCGCGTACGGTCCGGTCCGGTTTTTTACAAACAGTTTTTGGTATAAACCGTAAACCAAACCGTTAATAACGGTTCGGTCCGGTTTTTTACGAACTGTTTTTTGTATAAACATAAACCGACGCGAAACTGAACGGTTTGGACGGTTTCACGGTTTGAAACCAAACCGTGTACACCCCTAGTTGAATCAGGTGGTGATGGTGATGTTTTATATATATATTTAGTAAACATGGGTAAACTCGTCATTTAACAAAATTAATGGACATCGTTGACGGAAGGACCAAAACGGTATTTTTTTTACAAAAGGACCAAAGTGGTCGAAACGGTACAAACCCAAGAACGTTTTTAGCAAGTTACTCTATATAATATTATAATACACATCCAACAAGTATCAAAAAAGATTAAAAAAAAAATTAACCAGTGAGCCTCACATCTTAAGTCCATAAACCGACAAAATAAAACAGTGAACTAAATTATTAAGTGTTGAACTATTAAGAGATTCGAACCATTAAAAAACTTTATTAATGAGAGGGAGGTTGGGGTACAAATGTAGATGAGTAAAGTTAGTATATATGCTCCATTCAGTTCTATTCAGCATCTCTCTGTCACTTAACCATTTAACAACATTGGACTGAATCATTAAGAGGCTTTTTTTAATGAACAAAACTCTCTTAATACTAAAGGATTTAGCGCTGAACTGAACCATTAAAATGTGAAACAAACGGTCCCTAAATCCGTTTACGTGCTTCGCTTTGAATAGCTTCAATGGTTTACCAACCCTTTATAAAGCAATATATGCCAATAGAAAAATCAATTTCATTTAAAAACTTACATCAACTATAAAATAAAAAATACGTTAATTTGAATAACCTTAACTTATGTCCAAAGATAAATGACAACGCTTAAAAACAATACAACATAACAAGTACAAAGTTGCTGCAGCTTCAGTTTTTGAGTTATAATATTAAACATTAAAAAAAAGATGCCAGAAAAACAAGCAATAGCAAACTTACTCAAACAGAACCTAGCGATCAGATGTCACCAGATTGAGCATCTCCTTTGGTAGGTGTAGTATACATGTTCTTGAGCAAATCCTGAATCTTATTATACATCATCATTTGTGAAGGCTCACTAACACCAACACTGCTTTGTGACGCCCTTGATGAACTCTCTTGTAACCTCAATTTCTCAAACAAATAATGTTTTTCAGCTTCAGCTTCATGTAACCGTTGTTTCAGATACCTGCTCGCATAATCTTCTTCCGATTTCTCGGCTTTAGCATGGGTAATTCTCTGCAGTCTTTCAGCTTCCCGTCTAGCCTCACTTGCTTTTAGGTCAAACATCTCGGCTTCTGCCTGTTTAAGCCTCACAATGCTTTCCAGCTCGTCAACTTGTTGTTTTTTCTTTTGTCTTTCCATTTTAAGAGCAGCCACTTCATGTGCCTTGTCTTTAAGTTCTTGATCGCATGCCTCCAAAGCCAAGCGGGTTTTTTTTGTGTTACGTATTTTCTCTTCTTCCACCATTTCCATCTTTTTTATTGCTTCTTGTACAACGTCTGCGATTCGATTGAATGCTTCTTGTGGGGCCATCAGTCGGCCTTCCCCGCCTTCTTGATGCTTTGTGGGGTCTATGTCAAACTCTGCACAATTTTTTAAACGAAACTTAGTATCCTTGATTGTTTTTGTTAGACAAAAATTAAATATTTGTGGGGTTTAAGACGCAACAAATAAACCAACTTTTCACTTTTCTTTCACAAAACAGATGTCCTTTTTGGTTGTTTCATCTATTGATTTTTTAATAAATCTGAATTTTCTATAAGCTCAATCATTTAAGTATTTAACTATAGCTCATTTTGTCACACAACATTATTGTGATTTAGATTATCTAATATCACATTCACATAAGCACTTTTATATTTTAAAAGCCGCATCCAAACACTCCCCAAGTCTAGAGGCACTTAAAGCTGATCTGTAGTAGAATGGGAACAAACATGCAACAACTTTAGATGGTGCTCAACAACTACAGAATTTAAACAGTTTGTAGTAATTAAAATTAATTTGAAATAAAACGACATAGAATATAGATTACCTTGGAAAAAAGATAGTATTGCTTTCGAAGCCAGTGGTTCAGCTATCCCGCTTTTTAACTTTTCAACAAGTTCTCCACATTTCCAATACAGTTTCCTTCCTCGTGATTCCTCACTTCCACGAAAGATCCTACTTACGTATTCAAGTTCTCTAACCAAAGCTTCCCGGTCCCATAACGGTGCACAGTGATGAAACACGTCTTTGACCCACCCAAATAACTCTGAAGTCCTCATGCATGCTCGACACCTAAAAAGCATCTCACCTGAGCTTCCTCCATTTACAGGGGGGCCCATGCCGATTTGTGCGTTCTGTATTGCACAATCAGTGTGTGTCCAGTGTGAACACAAATCACAACCAATCCATCTACATGTATTGACCTCAAAGTCAAACTTGCTACATATCACACACATGCACAGGTTACAGAAACCATTCCTTTTCGAGCAAATTTCACAAGTACAATTGTCAGCCGGAATTGGGTTCCCACATGCAATGTTTCTACACCTTTTGTATAGAAAGATCTCAATGAGAGAAGCTTGAGATAGACTAACAGTTGGATGTAAAAATGCTTGGATCCCAGTTTTGATAGCAACTAATATTTCTAGCTGTCCACGGTGTGCTAATACGAGTGTTTTTTCTGTTAAGTCAGGCCTATTAAGAACTGCTTTTTGAAGAGAAAGATATTCCTCTCTATGTTGGTGACCGCCCATTCCTTCAATAAGACCACGAAGTTCGTTTTTTAGTTTATCTAAAAAGTCATCAGGAAGATGATGCATTCTTTCCGCAATAACATCAACTCTTTCTTTAGAAATATCTCTAAGAGACATTTTATCTGAGTTTGATATACGGCGGACGACAGAATGTTCGGCAGAACCGTTTTCACGTTCCTTTGCTTTTTCTCTCTCTAGCTGCTGCTGTTTGGATAGCATCAAAGCATCAGCCGTTGGCCAGGTTTCACGTGAACTAGCACTTTCTGTGGGCGAGTCTCGGATCTGATCAGAATTTGAGCCATCTGCTGGAACAAGAGATAGAGATGTGTGCAGTACTCCCGACCTTGGTTGCTGACGCGGCGGCAACATCTTATGGCAAAGTTGACTACTGAAATGACAAACAAAAGCACACCCAATTAAAGATCATATAGACTGAAACTCAATAGTCAACAATAATAACATCAGTTGATAACCATTCCCTAAAACAGACGATAGTTGTGAACCTCATGAACCTATTACAAATCCATCCAAAAACAATCCACATTGTTAACTTCAAATACTAACCATGATTACTTTCATACCAGAGTAAGCTAATTATCATCTGTGTCACACCCTCAATTTTCCACAAGCGGGGTATCCGTTAGGCGCGTGACACACCAGGATCTTAAGCCATTAGTTACAGTAACACTGACTCATCTGATTAAAATAAAAGTTTAGTTTTTACATAAATCCAAAAACTAAGATATTAAAATGTAAGTTTTCAAAGTTTAGCGGAAGCGTTTAAATACACAATAATTCCAAATTAAACTTGTGCTCAACAGTTTCGCACACAATCAATAATTGTCTTCAAACAAAACCAATGACTGTAATTAAAAAGTTTGTAACAAGACCAATGACTCATGCATGTTGTGTCCTACGTGCACAAACTCCTAGCCACCTGAGAAAACATACTGAAAACGGTCAACACATGGTTGGTGAGTTCAATGAGTTTAAGTAACAAGAGTATATAAAAATATTGAAACCGTTTAACCGATAAACATCATTACTATTGCTGGTTAGCTAGACCACCTCGTTTACTACATGAGCACGTCGAGATTTAACTGAACGATACGATAAGGTTGCCTTGTTACCACCACGACGGGTGACCAAAAGTTAACGGACAATTTGCACCACCTGGAAACCAATCCAGCATGATGGGGTCTGCCGAACCCGTAGTACTACTCAAATTTCCCCGTTATACCCACTGTATATTAATAATCTTGACAAAAAGGAAAGGACTTTAGGTTTGGTGGAATCATGCTCAGTAAAATAAACAGTTAGACAATAGAACTCTGTTTTATCAAAACCGTTGCCCGAAGGCCCTGCCCGAAGGCGTAAACCTCAGCCCAAGGCTGTTTAAAACCGTTGCCCGAAGGCCCTACCCGAAGGTATAAAACTCAGCCCAAGGCTGTTTAAAAACCTTGCCCGAAGGCTCTGTAAAATAATTGCCCGAAGGCATAAAGTTTTGCCCGAAGGCGCGTTAAAAACATTTGTATGTTTTCTCCCCGAAAAATATTTAAAAGCGGCCAAAGAACTCACCTTTGAAGCGCACAGCAATTTAAACAGCACAAATGCAACAAAAGGACCTAAACCGTCTTACGACCTGCTTAATAGTTAAACACTAATTAATACCTAAAACTTGCATATATAGATATGTAAAATTACACACATATATATCCTATAAATATCCACTCTCGCTGCTGCAAAAACATATACATATGTTCCAATACATACTACTATCACTGTACATCCACAACTACCATAATATATACATACATGGCTGTTCTTACATGCATATATCCAAACTTTCACACACCATTGTTGCTGTTAATCACGTTTTCATGCATACAAATCCATCATAACATTCACATACATGCATATAATCTATGATCATATAAATCAGGCGCATACATACATAATATCATACGTTATTGTTCATATCAACCATATACACACCTTTCGGTTTCTACTACTACTGTTCCCATACCCATCGATATACTACTGCAACTACGTATGCACATCCATATATACATACATTTATACCATGCTTAACCATTGTTTTATTCATCCATACACGTTACATATCACCTACTTATAACTATACAAAATCGCATATACATACATATATACATTCAGACGCGCACACACAGCAACTCGCATACATACACATCCGCATAGCATACCACATACATACTGTTACATACGTTCATCTTGCATCGCATACATACACATGCGTATATATGTATATATATATATATATATATATATATATATATATATATATATATATATATATATATATATACATACACCAACCCACACATACATTCATCAATTCATACACCTGCCACATCTATTATATATTTACATTTGCACACCTATACACATCACAGTTCTAAATATATGCAACCGCTAACTATTTCATGTTGTTTACACATGCTGCTGCTGTACCACACCATATACATACATACATACATACATAACATATACCTACTCTGGTTCAGTCAATCAACGCATATACACACTTAAAATCACAACCTGCTTATTCATATATTGAAGTCAATGCTACTGCGTACATGTAGATGTAATTAACCTCATCATTGATGTTCAATCTGGATACATACATACACATAAATACGATTTCTGCACATAGACATACACATACACATAGAACGCACAACAACATCCTAATGTATCGTATAAAATCGAACCGAAACCCGAGATCTTAATCGAAGCTACTGCTATAAAAATCTTACCGGAGACTAACGGAGAGGATGATCGGAAACGACCGGGGGGGCGGCGGCTGCTGTTGAGTTTTCTCCTGGATGCCGACGAGAGAAAGAAGAAGAGAGACGAGAGGAAGGTCGATGCTGGTGACTGGATGCGACGATAATGCGGCTGGATCGGTTGAGGGAGGTGCAGAGAAAAGAGGTTTGATTTTGTGTTGTGTGTCGATGAACAAGAAGCAGAGGAAGAAGGTGGGTTGGGGCTAGGGTTTGGGTTATAAAATGACAAGTTACACTTTGGCCCTTAGACATTAGCAAATTATCTAATATGATACTTGAGTTTATAAATTAGTTTTAGTTAATTACCAAAGGAACCCTAAACATGTATAAAACTTAACGGAATGGATAAAGAATAGTTAACGGTGTTAACCTGAATTTGCGGGTTGTCACATCCATTAAAGTTCGGAATAACAATCTCTTGTTTAGTTCATCCAATATTCATTGTATCTGCTGAGAAATATAATAATTGATGCTCTCATTTTCATTTGACACTCCAATCGCGCAATATTCTTCTTTCAAAGCTTATGTTAATTTAAGAGAATCCACCTTGTATGTAATTAACGGCCTTGATCAAAACTATTTAAAGCGAGATGAAAGCAATTGTTACCTAATCGTTCCAAACCATGAAAATACTAATAGCGGAAACTGTCGGTTTACAGAAAATAGTTAAGCTACACAAATCCAAGTAATGAAATAACACGACATCCTTATCTAATCCGTTACCAAACCAGACTATTATCTCTCACCATTTCTTAAACATCCTAATAGAGAATTCAAATGCTATCACTCAATAAAGCTTAAAAAAAAGGGATATTGCTATATCAGAATTTGAGCCATCTGCTGGAACAAGAGATAGAGATGTGTGCAGTACTCCCGACCTTGGTTGCTGACGCGGCGGCTACATCTTATGGCAAAGTTGACTACTGAAATGACAAACAAAAGCACACCCAATTAAAGATCATATATACTGAAACTCAATAGTCAACAATAATAACATCAGTTGATAACCATTCCCTAAAGCAGACGATAGTTGTGAACCTCATGAACCTATTACAAATCCATCCAAAAACAATCCACATTGTTAACTTCAAATACTAACCATGATTACTTTCATACCAGAGTAAGCCAATTATCATTTGTGTTCGTAGTAAACTAGGAAACATAGACGGATTTCCTCACAAAGACACACGATTTCACCAACAATGAGAACAATCATCTACTTTGCTTTTGTCACTTCAAGCATGAAAAAAAAATACAAAGATAAAGAAGTTCCCTTAAAGATGCGACTTTACATGGCTAAGTCAGATCAAACTCAAACTTATCCCCCACTTGTGGCCTAATGGTAAGATGACTTGAGTTTTCCATAGGAGACTCAAGTTCTATCCCCACTGGTGTCACTTTTGGTGGATATTGGCAATGAAACTCGTCCCGGGTTACCACCCAGCTTCGTGTCTGAGCCTAAGGGTTTTACGTGGCATGGTTAAAGGTTCCTGCCCGGTTTTTCCCTTGAACAATTGGTTGTCGAGTTTCAACTCCGATCAACTTGGCCCGTAAGGAGGGTTGTGGTGAGCCTCCGCTGCATTCGCAGTAATGGGCAAATCGGTCATTTAACATATTCCTTAAACTTTCAACACTATAAAAATTCAAACTCTAACCCTAGCTATTTTAACATCCCAACTCAAACCCTAGCACTTTCAAAACTTTCTACCGCCTCTATCATTTTGCATCACAATCAGCTTCTCTCTTTCACTATTTTCGGGAAAATAAATCCACATTGGTTGCCATGATACGCCTAAATGAAGGCAACAGTGGTGTGTTGTTATGAAGCCGGCGTCAGATCCAGATGCGATTCTATGGACCCGATGGACGTTATGATTACATGGTGCATCAAAATGGTGGGGAAGCCAACAAAACACAGCATAGTCTCTGTTTTGCTTGGGCCAGAGACCATGTCCACAGATTTAGTACTTGATTAGAGGCCATTTTGGGTTATTTTCGTCAAGGTTGTTTGATGAAAATTTTAGTACCAGATACTATTGATTTGATTATTATTTTGATTTTGAAGTTTAGGTTAATATGATGAAATTTCAGTACCGATATTATTCTTCATTTTGTTCTTTGGTTACTGTTGGTTTGATTTTGAAGTTTAGTTTGCTTGATGAAACGTTTCAGATGTTTGAAATTTAGTTTGTTCGATGAAAATTTTGGTATTGATTTTATTGTTCATTTTGTTCTTAGGTTAATCGTTGATTTTATTTTTATTTTGAAGATTAGGTTGTTTGAAAATTTCAGTATCATTGCTTCTTAGGTTATTGTTGATTTGATTTGAAGTTTAATTTGTGTGGTGAAATGATTTGCAGCCTTCGGATGGAATTAGTAAGGTTGTGTTTGGAGGTCAGGTTACTGATGAAGAAGTTGAGAGTTTGAACAAAAGGTACGACATCGATCTATTCGTCGAATTCGAGTTTTTGTGAAGATACTCGTCACGTTACTTTTTGTTCAGTAACTTTTGTTGTTCGTAAAAGCATAATGGTAGGTTTTTTTTACAAGATTGGCAATTTGTAGATCACTAATTGTCGATTGGAGTTTGTGTTTTTGATCTTTTCCAAGCTGATCAAACAATTGCATTTTGAGTCAGATTGATAAACAAATGAAGATAATTGTAAAATTATGTTTTGATTCTTAACCTTTGTTGTTCGTCACATTATAATATTAGGATTTGGTGGCCTGAATGACAATTTGTAAATTGCTATTTGTCAGCTGGAATCTATATTTTAATCTTTCGAAGGTTTGATAAAACATTTCCGTTTTGAGTCAAATTGATAAACAAGTGATTTGGATCTAAGTGTCAATTTGATTATATTTTTTTTGGTCAAAAATAAAGGGAAAGTCGTTTATAAATAAATTGACCTAACAGATTAAAAAGTTCAGTTTTTGTTTTATAATCCTATAACTACAACGTTTTGTATTTTAAATTCACAGTGGTGTTCATCAAAAGATGATCAGATTCTTTGAAATTTGTAAATGTTGTTTATCAGTTTGTAACCTTTTTATATAGATGGTTTCACTTTATTATCACAAAGGGACAAAGGGTGTCTTCTGTCAAATCATGTTTTTCTGATGTATGATTGGCTTCTCCAAATCAAATCTGTACAACCATTTTTATGGTTCAAGCACAAAAATTGATAACTAGAACTGTTAAAAGTATGAT
Source organism: Tagetes erecta (assembly GCA_030867185.1). Taxonomy (NCBI): domain Eukaryota; kingdom Viridiplantae; phylum Streptophyta; class Magnoliopsida; order Asterales; family Asteraceae; genus Tagetes; species Tagetes erecta. The sequence goes on along the minus strand of CM061493.1, from coordinate 28,002,076 downwards.
GAAGAAAGCCAAACTTAGAACTACAGTAGTAAAATGTTTGAATCTGTTATTGTTTTTGGTAACTTCTAGGTTGAGCTTTCAAAATCAAGAAATAAAGCTACTAAATTGGGGAGATGGTTATGTATGTTACATCGTGTTCTTATATATGTTGCTTTGTGGAAGGATTTTCGTCTTCAAAAACTTTATAAGTCCAACCCGAAGATGTTGTTTTTGATAATTTTTGTTGGTAAAACTACATCATCAAAAGCTATTGACTATAGTGTGGTCCATCATCATAAGCATGTGCATGTTTGATATTATATTTATTTAATTAAATTTTGTGCAATTTTTTAAGGAAACCTGTTTCAGGGTATAAGTTAAAGGAGATCACTGGAAGCGGTATATTTGCACCTGGTGGAGAGAATGGTACAGAAGAGACTGATGGTGCAACCCGCATCCTATCAAACCCAACTGACATTCGGATGTATCAGGTGAACAGTTTGACCATTCTTCGCTATAAACTAAAAATGCTACAATCTATTAAAAGGTTTCCATTTTTTAAAAGTGAAAATTTCTAAAAATGCTATCATACTTTCGATTGTGTATTTCTTGTTTCTATAACAAACTTTGCATTCACCTATAAAAAACTATAGCACTCCCAAAAGTTTTGATATAAGGTATTATGTTGTCAAAATGATGACATTGCCAGATTATTTTATTTGAAAGTGTGTATTTTCTTAACAAGTACACCTTTGTATCAGAAGTATGGTCCCCTTCATATTTTAATAAACCTTAAAAAGTATTTTTTTATAACCGCCCAAAGAATTGTTTACTTTTAAAGTTATTCGTTTTCTGCTACTATTATCATTAGTTCTAGCAAGTTATCTAAGTATCTTAATTAGATTTAAGCATGCGTATCTACTTTCAGAAAACACAATATGCAGATAATCCCTTCTTAGTTTAATTAAATATTTTTGGGTTCTATTAATAACTGCATTTATGTTTTTGTAAATGCCATTTACGAAGCTTTATGGGTTATTTTTCTTTGTCTATGCTAATAACCGCTTTACAATTCATTATACGAACTTGATTTTGCTGTGATTTAAATTAGAATCTTAACATAACTGATTTGGTCGTAGTTTTGTGCAAGACTTAATACAATATGTTTTCGAAACAGTGCAGTTTTGCATTGTATCTACATGATATGTGGTTGTAGAAATAGTGCTGTTATTGGGATTTGCAATGTTTTGTTAAATGTGTTCCCTTTTGGTATGTTTAGTTTTTTTTTTATAAAAATGTTGTAATGAGGTAAGGAGCCTTTTTGTGTTCCATATTGTGTGTACGATAATGGATTTAAAGTGTGCCAAAAATGTGGTTTAGGCGTGTTCTGATGGGAAGACCATTGAAGTTGAAGAAGCCTATGGGACTATAACATGTCACTACATGGTGCATCAAAATGGTGGGGAAGCCAACAAAACACAGCATAGCCACTGTTTTGCTTCGGCCAGAGACCAGGTCCATGGTTTAGTACTTGATTAAAGGCCGTTTTGGGTTGTTTTCGCCAAGGTAAGTTGTGTTAGTTATTTTATTTACATATGCGTGGATTTTGGTTTAAAACTTTGTTGAGTAGTAATAGATAATTACTTTGGTTTAATGTTTATCAATTACAACTTTAATTACTGTTTTGGTAAATAAGTAAAGGTAACTTTCATGTATGCATTCTACACATAATTGTCGGGTACAAATTGAAACGAAATATACTACTGTCTAAATGAGTACAAATTTAAAATAAATATAGCTCAATAGGAAATGGTTCGAATGACTCAAAAGTTGTCCAAACTACAAGTTTGCATAGAGTAATCTTAAAGCATAAAACTACTTCAACTTTATTTAGTTGGTTGATTCTTGCTTTATCATTCAATTCTTTTTATTTTTATAAAGTCACTAGGTTAAAGAAATTTGATGTATGGACAAAAAGTGTTTTTGGGTAAAACCAAATTGAAATGTAATAACAAGAACCAAAAGATTGTTTATATGGTTTCCTTTACTTGCAATTAGCAAACCTCTGCATTGTTTGATTTTCATTCAAGTGTGGAGTAACATAGGCTTTATATCTGATTCATGACTTTTTTCATATACTGTTGTTATTGTTCAAGCAACATGTTTAGATTGTTAATATAGAGTTATAAAAGTTGATTTAAAGGGGTAATTGGCTTCTATAGTTTGCTTTTCAAGTGAATTGTTTAAATTTTAAAGGGACTAATTTGAAGCTAAAAAATTGATTTTAATAGGGTGTTTTGGCTACATACTCTGTTGTCCAACAAGCAGATCAACAACATGTATTAGTTATGTAACAAGCAGATCAACAACATGCATCAGTGAAGGAGTTACAGCAACACTTATGTTTGTGCAGTTGCAACAAGCAAAACGATGCAACAATATTACGATCACAATGATCATGAATGCGTGCAACAGTGATTCGTATCAACAACAAGGGTTTATTTTGATATATTTTAGATGGATATGGTAATGGTTGAAATTGTGGATGATGTATATGCTTCCATTGATCATATACATACGCATGGAAGACAATCCATTTCTCTAACTCTTTATCTTTGTATTTTTCAGTTTTTTTTCTGTTAATCTTTTTACATTTTTCTTATAGCACTATGATGACTGGATTTCACTTATAGTTCGCACACTAAAGTTGCAGACATCTTTCTTCATCAATTTGACAAGTGTTATGAATAATGAAATTGACAAAATTCTAAAAGTTCATAATTAAAGCCTCCTCTATTTGATTTCATTTTGTAGTGTTTCTGTTTGATACGAACAAAATGTTTTTTTGTGTTATTACTTATTTCTTGCTTCCAATTTTACTTCTCGTAGTACTAATACCTTGTATGTATTGATAGATGTTGCTGATTCCAAGTAATCCTCTTGATTTTTGAAACATCTTACTTGAAGGTATTTAAATGTATCTATCATATACAAGCCAACAAAATCTTTTTTTTTCATGTACTTCATCTAATTGTTATATTGATGTAAGGGCTGGCACAAATGGTGAAGATGATGGATTTTGGGCTGATGACCTTGTAGGTACATCTTTAAATTATTTTTGTTTCAGTGGTCAGTATATGAAAACATTGTCACATCTTTCATGGTGCATCAAATATGTCGTTTAGGTGTGTTCGGATGGGAAGACCATTGAAGTTGAAGCAACCCATGGGTCTATAACATGTCTTTACATGATGCATTAAAATGGTGGGAAAGCCAACAAAAAACAACAGTCTGCTTTTTAGTAGTTTTTGAAGCACAGAAGGCAGGCCTTTTGTTCATGTTTTTTAGTAGTTTTTTCAGCAGCTTTGTGGCTTAATTTTAGGCTGTTTTATGTCAGGTTTTATAGCAGGTTCATGGCTGCATTTTGGTCGGTTTGGGGGCTGCATTTTGGCGGTTTTTAGTCATGCTTTTGTGTTTTGATGTTACGAGTACACTGTTTTATATGGTTACCAACATTGAATTTCATTTTATCTTGATAAATGGAATAACTATTCCTTATGAATAGGGATGTAATCGAGTCGAGCCGAGCCCGAGCTTTACAGTGTTCGAGCTCGATTAGCTGAATTTTCCTTGAAGCTCGGGATTGAGCTCGACTCGATTCGATCCTTTGTATGGTGGCTCGAGCTCGGCTCGTGAGTTGTAAAGAAAGCTCGAGATTGGCTCGAGATGGGCTCAAAATTTTACCATCCAGTTTGAGCTCGTTTACAAAAGCTCGAGCTCGGTTTCCAGGGAGTGGTCGATTGATTGTGAAGTTGTAACTTTTTAGTGTTTTAATTTGTTTTAGGGTTGGTTTGTAAGTATTTAGGTTTAGGAGATATTTAGTTTATATTAAAATAAAAATTTAAAACTTATTAAAACTCGATTAGGCTCGATAAGGCTCGATAAGGCTCGCGAGTTTTGAAACGAAAGCTCGAGCTCGAGCTCGATAATAAAACGAACAATATATAAAGCTCGAAATCGGGCTCGAGCTCGTTAAGGCTCGACTCGTTCGGGCTTTTTACCGAGTCTATCTCGAGTAGCTCGCGATCTGGCTGGACTCATTTACACCCCTACTTATGAATGAGGTATGGTCTATTTGAATTAAAACTCCTTACAAAGTGATGTGAATTGAAGTTTGTATGATTTGTATTCATAAGTAGTTTAAAGCGAAAATTTGAGGGTTTAATAGTTCATTTGTTGTCATTGTAGTTGAATAGTCACAACTCTTTTGAAGAAGTTACAATGTAATCCTCACTTTTATCAATTCTTTTAATTGATTGTGAATAAGTATATGTATTTATGTGTATATGTGGTGTTTATGTTCATGTTATTTGGAAACCGAGTATGTTCATGTTATATATGTTCCTTGTATGACTGTGATATATTTATTACAAATTCATATTGTGTTTGTTATGTCTTGAATGGAACAAAAAAATGATTGTGTTGTGTGTTCTTTGTTGAATGAAGGAATAGAAAGAACATAGGGTGAGTTTAGATCGGTTTTAATTTTAACTGTTCGGTTCGGTTTAGTTTTAGTTTTTAACTGTTTTGTATCAGTATGATTTTTAATTGGTTAAATCTTTTATGTAGTTATTGTGAATTGATTTATTGTAGTTTAGTATATATTTTATGCTAAATATATAACCTTGTTAGTTTTGATAAAACTGTTTAAAGTGCTGAACAATTTATTTTTCAGTGTCTAAACTTGCTTCGATAAAATTTGAGAAAATGCAATAAAGTCATCATCAAGAGGTAGTGGTGGTAGTATAAAAAAAGTGATATTAGAAACTTTTGGCTTTGACTTTATGCAAATGTTGATCAAAGCATGGTGGTCAGGTCATTAAGATGTGTAAGGCTTATGCCAAAAAATTGTTTCATCTCAATGCAAGTATTCGCCTCACGAATATTTATTGTTATGTTATAAGGTTTGTGATTTGTATTTTTTATTTTTCGTGTGTTTCTGTTTTTATTTTTAAAGTGCTATATTTATTGTCTATTATTTTTATTCGTATGAAGGCGTCACTACTTTATTATACCCTGTATGATACGCAATCGTTGGTTGTCGTCATTGGTACATAGCCGTCACCGCCGCATCGCGCGGGTACCTTACTAGTATATATATATATATATATAGACACACACACACATGCGCGTACGGTCCGGTCCGGTTTTTTACAAACAGTTTTTGGTATAAACCGTAAACCAAACCGTTAATAACGGTTCGGTCCGGTTTTTTACGAACGGTTTTTTGTATAAACATAAACCGACGCGAAACTGAACGGTTTGGACGGTTTCACGGTTTGAAACCAAACCGTGTACACCCCTAGTTGAATCAGGTGGTGATGGTGATGTTTTATATATATATTTAGTAAACATGGGTAACTCGTCATTTAACAAAATTAATGGACATCGTTGACGGAAGGACCAAAACGGTATTTTTTTTACAAAAGGACCAAAGTGGTCGAAACGGTACAAACCCAAGAACGTTTTTAGCAAGTTACTCTATATAATATTATAATACACATCCAACAAGTATCAAAAAAGATTAAAAAAAAATTTAACCAGTGAGCCTCACATCTTAAGTCCATAAACCGACAAAATAAAACAGTGAACTAAATTATTAAGTGTTGAACTATTAAGAGATTCGAACCATTAAAAAACTTTATTAATGAGAGGGAGGTTGGGGTAAAAATGTAGATGAGTAAAGTTAGTATATATGCTCCATTCAGTTCTATTCAGCATCTCTCTGTCACTTAACCATTCAACAACATTGGACTGAACCATTAAGAGGCCTTTTTTAATGAACAAAACTCTCTTAATACTAAAGGATTTAGCGCTGAACTGAACCATTAAAATGTGAAACAAACGGTCCCTAAATCCGTTTACGTGCTTCGCTTTGAATAGCTTCAATGGTTTACCAACCCTTTATCTATACTATCTATAATGAAGAATGGAAGGACACCCAATTTGTCAACCACGTACTGCTATTTGATGCATAATGTACAAGTACTTTTAGGGGTCTTTTAGGGGTAGTTAAGTCTTTTTAACCTAATAATTAAAATAACAATTAAATAACAATTAAAGGAGAAGTGGTTCCTTCTTTTTCTGCACGTTCAAAGGCATCTCCTTTTCAATTTCAAAATCTATTTACGGTGGTCTCCCTTTCAAAATCTCTTTCTTCTCGATCAAAGGTTTGTTCTATTATAACAATCTTCATGGCAGTATGTTTCTTCAGGACGGACAATCTTCATCGCTATTATATCCTCCTATTCAATGATTCCGACGAGCAGGTTAGTTGTGATTGTTACATTGATTTGAATCTGAAGCTCTTCTTGCCTTTTATCTGATTTCAAGCAACGTTCTTTCGATCCGATTAATCAGATTCTATTGCTCTTTAATCCAGGGCCGGCGGATCTTTCCCGTGATTTAGTGGATTTAAACTTAAGCGCCAAGGGAATTAGGTCAAAACTAAGAACAAGGAACGAAAACTTTAGGTGCAATGGAAGAGATTCACGCTTTTCGCCTTCTTCATTTAATCGATGCCTGCCTTCATCGATTTCTTAAGGTAACCAACTTTATGTGATGTTTCTTTATGTTACTTTTTTCAGATCAACATGAGGAACTGGTTGGTATCTATGCATCTTAGCTTGCATGCCACCACTACGTTGATCTATTTGTACATATGATGGAGTTACGGTTGAATGGAAGGTATATCATGTGGTGACTTACAAACTTTGTCCTTTTATTTTAAATAATCTTGTAACTAATAAAAGAAACGAATCGATTCCAAATTTACCTTTTTTTGCTCATTACTAACCATCATAACTTGTTGATTTTTGTTCCCATGTTGCATTAGTTTATAACTTTATATGTATTGATTGATTAGGGGCATTTGATTTTAGACAAACCATCACAAATTGTTTAAACAAATTATTGAGTTTAATGCAATTGTTTACTAGTATGAAACATAACATATTATTGTAGCAAAAGTAGGACTCATCTGGCCTTAGTGTGAATTTGTTAAAGGCTTGTTTTTTTAGATAAATGAGGAGTAGGTTATGTATGGGTTAGTAATGATACGACACAACTATATAATTTATAATAGTTGAACTTAAATTGTTTTGGCAACCTACATAGTTGTATACATTCATATTAGTTGTATCGTGCTGAAACTTAACTTTGTAACACAGGATTCTGTTGTAAATCAAAGGTGTATGTTTTGCAAAATTTACAACTAAATTTCTCAATATTTTAAGGTGGCATATAAAGATATGGAATCAAGTGGTAATGTGGCCACAAACTAATCTGGTTGATGTTGCAGGTGATCAACGTAAGCAACACCCAAACAAGCTTTGACGCCAACCTATTACTTCATTTGCTGCTCTTGTTTTTAACGGTAGTGTATATTGATAATTATTTGTTGCTAAATGATTCTAAATATGGTACTTTTAGCAAGCAACAATAATTTTTAGTATTTGTTTGATGGGCAACCATAATGGTAATGGTATAGATCTTTTGTGTTATTATATGGTAGTTGTAAATATCTTTAAATGGGCAGATATATGCCGCATGTGATTCTGCAATTAGATTAACATGATCATAAGAATTAAAAGTGAAAATCATGAGATTTGTTTATAGTTAAACTAATGGTATTTTAGGTGATAGCACTTGTAGGTAAGGATAACATGCTCTTCTTTTTTTTTCTATATCAGTTTGCATTTATTGGTCTTGGTAAGAGTTAAATATATGTTCTGAAACTGGTTTTAACTAAAAAGATAATTTGCTACGGAATTTCTCTTTTAGTTTATCCATTTTAAATGTTAATTTTTAGTTTTTGTTACTTACGTTTGTATGGTCTGACACATGGTTTAGGCACCATGCTCAATGATATTCCGAACAATACATGTTTTAATTCATTTCTGCTTATTTATGTATACGACTGTTGCCGGTCTTGTGTTGATTTGATGTCAACTTGCAAGATTTGCTAATGTTTTGGACGAATTGTCCTAAGTTAGGATCACTGGTTTACATGTCAAGGTATATGAAAAGAAATTTTTTTGTTCTATTGGTGTTTAAGCCTTTGTAGTGGCTGGGAATATGTTGAGCTTAAAAGCTCCTAGGTAAGGGCTTGTAGTTGTTTCATGTCAATTATTATGTTATAGTATTATATTCATCTTGCATCTTGATTATCTTTATATTTTCACAAATAATTTTTCTCAAATACTTAGGTTATCAATTGCGGGCTTATCTAGCAACATTGGTTACTTTTGCTTACTGGAATGTATCTTTTGTTTTGTTGTTACAAATCACCATCTATTGTGCAAAGGGTGAGTTGGGTAAAAAAACATACATAGCTCTACGCATCTCATTGTGGTGCCATATGTCTAATTATTTGTTCAGTATATAATATATGCTAAAATAAACAATAATCTTGCACTCGAACAAGAAACTAATATATTGTGCAGGGGACACTAATAGAACTGCATAATATATTATGAGATGGTTAACTTAAATGAATGATGTATTGTAAATTGTCGTCATAGTAGCAAGGCACGTGTTTTTTTTACTATCTATACTATATATATATATATATACATATTGAAGGGGTATATTAAGATACCTCATTTGTTAATCACGTACAAGAAATTAGTGCACAATGTACAAAGAATTTTAGCGGAAGTTGAGTCTTTTTAACACAAGTTTCATTTAAACCCAAAAAATATTTATACTTCTGTCCCTGATTTTAAAATCTAAGCCTAAGAAATCGTCCTATACACTCTCTCTCTCAGTCCATGTATCAGCGAATCCTATTTAAAAGAGTATATTTCAAGATTTTGAATTCCTCCATATATGCTCTTTTTCTCTCTCTCAGAAAATCTAGCACTCCCTTTCCATGGCCCTCACTATCAATTCTCACTCAAATTGTATCCATGAGAAAATGTTATATTTCATTGTTGCAGGTTTGTCACAGATCTAACAAATAATCAATTTTTTTTTTCATTTGTTGTAGTGTTCAAGACGAGGAGTTTGGAGATCCATGGCGGCCATCGCATTATATCAAAGGTTTTATTATTCTTGCCATAGGTTTGATTTAATTGATTAAAACTAGATCATATGCGATTATTATCGATGTTAATTACAAACATGCTAAGACTGTAGTTAGATCCTTGCAAAGAAAACTAGCTCACCGGTTGTTTGAAGTGAATTGGCTACTCTTCTTTTCCACAATAAACACCGTTACTTAATTCCATTATGATTCAATAGATGCATACATACCTCAAGCTCACATCACTATTTTTGATATGTATAGGAACTGCACAAGTGGCATGTTTTAATGACGATGTGAACTTGGTGTTGCAATCTGAACGAAATGATGAATGAAAACAATAACTACCCAAATGCTCACCTATGTTGGAGCCTTGGAGGTAATATATTTTCGATCTTGAGATGTTAATCAACTCCTTAACCATCAGTGATGAGATTTTATGAGATATACTTGTGTAAACTACTTGATTTGGGACTATATTAAACTAATTTTAACATTTTCTACACTATTGAATTCACGCACACCACATGATCGATAAAATGATTGTTTTTGAGTTTCAAACATAAGAAACCAAATTCATAGTTGGTGTATTATGTTTGTATGAGTATTCGAGGTGATTACTATAAAGTTTTGAAAATGTTATTGAAATGAGTGCATGTAAAAGCGTCGTTGATGGTATTATTATTCATATCGCATACATGACTAAACTTTCAATGATTTTACCAAAATGAGCTTTTTTATAACTGTCTTTTAGGTATTAGTGTTCATATTGCTTATTTGACTGAATCATATATGTTGGTCTTTATGGTGCTGCAACCTAATTGAATGCGTGTAGTGTAGAAAACATTTATTTTATTTTTACTGTTGTTGAGGTATTAGTGTTTAGTATAAATGAGTCTTATGGTGAATGATTATAGTGTATGAATATTTATAACATGTAGATATGTAGCTTTTTTAGATGCTCTTATGAAAGCATTATAAGACTTTCTGTTTTTATCATTGCAAAATCAGTGTCCAGTTCTTTTCCATGGTATCAATGGAAAGGTTTCCCATTTTAGGCCATTTAAGGTAACACAAAACTCAAATCATAAAGATTAAGTCATGATCATTTATTTTAGATCTATGGACGGAATGCAGCCACATCCATTTACTGCTAGATGAATTACCAGTTGCATTTATATAGCATTGATGATTTCAATATTGCAAGTGCTTGTTTCTGCTAAGTGAAAAGATGAAACATAAAACTCAATTGAAGAAGAAAAAAGTGTTCAAGCAAATGGTTATGTGCTAAGTGTGAATGTGGAGATCAATACAATGTTTAAAGAGTTTTGATTAATTATCTTTGTTTGTAATTGTAAAAATAGCACAGTTTAGAGGTTTTTGGTTGTTTATCTGTATCGTTTGTATTCTTTAATTCTTAATAAAATTTACCAAATTCGTATTCCCTTTTACCCAATAAATAAAATTTGTATTAGACGAGCTTAATAAATACTTAAAAATACTCTATGTTGTTTATGAATACCGGAAATGCTCTATTGTTATACGATTAATACAATCATACAACTAAGATTCTTTAAACACATCCTTAAAAAAATAAAAAGGAAAAAAGCACGTATGCACAAGAAACATGATATATATATTTTTCTAAAAACAAACAAGTGGATAATAAAACATTTAGAAACGAATACAACTGAGAATATCGTTCCCGCTGCATCGCGCGGGCACCTACTAGTAAAGCAATATATGCCAATAGAAAAATCAATTTCATTTAAAAACTTACATCAACTATATAGTAAAAAATACGTTAATTTGAATAACCTTAACTTATGTCCAAAGATAAATGACAACGCTTAAAAACAATACAACATAACAAGTACAAAGTTGCTGCAGCTTCAGTTTTTAAGTTATAATATTAAACATAAAAAAAAAGATGCCAGAAAAACAAGCAATAGCAAACTTACTCAAACAGAACCTAGTGATCAGATGTCACCAGATTGAGCATCTCCTTTGGTAGGTGTAGTATACATGTTCTTGAGCAAATCCTGAATCTTATTATACATCATCATTTGTGAAGGCTCACTAACACCAACACTGCTTTGTGACGCCCTTGATGAACTCTCTTGTAACTTCAATTTCTCAAAAAAATAATGTTTTTCAGCTTCAGCTTCATGTAACCGTTGTTTCAGATACCTGCTCGCATAATCTTCTTCCGATTTCTCGGCTTTAGCATGGGCAATTCTCTGCAGTCTTTCAGCTTCCCGTCTAGCCTCACTTGCTTTTAGGTCAAACATCTCGGCTTTTGCCTGTTTAAGCCTCACAATGCTTTCCAGCTCGTCAACTTGTTGTTTTTTCTTTTGTCTTTCCATTTTAAGAGCAGCCACTTCATGTGCCTTGTCTTTAAGTTCTTGATCGCATGCCTCCAGAGCCAAGCGGGCTTTTTTTGTGTTACGTATTTTCTCTTCTTCCACCATTTCCATCTTTTTTATTGCTTCTTGTACAACGTCTGCGATTCGATTGAATGCTTCTTGTGGGGCCATCAGTCGGCCTTCCCCGCCTTCTTGATGCTTTGTGGGGTCTATGTCAAACTCTGCACAATTTTTTAAACGAAACTTAGTATCCTTGATTGTTTTTGTTAGACAAAAATTAAATATTTGTGGGGTTTAAGACGCGACAAATAAACCAACTTTTCACTTTTCTTTCACAAAACAGATGTCCTTTTTGGTTGTTTCATCTATTGATTTTTTAATAAATCTGAATTTTCTATAAGCTCAATCATTTAAGTATTTAACTATAGCTCATTTTGTCACACAACATTATTGTGATTTAGATTATCTAATATCACATTCACATAAGCACTTTTATATTTTAAAAGCCGCATCCAAACACTCCCCAAGTCTAGAGGCACTTAAAGCTGATCTGTAGTAGAATGGGAACAAACATGCAACAACTTTAGATGGTGCTCAACAACTACAGAATTTAAACAGTTTGTAGTAATTAAAATTAATTTGAAATAAAACGACATAGAATATAGATTACCTTGGAAAAACGATAGTATTGCTTTCGAAGCCAGTGGTTCAGCTATCCCGCTTTTTAACTTTTCAACAAGTTCTCCACATTTCCAATACAGTTTCCTTCCTCGTGATTCCTCACTTCCACGAAAGATCCTACTTACGTATTCAAGTTCTCTAACCAAAGCTTCCCGGTCCCATAACGGTGCACAGTGATGAAACACATCTTTGACCCACCCAAATAACTCTGAAGTCCTCATGCATGCTCGACACCTAAAAAGCATCTCACCTGAGCTTCCTCCATTTACAGGGGGGCCCATGCCGATTTGTGCGTTCTGTATTGCACAATCAGTGTGTGTCCAGTGTGAACACAAATCACAACCAATCCATCTACATGTATTGACCTCAAAGTCAAACTTGCTACATATCACACACATGCACAGGTTACAGAAACCATTCCTTTTCGAGCAAATTTCACAAATACAATTGTCAGCCGGAATTGGGTTCCCACATGCAATGTTTCTACACCTTTTGTATAGAAAGATCTCAATGAGAGAAGCTTGAGATAGACTAACAGTTGGATGTAAAAATGCTTGGATCCCAGTTTTTATAGCAACTAATATTTCTAGCTGTCCACGGTGTGCTAATACGAGTGTTTTTTCTGTTAAGTCAGGCCTACTAAGAACTGCTTTTTGAAGAGAAAGATATTCCTCTCTATGTTGGTGACCGCCCATTCCTTCAATAAGACCACGAAGTTCGTTTTTTAGTTTATCTAAAAAGTCATCAGGCAGATGATGCATTCTTTCCGCAATAACATCAACTCTTTCTTTAGAAATATCTCTAAGAGACATTTTATCTGAGTTTGATATATGGCGGACGACAGAATGTTCGGCAGAACCGTTTTCACGTTCCTTTGCTTTTTCTCTCTCTAGCTGCTGCTGTTTGGATAGCATCAAAGCATCAGCCGTTGGCCAGGTTTCACGTGAACTAGCACTTTCTGTGGGCGAGTCTCGGATCTGATCAGAATTTGAGCCATCTGCTGGAACAAGAGATAGAGATGTGTGCAGTACTCCCGACCTTGGTTGCTGACGCGGCGGCAACATCTTATGGCAAAGTTGACTACTGAAATGACAAACAAAAGCACACCCAATTAAAGATAATATAGACTGAAACTCAATAGTCAACAATAATAACATCAGTTGATAACCATTCCCTAAAGCAGACGATAGTTGTGAACCTCATGAACCTATTACAAATCCATCCAAAAACAATCCACATTGTTAACTTCAAATACTAACCATGATTACTTTCATACCAGAGTAAGCCAATTATCATTTGTGTTCGAAGTAAACTCGGAAACATAGACGGATTTCCTCACAAAGACACACGATTTCACCAACAATGAGAACAATCATCTACTTTGCTTTTGTCACTTCAAGCATGAAAAAAATACAAAGATAAAGAAGTTCCCTTAAAGATGCGACTTTACATGGCTAAGTCAGATCAAACTCAAACTTATCCCCCACTTGTGGCCTAATGGTAAGATGACTTGAGTTTTCCATAGGAGACTCAAGTTCTATCCCCATTTGTGTCACTTTTGGTGGATATTGGCAATGAAGCTCGTCCCGGGTTACCACCCAGCTTCGTGTTTGAGCCTAAGGGTTTTACCTGGCATGGTTAAAGGTTCCTGCCCGGTTTTTCCCTTGAACAGTTGGTTGTCGAGTTTCGACTCCGATCAACTTGGCCCGTAAGGAAGGTTGTGGTGAGCCTCCGCTGCATTCGCAGTAATGGGGGAGCCCCAATGCCGATGAAAAACACCTATTGGTGTTACGGTTTCGATCTCGGTCATTGCACCTCTGAGTGCTTCGGTCATAGACCTGTTGCACCAACCGCCGTTCTAAAAAAAAAAGTCAGATCAAACTCCAAAAACAAACGAATTTCGGCTTCAAAATGTGTAAAATCCAGGATCTGACCTAATAACAAAGATGATCTTGCTACAATAATCAGTCTATTTTTTTTTTCTTTTTAAACCCCCAAATTTCCTAATAAATCTTCAAAAGCGAGCAAATTTCTTACTTTAATTGACTTTTGATTTCAACTTCAATTTCAATTGCATATATATTCATAAAGCTCAACAAACTCCTAGTTGTAGAACATCGATTGGCACTCGAATCAGGTAAAACGCTACAGTCAAAGGTTAAATTCAAAAACATCGAACTCAAAGTACAAAATTACAACATATCTAGATGAAATTATATTCACCTGAAGACGAAATTGAAGAGAAAAGTTAACAAATTACGTTGAAATCAAGTCAACGAAGAGAGAGAAATACACAATTTTGAGATTCACCACTTCTCTTCAATTTGAATTTTGATGTGAACGAAACCCTAATCCATTTTTTTTGTTTGTTTTGTTTTGTGTTGTGCGTAGAAAGAAGCAGATTGTTTTCCTTTTTGACCTTTTCATTGAGCGAGTCGTTGCTTAATGCATTGACCGGCTCAGCCGGTAATAATATCGATGGCTTGACGTCTTCTTTGACTTATTATTTCTATAGTTCACTAAGGGTGAGGGGAGTCCACCCTTCACCACCCCACACTTTTTACTCCCCTCTCACATTCATCCAAAATCACCCGACCCCACATTATTTTTTTATTTTTATTTCTCATTTATTTAAAACTTTTAATATTTCATTAATAAAACACAAATACAAATAATAAATAAAAGTAAACAACAAAATTTAAAAAACGATTAAATATAGCTAATCATCGAGTCTTGGAATGTAAGCTTGCTCGATATAGTCGACAAGATCCATTTGCAGGTTTTCGTGAACACCGCTATCTCGTATCTCCATCCTTACGTCCTCCAAATCTTGTACAACTGCGGGAGGGTCTGGAACATAGTCGGGGCATAAAGCTAACCCATCGTCTTTTAAAATCACGTTGTGCAATATAATACACGCATACATGACTTTTCTAATTTTATTTTCCTCACATGCACGGCCCGGTAAACGAACTATACCCCAACGACTTTTAAGGATTCCAAAAGCTTGTTCCACATCCTTCCTAGCAGCCTCTTGTGCCCCGCTGAAACGTTTTCGTTTATCACCCGTGGCATGAGGAATAGTTTTGACGAAAACCGACCATCTAGGGTATATTCCATCCACGAGATAGTATCCATACTTGTACTCGTTTCCATTTATTGTAAATGGAACAATTGGTGCCGTTCCATTAGAAAGATTATTGAATAACGGCGACTGGTTCAACACGTTTAGGTCGTTGTTTGATGTCACACCCCGACCAAGGGGGTGGACCGTGATGATTGAATATCCAACAAAACACAACGGAAACTATGTATGCATTGATAGTGGGCCATAGGTTTACACGTAATATCAGTGTATTCTACGTGTACATCAAAGGGTACAATAGTAAACTCTAACAAAAGCAGTGAGGCTAGTTGGTATACTGTTCCCAAGTAGTCTTCTTCTATAATTCGTCTATAACCTTTGCGTGTTTCTTCTAATCGGGGTCTTCTAAAGCTATCAACCGTGTCTAAATGCACATCCAATGTTATAAAGTCTAGTTGTATATTTCCATCGATAAATCGTCTAAATACCTGAAATACATACCCGAAAATACGTCAACATAAAGTTGGTGAGCTCATGGTTTAACAAGACAGACAATGTCATAAAACGTTTAACCCACAAAATTCTAGACATTAAATAAGTACGTTTATGGTGTACGGTCGACAAAATATGTATCCAAACCTGTTCGGATTATACCCAACCCGAATACCATATATAAAAGTCCCCTAACCCAAAGTGGGCTAACGTGCTCTGCTAAGCACCGACATATCATTGAACATGTGGCGTAACGGTTTTCAACCTCAGTGGGGGGTATGCCACTGTACGCGGGTGTCACACCCCAAAAATCGTCGCAGCGGAAAGACACGATATCGTGGTGTAAGGAGCGAAGTTGGCACCCATTTGTTATAAAGCAAACATCCACATTAATTTAAAAAGGTAATTAAAAGTGTTAATGTTGATACGTCAATATCCCACAATTTCATTAAGAAAATAAAATACGATATTGTCTTAATAAATCATAAATTGTTTGAAATAAAAACTAAACAATGTTTTTAAATAAGCGGTCCCAAAACACATAAACCAAATGTGGAGTTTGTAGTCCAAAAACTATCCTTCCACAAATTCCCAAGCCCAACACTTTGTACCTGAAAAACATGTAAAAACTGAGTCAACATAAAGTTGGTGAGTTTTCGGGTTTTAATCAATGGTAAAATCACTTTTCATTCACAATAGATATGCTTGGCTTTGAGACGTTAACAAGACCGTCAAAGAGCTAACTAGGCCCAAACACAAATGAATCATCAAGTCATGAGTTCATAATCAAACCAAGAAACGAGATTCCCTCACAACATTCAATTTATATTCCCCCGCATGTCAACACGATCAGAGCGACTGATCACGAGGGGCGGAATTCCAATCCCGATAGATCTATCAATATAACCTGTGGTCTCTCCTCCAAGAGAGATTAATGATTATGAGAGGGCATTACGCGTAAAATCATCAAACACTCATGCCATCATATTGATCAATCACAATATGTCTCCCAATTCATATCAAAACATCATAAACAAATACATGTTTTTCCCCCAAAACAGTTAAATAAAAACATTATTTAAAAAGGGGCCGAGAAAGTCACATGTCTCTCAATTCATATCAAAACAAGTTAAACAAATACATGTTTTTCCCCCAAAACAGTTAAATAAAACATTATTTAAAAAGGGGCCGAGAAACTCACACGTCTACCAATTCATATCAAAACAAGTTAAACAAATTTTCCCCCAAAACAGCTAAATAAAAACATTATTTAAAAAGGGGCCGAGAAACTCACATGTGAATACGCCAAAAGCTAGAACATATAAGCCCAACAATAACACCACCTAAGAACATCCTATACACAAAGGACCCGTTCAAAAGATGCACACATATATCAAGTCTAAAACCGTGTAGGTTGTTCACCGAACCTAACTAGACTCATGTGAAAACGTTTCATTTACAAAAACATCAAACCTTAATTTTAATGACCCGTTGGTGATTTTTAGCCTTCGATTAATGTTACATATATAATAACACACTTTGTTATTTTGTTATTCTTTGATTAGCTTTCATACTACTAATCACATAAACACATAAACACACATGTAATGACACATAAAAGTCATATTTAGTCCTTTAACTTCTCTAAGTAAAACAAACACTTTTACTTATCCAATATTATTCATATACTTAGGAAAATATATTTAGTATTTTCATGCCATAATTAAGTCTCATAATACTTAGAAAAATATACATTTTTCTCTAGTTAACTAGTATGCATTTTTCAACATAACGGTTAACACTTAACATGATATTTAACCACGTTTTCATAAGCAACTTATTAATCATATGAAATTATATATATCTAACCATATAGTCACATAACAAAAATCATATTTCATATATTTTTCATACAAATCACAATATTAGCTAAACATGTCAATTTTAGACATTTTCGGGAACGTTTTCGGGTCACAGAAAGCAACTCAATACCCGTATTTTTGTCATTACTTAATAAATAATTTTAGACCAGTATATTATTATAAAAATAAGTCCAAAGTTACTGATCCAAATCAGTTTACAAAATATTGCGTTTTAGAGTCAAAAATCGTCGTTTTCGGCTTTTCAGGGTACATAGTTTGCTCGTTTTTTAGTTTAAAACTATAAGTTTTTGTACCACACTTTAAATCTCATACTTTTACATAAAAATACACTTATTAATCTGTAAAAATATAATTTTGACATATTTTACATTTTTAAGCAAAACCGG
Source organism: Tagetes erecta (assembly GCA_030867185.1). Lineage (NCBI taxonomy): Eukaryota > Viridiplantae > Streptophyta > Magnoliopsida > Asterales > Asteraceae > Tagetes > Tagetes erecta. The sequence goes on along the minus strand of CM061493.1, from coordinate 27,984,119 downwards.
TGCGTTTTACGCGTATTTTTGTACTAAAAACCATTATTTGTAAGGTTTAAATCATTTCTTTGTTATAATACATTTAAAATACTCATTTTATAAAGTTTATAAATCTCTAAAAGTATGATTTATTCCAGAATATAATATAGTTTTTAAATCATTACAAAAATGTATAAAAAATTACATTTTATGTCTTTTTAATCATCAAGTATCATATATCATCACATACCATATAATTTCTTACATGCATAAACACTTATACACTTAGTGAAATCACATATTTTATAATGTCATACATAGCATAGCAAACACCAAACATACGTTCATCTAGCAATTTTCATAACAAACATGTAGCAAGTTTGCACAAAAATAACATTTTTCAACTTTATACCATATGACCATATTTTTGCAAGTATTTTCCTAACACTTTTCATGTTACTCAAAATCATTTAATGACAATGTTAACTTAACTTTATTAAACATATTTGCATGTTAAGATCTAAACAATTTAAGTGTAAATACACATCATAATACCAACTAGCATATATTCACACATACATACATACATACATACATACATACATACATACATACATACATACATACATACATACATACATACATACATACATACATACATACATACATACATACATACATACATACATACATACATACATACATACATACATACATACATACATACATACATACATACATACATACATACATACATACATACATACATACATACATACATACATACATACATACATACATACATACATACATACATACATACATACATACATACATACATACATACATACATACATACATACATACATACATACATACATACATACATACATACATACATACATACATACATACATGCATGCATGCATGCATGCATGCATGCATGCATGCATGCATGCATCCATACATACATGCATGCATGCATCCATACATACATACATACATACATACATACATACATACATACATACATACATACATACATACATACATACATACATACATACATACATACATACATACATACATACATACATACATACATACATACATACATACATACATACATACATACATACATACATACATACATACATACATACATACATACATACATACATACATACATACATACATACATACATACATACATACATACATACATACATACATACATACATACATACATACATACATACATACATACATACATACATACATACATACATACATACATACATACATACATACATACATACATACATACATACATACATACATACATACATACATACATACATACATACATACATACATACATACATACATACATACATACATACATACATACATACATACATACATACATACATACATACATACATACATACATACATACATACATACATACATACATACATACATACATACATACATACATACATACATACATACATACATACATACATACATACATACATACATACATACATACATACATACATACATACATACATACATACATACATACATACATACATACATACATACATACATACATACATACATACATACATACATACATACATACATACATACATACATACATACATACATACATACATACATACATACATACATACATACATACATACATACATACATACATACATACATACATACATACATACATACATACATACATACATACATACATACATACATACATACATACATACATACATACGGTTTCATATACATACATATATAAAAATCATATTTTCATGGCTAAACTACCATGCACGTGCTCATTTTATTCCATATCCTTTATCCAACCCATTAAACCATCCATTTTTACATATATGTAATCTTGTTCCAAAAATCAAAACACACACACATATATATACATATATACTTACGGACACACACACACACACACATATACACATTCATGTTTTTATATCACTATTAACATATACTTTATTCATATAATCCCATTTCCTTCATTAAAATCATTTAACCATCCACTTAACACATATGTAGTCTTGCTTTTAAAAATAAAAAAAACACACATATACACATGTATGTATATACTTACGGATACACACACATGCACACACACACACCCATTTTGAAAACCCATTTTCATTTTAAAAACATTCATCTTTTGGTTTAAGGTTTGGTGAACAACACTTCAAGAACACAATCTTAAACACATTCAAATCATAAAAACCAAATGGAAAATGTTCATACCCTTGATGAACACTAGAATAAGATGAAAGTAGTGAAATTCCTATATAACCTATAGTGTCACTTTTATTGTAAGAGTGAATTCCTGCACGTATCTGAGTATTTAATATGACGGGTTTCGTCATCGGTACTTATCGTAAACTTACAGGGCCGAGCCCATAATTTAAGTGGGGCCTAAGCCCAATAATGGTTGGGCCAAGCCCAATGGGTTTAAAAAAAAATTCCGGGCCCAAAAACCGGTATTGTTACATTTGAACCGGACATACCAAAGTATGCATGCCAAAACCAAGTATCTTGTGACGTAGCCGCCTCAAGAATGAGAGTTGGGCAATTGTGATCACCCCTCATGAATTCTCCACGCCAAGCCATTGGACAATTCTTCCACGCCCAATGCGTACAATCGACACTTCCTATATATTTTAAAAATAATAAAAAATGATATATTTACAAACAAAAATTAAAATAACGAAGATTTTTTAATAAAATACCTAACATGCCGGGAAAACCATGACGGGTCGCATGATGATTGTATAAAATTGTTACGTCGTAAGCGGTTTGTCGACGCAAATATTCTTTCCCGTATAATCTAATAACACCCTCACAAAATTCTTGAAGGCTTTCACGTGACGTTCGATCCGACATATTTAAGTATTCATCTAAGGAGTCGGGAACATTTCCATAACCTAACTGACGGATTGCGGATGTGCATTTTTGCAAACTCGAGAAGCTTGTCTTATGTCTTGCGTCGAACCGGGTGCTAAAATAATCATTATGGTTTTCCATATCCCTAACTATTTTTAAAAAAAGTTTTCTGTTAATCCGAAAACGCTCTCTAAACATCCTTGCGTTACATTTCGGATTCTCAGAAAAATAATCAGCAACAAGACGATCATGGGATTCAGCACGATCGTCTCTTCTAATGTAGGTTCTTGATGAGCTTGCAGTGTCGCGAACATCAGTAGATAACAAAAAGTTGGAGACCGAAAGGATATATCCAATGTTTCTTTCACGGGTTTCATTCGAGTCTTCGGAAGATGATGAAGACGAACCCGTGGTTGAATCTTCAAGTAATAAAGGATGCAACATTTTGTGGAGTAAAAATATAGAGAGATGTTTGTAGTTGAAAAAATATAGATGAGAGTGATGTTATTTGATTTGGTTTAGAATATATACATATAGTATATTGTGTAATAAATAAAAAACAATTTTTTTTAAAATAGCTGTTAACTAGCCGTTGGGGGGGACCCACTGCCAAAAGGTCGATTTAATCGGGGAATCAGACGGGGAAATCACCCCAAATCCCACCCCAATGTTCGAGGCCGCGGGGGGTGGGGCGGTGTTCCCGCTCGGGGCCGCGCCCACCCCGGTTCTACTCCGGTTGCACTAATAAACTCCACAACTATGTTTTTAGGTCCCAAAGATCCACTTAATTATAACTTGATTGGCATTCGCCTCCATTTGAGTTTTTAAGAGACAATGAATGAGAATCTAATCTATATAATAATTCAAGGTTTTAGGGGGGGGCAACTTTTGGAGGGAATTTTTTAATCCATAAAAAGAAGTTTAAGAGGGAAAATATGAAATATCATGCATGAGTTGATGAAACAAAATATCCTTAAATATTAAATACTAGGTTATTACCCGTGGGCTTCACGGGTTGGATAAAAAATTTAATAAAATTAGTAAAATATTGTAAAGACAAAATTATATAACATTCAAACACTCCAAATAAAAAGCAAATAATCAAAATTTACGGTTACATTAATAAATTACAAATTTGTAAAAATTTCTTTGTAAACAACATTTGTTGTAACATTGGTTGGTTGACCATCTTTATCTAAAATTAAAAGTTTATGTCCGTTTCTGCTCTTAACCCTGGACATAGCGACGTAAAGTTAGCCATGTGAAAACACCTGTTCTTTCAAGTACAAACCAACTTTTGATAAAGATTGTCCTTGACTCTTATTTACCGTCATTGCAAAGCATACTGCCAAAGGGAACTGTCTTCTTTTAAACCTGTAAGGGATTTTTTTGTCTGAAGGTATAAGGGTCATTCTTGGAATAAAAGTTCGATCACCAATGTTACTTCCCGAAAGAATCTCCGCTTCAATAACACGATTGTAAAGACCTACAACCTTTAGCCTTGTGCCATTAATATATATATATATATATATATATATATATATATATATATATATTAAGTATGTAAAAGATTAGTTGATGGAAACAAACTCTATATCTTCAAGCTTGATCTGCATTTTGACAGAAGTTTTTCCAGACTTGGTGGCCACAGGTTCAAGCTTACGTTTTCCAAGAAGCACTCCAATTACATCTAGTAATAATTCGAATCGGTAAGTGGTATTTTAATAAAATTATAATCAGAATCAACAAAAAAATAAAAATTATAAAGTATATACGAACCTATGCTTGAATTATCGGGAACAATACAGTTAAGAATCTCAGAATAAGAAGTCATAACAAAACCATACATGTGTCCATTGAAGTTGTTGCACCTCACAACATGTGTTGAAAAGTTCAAGAATACCTTCAACTGGTTATCTATATACTTGTACTTAGGTATTTGAACCAAGTTGTGGTTTGGTAATGATCAAACAAACCCTCTCATTCAAAAACTGCTCAAACCTGTTGAAAAATCTGTTCAAAACAGAAGCCTGGATTCGATTTCCCTGTATAAAAACAAATATCATATTTTAGGATTAGTTGAAAAAAGAAGAAAGTTTATTAAAAAATGTGGCAATTAAATGAGCACATAAGTTGTATATGTTGTAGGGTACCTCTTCATCTAGCAGAATCATTTCGATTGAGTAGGTTTCTGTCGGATTACGAAACATAGGTTGCCTCCACAACCTTATGATACGGACCTTCAGAGTATAATCCTCCCTTGCAACGTCGAGTTCATTAAACAAATTAAAATGCTGAAGTTCCATGATGGTTGAATCTGTAACAAAATATAACATTATTACAATGATAAAAGACATAGTAGAAAAACTTTACAAACACTGAAGGTGTATAAGATGCAGAGTTAGTTGTGATTGTAGAACTCGTATGGTGATGTTTTATATAGATTTTGAGTTTGTGTGTTAATTTTAGAATGTTATAAATAAAGGAAGGTAAATCATTTTTAATAAGGAAAATGATCCAAGCATTTTTTTAAATTATTTGATATTTATAATTAAAACAATTTTAGTGCAGGTTTCCATATATAAAAAATTTCCATATTACGTTTTAGTGCAGGTTTCCATTTACGAATTTTATAATTTGTTATTAATATTAAAAGGCATTTCAAAACCATACACTTAGATTTGATTGTATCTTATGTTTAAAAAGGAAACATTGTTTCCAAAATAAAAAAGATCTTATATTAAAGAGTTTATTTTGAAAAAAATGTAGACATTTTTCAAAAAGTTATGCCTATTAATTTTTATTTCATAAGTTGGTTATAATGTGGTACCTGATTTAAAACCAGATGAAAGGTCAGAAATAGGCTGGCCAGAAACACATATTCTTGAGTTTGAATTATCATCTTAAACATGTCCATCTCGAACGCTGAAACTTCCTCTTAAACAATACAAGACCAAAGATAAGAGAAGGGTATAATTAACTAAAATTTTCACTTAATAAACAATGAAATCTGCCCACATTAGTGAAAAACAAAGGAAAAGCACTTACATAAGTATAAGATTATCCTTCGCGGCTTGATGTTCCTAGCCAATGCTAGAACCCTCTTCCGATGGGGATGACTGTGCAAATACGCATACTCTTTCTGAACTTTATTGATCATCATATACTAAAGAGATCCCTGCATTGTATGTTACAAAACATAAGTTTTTTGAATTTCTAGATGGTTCAGAGGAGACATAAATAAGTACATAACAGTTTCTTTGAAAGTGCTTAAGGTAAATTCTAGGGATAATCTTGCTTCGAGTTCGCTACCCAAGGTACGTTACTTGTACAACTCGGGAGCTAGCTGTGTTTTTTTGGACGGGTCATTAGAAATGAATAATTTAGTTTTTGTTTTATTTAATCAAATTAGCGGGGTACATACTAATGGAAGTGAGTTGTAAAGCTGTAAATCTAGCTATTAGTGTGTGTTTCGGCCTGAACCAACAACTCCCTTGAAGCCAGAACACTTTTAAAAAGCCCCTAAAAATTAAGAGCATATGGTGACAAACAATACTCAAGACTACCTGATACACATAAATACGGTTCATAAGAATAAACTTCAATCATTTAATTTCATTTACTAATAGATCATTAAAAGAATTTGTTTTTTACATACAAATATGTACACATGACATAAAAAACAGGAAAATAATTTGTTCATATTCTTGTTAAGCATTTATCTATCTATAAGATATAACCAGGAAAATAATTTGTTCATATTCTTGTTAAGCATTTATCATTAAAAGAATTTTTTTTACATACAAATATGTAGACATGATATAAAATATAAGTATGTTGCAGAAGAACCAATTTCATTAGACAAGCTCGAATGAACTCAAACATAGCCAAAGAGTTACTTCAAAAAGTGAAACAGTTACCTTTGACCGAAAAGCATTAAACCCTCTCCGAAATACCTCTCCGAAATACGAATAATCCATGTTTTGCAGGGTCTTGGTCTTTGAACACAAATAAAGGTCTTGGTCTGAGAACACAAAGAAAAAAATTAACTTGAAGTTTCAAACACTATACTTATAAACTTGTGATTTTGACAATTGGTCAACATATTCATGTGTTGCTGACTTAAACATGAATAGATATACATACTAAACTATAGATATCAAATCTAATTGAGGTCCGGTAGATGAAACATAGAAAAAGCAAAAAACAATATTAGGGCAAAAGTTAACACGATGATACAGAGGAGATGAAAAATGATGTTAACCTGCTACCGAATAGATGAATGGTCAGAAGCGCGGCTGTGTAGAAGATGATGGCGAAGATGAGATTTGTGTGAATGATTAGGGTTTCAAGAAATCATAGACGGTTTTCAGATTAGGGTTTGGTAAGGAGGCGTGTTTGTATGTTGTGTTTTGAGTTAGGGTAAGATAAACTCATACGGGTCCTTGGTATGATCCGCGCTTTGAATTGAATGGGTATAAGAAAATAAGCGGGATTTTGAAAGTAGAACTCATTGAGAAATCGCCACGTGGACACTTTGATACCATATTATTATAATTAGATTTATAAATTTTTGAATATAATGATTATGTTTTTATAAATATTATTATTTAACTCGTGTGTAACACACGGGTGTTAAAACTAGTTATCATATAAAGACATTACAAACTTAGTGAACACCAATAAAGTGGTTTACTATCTTTTTATGCTTTTGGTATAACTACTTTCTCTTTTTTTTTTTTTTGTGTTTCTTGTCATTCAACTTCAGGAGCTGTTAACGGTTTCCATTTTCTTTCTTTATGGTGTGGATCTATGAAACGTGAGAGAAAGGGAAAACCTTTCGCCGCCTCCAACGTCTTCTTATGTTGCCTCTATTGTCTACTTTTGTTTGTCACTATTTTCTTGTTCGATCAATGGTGGGTGGTGGATGATGACTAATCTATTCCGTTGTAGGTGATGGATGGTGGTAGTTGCGGTTGATTTGTGTTACCACCTCTCCACTTATTGGATCTGTAACCTACTTTTTAATAGGTGGTTGGTGGTGGTGGGTGGCAATGGTGGCTGGTTTGTGTGGTCGCCTTTGCCTTTTATATTTCATTGTGTATTCATGATGTTTGATCTATGAACCTGTTGGTTTCGTGTGGAAGTTTTTGAAGTGAAATGTAACATGATATGTAAGATGATGATGAACTACATATGCGTAAATCATCATCAAGATAATTAAGTTGTTCAAGTAAATGATCATCAAGAAGCATCTTATATAATGATTATGATGAGATGTTTATATAAGAGAATAATCATCATCATATCATTAATTGACATCATAACATTTCATGATGACATATAAATAAAGTGCCATTTCATGTGAATGAAATATTTGAATGAGATCATGATAATGTTATGATGATGTTGTTGAAAAGAAAATTATGGTCAAGATCATGAGTGGATAACCTATGATCATAAGATCATATTCACATGATCATACGATCATATTCACATGATCATATAATCATGATTGAAGAGTAATGCATGAAGTTGATGTGTTAAAATAGGTCTATAAAACTTAAATACTCTAACTTAAGACTCGACTTAGACATGCATAAGGTAAAATCTAGACAACTTAAAGCTAGACCACGAGACAGGCATGTGCATCTATGACAACCCGCAAATCCATGTTAACACCGTTCACCATCCTTTAGTTAGTTTGTCTCAATGCATATAGTCTAGGGTTTGTTTTGTGATTAATAGAAGTTAAACTTATTAACTTTAGTTACCAAATGATTAATAATCAAACTCTACGGGTCCTAAGTGTAATTATTAAAAACAATTCACCTAAACCCTAAACCAACAAATTGATATATATTAATATATATATATATATATATATATATATATATATATATATATATATATATATGCACTTCGCCTACTGCTTCTTCTTCGACTTCGATATCAAACCACTACCAACAACAGCAGAACTCGAGCGAAACACCCACCCCCCCCTTGAAGAATTGGTAAAGCACAATAATGAAACTCACACACTCAAACAAGAAGATGTATATGTATTGTATTAAACAAGAGGATAAAACAAAAGTAGTACTCAACTTTTCTGGATGCGTTAATTGAGAAAATGACCGTACATAAATACTAGCAAGTAGACTAGCATGTGCATATGCACTCTTCCGCGATGTTAGTGTGACACTCGAGAATTTCGGGTTAACTCCGTTAGTTTCCCAATTCAGTTAGATGCTACATTTAATTAGGTTCATTAAACGTGTTAATTATCATACAAAATGATTTAAAAAAAATTCAAATACTATGGTTCTAGTAAATGGGCTCAAAGACCCAATAACGCCCAAATCGATAAACAAAGCACATTAAAGGCCCAATACGTTATAAAGTATATTAATCTCATATAATATTAGTGATTATGCATTATAAACTCATAACAAGTCAAAGTAGTTAATCACACTACAAACAAACTTCTTTAACTGCGGATGTGAGGAAATGTGTACTTAATCAAATATGATGTAGCAGCGACACTAATGATTAAGAAAATAATAGCAAGAAACGATTTGGAATACTGTAAACAAAATGTTACTCTAGACGGTGTCTGTGATTCGGAACGGAGAATGGTACGAGACGCGATATTGTATACGTGATAATAGTTTAAAACACACCACTTGAAAAACCCTAAGTATAAATATATTCTTTTCACTTTTAGACTCCATTTTTCACAAAACCCAACACTAAAAATCCCTTCTACAGCCGTCACCCTTTCCGGACAGATTTCGGCCAGCTCCGACATCGTCACGAGGCCGTTTATATATCAAAATCTTCGTCTCGACGAGACGGTTCCAATGATAGTAAATATGTCTTCTAACTCGTAGCGATGAAAAAGTTATGGCCAGTTGAAGATTTCGGCTGCTTGGTTCGTCTAGTGATGATGTTCGGTTGTGTTGGATCTTTGGTGGTGTTGTTGCTTGCTAATTGGAGTTGTAAACACAAAACAAGTAAGTTTTAATCCTAAACTCACTATATATATTACGAAAATTGTAGAAAAGAAGCCCTAGTTCATCCAAATTTGTCAATTGATGATTTTCTTGTGGAATTGGATATTGATTTTGGGTTTATTTGATGTTTTGGTGATCTAATAGTTAATTGAACCCATGTTAGTGTCTTTGTGAAATTAGGGTTAATAGGAAGTCACTAGAACTTGACTTTGTATGCATGATCATGGTGAATTGTGATGAAATATATGTTGATATGATGATTTGAATGAAGGTTGATTTGTTGGTTATGAAATTTCATGCTTGTTTTGCCATGTTGCTAAAAATAGTAACTTTTTCATTAGGGTTCATGTGAAAATGTATGTTGTGGACATCTAATGGTTGTTGTGATGATACTAGCATGATTGTATGACGCATTAGATGCATTTTAATTATTTGAATGCGGAAATCCGACTCTGTTTGGGGTGACTTTCTAGTTGTGGAAAATTTTTGTCATGAACGTTACTCTAGGATGCATGATTAGTAGTTTTGAAGATACAAACGTAAATGAATTTTATACGAGAGATGGTAGGCAACTTTAGGAATGCTAAACTAGTTCTTGACTTGGAAATAGTATCTAAAAGTGTTGTTTGGTTAATGACCCGTTTGTATGCACCTAATTGTTAAAAACCTAGAATGTGGTGTTCTAGTTAACTAGGATGCTATGAAGAAAGTGTTGCTATGTTATTTGAAACACAAAGACATGTGGATAGTGATGTGTATTTTGAAATGATCATACATGCCACATTATCTTAAGTGGGAAACTGTAAGTGTTGGCTTGTGCTATTGTGTTGTGCTTCATGATATAATTGCTGTGTAGTAGTTGATGTGCATATTGAAGTTTGGAAACCTTTAGGATGTTGTTTTATGAAAGCATGTTCTAAAAATCCTACTTTCCTATAAAGGAAACTCTAATGAAAATACAAATTGAATTCTTTGAATACGTGTCTTGTGACGTGATTTGTGAACGTAATGTGAACAAGTACTCTAAATGAAACATACTTACACTTAATAAATCACCAACGGGTCGTGGGTCAACTCGGGTCAACAAAAGTCAACTTTGGTCAAAGTTGTTCAAAGAGTCAAAATTTCGAATCACGCACAACCGGATTGACTATTTGGATGCATAGGGTTCTATGACCCTACATGAACACACATTAATAGACTTACTATTGTTTAGGTTGCTGTATTTCATTGTGTGCTTATAAACGGAGTTACCGTGCAACCTAAGGTGAGTTCACTGAACCTTATTTTTACTACTCTTACCCTTTATAGGAAGGAAACACGTACAATTACTTTTACAGATTTAGAAATATGGTATGTCGCATGTCTAGTTAGAGTTACTTTTCTTGTTCATGAAAGTCCTCATGGATACCTAGTTGACCGTTAGTATTTGGGAAATAGCTGGGGAATTTTGAGTAGTACTACTGGGTTTGACAAACCCCACCTGGGCTAGTCACGCTAGCACGACAGATGGACTTATCGAACGGGTGTTGAATTGGCCTAACATACTTACATGTGCATCCTGCTGGGATGTACTGCAGGCAAACTATACACGTAATGTGTACACACGTCAGCTTCGGTCAGATACATTTGACTCTAAGGACATGTACTGTAGACTAGCTACCTACACCGACATGCTTTATTTATATTTCTGCTTGCAAACGAACTTACTTGATTATGTAACTATTATGTGAACTCACCAACCGTCGTGTTGACACTTGTTAGTATATCTTTTTCTCAGGTTTATATGGCACACATCACGCTAGGGCATGGCATGACATGGTTGTATGATTTTGATATTATAACATTTCATTGTTTTTTTTAAAATGTCTTTAACATTTTGCACATTTACTTTCAAAAAATCACAACACACTTATATATAGTGTTTTAAACATTCTTACATCACACACACACACACATTTATCATTCACAGCACATACATACATACACACAACACACACATATTTATCATTCACAACACATACATACACACACACAACACATTTAGTTTGCCCATCTAACACAACACAACATCAACACACACACATTCATACAAACACATACATTCCTACAACACAACACATAACACAACACAAACAACTCTTGAATGTGCAGGTTTGCTGTTGTTATCTGTTTTCAAACACACAACATACACATTCTGGTGTTATCTGTTTCAATTGTTTTTAAACTTGCATATATAAAGGGAACATAAACATAACACACACTCATTTATACTACAAAATACAACACATTCATCATTCATACACAACACAACACACATTTATCATTCATGACACACACATACAAATATTAAACCTTCCACCTACACACACACATTTGCTTTCATAATCACAACACAACACACCACACCACACCACAAAACAAAACAGCATAGCAAAAAACAATATATGTACTGCTGCTGTTTCAACACAACACAACACACAACACAATTTACAACAAAACACAATTCATACACATTCAGTTTCAACAAAACACAACACACACTTATATATAGTGTTTTAAATATCATGTGCAGCAGCAACAACTGTGTTTTTAAACATACATCAGTTGTTGTTTTTATCAATTAACACACATCATTCATACACACATTCATCTATACTACACAACTCTTACACACACACACAAATTCAATTTCAAAAACTGCACATTACAAAAAAGAAAAAAAAACTGCACATACACATACAACATAACAACAACTGATGTATATGTGTGTTTTGATGTTGAAACTGAATTTGTTGTGTGTGTATGTGTAGTTTTTGTATGTTTACTAGTGCTGTTTCAACACAACCAGTTTTTTTATGTATTTAATCTATTAAACTACAAAATCGTGCAGGTAAAGTTGACTAAAACGAACCTTGAAACTTGCCTAGCGGCATCTGCATCCATCTGAATCTCCAACTCCGCAAGATCGCTGCTGCCTGCCTTGAAACTTGCCTGTCGGCATCTACATCCATCCATCTGAAACTTACCTCCGAAGCTCTTCTTTCAGGTTCGATTCAGTTTGTAATCTGATAAACAAATGATGTGAAGATGAGACAAACAGTAGAAGAATATAGAAACCAAGTTTTGATGATGTGAAGATACAATAGAGCGAGTTTTGAATAAGCTCCACTACAAACTGAAATCATCGCAAATCTCACCTTTACATTACATATCCGACTTAAAATTATGAAAACAAGCATAGTAAATTAAAGATCAATTTGAATTTACCAGCATTTACATCAACTCAAGGTGAGTTCTTCTCTTCATCTATAGGTAGATAGTGTAAAGCTCTGTTGCTACTCTCGATAACAGTAGCCTAGAGAATTATAATCAATTTTAAACGGATACCTTTTAACAAAATAGATCACAAAATATTTAGCAAAAAGACCACAAGAAAGACATGTGCAAAATACAGTTTTGTAAAGCCATGTGTATGAAAATATAAACAAATTAAGAACACATCATATTTTGTTAGTCACAATCTCACCAGCAACACCTAATAAAAAAGGTAGCTCATCAAAAAGGCCAACAAATGAAATGAAGGTAAAACAATAAATCCTTATAACATCTACACAACCGAAATAATAGCAATGAATACCTTTATAGCATAAACATTGCAAGGAAAGAAGGCAAATAGACACAACACTAATATGACAGCAGCAAGTAGCCAGCAACCAATAAATACTTTTGATATCTACTATTAGGTACCTAATGCACATAAAGACTGCAAACCAAACAAGATGCCAAACAACAACAACACAAGGTACGGCACATCAAGCATAATATCTAATTAAACCTAAATCGTAGCTTAAAAAGATGATAACATGATTTCAAGGACCCTGGTAGCAAAAAACGAGCTCGGATGAAGGTGGTGGAATAGGTAACTGCAAAATCATAAACCAAAAACAGTAACGGAAATTAAAAATGAGTCCATTATCAATGATTTATTTCACAAATCGTCAGTACTCCTTGTTTGTTGAGAGGTCAACAAACACTAAAACTGTTGCTAGTTGCAACGACAGGGTGATTGAACAAACACCATCTTACCGTAGTAGAGAATTTAACCAATATCATCTTACCAGAATGAGATGAATTCACTGGTGGGGGGTGATTTTGAAGATAAATCCAGCAAGATTAAGATGAAGTCCAGTTGATGGTGAATCGGCTAATGAGATGAATATGATCTAGGAGATGAGATATCTTTTTTGGATAGAGCAGTACAACAAAATTGAGTTTTTAGTACACCCAAAAGTGTCCTATAATGGTACTTTATAGGACCTTTCATTTAATAGGACCAATAGTAAAAGCGTTCCATGTAAAGGGGTTGTAATAAGTCCCGGAACTTAAAAAGCGTCCTAATATCGCAAATAAGATTATGAAACCAATTTTATGGTCGCATAATATGTCTGCGAACAACTTAAAAAGCGTCCTAATAAAAACATATAAGGACACTTTTACAATGTTACAATATGTGAATACTTACTTTTAATCTTATGATAAACGTACAAGCGTCCTTAAAAATTAATTTATAGGACCCTTATAATGTAACAGTATATGTACTTTAGTACTAAAAAAAGCGTCCTAATATCTCAAATAAGATTATGTAACCAATTTTATGGTCGCATAATATGTCTATGAACAACTCAAAAAGCGTCCTAATAAAAACATATAAGGACACTTTTACAATGTTCTAATATGTGGTTACTTACAATGTAACTCTACATGTACTTTAGTACCAAGAAAAGGGTCCTAACACTAGTAGAAAAGTTAAGTTTAGCCGCAGTGATTTTGGTTTTTAAACGTGGGTTTGAACTGCGTCTAGTAACATCGCCTCTAAAATACAGATGTCAAATCATTCATAATAAATATAAATTTGTATAAATCATTCAGAATATATACAAACATGCTAAATCCTTCAAAATATATACAAAGATGCTTATTAAATCCTTTAAAACCAATTCTATGCTAGAATCTATAACAAAATCTGTTAAACGATATCTAAATCTAAAGGACACACACTATATACACCTAATAGCTAAGTAAATATAAAGCTCCGTCATCAAGTCCTTGAGTAGATTGCTGGTATCAGATTCCGCAACACCTCTTGTGGCTTGCGGCATCTAAAAAAATAAAACGTTTTAGTAAACATGTATATTTATATATTTGTAACATTTATATTTTACATCGTGTGTATGTATGCATCACCTCAATATCCGGATAATGATATGTGATCAACCAGAAGCACAATTGAAAACCCGGATTCGCTTCCACACTTTGTATCTCCTAACGATAATGTATCACATAATTACGAAAACATATAACAATATAGTTTTTCACGTAACGCATCAAAGTAGCGGATACATACATGTATTACCAAGTCCATAGTAGTTGCAAACCATAATGTATCACATATTTAAAAATATACCTGAGAATTAATCAAGAGTCTCAAATAATGAAAACAAACAATACTCCTACCCATAAAAAAAGTTACAAATAGATAGTTCATACCTGTGATGACCAGTAATTGGCAACTTACCTTACTTTTCATGTCCTAAACATTCTCTGTCATTAGCCACCTTAGTTCCCAAACCTACTATATCACATTCTACACGTAATCACATACACATTTACAATCACATAACCACTATTGTCACTTTAGCAATCTATATCTATAATCATATACTTGTTTTAGCATAAACTTTAACTTCACCCATTGGCATTAAGCTACCTGGTATCCATTCATCTTGGTCCCATTTTCAGTTTTAGTTTAGGTTTTAAAATACCCAATTCACAAAAACTTTGGCTCTGATACCAACTTGTAAGACCCTATTTCCAGGAACCCTCAAAGTTGGCCGTTCACAGCAGTTATGGTGTATAAACAATCATTAACTAAAAACATTGTAGCGGAATTAAAGAACTTTACGTTATAAAAATAATATATCCATTAAAATCTTATCTTAATTCAATACAAATAATACTAAGTCTTTTGAAATGTAATCCGTTATCGTCTTAATTGAGATTCCAGTCTCGTTCATACCAGGTAGCTCATGGTTTCATGCCAATCTTTTAACTTGCAACATTTACCTGTCAATTAGTCTAAGATACATGCAAAAGTCAGCAAAGCTGAGTGAGTCCTAGTTTTACTTCTTTTAAAATGATAAATTATATCATAATCATACATACTATCATACATCATCATACGTACACGTTATGACCATTGCACAAGTACTAGGGTCCATTCCATCAATTGCCCCAAGGACTGACCAAACACAGAGTCATGGTACAGTTAGGGGACTCTTTAAATTGCCCACACTAGGTTGACATACACCCAATGTGACAAGAGGTTGACATATACCTAACGTCATAAATAGGACTTTAAGATTATTGCCTACACCGGGTTGACATATACCCAATGTGACATCGGGTTGACATATCACCGACCCCATGAATAGCGCTTCCATCGTAGTTGACCCGTTCCTATGCAAGGTCGTTACACATATTTGTTCATGCATCATCACATTCATACACATAGATAAGGCGTAGCTGTCACATACACTATTTTGTGATTCATCTATGTTGCATGAAATATATGTTTATACATTTGTGTATTGGGTCACCTATATAATAAACCAATTTGACATAACATAATCGTACCATTTCATGTTAACATAAAACGTAAAGTTTAGCATGTATCCTAGCCCAAAACCTATAAACAAGTAAAAGGGGGCACATAGGAACTCACCTGATTGCTGAAAGCCGGAAATCATAAAATATTATCCAAATAGCATTATATAATAAAGCTAGTCTTGCCAACACATCTAAGCAAAACTGTAATTTCACTCAGCGGTCTTGCTCACAGTTTCGTCCAACCACCATCACATTTAAATAACAAAGATAACCACCATCTTCTTTATCAAACTATCACCAGAAAATACCATATATAACCAACCGGATGTGATGGAACTGTACCCGTAACCACACAAACTCGTAATCATCTTTATCATCAATCTACCATCATTTACGTCATTACCATCATCATCTTAATAACCTAAACGTTGATTAGCACATGAAGTGTCATCACATTTATCATCATAAAGCCTATCATAATCATCATTATCTACTTCTTAGAACATTAATGTCATCATCGTCATATAATCATCTTTGAAAAATAGAATGTTCAAAGCTATACATTCCATACTAATTTGATATATATATATATATATATATATATATATATATATATATATATATATATATATATATATATATATATATATATATATATATATATATATATATATATATATATATATATATATATATAGGGGAGGGATCAAGAGAGAACTCCATATTAAGTTGAGAACTAGAGAATTAAAAAAAAGGTATGGATGGAGTTTTTAAAGGAGGGGTAAAATTGGAACTTTAAATATGTAAATCTTTAAACATTTCTATCTTTTGCATACGTTAAGTTTTTAAAATTTTTTTTACACCATTAGATTAAGAATTTCATTATCTTTCATTTGAGTATAAATAACATTATAAAAAAATAATTTTTTCTCGTTTTTTTTACTTCAATACTGCATATATGTAATATACGATACCGTATGTTTTTAAATTGGGGAAATGAATACGGTGTTGTTATGAACCTAAATTACCCAAAAACCATCAAAACTACATACTTTGATAAAATATCAAAAGTTAAAGGGCATTGATTTCGATGACGTTATCACAAAAAAAACAACATCACCATGCCTCAATTCCAAATTTGGATTTTCTCATATGATCGTATTGACATTGCTAGTAATAACTGGGTTCACGTTATGTGATGTGGTATGAATATGTGCAGCATGCGCATATCATAATACCAATTATATGAGTCATGTTATATTAATCTGTTAGTTGGAATTGAGAAGTCAAATTGAGTTACGATCGATTTTTAAAGGGAGGATTATATTTTACCAAAATGAATGACGATTATTGAGTAAATGAGAAAGAGAAAAATTATGATCTAAAAGAAGAAGACTGAGTCGTCCATTAACATTGAATAAAGATCAATGAGTTAAGTTTTCTAATAAAAAATTTTAAGTTAATTTATCAAAGCTACGTAATTTTAATGGTTTTACGTGTAACTTAGGTGCATAACATGACCATATTCACTATCCTCTTTTAAATTTTATAGTATTGCATATATGCAGTATCGTATATTACATATATGTAGTATCAAAGTACTACATATATGTAGTATAAGAGTACTACATATATGCAGTATATGCAATGTTGATGCATTGTTATCTTATAGTTTGAATTTCAAGTTTTTTTTTACTTTTTTATGATATTTATCATTGGTTTATTAGTTTATTATTATCTTTATGTTTAGACATAGTATAAGTATTGGTTTTCTTTTCATTTGCCATAAGTTTTTTAATATGAAATCTTATGAACTTTGTTATTAGTTATTTGAGATCATATGTACACTTTAAATAATTAGTAGACTCTTGAGTCATTTGGCCACTTAATAAATGCATCAAGTACATTGATACTACATATATGTAGTATCAAAAAAACCATAATGTGATTTTTAAAATTGTATAATGTAAATAACGTATGAAAAAGTTAGTAACGTTTAAAGAAAAATATAATCAAATACAATATCGCAATACTACATATATGTAGTATGAAATTTTAAAAAACCAGAAAAAAATACTTTTTATGACGTTATTTATACTCAAATGAAAGATAATGAAATTCTTGAGCTAATGGTGCAATTTTTTAAAAATAATATTAACGTATGCAAAAGATAGAAATGTTTAAAGATTTATATACTACATATATGACTAGAAAATCCGTTAATATTATCTTTTAAAATTGGAACTTTAAATATATAAATCATTAAACATTTCTATCTTTTACATACGTTAATATTATTTAAAAAAAATTGCACCATTAGATCAAGAATTTCATTATCTTTCATTTCAGTATAAATAATGTCATAAAAATAATTTTTTTCTTGTTTTTTTTAATTTCATATTACATATATGTAGTATTGCGATATTTTATTTGATTATATTTTTCTTTAAACGTTACTAACTTTTTCATACATTATTTACATTAAACAATTTTAAAAATCACATTTTGGTTTTTTTGATACTACATATATGTAGTATCAATGTACTTGATGCATTTATTAAGTGGCCAAATGACTCAAGAGTCTAATAATTATTTAAAGTGTACATATGATCTCAAATAACCAATAACAAAGTTCATAAGATTTAATATTAAAAAAACTTATGGCAACTGAAAACAAACCAATACTTATACTATGTGCATAACATCACCGTATTGACTATCCTTCTTTAAAGTTTATAGTATTGCATATATGTAGTATCGTATACTACATATATGTAGTATCATACTACTACATATATATGTAGTATATGCAATATTGATGCATTGTTATCTTATAGTTTGAATTTCAGGTTTATTTTATTTTGGTATTATATTTATCTTTAATTTATTAGTTTATTATTATCTTTCTGTTTAGACATAGTATAAGTATTGGTTTTGTTTTCATTTGTAATAAGTTTTTTTATATGGAATATTATGAACTTTGTTACTGTTCATTTGAGATCGTATGTACACTTTAAATAATTATTAAACTCCCGAGCTATTTGGCCGCTTCAAAAAAATGCATCAAGTACAGTGATACTACATATATGTAGTATCGAAAAAACGAAAATGTGATTTTTAAATTTTTTTTATATAAATAAGGTATGGAAAAGTTAGTAACGTTTAAAGAAAAATATAATCAAGTACAAATTCGCAATATTACATATATGCAGTATGGAAATTAAAAAAACGAGAAAAAAATATTTTTTATAACGTTATTTATACTCAAATGAAAGATAAAGAAATTTTTGATCTAATGGTGCAATTTTTTTAAATAATATTAACGTATGCAAAAGATAGAAATATTTTAAGATTTTTATATTTAAAGTTCCAATTATACCCATTCTATTTAAAATTCCATCCCTTGTCTTTTTGATAGTTCTCTAGTTCTCAACTTAAAATGAGTTCTCTCTTGAACCCTACCCTATATATATATATATATATATATATATATATATATATATATATATATATATATATATATATATATATAGATTGGGGATTTTCTAAAAAGGGTCAAAACTCTAAGAAGTGTAGGAAGCAATCACAAACAAACACGTGTCCATGAGGGAGAAAAAACGCGGAGGGGCATCGACGTCATTATACATATGACGTTGATTTGGGAACCCCGGCCATCACTCTCGATGTTCATCTATGGCGTTTTTTTGACGTCTATTAATCCGATCATGTATGGCGTGTTTTTGACGTTTTCAGCTATGGCGAATACTGTAATCTATGGCGTTTTTTTGACATGGAGTGTTCTTGACGTTTTTATTTTTAATTTTGAATCCATAATCTTTCGTCTATGGCGAATACTGAAAGCATTGATGTTTATGTTTGTTTTTGATGTTTTTGTTTACTAATTACGAATGTCCGATCAATGTTTTTGACGTTTTCGTTTATTAATTACGAAAATCTGATCATGTATGGCGTGTTTTTGACGTATTAATCATTGTTATGACGTTTTCGTTTGACTTCAGTGTTTACTCATTGCATGTAAGTTATGGCGTTTTTTATTAGTTAATTTTTTCATCAGAATGTTGTTATTTTATAGTCAGTTTATTCATGGTGTTTTTTATGCACGACGATGATAATGTTAATCATTGTTATGACGTTTTCAATTCGATTTCCGGTGTTACATTGTAGCAGGTTAGCTATGACGTTTTTTATTAATTAATATTTTCATATGCGTGGTGTTATTTTACAGAGTCAGTTTTAAGCGTGGTGTTTTTTATATACATGGTGTTGGAAACGCGCAATGACAAATATATCCCTGGTTCCATCGCGCGCGTCAGCAAAACTTCATAATATTTACAAAAATGCCACCGCTTAAATCTTAGCCGTAAACAACCAGATCCAACGCTCCAGAATCCTTCTTAGCATTTTTAGAGTTTTTTCCCTTTTTAGAAAATCCCTCCCCTATATATATATATATATATATATATATATATATATATAGGGGAAAGTGAATACGTGGCTGTTACGCGTGTAACTTACACGTAAAACCCATCAAAACTACGTAGTTTTGATTTAAAATAAGTTATCCATTTATGTTTATATTCATGTGATTTTAGTTGCTAGTTGAAATATTGAATTGCCAGATCTTCTTCTTCCAAGAATAACGGTGAACACTTAGATCGAATCATTTTCATCCAAGCAATAATAACAAACTTTTTCATTTAGATCACACTCATACCCCTTCTTAAATCAGCAACGAGGTTAGTAGAATTTTTAAAACTAGTCTTCTTCTTCTTCTTCATCCAAATAGACTTTTGTCAATGTTGGCAAACCCAAAATCCATGTCAACATCGTTTATTTTTTCTGTCTCTACATCGGAACGGACGGAACCGCTATCGATGATCAGACTGAATATTAATACTCAATTCTTACATACAAGATACTGTTAAAAAAATACAAATTATAATATGGAGAAATGGAGAATAAAGATTGACGAACTGTAATATCGTCCGATTTTAATTAAAGATTGAGGAAGCTTGTATGCTATCTTATAGATTGGAGGGAGGCAATAAAGTTATAGTGATTTTCTAATATATACGGAATCAACAACACAAACTGTTTGAATGTTTTAAAGGTTTCAATTGAAGAATAAAAGATTTAATCAACAACAAAGACAATTGAGGAAGATGTCGTTAATTTAAAAGATTTTGATGTTTTGATGAAGAAGAAGATCCGATCACGTGTTCGCCAATATGCTTGGAATTGAAGAAGAAGATCTGGCAATTCAATATTTCAACTAGCAACTAAAATCACATGAATATAAACATAAATGGATAACTTATTTTAAATCAAAACTACGTAGTTTTGATGGGTTTTACGTGTAAGTTACACGCGTAACAGCCACGTATTCACTTTCCCCACATATATATATATATATATATAGGGTAGGGTTCAAGAGAGAACTCATTTTAAGTTGAGAACTAGAGAACTACCAAAAATACAAGGGATGGAATTTTAAAGAAAAAAGATAAAATTGGAACTTTAAATATATAAATCTTTAAACATTTCAATCTTTTGCATACGTTAATATTATTTTAAAAAAATTGCACCATTAGATCAGGAATTTCATTATCTTTCATTTGAGTATAAATAACGTCATAAAATTTTTTTTTTCTGGTTTTTTAAAATTTCATACTACATATATGTAGTATTGCTATATTGTATTTGATTATATTTTTCTTTAAACGTTACTAACTTTTTCATACGTTAATTACATTAAAAAAATTTTAAAAATCACATTTTGGTTTTTTTGATACTACATATATGTAGTATCAATGTACTTGATGCATTTATTAAGTGGCCAAATGACTCAAGAGTCTAATAATTATTTAAAGTGTACATATGATCTCAAATAACCAATAACAAAGTTCATAAGATTTCATATTAAAAAACTTATGGCAAATGAAAACAAAACCAATACTTATACTATGTCTAAACATAAAGATAATAATAAACTAATTAAACCAATGATAAATATCATAAAAAAGTAAAAAAAAACTTGAAATTCAAACTATAAGATAACAATGCATCAATATTGCATATGCTGCATATATGTAGTACTTTGATACTACATATATGTAGTATACGATACTACATATATGCAATACTATAAAATTTAAAAGGGGGTAGTGAATATGGTGATGTTATGCACCTAAGTTACACGTAAAACCATTAATTTTACGTAGCTTTGATAGATTAACTTAAATTTTTTTA
Organism: Tagetes erecta; assembly: GCA_030867185.1. Lineage (NCBI taxonomy): Eukaryota > Viridiplantae > Streptophyta > Magnoliopsida > Asterales > Asteraceae > Tagetes > Tagetes erecta. Next base: position 27,961,245 of record CM061493.1, on the reverse strand, counting down.
TTAGAAAACTTAACTCATTGATCTTTATTCGATGTTAATGGACGACTCAGTCTTCTCCTCTTAGATCATAAATTTTCTCTTTCTCATTTACTCAATAATCGTCATTCATTTTAGTAAAATATTATCCGCCCTTTAAAAATCGATCGTAACTCAATTTGGCTTCTCAATTCCAACTAACAGATTAATATAACATGACTCATATAATTGGTATTATGATATGTGCATGTTGCACATATTCATATCACATCACATCACATCACATCACGTGAACCAAGTTATTGCTAGCAATGTCAATACGATCATTTGAGAAAATCCAAATTTGGAATTGAGGCATGATGATGTTGTTCTTTTGTGATAACGTCATCGGAATCAATGCCCTTGAACTTTTGATATTTTATCAAAGCATGTTGTTTTGATGGTTTCTTGGGTAATTTAGGTTCATAACAACACCGTATTCATTTCCCCAATTTAAAAACATATGGTATCTTATATTACATATATGCAGTATTGAAAGTAAAAAAAACGAGAAAAAATAATTTTTTTTATAATGTTATTTATACTCAAATGAAAGATAATGAAATTCTTAATCTAATGGTGTAAAAAAATTTTTAAAAACTTAACGTATGCAAAAGATAGAAATGTTTAAAGATTTACATATTTAAAGTTCCAATTTTACCCCTCCTTTAAAAATTCCATCCATACCTTTTTTTTAGTTCTCTAGTTCTCAACTTAATATGGAGTTCTCTCTTGATCCCTCCCCTATATATATATATATATATATATATAGGGGAGGGATCAAGAGAGAACTCCATATTAAGTTGAGAACTAGAGAACTAAAAAAAAGGTATGGATATATATATATATATATGGGGAAAGGAAAGTGAATATGAGGCTGTAACGCATCTAAGCTTACATGCGAAACACTCTAAAACTACGTAGTTTTGTTTAAATCAATATCAAAACTACAATTTCAATTAGTTTAGTTCAAATGATATCTCCTAAATTCAACATCAAAACTACAATTTTAAAAGTAATGCATGATTTTCGAATAGTCTTTTTTGTTCGATCCATTCAAATCACATATTGATTTATATCACCAATTTAAAATAATAAAATTTACTACATTCTCTTGATCCTATATGAATTTCCTTTCGGTTGGTTAAATACATTTTTTAAATGCAATGATTCATTTTGAATCAATAGATTACATCATATATATTGAAATATAGTATGCATATATAATCGTAATTGTGAACCTAATAGACGAGAAAGATACGTGATAATAAGGGAGTAATCTAATAGAGTTAAGGAATTCTAGTTAAATCTAATGAATCTATTGGCTGAAACTACGTAGTTTTGATGTTGATTTATACAAAACTACGTAGTTTTAGAGTGTTTCGCATGTAAGCTTAGATGCGTTACAGCCTCATATTCACTTTCCCCTATATATATATATATATATATATATATATATATATATATATATATATATATATATATATATATATATATATATATATATATATATATATATATATCAAATTAGTATGGAATGTATAGCTTTGAACATTCTATTTTTCAACGATGATTATACGAGGATGATGACATTAATGTTCTAAGAAGTAGATAATGATGATTATGATAGGCTTTATGATGATAAATGTGATGACACTTCATGTGCTGATCAACGTTTAGGTTATTAAGATGATGATGGTAATGATGTAAATGACGGTAGATTGATGATAAAGATGATGACGAGTTTGCGTGGTTACGGGTACAGTTTCATCACTTTCGGTTGGTTATATATGGTATTTTATGGTGATAGTTTGATAAAGAAGATGGTGGTTATCTTTGTTATTTAAATGTGATGGTGGTTGGACGAAACTGCGAGCAAGACCGCTGAGTGAAATTACAGTTTTGCTTAGATGTGTTGGCAAGACTAGCTTTATTATATAATGCTATTTGGATAATATTTTATGATTTCCGGCTTTCAGCAATCAGGTGAGTTCCTATGTGCCCCCTTTTACTTGTTTATAGGTTTTGGGCTAGGATACATGCTAAACTTTACGTTTTATGTTAACATGAAATGGTACGATTATGTTATGTCAAATTGATTTATTATATAGGTGACCCAATACACAAATGTATAAACATATATTTCATGCTACATAGATGAATCACAAAATAGTGTATGTGACAGCTACGCCTTATCTATGTGTATGAATGTGATGATGCATGAATAAATATGTGTAACGACCTTGCATAGGAACGGGTGATATGTCAACCCGATGTCACATTGGGTATATGTCAACCCGGTGTAGGCAATAATCTTAAAGTCCTATTTATGACGTTAGGTATATGTCAACCTAATGTCACATTGGGTATATGTCAACCTAGTGTGGGCAATTTAAAGAGTCCCCTAACTGTACCATGACTCTGTGTTTGGTCAGTCCTTGGGGCAATTGATGGAATGGACCCTAGTACTTGTGCAATGGTCATAACGTGTTAAGGCTATTTCCTAGATTAAGATTTACTTTGTATTTTGTTTATATGTTTGTATATAGTTTAGGGTCTATTTTGTTATATTCCTTAAATTTGTAATTGTTGCTTTAAAGCATGTAGTGAGAGAGTGTGAGGAGAGAGGCTAGATCACATTATTCACGTAAGAGAGAGAACTTAGTGTGTGTGATTTATTTTCTCCTGCACTTGTATTGCAAATACTGCTTTGAACATCAATATACAAAGAGAATTATTAGTATGAATTGTGTTAATGATTAAACTGTGTTTGTTTATGTTATTCTGATCAATTGAGCGATATTCACGATCCAATTGAACCTATCAATTGGTATCAGAGCTGTTGGTACTGTGTTCTTCGCTGTTCTTAAGCAAAGCACATCAATATTGCTCAAATATCATGATCTGAATGAATTGTTGCTGTTTTTAGTTGTGATTTATCATCGCAATCACTTCTAATTCACGACGATTGTGCAAATTCCATCAGATTATCATCAGATCTGAGGAATTAAGAAAAAAAGAAGTTACTGTTCGATCAAATTTTGCTCATATTCATCAGAATTTGATCATGTTTTGGATTGATTGATATAAGGGATTGATAATCGGACCATTTTACTGCTTGTGTGTGAATTTTGGACGAATTGGACAAGTTTTTGACAAAACCCAGAAATTTCGTTTGACGAAAATGATGAACAGTATGAACTTGGTTGAAGATTAACTTGCCGGGTGATAAATTTGACTTAGACATTTTCCTTTGGACTTAGATTGAAGAACAATTAGGTCCTGTGCTGCCGTGTAAGGGAATTTGTGCTTGTCGGGTGAAGAACTTGACTTAAAAAAAGTGTTACTGTTCAGCCGGATCAAACACTGTTGTGCCGGGTGTTACACTGTTACGCCGGGTGAATAACAATTTCAGCCGGGTGATCAATCAACTGTGTAGCCGGGTAAACAACATTGCCGTGTGATCGACAACTGTTCAGCCGGGTAAAGCCTTCTACCGTGTCAAGATTCAAGCCGGGTCAAGTTATTGCCGTGTGAAGTTATTTTTGTTGCCGTGCAACTGTTCAGCCGGGTAACTGTTCAGCCGGGTCAAGAACAAAAATTTTACAACTGTTGAGCCGTGTAAAGACTTTTTCTCTGCCGGGTGAAGAACAAAGCTACTGTTTAGCCGGGTGAAGAAGGATTTTCACTGTTTTGCCGTGTGACTCAATTTAGTTGTTTTTAATACTTGTTTCTTGTCTTGTCTTTAATTACTTGTCTTTATTTTAGTATTTTGATCATTTTTTTTCAAAAAAAAATTAACAAAAACCAAAAATATTTTCATTAAAAATTGTTAAAATGGCTCCTAATGATGATTCTGATAACCGTGTTCCTAGACTTGTTAATCGTGCAGATTTCAAGAACTGGACAATCAGGTTGAGACATCACTTGTGTTCTATTGACAATGACTTATGGAAGTCCATTGAAAAAGGTCCTCATATTCCAACTCAGACTGCTCCAGACAGTGCAAGTACCTACACCAAAGATTCTACTGAACCTTATCCAGAGGATAATTTGTCTGCAGAAGATTTGAGAAAAGTAAAGAATGATCGCAAGGCTTATTCTTTAATGTGCAAGGGATTGCCACTTCAAGTTCTGTCGAGATTGGATGCATATCAGACTGGTTATACATGTTTCAAGGCATTAAAGTCGATATGTGAAGGAGGAGAACAATTGAGAAGTCTGAAGAAATCAAAGTTGAAAAGGCAATTGGAGTTGTTTGAACATATTAATGGAGAAACAGTACACCAGATGATGAACAGGTTTGTTCACTTGACTACTGAGATGTCAAACCTCGGAGTTAAGACTGAACTTCAAGACTTGAATGATCGATTGTTATGTGCTTTACCATCATCATGGAAGCAGACTGTTACTCTTTTAAAGCATACTGAGAAATTTCCAATGGATTTAGATCTGCTTATTGGAAAGATTGAAGAAGTTGAGATTGATGAAGGATCGAGAAATACTGATAGATCAAGCTCACAAGCTCAATATAAGTATGTGGTGAATCCTGCCAATACTGTGGAGAATGCATTTCTTGTTCAAGATAATGCAAAGACTGAAGAAGAGGGTGATTTGTTTGTTGGTGCAAGCTTTTATACTGATTCATCATACTATCCAAGTTCACCAATTTACTCTCAACCTCAATCTCCACCAAGAGCTCAAGTTCAAAGTCAAAATCTGAAGAATCAATCAGAAAATCAAAGTTCAACTGTTCAAGCCAAGGTGAAAGATGTAATGAACATTCTGTTACAAGATGACGAGACCAAAACTGCTTTCACAGCTTTTATGGCAAGTTTTCAAGCATATCAAGGAAGTCACTTAAGTCAATTGGATGTAGTACTTCAAGACTTATTTGAGATGGATCCTGATGATGTTGAGGAGATGGATTTAAATTGGCAAATGGTCATGGTTGCATATAGGACGCAAAAGCATGCATATGTTAACCGAAGTTACAAGCCTCATGCAAACAAAACTGTTGGTTTTGACAAATCAAAGGCCAGATGTTTCAATTGTAACCAGTATGGTCATTTCTCAAGAGAGTGCAAAGCTCCCAAGAATCAGAATTTCAATGATCAAGCTAGTTCAAGCAATCAAGGTCAAGGTCAAAGCTCAAGTTATCAACAAAGAAATCAACGATACTTTCAGAAGCCATACCAAAGTCTTCCTATGCCGGAATTGAAAGATGAAGGAAAGAAACCAGAAGACCAAACAAAGGCACTGGTAGTCAGTGTAAAAGACGGATATGATTTGAGTGCTTATGCAGAACAATTTACATCTGATCTTACATCAAATCTGGCACTGGTATGTGAAATCGAAGAAGACTGGTCTGAAGAAGGGGATGGTAAAATGAATGAAGATACTGTGAGTGAAGATTCAGAGGAATATGACTGGAGTGCAAAATCTGATCCTGTTGAAGAATCTGAGTCTGAAATTGCGCTGATGGCTACTGCTAGTGAGTCTTCATCATCTACCGAACAACCAAAGGTTAGTAATAACTTACCCCCTAACTATGTTCCATTACCTGCTGATGTTAAAGAAAGGCTATGTTCTGAACAATGCATTCAACAAGTAGAACATTATCGAACTCATTCATTTAAAATTAGTGACAAATTAAGCAAACATGAAAAGATTCATGAACAACTTAAAATTGATCACAAAATTTCTGATGAGAAGATTTTGTCACTAACTGAATCATGGAACAAAACTTTAAAAGAACTGGAACTTGTTACCAAACAACTTGAAGAAATGACAAAGAACTTTGAACAAGAAAAAGTTGCACATGCAGTCACTCAAGTTGAATTGAAAAAGGTTAAAAGTTGTAAAACAATGGTTGAACAACTTGTTAATGAAAGAGGTAACAAAAACAAAACCGGGTTGGGTTTTACTATTGAACCAATGCCTAAATCGATCACTCAAACTTTACCTGAAAACTTCAATGAATTTGATCATTCACCTGAAAATGAACGTAAATTCAAAGAAATTCAAAGAAGTAAATCCGAGTCCGAAGGATCTGAAGTTTTGATGGAAAGTCTGAAAGAAGAAGATGGTGTGACAACTGAAGCTGATGATGAAGCTAGCAACAAATCAGAGCCTGTTCTGATTCAACTTGTTGAGTATCCGGAACTGAATCCGAAGTCAGAAACAGTGAAGGATGAAGGTGAATTTTCAGGATACAATGATCCTGAATACATCAAGTGGAAGAAGGAACAAAAGGCGCAAGTTGCTGATCAGTTGATCAAGAAGCAGGACGTGAAAAAGACTGAAGTTTTGAATGCAAAGGTGCAGAAACTAAAATCGAAAACTAATCAATCTGAAACGAAACAGTTAAAAGGCAAAAGTGTCTTAAAATCAAATGACAACACAAAAGCTCAAAGTGTTAAAACTGACAAAGTTAAACCTGTCAAGAAAATGTCAAAAGGTAAGACAATCAAGTTTGTGACTGCAGGTACTTTCGACATGAACAGTTCTTATGGTAACCAAATCAATTCTCAAATCAAATCTAACTCTGGTCTGAAAACAGGTTCAGGTCCTAAGTCTTCCGCTGTCAATGATAAAAGAATTGAAACCAAAAAGGTAACCAAACAGAACAGTTTAAAATCAAACCAAAGTCCCATGCAATCAAAATCACAATCAAAATCTCCACAGAAGAATGTTAATCTAAAACCGAACAACAATGATAAAGAATCACGATTTGGTTCAACATCAAAAGTGAACAATCGGCTCTTTAGGATTAGCAAGAGACACTGTGAGATATGTGATCGTTATAATCATACAACTGCTGAATGTTTCTTTAACAGGTACTGCAGTTTCTGTGACAAAAGAAATCATTCTTCAGAAGAATGTTTTTATAACAAATTCTGTGAAATTTGTGAAAGAAGAAACCATGACACAAAGGATTGTTTCTTTTGATCAAACTCAACAAGAGAAATGACTCCGTTTTCAAATTATCAAAGAAATAAATCTTTTGGTTTTCAAAATATGTATCAAAGTCATTCTCCGGTTTTGAGAAATTTCAATCGAAACAATTCTGTTTCTAACTTTTCACCAAGAAATGTGCAGGTTAACAGTTTTAAACCAAGAGCGTTGATGGTGAGAAATCAAAAGTTTGAAAATAACCTTGATCCTAAATTAGAGGAAAGGTTTAGTGTTTTGAGGAGAAAGCAGTCAATGAATGCCAATGGGCGAAACAACAGTTTTCAGCATCAAAATCTCTTAAATGAAACAAATTTTCAAAATGTTCAATATCAACAAGTTACTATTGCAGATAGATTCGGAAAACCCAAGACCGTGTGGGCCTGGGTTGACCAAACTAACTAAGTGATTGTTGAAATGCAGGTACGCCCAAGAAGACCTATCAACTCATGGTTCGTTGATAGTGGGTGTAGCCGGCATATGACAGGCAACCATGCCTTGCTTCAGGATTTCAAACTGAAAAATGGTACACATGTTGCATTTGGAGGTGATGCGGGTGGAAAAATAACAGGAGAAGGAACCGTATCCAATGGGGTCATTAGTTTTGATAAAGTCAACTACTGTGCACAGTTGAACTTTAACTTACTAAGTGTATCTCAAATCTGTGATAAATCTTATTCAACTCTTTTTGATGATTCTTTCTGTTATATTCTTAAACCAGGTTTCAAGATTGACAATGAATGGGTAGTGGTGAAAGCTCCAAGAGATCGTGATGTATACAAGTTGGATATGTCGCAGATTGACGCTGAAACCGAAACTACTTGTCTCATTGCGCATGCTTCGAATGATGAGAGTCAGCTTTGGCATAGACGGCTGGGCCATTCAAATTTCAGAAACATGAACCGTTTGGTAACCGGGAATCATGCTGTAGGAATTCCGTCGAAGAAATTCTCTACAACGGATCTCTGTCCAGCGTGTTTGAAGGGAAAACAGCATCGGATGTCTTTTAAGTCCAAGCTCGAAAACTCTATCTCAAAACCCCTGCAGATGCTACACATGGACCTTTTTGGACCGACCAACGTTCAAAGCATCGGGAGAAAATCATACTGTTTGGTTATCATAGATGACTTTACTAGATTTTCGTGGGTTTATTTTTTGTATGCTAAATCTGAAACGGCTGAATTATTGAAAGAATTTATCATAAAAGTTGAAAACCAATTGGATTGTAAAGTTAAAACCTTAAGAAGTGATAATGGAACAGAGTTCAAAAACTCAAATGTTGAATTGTTTTGTGCAGAAAAAGGTATTGCTCGCCAATTCAGTGCTCCAAGAACGCCTCAACAAAATGGGGTTGCGGAACGGAAAAATCGAACACTGATTGAAGCAGCAAGATCTATGCTTGCAGATGCCAAAATCCCTATCACTTTTTGGGACGAAGCAATTGCTACCGCATGTTTTGTACAAAACAGAACTTTGTTGATTCAGGACAAAAATAAAACATCTTATGAACTGTTATTTGGAAGGAAACCGAATATTTCTTATTTGAAAGCATTTGGTTGTCCGATTTCGATTCTAAATTTAAATGAACATCTAGGAAAATTTGAGTCCAAATCTGACGATGGGTTTTTTCTTGGTTACTCCTCGGTTTCAAAAGCTTATCGGGTTTTTAATAGCAAAACAAATATTGTTATTGAAACTATTAACGTAAAGTTTTTAGAAAATTCATTTCCGTCAGTGGCTCATGGTCCTGCATGGTTGTTTGATTTAGATTCGTTATCCAAATCTTTTGATTCTAACTTGTTTGATTTTACAGGAAAATCAAGGAAAGAAGCAGGAGACTTAGGATGCTTTAGTGACGATTCTGATAATGACGAGGATGGAACTCTCAACTCTGAATATCCGTTCATGTCATTTCATAATCCTGATCATGTCAAATCTAGTCAAGCTCCGGGTTCTTCTGGTTCTCAAGAAGCGCAAGAATCAAATGTCTTTGACGATGTCAATCCGCAAGTTTCTCCTAATTATGGTGAATCTGTTCCAAGTCAACCATCATCAGATTCAAATGGTGAAGAGGTTCCTGAAGCCTTTGATTATTTCATCAATTCACCGGATCAAGTCCCGAATTTTACTCCGCATATGTCTACTATCCTACAAGATCTACCAAATCTGAATACTTCTAATCTGGAGAGTCAAGTGCAAGGAGGTGACATACCAATTCATCGAATTCACAAGAAACACCCTGTCTCTCAGATTATTGGGCCGTTGAATCAGAGAACTACAAGAAGTCAGACTGAACAAGCAAATGTCTGTCTTTATTCATGTTTTCTATCTCAAGTGGTGCCAAAGAATATATCAGAAGCACTACAAGATAATAGTTGGATTGAGGCTATGCAAGAGGAGTTACTACAATTTCGCAAACAAGAGGTTTGGAAATTGGTGGACTTACCTGAAGGAGAGAATGCAATTGGAACAAGATGGTTATACAAAAACAAGCCGGACGAAAGAGGCATTGTTGTGCGAAACAAAGCCAGACTCATTGCACAGGGATACACTCAGGAAGAAGGCATTGATTACGAAGAGGTGTTTGCTCCAGTCGCAAGACTTGAAGCCATACGCGTTTTTCTTGCATATGCGTCCTTCATGAAGTTTAAAGTATTCCAAATGGACGTGAAAGGTGCTTTTCTGTATGGACCTATTACAGATGATGTATATGTCAGACAACCTCCTGGTTTTGAAGATCCTGACTATCCTCATCGTGTATACAAGTTGAGTAAAGCTCTTTATGGTCTACACCAAGCTCCGAGAATCTGGTATGAGACATTATCCAAGCATTTACTTGAACACGGATTTACAAGAGGTCAGATTGACCCAACTTTGTTTATGAAGAGGGAGAATGATGATTTGTTGTGCGTTCAAGTTTATGTGGACGATATTATCTTCGGATCGACCAGTGCGTCAATGTGCAAAGAATTTGAGGAAATTATGAAGTCGCGTTTCCAGATGAGTTCGATGGGAGAGATTAACTTCTTTCTTGGATTACAAGTGACACAGTCTGCTGACGGGATTTTTATCAACCAATCAAAATTCGTTGAGAAGTTGCTGAAAAAGTTCAAGATGCAAGATTGTCAAACAATTCGAACGCCATCTGATGTGAATTGCAAGATACAACCGGATCCAAAGGGAAAAGCAGTTGATCAAACACTGTACAGATCAATGATTGGTTCTCTGATGTATCTTACTGCATCAAGACCAGATATCATGTATTCTGTCTGTGTGTGCGCCAGATATCAGTCTGATCCGAAGGAGTCGCATCTTGTTGCTGTGAAACGTATATTCAGATACCTTAAAGGAAAACCGAGTCTTGGATTATGGTATCCTTATGAAGGCAATTTTGAATTATATAGTTATTCTGACAGTGATTTTGGTGGTTGTGCTCTTGACAGGAAATCGACTACTGGTGGCTGTCAATTTCTGGGTCCTAGACTTGTTTCTTGGCAATGTAAAAAGCAAACCAACGTTTCTGTATCCACAGCTGAAGCAGAGTATATCGCTGCGTCTGCAGGATGTTCTCAGGTTTTGTGGTTACAAAATCAATTGCTTGACTACGGGTTTAACTTTCTTAAAACCCCTATTTACATAGACAATACTGCTGCTATGTTCATAACTGCTAATCCTGTTCAACATTCTAAAACCAAACATATCGAAATTCGATATCACTTTTTAAGAGACAACTCTGAAAAGGGTTTAATAATATTGATTAAGGTTCATACCGACAAACAACTGGCTGATCTTTTTACAAAATCATTTTTGTCAGGACGGTTTGAATTCTTAGTTCAATCCATAGGATTAATCAATCATGATTGATTCTATTTTTCGAAAAACAAACAAAAATCAGAAAATATAAAAGTCAAAAATATAATAAGTTGATGTCAAATATTGATTCCTTTGTCTTTTATTTTATGTTTTGCATTGTGTGTGCTTGCATGAAAAAGAAATTAGAAAAGCAAAAACAAAATATAAAAGCAAAAAGAAAAGAAAATATCATGTCATAAGAATCTATATTGCAAAAAGTGAGAAATGATAGTTACACTAGACATTATTTGTTACATCATTTTTAAATAAAGACTGATGAATGTTAATTGATGTGCTAGACAGCTCAGGCAATTAGACTGAAAAAGTAAGTTGATTGTTGACAAATATAAAACTTAATGATCTTTGTGTTAAGTTCCATTGTTATACATGTCTAGATATATATCTTTTGATACATTGCTTGTGATGATAGTTGTGCATAATCGGGTAACGATGTAGTCTATTCAGTGTGATGAACCGCATCGTGAGCTTCTTTGTTGTGGTATCCACAGACCTGAAGTCTCACACGAAGTCTCTTTTGAGCTTCAAGATGCAGCTAAAGATTCCAAAAGGAACGAAAAGAGTCCCAAATGTGGACCAATACCAAACAAAAAAAAAATTCCAAAAAGGAATTCAGAAGATTCCCAAGGGGAACGATAGGAAAGAAAAATTCCCAAAGATGGAATTAAAAAGAAGTCCCAAAGTGGACCAAATCTGAATAGAACCCAGATTCCACACTGTGTATGACTGTAAGTGACCAGGTTTTGTCCAATATGCATTCAGGTAGTGGTTGATAAGGAAATATGTTGACATATGTATACATGTGGGTCACATAAGTCATTCTAATCGAACCTTAAATATCATCATGATACTGAAAAAGTAAGTGTGCTAACTCGAGCTAATTGGTATGTTTTCATATCATCACTCAATCAAACATAAGTCAAATGTCTATTCAAAACTTGCAAAACATGTTTAGATAATGTGTGGTATGATCTCACTGGGATAATTTGATTCATTGCATTGCATATGTCTTTATTTTAATGTGTGTGCTTTGTATGTGCAGGCATTTGGAATCATTATTGACACATCGACATCCTTGTTAAACTTAAAAATTTCAAGAAATTTCAAGTTTAGGGGGAGAATAAATTGAAGAAAAATATTTACAAAAATCCAAAAATATCTTTTGAATAAGTGTGTTTTGAATGAACAAGAGTATGTGGTATGAAAAGCAAAGGTTTTGGATGTGTTAAAAACAAACCCAAGGTCTTGTATATTGTTTTTCAGAAATTGCTTCGGGATATAAAAAAATTGGTTGTGCAAAAACATTTTTTGAAAAAGAAAAAGAAAAATGAATTTAATTGAAGTTTTAATGTTATTGACTTGTTTTAATGTTGTTGATAATTAATGTGACAAATTCCTTTTAAGGATATCTTGTCTAATTAATGTGTCGAGAATGTTTGCAGGTGCAATAAATGCCGTTGAAAAAGTCAACAGACGAGAAAAGTGAAGAAAAATCTCAAAGTGTTATAGCCGGGCAAAGATATCATATGCAACTGTTCATCCGGGTAATGAACATACTGTTCAGCCGGGTAATGTTGTAAGTTTGATACAAGCCGGGTGATTGAGAAAAAGGTGAAGATATTATGACTACTGTACAGCCGGGCAAAGATCATGTCAAATACAGCCGGGTGAAGAAGTCATAGATATCTGCCGGGTGACAAGTGTTTACTATACAGCCGGGTAAAAGAGAAATCTTCTTGCCGTGTAAGAGTATAACACTGTGTTGCCGGGTAATGAAGAAGAAAGCATGCTGGGTGATATAGAAGACAACTATGTTGCCGTGTGAAGAACTATGCTTGCCGTTTGAAGAAGACTGCATGCCGTGTGAAGAAGAAAGCAAGCCGGATGAAAAGGAAAGCAACTGTGTTGCCGGGTGATGAAGAAATGTTGCCGGGTGATGATTTGAAGACTACTATGCTGCCGGGTGATGAATAAAACCCATCAGGTGTAGTTGTTCCTAACCTTTACCCGTCACTACAGTGACTTACCCGTCTCTACAGTATTTGACCCGTCAAGTGTGATTCACATGTTTGTGACTTGTCTCAACAGTACATGACCCGTCACAACAGTGCATGACACGGATCAACAGTGCTTGACCCGGCAAGGCTTATTGGGCTCTTTAAGCTTGCCCGTCCCATTTTGTTGACCCGGCACCTCAAATTTGACCTAAATTTTAACGATATAAAAACCCGCATCTTCACAAACACTTATCATTTTTCACATTCACTTTCAAGCAAACACTCTGTACTTAAATCGTCTGTTATCATATTCAATCGTTTTGCTCTGTAACAAGGTTGATCGATTGAATAAGGTAGTGATTATGTGTTTAGACCTTGATAAACTTGCAAATCGACCGATAAAATGAAAAACGATGATGAACAGTGTTTTTGATTATTGAATCGACACTTTGATTGTGTGTGTTAAAACCAAAATCAAATGATGTTTTAAGCATAAAATCTGTCGATCATCAACAATCAATCACTCATTTGCACCAAAACACCTTAAAATCAACTGAATCAATCAAAATTGTCACAACAGTTAAAACCGCCATTGATGAACTTTGAAAGCTCTTAACTGTTAAAATTTCAAATGATGAAATGTTTGTTAAAAGTGACAAAACATTGTTAAAACTGAACTAAAACATGACAAACAACTTCATCATACATTTGTCAAAGATTGTTCTTAAGTGTTAATCGGTTAAAATTGAAAAAATGTTGTATAATCTTTTAAATTCAAAGTTGGTCTGATCAAAATGATGAAACTCAGTTTGTTAGATCAATTTAGGATTAAAATGATTATGTGAATGTTTTTCTTCATTAACTTTTGTTCAAATCACTTATAAAATTTTTTTTGATATGTATTAATGAAGAATCTAACACATTTGTCTTGTTTGTGTTTGTTGTTGCTTTTAACAGATGGAGAATCTCAAGTTTGAACCTAAACACAATTTGGTAGCATGTCTAGATGAATCTATCCCAGAAACTGATGGTTACAGAGATATGATCAAGTTTATTAAAAGGACCAAATATGTGTATGCTATGTGTGCCAAACCGGTCATATATGCAAGGTTGATTAAGAGTTTTTGGAGAACAGTAGAAGTTATTAGAGAAGATAATGGTGTTACTGTTGTTCGAGGCAACATAACTAGAGATATGGTGTTAACAGTCTCTGAAGAAGCCATCAGAAATGCCCTGAGAATAGATGAAGATGAAGTTGGAATGAATGATGAATTGACCATGGCTGAGTGTCAGTCGTGTTTTGTTAATATGGGTCATCCACCTGTATTTCCAAAGTCACAATTTTATAGGGCGAAGTTGGGAAAGAAGTATAAGTTGTTGTGCTATGTTGTCCAACAGTGCATGTCCAGGAGGAGTGCAGGTTTTGACAATTTCCCATCAGACATAGCATCCCCAATTGTTGCCATAGCTGAGAATAAGCCATTCAATATGTCAAGATGGATCATGAATGGTTTTGTTTTTAATTTGGTAAAGGGCAAGAGGTTTAAGTTTCTCATGTACCCGAGATTCTTACAACTGATGATCAATATAGCCTATCCTATCATCAGAAATGAAGGTTATTCTGGAGGAATATTATACACAGAGGACATGAACGATCTATCTTACAGAAAGATGAGTATCGGGAATGTGCCTAGTGTAGAATTATTTAGCTATTTGAGAGATATAGCAAATAATGAAGAAGATATTGAAGGAATTTATTATCATATATCTAATGGAGAGATTGTGAATCCGTTAGATCTTGTGGATGAAGAAATTGATAGTGATGGTAATGATGGTCAAGAAGATGATAATGATGATGGTGGTAATGAAGGTGCTGAATCTGAATCTAATTCAGAGGAGGCAGAGATTGTTGAAACAACTGAACAAATGGAATTGGAGGCTGAGAATGTTGAAGTCATTGAGCCTGTTGTGATAGAAGAACCTGTTGAGGTTGCTTATGTTGAAGAAGAAGTAGTTGCTGAAATTCCAAAGGATATTACTGTTCAGTATGTTAGAAGAAAAAGATCGAAACCAGTATTAGAGTCTGTGATTGTAGAGGAACCGAATGTGATTGAGACTGAAGAGATAGATGTAATTCAGATAGCTCAGGAGGTAATGGCCGAAGCTGAAACTATTGCACAGATAGTTGAGGAAGCTGATGCTGGCGTTATTGATCCTATCCCTGATGAAATACCCACCACATCATCCCCCGCTGCAGAAAACATTGAACAAGGTTTGGAGTCTTCACCAAATTTTGTGTCAAGTATTGAAGAAAATGAGAAAGAGAAAAGGATTGCTGAGTTAGAAGATATGGTGACAAAGTTGATAGAGGTAAATGACTCGTTGAAAGCTTCGAATGAAAGGAAAAAGAAAAGACTTGAAGAGTTTTGGGATATTCATAATCAAAACTTGAAAACTTTCAAAGAGTTGGATGCAGATCATCTCAAATTGAAGATTGAGCATGATGAGTTGAAAGATAAATATGAAAGTTTGAAGGAGGAACATGAAAATCTGAAGTATGATTACAAGGAACTGAAAGCTGAATGTAATACGTTGGAGGATGAGAAAGAGATGTTGGAGAAATGGCTGGAGGAAACAAAACCGAAGAAATCTGGTTCTGGTTCATCATCTGATAAAGATTTTTCAGATGAAGTGGTTGAAACGACTGAAGCAAATCAAGTACCAAAAGTTTATCTGACCAGAGCACGAGGTACTACGAATGTTGGCATAAGGGTGGAATCTCCAATCATCATTCCCGATGAAGCTGTTGCTGAAACTGTCATCTCTGACAAAGCTGAGGGAAAAAGGAAGCTAGATGCAGTTCCAGAAATAATGGGTGATGAAGGATGTTCGAAAAAGGCAAAGATTGATGAGACAGTGCAGATTGAGCCGATTCAATCTGTAGCTGTAGTTGAAATGGCTAAGGATGTTGATGAGACTATGACTGAAGCTGGAATTGCTAAAACAGTTTAGGTTGAGCCAATTCAATCTGAATCTGTAGCTGAAACTGAAGTATTTGAGGTCACTGATAGTGAGAAAGAAGTTGGTTCTGAAGAAACAGTTCAGATTGAGCCGATTCAATCTGAAGCTGTTGAAGTTGAAAGTGTGCCTGAAACTGTAGCTGGAGAAGTAAGTCAGTTTGAGCCGGTTCAAACTGACAATGCACCTATGATCGAAGCCTTAGATGATTTGGATGATATAGATTTTACTGAATCTGAGCTAGAAGCTGAACCAGAAACAAATGTTGATCAAGAGATTCCAGATGATTTAGATCAAAGATTTGCTTATCTTGAGAGAATGAAGTATAATGCTGTGTTTTTGAATGGGTTGACTGTGAGCCAGATAAATGAAGAATATGAAAAGTGTATGATTGCCCAAGACAAAGCCGAAGCGGATAAAAAGGAGTTTGTTACTGAGATGGGTGAATGGACACCGCTTCAAGAAAGTTTGAATATCGAAGACTTGCCTCCGACTGAACTTTATCATCAGAATCCTGAAGAAATGTCAAGTAGAGAGATGCGTGATTGGTTAAGCTCAAGAAATTATCCGTATAGGACTTTGAAGAGGTTGAAATCTGAGTCAC
The DNA here is from genome assembly GCA_030867185.1 of Tagetes erecta. Taxonomy (NCBI): domain Eukaryota; kingdom Viridiplantae; phylum Streptophyta; class Magnoliopsida; order Asterales; family Asteraceae; genus Tagetes; species Tagetes erecta. The sequence continues at coordinate 27,944,787 of CM061493.1, read as the reverse complement.
TGAGGAAGATTGTTGTTAGCTTTATGAAGACCGAAAAAATGTACAATCGTATGTTTTATTTGGACTACAACAATCCGCAATACTTCGAGCTGACAAAGAGATACAAAATTCTTGGACCGAAGGAGATACCGGTGATGGCTTTACCTGAAAATGCTCACAAGAAACGACATGAATTGATATGTTTCCCAGTGAAGTAAAATCTTACAACATACCGATGGATGTTCGTGAATCATGGCATAAATCAGCCACAGCAGGTGATGTGGTGAGGTCACTGCTGAGTAAAGGTCAGTCAATCGCTGAATTACTTGATTCAATGATTGTGCCGGAAAAGAACAAGAAGGTGAAGATAATTGCATGGAAATACGATGAAGTGTTTGATGCGTTTATGATAAAGAGAGTTAATGGTTTATGTGACGTATACCATTATTACTCGAGCATTTTCAAACTGGAAGTTCAAGATTTGAAAGAGCTGCACAAACTCAGGTTGATAAATCACACGCATGCTGAGCGTGGTGATAAATGTGCAATGCTGCTTGATGCCGGGATTGCCAGACCACCGAAGTATCTTGATTTCCGAGGCCAACAAGAAGATACAACTTATGTGCAAGCGAAGAAGGAAAGAAAGAAAAAGAGATTGGTTGTCAGTGAAGACATGTACTTAGAAGAATTTTCGGATGAGTATTTTGATAAGGTGACAAATCCTGGATTGAAAGTGATAGATGGTTCGCAAATGACAAAGCCTATACTTAGGGTTTTCTATAATCAAGAAACCTTTGAGTTGAAGCTTGTTCGGAATTTGGAAGATTGGGACAAAGACATGATTACTCTGTTTAGTACTTTTGAGTTGAAGCTGCTTCATCCATCCTATATCGATTATGTAAGAAGTTGCAGAATGGAGAAATGCAAGGATAAACTAGCTGAAGCTGATAGGAAGTTGTTTGTGGTGATGATAGAAGTGATTGCTGCTGCAACTGAAAAGATTCGAGTACGAAAGGCATTGCTTAATTCTAATCTCGTGAGGGTTGACATACCAGAGATAGAATTTATGAGAATATCTGGAAGAGGGACATTGGAAGTGCAAGTCAAAGGACAGGAGATGCCGTTTGAATTTTATGCTAATATTGACTTTGCAGGTTTAAATCTGGATTCTCTAAGACGCATGAATGCCTGCCCAATTCTGACTAACGAGTCCAAGCCGAGACAAGCAAAGATTGCCGAAAAGTTCAAGTCTTGCATAGAAGAAGCATTGAAGGAACAAGAAGAATTTAAAGGAAAAGAGCTGCTGAATGTCAAAGACGAACCAGAAGATTGGTAGAAAGAGATTGATGCTGAACAAAGAAGAAAAAGATTTGAAGATTTTGCTGAAGATTCAAAGATAAATCTTTGGGGGAGTACTGTTAAGGCTATTTCCTAGATTAAGATTTACTTTGTATTTTGTTTATATGTTTGTATATAGTTTAGGGTCTATTTTGTTATATTCCTTAAACTTGTAATTGTTGCTTTAAAGCATGTAGTGAGAGAGTGTGAGGAGAGAGGCTAGATCACATTATTCACGTAAGAGAGAGAACTTAGTGAGTGTGATTTATTTTCTCCTGCACTTGTATTGCAAATACTGCTTTGAACATCAATATACAAAGAGAATTATTAGTATGAATTGTGTTAATGATTAAACTGTGTTTGTTTATGTTATTTTGATCAATTGAGCGATATTCACGATCCAATTGAACCTATCATAACGTGTACGTATGATGATGTATGATAGTATGTATGATTATGATATAATTTATCATTTTAAAAGAAGTAAAACTAGGACTCACTCAGCTTTGCTGACTTTTGCATGTATCTTAGACTAATTGACAGGTAAATGTTGCAAGTTAAAAGATTGGCATGAAACCATGAGCTACCTGGTATGAACGAGACTGGAATCTCAATTAAGACGATAACGGATTACATTTCAAAAGACTTAGTATTATTTGTATTGAATTAAGATAAGATTTTAATGGATATATTATTTTTATAACGTAAAGTTCTTTAATTCCGCTGCAATGTTTTTAGTTAATGATTGTTTATACACCATAACTGCTGTGAACGGCCAACTTTGAGGGTTCCTGGAAATAGGGTCTTACAAGTTGGTATCAGAGCCAAAGTTTTTGTGAATTGGGTATTTTAAAACCTAAACTAAAACTGAAAATGGGACCAAGATGAATGGATACCAGGTAGCTTAATGCCAATGGGTGAAGTTAAAGTTTATGCTAAAACAAGTATATGATTATAGATATAGATTGCTAAAGTGACAATAGTGGTTATGTGATTGTAAATGTGTATGTGATTACGTGTAGAATGTGATATAGTAGGTTTGGGAACTAAGATGGCTAATGACAGAGAATGTTTAGGACATGAAAAGTAAGGTAAGTTGCCAATTACTGGTCATCACAGGTATGAACTATCTATTTGTAACTTTTTTTGTGGGTAGGAGTATTGTTTGTTTTCATTATTTGAGACTATTGATTAATTCTCAGGTATATTTTTAAATATGTGATACTTTATGGTTTGCAACTACTATGGACTTGGTAATACATGTATGTATCCGCTACTTTGATGCGTTACGTGAAAAACTATATTGTTATATGTTTTCGTAATTATGTGATACATTATCGTTAGGAGATACAAAGTGTGGAAGCGAATCCGGGTTTTCAATTGTGCTTCTGGTTGATCACATATCATTATCCGGATATTGAGGTGATGCATACATACACACGATGTAAAATATTAATGTTACAAATATATAAATATACATGTTTACTAAAACGTTTTATTTTTTTAGATGCCGCAAGCCACAAGAGGTGCTGCAGAATCTGATACCAGCAATCTACTCAAGGACTTGATGACGGAGCTTTATATTAACTTAGCTATTAGGTGTATATAGTGTGTCCTTTAGATTTAGATATCGTTTAACAGATTTTGTTATAGATTCTAGCATAGAATTGGTTTTAAAGGATTTAATAAGCATCTTTGTATATATTTTGAAGGATTTAGCATGTTTGTATAACACAAACACATGATATTACACAAGGACTAGACAAGTGCCGAAAAAAAAATTATTTTATATTTATCAATATTATACGCATTTTAAAGATAAAAAACGCTTGTTTTTTATGTGTAATTTTTAAAAAAGAATAATATCGTATCCAAAAGTTATGAACGTTTTAAAAAAGTGGGGGAATTGACATGTGCATTGCATGTGGAGAGAGAAAAGTCAACAAAAAATGACTTTGTCTTTGAACATTTCTCAAACACATATTAACAATTTGTGACACGGTGATAATTTCTAAACACATAAGATGACACAACAAATCTTTACAATAAGATGATATTACATAATGCCTTAAGAATGAACCGATAAAAGTGATATTTCACTAGTTATAATATTACACAATCACATGATATTACATAAGGAATAGACAAGTGCCGAAAAATAAATTATTTTTTATATACGCGTTTTAAAGATAAAAAACGCTTGTTTTTTTTGTGTAATTTTTTTAAAAAAATAATATCGTATCCAAAAGTTATGAACGTTTTAAAAAAGTGGGGGAATTAAAATGTGTCTTGCATGTGGAGAGAGAAAGTCAACAAAAATTGCTATGACTAATGTACTCTTCCACCAAATTCTTTTCCAACAAATTGATCTCAACCATTAAAATGAGATCTAAAGGTCATAAATCATTTTTAGCCTTCTTAGATTAAAATCTTTTATAGGAGAACTCTGATATATATATATATATATATATATATATATATATATATATATATATATATATATATATATATATATATATATATATATATATATATATATATATATATATATATATATATATATATATATATATATATATATATAGGGGAGGGTTCATTTGAGAAGACCAAATATTGCGAGAAGTGTAAGAAATAGCTAAATTCTTCATTTTTTTCAACCAAAAACGTTTTTAACATACAAAAAAATGATAGAAATGCAACATTTATTCATTAATTTTGATATTCAAAAAATAAAATTGAATAAATTTCGTTTATTTGTTAAACCAACACATGTGGAAATCATGTGTAGGTAAATTTAAAACGCTAAAAATACATACGTAAAAAATATTGTAATGATTTTTTTTTAGTTTATACATTACACATTTGTATGTAGGAAGTGAATTTATTTAAAAAATTAAACTATTGATAAGTTTTTTAGTGATTTAAGTTTCTTCCTTTTCTTCTTGCAATATGTAAGTCTTCTCAAATGAACTTAATCTTATATATATGTATATATATATATATATAGATTGAGGATTTTCTAAAAAGGCTCAAAACTCTAAGAAGTGTAGGAAGCAATAACAATCAAACACGTGTCCATGAGGCTAAAAACAGGCGGAGGGGCGTTATCGTCATTTTACATGTTGTGTTATCGATTACATTTGAAAGACCGGCGTTATCTTCTGAATCATGGTGTTTTTAACATTTGAACTAGTCACAGAAAACAACATGGTGTTTTATTTGTCACACTATTTTTTTGGCGTTTCTAACTTTTTTCTACACTGAATCATGGTGTTTCTTAGCACTATCAAATGAGATCTGGGGTCTTTTGGATCATGGTGTTTTTTACATTTGATCTGATCACAGAAAACAACAATTGACGTTTTTGGTGTTTTGTTTTTCACATATCTTTTCTTGGCGTTTCTAACTTTTCTCATCACTCAATCATGGTGTTTCTTAGCGATGATGTTTTTGTTTGTTTTCGACGTTTTCGTTTACTATTTACGAACGTCCCGATCAATGTTTTTGACGTTTTCGTTTATTTAATTACGAACATCCGATCATGTATGGTGTGTTTTTGACGTATTAATCATTATTATGACGTTTTCATTCGATTTCAGTGTTTACTCTATTGCAGGTAAGTTATGACGATTTCAGTGTTCACATTTGTTTTTAACGGCATTTATCTTTTGTGCCATTAATGTAGATTATTAGTAGCACTTTATTTATGCTGTATATGCTTGATATACCCTTTTAATAACATTTATCTTTTATGTCACTACGTACTACTAGAAAATATGCCTTATATATGGAACCTTTTACAAGCACCTGTAGTTTTATAAGAATTGCATATGGTATAAGAAATACTAAAAGCTAGCATTACCCATAACCGAAGTTATGTATTTTGAAGAAAAATGACCAAACTATAGTAAGTTAAGATGAGATTGTTGTTTGAAGAATGATTATCAGTTAAGAAAATATATTTAGAGGCATTAAACATAAAATTCATAAATTGTATAAAATTAACAAATAACTTCAAGGCATTTGGAAAATGTAAAAAAGTGTCAACATGTCAAAAATGGGAGTCAAACCCGTGATCATCATACTTAAAGTTCCACCAGCACACCAACCGTTAATATGTGTTCTTTCTTCTCAATCAAATATATATAACAACACATTTGAAGTTAAAAATAAGCAAAAATAAGCATGCTGACCTAACATCAGTAGAAATGGAATTACGTACACAGTAGCGCAAATAACCTAGCTTTAATCATCAATCATTGAATTTATAACTGCCTGGCGCGAATTCAACGTAATAATTTCGATGTTTGTTAATTCTTCATGCCAAACGATCGTGTACTGCTGTCGTTGAATTCTAATTTCCTGATTTTCAATAAGCACGTCCAACAAATCAAGCCAGATGATCGTGTGAATGTTGGTTAAATAAGCTTAATTCCAGGCATTAAAAGTACTCGATTCATCCTGCAGGTTTGTTAGTTGTAACTGTATACTGTAGAATTGTAGTTTTCTAATGCAATGAGATCATGTACATAGTTAATCAAGTTCTTGAAATCTGTAGAATTATGTTATTGTCTATTTGAAATCATTATTCACGTGGAGAATGATAATTGATTAATTGATACAGTGAAATACAATTAATTACAATGTTTAATTGAACTGTTTTTAAATGGTTTATTTGTAAATTGTTAATGGTTAAGTCTATTTAACCTTTTCTAAGTTGAAGATTTTTAAATAGGTTAGTTATGAATTGTCCAGTTGCATTTTAGCTGCTGATTATAGTCATACCAGGTTTTATAAAGGTTTTTATCAGGTTAAACATTTGGTAATATGGCTGAGTTTTGATACTTTTTTGTTGTTAGTTAAATGCATCATCTATTATATTTATCTTTAAGTGTAATGTAAGGTTCTCTACTCTTTAGATATAGGTCAAATGGGTAACAATGCACAAATAGGTAACCAAAAGTAATCATATTTTCTTTATAGAGGACAACACCTAATCAACAAAAACAATGCATATCAATTGCAACAAAGATAACATACTCAAGATGTTACTTTTGAATTTCAATACAACACTTGTGCAAAAATTTAAAAAAAGCCTAATTCTTTGACCCATATTTCAATACATACTCAGCATGGTTTGCTAACAAAATAAATTAAATGTAGTTTGTTGACCATTTTAAGTTTGAATTTTGCTTATTGAAAAACAGTTTTGAGTTTAAACTTTGTTGATCGTGTGATTTTATGTCTTCAATTTTGACCCATTAGCATTATTTGATTTTGTTTCTCAAACTCCTTTCCCAGGTTTCTGAGTTGGGCTTGATCTTCTATTGCCATAAGGTTCGCTCTTCTTTGTTATTCGTTTAACATTTCATTATCGTTATTGATCTTGGAGTGTTTGTTGTATATGTGTGTGGCCTGAATGTGGCAGGGGGAGGGGGGACTTGATGAAAATGGTTTACAAAGGGTTACATTTGAACACAAATGGTTTACAAAGGATTTGATGAAATGGTTTGACTATGTTGTGTTTTATATGTGTATTCTTAACACATGATTTTGTATTTGCATAAATGGTTTGACTATTTTGTTATGGCTTTCATCTCAAAGTATGTATTTTTTACCCATCACAAACTATGTATATTTTACCCATTTTGACCCGTTTGACTAGCTCCTGTGTTAAACTTGAAAAAAAACTACCGACTTACTGCTGCTATATATGAGTTAGAATAATATGTGGACAAATGAACTTCTTGAACAGATTATTTGAAATGGCCTTAATCTACATTGAGTTCTTTCTTCATACATGAGTCTTATCTTTATGATCTTAATTCATTAATAACTTCGTTGTAGTTAATCCACTTGTTTTTAATAAACAATTCACTTTGAGATTGTAAAAAAGCCATGTGACAAAGTGGTTATGCAAAAGATGTAGAGCTCAAGTTGCTGACAACATATCAAGATGCTGCTGATTCAAAAAATTGAGTGTAGTTATATGTTCATGTTGTTCACAATAGAGCCATTCAGTATCAGTTATTTCTTTGACAAGTTATAACAAGTAAGTTTTTTAATAATGACATGGATCAAAGATAAGTTGCAAATACGTATACGGGTTAGTTTGAATTCAATTTTATTAATGTAACTTCTTTCAACTATTTGGATTATTAACTAGGCCTCTAATATTGAATTATGGTTGTTTTCTTAACAAATTGCATACTTTAATCATTTCTTACTTGCAACTTCCAATGTGGTGTAGTGGTAAGAGTCTTGGATTCTTTAAAAGAGACCCAAGTTCTAGTCCCACTGCCACCACTTTGGAAGGAGCAAATGGGAGCAATGAAGGGAGACTTGTGGTAACACAAGTTCGATCTCTGAGCCAAACGGGTTTTACCACTAACTTTTCGTCGTGCCTACGGGCGGACGGGTTAGTGTGTTTCCCCCGAATTGGAGTCGAGTTAATAGGTGAGTTTCGGCTACCTAGCGCTGTCTGTGTTCGCAGAGCGTTTGGGGTTGCCTTTCGCCATTGGGTTACCCCGGGTAGCCGGGCTTTATTCGTTTCGATGTCCACAAAAAAAATTATTTCTTACTTAGCTTCTACTACTTTGTTACTCATATTTGTTATTTCCCATTATGATAGTCATGGATAGAGCTTGGATGTATCTTGCGCCAAGATCAAGCCAAACTTTTGTTAATGGGGTGAAAACTTTCTTGGATTTTGCATTTGAGAGAAAAAGTGTCAACGGAATGATAAAGTGTCCATGTAAAAATTGTGTAAACATGAAATATCAAAGTAGACCAATTGTTTTGGATCACCTCATATGTTTAGGGTTCCGGCGAGACTACTCTAAATGGGTGTATCATGGGGAAGACACGACGTCTACATCGACGAGCACAACCCATAACGAGGAAGAAGATATTTTACACCATGAAATGCATGATATGTTGGATGATATGTTTGAAAAAGAAGGTGGAGATGGAATGGAGATGCATGAGAATGGTACGGATAATAGTCAAGAGTCAAACAATAGAAGAAACAGATTTGATGAACTTTTGAAGGAAGTTGGAGAAAAGGTGTACCCGAATAGCAAATACAACAAATTATCATGTGTGGTGCGTTTGTATCATTTAAAATGTCTCAATGGATGGAGTAACAAATCTTTCTCTATGTTGTTAGAGTTTTTAAAGGATTTGTTACCTGAAGGAAATTTGTTACCTGAAACAACATGTCACACCCTCAATTTTCCACAAACGGGGTATCCGTTAGGCGTGTGACATAACAGGATCTCAAGCCATTAGTTACAGAAAACTCAGACTCAACGTTTTAAACAAAAGTCCTTATTAAAGTATTAAACCAAAACCCAGGGTTTAAAATGAAAAGTTTCAAAGTTTAGCGGAAACATTTGTAAAACAATCCCGTACTCAAAATCCAAGTACGTAATAGTAAAGGTTAAACCAACCAAAGTTATGAAAACCCGTGCATAAAGTCAGGACGACCCAAGTTGCTGTTTCAAAACCAACCACAGTATTAAATAACAAAATGTAATAGTTTTAAGACCAATGCATGCAAGTGTCCTACTCGTGCGCCTTCCTAGATCCCTGAGAAAAACATACTAAAACGAGTCAACAAATAATGTTGGTGAGTTCAATGAGTTTATTTAAATTACATAAATAAAATGTAAGTTCCGTTGATAAAACAATATATATTGCTGGTTTGCAAGACCACCTTGCTTACTACACGAGCACGTCGAGATTAAACTGAACGTTACTTTACTTGCCTTGTCGCCATCACTACAGATGACCAAATGTTTAAATTAGGACAATTTGCACCAACTAGCTCCCCGCTAGTGGTGGGGTCTGCCGAACCCGTAGTACTACTCAAATTTCCCCGTTATGCCGAAGTTGGCATATAAATAATCTCGACTAAAGAAAAGGACTTTATAAGTATGTTAATGCTCAGTAAAATAAGCCCTTAACAATAATATTATTTACCAAAAAGCATTGCCCCAGTTGGCAACGTAAGAGTTATGCCCGAAGGCCCCACCCGAAGGTGTAATACATAGCCGTAGTTGGCCCCGCCCGAAGGCAATAAGTTTTGCCCGAAGGCCCCACCCGAAGGTGTAAAACATAGCCGTAGTTGGCCCCACCCGAAGGCAATAAATTTTGCCCGAAGGCCCCACTCGAAGGTGTAAAACGTAGCCTTAGTTGGCTCTGCCCGAAGGCATAAAGTTTTGCCCGAAGGCCCTGCCCGAAGGCATAAAAATGCAGTCCGCCCAAAGGCGCTAAAAAATAATTTCCCGGAGGCGTTGTAAAAACATTTGTATGTTTTCTCCCCGAAAAAGTATTTAAAAGCGGGCAAAGAACTCACCTTTGAAGCACACAACAAATAACATCATAAATGCAGCAAAAGACCTAGACTGCTCTATGACCTGCTTTAATAATCAACGTCTATTTATTACTAAAACTTATACGTTGATGTATGATATATGTATACAGATTTATTTCGCATTCGCTAGGGTTTCGAGTGCTCGGTTCGGTTTCCATATACTAATACACTTCATATAAACCCACACACACCAAGCATGTCATGTCTACATATTTATTCTCATGCAAGTGTAGCGTCATCATCCTAATAAAATCATCATTTTCAGTATCAACTTGAAGCACTTTTAGCACTACCTAGAAAAGACATATTTACGTGCTGCTTCTTCATGTAGCCACATACATATATTTATATAGTACCTGACTATATACACATTGCAATATAAAGCACAACCATATACATACTAATACATGCGAATTCAGAAACATACTTCCCACATATATATTAAACACCTATCAGTAAATGAAAACCCGTATTGCTAATTTATTCTCAAAACATGATTAGCACCTACATACATAAAACATAGTACATATATCTTTGAATACCACGCATAAAATCTGAAATATATTTACATATTTAGTGTTATACCATACACACGCACATAATCTAATGCACTATATAGGGTGAGGGGTTGGGGTGTAGTGGTAAAGAGGGAGACCTAAACCAAAAGGTTGTGGGTTCAAACCTCACCCACAACACAAAAATAATAAATTTACCGTTCTAAAAAAAAACAAAAAATCTAATGCACTATACACACATACATACACAAAAATGTTGTTGCTTCCTATCGATTTGCAAAACACATAGTTGCTATTGATGCTGCTTATTGCGTGTATAATCTAAATTCCCATATATATCTTGCAACGTACGTACACCTACAAATCTACATATTTAATTGTATTTTATACACACACACATCAAAGATAGACATATGTTTTATACATTCAAACAATGCATATAAACATAATGTTGTATACATTTTGTTGTGCATACCCCCATTCACACACGAAGTGTCGTCGATATATACATACATTTTATTCATCTACCCATATACATACACATATATATAGATCATCATACAATCAAGATCGAACCGAAACTGAATCGTAACCCATAACGAAACGAACGAGACCTCGAATCGTAACCGAATAACAAAAACGATGCTTACCGGATGATTAGAAGGAGGCGATGTCCACCGGTGGTTTTCGTCGGAGTGCATTTTGTTTCCGGGATTTTCGACGAGGTTGTGGGTGGCGTCCGATGGTTATAGTGACGGTGATTGTGATGTTTGCGTGTGACATTAACGATGGTGGTGGTGATCGAATGGTATAGGTAAGGTGGCGATGTGGTGCTAGCTGGGTTGCAAAAGCTAGCCTGGCGGAGGTCGGAGATGGTGATAGGTGGCGTTAGGGTTTCAATAATATGTTAAGAATGTTAACCTGAATTTGCGGGGTGTTACACAACACAAGTGAAAAAAATTATGACTAATTTGGGATTAGGGTATGAAAAAATTCATTCATGCCCTAATGGTTGCATGTTGTTTTGGGAAGACAAGGAAAAAGAAGAAGTTTGTTCTTTTTGTGGATCTTCTAGATGGAAAGTTCATGAATCTAGTCTAGAAGACGAAGTGAGTCCGCCCAAGAAGAAGGCTTCAAAGATATTACGATGGTTTCCTATAAAGCCTATACTTCAAAGATTGTTTATGTCATCAAAGACGTCTAACCTTATGAAGTGGCATCATACGGAGCGTGTGAAAGATGGGAAATTACGTCATCCAGCAGATGGATTAGTTTGGAAAAAAATTGATGAAAAATTTCATGATTTTGCTAGTGATCAGCGTAATGTCCGTCTAGCTCTATCAAGTGATGGTTTCAACCCGTTTAGGACAACGAATGTGGCACATAGCATTTGGCTAGTTTTTCTTATTCCATACAACTTGCCACCATGGTTGGTTATGAAGCAACCGAATATTATTCTTTCTTTAATCATTCCAGGCCCTAAAGGTCTTGGAAACAAGATAGACGTGTATATGCAACCTTTGATTAAAGAATTGAAGGAATTGTGGGAAGATGGAATTAATACATTTGATGCCTCAACTAAACAATACTTCCAGATGAAGGCTGCTACTATTTCTACCATATCAGACTTTCCAGGTTATGCCAACCTGTCCGGGTGGAGCACTAAAGGAGAACTTGCATGTCCTGTATGTGGTTTTGGTACCGAGTCCAAATGGCTAACTCATGGAAGAAAATGGTGTTACATGTGTCATAGGAGGTGGCTTCCATCTGACCATCGTTGGCGTTCAAACATTAGATCCTTTGTTGGAGGCAATAAATTAAGAATTGCCCCTATTCCTTCTTCTGGACATGAGGTTCTACAATAACTAGATGGTGTGGAATTTCTTGCAGACAATGATACTCGTGGACCATGGAAAAAGAAAAGTATCTTTATTAGGACAACATAGTGGGTACTTTATTAGGAAAAGAAGGGAAGTCAAAAGATAACTATAAAACAAGACTTGACTTACAGCAAATGGGTATAAGGAAGGAATTGCATCCAAAGAAGCGACCTAGAAGTAATACCACTTTCATGCCAAAAGCTTGCTATCAAATGACTCGGGATGAAAAGACTACATTTTTAAAAACCCTCAAGTTAATCAAGCCTCCCGATGAAATTTCATCTAACATCTCTCGATGTGTACAACTAAATGAGCGTAAACTAATGGGAATGAAAAGTTATGATTGTCACATGTTGATGCAAGAGTATTTGCCGACCGCATTACGTGGAACTTTGCCAGACCATGTAAGCTCTGTTATAATCGAGTTATGCGAATTTTTTAAGGCCATTTGCTACAAGGACTTATCTGAAGTTGATCTACATTTTCTTGAGTCGATCTAAAGTTGCTCTCACTTTATGCAAACTAGAGAAGATATTTCCTCCATCATTCTTTACTATAATGGTGCACTTGGTGATCCATTTAACGAGAGAGGTTAAGGTTGCAGGTCCTGTTGTGTTTCGATGGATGTACCCTATTGAAAGGTAAATAACATTTGTATGAATTTTATCCAATATTTGCTACATTATTATGTTTCTAAATGATCATCGACTTGTAAATATGACACGCACATGGACCTGCTAAAATTGAAGTCATACGTTCATAATAGAGCTCATCCTGAAGCATCAATTGCTGAAGGTTATTTAGCCAAGGAAAGTATAACATTTTGCTCTAGATATATGTCGAAAGTAGAAACAGTCTTCACTAGAGCAATAAGAAATGATGATGAGGGTCACCAAAATCACATTGAAGATTCTAATAATCTTTGCCCCGGTCATGCCTTAGGTCGTAAATTGCATTCAACGGTACCTATTCCAAAAAGAAGGAGATCTTCAAGTTCAGACATTGATGAGAAGTCTCTCACTCAAGCACGTCGTTATGTACTATTCAATGTTGAGTCAGTTACACCTTTTCGAGAGTAAGATGATTTATGTTTGTTATTAAATACTCGTGCTCTTCATTTATGTATATACTAATATGCAAGGTCGGTTAGACCTTGCATATTAGTCCCCAAGTTTGTTAATTTTACAATTTGAGCCTTCAACTTAATTTTGACATAATTACAACTTTAACCATTAAATTTTGACTTCTTATAACTTTGACCCACTACTTTAGTTTAACATATTTACGACTTGAGTCCTCTGGTTTTGACTTGGTTGTCGTTTTGACATCAAATTTTTGATATTTTTTTATCTATTAATGTATGACACATTACGGCTTTATACCGTGACGTACGAGCCATGAAACTTTTTCTTATCAACGTATTTGACGAAGTCACATACATGAGACCAGAACGCGTGACTCGGCCGCTGCATCGCGCGGCCTGGTCTTAAATCTAGTTCATCTTTAAAATAAACTATAGTAATTTGAATTTTCTTTAAAGGGAACACAAACGTTTAGTCAAAGGACAACATAACCGTTCTCGTCGAATAGCAGAGTATGAAATGAACAAGATTCATGGCCAACAATTTGCTGATTAGTTCAAGAAAAGGGTATTTCAAATTAAATGTTGAATATGTTATATATCGTTATATCGGATCTTAGTGTAATGAGTATTAACAACTTTGTTGCAGGTTGCGCGTATGGAAGAGCAAGGTGATGAAGTACCTGAAGATCTAAAATGTCTTTCCCGTGGTCCACTTAGAAGTGTGAAACAATACTCTGGATACCTGGTTAAGGGTTATCGTTTTCATATAAAAAAGCGAGAGATATCTCTGAGTACCCAAAACAGTGGTGTTGTTGTTACCGTAGAAGGTGAAAGTTACACTAGTAGTCGAGATACAAGGCCGGTTCATGGTGTTATTAACTACTATGGTAGATTGAATGACATTATTGAATTAAACTACTCAGGTCAAATACGAGTAGTTCTATTCAAATGTGATTAGGTTGACATCAATAGGGGTTGCAAGATAGATCATGGTGTAACATTGGTAAATTTCTCATACGAAGACGCATACAGGGGGAAATATAACTGATGATCCATTTGTATTGGCAGCACAAGTTGATAAGGTGTTCAATGTCACAGATCCCAAGAATAAAGACTGGGAGGTCATGAGACATGTAAAAGTAAGAGGTGTATTTGACATGGGAAGTGTTGATAATCAAGTTGATCCTTATTCAAATGATTGCATATTTGATGTGCCTAACTTGCATAGGATTGGGGATGATGGTGAAGATGGTGTAGACGTTACACCCAACATGGAACGCGAATTTGATGTTGAAGAAAATGACAATGATTGATTTCTTTTTTGATTTTGCATTAATTTTGTTTTGTAAACCATGATTTAAGTTAGGGATTTTGTTGGCTGCTATTTTGAGTCCAATATGAATGGAGATTGAGTTTTTATAAGTGTATCGTTATTCTCAATTTTGTAAATGGCTACAGTTTGACTTTTAAAAGTCAAACTAACATTCGTTTCATATAAATTTAACAGGTTTCAGCTTATGTATGTGAAGTTATACATGTAAAAAGTTCATGTAGGGAATTTATAACATCATAAGGCGTGTTTGGGTCGTTTTGACCCATTTACATTAATATTGGATCATTATAAATAGTTGGAGTATGTTGGCTGCAATTTTGAGTTGAAGTATGAATGGAGATTGAGTTTTTTTAAGTTTATATTTATTCTCAATTTTGTAGATGGCTGCAGTTTGACTTTTAAAAGTCAAACTGACATTTGTTTCATAAAAATTTAACAGGTTTCAGTTTATGTATGTGAAGTTATATGTGTAAAAAGTTCATGTAAGGAATTTATAACATCATAAGGCGTGTTTGGGTCGTTTTGACCCATTTACATTGATATTGGATCATTATAATAGTTGGAGTATGTTGGCTGCAATTTTGAGTTGATGTATGAATGGAGATTGAGTTTTTTTAAGTTTATATTTATTCTAAATTTTGTAGATGTCTGCAGTTTGACTTTTAAAAGTCAAACTGACATTTGTTTCATAATAATTTAACAGGTTTCAGTTTATGTATGTGAAGTTATATGTGTAAAAAGTTCATGTAGGGAATTTATAACATCATAAGGCGTGTTTGGGTCGTTTTGACCCATTTACAATGATATTGGATCATTATAAACAATTGGAGTATGTTGGCTGCAATTTTGAGTTGTAGTATGAATGGAGATTGAGTTTTTTTAAGTGTATATTTATTCTCAATTTTGTAGATGGTTTAAATTTGACTTTTAAAAGTCAAACTAACATTTGTTTCATACAAATTTAAAGGCTTACATTCATCACGTTGTGAAAGAGCCTGGTAGATTCGTATAAAGGCAGAAATAAAACATGGATGTTTAGCAGTAGTGTTGTCATTTTTAAGGGTGATCATAAGGTGCAGTTGTATATTCGAGTGTAGTTGAGTTTTATGTCTAGGCCCATGGGCTATATTCATCATTGCTACAATAATATTGTTTCTTTACATAACTAATGAAGTAACTGTTTTTGTCAAGCTTAGGAAATAGATAAATGGTTGTGGGTCAACTGAACCCAGCTTGACTTGTTTCAGTCCTGCAAAAGGAATTGTGGTCAATGAATCATACTATGAGAAAAATCTATTTTGATCCCTACAAAAGCCTATCGTACCCATGACCTATATACAACTTCACTCGAATAACACAATACTAATAAATATGCTAAACATCATTTTTAAGGGTGATCATAAGGCAGAAATAAAACATGGATGTTTACATTATATTTGGAATATTATAACATCATAAGGTGTTTTTTATCATTTTGACTCGTTAACATTAAAATTGAATTATTATAACCTATTTAGGTGTGTTCGGGTCGTTTTGACCCGTTTACATTTAACATGGATTACTATAACATCATAAGGTGTTTTTTGATCATTTTACATCGGTTACATTGAAATTGAATTATTATAACCTCTTTAGGTGTGTTCGGTCGTTTTGACCCATTTACATTTATATTTGGAATATTATAACATCATAAGGTGTTTTTTGGTCATTTTGACTCATTTACATTAAAATTGAATTATTATAACCTGTTTAGGTGTGTTTGGGTCGTTTTGACCCTTTTACATTTAACATGGATTATTATAAAATCATACGGTGTTTTTTGGTCATTTTGACTCGGTTACATTGAAATTGAATTAATATAACCTATTTAGGTGTGTTTGGGTCGTTTTGACCCGTTTACATTTAACATGGATTACTATAACAGCATAAGGTGTTTTTTGATCATTTTGACTCGGTTACATTGAAATTGAATTATTATAACCTCTTTAGGTGTGTTTGGGTCATTTTGACCCATTTACATTTACATTTGGACTATTATAACATCATAAGGTGATTTTTGGTCATTTTGAGTCGTTTACATTTAAATTTTATTATTATAACCTACTTAGGTGAGTATGGTCGTTTTGACCCGTTTACATTATATTTGGAATATTATAACATCATAAGGTGTTTTTTGATCATTTTGACTCGTTTATATTTAAGTTGAATTATTATAACCTATTTATGTGTGTTTGGGTCGTTTTGACCCGTTTACATTTAACATGGATTACTATAACATCATAAGGTGTTTTTTGATCATTTTGACTCGGTTACATTGAAATTGAATTATTATAACCTCTTTAGGTGTGTTTGGGTCGTTTTGACCCATTTACATTTATATTTGGAATTTTAACATCATAAGGTGTTTTTTGGTCATTTTGACTCGTTTACATTAAAATTGAATTATTAAAACCTATTTAGGTGTGTTTGGGTCGTTTTGACCCATTTACATTTAACATGGATTAATATAACTTCATAAGGTTTTTTTATCATTTTAACTCGGTTACATTGAAATTTATTTTAATAACCTCTTTAGGTTAGTTTGGGTCGTTTTGACCCATTTACATTTATATTTGGAATATTATAACATCATAAGGTATTTTTTGGTCATTTTGACTCGTTTACATCTAAATTGAATTATGATAACCTCTTTAGGTGTGTTTGGGTTGTTTTGACTCATTTACATTTATATTTGGAGTATTATAACATCATAAGGTATTTTTTGGTCATTTTGACTCGTTTACATTAAAATTGAATTATTATAACCTATTTAGGTGTGTTTGGGTCGTTTTGACCCATTTACATTTATATTTGGAATATTATAACATCTTAAGGTGTTTTTTTGGTCATTTTGACTCGTTTACATTAAAATTGAATTATTATAACCTGTTTAGGTGTGTTTGGGTCGTTTTGACTTTTCACATTTAACATGGACTATTATAAAATCATACGGTGTTTTTTGGTCGTTTTAACTCGGTTACATTGAAAATGAATTAGTATAACCTATTTAGGCGTGTTTGGGTCGTTTTGAACCGTTTACATTTAACATGGATTACTATAACATCATAAGGTGTTTTTTGATCATTTTGACTCGGTTACATTGAAATTGAATTATTATAACCTCTTGTAACGTCCGTCTTTCGACAAGCACCACAGTTGGCATTCATAAGCATAAAAACAACCATATATTAAATAAAATTTTAAAAGCAGCGGAATAATTGTTCAAACATCATTACATTACCCTTGAATTATTCTTAGAAAGTACTTAAAGCATTACGACATATAAATTAACTTTCCAAAAGTATTTTTCTTCAACGTCAGTCTTCAACAAGTCTCTGGCCCTCGCCAAGCAGCTCCCTAAACCTCCTAACCTGCACATCAATCTAACATGTATACAAAAGTCAGCTACGCTGAGTGAGTTCTAGTTTTAAAACATCTTTAGAAACTTTCCATATCATTCATGAAATACACGTAAATAGCATCATCATATTGAACGTCACATTTGGATAATACGTAGTATAATATCATAGACTATTAGTTAAGTCATCATCGTGTCGTCTTTGGTCATAAGAGACTCATTCTATGGTTCTTAACTGGTATTATGAGATCCCCAGTAGGATTCTTAGCTGGTTTTATGAGATCCCCAGTAGGATTCTTAGCTGGTTTTATGAGATCCCCAGTAGGAGTCTTAGCTGGTTTTATGAGATCCCCAGTAGGATTCTTATCTTCCGTCAGGGCATACATTCGTTTACATACATCTATATATATACATATACAAGTGTTCAATCACTCGTTCTTACATCATCATCATACATTACATAATAAAGTCCAACAGTCCAGGAATCATCTCGGTATGCATGTTAGCCTCAAAATTGTGTTTGAAACGGAAGTGAGGTCTAGAACTCACCTGATTCTTAAGTGATCTTTGCTTGTTTGAACCAGGTTAATGTAGTGGTTTTAGTGCACGATCTGCATTTAAGTTATTATGTAAAATCGTCATTTTTACCTTAGTGTCGCAAGCAATGTCGCACGCAGTGTCGCAGGTAGTGTCGCAAGTAGTCTCGCATAGGCGAACCATAGTGTCGCATGCTGCTTCAGAAGCACCTCCACTTGCAGTGTCGCAAGGCTCTTGCCCAACTTTCGTTGGGACTTAAACTACTGTCGCAAACACACCCGACACACGCCTAGAAGTCAAGTTATCATAGTGTCGCAAGATGAACACTAGTGTCGCATCAAGAACACTAGTGTCGCAGAACGCTGATACAGCTCGTTTTTCAATCCAAAAATCCTTGTTTTTCAACCAAATCTCTAACTTTTTACGTCCAAAACCTTGGTTTATCATTTATATGACTAAATCTAAGCTTTTTCCACGATTTTATCCATAAAAATGCAACCTTTATTGATTTCTTTGAAACTTTTGAAAAACTTAAAAACTCCATTAATGGCCAGATTTGTTTTGTGTTATGAAAACAAGTTTTAAGGGATGATTTTACCTTGATTACCTGTTGTTTAACACCTTCAAACTTCGAATTAAACCTTTGATTCACAAAAATCTTGATTTTCATCTTTCTTGCCTTTTCTTTCAAAGATTAGGGTTTGTGTGTGTGTGTGTTGTTGTTGTGATGGTGAAGAATGGAGGATGGTGGTTGGTAATAGTGTTTAAGTAGTAGGGTTTTTCCATATTGGGTAGGCTTTTAGGTGGGCTTCAGGCTAAAATTATGTAATTAGGCTATTTTAGGTAAATCTTTCAACTAATTAACTTACTATTTTGGGCCTAATTCATTCTTTCACTCTTAATGGCCCATAATTACATCTTGACCTCTTCGTTAATCCTTCCCTTTTTCTAATTAGCAAGTAATTAGTCATTACGTTTTACATTTTTGTATACTTATAATCATTTTCTTGCTCCTTCATATATATCGTAACCATCATGTTTATCATTAACATAACATATATCGTAAACGTCATACATCGTTTTAATCAAAATTACTTAAATGCACATTCACATAAACATAAGCACATAAATAAGTCCTACCATAAAATCGGGGTGTTACAAGTCTCCCCTCCTTATATAGGTTTCGTCCCCAAAACCTCTAAATCATGAAAATAACGCGGGGTAATTCTTTCTCATTTCGCTCACTAGCTCCCACGTAACATCCGAACCTCTCATATGTCTCCACTGAACCTTTACTTGTTTCACGGTCTTATTCCGTAATCGTTTTTCCTTTTCATCTAATATGGCTACAGGCTGCTCTACGTAGTTTAGCCGTCATCAATTTCAGATCATCATACGGCACTGCCATTCCTTCATCGGCTAAACATTTACGCAAATGCGATACATGAAAGGTGGGGTGAATCCCACTCAACTCTTCCGGGAGATCCAATCGATAAGCAACATCCCCTACTCGTGCAATTATCTTAAACGGCCCAATATACCTAGGGCTTAACTTCCCTCTTTTCCTGAATCGGATGATTCCCTTCCATGGGGACACTTTTAGCATGACTCTATCCCCTACTTGGAACACGATGTCCTTCCTCCTTCTATCGGCATAAGACTTTTGTATGTCCTTAGCTGCCTTCATACATTCTTAAACCTTTCCAATTTCTCTGTCGTGGCCTCGACTATTTCTAAACTTCCGAGTTCCCTCTGGCCAATCTCGCCCCAACAGATGGGAGTTCTACACCTCCTCCCATACAACATTTCATGCGGCGGCATTTTTATACTAGCGTGATAACTGTTATTGTAGGAGATTTCTGCCAAGGGTAGATGACTGTCCCAACTACCACCAAATTCGAGCACATAGGCTCTAAGCATATCTTCCAGGGTCTGGATCGTTCTTTCAGACTGTCCGTCAGTCTGCGGGTGGTAAGCTGAACTGATATGGAGCGTTGTTCCCATCTCCTCATGAAATTTCTTCCAGAACTTTGACGTAAACCGTGTGTCTCTGTCAGACAAAATGGATACTGTCATTCCATGCCTCGTCACAACCTCTTTGATAAATACTTTTGCCAATTTTTCTGAACTTATCGCTTCCTTGATTGGTAGGAAGTCAGCACTCTTCGTTAATCTGTCTACGACTACCCATATAGTATCATATCCCTTAGGAGTTCGTGGTAACTTCATAATAAAATCCATGGTGATGTGCTCTCACTTCCATTCTGGTATTTCTAGTGGCTGAATCTTAGCATATGGTTTTTGATGTTCTGCCTTGACTTGGAGGCAAGTCAGGCACTTACTCACATACGCTTCAACCTCCCTTTTCATGCCTGGCCACCAGCAATCCCTCTTCAAATCTTGGTACATTTTTGTTCCTCCTGGATAAATCAAGTATCGGGACTTATGCGCTTCATCAAGTACGCCTTTCGGTATCTCCCCGAATCGGGTACCCATATTTGACCCATTAACATTTAACATGGATTACTATAACTTCATAACGTGTTTTTTTATCATTTTAA
The DNA here is from genome assembly GCA_030867185.1 of Tagetes erecta. Classification (NCBI taxonomy): domain Eukaryota; kingdom Viridiplantae; phylum Streptophyta; class Magnoliopsida; order Asterales; family Asteraceae; genus Tagetes; species Tagetes erecta. The sequence continues at coordinate 27,923,786 of CM061493.1, read as the reverse complement.
CTCGGTTACATTGAAATTCAATTGTTATAACCTCTTTAGGTTAGTTTGGGTCGTTTTGACCCATTTACATTTATATTTGGAATATTATAACATCATCAGGTGTTTTTTGGTCATTTTGACTCGGTTACATTGAAATTGAATTATTATAACCTATGTGACACCCGGTAATTTCTCGTCAACGCCGTTAACCCAACTTTACTAAATTCCGTTAGTCGCTTTCAACGTGGAAATCCTATCTAGTAAATTATCACAATAATTAATTAAAAGTATTAACTTAAATAAATAGCTAAATGAATATTTATCACAAAAATAGTAATTTGAGCAACTATTGGATCACAACGAGCAACGTTTGAACATTGATAATTTGGGAGACTACTAATCCGCATGACTCGAAAACATATTGAAGGATAAACGAGATATTTTCATAAAATATATACGTCGTAAAAAGTACCGGGTTCAAATAGTAATTACTTAAAAGTTCAAATAATTTAACTTTGGAAGCAAGTTAAACCAAATTTATAGTTTAGGGACTAAAGTGCAAATGAAAAATTTATATATGAAAAGCCATTCTAAACACGTCTTCATCATACACAATTAAACCCTAGCACAACCTAACCATCACCGATAAGTCGATAACCACCCCATCCACCGTGGCTTTCTAGATCCAAGCACCATCACGGCCTACCGCATCTCTTGTAAACACCATCGCAGTTACCAGTCTCACCGCCGCACGCCGCTTCCACCGCCATCACAATTCCCTACCACCGTCGTCGCTGTTGAACGTCGCTATACCCACCGACGACCTCCCAGAACTCGTGCGAATTAAGCACCGCGTAAGCTTTCGGATAATTCTTGATAACTCGCGTTATAGTTTCGGTTCGTTCCGGTTGTGTTTCGGGTTACGGTTTGGTTTCGTTTCAACTCGGATTCGATACGTGTATGTTTGTAACGCTGTATGTGATAGGTATATATGTATATGCGGTTATGTGTCGTACATATGCGGTTATGTGTCGTATATATGCATATGCATTATGTGTGTTGTATGTAGATGATGGTGTAGGTATATAGTTTGAAATAATATGTATGCATATGTCGAGTAGAAGCAAAGTATAGAATGGATGCATATATAAACAATGGTATATATATATGGCTTGTATATTTTTAAGAAAGTTAGACATGGAAGATGATATGGTCATATATATACTTGTAATAATGGAGAAATATCATGCATGTATATGTGTGTGGTTTGTTTTTCTTGTTAGATAATTTAATATATAGATATTTATATGTCATTGTGTATAAAAGTTAGTTTTGATATATATGAAGATCGTATATATATTGGTGCTATGAAGATGAATGCATAACTTATGGATGATGTGAACTAGTATATGATGTATGTGATAGTGTGGGTAGATATAGTAGCATATAAAAATAAATAAATAATAACAATAAGTATGCCTATTATATAACACTGTGTATGTGTAACTATATGTGGGTGTTCATATGATGTGTGTATGGTATGAATTATGGTTGGTTATATTATGTGATATAATTTTATGTAAGTTAGTTGTTTATTTATGCATGAGATTTAAAAGTATGACTAGTTGATGCAAGTCAATGACTTTAACTACATACATTAACAATTGTGTGACTGATCTTCAAATCTTGATAACATGATGGTATTTGGGTTTTGATACGAAACCGAACCGGGAACGAGAAACCGAATGTGAACCTTATTAGAGTAATTTGTACCTAATTAGTAGAACTTAAACAGGTCGTTGGTCGACTTAGGAATTCCTATTCTTGCTGTTGAATTTTTTTGTAGCTGCGCAATCTAAGGTGAGTTTTCACGGCCCCTTTTTACTCATTTTCCTGTTGGGGGAGAAAGCATGCACTTTACAAAAATTGATAACTGTATTTACTTTATATCTCTTGATTATTAAGCGTAAACGTAACAAGTTGTCAAGTCCTCACTAAATCTTCGAGCCGTTAATATACAAGGTATAGCGAGGAAGTTCGGGTAGTACTACTGGGTTTGACAAACCCCACCCTCAGCTGGGAGCTGGGTAGGTGTGAATTGTCCTATGTTGTTGGTCCATTGTTGTAGCAATGGTGTCGAGGCGCAAATAAATCTCAGTCAGCTCGGTATCGAAACGCTTAAATAATAAGAATCTGGGTTCGCTACCCAACGATATAATTGTATTTTACATTATCGGCTGTTGTTGTATTTTTACTTATCTAAACCTGTGAACTCACCAACCTAGTGTTGACACGATTTAGCATGTCTTTCTCAGGTACTGTGCACGGATTAGGAGCATGCTTTGGTTAAGTCTTAGTTGCATTCAAAACTCTTTTTATTTTATTTTTGTTAGACTTGGTTTTGGAACTCGCGGTTTGCGCATTGAATTGTTTGGGATTTTTATTTATGCTTCCGCACTGAAACTTATTTTAAAATTTGTTTATTTTATAAATGTTGGTTTTAAATTCATATAGAGGTCGTTCAATGTAACTAATGGCAATGAGATCCTGGTATGTCACGCCCTAAACGGTAGAACTCCGTTAGTGGAAATTGGGGGTGTGACAGATTGGTATCAGAGCCCTTAGTTATAGCGAACTAGGTTGCATTGTATTGCATTCTAGACTATAACTGCACATTGCATTAGTTACACTTATGCATTCACGTAATTCGCACTCATTCAGATAAATTGCATTGCTAATTTTTTTTATTTTTTTTTTTTTTTCTTCTTCATCTTTGGGTCGAAAATATATTTTACTATAACGATATACATAGAATTAGTCTCCATTGGTTCACTCACTTAGTTATAACATACAAACATATATTAGCATTTTAGGCCTATCGACGCGACTCGATTTGGTGGCTTGTGTAGCTAAGTTTGATTAAGTAAAACTTTAAAGAACTCTAGAAGAATCTTCTCTGTTAGTGAGACTTGAACTAAGTAAGCACATCAGTTGCTTTACACCTTAATCGCTGGAGTATACATAATGTATGCTTAGTCACTATACTGTTGATTCATTATGCTGTTGGAAACTCAAAGCTGTTTTGGAACTGTCTAAGAAACATCTTCCATTGGATTACAAATTATAGATCATATCATGATGGCAATAAGCCGGTGTAGAAAAGAGCCTAAGGAACACACTTTTATAGCTATCCACCCCATATGGCAACCAACCGACATGGACCGTGGTATAAGAACAACTGAACTAGATTATTGGCTAAAACATATTGCTCTAAGGTCATGACTTGACTGTTGTGTGACCTACTACACTTTATCACATATCAGATATTGCATGACCCATTATGTGTTATAACATGTTACTTACTCATTTTTGTGCTATAACATGTTATTTGATATGAGACTCATTATGTGCTATAACATATTATCGCTTCTGTGAAACTATTATGTGTGATACATACTTGCTTACTGAATACCCACATTGTGTTTATACCATTTTTTCCTTATACTTATCAACAACTCATAGTATGTTTGACGTATGTTTTCCTTATAAGATCATCAAACTAGGCATCTATTTGTATCTTTCACATGTAGTGTACTTTACTTATTAATTTAAGTATACCCTCCTTTCCTTAGACACTTCATATACTTAAAATGGAATAAAATAACATGTAGATAAGTACAAAAAAAAAACAAAACAAAACATTTGAGTAAAACATGCGATGGAAGCAAATTAGGATGATCATGTGATGTAAATTGACGATTACGGGTGCGCAACGTAATGGTGAATTTATAGGTACGCGGAGATCCTAGCAACAATCCGTCGTGTGGGTTATACCCAAATCACAATAAATAAATCAAAAAGTCAACTCAGATTTACATAGAGCAAAAGTCCATCTTTAAATAACAATGGTAAAAAAAAAAAGTCAATCCTAAACTACAATCGTACGAACTACATTAGTTACACTTACGCACACAATGATTCGTAATAACTAAACATTATATTTATACGTATAAGATATGTCGTCATTGTCCACTTCCTCTCACGCTCCAGGTAAGAAATTTGTAGTTTCTATCACTCCACCATTCTCACCCACTCATTCTACTCTTTTGACACTTAAACTTATAAAAGTTTTATGTCCTATAAACCTTACAAATTGTCAAATACCCTTAAAAATATGTTAGAATCCAAGTACTCCAATTGGATAACTCGTGAGAATCTAATTCAAACAACACGTCAAGTATTAGTTTTCTTGAACCCAATCGGAGTAATCTGCTGTTACTAAAATTTCGGGACGAAATTTTTTCAACAAGGGGATGATGTGACAATTCAAAAATTTTCTTTTATTCTTTTCTTCCTTGAAAACTCAAACCCTTATCAACCTTACTCAATTTTCGGGACGAAAATTCTTTCAACAAGGGGATGATGTGACACCCGGTAATTTCTCGTCAACGCCGTTAACCCAACTTTACTAAATTCCGTTAGTCGCTTTCAACGTGGAAATCCTATCTAGTAAATTATCACAATAATTAATTAAAAGTATTAACTTAAATAAATAGCTAAATGAATATTTATCACAAAAATAGTAATTTGAGCAACTATTGGATCACAACGAGCAACGTTTGAACATTGATAATTTGGGAGACTACTAATCCGCATGACTCGAAAACATATTGAAGGATAAACAAGATATTTTCATAAAATATATACGTCGTAAAAAGTACCGGGTTCAAATAGTAATTACTTAAAAGTTCAAATAATTTAACTTTGGAAGCAAGTTAAACCAAATTTATAGTTTAGGGACTAAAGTGCAAATGAAAAATTTATATATGAAAAGCCATTCTAAACACGTCTTCATCATACACAATTAAACCCTAGCACAACCTAACCATCACCGATAAGTCGATAACCACCCCATCCACCGTCGCTTTCTAGATCCAAGCACCATCACGGCCTACCGCATCTCTTGTAAACACCATCGCAGTTACCAGTCTCACCGCCGCACGCCGCACGCCGCTTCCACCGCCATCACAATTCCCTACCACCGTCGTCGCTGTTGAACGTCGCTATACCCACTGACGACCTCCCAGAACTCGTGCGAATTAAGCACCGCGTAAGCTTTCGGATAATTCTTGATAACTCGCGTTATAGTTTCGGTTCGTTCCGGTTGTGTTTCGGGTTACGGTTTGGTTTCGTTTCAACTCGGATTCGATACGTGTATGTTTGTAACGCTGTATGTGATAGGTATATATGTATATGCAGTTATGTGTCGTACATATGCGGTTATGTGTCGTATATATGCATATGCATTATGTGTGTTGTATGTAGATGATGGTGTAGGTATATAGTTTGAAATAATATGTATGCATATGTCGAGTAGAAGCAAAGTATAGAATGGATGCATATATAAACAATGGTATATATATATGGCTTGTATATTTTTAAGAAAGTTAGACATGGAAGATGATATGGTCATATATATACTTGTAATAATGGAGAAATATCATGCATGTATATGTGTGTGGTTTGTTTTTCTTGTTAGATAATTTAATATATAGATATTTATATGTCATTGTGTATAAAAGTTAGTTTTGATATATATGAAGATCGTATATATATTGGTGCTATGAAGATGAATGCATAACTTATGGATGATGTGAACTAGTATATGATGTATGTGATAGTGTGGGTAGATATAGTAGCATATAAAAATAAATAAATAATAACAATAAGTATGCCTATTATATAACACTATGTATGTGTAACTATATGTGGGTGTTCATATGATGTGTGTATGGTATGAATTATGGTTGGTTATATTATGTGATATAATTTTATGTAAGTTAGTTGTTTATTTATGCATGAGATTTAAAAGTATGACTAGTTGATGCAAGTCAATGACTTTAACTACATACATTAACAATTGTGTGACTGATCTTCAAATCTTGATAACATGATGGTATTTGGGTTTTGATACGAAACCGAACCGGGAACGAGAAACCGAATGTGAACCTTATTAGAGTAATTTGTACCTAATTAGTAGAACTTAAACAGATCGTTGGTCGACTTAGGAATTCCTATTCTTGCTGTTGAATTTTTTTGTAGCTGCGCAATCTAAGGTGAGTTTTCACGGTCCCTTTTTACTCATTTTCCTGTTGGGGGAGAAAGCATGCACTTTACAAAAATTGATAACTGTATTTACTTTATATCTCTTGATTATTAAGCGTAAACGTAACAAGTTGTCAAGTCCTCACTAAATCTTCGAGCCGTTAATATACAAGGTATAGCGAGGAAGTTCGGGTAGTACTACTGGGTTTGACAAACCCCACCCTCAGCTGGGAGCTGGGTAGGTGTGAATTGTCCTATGTTGTTGGTCCATTGTTGTAGCAATGGTGTCGAGGCGCAAATAAATCTCAGTCAGCTCGGTATCGAAACGCTTAAATAATAAGAAACTGGGTTCGCTACCCAACGATATAATTGTATTTTACATTATCGGCTGTTGTTGTATTTTTACTTATCTAAACCTGTGAACTCACCAACCTAGTGTTGACACGATTTAGCATGTCTTTCTCAGGTACTGTGCACGGATTAGGAGCATGCTTTGGTTAAGTCTTAGTTGCATTCAAAACTCTTTTTATTTTATTTTTATTAGACTTGGTTTTGGAACTCGCGGTTTGCGCATTGAATTGTTTGGGATTTTTATTTATGCTTCCGCACTGAAACTTATTTTAAAATTTGTTTATTTTATAAATGTTGGTTTTAAATTCATATAGAGGTCGTTCAATGTAACTAATGGCAATGAGATCCTGGTATGTCACGCCCTAAACGGTAGAACTCCGTTAGTGGAAATTGGGGGTGTGACAACCTATTTAGGTGTGTTTGGGTCGTTTTGAACCATTTACATTTATATTTGGAATATTATAACATCATAAGGTGTTTTTTTGTCATTTTGACTCGTTTACATTAAAATTGATTTATTATAACCTATTTAGGTGTGTTTAGGTCGTTTTGACCCATTTACATTTATATTTGGAATATTATAACATTTTAAGGTGTTTTTTGGTCATTTTGACTCGTTTACATTAAAATTGAATTATTATAACATATTTAGGTATGTTTGGGTCGTTTTGACCCTTTTACATTTAACATGGATTATTAGAAAATCATAAGGTGTTTTTTGGTCATTTTGACTCGTTTACATTAAAATTGAATTATTATAACTTGTTTAGGTGTGTTTGGGTCGTTTTGACCCTTTTACATTTAACATGGATTATTATAAAATCATACGGTGTTTTTTGGTCATTTTGACTCGGTTACATTGAAATTGAATTAATATAACCTATTTAGGTGTTTGGGTCGTTTTGACCCGTTTACATTTAACATGGATTACTATAACATCATAAGGTGTTTTTTGATCATTTTGACTCGGTTACATTGAAATTGAATTATTATAACCTCTTTAGGTGTGTTTGGGTCGTTTTGACCCATTTACATTTATGTTTGGACTATTATAACATCATAAGGTGTTTTTTGGTCATTTTGACTCGTTTACATTTAAATTGAATTATTATAACCTATTTAGGTGTGTATGGTCGTTTTGACCCGTTTACATTATATTTGGAATATTAAAACATCATAAGGTGTTTTTTGATCATTTTGACTCTTTTATATTTAAATTGAATTCTCCTTTATATTGAAAAAGGAGTGTTTTTGAACAGTAAAAGAGCTGCTTACACATTGCTAATGCTATCACGTACAAGTTGATGTAACTTGGGTTGCTTGCAGACAGATGTTTGAGGTGTTGTGTGACCACGTGTAGAGAGAGGGTGATAGCCATAACAACCCAAGGTTAACCCTTATGAACTTAAAAGTCACAGCTGTTGAAACCCAATTGACTAGAGTCAGTGAACATTGTTCAAAGGAGGATGTTGGGTCGAACAAACGGGGCGGGTATGAAATCGGTTAAAGAAGAGCATGCACATTCAAAAGCCCACGTTGCCACCATCTATGTTTTTTTTAATTATTTTATGTTTTTGCAATTTTAATATTTGTGTTGTTCTTAGTTGTTCTGCTTGCTTTCTATGTAGTACTTTAGTGGTTAGTTTTTTTTTTACATATTTGTAGGATGTGGGTTAGTGGTTTAATACTATATGTATGCCACTCGTAATGAAGGAGGTGGTTTTTTATGATTCAATTTTTTGTTTATCTCTTATTTTCTTGAGGGTAAACTTTTCTTCCATTGCTATTTCGATTGTTGGCATAATCGAAAGGTGTTCTTTGGAATCTAAATTAGGATTGAGTGGTGTAACTGTATCTCAATTCGACTTTAGAATTTGCTCAACGATTGATTCGGGTGGTGATTCTGTATCTCGAATTATTGTTGCCTATCCGTTTGTTCGTTTTCTTAAAATTACTATCCGTTGTCAACTTGATTCCTAACATTTGGTATCAGAGCCGAAACGCTCTTGATTCTTCTTCCAAATTTCACAGTTGCTACCCATTCTGAGTCCCACTTCAAATTCCGAACATCTATGGCTTACGATAAGAAATCTGTTGAGCAGCAGCTTAAGGAATTGCAAGACCAGTTTCGTGAATTAACCATCGCTATGCAACATCAGCGAGGACGGGAACAAACACCCCCTCGTTACCAATCAGGCGACGAGGATGATGATTACCACTCTCAAGACGGTGACTATAACCCCTATGGCCGTAACCGTCAACCGAAAAACAACAACAGTGATATAAAAGTTGATATACCGGAGTATGATGGACGTTTAGATCCGGATGAATTTGTCGAGTGGCTGCGTACAGTGGAGAGGGTGTTTGATTACAAGCAAACAATGGAGGAGAAGAAGGTGAAACTTGTTGCCCTGAAACTAAGAAAGTATGCGTCAACTTGGTGGGCAAATGTGTGTTCACAACGTGAGAAACTTGGTAAGGAAAAGGTCCGGTCTTGGAAGAAAATGAAGAAGCTTCTGAAGTCAAAATTTATGCCCCCGTATTACCTTCAAGAGAACTTCTCTAAACTGCACTTTATAAAACAAGGAACAAGGACCATTGAAGAGCTCTCCCAAGAATTTGAACACCTTCTTATGAAGTGTGATTTGAACCCGGATGACCCGCAAACCCTCGTGAGATTCTTAGGAGCAATGGAGCCAAGGATTGCTAATGTGGTGGAATTGCAACCATATTCAACATTAGCTGAACTCACCCTACTGGCACATAAGGTGGAGGCCCAACATAAGGTTCAAGGTAAGTTGGAGGTGCCCAAATCACTATCCAAAACTACAACACCTGTGACTAACTCGTTTTCACTTGCACCTAATATCTTCACTCCTTCAAAGACCTTAGACCCACCTGAAAGTTCCAACACTGGTTCCAGGCACTCACGACGTTGTTTTCGCTGTCAAGGACTAGGCCATATTGCCTCTGAATGTCCTAATAAACGAATTGTCACTTTGGCAGAATTTGAAGCCTTAACTGAACCTAAGTTTGATGAAGAACCAGACCTGCAACATGTTAAAGAAGAGGTGGTATTAGGTCCGGATGAGGGGGCGTGTTTGGTGTTACAACGAGCACTACACGGAAACGCTGATCATGGTGAAAACATGCAACGAGAGGCTTTGTTCCGTACCCGTTGTACCATACGGGACAAGGTGTGCTCTTTGGTTATTGATAGTGGAAGTTGTACCAACATTGTATCTCAATCTATGGTTGCTAAGTTAAGTCTACCAACTGATCTTCACCCATCTCCTTATAATATCCAGTGGCTAAATCAAGGAAAAGGTATTCGTGTAACCAATCGAGTTTTACTATCATTTACTATTGGACAGGAATACAAGGATGAGGTTTGGTGTGACATAATTCCCATGGACGCGTGTCACGTGTTGTTGGGTCGCCCTTGGTTATTTGATCGCCGAGTTGCTCACGATGGGTATAAAAATACCTACTCATTTGTCAAAGACGGGAGAAAGATAACGTTGCTTCCTATGTTCTACCAAGCTGCCCCTGAACGTCATGCCTTAGTCATTACTAACTATCTTATGCAGTATGGGTTTGGCATCTCAAAAGCAACTCACAAATATGATGATCTTGAGCTAGAAAGGGTAAAAACACAGCAAAATATACAAGACCAACGTGTAAATATAAAAGTTGTTCAAGTTGCAGCTAGTGATATGAACTTCTACAACAATCAAAAGCCTGGTATAGATGCTGACTATTCAAGTTTGAGGTCAAACTTCTTCAAAGGAGGAGAGGATGATAGCCATAACAACCCAAGGTTAACCCTTATGAACTTAAAAGTCACAGCTGTTGAAACCCAATTGACTAGAGTCAGTGAACATTGTTCAAAGGAGGATGTTGGGTCGAACAAACGGGGCGGGTATGAAATCGGTTAAAGAAGAGCATGCACATTCAAAAGCCCACGTTGCCACCATCTATGTTTTTTTTAATTATTTTATGTTTTTGCAATTTTAATATTTGTGTTGTTCTTAGTTGTTCTGCTTGCTTTCTATGTAGTACTTTAGTGGTTAGTTTTTTTTTTACATATTTGTAGGATGTGGGTTAGTGGTTTAATACTATATGTATGCCACTCGTAATGAAGGAGGTGGTTTTTTATGATTCAATTTTTTGTTTATCTCTTATTTTCTTGAGGGTAAACTTTTCTTCCATTGCTATTTCGATTGTTGGCATAATCGAAAGGTGTTCTTTGGAATCTAAATTAGGATTGAGTGGTGTAACTGTATCTCAATTCGACTTTAGAATTTGCTCAACGATTGATTCGGGTGGTGATTCTGTATCTCGAATTATTGTTGCCTATCCGTTTGTTCGTTTTCTTAAAATTACTATCCGTTGTCAACTTGATTCCTAACAGAGGGACTACGTGTAAAGAGAGGAAAATATAACATACGTGTAAAGAGAGGAAAATATAACATGCCGCAAGCGTAGAGAGAGAGAGAGAGAGAGAGAGAGAGAGAAAGTTAGGGAACGAGAGGAAGAAAAGTGACGACACCGTCGTCGTCATCGATCTTTCATTGCCGTTTAGATGCGTCGTCGGTGCTTGGGGTTCTCTTTGTCGATGGAAGAGGTGAAAACTATTCGACTTTGATTCTTCCCACCCGCGGCAATTGAAGGGGGTAGCAAAGAGAGCTCAGCCACTCGCAGTTTTAAAACAAACCCTTCAAACATGTTTGAAAGGTTTTAAATTTCGTGATTTTTTTTGTTTTGATTAGTTAAAGTTGATTTCTTATTTGGTTTTGATTGTTTCCGATCAAGGGGAAGTCGTTCAGTAGCCGTTTCGCAATTGATCTAAAACACACGTAATCTTCAGACACACCAGCTAATCAGGTTTGATAGGTTTGAACTTCATGATTTCATTTAGATTTTGATTTGTTAATCGATTTACTTTTGTTCACTTTTGATTGTTTGTGATCCATCGGTAGGTGTGGTCCAATCAAATTTGTTGGAGATAGGAGAGTATCACCTCTAATTTGTTCACTTTGTTGTGTTGGCGTATTTGTTTATGCCATGTTCGTATGTTGAAATTGTTTATATGAATAATATATCTGTGATTTTGACCATCAGTTTGATGATTTTGCAAACGGCTTCGTGTAGGGTTGGCTCTATATGTGCGTTGAGTGTTTCACAATCTTCATACTTGAATTAAGTATTCTTGAAAGAGATCTTTGGGGGAATATGGCGGAAGAAGGCATTGCGATCGGGTGCCATAACATTGATCAAATGTTCTTGATTTTAGGATATTGGGATTCAGGAAGTATCATGATTTTAATGTCGATGTATAAACTGTTCCATTGAATAAGAACGAGGTATAAATTATTCATTTGAGTATACATGTATACATGAGCAGCTGGTTCTAGAACGTTAACCTAAATGTGCAACATCCTTTTAGCTAAATAACTTTTCACAATGTCTAGCTTTTTATATTACAAGCTTATATTTCAATTTAATATGAGAAATTGGATGTTAAAACCTAAGCTCATAATTTGTAATGCGATGGCCGTCGGTTTGTTTGGGTTTAAACCCTAAACTGATGTTTATGGCATTTCGTAGACATGTTCATCGATTGATAGAATTCTGATTTCAATAGTGAATTGGTTTACCAGTTTAGATTTATGACTTTATGCTTTGGTCATCAGATTGCGATTATGATTTTGTGAAGTGGCTGTGATGAGTACAAACATTTACCAAAATATTTCATGAGATTTTCACATGGCGTGACAAGTCGGTAGATGGCAGGTTCACCTGCAACCACCTTTGCACCCATTGTGTTGTTTAATTTCTTTGAACAATCTGAGCCATTCAAGTCGATGGAGTTGGAACTCCCTTACAGATTCTTTCAATTTTGGTGTTACTATTTTTTCCTATTTGATGACAGGATGTGTAAGTTTAATAGTGGTTTGATCTGTTTGCAAGCAACATGAGGTATGGTAGTAATGGTGTTGTTCTACAAGAATTTCATTGTTGTTTTATTCTACTTTATTCCACACTTATTTATTGTTCTTACCTGATTTTGGTTTTTCTTCTATTTGGAGATGATGTTGCTATTTTGTTTTATATGAGGTGATTGGTTTTAGAGGTGTGTAGAGGATTTAAGATAATTTACCTTCTAAGTTTGTAAAAGCCTGATTTGCTTTTTTCCACTTCAATTTGCAAGTGTTGTCTTCCATGGGTTTTGTTTCCTTGATTTGAGGTAATGGGTCTTTCAAGTGTATTGACAGTTATCTAATTTAAGGTAATTGATTGTTCAAGTTTGTTCTAACCTTGTTATTATAACTTATTTAGGTGTGTTTGGGACGTTTTGACCCGCTTACGTTTAACATGGCTTACTATAACATCATAAGGTGTTTTTTGATCATTTTGATTCGGTTAAATTGAAATTGAATTATTATAACCTCTTTAGGTGTGTTTGGGTCGTTTTGACCCATTTACATTTATATTTGGAATATTTTAACATCATAAGGTGTTTTTTGGTCATTTTGACTCGTTTACATTAAAATTGAATTATTATAACCTATTTAGGTGTGTTTCATTCGTTTTGACCCATTTACATTTAACATGGATTACTATAACTTCATAAGGTGTTTTTTGATCATTTTAACTCGGTTACATTGAAATTTAGTTATTATAACCTCTTTAGGTTAGTTTGGGTCGTTTTGACCCATTTACATTTATATTTGGAATTAACATCATAAGGTGTTTTTTGGTCATTTTGACTCGTTTACATTTAAATTGAATTATTATAACCTATTTAAGTGTGTATGGTCGTTTTGACCTGTTTACATTATATTTAGATTATTATAACATCATAAGGTGTTTTTTGATCATTTTGACTCGTTTATATTTAAATTGAATTATTGTAACCTATTTAGGTGTGTTTGGGTCGTTTTGACCCGTTTACATTTAACATGGATTACTATAACATCATAAGGTGTTTTTTGATCATTTTGACTCGGTTACATTGAAATTGAATTATTATAACCTTTTTAGGTGTTTTTGGGTCGTTTTGACTCATTTACATTTATACTTGGAATTTTAACCTCATAAGGTGATTTTTGGTCATTTTAACTCGTTTACATTAAAATTGAATTATTATAACCTATTTAGGTGTGATTGGGTCGTTTTGACCCATTAACATTTAACATGGATTACTATAACTTCATAAGGTGTTTTTTGATCATTTTAACTCGGTTACATTGAAATTCAATTGTTATAACCTCTTTAGGTTAGTTTGGGTCATTTTGACCCATTTACATTTATATTTGGAATATTATAACATCATAAGGTGTTTTTTGGTCATTTTGACTCGGTTACATTGAAATTGAATTATTATAACCTATTTAGGTGTGTTTGGGTCGTTTTGAACCATTTACATTTATATTTGGAATATTATAACATCATAAGGTGTTTTTTTGTCATTTTGACTCGTTTACATTAAAATTGATTTATTATAACCTATTTAGGTGTGTTTAGGTCGTTTTGACCCATTTACATTTATATATAAATTCGATGGAACGTTACATCATTCTTGTATTTAATATATTATCGACCAAATTATTAATCAATGATTACCAATTACTTATTAAGATATAATTATATCTCAAATATATATATATATATATATGTATATAAATTATATGTTTAAAAGAGAATTTTGTAATGGTTTAAACCATTTAAAGACTCAAATAACCATTCCAACGTCAAAAACGTGTTAACAATAATAAACGTCACTTATATAAACATTATGTTTCAACCCGGTTAAATTAGTTAGTTAGTATAATTAATAAACTAACTTTGGGCCAAACTTGTAACTTTTAGAACTTGAATTAAGAGTTTATAATACCAAATAAAACAAAACTAAACCGCAGGGACTGAAACTGTAAAATTATAATTTACCCAAACCACCCCCTTGCACATTATTTCCTGCCCACAAATCTGGCACATTGCCGGCAAAGATTTCCGGCCAAAATCATCTCCGGTAAGCCCTTTCTTCACGCGTATCTATCAATTTTAATCAACAAAAATCACGCAAAAACTTTCCTTTACCAGTTTCGATCCCTCTACTCATCTTTTTACGCGTTTTAACAGCTCAATCTGCGCAAATTGATATCCAATTCAAAAACCGAAAAATCTCATTCCGTTTATAGACCCTTAATCAATGATTTAACCTTTCCAAAACACTCTAAAACACTCGATTATCATACTCCACACACAAAAACACCTTCAATTTCTTTCTGCAATTACCGAAGCACAATTTCAAAACAATTTTCCGGCGACGTCATCGTGTCTCACTTTCCGGGCATCATTACAGGTACTTCTTGGGTTCATTTCAATCCTTTTGAACGTCTACATCTTTTTAAAACACCAATTTCATCTCATATATGTTCCAGTTTCACAAAAGATTGATCAAACAGTCGGGTTCTAATCCTATCCAAATCCGTGTCAATTCTTCACCATCAGGTATGCTCTATATACCAAAATATTCATGATTTCACGTAGATCAAAAGCCCTATGTTTGTTTTGGTTGGGGATTAACGAATTCAAATTCAATTGGATTAATCTTGTTTCTAGGGTTCATGGGGAAATGGGTATGGTTCGTTATAACATGTTAAAGTAATTAAGAATCTGAAAAACAACAAAATATGGCTTCTGGTCCAGTGGTTAATTGTTGATAGTGTGAACAAGGAGGTTAAGAGTTCGAACCCCCCTTGCTCAGTTTTCATGAAATATTATATTTTTATCACCTTAAACATTTAATGCTACATTTCAAATACCTAAAAAATTTATTCAAATTAAATATATTTTTAAAAGGATTTAAAAACCTATAATTTCAAACACACACATATATAAATAATAGTTCATGTTTATAAGTATTTATTACATATACTAATTCAAGAAAACTAAAATAATAGGTTCGTATAAAATATATTCAATACGAAAAATACTATAACGCTTAGTATAAATTACTAATTTATATTTCAAAACCCTAATTACTATATTATTTTTCAAAACCCTAATTCCTAATTCGTATTTCAAAACCCTAATTACTAACTTATATTTCAAAACCATAATTCCTAATTCGTATTTCAAAACCCTAATTCCTAATTCGTATTTCAAAACCTTAATTACTAATTTATATTTCAAAACCCTAATTCCTTGTGACATCTGCCCCAAACCCGAATCCGAATACCCAACTCTAACCCGAAATATTTATCTATTAAATTGGATTCGTATTTATTTCTATAAAATGTAATGCTTTGATATTAAAGATATATATAAATTCGATTGAACGTTACGTTATTCTCGTATTCGATATCTTATCGACCAAGTTATTATTCAAAGGATACCAATTAAATTCTAAGTTATAATAAAATATATCTCTAACATATATACACATATATATTGTGTTTATAAAAGAGATTTTTATAAAAAGTGTTAACAAAAACGCTTCTAAGTCTAACAATGGTCTCTTAACGTCAAAAAAACGAACTAAATATATATATAAACGTCACTTATATAAACGTTACAAGTTAACGTAGTTAAGTTAGTTAGTTAGTTAGTTAGTTAATATAATTTATAAACTAACTTTGGGTCAAAACTGTCAATCTACAAACTTAGATTAAAAGTTATTAACTTAAATTAAGCAAACCAAAATCCACAGGGGCCTGATATGTAAAATTCTATTAAACCAGCCCCCACCCTTCGATGTTGCCCGCAAATCCGGCCACCACTCCGGCCAAAGACCCCAATTCCGACGAGACCATGTTACGCGTTTTCAGCCTTTCCCAAATCAATCCAAACATTTCTAATCCTCTATTACCCAATTTCAAACCCCCCTTGATTGATTAAAACGCGTTTAACAACTAATTAGCGCGGATTAATTATGTGATACAAGGTGAAATCGACATTTCCGTATATAGACCCGTAATCAACGATTCAATCTTTCCTTTACACTCTATTACAACCGATTAACAGCTATCCTCCATCAAAACATTTCTGTTTGCTCGGCAACTCATCAAAATCAGTCGACCAAAACCCTTTTTCCGGCGAGCTAGTTGTTCTTCATCGTCCGAGCATCAAATCGGGTAGTTTCTGGGTTCATTTGAATCCTCTTGATCATATACATCTACCCAACACATCAATTTTATCTTTTTCATTCCAGTTTTCAAACAATTTGATCGAAACAGCCGTGTCCTATCTCTGTTCCAATCCGTATCAATTCGGTGATTAACAAGTAAGTGTTATATATCAAAATAACCGTGATTCAATGGGGATTAAAAGCCCTATGTTCGTTTTGGAATTGATTAATAAATTGAAACGAATTGGATAGTTCTTGATTCTAGGGCTTGTAATGGAAATGGGTATTGCTTATTATAATAAGTTAAAAGAATTGAAAATCAGAATTATTAACAAAAACCTTTTCTGGCCTAGTGGTTACTTGTTTCTGTTGTAAACAAATGGTCATGGGTTCGAGACCATTAACGTGTTTTCTTCAATTTTAATATTTTGAACATAAATCTACATTTTCTAAATAACCTAAATGATATATTTTAAGTTAAAAATACTTTTAAAGCTTAAAACATATAAGTTTTAATACACAAAAATGATAATGCTACGTATTTACAAGTATTTTGATTTGATACAATATACTCAAATAGATTCGTATAAAATATATTTAATACGAAAATACTATTACGTTTTGTACCACAATCCCATTTCGTACTTTAAAACCGTAATTCTCAAATGATACTTTAAAACCCTAATTCCTAATTAGTAATTTAAAAACCCTAAAATCCCAAATCCGAAACCCTAGATTTTCTGATTTTGATTCTTGTTGCTATATTATTGTTTCGTTTCTAAGTTAGGGTTTTTCCCAATTAATTAGGTGACACTAATATTTGGGCAACCCTCGGTTCGTTATAGTTGCGTTTCTATTTCGGTTACTATTGCATTTCAAGGTGAGTAAACTCACTCCCCTTTTTACTGTTTACGTTTTTGGGGCTGAAATATGTTCAATTACTATACAATGCTTTCTGTTTTCGTTTCTTTGTTTCTATTTTCAAATGAGATCATTAAATATGTTAATCTAGTTCGCGGCTTGATGCAATCTTATGTGGTAGTTTAAAGTAGTATATTACTTGTAATTTCCACCGGTACAATGTTAGCGCTAATGGTCTGACAAACCCACCTACACTTTACAACATCGATAGGTGATTTAAACCCGGCGATTCTATTCAGTGGTTACTAGTTACTATACTGTGATACTTGTTGCTATGTTACTATGTCCCTTCGATGCTAAAACAATTTTTGATAACTTACATTCGAGACGGTTAAATGACGGTTACATGACAGTTATTACTAATTGCACCATGAGTTGGTTCCTCATGACAAATGATTACAAGTTGCTATACAATGATGGTGTTCAATGTGTGTTCAATGTGTTCATGTGTTCTATGGTTAAAGGTTGAGTAATATGATGAAATAGCTATGCATGTAAGATTGCGCAGCATATTATGATGATCTCGAATTTTCTATACTATTATTTATCAACTGTGGTTTACTCACTAGCTTTAAATAGCTAACTTTATTTTTACATATTTCAGGTGATGTTGAGCGTTTATGCTTTCGAGACATTTAGGATGCTTATTGGACCTAGAATAAATCGGAATTAAACGTTATTAGTTGGTGGCTTTTACTTCTGTTTTAATGCTATTTATTTCTCATTTATGTCACAACAATTAGTGTTTAATGATATTAAAATATGCTTTTAGTGTGCCATGTGCTTTGTACTAATGATGTCCAATTCTCTTGACGCGCTCGGTGTTTTCCGCCGCCGGGCGGGGTGTCACATTCCTAATTTGTATTTCAAAACCCTAATTCCTAAATTACAATTTAAAAACCTAATTCCTAAATTACAACTTAAAACCCTAATTTCCAATTTGTAATTTAAAACCCAAAAATCTCAAATCCGAAACCCTAGATTTTCTGGTTTTGATTCTTGTTGCTATATTATTGTTTCGTTTCTAAGTTAGGGTTTTTCCCAATTATTTAGGTGATACTAATATTTGGGCAACCCTCGGTTCGTTATTGTTGCGTTTCTATTTCGGTTATCTATTGCATTTCAAAGTGAGTAAAATCACTCCCCTTTTTACTTTTACATTTTAGGGCTGAAATATGTTCAATTACTATACAATGTTTTCAGTTTTCTATTTATTTTTCAAATGAGATCATTACATGTGTTAGTCTTGTTCCGCGGCAAGATGCAATCCTTATGTGGTAGTTTAAAGTAGTATTGTTACATAGTAATCCCATCGGTACAATGTTAGCGCTAATGGTTAATTTGACAAACCCACCTACATGTATTTCAAAATAGGTGATTTAAACCCGGCCATTCAATTTCAATGATTCAAGTTACTATGTTACAAGTTGCTATGCTATGTCCCTAAGTTGCTAAATTAATTATTGATAACTATTACATCGAGATGGTTACATGACGGTTGCTAGAATGGTTGAGAATGATATGAAATAGCTATGCATGTAAGATTGCGCAGCATATTATGATGATCTCGGATTTCTATATTATTATGTATCAATTGTGGTTTACTCACTAGCTTTAAATAGCTAACTTTATTTTTACATATTTCAGGTGGTGTTTGAGCGTTTTATGCTTTCAAGACATAGGATGCCTATCGGACTTAGAATAATTGAACAATAAATTACTTTGATTGCTGGTCTTTATTTCTGAATTTATGACTATTTATTCCTCATTTATGTCACAACAGTTATTGCTTTAATGATATTAAAATATTTTTTTAGTATGCCATGTGCTTTGTAGTATGGATATCCAATTCTCTTGATGCGCCCGGTGTTTTCCGCCGTCGGGCGGGGTGTCACAGTTTGCTCACTAGCTTTCATTGCTAATTTTATTTTCACATATTTCAGGTAGTGCTTGATTTTGTTTTGCTGCTTTTGCCAAGACGTAGGAATGCCTTGGACCTAGTTAAACAATAAAGTCAATTGCATTTACTGTTTCGGTTTTATTAATTTTTTCGTCTCAAATTAAGACTCATGTTCCAAACTTATTATATCATTTATAGACTTAATAAATAAATATCATGTGCTTTGTTTACTATTGATATCCAATTTCTATGACAACCCGGTGTTTCTGCCATCAGGTGGGGTCTCACATTTTATTTGGTTCAAATGAAGTGTTTGTGTTCAAGGAGTTTGAAACTTCTCCAGTTCTAATTCTTAAGGGCCATAATAATGAATCTGTGTATGCATTATCTACCGAACATGCATTTGTTGAGAAGTCTAAAGACAATCAAAATAGTGATATGTGGCATCACATATTTGGTCACGTGGGCTATGATAAGTTGGATCTGATGATTAAAAAGGAGCTAGTTGTCGGGCTACCAAAGATTGAAGTCAACAAGAATATTTTATGTGCGGGTTGTCAATATGGCAAAGCAAACCAAGAACCATTTAAGACCTCAAGCTATAGAGCAGAAGCACCGCTTGTATTGGTTCATTCGGACGTTTGGGTGTAACAACCCCAATTTTGGGCCAGGACTTTTTTTTATTATTATTTAGAAACCCATTGGACTTGGCCAACAGCTTATTGGACCCGAACAAACGATGTATATGGGCTTGGCCCATTTAATTGAGTTAAGCGCAAGTGACGAAACCCGTTGTAGTAAATACCTAGACGCGCGTAGGAATTATTTTATGCCTTTGGAGTATTACTTTAGGCTAGTTAGGAATATTTCAAGCTGCAATATAAACACACCAAATACAAAAGATAATAAATAAGAGCCCGTCAATATTAAATTACGAACAACCACTAATAAAATATACCACATTATAGCAGCCAAATTAAACTATACAAATGCATACATATAAACAAAATAATACATACATATATAATCATCCAACAAACTTAATTAAAAATTAAGACAAGTGTAAGGCAATAATATGTGAACATGATTAATTAAACTCTTGAATACATTAACTAAAAGCTAACATCTATATTATATAAACTCTTCCCACATGCATGCACATAAGTACACATAAACGTGTGTGTGTGTATATATATATATATATATATATTATCATCATAAAAGATTAATATTTATGTCCACACACACATACATATATGTATACACGTATGATACATATACACATACAACAACCAAGCACACATGATCATCAAACTCATACACATACACGTACACGTACACGTACACGTACACGTACACGTAGTACACGTACACATACACATACACGCATACAGACTATATACACACCCACAAACATATCCATCCAAATTTAACCAAATTATACTACATACCTACATGTTCCCTTATACCCAACATCACCACCCTACTCCACCAATCAACTATTTCTCTTCTAAAATCTTATGAAATATTGACAAATCTTTGCAACACCAAGAAGCCCCCAAAAAATCTTTCCATAATCTTGATACACCCAAGAATGTATAGCCCACTCTTCCCTCTTTCCTTCCTTCTTACGTCCAAAACCACCACCCATCCTACCTACACTTCATTTCTTAATCACCTTTCCACACAAACACTTCACAACCCTCTCTAAACTTTTGAACACAAACCCACAAAATATAAAAGAGAAATCAGCCTCTTTGAAGCTCTAGGGATCAACCAATAAGCCAAGAGATAGAGCCATGGAAGCACACGAGTCCAAGGAAGCCAACCAACGAGTAACCAAATCACGATTCGTTCAAACCGTCAACAACCAAGCACACTACATCCAACCTTTTTCCAGTCATTTCTAGCACTATTCCAGCCCCATACCGTGTCCGTAACAACATCCCAAGTGCACCCTCACTCACTCTTAATAACGAGGTAACGAGAAAATACCCGAAAACACACGACGGGTACACGACACGTTCATTTTTACACACAATGAATACCATAACTTTCCATATACTATGAACACATAAAAAATACTTATTTTTCAGTAACAAAAGTCTTAAAAATAATATAAATCATTTTTTAAAGAAAACACAAGAATTTGACTAAAACTAGTCAAAGCGAACAACTATATTTGGTCAAAACAACAAACCAAGGTTACCCATCTTAAAAATGTAATTTTGTAATTTCTGTAAACTCTTTATACTAAAATAAGATTATAAACCAAATTTCATAATTTTTGGAGTTATAAATTATTTAATATGCATTTTTGAATATTAAAAATGTACATTTTTCATGTGTTTATAAAAACGTATGGGAAGTACAAAAACTTAAAAATATGTTGTGTTACTATTATTATATGTTCATATTGTCACATATAATTGAATAAGTTTGATTTTTGATGGGTGAACCTAAGAATCGAACAATAATCGAAACTAACCGTACAAAACAACGAAAACGACAAAACTATAAAATACCAATATTTATAATTTCAATAGATTTTACATAATATATGTATGTTAGAAAATAAGTTTCATTTATTTTTCTGGACCACAAAATAATTACTACAAATTTTCTAATGTCTAATGGGAATAAAATATGAAAATCTGTAGAAAATAGTTAGAGACTCCTAAGGCCAAATTTACAGAACTCCAACCCATAAATGGACATAAGGCAACTAAATTCGAACCCTAAACAGTACCAAAGATAATCTATGCTTTTAAACATAATCTTAACCGAACTGAACACATTAAAAACACGAAACCGAGAAACACAAGTAAAACCAAAGATTTTTCATGTCCAAGATTTATTATACTTATAAGTAGAGCATTTTACCAAGTTTCATAATTTTTACAGACTTGATCTATTTATTATGAATTTTTGAATATATGAACCTAGTATTTTCACAAAAAGCATAAAAATTGGAGAAAGACCCTTTTGTCAAGAAAAGTACTTTTCATATAGTAAAATAAGACCCAGAAGTTTTACAAATGTAAAAAGGGTTAAAAGAGTATTTTGTAATCAAATCGTTTATTCATCGGTTTCACGCACGTTAAAATATGAAAACAATCGAAGGACTATAAAACTCGAATATTTAAGTTTTTAACTACTTACTTACTCTATAAATAGGTTGAAAATGAAGTTTCACTATATATTGGGTCACGGGTTATTTTATACAAATTATTTATGTTTAAACTAAATTAACCGACTACTTTCCTAAATAAAATAGAGTAATTTTTAGAAATATCTAAAATTAAAGAAAGTAAATTTTTACAGTAGCATATGACCTCTTAACATATGGGTAAAGTCATATTATAGTATTTTGACGTAAACCTAAAACGTAACTTAATGTGCGGTATCGCACAACACATCAGTAGACAGGTGGTAACTAATTTTCTTGAAAATAATTCTTATGTATAGTTTTATCAGTATATTCACACCTAAAATTTTATACATGCCATAAATATAATGTATAGTACTTATTAATATCAACCCTTAGTTAAAACCCAACTTTAGTACGAATTTGACAATTCAACAAAGTCTAGGGAGTAAAAGTGACAAGTAGCAAAATTTACTGACTTATCATCAACGTACACTTAATACCTACCTATATAACCTTGAATAACTTTTAGATGGGCAAAAAGGTAATTTAACATGTTCCTTAAAATTCAACAGGTATATAAGTCCCCTTCTCTTCAACCCTAAACCTAAATTGAAGCCAGATACCTACCGGCATGCCGCCTCTTTCTCTTAGCTCTAATCGACGCCACTCCAGATCAAAGAAAGACCATCAATTCGTCTTCTTCAATAATCGAAAAGAGCTTGAAATCGAGATAGAAGAGGTGTTATTTGGTCTCATACACAATCCTCCACTACAACAAAAATGGTTTTTAGGACCTTTTGTGTGGGACGCTTGTAAAAGATGGTCCTAAAAAACTATTTAATTGGACGACTTTTTGGGGTCCTATTATCATATAACTTAATAAGACACTTTGAATGTAGATCCTAATAATGTAATTTATAAGACATGAAGTTATTGGTGTCGCATTATGTGGTAATGTAATAGGACACCGGATGAAAGGAGGTCCTATTATAACATTACTTAATAGGACACCTTGTAGTTGAGTCTTAAGTGTTCAGTGTTATAGGACCCTTTCTAGTTGAAGTCATATTAAAACACGAGTTAATAGGACACTTGACGCTTGAGTATTATAACTTTAACCTTTATAGGACGCTTAATAATTGTGGTTTTATAATAACACATCATAATAGGACACTCGATATTTGAGCCATAAAACATCAGTTTTATAGGACGTTTATTTGCTAGAATTTTAATATAACATAGCTTAATAGGACACCTGACACTTGGGTTTTATAAGTTAAACATTTATAGGACGCTTATTGTAACATCCCAAATCTATCTAATAAATTAGAGTTTTTAGGGGGTAATTTTTTAGGGGGAAAACATAATTTATTTTATAAAAGGAAGGTTGAGAGGGAAAATTGAGTAGGAGAGTTAATAAAGACAAAATTTTATGATTAATAATAATTTATAAAATGATTTATAAAGTTTTAAAATATAATAGTTATACTTTTTTGAAAAAAATTATTCAACTCGTGTGTGATACACGGGTGTTAAACCTAGTTTTAGTATAAAGCTTAATGTTTAATTAGGATACGAGAGAGGATATAACGATAATAATATAAATAAAGGGAGCTTTGTTTTATAAAAGAGTGGAGTCAAAAACAAATGAAACATGTGTTAGTTGAGGGGTTTAAATGGCCAAAAGACAAAAGTTAGGTGGAAACCTATAAGCATTCTCGTGTGTATGCCGCCTCCCGGTCACATTTTTTCATTGATATCGAGATGAGAGAAAGGCAGTCCGACATGATGTTTCCGGCGATGTGTCGGGTTACCGTTAGAACAACGACAGAGGTAAAGGACGGTTTGAATGGAAATGGTTTCGTAAGGCGATGGAATTGTGTTTCCGGTGATGATTTCCGGCAACAACGGTATCGGGGTTTCAATGCACAACGAATATGGTTTCGTCAATCATTGGCATCGAAAACAAAGGATGACGGTGTAGGTTTGTATATATATATATATATATATATATATATATATATATATATATATATATAGGGGAGGGTTCAAGAGAGAACCCATTTTAAGTTGAGAACTAGAGAACTTATTTTTAACCATAGATCTTGGATGATCAAGGGTTAAGATTTAAAGATGGAAATTTAAACAAAAAAGAAGAGATTTTAAAGAAAGGGGTATGTTGGGTATTTGATTTTCTTTCATTCCTAAGACTTGAGTTAACTGTTCATTTTCTATTCTCATCAATTCAAAATCTCGTCTGATTCTTTCATCTTCATCATATACTCACGCAACATAACAATACCTAGGGTTTCATCATATATTCTCGGAAAATCACAAGAGAAATGGAAGGAGAAGCTGTTCCAGTTCAATCAGTGATGCAAAAAGAACCTATACAATCGGTGATGCAAAACAAACCAGTACAATCGGTAATGGAAAATGAACCTGTTCAATCGGTGATGCAAAACGGACCAGTTCAATCGTTATGGAAAAGGAAGCAGGTAAAAAATCGTTGATAGAAGATAAAACAGGTAAACAATCCTCTTCCACAATGAAATGTATTACACATATCTCGTATGAAAACGTATGTGAATTGATACATTTTATGCACAACGAACGGTAGCACAAATATCTAGTTTCACAAATTGCTAGGTTTTGAAAGCGCTACTATAACTATAGTTTTTTAATAATGTTAAGGATTGTTTATGTGTACTACATATGTGTAGTATCTGAATAGATGTTAATATTGATGCAAGTGTTAGTGTTTTATCTCTACTGCATATGTGTAGCATATGTGTTGTATGTTAATAGATGTTGATGCCGATGACGTTATCTCCAATAGTTTCGGGTGCGTATGTGTGCTGCATATGTGTAGTATCTTAATAGATGTTTATTTTGTTATTAAATTGTTTATGTCTATTGCCTATGAGTAGTATATTAATAGCTGCTAATGCTAATGTTATTAATTCTAATAGTTTAGGTGCTTATGTGTAATGCATATGTGTAGTTCTGAATAGATGTTCATGTTGTTATTAAATTGTTTATGTCTAATGCCTATGAGTAGTATGTTAATAGCTACTAATGTTGATGCTATTAATTCAATAATTTAGGTGCTTATGTGTAATGCATATGTGTAGTTCTGAATAGATGTTGATGTTGTTGTTAAATTGTTTATTTCTACAGCCTATGAGTAGTATGTGTAGTATCTGAATAGATGTTAATGCAGTTATGCAGATGTTTAAAATGTTTATGTGTAGTTTTCTAAAAGATAGAAATATTGTTCTTCAAGTATTTATGTCTACTGCATATGTATATTAACTAAGTAGATGTTAATTTTGATGTTGTCCATGATGTATTACATTAGATAAGTAGATGTTAGTTTTAAATTTCAATATTAATAGATGGTGATATCGTAATATATGGTGATCTTGATGTTGTTATATATATGTTTTTGTTTGCACTGCATAGGTTTACAAATTGATAGAAATGTTAATGTTTTTACCTTGTTAATCTGTTTTTCGTACTGTTTATGTGAAGTTTAATAAAACATGTTCATACTAATGTTGTTCTGCAAGTGCTTACATATATACTGCATATGTGTAGGATCTGAGGTTGCATCAACGAAACAACAAGTAACAACGGCTGTGAATAAGTTAAAAGTTCAGCTTTTCAACAAGCAAACAAAAGACAACAAATAAATAAGTAAAGAAAACAACAAAAATAGAAGTAGAGGAAGATAAATAATTTGGTAAGTTATATTTATCTGTAGTGCACTATGCTTCACGTTAAGTTACCTAATGAAATGTGTTGTGAAAACAGATAAAGAGCTCAAAATGAAATTGGCAAAGAAACAAAAAAAACATAAAAGAATGAGCCAAATCTAGACTCTGATACAAAAGGTATGTTTGATGTATAAATCTATTTCTGATACTACATATATGTAGTAATGTTACTTCATATACGTAGTAAAGTTAATTCATATACGTAGTAAGTTTTTGACAGTAAAAAGATGAAAATGATTCATAAATGAAATATTATTACATAATCATGTATTAGAAGGAAGTCAAGAAGACTTCAAAAACAAAAACAATACAAACTAACAGAAGAAAAAGGTGAAGAAATAGAAAAAGAAGAAGATTCTGATGATAGCCTTAAAGGTATTTAATTTTTTTATAAGTAAATATATTTACAATTGTTACTGCATATCTAGTAATGGCTAGTTCATTGACGTTTTCTTAGAATTAGTGCATGAAAAAAGATGAAAGAAAGGTTAAAGGCCTGAAAGGAAAGTCAACTGGTTTGGGTTACGAACACGTATAACACCTCGCCAACTTAATCTGGCACTTCAAACACTGTAAAAAAAATAGAGGGATGCAGTTAGAAGAATGGGATTTTGAAAATATATCAATGGTTGTGGATGTATCCCTGCGAAACTTGGTCACTTTGTAGTTGACCGCTTTAAGCCTGAATTAATGGCCATAGACTTAGGAAGTGATAAAGCAGAGGTGGATTGTGAGTCGTTGCATCAACTACTTAGAGTACCATATGGTGGGATAACCTTGACATCCTGTGAATATAAGAATGGTTTTGAAGGAACCTGAAGCAATGGAGGGAAATGCATAAAAATAAGTATGTGGAATCTTCTATGATTGTTCAAAGAATAGAGGAAAATGCTGATGATGATAGTATCATGTTCAAGTTGGATTTCTTGGTATTGTCTATGAGCACAATGGTGGAGTGCCAAAAACATGAAAAATTTGCCCTTGATTTTCTACGCTACTTTTCAGATGATACAAATATTGAGGAGATTGACTGGTGCACTTTTATTTTGAAAGAAATTGAAGAATGTAAAGTTGGATGGACTAGATGTGATCACGACTCAAAATTCACAGGCCTGTTGACAATACTCACGGCTTGGGTTAAATTCTGTCGATATGTTATATCTTAAAAGATGATGCATGATGTTTATAGTTAAATTGTTGGATATAAGTAGCCTTTTTGAATGTTACACTGTTAATGCTTTTGGAACTACTTATGTATGTTGTATATATGTAGTTAGGAAGGCAATATATGTAGTTTGTTGTTTAGAATAGTAAAAACATTTTTTTAATCTTTATCATGTTTACTAATGAAATGTAAAAATTGCAGCTTCTGTATCTTGACAAAATTGTTTGCCCAGCAACTAATGTAGAACGAAAAGTGGGCCCACCCAAATTCCGGACAATGAAGAAAGTATCTGAAAGAGAAACGTACGAGATAGATATTAGAGTGTTTGGTACTGGTGAATTAAGGGAATTGTACCTCGATTACGATCACGACGGAAGTGAAGAAGAAGAAGAAGAAGAGATGGAAGTCGTAAAAGAATATTATGTAATTTTGCATACTGCATATGTGTAATATGTCACACTACATATATGGAACTGTTCAACCTACTTGTAAAATGTCATATATTGAAAATTTAGTGAATAAGCAAGCATGGGAAAGATATAACCTAGTAAAAAATGCATAATTAAAAAGAATCTAGTGAATAAGCAAACAAGGGATGGTTTTATGGAGTTGCTTTTTGAATATGTCATACTGCATATGTGTAACAAAGTTCTTATAATCTGTTTTGGTCCCGCGAACCTATGTGCAACATTCGCCCTAATTTTATTCAAACTCAACTTATGGATATACTCTTGCTCTGAAAATCGAAGCTTCCTTTGGTTCTAGAAAAATCCATGTTCGCCTTATCAATAAGTCGATGATTAAGAGATTCCACAAATTCATAAAGAACATAAATTGTTGTTCCTCGACCCCCTTTAAACCTAATACGAGCCTTACAATCCATAACCTTAAATTTGCTGCGACGAGTACGAGAAACACTACTACTAGCACTAGAGTCAAAACTCTGAAAAACTAGGTTTACCGGCTCTTGTACACAACATATACTTATGAGTAGTAAAGCCTTTAACTACCTTTAAAGTGCTCAAACGAGCAGAAAAACCAGATTGGTCAGCATACGATTGATACATATCGTCAGCATCTTCCCATTTATCATAATATACTCAGCGGATACATCAGGCATCAAGTAGGTTGTCCATTTGTTGGTTGAAAAATGCTACTAGAAAAACCTCATTCATTAAGCAAAACTGACATAATAAATGTGAATATTCTATATAATTTGTTAAAAACAATAACATTGCACACAACATACTAAAAACAGAAAATCAGTATATGACAGATACTACCATTTAACACACGTATAAACAACATTAATACAAATGACACCATCAAAGTTATACAAGTCCTTCAGTCATATTACATATATGTAACATCTACAATAAGATTTAACATTGTTACTTGTACAACTCACTCATACTACATATATGTAATACTGCCAATTGTAGGCGTACTCAACATATATAGATCTATATGTAGTACACAAAATAAGAGTTTAAATTGTTCACAATACATAAAAGTCATGTTACATATATGTAATATTCTCAATTTCATTCATACTATATATCCAGATCTATATAATATATATGTAGCATAGAAAATAAGAATTTACCGTCTTCATCAACACCGACAAATTACAAAAAAGGAACGTCAGATGATGAAGATGAGCTCGTTTCAACATTCAGATACATTGAATTTTGTTCTTCCAACTTATTTTAATCGAAAACAGTTTCATTAACATCCTTCGTAGCAGTGATATTTGTAAAACTCTCAGAAGAATCAACTAAATCTATAGAACATCAATACAACCTAAGTAAATTAGAAAATCGGTGTATAAGAATTTGCGATTGAAGGATTTAAAAACAAAGAAAAACCTTCAATTAACGTCATGACGTGTTGTTTTCAGTTTTGTTGTTGTAATCAATTAACTTTGAGTGACCGTTTAATGAGGATGAATGTTTGATGATGATGAACTATGATTCGTTTGAAGAGGACGAATTTTTGTAGAGAATTGATGATGAAGATGAACTGTAGTGTAATTGATTAACTTTGAGTGATCATTTGATGAGGATGAATGTTTTATAATGATGGACTTTGATTCGTTTGAAGAGGATGAGTTTTTGAAGAGGATTGATGATGAAGATGACTGTGAATCTCGTATGAAGAGGATGAGAGGATTATTGTGAGATATTTTGAGAAGATATCTCATGAGAATATAATTAAATGGTGAGAAATTGGTTTGAATGGTAAAAGGACAACTATACCCTAGTTCTCTAGTTCTCAACTTAATATGGAGTTCTCTCTTGATCCCTCCCCTATATATATATATATATATATATATATATATATATATATATATATATATATATATATATATATATATATATATATATATATATATATATATATATATATATATATATATATATATATATATATATATATATATATATATATATAGGGGAGGGATCAAATGAGAACTCCATATTAAGTTGAGAACTAGAGAACTAAAAAAAAGGTATGGATGGAATTTTTAAAGGAGGGGTAAAATTGGAACTTTAAATATGTAAATCTTTAAACATTTCTATCTTTTGCATACGTTAAGTTTTTTAAATTTTTTTTGCACCATTAGATCAAGAATTTCATTATCTTTCATTTGAGTATAAATAACGTTATAAAAAAATAATTTTTTCTCGTTTTTTTTACTTTCAATACTACATATATGTAATATACGATACCGTATGTTTTTAAATTGGGGAAATGAATACGGTGTTGTTGTGAACCTAAATTACCCAAGAAACCATCAAAACTACATACTTTGATAAAATATCAAAAGTTCAAGGGCATTGATTTCGATGACGTTATAACAAAAAAACAACATCATCATGCCTCAATTCCAATTTTGGATTTTCTCATATGATCGTATTGACGTTGCTAGCAATAACTTGGTTCACGTTATGTGATGTGGTATGAATATGTGCAGCATGCGCATATCATAATAGTCATGTTATATTAATCTGTTATTTGGAATTGAGAAGCCAAATTGAGTTACGATCAATTTTTAAAGGACGGATAATATTTTACTAAAATGAATGACGATTATTGAGTAAATGAGAAAGAGAAAAATTATGATCTAAGAGGAAAAGACTGAGTCGTCCATTAACATTGAATAAAGATCAATAAGTTAAGTTTTCTAATAAAAAAATTTTAGTTAATTTATCAAAGCTACGTAATTTTAATGGTTTTACGTGTAACTTAGGTGCATAACATCACCATATTCACTATCCCCTTTTAAATTTTATAGTATTGCATATATGCAGTATCGTATACTACATATATGTAGTATCAAAGTACTACATATATGCAGTATATGCAATATTGATGCATTGCTATCTTATAGTTTGAATTTCAAGTTTTTTTTTACTTTTTTATGATATTTTTGTCATTGGTTTATTAGTTTATTATTATCTTTATATTTAGACATAGTATAAGTATTTGTTTTGTTTTCATTTGCCATAAGTTTTTTAATATGAAATTTTACGAACTTTGTTATTGGTTATTTGAGATCATATCTACACTTTAAATAATTATTAGACTCTTGAGTCATTTGGCCACTTAATAAATGCATCAAGTACATTGATACTACATATATGTAGTATCAAAAAAACCAAAATGTGATTTTTAAAATTATTTAATGTAAATAGCGTATGAAAAAGTTAGTAACGTTTAAAGAAAAATATAATCAAATACAATATCGCAATACTACATATATGTAGTATGAAATTTAAAAAAACGAGAAAAAAAATATTTTTTATGGCGTTATTTATACTCAAATGAAAGATAATGAAATTCTTGATCTAATGGTGCAATTTTTTTAAAATAATATTAACGTATGCAAAAGATAGAAATGTTTAAAGATTTATATATTTAAAGTTCCAATTTTACCCTTCCTCTTTAAAATTCCATCCCTTGTATTTTTGGTAGTTCTCAAGTTCTCAACTTAAAATGAGTTCTCAATTGAACCCTACCCTATATATATATATATATATATATATATATATATATATATATATATATATATATATATATATATATATATATATATATATATATGTATATATATATAGGGTAGGGTTCAAGAGAGAACTCATTTTAAGTTGAGAACTAGAGAACTACCAAAAAGACAAGGGATGGAATTTTAAATAGGAGGGGTAAAATTGGAACTTTAAATATAAAAATCTTAAAATATTTCTATCTTTTGCATACGTTAATATTATTTAAAAAAAATTGCACCATTAGATCAAAAATTTCTTTATCTTTCATTTGAGTATAAATAACGTTATAAAAAATATTTTTTTTCTCATTTTTTTAATTTCCATATTGCATATATGTAATATTGCGAATTTGTACTTGATTATATTTTTCTTTAAACGTTACGAAATTTTCCATACCTTATTTATATTAAAAAAATTTAAAAATCACATTTTCGTTTTTTCGATACTACATATATGTAGTATCACTGTACTTGATGCATTTTTTTGAAGCGGCCAAATAGCTCGGGAGTTTAATAATTATTTAAAGTGTACATACGATCTCAAATGACCAGTAACAAAGTTCATAATATTTCATATAAAAAAACTTATTACAAATGAAAACAAAACCAATACTTTTACTATGTCTAAACATAAAGATAATACTAAACTAATAAATTAAAGATAAATATAATACCAAAATAAAATAAACCTGAAATTCAAACTATAAGATAACAATGCATCAATATTGCATATACTACATATATGTAGTAGTATGATACTACATATATGTAGTATACGATACTACATATATGCAATACTATAAAATTTAAAGAAGGATAGTCAATACGGTGATGTTATGCACATAAGTTACATGTAAAACCATTAAAACTACCTAGCTTTGATAAAATAAGTTAAATTATTTTTTATTAGAAAACTAACTCATTGATCTTTATTCTATTTAATGGACGAACCAGTCTTCTCTACTTAGATCATAATTTTCTCTTTCCCATTTACTCAATAATCGTCATTCATTTTAATAAAAAATTACTTGTCTTTTAAAATTCGATTGTACACCAATTTGGCTTTCCAATTCCAACAAACAGATTAACATAACATGACTCTTATAATTGGTATTGTGATATGCTCATGCTGTACATATTCATACCACATCACATAACGTGGACCAAGTATTTGCTAGCAATGTGAATACGATCATATGAGAAAAATCCAAATTTAGAATTAAGGCATGACGGTGTTGTTTTTTGTTATGGTATCATCGAAATCAATATCAAGGACTTTTGTTATGTTATTAAAGTACGTAGTTTTGATGATTTGTCATGTAATTTAGATGCATAACAACACCATATTCACTTTCCCCAATTTAAAAACATATAATATCGTATACTACATATATGAAGTATTGAAATTAAAAAAATGAAAATTTTTATTTTTTTATAACGTTATTTATACTCAAATGAAAGTTAATGAAATTCTTGATCCAATGGTGCGAAAAAAAATTTAAAAACTTAACGTATGCAAAAGATAGAAATGTTTAAAGATTTATATATTTAAAGTTCCAAATTTGCCCCTCCACTTTAAAATTCCATCCATTGTCTTTTGGGAGTTCTCTAGTTCTCAACTTAATATGGAGTTCTCTCTTGATCCTTCCCCTATATATATATATATATATATATATATATATATATATATATATATATATATATATATATATATATATATATATATATATATATATATATATATATATACTAGTAGGGTGCCCGCGCGATGCGGCGGCGCCAATACGGCGTCGACGATAACTTACGATGCAATACTTGTTTCTATTAGTTAATTAGTTTCACGGCATCTATTTTATAGTTTTCTTATTCATATATCGGTGTAATCTATTTATGCTATGAATGCCATAAATCTAAATTATATAAAACAAACACATGAATAAGAAAACGAATATGTGAGGGTTAACTATTTGAACTACTTATAAAGTGATGAGAACATGAAGTCATTCTTTGTCATAAGCTTTACACATTTTAACAACTTAATCCTCATTCTTTGACCATAGTTCATCATCAATATAAAAATGTTCAAACTGTAGCAATGTAAAACAAATAGGTCAAAGTATAGTGATTTACATTGCAATGGGTCAAAATATTATGAACCAATAACAAACGGGTTGATTAAAGTGTTGTATGTTGAAATGGGCCAAAGGGATTAAAACATAACTAACAAGTCAAACTACATATTATAGCAAACTACATAAACGTGGTAGCCACTGCATATACTTATGTCTTCGTTGTTGTTGTTGTTAATGTTGCTACTGTTGTTGTTGCTGATGAGCTTGTTGTTGTGGTGATGGTGCGTTTAGCATGTTGGTAGCAGACCAGGTGAGTTTGCATATGGCAGCAGTGATGCTGTTGCGTTATCAAAGGATGATGTTTCAGTAAGCAGCTGCTCTTCTTATTACTTGTACCTAGAACCCTATTTTTTTATAATTGTTATGTACTACACCAGCATAAACAAAAACTATTGAAACATGATTATCTAACCTGCAACAATGTTCTTTGGTTGTTAATAGCGTTTGAAGACACAATGTAAG
Source organism: Tagetes erecta (assembly GCA_030867185.1). Lineage (NCBI taxonomy): Eukaryota > Viridiplantae > Streptophyta > Magnoliopsida > Asterales > Asteraceae > Tagetes > Tagetes erecta. Next base: position 27,889,658 of record CM061493.1, on the reverse strand, counting down.
TTACAGAAGATAAATACTATTGAAACCATCTTTAAAAATCATATTACAAATGCACTTCAATGTAAGTAGTTTTTAAATAGAAGTTACTTGGATTGGAAAACAAACCAGCGAAAATGTTTTTTTGTTTGCAAGAATAGTGAACCCCCCCCCCCCCCCCAACTCAAAATGGACCAATTTGTAGTTGCAACAACACCAAACAGCAGCATATAGTTGCTGTCATGGAGCTGTTGGTAGCCCACAAATGCCACTTTTTCTTTTTCTCAAAATGGACCAATTTATATGCACTTTGTTCCTAGTATTTACCTTATCACCACTTCACATAATTCAATCCTTCGTTACCCTTTATATGCCTCATGTTCAGCTCTTTATGCTGAAAAAACATAGATTTATTGCAAGGATTACAAATATAGTTACCTTAAAACTGAAAAGCTAGGAGCATGTGAAGTTGTGGATTGGTAAGAAGAAGGATTTGAAAAACATCAGCAGCCTTGTAATAGAACAGAACTGCTATGTGTGCAGTTTTAGCTTATGAATAGAACAGAAGCACAAAGCAGCAGCCTTGTATGTCACAATTATCCGATTACACAACAAAACTCTAATGACAGTTTGTGCTTCCCTAATCTGCTCATCTTTATATAAGATAGTTTCTTGAGCAGCTCTATGCTGAAAAAGATAACACAAATAACACTACACATGATAAAACAATAAATCAATTAGATAAAGAAGCTTTGGAATGTTTCTTGTAACCGTGTGCGTGTAAATGTAAGCTTCAAAAAAATGTCAGTTCCAAAGCAACGACTATAAAGGATCAAAGAGAAAAAATAGACCTTTATGACAAATTGATACGATTGTGTGCCTGGTAAGTAAACACGAATGTAATTGAAATGGATGAGTAATGGAGCTCTATCTTTTGTCTCTAATCTGCACATTGAGAAACAAAATGTAACAGTTAAGTATTATTCTAAAAGACATATCAATGTAACAGTTAAGAATTATAAGAAAAGAGATTAAATTTAAATCAAGAAGCACCATACATGCAAGTATTGTCAATCTATTTTCAATCAGTGTTTTTACAATCAACATACCTATATTCAGAAGCAAGATAAAGTATCTTTATAAATGTTGATATGTCTTAATGTTAATGTATGAATTTTGACATTTTTTACTGTCAATGTATTTGCAGTCAATAGTGTGAATGTAAGGGTTGTGCACAGGTGTTGTTGATCTCAGTCAAGAACTCAGTGTATATTACATTATTTGTTACATCTATTGTCTCGCCTTTTGAATACCTAATGCATTCAGTAGAAATCATAAAAACAACATTATTACAATAAAGAATTAATTTATTAATTATAACGATTAGGTGGTTTTATGCATTAGATAAACTTTTGGACAATTGCCTTGATCTGTTCGACTTGTTTGGCAACAAAGCTATGATTGCAACAATTTTTAAAACATTAGCCCAAATCACAAAAAAAAAATTAGGAGGTTGTGTGTTGAAAAAAAATTGAGCATCTTTTAACTTGTTTGACACATTTGACTTGTCGACTCATAAGTAAAATGACAGATGTCCGTTATAATGAATAATGAACTGATTTAAACCAGTTATCACATAAAAAAAGTAGTCTTGACAACACTAAGTAGTAAAAAAGGCAGTCAAAATCACAACAAATATGCAGTCAAAACTACTGCAAAAATTTGTCAAAATACGGCCGTTATGCACTAAAAAACCTGGTTTTTGCAGCCAAATTGAATCTAAAATGAAGTAAAAACTGCAACCGAATTACAAAAAAAAATGTAGCAAATTGCAGCGAAAAAAGTCAAAATGCAGTCAAAATTGCAACAAATAAACAGTCAAAACTGCTGCAAAATTTTTTTTTTGCGCAGCACTAAAAAACCTGGTTTGCGCAGCCAAATTTGCGGTGATAAAAAATCAAAATGTAGCAAAAAAAGTTTAAAAATACAACTACATAATAGTCCAAATTGCAGCAATAAAAAGCAACAACAGTTGTGCATCCGCAACACACATTATCTTGTGGAGCAGCAACAACAGTTGTGCATCAGCAACAACAGCAGGTTTTTTGTGTGTTTTGGTGTGCAGCAGCAGCAACAGCAGGTTTTTTTGTGTGTTTTGGTGTGCAGCAGCAGCACCAAAACAGTTGTGCAGCAGCAACAACAGCAGTTTTTTTGTGTGTTTTGGTGTGCAGCAGCAGCACCAAAACAGTTGTGCAGCAGGAACAACATTTAGTGTTTTAAATATCACAACACAACACAATATTGCACAAAATTGATACATTTAAACAGCAGAAGCAACAACATATAAACAGCTGATGCTGTTGTTATATTTATTACAATGTGTGCGTTTTGGTGGTCTTTATCAACTGTTTAACATACACATTAGAACACATTCATTTTTGCTGCTGAAATTAGAACACATTTATTTAATGAATGAGAACCATAAGCAAGTTCATACATACATTCATACATCTAACCCATTTTGACCCATAATTAGTTTAGCATTTATTCACACACTCATCTATACTACAAAACACATCACATTCATACAACACAACACATTCATACACAACACAACTCAACACAACACAACACATAGTTTATACATGCTTTCATTGTTTATACACACAACACATTCATACACAACACAACTCAACACAACACAACACATAGTTTATACATGCTTTCATTGTTTATACACACAACACAACCCAAACACATTCATAAGCATAAGCAGCTTCATACATACATTCATAAGCAACAACATATAAACATTCATAAGCAACAACATACATTCATACATACAACACAACAGCAGCAACAAGTTTTGCTGTTTCAAACACACACACACACATATACACAACACAACAGCAGCAACAAGTTTCATACACATACACACAGGTGAAGCTGCTGTTTATTGTATGAAGGTGTGTGTTTTTTCAAGTCTTTATCATACTAACATACAACACATTCATGCACAAAAATTGAACAAAAATGACATTTTTTAACCATTTTTCAGTTTTCACAGCACAAGCACACAACACAGCAGCAGCAGCAACAAGTTTCATACACATACACACAGGTGAAGCTGCTGTTTATTGTATGAAGGTGTGTGTTTTTTGAAGTCTTTATCATACTAACATACAACACATTCATTCACAAAAATTGAACAAAAATGACATTTTTTAACCATTTTTCAGTTTTCACAGCACAAGCACACAACACATCAGCAGCAACAAGTTTTTAACCCCCGCCCCCCCCCCCCCAACACACACACATTCATACACACACAACACATTCACACAACACATTCAAATTCAAACAGCAGCAGATTAAACAACAGCAGATTCAAACATCATCTGTTTTAAAAAAAATTAAGTTTTTAAGTGTGTTGCTGCTGTATATCATACCAACATAAATACACAACTTTACTTATAATCAGCAGCAGCAACTTTTTTTTTTGTATTTTTGGGAGTTCATTATCACTCACAACACAACTTTATATAAACAGCAAACAACTGTTTAACCCCCCTCCACCCACACATAGTTTATACATGCTTTCATACATACAACACACCAGCAGCAACAAGATTTTGCTGTTTCAAACACACACACATATACACAACACAGCAGCAGCAGCAGCAGCAAGTTTCATACACATACACACAGGTGAAGCTGCTGTTTATTGTATGAAGGTGTGTGTTTTTTGAAGTCTTTATCATACTAACATACAACACATTCATTCACAAAAATTGAACAAAAATGACATTTTTTAACCATTTTTCAGTTTTCACAGCACAAGCACACAACACATCAGCAGCAACAAGTTTTTAACCCCTGCCCCCCCAACACACACACATTCATACACACACAACACATTCACACAACACATTCAAATTCAAACAGCAGCAGATTAAACAACAGCAGATTCAAACATCATCTGTTTTAAAAAAAATTAAGTTTTTAAGTGTGTTGCTGCTGTATATCATACCAACATAAATACACAACTTTACTTATAATCAGCAGCAGCAACTTTTTTTTGTATTTTTGGGAGTTCATTATCACTCACAACACAACTTTATATAAATAGCAAACAACTGTTTAACCCCCCTCCACCCACACATAGTTTATACATGCTTTCATACATACAACACACCAGCAGCAACAAGATTTTGCTGTTTCAAACACACACACATATACACAACACAGCAGCAGCAGCAACAAGTTTCATACACATACACACAGGTGAAGCTGCTGTTTATTGTATGAAGGTGTGTGTTTTTTGAAGTCTTTATCATACTAACACACACATTCAGATTCAAACAACAGCAGATTAAACAGCAGCAGGTTAAATGGCCCAAACACACACACACACACATTTTAAGTGTGTTGAAGCTGCTGTTTCAAACACCCACGTATGTGTTGCTGCTGTTTCAAAAACTCAAAGTTTTATACGCAAAAATGGCCCGGAAAGATTATATTTTAAAACACTAAGTGCTGTTGCTGTTAAAATTTGCTGCTGCTGACAAATGGTCGTTTTACATAGCCAAAAACCCAAATACAACACAATAGAACACAAAATACAACAAAACACAACATACCTCGGATTGAAGATTGATCCACAAACACAACCTGCAACATGAGTAACAAAACACAAACCATAAACCCAAAACCGTATTCAATGAAACCCAAACCTTCGGATTGAACAGAAATTATAAGTTTGATAAAGAAATTATTAGAGCAGGAGCATGAGTAACAAACCTGAGATATGGAGTAATGAACCGAATTGAATGGCAAGCATCTAGAGCAGGCGAGTAATGAACCGATATATAGCAAGATGCAGGCGAGATTTGAATGTTCACTTTACCGCCTATTTTTCCATAACCGTGTACTGATTGATAGAACAGGAGCAAAAGCATCGTGGAATCTTTCCTCTTCATTGTTGCTCTGCGTTTGTGTGTTGGTGTTGCAGATCTGTTTGTTGCAGATTGTTGTTTGTAGCCGCTGTGTTCAACAAGGGTTAGACTATCCCCATTCACAATCCAATCCAACCCAACCTTTTAATAAAAAACTAATTTCTCTCACTTCCACCTAAACAATCCAACCATACTCAAATTTTCACTCTCATCAACAACCCAATCTTTACTACTTTTTATTAAATAAAAAATATAATTTATGATTTTAGGTTTTTATTCAAGTTTAATAAAAATATAAAAATTAATTATTTTATTTTAAAGTAATAACTAATTTAATAAACAGATAATGTTATATTTTTTTAAATTATGATATTTACTTAATAGTAAAAGAATATATTTTTTTAAACGAACTCCGTTTTAAGTAAAATTTATACCGGCACGCTTGTAATAAAAAACTGATGAAGATGATGTTATTAGATTTTTATAAAGTGTTAGTTATAAAAAGTTATTAATAAAAAACAAGATTATAGTTAAAACTAATTAGGATGAAATATAAAAGAAAAAAGGAAAAGAAATTGTGACTTATAAAAGGTTGACACATGTCAACTTTTTCAATTTAATATCACCCCCAAACTTGGTTGTGGCTACGACCAGATCGTAGCATTATTTACTTTTTTTCTTTTATTTTTTATTTTGTAATAGTGTAATGGCCCAACCTAGATTGCCAATGGGAATAGTCTTAAGACCCTGCACATTAAACATTCTCAAATGACAAGTTTGGTCCCTGCATTTTAAGGCTGTTGACAATACACATGATTAAGATTTCAACATTAAGGAAAATGTTAATTTACTATTTTGCCCATCTAATATGTTTTATAATGTAGTATATATATATATATATATATATGGGATCAAGAGAGAACTCCATATTAAGTTGAGAACTAGAAAATTCTCAAAACACAAGGGATGGAATTTTAAAGTGGAGGGGCAAATTTGGAACTTTAAATATATAAATCTTTAAACATTTCTATCTTTTGCATACGTTAAGTTTTTAAATTTTTTTTCGCACCATTAGATCAAGAATTTTATTATCTTTTATTTGAGTATAAATAACGTTATAAAAAAATAAAATTTTCTCGTTTTTTTAATTTCCAAACTACATATATGTAGTATACAATACCGTATGTTTTTAAATTAGGGAAAACGAATATGGTGTTATTATGCATCTAAATTACATGAGAAACCATCAAAACTACGTACTTTGATAAAATAACAAAAGTTCCCAGATATTAATTTCGATAATACCATCACAAAAAACAACACCGTCATTCGTCAATTCCAAATATAGATTTTCTCATATGATCGTATTGACATTGCTAGCAATTACTTGGTCCACGGTATGTGATGTGGTATAAATATGTACAGCAGGGGCATATCACAATACCAATTATATGAGTCATGTTATATTAATCTGTTAGTTGGAATTGAGAAGCCAAATTGAGTTACGATCGATTTTTAAAGGGCGGATAATATTTTACTAAAATGAATGACGATTTTTGAGTAAATGAGAAAGAGAAAAATTATGATCTAAGAGGAGAACACTGAGTCGTCCATTAACATTGAATAAAGATCAATGAGTTAAGTTTTCTAATAAAACTAATCTAAGTTAATTTATCAAAGCTACGTAGTTTTATTGGTTTTACGTATAACTTAGGTGCATAACATGACCATATTCACTATCCCCTTTTAAATTTTATAGTATTGCATATATGCAGTATCGTATACTACATATATGTAGTATCAAAGTACTACATACATGCAGTATATGCAATGCTGATGCATTGTTATATTATACTTTGAATTTCAAGTTTTTTTTTACTTTTTTATGATATTTATCATTGGTTTATTAGTTTATTATTATCTTTATGTTTAGCCATAGTATAAGTATTGGTTTTCTTTTCATTTGTCATAAGTTTTTTAATATGAAAGCCTATGAACTTTGTTATTGGTTATTTGAGATCATATGTACACTTTAAATAATTATTAGACTCTTGAGTGATTTGGCCACTTAATAAATGCATCAAGTACATTGATACTACATATATGTAGTATCAAAAAAACCAAAATGTAATTTTTAAAATTGTTTAATGTAAATAACGTATGAAAAAGTTAGTAACGTTTAAAGAAAAATATAATCAAATACAATATCGCAATACTACATATATGTAGTATGAAATTTAAAAAAACGAGTAAAAAAATATTTTTTATGACGTTATTTATACTCAAATGAAAGATAATGAAATTCTTGATCTAATGGTGCAATTTTTTTAAAATAATATCAACGTATGCAAAAGATAGAAATGTTTAAAGATTTATATATTTAAAGTTCCAATTTTACCCTTCCTCATTAAAATTTCATCCCTTGTATTTTTTGTAGTTCTCTAGTTCTCAACTTAAAATTAGTTCTCTCTTGAACCCTACCCTATATATATATATATATATATATATATAGAAATGGGATATTTTGAGAACACCCTCTAGTTTTGAGAACTCGTGAGAACCTTACTTCCCGAGTTTTTTCATAGAGTTTTTTTTGCTCAAATGTTGCGTATATTAAAAACTAAAACCTGAAAAAAAGGAAATTAAAAAAAAAACTTTTTCGTCGTTAAAAAACGTATATGTAACTAAAAAATATTTACAGCGAAAAAACGCTGGTGTAACTTATTACACCCATGTAATATGACGTAAATATTTTTTACTAACATATACGTTTTTTAACGACGGAAATATTTTTTTTTAAATTTTCTTTTTTCCAGGTTCTAGTTTTTAATATACGCAACATTTGAGCCAAAAAAGTACTATGAAAAAACTCGGGAAGTAAGGTTCTCACGAGTTCTCAAAACTAGAGGGTGTTCTCAAATTACCCCTCCCCTATATATATATATATATATATATATATATATATATATACAAACCTACACCGTCATCCTTTGTTTTCGATGCCAATGATTGACGAAACCATATTCGTTGTGCATTGAAACCCCGATACCGTTGTTGCCTGAAATCATCACCGGAAACACAATTCCATCGCCTTACGAAACCATTGCCATTCAAACCGTCCTTTACCTCTGTCGTTGTTCTAACGGTAACCCGACACATCGCCGGAAACATCATGTCGGACTGCCTTTCTCTCATCTCGATATCAATGAAAAAATGTGACCCGGGAGGCGGCATACACACGAGAATGCTTATAGGTTTCCACCTAACTTTTGTCTTTTGGCCATTTAAGCCCCTCAACTAACACATGTTTCATTTGTTTTTAACTCCACTCTTTTATAAAACAAAGCTCCCTTTATTTATATTATTATCGTTATATCCTCTCTCGTATCCTAATTAAACATTAAGCTTTATACTAAAACTAGATTTAACACCCGTGTATCACACACGGGTTGAATAAAAATATTTTTAAAAAATTATAACTATTATATTTTAAAATTTTATAAATCATTTTATAAATTATTATTAATCATAAAATTTTCTCTTTATTAACTCTCCTACTCAATTTTCCCTCTCAACCTTCCTTTTATAAAATAAATTATGTTTTCCCCCTAAAAATTACCCCCTAAAAACTCTAATTTATTAGATAGATTTGGGATGTTACAATAAGCGTCCTATAAAGGTTTAACTTATAAAACTCAAGTGTCAGGTGTCCTATTAAGCTATGTTATATTAAAATTCTAGCAAATAAACGTCCTATAAAACTGATGTTTTATGGCTCAAATATCGAGTGTCCTATTATGATGTGTTATTATAAAACCACAATTATTAAGCGTCCTATAAAGGTTAAAGTTATAATACTCAAGCGTCAAGTGTCCTTATAACTAGTGTTTTAATATGACTTCAACTAGAAAGGGTCCTATAACACTGAACACTTAAGACTCAACTACAAGGTGTCCTATTAAGTAATGTTATAATAGGACCTCCTTTCATCCGGTGTCCTATTACATTATCACATAATGCGACACCAATTACTTCATGTCTTATAAATTACATTATTAGGATCTACATTCAAAGTTTCTTATTAAGTTATATGATAATAGGACCCCAAAAAGTCGTCCAATTAAATAGTTTTTTAGGACCATCTTTTACAAGCGTCCCACACAAAAGGTCTTAAAAAAACCATTTTTGTTGTAGTGGAGGATTGTGTATGAGACCAAATAACACCTCTTCTATCTCGATTTCAAGCTCTTTTCGATTATTGAAGAAGACGAATTGATGGTCTTTGTTTGATCTGGAGTGGCGTCGATTAGAGCTAAGAGAAAGAGGCGGCATGCCGGTAGGTATCTGGCTTCAATTTAGGTTTAGGGTTGAAGAGAAGGACTTATATACCTGTTGAATTTTAAGGAACATGTTAAATTACCTTTTTACCCATCTAAAAGTTATTCAAGGTTATATAGGTAGGTATTAAGTGTACGTTGATGATAAGTCAGTAAATTTTGCTACTTGTCACTTTTACTCCCTAGACTTTGTTGAATTGTCAAATTCGTACTAAAGTTGGGTTTTAACTAAGGGTTGATATTAATAAGTACTATACATTATATTTATGGCATGTATAAAATTTTAGGTGTGAATCTACTGATAAAACTATACATAAGAATTAAATTCAAGAAAATTAGTTACCACCTGTCTACTGATGTGTTGTGCGATATCGCACATTAAGTTACGTTTTAGGTTTACGTCAAAATACTTTAATATGACTTTACCCATATGTTAAGAGGTCATATGCTACTGTAAAAATTTACTTTCTTTAATTTTAGATATTTCTAAAAATTACTCTAATTTATTTAAGAAAGTAGTCGGTTAATGTAGTTTAAACATAAATAATTTGTATAAAATAACCCGTGACCCAATATATAGTGAAACTTCATTTTCAACCTATTTATAGAGTAAGTAAGTAGTTAAAAACTTAAATATTCGAGTTTTATAGTCCTTCGATTGTTTTCATATTTTAACGTGCGTGAAACCGATGAATAAACGATTTGCTTACAAAATACTCTTTTAACCCTTTTTACATTTGTAAAACTTCTGGGTCTTATTTTACTATATGAAAAGTACTTTTCTTGACAAAAGGGTCTTTCTCCAATTTTTATGTTTTTTTGTGAAAATACTAGGTTCATATATTCAAAAATTCATAATAAATAGATCAAGTCTGTAAAAATTATGAAACTTGGTAAAATGCTCTATTTATAAGTATAATAAATCTTGGACATGAAAAATCTTTGGTTTTACTTGTGTTTCTCGGTTTCGTGTTTTTAACGTGTTCAGTTCGGTTAAGATTATGTTTAAAAGCATAGATTATCTTTGGTACTGTTTAGGGTTCGAATTTAGTTGCCTTATGTCCATTTATGGCTTGGGGTTCTGTAAATTTGGCCTTAGGAGTCTCTAACTATTTTCTACAGATTTTCATATTTTATTCCCATTAGACATTAGAAAATTTGTAGTAATTATTTTGTGGTCCAGAAAAAAAAGGAACTTATTTTCTAACATACATATATTATGTAAAATCTATTGAAATTATAAAATATTGGTATTTTATAGTTTTGTTGTTTTCGTTGTTTTGTACGGTTAGTTTCGATTATTGTTCGATTCTTAGGTTCACCCATCAACAATCAAACTTATTCAATTATATGTGACAATATGAACATATATAATAGTAACACAACATATTTTTAAGTTTTTGTACTTCCCATACGTTTTTATAAACACATGAAAAATGTACATTTTTAATATTCAAAAATGCATATTAAATAATTTATAACTCCAAAAATTATGAAATTTGGTTTATAATCTTATTTTAGTATAAAGAGTTTACAGAAATTACAAAATTACATTTTTAAGATGGGTAACCTTGATTTGTTGTTTTGACCAAAAATAGTTGTTCGCTTTGACTAGTTTTAGTCAAATTCTTGTGTTTTCTTTAGAAAATGATTTATATTATTTTTAAGACTTTTGTTACTGAAAAATAAGTATTTTTTTATGTGTTCATAGTATATGGAAAGTTATGGTATTCATTGTGTGTAAAAATGAACGTGTCGTGTACCCGTCGTGTGTTTTCGGGTATTTTCTCGTTACCTCGTTAATAAGAGTGAGTAAGGGTGCACTTGGGATGTTGTGACGGACACGGTATGGGGCTGGAATAGTGCTAGAAATGACTGGAAAAAGGTTAGACGTAGTGTGCTTGGTTGTTGACGGTTTGAACGAATCGTGATTTGGTTACTCGTTGGTTGGCTTCCTTGGACTCGTGTGCTTCCATGGCTCTATCTCTTGGCTTATTGGTTGATCCCTAGAGCTTCAAAGAGGCTGATTTCTCTTTTATATTTTGTGGGTTTGTGTTCAAAAGTTTAGAGAGGGTTGTGGAGTGTTTGTGTGGAAAGGTGATTAAGAAATGAAGTGTAGGTAGGATGGGTGGTGGTTTTGGACGTAAGAAGGAAGGAAAGAGGGAAGAGTGGGCTATACATTCTTGGGTGTATCAAGATTATGGAAAGATTTTTTGGGGGCTTCTTGGTGTTGCAAAGATTTGTCAATATTTCATAAGATTTTAGAAGAGAAATAGTTGATTGGTTGAGTAGGGTGGTGATGTTGGGTATAAGGGAACATGTAGGTATGTAGTATAATTTGGTTAAATTTGGATGGATATGTTTGTGGGTGTGTATATAGTCTGTATGCGTGTATGTGTATGTGTACGTGTACTACGTGTACGTGTACGTGTACGTGTACGTGTATGTGTATGTGTATGTGTATGAGTTTGATGATCATGTGTGCTTGGTTGTTGTATGTGTATATGTATCATACGTGTATATATATATGTATGTGTGTGTGGACATAAATATTTGATAGTTCGGGACGAACCGAGCTTGGATCTAGATCTGAGATTGTTTGGTGATGTTGTTTGCAATCAGTGATGCGGAAACTCACTGATCACGTATTGATGCTTGAATGTTCATGAAGATCAATGCAAAGTATGATAAAGATTATGATAATATGAATAGGTGAATTGTATTGATCAATGTGGAGAGGTTACAAATGATATGGAATGAAATGTAGGCAACTCCCTAACAAATGACCTATGTGATGGTATTTATAGTCCATACCATTCACCTTACATTTCAACCTAACCACGTGCAGTTAAGCACAAACGCGCATTTATGCACGTAACGATTACACAAATATTCTAAGACAAATACAAATTATGAACGTCTTCACCCGCGCTTGCTCGTGATGATGCTCGATATCTTCACTCGCTTATATTTGGAAAGTGACATCTTCAAATAACCCCAACAGTACTCCCCCTAAGATGACACTTTACAAATCCGACATATCAGCTTAGATCTTCATGTGACGAGCAAAGAGAGCAACTTAAAGTTTTGGTATGCATTATCTTCAAGAGGACCCAACAGTACTTCCCCTAAGATGATGCTATCAACACTCTGTTTTTCAACAAGCAATCTGCATCCTTCTCTCCCTTTTGAGTAACATCAGAGGCTATGGAAAGAAATACGCAGAGAGTAGATTCCGGTGAATCTATATATCAGCAACGGGATCTTCTTCAACGGTTGAAGTAGAATGAGAAGACTTCTTTGACTTAGAATACTCCCCCTCAACTTTTGCTTTAGAGGTTAATGGGATCTGTGTATGAGATATTAAGAGGAGGATTCTTAACACTCAACAATCTGACTTGGAGATCTTTGGACTGGAATCAGGCTTGAACAGGAACATCTTCAAGTCGCGTGGAAGCTTGTTCTGCAATGGAAACTGTTCCTGCAACTCAAAGAAAAACATTAAAACTCAGGCAATAATGTGCATTTATCATCAATGTAAAGATTAAGTTCTCAATCGGATGAGATATTGCTTGATGAACAACTCCTACATCAATAACATATGTTAAACTGCCAAAACAAAAGAAAAAGATTAAAATGACAATCTTTTTCGTATTTTTGATTTTTTTTTTTTTCAATGTTTTTGATATTTTTGGAATTTTCTCTTTACATTTATGAATCTTTTACCTGCAATGAGATCATACCAGCAATTAATCCAACACATGTTTTGCAGTTTTGAGAATAGACATTTGAATTATGAAGTAATTGAGTGATGAATTGTTGAACAAGTCAATTAGCTCGAAGTGACACACTTACTTTTTCTATTCTTGAAGATCAATTAGGTTGATTAAGAATAAGTTTTGAGTGACCCATACTTTGCACATTAGATAGTTATACACCTCATCTAATATCCTGAGAACAAATCAACACGTCAGGTCACTTACAATCATAAACAGTGTGGAATTTGGGTTCTATTTGGATTTGGTCCACTTTGGGACTTCTTTTGAATTCCTTTTTGGAATTTTTCTTTTTCCTATTGTTCCCCTTGGGAATCTTCTGAATTCCTTTTTTTTTTGGAATTTGATTGGTGACGGTCCACATTTGGGACTCTTTTTGTTCCATTTTGGAATCTTTTGCTGCATCTTGAAGCTCAAAAGAGACTTTGTGTGAGACTTCAGGTCTGTGGATACCACAACAAAGAAGCTCACGATGCGGTTCATCACACTGAATAGATTGCATCATTACCCGATGTATATCAGTTGCTTAACAAGATATCTATTTGATTTGTATAAACAATACACATGCACTTGATATGTTTCAACCACAAAAACTCATTGGAATTTAGTTAAATCATCAAAGAATATACTTGTTCAGTATAATTGTCAAAGCCGTCTCGCACATCAATTTTCACGCTTCAGTCTTTATTATTTAAAATGATGCGTTGAATAACTCTAGTGTACTATCATTTCTCATGTATGTGCAAGTAGATTCAACATATTTTTGGATTTTTCTGATTTTATCATTTTTTTTTATTTTTTTTTAATAATGATTTCTCCCCCTAAACTTTTAAATTTCTAGGAAAATTGAAAGTTTAATGAAAATAAAATGGCAGATATGTTATCAACGTATGAAGAGTGCATGCAATGTACTTAATCTAAACAGACGAAATGAAACATCGGTTGTTTCTTGCACTGCCATCATTGTTTGATTTTTTAAAATGTTTTTTTAAAAAAATCCTGCAATGATTCCTTTTTGTTTCCAACTCCATTTGGCATCAGTTGCATCGAAGACATCATGAACAAGATTCGGTATCTTGCCATGATAAGGGATCAGCCACGGTCTTCTTTTCTTTGTTTGACCGGCCTCCATAACTGTCCCTAACACACTAACAAATTAGTTAGAGGTAATGACCCAAACCATTTCGGTTTTGGGTCGTCCAAATTTATCAACATAAGAGATATTCTCATAAGTGCAAGGAATACCTTCAGGTGGTGGTTTTGATGATACAATGTAATTTGTACCTTCATCTTCTTTCATGGATTGTTTGTCAAAAGAGTAATTATAGTCATTTTTAAACAAATTGTGAATTTCATTTAAAAACAGGTTTTGTTGACTATATTTCTTATTCAAAGATTGATTCACAATTGGAATCATTTTATCATTTAAATCATGATTTCTCTTTTTGTTTTTGACAAACTTTGGTGTCCATGAATCATTGACATGTTGATTTTCATCAAACGAATGTCTATGATTAGATCTTTTAAAGTTAGAAAAATACCTGGAAGGGTATGCACATGATGAACTTCTTTGGACTGACCTTCTCGGCTTGTAGTAGCACTCGGATGTGTTGTGATTTACCATGTCACAGAAGGAACAGTACTTGTTGTAGTAACATTCTATTGTGTCGTGGTTGTACATCTGACAGTTGGTGCAGTACTTGTTGTAGCAGCATTCCGTTGTCATGTGATTGTACATCTCACATATCTCACAGTACTTCTGATGAGCCTTGAAGGGAGACTTCTTTCTTTTCTTCTGAGAAGTCTTTGCAGTTGAAGATTGTTGTTTCTGAGAAGCTTTGGCATTTGAGTCTTGTTGAAGCTTGCTTGAAGGAGCTGAAGTCTTGAACTTGTCACCTTTTGAACCAAAAGGAAAGACACCTTGACTGTAAATACAATCTGAGATATGATGAGTTTCAGAGTCACAGATTAAACAATATACGTCACTGTTTGAATCACTCGGGGATTCGGAATCTTGAGACTTTGAAGTAGAAGGAGTCTGTGGTGTAGAATCAGATGAAGCGCCCTTTGTCTTGTTATTCTTGGCTTTGCTTTTCTTTCTTCTAACCTTCTTCTTTGACTGAACCTCTTGTGTCTTTTCTTCTTCTTCTTGAGAATATAGTGATCCAACAATTCCGGTTGGCACTAATCCCTCTTTTTCTTGTTCGGATGACTTTGCTTTTTCAGCTTCTTCTTTGATTTTCACAAGATCAGATTGTGATTTGTTCAGTTTATCAGTAAGCTTCATGAGTTGAACATTCAGATGATGCTTTTCGGTAAGCATTGAATCAACATTTTGTGTAAGAGATTTGAGTCTATCTTCACACAGTTGGTGATCTTCTTGAAGACTTTTGAATTTCTCTTGTTCTTCTTGAAGCTTGGTTTTCAGACTGCTGTTTTCTGAATTAACCATTTCAGAGAGTTTCTTCAACTTTTGAATTTCTTCTTGCAAATCTTTGATCACACTGGATGAGTGTTCATTTGATTTTGCAGCTTCATTCTTTATATTTGTAACTTCTTGTTCACTTTTCTTGAGTGACTCTTCAAGAGATGTGATTCTTTGATCAGATATTTCATGTTGTTCTTTCAGATTCTTGTGCATGGTTTCTTCTTTCTTTAGTTTATCACAAATCCAAAGTGAATATAATTTGCACTCTTCAATTTGTTCAAAACATTCTTTGGTGCACATCTTTTCTCTTTTATTTTCTTCTTGGATCACGGGTAACATGCCCGTTGACATTTTTCTTGAATTTTCAAAATCATTTTGATAATTTTTCTGGGAAGTCATGGTGGCTAAAAATGACTAATTTGAAATTTTGGAAAAATGAATTTCCAAAATTTCTTCAAGATTTCAACACCTAGGAAAAATTTTCTTTGAATCAATCACTTAATTCTTCAATTCTTCTTCAGATTTCTGGGCAAATATCAATCAATTCTTCAAATCTTCATATCAGATTGACTTTTCAAAGTCAAAATTGTGATGAACATAAGATCAATTCTTCAATATTTGTTGTTTTTGTTCAATTCAATGCTTGTATTAGCTGAGGAATGATGTTTCTAACACTCCTTCAAAGTATTATACCTTGAAACAAGCTAAAACTCATTCAGATCCGGATTTTTAATGAAGAACACAACAAGTGGGTTTTGACAAAATTGACAAAATATGGATTGAAATCAACAAATCAGTGATGTTTGATCATGAACGAAGCTTAGGATAGTGATTTCTAACATATCTCAATCAACAATTTCTCAATATCAACAACAAATTCCGGATTTCAAATTTGAGCAGTGAAATGACGAACATGAACAATTTCTTCAAAAACACAGTCAAATCTTCACCAATTGATCTCAAACTTTGCAGTTCTTTACACAAACATGAATCAAAGCTAATGGTAGCTAAAATTCCATAAATAACAACAACAATCAAAGATCACCCAACAGCTCTGATACCAATTGATAGTTCGGGACGAACCGAGCTTGGATCTAGATCTGAGATTGTTTGGTGATGTTGTTTGCAATCAGTGATGCGGAAACTCACTGATCACGTATTGATGCTTGAATGTTCATGAAGATCAATGCAAAGTATGATAAAGATTATGATAATATGAATAGGTGAATTGTATTGATCAATGTGGAGAGGTTACAAATGATATGGAATGAAATGTAGGCAACTCCCTAACAAATGACCTAGGTGATGGTATTTATAGTTCATACCATTCACCTTACATTTCAACCTAACCACGTGCAATTAAGCACAAACGCGCATTTATGCACGTAACGATTACACAAATATTCTAAGACAAATACAAATTATGAACGTCTTCACCCGCGCTTGCTCGTGATGATGCTCGATATCTTCACTCGCTTATATTTGGAAAGTGACATCTTCAAATAACCCCAACAATATTAATCTTTTATGATGATAATATATATATATATATATATATATATATATATATATATATATACGCACACGTTTATGTGTACTTATGTGCATGCATGTGGGAAGAGTTTATATAATATAGATGTTAGCTTTTAGTTAATGTATTCAAGAGTTTAATTAATCATGTTCACATATTATTGCCTTACATTTGTCTTAATTTTTAATTAAGTTTGTTGGATGATTATATATGTATGTATTATTTTGTTTATATGTATGCATTTGTATAGTTTCATTTGGCTGCTATAATGTGGTATATTTTATTAGTGGTTGTTCGTAATTTAATATTGACGGGCTCTTATTTATTATCTTTTGTATTTGGTGTGTTTATATTGTAGCTTGAAATATTCCTAACTAGCCTAAAGTAATACTCCAAAGGCATAAAATAATTCCTACGCGCGTCTAGGTATTTACTACAAAGGGTTTCGTCACTTGCGCTTAACTCAATTAAATGGACCAAGCCCATATACATCGTTTGTTCGGGTCCAATAAGCTGTTGGCCAAGTCCAATGGGTTTCTAAATAATAATAAAAAAAGTCCTGGCCAAAAATTGGGGTTGTTACACCCAAACGTCCGAATGAACCAATACAAGCGGTGCTTCTGCTCTATAGCTTGAGGGCTTAAATGGTTCTTGGTGTGCTTTGCCATATTGACAACCCGCACATAAAATATTCTTGTTGACTTCAATCTTTGGTAGCCCGGCAACTAGCTCCTTTTTAATCATCAGATCCAACTTATCATAGCCCACGTGACCAAATATGTGATGCCACATATCACTCTTCTTATTGTCTTTAGACTTCTCAACAAAGGCATGTTCGGTAGATAATGCATACACAGATTCATTATTATGGCCCTTAAGAATTAGAACTGGAGAAGTTTCAAACTCCTTGAACACAAACACTTCATTTGAACCAAATAAAATGTGAGACCCCACCCGATGGCAGAAACACCGGGTTGTCATAGAAATTAGATATCAATAGTAAACAAAGCACATGATATTTATTTATTAAGTCTATAAATGATATAATAAGTTTGGAACATGAGTCTTAATTTGAGACGAAAAAATTAATAAAACCGAAACAGTAAATGCAATTGACTTTATTGTTTAACTAGGTCCAAGGCATTCCTACGTCTTGGCAAAAGCAGCAAAACAAAATCAAGCACTACCTGAAATATGTGAAAATAAAATTAGCAATGAAAGCTAGTGAGCAAACTGTGACACCCCGCCCGACGGCGGAAAACACCGGGCGCATCAAGAGAATTGGATATCCATAGTACAAAGCACATGGCATACTAAAAGCATATTTTAATATCATTAAAGCAATAACTGTTGTGACATAAATGAGGAATAAATAGTCATAAATTCAGAAATAAAGACCGGCAATCAAAGTAATTTATTGTTCAATTATTCTAAGTCCGATAGGCATCCTATGTCTTGAAAGCATAAAACGCTCAAACACCACCTGAAATATGTAAAAATAAAGTTAGCTATTTAAAGCTAGTGAGTAAACCACAATTGATACATAATAATATAGAAATCCGAGATCATCATAATATGTTGCGCAATCTTACATGCATAGCTATTTCATATCATTCTCAACCATTCTAGCAACCGTCATGTAACCATCTCGATGTAATAGTTATCAATAATTAATTTAGCAACTTAGGGACATAGCATAGCAACTTGTAACATAGTAACTTGAATCATTGAAATTGAATGGCCGGGTTTAAATCACCTATTTTTTGGGTAAAGGGTTACCCCGGTGATTCTATATATTAACATCAACCAAAATAATAAGTAGCATGGCAGAATACCACACTAGTTCAAACATGGGACATGCCCCATGAATGTGTACAAGAAAAAACATCAACAAAGGCAAACCTGCCAAGTAAACCAAGAAAAACAAGACACCCACTAGACATGGTAAACCAACTCAAAAGAACAATACATAATCAGCCTGGATCTCCCAAGTCTATATCGCGATCAATCTTCCATTCCCTTAGAATAGCCCACACCCGTAGACCCAGCAACTTGCAACGAATTGTATTACCGATTTCTTCTGCTACCACTTCTAGGGGCCGTGTCTGGTTCTTGAACAACCTGTTATTTCTTTCCTGCCAAACCAAATAGACAGTAGCAGCAATAGCAATTTTACCAACCACATGATGCAATGACTTCGAATTAGCTGACCTTATCCAGTCAATGATATCAACTCTTTGGTTCGACAGGTGCCGCAATCTAGACACCGATTTTGTAAGATCCCAAATCATCGAAGCAAAGGAACACTCAAAGAACAAATGGTCATGTGAATCAAAATTCCTGCAACAAAGCGGACAACACATCATATTCATATTCCCCCTTCTAGCCAGATCCCATGCCAGTATCTTGTCCTGAGTAAGTAACCTCTCCCTCATCACCAACCATAACAGAAACACATGCTTCGGAATACATTGAGAAAACCAAACCCCATTAGCCGAGTCAACACTCGGGCCCCGTAATCTAATACAATCCCACACCTCCTTAGTGGAGAACAAGCACAGCTTTGAACCCGTTTTCCAGAAAGACTTATCCAATATATCTGGATATAAACGCATCTGGATAACTAGGTTAAGAACCGGATAAGTATTTAACCAAGAAGATGGCCATCTCCAACTACCATCCCTATATATATCCGCCACTTTAGCTTCCAATGAAAACCCGACATTCCTGATATCCCTGTGCGACAACATCTCGATAAACGGACCCCCTTCAAACCAGATATCATACCAAACAGACGTATCACAAATCACCTATTTTGAAATACATGTATGTGGGTTTGTCAAACCATTAGCGCTAACATTGTACCGATGGGATTACTATGTAACAATACTACTTTAAACTACCACATAAGGATTGCATCTTTCCGCGGAACAAAACTAACACATTTAATGATCTCATTTGAAAAACAAATAGAAAACTGAAAACATTGTATAGTAATTGAACATATTTCAGCCCTAAAATGTAAAAGTAAAAAGGGGAGTGATTTTACTCACTTTGAAATGCAATAGATAACCGAAATAGAAACGCAACAATAACGAACCGAGGGTTGCCCAAATATTAGTATCACCTAAATAATTGGGAAAAACCCTAACTTAGAAACGAAACAATAATATAGCAACAAGAATCAAAACCAGAAAATCTAGGGTTACGGATTTGAGATTTTTGGGTTTTAAATTACAAATTGGAAATTAGGGTTTTAAGTTGTAATTTAGGAATTAGGTTTTTAAATTGTAATTTAGGAATTAGGGTTTTGAAATACAAATTAGGAATTAGGGTTTTGAAATATAAATTAGTAATTAAGGTTTTGAAATACGAATTAGGAATTAGGGTTTTGAAATACGAATTAGGAATTAGGGTTTTGAAATATAAGTTAGTAATTAGGGTTTTGAAATACGAATTAGGAATTAGGGTTTTGAAAAATAATATAGTAATTAGGGTTTTGAAATATAAATTAGTAATTTATACTAAGCGTTATAGTATTTTTCGTATTGAATATATTTTATACGAACCTATTATTTTAGTTTTCTTGAATTAGTATATGTAATAAATACTTATAAACATGAACTATTATTTATATATGTGTGTGTTTGAAATTATAGGTTTTTAAATCCTTTTAAAAATATATTTAATTTGAATAATTTTTTTAGGTATTTGAAATGTAGCATTAAATGTTTAAGGTGATAAAAATATAATATTTCATGAAAACTGAGCAAGGGGGGTTCGAACTCTTGACCTCCTTGTTCACACTATCAACAATTAACCACTGGACCAGAAGCCATATTTTGTTGTTTTTCAGATTCTTAATTACTTTAACATGTTATAACGAACCATACCCATTTCCCCATGAACCCTAGAAACAAGATTAATCCAATTGAATTTGAATTCGTTAATCCCCAACCAAAACAAACATAGGGCTTTTGATCTACGTGAAATCATGAATATTTTGGTATATAGAGCATACCTGATGGTGAAGAATTGACACGGATTTGGATAGGATTAGAACCCGACTGTTTGATCAATCTTTTGTGAACCTGGAACATATATGAGATGAAATTGGTGTTTTAAAAAGATGTAGACGTTCAAAAGGATTGAAATGAACCCAAGAAGTACCTGTAATGATGCCCGGAAAGTGAGACACGATGACGTCGCCGGAAAATTGTTTTGAAATTGTGCTTCGGTAATTGCAGAAAGAAATTGAAGGTGTTTTTGTGTATGGAGTATGATAATCGAGTGTTTTAGAGTGTTTTGGAAAGGTTAAATCATTGATTACGGGTCTATAAACGGAATGAGATTTTTCGGTTTTTGAATTGGATATCAATTTGCGCAGATTGAGCTGTTAAAACGCGTAAAAAGACGAGTAGAGGGATCGAAACTGGTAAAGGAAAGTTTTTGCGTGATTTTTGTTGATTAAAATTGATAGATACGCATGAAGAAAGGGCTTACCGGAGATGATTTTGGCCGGAAATCTTTGCCGGCAATGTGCCAGATTTATGGGCAAGAAATAATGCGCAAGGGGGTGGTTTGGGTAAATTATAATTTTACAGTTTCAGTCTCTACGGTTTAGTTTTGTTTTATTTGGTATTATAAACTCTTAATTCAAGTTCTAAAAGTTACAAGTTTGGCCCAAAGTTAGTTTATTAATTATACTAACTAACTAATTTAACCGGGTTGAAACATAATGTTTATATAAGTGACGTTTATTATTGTTAACACGTTTTTGACGTTGGAATGGTTATTTGAGTCTTTAAATGGTTTAAACCTTTACAAAATTCTCTTTTAAACATATAATATATATACATATATATATATATATACATATATATATATATATACATATATTTATATATATATATACATATATCTTTATATAATATAGCAAAACAAAAAAATCCTATGTGGCATTTTTTCATAGCTTTTAGCTTATGTGGCATTATTTGAGAGATTATCTCACAATAATGATTTTTTATTTAAAATATGTATATAAAATTTATTATAATAAACTAATTACATTTTTTGTCTCCTAATATTTTGGAGAACTCTAAAAAGTTTAAGAGTATTTATATTTTTAACTCTTTACTACAAGGGGTGTACGTGAGCCGATTTATATTTGATGGGGTTTAAAAATGAAACTTATGGATAAAGTTAATAATAACATACAATTAAATACATCGGTGTTTTATAAATGCACATAACATTTTTATATGATTTTTTTTTTAAAAAAATAAACTACACCATAAAACTAAACATTTTATTCTCTTTAATTTGAGTATAATATTGTCATACTAAAACCTAATTTTTAAAATTAAATCTTATGTTCCGGTTTACCACGGTTTTTCTCAAAACTGATTGAAACCGTCATAAATATCTTTAAAATCACTACTTAAATGTTGTATTCCCGAGCGTAGCGCGGGCACTAAACTAGTATATATATATAGGAGAGTTATCCTACATAGTGTTGGAAATCTAAGAAGGCTAAGAAGGATTTATGACCTTTAGATCTCTTTTTTAATGGTTGAGATCAATTTGTAGGAAAAAAAATTGGTGGAAGGGTACATTAGTCATAGCCACTTTTGTTGACTTTCTCTCTCCACATGCAAGGCACATGCCAATTCCCCCACTTTTTTTAAAACTTTCATAAGTTTTGGATACGATATTATTTTTTTAAAAAAATTACACCAAAAAAACAAGCGTTTTGTTATCTTTAAAACACGTATAATGTTGATATATAAAAAATAAAAAAAATTTCGGCACTTGTCTAGTCCTTGTGTAATATCATGTGATTGTGTTTTATTATAACTAGTGAAATATCACTTTTATCGGTTCATTCTTAAGTCATTATATATTATCATCTTATTATAAATATTTGTTGTGTCATATTATGTGTTTAGAAATTATCACCGTGTCACAAATTGTTAATATATGTTTGAGAAATGTTCAAAGACAACGTCATTTTTTTTTACAAAGTGTGAGAATGACACAATGGTAAACAAAGACACAATGACACTTTTAAAAAAATTATAACTCACAATATAAATCAAATTTGAAGAAAGTGGTTCGGAGACCTTTTTCCCCATGTATTCCTCTTTCAGAAAATAAATAAACGAAAAATTAAAAAAAATTAAAAAAATTACGGTTTTTTTTTATTTTTTAAATTAGACACAATGAAAAAAGACACAATGAGAAAATAGTAGTTTTTTTAAGTTTTATTTATTTATTTTTTAAGGAGAATGATGTGAGAGCAAGATCTTTGAAATACTTTTTGTGTTATTGTGTAACTATTATTAGATCATTGTGTAATACTTGTCAAATAAGATTACACAATGACCCGATGAATGACACAACAACCTTACGGATGACACAATCACACAATGACCTGATGGAAGACACAATGACCTGACGTTAGACACAATGAGCTGAAAAATTGTGAAAACAAAGTTCTTTTTTATATATCAATATTATACGCGTTTTAAAGAGAAAAAAATTCTTGTTTTTATGGTGTAATTTGTTTAAAATAATAATGTCGTATGTAAAAGTTATAAACGTTTTAAAAAAGTGGGGGAATTGACATGTGACTTGCATGTGGAGAGAAAATATTTAAAAAAGTGGGCATGACTAAAATACCCCCTCTCCTAATTTTCCTAGATGCCACATGTCAATCTCTTATTGCTTCTTAGCCTTCTTAGATTTATAACACTATGTAGGTGAACCTCACTCTATATATATATATATATATATATATATATAGAAATGGGATATTTTGAGAACACCCTCTAGTTTTGAGAACTCGTGAGAAACCTTACTTCCCGAGTTTTTTCATAGATTTTTTTTTGCTCAAATGTTGCGTATATTAAAAACTAAAACCTGAAAAAAAGGAAATTAAAAAAAAAAACGTTTTCGTCGTTAAAAAACGTATATGTAACTAAAAAATATTTACAGCGAAAAAACGCTGGTGTAACTTATTACACCAATGTAATATGACGTAAATAATTTTTACTAACATATACGTTTTTTGACGACGGAAATATATTTTTTTTAATTTTCTTTTTTCCAGGTTCTAGTTTTTAATATACGCAACATTTGAGCCAAAAAAGTACTATGAAAAAACTCGGGAAGTAAGGTTCTCACGAGTTCTCACAACTAGAGGGTGTTCTCAAATTACCCATTCCCTATATATATATATATATATATATATATATATATATATATATATATATATATATATATATATATATTTGAGAGATAATTATATCTTAATAAGTAATTGGTAATCATTGATTAATAATTTGGTCGATAATATATTAAATACAAGAATGATGTAACGTTCCATCGAATTTATATATAAATGTAAATGGGTCAAAACGACCTAAACACACCTAAATAGGTTATAATAAATCAATTTTAATGTAAACGAGTCAAAATGACAAAAAAACACCTTATGATGTTATAATATTCCAAATATAAATGTAAATGGTTCAAAACGACCCAAACACACCTAAATAGGTTATAATAATTCAATTTCAATGTAACCGAGTCAAAGTGACCAAAAAACACCTTATGATGTTATAATATTCCAAATATAAATGTAAATGGGTCAAAATGACCCAAACTAACCTAAAGAGGTTATAACAATTGAATTTCAATGTAACCGAGTTAAAATGATCAAAAAACACCTTATGAAGTTATAGTAATCCATGTTAAATGTTAATGGGTCAAAACGACCCAATCACACCTAAATAGGTTATAATAATTCAATTTTAATGTAAACGAGTTAAAATGACCAAAAATCACCTTATGAGGTTAAAATTCCAAGTATAAATGTAAATGAGTCAAAACGACCCAAACACACCTAAAAAGGTTATAATAATTCAATTTCAATGTAACCGAGTCAAAATGATCAAAAAACACCTTATGATGTTATAGTAATCCATGTTAAATGTAAACGGGTCAAAACGACCCAAACACACCTAAATAGGTTATAATAATTCAATTTAAATATAAACGAGTAAAAATGATCAAAAAACACCTTATGATGTTATAATAATCTAAATATAATGTAAACGGGTCAAAACGACCATACACACTTAAATAGGTTATAATAATTCAATTTAAATGTAAACGAGTCAAAATGACCAAAAAACACCTTATCATGTTAATTCCAAATATAAATGTAAATGGGTCAAAACGACCCAAACTAACCTAAAGAGGTTATAATAACTAAATTTCAATGTAACCGAGTTAAAATGATCAAAAAACACCTTATGAAGTTATAGTAATCCATGTTAAATGTAAATGGGTCAAAACGAATGAAACACACCTAAATAGGTTATAATAATTCAATTTTAATGTAAACGAGTCAAAATGACCAAAAAACACCTTATGATGTTAAAATATTCCAAATATAAATGTAAATGGGTCAAAACGACCCAAACACACCTAAAGAGGTTATAATAATTCAATTTCAATTTAACCGAATCAAAATGATCAAAAAACACCTTATGATGTTATAGTAAGCCATGTTAAACGTAAGCGGGTCAAAACGACCCAAACACACCTAAATAAGTCATAACCGCAATCTGATGACCAAAGCATAAAGTCATAAATCTAAACTGGTAAACCAATTCACTATTGAAATCAGAATTCTATCAATCGATGAACATGTCTACGAAATGCCATAAACATCTGTTTAGGGTTTAAACCCAAACAAACCGATGGCCATCGCATTACAAATTATGAGCTTAGGTTTTAACATCCAATTTCTCATATTAACTTGAAATATAAGCTTGTAATATAAAAAGCTAGACATTGTGAAAAGTTATTTAGCTAAAAGGATGTTGCACATTTAGGTTAACGTTCTAGAACCAGCTGCTCATGTATACATGTATATTCAAATGAATAATTTATACCTCGTTCTTATTCAATGGAACAGTTTATACATCGACATTAAAATCATGATACTTCCTGAATCCCAATGGCCCAAACAAACTGCATCTCGCATCCATGGTCATCAAAGTCATCCTAAAATCAAGAACATTTGATCATTGTTATGGCACCCGATCGCAATGCCTTCTTCCGCCATATTCCCCCAAAGATCTCTTTCAAGAACACTTAATTCAAGTATGAAGATTGTGAAACACTCAACGCACATATAGAGCCAACCCTACACGAAGCCGTTTGCAAAATCATCAAACTGATGGTCAAAATCACAGATATATTATTCATATAAACAATTTCAACATACGAACATGGCATAAACAAATACGCCAACACAACAAAGTGAACAAATTAGAGGTGATACTCACCTATCTCCAACAAATTTGATTGGACCACACCTACCGATGGATCACAAACAATCAAAAGTGAACAAAAGTAAATCGATTAACAAATCAAAATCTAAATGAAATCATGAAGTTCAAACCTATCAAACCTGATTAGCTGGTGTGTCTGAAGATTACGTATGTTTTAGATCAATTGCGAAACGGCTACTGAACGACTTCCCTTTGATCGGAAACAATCAAAACCAAATAAGAAATCAACTTTAACTAATCAAAATAAAAAAAAATCACGAAATTTAAAACCTTTCAAACATGATTGAAGGGTTTGTTTTAAAACTGCGAGTGGCTGAGCTCTCTTTGCTACCCCCTTCAATTGCCGTGGGTGGGAAGAATCGAAGTCGAATAGTTTTCACCTCTTCCATCGACAAAGAGAACCCCAAGCACCGACGACGCATCTAAACGGCAATGAAAGATCGATGACGACGACGGTGTCGTCAATTTTCTTCCTCTCGTTCCCTAACTTTCTCTCTCTCTCTCTCTCTCTCTCTCTCTCTACGCTTGCGGCATGTTATATTTTCCTCTCTTTACACGTATGTAATATTTTCCTCTCTTTACACGTAGTCCCTCTCTCTACACGTGGTCACACAACACCTCAGACATCTGTCTGCAAGCAACCCAAGTTACATCAACTTGTACGTGATAGCATTAGCAATGTGTAAGCAGCTCTTTTACTGTTCAAAAACACTCCTTTTTCAATATAAAGGAGAATTCAATTTAAATATAAAAGAGTCAAAATGATCAAAAAACACCTTATGATATTTTAATATTCCAAATATAATGTAAACGGGTCAAAACGACCATACACACCTAAATAGGTTATAATAATTCAATTTAAATGTAAACGAGTCAAAATGACCAAAAAAAACCTTATGATGTTATAATAGTCCAAATATAAATGTAAATGGGTCAAAACGACCCAAACACACCTAAAGAGGTTATAATAATTCAATTTCAATGTAACCGAGTAAAAATGATCAAAAACACCTTATGATGTTATAGTAATCCATGTTAAATGTAAACGGGTCAAAACGACCCAAACACCTAAGTAGGTTATATTAATTCAATTTCAATGTAACCGAGTCAAAATTACCAAAAAACACCGTATGGTTTTATAATAATCCATGTTAAATGTAAAAGGGTCAAAACGACCCAAACACACCTAAACAAGTTATAATAATTCAATTTTAATGTAAACGAGTCAAAATGACCAAAAAAAACCTTAAAATGTTATAATATTCCAAATATAAATGTAAATGGGTCAAAACGACCTAAACACACCTAAATAGGTTATAATAAATCAATTTTAATGTAAACGAGTCAAAATGACAAAAAAACACCTTATGATGTTATAATATTCCAAATATAAATGTAAATGGTTCAAAACGACCCAAACACACCTAAATAGGTTATAATAATTCAATTTCAATGTAACCGAGTCAAAATGACCAAAAAACACCTGATGATGTTATAATATTCCAAATATAAATGTAAATGGGTCAAAACGACCCAAAGTAACCTAAAGAGGTTATAACAATTGAATTTCAATGTAACCGAGTTAAAATGATCAAAAAACACGTTATGAAGTTATAGTAATCCATGTTAAATGTTAATGGGTCAAATATGGGTACCCGATTCGGGGAGATACTGAAAGGCGTACTTGATGAAGCGCATAAGTCCCGATACTCGATTCATTTAGGAGGAACAAAAATGTACCAGGATTTGAAGAGGGATTGCTGGTGGCCAGGCATGAAAAGGGAGGTTGAAGCGTATGTGAGTAAGTGCCTGACTTGCCTCCAAGTCAAGGCAGAACATCAAAAACCATATGCTAAGATTCGGCCACTAGAAATACCAGAATGGAAGTGAGAGCACATCACCATGGATTTTATTACGAAGTTACCACGAACTCCTAAGGGATATGATACTATATGGGTAGTCGTAGACAGATTAACGAAGAGTGCACACTTCCTACCAATCAAGGAAGCAATAAGTTCAGAAAAATTGGCAAAAGTATTTATCAAAGAGGTTGTGACGAGGCATGGAATGCCGGTATCCATTGTGTCTGACAGACACATCCGGTTTACGTCAAAGTTCTGGAAGAAATTTCATGAGGAGATGGGAACAAGGCTCCATATCAGTTCAGCTTACCACCCGCAGACTGACGGACAGTCTGAAAGAACGATCCAAACCCTGGAAGATATGCTTAGAGCCTGTGTGCTCGAATTTGGTGGTAGTTGGGACAGTAATCTACCCTTGGCAGAAATCTCCTACAATAACAGTTATCACGCTAGTATAAAAATGCCACCGTATGAAATGTTGTATGGGAGGAGGTGTAGAACTCCCATCTGTTGGGGCGAGATTGGCCAGAGGGAACTCGGAAGTTTAGAAATAGTCGAGGCCACGACAGAGAAATTGGAAAGGATTAAAGAATGTATGAAGGCAGCTAAGGACAGACAAAAGTCTTATGCCGATAGAAGGAGGAAGGACATCGTGTTCCAAGTAGGGGACATAGTCATGCTAAAAGTGTCCCCATGGAAGGGAATCATCTGATTCAGGAAAAGAGGGAAGTTAAGCCCTAGGTATATCAGGCCGTTTAAGATAATTGCACGAGTAGGGGATGTTGCTTATCGATTGGATCTCCCGGAAGAGTTGAGTGGGATTCACCCCACCTTTCATGTATCGCATTTGCGTAAATGTTTGGCCGATGAAGGAATGGCAGTGCCGTATGATGATCTGGAAATTGATGAGCGGCTGAACTACGTAGAGCAGCCTGTAGCCATATTAGATGAAAAGGAAAAAACGATTACGGAATAAGACCGTGAAACAAGTAAAGGTTCAGTGGAGACATATGAGAGGTTCGGATGTTACGTGGGAGCTAGTGAGCGAAATGAGAAAGAATTACCCCGCGTTATTTTCATGATTTAGAGGTTTCGGGGACGAAACCTATATAAGGAGGGGAGACTTGTAACACCCCGATTTTATGGTAGGACTTATTTATGTGCTTATGTTTATGTGAATGTGCATTTAAGTAATTTTGATTAAAACGATGTATGACGTTTACGATATATGTTATGTTAATGATAAACATGATGGTTACGATATATATGAAGGAGCAAGAAAATGATTATAAGTATACAAAAATGTAAAACGTAATGACTAATTACTTGCTAATTAGAAAAAGGGAAGGATTAACGAAGAGGTCAAGATGTAATTATGGGCCATTAAGAGTGAAAGAATGAATTAGGCCCAAAATAGTAAGTTAATTAGTTGAAAGATTTACCTAAAATAGCCTAATTACCTAATTTTAGCCCGAAGCCCACCTAAAAGCCTACCCAATATGGAAAAACCCTACTACTTAAACACTATTACCAGCCACCATCCTCCATTCTTCACCATCACAACAACATCACACACACACACAAACCCTAATCTTTGAAAGAAAAGGCAAGAAAGAAGAAAATCAAGATTTTTGTGAATCAAAGGTTTAATTCGAAGTTTGAAGGTGTTAAACAACAGGTAATCAAGGTAAAATCATCCCTTAAAACTTGTTTTCATAACACAAATCAAATCTGGCCATTAATGGAGTTTTTAAGTTTTTCAAAAGTTTCAAAGAAATCAATAAAGGTTGCATTTTTATGGATAAAATCGTGGAAAAAACTTGGATTTAGTCATATAAATGATAAACCAAGGTTTTGGACGTAAAAAGTTAGAGATTTGGTTGAAAAACAAGGATTTTTGGATTGAAAAAAGGGCTGTATCAGCGTTCTGCGACACTAGTGTTCATCTTGCGACACTATGATAACTTGACTTCTAGGCGTGTGTCGGGTGTGTTTGCGACAGTAGTTTAAGTCCCAACGAAAGTTGGGCAAGAGCCTTGCGACACTGCAAGTGGAGGTGCTGCTGAAGCAGCATGCGACACTGTGGTTCGCCTATGCGAGACTACTTGCGACACTACATGCGACACTGCGTGCGACATTGCTTGCGACACTAAGGTAAAAATGACGATTTTCCATAATAACTTAAATGCAGATCGTGCACTAAAACCACTACATTAACCTGGTTCAAACAAGCAAAGATCACTTAAGAATCAGGTGAGTTCTAGACCTCACTTCCGTTTCAAACACAATTTTGAGGCTAACATGCATACCGAGATGATTCCTAGACTGTTGGACTTTATTATGTAATGTATGATGATGATGTAAGAACGAGTGATTGAACACTTGTATATGTATATATATATATAGATGTATGTAAACGAATGTATGCCCTGACGGAAGATAAGAATCCTACTGGGGATCTCATAAAACTAGCTAAGAATCCTACTGAGGATCTCATAAAACCAGCTAAGAATCCTACTGGGGATCTCATAAAACCAGCTAAGAATCCTACTGGGGATCTCATAATACCAGTTAAGAACCACAGAATGAGTCTCTTATGACCAAAGAGGACACGATGATGACTTAACTAATAGTCCATGATATTATACTACGTATTGTCCGAATGTGACGTTCAATATGATGATGCTATTTACGTGTATTACATGAATGATATGGAAAGTTTCTAAAGATGTTTTAAAACTAGAACTCACTCAGCGTAGCTGACTTTTGTATGCATATTAGATTGATGTGCAGGTTAGGAGGTTTAGGGAGCTGCTTGGCGAGGGCTAGAGACTTGTTGAAGACTGACATTGAAGAAAAATACTTTTGGAAAGTTAATTTATATGTTGTAATGCTTTAAATAGTTTCTAAGAATAATTCAAGGGTAATGTAATGATGTTTGAACAATTATTCAGCTGCTTTTAAAATTTTATTTAATATATGGTTGTTTTTATGCTTATGAATGCCAACTGTGGTGCTTGTCGAAAGACGGACGTTACAAGAGGTTATAATAATTCAATTTCAATGTAACCGAGTCAAAATGATCAAAAAACACCTTATGATGTTATAGTAATCCATGTTAAATGTAAACGGGTCAAAACGGCCCAAACACACCTAAATAGGTTATATTAATTCAATTTCAATGTAACCGAGTCAAAATGACCAAAAAACACCATATGATTTTATAATAATCCATGTTAAATGTAAAAGGGTCAAAACGACCCAAACACACCTAAACAAGTTATAATAATTCAATTTTAATGTAAACGAGTCAAAATGACCAAAAAACACCTTAAAATGTTATAATATTCCAAATATAAATCTAAATGGGTCAAAACGACCCAAACATACCTAAATAGGTTATAATAAATCAATTTTAATGTAAACGAGTCAAAATGACAAAAAAACACCTTATGATGTTCTAATATTCCAAATATAAATGTAAATGGTTCAAAACGACCCAAACACACCTAAATAGGTTATAATAGTTCAATTTCAATGTAACCGAGTCAAAATGACCAAAAAACACCTTATGATGTTATAATATTCCAAATATACATGTAAATGGGTCAAAACGACCCAAACTAACCTAAAGAGGTTATAACAATTAAATTTCAATGTAACCGAGTTAAAATGATCAAAAAAACACCTTATGAAGTTATAGTAATCCGTGTTAAATGTTAATGGGTCAAAACGACCCAATCACACCTAAATAGGTTATAATAATTCAATTTTAATGTAAACGAGTCAAAATGACCAAAAAACACCTTATGAGGTTAAAATTCCAAATATAAATGTAAATGAGTCAAAACGACCCAAACACACCTAAAAAGGTTAAAATAATTCAATTTCAATGTAACCGAGTCAAAATGATCAACAAACACCTTATGATGTTATAATAATCCATGTTAAATGTAAACGGGTCAAAACGACCCAAACACACCTAAATAGGTTATAATAATTCAATTTAAATATAAACGAGTCAAAATGATCAAAAAACACCTTATGATGTTATAATAATCTAAATATAATGTAAACGGGTCAAAACGACCATACACACTTAAATAGGTTATAATAATTCAATTTAAATGTAAACGAGTCAAAATGACCAAAAAACACCTTATGATGTTATAATAGTCCAAATATAAATGTAAATGGGTCAAAACGACCCAAAGACACCTAAAGAGGTTATAATAATTCAATTTCAATGTAACCGAGTCAAAATAATAAAAAAAACACCTTATGATGTTATAGTAATCCATGTTAAATGTAAACGGGTCAAAACGACCCAAACACACCTAAATAGGTTATACTAATTCATTTTCAATGTAACCGAGTCAAAATGACAAAAAAACACCGTATGATTTTTTAATAGTCCATGTTAAATGTGAAAGGGTCAAAACGACCGAAACACACCTAAAGAGGTTATAATAATTCAATTTTAATGTAAACGAGTCAAAATGACCAAAAAACACCTTAAGATGTTATAATATTCCAAATATAAATGTAAATGGGTCAAAACGACCCAAACACACCTAAATAGGTTATAATAATTCAATTTTAATGTAAACGAGTCAAAATGACCAAAAAATACCTTATGATGTTATAATATTCCAAATATAAATGTAAATGGGTCAAAACAATCCAAACACACCTAAAGAGGTTATAATAATTCAATTTAGATGTAAACCAGTCAAAATGACCAAAAAATACCTTATGATGTTATAAAATTCCAAATATAAATGTAAATGGGTCAAAACGACCCAAACTAACCTAAAGAGGTTATTAAATTAAATTTCAATGTAACCGAGTTAAAATGATCAAAAAAACCTTATGAAGTTATAGTAATCCATGTTAAATGTAAATGGGTCAAAACGACCCAAACACACCTAAATAGGTTTTAATAATTCAATTTTAATGTAAACAAGTCAAAATGACCAAAAAACACCTTATGATGTTAAAATTCCAAATATAAATGTAAATGGCTCAAAACGACCCAAACACACCTAAAGAGGTTATAATAATTCAATTTCAATGTAACCGAGTCAAAATGATCAAAAAACACCTTATGATGTTATAGTAATCCATGTTAAATGTAAACGGGTCAAAACGACCCAAACACACCTAAATAGGTTATAATAATTCAACTTAAATATAAACGAGTCAAAATAATGATCAAAAAACACCTTATGATGTTATAATATTCTAAAGATAATGTACACGGGTCAAAACGACCATACTCACCTAAGTAGGTTATAATAATTCAATTTAAATGTAAACGACTCAAAATGACCAAAAATCACCTTATGATGTTATAATAGTCCAAATGTAAATGTAAATGGGTCAAATGACCCAAACACACCTAAAGAGGTTATAATAATTCAATTTCAATGTAACCGAGTCAAAATGATCAAAAAATATCTTATGCTGTTATAGTAATCCATGTTAAATGTAAACGGGTCAAAATGACCCAAACACACCTAAATAGGTTATATTAATTCAATTTCAATGTAACCGAGTCAAAATGACCAAAAAACACCGTATGATTTTATAATAATCCATGTTAAATGTAACAGGGTCAAAACGACCCAAACACACCTAAACAGGTTATAATAATTCAATTTTAATGTAAATGAGTCAAAATGACCAAAAAACACCTTATGATGTTATAATATTCCAAATATAAATGTAAATGGGTCAAAACGACCCGAACACACCTAAAGAGGTTATAATAATT
This sequence comes from Tagetes erecta, assembly GCA_030867185.1. NCBI lineage: Eukaryota > Viridiplantae > Streptophyta > Magnoliopsida > Asterales > Asteraceae > Tagetes > Tagetes erecta. The sequence goes on along the minus strand of CM061493.1, from coordinate 27,855,652 downwards.
CAATTTCAATGTAACCGAGGTAAAATGATCAAAAAACACCTTATGATGTTATAGTAATCCATGTTAAATGTAAATGGGTCAAAACGACCCGAACACACCTAAATAGGTTATAATAATTCAATTTTAATGTTAACGAGTCAAAATGATCAAAAAACACCTTATGATGTTATAATATTCCAAATATAATGTAAACATCCATGTTTTATTTCTGCCTTATGATCACCCTTAAAAATGATGTTTAGCATAGGTATTAGTATTGTGTTATTCGAGTGAAGTTGTATATAGGTCATGGGTACGATAGGCTTTTGTAGGGATCAAAACAGATTTTTCTCATAGTATGATTCATTGACCACAATTCCTTTTGCAGGACTGAAACAAGTCAGGCTGGGTTCAGTTGACCCACAACCATTTATTTATTTCCTAAGCTTGACAAAAACAATTACTGCGTTAGTTATGTAAAGAAACAATATTATTGTAGCAATGATGAATATAGCCCATGGTCCTAGACATAAAACTCAACTGCACTCGAATATACAACTGCACCTTATGATCACCCTTAAAAATGACAACACTACTGCTAAACATCCATGTTTTATTTCTGCCTTTATATGAATCTACCAGGCTCTTTCTCAATGTGATCAATGTAAGCCTTTAAATTTGTATGAAACAAATGTCAGTTTGACTTTTAAAAGTCAAATTTCAGCCATCTACAAAATTGAGAATAAATATACACTTAAAAAAACTCAATCTCTATTCATACTACAACTCAAAATTGCAGCCAACATACTCCAATTGTTTATAATGATCCAATATCAATGTAAATGGGTCAAAATGACCCAAACACGCCTTATGATGTTATAAATTCCCTACATGAACTTTTTACACATATAACTTCACATACATAAACTGAAACCTGTTAAATTTTTATGAAACAAATGTCAGTTTGACTTTTAAAAGTCAAACAGCAGCCATCTACAAAATTTAGAATAAATATAAACTTAAAAAAAACTCAATCTCCATTCATACATCAACTCAAAATTGCAGCCAACATACTCCAACTATTATAATGATCCAATATCAATGTAAATGGGTCAAAACGACCCAAACACGCCTTATGATGTTATAAATTCCTTACATGAACTTTTTACACATATAACTTCACATACATAAACTGAAACCTGTTAAATTTTTATGAAACAAATGTCAGTTTGACTTTTAAAAGTCAAACTGCAGCCATCTACAAAATTGAGAATAAATATAAACTTAAAAAAACTCAATCTCCATTCATACTTCAACTCAAAATTGCAGCCAACATACTCCAACTATTTATAGTGATCCAATATTAATGTAAATGGGTTAAAACGACCCAAACACGCCTTATGATGTTATAAATTCCCTACATGAACTTTTTACATGTATAACTTCACATACATAAGCTGAAACCTGTTAAATTTATATGAAACGAATGTCAGTTTGACTTTTAAAAGTCAAACTGTAGCCATTTACAAAATTGAGAATAACGATACACTTATGAAAACTCAATCTCCATTCATATTGGACTCAAAATAGCAGCCAACAAAATCCCTAACTTAAATCATGGTTTACGAAACAAAATTAATGCAAAATCAAAAAAGAAATCAATCATTTTCATTTTCTTCAAGATCAAATTCGCGTTCCATGTTGGGTGTAACGTCTACACCATCTTCACCATCATCTCCAATCCTATGCAAGTTAGGCACATCAAATATGCAATCATTTGAATAAGGATCAACTTGATTATCAACACTTCCCATGTCAAATACACCTCTTACTTTTACATGTCTCACGACCTCCCAGTCTTTATTCTTGGGATCTGTGACATAGAACATCTTATTAACTTGTGCTGCCAATACAAATGGATCATCAGTTATATTTCCCCCTGTATGCGTCTTCGTATGAGAAATTTACCAATGTTACACCATGATCTATCTTGCAACCCCTATTGATGTCAACGTAATCACATCTGAATAGAACTACTCGTATTTGACCTGAGTAGTTTAATTCAATAATGTCATTCAATCTACCATGGTAGTTAATAACACCATGAACCGGCGTTGTATCTCGACTACTAGTGTAACTTTCACCTTCTACGGTAACAACAACACCACTGTTTTGGGTACTCAGAGATATCTCTCGCTTTTTTATATGAAAACGATAACCCTTAACCAGGTATCCAGAGTATCGTTTCACACTTCTAAGTGGACCACGGGAAAGCCATTTTAGATCTTCAGGTACTTCATCACCTTGCTCTTCCATACGCGCAACCTGCAACAAAGTTGTTAATACTCATTACACTAAGATCCGATATAACGATATATAACATATTCAACATTTAATTTGAAATACCCTTTTCTTGAACCAATCAGCAAATTGTTGGCCATGAATCTTGTTCATTTCATACTCTGCTATTCGACGAGAACGGTTATATTGTCCTTTGACTAAACGTTTGTGTTCCCTTTAAAGAAAATTCAAATTACTATAGTTTATTTTAAAGATGAATGAAGAGCACGAGTATTTAATAACAAACATAAATCATCTTACTCTCGAAAAGGTGTAACTGACTCAACATTGAATAGTACATAACGACATGCTTGAGTGAGAGACTTCTCATCAATGTCTGAACTTGAAGATCTCCTTCTTTTTGGAATAGGTACCGTTGAATGCAATTTACGACCTAAGGCATGACCGGGGCAAAGATTATTAGAATCTTCAATGTGATTTTGGTGACCCTCATCATCATTTCTTATTGCTCTAGTGAAGACTGTTTCTACTTTCGACATATATCTAGAGCAAAATGTTATACTTTCCTTGGCTAAATAACCTTCAGCAATTGATGCTTCAGGATGAGCTCTATTATGAACGTATGACTTCAATTTTAGCAGGTCCCTGTGCGTGTCATATTTACAAGTCGATGATCATTTAGAAACATAATAATGTAGCAAATATTGGATAAAATTCATACAAATGTTATTTACCTTTCAATAGGGTACATCCATCGAAACACAACAGGACCTGCAACCTTAACCTCTCTCGTTAAATGGATCACCAAGTGCACCATTATAGTAAAGAATGATGGAGGAAATATCTTCTCTAGTTTGCATAAAGTGAGAGCAAATTTAGATCGACTCAAGAAAATGTAGATCAACTTCAGATAAGTCCTTGTAGCAAATGGCCTTAAAAAATTCGCATAACTCGATTATAACAGAGCTTACATGGTCTGGCAAAGTTCCACGTAATGCGATCGGCAAATACTCTTGCATCAACATGTGACAATCATAACTTTTCATTCCCATTAGTTTACGCTCATTTAGTTGTACACATCGAGAGATGTTAGATGAAATTTCATCGGGAGGCTTGATTAACTTGAGGGTTTTTTAAAATGTAGTCTTTTCATCCCGAGTCATTTGATAGCAAGCTTTTGGCATGAAAGTGGTATTACTTCTAGGTCGCTTCTTTGGATGCAATTCCTTCCTTATACCCATTTGCTGTAAGTCAAGTCTTGTTTTATAGTTATCTTTTGACTTCCCTTCTTGTCCTAATAAAGTACCCAATATGTTGTCACAAACATTCTTTTCAATGTGCATCACATCAAGACTATGACGTATCAACAAATGCTCCCAATACGGCAACATAAAAAAGATACTTTTCTTTTTCCATGGGCCACGAGTATCATTGTCTGCAAGAAATTCCATACCATCTAGTGATTGTAGAACCTCATGTCCAGAAGAAGGAATAGGGGCAATTCTTAATTTATTGCCTCCAACAAAGGATCTAATGTTTGAACGCCAACGATGGTCAGATGGAAGCCACCTCCTATGACACATGTAACACCATTTTCTTCCATGAGTTAGCCATTTGGACTCGGTACCAAAACCACATACAGGACATGCAAGTTCTCCTTTAGTGCTCCACCCGGACAGGTTGGCATAACCTGGAAAGTCTGATATGGTAGAAATAATAGCAGCCTTCATCTGGAAGTATTGTTTAGTTGAGGCATCAAATGTATTAATTCCATCTTCCCACAATTCCTTCAATTCTTTAATCAAAGGTTGCATATACACGTCTATCTTGTTTCCAGGACCTTTAGGGCCTGGAATGATTAAAGAAAGAATAATATTCGGTTGCTTCATAACCAACCATGGTGGCAAGTTGTATGGAATAAGAAAAACTGGCCAAATGCTATGTGCCACATTCGTTGTCCTAAACGGGTTGAAACCATCACTTGATAGAGCTAGACGGACATTACGCTGATCAGTAGCAAAATCATGAAATTTTTCATCAATTTTTTTCCAAACTAATCAATCTGCTGCTGGATGACGTAATTTCCCATCTTTCACACGCTCCGTATGATGCCACTTCATAAGGTTAGACGTCTTTGATGACATAAACAATCTTTGAAGTCTAGGCTTTATAGGAAACCATCGTAATATCTTTGAAGCCTTCTTCTTGGGCGGACTCACTTCGTCTTCTAGACTAGATTCATGAACTTTCCATCTAGAAGATCCACAAAAAGAACAAACTTCTTCTTTTTCCTTGTCTTCCCAAAACAACATGCAACCATTAGGGCATGAATGAATTTTTTCATACCCTAATCCCAAGTTAGTCATAATTTTTTTCACTTGTTGTGTTGTGTAACACCCCGCAAATTCAGGTTAACATTCTTAACATATTATCGAAACCCTAACGCCATCTATCACCATCTCCGACCTCCGCCAGGCTAGCTTTTGCAACCCAGCTAGCACCACATCGCCACCTTACCTATACCATTCGATCACTACCACCATTGTTAATGTCACACGCAAACATCACAATCACCGTCACTATAACCATCGGACGCCACCCACAACCTCGTCGGAAATCCCGGAAACAACAACGCACTCCGACGAAAAACACCGGTGGACATCGCCTCCTTCTAATCATCCGGTAAGCATCGTTTTTGTTATTCGGTTTTACCGATCATTTCGAGGTCTCGTTCGTTTCGTTATGGGTTACGATTCAGTTTCGGTTCGATCCAGATTGTATGATGATCTATATATATGTGTATGTATATGGGTAGATGAATAAAATGTATGTATATATCGACGGCACTTCGTGTGTGAATGGGGTATGCACAACAGAATGTATACAACATTATGTTTATATGCATTGTTTGAATGTATAAAATATATGTCTATCTTTGATGTGTGTGTGTATAAAATACAATTAAATATGTAGATTTGTAGGTGTACGTACGTTGCAAGATATATATGGGAATTTAGATTATACACGCAATAAGCAGCATCAATAGCAACTATGTGTTTTGCAAATCGATAGGAAGCAACAACATTTTTGTGTATGTATGTGTGTATAGTGCATTAGATATATATTTTTTTTAGAACGGCAAATTTATTATTTTTGTGTTGTGGGTGAGGTTTGAACCCACAACCTTTTGGTTGTAGGTCTCCCTCTTTACCACTACACCCCAACCCCTCACCCTGTATAGTGCATTAGATTATGTGCGTGTGTATGGTATAACACTAAATATGTAAATATATTTCAGATTTTATGCGTGGTATTCAAAGATATATGTACTATGTTTTATGTATGTAGGTGCTAATCATGTTTTGAGAATAAATTAGCAATACGGGTTTCATATACTGATAGGTATTTCATATATATGTGGGAAGTATGTTTCTGAATTCGCATGTATTAGTATGTATATGGTTGTGCTTTATATTGCAATGTGTATATAGTCGGATACTATATAAATATATGTATGTGGCTACATGAAGAAGCAGCACGTAAATATGTCTTTTGTAGGTAGTGCTAAAAGTGCTTCAAGTTGATTCTGAAAATGATGATTTTATTAGGATGATGACGCTACACTTGCATGAGAACAAATATGTAGACATGACATGCTTGGTGTGTGTGGGTTTATATGAAGTGTATTAGTATATGGAAACCGAACCGAGCACTCGAAACCCTAGCGAATGCGAAATAAATCTGTATACATATATCATACATCAACGTATAAGTTTTAGTAATAAATAGACGTTGATTATTAAAGCAGGTCATAGAGCAGTCTAGGTCTTTTGCTGCATTTATGATGTTATTTGCTGTGTGCTTCAAAGGTGAGTTCTTAGCCCGCTTTTAAATACTTTTTCGGGGAGAAAACATACAAATGTTTTTACAACGCCTCCGGGCAATTATTTTTTAGCGCCTTCGGGCGGACTGCATTTTTATGCCTTCGGGCAGGGCCTTCGGGCAAAACTTTATGCCTTCGGGCAGAGCCAACTAAGGCTACGTTTTACACCTTCGAGTGGGGCCTTCGGGCAAAACTTATTGCCTTCGGGTGGGGCCAACTACGGCTATGTTTTACACCTTCGGGTGGGGCCTTCGGGCAAAACTTATTGCCTTCGGGCGGGGCCAACTACGGCTATGTTTTACACCTTCGGGTGGGGCCTTCGGGCATAACACTTACGTTGCCAACTGGGGCAATGCCTTTTGGTAAATAATATTACTGTTAAGGGCTTATTTTACCGAGCATTAACATACTTATAAAGTCCTTTTCTTTAGTCGAGATTATTTATATGCCAACTTCGGCATAACGGGGAAATTTGAGTAGTACTACTGGTTCGGCAGACCCCACCACTAGCGGGGAGCTAGTTGGTGCAAATTGTCCTTTAAACATTTGGTCATCCGTAGTGATGGCGACAAGGCAAGTAAAGTAACGTTCAGTTTAATCTCGACGTGCTCGTGTAGTAAGCAAGGTGGTCTTGCAAACCAGCAATATATATTGTTTTATCAACGGAACTTACATTTTATTTATGTAATTTAAATAAACTCATTGAACTCACCAACATTATTTGTTGACTCGTTTTAGTATGTTTTTCTCAGGGATCTAGGAAGGCGCACGAGTAGGACACTTGCATGCATTGGTCTTAAAACTATTACATTTTGTTATTTAATACTGTGGTTGGTTTTGAAACAGTAACTTGGGTCGTGCTGACTTTTTGCACGGGTTTTCATAACTTTGGTTGGTTTAACCTTTACTATTACGTACTTGGATTTTGAGTACGGGATTGTTTCACAAATGCTTCCGCTAAACTTTGAAACTTTTCATATTAAACCCTGGGTTTTGGTTTAATACTTTAATAAGGACTTTTGTTTAAAACGTTGAGTCTGAGTTTGCTGTAACTAATGGCTTGAGATCCTGGTATGTCACACACCTAACGGATACCCCGTTTGTGGAAAATTGAGGGTGTGACATGTTGTTTCAGGTAACAAATTTCCTTCAGGTAACAAATCCTTTAAAAACTCTAACAACATAGAGAAAGATTTGTTACTCCATCCATTGAGACATTTTAAATGATACAAATGCACCACACATGATAATTTGTTGTATTTGCTATTCGGGTACACCTTTTCTCCAACTTCCTTCAAAAGTTCATCAAATCTGTTTCTTCTATTGTTTGACTCTTGACTATTATCCGTACCATTCTCATGCATCTCCATTCCATCTCCACCTTCTTTTTCAAACATATCATCCAACATATCATGCATTTCATGGTGTAACATATCTTCTTCCTCGTTATGGGTTGTGCTCGTCGATGTAGACGTCGTGTCTTCCCCATGATACACCCATTTAGAGTAGTCTCGCCGGAACCCTGAACATATGAGGTGATCCAAAACAATTGGTCTACTTTGATATTTCATGTTTACACAATTTTTACATGGACACTTTATCATTCCGTTGACACTTTTTCTCTCAAATGCAAAATCCAAGAAAGTTTTCACCCCATTAACAAAAGTTTGGCTTGATCTTGGCGCAAGATACATCCAAGCTCTATCCATGACTATCATAATGGGAAATAACAAATATGAGTAACAAAGTAGTAGAAGCTAAGTAAGAAATAAATTTTTTTGTGGACAGCGAAACGAATAAAGCCCGGCTACCCGGGGTAACCCAATGGCGAAAGGCAACCCCAAACGCTCTGCGAACACAGACAGCGCTAGGTAGCCGAAACCCACCTATTAACCCGACTCCAATTCGGGGGAAACCCACTAACCCGTCCGCCCGTAGGCACGACGACAAGCTAGTGGTAAAACCCGTTTGGCTCAGAGATCGAACTTGTGTTACCACAAGTCTCCCTTCATTGCTTCCATTTGCTCCTTCCAAAGTGGTGGCAGTGGGACTAGAACTTGGGTCTCTTTTAAAGAATCCAAGACTCTTACCACTACACCACATTGGAAGTTGCAAGTAAGAAATGATTAAAGTATGCAATTTGTTAAGCAAATAACCATAATTCAATATTAGAGGCCTAGTTAATAATCCAAATAGTTGAAAGAAGTTACATTAATAAAATTGAATTCAAACTAACCCGTATACGTATTTGCAACTTATCTTTGATCCATTTCATTATTAAAAAACTTACTTGTTATAACTTGTCAAAGAAATAACTGATACTGAATGGCTCTATTGTGAACAACATGAACATATAACTACACTCAATTTTTTGAATCAGCAGCATCTTGATATGTTGTCAGCAACTTGAGCACTACATCTTTTGCATAACCACTTTGTCACATGGCTTTTTTACTATCTCAAAGTGAATTGTTTATTAAAAACAAGTGGATTAACTACAACGAAGTTATTAATGAATTAAGATCAGAAAGATAAGACTCATGTATGAAGAAAGAACTCAATGTAGATTAAGGCCATTTCAAATAATCTGTTCAAGAAGTTCATTTGTCCACATATTATTCTAACTCATATATAGCAGCAGTAAGTCGGTAGTTTTTTTCAAGTTTAACACAGGAGCTAGTCAAACGGGTCAAAATGGGTAAAATATACATAGTTTGAGATGGGTAAAAAATACATAGTTTGAGATGAAAGCCATAACAAAATAGTCAAACCATTTATGCAAATACAAAATCATGTGTTAAGAATACACATATAAAACACAACATAGTCAAACCATTTCATCAAATCCTTTGTAAACCATTTGTGTTCAAATGTAACCCTTTGTAAACCATTTTCATCAAGTCCCCCCTCCCCCTACCACATTCAGGCCACACACATATACAACAAACACTCCAAGATCAATAACGATAATGAAATGTTAAACGAATAACAAAGAAGAGCGAACCTTATGGCAATAGAAGATCAAGCCCAACTCAGAAACCTGGGAAAGGAGTTTGAGAAACAAAATCAAATAATGCTAATGGGTCAAAATTGAAGACATAAAATTACACGATCAACAAAGTTTAAACTCAAATCTGTTTTTCAATAAGCAAAATTCAAACTTAAAATGGTCAACAAACTACATTTAATTTATTATGTTAGCAAACCATGCTGAGTATGTATTGAAATATGGGTCAAAGAATTAGGCTTTTTTTTTTAATTTTTGCACAAGTGTTGTATTGAAATTCAAAAGTAACATCTTGAGTATGTTATCTTTGTTCCAATTGATATGCATTGTTTTTGTTGATTAGGTGTTGTCCTCTATAAAGAAAATATGATTACTTTTGGTTACCTATTTGTGCATTGTTACCCATTTGACCCATATCTAAAGAGTAGAGAACCTTACATTACACTTAAAGATAAATATAATAGATGATGCATTTAACTAACAACAAAAAAGTATCAAAACTCAGCCATATTACCAAATGTTTAACCTGATAAAAACCTTTATAAAACCTGGTATGACTATAATCAGCAGCTAAAATGCAACTGGACAATTCATAACTAACCTATTTAAAAATCTTCAACTTAGAAAAGGTTAAATAGACTTAACCATTAACAATTTACAAAAAAACCATTTAAAAACAGTTCAATTAAACATTGTAATTAATTGTATTTCACTGTATCAATTAATCAATTATCATTCTCCACGTGAATAATGATTTCAAATAGACAATAACATAATTCTACAGATTTCAAGAACTTGATTAACTATGTACATGATCTCATTGCATTAGAAAACTACAATTCTACAGTATACAGTTACAACTAACAAACCTGCAGGATGAATCGAGTACTTTTAATGCCTGGAATTAACCTTATTTAACCAACATTCACACGATCATCTGGCTTGATTTGTTGGAGGTGCTTATTGAAAATCAGGAAATTAGAATTCAACGACAGCAGTACACGATCGTTTGGCATGAAGAATTAACAAACATCGAAATTATTACGTTGAATTCGCGCCAGGCAGTTATAAATTCAACGATTGATGATTAAAGCTAGGTTATTTGCGCTACTGTGTACGTAATTCCATTTCTACTGATGTTAGGTCAGCATGCTTATTTTTGCTTATTTTTAACTTCAAATGTGTTGTTATATATATTTGATTGAGAAGAAAGAACACATATGTTAGGTTGGTGTGCTGGTGGAACTTTAAGTATGATGATCACGGGTTCGACTCCCAATTTTGACATGTTGACACTTTTTTACATTTTCCAAATGCCTTGAAGTTATTTGTTAATTTTATACAATTTATGAATTTTATGTTTAATGCCTCTAAATATATTTTCTTAACTGACAATCATTCTTCAAACAACAATCTCATCTTAACTTACTATAGTTTGGTCATTTTTCTTCAAAATACATAACTTCGGTTATGGGTAATGCTAGCTTTTAGTATTTCTTATACGATATGCAATTCTTATAAAACTACAAGTGCTTGTAAAAGGTTCCATATATAAGGCATATTTTCTAGTAGTACGTAGTGACATAAAAGATAAATGTTATTAAAAGTGTATATCAAGCATATACAACATAAATAAAGTGCTACTAATAATCTACATTAATGGCACAAAAGATAAATGCCGTTAAAAACAAATGTGAACACTGAAATCGTCATAACTTACCTGAAATAGAGTAAACACTGAAATCGAATGAAAACGTCATAATAATGATTAATACGTCAAAAACACACCATACATGATCGGATGTTCGTAATTAAATAAACGAAAACGTCAAAAACATTGATCGGGACGTTCGTAAATAGTAAACGAAAACGTCAAAAACAAACAAAAACATCATCGCTAAGAAACACCATGATTGAGTAATGAGAAAAGTTAGAAACGCCAAGAAAAGATATGTGAAAAACAAAACACCAAAAACGTCAATTGTTGTTTTCTGTGACCAGTTCAAATGTAAAAGACACCATGATCCAGAAGACCCCAGATCTCATTTGATAGTGCTAAGAAACACCATGATTCAGTGTAGAAAAAAGTTAGAAACGCCAAAAAAATAGTGTGACAAATAAAACACCATGTTGTTTTCTGTGACTAGTTCAAATGTTAAAAACACCATGTTTCAGAAGATAACGCCGGTCTTTCAAATGTAATCGATAACACAACATGTAAAATGACGATAACGCCCCTCCTCCTGTTTTTAGCCTCATGGACACGTGTTTGATTGTTATTGCTTCCTACACTTATTAGAGTTTTGAGCCTTTTTAGAAAATCCCAATCTATCTATACTATCTTATTATACAAATTGCAAGGGCAAAAGGGTCATTTAACATTTTCCTTAATGTTGAAAATTAAGGACCAATCTTGTAAACACAATTAAAGATAAGGGACCATAGTGTAATTTTTATATACTGCAACATGTGTGTGTTGATGTCATACAACATGCCTGCAACCAGTTCTTCAACACACATCCTGCAACTGCAACCACTGCCTGCAACCAATCTCGGTGAAATCGGTTCAAAGAGGAAAAGATTAAACATGCTTTCAAAGAGGAAACGATTCAACATAAAACGGATTCATTCTTATGGCAATATAGGCGGTATATTGAAATTTCAAATCTCCAATTGCTTTTGTTATATATCGGTGTCAATTTCAATTGCTTTTGCTATTCAAATCTCGCATTCAATTCTCAGGTAATTTCAAATCTCCCATTGCTTTTCTTTATCAATTTCAAATTCAGTTTCAATTTTATACGATTTTGGGTTTAGGGATTCTGTGTTTGCTACTCATGTTGCAGGTTGTTTTTGTGTATCAATCTTTCATCCGAGGTATGATTTTGAAACTGAATGTGTTGTGTGTTGTGTGTTGTGTTTTGTTTGTTTGTGCTGTGAAAAGTGAAAAATGGTTCAAAGATGTTTGTATGTTGTTGCTACTGCTGTTTATCTAGGTGTTTAAAACACTCTATAACTGCTGATGCTTGTGATTTTGAAATTGAATGTGTGTGTGTGTATGAAACAGCAGAATGTGGGGGGTAATCTGAATGTGTTTGTTGCTGCTGTGTTGAATCTGCTGCTGTCTTGAATGTCAAAATTGTTTGCTGCTGCTGTGTATATTTTGGTGTGTGTATGTGTGTTGTATGTTTTGCTGCTGTTTATGTTGTGTGTGTGTAAACAATGAAAGCATGTATAAAATATGTTGCTTATGAATGTTGTTGCTTATGAATCTGCTGCTGTATGTATGAACTTGCTTATGAATGTGTTTGTGCTGTGTGTATAAATTCAAAAAACATGTATAAACTATGTGTGTGTGTGGGGGGGGTTAAATCTGAATGTCATGTATGTATAAATGTTTCCTTTTTTGTAGATATACAGCAGCACACACCGGAAATATCATCTATTTTAGTCATTTTTTGCACAAATGTGTGGGTTTATGTTTAAAACAGTATATATAATGTGTGTTGTGTTGTGTTGAAACTAAATGTGTATGTTGGTATAGATATACAGCAGCAACACACTTAAAATTTATTTTTTTTAAAAACAGATGATGTTTGAATCTGTTAAACAGTTGTTGCTGCTGCTGTTTATATACAACAGCATGTATGAATGAATTTATACAGCATGTTTGAATCTGTGAAACTGTATGTTAGTATGAATTTGAAACTAAATGTTGTATATTTGTGTTTTATGAATGTATGCATGATAAAGACTTTAAAAAACAGTTTGTTTAATGTATGAATGTGTGTGTGTATGAATGTGTTCAATTTTCATTTAAGCATCATGATGTTGCTATTGTTGTTTATATCTTGTTGCTTTTGGTTCCAAACTAATTATTGGTCAAAATGGGTTAGATGAAAGCATGTCCAAACTAATTTGGTTCCAAACTGTTTATATGTATGTATGAACTGCTTATGGTTTTAATGACAGCATGTATGAATGTATGTTTATGAATGTATGTATGTATGTTGCTTATGAATGTTGTTGTTTATGAATGTATGTATGAACTTGCTTATGCTTATGAATGTGTTTGTGATGTGTGTATAAACAATGAAAACATGTATAAACTATGTGTGTGGGGGTGGGGGGTGGGTTAAATCTGAATGTCATGTATGTATAAATGTGTCCTTTTTTGTAGATGCTTTGAAGCTGTGAAAAGTGAAAAATGGTTCAAAGATGTTTGTATGTTGTTGCTACTGCTGTTTATATGTTGTTTAAAAAAAGTTGAAACTGAATTGTTGCTGCTTATGGGTTAGATTGGGTTAGATTTCAAAATGTTGTATATTTGTGTTTTATGAATGTATGCATGATAAAGACTTTAAAAAATAGTTTGTTTAATGTATGGATGTGTGTGTGTATGAAGGTGTTCAATTTTCATTTAAGCATCATGATGTTTGTATGTTTTAAAATGATTTTTGTGTGTGTACCGTTTTAAAATAACAGCCGCAATTTGACCCGTTTAATAGATAACAGCAGCAGCTATTGGTGTGTGTGTGTGTGTGTGTTGTATGTTTTGCTGCTGTGTATATGTTGCTGCTGTGTAAAACAGATTTGTGGCGTTGGGTGGGGTTGGGGGGGTTAAACTTGATCACAAAACAGCAGCACACACAACTGTTGTTGCTGCTGCTGTTTCATCAGATCTGTGAAACTGTATGTTTTATACAGCAGCAGCTGTTTATATGTTGTTGCTGCTGCTGTTCCAAACAGGCTAGAAATAAATGCTAACATACAACGGGTCAAAATGGGTTAGATGTGAAACTGCTCTAAATATTGTGTTGTGTTGTTTTTTGTGATGTTTAAAACACTCTATAGTGGATGGTCTTTAAGTCGGTGTTAAATTATAACATGCTTTTGTTATATCGATTTCTTAATGACTCAAAATGTTTAATTATGTAGGTATATTTTTTTATTTAGTGATGGTGTAGTTTTCATCCTTTGTTCCGTTGATCCTTTTGGAAGGTAAGGTCACATTTCCTGAGTTGGCTAGACAAGCAGCAGAAGGTGGGAATCAACCTGCACTAAAATTTCATCCTTATGCTTATTTGATGCAGTTTTCATCCTTTGTTCTGTTGATCCTTTGTGTGGCCTGATTTGATTTATGTTGGATGTTTTTAGGTTTTCATGTCGTACATGCATTTGGGTGCTATTCCCAGTATGTTGAAGGTTAGTAACTCTTTTTTCATTGTTGCTTACTTATGTTATTTTGCATATCTTTTTACCTTCTATTGTTGTTATGCCTTTGCTGTTGTTTTATTGATGTTTTTGTGGTTTTCGGGGGCTGATGAGCTGATCTAGCATTTGTCATTTATCTTCTACTATAGTATTGCCCTTTTCTTTATGCTTTTGACCTATTGTTGGAATGCTGATGATGGTTTTAGGGCTGAATATTAACACAATATGTCCATTTTTGTTTTAAAAGGCGAATTTTTAGGAACTGCAGTTGGCAGTTAGGATGATCTTACGCTATCATCTAAAGATTGTTTGGATTTGGAGTGTGATAATCTACAAGTTTGATGCTTTCATGCCATTGTACTACAATTGTAACTTCATTACATATAACATGTTCATAGGAAGTTGTGTCACATATTTGGTATAACCAAAAGAATTATTCACCCATGACTCCAACTCACGAGATTATTAAGTATTAAGGTTTTACCAAAAATAGTATGTATCTTAAATTTCAAGGCAAGTAGACAATAGATAATCAATGTCGGGTCTCGAATCTTATATAAAAGAAAAACTACTATTTGCACATTGAATATGATGGTTATAAGTTCAACCAGTTTTGCTATTGTTTTGACCCACAGGTATTCGATGTTTTTGGTGTCATGGAGGTGCCTTTTCTAATGCTTTTATGTCTAACCAATTCTTTTTGTAGTGGCTACCAATGGTTCCAATTATCTCTTGTTTGCTATGTGTTATACTAGAAACTGATGTGTGAAGGTATGTTCTTTATAAAAGACAAATTCAAAACTTAGTTGTCAAAAGATTTTGTTGTTTGGTTAAGCTAATTATGTTTGTTGTTTGTAATTTGTTGTTTATCTCCATGTGTCTAATAACAAGGCAGTAACTATCATTATAATTATAAATTCTTGTAGTTTTTATGTTTTGTTGTCAAGTTTTTTTCTAATTGATCATGGTTTCAAGTAATATTGATTCTAATGGCATAAGTAGTTGTTGGTAAATTCAAATGGGTTAAACCTGACATTTGTGCAAATGGGTCAATTCATATGCTGCCAATTTCAATATTAATTAGGTGACCATGTGACGTGCGATGCGGCGGCTCGGATCATTGTTAATGCATTGTATCTTGCATTTGGTATTTTCTTTTTAGACGGCACATATTTTATCATGCATTGGTTTTATAACATACTAACATGTATAATATTAGATCAGCAACCAACGAATACAAACCATTTCATGTGTTATGAAGTATACTTTTTGACCCGCAACCAGCATATAAAACTCGTTTATTTACACAATCTGCCAACTTATGAAAACACAAACCCATTTATACATGGTTAAAAACACTACACACACATAGTGGTTTGGTTTGGTTAAAGTATGTTAACAGAGACACCTTATAACTGAATGGTTTCTCAAGTAGATTCATTTAACAACTAATCGAGTTTTTAGTTCTTCGCACCCTCAAGTTAAAACATTTGTTACTACATCAAAAATGTTTTTTGATCAGTTGATTAGTAAACTAATTTGACCGCATGTAAGCCACCTCACATATTTTGTAGGGTTATTAAAATTATGTAGCTCGTATTTAGATGTTGCTCAGACGGTTATTTATATTAGCATGTCAAAGTTGGTTGTCATTTTTTTCTTTCAAAAGTGACGATCTGTTAGGAAATGTTGTTTAACCGAAACCGTTTTACATGTGAATACGCCTTCGGAACATGGATCATTATGTACATAACATGTGCAAACGACTCCCCTGTTGTATATTGTCGTCGCCGCTGCATCGCGCGGGTACGCTACTAGTATATATATATATATATATATAAGATTAAGTTCATTTGAGAAGACTTACATATTGCAAGAAGAAAAAGAAGAAACTTAAATCACTAAAAACTTATCAATAGTTTAATTTTTTAAATAAATTCACTTCCTACATACAAATGTGTAATGTATAAACTAAAAAAAATCATTACAATATTTTTTACGTATGTATTTTTAGCGTTTTAAATTTACCTACACATGATTTCCACATGTGTTGGTTTAACAAATAAACGAAATATATTCAATTTTATTTTTTGAATATCAAAATTAATGAATAAATGTTGCATTTCTATCATTTTTTTGTATGTTAAAAACGTTTTTGGTTGAAAAAAGTGAAAAATTTAGCTATTTCTTACACTTCTCGCAATATTTGGTCTTCTCAAATGAACCCTCCTATATATATATATATATATATATATATATATATATATATATATATATATATATATATATATATATATATATATATATATCAGAGTTATCCTATAAAAGATTTTAATCTAAGAAGACTAAAAATGATTTATGACCTTTAGATCTCATTTTAATGGTTGAGATCAATTTGTAGGAAAAGAATTTGGTGGAAGGGTACATTAGTCATAGCAACTTTTGTTGACTTTCTCTCTCCACATGCAAGACACATGTTAATTCCCCCACTTTTTTAAAACGTTCATAACTTTTGGATATGATATTATTTTTTTAAAAATATTACACACAAAAAAAACAAGCGTTTTTTATCTTTAAAACGCGTATATAAAAAAGAATTTATTTTTCGGCACTTGTCTATTCCTTGTGTAATATCATGTGATTGTGTTATATTATAACTAGTGAAATATCACTTTTATCGGTTTATTCTTAAGGCATTATGTAATATCATCTTATTGTAAAGATTTGTTGTGTCATCTTATGTGTTTTGAAATTATCACCGTGTCACAAATTGTTAATATGTGTTTGAGAAATGTTCAAAGACAAAGTCATTTTTTATTACAAAGTGTGAGAATGACACATTGGTAAACAAAGACACAATGACACTTTTAAAAAAAATTATAACTCACAATATAAATCAAAATTTAAAAAAGTGGTTCGGAGTCCTTGTTCCCCATGTATTCATCTTTCAAAAAATAAATAAACGAAAAATAAAAAAATTTAAAAAATTACAGTTTTTTTATTTTTTAAATTAGACACAATGAAAAAAGACACATTGAGAAAATAGTAGTTTTTTTAATTTTCGTTTATTTATTTTTGAAGGAGGATGATGTGAAAGCAAGATCTTCGAAATACTTTCTGTGTAATTGTGTAATTATTATTAAATCATTGTGTAATCCTTGTCAAATAAGATTACACAATGACCCGATGAATGACACAACAACCCTACGGAAGACACAATGACCTGACGGAAGACACAATGACCTGCCGGAAGACACAATGAGCTGAAAAAATGTGAAAGCAGTTCGTTTTTTATATATCAATATTATACGCGTTTTAAAGACAAAAAATACTCGTTTTTATGGTGTAATTTGTTTAAAAAAATAATTTCGTATGTAAAAGTTATAAACATTTAAAAAAAAGTGGGGGAATTGACATGCGCCTTGCATGTGGAGAGAGAATAAAAAAAAGTTGTTATGACTAAAATACCTATTTTACTAATTTAAGTAAATGTCACATGTCATTATCTTATTCCTTCTTAGGCTTCTTATATTAAAATCATTTGTAGGTGAACCTCACTATATAATATATATATATATAGGGGAGGGTTCAATGGGGAACCCCTGTTTTACTGGGGAACTAGGGAACAATTTTGGGTCATTGGATCATCTAGGGTGGGGAACACCTACACCCTCTTATCCTATGCTATGCACCTTAAAAAATAAAGAAAAAAACCACGCGCTGACGGAATCGGAATCGAACCGGCTACCTAGCGAACAAGTTTAACAGCATTTACCATTGCACTACAATACCTATTTGATATTTAGCTCGCTTTTTATTAACTTAACGTTATTCGCACAATTTTTTTTTGTTTATTTTTGTTATATGTATTACTTATTATTCTTTAAATATTTAAGGGTTAGTTTTGAGATTAGGTTTATCTTAATTGGTATTCAGACTATCCTTAAAAAAAGATTGGTATTTAGATAATTTTTTAATTAACGTTTTTGTCGTAACTTTTTTATATTTCTAAATATAATTAAACTCATTCGATCCAAGCTTTAATGAGCTCGAACCCGAGCCTATAAAAATGTTTATTTTGTTATCGAGCTCGAACTTTGCATTTAAAATTCATCGAGTCTTAACGAGCTTTTTATTTATTTTTAATTTAGTTTTATAAATATTTATTTCTAAATACAACTAAAAATAGTTTAAAATTATGATAAAACAGATTAAATAATTTGTATTTGTTATATATAAGATGTATGTTATAAATATATCAATGCGAGATCTAAAAACATATCTTTTCGTGGCACCGGTACTAAGTACTCTATGGTTCGGTTCTTTGTCAGGTTTATTCATAGAGATTAATCGTTTTTTTCCCGAATGCATTGACGTTTCCCTTTTTTTCATTCTAGTTATTGACGCGGGAAGGAATAAAGAAGATTAGAGATACAATAATATAAAATAATTAAATACTAAACGAGCTGAGCCCGAGCCGAGCTCGAGCTTTAAAACTTTTTGATGAGCCGAGCTCGAGCTTTGGAAGTAAAGCTCGAAACAAGCCGAGCTCGAGCTCTGTTAAACTAAAACAATCCGAACTTTAGCCTTAACGAGCTCGGGGTCGGCTCATTACACCCCTACTTTTAGCTTCTTTGTTGAGCGGCGAGCTGAGTGTGGGATTCGAACTCGTGACTTTGGGTACGCGATTCACAAACAAAATGCTCAAACTACTGCGCTAGAGCATTATCTTTTTATTATTTCCGATTCATTAATATTATTACCATTAAATTAGCTAATTATTATTAATTGTTTTTTACTTGCTTATTTTTTATTAATTTTACGGTTTACCTTTTAGTAATGTTTTCAGAACCGGACTGGACATCAAACCGGTCCGACCGGTTGGCCCGGATTAAAAGACGGGATGATTCTTAAAATATTTTAAATATAAATACATAAAATATAGAAAAAAATTTAAAAATTCCGGACCAACCTATTTTTCTACCGGTTCAACCGCCCGGTTTTCCGGTTCGACCGGTCGGACCGTTGCGACCGGCCGGTTCACGACTAGAGCGGTTCAAACCCCTAAACCAGACCGGTTCCATGCCCGGTTCCCGGTTCAACTGGTCCGACCGGCCGGTCCGGTTTTCAAAACACTGCCTTTTAGAGTTTAACTTTAAGGTTTAGTATTACGATTAAGTTTTTTGGGTTAGGTTTTTGTGTTTAGGTTTCTCGAAATCACATTTGCTAAAACCTAAAGTCACATGTTGTTAAATCACTTTTGCTAAACTTTGAATCACATGTGCTAAAAATTAGAATCCCATGTTTTAAACTTGAAATTTATATAAATACTAAAAAACTTAGCACATGAGATTCTAGTTTTTAGCACATGTGATTCGAAGTTTAGGACATGTGATTCTAGTTTTAGTACATGTGATTCTAGTTTAGCACATGTGATTCTATTTTTAGAACATGTGATTTGTGTTTATCACACGTAATTCCAGTTTTTAGCACATGTGATTTTAGTGTTTGCACATGTGATTTTAGTATGCTTATAAATTTATTATATATTTTAGAGTTTAGGTTTTTGTGTTTACTTTAGGTTTAGCGTTTAACTTTTGCGGTTTGGTGTCTTAGGTACACCACAAATCACATGTGCTAAAAGCCTTAAACTAGAATCACATGTGCTAAAACTAGAATCACATGTGCAAAATCTCAAATCACATGTGCTAAACCTCAAATCACATGTGCTAAAATCCTGAAAAAAGAATCACATGTGCAAAACCTCAAATCAAATGTACTAAAGCTAGAATCACATGTGCTAAACCTCAAATCACATGTGCTAAAAGCCTAAAATTAGAATCACATGTGTAAAACCTCAAATCACATGTGCTAAAACTAGAATCAAATGTGCTAAACCTCAAATCACATGTGCTAAACCACAAATCACATGTGCTAAACCTCAAATCACATGTGCTAAAAGCCTAAAACTATAATCACATGTGCTAAAACTAAAATAACATGTGCTAAAAGCCTAAAACTAGAATCACATGTGCAAAACCTCAAATCACATGTACTAAAACTAGAATCACATGTGCTAGACCTCAAATCACATGTGCTAAAAGACTAAAACTAGAATCACATGTGTAAAACCTCAAATCATATGTGCTAAACCATAAATCACATGTGCTAAAAGCCTAAAACTAGAATCGTATGTGCTAAAATAGAATCACGTGTGCAAAACCTCGAATCACATGTGGTAAACCTCAACTCACATGTCCTAAAAGCCGAAACCAGAATCACATGTGCTAAAACTAGAATCATATGTATAACACCTCAAATCACATGTGCTAAAACTAGAATCATAAGTGCTAAACCTGAAATCACATGTGGTAAAAGACTAAAACTAGAATCGTATGTGCTAAAACTAGAAACACATGTGCAAAACCTGAAATCACATGTGCTAAAACTAGAATCACATGTGCTAAACCTCAAATCATATGTGCAAAACCTCAAATCACATGTGCTAAACCTCAAACCACATGTGCTAAAAGCCTAAAACTAGAATCGCATGTGCTAAAACTAGAATCACATGTGCACAACCTAAAATCACATGTGCTAAAACTAGAATCACATGTGCTAAACCTTAAATCACATGTGGTAAACCTCAAATACATGTGCTAAAAGCCTAAAACCTGAATAACATGTGCTAAAACTAGAATCACATGGGTAAAACCTCAAATTACATGTGCTAAACCTAAAATCACATGTGCTAAACCTCAAATCACATGTCTTAAAAGCCGAAAACTCGAATCACATGTGATTCTTGTTTTAGCACATGTTAATTGAGGTTTAGCACATGTGATTTGAGGTTTAGCTCATGTGACTTAAGGTTTAGCACATGTGATTCTAGTTTTAGCACATGTGATTCTATTTTTAGCACAAGTGATTCTAGTTTTATCACGAGTGATTTTAGTTCTAGTACATGTGATTTATGGTTTAGCACATGTGATTTGTGTTTAGCACATTTATTTAAGGTTTTGCGAACGTATTAATTGTGTTAGGTAGGAAGTTTAGCACGTGTGATTTGAGGTTTAGATGTGATTCTAGTTTTAGCATATGTGATTTCAAGTTTAGCACATGTGATTCTAGTTTTAGCAAATGTGATTCTAATTTTAGCACATGTGATTCTAGTTCTAGTATATGTGATTCTAGTTCTAGTACATGTGATTCTAGTTCTAGTTCTAGTACATTTCTACTTTCAACCACGACAATTAACTAGTTTACAAAACATTGTTAAAATTTAAAAATCACATGTGCTAAAACTAGAATAACATGTGCTAAGCCTTATATCACATGTGCTAGAACTAGAATCACATGTGCCAACCTCAAATCACATGTGCTAAAACTAGAATCACATGTGCTAAACCTCAATCACATGTGCTAAACTTCCAACCAAAGACAATTAGCAAGTTCACAAAACCTCAAATAAATATGCTTAAAATTGAAATCACATGTCTTAAAACTAAAAGCACTTGTGCTAAACCTTAAATCACATGTGCTAAAACTAGAATCACATGTGCTAAACCTCAAATCACATGTGATTTTAGCTTTAGCACATGTGATATAAGATTTAGCACATGTTATTTGAGGTTTATCACATTTGATTTAAGATTTAGCACATGTGATTCTAGTTTCATCACATGTGATTCTAGTTTTATCACATGTGATTCTAGTTTTATAACATGTGATTCTAGTTTTAGCACATGTGATTTAAGGTTTAGCACATGTGTTTCTAGTTTCAATACACATGATTTTTAACTTGTAGGACATGTTATTTGAGGTTGTGTAACTTGTTAAGTACTGTCATTGATTGATGGTTAGCACACGTGATTCCTGTTTTAGCACATGTGATTCTAGTTTAAGGGCATGTGATTTTTAATTTTAGGACATGTTATTTGAGGTTTTATAAACTTATTAATTATCCTTGGTTGAAGTTTAGCACATTTGGTTTGAGGATTAGCACATGTAATTTAAGTTTTAGGACATCTAATCCTAGTTTTTAGCATATTTAATTTGAGGTTTGAGGTTTATGTTTTTCGGTTTGGGTTCTCCGGTTAAGTTTATTAGATTTTGTTTTTTGGTTACGTTTTTAGGTTTAGCTTTTAGGGTTAGGTTTTTAGTTTAGATTTTAGGATTAGGTTTTTATAAAGTGGGGTGAGTTTGGTTTAATATATCAACTTAACATTTTTATAACTTAATAAAGACTCACAACTTTTTCCATTTTTTAAGTATTTTGCAATTTCTAAACTTTTTTTCTCAAATTTCTAATAACTTTCGTAATTTGTTAAGATTTTTCACACCTTAAAAAAATCACAAAATTTAGTAAATATTTTGATTTTTAAATTACTCTTTTAACAATTTTAAGTCGTTTTGCCATTTCCATGTCATTATACAATATCTAGAATCACATGTGCTCAACCGGAGATCACATGTGACAAGTCGGAAATGATGTACTAAAACATAAAATCATATTTGTTAAGCCTCAACTAAAGAACATGTATCTAATTTAAAAAACAAATTAAAACATCTTATTACTTTCAGTTATCATATTTGATATATTTGTTTTAACTAGATAGATGTTGTCCATTCCACGTTTAACATATATGACTTCTTGTTTTAGTACATGTGCATTTCAGTTTAGCACATGTCATTTTCGTTTATCACATGTGATTTTTCTTTTATCACATGTGAGTTTCCGTTTATCACATGTGTTTCAATTTTTAGCACATGTGATGGAAGTTTAAAAGAATACAAATAAGATGGATACTATTATAGAATAATGTGGTAACAGCCCACAAGGGAAGGCTTTTTGGTTGTTTAGAAACGTGATTTGAGAATAAATCTCCTCTTCATGGATCCGAGCTAAGGTTAGAACTAATCTTCAATTCAACTAAGAAGCTATTGTTTTTTCTAGACTTGGAAAGTCTAGATTTCAGTTTCATTGTTGTCTGGTTGGACCTTAGAGGCTCGGATTATATATTTGAGGGATATGGTTCGAAGGTATACTTGTTAATTGTCTTTGGTTAAAAGTTTAGCGCATCTGATTTGAGGTTTAGCACATGTGATTCTAGTTTAGCACATGTGATTCTAGTTTAGCACATGTGATTTGAGATTTAGCACATGTGATTTGAGGTGTAGCACATGTGATTTGTAGTTTAGAACATGTGATTCTAGTTTGAGCACATGTAATTCTAGTTATTGCACATGTGATTCTAGTTTTAGCACATGTGATTTGAGGTTTAACACATGTGATTTGTGGTTTAGCTCATGTGATTTAAAGTTTAGCACATTTATTTGAGGTTTTGTAAAGGTATTAATTGTCTTTGGTTGAAATTTTAGCACATGTTATTTGAGGTTTAGCATATGTGATTATAGTTTTAACACATGTGAATTTAATTTCTAGCACATTTATTTGAGGTTTTGTAAACTTGTTAATTTTCTTTGGTTGGAAGTTTAACACATGTGATTTGAGGTTTAGCACATGTGATTCTAGTTTAGCACATGTGATTTGAGGTTTAGCACATGTGATTTGAGGTTTAGCACATGTGATTCTAGTTTTAGCACATTTATTTGAGGTTAGCACAAGCGAATCTAGTTTTAGGACATGTGATTTTTAATTTTTAACACGTGTTATTTGAGGTTTTGTAAAGTTGCTATTTTTTTTTGATGTTTAGCACATGGGATTCTAATTTTAGCACATGTGATTCTAGTTTTAGGACATAATATTTGAAGTTTTGTAAACTTATTAGTTGTCCTTGGTTGAAGTTTAGCACATGTGGTTTGCAGTTTAGCACATGTGATTCTAGTTTTAGGATATGTAATTCTAATTTTAGAGCATGTGATTTTTAATTATTAGCGTATGTTATTTGAGGTTTGTAGACTTGTTAATTGTCTTTAATTCAAAATGGTAGCTCTTCGAAATTACAAAACTTCTATAACTTAATTTTTTCGCTTTGTCTTAGTGTCGTTGTAAATTGTAATTATAGTACTTCCACGACCGTTTCTTCTCCGTAGACTATGACGACGACCATTTCTTCTTCAACGACTATGGTGATGACCGTTTCTTTTCCGTGCGTGGTTACGACGGAGAAACTAAGCAAACCGAAGACTACAAAACCCTCTTTATTAGAAGGTATAGATATATACACCCACACACACACACATATATACATGGGTATGGTCCGGTTTTTTACGAACAGTTTCTGGTATAAACCGTAAACCAAACCATTCATAACGGTCCGGTCCGGTTTTTTACCAACTGTTTTTGGTAAAAACCGTAAACCAAACCGTTCATAACGGTCCGGTCCGGTTTTTTACCAACGATTTTTGGTATACACCGTAAACCCTCTTTAGCACATGTGATTCTAGTTTTAGGGCACATGATTTTTAATATTTAGCACGTGTTATTTGAGGTTTTGTAAACTTGTTAATTGTCCATGGTTGATTTTAGCACATGTGGTTTGAGGTTTAGCACATGTGATTCTAGTTTTAAGACATGTAATTTTAGTTTTAGGGCATGTGATTTTTAATTTTTAGCATATGTTTTGTGAGGTTTTGTAAACTTGTTAATTGTCCTTTAATCCAAAATGGTAGCTCTTTTATATTACAAAACTTTCATAACTTACAATTTTCGCTTCGTTCTTAGTGCCATTTTAAATTGTAATTACAACACTTCCAAAGACCATTTCTTCACCGACGACTATGATGACCGTTTCTTTTCTGTGTATGGTTATGACGGAGAAATTGAGCAACCGAATGCTAAAAATCATCAAAATCCGTCAATTACTTAACTAGTTAACTATAGTTTCTAGATTAAGTTTATTTTTTATGAAACTAGTGGAGATTGATGATGGATCTTCTGCAATGGCGAGTGGATCTGACATCTAGTTTCTAGTAAAGAATACGCTAGAGTAGTGATGGTTTGAGGTGGTAGTAGTGGTGGCCTTAGATCGTGCTACGTAGTAGTGATTCAAGGTGGTCATAATACCGATAATTTATCAACGAAGGAGGAGCCAATGGTGTCTTTTGAATCAATTACTACAAATAATTCATCAACGAAGGACAGTGAATTCTTCCATTGACGGAAGTGTTACTTGATAAACGGAAGACTAAAAAGAATTTTAATTCTACCAACCCCCACGCCTGAAAATAAAACTAAACCCCAACCCATCCTAAAAACCTAAGCTCCCCACCCGAAAATCTAGCCCTAAAAGCTAAATAAAAATATATCCCAAGGAACTGAACTCTAAAATCTAAACTATACTCTAAGTAACTGATCTAAGCCGCTCGCGAGCTACTTAAGACCGGGTTGATAAAAAGCTCGAAACAAGCCGAACTTTACTAGAGCTGAACCCGAGCTTCAAATTAAACACATTAAGTTATCAAGTCCGAGTTTCACATGTCCAGCTCAAGCAGGCTCGGAAGCCTTAATAATCTTTTTTACTTATATGTTTTTTTAATTGATTTATAAAGATATATTTATAATACGTAAATATATACAAAGTTACTATACAAAAAGTTTAAATAATATGTATTTTGTTACATATAAAACTTATAACTATTTAAATACTCAAAGTTAAATATAAAAATTAATAAATAAAATAATAAAATAATTAACAAGTTGAACTCGAGCTTTGGAAAGAAATCTCGAAATGAGCTAACTCCATTAAACTAAAACGAGTTAAGCTCGAGCCTATACGAGCGCGATCTCGACATGTTTACGCTCCCACATAATACATGAAATTTTAAAAAAAAGAACAAACAAAAATAAAATTGAGGAAAAAACAGTGCTGATATGAATATATATATTTAGCTAATGAAATTTAAATTCAAATCCATCTTTGGTACAGTGGTTTAGTTTATGAATTTCGTTGTCGCAAGGTCACGCGTTCGAAACTACGCTCCATCTCTTGTTCCGTGTTTTTTTATTTAATGCATCTTAGAGGATAGGAGGCTGTAGGTGTTCCCACCTAAAATTGATTTAAGATGATCCGGCCAAAAAGTGTTCCCTAGTTCCCTTTAAAAAATGGGTTCCCCATTAAACTTTTCCATATATATATATATTAGTTTAGTGCCCGTACTACGCTCGGGAACACGATATTTAAGTGAAATGTTCCAATCATTTTTTAGACAAAACCGTGGTAAACTGAAACACATGATATATTTTTAAAAATTAGACTTTTAATATAACAATATTATACTTAAATTTACTACACCAAAAAGTGCTCAGTTTTATGGTGTAGTTTATTTTTTTAAAATCGTATAAAAATGTTATGTATATTTATAAAACACTAAGGTCTTTAATTGTACGTTATTATTAACTTTATTCATAAGTTTCATTTTAAACCCTATCAAATATAAACCGACTCGCGTACACCCCTTGTAGTAGAAGGTTAAAAATATAAATACTCTTAAATTTTTCAGAATTCTCCAAAATATTAGGGGACAAAAAATGTAATTAGTTTTATTATAATATATTTTATATACATATTTTAAATAAAAAAATCATTATTATGAGAAAAATTCTCAAATGATGCCACATAAGCTAGAAGCTTTAAAAATGTGCCACATAAGCTTTTTTAGTTTTCCTATATTATATAAGGATATATATATATATATATATATATATATATATATATATATATATATATATATATATATATATATATATATATATATATATATATATATATATACTAGTTTAGTGTCCGTGCTACGCTCAGGAACACAACATTCAAATGATGCTAAGGATGTTCATAAATGCTCCATTCAGTTTTAAGACAAAACCGTGGTAAACCGGAACGCAGAATATATTTTTAAAAATTAGATTTTTAGTATAGCAATATTATACTCAAATTAAAGAGAATAAAGTGTTCAGTTTTATGGTGTAGTTTATTTTTGGCAAATTGACTAAAAATAATCTCAACTAACACCTATTGGCCGAGAATAATCCCAACTCAGTTTATTCCCTCCAGTGGTCCCAAATCCAACTTTTTTGGCCTCCAGTGGTCCGCCGTTAAGTGCACTTAACGGCCGTTAACATTTTTTTGATTTTTTTCGAATTTCAGAACAAGGTTTTATGGATATTGATCGGGAGGAGTATACGATTCAATTGATGTAAACCTTACTTCGATGGGGTTCCAAACGACAAAACGGTCTTCAATCGGGTGTTTAAAACCTAACGGTGCTTTAACCGGATATCAAAATTAAACCATTTGGAGCAACAATTGGAAGTAAGGTTTACATCAACTGACTCGTATTCTCCTCCCGATCAAAATCCCAAAAATATCTGTTTGAAATTCGAAAAAAATAGAAAAAAAGTTAACGGCCGTTAAGTGTACTTAACGGCGGACCACTGTAGACCAAAAAAGTTGGATTTGGGACCACTGGAGTGAATAAACTGAGTTGGGATTATTTTCGGCCAATATGTGTTAGTTGGGATTATTTTTTGTCAATTTGCCTTTATTTTTTTTAAAGTCGTATAAAAATGTTATGTATATTTATAAAACACTGAGGTCTTTAATTGTATGTTATTATTAACTTTATCCAAAAGTTTTATTTTTAAACCACATCAAATATAAACCGACTCATTTACACCCCTTGTAGTAAAGGGTTAAAAACATAAATAATCTTAAATGTTTCAGAATTCTCCAAAATATTAGGGGACCAAAAATGTAATTAGTTTTATTATAATATATTTTATATACATATTTTAAATAAAAAAATCATTATTGTGAGATTAATTCTCAAATAATGCCACATAACCTAAAATCTTTGAGAAGATACTACCTGAGTTTTTTTTGTTTTGTTATATTATATAAGGATATAATGTGAGATTAGCAGCGGCTAGAATATATAGATATATGTGATTGGATTTGGGTGAAAGTGTTATGTGTTCGTGTATGTAAATATATATATGTAGCTACTATATTTTAGGGTTATTGGATTTAATCACCTTCAACTATTGGTTATTAGCCGCTGTCACCTTCAAGTATCACTTTGGCCAATATAACTCCAACTAAACACTTTGGTGTCTGTATCACCAAAAGTTAACAAAAAATGAATCAAAAGTTAATCAAAAGTGACTTAAATTGGTTAACTTTTGATGATACGGTGTCCGTAACACAAAAATTTAACCAAAAAATAACCAAAAGTTGACCAAAAGTGACTTGAATTGGTTGACTTTTGGTGATACGGACACCAAAGTGTTTAGTTGGGAGTTATATTGGCCAAAGTGATACTTGAGGGTGACAGCGGCCAATAACCAATAGTTGAAGGTGATTAAATCCAATAACCCTATATTTTATGTATCTATGTACACTAGTTCTTAGCTATAGATATAATAATTATTAAGTAGGTCGTAGGGCATTCTAATCTCTCTTTTGAATTTTGCAATTATTTATTGTGTGCTTCAAATGTGAGTCTCTTTGACTGCTTCTAAATCCTATATGTTTTCAACTACAATCATTTCTTGCATTCATAACTCGTTTCACAAACACTAATTCATTGATTCTTCCGCAATGATCGACTTAGAATAGCAAGTTGGTATAGACTTGAACTATAGATATAATAATTATTAAGTAGGTCGTAGGGCATTCTAATCTCTCTTTTGAATTTTGTAATTATTTATTGTGTGC
This sequence comes from Tagetes erecta, assembly GCA_030867185.1. NCBI lineage: Eukaryota > Viridiplantae > Streptophyta > Magnoliopsida > Asterales > Asteraceae > Tagetes > Tagetes erecta. Next base: position 27,826,590 of record CM061493.1, on the reverse strand, counting down.
TTCAAATGTGAGTCTCTTTGACTGCTTCTATATCCTATATGTTTTCAACTACAATCATTTCTTGCATCCATAACTCGTTTCACAAACACTAATTCATTGATTCTTCCGCAATGATGGCTTAGAATAGCAAGTTGGTATAGACTTGAACTATTATCATAAACATAATGAACACAAAATAAAAAAATGTCTAAAGGTTAAAAGAGACCGAAATTAAAATGATCAATTAAAGTATGTTAAACAAGTTAGTTTTTACTACAAAGAATCAGCCATTTCAAACCGGTCAACCGGTTGAACCAGGATTCGGCCGGTTGAACCGGTTATTCGATTCGGAAAAATAGCTAACCTTTTTTTAAAATTTGGACTTCATATTGGTTAAACTCTTAGTATTTTTTTTGGATTTGGAATAAGTTTGGTTAATGTTTAATCTTTAAACTTTGCATCTTTGTTTAATATAATTAATATAGTGTCTGTGTTGAAGTTTAGAACTTAAAAAAGTTGTGCCTGAGTGTCTAAATTATATTAAAATTATATTAACTATTAAGGTACCCGCACGATGCAGCGGCGGTTGTGATGCACCGACGACAACAATTTACAACAAGATACTTTGATTTTATTCTATTACAAGTGTCAATTTAATAATAACAAGCACGCGAATAAGAACATTTGAGTCATAAGCATACTACTATAAAACGCAAGTCTTATGTAGTAATATAAACAATAGTCTAAACACATGAGTAAGAAAAAATATCAATCCAATACAAACGAATAAATAAAGCAGGTCATAGACATAGTAATGTCAAAATAAATATTCATGTGTCAACTAATTGCAATGTGAAGATACAGAATCCATTAGGTAAACACCAACGTGTGGAATTATTTGACCTTGAGCTTTATTGATTGTCATGGAAAAGCGAAGTCGCACGACAAATCTAAGAGCTTTTTTAAGAAAAGATGGGCCTCCATATATGTCTTCCAACACAAGCAATATTAGGCGTCCAAACAACTAAAGATTTAACAAGTCATTTGTCCCGAGTTTTTTTCCAAAATGATGTATTTAGAAAACTTAATTACGAATTTAGTGTATTTTGAAAAGTATTTATCAAAATGATGTTTTTTCTTCTGCATTAAATAGGGGTGTAAACGAGTCGAGCAGCTCGTGAGCTACTCGAGCTCGGATGGATAAATAACTCGAACGAGCCGAGCCTAATCGAGCTCGAGCCCGAGCCCGAGCTTGGAAAAAAAGCTCATTTACTTATCGAGCTCAAGCTCGAGCATGGGTTGTAACTTGTAAAGATCGACGAGGCTCGTCGAGCTTAATCGAGCTTTAACATTTTTAGTAGTATCTTCTATATAATATAGCAAAATCATATTTGCTTACTTGGCATCATTTGAGATGCATTTGCTTAGTTGGCATTATTTGAGAGATTCTCTCAAAATTAATAATATTTTTATATTTAAAAATTATATATCTATCTATAATAATTTATTATAATAATATTAATTTTCATTTGATCCCCTAATATTTAGCAAAGTATTTAAAAAATTAAGACTATTTACATTTTCAACCCTCTCCTACTAAGGGTGTGTTTGGGCAATGTTATATTTATTAGGGTATAAAAATAAAACTTAGAGATAAAATTATTATTAACATACAATTAAATACATAATTATTTTTTAAATATACACAACTTTTTATACGACATTGTTTTAACAAAAACTACACCATAAAACCGAACCTCTAATTCTCTTTAATTTGATTATAATATTGTTATACCAAACAACAAGATTTTAAATAAATTTTGTCTTTCAGTTTTACCACAGTTTTATCTCAAAACTGATTGGAACCGTTCATATTCATGAATATCCTTAACATCATCACATGAGTGTTATGCCCCGAGCGTAGCGCGGGCACTAACCTAGTTTATATATATATGATTTGTTTAACTAAAAATAATATATGAAGCCTGGCCCTATAGTCCCAACCCAATTTGAAAAACCCAAATTATATGTTTTTACTTTTACGGATTATAATTCAACCATCAAAAACAAAAGTTAAAACCCTAATTCTTATTCCCTCCATCTTTGACTCTTCGTTATCGTTCATCTTCGTCAATCATCATTCATCATCTTCCATCTTCATCAACCGTAATTTTCCATTGCAACACGTAACTCGCAACTTCGTCAATCCTTCATCTTCAATATTTATTTAAAGTTTATGTAGTTTAGAATTTGTGATGGTATTACTATTTAGTGTTTACTATTTAGGTTGCATCAAACTGTCTTGCCACTGTGAAAGTTTTTACTAACAAACATTAAACATATATGTACATATAATATAAAACTGGAACATTATTTAGAGGAAACTCTTACGTTTCCAATAATGTGTTAAGTAGGAATAATAAACTAATATTAATAATAGCCGCATGCGTGCTTAAAACTGGTAAAGTGATAATAGATTAATATGTATATATGTTCAACAATGATACACATATATATTCTTTTACATATTATTCCTACTTAATAGATATTAGTTTATTAATATGTTCAACAGTGATAACAGATCATATTCTTTTAAAAGGTTTTAGATTAATATATATTCAACCATTGAAGTGATCAGGTGAATTTGTGCAGTTTAGTGTAGCGATGATTGTATGGTTTGATATATATGTGTTGTTGAATTAAAAGGTTTTGGATTCATGTGGTATGTGTTTAGGTTTCAATGAAAAAAGGATCTGAAACAATGCAAACCTCAACCTCGAATCCAAAACAGCAAGGAGGTCAAAACGAGTATGAACATGATTACACTAGCATGGATGCAGATAAGAACATCGATATGCCGGATCAAAATGTCAATGAGAAAGCAAGTGTTGAAGTGGAGAATGTTAGTGGCCACAATGAAGGGCCAATTAAGGCTAAACGTCAAAGAAAATCAACCGTTTGGGAGGATATTATTGAAGTGACTCTTCCAAATGGGATACAAAAAGTACAATGCATTCATTGCAAGACACATTTAGCTGTAAGCAAAGGAAAGCCTACAACAACATGGAAACGACACATGGATGGCTGCTTAAAGCGTCAACAATTCATGCAAACTCAACGAATGTTGAATTTTAAACCTGTTGATGTTGACACGACATTTGGTGAGCCTTCTTCTTTGATGGCACTCGATGCAAAGTATGATCCTATCAAGATGAGGGAATCAATTGAAAACTGGTTGATGGCAACTGAGCAACCGTTTAACACTGTTGAAAATGACATGTTTGTTTACATGATGAAAACAGCAAATCCAAAGTTTGAGAAGTTAAGTAGGAACACTATAAAGGCTGATTGCTTTAAGGTATATGATCATGAGAAGAAAAAATTGAAAGGCCTTTTAAGGGAAACCTCAAATATTAGTATAACAACCGATTGTTGGAAGTCATCTCATCAGAAAATTGAATATATGGTCATTACTGGGCACTTCATTGATAAGAACTGGGGGTTTGATGAAACCCTTATACCTTTATTTATTTATTTATTTAATTTTTTTATAATGTTGTGTGTTTGTTACAATTTATATTATTATACATGACAAATTACAAAAACGCGTGCTAAGTTTTGTGCATGTTCCTCCTTCTCGTATGGGTCTAGATATTGCACATGGAATCTACAACTGTTGAAAAGAGTGGGAGATTGAGGGAAGATTTTTTCTATCTCTGTGGATAATGCCGCGTATAACGACAGAGTAATGAGTACATTAAAGAACAACTTCTCTAGAATGAAGAAACTTCCATGTGGGGGAAGGTTATTTCATGTTAGATGTTGTGCACATATCCTAAATTTGCTAGTCAAAGATGGTCTTTCTAAGATTGATTACGTAATTGAAGAAGTACGTGAGGCTGTAAAGTATATTAATTATTCAGAGGCTAGGCGTCAAATGTTTGCGAATGCTGCAGAACAATTGCAAGTGCATGATAGGAAGTTAATGATTGATGTTCCAACTTGATGGAATTCCACATATGATATGTTGTTCCTTGCTATCAACTTCAAAGATGTTTTTCCAAGGTATGTTAAGAATTATTGTTTATTTTCTTTTATGTTTATTATATGTTGTATAAAATTGAAAGCTACTGTTTATATAAATTGTTTTCCAGATATGCAGAAAACGAACCACATTTCAAACACTTGCCCATTGAGCAAGACTGGACAAATGTGAAAATGTGTGTGAAGTTTTGAAAGTTTTCAAGTCGTGCACAAATGTCATATCCGGAAGTGATTATCCCACCGCAAACTTGTATCTTATGGAAGTATACAAGGTAAAAGAAACACTAAATAAGAGTGTATTATCAAAGGATGAATTTATTTGTGAGATGACCAAGAAAATGAAGGAAAAAATTGACAAATATTGGGGGAGTGCCACCTTTTGATGGCTATTGCTGCGTTGCTGGATCCGAGACTAAAAATGAGTTTCATTAAGTTTTGTTATCCAAAGATATACCTGGAAGATGAAGCCAAGAAAAATATTGAAGATGTGAGGAATGCATTTGATCTTCTATATTGTGAGTATTTGGAGATGCATGATGCATCAATCAATCAAAAAAGTGGATCGTTTACTGGAAGCACTACTTCAAAGCCTAATGAAGAGACATCGAGTTCTGAATGAGATGCATTTGGAGAGTTTCTTAAAGATGATGAAGTTGTGACACCAAGTAAATCTGAAGTTGAAGTGTATCTAGAAGAAGGTGTACTTCACGGAAATGATAAAGTTAATTTAAATGTGTTAGATTGGTGGAATACTCATAAGTTGAAATATCGTGTTTTGTCAACGTTGGCATCGGATATTCTTGCAGTTCCAATCTCAAGAGTTGCATCAGAGGCAACATTTAGCGCTAGAGGTAGAGTAATCGATCCATTTCGATCCACATTAGCGTCGACTACTATTGAAATGTTGCTTTGTGGCGGGGATTGGATCAGACAAATGTATGGAATAAAAAAGAAGCTTAAGGTACATTTATCAACTTTAATAGCCAAGTGACTTGTTAGTTAATGATTTAAAGTTTAAACTGTAAACGTTGTTTTTGTAGAAGGATGATATACCGTGTGAGGTTTTACTTCCTACTGGAACAAAAAGCTTAACTAAATGTATAATACCCTACATATTAAACTCATTGTTACATATTATTGACATTTTTTGTGTAATTTTTGTATGGTTGTTGTTTGAAAAGATGTTGCAGGTGCTTTTTTGGTGAATTTGATATAGTAAAAGTGAGCATATTTTTTCCTTTTATTGGGTAGAGTTTGAGATAATAATGGTTACTTAGTTTGATCCACATTTGTTTCAGGTTTGTGGGATTTGATCTAGAATCCGGATTTTGAAGAAGACCATGATTTTTGCTAATTAACATCATATATATAGTTGAAAGTTAAATCTATTGAATATTAGTGTGATCTTATAATTTGGTTTTAGTGGTTTTAATGTTTGCCTGTGTAATTTTGTTTAAGACAACTTTGCTCCATCTTTGATTAGATTATAGATGGTTTTTTGTATGCAGGTTTATATATATAATATATATAAGTTGCTCTATATTTTAAGGCTTTTTTTTTAAATAGAAACAAGAAAACATCAAAATCATGCTCATATAGAGCTTTGGCTCAATATAAACCCAATTCTGGAAGCTAGCTCGAGACGAGCCTAGGCTCGTGGAACCTCCTTGAAATACTTCACGAGCTTTTTCGAGCCGAGCTCGATCCTCAGTTTATGAACTCGACCGAGCTCGAGCTAGAGTTTAAAAAAAAACTAACGAGCCAAGCTCGAGTAGTATGATTCTCGGGCTCGGCTCGTTTACACCCTTAGCATTAAATGAGCTTTTGTCTTTTCTCTCATTATCTAATTTGATAACTTTAATTAATTTTTTTAAAGCAATCTATATGCATGTAGTTTAAGTTTTTTCCTAAATATATTTTAATCATAATTTTTATATTTTCTTCATAAAAATCCTATAAATCGTTTCTTGCATTCAAAAATGAAAAACTAAATAATTTCATGAGATTATATTTTAATATTTAAGATAGGTAGTATATCTAATACGTATTTTTTTAAAGTCTTTTTTTAATGATATCTTAGAAGTATTTAGTATCTTTTTATCTATCTTTTTTTTAATGACTTAAACAAATAAAAAAATGAATCAACAGAATGAAAATAGTAAAAAAAGAACAATGTAAATAAGAAAATGCTTGTTGGATTGATTAAATAAACGAAAATAGCCAAAGGTCGTGTTCGTCACTTTTGTTCATAAATATTTGGTAATGCATTTGTTTAAGTCCGGTCATTTGCTACGTGAATTGATCACACGTTTGTTAAAAGTTTAGCGAACAAACACTAACAATTCGTTTACCATTCTAGTTACTAACTAGTAGGTACCCGCGCGATGCAGTGGGGACGTTATTGTTGGATGTATTTAGTTTCTGGGTGTTTTGTTAATTTCGTTAAGTTTTTTACTAAGATGTATTATGGTTGTTTTGCTGAAAATGTTGAAGTAGATATCATCATATGATGGACTTAGATGGTGGGCATAACACATATCATGTAACTAATAATTCAATATGAAAATTGTCAAGCTTTCATTAAACAATTGTTTATAGTATGGACCTAGGTGATGGAGCTTAACATATGTAGAGTAGTTAATAATTGAAGATGAAAACCGGAGACGATAATATTCAGATAACCATGAGTTAAATACGTAACAGAAAAATCTTAACGTACGAGCTGAAAACAAATGATCCATGTTAGTTCATGAAGATGGAACGGAAATTAATCGTACTTCCTACACAGCTCTTCGATTAGATCCCTATTTTCCCACCACCAAGTATCATCTAGAGAAAGATCAGGAATTTCAGGCTTTTCTTTGACTTCACCTTTTACATCCTTGTTGGACGTTGACGAGTATCTCCTCTTTGACTGTCACCTCATTCATTGGGGCTGGAGCAACGGTTTTCTCTGAAATTACAATGTTTAGTTTGTTGACATAAGTTTTCAAAAAACATGTGTGTTATATAACCTTATATAGGTAAAGAAAAGTCTTTGTTTAAATTTTAAGAATACCTGACACATTATTCAAGTTAACATTACTCTGCTACATATTAGATTTTTTAACCCTGAGAAAACAAAATAAAATAAGCTTGTAAGCACATTATAATAATAGTTTGAAAAAAAATACAAATATATCAAATGAAAAATGACATTGAGGTTATAATAAAAAAACACAAATGTTAACATATGAAATCATAGTACTAAGTTATAGCACACATACATTTCACATATCATGCAAAACCTCACGATACACGACATCTGAGGTGTACACTCCGTTTCGTTGAAATCTCTTGCAGGGTGTACTAAAACCTTTGTATTCTCTCGTAATACCCCTCTTGATAACGCCACATAAAGCTGCCCGTGAGAAAAAAACAGAATCCGGAAGATAAACGCCAACATGAGGGATTGTTTTACCTTGAGCTTTATTGATGGTCATTGAAAAGCTAAGTCGAATGGGAAATTGTTTTCTTTTAAGCTTGAACGGAAACATTTCATCCTCAGAAAGAGTTAGAGGGATTCTAGGCAAAAAAACTCGTTTTCCTACATGTTGACCTACGATTATCTCAGCATCTATAACATTGCGTTGGAAGGCTCTACATATCAACCGTGTGCCATTACATAGACCGTGTGAAGGATCGATATTGTGTAATAGTATAATGGGACACCCAATCTTCAAGCGAAGCTTATGAGGCGGGAGTCTACTAACAGTTACTGCGTTCAAGAACTCGGCAGGATAAAAGTTGTGGTGATCATCTTCTACCATATCAACACTATAATAAACTTTTTCCTCCCCTTGGAACGCGTCAATCATTTGATCATTTATTTCATCAACACTTTCTTTTTTTGTGGATAATATTGCTCTGTTGATTATGTAATCCGAAGACCGTACGTTTTCTTGAATCGCAGGAAATACAACTTTGATCAAATCTTTTACTAATTCTTTTTTGTCTATGCACAGAACCGTCATGTTGTCAAGTAAACGTATAAAGGTACCTTCGATTGACTCTTCGGTCCCATCACCCACTCTCAGTAGGAAATCAGAAAACCACGGATTTGTATGCGCTCTCATGTTTATGGTCAGACGCATCTTCTTCGTCACAGACCACAAAGGTGACATCTGTAGACTGGCATCCACAATTTGTGCGCGAGTGCCACGTTTGATGACTGGCAACACCTGCCTGAAATCTCCTCCCATTACCATTATCTTTCCACCAAAGGGGAGACTAACGCCTATAATATCCTGCAATGTTTGATCCTGTTAGCAATGCTCCTCTAGCCTTCAACAGTCAGGGTGAGTTGTCAGCTTCTTCTTTGGTCCCGCGGGGTGAAGGCCCTTCTAACTCGGGGTCCTGATTTCGGGACGGAGCCGTATGACGCGAGAGTCTCACGTACGGTTCCTTTAAGAAGGGTGTGATACCACCACCTATCAGGCCCGACGAGCGGTCCACGGAGCTGCTCTATCCCCTGACGCTATGCCATTGATGACTCGTCCCATATGATTAATGTGGCCAACCTAAGTATTTTAGCCGTACCGCTTTGCTTTTTTATAGTGCACATAGAGTTATTGTCAAGGGTAATAGGAATTTTGAACCTCGAGTGAGCTGTTCGACCTCCAGGCATATTATTCGCCGCAACACCAGATGAGGCTGTCGCAAGATCTACAAGCCCACGTGAACGAACTTGAGCCAACAAAGCTTTATATAAAAAGGTTTTGCCCGTCCCACTAGGTCCATCTACAAAAAAACACACCTGAACGATTATTGTCCACATGCGACATGATCTCATAAAACACCCTTTTCTGGTCTGAATTCAAATCGTCTTTTGTACGTAAGTGTTCAGGATCCACAGCTATATCATACTCCTCCTGTACCTCACGAGAACTTGCGTGCTGTACGTTTTCTTGTGTTATATCAGGAAGATCAAAATCATGAGTATGTTTACCCATAGATTGTAGAAAGACCCTAATGTCTATAAGAACCATATTTTGTACTTTTTCCGCATTCTGGCAATGTAAACGATAATCTTCAGAAAGCGATTCGAAGTGTTCATTCCACAACCTACGAATATCACTAGGTTCGCAAAATACCATTATTGTTGCGAATAACCTTCTCAGTGAACCAGGGAACTGGAATAGAGAGGCTTTCGTGAGACATTGCGATAAACTATCATCGTTCTCTATTAACCTGTGCTCTAGAGCCGCTCTTCGAAATGTTGGGTGTGTTACACCATTAACCGTGCGAAGATTTTCAAAAGAAGTAGGTCCTCTTACATTTAACAAAAGTAGTCGCAAGTAGTACCTTTCGCCTTCAGCAGGATTTGCAGCAACAATACGTCCTCGTTGTCCCTGAGCTTTACGTTCGTTCCATTTACGCTTGCTTGCATCCCACGTGAAGTGTTTTTGAAATTCCTTATAAAGATATCATCTTGTATTGGGATTCGACCTGTTTGTTTTAAAAAATGCAGTGAGCATGGAATCCATGTCTGACTCCCTATCAACAATGTTTTCCAGCGTATAATTCTCTCTAAATCTAACCATATGCATATTTGGGAGATGAAGCTGTAAGGCCAACACCGAAGGATGGATTTTTGAAAGGTCGAATGAATAAATACGCCACAAGGCCTCCGATGGAGACACGTAACGCGCATCCTGATATCTTTTTATCTCATTAATAACACCTTGGCCATCTTCATCGACGTGAATAACTTGCTTGTTGTGCCCTTTGTAAACATATTTAAACAGATACTTCACAGATTTTATACTTGAACAAACCTCGACATTCATGTTGTGACACCCCGCCCGGCGGCGGAAAACACCGGGCGCGTCAAGTGAATCGGATATCAAAGTACAAAGCACATGGTACACTAAAAGCATATTTTAATATTAATTAAGCAATAATGTCGTGACATAAAGAAACATTCAATAGTCATAAAAACCGTAACAGAAACCGACAATTAAATATTGTTTATTGTCTTTTTATTCTAGGTCCGAAGCATCCTAAATGTCTTGAACCAAAACTGTATCAAACTTCACCTGAAAAACGTGTAAAATAAGTTAGCTAAAGAATTAGCTAGTGAGTAAAACACAATTAATAGTACATAGTATAAAATCCGAGATCATTATAGACTGTGTTTCGCAATCTCATGTGCATAGCAATTTCATCATATATATCTCAACCATGACCATAGAATCACATAGAAACAAGAATCATAGACCCCGCAGGGTTACCTTTAGCAACAAGTCATGAGAAACCAACTCATGTTACATTGATTGATAACCATCGTTTAACCGTCATTTAACCGTCTCGATATGCAAGTTATCAAAAATGTTTTAGCATCTAAGGGACATAGCAACGTAGCAACAATCATCACATGTAGTAACTAGTAACATAGAATCAACCAAAGAATCGCCGGGTCAAAATCACCTATCAGGCCATTAATGTAGGTGGGCTTGTCAAGCCATTAGCGCTAACATTGTACCCGTGGAAATTACAAGATAATATAACTAATATTGACTATCACACAATTTTGCTACATGCGGCCAAACATGATTAACACATCTAATGATCTCATTTTCGAAAATTGAAACATCAAAAGAAACCGTTGTATTTTAGAAACCCGTATTTCAGCCCCAAAAACGTAAATAGTAAAAAGGGGAGTGAGTTTACTCACCTTGAAACTCGGGCTCGAAACAAATAGTAACTAGTTTGAATTGAACCGAGGATTCCCCAAATACTAGAATCACCTAAGTAACCGGGAAAACCTAATTTAGAAACGAAGCAAGTAACGTAATAACTAGAATCAAGAAACTAGAACTTCTAGGGTTTTTGGATTTGAAAAATTAGGGTTTTAAAATATATAATTTGGGAATTTAGGGTTTTAAAGTACCAATTGAAAATTAGGGTTTCAAAATATAATTTGGGAATTTAGGGTTTTAAAGTACCAAATGAAAATTAGGGTTTCAAAATATAATTTGGGAATTTAGGGTTTTAAAGTACCAATTGGGTTTCAAAATATAATTTGGGAATTTAGGTACGAGATGTAATTGTGTTTTTGTATAAGATATATATTTTTATAATAATCCATTTTTAGTTTATACTTGAAATAATACTTGTACACAATTTGAGAAATATATATATATAACTTAAATTATATGTAAATGTATTAGAAATAAAAGTTAAGAAAAAAGGTGGTCAGTGGGACTCGAACCCACGACCAAACACACCACATCCAACGCCTTAACCGCTGGACCAGGCGCGCTTTTGGTTATTATTTTGATTGCCAATAGTTTTATTGATTACAACCCAAGAACACCCATTTCACATTACAATCCCTAGAACAAGGAATCCCAAATTCGTTTCGAATCAGATAATCAAACCCAAATTAAACATAGGGCTTTTAATCCCGATTAGATTTCGAGCATTTTGACATATTGAACTTACTTGTTTGATGAAGAAACGAGGTGATGAAACTGATGAACAGGGGCGACGGGTTTGAGAATCAAATTCTGAGTTCTTGATGATTATAAGTAAAATTGATTTGGCAGGGACCTAGAGTAGGATTGACGAACCGTTTTGAAAGAATAAATCGTTAGCAATTGATTCGGGATTACTTGAATGAGTTCGGTTTTGGGCTATGAACAAGAAATGGTGATTGTTGATTGATCTTTCGTTGATTAACGAAGTTGAATGACTCATTATGTTTGAATTCAACATAGGAACGATTTAGGTGCCTCAATATGCCGTTAGGAGCTGTTAATGGTTATATTGATTATTGGGTTTTATGACCGACGGTTTTGAAATCATTAAAACGAGATTTTGCTTGCTCGTTTGGTGCTTAAAGTGAGCGTTATGAACTCGGAATCATCAACGAATCATTTACCGAGCATTAATCTGGTTAATAGCGACTAAAAACGAATTACTTGGTGCTGCCGGAGTTGTTGCCGGGTTCCGGCGACTTCGCCGGAGATGATTATCTGAAATACGGGTTGAAAGGGGTGGGGGGCTGGGTGAAATTATAAGTTACATAACTGGCCCTTCATGTTTTGGGTTGTTTTAATCTAGTTATTATAAGTTTAATAATAGTTTGTAAATTGACAGTTTTGGCACAAAGTTAAGTATATATATAATTTAACTAACTAACTTAACTAAATTGAAACGTAACAACTATATAAGTGACGTTTTTATAGTTTTAGCTCGTTTAAGCCGTTACGAGACTATTTCAAGGTTTAGAAGCGTTTTTGTTTAACATTTTTAATAGTTTTTGTTTCCGAATTATATATATATTTATTTATATATATATTTTGAGTTTTGTTGTCACAAATAATATTTATTTGCTATACGTGAATATTTCGTGATATAAATACGATTATTTAAATGGGATGGGAATTAACGTAAAATTAAATGTGTTTATTCATATAATAATAATGAACGTTACGTTTTGAAGAAAATAAATACGATTACACTTTAAAGGATAACAACTTCGGGTTCGAGTCGAGCATTCGGGTTTGGGTTTGAGGCAGATGTCACAGTCTCCCCTCCTTATAGAAATTTCATCCCGAAATTTGCTCAAACCGAAGTAGAAGAAGATGAAGCAAAAAGGTGCGGATACTTAAACTTCAGTTGGTCTTAAATTCATGTTCACATTTTGAGTTTCGACGATCATTAATGATTGATATCTGATTACGCTTGAGTCGTTTGTCTTCACGGTCCATAATTTCCAATGATCGTTCAATAAATGGCATCGATTCATTATCGATATGCACAATGAGATTTTTATCGGATAAGCACATTTTCAGATTGGAAACATGAAATACGGGATGAACACTGCCCACTTCCGTAGGGAGTTTCATCTCGCAAGAAACTCTTGAGAATTCGATCAATGAAAAAGTGAGCATTTTGATTGAGACACGATTTTAAATAACGAGGTTAACAAGTTATTTATTTTTAATTTGCTTTGTCTCATTGAGAATTGTTTATTTAACTCTTTTCACTTATAAGATTTATTTGCTACTCAATATAGGAATAGAATAGGATACCGACTTGCAAAAGAAATATTTTAAGTATATGGACTTAGAATTATTTAAATGATTGATCATCGAGAATAGTCGTGATTAATAGATTGTTTGAAACGAATGAAGTAACCTTACACATAATTAAATGGCTTATATGCAATTAGTAAAATGAGTAAACAAGTTAAGTGAAAATAAGATGATTAAATATGGTCCAGCTACACATGACAAAACCTACTATGGTTCCCATGCACCAACTTCCATAATTCCGTGTGCACCCGTAATTACTTCAGTTTTTGCATGGATTCCACAGTTCATTCGATCACGTGCTAGCTAGAAGTACACAACAATTTTAGGTTAAAATGATGATACGTATAGGTATTGTTATCATACTTGATAGAAATAGTACTTGGGAAAATCATATTAAGATGATAAGTAGGTTGATGATTCAGAAGAAAGTAACGTCCATTAGGTGGACATTGCTCATATAAATAACTTTGTTCAACGATATACATAGTCAAATTCGTGTACTAGGATAGTAACACTTAAGTTTGTGAAAATCGACTCTATGTGTGTAAGATGTAATTATCTAGGTTTCCTGATATTGACCAGTTCATAAGAATTAGTTGATGGTGTACATGTAATAATATAGTTTATTGGGATCTTTAGAAAAATTAGTTTCAAGAAAATTTGATAATGCGGATAATCCAATTTGTAGTTCGAATGAATAGATCACTTAGTTCCAATTAGATTTAACTTTTAAGGTGTTTGTATTTATATGGTCAACAGCTTTAGGTAAACCAAATGTGTTGACTATGGAGGTAAACAAGTTTATAAGAGATGATACTGTTTTTATATAATGTAGTTTTAAAAGCTAACTAAAAAGTTGAAAGTTTTGATCTTTACCATAGATAAGAGGACTGATTTGAAAATAAACGACACAATTTAAGTTATAAGTACTTGATATTGGAAAAACAGAAGACAGAGTGTTTGTTGCAAGTCTTTGTGTCAAATTTGAGAAAACGGAAAGATGTTTGTGTAAATATTTGACCGACGTTAGAATGACCAATCACTTTTTAAAGAAATCATTTATCACGAAATTTATATGTACATATATATATATATATATCTATTTTTTTTTCTCTTACAAGATACTAAGACCAAAAGGTTATTAAAATTATGTTTTTTTTAATATATATATGTATATATATTTTTGCTTAGGAAAATAAGAAAATTATTTTAATAGAATCGAATACCGTTAGTTTTACAAAATCCATTGATTACACGTTGTGTTAGGGTAACGAGTTTATAAATGAAACACATTGAGTTTGGATTAGTTCATGAAGACTAGTTGCGTAGAATTTCGTTGGTGAAACATTTAGTTGGATGAGTTCGGGAATGGTTGTGTAAGGAGTTCTCGTTAGATTTGGATAACGAATTCATGGATAGTATCGTGTAGTTGATTAACGAGTACTTGTTTTGATGGTTAGTTCAAAATTTGATAGTAGATTTATCGTTTTAATGATGGATTAGAAATTGGATTAGAATCTTGTAGTTAGATGAGTAGTTTTAAATCTATTTGAGTGTAGAAGTCAAGTTGAAATATTTCGATGGTAGACGTTCGATTCAAATACATTAGCTTATAAGAATAGCAAAATCCGTTAACGCTTATCTAGTTATGGAATTTAGCCTTGACTATAATTTAGAAATCATAACGAACCTTTGATTGGAGAGTCGATAATTGATTTAGGATTAGGAATACGACTTAGAATTCGGTAAATGATATATACATGATCTGAAGTTTTGGATAATTCGATTGAGATATATCTTAGTTTTTATTTGAAATGTTTGGTTTACAACGGTGTAATTGTGTTATATGGATAAGCTAGCGAGTATATCGCATAAGTATTATTGTAGCTTAGCAACAAATGGAATGATGAAACGTAGAATAACACGGTTTTGTAGCAACATCTCTGACCGATAGAAACATCCGATGTAATAATAGCACCTCGTTTCACTTAGAATACCATAGAATCTTATGAAACGTACAATAGAAAATCACGTAGAAACTTTAGAAACTTTAGAAATTTCGATTAAATGAAATAGTGATAGTACTTAGAACATCATAGAATCCTTTGAACATATCGCAGAAAATCGCTCGGAAACTTTAGAAACATTAATAAATGAAGTTGAAATATTATTTGAATCACTAAAAAAATTCATAGAAATAATTATAAATCGTAGGAATGAAAATCATAGAATCATTAAGAAAATGAAAATTCGACGGCTTAGGAGTGTGTCTTGGTTTTGGACACTAATGACTTATCAAAGTGTTCAGTTTGTTTTCAACGTATTCGAGAAAGCGTGCTTTAGCCTATAGGTTCACACTCATCTCGTACATCCCCAGGTAAGCATACAGGTCTCTTAAAGAGATTTATACGAAATGCTTTGCCTTAGACAGGATGTCCGTGATACAGGCGTTCCCCCTTCCGGATTGCACACGTTCCCACGTTTTCAAACTTACTTAAGACGATGACGAGATTCCACAAAGAGAAGATCCCAATCATACAGACGAGTCTCTTGTAGCTCCTTCGCGAAATCGGATAAGAAATGAGATTAAGAAAAGCATATAAAGGTTCGTAGAAGGAAAACAAATAAGTTGAAAAGAATTCCTAAGTACATCTATTTGCACTAAGGACTCTTAGGTTATAGTCTAGGTCGGTGTGTTTCTAATACCCTATCCTAGTTCCCTATAACCATGGCTCTGATACCAAACTGTGACACCCCGCCCGGCGGCGGAAAACACCGGGCGCGTCAAGTGAATCGGATATCAAAGTACAAAGCACATGGTACACTAAAAGCATATTTTAATATTAATTAAGCAATAATGTCGTGACATAAAGAAACATTCAATAGTCATAAAAATCGTAACAGAAACCGACAATTAAATATTGTTTATTGTCTTTTTATTCTAGGTCCGAAGCATCCTAAATGTCTTGAACCAAAACTGTATCAAACTTCACCTGAAAAACGTGTAAAATAAGTTAGCTAAAGAATTAGCTAGTGAGTAAAACACAATTAATAGTACATAGTATAAAATCAGAGATCATTATAGACTGTGTTTCGCAATCTCATGTGCATAGCAATTTCATCATATATATCTCAACCATGACCATAGAATCACATAGAAACAAGAATCATAGGCCCCGCAGGGTTACCTTTAGCAACAAGTCATGAGGAACCAACTCATGTTACATTGATTGATAACCATCGTTTAACCGTCATTTAACCGTCTCGATATGCAAGTCATCAAAAATGTTTTAGCATCTAAGGGACATAGCAACGTAGCAACAAGCATCACATGTAGTAACTAGTAACATAGAATCAACCAAAGAATCGCCGGGTCAAAATCACCTATCAGGCCATTAATGTAGGTGGGCTTGTCAAGCCATTAGCGCTAACATTGTACCCGTGGAAATTACAAGATAATATAACTAATATTGACTATCACACAATTTTGCTACATGCGGCCAAACATGATTAACACATCTAATGATCTCATTTTCGAAAATAGAAACATCAAAAGAAACCGTTGTATTTTAGAAACACGTATTTCAGCCCCAAAAACGTAAATAGTAAAAAGGGGAGTGAGTTTACTCACCTTGAAACTCGGGCTCGAAACAAATAGTAACTAGTTTGAATTGAACCGAGGATTCCCCAAATACTAGAATCACCTAAGTAACCGGGAAAACCTAATTTAGAAACGAAGCAAGTAACGTAATAACTAGAATCAAGAAACTAGAACTTCTAGGGTTTTTGGATTTGAAAAATTAGGGATTCAAAATATATAATTTGGGAATTTAGGGTTTTAAAGTACCAATTGAAAATTAGGGTTTCAAAATATAATTTGGGAATTTAGGGTTTTAAAGTACCAAATGAAAATTAGGGTTTCAAAATATAATTTGGGAATTTAGGGTTTTAAAGTACCAATTGGGTTTCAAAATATAATTTGGGAATTTAGGTACGAGATGTAATTGTGTTTTTGTATAAGATATATATTTTTATAATAATCCATTTTTAGTTTATACTTGAAATAATACTTGTACACAATTTGAGAAATATATATATAACTTAAATTATATGTAAATGTATTAGAAATAAAAGTTAAGAAAAAAGGTGGTCAGTGGGACTCGAACCCACGACCAAACACACCACATCCAACGCCCTAACCGCTGGACCAGGCGCGCTTTTTGTAATTATTTTGATTGCCAATAGTTTTATTGATTACAACCCAAGAACACCCATTTCACATTACAAGCCCTAGAACAAGGAATCCCAAATTCGTTTCGAATCAGATAATCAAACCCAAATTAAACATAGGGCTTTTAATCCCCATTAGATTTCGAGCATTTTGACATATTGAACTTACTTGTTTGATGAAGAAACGAGGTGATGAAACTGATGAACAGGGGCGACGGGTTTGAGAATCAAATTCTGAGTTCTTGATGATTATAAGTAAAATTGATTTGGCAGGGACCTAGAGTAGGATTGACGAACCGTTTTGAAAGAATAATTCGTTAGCAATTGATTTGGGATTACTTGAATGAGTTCGGTTTTGGGCTATGAACAAGAAATGGTGAATGTTGATTGATCTTTCGTTGATTAACGAAGTTGAATGACTCATTATGTTTGAATTCAACATAGGAACGATTTAGGTGCCTCAATATGCCGTTAGGAGCTGTTAATGGTTATATTGATTATTGGGTTTTATGACCGACGGTTTTGAAATCATTAAAACGAGATTTTGCTTGCTCGTTTGGTCCTTAAAGTGAGCGTTATGAACTCGGAATCATCAACGAATCATTTACCGAGCATTAATCTGGTTAATAGCGACTAAAAACGAATTACTTGGTGCTGCCGGAGTTGTTGCCGGGTTCCGGCGACTTCGCCGGAGATGATTATCTGAAATACGGTTTTGAAAGGGGTGGGAGGCTGGGTGAAATTATAAGTTACATAACTGGCCCTTCATGTTTTGGGTTGTTTTAATCTAGTTATTATAAGTTTAATAATAGTTTGTAAATTGACAGTTTTGGCACAAAGTTAAGTATATATATAATTTAACTAACTAACTTAACTAAATTGAAACGTAACAACTATATAAGTGACGTTTTTATAGTTTTAGCTCGTTTAAGCCGTTACGAGACTATTTCAAGGTTTAGAAGCGTTTTTGTTTAACATTTTTAATAGTTTTTGTTTCCGAATTATATATATATTTATTTATATATATATTTTGAGTTTTGTTGTCACAAATAATATTTATTTGCTATACGTGAATATTTCGTGATATAAATACGATTATTTAAATGGGATGGGAATTAACGTAAAATTAAATGTGTTTATTCATATAATAATAATGAACGTTACGTTTTGAAGAAAATAAATACGATTACACTTTAAAGGATAACAACTTCGGGTTCGAGTCGAGCATTCGGGTTTGGGTTTGGGGCAGATGTCACACTTGTGGCAGTTAAACATCATCAAAAGCGTTGGGTTATAAGGGACCACCCATCTGTTATCCAGACTTGATCCTTGCACATCAACACTAATTTTGTTGTCTCTCCTTCTGTATAAAGGATATGAATCCTCTCCTTGTGTAGTCTGTTCATTAAACCCTCTAGGATAATGAAACCGACAGACCGGTGGATCACCCTCTATACCTTGAAAAGCACTTTAGTATAATGTAGGACGCCTTACAACTCCTAACAACACATTACAACACCGTACGAAATGTTAAAACTCCATAATAAACCTAATGAATTCGTACGAGTCCTTTGAACATCGTTTGGCAAGTTAGGACATCTTACGACTCTTTAAGACACATTAGCAACTCGAAAAGAACGTTAGTATAATGTACGACGCCTTACAACTCCTAAGAACACCTTACATCACCGTACGAAACCTCAAAACTCCATAATACACCTAATGAATTTGTCCGAGTCCTTTGAACATCGTACGACAAGTTAGGACATCTTTAAACTCTTTATGCCATATTAGCAACATGAAAAGCACGTTAGTATAATTTAGGACGCCTTACAACTCCTAACAACACCTTACAACACCGTAAGAACCATAAATCTCCATAATAAACCTAATGAATTCATCCGAATCCTTCGAACGTCGTACGACAACTTAAGGCATCTTACGACTCCGTATGCCATAGTAGCACCTTGAAAAGCACATTAGTATAATGTAGGACGCCTTACAACTCCTAACAACACCTTACGAAACGTTAAAACTCCATAATAAACCTATTGAATTCGTACGAGTCCTTTGAACATCGTATGGCAAGTTAGGACATCTTACGACTCTTTATGACACATTAGAAACTCGAAAAGAACGTTAGTATTACAACTCCTAAGAACACCTTACATCACCGAACGAAACCTCAAAACTCCATAATGCACATAATGAGTTCGTCCGAGTCCTTTGAACATCGTACGACAAGTTAGGACATCTTTAAACTCTTTATGCCATATTAGCAACAAGAAAAGCACGTTAGTATAATTTAGGACGCCTTACAACTCCTAACAACACCTTACAACACCGTACAGAACCATAAATCTCCATAATAAACCTAATGAATTCGTCGGAATCCTTCGAACGTCATACGACAACTTAAGGCATCTTACGACTCCGTATGCCATAGTAGCACCTTGAAAAGCACATTAGTATAATGTAGGACGCCTTACAACTCCTAAGTAGACCTTACAACACCGTACGAAACGTTAAAACTCCATAATAAACCTAATGAATTCGTACGAATCCTTTGAACATCGTATATCAAGTTAGGACATCTTACGACTCTTTATGACACATTAGAAACTCGAAAAGTTCGTTAGTATAATGTACAACGCCTTACAACTCCTAAGAACACCTTACATCACCGAACGAAACCGCAAAACTCCATAATACACCTAATGAATTCGTCCGAGTCCTTTGAACATCGTACGAGAAGTTAGGACATCTTTAAACTCTTTATGCCATATTAGCAACATGAAAAGCACGATAGTATAATTTAGGACGCCTTACAACTCCTAACAACACCTTACAACACCGTACAGAACCATAAATCTCCATAATAAAACTAATGAATTCGTCCGAATCTTTCGAACGTCGTACGACAACTTAAGGCATCTTACGACTCCGTATGCCATAGTAGCACCTTGAAAAGCACATTAGTATAATGTAGGACGCCTTACAACTCCTAACAACACATTACAACACCGTACGAAATGTTAAAACTCCATAAAAAACCTAATGAATTCGTACGAGTCCTTTGAACATCGTTTGGCAAGTTAGGACATCTTACGACTCTTTAAGACACATTAGCAACTCGAAAAGAACGTTAGTATAATGTACGACGCCTTACAATTCCTAAGAACACCTTACATCACCGTACGAAACCTCAAAACTCCATAATACACCTAATGAATTCGTCCGAGTCCTTTGAACATCGTACGACAAGTTAGGACATGTTTAAACTCTTTATGCCATATTAGCAACATGAAAAGCACGTTAGTATAATTTAGGACGCCTTACAACTCCTAACAACACCTTACAACACCGTACAGAACCATAAATCTCCATAATAAACCTAATGAATTCGTCCGAATCCTTCGAACGTCGTACGACAACTTAAGGCATCTTACGACTCCGTATGCCATAGTAGCACCTTGAAAAGCACATTAGTATAATGTAGGACGCCTTACAACTCCTAACAACACCTTACAACACCTTACGAAACGTTAAAACTCCATAATAAACCTATTGAATTCGTACGAGTCCTTTGAACATCGTATGGCAAGTTAGGACATCTTACGACTCTTTATGACACATTAGAAACTCGAAAAGAACGTTAGTATTACAACTCCTAAGAACACCTTACATCACCGTACGAAACCTCAAAACTCCGTAATGCACATAATGAATTCGTCCGAGTCCTTTGAAAATCGTACGACAAGTTAGGAAATGTTTAAACTCTTTATGCCATATTAGCAACATGAAAAGCACGTTAGTATAATTTAGGACGCCTTACAACTCCTAACAACACCTTACAACACCGTACAGAACCATAAATCTCCATAATAAACCTAATGAATTCGTCCGAATCCTTCGAACGTCGTACGGCAACTTAAGGCATCTTACGACTCCGTAAGCCATAGTAGTACCTTGAAAAGCACATTAGTATAATGTAGGACGCCTTACAACTCCTAAGTTGACCTTACCGTACGAAACGTTAAAACTCCATAATAAACCTAATGAATTCGTACGAGTCCTTTGAACATCGTATGGCAAGTTAGGACATCTTACGAGTCATTATGACACATTAGCAACTAGAAAAGAACGTTAGTATAATGTACGACGCCTTACAACTCCTAAGAACACCTTACATCACCGTACGAAACCTCAAAACTCCATAATACACCTAATGAATTCGTCCGAGTCCTTTGAACATCGTACGACAAGTTAGGACATCTTTAAACTCTGTATGCCATATTAGTAACATGAAAAGCACGTTAGTATAATTTAGGACGCCTTACAACTCCTAACAACACCGTACAGAACCATAAATCTCCATAATAAACCTAATGAATTCGTCCGAATCCTTCGAACGTCGTACGACAACTTAAGGCATCTTACGACTCCGTATGCCATAGTAGCACCTTGAAAAGCACATTAGTATAATGTAGGACGCCTTACAATTCCTAACAACACCTTACAACACCGTACGAAACCTCAAAACTCCATAATACACCGAATGAATTCGTACGAGTCCTTTGAACATCGAATGGCAAGTTAAGACATCTTACGACTCTTTATGACACATTAGCAACTCGAAAAGAACGTTAGTATAATGTATGACGCCTTACAACTCCTAAGAACACTTTACATCACCGTACGAAACCTCAAAACTCCATAATACACCTAATGAATTCGTCCGAGTCCTTTGAACATCGTACGACTCTGTATGCCATATTAGCAACATGAAAAGCACGTTAGTATAATTTAGGACGCCTTACAACTTCTAACAACACCTTACAACACCGTACAGAACCATAAATATCCATAATAAACCTAATGAATTCGTCCGAATCCTTCGAACGTCGTACGACAACTTAAGGCATCTTACGACTCCGTATGCCATAGTAGCACCTTGAAAAGCACATTAGTTTAATGTAGGACGCTTTACAACTCCTAACAACACCTTACAACACCTTACGAAACGTTAAAACTCCATAATAAACCTATTGAATTCGTACGAGTCCTTTGAACATCGTATGGCAAGTTAAGACATCTTACAACTCTTTATGACACATTAGAAACTCGAAAAGAACGTTAGTATTACAACTCCTAAGAACACCTTACATCACCGTACGAAACCTCAAAACTCCGTAATGCACATATTGGATTCGTCCGAGTCCTTTGAACATCGTACGACAAGTTAGGAAATGTTTAAACTCTTTATGCCATATTAGCAACATGAAAAGCACGTTAGTATAATTTAGGACGCCTTACAACTCCTAACAACACCTTACAACGCCGTACAGAACCATAAATCTCCATAATAAACCTAATGAATTCGTCCGAATCCTTCGAACTTCGTACGGCAACTTAAGGCATCTTACGACTCCGTAAGCCATAGTAGCACCTTGAAAAGCACATTAGTATAATGTAGGACGCCTTACAACTCCTAAGTTGACCTTACCGTACGAAACGTTAAAACTCCATAATAAACCTAATGAATTCTTACGAGTCCTTTGTACATCGTGTGGCAAGTTAGGACATCTTACGACTCTTTATGACACATTAGAAACTCGAAAAGAACGTTAGTATAATGTACGATGCCTTACAACTCCTAAGAACAGCTTACATCACCATACGAAACCTCAAAACTCCATAATACACCTAATGAATTCGTCCGAGTCCTTTAAACATCGTTCGACAAGTTATGACATCTTAAGACTCTGTATGCCATATTAGCAACATGAAAAGCACGTTAGTATAATTTAGGACGCCTTACAACTCCTAACAACACCTTACAACACCGTACGATAACCATAAATCTCCATAATAAACCTAATGAATTCGTCCGAATCCTTCGAACGTCGTACGGAAACTTAAGGCATCTTACGACTCCGTATGCCATAGTAGCACCTTGAAAAGCACATTAGTATAATGTAGGACGCCTTACAACTCCTAAGTTGACCTTACAACACCGTACGAGACGTTAAAACTCCATAATAAACCTAATGAATTCGCACGAGTCCTTTGAACATCGTTTTGCAAGTTAGGATATCTTACGACTCTTTATGACACATTAGCAACTGGAAAAGAACGTTAGTATAATGTACGACGCCTTACAACTCCTAAGAACACCTTACATCACCGTACGAAACCTCAAAACTCCATAATACACCTAATGAATTCGTCCGAGTCCTTTGAACATCGTACGACAAGTTAGGACATCTTTAAACTCTGTATGCCATATTAGTAACATGAAAAGCACGTTAGTATAATTTAGGACGCCTTACAACTCCTAACAACACCTTACAACACCGTACAGAACCATAAATTTCCATAATAAACCTAATGAGTTCGTCCGAATCCTTCGAGAGTCGTACGACAACTTAAGGCATCTTACGACTCCGTATGCCATAGGAGCACCTTGAAAAGCACAGTAGTATAATGTAGGACGCCTTACAACTCCTAAGTTGACCTTACAACACCGTATGAAACGTTAAAACTCCATAATAAACCTAATGAATTCACACGAGTCCTTTGAACATCGTTTGTGAAGTTAGGATATCTTACGACTCTTTATGACACATTAGCAACTGGAAAAGAACGTTAGTATAATGTACGACGCCTTACAACTCCTAAGAACACCTTACATCACCGTACGAAACCTCAAAACTCCATAATACACCTAATGAATTCGTCCGAGTCCTTTGAACATCGTACGACAAATTAGGACATCTTTAAACTCTTTATGCCATATTAGGAACATGAAAAGCATGTTAGTATAATTTAGGACGCCTTACAACTCCTAACAACACCTTACAGCACCGTACAGAACCATAAATTTCCATAATAAACCTAATGAGTTCGTCCGTATCCTTCGAGAGTCGTACGACAACTTAAGGCATCTTACGACTCCGTATGCCATAGGAGCACCTTGAAAAGCACAGTAGTATAATGTAGGACGCCTTACAACTCCTAAGTTGACCTTACAACACCGTATGAAACGTTAAAACTCCATAATAAACCTAATGAATTCACACGAGTCCTTTGAACATCGTTTGTGAAGTTAGGATATCTTACGACTCTTTATGACACATTAGCAACTGGAAAAGAACGTTAGTATAATGTACGACGCCTTACAACTCCTAAGAACACCTTACATCACCGTACGAAACCTCAAAACTCCATAATACACCTAATGAATTCGTCCGAGTCCTTTGAACATCGTACGACAAATTAGGACATCTTTAAACTCTTTATGCCATATTAGGAACATGAAAAGCATGTTAGTATAATTTAGGACGCCTTACAACTCCTAACAACACCTTACAGCACCGTACAGAACCATAAATCTCCATAATAAACCTAATGAATTCGTCCGAATCCTTCGAACGTCGTACGGAAACTTAAGGCATCTTACGATTCCGTATGCCATAGTAGCACCTTGAAAAGCACATTAGTATAATGTAGGACGCCTTACAATTCCTAACAACAGCTTACAACACCGTACGAAACCTCAAAACTCCATAATACACCGAATGAATTGGTACGAGTCCTTTGAACATCGAATGGCAAGTTAAGACATCTTACGACTCGTTATGACACATTAGCAACTCGAAAAGAACGTTAGTATAATGTATGACGCCTTACAACTCCTAAGAACACTTTACATCACCGTACGAAACCTCAAAACTCCATAATACACCTAATGAATTCGTCCGAGTCCTTTGAACATCGTACGACTCTGTATGCCATATTAGCAACATGAAAAGCACGTTAGTATAATTTAGGACGCCTTACAACTCCTAACAACACCTTACAACACCGTACGATAACCATAAATCTCCATAATAAACCTAATGAATTCGTCCGAATCCTTTGAACGTCGTACGACAACTTAAGGCATCTTACGACTCCGTATGCCATAGTAGCACCTTGAAAAGCACATTAGTATAATGTAGGACGCCTTACAACTCCTAAGTTGACCTTACAACACCGTACGAGACGTTAAAACTCCATAATAAACCTAATGAATTCGCACGAGTCCTTTGAACATCGTTTGGCAAGTTAGGATATCTTACGACTCTTTATGACACATTAGCAACTGGAAAAGAACGTTAGTATAATGTACGACGCCTTACAACTCCTAAGAAACCTTACATCACCGTACGAAACCTCAAAACTCCATAATACACCTAATGAATTCGTCCGAGTCCTTTGAACATCGTACGACAAGTTAGGACATCTTTAAACTTTGTATGCCATAATAGCAACATGAAAAGCACGTTAGTATAATTTAGGACGCCTTACAACTCCTAACAATACCTTACAACACCGTACAGAACCATAAATTTCCATAATAAACCTAATGAGTTCGTCCGAATCCTTCGAACGTCGTACGACAACTTAAGGCATCTTACGACTCCGTATGCCATAGTAGCACCTTGAAAAGCACATTAGAATAATGTAGGACGCCTTACAACTCCTAAGTTGACCTTATAACACCGTACGAAACGTTTAAACTCCATAATAAACCTAATGAATTCGCACGAGTCCTTTGAACATCGTTTGGCAAGTTAGGATATCTTACGACTCTTTATGACACATTAGCAACTGGAAAAGAACGTTAGTAAAATGTACGACGCCTTACAACTCCTAAGAACACCTTACATCACCGTACGAAACCTCAAAACTCCATAATACACCTAATGAATTCGTCCGAGTCCTTTGAACATCGTACGACAAGTTAAGACATCTTTAAACTCTGTATGCCATATTAGTAACATGAAAAGCACGTTAGTATAATTTAGGACGCCTTACAACTCCTAACAACAGCTTACAGCACCGTACAGAACCATAAATTTCCATAATAAACCTAATGAGTTCGTCCGTATCCTTTGAGAGTCGTACGACAACTTAAGGCATCTTACGACTCCGTATGCCATAGGAGCACCTTGAAAAGCACAGTAGTATAATGTAGGACGCCTTACAACTCCTAAGTTGACCTTACAACACCGTATGAAACGTTAAAACTCCATAATAAACCTAATGAATTCACACGAGTCCTTTGAACATCGTTTGTGAAGTTAGGATATCTTACGACTCTTTATGACACATTAGCAACTGGAAAAGAACGTTAGTATAATGTACGACGCCTTACAACTCCTAAGAACACCTTACATCACCGTACGAAACCTCAAAACTCCATAATACACCTAATGAATTCGTCCGAGTCCTTTGAACATCGTACGACAAATTAGGACATCTTTAAACTCTTTATGCCATATTAGGAACATGAAAAGCATGTTAGTATAATTTAGGACGCCTTACAACTCCTAACAACACCTTACAGCACCGTACAGAACCATAAATCTCCATAATAAACCTAATGAATTCGTCCGAATCCTTCGAACGTCGTACGGAAACTTAAGGCATCTTACGACTCCGTATGCCATAGTAGCACCTTGAAAAGTACATTAGTATAATGTAGGACGCCTTACAATTCCTAACAACAGCTTACAACACTGTACGAAACCTCAAAACTCCATAATACACCGAATGAATTGGTACGAGTCCTTTGAACATCGAATGGCAAGTTAAGACATCTTACGACTCGTTATGACACATTAGCAACTCGAAAAGAACGTTAGTATAATGTATGACGCCTTACAACTCCTAAGAACACTTTACATCACCGTACGAAACCTCAAAACTCCATAATACACCTAATGAATTCGTCCGAGTCCTTTGAACATCGTACGACTCTGTATGCCATATTAGCAACATGAAAAGCACGTTAGTATAATTTAGGACGCCTTACAACTCCTAACAACACCTTACAACACCGTACGATAACCATAAATCTCCATAATAAACCTAATGAATTCGTCCGAATCCTTTGAACGTCGTACGACAACTTAAGGCATCTTACGACTCCGTATGCCATAGTAGCACCTTGAAAAGCACATTAGTATAATGTAGGACGCCTTACAACTCCTAAGTTGACCTTACAACACCGTACGAGACGTTAAAACTCCATAATAAACCTAATGAATTCGCACGAGTCCTTTGAACATCGTTTGGCAAGTTAGGATATCTTACGACTCTTTATGACACATTAGCAACTGGAAAAGAACGTTAGTATAATGTACGACGCCTTACAACTCCTAAGAAACCTTACATCACCGTACGAAACCTCAAAACTCCATAATACACCTAATGAATTCGTCCTTGTCCTTTGAACATCGTACGACAAGTTAGGACATCTTTAAACTTTGTATGCCATATTAGCAACATGAAAAGCACGTTAGTATAATTTAGGACGCCTTACAACTCCTAACAATACCTTACAACACCGTACAGAACCATAAATTTCCATAATAAACCTAATGAGTTCGTCCGAATCCTTCGAACGTCGTACGACAACTTAAGGCATCTTACGACTCCGTATGCCATAGTAGCACCTTGAAAAGCACATTAGAATAATGTAGGACGCCTTACAACTCCTAAGTTGACCTTACAACACCGTACGAAACGTTTAAACTCCATAATAAACCTAATGAATTCGCACGAGTCCTTTGAACATCGTTTGGCAAGTTAGGATATCTTACGACTCTTTATGACACATTAGCAACTGGAAAAGAACGTTAGTATAATGTACGACGCCTTACAACTCCTAAGAACACCTTACATCACCGTACGAAACCTCAAAACTCCATAATACACCTAATGAATTCGTCCGAGTCCTTTGAACATCGTACGACAAGTTAAGACATCTTTAAACTCTGTATGCCATATTAGTAACATGAAAAGCACGTTAGTATAATTTAGGACGCCTTACAACTCCTAACAACACCTTACAACACCGTACAGAACCATAAATTTCCATAATAAACCTAATGAGTTCGTCTGAATCCTTCGAGAGTCGTACGACAACTTAAGGCATCTTACGACTCCGTATGCCATAGGAGCACCTTGAAAAGCACATTAGTATAATGTAGGACGCCTTACAACTCCTAAGTTGACCTTACAACACCGTATGAAACGTTAAAACTCCATAATAAACCTAATGAATTCACACGAGTCCTTTGAACATCGTTTGGCAAGTTAGGATATCTTACGACTCTTTATGACACATTAGCAACTGGAAAAGAACGTTAGTATAATGTACGACGCCTTACAACTCCTAAGAACACCTTACATCACCGTACGAAACCTCAAAACTCCATAATACACCTAATGAATTCGTCCGAGTCCTTTGAACATCGTACGACAAATTAGGACATCTTTAAACTCTTTATGCCATATTAGGAACATGAAAAGCATGTTAGTATAATTTAGGACGCCTTACAACTCCTAACAACACCTTACAGCACCGTACAGAACCATAAATCTCCATAATAAACCTAATGAATTCGTCCGAATCCTTCGAACGTCGTACGGAAACTTAAGGCATCTTACGACTCCGTATGCCATAGTAGCACCTTGAAAAGTACATTAGTATAATGTAGGACGCCTTACAATTCCTAACAACAGCTTACAACACCGTACGAAACCTCAAAACTCCATAATACACCGAATGAATTGGTACGAGTCCTTTGAACATCGAATGGCAAGTTAAGACATCTTACGACTCGTTATGACACATTAGCAACTCGAAAAGAACGTTAGTATAATGTATGACGCCTTACAACTCCTAAGAACACTTTACATCACCGTACGAAACCTCAAAACTCCATAATACACCTAATGAATTCGTCCGAGTCCTTTGAACATCGTACGACTCTGTATGCCATATTAGCAACATGAAAAGCACGTTAGTATAATTTAGGACGCCTTACAACTCCTAACAACACCTTACAACACCGTACGATAACCATAAATCTCCATAATAAACCTAATGAATTCGTCCGAATCCTTTGAACGTCGTACGACAACTTAAGGCATCTTACGACTCCGTATGCCATAGTAGCACCTTGAAAAGCACATTAGTATAATGTAGGACGCCTTACAACTCCTAAGTTGACCTTACAACACCGTACGAGACGTTAAAACTCCATAATAAACCTAATGAATTCGCACGAGTCCTTTGAACATCGTTTGGCAAGTTAGGATATCTTACGACTCTTTATGACACATTAGCAACTGGAAAAGAACGTTAGTATAATGTACGACGCCTTACAACTCCTAAGAAACCTTACATCACCGTACGAAACCTCAAAACTCCATAATACACCTAATGAATTCGTCCGAGTCCTTTGAACATCGTACGACAAGTTAGGACATCTTTAAACTTTGTATGCCATATTAGCAACATGAAAAGCACGTTAGTATAATTTAGGACGCCTTACAACTCCTAACAATACCTTACAACACCGTACAGAACCATAAATTTCCATAATAAACCTAATGAGTTCGTCCGAATCCTTCGAACGTCGTACGACAACTTAAGGCATCTTACGACTCCGTATGCCATAGTAGCACCTTGAAAAGCACATTAGAATAATGTAGGACGCCTTACAACTCCTAAGTTGACCTTACAACACCGTACGAAACGTTTAAACTCCATAATAAACCTAATGAATTCGCACGAGTCCTTTGAACATCGTTTGGCAAGTTAGGATATCTTACGACTCTTTATGACACATTAGCAACTGGAAAAGAACGTTAGTATAATGTACGACGCCTTACAACTCCTAAGAACACCTTACATCACCGTACGAAACCTCAAAACTCCATAATACACCTAATGAATTCGTCCGAGTCCTTTGAACATCGTACGACAAGTTAAGACATCTTTAAACTCTGTATGCCATATTAGTAACATGAAAAGCACGTTAGTATAATTTAGGACGCCTTACAACTCCTAACAACACCTTACAACACCGTACAGAACCATAAATTTCCATAATAAACCTAATGAGTTCGTCTGAATCCTTCGAGAGTCGTACGACAACTTAAGGCATCTTACGACTCCGTATGCCATAGGAGCACCTTGAAAAGCACATTAGTATAATGTAGGACGCCTTACAACTCCTAAGTTGACCTTACAACACCGTATGAAACGTTAAAACTCCATAATAAACCTAATGAATTCACACGAGTCCTTTGAACATCGTTTGGCAAGTTAGGATATCTTACGACTCTTTATGACACATTAGCAACTGGAAAAGAACGTTAGTATAATGTACGACGCCTTACAACTCCTAAGAACACCTTACATCACCGTACGAAACCTCAAAACTCAATAATACACCTAATGAATTCGTCCGAGTCCTTTGAACATCGTACGACAAATTAGAACATCTTTAAACTCTTTATGCCATATTAGGAACATGAAAAGCACGTTAGTATAATTTAGGACGCCTTACAACTCCTAACAACACCTTACAGCACCGTACAGAACCATAAATCTCCATAATAAACCTAATGAATTCGTCCGAATCCTTCGAACGTCGTACGACAACTTAAGGCATCTTACGACTCCGTATGCCATAGTAGCACCTTGAAAAGCACATTAGTATAATGTAGGACGCCTTACAACTCCTAACAACACCTTACAACACCGTACGAAACCTCAAAACTCCATAATACACCTAATAAATTCGTACGAGTCCTTTGAACATCATATGGCAAGTTAAGACATCTTACGACTCTTTATGACACATTAGCAACTCGAAAAGAACGTTAGTATAATGTATGACGCCTTACAACTCCTAAGAACACTTTACATCACCGTACGAAACCTCAAAACTCCATAATACACCTAATGAATTCGTCCGAGTCCTTTGAACATCGTACGACTCTGTATGCCATATTAGCAACATGAAAAGCACGTTAGTATAATTTAGGACGCCTTACAACTCCTAACAACACCTTACAACACCGTACAAAACCATAAATCTCCATAATAAACCTAATGAATTCGTCCGAATCCTTCGAACGTCGTACGGCAACTTAAGGCATCTTACGACTCCGTATGCCATAGTAGCACCTTGAAAAGCACATTAGTATAATTTAGGATGCCTTACAACTCCTAAGTTGACCTTACAACACCGTACGAAACGTTAAAACTCCATAATAAATCTAATGAATTCGCACGAGTCCTTTGAACATCGTTTGGCATGTTAGGATATCTTTTTTTTTTGGGTAAAGGGTTTTACCCTGGTGATTCTATATATTAACATCAAAAAGAAAGTACAAGTAGCATGGCAGAAAACCAAGCTAGTTCGTTCCTTGGACATGCCCCATGAATGTGAACAAAAAGACCAACAAGCCCAAATCTAGGCAAAACATTACAAAACCAAAGAAAACAAAATCAACCACTAGCCTTGGGAAACCCAAACTAGATCAACAAACCCGACCAAAAATCATCCTGTGTCCACCAAATCTCTTCCTCGGTCGATCTTCCACTCCCTCAGAGTAGCCCATACACGAGTCGTATTCTTGAATTTCAGGCCCAACAACTTGCATCTAATCGTACTGCGTATATCTTCCACTATCACTTCCGGCGGCCGAGTCTGGTTTTTGAATATCCGGGAGTTCCGTTCCTGCCAAATCAAATAAACAGCAGCAGCAATACAAAGTTTACCAACTACATGAAACACTGACTTCGTGTTCGCCAGCCTTATCCAGGCAATAATATCCAATCTACGATTTGATAAGTGTTGTAATCTGGCCATAGATTTTATAGGATGCCAAACTCTGTTAGCAAATGAGCACTCAAAGAACAGGTGGTCGTGAGAATCATAGCTCCTGCAACATAAAGGACAACACATCATATTCATATTCCCCCTTCTACCCGGATCCCAGGATATGATCTTGTCTTGTGTGAGAAACCTTTCCTTCATTACTAACCATAAAAGAAAAGCATGCTTCGGAATACACTGAGAGAACCAAAATCCTTTAGCCCAGTCAACAACAGTACCCTGAACTCTAATACAGTCCCATACCACTTTAGTAGAGAAGGAGCACATATTCGAACCTGACCTCCAGAAAATCTGGTCCTGAGCGTCCGGACATAACCTCATCTGGGTAACCCGATTGAGCACCGGAAAAGAATTTAACCATGAAGTCGGCCATCTACAAATACCATTCACATACACACTACTCACTTTATCCTCCAACGAAAATCCCGCATTTCTGATGTCCCTATTCGAAAGCATCACAATAAAAGGGCCCCCATCAAACCAGATATCATACCAGACAGAGGTATTACAACCATTCCCAACTTTAGACCACAAAAACTTACGAATAACAGGACGAAGCTGCAGAATCTTTCGCCAACCCCAGGAACAATTTCTAGGGACTTCCACACTCCATATATTTCTCCCCTTCAACCTATATTGCTGGATCCAATCAACCCAAACAGAAGGACGTTTTGAAATGATGCTCCAAATATGAAACGACATCAGGGCTTTATTCATGTCCCTAATGCGCTTTATACCCAGCCCACCTTCAGTTTTAGGCCTATAAACATCCTTCCAAGAAACCCTAGCACGACTCCTCTTCAAAGGACCCCGAGCCCATAAAAAATCCCTCATCTTAGCATGCAGAGACCAAAACACATGCAGAGAAGAGATAACAGAATTAATCAGTTGACATCTACCAGCAAAGGAAAGCAACTTATTCTTCCAGTCACCAATACGATTTTCAACCTTTTCAATAAGAACCCGACAATCCGTGGTCTTCACTCTAGCCGCCACAAGGGGAACACCCAAATACCTAACCGGAAACTTACCCTCCACAAAAGGCATAATATTCAATATACTGTTCTTTGTTTGCGTAGGAACATTACAGAAAAATATAGTACTCTTCTGGTTGCTCGGGCTCAAACCAGACATACCAACAAAATCAATCAAAGAGTTCATAATAACCTTCGCTGAACTCAGCTCACCTCTAGCAAACAAAAATAGGTCATCTGCAAAACACAGGTTAATCAACATGAGCTTCTCACATCTGTTATGGAATCTAAAGGAAGAATCCATTGAAACCACCCTTCTCAACACTAGGGTAAGGATCTCCATAACCATAGTAAATAGATACGGGGACATAGGATCCCCCTGACGGAGGCCACGTTTACCTCTAAAATAGCCATGCAGACTACCATTGACAGATATAGAAAACGAAACTGTGGTAACACAGCTCATGACCCAATTAACCATCACAGGATGAAAACCAAAACCCAATAAAACCGTCTTCAAGAATTTCCAGTCCACAGTATCATACGCTTTCTGGATATCAACTTTAAAAGAACATCTAGGAGGTCCACTATCAAGGTGATAACCGTGCATGAGCTCTTGAGTCAATAGAATATTGTCCGAAATTCTTCTACCCGGGATAAAAGTAGATTGATTGGAACTGATAATAGTATTCAGGCCTACTTTCATTCTATCCGCAAGAATCTTAGTGATGCACTTAAACAGAACATTACAACATGCAATCGGCCTATAGTCCGTAATCAAAGAGGGGGTACTGACCTTGGGGATAAGAGCGATCAACGTATGGTTCATCTCAATAAGTAACTTCCCCGCATGAAAAAAATCCTGAACAGCAAGGCAAATGTCATTACCCACAATATCCCAAGCCTTCTTATAGAACGCAGCAGTAAACCCATCAGGCCCCGGGGCTTTATCATCAGCAAAAGCAAACATGGTCCTTTTGATCTCATCGAATGTAACCCCCCGAATCATATCAACTGACATAGCCTGATCAATACGAACATCAAACAGCTCCTGAGTAATAGGCATAATAACAGCCTCCTCCTTCCCCAAAAACCCCACATAGTGATCCACAAAAGCCTTGGGAACCTCCTTCCCCTCATGTTTATGACACATTAGCAACTGGAAAAGAACGTTAGTATAATGTACGACGCCTTACAACTCCTAAGAACACCTTACATAACCGTACGAAACCTCAAAACTCCATAATACACCTAATGAATTCGTCCGAGTCCTTTGAACATCGTACGACAAATTAGGACATCTTTAAACTCTTTATGCCATATTAGGAACATGAAAAGCATGTTAGTATAATTTAGGACGCCTTACAACTCCTAACAACACCTTACAGCACTGTACAGAACCATAAATCTCCATAATAAACCTAATGAATTCGTCTGAATCCTTCGAACGTCGTACGACAACTTAAGGCATCTTACGACTCCGTATGCCATAGTAGCACCTTGAAAAGCACATTAGTATAATGTAGGATGCCTTACAACTCCTAACAACACATTACAACACCGTACGAAACGTTAAAACTCCATAATAAACCTAATGAATTCGTACGAGTCGTTTGAACATCGTATGGCAAGTTAAGACATCTTACGACTCTTTATGACACATTAGCAACTCGAAAAGAACGTTAGTATAATGTATGACGACTTACAACTCCTAAGAACACTTTACATCACCGTACGAAACCTCAAAACTCCATAATACACCTAATGAATTCGTCCGAGTCCTTTGAACATCGTACGACTCTGTATGCCATATTAGCAACATGAAAAGCATGCTAGTATAATTTAGGACGCCTTACAACTCCTAACAACACCTTACAACACCGTACAGAACCATAAATCTCCATAATAAACCTAATGAATTCGTTCGAATCCTTCGAACGTCGTACGACAACTTAAGGCATCTTATGACTCCGTATGCCATAGTAGCACCTTGAAAAGCACATTAGTATAATGTAGGACGCCTTACAACTCTTAACAACACCTTACAACACCGTACGAAACCTCAAAACTCCATAATACACCTAATGAATTCGTCCGAGTCCTTTGAACATCATACGACTCTATATGCCATATTAGCAACATGAAAAACACGCTAGTATAATTTAGGACGCCTTACAACTCCTAACAACTCCTTACAACACCGTACAGAACCATAAATCTCTATAATAAACCTAATGAATTCGTCCGAATCCTTCAAACGTCGTACGACAACTTAAGGCATCTTACGACTCCGTATGCCATAGTAGCACCTTGAAAAGCACATTAGTATAATGTAGGACGCCTTACAACTCCTAACAACACCTTACAACACCGTACGAAACCTCAAAACTCCATAATACACCTAATGAATTCGTCCGAGTCCTTTGAACATCGTACGACTCTGTATGCCATATTAGCAACATGAAAAGCACTTTAGTATAATTTAGGACGCCTTACAATTCCTAACAACACCTTACAGCACCGTACAGAACCATAAATCTCCATAATATACCTAATGAATTCGTCCGAATCCTTCGAACGTCATACGACAACTTAAGGCATCTTACGACTCCGTATGCCATAGTAGCACCTTGAAAAGCACATTAGTATAATGTAGGACGCCTTACAACTCCTAACAACACATTACAACACCGTACGAAACGTTAAAACTCCATAATAAACCTAATGAATTCGTACGAGTCCTTTGAGTATCGTATGGCAAGTTAAGACATCTTACGACTCTTTATGACACATTAGCAACTCGAAAAGAACGTTAGTATAATGTATGACGCCTTACAACTCCTAAGAACACTTTACATCACCGTACGAAACCTGAAAACTCCATAATACACCTAATGAATTCATCCGAGTCCTTTGAACATCATACGACTCTATATGCCATATTAGCAACATGAAAAGCACATTAGTATAATTTCGGACGCCTTACAACTCCTAACAACACCTTACAACACCGTATAGAACCATAAATCTCCATAATAAACCTAATGAATTCGTTCGAATCCTTCGAACGTCGTACGACAACTTAAGGCATCTTACGATTCCGTATGCCATAGTAGCACCTTGAAAAGCACATTAGTATAATGTAGGACGCCTTACAACTCCTAACAACACCTTACAACACCGTACGAAACCTCAAAACTCCATAATACACCTAATGAATTCGTTCGAATCCTTCGAACGTCGTACGACAACTTAAGGCATCTTACGATTCCGTATGCCATAGTAGCACCTTGAAAAGCACATTAGTATAATGTAGGACGCCTTACAACTCCTAACAACACCTTACAACACCGTACGAAACCTCAAAACTCCATAATACACCTAATGAATTCGTCCGAGTCCTTTGAACATCGTACGACTCTATATGCCATATTAGCAACATGAAAAGCACGTTAGTATAATTTAGGACGCCTTACAATTCCTAACAACTCCTTACAACACCGTACAGAACCATAAATCTCTATAATAAACCTAATGAATTCGTCCGAATCCTTCGAACGTCGTACGACAACTTAAGGCATCTTACAACTCCGTATGCCATAGTAGCACCTTGAAAAGCACATTAGTATAATGTAGGACGCCTTACAACTCCTAACAACACCTTACAACACCGTATGAAACCTCAAAACTCAATAATACACCTAATGAATTCGTCCGAGTCCTTTGAACATCGTACGACTCTGTATGCCATATTAGGAACATGAAAAGCACGTTAGTATAATTTAGGACGCCTTACAATTCCTAACAACACCTTACAACACCGTACAGAACCATAAATCTCCATAATATACCTAATGAATTCGTCCGAATACTTCGAACGTCATACGACAACTTAAGGCATCTTACGACTCCGTATGCCATAGTAGCACCTTGAAAAGCACATTAGTATAATGTAGGACACCTTACAACTCCTAACAACACATTACAACACCGTACGAAACGTTAAAACTCCATAATAAACCTAATGAATTCGTACGAGTCCTTTGAAAATCGTATGGCAAGTTAAGACATCTTACGACTCTTTATGACACATTAGCAACTCGGAAAGAACGTTAGTATAATGTATGACGCCTTACAACTCCTAAGAACACTTTACATCACCGTACGTAACCTCAAAACTCCATAATACACCTAATGAATTAGTCCGAGTCCTTTGAACATCGTACGACTCTGTATGCCATATTAGCCTACATGAAAAGCACGTTAGTATAATTTAGGACGCCTTACAACTCCTAACAACACCTTACAACACCGTACAGAACCATAAATCTCCATAATAAACCTAATGAATTTGTTCGAATCCTTCGAACGTCGTACGACAACTTAAGGCATCTTACGACTCCGTATGCCATAGTAGCACCTTGAAAAGCACATTAGTATAATGTAGGACGCCTTACAACTCCTAACAACACCTTACAACACCGTACGAAACCTCAAAACTCCATAATACACCTAATGAATTCGTCCGAGTCCTTTGAACATCGTACGACTCTGTATGCCATATTAGCAACATGAAAAGTACGTTAGTATAATTTAGGACGCCTTACAATTCCTAACAACACCTTACAACACCGTACAGAACCATAAATCTCCATAATATACCTAATGAATTCGTCCGAATCCTTCGAACGTCATACGACAACTTAAGGCATCTGACGACTCCGTATGCCATTGCAGCACCTTGAAAAGCACATTAGTATAATGAAGGACGCCTTACAACTCCTAACAACACATTACAACACCGTACGAAACGTTAAAACTCCATAACAAACCTAATGAATTCGTACGAGTCCTTTGAACATCGTATGGCAAGTTAAGACATCTTACGACTCCTTATGACACATTAGCAACTCGAAAAGAACGTTAGTATAATGTATGACGCCTTACAACTCCTAAGGACACTTTACATTACCGTACGAAACCTCAAAACTCCATAATACACCTAATGAATTCGTCCGAGTCCTTTGAACATCGTACGACTCTGTATGCCATATTAGCAACATGAAAAACACGTTAGTATAATTTAGGACGCCTTATAACTCCTAACAACACCTTACAACACCGTACAGAACCATAAATCTCCATAATAAACCTAATGAATTCGTCCGAATCCTTCGAACGTCGTACGACAACTTAAGGCATCTTACGACTCCGTATGCCATAGTAGCACCTTGAAAAGCACATTAGTATAATGTAGGACGCCTTACAACTCCTAACAACACCTTACAACACCGTACGAAACCTCAAAACTCCATAATACACCTAATGAATTCGTCCGAGTCCTTTGAACATCGTACGACTCTGTATGCCATATTAGCAACATGAAAAGCACGTTAGTATAATTTAGGACGCCTTACAACTCCTAACAACACCTTACAACACCGTACAGAACCATAAATCTCCATAATATACCTAATGAATTCGTTTGAATCCTTCGAACGTCATACGACAACTTAAGGCATCTTACGACTCCGTATGCCATAGTAGCACCTTGAAAATCACATTAGTATAATGTAGGACGCCTTACAACTCCTAACAACACCTTACAACACCGTACGAAACCTCAAAACTCCATAATACACCTAATGAATTCGTCCGAGTCCTTTGAACATCGTACGACTCTGTATGCCATATTAGCAACATGAAAAGCACGTTAGTATAATTTAGGACGCCTTACAACTCCTAACAACACCGTACAGAACCATAAATCTCCATATTAAACCTAATGAATTCGTCCGAATCCTTCGAACGTCGTACGACAACTTAAGGCATCTTACGACTCCGTATGCCATAGTAACACCTTGAAAAGCACATTAGTATAATGTATGACGCCTTACAACTCCTAACAACACATTACAACACCGTACGAAACGTTAAAACTCCATAATAAACCTAATGAATTAGTACGAGTCCTTTGAACATCGTATGGCAAGTTAGGACATCTTACGACTCTTTATGACACATTAGCAACTAGAAAAGAACGAGGGTATAATGTTAGACGCCTTACAACTCCTAAGAACACCTTACATCACCGTACGAAACCTCAAAACTCCATAGTACACCTAATGAATTCTTCCGGGTCCTTTGAACATCGTACGACAAGTTAGGACATCTTTAAACTCTGTATGCCATATTAGCAACATGAAAGGCACATTAGTATAATTTAGGACGCCTTACAACTCTTAACAACACCTAACAACACCGTAAAGAACCATAAATGTCCATAGTAAACCTAATGAATTCGTCCGAAACCTTCGAACGTCGTACGGCAACTAAAGGCATCTCACGACTCTGTATGCCATAGTAGCACCTTGAAAAGCACATTAGTATAATGTAGGATGCCTTACAACTCCTAACAACACCTTACAACACCGTACGAAACGTCAAAACTCCATAATAAACCTAATGAATTCGTACGAGTCCTTCGAACATCGTACGACAAGTTAGGACATCTTACGACTCTTTATGACACATTAGTAACTCGAAAAGAACGTTAGTATAATGTACGAAGCCTTACAACTCCTAAGAAGACCTTACATCACCGTACGAAACCTCAAAACTCCTTAATAAACCTAATGAATTCCTACGAGTCCTTCGAACATCATACGGCAAATTAGGACATCTTACTACTCTTTATGCCACTTTAGCAACTCGAAAAGAACATTAGTATAATGTACGACGCCTTACAACTCCTAAGAACACCTTACATCACCGTACGAAACCTCAAAACTCCATAATACACCTAATGAATTCGTCCGAGTCCTTTGAACATCGTACGACAAGTTAGGACATCTTTAAACTCTGTATGCCATATTAGCAACATGAAAAGCACGTTAGTATAATTTAGGACGCCTTACAACTCCCAACAACACCTTACAACACCGTACAGAACCATAAATTTCTATAATAAACCTAATGAGTTCATCCGAATCCTTCGAACGTCGTACGGCAACTTAAGGCATCTTACGACTCCGTATGCCATAGTAGCACCTTGAAAAGCACATTAGTATAATGTAGGACGCCTTACAACTCCTAAGTTGACCTTACAACACTGTACGAAGCGTTAAAGCTCTATAATAAACTTAATGAATTCGTACGAGTCCTTTGAACATCGTATGGCAAGTTAGGATATCTTACGACTCTTTATGACACATTAGCAACTCGAAAAGAACGTTAGCATAATGTACGACGCCTTACAACTCCTAAGAACACCTTACATCACTGTACGAAACCTCAAAACTCCATAATACACCTAATGAATTTGTCCGAGTCCTTTGAACATCGTACGACAAGTTAGGACATCTTTAAACTCTTTATGCCATATTAGTAACATGAAAAGCACGTTAGTATAATTTTGGACGCCTTACAACTCCTAACAACACCTTACAACACCGTTCAGAACCATAAATCTCCATAATAAACCTACTGAATTCGTCCTAATCCTTCGAACGTCGTACGACAACTTAAGGCATCTTACGACTCCGTATGCCATAGTAGCACTTTGAAAAGCACATTAGTATAATGTAGGTGTTGGTCCCATTAACACCTTTGAATCAGTAATT
Source organism: Tagetes erecta (assembly GCA_030867185.1). Lineage (NCBI taxonomy): Eukaryota > Viridiplantae > Streptophyta > Magnoliopsida > Asterales > Asteraceae > Tagetes > Tagetes erecta. The sequence goes on along the minus strand of CM061493.1, from coordinate 27,785,908 downwards.
AGTGAAGATTTTGGATCAAATGGTAAAATATTGATTAACAAGATGAAGAACACAATGAAGAACACTCAATAAACTCAGATTTGATCTTGTATAGATTTCATCAGATGTTGTTACATGAAAGACCCCAATCAATGACTCATTCAAGCCCCCCAAAACCCTAATTGTCATTTACTATTTATAGCCTAATGACACTTTGGACTAATGACAATTAGGACCCTAAACTTAGACTAAAACATGACAAATGGAAATTAATTAATACCAATAAAACCCTAATGTTTAGTCTAATATATATTTTGTCATTAAGACAAAATATATATATTACATAAAATACTAAAATCACGAAAACGATTAAATATATTTTGTTGACACAAAATATATTTAATAACTTTCAAACTCCGTCGTCTTCAACGTCTTGTCTCTAATCTTCGTTCCGAACGCGTCGTCTTGACTTTTGCGTTGACTTTGACCATTGACGTTGACTTTTATTGACTTTGACTGTGTTGATAATATTAGACTACAATTCAGGTCCAACAATACTCCCCCATAGTCTATTATTATGAACGTCTTGCATCGTGATCAGCACCGATAAGTCAATACAGTTAATCTTCAATTTGGTAAGCTTCAGTGTTAATTTCTGATCCAACAAAACTCCCCCAAGACTGATGCTAGCCAAATTTTGTTGCTGAAGATCCTTAATCTCACAAGCTCCCCCATATTGCCCCATTTTACGTGCCTCCTTTCTTAAAATCTGGAACGGCTTTCCAACTATCTTTTCTTGAGTGCTTCAGAAGATATAGGAGGAGGCTTCCTAGCTCGGTATCTTCTGAAAAACTTTGAGGAACAGGTTCTCTGGTCAGGTGCTTTGCTTAACTGATGATCGGCCATCACTTGCAGCAAATATCTATAACACAGTCACAAACAAAATCTCGAGATTTCTCATTAGACCATTTCATTTAAACCAAAATAAACCTGTGTTTATTTGTGTATGAAAACAAACGAACCCGTGTCCATTTGTGCGTGCAATTTCCCGTGAAATGCATGTGAAAATGATAACATTTTAATAGCATAATATGGAAGACTTGAAAATAATTTGAAATGAAAATCTTTTTGGATATTTTTTTTAACTATTAAAATTTAAAAATTCGGAAATAAGAGGACGAGTCCGACAAGATCACAAATATTTTAGACATAGTGAACACATCCCAAAAGGTACACACGACCAACAAGACTCAAGAACCCAAACATACAATAAAATAAAATTAAAAACTTCACGAAAGGATATCAAATAATGCATTTCGAGCAACCATCCAGAGAAATATGGACTTGGAGAGATTGTCAATATGTTTGTCCATTTAAACCCATGCCTTGTTCCTTTCAACAAACAACATGTGACGATATTATCATGTTTTGGTTCGATTTGAAGAAACTCAAGCGACTTGGTTTTCCAGACATTCAGCAAAGTAACTTGTCCTATCATCAAGGTTTATTGAGCAATATGATTGACTTTGCTTGAATTTCATGAATCAAATTTTGAATATTGATAAATTTATGAGTCTCTTCTGACATTCTGCATTTTTGCATTTTTGTGAGTGGAGCTTGTCAGCAATGATTCATTTGAACACATTGCGACTTATTATTGGGGAAACTCAAATAGTTTAGAGCTCCATGTCTATACCGACGTATAACAGAGGAGATAAACATTTGAGCATGCTCGGTGAATCTTCAGGTCAATACTTCCGTATAGCAGAGAAGATCCACCAACTCCAGGTCAATACTTCCGTATAGCAGAGGAGTTAAGCACTTTGACTCGATACGTTCTGAGGAGTTAACAAGTAACTCACTCAGAGGTTCTTCTGAAGAGCAACACTAGAAGCATTTTATTTTGTTTTGCTAACTAGAAACTCAATTCAGGGCTAGGGTGTGGGTGATTTGGGATGTTTTGGGAAAATCAAAGCAAAGATTTGACACTCTGAACCCATTTCTGACAAGGACTTGTAACTTTGTGCAGGCCAATCATGTCAAGGAGATAATCCTCATTGCCGAGTTCTTGAACTTAGTTTGATCACAGAATTGCTGTCTAATTGTATTCGGGCTGAGCCTATTGACACATCATAACACAAATCAACGTCCTCCTTTAGGTGCTTTCCACACAAACCTGAAACCTTCAAAAGACACAAAATATTTACACAGAATTTTGAGCAATGATATTCAGTACATTCATTTGACATATTACTCCCCCAATATTTCTATTTCAACACAAAATTGAAATTTTCAAAAGACATAAGAGTGACCACAAAGGGATGTGAAAACTTGATCACAAATACGAGTAAAAATGTTAGGCTCCCTCATTCTTTTTTTTTTTAATTTCATTTTTTTTAACTATCTACAATATATAAAATAGAAAATACCAAAGAAACGTCTTCCATATTACCCTATCAAAAGATGATAAATGAGTTATCAAGAAAAATGCAATGGCTGTGAAAATCAAAGAAAGATCCAGAATATGGATAAGATACCAGAACCATAACCTGTTTGTTCCGCCTTAAAATTTGAATAAGGAACATTTTCTGTTAGTAAACCGGATTACTAACAGTCCTCCTGAAATGTTCCTGCACTCATTAACAGATTAGTTAGAAAGGGGAACCCAGGCCATCGTAGTCCTGGGTGTTCCATTTTTAATTTGCCAAATTTGTTTACGTTCAAATATTTTCGATTTGAAAAAGTTAAATTTGGAAATCATTTTGTCACATTCATCTTTGAATTATGTGAAACCGGCTTCACATGATTAGGTAAAGATGGAATAATCGTCATCCGACCTTTCAAAGATGTTTGTTCTTTACCTTGAAATCCAAATAAACAAACCTGTTTACCTTTACCAAGTGGAGGATTCTTTCTAGACTCTGACCCAGAGAAGCAATTTGGTTTGCCTTTACCGTCCGAAGCATGTCCTTTTAGGCATTTCTTGAGCACATGATCACCTTTTCCACACTTGCAGCAAGCCTTGAATGGCTTTTGATGCTTGACTGGCCCGTGTGCTGCAGTTGGGGGTGGGGCTTTCTTCGAGCTTGATGCAACTTGTTGAGAGGCTTTTGGCGTCTTTTGTCGAGTTGTGGGTGGTTGCCTGATTTATGTTTTGCTTTGTTGGATGGGAGATGAGATCTTCACTTGCTTGTTCTCAATTCTTTTACAAACTTGAGATATGATGGACAGAGGTGAAGGCTTCTTCTTTTGAGCTTTTGATGGATGGCTTGCCTGTTTTGCTGCTGGGACAGAGATCCGGATTTGTTTTGATTCAGGTTTAGGAAGCATTTCAGATTTGACAGTTGCAGATGACATCTTGATCTTTGAATCTCCGAGACTCTCCTTTGTCATTGATTCATCATCTGAACTTGTCCAATCTTCAATAAGTATCTCAGCTTCCAACGGATCTTGATTGATGGGAATTGAGTATTTTGATGTGATTGGAGCTTGATGATTAGGTGATTCCTGAACAATCCCTTCCTTCACATTCTTGACAGGCTCAAAGATAGGAATTCCACCTGCTTTAAACTTATCAAAGAAATTAGTAGAAACAGAAGGTACAGATTTACTAACACCGAAAACTGAACAATCATTGGCTTGACTGACAGCATCCGGTTTACTGTATCCAATACCAGTCGGGGACTCATAATCATCTCGCACCTCTTTAAGATTCACATTCTCCAATCCTGCATACAAACTATCAGTATCTTTCTTAATTATTTCATGAATCAACTCATTGGTCGGGTGTGGAGTTGGTGTAGGAAAGTAACAGTAAGTGCTGGGAGGAGGATATACAAAAGCCTTATCTTCATGACCCAACCCAGTCTTAATACGAGCCCCCCGTTGGCTTTTGATTAAATCCTCAAGTTTCATCCTCGAAATTATCCATTTTTCGAGTTTCGTTTGCAACTTACTGGTTTCAAACTCAGCCAGAGCGACACGTTCAGTTAGCATATTGACTTCCACATTACTTTTCAAAAGATTTGTTTTCAAATGTTCATTTTCTTTCAAAGCTTCTCTTAATTTGACAAAATATTTTGACTCGTTAAGTTTAAGTTCTTTATTTACCTGAGTCAAATGTTTTTCTTTTTCGATTAACAGTTTGTTAGCGTTATAAATACCAAATAAACGAGTTCTGCAATCAGAAGAACACATATCCTGAACTGTCTCGTATGGAAGCTCCATGATGATTTTTTCAGAAGCAAGAGCCTTCGCGCAGTTGCAGACTCTGGTATTTGTCTTTTGTTCCTCCTCATTCTCAGCATCACAAGCTTTATCATTTAATTCTGCTCCATCTTTACCCACTGATGTCTGCTTAATCTCCCCTTGTACCTTTTCAATTTCAGGTTTCGATAAACCTTTGAAATTGGAGGTAGAAACTGATATCTCTTCTGGTTTCTCTTTGGAGATTGAGGTGATTTTTAAATTCAGAGACATCGCTTCATCGTACTCAAGACGTTTGATATCCAACTCCATTTCTTTTAGTTTGTTCATCACCTCCACCAGTTTGTAATCAGTAAATCCTCTTTCTCTTCTCATCGATTTTCCATGTGAACTCCACTCTGGTGGGAGAGAATCAAGCAATCTCTGAACCTGTTCATAATTTCCGATTCCTGGATCATGCTTCTTCAGGTTATTTGCCACCATCACAAATCGATCGAGAAACACGGGCATCCTTTCATTCTTTAAAACTGCAAAATTATCAAACCGGCTTTGTGCCATTGTGAGATCATCAGATTCAAAGGATTTAAAAAGTTCTGCATAAGCCATTTTTTTTAATTGATAACCTGTTTAAAATTTGGCCTAAAAATAAATTTTAGAAAGTCCCGGCCAATTGACAAAACTATGTCAACTTAAATGACAAAATTTTGGCCCAAAGATTGACAAAATAAACACCCGGCCAACAAGACAAACCAATAAAAACACGGCCCAAAAAATAGTAACAACTAATACCCGGCCAATGAAGATGTTTCTTTTGAAAAGTTTGACGTCCACACGAACAAATATGGCCCAAAAATTTAAAAGATTAACACCCGGCCACAAGACGTCACTTTTTCAAATTTTAATGACGACTTGAACAAAAACGCCCATAAAATTTTTAAATTTAACACCCGGCGAATAGAATAATGACAACCAAAGACCCGAGCCACCAGTTTAATGTCTTAATATGACGGGTCCTCACAGTCCAATTCCGTAATCCATTTACCAAGTTTTAACAACCCAAACCCAGCCCAATTTGCAGCCCAAACCAATACCCCTAGCCCAACTTAACAACCTACACAAACAAAAGCCCACAACCTAACCTTAACCTAACCCTAACCCACTTTTTTTTTAAATAAATCAGCCGTTTAAAAACAACAATACAACAACAACATCAACTCAACACAACACTCTCATTTTCACTTTCAAACCCTTACTCTCTCTCATGTTCTCTCTCTCTCTCTCTCTCTATCCTATCCAAACAACAGTACATGAACACAATATACAAACTAAATCAGTTCGAATAGCAACACACACGCATGAAACGAGTTGCTGCTGTTTTCTTCTTGTATCAGTCTCAACACCGCGCAACAACACAAACGAACTCTCATACAAGGCCGATCTGCAGTTGCTTTTTCTTCTTGTTAACAATGGTGTTGCTGATTTGCTTCTTGCTGCTGCTTGCTTTCTTTCACAACCAAAAACACACGAACACACACAAAAGAACAAGTCGATCTGCAGCTGCACGTTCTTTTAAGTTCAAAACAACACGCACACAAACATAATCTCGATCTGCTGTTGCCTTGTTCTTTCTGCTGTAACGACACACACAAAACAAACTTGCTGCTACTCGTTTTTTTAACAATGATGTTGCTGCTGCTTCCTCTTTTTCTCAAGCTTGATTTAACAACAAACAACAACCAAAACCTTATCTTTCTTTGCTTCATGAACAACAACAACATAAACACACACATACACAGTCAAGCTCAAGCTGCAGCTGCTTCTTTCTTTTTTTTTTTTGATTTTCTTTTTCGGTTGTGTTGTGTAAACAAAACAAAGATCTATTCTTATATGAGCAGATCTACGTGTTATGGTGATGATTATGTGTTGCGTCGGGTTTGTGTTATGGTTATGGTGGATCTGTTATGGTGTAAGGATGTTTGATGTGGATGTGGCTATGGTTGAAGGGTTAAGTGATGGGTTTGGGTTGTGTTTGATCCGTAATGTATGTGTGTGTGTGCCTTGGTTTTTGTTTTTTTGTTTTGTGTGAATGGTATGGTTATGGTAAAGAGTGAAAAGAAATATGATGTGATAATGGTTGGGTTGTTTAAAGTAGATGTGGTTGGGTATGGGTTTGGTTAAACAAAGAAAAGAAATGGTTAGAATTTGTTGATTGTTGGTGCAGGTAAGTGACAACTAATGGTAGATTCGCTCAGATCTTGATGGTTTCGCAAGGTAGTGTGGAAGAACTTGTAGGTTCGCTGGCTTCAAAGTGTCGGGCGAACTTATAGGTTCGCTAAGAACAACGGGCGAATCTATGTACATGCTCGGTATAGATTCGCTCAGAATTTTGAACTTTCGTTCAGATATTAACTAGATTCGCTGATCTTGCAGATTTGAAGATTTGAAGAACACCAAGAACACACACACACTGTGTGTGAGAGAAAATCTCAGATCTGCACTTTTTCTTCAGATTTCTTGTAATTTTTAAAGTGGAAATGATGTTTTTGCTGATTATAAGTGAAGATCTACCACGAAATGTTGTAGATCTGAGGATTTGGATGAAGATTCAAAACTCAGATCTGATTTCTCTCTCTAAAAACCCATCAGATCTACTTTCTCTCTCTAAAATTTCTTCACAAAACTCTAATAATCAGCTTTAATCTTCAACAAAATGATTCAATTGGATCTCTATTAGGCTCTGATACCAATTGTTGGTCCCATTAACACCTTTGAATCAGTAATTAGTGAAGATTGATAGTTCGAGATGAACCGAGCTTGGATCTAGATCTGAGATTGTTTGGTGATGTTGTTTGTAATCAGTGATGCGGAAACTCACTGATCACGTATTGATGCTTGAATGCTCATGAAAATCAATGCAAGGTATGATGAAGATTATGATAATATGAATAGGTTAATTTGTATTGATCAATGTGGAGAGGTTACAAATGATATGAATGAAATGTAGGCAACTCCTCAATAACAAATGACCTAGATGATGGTATTTATAGTCTATACCATTCACCTTACAATGTAACCTAACCACGTGCAGTTAAGCACAAACGCGCATTTAAGCACAAACGCGCATTTAAGCACGAAATGATTACACAAATATTCTAAGACAAATACAAATCATGAACGTCTTCACCCGTGCTTGCTCGTGATGATGCTCGATCTTCACTCGCTTATATTTGGAAAGTGACATCTTCAAATAACCCCAACAGTACTCCCCCTAAGATGACACTTTACAAATCCGACATATCAGCTTAAATCTTCATGTGACGTATAGAGAGCAACTTAAAGTTTTGGTATGCATTATCTTCAAGAGGACCCAACAAAGATTTTGGATCAAATGGTAAAATATTGATGAACAAGATGAAGAACACAATGAAGAACACTCAATAAACTCAGATTTGATCTTGTATAGATTGCATCAGATGTTGTTACATGAAAGACCCCAATCAATGACTCATTCAAGCCCCCCAAAACCCTAATTGTCATTTACTATTTATAGCCTAATGACACTTTGGACTAATGACAATTAGAACCCTAAACTTAGACTAAAACATGACAAATGGAAATTAATACCAATAAAACCCTAATGTTTAGTCTAATATATATTTTGTCATTAAGACAAAATATATATATTCCATAAAATACTAAAATGACGAAAACGATTAAATATATTTTGTTGACACAAAATATATTTAATAACTATCAAACTTCGTCGTCTTCAACGTCTTGTCTCTAATCTTCGTTCCGAACGCGTGGTCTTGACTTTTGCGTTGACTTTGACCATTGACGTTGACTTTTGTTGACTTTGACTGTGTTGATAATATTAGACTACAATTCAGGTCCAACAGTAGGACGCCTTACAACTCCTAACAACACATTACAACACTGTACGAAACGTTAAAACTCCATAATAAACCTAATGAATTCGTACGAGTCCTTTGAACATCGTATGGCAAGTTAAGACATCTTACGACTCTTTATGACACATTAGCAACTTGAAAAGAACTTTAGTAAAATGTACGACGCCTTACAACTCCTAAGAACACCTTACATCACCGTACGAAACCTCAAAACTCCATAATACACCTAATGAATTCGTCCGAGTCCTTTGAACATCGTATGACAAGTTAGGACATCTTTAAACTCTATATGCCATATTAGCAACATGAAAAGCACGTTAGTATAATTTAGGACGCCTTACATCTCCTAACAACACCTTACAACACCGTACAGAACCATAAATATCTATAATAAACCTAATGAGTTCGTCCGAATCCTTCGAACGTCGTACGGCAACTTAAGGCATCTTACGACTCCGTATGCCATAGTAGCACATTGAAAAGCACATTAGTATAATGTAGGACGCCTTACAACTCCTAAGTTGACCTTGCAACACCGTACGAAACGTTAAAACTCTATAATAAACCTAATGAATTCGTACGAGTCCTTTGAACATCGTATGGCAAGTTAGCATATCTTACGACTCTTTATGACACATTAGCAACTCGAAAAGAACGTTAGTATAATGTACGACGCCTTACAACTCCTAAGAACACGTTACATCACCGTACGAAACCTCAAAACTCCATAATACACCTAATGAATTCGTCTGTGTCCTTTGAACATCTTACGACAAGTTAGGACATCTTTAAACTCTTTATGACATATTAGTAACATGAAAAGCACGTTAGTATAATTTAGGACGCCTTACAACTCCTAACAACACCTTACAACACCGTACAGAACCATAAATCTTCATAATAAACCTAATGAATTCGTCCGAATCCTTCGAACTTCGTACGATATCTTAAGGTATCTTACGACTCTGTATGCCATAGTAGCACCTTGAAAAGCACATTAGTATAATGTAGAACGCCTTACAACTCCTAACAACACATTACAACACTGTACGAAACGTTAAAACTCCATAATAAACCTAATGAATTCGTACGAGTCCTTTGAACATCGTATGGCAAGTTAAGACATCTTACGACTCTTTATGACACATTAGCAACTTGAAAAGAACTTTAGTAAAATGTACGACGCCTTACAACTCCTAAGAACACCTTACATCACCGTACGAAACCTCAAAACTCCATAATACACCTAATGAATTCGTCCGAGTCCTTTGAACATCGTATGACAAGTTAGGACATCTTTAAACTCTATATGCCATATTAGCAACATGAAAAGCATGTTAGTATAATTTAGGACGCCTTACAACTCCTAACAACACCTTACAACACCGTACAGAACCACAAATTTCCTTAATAAACCTAATGAGTTCCTCAGAATCCTTCGAACGTCGTACGGCAACTTAAGGCATCTTACGATTTCGTATGCCATAGTAGCACCTTGAAAAGCAGATTAGTATAATGTAGGACGCCTTACAACTCCTAATTTGACCTTACAACACCGTACGAAACGTTAAAACTCCATAATAAACCTAATGAATTCATACGAGTCCTTTGAACATCGTATGGCAAGTTAGCATATCTTACGACTCTTTATGACACATTAGCAACTCGAAAAGAACGTTAGTATAATGTACGACGCCTTACAACTCCTAAGAACACCTTACGTCACCGTACGAAACCTCAAAACTCCATAATACACCTAATGAATTCGTCCGTGTCCTTTGAACATCGTACGCCAAGTTAGGACATCTTTAAACTCTTTATACCATATTAGTAACATGAAAAGCACGTTAGTATAATTTAGGACGCCTTACAACTCCTAACAACACCTTACAACACCGTACAGAACCACCATAAATCTCCATAATAAACCTAATGAATTCGTCCGACTCCTTCGAACGTCGTACGACAACTTAAGGCATCTTACGACTTCGTATGCCATAGTAGCACCTTGAAAAGCACATTAGTATATTGTAGGACGCCTTACAACTCCTAACAACACATTACAACACCGTACGAAACGTTAAAACTCCATAATAAACCTAATGAATTCGTACGAGTCCTTTGAACATCGTATGGCAAGTTAAGACATCTTACGACTCTTTATGACACATTAGCAACTTCAAAAGAACTTTAGTATAATCTACGACGCCTTACAACTCCTAAGAACACCTTACATCACCGTACGAAACCTCAAAACTCCATAATACACCTAATGAATTCGTCCGAGTCCTTTGAACATTGTATGACAAGTTAGGACATCTTTAAACTCTATATGCCATATTAGCAACATGAAAAGCACGTTAGTATAATTTAGGACGCCTTACAACTCCTAACAACACCTTACAACACCGTACAGAACCACAAATTTCCATAATAAACCTAATGAGTTCCTCCGAATCCTTCGAACGTCGTATGGCAACTTAAGTCATCTTACGGCTCCGTATGCCATAATAGCACCTTGAAAGGCACATTAGTATAATGTAGGACGCCTTACAACTCCTAAGTTGACCTGACAACACCGTACGAAACGTTAAAACTCCATAATAAACCTAATGAATTCGCACGAGTCCTTTGAAAATCGTTTGGCAAGTTAGGATATCTTACGACTCTTTATGACACATTAGCAACTCGAAAATAACGTTAGTATAATGTACGACGCCTTACAACTCCTAAGCACACCTTACATCACCGTACGAAACGTCAAAACTCCATAATATACCTAATGAATTTGTCCGAGTCCTTTGAACATCGTACGACAAGTTAGGACATCTTTAAACTCTTTATGCCATATTAGTAACATGAAAAGCACGTTAGTATAATTTAGGACGCCTTACAACTCCTAACAACACCTTACAACACCGTACAGAACCATAAATCTGCATAATAAACCTAATGAATTCGTCTGAATCCTTCGAACGTCGTACGACAACTTAAGGCATCTTACGACTCCTTATGCCATAGTAGCACCTTGAAAAGCAGATTAGTATAATGTAGGATGCCTTACAACTCCTAACAACACCTTACAACACCGTACGAAACCTAAAAACTCCATAATACACCTAATGAATTCGTCCGAGTCCTTTGAACATCGTACGACTCTGTATGCCATATTAGCAACATGAAAAGCACGTTTGTATAATTTAGGACGCCTTACAACTCCTAACAACACCTTACAACACCGTACAGAACCATAAATCTCCATAATAAACCTAATGAATTCGTCCGAATCCTTCGAACGTCGTACGACAACTTAAGGCATCTTACGACTCCGTATGCCATAGTCGCACCTTGAAAAGCACATTAGTATAATGTCGGATGCCTTACAACTCCTAACAACACCTTACAACACAGTACAAAACCTCAAAACTCCATAATACACCTAATGAATTCGTCCGAGTCCTTTGAACATCGTACGACTCTGTATGCCATATTAGCAACATGAAAAGCACGTTAGTATAATTTAGGACGCCTTACAACTCCTAACAACACCTTACAACACCGTACAGAACCATAAATCTCCATAATAAACCTATTGAATTCGTCTGAATCCTTCGAACGTCGTACGATAACTTAAGGCATCTTACGACTCCGTATGCCATAGTAGCACCTTGAAAAGCACATTAGTATAATGTAGGACGCCTTACAACTCCTAACAACACATTACAACACCGTACGAAACGTTAAAACTCCATAATAATCCTATTGAATTCGTACGAGTCCTTTGAACATCGTATGGCAAGTTAAGACATCTTACGACTCTTTATGACACATTAGCAACTCGAAAAGAACGTTAGTATAATGTACGACGCCTTACAACTCCTAAGAACACTTAACATCACCGTACGAAACCTCAAAACTCCATAATACACCTAATGAATTAGTCCGAGTCCTTTGAACATCGTACGACAAGTTAGGACATCTTACGACTCTTTATGACACATTAGCAACTCGAAAAGAACGTTAGTATAATGTACGACGCCTTACAACTCCTAAGAAGACCTTACATCACCGTACGAAACCTCAAAACTCCATAATAAACCTAATGAATTCGTACAAGTCCTTCGAACATCGTACGGCAAATTAGGACATCTTACGACTCTTTATGTCACATTAGCAACTCAAAAAGAACATTAGTATATTGTACGACGCCTTACAACTCCTAAGAACACCTTACATCACCGTACGAATTCTCAAAACTCTCATTAGTTTGGCTTGACACTATTTTAAAAATATTCGTAATTTCAACTAGATTTGACTTTTTTTTTTCTTGTCAAAAATTTATTCTTTTTGGTTTTCTGCGACATTACTGTGTCGCATCTGTGCGACACTATGCATTTCTTTTTTATTTTTTTATCTTTATTTTATTTTATTTTGCTTTATTTTATTTATCTTTGTTTTTCTTAATAACTAACAAATTTCCGGTTTGTGTTTCAGGTTTAAATATGGAAACAGAGCCTCCGCAGCCGATGAAGTTCGACAAGCGGTCGAACGTGGTCGCTTATCTCAACGATAAGGACCCGAAGTCTGTTGGTTTTCGTGACGCGATATCCTGGATGAAGGCGTCCCCGATTTTTTATGCGGTCACGAAGGACCTGGTGATTGATCAGCAACATATTCGGGATTTCTGGGAATCGGCGATATACAACCTCAATGCAAATCCGGCAGAGATTAGGGCGAGAGTTATGGGGGAGGAGATTGTGCTCACTGTTGATTCGATCGCCCGGATGTTGCGTTTGGAGCGAGACGTTGGAATACCTGCTCTACTTAGTCTCACCGATGTCTATGAAGGATTCCTGGAGATGGGCTATGAAGGCACTGACTATTTGGAACGTCGGGAGATTAAGAAGACGTTTTTGTCGAGAGAATGGAGGTTTATAGCCCATGTTATTATTGTATGCTTAGATCATCGGAAGGGTGGAACCGATGGTCTGAATTTTGAATGGGCTCGGGCAATGCTGAACTTGTGCAGGGGAGATAAGGCAAATATCCCGCGAATGATATGCAGCGAAAGGTTGCTGATGATTCTGATACTGATGCCAGAATCAAAAAGGCTAAAGGGAAGGAGCCTGAAGTGTCACAGTCTGAGCCGAAAACGTTTATGAAGAAATCAGAGAAAAAGGGTTTTGCTAGGCTAGACGAAGACGTGATTCGTGGACTGAATACGTCTCTTGCAAACGAGTTGAGTATGGTGAAAACGAAGCTGATAAACGTTGAGGAAAGGGAGAGGCACCGTGAATCAGAGATGGATGATTTAAGGCAGATTGTGTTGGATCAGCAAGTACTTATCAAGAAGCTGTTCATGGAATTGAATGAAGTTAAGAAAGGAGTGAAGATTGGGAACATAGAGACGGAAGATGAGATTAATGAGTTGGTTAACATTGGAAAATATTCAACTTTGAAGGAGATGGTACAAACTGCTAAGAGTCGGAAAGAGTTTGGGGGTTTCAGCGGTGCAGGTGCGAGCAAATCTGATAAAGAAGCAGAAATTACTGACGATTTTTGCTTCGATGTTGATACTGATTTGGTGGGAGATGAGGTATTAGCTGATGAAACAAAGGGGGCCGAGCTGAAATTTTTTGATGAAGAAGAGGAGGAGGAGCAATTGATTGATTATGATTCAAAGCCCGAGTTTACAAAGTGGACGAGAAAGAGATGGTTTATTTTGCAAAACTGAGCAGAGTCGAGGGTGACATATTCGAACTTGATAAATCCGATTGGTTGAAGAAAGTGGAAGAACCTGAATCTGTCACGCCTCTGTTTCAGAACTTGGATTCCCCCACTCCCAAAGACACAGACAACGAGATTTTTAGCTGGAAGTACAGTTTGGAGCTTCGGAAGTTTATGATAAAAAGGAGAGGGGGTGGGATCAGCTATGTTAGTAACCGCAAACACTTCAAAGCTTTCCCGAAGTGGGATTTGAGGCGTTTGGCGGTTCTACCTTTGATTAACGCAGATCAAAATGATCGTGCGAAACTTTTGGAAGAGGAAATACAGGCTGGATTAAAGGATAATTTTGTGAGCTTTGGATATAATAAGCTGGAGTGGAAGAGGTCAAAGAAAGATTTGGATTGGGTAACGGGCAAAGGAAAGATTGTACTGAAGATGAAGCCGATAAAGACTGTTCTTAAAGTAAGAGTACCGGACCCTAGCCCGTCAAGATTGAATGCGTTTGAGAAATGGTTCTATGATAATCAAAAGGGGGAAGGCGGTGATTCGTGTGAAAGATGGAACTAAGTGGAGGCTGTTTGACCCAACGGAGGTGTTTGGGTTTTCTGATGATGATTTAAAGATTTTATGTGAAAACCCGATCAGATTTGGAGCCAGAGCCGAGACGAAGAAAGAAGCCTCTCTGTTTGAGCGTGTGGCAAATAGGGCTCGTGGGATTCGATCAGAAGTACAGGAATTGGCTGAGAAAATACAAACGCAGGTGGAGCTGAATGAAGACGTTCGGGAATTAACAGGATTGCTGGATGCTGCTAAAGCTGGAGTTGAAGAGGGAGACCCAACAGGTGAAGTACCTCCCTAGAGGGAGTATTGTTGACCACATGTAGGGTGGTACTTCAGCTTGTTGTTATCTGTATTTCGTTTATCTTGTAATAGTTTAGTTGTATTTCGTTTCTGTTATAATAGTTAGATTAGCTTTAGTTTTAGTGTCTTTATTACATGTTTAAGCCACACTGCATGCGACACTATAGTGTCGCATGCAGCTTGTCTATGCTTAGTGATCGGGCAGTGTCGGGTCTACGACACTGCCTGCGACACTATGATCTGTATATATAGTTGTGTTAGGCTATTTTGTAGACAACTCTTTTGGAACTTATTGAATACAATTCACCTTTTGATACTGAGTTCAAACCTTATTGATTGTTTGCAAGGAATTTAATTTGTTGTATCATTGTCGCACTAATATAGATCCATCTTCTTCTATTAATCTTCTTAATTATACTATCATTAATGGGTTATAATGGGTTGTGTGGGTTTTGGTCACAAATCATATTCAATTGATACTAGATCTAGTGGTATCAATTGATTGTGGTCTGATCTATATCATATATAGCACGGATTATCGATTTTCTGGACCAACAATTCTTCTTGGGAGATTGTGTTTGAGAGTTTGGTTTGTCATTACCAGTTTGAGGTATTGGTTTTGAAGCATGTTTTGATTCTGAAACATCTTTCTTAGTTCCCTTCTTAGATTCAAATCGTTTAACAGCGGAAGTCTTAGGACTTGAACCTGTTTTCATATCAGAGATAGATTTTATCTTTGAATTTTGTTGGTTACTTTGAGATGAATTCATATCAAACATTCCAGCTGACACAAACTTCACTGGTTTTATCAGTTTAGACACATTCTTTGATTCAGATTTTGTTGATTGAGCTTTGATGATTTTGTCATTTGAGAATACGATATTTTTACCTTTTTCTTGCTTTGTTTTAGATTTATTCGTTGACTTCTTTGATTTTTGTGATTTTGAAGTAGAAGCACCATCATTCCTGACATTTGCACGCTGATGAATCTTGGAAGTAATAAGTTCTTTCAGTTATTGCTTCCATTTTAGATATTCAGGATCATTGTATCCTGAGAATTCTTCATCATTCTTCGCAGTCTTTGCTGTTTCTAAAATCAATGCTGGATATTCAACAAATTGCATAAGCACAGGAACATATTTTTCACTTGCTTTATCATCAGCTTCAGTAATCACAACTTCTCCTACTTTCACACTCTCGGTTAACAATTAAGAACTTTCACATTCAGATTTACTTCTTTGAATTTCTCTGAATTTTTCTTCATTTTCAGGTGAGTGATCAAATTCATTAAAGTTCTCATGTAAAGTGTTTTTGATTGATGTAGGCATTGGTTCGTGAGTAAAACCCAATCCTGCTTTATTATCTTTTCTTTCACTTACCAGTTTTGCCAAAATGGCTTTTGAACTTTTCATTTTTGTTAAATCAACCTGTGTTGCTGCATGAGCAATTTTTTTTCCAATTCAAGTACTTTGGTCATTTTTTCAAGTTGTTTGGATACAATTTCAAGATCTTTAAGTGTTTTGTTCCATGAGTTCTGAAGTGAGATTATCTTATCATCTGAGATTTTGTGATCAAGTTTAAGTTGTTCATGAAGTTTTTAATGTTTACATAATTTATCATCGATTTAAATGAATGATTTCGATAATGCTCCACCTTTTTAATGCATTCTTCGGAACACAACCTGTTTTTCACATCATCTGGAATCGGTACATAATTTTGTGGTAATTCAGAACTATCCTTTGGTTGTCCAGATTCCCCAGATGAGAAAGACTCTTCAGATGTAGCCATAAGTGCAATTTCAGCTTCTGATTCTACAGTTGGATCACCTTTTGCACTCCAATCATATTCATCTGATTCATGACTGTCATCAGTAAGAACTTTGATATCACCTTCTTCAGACCAATCTTCTTCTTCAATTTCACAAACCAGAGCCAAACTAGAAGTAAGATCAACAATGAATTGTTCTGCATAAGCACTCTAGTCATATCCGTTTTTGACACTAACCACAATAGCTTTGTTCCGATCTTCTGGCTGTTTACCTTCATCTTTGAGTTCTGGCATAGGAAGACTTTGATATGGTTTATGATAAAAACGCTGATTTCTTTTCTGGTCGCTTGAAAACTATTGACGATTCTGACTTTGACCTTGATTCTAGTTCTGACTGCTGGAACTTGCTTGACCATTGTAGTTTTGATTCTTTGGAGCTTCACATACCCTAGAAAAATGACCATAGAAGTTGTAGTTGAAATATATGGCCTTTGATTTGTTAAAAGCAACCTTCTTGTTAGCACTTGGCTTGAAATCACGATTAACATACACATGCTTTTGTGTTCGGTATGCAACCATAACCATTTGCCAATTTAGATCCATTTCCTCAACATCATCAGGATCCATTTAAAATAGATCTTGAAGTACAACATCCAGCTGAGTTAGATGACTTCCTTGATATGCTTGGAAACTTGCCATGAATGCAGTTAAAGCATTCTTAGTTTCATCATCTTGCAGCAAAATATTCATCACATCTTTAACTTTTCCTTGAACTGCAGAACTTGAACTTTGAGAATCAGACTGAGACTTCCTTGATTGAGGTTGAGCTTTTGGTGGAGATTTAGGTTGCATGTAAATAGCTGAGCTTGTTTGATTTGACGAATCACTATAAATGCTAGCACCAACAAACAAATCACCCTTATCTTCATATTTAATACCATCTTTAACAAGAAAAGCATTCTCAACCATATTTGAAGGATTTACCAAAAATTTATACTGAGCATGAGAACCAGATCTATTAGTGTTCCTTGAACTTTCATCAATTTTAACTTCTTCTATTTTTTCAATGAGAAGATCTAAGTCCATAAGAAACTTCTTAGTATGTTTCAGAAGTGTCACTGTTTGTTTCCATGAAGATGGAAGAGCACACAATAATCTGTCGTTCAAATCTTGAAGATCTGTCTTAACTCCAGCATTTGTCATCTCAGTAGTTAGATGCACAAATCTATTCATCATCTGATGGACAGTCTCTCTAGATATATGCTCAAACAGTTCCAACTGTCTCTTCAATTTTTGTTTCTTGAGACTTCTGATCTGTTCGCCTCCTTCACAGATTCATTTCAGTGCTTTGAACAATGTGTAGCCAGTCTGATAAGCATCCAATCATTACAACACTTGAAGTGGCAGCCCTTTACACATTAATGAATAAGCCTTACTGTCATTTTTCACTTTTCGTAAGTCTTCTCCTTGCAAATCATCCTCTGGATAAGGTTCAATAGAGTCTTTTGTTTTGTGGTTTATTTAGGTAGTTTTGAGTCATTTTATTTGGTTTTTAGTTAAGTTTTAATCTTTTAGTCGAATCTTAGTTCTTGTAATGTTTTTGCAGTGATTTGGACGTAATCAGAAGCAAAGCCAGCGTGGAAATAGGATGCAAGTTAAGCGGAAGCTTGAAGGAAGGAAAATTGGAAGGAATTGGAGGTTGCACCATGAAAAGTTCAAGACTTTCTGGTTGAACCTGTGTTAGGCGATACGCGCAGGAGATGTGTCCTGATGCGCGTATCGCGTAGGATGATTAAACGCGAAGTGGGCTTTTTTTAGCTGTTACGCGATACGCGCAGGATATGTATCCTGATGCGCGTATCGCCTAGAGGATGTCTACGGGTTTTTTTTATTAAACTTGTTAGCTAAACAAACAAAAAACCCTAAGGAAGTTTCATTCGACTCTAGCCGTTCAAGGAGCAAAAGAAGACGAATTTTGAAGGAAGAGCAAGGACAAGAAGTTAAAGATCAAGAATCGGGTCGTGGAATCATTCTGGATCATAAAACCGGGTTTTTAGTCTTTACTTCTTTATGTTTTCGCTACTAGTTTATGATGTTAACTTTGAAACCTTTGTTTTTTTATGTTAATTTCTGCAAATATGAGTAGCTAAACATCTTAGTGCCATTTAGATGATGAATGTTTGTTGAATTATGCTTGACTCGATTGTTTCGAATGGTTTATGGATTATATATTAGTTCAATGCATGATTAATAGTTGTTGGATGTGTTTGATTGTTAAAGTTATAATCTTTGATATTTTTATCAAGTTTCTACTTGAATTGGGTGGTTATTTCGATCATATAATTTAGGTAGCCTAGTTGTTCATTGAAATTAAACAACTTGTGTAATGTGTTGCTAGACGTAGTGACCATTAGAACCGGTAAAGATTAGGTTTAAAACTTTAATAATCTACTTAGCTTTTGATTGAAAGATATTAGCTAATCGGTTAATCGTAATAGTTAAATAGTTAGGATTTTAACGGTCCGAAAGGAGGTTACCTAATTAGTTAATTATTGTGTTGATTGAGTTCAATTAATTGTTACTTGTGATGCCCCTTTGCATGATGATGTGATGAGTCTTTTAGATCAAAA
The DNA here is from genome assembly GCA_030867185.1 of Tagetes erecta. Taxonomy (NCBI): domain Eukaryota; kingdom Viridiplantae; phylum Streptophyta; class Magnoliopsida; order Asterales; family Asteraceae; genus Tagetes; species Tagetes erecta. Next base: position 27,766,827 of record CM061493.1, on the reverse strand, counting down.
GATTAATAGATTTTCGGGTGTGCTAATATAATCGAAGAGACCGAGAGGTAATTCGATCAACCGATAATAGAAAAGCGTTCCTTAGGGATTAATTGGTCACACTTGGAGAATGATCCGAGATCCATTTAGTTGCTAGGATTCGTATGTTTAGGAATTCGGTTTCATTTCCATTCGAGGTAGTCGGGTCAAGTTCAAAATTCGCATTCAGGATTCATCTAAGTGGTACTCCTTCCTTTTCTTGATTTTTATCAAAGTTTCTATTTTTTGTCGGTTTTGAGTTGTTCGGTAGCTTAAGTAATTTATTTTAAAGTCTCTTAGGTTCGTTTCATTAGAACCCCCCCTTCGTTTAACAACTTCATTTTGTCCTAATTAAGTCATTTTTCTTATTTATAGTGTCTCTAGGGTTCGATATCCGGACTTCTCAACGCTTGTCTGCATTCGATAGGTACACGTGCCTGTCTCGTGGTCTAGTGAAAGTTGTCTAGAGTTTAACTCAAGTGTCTAAGTCGAGTCTTAGGTTAGGTATTTTTGGTTTTATTTTTTTATAAGCCCGTTTTAGTACATCAAATATTTGGCGCTGTTGCCGGGGACACTTGGCAAAAGTGAAATTAGCTTGATTAGGACAATAGTTTAGTTTAGTCTTGTTATTCGTCTGTTTTCCTAGTTAATTTGTCATATCTTGGATTTTCCGTCTATTTCCTCATCTACTTTCATTTTCTTTTTCCAGTGTATGCCACATACCCGTTCGAAAGGATCGCCACCATTTTCTGAATCTGCGGAGCCGGAGAGAGATTTGCACGAGCGGTATAAACTACTTCGTGCACGTTTGGCAGCTATTATCGAAGAGAAAAAGGTACACGTTCCTCCCTTGTTTTCTGATATGAATAACCGCACTATCCATGAACGCGCCAGCGATGGCGTCACCGGGGCTCGATCGTCCATTACTCGCCCCGAAGTAGCCAACAACAACAATTGGCAAATCCCTTCCTATGTTATGTCCACCATCACTAGCGCCACACAATTCCATGGCCTTGAGGAAGAGGATGCGCCGGGCCATCTTTCCCGATTCGTGCGAGTATGTGACACGTTCAACATCACCAACGTCAATGGGGATGCGGTGTATTTGCGCCTTTTTTCCTTCTCGTTGTCTGGTCGCGCTGCTAGTTGGCTATACACACTCCCTCAAGACTCCATCACCACTTGGGCTGATCTGCAGGCCAAGTTTCTTAAGAAGTACTATCCACCGTCTAGAGCTGCTCGCCTGAGGGAGCAAATTCATTCCTTCCGCATGGGTCCTGACGAGCCTTACCACATGGCTTGGGAGCGTTTCAACACACTGCGGAGTAGATGTCCCCAGCAGGGGTTGACCGAGTGGGCACTTGTTGAGAAATTCTATAACGGTCTTACCCACGAAACTCAAGTAATGTTTAACACTGCTGCTGGAGGACACATTATGGAGAAGAAGAGTGTGCCTCAATGTGAAGAAATGTTCGAGAGTTTTGCGCTATCTGAGCAGGAAAGTCCCCATCCGAAGTCGTCTACTTCCGCTACTAGAGCATCTAGTTCCACTACTAGGGGAGTTTACCAGGTAAGTTCAGGGTCGGATCGAGCAGTCATGATGGAAGCTATGCGTAATGACATTAAAGACCTTAAGATGAGTGTGAATAAGTGTGAGGTGTGTAGGGGAGGACATGACACCATAGATTGCCCAACCATGAGTCAGGAACATGTAGATTTCATAGGAGGTCAGGGTAGGGGATCTGGTGGTGCTTTTAGTGGTTCTTATAATCCGAGATGGAGGAATCATCCTAACTTTAGTTGGAGGTCTGGCGGAAATCCTCTCGGGTTTCAGCAGAGACAGCCCTAGTCTAGTGGTGACGTAGGTTCGGGATCGGGTAGTGGGAATAGTAACTCGAGTGGTAATGAAATGAAGGATATTAAGGATCTCTTAACTACTCAGACCCAATTGATATCACAGATAGTCAATAGAGATCAGGAAACCCTATAGAGGCTGAAAGAGCACGATATCCTGTATATCCAAATCAGGTCGCAACAAGAGCTCGAGAATCTGTTAAACGATCACTAAACATGCTATGAATCAATCAAACAAACAGTGAATGAACAGAAGATTACTTAATAAAATGCTTGTATTGATATTGTTAACTGTGTGTGCAAAAGGTGTAGTTGCAGTGAATTGTATTCACAAGTCTGCTAATAACAATGCACACTACTCTATTTATACTAGCTAACATCAATACATGGAATAAGAAAAACAAAATAACAAAGTGTTAAAATGATGTGTGGATGGCAGTTCTATCCGCACATCTCTGCTACAAAAGCTGTTCGCACATCTATCTTGTCCGCACATCTTGTTTTTCTTAAAAAGACTTTTAAGTATGATGATCAAAGGATACTAACAATCTCCCCCTATCATCATGCTTTAAAGTTCTTCAGTTTCTTCTTCTTTTACTTCCACAAACTCTGACAATGGCTTGATTGTCCAAAAATCTCTAGCAGCTTTAATGTAATGCTTGAACTGATCAGCAACTTTAGAGTGTTTGTCTACCTTCACAATTATTGGCATTTGAATCATTTCTTCAATAGTTTCTTGAGCCAGACTAAGAATATCATCTTTAGTAAACATCTCTTCACTTCTTGATTTACACTTAATTACCAAATTTCTTCTGTTGTTAATCTCCAAAGATTTAACACTAGTTAACTTCAAAGTCCCAACTTTCAAAGATAACAGTTCTCTTCTCAAAGCCATCTTTTGATAAGCAACAGATAAAATTTCAATCATATGCAAGAAGTAACAGAGATCTTGTACAGAATCCTTTCCTATCACCTTTTCAAATTTCTGTTTTGCCAAGAAATGAATGTAAGAAGGATGTAGAAGTCTGAGTTCAAATACTCCGAACATTCTGATTTCATCCTCACTTTGATCTTCCACATTTCTTACCAATACAAGCTCCTTATTCCCAGTATCATAAAACCATCTGCGGATAGGATGACTTGTTTGATCACCAGTAAACACTTTAACTCCATGTTGCTCAAGTTTGTGTAGATATTTAGCAATATCATCCAACATAAACTGTCTAATCAGCCCAGGAACAAAAGTTGTCTTCTTCTTCTCATAAGCTTCAGATTTTTCATGGAAATATTTTGCATCTTGCACTTTTGCCAGGTTCAAGTAATACTCTTTGTTGGAAGTAAACAATCTATCAAGCATAAGTTCACAAGATGTCCCTCTGACACTGTACTTGTGATTTACCAATGATAAACTTCTCAATTCCTTCAAGTCTTGCTGATCTAACTTTGCAATATGAGTCAGAAAATAATATACTTCACAAGCTCCATTAATTCTCTTGATTATAAAACCTTTGAAATCTTCATCAAATTTCCAAGCAATGATTTTGGCTTTGTGATCAATTGAATAAGCAACAGTTTTGGCTAGCAGTTCTTGAACAGTTTGACCTTTTTCTACCAAAGATCTCACACTAACACCAATTGGTTTTTTAGGAAACCAATTCTCCATTTCTTCTTTAGTAGAAGGTACAAACTTTCCAACTTTATAAGGTCTCACAACGTTTGACTTTATCTTGTATTTTTCTCTAATCTTTGTCATAGATTTCTTCTTTGGTGAAGGAATTGGCTTCTTTTCAGACACATCAATGTACTTGTCTTTAAACGGATTATGTTTCACCATTTTTCTTTCAGCTTTCTCTTTGATCTGGAAGGTTTCAACCATCCTTCTCAGTTGTACAGTATTCATATTCTCCATTTGTCTAGCAGGATAATTGCGAGACAAAAGCCAATCTTTCAATTCATTCTTTTTCATTCTATCTATGACATGATGCAATAAAGTCTTTGGATTTTCAGCTTCTAAGTCTTCAAAATGTTTCTCAACATCAAATTCTCCTTCTTCAGTTTCTGAAGACTTGAGCTTTGCAATATCCATATCCAATTCTTCTTCAGTTCTTCCCAACACATATACTCTGTTAAATCATTTTTGTAACAAAAACATGATCTTGTTACTAAAAGCAAACTCAACAGTCTTTTTGACTTCGGGTGTGGGTTCATCTAATTCAAAATTCAAGCTTTTCTTTTATGTGTTCAAAGTACTTGATTGTTTACACAGAAAAATTTCTTTGACACATTTCAAATGGTCTTTTGATAATATCTCACAACAGATGCAATTGTATCATGCAGAAACCAAATTTTCAAAAACAAATTTGCTTGCACATTACACACATTCAATCTACTTTCATAATACTGCTGCAAGTCAGATCAGATTAGATTCATATTTTCTGAAATTTTTCATCTTTTCTTTGTATATGACATTTTCTCCCCCTAAAGTTTTAATTTTCTAAGAGAAGAAAATTTGAACTTTACTCATGATCAAAAATGAATCAATCTCATGTATGAACAAGACCAAATTTATGCTTTTTGATTTATTCTGGCAAGCAAGTACTTTTATGAATAAAAGCAGATAAGCAAAGAGATCATATCACCTTTAATAATCTTCACACAAAGAAAAATAAGATTTTGAATAGACATAGCCAATTTTTCAATTTGCATGATGGGCATAAAGCTTATTTCACACTTACTTTTCAACACTTAGTGATACTTTTATCATGTTTTGAGTTTATTGAGTATATCTAGTATGTGAACCACACTTAGAAACATCTTAGAAGGTCCACTAACTTCAAGAACATACAAGCAGGCACTTTAACACATCAGGTCACTTACAACATAATCCGTGGAGCTTTGGGTTATAAATTATTGGTGTGTTCCCTTTGGGAATCTTCTTTACTTTCCATTTTGGAATTGACACTGTTCCTTTTTGGAATCTTTTGAAACTGGTGTCGTTCCTTTTTGGAATCTTTTGTACATCTTGAGGTGTTCCAGGTCTGTAGATCACTACAACAAAGGAGACCTCGTGTGAGACTTCAGGTCTGTGGATACCACAACAAAGAAGCTCACAGATGTTTGCTCAACACGTATTCTATTGCATCATTACCTGATATGTATAAGTAACACTACAAGCAGCCTATTAGAAGAATGAAAGCTTCACCAATGCTACTTAGATGGAACTTAACACAACTAGACATAGAGAACTTTAGTTTGTATCACATCCATGTATACTATTCAGATTCACAGTTTTCAGCTTACCCACACAAGCAATATGATCAGTCAGTCTTTATTGATTTTTGCAAACTATGTAAAAGATTATCAAAGTGATGTACTATCATATCTCTTATTTTGCTCAATCTAGCATTCATCTTTTATTATGTACTCCTCCCCTTTATTAATTTTTTTTATTTTTTTTATTTGTTTGGCAATGCTCAATGATCATGGTTCATAGTTGATCATACCAATGGCTTGAACTAAATGTTCAAATCTGCCTTGATCAAAGGCTTTTGTAAAACGATCTGCCAATTGTTTTCTGTGATTCCATCTTGAGCTTGAGTGACTTGCAGTCCTAAGAAGAAGTTCATCTCACCCATAGAGCTCATCTGGAACTTTGACTGCATAATAGCCTCAAACTCTTTGCACAGTTCTTTACTTGTTGATCCAAATATGATATCATCCACATAGATTTGGACCAAAAGTAAATCTTTATCCTTTTTCTTCAAGAAGAGTGTTTGATCAATCCTTCCTCTTTTGAAACCATTCTCCATCAAATCAGAAGACAGTGTCTCATACCACTTGCGTGGTGCTTGATGCAAGCCATAGAGTGCTTTATCAAGCTTCATCACTCGATGAGGAAAGTCTTTATCTTCAAAGCCTGGAGGTTGCTAAACATACACCTCTTCATTGATCACTCCATACAAAAATGCACATTTCACATCCATTTGATATACAGTGAAATTCATATATGCAGAGTAAGCAAGAAACAGTCTTATAGCTTCAAGGCATGCTACAGGAGCAAAAACTTCTTCATAATCAATGCCTTCTTCCCGTGTATATCCTTGAGCTATTAACCTTGCTTTATTCCTTATGACTATGCCACGCTCATCTGATTTGTTTCTGTATAACCATCGAGTTCCTATGGCATAATGTCGTTCAGGAAGATCAACTAGTGTCCAAACATTCTGAATTTGGAATTGAAGAAGCTCTATTTGCATTGCTTCAATCCAACTTGAATCTTTGAGAGCTTCTGAAATATTGTTTGGCACTGTTTGTGATAAGAAGCAAGAATAAAGACAAATGTTGGCATTTGTGCTTTTACTTCTAGTCACTCTTTCATGCAAACTTCCAATAATGTTTGATTGTGAGAGGCTTCTCAATGTCCTTGACACAGGTGCAGGATCAACAGCCACCTCATTCTCAAGATTTGTATAATTGAAGTCTTGCACTGTTGTGGTGTGATGGAAGGATCAGATTCATGTGGTGCATTATGAAAGTAGTTGTATCCATCATCAGCAATCAACTCATCACTTGGAACAAGTGGATCAACTATGGGTGGACTACATTCTTCAAAGTTTGCATGAATGTCTGGATTTTCAACATCAGGATACTTTGAGGGAAATGAAAGAATAACTTCATCATCAGAATCTCCCTCAGAGTCAAAGCCTGCAGAAAAGTCAATGGAATTAGAATTTAATGATGTAGTCAATGCATCTATATCAAATAACCATGTAGGACCATTTATAGCTTTTGGAAATGAGTTTTCATGAAACTCAACATTCATTGATTCCTCAATGATGTTGTGTTTAGACAAGTAAACTCGATAAGCAATGGATTGGGATGAGTATCCAACAAAAAATCCATCACTTGATTTTTCATCAAACTTTGCTAAACGATCTGAGGTATTCAATACAGACACTGGACAACCAAATGATCTTAAGAAAACAATTTGTGGTTTTCTTTTGAAAAGCAATTCATAAGGTGTCTGATTATGAGGTTTGACTATTAGACTCCTGTTTTGAACAAAACATGTTGTTGAAACTGCTTCTGCCCAGAAAGTGATTGGTAGTTTAGAATCAGCAAGCATTGTTCGTGCAGCTTCTATTAAAGTCCGATTCTTGCGTTCTACAACTCCATTCTGTTGTGGAGTTCTAGCTGCACTGAACTGTCTTTCTATCCCTTTTTCTGCACAAAAAGAGTCAAACACATCATTCTTAAATTCAGTTCCATTATCACTTCTCATTATCTTAACTTTGCAATCAAATTGATTTTCAATCTTTATGATGAAAGCTTTGAGAATGTCAGCTGTTTCACTTTTTCTATACATGAAAAACACCCATGTGAATCTGGAATAATCATCTATCACCACAAGACAATATTGCTTTTTAGTATGACTTAAAACAAGTTTTAAAGGTGTAACATTTGAGTTCACAATTTTTGTCTTGTGTGATGTGCGATGTTGTTTTCCTTTCAAACAAGCTGAGCACTTTTCTATGACAGAGAATGTCTTTTGAGGAATACCCACTACATGATCATTTTTTACCAAATTATTCATGTTCCTGTAGTGTGTATGACCAAGACGTCTATGCCATAGAACAGATTCATCAATGGATGCCTTTGAAAGCAAACATGTTTCATGAACATTATGAGACATAGAGCTCATGTCCATCATGTAAATGTTGTTATGTCTGTGTGCTTTTATCTGAATCCATTCTTCTGGAATTTGAAAACCAGTCTTCAAGATATAACAAAACTTGTCATCAAACATTGTCTTGTAAGATTTGTCACAGATTTGTGTAACACTCATCAAGTTGTACTTGAGTTGTTCACAATAGTTGACATGATCAAAACTTAAAGACCCGTTGCTGACAGTTCCTTCTCTTGTTATCCATCCTCCTCCATCACCAAAAGCTACATAAGAGCCTTTCTTTGTTTGATATTGATCTAACAGCTCCTGATTACCAGTCATGTGCCTTGAGCAGCCACTGTCCACAATCCATAAACTGTTTTTGGCTCTTGGTGGATGTGCCTACACATGTAAAGCAATCAGTTAGTATGATCAACCCAAACCGTTGTGGTTTTGGGTTTGCCATTTTCATCAATAATTGTTTGTTTAGCACATTGTAAACCAAAAGTAGTCAACATTTATGTTTTCAGTTTAGCATATTGATTCATCAAAATCTCAAACATGTCATTCAAATCACTTGGCAATTCATTTGATTTGTTTATATGAACAAAAGGTTTAGATAGAGGTTTAGCAGAATCATATGTTGACTTCAGTTGATTAGAAACATGATGAGATTGACCAGATTTTGGATTATCAGATTCATTTAAAAACCTTTTAATCAAACTCCTTTTGGCACTATCATTTGAATGAGGATGAGATGCAATCCTTGAAATGATTTACCCTGCCACAAATTTCACACCATTTGTTAAAATAACAATTATCAACAGAATGGTTGGTCATATCACAAATATGGCAATATTTAGAAAAGTAACAGTCAATGGTGTTATGATTAGTCATTTTTCAAATGCTACACCATAGTCTATTTGACTTTTCATAAAATTCAGATTTGGCCCTTTGTGACAGATTTGTTCTGTGAAAGTTTGGATTTTGTTTGGGTTTGTACACTTGTTTAGCTTTGTTGTGTACATTTAAAGAACTTTGACCAGCAGAATCAGCATTGTTACCATCAGAAATTGCTGAAGAATTTAAGTTTGACTTAGTTTTCTTCTTTTGTTTCTTCTTGGTTTTCTTTTTAAGTTCAAGTTTAGCAGCGGAAGTTTCAGGATCTTGACCTGTTTTCATATCAGAATTTGTTTTGAACTTGTTTTCAGGTTTCTTTGATTCTTGTTGGTTAAGATATCTTTTGAAATGAGGATTATCAAACCCAACCCCTTCACTCTTTTCACCTTTGTGATCATTGTAAATCATTTGAATTTTGCCTTTGTTTCTCAAATCAGATTTTTTTTAACTTCCTCAACAAAGTTTGAATGTTCTGTTTGTGAAAGTTCAGATTTTACAAAGCCATTGAAGTTCTTTGTTTTAAGGTACACCATTTTAGGTTCATATGAAGTTATCTTCACAGGGTGACCTTCTTTGATCTTTTCTTTATCATGTTCAATGTACACACTCTTATTCAGCTTCGAACTTTCAGAATCATCAGAAGATTCTGAATTTTGATTCACTTTAAGCTTTGTTTGAGCTTCACTGGAATAGTCAAGGGAATTAAAATCAGCTGGTAAAGTGTTTGTCATGGTAGTTGGCATCTTTTCATAGTTCACAGAAGGAGGTGTTGTTTGATATGCCACTTGTGAAAAACCCAAACCATTACAATTCTTTCCCTCTTTTTGACTAGCCATCCACCTTTCCATCTGTTCTTTTGTTGACATTAATTGTTCATATTTCATTTTAAAGGTGGATGCTTCCATTTGACTTTGAATGTAAGAATCTTCAAGAGTTTTTAATGAGTTCTTTAAAATTTGCTCCTGTTTTTTAGATTCTTTTAAGTCCTCTGTCAGTGAAGTGATTTTCTTTTCAAATTCCTTTTGTTGTTCTTTTGTTCTATTATGCCTGTAAATTTCATCTTTTAGTTTCTCATAGGTAGCAAAAGAATGAGATCTGTAGTGACTTACCTCATGCATGCAGGCCTTTGTGCATACCTTGTCCTTGACATCATCAGGCATTGGAGCGTGCTTACTTGCATCAAATTTGCTTGCATCAAATGAGCCTCCATCATAACCGTCAGGTACTCTGATCTTTTCTTCATCTGAATTCAGAGCCATCAAACCAAACTCCTTTTCCATCTCAGTTACATAAGCATTCCAATCAGTTTCCCCATCATAAGCCACACACATGGCTTTGGAGGGTTCAGCAGAATTGCTTGTTGAAGTGGATGCTTGTGTAGAAGAATTGAAGGTGTTTTGAGTGATCTTGGCAGCTGGATTGTTGCATTCTCTAGATAAATGCCCATACAGATTGCATTTAAAGCACCTGACTTTTGTCTTGTCAAATCCCATCTTCTTGTTTAAGCTTGGTTTGCTGAAGTTTCTGTTTGATTTCAGCTGCTTTTGTGATCTATATGCCAGCATCACCATGTTCCATTGTATGTCCATCTCCTTTACATCATCTGGATGCATATCATTAAGATCTTGCACCATTAATTCCATTGGAGTCAGTTGACTTCCAAGATACACCTGAAAACTAGCAGTGAATGCAACATAGGCAGCTTTATGCTCCTCAGTCTTTAACACAATGTTGATTACATCTTGACTTTTATCAACATTGACAGTTTTGACTTTTCCAGCAGCAACTTCAGCATCTTCCTCACAAAATTCACTTACATTGCATGACTCAGCAGCATTAGCAAAAAAACAGTCACCTTGAGAATGTTCATCTACAACATCAGCTGTTATAAATGCTTGTTGACCAGGCTTCTCTCCTTTAAAAATGTACTGCTCCATCTCTTTCTTTGTCATGAAATTTCTGGACTGTTCATCCATAGCTAAAGATTCAATCTTTGTAACCATAAAATCTAGATCTTGAACATCCATGGACAAAGTTTGTTTGAGAGTGGTGACAGTATGCTTCCAACTCTCTGGCAAAGAATGCAACAGCCTCAGATTAATTTCCTCTGTGTTGGTTGGAATCTCCATAGCTTCCATTTCTGTTACAAGCTGGACAAACCTGTTTAAATGAGAGTTGATGGATTCACCAGGCAAAGCTGAGAACATTTCATGTTGTCTTTTCAATTTCTGCTTCTTCATACTTTGTATTTATGTACCTCCTTCATACAATTTCTGTAACATCTTGTACAGAGAATTGGCAGTAACATATTTCTTGGTTCTGGTTAAAAAGGCTAAAGGAACAGCCTTTGTGAGTAAAGAATAGGCTTTGAGATCAATAGCACACTTCCTCAAATCTTCTTTAAATTCTTCTCCTTCTAGCTCCTTAATAGGAATAGCCTTCATTCCTGTTTTGTATGCATCATCCTTGTACTTATCACCATTAGAAACTGGTCTTGGTATATGAGGACCATTAGCAATAGACCTCCAAAGATTATGATCCACAATATTCAGATGATTTCTGAATCTGATCTCCCATCCCTTGAAATCAGCTTTTGATTTTAGCAATGGTACTTTTGATGCATAGTCAGTCATTGAGTTGTTGTTGTTTGACATTTTTGAAAATTTCTGATCTATGAACAATTTAGTTGATCTGCGGATGACAGTGAAGATCTGCGGACAACAGTCAAGATCTGCGAACTACAGATTTGATCTGCGGTCAACAATTTTCAACACTAACGATCTTTGAACAGAAACAAACTAATTGTTACAATCTCGTTCAACTCAATATTCAACAAACTCTAACTATGAACTTGATCTGCGAACAATAGTTGAGTTCAACCTTGAAGCAAAATCAGTCCAACAATTCAAACCAGGCCAAAACACGGATACAGATGAAGAACATAATCGGAAATTGAACGACTAAAGGATCAACTTCTGTGAACATCATCATCTTCGATTTGCGAACAACAGTCAATAGCTCAATCTGCGATGAACAGTGAAAGTTGAAATTTTGAATTTGATGATTTTAACTCTGAATTTGCTTGAAATTAAATGAAAACTTTGCATGCATTCATCTTCATTTCTTCGCTCAATCTTCAATTTGAACAAAAAAAGAATTTAATCAACAATCTCTCGAAGCACAGTTCGTTCACCAACAATCACTTCAAATTCATATTTTTGTCAATCTTCACGTTAATTCTCTTCAAAATGTTCAAAGGATTTATCTCAGTAGTGAATATAACAAATTGAATTGGTTTGATGATCCAAAATGTTTATGAATTAACAGATTCAAGTAGTTCGAACAAAGTTCAACACTACGTAACCGAAAGCTCTGATACCAATTGTATATCTAAATCAAGTCGCAACAAGAGCTCGAGAATCTGTTAAACGATCAGTAAACATGCTATGAATCAATCAAACAAACAGTGAATGAACAGAAGATTACTTAATAAAATGCTTGTATTGATATTGTTAACTGTGTGTACAAAAGGTGTAGTTGCAGTGAATTGTATTCACAAGTCTGCTAATAACAATGCACACTACTCTATTTATACTAGCTAACATCAATACATGGAATAAGAAAAACAAAATAACAAAGTGTTAAAATGATGTGCGGATGGCAGTTCTGTCCGCACATCTCTGCTACAAAAGATGTTCGCACATCTATCTTGTCCGCACATCTTTTGTCCGCACATCTTGTTTTTCTTAAAAAAACTTTTAAGTATGATGATCAAAGGATACTAACATATCCTGCTGAGAAATCAGCAATCCGCATTCTTAGATCTTCAGCGCTCCATGGGTGAGATGTCCAAACAGTTAAGTCAACAGTCTAGGCAGTCAGGTTCATTTTCAGGATCCACTCAAACTAATCCGAATGCTTCCGTGAAAGCGGTAACTACTCGTAGTGGTAAGGGAGGAGATAAGAACCTAGAGATAGTTGAGGTAGAGGAGAAAGAGGAGGAGGTAGATGAAGAGTTAGAGATGGAAACTCCCGGTGGAAGGAGACCTAACGTAGAGCCCATAGTTACACCCTTAGCTAGCGAACCTCCACCTAGGGAAACAGTGGGTAAGAAGAGTGAGGGAAAGAAGAAGGGCACTGTAGATGATGAGGATTACAGTCGATGTCCATATCCTGCTCGGTTAATGCGAGAGAAATATTTGAGGGATTATGGACATTTCCTTGAACTATTCAAGCAATTGAAAATAAATCTTCCATTCGTCGAGGCACTCCAGCATATGCCAAAGTATGCGAAGTTCCTAAAAGATCTCCTATCTAATAAAAAGAAGCTGGAGGAGCTCTCGACGGTCACTCTCAGTGAAAGATGCTCTGCGGTGGTCCAGAACAAACTACCGGAGAAGTTAGCAGATCCAGGAGTCTTCACGATCCCGTGTTTGTTTGGTAGTTCGACTCCTACGCGCTGAGCATTTCGTTAGCGGACCGATCGGTCAAATATCCACGGGGGATAGTGGAGAACTTGTTGGTTAAGGTCGATAAATTTGTTTTCCCCGTGGATTTCGTTATTCTTGACATGGAGGTGGACGACAAAGTCCCACTGATCTTGGGACGACCCTTCTTGCGCACCGCAAAGGCACTGATCGACGTCTACGACGGTAAGATCAAACTTCGTGTAGGGGATGAGACAGTCACCTTCGATGTCTCGAAAGCGATGAATAATTCCAGTGGTCAAGACGATTCGGTCTTTTTTCTCGATGCGTTCATTTCTCAAGTGGACCGATGTCTTGACTACATCAGTGGTGCAGATCTGCTGCCCATGGAAGACCTGGATGAGGAGAACCGGGAAGTTGAGATGGATGTTCAACCCGAACACCTTATGAACAGCCCGGCTAGTAAGCCTCCTGAATTTTCCCAGGCATTCTAGGTGAAGGATGATACCGAGGGGGGGTGGTAAACCTTCGGTAGAAGCCTCACCATCTTTAGAGCTGAAGGACCTCCCTTCACACTTAGAGTACGCATTCTTAGATGGGGAGGTAGTTTTGCCCGTCATTATCTCTAGTCAATTGGCGGAGGAAGAGAAGCTGCGATTAATTGCTGTGCTCCAGGCACATAGACAGGCTATTGCGTGGAAACTCACTGATATCAAGGGCATCAGCCCTTCCTTTTGCACGCATAAAATACTCATGGAGGATGAGTATAAGCCTGTAGTTCAACCGCAGAGGAGACTCAACACGAACATGTCTGAGGTGGTTAAGAAGGAGGTTCTCAAGCTCCTCGACGCCGGCATGATCTATCTCATATTTGATTCCACCTAGGTGAGTCCCGTTCAGGTTGTCCCGAAGAAAGGAGGGATGACAGTGATCGTTAGTGATAAAAATGAGCTGATTCCGACTAGAACTGTCACAGGTTGGCGAGTGTGCATAGATTATAGGAGGCTCAATGATGCTACAAGGAAGGACCATTTTCCCCTTCCTTTCATTGATCAGATGTTGGAGCGTCTAGCAGGGTAGCAGTTCTACTGTTTCCTTGATGGATTCTCAGGTTATTTCCAGATCCCCATTGCACCGGAGGATCAGGAGAAAACCACGTTTACATGCCCTTTCCGGACTTTTGCATATCGCCGTATGCCATTTGGGTTTTGTAACGCTCCAGCCATTTTTCAGAGATGCATGGTGGCTATTTTTCAAGATATGATGCAGAACTCCATGGGAGTATTTATGGATGACTTTTCAGTGTTTGGGAGTTCATTCGATCATTGTTTGTCTAATCTTGAGTGTATGCTGAAACGGTGCATAGAAACGAACCTCATGTTGAACTGAGAGAAATGTCATTTTATGGTAACCGAGGGGGGATCGTTCTAGGGCATAAGATTTCACGTGAGGGTATAGAGGTAGATCGCGCTAAGATAGAAACCATCAGTAAGCTTCCTCCACCCACAAACATGAAATCCGTTCGTAGTTTTCTGGGTCATGCAGGTTTTTATCGTAGATTCATTAGGTATTTTTCCAAAATCACTAGACCCATGACCCGCCTTCTTGAGAAGGACATCCCGTATGTCTTCGATGCGGAATGTCTTAAGGCATTTGAGTTTTTGAAGGAGCAGTTGACTAGCGCTCCCATTTTGATCGCACCCGACTGGAGTTTTCCATTTGAACTCATATGCGATGCTAGTGACTTCGCAGTCGGGGCTGTTCTTGGACAGAGGAAGAATAAGCACTTCCATCCTATCTATTACGCAAGTAAGACACTCAATGAAGCTCGAGAGAATTACACGACTACCGAGAAGGAGCTTCTAGCAGTCGTCTTCGCGTTCGATAAGTTTAGATCTTACTTGGTTCTGTCTAAGACCGTTGTCTACACCGATCATCAGGCTGTGCGATATTTTTTTGCGAAGAAAGATGCTAAGCCTAGATTGATTCGGTGGATCCTCCTCCTTTCTGAATTCGATATAGAGATCAAGGATAAAAAGGGGGCTGAAAACGTGGCAGTAGATCATTTGTCGCGTTTGGAGGATCCGTCTAGGGATGAGATCTTCGAGGAGAACATCGGAGACACGTTCCCTCATGAATCTCTGATGTATGTGAAAGCGGAAGATCAAGGTTTGCCATGGTTCTCTGATCTGGCAAACTATCTGTCCGAAGGGAAGGTAGTGACGGGTATGTCGTCCCAGCAGAGGAAGAATTTTTTTGCAGATGCTAATCATTACATCTGGGATGCCCCGTATTTGTTTCGTTTAGGAGCCGACCGAGTGTTTAGGAGGCGCGTTAGTACTGAAGAGGGCAGTGAGATTCTTAAACACTGTCACGAGGGTTTGACGAGAGGCCACCACGGTCCATCATACACCGCAAAGAAGGTGCTTGATGCCGGGTTTTATTGGCCAACAGTGTTTAAGGATGCTCATGACTTGGTAAGATCCTGTGATGCGTGTCAACGGACGGGTAACATCTCATCAAAAAATGAGATGCCCCAAAACCCAATCCAAGTAGTTGAAGTGTTTGATGTGTGGGGTATAGATTTCATGGCACCGTTCCCTTCATCGCGAGGTCATAGATATATTCTTGTTGCCATTGACTATGTTTCTAAGTGGGTTGAGGCTCAAGCCTTGACTACTAATGATGCAAGAGTCGCGGTAGCCTTTCTGAGGAGGTTGTTCAGTAGGTTCGGAAACCCGAAGGCTCTAATTAGTGATCGGGGCACGCATTTTTGCAATGCCCAAATGGAGAGAGTGTTAGCTAGGTACGGAGTGAACCATAGGTTATCCACTGCTTATCATCCGCAAACCAGTGGTCAAGTTGAAAATGATAACAGGGGCATAAAACGTATCTTGGAGAATACTGTCGAAGCCAATCGAAAGGATTGGTCCGATAAGTTAGATGGCGCGCTATAGGCTTTCAGGACCGCTTTCAAAACACCCATAGGAACCACACCGTTTAAAATTGTCTATAGAAAAGCGTGTCATCTAACGGTAGATTTAGAACATAGAGCTTTTTGGGCGCTTAAGGCGGTCAATCTTGACTTGTCTAAAGCGGGAAAAAACCGGTTTCTCCAACTACACGAGTTAGAAGAGTTGAGGGACGATGCATATGCTAGGTCATGGAGTTATAAGGAGCGAACTAAAGCGTTGCATGATAGTAGGTTGAGAGGAGTGAAGGAGTTTCACACCGGGGATAAAGTCTTACTTTATAATTCGCGCTTGAAATTATTCCCGGGTAAGCTCAAATCTAGGTGGAGAGGTCTGTTCATAGTTAAAGAGGTTTTCCCTTATGGCACGGTCGAGATCTCGGATGAAGTGGGTAGTTCGTGGAAAGTCAACGGTCATAGGCTCAAGCATTATATAGGTGGACCGGTTGACACAACCATCGAGGAGGAAGTGACTCTCCTTGATGTCGATCATGCTTAAATTGTGATTGTGGATCTCGGGTTAACAACCGAGTGTAAATTTTGTACACATGTGTTTAGTTAATTTTTAAATTTTATTTATTTATTTTGTTTCGTTAGTTGTGTGTTTAAGTCTTCCGGTCTTTTCCGTAGTCTTATTTTGCGTTTTTCGGGTATTATGCGTCGGTATGTGCTTGTATTTCAGGGACTCGACCCGGAATTGAGGAGGAATCGAGCAGTGATGAATATCCAGGTTTGTGCGGGTTATAATTTAAATCATAAAAATCTTAGAAAAAAAAATGTGTTACAATATTAAGTCTTGAAATATTTTTCTAAGTAACAAATGATAAATTGTCTGGTCACATGCCTTTTAGGCGATACGCGCATCATGCATATCAACATGCGCGGGTCACGTAGAAGATGGTCAAAGGACGGGTCAAATCCTATACTAGGCGATACGCGCAGAGGATCCACTCTCATGCGCGTATCGCGTGGCACAGATTTGAAAGAAAAAAAACCGATCGCACAAAAGGGGGCACACATGAACCCTAATCACCACACATCACTTTCACCCAACCCCCACCCAACCTCTGACCACCACTACCACCACAATCCTCCGACCGCCGCCTTGCAACACCACATCACCACCATTGTTCACATATTCACATTAAGTGGTGATTTTGGGTTTGAGTTTCACTCTTTCTTCCTTAGATTACTCCTCTAACCAGGTATGATTTCTCTTCCGTTTCTTTGTTTGGTGTGTTTGTTTAATGTTTGCAAGTGTGTGTCTTCATATGTGCTACATAATTGAAATCCGGAGTGTTTGTTTGGCTTTAAATTTTGAAGTTGATTGGAATTTGGGGTTAGGAAGTTGCAAGTAGGTTGGTCAAATTAGTCTCTGTTTTTGACTGATTAAGAGAATGCATTGTCGGTGACAAGTGTTTAGCATGGTTACAAACAATAATTTGTGTCACTTTCGAGTTTTGATAGAGGTAGTTTGTCGTTTGTTGAGCAACTTAGTATTTTGACTTGGGATGTTTCTTTGTCTCATCATAGTCACTTTCAAGTTTTGATAACATAGTCATAAGTCAAACAACCAAGTGTGGGTATCAAATAACATGCTAATGTCCGAGCTTAGTTTTTAATCAAGTCTACATCATGTAGGATATATTGTGCTTAGGTGTGACCTGCAAGAAAGTTGAATTTGTTCAAAAAGACCGAACGGTTTTATCTGGTTTTCATTAGGTAGTTCATGTTAAAAGTTGAGTCTTTAAGTTTTGTTTGATGCGTCTAGGTCCTAGGGGTTTGTTACTAAATCCGGTTTCTCGTGCTTGTACTCAATCTCCATTCAAGCATGAGGAACTTGATTTAGTCGTTATTTAATTATGTCTTTACATATAGTCCTTCGTCTATCTTCTTTGGGTAGTTCAAACGATTGCGAACGAAATGCTATACAATCGTTTGAACCTGGATATTGCACCCATTATTTACTATTGTTCTCTTGATTTGTTTTTGCAGACATGCATAGAGGCGAAGGATCGTCAAGAGCAAGAAAACGAAGGGCGCGTCAGTCGGATGATGAAAATCGGCCGGTTCATGTCATCACAAGAACCATCCAATATTCTGCACCGCCAATTATTCCTCAGCCCGATGATATACCCATCCCAGAGGAAGACAGAGTCTTTTCCCGTCACACTTTCTTAAGGTTTCAAATGGGCACAAAAGAGTTGGAAAAGTGTGAAAAGTTCACTAAAATAGAGCTCCTGTGAAACAGGACAATAGATTGGGGGCTCATGAACCAGCTAGGTGCACAACAGCAGATTTCGGACTATTTTGGGCCTCGATGGTTGAGTGCAATACAGTGTATGGATCAACAATACTCCGAGCTTACAGTTGATTTTCACTCCACGCTCAAGTACAATCAGAGCCATTATGTCACACCCCCAAATTCCACTAACGGAGTTTTACCGTTAAGAGTGTGACACACCAGGATCCGATCATTAGTTACACCAAACGACTTACATGATTTTGAAAAGTAACGTATTGTATTAAGTAATAAAAAATAAAAATAAAAGTTCTACATTAAATGCGGAAGCGTAAACAGAAAATGAGATCTTTTTAGTAAAACTGATTTTTATAATATTTGAATTTACAAATGCAAATATAATAAAAAAATGTTGAATTCTCAAATCAATGCGACCAATGAATGAATGCCCTATCCGTGAGTGTGATCTTGACAACCTGAGATAAACATGCTAAAGTGTGTCAACATAAAGTTGGTGAGTTCACAGGTTTATAAAACTAGAAAGTAAGTTCCAAAACAAATTCAGTAATTCCGCTTAGTATATCAAGTAGTTAGCTAGACTACTATGCATGCTACACTAGCGTACGAAAGTGTTTACGACCGAAGCTGACAGTAATGTAAAGAAATGAATGCCTCAAGCCAATGCCTCCCAGGCACGGTAAATGATAGGACAATTAAACACCCGTTCGACCTCCAGTCGTGCTGGCGCGACCAGCCCGGATGGGGTTTGTCAAACCTAGTAGTACTACTTAAAATTTCCTCGCTTTGCAATATAATTAACGGTCCAAACGTAAGGCAAAAGTACTAACACTAGGTACGCATGTGATCATACTAAGAACCAAGTTTGTAAAATAGTAATTACAGCATGTATCTCCCCTAAAAAGAGTAAAGTAAAAGGGGCCGTGAAACTAACCTCGACTAACCAGCAAATACATGTATGCATGTTCACGTTGAAAAGCTCACACAATCACAATGTACAAACATCCACTAAGAATAACCTCCACATTGAAAGCCACACAAGTATATTCACCGATAATTTCCCTATTGGTACACATAACAAATAATATATAACATTAGCACAATGTTACTATACACGTGCAGTTGAGCTCGTTATACTAATTAAAGTGCAGTGATTGATTATAATCATATTTATTTGTTGTTCGGTTTTACAATTTGTATAATTTTTTTTTATCAATTCTATTTGGAGCTCAACTCACAACATATTATATTGTAATTGAATAATTTCTTAACTTGAGATATACCTTAATGTTCGGTTTCTGTTCACGTTCTCAATAAACTCAATTTCGACTCGATCCCGTTGTTTGACCATGATTGACCAATCACCATCCACAACCTCTAGTCGCCACAAATCATCATCACCGTCACCGAGTTACCACCAAACTCAACCCGTAGCCACCACCAGTGACCATTAAACAGGCGGAAATCAGGCCGGTACAACTTTTGCATCATCATCTTTAATCACCAACCACCACCATTCACCCCTCCGTCACCGTCACCACCGGTAACAACCCTCAACACGCCGGAATGTCACTTAAAACACCACCAAAACTACGTCATCGCTGTCATACATCACCACCACCACCACCAACCTTAAACCCACCATCACGACACCATAACCATACCTTCACCTTCTCCTAAATCGCATCTAGATGAAGAGAAACATGTAGAACAGCAACCATGGCCGGAAAAACGAAAAAAGAAAAGGATGAAACCTTGCTGCTGTAACCTTTAACTGTCCATAGCCTTTTCTTTGTTGCGATTTAGAGAAAACAGACACCACCGTTGGATTCATCTCGTCGATACGAAGATTCTGATATATAATACGCCTCGTGGGGACGTCGGAGTTGGCCAGAATCTCGCCGGAAAAACGAAGAAGGAAGGGGTAAAACTCTAGCAGCTGCAATCTTCAAATGGCCATAACTTTTTCATCGTTAGGAGTTAGATGACATATTTACTATCATTGGAACCGCCTCGTCGAGACGAAGATTTTGATATATAATAGGCCCTTTGGGGATGTCTGAGCTTGCCGGAAAACGGCCGGAAATGTGACGGCTGCAAGTTGTGTGGGATGATACTAGGGTTTTTGAAAAGATGAAACTGAGATGATAAAGTATATTTATAAGTAAGGTTTGGCTAGTGGGCTTTTTAATTTACTAACGCGTGCAACCCACCGCGTCTAGTATCGTTTCCCATATCGAATCTCCGTCAAAGCTTACATTTTTTTCTTTCACGATATTCCAAATCGCTTTCAAGTATTATTTCCTTGATTGTAATTTGACGTATTTGAACGTGCTTGATCAAATACGTGTTTCACAGTTACTTACGTTCGTTTCTTATGTGATTAGTTATTTGACTTCTTATAAATATATAAAATACCTTTTATATTAATATGACGAACGAACACTCGTTATAATGTACCGGACCTTTAATGGCCTCATTTACCACATTGGGCCTTTCATTGGGCCTTTGAGCTCATTTGCTTAAAATAAATGATTAAGATACTATAATTAATAGAGTTGTGTTAATGGAGTTAAACCCGAAAACGCCGGGTGTCACATCATCCCATTGTTAAAAGAATTTTCGTCCCGAAAATTATATATACAATCGGTAAAAAGGCCTGACATTAAAAAGATAGAAAAAAAAATAAATAAACAAATAATTAAATTCGAGTTGTCACATTATCCCCTTGTTGAAAGAAATTTCGCCCCGAAATTTAACTAGTATCCTTTATGTTTCAAGTTGTCATTTTCAATTTAGAAGAACTGGGTTAATGATGTTAACTTGGAATGAGAATGTTCTTTTGTAAGTCCAATAATAGATGTTTAATGAAAAGATCAAGAGATCTATGAAGCTCTTTTAATTTTGACGATCGAAGTGTTTGTTGTGATCTAGAGAACTTGTAATCATGTAGAAGTAGTAAGTTACCAAGGGCTAACGTATTACAACATTGTTCGAATCGAGGAATTTGTGCTAAAAAAATTTTCTCAACTCCTTGGAGTGAGATGGGTATTGTTGTTAATAACACCAGGGGAGGGTGTACAACAATGTTTCTAAAAGTTGTTGTTAAAGATAAATTTTTGGTTCAGATGTATATGCTTGTATTGTTTCTTTTAGGTTATGTTTTGGGTATAGCACGCACGACCAGTTTTTACCAGGACCATCGTGTACCTGTAAATTCACCATTACGTTGCGCACCCGTAATCGTCAATTTACCTTACACAATCACCCTAGTTTATCTCCCATCATGTGCTTTAATCTTATGTCTTTACATGTTTATTGTTCTGTTCTTATTTATAACATATGTTATCTTATTCCGAGTATAGGATGTATAAGAGAGGTAGGGTAAACTTGCTACACATTTATACTTAGTGTGATGTACTTATGGGGAGATCATATGTCAAGTATCTAATGATATCATGATAAGTATATAGGAAAGACTGCTAGTAACATGTAGTGAGTATACTGTAATCATAAGCAATGACAACATCGTAGCATGTAGGTAACATATTACAACACATAATAGTTCACACAACTGGTAACATGTCCTAACACATGAATGACCTCACTGTAATTGAGTTTCTAGGCATCAACCAAGTTGACATGTCTCATGCATACTATATTGAACACCATTTAAAGCCAGTTACAGCTTACACTCAACAGCTTTAACAAAACACTTAACGTTTGATATAAACCAAACTTCAAGGTTTAAAAGGAAAAATACAGTTTAACAGAAGTATTAAACAATCTCATGCTCAAAAGAATAGCACATAAACCATGCAAATGTTGAAAAACCAAAACATCTAGAATCTATGCTCAAGAGACTAGCACATAAGCAAAGTAAATGTTTAAAATCTAAAACATTTAAAAGTGTGTGCTCAAAAGACTAGCACATAAGCAAAGCAAATACATACTTAGTTCAAGCTTCACTAATATCATAAGTAAAAACAGATATACCATAAAGTTTCACACAATGCAAGTTGATTAGTTCCTATAATGCTATTGTAGGCGCGTGTAGATGTAAATCATATGTATATGGGTCACAAATAAATTCACACAAGTGTAACTAATGCAGTGTGCAGTTATAGTCTAGAATGCAATGCAATGCAACCTAGTTCGCTATAACCAATGGCTCTGATACCAATCTGTCACACCCTCAAATTCCACTAACGGAGTTTTACCGTTAAGAGTGTGACACACCAGGATCCGATCATTAGTTACACCAAACGACGTACATGATTTTGAAAAGTAACGTATTGTATTAAGTAATAAAAAATAAAAATAAAAATCTACATTAAATGCGGAAGCGTAAACAGTAAATGAGATCTTTTTAGTAAAACTGATTTTTATAATATTTGAATTTACAAATGCAAATATAATAAAAAAATGTTGAATTCTCAAATCAATGCGACCAATGAATGAATGCCCTATTCGTGAGTGTGATCTTGACAACCTGAGATAAACATGCTAAAGTGTGTCAACATAAAGTTGGTGAGTTCACAGGTTTATAAAACTAGAAAGTAAGTTCCAAAACAAATTCAGTAATTCTCCTTAGTATATCAAGTAGTTAGCTATACTACTATGCATGCTACACTAGTGTACGAAAGTGTTTACGACCGAAGCTGACAGTAATGTAAAGAAATGAATGCCTCAAGCCAATGCCTCCCAGGCACGGTAAATGATAGGACAATTAAACACTCGTTCGACCTCCAGTCGTACTGGCGCGACCAGCCCAGATGGGGTTTGTCAAACCCAGTAGTACTACTCAAAATTTCCTCGCTTTGCAATAAATTAACGGTCCAAACGTAAGGCAAAAGTACTAACACTAGGTACGCATGTGATCATACTAAGAATCAAGTTTGTAAAATAGTAACTACAGCATGTATCTCCCCTAAAAAGAGTAAAGTAAAAGGGGCCGTGAAACTCACCTCGACTAACCAGCAAATACATGTATGCATGTTCACGTTGAAAAGCTCACACAATCACAATGTACAAACATCCACTAAGAATAACCTCCACATTGAAAGCCACACAGGTATATTCACCGAAAATTTCCCTATTGGTACACATAACAAATAATATATAACATTAGCACAATGTTACTATACACGTGCGGTTGAGCTCGTTATACTAGTTAAAGTGCAGTGATTGATTATAATCATATTTATTTGTTGTTCGGTTTTACAATTTGTATAATTTTTTTTTATCAATTCTTTTTGGAGCTCAACTCACAAGATATTATATTGTAATTGAATAATTTCTTAACTTGAGATATACCTTAATGTTCGGTTTCTATTCACGTTCTCAATAAACTCAATTTCGACTCGATCCCGTTGTTTGACCATGATTGACCAATCACCATCCACAACCTCTAGTCGCCACAAATCATCATCACCGTCACAGAGTTACCACCAAACTCAACCCGTAGCCACCACCAGTGACCATTAAACAGGCGGAAATCAGGCCGGTACAACTTTTGCATCATCATCTTTAATCACCAACCACCACCATTCACCCCTCGATCACCGTCACCACCGGTAACAACCCTCAACACGCCGGACTGTCACTTAAAACACCACCAAAACTACGTCGTCGCTGTCATACATTACCACCACCACCACCAACCTTAAACCCACCATCACGACACCATAACCATACCTTCACCTTCTCCTTAATCGCATCTAGATGAAGAGAAACCTGTAGAACAGCAACCATGGCCGGAAAAACGAAAAAAGAAAAGGATGAAACCTTGTTGCTGTAACCTTTAACTGTCCATAACCTTTTCTTTGTTGCGATTTAGAGAAAACATAAACCACCGTTGGACTCCTCTCGTCGATACGAAGATTTTGATATATAATACGCCTCGTGGGGACGCTGGAGTTGGCCAGAATCTCGCCGGAAAATCGAAGAAGGAAGGGGTAAAACTCTAGCAGCCGCAATCTTCAAATGGCCATAACTTTTTCATTGTTACGAGTTAGATGACGTATTTACTATCATTGGAACCGTCTCGTCAAGACGAAGATTTTGATATATAATAGGCCCTTTGGGGATGTCGGAGATTGCCGGAAAACGGCCGGAATGTGACGGCTGCAAGTTGTGTGGTATGGTACTAGGGTTTTTAAAAAAGATGAAATTGAGATGATAAAGTATATTTATAAGTAAGGTTTGGCTAGTGGGCTTTTTAATTTACTAACGCGTGCAACCCACCGCGTCTAGTATCGTTTCCCATATCGAATCTCCGTCAAAGCTTACATTTTTTTCTTTCACGATATTCCAAATCGCTTTCAAGTATTATTTCCTTGATTGTAATTTGACGTATTTGAACGTGCTTGATCAAATACGTGTTTCACAGTTACTTACGTTCGTTTCTTATGTGATTAGTTATTTGACTTCTTATAAATATATAAGATACCTTTTATATTAATATGACGAACGAACACTCGTTATAATGTACCGGACCTTTAATGGCCCCATTTACCACATTGGGCCTTTCATTGGGCCTTTGAGCTCATTTGCTTAAAATAAATGATTAAGATACTATAATTAATAGAGTTGTGTTAATGGAGTTAAACCCGAAAACGCCGGGTGTCACACATTATAATCGAGCAGCTGCAGTATCATTTTCTCTAGGGCAGCAGATTTATGAGATGAGTGTGGGTCAATCTGGGGTTGCAGCCGTATTTTACACAGAATATGAAATTTACCAACCCGAGTTCGATATGGCTTTGAGAGGAGAGGACAGAAAGGATGTCGAGAGAACTGTGTCACAGGCTGAGTTAGGAGAATATTGGAGGCAGATTTCAGGCACAGGGTATTCGTCGAACATGATTGCATCCGCAATTCGAGATCCATTACTGAAATATGTTCACAAGTTGTTGGTAGGAACGATTGTGGGTAGGAAAGGAAAGGATAAGGTGAACAACTTGGATCTGTTTGCGATGTACTGTTTAGCCAATAGGAGAGAGGTAAATTTGGCATGTTTTCTGTTAAGCTCATTTATAAGGGGGAGAAAGGGAGGCCCGACGGTTAGGTTGGATTTAGGGCCGTTTGTCACACGGATTGCTACTCACTTGGGTGTGTTCAATCGCTATTTGGAAAATCATTTGACGCAAGGGCCCGGTACAGGAGTGTTTGGGTTGCAAGAGCTTCGATCATCTGGTATTATTGAATGGTATGACCCGGTTAGGTGGGTGGCGCCGAGGCAGCATGCGCAGGAACCACCACCGGCTGGGACTTATGCAGCGGATGAATTACAGAGGGGTGCACCACCGCATCGACAGTGTCCCATACATCGCGCACGACATGAACTACCGCAGCAACAATATCCGTTGCGGGAGTTTCCGCCGGAACCCTTTGGAATGGAAAGTTTGCGGGACGCGATTTTTGGGAGATTCGATCAGCAGGATGCTTATTATCGCGCTGAAAATGCTAGGGTGCATGAAAGGTTAGATCGGCAGGATGGAGCGATTCGGTATGTCATGGAACAGCAACATATTCTGGCGCCTGATTGGTTCACATACCCCTATCAGGGGTATTCACCTTATCATGGTCCTTATGGAGGACAGGGGGTGCCGGTGATGATGATCCAGATGAATAGAAGGAGGGACGGGAGCAGCCTGCACACCAATTTTCACTACATATACCAGGTGTGACTGTTCCAACTTATATTTTATTTATTGTCTTTATGTTTGTTTTATTATTTTGTGAGTTAGTGCAGTTGTTTTAGTCGTTTTGTAGTTACCTTTGTCAAGTGATCTTCCTAATCATATTGGGGACAATGTGCGTTTCAAGTGTGGGTATGGGAGGTTAATTTGATATATATATATATATATATATATATATATATATATATATATATATATATATATATATATATATATATATATATATATATATATATATAAGTTTAAAATGTCTTTGGAAAGCCTTGCAAGATAAATGGGAAATGATAGAAAAAAAACCGGTAAATTAGCTTTTAAATGGAAGAAAAGATAAGTGAATAATAAAGCAAGGATGAGTCGTTTGATAAATTGTTGAAAATCCATTTAGCCTTGAGGGTTCATTAAGTGCAACGTTTAAACTCGAGTTATTTAAGAAATTTCGTGGGTTATCACCATAGGAGAGTTAAAGAAGCCTTAACTAAGAAAAACTTAGGCACCACTTTAGTTTGTTGAACTTACACTAGTTGAGAATAAGGGTCATGGTGGGATTTATAGCACGCTTCTTTCAAAAGAAGTGGCGCTCCATAATCAATGTTCACAAGGGTATAGACTGAAATAAGGCTCAAAGAAGCCAAAGAAAGCTCAAAGATGCTTGAAAAAAAAAAGAGAAGCTCAAATGAGCCAAATAAAGTTAAAACAAGTGATCCAAAACCTCATGTGCTCTACCTCTGGGATAGCGACTTGGAGCCGACACCCCTGGGTGAGGTGATCTTGTTTTAGAAAAAAAAAAGTCTGTGCCCGTAAATATCATCAATCAAATGTCCAACCCAATATGACACTCGTATTCAACTAGGTTAAGTTCCTTGGATTATTGTGGGTTGGGAGAATCAAATGATTTGAACCGTGCCTCGTCAAGCAAAAATTAAACCAGGCTAAATTAAATCTTCCTTAGTGTGAGGCCTTGAAATGGATTGAATCATTTAAGATATAGAACATGTTCTTAAGGAACCCGATTGGCTTGACAAAATGTTAATGACTCGTTACTTGGTTGTTGTTTACTTGGTAATTTTGGAAATGAATGAAAGCTAATTCTTCTGGTTGTGATTCCATTTTGCATGTTTTTTTTTCGAGGACGAAAAAAGAGTAAGTGTGGGTATTTTGATGTGTTGCAAAACACATCACCTTTTTCTAAGTGTTTTGTGGTTTATTTAGGTAGTTTCGAGTCATTTTATTTGGTTTTTAGCTAAGTTTTAATCTTTTAGTCGAATCTTAGTTCTTGTAATGTTTTTGCAGTGATTTGGACGTAATCAGAAGCAAAGCCACCGTGGAAATAGGATGCAAGTTAAGCGGAAGCTTGAAGGAAGGAAAATTGGAAGGAATGGGAGGTTGCACCATGAAAAGTTCAAGACTTTCTGGTTGAACCTGTGTTAGGCGATACACGCAGGAGATGTGTCCTGATGCGCGTATCGTGTAGGATGATTACACGCGAAGTGGGCTTTTTTTAGCTGTTACGCGCAGGATATGTATCCTGATGCGTATCGCCTAGAGGATGTCTACGGTTTTTTTTATTAAACTCGTTATTTAAACAAACAAAAAAACCTAAGGAAGTTTCTCTAGACGTTCAAGGAGCAAAAGAAGACGAATTTTGAAGGAAGAGCAAGGACAAGAAGTTAAAGATCAAGAATCGGGTCGTGGAATCATTCGGGATCATAAAACCGGGTTTTTAGTCTTTACTTCTTTACGTTTTCGCTACTTGTTTATGATGTTAACTTTAAAACCTTTGTTTTTTTATGTTAATTTCTTCAATTATGAGTAGCTAAACATCTTAGTGCCATTTAGATGATGAATGTTTGTTGAATTATGATTGACTCGATTGTTTCGAATGGTTTATGGATTATATATTAGTTCAATGCATGATTAATAGTTGTTGGATGTGTTTGATTGTTAAAGTTATAATCTTTGATATTTTTACCAAGTTTCTACTTGAATTGGGTGTTGTTTCGATCATATAATTTATGTAGCCTAGTTGTTCCTTGAAATTAAACAACTTGTGTAATGTGTTGCTAGACGTAGTGACCATTAGAACCGGTAAAGATTAGGTTTAGAACTTTAATAATCTACTTAGCTTTTGATTGAAAGATATTAGCTAATCGGTTAATCGTAATAGTTAAATAGTTAGGATTTTAACGGTCCGAAAGGAGGTTACCTAATTAGTTAATTATTGTGTTGATTTAGTTCAATTAATTGTTACTTGTTATGCCCCTTTGCATGATGATGTGATGAGTCTTTTAGATCGAAAGATTAATAGATTTTTGGGTGTGCTAACATAATCGGAGAGACCGAGAGGTAATTCGATCAACCGATAACCTAAGTCGAGTCTTAGGTTAGGTATTTTTGGTTTTATTTTTTTATAGGCCCGTTTTAGTACATCAACAGGAATATGTGGACCTCTATCAATCGACTTCCACAAATCATTGTCAATAGAGCACAAATGGTGTTTCAATCTGATTGTCCAATTCTTGAAATCTACACGGTTAACTAACCTTGGCACAAGATTATCTGAATCATCAATAGGAGCCATTTTAAATTTGTTAAATGAAAATATTTTTATATATTTGTTTACTTTTGAAAAATATAACTGATTATAATTTTAAGACTAAGAATTAACTAGGTAAATAAAAGTTGATACGACAAAACAGTAATTCAGATAACGATGCTTGAAGATGACACGACTAAACAGTCACACGGCTGAATAGTTTGAAGTCACACGACTGAATAGTTTGAAGTCACACGACTGAATAGTAGATAAATCTTGACCCGGCTGACAAACTTGACACGGCTGAACAGTTCTTCACCCGGCTGAACAGTTACATAATCAGACAAAATATTCACCCGACTAAGTTTTAACACGGCTGAACAGTAGTCAATTCACCCGGCTGAATCTTTGACACGGCATAACAGTAGAATAACCCAAGTTTAATCTTGATGAACCGGCTGAATAGTTCGCACGACAACCTTTTAAATTCTAAAAACAACAGAAGAATGTTGACCCGACTAAATAGTTACACGACTAAATAGTGTTTCACCCAGCTCAACAGTACACTTCAATTTGTTTTAAGAAATTTGCAGATGTTAACCTGACTACAACTAAAAGCCTTCACACGTGTCACACCCTCAATTTTCCACAAACGGGGTATCCGTTAGGCGTGTGACATACCAGGATCTCAAGCCATTAGTTACGCGAAATCTTGACTCAACGTTTATAAAAATATTTAACCTTATAAATAACCAAAGGTTCAGAGTTTAAATGTTAAAACCAACGTTTAGCGGAAGAATAAATAAATCCGGTATGCAAAATCCCGCGCACAAAACACTAAACCAAATTAACCAAATAAAGTAGATATTAAATTTTATTTTTAAAATAGTCCAAAAGACGACCCAATGCATGCATGTCCTACGTGCTCAGCTCCTTAGCTACCTGAGAAAACATACTAAAACGGTCAACACATAATGTTGGTAAGTTCAATGAGATTTGTTTATAAATAAAAGATACCGTTCATAACACAGATAAACCAAAAATATATTTCATTTTTATTAGGCGGTTTGCAAGACCGAATGCTTATTGCTTGCCAACACGTCGAGATGAAAGCTAAACGTTACTTTTGCCTTGTCGCCATCTAACCAGGATGACCCATAACCATTAAGGACAATTTGCACCACATGACGCCCAGTCAAGGGTGGGGTGCCGTCGCAACCCGGTAGTACTACTCAAATTTCCCCGCTATCATATATTAATCAACCTCGAACTTTTATAAGGACTTGAATGTGCTTCCAATTCGTGTAAAGCACTATAAGCCCTAATAAAATCCTGCCCGTAGGCATTTATACTTTTACCAAAACCTGCCCGTAGGCAATTATAGTTTTACCGAAACCTGCCCGTATGCATTTATACTTTTAACGAAACCTGCCCATAGGCATTTATACATTTACCGAAACCTGCCCGTAGGCCCTACACAAAGGTATAAAAAGTAGCCTTAGTTGGCCACGCCCGAAGGCATAAAGTTTTGCCCGAATGCCCTGCCCGAAGGCATAAAAATGCAGTCTGCCCGAAGGCGCTGTAAATTAATTGCCCGAAGGCGTGTAAAAACATTTGTATGTTTTCTCCCCGAAAAATATTAAAAAGCGGGCAAAGAACTCACCTTTGAAGCGCACAACAAATCAAAGAGCACAAATGCAACACAGAACCTAAACTGTCTTACGACCTGCTTTATAGTTAATTATTAATTATTAGCTATTTATATTTACACAAACATATATATATATACACACACATACTCATATAGCACATTTCACGCATCCTATTATTAGGTCCAACCGACTCACATTATAATCACGTGACTTATATAGTTTTCACACTTGTATCTCATGTCATGCATTCACACAAAATAAACTATCCTTACATATCTGAACATTTATATATTCGATACAACACTACCCACAATGCATACTTTACACACAATACATATCATCAATTTACAAATCAATATGCTGCATTTTACAGTTTCTATTATCTATAACAATTCTCGCGATACCGATACGAGCATACCGTTTCTACATACAACATGTTGCTCAAACTAATTATTCATACGTACATATCTCATTTAATGCCTCCAATTACGATCATGCATTACCTCCATCATGCGATATACATACATCAGTCTTGCACAGATTTCACATATATATACACTCATGTTGTGGAAACATATACATTCCTATACTACCTACATACATGCATCTTCTTATATCGCATCTCATATACATACATATATCCGGCCGCCATGTATTGTTACATTATTCACTACAATCCTACTAACTTTTCGTACTGTTATCTTGCTATACATTCACTTCACATATACCACAGCACATACGCACATTCACATACACGGTTGCTTCGATACAGTTACACATATACATCAACACCGTACATTAATACTCAATGTTAACCACGTATGTACATTCGAAGTATGTTACTACTTCCTCCATACAACTTATACGCATATCATCTAAGTGCTGCAACTATATATACTCGGTTTAATATACATACATCGTTGCCAATTATTGTGAGTTTTAGCAATCATGCTCGGCTACTGTTACTGCACACACACACACACACACATATATATATATATATATGTATCTCTTTCTTACGCATGCACATACGTTGACTATATACCCATACCATACACACACATAATATACCTACATCCATGATCATGCATATATATATATATATATATATATATATATATATATGTATCTCTTTCTTACGCATGCACATACGTTGACTATATACCCTAACTTAATCATTTAACAAAAATTAAAACCCAACCCTAAAAATCCCTCCTAACAGCCGTCACCTTTCCGGCCAGATTCCGGCCAGCTCCGACGTCGTCACGAGGCCTATTATATATCAACATCTTCGTCTCGACGAGACGGTTCCAATGATAGTAAATACGTCTTCTAACTCGTAGCGATGAAAACGTTATGGCCAGTTGAATATTTCGGCTGCTTTGTTCGTCGAGTGATGATGTTCGGTTGTGTTGGATCTTTGGTGGTGTTGTTGCTTGCTAATTTAAGTTATAAACACATTACAAGTAAGTTTTATTACTAAAAACTTCATATATGTTTTGAAAATTGTAAGACATGAAACCCTAGTTCATCCAAATTTGTCAATTGGTGATTTTGTTGTGGAATTGGGTATTGATTATAGGTTTATTTGATGTTTTGATGATCAAATAGTGAATTGAATCCATATTATTATTTTTGAGAAATTAGGGTAAATAGGAAGTCTTTTGAACATGAACTAAAATGCATGATCATGATGAAATATGATGAAATATATGTTTAGATGATGATTTGAATGAAGGATGATTATTTGGTTTTGAAATTACATGCTCGTTTTGCCATATTACTAAAAATAGTAACTTTTTCATTTGGTTCATGTGAAAAATGCATGTTGTGGACATCTAATAGTTGTCGTGATGATACTAGCATGTTCGTATGATGAATTAGACGAATTTTGGTTATTTGAACGTGGAAATCCGACTTGATTTGGAATGACTTTCTAATTGTAGAAACTTTTTGTCATGAACATTCACTAGGGTGCATGATTAGTGGTTTTGGACACACAAACATAAATAAATTGCATAGGGAAGATTGTAGGCAACTTTGTAAATGGTAAACTAGCTCTTGACATGGAAACGGTATGTAAAAGTGTTGTTTGGTTAATAACCCGTTAGTATGAAATTGATTGTTGAGAACCTGGAATGTGTGTTCTAGTTGACTAAGATGCTATGATGAAAGTGTTGCTATGTTATTTGAAACATAAAGACATGTGGACAATGATATGTGCCTTGAGATGATTACACATGCTACTTTGTCTTATGTTGGAAACTATAAGTTTTGACGTGTGCTATTGGGTTGTGTATCACAGTATGACTAGTGTGTAGTAGTTGATGTGCATAAATCTTTTGGATGTTGAATTGTGAAAACATGTTCTAAAAGTTCCACTTTCTTATAAAGGAAACTTTAATGAAAATAGAAATTGAATTCTTTGAATACGTGCCTTGTGTTGTGATTTGTGAACTTAATATGAACAAATACTTCAAAAGAAACATACTTGCACTTAATAAATCACCAACGGGTCGTGGGTCAACTCGGGTCAACAAAAGTCAACTTTGGTCAAACTTGGTCAAAGAGTCAAACTTTTCTAATCTCGCACAAACCGTATGACTATTTGGATGCATAAGGTTCTATGACCCTACATGAACACACATTAATAGACCTACTATTATTTAGGTTGTTGTATTACATTGTGTACACTCAAACTGATTTGTTGTTCAACCTAAGGTGAGTTCATTAAACCGCACTTTTACTATTCTACCCTTTTATGGGCTGAACACGGACGATTACTTTTACGGATTTACAAATTTTGTATGTCGCATGTCTGGATTAGAGCAACTTTTATTTGGTTCATGAAAGACCTCATGGATACCTAGTTGACCGTTAGTATTTGTGAAATAGCGGGGAAATTTTGAGTAGTACTACTGGGTTTGACAAACCCCACCCGGGCTAGTCGCGCTAGCACGACAGAAGGACCTCTCGAACGGGTGTTGAATGACCTAACATACTTACAGTGCATCCTGCTGGGATGTACGAACAGGCAAAATGCACTTATTGTGTACATACGTCAGCTTCGGTCAGATACATACGCCTCTAAGGACATGTGCTGTAGACTAGCTACCTACAATGACATACTTAATTTATATTTCTGCTTCCAACTGAACATACTTGATTTCATACTTACTATGTGAACTCACCAACCGTAGTGTTGACACTTGTTAGTCTTTCACTTTTACAGGTCATTGAGGTTCAACGCACTTAGGGCATGGCATGGAGTCACAACTTTGCATTTAAACACTTTCTGGCATTTAAAAACTATGTTTGGTTTTAACAAATATTTAAACTATATTTCTTATGTTGGGCGCGTGTTTGCGCATTTAGTTCCATTTAATATTATTGACATTACATTTCGATTACGCTTCCGCAATATTAAACGTTAACTCTGTATTAAATTTTCTCATTTAATGAGACACATATATTTTAAATTCATATAGTGTCTTTTGGTGTAACTAATGACTGAGATCTTAGTTTGTCACACACTTAACGGTAAAACTCCGTTAGTGGATTTTGGGGGTGTGACAGATTGGTATCAGAGCCATTGGTTATAGCGAACTAGGTTTGCATTGCATTGCATTCTAGACTATAACTGTACACTACATTAGTTGCACCGAGTGAATTATTTATGAACTTATTATTGTTTAGTGACTTGTACACACTTGATTTCAGAAATGACATTTGTTGCACTTGTGAAAATTTATTTGTGACCCATATACACGTTATTTACACATACACTAGCATTATATGAAGTGACTAGCTTGTATTATGTGACACTTTAGGGCAAATTTTTTTAGTGACTTACTCTGCTAGTGAAGCTTGAACTAGGTGTGTATCTGCTAGTTTTGAATTGTTCACTGAAGTATGCATGAGAAATATTGACAATGACCTTGTTCAAAAGTTATCCCATATTTAGGCCAAAAATTTTTTTAGGGGCCTTAGTTGGGAAATGTTTACATTTCATTATAACTTGAAACTTACAAGATTATGGCAACAAACTGGTTTAGTACTGGTTTAGTATGAAACCTAAACAATTCAGTTTTAAATTACCTACCTCATTATGGCAACCAACCGGTACATGAACAACAGTAATGGATTTTTGTCCAGAAACTCATTCCTAGTGAGGTCTTGACTTAATACTTATGTGACCTACTACGTGCTATTACACATCACCAATTATATGTCACATTCGTGTGCTATAACATGTTACTTAATATGAGACACATTAATGGTTGTAACATGTCACTTATTGCGTGATTCACTACATGTTATCTACTTGATTTGATATTACCACTGCTTATACACATCGTACACTCAGATTGTGCTTAGACTAGTAGTCTAACATTTAGTATGAACTTACCCCATACCTGATACATGTGACCCATTGATACATCACGCTGATAGTCTGTTAGTGTCTAATATATCTAGTATAGTTGTCTCCTACTTATAAGATTACCATACACTTATACACATTTAATATTTGACATGGGATAGCAATATCATATGGATAAATGTAAATCAAAGAACATAATAAACATAAGATCAATGTACTCGATGGGAGACAAACTGGGGTGATTGTGTAAGGTAAATTAACGATTACGGGTGCGCAACGTAATGGTGAATTTACAGGTACATGATGATCCTGGCAAAATCTGCCATGTGGGTGATACCCAAAAATAAACACAAAAGTGAAGAACCAATCAATACAAATTCATCTGAAACAAACATCCATCTCTAAATAACGCACCGATGTCAAGTCTATGCTTGACTTAACCCATAAAATCCATATATGGATGGTATACAATTACACTATAACGTTTGATGGCATATGATAAGTTGGTGCCGGCTTACGAATATCCAAAAACTGAATCAATCTTCACTTGGTGCCGGCTTACGAATCTCATGGGAACTTTCCCCTATGAGAAAATGGTTTGCGTATCATATACTCCTCCACACGCTTGTAAAGATTACCCTAGAGTTCAATTAAAATATGTGCCCATAAGAACACCTGTTTTTCGGCTATTGTTGTGGGAATTAATATCAGAAGATATAACAGAAATTACTTATCAACAAGAGCTTGATAACACGGTAACAGAACCCATAAAGCTATCTAGATTAAAACACTAAACAATAATTTAAGAACTTTGTAATGAGATGATCAACATAAAACTGTGATCATATGCAGGAAGTGGAATGAAAAGCTGAGATATGGTAGCTGTAACAACTATGAAAACAAATGTAGGGAGAAGTCTAAGATAGCATTCAATACTAGAATAAACCCACGCCTTTTGTTACAACCCAACACCAAGAATGGAATATCTTCACAAATGGTGCTTTATTGTTATAGATGAGGTTGTGAGTGTCACAAAGTTACAACTTCAACAAGAACAAGGACCCTCTTCAACTATACTACATTACAACATCTCCCTTCCATCACCCTAGGTCATATAACCGTTTTCCCCCTCAATCACAACCAATCATATACTTACCAAAGATAGAAATAATTATTAAATTTCTTGATCATTTTTACTTAAAACATACAATTCTGAACATATAGGTAGTTTCGTTGTTCATCATTCTCCATCTACTCATAGGGTTTCTATGATATCCCTGATATTCGTGTTTTGACAACACTCCTTTAATAAAGCAAAGTACCTACACACGGTGGATAGTTTACTTCCCTCCTTACCTCGTACGTGAGTTGTCTTACTTTAACGATCTATATCAATAAATGAACTCTTCAGTTAGCACTCGGTCCTCGAGTAGCTAATAACAGCGTGAAACTCATTAATCTAAATCCCCGAAACATACAATATAGAAATCGCTATTTATAAACCCCATCCAAAAACTTTGGAATTCCATCAAAACCATGATACATTAGACAACTTAAAATCCTAGGGTATTGGCCTTCTAGATCATTGACTGGATCAGTATTAAAAAATAAATATGGTACACAACGTTTCTGATGTCTTCAACCTAATCAAGCTCTTACGTAATGGAACACTCGTCGTCCCAATCGATGAACAATAACGTTTCACAGAAAAATCAGTTGAAATATTAGGCAAAGAATTCAGAACACTCAAACACTGTAAGATCACTATAGTCGAAGTTGGCTAGAACTTAGAAGCATCTTTAATTATTTCAAATGACAACATCTAATACTAATACTATTGGTTAAATTTTCGGGACGAAAGTTCTTTCAACAAGGGGATGATGTAACACCCTAGAATTTCATATTAACTCCGTTAACTAAATCCCGTTACTTCTGTTAATGAAATTATACTCCACATTTAATTAGTGAAATTAAACATGCTACTTGTTACACAAACAGTTACATATAACGAACAATCCAAGGAATTACCAGATCAAAGGTTAATACACGAATGTTGGCGAATTAATAAAATAATAATTCCGAACAACTAAATAAACATAAAAATTTAGTGAACTTATATGTTACGGGACTGAAATGTTTTCGGATGTGACAACTCGAAACTTATTTTAATGACCATATACAATTTTCGGGACGAAAATTCCTTCAACAAGGGGATAATGTGACACCCGACAAATTCTGGTTAACCTCGTTAGTCAAACTATGTTAATCACGTTAACACAATTATACTTTTCATTTAATTTGGTGAATTAAATGTACAAACTGTTACACAAACGTACACACGAAACGATCACACGAGTTAATACCCGGGCGTTGGAGAATTTAATTGATACAAATACAATAAACATATATCCTAAGTAACATGTGTGCTTAATTGTTAAACTTTCGAGTAATTATGTAGTTTACTGGTTTTAACCTTTTATGAAATTCAGTAGATTTTAGGAGACGGGAAAAGTATGTTTAAGAAAGAGCTTCATTGTGTTTACAAACCGTAACAAAACGTAGCCCATGGATCATCCATGTGATCCATGGATGGCCCAAGGCTCAACTTAACCTAAACCTAACTTAATCATTTAACAAAAATTAAAACCCAACCCTAAAAATCCCTCCTAACAGCCGTCACCTTTCCGGCCAGATTCCGGCCAGCTCCGACGTCGTCACAAGGCCTATTATATATCAAAATCTTCGTCGACGAGACGGTTTCAATGACAGTAAATACGTCTTCTAACTCGTAGCGATGAAAACGTTATCGCCAGTTGAATATTTCGGCTGCTTTGTTCGTCAAGTGATGATGTTCGGTTGTGTTGGATCTTTGGTGGTGTTGTTGCTTGCTAATTTAAGTTATAAACACATTACAAGTAAGTTTTATTCCTAAAAACTTCATATATGTTTCGAAAATTGTAAGACATGAAACCCTAGTTCATCTAAATTTGTCAATTGGTGATTTTGTTGTGGAATTGGGTATTGATTATAGGTTTATTTGATGTTTTGATGATCAAATAGTGAATTGAATCCATATTATTATTTTTGAGAAATTAGGGTTAATAGGAAGTCTTTTGAACATGAACTAAAATGCATGATCATGATGAAATATGATGAAATATATGTTTAGATGATGATTTGAATGAAGGATGATTATTTGGTTTTGAAATTACATGCTCGTTTTCAGTGGCGAAGCCAGGAATTTACAACCAAGGGGGCCTGAAGTTATACTACCCATAAATTTTTTTTCCTAATCCTATGTTACGGTTCATATGTTCGGGTCGACGATTCGGTTCGGGTCGGGTTAAGCAATAAAAACTTGAAATATCATAAATTTCTTCATTCATTGTAAAGAAGTTCATTCACACAAATAAAACAAAATAGTTTTTTTAACTAATAATAATGCAAGAGAAATGATAAGTACCTGGATGAAGAACTATAGCGCAACCCGACGACCTTTAAGATCTTTGAAATCATCAATTATGGCCTCCGAATCAAAAGTCTCAGAAATCTCTTTTTCTATGTAAACCACTAGGCTATTCGCGAGATAATCATCTGACATCTTATTGCGTAGGCGATTCTTGAATATTTTCATTGCTGAAAACCCTCTCTCTGTTGTCGCAGTAGAAACCGGAAGTGTTAAAATTAGCCGAACCACTCTATCAACCAAGTAATACGTCTCACGTTTCTGAGTTTCCACAAGACTCTTGCATAACTCGGAAATAGTTGAAATGCCACTTAGTATGGTATTCTTGGTCCGTTCAACATTAAAAAGCTCCAACTGATATCTTAACTGAATTATCTCCTGCTCTGTAAAATCTTCTGGATAATATTCTCAACAAGAAGACAAATTTGATCCACATTGATCTCTTTTGCAACTAAACTACAACTAAGTGAAAGCAACTCCATAGAATGCTCATTGAATCTACTATTCAACTCCTCTAGTTGTTTGTCTAATGTGGATGTAAAAAGATCTACTCGGTAATAATGCTCATATGTTGTGACACCCCGCCCGGCGGCGGAAAACACCGGGCGCGTCAAGTGAATTGGATATCATTAGTACAAAGCACATGGCACACTAAAAACATATTTTAATATTTAATTAAGCATCAATGTCATGACAAAAAAAAAGTAAATAGTCTTAAATACGAAAGCAAAAAAAAAACAATAAGTAAAGCTATTTAAGTAACTTTTAATCTAGGTCCAAATGCAATCCTACGTGTCTTGTAAAGCATAAACGAATCAAATGCCACCTGAAACATGTGTAAAATAAGTTAGCTAAAGAATTAGCTAGTGAGTAAAAACACAATTGATAATACATAATATGAAATCCGAGATCAATATGAATATGTCACGCAAGTTTATGTGTTTAGCAATATAATTATATCATTCAACCATGACCATAGAATCAACATAGAATCAAGCGTGTTACATTTATTGATAACATTCATTGAACCGACAAGTAACCGTCATTGAACCATCTCGTTGTATAAGTTATCAATAAATATTTTTAGCATCGTAAGGGACATAGCAACTTAGTAACAAGCATCTCGTTTAGCAACTGGAATCTAACCTATAGAATCAACAAAAGAATCGCCGGGTCTAATCACCTATCAGGCCATAAGTGTAGGTGGGCTTATCAAGCCATTAGCGCTAATATCGTACCGGTGGAAATTACAAATAATACAATTTCTATTCCTAACACATAAAGTTGCATCGAGCGGCCATACTAGATTAACATATTATATGATCTCATTTTGAAAAAGAAACAAGAAACGAAAAGAAACCATAGCATCGTAATAAAGCACATGTTTCAGCCCCAAAAAGTAAAACAGAAAAAAGGGGAAGTGAGTTTACTCACCTTAATAAGCAAAGATAACCGGAAAATAACGCAACTATAACGAACCGAGAGTCTCCCAAATATAAGTACCACCTAAATAATTGGGATAAAACCCTAACTTAGAATCGAACAAATAGAAATAAGAATCACAAATCCGAGGTCTAGGGTTTCGGATTTGGGATTTAGAATTTAGGGTTTTAGATTAAAATTGGGAATTAGGGTTTTAAAGTATAATTTAGGTAATTAAGGTTTTGAATTATGAATTGTGATTTTTGATACGAAACGCAGTCGTATTTCGTATTTGGATAAATATTTATATTTCATAAGTATTTTTGTATTTTACTTAAATATTTGTATAAATCAAATACTTATAAAAAGGTATATTGTTATTTGGATATAGAATTTATAAGTTTATAATTATTAAAATGTGTTTAATATAAAGAATATTATATATTAGTTGATTTGTAATTAAAGTTTAATGTTAATCCAATATGCAAAAGACCAAACTAAAAATAATCAGAAAACAAGGCAAGGGGACTCGAACCCTCGGCCTCCACCACAAACAAGCACGCATCAACCGTTGGACCAGAAACGTTTTTGTTGAACATGTTAGTTTTTTAATTATTTTAACATATTATAACCAATAAAACCCACTTCACATACAAGCCCTAGATCAAAAGATTACCAAATTCGTTTGAACCTGTTAACCATGACCAATTCGATCATAGGGCTTTTAATCCCCATGATCTCACAAACGTTTTGATATATTAAACTTACTTGGATTTGAAGGATTGAAAAGGGTTTGATTGAAGAACAGAGGTCGGTTAATTCGAAGCAAAAACTGTAAATCTGGAATTGATATGGTAAAATTAATGAATTAGATAGTTGTATATGTTCAAGAGGAATCAAAAGGATACATAAATTACCCGGAATGATGCACCGAAGGTCGAGATTGATAGAATCGCCGGAAAAAAGGTTCTTGGTTTTGATTCGGGTTTTGCAGAGAAAAGATTAGATGTTTGGTAATTGGTAAATGGTAGTCGGTTGTTTTAAGATGTACTGAAATAGTTTAATTGATTAGTATAGGTCTAAATACGGAATGAGATTTTGTAATAAAATTACGGATTTGAATCGGTTTATTTGGAGTTGTGATTACGCGTTTTGAGCAAAAATGAATGTTCGAAACTTGTTAAGGAAGGTTTTGGGATAATTTTCGGTGATTAAAACGGTCAAAAACGCGTTAAAATGGGCTCGCCGGAGCTCGCCGGCGTTGGCCGGAAACTCACCGGCAAAAGTCGCCGGAAAAGCGGGAAGAAAGGGGCAGGGGGTTTGGGTGAAATTTATATTTACGTATTTAGTCCTTTTAGTTTAATTAATATTTTTTAGATCAAATTAATTTTAATATAAGTTTGAAAACTTACACTTTTAGCCAAAAGTTAATTTTATAAATTATATTAACTAACTATCTTAACCAAGTTGAAACATGACGATTATATAAGTGACGTTTTTATAGTTTTAGTTCGTTTAAGACATTAAGTGACTATTTCGAGACTTATAAGTGATTTTGTTTAACGTTTTCAATAGTTTTCATTTACGAACTATTTATATAATTATTTGACATACGCAAATATTTTGCGACATAAATATAATTATTTAATTGATACGAGAATAACGTTGAATCAAGTGCGTTTATTCATAATTATGATAACAAACGTTACAGATAAGAGATAAAACTTCGGGTTCGAGTCGGGCATTCGGGTTCGGTTTCGGGGCAGATGTCACAGTCTCCCCTCCTTATAGAAATTTCGTCCCGAAATTTGTTCAAACCGAAGTGGAAGAAGATGAAGCAAAAAGGTGCAGATACTTGGCTTTCATTTGGTCTTCACGTTCCCAAGTAAACTCAGGTCCGCGCTTTGATTCACAGCGAACTTTGACTATCGGTATCCGGCTACGATTAAGGTTTTTTTTTTACCTTCATGGTCCATCATTTCCAATGGTCTTTTCAAGAAAATTTCATAGATTCATAAGTTCAGATATTACCGAGAGGCACAGTGCGATTTTCATTGGATAAACACTTCTTTAAATTAGAAACAAGAAACCCAGGATGAACCTACCCAATTCCATGGGGAGTTTCATCTCGCAAGAAGCTTTATTATATGAGAATTCGATCAACGGAAAGATGAGCATTTTGATTGAGACGAGATTAAGAAGTTATTTATTCTTAATTTGTTTTGATTCATTAAGAGTTGTTTATTGAATTCCTTTCACTTATAAGAGTTCGAGTGCACTAATTGTATGGAAATTCGAATAAATATTAATTGTTACTAAGTATAAGAATAGAATAGGATGCCAACTTGCGAATTATATGTTTTAAGTATATGAATTTAGATTTATTTAAATGATCATCGAGAATAATCATGATTAAAAGAACGGATGAAACGGATAAAGTAACTTTATACATGGTTAAGTAAAAATAAAATGATTAAATGGGGCCCAACTATGCAAGTTGTCCATAGTATTGTACCTTTCCATCGTAACTGTACTTGCGTTATTTAGCAACTATGGTTTGAGCAAGAATACGTTAGTCTCGATGAGTTGAATTAGAATCTGCCAACTTAAGAATTGGACGATGATGATGACAAATGGTAATGTGCGAAAACAATTGTCAGATTTTGATTTCTATAAATAAGAATTAGTTTCTGATTTCTGCATAGATTCAAATGGTAATTGTTTATTATTTTAGGTCAACATAGAACATAGTTTATCTTACTCGGTGAGATACGATAGGTATTGTTATATGAATATAAAACTTAGAACAATACAAAAATTCACAGATCGAAATAACGCTTCATTTGACAGTATGACAGAAATATTTATATATAGGATGTACCAACGGCGTATCCACCATGCTCTTGTCACACCACATTTGTCGCATTGTCTTTAAACACAAGACAAAACTTACTATGGTTTCCATGCATCAACTTTCATAATTCCGTGTGCACCCGTAATTACTTTAGTTTTTGCATGGACCCCACTGTTTATTTAATCATGTGCGAGTCAAAAGTACACAAAATTTTAGGTTAAAGTGACGATCCACTTAGGTTCCGATATCATACTCGATAGATATATTACTAGGGAGAATCAGTTTAAGATGATAAGTAAGTTGATGATTCAGAAGAACTAAAGTTCATTAGGTAGACATTGCTCATATAAATAGTTTTGTTCATCGATATAGATAGTCAAGTTCAAAAACTAGAATAGTAACATTTAAGTTTGTGAAAACCGACTTTATTTGTGTAAGATGTAATTATCTGAGTTTTCTGATATTGACCGGTTCATAATCATTAGTTGATGAAAAACATAGTTTATTAGGATTTATAGAAAAAGACTGGTTTCATGAAAATTGATAATGTGGATAATTTAATTTATAGTTCGAATGAATAGATCACTTAGTTCCGATTGGATTCGATTTTTAAGATGTTTGAATTTTTTTATGACCAACAACTTTAGTTAACCAGATGTACTGACTATGGAGGTAAGTAAGTTTATAAGAGATGACGTTGATTTTCTATCATGCAGTTTTTTTTAAAAGCTAAGTAAAAAGTTGAAAGTTTTAATCTTACCATAGATAAGGGGATTGATTTGAAAATAAACGACACAATTTAAGTTGTAAGTACTTAGTATTGGAAAACAGAAGATATGGTGTTTGTTGCAAGTCTTTGTGTCATGTTTGAGAAAACGGGAAAATGTTGTGTAAATATTTGACCAAACGTTAGAATCACCAATTCCTTTTTAAAGAAATCACTTATCACGAAATGCATATATTTCATATACATTTTTATCTTACAAAATGCTAAAACCAAAAAGTTATTTAAAAATCTTTTTTTTTATATACATATATTTTTATTTGGGGAAAATAAGGAAATTATTTTAATAGAATTGAATATCGGTAGTTTTATAAAGTCCATTGATTACACACTGTGTTAGAGTAATGGTTAAATAAAATGCATTGGGTTTGGATTAATTATGAAAACTAGCGGTGTAGGATTTAATTAGTGGTCGTGTGTATAGATGAGACATTTAGTTCAATGAGTTCAAGAATAGTTGTGTAGTGAGTTCTCATAAGGTTTTGGATAACGAATTTATGGATAGCGTCGTCTAGTTGATTAACGAGTACTTGTTTTGATGGTTAGTTCATAATTTGATAGTAGATTTATAGTTTTAATGATGGATTAGAAATTGGATTAGAATCTTATAGTTACATGAGTAGTTTTGAAACTATTTGAGTATAGAAATCAAGTTGAAATATTTTGAGGGTACATGTTGTATTCAAATATGTTAGCTTTTATTTAGTTATAGAATTTAGCCTTGACTAGAATTCAGAAATCATGACCAACCTTTAATTGGAGAGTCGATAATCGATTTGGGATTAGAAGTATGCCTTAGATTTGGTAATTGATACATGATTTGAAGTTTTGGATAATTCGATTGAGATATATCTTAGTTTGATTTGAAATGTTTAGTTTACAACGGTGTATTTGTGTTATATGGATAAGCTAGCGAGTATATCGCATAACTATTATTGTAGCTTAGAAACAAATGGAATGATGAAACGTAGAATAACACGGTTTTGTAGCAAAATCTTTGACCGATAGAAATATCCGATGTAATAACAGCACCTCGTTCCATTTAGAATATCATAGAATCCTTTGAAACATACCATAGAAAAGCACTTAGAAGCTTTAGAAACTTTAGAAATTTTTATTAAATGAAAGAGTAGTAGTACTTAGAACATCATAGAATCCTTTGAAACATAACATAGGAAATTACTTAGAAATTTTAGAAATATTTGTAAATGAATTTGGAATATTATTTGAATCACTATAGAAATTCATAGAAATAATTATAAATTGTAGGAAAGAAAATCATAGAATCATAAAAAATGAAATTTTGAAAACTTAGGAATGCGTCTTGGTTTTGGACACTAATGACTTATCAAAGTGTTAAGTTCGTTTTCAACGTATTCGAGAAAGCGTGCTTTAGCTTATAGGTTCACACTCATCTCGAACATCCCCAGGTAAGCATACAAGTCTCTTAAAGAGATTTATACGAAATGCTTTGCCTTAGACAGGATGTCCGTGATACAGGCGTTCCCCCTTCCAGATTGCACGTGTTCTCACGTTTCAAACCCACTTAAGACGATGACGAGATTCCACAAAGAGAAGATCCTAATCCACCAGAAGAGTCTCTCGTAGCTCCTTCGCGAAATCGGATAAGAAATGAGGTAAAGAAAAGCATAGAAAAGTTCGTTGAAAGAAAATAAATAAGTTCAAAAGAATTCCTAAGTACATCTATTTGCACTAATGACTCTTAGGTTATAGTCTAGGTCGGTGTGTTTCTAATACCCTATCCTAGTTCCCTCTAACCATGGCTCTGATACCAAACTGTGACACCCCGCCCGGCGGCGGAAAACACCGGGCGCGTCAAGTGAATTGGATATCATTAGTACAAAGCACATGGCACTAAAAACATATTTTAATATTTAATTAAGCATCAATGTCATGACAAAGAAAAAGTAAATAGTCTTAAATACGAAAGCAAAAAAAAACAATAATTAAAGCTATTTAAGTAACTTTTAATCTAGGTCCAAAAGCAATCCTACGTGTGTTAGGGCTATTTCCTAGATTAAGATTTACTTTGTATT
The DNA here is from genome assembly GCA_030867185.1 of Tagetes erecta. Classification (NCBI taxonomy): domain Eukaryota; kingdom Viridiplantae; phylum Streptophyta; class Magnoliopsida; order Asterales; family Asteraceae; genus Tagetes; species Tagetes erecta. The sequence goes on along the minus strand of CM061493.1, from coordinate 27,721,880 downwards.
TTGTTTATATGTTTGTATATAGTTTAGGGTCTATTTTGTTATATTCCTTAAACTTGTATTTTGTTGCTTTAAAGCATGTAGTGAGAGAGTGTGAGGAGAGAGGCTAGATCACAATTTCACGTAAGAGAGAGAACTTTGTGTGTGTGATTTATTTTCTCCTGCACTTGTATTACAATACTGCTTTGATCATCAATATACAAAGAGAATTATTAGTATGAATTGTGTTTATGATTGAACTGTGTTTGTGTATGAATCATTCTGACCTTTGAGCGATATTCACGATCCAATTGAACCTATCAATTGGTATCAGAGCTGTTGGTACTGTGTTCTTCGCTATTCATCAAGCAAAACACATCAATATTGCTCAAATATCATGATCTGAATGAATTGTTGCTGTTTTTAGTTGTGATTCATCATCGCAATCACTTCTAATTCACAACGATTGTGCAAATTCCATCAGATTATCATCAGATCTGAGGAATTAAGAAGAATAGAAGAAGTTACTGTTCGGTCGAATTTTGCTCAAATTCATCAAAATTTTATCATGTTTTTGGATTGATTGATATTAGGGATTGATAATCGGACCATTTTACTGCTTGTGTGTGAATTTTGGACGAATTGGACAAGTTTTTGACAAAACCCAGAAAATTCCTTTGACGAAAATGATGAACAGTATGAACTTGGTTGAAGATTAACTTGCCGGGTGATAAAATTTGACTTAGACAATTTCCTTTGGACTTAGATTGAAGAACAATTAGGTCCTGTGCAGCTGTGTAAAGGATTTTGTGCTAGACGGGTAAAGAATTTGACGAAGAAAAGGTGTTACTGTTCAGCCAGATCAAACACTGTTGTGCCGGGTGATACACTGTTACGCCGGGTGATTAACAATTTCAGCCGGGTGATCAATCAACTGTGTAGCCGGGTAAACAACATTGCCGTGTGATCGACAACTGTTCAGCCGGGTAAAGCCTTCTACCGTGTCAAGATTCAAGCCGGGTCAAGTGTTATTGCCGTGTCAAGGATAATCCTGTTTAGCCGGGTAACTATTCTGCCGGGTGAAGATTACAAGACTTACAACTGTTGAGCCGTGTCACTGTTTTGCCGTGTAAAGACTTTTTCTCTGCCGGGTGAAGAACAAAGTCACTGTTTAGCCGGGTGAAGAAGGATTTTCACTGTTCAGCCGTGTGACTCATTTTTAGTTGTTTTAATTCTTGTTTTTCTTAGCTTGTTATTAATTACTTGTCTTTATTTTTGCATTTTAACTATTTCTTTTCAAAATTAACAAAAACCAAAAATATTTTTTTTTAAAAAAATTTTGTTAAAAATGGCACCTAATGATGATTCTGATAACCGTGTTCCTAGACTTATTAATCGTGCAGATTTCAAGAATTGGACGATCAGGTTGAGACATCATTTGTGTTCTATTGACAATGATTTATGGAAGTCAATTGAGAAAGGTCCTCATATTCCAACTCAGACTGCTCCGGATAGTGCAAGTACCTACACCAAAGATTCTCCTGAACCTTATCCAGAAGATAACTTGTCAGCAGAAGATTTGAGGAAAGTAAAGAATGATAGCAAGGCTTATTCTTTAATGTGCAAGGGACTGCCACTCCAAGTTTTGTCGAGATTGGATGCATATCAGACTGGTTATACATGTTTCAAGGCATTAAAGTCCATATGTGAAGGAGGAGAACAATTGACAAGTTTGAAGAAATCAAAGTTGAAAAGGCAATTGGAATTGTTTGAGCATATTAATGGAGAAACAGTGCACCAGATGATGAACAGATTTGTTCACTTAACTACTGAGATGTCAAACCTCGGAGTTAAGACTGAACTTCAAGACTTGAATGATCGATTATTATGTGCTTTACCATCATCATGGAAGCAAACTGTTACTCTTTTGAAGCATACAGAGAAATTTCCAATGGATTTAGATCTGCTTATTGGAAAGATTGAAGAAGTTGAGATAGATGAAGGATCGAGAAATACTGATAGATCAAGCTCACAAGCTCAATACAAGTATGTGGTAAATCCTGCCAATTTTACCACATACTGTGGAGAATGCATTTCTTGTTCAAGACAATGCAAAGACTGATGAAGAGGGTGATTTATTTGTTGGTGCAAGTTTCTATACTGATTCAGCATACTTTCCAAATTCACCAACTTATACTCAACCTCAATCTCCACCAAGAGCTCAAGTTCAAAATCAATCTCCAATGAAGTCACAATCAGAAAATCAAAGCTCTACAGTTCATGCCAAAGTGAAGGATGTAATGAATATTTTATTGCAAGATGACGAGACCAAAACCGCTTTTACAGCTTTTATGGCAAGTTTTCAAGCATATCAAGGAAGTCACTTAAGTCAAATGGACGTGGTCCTTCAAGATTTATTTGAGATGGATCCAGTTGACGTTGAGGAGATGGATTTAAACTGGCAAATGGTAATGGTTGCATATAGAACGCAAAAGCATGCATATGTTAACCGAAGCTACAAGCCCCATGCAAACAAGACGGTTGGTTTTGACAAATCAAAGGCCAGATGCTTCAATTGTAACCAGTATGGTCATTTTTCAAGGGAATGCAAAGCCCCTAAGAATCAGAATTTCAACGACCAAGCTAGTTCAAGTAATCAAGGTCAAGGTCAAAGCTCACAACAATCTTCAAGCTATCAACAAAGAAATCAACGCTACTTTCAAAAGCCGTACCAAAGTCTTCCTATGCCTGAGTTGAAGGATGAAGGAAAGAAGCCAGAAGATCAGACTAAAGCATTGGTTGTAAGTGTAAAAGACGGATACGACTGGAGTGCATATGCAGAACAGTTCACATCCGATCTTACATCGAATCTGGCATTGGTATGTGAAATTGAAGAAGACTGGTCTGAAGAAGGAGATGTTGAACAGAATGAAGCCGTATCTGAAGATTCTGATGAGTATGACTGGAGCGCAAAAGCAGATCCTGCTGAAGAAACTGAAACTGAAGTTGCGCTAATGGCTACTGCTAATGAGTCTTCATCATCTACTGAGCAACCAAAGGTTAGTTCTGAACTCCCTCCTAACTATGTTCCTTTACCGGAAGATGTTAAAGGTAGATTGTGCTCAGAACAGTGTTAAGTAGGTAGAACATTACCGTACTCATTCATTCAAAATTGGTGATAAACTAAGTAAACATGAACACATTCATGAAAAACTTAAGCTTGATCACAAAGTCGCAAATGAGAAGATTTTGTCTCTAAATGAATCTTGGAATAAAACTTTGAAAGAACTTGAACTAATAACCAAACAACTTGAAGAAATGACAAAGAATTTTAAAGAAGAAAAAGTTGCTCATGCTGTCACACAAGTTGAGTTAACAAAGGTTAAAAGTTGTAAAACGATGGTGAAACAATTGATCAGTGAATGAGGTAACAAAAACAAACAAGGGTTGGGTTTTACTCATGAACCAATGCCTAATTCAATCACACAAACTTTACCTGAAAATTTCAATGAATTCGACCATTCACCGGAAAATGAACGTAAATTCAAAGAAATTCAGAGAAGTAAATCCGAATCTGAAGGTTCAGAAGTTTTGATTGAAAGTTTGAAAGATGATGTAACGACTGAAGCTGATGATGAAGCTAGCAACAAATCAGAGCCTGTTCTGATTCAACTAGTTGAGTATCCGGAACTGAATCCGAAGTCCGAAGAAACAGTGAAAGAAGAAGGTGAATTTTCAGGATATAATGATCCGGACTATATCAAATGGAAGAATGAGCAGAAGGCAAAAGTTGCTGATCAACTGATCAAGAAGAAAGCTGTGAAAAAGACTGAAGTTTCCAATGACAAATCACAGAAATCGAACTTAACAGTCAATCAATCTGAAACTAAATCATCGAAAGGCAAAAGTGCCATACAATCAAGTAACAAACCCAAAGCTCAAAGTGCTAAATCTGAAAATGTCAAACAGGTGACAAAGAAAGTGTCAAAAGGTAAAACCATCAAGTTTGTGTCGGCTGGAACTTTCGATTTGAACGGATCTTATGGTAACCAAATCAATTCTCCAATCAAATCTAACTCTGGTCTGAATACAGGTTCAGGACCTAAGTCTTCCGCTGTCATTGATAAAAGAATTGAATCAAAAAGGTTAACCAAATAAGGTGTGTTAAAATCGAACCAAGTGTCCAAGCAAGCAAATTCACAAACAAAAGCTAATTCACAAACAAGATCACCACAAAAGAATGCTGTTAATCTAAAACCGAATAAAACTGATAATGAATCACGAGTGGGTTCAACTTCAAAAGTTAATAATCGGCTCTTTAGGATTAGAAAAAGGCATTGTGAAATCTGTGACCGTTATAACCATACTACTGCTGAATGTTTCTTCAACAGGTATTGCAGTTACTGTGACAAAAGAAACCATTCGTCAGAAGAATGTTATTATAACAAATTCTGTGATATTTGTGAACGAAGGAATCATGATACAGTTAATTGTTTCTTTCGAAAAACTTCATCTAAGGAAATGACGCCTTTTTCAAATTTTCAAAATCAATCATTTGGTTTCCAAAAGTTTAACCAAAGTCATTCTCCTATGTTGAGAACTTTCAATCGAAACAATTCACGTGTTGATGATTTTTCATCAAGAAATTTGAAGGTTAATAATTTTAAGCCGAGAGCTTTGTTGGTAAGAAACCAAAATTTTGAAAACAACCTTGATCCTCAGTTGGAGGAAAGGTTCATTGCTTTGAGAAGAAAGCAATCAATGCACGCCAATGGGCGAAACAGTTTTCAGCATCAAAATCTCTTAAATGAAACAAATTTTCAAAATATTCAATATAAGCAAGTTACAATTGCAGATAAATTCGGTAAACCCAAGACCGTGTGGGCCTGGGTTGACCAAACTAACTAGAGAATGTTTGAATTGCAGGTACGCCCTCGAAGACCTATCAACTCGTGGTTTGTTGATAGTGGGTGTAGCCGGCACATGACAGGCAACCATGCCTTGCTTCAGGACTTTAAGCAAAAGAATGGTACTCACGTAGCTTTTGGAGGTGATGCGGGTGGTAAAATAACAGGAGAAGGAACTGTCTCAAATGGAGTCATTAGTTTTGATAAAGTCAACTACTGTGCACAGTTGAACTTTAACTTACTAAGTGTATCTCAAATCTGTGATAAATCTTATTCAATTCTTTTTGATGATTCTTTCTGTTATATTCTTAAACCAGGTTTCAAGATAGACAATGAGTGGGTAGTGGTTAAAGCGCCTAGAGATCGTGATGTATACAAGTTGGATATGTCGCAGATTGATGCTGAAACCGAAACTACTTGTCTCATTGCGCATGCTTCGAATGATGAGAGTCAGCTTTGGCATAGACGGCTGGGCCATTCAAATTTCAGAAACATGAACCGTCTGGTAACCGGGAATCATGCTGTAGGAATTCCGTCAAAGAAATTCTCTACAACGGATCTCTGTCCAGCGTGTTTGAAGGGAAAACAGCATCGGATGTCTTTTAAGTCCAAGCTCGAAAACTCTATCTCAAAACCCCTGCAGATGCTACACATGGACCTTTTTGGACCGACCAACGTTCAAAGCATCGGGAGAAAATCATACTGTTTGGTTATCATAGATGACTTTACTAGATTTTCGTGGGTTTATTTTTTGTATGCTAAATCTGAAACGGCTGAATTATTGAAAGAATTTATCATAAAAGTTGAAAACCAATTGGATTGTAAAGTTAAAACCTTAAGAAGTGATAATGGAACAGAGTTCAAAAACTCAAATGTTGATTTGTTTTGTGCAGAAAAAGGTATTGCTCGCCAATTCAGTGCTCCTAGAACGCCTCAACAAAATGGGGTTGCGGAACGGAAAAATCGAACACTGATTGAAGCAGCAAGATCTATGCTTGCAGATGCCAAAATTCCTATCACTTTTTGGGACGAAGCAATTGCTACCGCATGTTTTGTACAAAACAGAACTTTGTTGATTCAGGACAAAAATAAAACATCTTATGAATTGTTATTTGGAAGGAAACCGAATATTTCTTATTTGAAAGCATTTGGTTGTCCGGTTTCGATTCTAAATTTAAATGAACATCAAGGAAAATTTGAGTCCAAATCTGACGATGGATTTTTTCTTGGTTACTCCTCGGTTTCAAAAGCTTATCGGGTTTTTAATAGCAAAACAAATATTGTTATTGAAACTATTAACGTAAAGTTTTTAGAAAATTCATTTCCGTCAGTGGCTCATGGTCCTGCATGGTTGTTTGATTTAGATTCGTTATCCAAATCTTTTGATTCTAACTTGTTTGATTTTACAGGAAAATCAAGGAAAGAAGCAGGAGACTTAGGAAGCTTTAGCGACGATTCTGATAATGACGATGATGGCAATCTCAAGTCTGAGTATCCATTTTTATCTTTTCATAATCCTGATCATGTCAAATCTAGTCAAGCTCCGGGTCCTTCTGGTTCTCAAGAAGCGCAAGAATCAAATGTCTTTGACGATGTCAATCCGCAAGTTTCTCCTAATGATGGTGAATCTGGTCCAAGTCAACCATCATCAGATTCAAATGGTGAAGATGTTCCTGAAGCCTTTGATTATTTCATCAATTCACTGGATCAAGTCCCGAATTTTACTCCGCATACGTCTACTATCCTACAAGATCTACCAAATCTGAATACTTCTAATCTGGAGAGTCAAGTGCAAGGAGGTGACATACCAATTCATCGAATTCACAAGAAACACCCTGTCTCTCAGATTATTGGGCTGTTGAATCAGAGAACTACAAGAAGTCAGACTGAGCAAGCAAATGTCTGTCTTTATTCGTGTTTTCTATCTCAAGTGGTGCCAAAGAACATATCAGAAGCCCTACAAGATAATAGTTGGATTGAGGCTATGCAAGAGGAGTTACTACAATTTCGCAAACAAGAGGTTTGGAAATTGGTGGACTTACCTGAAGGAGAGAATGCAATTGGAACAAGATGGTTATACAAAAACAAGCCGGATGAAAGAGGCATTGTTGTGCGAAATAAAGCCAGACTCATTGCACAGGGATACACTCAGGAAGAAGGCATTGATTATGAAGAGGTGTTTGCTCCAGTCGCAAGACTTGAAGCCATACGCGTTTTTCTTGCATATGTGTCCTTCATGAAGTTTAAAGTATTCCAAATGGACGTGAAAGGTGCTTTTCTGTACGGACCTATTACAGATGATGTATATGTCAGACAACCTCCTGGTTTTGAAGATCCTGACTATCCTCATCGGGTATACAAGTTGAGTAAAGCTCTTTATGGTCTACACCAAGCTCCAAGAATCTGGTATGAGACATTATCCAAGCATCTACTAGAACATGGATTCACAAGAGGTCAGATTGATCCAACTTTGTTTATGAAGAGGGAGAATGAAGAACTCTTATGTGTTCAAGTTTATGTGGACGATATTATCTTCGGATCGACCAGTGCGTCAATGTGCAAAGAATTTGAGGAAATTATGAAGTCACGTTTCCAGATGAGTTCGATGGGAGAGATTAACTTCTTTCTTGGATTACAAGTGACACAGTCTGCTGACGGGATTTTTTTCAACCAATCAAAGTTTGTTGAGAAGTTGTTGAAAAAGTTCAAGATGCAAGATTGTCAAACGATTCGAACGCCATCTGATGTGAATTGCAAGATACAACCGGATCCAAAGGGCAAGGCAGTTGATCAAATACTGTACAGATCAATGATTGGCTCTCTGATGTATCTTACTGCATCAAGACAAGATATCATGTATTCTGTCTGTGTGTGCGCCAGATATCAGTCTGATCCGAAGGAGTCGCATCTTGTTGCTGTGAAACGTATATTCAGATACCTTAAAGGGAAACCGAGTCTTGGATTGTGGTATCCTTATGAAGGCAATTTTGAATTATATAGTTATTCTGACAGTGATTTTGGTGGTTGTGCTCTTGACAGGAAATCGACTACTGGTGGCTGTCAATTTCTGGGTCCTAGACTTGTTTCTTGGCAATGTAAAAAGCAAACCAACGTTTCTGTATCCACAGCTGAAGCAGAGTATATCGCTGCATCTGCAGGATGTTCTCAGGTTTTGTGGTTACAAAATCAATTGCTTGACTACGGGTTTAACTTTCTAAAAACTCCTATTTACATAGACAATACTACTGCTATGTTCATAACTGCTAATCCTGTTCAACATTCTAAAACCAAACATATCGAAATTCGATATCACTTTTTAAGAGACAACTCTGAAAAAGGTTTAATAATATTGATTAAGGTTCATACCGACAAACAACTGGCTGATCTTTTCACAAAATCATTTTTGTCAGGACTGTTTGAATTCTTAGTTCAATCTATAGGATTAATCAATCATGATTGATTCTATTTTTCGAAAAACAAACAAAAATCAGAAAATATAAAAGTCAAAAATAGAATAAGTTGATGTCAAGTATTGATTCCTTTGTCTTTTATTTTATGATTTGCATTGTGTGTGCTTGCATGAAAAAGAAAATAGAAAAGCAAAAACAAATTATTAAAGCGAAAAGAAAAGAAAAATCTCATGTCATAAGAATCTATATTGCAAAAAGTGAGAAATGATAGTTACACTAGACATTATTTGTTACATCATTTTAAAAAAATAAAGACTGATGAATGTTAATTGATGTGCTAGACAGCTCAGGCAATTAGACTGAACAAGTAAGTTGATTGTTGACAAACATAAACTTAATGATTTTTGTGTTAAGTTCCTTTGTTATACATGTCTAGATATATTTCTTTTGATGCATTGCTTATGATGATAGTTGTGCATGATCGGGTAACGATGCAGTCTATTCAGTGTGATGAACCGCATCGTGAGCTTCTTTGTTGTGGTATCCACAGACCTGAAGTCTCACACGAAGTCTCTTTTGAGCTTCAAGGTGCAGCAAAAGATTCCCAAAGATGGAACAAAAAGAGTCCCAAATGTGGACCAACACCAAACAAAAAATTCCAAAAAGGAATTCAGAAGATTCCCAAGGGGAACGATAGGAAAGAAAAATTCCCAAAGATGGAATTAAAAAGAAGTCCCAAAGTGGACCAAATCCGAATAGAACCCAGATTCCACACTGTGTATGACTGTAAGTGACCAGGTTTTGTCCAATATGCATTCAGGTAGTGGTTGATAAGGAAATATGTTGACATATGTATACATGTGGGTCACATAAGTCATTCTAATCGAACCTTAAATATCATCATGATACTGAAAAAGTAAGTGTGCCAACTCGAGCTAATTGGTATGTTTTTATATCATCACTCAATCAAACATAAGTCAAATGTCTATTCAAAACTTGCAAAACATGTTCAGATAATGTGTGGTATGATCTCACTGCGATATTTTGATTCATTGCATTGCATATGTCTTTATTTTAATGTGTGTGCTTTGTGTGTGCAGGCATTTGGAATCATTATTGACACATCGACATCCTTGTTAAACTTAAAAATTTCAAGAAATTTCAAGTTTAGGGGGAGAATAAATTGAAGAAAAATATCTACAAAATTCCAAAAATATCTTTTGAATAAGTGTGTTTTGAATGAACAAGATTATGTGTTATGAAAAGCAAAGGTTTTGGATGTGTTAAAAACAAACCCAAGTTCTTGTATATTGTTTTTAAGAAATTGCTTCGGGATATAGAAAAAATTGGTTGTGCAAAAACATTTTTGAAAAAGAAATAGAAAAATGAATTTAATTGAAGTTTTAATGTTATTGACTGGTTTTAATGTTGTTGATAATTAATGTGACAAATTCTTTTTAAGGATATCTTGTCTAATTAATGTGTCGAGAATGTTTGCAGGTGCAATAAATGCCGTTGAAAAAGTCAACAGACGAGAAAAGTGAAGAAAAATCTCAAAGTGTTATAGCCGGGCAAAGATATCATACGCAACTGTTCTGCCGGGTAATGAACATACTGTTCAGCCGGGTAATGTTGTAAGTTTGATACAAGCCGGGTGATTGAGAAAAAGGTGAAGATATTATGACTACTGTGTAGCCGGGCAATGATCATGTCAAATACAGCCGGGTGAAGGTCATAGATATCTGCCGGGTGACAAGTGTTTACTATACAGCCGGGTAAAAGAGAAATCTTCTTGCCGTGTAAGAGTATAACACTGTGTTGCCGGGTAATGAAGAAAAGCATGCCGGGTAATATAGAAGACAACTATGTTGCCGTGTGAAGAACTATGTTGCCGTGTGAAGAACTATGCTGCCGTGTGAAGAAGAATGCATGCCGTGTGAAGAAGAAAGCAAGCGGATTAAAAGGAAAGCAACTGTGTTGCCGGGTGATGAAGAAATGTTGCCGGGTGATGATTTGAAGACTACTATGCTGCCGGGTGATGAATAAAACCCATCAGGTGTAGTTGTTCCTAACCTTTACCCGTCACTACAGTGACTTACCCGTCTCTACAGTATTTGACCCGTCAAGTGTGATTCACATGTTTGTGACTTGTCTCAACAGTACATGACCCGTCACAACAGTGCATGACACGGATCAACAGTGCTTGACCCGGCAAGGCTTATTGGGCTTTTTAAGCTTGCCCGTCCCTTTTGTTGACCCGGCACCTCAAATTTTGACCTAATTGTTAAACGATATAAAACCCGCCTCTTCACAAACACTTATCATTTTTCACATTCACTTTCAAGCAAATCCTCTGTACTTAAATTGTTTTGATTATCATATTCAGTCGTTGTTCTGTAACAAGTATAATCGATTGAATAAGGTATTGTACTTGTGATTTGTTCTTGATAAACCTGCAAATCGACCGATAAAATGAAAAACGATGATGAACAGTGTTTTTGACCATTGAATCGACACTTTGATTGTGTGTGTTAAAACCTAAATCGAATGTTGTTTTATGTATAAAATCTGTCGATCATCAACAATCAATCACTCATTTGCACCAAAACACCTTAAAACCAACTGAATCAATCAAAATTGTCACAACAGTTAAAATCACCATTGATGAACTTTGAAAGTTCTTAAATGTTACACTTCAAAATGATGAAATGTGTGTTAAACGTGACAAATCCATGATAAAACTGAACTAAAACATGTTAAACAACTTCATTTTATGAATGTCAAAATTATGCCTTAAGTGATTAACTGTTAAAATGAAAAATGTTGTATAATCATTAAAATTCAAAGTTGTGTTAATCAAAGTGATGAAAATCAGTTTGTTAGATCAATTTAGGGTTAAAAATGATTATGTGAATGTTTTTCTTTCTAACTTTTGTTCAAACACTTATGAAAATTTTGATATGTATTAATGAAGAATCTAACACATTTGTTTTGTTTATGTTTGTGTTTGTTTTGACAGATGGAGAACTTGAAGTTTTAACCTAAGCACAATCTAGTGGCATGTTTGGATGAATCTATCCCTGAAACAGATGGTTACAGAGATATGATCAAGTTTATAAAGAGGACCAAATATGTGTATGCTATGTGTGCCAAACCGGTCATATATGCAAGGTTGATTAAGAGCTTTTGGAGGACAGCAGAGGTTATTAGAGAAGATAATGGTGTTACTGTTGTTCGAGGCAACATAACTAGAGATATGGTATTGACTGTTTCTGAAGAAGTCATCAGAAATGCCCTGAGAATAGATGAAGATGAGGTTGGATTGAATGATGAGTTGACCATGGCTGAGTGTCAATCGTGTTTTGTTAATATGGGTCATCCACCTGTATTTCTAAAGTCACAGTTTTATAGAGCAAAATTGGGAAAGAAGTTTAAGCTGTTATGCTATGTTGTCCAACAGTGCATGTCCAGGAGGAGTGCAGGTTTTGATAACTTCCCATCAGACATAGCATCCCCAATTGTTGCTATAGCTGAGAACAAACCATTCAATATGTCAAGATGGATCATGAATGGGTTTGTATTTAACTTGGTAAAAGGCAAGAGGTTTAAGTTTCTCATGTACCCGAGATTCTTACAACTGATGATCAATATTGCCTATCCTATCATCGGAACTGAAGGTTATACTGGAGGTATATTATATACTGAGGACATGAACGATCTATCTTACAGAAAGATGAGTATCGGGAATGTGCCTAGTGTGGAATTATTTGGCTATATGAGAGATATAGCAAATAATGAAGAAGATATTGAAGGAATTTATTATCATATATCTAATGGAGAGATTGTGAATCCGTTAGATCTTGTGGATGAAGAAATTGATAGTGATGGTAATGATGGTCAAGAAAATGATAATGATGATGGTGATAATGAAGGTGCTGAATCTGAATCTAATTCAGAGGAGGCAGAGATTGTTGAAACAACTGAACCAATGGAATTGGAGACTGAGAATGTTGAAGTCATTGAGCCTGTTGTGATAGAAGAACCTGTTGAGGTTGCTTCTGTTGAAGAAGAAGTAGTTGCTGAAATTCCAAAGGATATTACTGTTCAGTATGTTAGAAGAAAAAGATCGAAACCAGTAATAGAGTATGTGATTGTAGAGGAACCGAATGTGATTGAGACTGAAGAGATAGATGTAATTCAGATTGCTCAGGAGGTAATGGCCGAAGCTGAAACTATTGCACAGATAGTTGAAGAAGCTGATGCTGGCGTTACTGATCCTATTTCTGTTGATATACCCACCACATCATCACCTATTGCACAAAACATTGAACAAAGTTTGGAGTCTTCACCAATTTTTGTGTCAAGTATTGAAGAAAATGAGAATGAGACAAGGATTGTTGAGTTAGAGGATATGTTGACAAAGTTGATAGAGGCAAATGACTTGTTGAAAGCTTCGAATGAAAGGAAAAAGAAAAGACTTGAAGAGTTCTGGGATATTCATAATCAAAACTTGAAAACTTTCAAAGAGTTGGATGCAGATCATCTCAAATTGAAGATTGAGCATGATGAGTTGAAAGATAAATATGATAAATTGAAGGAGGAACATGATAATCTGAAGTATGATTATACTGAGTTGAAAGCTGAATGCAACACATTAGAAGCTGAAAAAGAGGTACTGGAAAGGTGGATCAAAGAAGAAGAGGCTGAAAGTTTAGAATCGGATAAGGACTTTGTGGTAAAAAAGGACGTTGGAGTATCTGAAACTCCTAGGGACGTCACAGTCTATGAAACTAGATCGCAGCGATCTAAGACCGTGACAGAACCAAATGTAGAATATGTCCCTATTCCCGATGAAGCTGCTGCTGAAACTGTCAAATTTGACAAGGCTGAGGGAAAAAGAAAGTTAGATGCTGTACCGGAGATTACTGGTGATGAAATTAGTGCGAAAAAGGCAAGAATTGAAGAAACTGAGGTTGTTGATTTAACAAAGGAAGATGAGATTATGCCTGATACAGAAATTAAGAAAACAGTTCAGATTGAGCCGATTCAATCTGAATCTGTAGCTGAAACTGAAGTTTTTGAGGCAACTGATAGTGAGAAGGAAGTTGGATCCGAAGAAACAGTTCAGATTGAGCCGATTCAATCTGAAGCTGTTGAAGTTGAAAGTGTGCCTGAAACTGTAGCTGAAGAAGCAAGTCAGTTTGAGCCGGTTCAAACTGACAATGCACCTATGATAGAGGCCTTAGATGATTTGGATGATATAGATTTTACTGAATCTGAGCCAGAAGCTGAACCAGAAACAAATGTTGATCAAGAGATTCCAGATGACTTAGATCAAAGATTTGCTTATCTTGAAAAGATGAAGTATAATCCTGTGTTTTTGAATGGGTTGACTGTTAGCCAGATAAATGAAGAATATGAAAAGTGTATGATTGCCCAAGACAAAGCCGAAGCTGATAAAAAGGAATTTATCATTGAGATGGGTGAATGGACTCCATTGCAAGAAAGTTTGAACATAGAAGATCTACCTCCAACTGAACTGTATCATCAGAACCCAGAAGAGATGTCCAGTAGTAATATGCGAGATTGGTTCAAGGAACTATCCGTACAAGACTCTGAAGAGATTGAAATCTGAGTCTTTGAGGAAAATTGTTGTTAGCTTTATGAAGACGGAGAAAATGTACAACCGTATGTTTTATTTGGACTACAACAATCCTCAATACTATGTGCTGACAAAGAGATAAAAAATTCTTGGACCAAAAGAATTACCGGTGATGGCTTTACCTGAAAATGCTCACAAGAAAAGGCACGAATTGATTGACATGTTTCCTAGCGAAGTAAAGTCTTATAACATACCGATGGATGTTCGTGAATCATGGCATAAATCTGCCACAGCAGGTGACGTGGTTAGGTCACTGCTGAGCAAGGGTCAGTCGATTGCTGAATTGCTTGATTCAATGATTGTGCCAGAAAAGAATAAGAAGGTGAAGATTATTGCATGGAAATACGATGAAGTGTTTGATGCTTTTGTGATAAAGAGAGTTAATGGTTTATGTGACGTATATCATTACTACTCTAGCATTTTTAAGTTGGAAGTTCAAGATTTAAAAGAGCTGCACAAACTCCGGTTAATAAATCACACGCATGCTGAGCGTGGTGATAAGTGTGCAATGCTGTTAGATGCCGGGATAGCCAGACCACCGAAGTATCTTGATTTCAGAGGACAACAAGAAGATACTGCTTATGTACAAGCGAAGAAAGAAAGAAAGAAAAAGAGGTTGGTTGTTGGTGAAGATATGTATTTGGAAGAATTTTCTGACGAGTACTTTGATAAAGTGACCAATCCTGGACTGAAAGTAATTGATGGTACTCAAATGACAAAGCCAATACTTAGAGTTTTCTACAATCAAGAAACCTTTGAGTTGAAGCTTGTTCGAAATCTGGAAGATTGGGACAAAGATATGATTACTTTATTTAGTACCTTTGAGCTGAAACTGCTGCATCCATCATATATTGATTTTCTGAGAAGTTATAGAATGGAGAAGTGTAAAGATAAACTGGCTGAAACAGACAGAAAATTGTTTGTGGTGATGATAGAAGTGATAGCTGCTGCGTCTGAAAAGATTAGAGTGAGGAAGGCACTGCTCAATTCTAATCTCGTGAGGGTTGACATACCAGAGATAGAATTTATGAGAATTAGTGCGAAGGGTACTTTAGAAGTGCAAGTCAAAGGACAGGAGATGCCGTTTGAATTTTATGCTAACATTGACTTTGCAGGTTTAAATCTGGATTCACTAAGACGCATGAATGCCTGCCAAATTCTGACAAATGAGTCCAAACCTCGTCAAGCCAAGATTGCAGAGAAATTCAAGTCTTGCATTGAAGAAGCACTGAAGGAACAAGAAGAGTATAAAGGAAAAGAGATGCTGAATATAAAAGAAGAACCAGAAGATTGGTGAAAGAGATTGATGCTGAACAAAGATGAAAAAGATATGAAGATTTTGCTGAAGATTCAAAGATAAATCTTAGGGGGAGTACTGTTAGGGCTATTTCCTAGATTAAGATTTACTTTGTATTTTGTTTATATGTTTGTATATAGTTTAGGGTCTATTTTGTTATATTCCTTAAACTTGTATTTTGTTGCTTTAAAGCATGTAGTGAGAGAGTGTGAGGAGAGAGGCTAGATCACAATTTCACGTAAGAGAGAGAACTTTGTGTGTGTGATTTATTTTCTCCTGCACTTGTATTACAATACTGCTTTGATCATCAATATACAAAGAGAATTATTAGTATGAATTGTGTTTATGATTGAACTGTGTTTGTGTATGAATCATTCTGACCTTTGAGCGATATTCACGATCCAATTGAACCTATCAACGTGTCTTGTAAAGCATAAACGAATCAAATGCCACCTGAAACATGTGTAAAATAAGTTAGCTAAAGAATTAGCTAGTGAGTAAAAACACAATTGATAATACATAATATGAAATCCGAGATCAATATGAATATGTCACGCAAGTTTATGTGTTTAGCAATATAATTATATCATTCAACCATGACCATAGAATCAACATAGAATCAACATAGAATCAAGCGTGTTACATTTATTGATAACATTCGTTGAACCGACAAGTAACCGTCATTGAACCATCTCGTTGTATAAGTTATCAATAAATATTTTTAGCATCGTAAGGGACATAGCAACTTAGTAACAAGCATCTCGTTTAGCAACTGGAATCTAACCTATAGAATCAACAAAAGAATCGCCGGGTCTAATCACCTATCAGGCCATAAGTGTAGGTGGGCTTGTCAAGCCATTAGCGCTAATATCGTACCGGTGGAAATTACAAATAATACAATTTCTATTCCTAACACATAAAGTTGCATCGAGCGGCCATACTAGATTAACATATTATATGATCTCATTTTGAAAAACAAACAAGAAACGAAAAGAAACCATAGCATCGTAATAAAGCACATGTTTCAGCCCCAAAAAGTAAAACAGAAAAAAGGGGAAGTGAGTTTACTCACCTTAATAAGCAAAGATAACCGGAAAATAATGCAACTATAACGAACCGAGAGTCTCCCAAATATTGGTACCACCTAAATAATTGGGATAAAACCCTAACTTAGAATCGAACAAATAGAAATAAGAATCACAAATCCGAGATCTAGGGTTTCGGATTTGGGATTTAGAATTTAGGGTTTTAGATTAAAATTGGGAATTAGGGTTTTAAAGTATAATTTAGGTAATTAAGGTTTTGAATTATGAATTGTGATTTTTGATACGAAACGCAGTCGTATTTTCGTATTTGGATAAATATTTATATTTCATAAGTATTTTTGTATTTTACTTAAATATTTGTATAAATCAAATACTTATAAAAAGGTATATTTTTATTTGGATATAGAATTTATAAGTTTTATAATTATTAAAATGTGTTTAATATAAAGAATATTATATATTAGTTGATTTGTAATTAAAGTTTAATGTTAATCCAATATGCAAAAGACCAAACTAAAAATAATCAGAAAACAAGGCAAGGGGACTCGAACCCTCGGCCTCCACCACAAACAAGCACGCATCAACCGCTGGACCAGAAACGTTTTTGTTGAACATGTTAGTTTTTTTAATTATTTTAACATATTATAACCAATAAAACCCACTTCACATACAAGCCCTAGATCAAAAGATTACCAAATTCGTTTGAACCTGTTAACCATGACCAATTCGATCATAGGGCTTTTAATCCCCATGATCTCACAAACGTTTTGATATATTAAACTTACTTGGATTTGAAGGATTGAAAAGGGTTTGATTGAAGAACATAGGTCGGTTAATTCGAAGCAAAAACTGTAAATCTGGAATTGATATGGTAAAATTAATGAATTAGATAGTTGTATATGTTCAAGAGGAATCAAAAGGATACAAAAATTACCCGGAATGATGCACCGAAGGTCGAGATTGATAGAATCGCCGGAAAAAAGGTTCTTGGTTTTGATTCGGGTTTTGCAGAGAAAATATTAGATGTTTGGTAATTGGTAAATGGTAGTCGGTTGTTTTAAGATGTACTGAAATAGTTTAATTGATTAGTATAGGTCTAAATACGGAATGAGATTTTGTAATAAAATTACGGATTTGAATCGGTTTATTTGGAGTTGTGATTACGCGTTTTGAGCAAAAAGGAATGTTCGAAACTTGTTAAGGAAGGTTTTGGGATAATTTTCGGTGATTAAAACGGTCAAAAACGTGTTAAAATGGGCTCGCCGGAGCTCGCCGCAACTCACCGGCAAAAGTCGCCGGAAAAGCGGGAAGAAAGGGGCAGGGGGTTTGGGTAAAATTTATATTTACATATTTAGTCCTTTTAGTTTAATTAATATTTTTTAGATCAAATTAATTTTAATATAAGTTTGAAAACTTACACTTTTAGCCCAAAGTTAATTTTATAAATTATATTAACTAACTATCTTAACCAAGTTGAAACATGACGATTATATAAGTGACGTTTTTATAGTTTTAGTTCGTTTAAGACATTAAGTGACTATTTCGAGACTTATAAGTGATTTTGTTTAACGTTTTCAATAGTTTTCATTTACGAACTATTTATATAATTATTTGACATACGCAAATATTTTGCGACATAAATATAATTATTTAATTGATACGAGAATAACGTTGAATCAAGTGCGTTTATTCATAATTATGATAACAAGCGTTACAGATAAGAGATAAAACTTCGGGTTCGAGTCGGGCATTCGGGTTCGGTTTCGGGGCAGATGTCACATATGTAACATGAAGATCTTTTTTTCGAGGCCTATACCGAGTAGAAGTATATGGAGCATTCATATCAGGCATCTCTATTAGTTGTTTGTTACAAAAAAAAGTAACATGTTCAATGAAAGAATCCCACCCATTGTTTCTGAAATTATTTAGAGTTACCTTTGTTGATGTGACTAACTCCATTGCATTAAGGATGTCTTGGGACTTCTTTTGTAAAGCTTGAGAAAGTGTGTCAGTTCTTCCCATTACTTCCTTCATCAAGTGAAGAATAAAAACAAACTCAAACGAGTGTAAGTGACCATAAGCCGCATCAGCATCGCCACGCTGAATATAATCATTAGAATTGTCTTCAATTATTCCTTGGAGAACCCCACGAGTGACAACAAACATATTAAGCAAACTATTAACAGAGTTAAAATGAGAACCCCATCGTGTATCACCAGCTCTTTTTAATGTCCCAACTTGATTTAGTCCTGATCCCGATTTGATTTCACCCATTTCCAATAAATTTTTAACCTCGACTGCCTTTGCCTTTTGTAATTCATCATGACGCTTACTAGAAGCACAAACCACATTAATTATAAAAGCTAAGTTTCTAAAGAATTGATGAACTGAACTAATTTCCCTTGAAGCACAAACCAAGGCAAGTTGTAACCTGTTAGCAAAAAAACAAATACATAATAACTAATAAGCATAATTGCAAAATCAATGAACATAATAAGCATAGGGACAAGTATTTAACCTGTGTGCAAAGCAATGAACATAATAAGCATAGGGACAATTCTTACGAACTAGTGCCTGTAGTCCGTTCCATTGCCCTCTCATATTGCTAGCGCCATCGTAACCTTGACCACGGATTTTAGTAACATCAAACTGATACTGTAAAAGTTGACTCCACAACGAATCTTTTAGAGTTACTGATAAAGTATCCCTAACATGAACCAAATCCAAGAACCTTTCTCGTATCATTCCTTTTGCATCAACAAATCTCAAAACGATTGCCATTTGTTCCTTTTTTGACTCATCTCATGACTCGTCAACCATCACACAAAAATATGAATCCCCAACTTCACTACGTATATATTTCCTAACTTTATTTCCGAGTCGTTTTGCCATATTACTAAAAATAGTACTTTTTCATTTGGTTCATGTGAAAAATGCATGTTGTGGACATCTAATAGTTGTTGTGATGATACTAGCATGTTCGTATGATGAATTAGACGAATTTTGGTTATTTGAACGTGGAAATCCGACTTGATTTGAAATGACTTTCTAATTGTAGAAACTTTTAGTCTTGAACATTCACTAGGGTGCATGATTAGTGGTTTTGGACACACAAACATAAATGAATTGCATAGGGAAGATTGTAGGCAACTTTGTAAATGGTAAACTAGCTCTTGACATGGAAACGGTATGTAAAAGTGTTGTGTGGTTAATAACCCGTTGGTATGAAATTGATAGTTGAGAATTTAGAATGTGTGTTCTAGTTGACTAGGATGCTATGATGAAAGTGTTGCTATGTTATTTGAAACATAAAGACATGTGGACAATGATATGTGCCTTGAGATGATTACACATGCTACTTTGTCTTATGTTGGAAACTGTAAGTTTTGACGTGTGCTATTGGGTTGTGTATCACGGTATGACTAGTGTGTAGTAGTTGATGTGCATAATGAGGTTTGGAAATCATTTGGATGTTGAATTATGAAAACATGTTCTAAAAATTCCACTTTCCTATAAAGGAAACTTTAATGAAAATAGAAATTGAATTCTTTGAATACGTGCCTTGTGATGTGATTTGTGAACTTAATATGAACCAATACTTCAAAAGAAACATACTTGCACTTAATAAATCACCAACGGGTCATGGGTCAACTCGGGTCAACAAAAGTCAACTTTGGTCAAACTTGGTCAAAGAGTCAAACTTTTCTAATCTCGCACAAACCGTATGACTATTTGGATGCATAGGGTTCTATGACCCTACATGAACACACATTAATAGACCTACTATTATTTAGGTTGTTGTATTACATTGTGTACTCTCAAACTGATTTGCTGTGCAACCTAAGGTGAGTTCACTAAACCGCACTTTTACTATTCTACCCTTTTATGGGCTGAACACGGAGGATTACTGTTAGGGTTATTTCCTTGTTAAGATTTACTTTGTATTTTTGTTTATATGTTTGTATAGTTTAGGGTTTATTATGTATTTTCCTTAAACTTGCAATTGTTTGTTATAAGCATGTAGTGTGCGTGTGTTAGGAGAGAGGCTAGATCACTTTTACACTGTTAGAGAGAGAATTAACTGTGTGTGATTTGTTTCTCCTGCACTTTGTACTACGAATTGCTTTGATCATCAATATACAAGAGAATTTATGAGTATGAACTGTGTTTGTGATTGAATCGTTTGTTTGTACGTTTTATTCTGATCATTTGAGTGATATTATCGATCCAATTGAACCTATCAATTGGTATCAGAGCTTTCGGTATCGTGTTCTTCGCTGTTTCTAAGCAAAACACATCAATATTGCTCAAAATATCATGATCTAAATGAATTGTTGGTGTTTTTAGTTGTGATTCATCATCATAATCACTCTAATACACAGCAATTGTGCAGATTCCATCAGATTATCATCAGATCTGAGGAATTAAGAAGAATAGAAAAGTTACTTTTCGATCAATTTTTGCTCAAAATTCATCAAAGAATGATGATGTTTTGGATTGATTGATATAAGGGTTTGATAATCGGATTGTTTCACAGCTTGTGTGTGAATTTTGGACTAATTGGACAAGTTTTAGACAAAACCCAGAAAATCTTCATGAAGAAGATGATGAACAGTTAAGTCTTGCTTGAAGATTAACTTGCCGGGTGATATATTTGACTTAGACAATTTCCTTGGACTTAGATTTAAGAAGAAATTAGGTCCTGTGCTGCCGTGTAAGGGAATTTGTTCTAGACGGGTAAAGAATTTGATTTCAAAAAGTGCTACTGTTCAGCCGGATCAGTCACTGTTGTGCCGGGTGATACACTGTTACGCCGGGTGATAGAGAAAATACAGCCGGGTAAACTTCAACTGTGTAGCCGGGTAATTAACAACTCTGTCGTGTGACCAAGTACTGTTCAGCCGGGGAAGCTCTTTGCCGTGTCAAGATTCTGCCGGGTCAAAGACTTGTTGCCGTGTGAAGTTTTTCTTATTGCCGGGTAACTGTTCATCCGGGTGAAGAACAAAGTATTTTCAACTGTTGAGCCGTCTAACTGTTTAGCCGTGTGAAGACTTATTTCTGCCGGGTGAAGAACAAATACACTGTTTAGCCGGTTGAAGAAGGATTTTCACTGTTTTGCCGTGTGACTCATTTTAGTTGTTTTTAATACTTGTTTCTTATCTTGTCTTTAATTTCTTGTCTTTATTTTAGTATTTTAATCACTTCTTTTCAAAAATTAACAAAAACCCAAAAATATTTTTCTTAAAAAAATTGTTAAAATGGCTCCTAATGATGATTCTGATAATCGTGTGCCTAGACTTTTGAATCGTGCAGATTTCAAGAACTGGACTATCAGGTTGAGACATCACTTGTGCTCAATAGACAATGACTTATGGAAATCAATTGAGAAGGGTCCTCACATTCCAACTCAGACACAACCAGATAGTGCAAGTACCTACACCAAAGACTCTACTACACCTTATCCAGAAGATAATCTGTCAGCAGAAGACTTGAGGAAGGTAAAGAATGATAGCAAAGCATATTCTTTAATGTGCAAGGGGTTGCCACTTCAAGTTTTGTCTAGATTGGATGCATATCAGACTGGTTATACATGCTTCAAGGCATTGAAGTCTATATGTGAAGGAGGAGAACAATTGAGAAGTTTGAAGAAATCAAAGCTCAAAAGACAACTGGAACTTTTTGAACATATTAATGGAGAGACAGTACACCAGATGATGAACATGTTTGTTCACTTGACTACTGAGATGTCAAACCTCGGAGTTAAGACTGAACTTCAAGACTTGAATGATCGATTGTTATGTGCTTTACCATCATCCTGGAAGCAGACTGTTACTCTTTTGAAGCATACTGAGAAATTCCCAATGGAATTAGATCTGCTTATTGGGAAAATTGAAGAAGTTGAGATTGATGAAGGATCAAGAAATTCTGATAGATCAACGTCACAAACTCAATACAAGTATGTGGTAAATCCTGCCAATACTGTGGACAATGCTTTTCTTGTGCAAAATACAACAAAGTTTGAAGATGAGGATGACTTATTCGTTGGTGCCAGTTTTTATACTGATTCAGCATATTTTCCAAATTCACCAACTTATTCTCAACCTCAATCTCCGCCAAGAGCTCAAGTTCAAGTTTCAAGTCAGAATCAGAAGAATCAGTCAGAAAATCAAAGTTCAAATGTTCAAGCCAAAGTGAAAGACGTCATGAACATCTTGTTGCAAGATGATGAAACGAAAACTGCCTTCACTGCTTTTATGGCAAGTTTTCAAGCGTACCAAGGAAGTCATTTAAGTCAAATGGACGTTGTTCTTCAAGACTTATTTGAAATGGATCCAGTAGATGTTGAGGAAATGGATCTTAACTGGCAAATGGTTATGGTAGCTTATCGTACACAAAAGCATGCATATGTTAACCGAAGCTACAAACCTCATGCAAACAAAACCGTTGGTTTTGACAATCTAAGGCCAGATGCTTTAACTGTAACCAGTATGGTCATTTCTCAAGAGAATGTAAAGCTCCAAAGAATTTCAATGACCAAGCTAGTTCAAGCAATCAAAGTCAAGGTCAAAATTCTCAACAATCAACGAGTTATCAAGGCAGAAATCAACGTTTCTATCAGAAACCATACCAAAGTCTTCCTATGCCTGAATTGAAGGATGAAGGAAAGAAGCCAGAAGACCAAACAAAGGCGTTGGTTGTAAGTGTGAAAGACGGGTATGATTGGAGCGCTTATGCAGAACAGTTCACGTCTGATCTTACATCGAGTCTGGCACTGGTATGTGAAGTAGAAGAAGATTGGTCAGAAGAAGGGGATTGTAAGATGATTGAAGATGTGAGTGAAGATTCAGAAGATTATGACTGGAGTGCAAAATCTGATCCTACTGAAGAATCTGAGTCTGAACTTGTGCTGATGGCTACTGCCAGTGAGTCTTCATCATCTACAGAACAACCAAAGGTTAATACTGACTTGCCCCCTAACTATGTTCCATTACCTGCTGATGTCAAGGAAAGGCTATGTTCTGAACAGTGCATTCAACAAGTAGAACATTATCGAACTCATTCATTTAAAATTGGTGACAAATTAAGCAAACATGAGAAAATTCATGAACAACTTAAAATTGATCACAAAATTGCTGATGAGAAGATTTTGTCACTTAAAGAATCATGGAACAAAACCTTAAAGGAACTGGAATTGATAACCAAACAACTTGAAGAAATGACAAAGAACTTTGAACAAGAAAAAGTCGCACATGCTGTCACTCAAGTTGAATTAACAAAGGTTAAAAGCTGTAAAACCATGGTTAAACAACTCATCAAAGAAAGAGGTAACAAAACCAAAACCGGGTTGGGTTTTACTCATGAACCGATGCCAAATTCAATAACTCAAACCTTACCGGAAAACTTTAATGAATTTGATCATTCACCTAAAAATGAACGTAAATTCAAAGAAATTCAAAGAAGTAAATCCGAGTCTGAAGGATCTGAGGTGTTAATTGAAAGTTTGAGGGAAGAAGATGGTTTGACAACTGAAGCTGATGATGAAGCAAGCAACAAATCTGAAAACAAATTAGAACCTGTTCTTATCCAACTTGTTGAATACCCAAAGCTTAATCCCGAACCAGAAACACCGGTGAAGGAAGAAGGTGAATTTTCAGGATACAATGATCCTGAGTACATCAAATGGAAGAAAGAACAAAAGGCGCAAGTTGCAGCTCAGTTGATCAAGAAGCAAGAAGTGAAAAAGACTGAAGTTTCGAATGCTAAGAAGCAAAAATCGAAAACAATGAACAATCAATCTGAAACGAAACAGTCAAAAGGCAAAAATGTCTTAAAATCGAATGATAACACAAAAGTTCAAAGTGTTAAAACTGACAAAGTTAAACTTGTCAAGAAAGTGTCAAAAGAAAAGAAAATCAAGTTTGTGTCTGCAGGAACGTTTGATTTGAACGGATCTTATGGTAAACCAATCAATTCTCCAATCAAATCTAACTCTGGTCTGAAAATAGGTTCAGGTCCTAAGTCTTCCGCTGTCAATGAAAAGAGAATTGAAAACAAAAAGGTGACCAAACAGAACAGTTTAAAATCGAACCAAAGTCCCATGCAATCAAAAGCACAAACAATGACTCCACAAAAGAATGTTAATCTAAAACCGAACAACCAAGATAATGAATCACGTTTTGGTTCAACATCAAAAGTTAACAATCGGCTCTTTAGGATTAGCAAGAAACATTGTGAAATTTGTAATAGGTATAATCATGCAACTGCTGAATGTTTCTTTAACAGGTACTGCAGTTTTTGTGACAAAAGAAACCATTCTTCAGAAAAATGTTACTATAACAAATTTTGTGATATTTGTGAGAGAAGAAATCATGACACAAAGGATTGTTTCTTTCGATCAAACTCAACTAGAGAAATGACTCCATATTCTAATTTTCAAAGAAATAATTCATTTGGTTTTCAAAATATGAGTCAAAGTCATTCTACGGTTTTGAGAAATTTCAATCGAAATAATTCTGTTTCTAACTTTTCAAAGAATGTGCAGGTTAACAATTTTAAACCAAGAGCTTTAATGGTAAGAAATCAAAAGTTTGAAAATAACCTTGATCCTAAGCTAGAGGAAAGGTTTATTGCTTTGAGGAGAAAGCAATCATTGAACGCCAATGGGCGAAGTTATCAGCATCAAAATCTTTTGAATGAAACAAATTTTCAAAATGTTCAATACCAACAAGTTACTATTGCAGATAGATTCGGAAAACCCAAGACCGTGTGGGCCTGGGTTGACCAAACTAACTGAGTGTTTGTTGAAATGCAGGTACGCCCAAGAAGACCTATCAACTCGTGGTTCGTTGATAGTGGGTGTAGCCGGCACATGACAGGCAACCATGCCTTGCTTCAGGATTTCAAGCTGAAAAATGGTACACACGTGGCGTTTGGAGGTGATGCAGGTGGAAAAATCACAGGAGAAGGAACCGTATCCAATGGAGTCATTAGTTTTGATAAAGTCAACTACTGTGCACAGTTGAACTTTAACTTACTAAGTGTCTCGCAAATTTGTGATAAATCTTATTCAACTTTATTTGATGATTCTTTCTGTTATATTCTTAAACCAGGTTTCAAGATTGACAATGAGTGGGTAGTGGTTAAAGCTCCAAGAGATCGTGATGTATACAAGTTGGATATGTCGCAGATTGACGCTGATACCGAAACAACCTGTCTCATTGCTCATGCTTCAAATGATGAGAGTCAGCTTTGGCATAGACGGCTGGGCCATTCCAACTTCAGAAACATGAACCGTTTGGTAACTGGAAATCACGCTGTGGGAATCCCATCGAAGAAATTCTCCACAACTGATCTCTGTTCAGCATGTTTGAAGGGCAAACAGCATCGGATGTCTTTTAAGTCCAAGCTAGAAAACTCCATTTCAAAACCCTTGCAGATGTTACATATGAATCTTTTCGGACCAACAAATGTGCAAAGCATCGGAAAGAAGTCTTACTGTTTTGTCATTATTGACGATTTCACTAGATTTTCTTGGGTTTATTTTTTGCATGCTAAATCTGAAACAGCTGAATTATTAAAAGAATTTATCATCAAAGTTGAAAACCAATTGGATTGCAAAGTTAAAGTGTTAAGAAGCGATAATGGTACTGAATTTAAGAATGCTAATGTGGATTTATTTTGTGCAGAAAAAGGAATTGCGCGTCAGTTTAGTGCTCCAAGAACGCCTCAACAGAATGGGGTTGCGGAACGGAAAAACCGGACACTAATTGAAGCTGCAAGATCCATGCTCGCAGATGCCAAAATCCCTATCACTTTTTGGGACGAAGCTATTGCTACTGCGTGTTTTGTACAAAATAGGACATTATTAGTGCAAGACAAACAGAAAACATCTTATGAGTTGTTATTTGGAAGAAAGCCGAATATTTCTTATTTGAAAGCATTTGGTTGTCCCGTAAGTATTCTAAATTTAAATGATCATCTCGGGAAATTTGAGTCAAAATCTGACGATGGATTTTTCCTAGGATATTCGTCTGTTTCTAAAGCTTATCGGGTTTTTAATAGCAAAACAAATACTGTTATTGAAACTATTAACGTAAAGTTTTTAGAAAATCCGTTTCCGTCAGTGGCGCATGGTCCCGAATGGTTATTTGATTTAGATGCGTTATCAAAATCTTTCAACTCTAACTTGTTTGATTTTTCAGGAAAAACAAGGAAGGAATCAGGTGACTTAGGAAGCTTTAGTGACGATTCTGATAATGACGAGGATGGCAATATCAATTCTGAATATCCGTTCATGTCATTTCACAATCCTGATCATGTCAAATCCAGTCAAGCTCCGGGTCCTTCTGGTTCGCAAGAAGATCAAGAATCAAACAATCATGAAGAAAATGTGAATTCGAAAATGTCTCCTAATGATGGTGGATCCGTTCAAAATCAACCATCGTCAGATCCGAATGTTGAAGTCATTCCAGAATCATTTGATTACTTCATCAATTCACCGGATCAAGTCCCGAATTTCACACCGCATACTTCATACATACTACAAGATCTACCAAATCTGAATACTTCTAATCTGGAGAGTGCTTGTGCAAGGAGGTGATAATCCTATTCATCGAATTCACAAGAAACATCCTGTCTCTCAGATTATTGGGCCGTTGAATCAGAGAACTACAAGAAGTCAGACAGAGCAAGCAAATGTGTGTCTTTACTCGTGTTTTCTATCTCAAGTGGTGCCAAAGAATATTTCAGAGGCGTTGCAAGACAACAGTTGGATTGAAGCCATGCAAGAGGAATTGCTTCAGTTTCGCAAACAGGAAGTTTGGAAACTTGTGGACTTACCTGAAGGAGAGAATGCAATAGGTACAAGATGGTTGTACAAAAACAAGCCAGACGAACGTGGCATTGTTGTGAGAAACAAAGCAAGACTCATTGCACAGGGATACACTCAAGAAGAAGGCATAGATTATGAAGAAGTGTTTGCTCCGGTCGCAAGACTTGAAGCCATACGCGTTTTTAATTCTTGCATATGCTTCCTTCATGAAGTTTAAAGTATTCCAAATGGACGTGAAAGGTGCTTTTCTGTATGGACCGATTACAGATGACGTATATGTCAGACAACCTCCGGGTTTTGAAGATCCTGACTATCCTCATCGGGTATACAAGTTGAGTAAAGCTCTTTACGGTCTACATCAAGCTCCTAGAATCTGGTATGAGACATTATCCAAGCATTTACTAGAACACGGATTTACAAGAGGTCAGATTGATCCAACTTTGTTTATGAAGAGGGATAATGATGATTTATTGTGCGTTCAAGTTTATGTGGACGATATTATCTTCGGTTCAACCAGTGAGTCAATGTGCAAAGAATTTGAAGAAATCATGAAGTGCAGATTCCAGATGAGTTCTATGGGGGAGATTAATTTCTTTCTTGGATTACAAGTGAAACAATCAGCTGACGGAATTTTCATCAATCAATCAAAGTTTGTTGAGAAGTTGTTGAAGAAGTTCAAGATGCAAGATTGTCAAACAATTCGAACTCCTTCTGATGTGAACTGCAAGATACAACCGGATCCGAAAGGCAAATCCGTGGATCAAACACTATACAGGTCAATGATCGGTTCGCTGATGTATCTTACTACATCAAGGCCAGACATCATGTACGCTGTATGTGTGTGCGCAAGATATCAGTCTGATCCAAAGGAGTCGCACCTGATTGCTGTGAAGCGTATATTCAGATATCTCAAAGGGAAACCGAATCTTGGGTTATGGTATCCTTATGAAGGAAATTTTGAATTATATAGCTATTCTGACAGTGATTTTGGTGGTTGTGCTCTTGACAGGAAATCGACTACTGGTGGTTGTCAATTTCTGGGTCCAAGACTTGTCTCTTGGCAATGCAAGAAGCAGACCAATGTTTCTGTATCCACAGCTGAAGCAGAGTATATCGCTGCATCTGCAGGATGTTCTCAGGTTTTATGGTTACAAAATCAGTTGCTTGACTACGGGTTTAACTTTCTAAAAACTCCTATTTACATAGACAATACTGCTGCTATGTTCATAACTGCTAATCCTGTTCAACATTCCAAAACCAAACACATCGAAATTAGATATCACTTTTTAAGAGACAACTCTGAAAAAGGCTTAATAATTTCGATTAAAGTTCATACCGACAAACAACTGGCAGATCTTTTCACAAAATCATTTTTGTCAGGCCGGTTTGAATTTTTAATTCAATCCATAGGATTAATCAATCATGATTGATTCTATTTTTCTAAAACAAAAGAAAAATCAGAAAATATAAAAGTCAAAAATATAATAAGTTGATGTTAAGTATTGATTCCTTTGTCTTTTATTTTATGTTTTGCATTGTGTGTGTGCATGAAAAAGAAAATAGAAAAGCTAAAACAAAATATAAAAGCAAAAAGAAAAGAAAATATCATGTCATAAGAATCTATATTGCAAATAGTGAGAAATGATAGTTACACTAGACATTATTTGTTACATCATTTTTAATAAAGACTGATGAATGTTAATTGATGTGCTAGACAGCTCAGGCAATTAGACTGAAAAAGTAAGTTGATTGTTGACAAACATAAACTTAATGATCCTTGTGTCAAGTTCCATTGTTATACATGTCTAGATATATATCTTTTGATACATTGCTTGTGATGATAGTTGTGCATGATCGGGTAACGATGCAGTGTATTCAGTGTGATGAACCGCATCGTGAGCTTCTTTGTTGTGGTACCCACAGACCTGAAGTCTCACACGAAATCTCTTTTGAGCTTCAAGGTGCAGCAAAAGATTCCAAAAGGAACAAAAAGAGTCCCAAATGTGGACCAACACCAAACAAAAATTCCAAAAAGGAATTCAGAAGATTCCCAAGGGGAACGATAGGAAAGAAAAATTCCCAAAGATGGAATTCAAAAGAAGTCCCAAAGTGGACCAAATCCGAATAGAACCCAGATTCCACACTGTTTATGACTGTAAGTGACCAGGTTTTGTGCAATATGCATTCAGGTAGTGATTGATAAGGAAATATGTTGACATATGTATACATGTGGGTCACATAAGTCATTCTAATCGAACTTTAAATATCATCATGATACTGAAAAAGTAAGTGTGTCAATTCGAGCTAATTGGTATGTTTTCATATCATCACTCAATCAAGCATAAGTCAAATGTCTATTCAAAACTTGCAAAACATGTTCAGATAATGTGTGGTATGATCTCACTGCGATATTTTGATTCATTGCATTGCATATGTATTTACTTTAATGTGTGTGCTTTGTGTGTGCAGGCATTTGGAATCATTATTGACACATCAACATCCTTGTTAAACTTAAAAAAATTTCAAGAAATTTCAAGTTTAGGGGGAGAATAAATTGAAGAAAAATATCTACAAAAATCCAAAAAATATTTTGTTTTAAATAAGTGTGTTTTTGAATGAACAAGATTATAAGTTATGAAAAGCAAAGGTATTGGATGTGTTAAAAACAAACCCAAGGTCTTGTAATTTGTTTTTAAGAAATTGCTTCGGGATATAGAAAAATTGGTTGTGCAAAAACATTTTTGAAAAAGAAAAAGAAAAATGAATTTTAAGTGAAAATTAATTTGTTGCAATGTTTAATGTTGTTTGATAATTAATATGACAAACATTCTTTTTAAGGATATCTTGTCTAATTAATATGTCGGAGAATGTTGCAGGTGCAATAAATGACGTTGAAAAAGTCAACAGACGAGGAAAATTGAAGAAATTGTTCAAGTGTTATTGCCGGGTAAAGATATCAGATACAACTGTGCAGCCGGGTAAAGAACTGTTCAGCCGGGCAAAGTTGTAAGTCTGATACTAGCCGGGTGATTGAGAAAAAGGTGAAGATGTTATGACCACTGTAGAGCCGGGCAATGATCATGTCAAATACAGCCGGGTGAAGGTCATAGATATCTTTCCGGGTGACAAGTGTATACTATACAGCCGGGTAATGAAGAAGTCTTGTTGCCGTGTAAAGGTATGACACTATGTTGCCGGGTAATGAAGAAGTGAGTATATCTTGTGAAGAAGAAGGTTGCCGTGTAAAGAAGAAAGCAAGCCGGATGAAGAAGGAAAGCAACTGTGTTGCCGGGTGATGAAGAAGGTTGCCGGGTGATGTTTTTGAAGACAACTATTCTGCCGGGTGATGAATAAAACCATCAGGTGTAGTTGTTCCTTAAACCTTTACCCGTCACTACAGTGACTTACCCGTATCTACAGTGCTTGACCCGTCAAGTGAATTTCACATGTTGGTGACTTGTTTTATGTACTTGACCCGTATCTACAGTACATGACCCGTCACTACAGTACTTGACCCGGCAAGGTTTATTGGGCCTATTTTGCTTTTGTTGACCCGACACTTAAAGTTTGACCTAAATTTTTTTTTTTTTTTTTGACGATACAAAATACCGCCTCTTCACAAACACTTATCATTTCACACTTTCACCTTCACACAAACACTCTGAACATCAAATCGCCTTGTTATCATATTCAATCTGTTGCTCTATAACAAGATTAATCGATTGAATAAGGTAGAGATTAAGTGTTTTTGACCTAAATCGACCTGCAAATCAACTGTTAAAAGGAAAAACGATGATGAACAGTGTTTTGAACTTGAATCGACACTTTGATTTTGAGTGTTAAAACTTAAATCGAATGTTGTTTTAGGATTAAAATCTGTCGATTATCAACATTCAATCACTCATTTGCACTAAAACACCTTAAAATCAACTGAATAAAGTGAAATGTTCTTAACTGATAAAATCGACATTGATGAACTTTGAAGCTTTTAAAAGTTAAACATCAAAACAATGAAATATCTGTTTTTAAAAATGATTAAACTTGTTAAAACTGAACCAAAACATGTTAAACTTTTTCATCATAAATTTGTCAAAATTTTTGCCTAAGTGATTAACTGTTAAAAGTTTAAACATAAAGTATAATCTTTAAAATTCAATGTTGTTTGATTAAAATGATGAAAATCAGGTTATTAGAACAATTTAGGATTTAAACTGATTATGTTAATGTTTTGCTTTCTAACTTTTAGTTAAATACTTATTAAAATTTTTGACATGTTTAATGAAGAATCTAACACATTTGCCTTGTTTTGTGTTTGTTTGTGTTTTTAACAGATGGAGAATCTCAAGTTTGAGCCTAAACATAATCTAGTGGCATGTTTAGATGAATCACTTCCTGAGACAGAGGGTTATAGGGATATGATTAAGTTCATCAAGAGGACTAAGTATGTATATGCTATATGTGCCAAACCGGTCATATATGCTAGGCTGATCAAAAGCTTCTGGAGAACAGCAGAGGTTGTGAGAGATGAGAATGGTGTTGCTATAGTGAGAGGGCATATCACTAGGGATTGGGTACTGAATGTTACAGAAGATGCTATTAGGCAGGCCCTAAGGATAGATGAGGATGAGGTTGGTATGTTGGATGAACTGACCATGGAGGAATGTAAATCTGGATTTGTTAATATGGGACATCCACCTATATTTCCAAAGTCACAGTTTTACAGGGCTAAGTTGGGAAGGAAATACAAGTTGCCGTGTTATGTGGTGCAACAGTGCATGTCCAGGAGGAGTGCAGGCTTTGATAACTTTCCTTCAGATATTGCTTCACCAATTGTGGCAATAGCAGAGAACAAGCCATTTAACATGTCGAGGTGGATAATGAATGGTTTCGTATTCAACTTGGTGAAAGGAAAAAGATTTAAGTTCCTCATGTACCCGAGGTTCTTACAGCTGATGATAAACATTGCTTATCCTATCATCAGATTTGAGGGTTATGCAGGAGGCATTTTGTATACTGAGGACATGAACGATCTCTCTTACCGAAAGATGAGTATCGGGAATGTGCCTGATATTGGATTGTTTGACTATATGAGAGAGATAGTCAACAATGAAGAAGATGTAGAAGGTGTATACTATCATATATCTCATGGTGAGATTGTTGATCCAATGGACCTTGTGGATGAGGTGCCAGATAATTTGTTAGACGATGACGAGTACTTTGCTCGTCATCCAGAAGATGAAGAAGATGATGGTAATGATGGTGATAGTGATGGTGATGATGATAATGATGATGGTGGTGATGATGCTGAATCTGAATCTAATTCAGAGGAGGCTGAACCTATGGAAGTAGAGAATGTGGTGATAGAAGAACCTGCTGAGGTTGCTTCTGTGATTGAAGAAGTTGTTGCTGAGATTCCAAGAGATGTTAGTGTTCATTATGTTCGAAAGAAGAGATCTAAACCAGTAGAGAAGCCTGAAGAGATTGATGTGATAGAGATTGCTCAGACAGTAGTGGCCGAAGCTGAATCTATTGCACAGATAGATGAAGTGGATGCTGGCATTACTGATACTATTGCTGTTGATTTTCCACAAACTGCTGAAAACATTGGACAGGATTTGGAGTCTTCACCAAATGTTGTGCCAAGTGTTGATGAAGTTGAGGATGAGAAAGAGAAACGGATTGCAGAATTGGAGGAGATAGTTGAAAATCTGATTAAGGCAAATGATCTGTTGAAAGCATCAAATGATCGTAAAAAGAAAAGGTTTGATGAATATTGGGATATTCACAATCAGAACTTGAAGATTTTCAAAGAGTTGGATTCTGATCATTTGAAGTTGAAGATTGAACATGATGATTTAAAGGCTGAGCATGAAAAATTGAAGGAGGAATATGAGAATTTGAAATATGATTACACTGATCTGAAGGCTGAGTGTAATACATTGGAGGCAGAAAAAGAGATGCTTGAAAAAGAGTTGGAGGAAACTAGACCGAAGAAGGCTGGCTCATCATCAGACAAAGACTTTTCTGAAGAAATTGTCGAAGTGGCTGAATCTGAAGTTCCAAAAGTGTATTTGACTAGAGCTCGAGGAACTGCGAATGCTGGTATTTTGGTTGAATCACCAATTATCATTCCCGATGAAGCTGTTGCTGAAATTGTCAAGATGGACAAAGCTGAGGGAAAGAGAAAGATAGATGCTATTCCGGAAATATTTGGTGATGAAGAAAGTTCAAAAAGGGCGAAAATAGATGAAACAGTGCAGATTGAGCCGATTCAATCTGTAGCTGTGATTGAGAGTGAAAAGGTGACTGAAGCTGAGACTGATAAATCAGGTCAGATTGAGCCGATTCAATCTGATTCTGTAGCTAAGACTGAAGAGTTTGTTGCCACTGAGAGTGAAAAAGAAGCTGGTTCTGAGGATACAGTTCAGATTGAGCCGATTCAATCTAAAGCTGTGAATGTGCCTGAAACAGAAGCTGAAGTTGCTAGTCAGTCTGAGCCGGTTCAAACTGACGAAGCACCTATGATAGAGGCGTTGGATGATTTAGATATAGATTGGACTGAGTCTGAAAATGAAGAGGAGCTAGAGCCTGTACAAAATGTTGTTGAAGAATTACCAGATGACTTGGATCAGAGGTTTGCCTTTCTTGAAAGAATGAAGTACAATTCGGTATTTTTGAATGGTTTGACGGTGAGTCAGATTAATGAGGAGTATGAGAAGTGCATTACTACCCTAGATAAAGCCGAAGCTGATCAGAAAGAGTTCGTGGTTGAGATGGGTGAATGGACTCCGATGCAAGAAAGCTTAAACATAGAAGACTTACCTCCAACTGAGCTTTATCATCAAAACCCAGATGAAATGACTGCATCAAACATGCGTAGTTGGTTGAGTTCGAGGAACTATCCATACAAGACGCTGCAGAGGTTGAAGTCTGAATCTCTAAGAAAGATTGTGGTCAGCTTTATGAAAACAGAGAAGATGTACAACAGGATGTTTTATTTGGATTATAACAATCCACAGTACTTCGAGTTGACCAAAAGATTCAAGGTGTTAGGACCAAAGGAGATTCCAGTTATGGCTTTACCTGAAGATGCACATAAGAAAAGACATGAACTGATGGACATGTTTCCAAGCGAAGCTAAATCTTACAATATACCAATGGAGGTACGTGAGTCCTGGCATAAAGCAGCAACAGCAGGTGACATTGTTAGGTCACTGCTGAGTAAAGGACAATCGATTGCTGAATTACTGAATTCGATGATTGTGCCTGAAAAGAATAAGAAGGTGAAGATAATAGCTTGGAAATATGATGAAGTTTTTGATGCGTTTATGATTAAGAGGGTAAATGGTTTATGTGACGTTTATCATTACTACTCAAGCATCTTTAAACTCGAGGTTCAGGATTTGAAAGAGCTGCACAAGCTGAGGTTAATTAATCACACGCATGCTGAGCGTGGTGATAAATGCGTGATGCTTCTTGATGCTGGATTGGGTAGAACAGCAAAGTTTCTTGATTTCAGAGGGCAACAGGAAGATACCGCATATGTGCAAGCAAAGAAACAAAGAAAGAAGAAAAGATTGGTGGTGACCGAGGATATGTACTTAGAAGAGTTCTCGGACGAATATTTTGACAAGGTAACTGATCCTGGATTGAAAGTGATAGACGGTTCACAAATGACAAAGCCAATACTCAGAGTGTTTTACAATCAGGAAACATTTGAACTAAAGCTTGTTCGAAACTTGGAGAATTGGGATGAAGATATGATCACACTTTTTAGTACCTTTGAGTTGAAATTGCTGCATCCTTCATACATTGAGTTTTTAAGTTACAAGATTGAAAAGTGCAAAGATAAACTTGCTGAAGCTGACCGAAAGTTATTCACTGTGATGATAGAAGTGATTGCTGCTGCTTCGGAAAAGATTCGTGTGAGAAAGGCTTTACTAAATTCTAATCTCGTGATGGTTGATATACCAGAGATAGAATATATGCGGATCAGTAGGAAGGGTACTTTGGAGGTGAAAGTTCAAGGCCAAGAGTTGCCGTTTGAGTTTTATGCTAATATCGATTTTGCAGGTTTGAATCTGGATTCACTAAGACGCATGAATGCTCTGCCAATTCTGACAAATGAATCCAAGCCTCGACAAGCTAAGATCGCTGAAAAGTTCAAGTCCTGCATTGAAGAAGCTTTGAAAGAAAAAGAAGAGTATAAAGGTCGAGAGTTGCTGGACGTGAAAGAAGAACCAGAAGAATGGTAGAAAAAGATTGAAGATTGATGCTGATAAAAGAAGAAAAAGATTGAAGTTTTTGAAGATCCAAAGATAAATCTTAGGGGGAGTACTGTTAGGGTTATTTCCTTGTTAAGATTTACTTTGTATTTTTGTTTATATGTTTGTATAGTTTAGGGTTTATTATGTATTTTCCTTAAACTTGCAATTGTTTGTTATAAGCATGTAGTGTGCGTGTGTTAGGAGAGAGGCTAGATCACTTTTACACTGTTAGAGAGAGAATTAACTGTGTGTGATTTGTTTCTCCTGCACTTTGTACTACGAATTGCTTTGATCATCAATATACAAGAGAATTTATGAGTATGAACTGTGTTTGTGATTGAATCGTTTGTTTGTACGTTTTATTCTGATCATTTGAGTGATATTATCGATCCAATTGAACCTATCAATTACTTTTACGGATTTACAAATTTTGTATGTCGCATGTCTGGATTAGAGCAACTTTTATTTTGTTAATGAAAGACCTCATGGATACCTAGTTGACCGTTAGTATTTGTGAAATAGCGGGGAAATTTTGAGTAGTACTACTGGGTTTGACAAACCCCACCCGGGCTAGTCGCGCTAGCACGACAGAAGGACCTCTCGAACGGGTGTTGAATGACCTAACATACTTACAGTGCATCCTGCTGGGATGTACGAACAGGCAAAATGCACTTATTGTGTACATACGTCATCTTCGGTCAGATACATACGCCTCTAAGGACATGTGCTGTAGACTAGCTACCTACAATGACATACTTAATTTATATTTCTGCTTGCAACTGAACATACTTGATTTCATACTTACTATGTGAACTCACCAACCGTCGTGTTGACACTTGTTAGTCTTTCACTTTTACAGGTCACTGAGGTTCAACGCACTTAGGACATTGCATGGAGTCACAACTTTGCATTTAAACACTTTCTTGCATTTAAAAACTATGTTTGGTTTTTACAAATATTTAAACTATGTTTCTTATGTTGGGCGCGTGCTTGCGCATTTAGTTCCATTTAATATTATTGACATTACATTTCGATTACGCTTCCGCAAATTATTAAACGTTAACTCTGTATAAAATTTTCTCATTTAAACACGTATATTTTAAATTCATATAGTGTCGTTTGGTGTAACTAATGACTAAGATCCTGGTTTGTCACACACTTAACGGTAAAACTCCATTAGTGGATTTTGGGGGTGTGACAGCCACATCTTCCCCTTGTTAAAAGAATTTTCGTCCCGAAAATTTAAAAATCATACTTTTTGGTTAGGTAGCTGACGCTCCTTTCATTTAAACCTTTGAGTATAGTTGGTACGCTGGGTAACCGGAATGGAATGATAACACATTCGATATAACGTCGCAAACACTTACATGATGGTAAGTTATCTAAAATAGATTTTGAGTAGATGATTTGTTGTAATACAAGCTAAGTTGGATAAAACCTTTGTCTAGTAGCTCTCGCAGCTATTTTGACCCCTTCTATAGTTCAGTTAAAGGTAACTTGGATTAGTTTTCCTTTATAACCAATTTCGGCCCGAACTAGGGCGAGGCTGGGCCCCATAAGATGAGCGTGAAGTTTACAACATACATAATGAGGGGGGGGGGGTCTTTACAACACTCACTTACTCTTTGTTATTAATATGAACAACGGATACCTGAAGGTACTAAGTATCTAGGTATATAGCGAATTTCCCCTATTAATGATAGATAGAATAAGTCATGTGTTCGTAAAAAAAAAAGAAAATCAAAGGTGATCAATTTTTAGACTCGCAACATCGGTAGCGCTTAAGCTGTGTTACTGTTACCCAGATAATCCGGTTGAGAAATTTGATATATTTTCCGATGTATTGAATATAGATAATATTTATGAATTTAAATGTTCGTGATAGATAAAAAAAAGTTCTAGACCCAAAACATGTTTTATAGCAGAAGATATGTAGAATAAGATTTTTGAATTAAACTTCATAAGAGAGTTATATCACGACAAGAGTCATCCAACTATCTCGAAGCGTACACACATTGCTGGTGTGGCTCGTCTATGTATCGGTATAAGATAAATATATCATCCGCCGAAAATATCGTTAGGTAGCTTACAGTCAACTGTTTTAAATTATTGTTTATCTTGAAAAATATAGGATGGAGTACAATTAGCTGAAATACTCACGGAAAGAACAAGCTTGATATATTACGAGGTGTTTACATGAATGCTTAAGCGATAGAGATTTACTTTATGGAAGGTACTTCTAAATGTGAAATATGATGTGGTTGGTCTATCATACCAAAATATTTTTTTTTTTTTCAAAAAGTTGTTATTCATATGTGACTCCTCCTATGAATCCTTACCATTATAAGGTTTGTTAAACATTCGTTTTGAGGATACCCTGATGCTAAGGAATTGCTTGCTTGGAAAGAGGTCATTATGATGTTCACCGGCATTTAAAACACCTTATTACGTATCATAAGTTTGAGAAATTAGTAAGGCAAAGGTTTCGATGTAGATTGATTATGAAGAATGAATCATCATCATTAGGAATCAAGAATAGTAGTAGTGAAATCTTATCTTGTTTGTCAATGTAAATCTTTGTTTTTATTTGTGTGTCATGTTATTTAGGTTTATATGGTAACATTCATGTAATTTAGAAATAACTTTTGGATAAACCATCAAAGGTTGTATTGTAATTGTTTCCCATCTATAAATGGATCTTTATGAATGTCAAACAAGGGTACACTTGATATCAGTGCGTGATTTAGAGAAGAATATATTGTTTCAGATGAATTTATGTTGGTTATTCACTTTTGGGTTTTGGGTATAGCTCATATGACAGTTTTACCAGGATCATCGTGTACCTGTAACTCACCATTATGTTGTGCACCCGTAATCGTCAATTTACCTTACACAATCACCCTAGTTTGTCTCACATCATGAGCTTTAATCTTAAGTCTTATCACGTTTATTGTTTTGTGCTTATCTATAAGATATGTTATCTTATTCCTAGTATAGGATGTATATGAGAGGTATGGTATACTTAGAACCAACTTTTGTAAAAAAAAAATTCTGCAATAATGCATGTGACAATCTGATCCAACCAGTCTTTATGTAAAACAAGAATACCATACGTATTCATCTTCACGACACGCCTCTTTAAGTCACAAGTTTTCACGACTGCAGCAAGAACCGATTTGAACAAAGAAGGTAATTTAACAAGATAGAAAAGGTTTAAAAGTTTAAATAAATGGTTCAGTACTAACAAAGAACGTGGGGGGGGGGAGGGTTAGCATATTCCCCTGATTAGTCATTCTATGAACACTCAAGGAATACAGATTCCAATTGCTCGGATGAGTATGGTTTGATCATTGCCCACTAGGTCGGTGATATATGTCGGACGACGCTTCTCGAACCCCGAAAAAGAAAAATAGCATGATGAGATATAGAATTAGAAATCAGGTCTATTGTTAGACGCATAATAATATAGTAATAAGCAAGTCTGCCTAAGGAAACAGGTACAAGGAAATCACATATAAGGTAGCATGTATGGGAACATGTATAAGCCAAATATAATGTAACGATGTGCAATGTGAGTTTAACTAATGCAATGCCTAGTTATAGTCTAGATGCAAATGCTAGTTCCCTATAACTTATGGCTTTGATACCAATCTGTCACACCCTCAATTTTCCACAAACGGGGTATCCGTTAGGCGTGTGACATACCAGGATCTCAAGCCATTAGTTACACGAAACCTTGACTCAACGTTTATAAAAATATTTAACTTTGTAAATAACCAAAGGTTCAGAGTTTAAATGTTAAAACCAACGTTTAGCGGAAGCATAAATAAATCCGGTATGCAAAATCCCGCGCACAAAACACTAAACCAAATTAACCAAATAAAGTAGATATTAAATTTAATTTTTAAAATAGTCCAAAAGACGACCCAATGCATGCATGTCCTACGTGCTCAGCTCCTTAGCTACCTGAGAAAACATACTAAAACGGTCAACACATAATGTTGGTGAGTTCAATGAGATTTGTTTATAAATAAAAGATACCGTTCATAACACAGATAAACCAAAAATATATTTCATTTTTATTAGGCGGTTTGCAAGACCGAATGCTTATTGCTTGTCAACACGTCGAGATGAAAGCTAAACGTTACTTTTTCCTTGTCGCCATCTAACCAGGATGACCCATAACCATTAAGGACAATTTGCACCACATGACGCCCAGTCAAGGGTGGGGTGCCGTCGCAACCCGGTAGTACTACTCAAATTTCCCCGCTATCATATATTAATCAACCTCGAACTTTTATAAGGACTTGAATGTGGTTCCAATTCGTGTAAAGCACTATAAGCCCTAATAAAATCCTGCCCGTAGGCATTTATACTTTTACCAAAACCTGCCCGTAGGCAATTATACGTTTACCGAATGCCCTGCCCGAAGGCATAAAAATGCAGTCTGCCCGAAGGCGCTGTAAATTAATTGCCCGAAGGCGTGTAAAAACATTTTTATGTTTTCTCCCCTAAAAATATTTAAAAGCGGGCAAAGAACTCACATTTGAAGCGCACAGCAAATCAAACAGCACAAATGCAACACAGAACCTAAACCGTCTTACGACCTGCTTTATAGTTAATTATTAATTATTAGCTATTTATATTTACACAAACATATATATATATATACACACATACTTATATAGCACATTTCATGCATCCTATTATTAGGTCCGACCGACTCACATTATAATCACGTGACTTATATAGTTTTCACACTTGTATCTCATGTCATGCATTCACACAAAATAAACTATCCTTACATATCTGAACATTTATATATTCCATACAACACTACCCACAATGCATACTTTACACACAATACCCTATCATCAATTTACAAATCAATATGCTGCATTTTACAGTTTCTATTATCTATAAACATTCTCGCGATACCGATACGAGCATTTAATATTACGAATCACACACTACATACCGTTTCTACATACAACATGTTGCTCAAACTAATTATTCATACGTACATATCTCATTTAATGCCTCCAATTACGATCATGCATTACCTCCATCATGCGATATACATACATCAGTCTTGCACAGATTTCACATATATATACACTCATGCTGTGGAAACATATACATTCCTATACTACCTACATACATGCATCTTCTTATATCGCATCTCATATACATACATATATCTGGCCGCCATGTATTGTTACATTATTCACTACAATCCTACTAAGTTTTCGTACTGTTATCTTGCTATACATTCACTTCACATATACCACAACACATACGTACATTCACATACACGGTTGCTTCGATACAGTTACACATATACATCTAAACCGTACATCAATACTCAATGTTAACCACGTATGTACATTCGAAATATGTTACTACTGCCTCCATACAACTTATACACATATCGACTAAATGCTGCAACTACATATAGCCGGTTTAATATACATACATCGTCGTCAATTATTGTGAGTTTTAGCAAACATGCTCGGCTACTGTTACTGCACACACACACACACAGATATATATATATATATATATATATATATATATATATATATATATATATATATATCTCTTTCTTACGCATGCACATACGTTGACTATATACCCATACCATACACACATAACATACCTACATCCATGATCATGCATATATGTATATATACATCGATCCGCCTACATCGCTATATACACCCTATGCCCACTAGAACACGTACAGCAAATCGGTTTACTTTAACACAATTATGGGTAACGAGAAACTCACCGAAACACTGCGAACAAAAGATTTGGAGCAAGGCGTTGCGGTTGTTGTTTTGAGACAGTCACCGGTTACCCGTTGATTCGAACCGAAACACCGCAAACAGGAGATTTGGAGCAAGGAACGGGACACGAGAGCGAGGGAGATGGGTACGATGCGTATAGCGTTGCTGTCTGCAACTGCCGTGACACAACGGTGAACCCGAATGAAAGGTATGCGGCTACTACTGCGTTTTCTATTGTCACCGAGATGAAGATGATATAAAGGGGGGGGGGGGTCGGCTAGGGTTGGGTAATTTAAGTTCTAATTTACACTTAGGTCCTTCTACTTTAAAAGTTATTTAGTTTAGGTTATAAAATTAATAATTAGTTTAGGTAATTACAAACCGAACCCTTAACTTATATAAAATTAACAGAATAAACGGGAAAACTGTCAGCGACATTAACCTGAATCTGCGGGTTGTCACAACACGTTTTGATGGAATTAACACCATCATTTGATTATGAATTAGGTGAAATTTTCGATCGAACAGTTGTTTTCTTAAATTTCGTAATTCTTCAAATCTGATCAATTCTGATTGGAATTAACACCAATTAAGTGAATAAAAAACGTTTTGATGGATAAAACGAATCGGATATCACAATCAGATCGTGAAAATCATGATTAGAGCAGTTTTGAGTGTCTTTGCTTGATGAATAGCGAAGAACACACAATACCAACAACTCTGATACCAATTGATAGGTTCAATTGGATCGATATTGCTACTAACACGATTGTATATCACGGATCTAAGTAAAACAGCAATCAATCAACACAGAAATCATACTAAATAATTCACTTGTATTGATGATTAGAGAGTTATAGTACCATGGTGCAGAGAGAAATCGAGTACAATCACAACACACTTTTCTCACAGGCACACACTCTCACCTATAACTTTCTATTTATACACCAATACATTTAGGGAAATAACACATTTACCCTAAACAAAAACTTTGTACAAATGAAGAACAAAGTAAATCTTCACTCGAGATAAGCCCTAACAATTGAGATACGTTAGAAATAACTATCCTAAGCTTCGTTCATGATCAAACATCACTGATTTATTGATTTCGTCCATATTTTGTCAAATTATCTCAAAACCCACTTATTGTGTTCTTCATCAAAAATCCGGATCTGAATGAGATTTAGTTTGTTTCAAAGTGTAATACTTTAAAGGATTGTTAGAAACATCATTTATCAGCTAATTCAAGTGTTGAATTGATTAGAAACAACGAAAATTGAAGATTCAATTTTGTGTTCATCGCAATTTGACTTTCAAAAGTCAAACTTCTTTGAAGATTTGAAGATTGAAGTAATTTTTCCAGAATTTATCATCATCATAATTGTTGGATTCAAGAGATTATAATTGTTGGATTTTGGTGTTGATTGAATCAAACATAAATCAACAATGTGCTTTCATATGGCTACATCTGATCCATTTATTGGTAGAATCTTTAAAGATAACGAGGACCTAAAACTGGAACTAGGTTTATTGGCTTTGAACGATGGTTTGAATTTAAAATTCTAAAATCTTCAAAAGAAAGATATGTAGCCCAATGTATTTCTGATGATTGCGAGTGGCTACTAAGAGCTTTAACATTAGTAAGGTAAATGAATTTCATGTCACATATTTTAATAACGTTCATACGTGTTCTAAGACACAAACGTACCCTGCTACGCGTAACGCAAATAAAAAAGTTTTGGGTCATATTATTAAAGAGCAATATAAAGACGTTGGGGTGAGGTCATGTTTATTAAGGAAAAGAAATTGTTAGGGATATCAATCGTTGTTTTAAAGCAAACATATGGTACAAACAAGCTTGGGCATGTAGATGTTATGCGGATGCTCTTCTCAATGGTTCCCCTGAGTGGTCCTTCGAAACCCTACCCTTATATTGCTACAATCTTGAAAAAGCAAATCCTAGCACGGTGACTCATATTGATGTGACATTTGCCCCAAACCCGAACCCAAATGCCCGACTCGAACCCGAACCCGTCCATCTTATATTTAATGGTATTTAATTTTTAAAATGTAACGCTTTGTTATCATTAAAATATATAAATATGTCGAGCCTTATGTTTTTCCCATCTTAAATAATTGATCGAATCCGTGTCGTGTAATACATAAGTATACTACTTAAATACTATTTATATTACATAAATCTCAAAAATAGATAAATTGTATTTTATAAATGAGATTTTATTCAAATCGTTAGAGAAAATTTTTCTAAGTCTAGATATAACCTTCCAATGAAAAAAAAAACGAGCTAAAGATATAAAAACGTCAATCCTATAAACGTTAAAAGTTATTTGCTTAAGTTAGTTAGTTAAAATATATAATTATTTAACTTTGGGCCAATTTTGTTAATTATGAAACTTGTATTAAAGTTATAATATTAAAATGCATGACATTTCAATATTTAAGGACCAAAGCTATAAATTCATTATTACCCAAACCCCCTAGCCCGCATCTCCCGTTTTTCCGGCAGACCCTCGCTTGCGATGGATAGAAATTCCAGCATGGCTCCGGTGAACCCAAACTAGCGTCTGTTGACCATTTTTAAGCCAAATTAGACCTTTTGAACCCATTTTCCATGCCAGATTTGACCTCCGAATCGTGTTACCCATTACATTTCACCTATACTTTCATCACAAATTTGATTTACAAACCACCGTTTGAAATCTCGTAATGGCCATTAATGAGTTCGCAATCAATAACTCGATTCAATTACCCCAACCGTTCCTATAATCTTAACACACCTAAAAAGATAATCAATTTCATTTTTAACTCACAAAATCAAATGAAACGATCATTCAAAGTCTCGGTTTTTGGGTTTGCTTGAACAATATTGAGCAATCTTCCTTTTCTGCAATTGAATACGATGTGTTGCTCATCATCAATCCAAGATGCTTCCCAGCTCATCAATTTCATCACATCAACAACATTAAATCAAAAAAATTGCGGAAACCGTCATTATTCTTCTTCTATTCATGTTGATCAAATCCCCATCAAACAGGTATGTCTACACATCATCTTGATTGTTATCCAATACTCGATTATAGCCCTAAATCAATTTAACTTAAATTGTAATCCTTGTTGTGTAATCTGGGATTCTAATTTCTAGGGTTTATGTGCTCTTGGGTGTAATCTGAAGCAAAATGTAAAACTAATTTGGTTCGAATATGATAACAAAAATCTCATATGCTTCAATGGTAGTGCTTGGTTATTGTGAACTCTGTGGACTTGAGTTCGAGTCTCATTGTAAACGTTTTTTTTTAGATTAATTTTCTACATTGATCTTGCTTAAAAAAAAGCCATTTTTTTGTTCCAAATAAGTGATTTTGTATACAAACAAATAAAATTCCAACTTGATTTAACAAAGAGGCAAGTTGGTGCAATAAAAATGGTGTTTAGTGGTGGGCGTGGAGACCTAAGTTCGAGTTTGGTTTCACTCTGTTTCTGTTATCATATTTTTTACATAAAAATCATTTTTCCTATTTATTCTATATAGCGAGAATTTTTATTTTATATCTCAAGATTTTATAAAATATAAACCATATAAACTATAAGACTAAGATTCATTTATCACACCATAAACGTTTACTATTAATACATGGTTTATAAAAATACAAATATATTATAAACT
Source organism: Tagetes erecta (assembly GCA_030867185.1). Lineage (NCBI taxonomy): Eukaryota > Viridiplantae > Streptophyta > Magnoliopsida > Asterales > Asteraceae > Tagetes > Tagetes erecta. The sequence continues at coordinate 27,677,010 of CM061493.1, read as the reverse complement.
ACTCTATAAATTCTAAATTTCTAAAATGTCAAAAACTAATCCTTAAACTATTTATTTGACGAGTTAGTTGATCGCTACACAATTGCTTGGACATATATATTATTACTACCATAGTACGCAATTTATTTACCAAACATTATTTCTGCAATTATCTAATAACTAGCATCCATTATATTATTACCATGGAAATTACTAGATACTTATTTGATTAACCTTGTTAATAACTGCATTAGTTTCATTTACTGAGGTAGCTACTAATTCCCAAATTCCAATTTAAAACCCTAAATCCCAAGTATCAATTTGGAACCCTAATTCCTAAATCTCAATTCAAAACCCTGGATTCCTAAAATTTAATTCCAGTACTATTCTATATATTTTGACTATTTGTACTAAGTTTAGGATGCTTAAATTTACTAGGTGATTCTAGTAGTTGGGCAATCCTCGATTCCATCTAGTTGGGTTTTCTATTTACCATACAATCATATTTCGAGGTGAGTAAACTCACTCCTTTTTTTTACTTTTACGTTTTGGGGCTGAAATATGTGTTCTATTACTATACAATGTTTTACATTTTCAATTCGTTTTGTAAAAGAGATCATAAAATGTGTTAGTCTTGACTCGTGACAAGATGAAATCTTATGTGGTAGTTTAAAGTAGTTTGTTGCTTGGTAATCTCACCGGTACAATGTTAGCGCTAATGGTTTGACAAACCCACCTGCCTGGACAACATCGATAGGTGATTTAAGCCCGACCATTCTAATTCCATGTTTACTATGTTTGCTATGTTATGACAGTTGTTGCTATTCTATGATGCTAGTTGTTATGTCATGTCCCTAAGTTGCTAAATTATTATTGATAACTTATAAATCGAGACGGTTAATTGATGGTTGGTTAAAACTTATCTTTAATCAAATACATGAGTTGGTTGCTCATGTCAAAATGGCTAAAACGAGAAGTTGTGGATTTCATGTGGTTGTGTACTATTCTAGGGGTCATGGTTGAGTAATATTTATGAAATGACTATACAGGTGAGGTTGCACAGCGTATTATGATGATCTCGGATTTCCATACTATATTTACAAATTGTGCCTTTACTCACTAGCTTTCAATAGCTAACTTTAGTTTCACATATTTCAGGTGATGATGTTATTGCTATTTATTCAAGACGTAGGATGCCTTGGACTTAGAGAAACATAATAAAGACTATTGCATTTACTATTTTAGTTATTGCTTTTGTCGTTTTCTATTTAAACCTTATGTTCCAAACTTATTTTAATCATTATTAGACTTTAATAAAAGTGTGTCATATGCTTAGTTTACTAAGATATTATTTCTTTGACAACCCGGTGTTTCCGCCGCCGGGTAGGTTTCACAATTGAAACGAATGAGTTGGCACGTTTTGAAAAGTGCTTCATTGCTATTAGTGTTGTGGTAATCATACTCTGTAAATTGAATGTTACTTTCAAAGGAACAATGTTTTTGGCAATTCGTATGGATGCTAACAATCAGATTTTATCAATTGCCTATGGTGTTGGCAACACAGAAAGTGGTCAAGAATTGATATGGTTTATGTCCAAACTTAAAGAGTGTATAGGAGAAAATCCAAGCCTATTGATTATATCTGACCGAGCAACATCAATTGATTTGGCAATAAGAACAGCGTTTCCGCTGGCCTATCATTGTGTTTGTTGTCGCCATTTGCTAATGACGTTGGGTTTGAACGGTAAAGCTCAAAACAACATGTGGTGGGCCACATGTAAAGCTTACACAGTCAATGATTTTGAACATCATTTAAACATACTTGTTAAACATCGTCCAATTGTGTTACAAACTTTGAATTTTATTCCCCCTAAGAAATGGACAAGGGCATTCGCCCAATGCCACCATTATAACTATATGACCTCAAATAGTGCGGTGTGACACCCGACATTTTAGGATAACTCCGTTAACCAAACTCTGTTAAGTCATATGATCTCAAAAATGTATTTATACTAAATGGGCTTGTAAGCCCAATAAAGTCCAACACGATAACCAAGGCCCACTAAAGGCCCAATACGTTTCAACGGGTGCTCAACCGATTAATTAATATCAAATATGTTCTATAAACTTATCAGATATAGTAATCGATTACATAACGAACAAATATATTAACTATAAGGTCTCATCTTCTTCCCCCTGAACTCCTAATGACATGGTGGTGATGGTTTAATCTATACCTCGATGGTGGTGATGCTATAAGGGAAAGAATATAGCGGTGGCAGGGTGTTATGGTAACAACAGTGTGAGCGGCGGCGGCGACGTGGTACGGTGGTGATAAACAGCATCAGCATTGAGGTTTTATAGTGCAACAACGGTGGTTCAAGGATGATGCACCATTGGTGGTACTAAATAGGTGTCTATAGAAGGTGCAGTGGCAAGTAAGGGTTGTTTATGGTGTTGTAATGTTATGGGGTTGACGTTAGTGGCTATTTTGGTGGTGTTTGATAATAGTGGTTTGTGGTTGCGCAGAAGGTAAGCGATGGTTCCACGGGTTAGTCATGGTGGTGGCTATGATAGGCGGTGGCAAAACTTGATAGATGATGATGATGGGTGGTGGTAGAAGTTGTAATAGCAATGGTGGTTGGTGATTGATAATGGTTAGTTTTTAAAGAAATCGGGTCTCGGGAAAAGCAATTCTGGCATAGTTAATGGATAAAAATATGACGAGTAAACGAGTCAAATATGAGTGGACACGAAAACAGAAACTAAAAGGTATAATCTAGAAAGCACAACTAACATTTCTTATAATTTGTAGACTTAATCGAGTGTGTTGAGCTCTAAATACAAATGTTAAAAACGCATAATTATTGTTACGAAGTTGTCTAACCATAAAATAATAAGACAGGAAAACAAATTATAAAAGCAACACACACTACCACTACCACTACTATTATTTAGACATGATTTTAAATAATCGAGATTATGGAGTTAATTATTTTTAATGTGCATTTACTCATTAAGAGTCATCTATTTAACATTTTTCGAGTTATAAGAGTTTAGGTGAATTGATTGTATAGAGATTCGAATAAAGGTTATTTGCTACTCAATATAGGAATGGAATAAGATTTCAACTTGCGAATAAAATATTTTAAGTAAATAGATTTAGAATGATTTAAATGAATATCGGAAATAATCATGGTTAATAGCACAGATGAAACGAATAGAGTAACTTTACGTATAGTTAAGTGAATTAGACGCAATTAGTAAAATCCACAAATGAGTCCAGCGATACTTAAAATGAATAAATGTCGCCCAACTCTACAAGTTGTCCATAACATTGTGCTCCACATCATAAATGTACTTACGTTATTTAGCTCATCTGATTTGAACAAGGATAGTCTCGATGAGTTGAATTAGATTACACCAACTTAAGCACTAGATGATGGTGATGACAAAATGGTAATACGCGAACACCATTGTTAAGTATTGATTTCTATATGTCAAGAATTGATTTCTGATTTCTGCATAGATTCAAATAGTAATTGGTTGTTATTTTCATATCAATTTAGAATATAGTTTATCTTACTTGATGATATACGATAGGTATTTCTATATAAATAGAGTACTTGGAATGACACAAAACTTCACAGATCACAACAATGCTCCATTTGGCAGTAAGACAGAAGCATTTATATATAGGACGTACCAGCGGTGTATCCACCATGCTCTTGTCATACCGCATTTGTCGCATTGCCCTCAAACACATGACAAAACTTACTATGGTTTCCATGCACTAACTTCCATGGTTCTGTGTGCACCTGTAATTACTTTAGTTTTTTGCATGGATCACATAATTCATTCAGTTACACGTGAGTCAAAGGTACACAAAATTTTGAAAGTTAAGGCGATGATACACATAGGTTTCGAAATCATACTTAATAGCAATTAGTTCAAGTGAAATATAGCTTAGATGATAAATAAGTTGATGGTTCTAGAGAATTAATTTATTAGGTAGTTGTTGCTGGCATACATGTAACAATCTAGTTTATTGGGATTACAAAAAAAAAAATTAATTTCATGAATATTTGATAATATAATTATTCCAATTTATAGTTCAAATGTATAGATCGTTCAGTTCCTGATGGATTCGATTTCTTTTAAGCCATTTGAGTTCATATGACTACCAACTTTATATAAACAAGATGCATAGATGATGGAGGTAAACAAGGTTATAAGGGGTGATGATTTCCGTCCATGATGCACCTTCTTTTTTTTTTAGTTTCTAAGAAGTTAGAAGTTTTAATTTTTACCATAGACAGGGGGGATTGATTTGAAAATATATAAATGGCACAGTCTAAGTTTTGAGTATTCGGTATTATAAAACATAAATCATTGTATTTTGTTGCAAATCCTTGTATATTGTTAGATAAAATATGAGTATGTTGTGTAAACCTTTGACAAACGTTCAGAATAACCAATTACATTTTAGGAAATCATTTATCATGAGATTTCTTTTTTTTTATAAATATTATATATATATATATATATATTTCTTAAAACTACTAAAAAAATGTTATTTTTATTATTCTTTTTATAGTATATATATATATATATATATATATGAGCAAATAAGGAAATCATTTTTAATGGAATCAACTATTGGTTGGTAGTTTTATAAAAACCGCAGATTTAACATGGTGTGTTAGGTAGACAGTATTTGTAAAACACGTTGGATTTAGAGGGGTTTATAGAAACGAAATGTATAGAATTCCATTAGTGACCATATGTATGGATGAAACATTTTAGTTCAACGAGATTAGGAGTATCTGTGTGATAAGTTCACATTTAGTTGTTAATAATGAGCTTATAATAGCATAACAAAGTTGACTAATGAGTACATGTTTTGAAGGTTAGCTTATAATTTGATGATGGATTTATAGTTTAATGATGGATTAGAATCTTATTATTAAATCAGTACTACAAACAATATTGGAGTATTGAGATTAAATTGAGATGCTTGGGGGTAAACGTTTCGATTCATAAACCAAACGAATACATTGGCATAACAAAGTAGTAAGTTCGTTATGAGATTCAGGAATCATGAATAAAGTCTTTAATTCGAGATTAGATATTTGAATTGAGATTAGAATTAGATATGGTATTAGATATTTGATTTTAAGTTTTGATAATTCGATTGAGGTTAGTCAATATGTCGTATTTTTGATTTGGAACATTTTGTTTACAGTGGTGTAATTATGTTATATGGATAACCTAGTAGGTATATCACATAAGTAATGATGTAATATAGAATCAAATGATACGATGTATCGTAAGATAACACGATTAGCAACAAAACCATGGATCGAATGGAACATCAGGTATAAATGACGATAGTACTTCGTTCTACTTAGAAGATCATGGAATCTTTAGAAAATATAGTATAGTAAAAACTTAGAAATAATAGAAATATCTTAGAAATCATAGAACGTATGAATAAATCAAATTGAAATTACTGCAAACATTTAAAGTAACATAGAAAGTAAATAGAAGTGTTTAGAAATCTTTAGAAAAAGTGATAATCATAGTATCATTAAACGATATATAGAATTTGAAGGCTTAGGAATGTCTCATGGTTTTGGACACGTATGCCATATCAAAGTGTTAAGTTCATCATAACGTATCGAGGAGGCGTGCTTTAGCTCATACTCATCTCATCCATCCCCAGGTAAACATACAGGTCTCTTAAAGAGATTTATACAAATGCTTTGCCTTAGACAGGGTGCCCATGATACATGTGACACCCCGCCCGGCGGCGGAAACACCGGGCTGTCATTGGAATTGGACATCAATAGTACAAAGCACATGGCACACTAAAAGCATATTTTAATATCGTTAAGCACTAATTGTTGTGACATAAATGAGAAATAAATAGCATTAAAACATGAGTAAAAGCCAACAATTAATAGCGTTTAATTCTGATTTATTCTAGGTCCAATAAGCATCCTAAGTGTCTCGAAAGCATAAACGCTCAACATCACCTGAAATATGTAAAAATAAAGTTAGCTATTTAAAGCTAGTGAGTAAACCACAATTGATATATAGTAATAAAGAAATCCGAGATCATCATAATATGTTGCGCAATCTTACATGCATAGCTATTTCATCATATTACTCAACCTTTAACCATAGAACACATGAACACATTGAACACACATTGAACACCATCATTGTATAGCAACTTGTAATCATTTGTCATGAGGAACCAACTCATGGTGCAATTAGTGATAACTTTCATTTAACCGTCATTTAACCGTCTCGAATGTAAGTTATCAAAAATTGTTTTAGCATCGGAGGGACATAGTAATATAGTAACAAGTATCACAGTATAGTAACTAGTAACCATTGAATAGAATCGCCGGGTTTAAATCACCTATCGATGTTGTAAAGTGTAGGTGGGTTTGTCAGACCATTAGCGCTAACATTGTACCGGTGGAAATTACAAGTAATATACTACTTTAAACTACCACATAAGGATTGCATCTTGTCGCGAGTCAAGACTAACATATTTTATGATCTCTTTTGAAAATAGGAACAAAGAAACGAAAACCGAAAACATTGAATAGTAATTGAACATATTTCAGCCCCAAAATGTAAAAGTAAAAAGGGGAGTGAATTTACTCACCTTGAAAAGTAAATATAATCGTAACATTAGAAACGCAGCTATAAAGCACCGAGGGTTGCCCAAATATTAGTATCACCTAATTAATTGGAAAAACCCTAACTTAGAAACAAAACAATAGCAGCTAGAAACAAAATCTGAAATCTAGAGTTTTAAAGTACAAATTGGGAATTAGGGTTTTTAAAGTACGAAATGGGATTTTGGTACAAAACGTAATAGTATCTTCGTATTAAATATATTTTATACGAATCCATTTGAGTATTTTTCTTTAAATATTGTATCAAATTAAAATGCTTGTAAATATGTAACATAATCATTTTTATGTATTAAAACTTATATGTTTTAAGCTTTAAAAATATTTTTAACTTAAAATATATAATTTAGGTTATTTAGAAAATGTAGAGTTATGTTTAAAATATTAAAATTGAAGAAAACAGGGGAAGAGGGACTAGAACACGGGATCAACAGGCTCACAACACACACACAAACCACTGGACCAAAGGCGGTTTTTGTTATCACACTTGATTTTTAAACGTTTTAACATTTCATAAACAACAACCCCCATTTCATACTCAAACCCTAGAACAAAGATCCGTTCAATTCGTTCAAACCTGTTAATCCAATCCCAAACAAACATAGGGCTTTTAATACCCATGATCTCACGATCATTTTGGTATATATAACTTACAGATTGGTGAGGATTTGATACGGATTCGAGTAGATGCAAAAACGCCTCTGCTTTGATGAATTTTTGTGAAACAGGAACTGATAAGAGATGAAATTGATGGATTAGGAAGATATAGATGGTCAAGAGGATTGAAACTAATACAAATTTTACCTGTAACGAAGCCCGGAAAGTAGAAAACGACTATGTCGCCGGAGAATGGTTTTGTTCGAATGATTTTGTAATTGCAGAGAAAGGACAGGATGATTTGGTGTTTTGAAATTGTTAGTCGAGTAGTATAGACTGTTTTGGAATGGTTAATTCGTTGATTTGGTGCCTAATTATGAAATGGTATTTTTAGACTTTGAATCACGAAATTATATCGAATCAATCCGCTGTAATCGCGTGATTTTTGGAGTTAAGGGGGTTCGAAACATGGAAATAATGGTTTAGGAAAGATTCGGGTGATTAAATTGGATTAAAACGCGTAGATTATGGGTTGCCGGAGCTCGCCGGAGCTTTGCCGGATGTGTCGCCGGAAACGCGTGGGGATGAAGAGGGCTGGGTTGGGTTTTATTAAATTTACACTTATGGTCCCCGAAGTTTCAAATGTTTATTATTTGGTTAACAGCTTCTAATTCATGTTTTAAAAATGACAGTTTTGACCCAAAGTTAGTTTATAAGTAAAATTAACTAACTAACTTAACTAAGTAACATTGTAACGTTTAAAGAAGTGACGTTTTTATATATTTAGCTTGCTTATGACGTTGAACGACTACTTCAAGACTTAGAAACAATTTCCTTTATAAAATCTCTTTAATAAATGCGATTTATATATTTTTGAAATTTATTATCATGAACCATAACTATTTAGCTTTCTTAGATATTTAGTGACATAAATACGATCGATTCATAAGACGGGATAAACGTCAATTCGATACATTTATAATAATAATGACGAACGTTACATTGAATACGAATACAAACAAAAGGTGGATAAATCTCGGGTCCGAGTCGGGCATTTCGGGTTCGAGTTTGGGGCAGATGTCACAGTCTCCCCTCCTTATAGAAATTTCGTCCCGAAATTTGTTCAAACCGAAGAAGTAGAAGATGAAGCAAAAGATGCGGAGGTTAAGCTTTCATTTGGGTCTCACGTTTACAATCTTTTTATAAACTTTGAACGTGACACATAAATACTAGTTTTGTAGTTATTATTATGAGAGAATTTGATCCATGGGAGGTTAATATTTCGATTGAAACATGATTTTAAATAATCGAGATTAAGAGGTTATTTATTTTTAATTTACCATTGAATAGAGTTTGGTTTGAATTTATTGTATGGATATTCGAATAAGAGTTAACTGCTATTTATAAAGAAATGAAATTTCAACTTGTGAATAAAATATTTTAAGGAAATAGATTTAGAATGGTTTAAATGAAGGTCGGAAATAATCATGATTAATAGAACGGATGAAACGGATAAAATAACTTTACGTATAGTTAAACGAATTAGACGTTATTAGTAAAGTGTGTAAGTGAGTCAAGTGAAAATAAGATGATTAAATATGGCCCAACTACACAAGACAAAACTTACTATGCTTCCCATGCACCAACTTTCATAATTCCGTGTGCACCCATAATTACTTCAGTTTTTGCATGGGCTCCACAGTTCATTCGATCACGTGTGAGTCAGAAGTACACAATTTTTTTTTTTAGTTAAAGGATAAAAATGATACACATAGGTTCCAAATCATAATCAATAGCATTTAGTTCGTGTGAAGTATAGCTTAAGATGATAAGAAAATTGATGATTCGAAAGAGTTAAGTTTATTAGGTGGTCACAACTCTTGTAAATAGTTTTGTTGACCTACACAGCTAGTCAAATTCGAGTACCAAAATTGTATCAACTTAAGTTTTTTTTTTTTTTTGAAAACCACTGTTTGGGTGAGATGTAGAGATCATTTGATATTAAGTTCATAAGTATTAATTTATTGTTCGGATGCATAGATCACATGAATCCTATTGGATTCGATTTTTAAAACGTTTAAGTTCATATAACAAAAGCTCTTATGTAAATCAATGTATTGATTATAGAAGTAAACGTTGTTATAAGAGATGATATTGTTTCTTTATAATGTGGTTTTAAAAGAAAACTACATAGTTAATAAATGTATAAAAAGCTGAAGGTTTTAAATCTTTATCATAGATAAGGGAACTGATTTGAAAATACATAAACGACACAATCTTAGTTTTAAGTACCCGGTATTAGAAAGCATTTAACATGGTGCTTGTGGCAAGTCTTTGTATTAGAATTGGGAAGACGTGATAATGCTGTGTAATCATTAAAATAACCAATCCCTTTTGAAGAAATCATTTATCATAATAATTTTTTTTTTTTTGAAGATAAGGATATCATTTTTTTTAATACAATTAACTATCAGTTGGTAGTTTTACAAGAAATAACCGTTGATAAAACTTAATTAGTATTTTAGGTACAAAGTTTACACTTAAAACACGTTAGGTTTGAATGAGTTTATGAAAACGGGATGTATAGAATTTCATTAGTGATCATATATATAAATGAAATGTTTTAGTTCAATGAGCGTAAGAATAGTTGTGTAATGAGTTCACGTTAAGTTTTGGAAAACGAATTAAATGGCGGATTAGAAATTGGATTAGAATCTTATGATTAGATGGGCAGTTTAGACCATATTTGAGTATTGAGATCAAGTTGAGGTACTTTGGTGGTAAACGTTCGATTTGTAAATCAAACGAATGCGTTGACATAATTAAGTAGTAAATTCGTTACGAGATTTCAGGATTCATGAATAAGGTCTTTAATATGAGATTCGATAATTAAATTGAGATTAGAAGTATGCCTTAGATTTGATATTTGATATTTGATATTTGATATTTGATATTTGTTTTGAAGTTTTTATAATTCGACTGAGGTTAATCAATGTATTTCTTAGTTTTGATTTAGAACATTTGGGTCACGATGGTATTTGCGAATCGTTCACGTCTTGTTGTGATTCTACAAGATAGGATAGAAAAATGATTTTCATGAGACATAAGGAAATTTTGAATAACTTAAGTTGTAATGAAATTTTGTATTGAATAGAAATGATAATTGTACTTTGAATTTCATAGAATTTTTTTGATTGCATAGCATAGTAATAACTTGGAAACCATTGAATTGTAAATAAGCAAACTTGAAATAACATTTGAATTAATATAGAAACCCATTGAAATAATTTGAAATCATAGAAAATAAGAATCATAGAATCCATAAATAAATAGAATTTGAAGGCTTAGGAATGTGTCTGGGTTTTGGACACTTTAGACTTATCAAGGTGCTAAGTTCGTTTTTCAACGTATTCGAGAAGACGTGCTTTAGCCTATAGGTTCACACTCATCTCGAACATCCCCAGGTAAGCATACAGGTCTCTTAAAGAGATTTATACGAAATGCTTTGCCTTAGACAGGATGTCCGTGATACAGGCGTTCCCCCTTCCAGATTGCACACGTTCTCACGTTACAAACTCACTTAAGACGATGACGAGATTCCACAAAGAGAAGATCCTAATCACACAGACAAGTCTCTTGTAGCTCCTTCGCGAAATCGGATAAGAAATGAGATAAAGAAAAGCATAGAAAGGTTCGTAGAAGGAAAACAAATAAGTCTAAAGGAATTTCTAAGTACAAGCATTTGAACTAAGGACACTTAGGTTATAGTCTAGGTCAGTGTGTTTCTAATACCCTATCCTAGTTCCCTATAACCATGGCTCTGATACCAAACAGTGACACCCCGCCCGGCGGCGGAAACACCGGGCTGTCATTGGAATTGGACATCAATAGTACAAAGCACATGGCACACTAAAAGCATATTTTAATATCGTTAAGCACTAATTGTTGTGACATAAATGAGAAATAAATAGCATTAAAACATGAGTAAAAGCCAACAATTAATAGCGTTTAATTCTGATTTATTCTAGGTCCAATAAGCATCCTAAGTGTCTCGAAAGCATAAACGCTCAACATCACCTGAAATATGTAAAAATAAAGTTAGCTATTTAAAGCTAGTGAGTAAACCACAATTGATATATAGTAATAAAGAAATCCGAGATCATCATAATATGTTGCGCAATCTTACATGCATAGCTATTTCATCATATTACTCAACCTTTAACCATAGAACACATGAACACATTGAACACACATTGAACACCATCATTGTATAGCAACTTGTAATCATTTGTCATGAGGAACCAACTCATGGTGCAATTAGTGATAACTTTCATTTAACCGTCATTTAACCGTCTCGAATGTAAGTTATCAAAAATTGTTTTAGCATCGGAGGGACATAGTAATATAGTAACAAGTATCACAGTATAGTAACTAGTAACCATTGAATAGAATCGCCGGGTTTAAATCACCTATCGATGTTGTAAAGTGTAGGTGGGTTTGTCAGACCATTAGCGCTAACATTGTACCGGTGGAAATTACAAGTAATATACTACTTTAAACTACCACATAAGGATTGCATCTTGTCGCGAGTCAAGACTAACATATTTTATGATCTCTTTTGAAAATAGGAACAAAGAAACGAAAACCGAAAACATTGAATAGTAATTGAACATATTTCAGCCCCAAAATGTAAAAGTAAAAAGGGGAGTGAATTTACTCACCTTGAAAAGTAAATATAATCGTAACATTAGAAACGCAGCTATAAAGCACCGAGGGTTGCCCAAATATTAGTATCACCTAATTAATTGGAAAAACCCTAACTTAGAAACAAAACAATAGCAGCTAGAAACAAAATCTGAAATCTAGAGTTTTAAAGTACAAATTGGGAATTAGGGTTTTTAAAGTACGAAATGGGATTTTGGTACAAAACGTAATAGTATCTTCGTATTAAATATATTTTATACGAATCCATTTGAGTATTTTTCTTTAAATATTGTATCAAATTAAAATGCTTGTAAATATGTAACATAATCATTTTTATGTATTAAAACTTATATGTTTTAAGCTTTAAAAATATTTTTAACTTAAAATATATAATTTAGGTTATTTAGAAAATGTAGAGTTATGTTTAAAATATTAAAATTGAAGAAAACAGGGGAAGAGGGACTAGAACACGGGATCAACAGGCTCACAACACACACACAAACCACTGGACCAAAGGCGGTTTTTGTTATCACACTTGATTTTTAAACGTTTTAACATTTCATAAACAACAACCCCCATTTCATACTCAAACCCTAGAACAAAGATCCGTTCAATTCGTTCAAACCTGTTAATCCAATCCCAAACAAACATAGGGCTTTTAATACCCATGATCTCACGATCATTTTGGTATATATAACTTACAGATTGGTGAGGATTTGATACGGATTCGAGTAGATGCAAAAACGCGTCTGCTTTGATGAATTTTTGTGAAACAGGAACTGATAAGAGATGAAATTGATGGATTAGGAAGATATAGATGGTCAAGAGGATTGAAACTAATACAAATTTTACCTGTAACGAAGCCCGGAAAGTAGAAAACGACTATGTCGCCGGAGAATGGTTTTGTTCGAACGATTTTGTAATTGCAGAGAAAGGACAGGATGATTTGGTGTTTTGAAATTGTTAGTCGAGTAGTATAGACTGTTTTGGAATGGTTAATTCGTTGATTTGGTGCCTAATTATGAAATGGTATTTTTAGACTTTGAATCACGAAATTATATCGAATCAATCTGCTGTAATCGCGTGATTTTTGGAGTTAAGGGGGTTCGAAACATGGAAATAATGGTTTAGGAAAGATTCGGGTGATTAAATTGGATTAAAACGCGTAGATTATGGGTTGCCGGAGCTCGCCGGAGCTTTGCCGGATGTGTCGCCGGAAACGCGTGGGGATGAAGAGGGCTGGGTTGGGTTTTATTAAATTTACACTTATGGTCCCCGAAGTTTCAAATGTTTATTATTTGGTTAACAGCTTCTAATTCATGTTTTAAAAATGACAGTTTTGACCCAAAGTTAGTTTATAAGTAAAATTAACTAACTAACTTAACTAAGTAACATTATAACGTTTAAAGAAGTGACGTTTTTATATATTTAGCTTGCTTATGACGTTGAACGACTACTTCAAGACTTAGAAACAATTTCCTTTATAAAATCTCTTTAATAAATGCGATTTATATATTTTTGAAATTTATTATCATGAACCATAACTATTTAGCTTTCTTAGATATTTAGTGACATAAATACGATCGATTCATAAGACGGGATAAACGTCAATTCGATACATTTATAATAATAATGACGAACGTTACATTGAATACGAATACAAACAAAAGGTGGATAAATCTCGGGTCCGAGTCGGGCATCTCGTTGTGTTTCTAATAATCTATCCTGGTTCCCTATAACCATGGCTTTGATACCAAACTTTGACACCCCACCCGATGGCGGAAACACCGGGTTGTCATAGAAATGGATATCGTTTGTAAACAAAGCACATGTCATCATTTTATTTAGGTCTATTAATGGTAATCATAAGTTTGGAACATAATTCTTAAATGGAAAACGAAAAAGGTCATAAACAAAGCAGTAAATACAATAGAGTCTTTATTTTTAATCTAAGTCCAAGTCATCCCTATGTCTTGGCAAATTGCAATAAATCATAATCAAGCACCACCTGAAATATGTGGAAAATAAATTTAACTACACAAGCTAGTGAGTAACACAATTTGATAATAATAGCATTGAAATCAGAGATCAACAAGATATGTTGCACAATCTTACATGTATAGTCATTTCTTAAATATTACTCAACCATGACCCCTAGAATAGTACACAACCACATAGAATCCACAACTTCTCGTTTTAGCCATTTTGACATGAGGAAACAACTCATGTATTTGATTAGAGATAGCTTTTAATCAAACGTTAATTAACCGTCTCGATTTATAAGTTATCAATAATCAATAAGAAACTTAGGGACATGGCATAACAACTAGCATCATAGTATAGCAACAACCGACATAGCATAGCAACATAGTAAACATGGAATTAGAATGGCCGGTTTTAAATCACCTATCAATGTTGTTCAGACAGGTAGGTTTGTCAAACCATTAACGCTACATTGTACCGGTGGGATTACCAAGCAAACAAAATACTTTGAACTACCACATAAGGTTGCATCAAGCCGCGAACTAGATTAACATAATTGTATGATCTCTTTTGGAAAATAGTAAATAGAAAAACAAAACTCATATTTCAGCCTCAAAACGTAAAAGTAAAAAAGGGTGCGAGTTTACAAACCTCAAATACGAGTCTGAAATAATATAGCAATCACTTAGATGGAACGGAGGACTTCCCAAATACTAGAATTACCTAAGTAATGAGAACCCTAACTTGGCAAACACATAGAATAGAAAACTGGAATAAAAGAAATAGAAAATTTAAGAAAATTTGGATTCTAGGGTTTCAGATTGGGATTAAGGTTTTTCGGTAAACGATTTGAAAACATGGTATTAGTAATGGGTTTAAGCTAGATACTTAAATGGATTAATAGAATGGTTTAACAAAAATATTAAAAGGGTTGCATGTCCCTGGTTTTGAACCAGGGACCTTCTGGTTCCTAAATATTGCATCAAACCAACATACCAAAGCATATTAGTGTTCTGATTTGAAAGAGAAATAGTTTTAACACATTATAAAGCAAAACCCCAATTCCATACAAACCCTATAACACTAAATCGCTATTTAGAACATGAATTCGATCAAGTTATGGAAATTAAACATTGGGCTTTTGATCATTGCTTGATAATGAACATTTATATAGGATCACTTACTTGATAATTGCCAGATTGGATCGATTGAACTCGAAGAACAAAGAGTGACGGGTTGAAAATTAAAGTAGTACTTAGAGGCTGTTAAAATACAATTCCTTTTGCAGAAACAATCCTCAAGATGTAGCAAACGAAAGCCCTAAATCAATTGAACGTTAAATTGACGTTTAGATGGTCGATTGATGATGAACAAGAACAAGAACAACAAGATTCACGTATGGATCTTTGGATGATAATGCAAGAAATTGGAGTTACAAAGAGCAAGAGCGAGTAATGGGGAATGAGTGTGTCGATTGAATTGAATTTTGGTACACAGAAAGTAGTCGAATGAGTTTTGGTTCCGTTTAAGTAAAAGTTGATTAATTGAGGTTTTTTTCTTTGATTAAAATTCAATTAATTGTCATTTACAAAACCAATTCACTGCATAGGTCGTTTTCTATGGGATTAATTTAATTAAATCAATGTGTTTGGTCGAATTGATTAAGTGGGTTTTGAAACCATTTTGAAGAAATTGAATTAGAGCATGAATTTGATTGATTAAAATGAAATTAAAGGTTGGAAACAGGTTCGAATTGTGCATACGCACGTTTTTTTATAGATTAGTTTTTATTAAAAGTGGCTAAATCGCGTAAAGTAAGGTCGCCAGAGTTGATGGATATTCTAGCAAAGTGGCCGGAATTAATACACGCCAGAAATACATGGCTTGGGTGGAGGGCTGGATTTTTTTTAATTTACACTAATGGTCCCTCTTGTTTCATTATTACTTTTTAGATAGCATAACTTTTAATATAAGTTTCAAAATTTACAGTTTTCACCCAAAGTTAGTTTATAAATTATATTAACTAACTAACTTAACCGAGTTGAGGCGTAACGTTTATATAAGTGTCATTTTTATATCTTGTAACACCCCGATTTTTATGGTAAGTTATCTTTATGTGATTGAGTTTATATAGAAGTGCATTTAAATGATTATGATTAAAATGATGTATGACGCTTATGATATATGCTATGATTATGATAAATGTGATGATTATGAAAACTGTAACGAAGAACGAAAATGATTATAAATGTACGAAAATGTAAAACGTGATGACTAATTACTTGGTAATTAGAAAAGGGAAGGATTAATGAATAGGTTATGAAATAATTATGGGACATTAAGGGTGAAAGAATGAATTAGGCCCAAAATGGTAAGTGGATTAGTTAAGAGGTTTTCCTAAAATAGCCTAATTTCCTAATTAAGGCCCAAAGCCCACCTAAAACCCTACCCCATTCGAAAACTCCACTATTTAAACAACATTCCAGCCACCATCCTCACTTCACCATCTTCACAACAACACACACAAACCCTAATCTCTTTTGAAGAAAACTAAGGCAAGAAAGAGAAAAATCAAGAATTTTGTAAAACAAATTGTAGATCTGAAGTTAGAGGGTGTTAAGCAACAGGCAATCAAGGTAAAATCATTCCCTAAAACATGTTTTCATAACACAAAACGAATCTAGCCATTAATGGAGTTTTTAAGGTTTTCAAAGGTTTCAAAAAATTCAATAAAGGTTGCATTTTTATGTTTAAAATCATTGAAAAAGCTTAGATTTGGTCATATAAATGATAAAACAAGGTTTTGGACATAAAAAGTTTGAGATTTGGTTGAAAAATGAAGATTTTGGGCAAAAACCGAGCTGGAACCCCGTTCTGCGAAACTGCTGTTCATCTTGCGACACTGTAGTGTCTTATGTGTCTGAGATCTGTAGTTGTGTGTCTGAGTGTGCATAAGTCCCAACGAAAGTTGGGCATGAGCCATGCGAAACTGCATGAGACACTAGCTGCGACACTAATAAAAAAATTGACGATTTTCCATAATAACTTAAATGCAGATCGTGCACCATTACCACTACCATAACCTTGTCCAAACAAGCAAGATCACCTAAGAATCAGGTGAGTTCTAGACCTCACTTTCGTTTCGTTTTAAATACTTTTTGAGGCTAACATGCATACCGATATACTTATATGATCACCCTACGGGTTGACTAAAAGAAGACTATACGATTGAATACGTGTTGTCTAAATAAAGACTGTACGATTGAATACATGTTGACTAAATAAAGAGTATATGAATGAATGCGTGTTGACTAAATGAAGAGTATGTATAGGTAGAAATAGAGACAATAATCCGGCTGGGGATTTACAAAACCAGTGAAGGACCGATATATCGGTAGACTCCACACGGGTCGAAGAGCTAAGATCCAGCTGGGGGTTATAATACCAGTGAAGATATTATGTAAATACCGGTAGAGTCCATGAGAGTCGAAGAGTTATGATCCGACTGGGATATTTAATACCAGTGAAGAACCGTTATATAGGTAAACTCTGTAAGAGTTGTAGTTACGTATTAGATAATGATATTACATACGTGTAATACAATGAAGATATGAAGCGTACTAAATGACTTTACTTTTAAAACTAGAACTCACTCAGCGTAGCTGACTTTTATATGCATGTTAGATTGATGTGTAGGTTTGAAGATTTAGAGAGCTGCTTGGCGGGAGCTAGAGACTTGTTGAAGACTGGCATTGAAGAAAATACACTTAAGATTAAATTACAATTTTGTAATGTTTTTAAGAAGTTTTTAAGACAAATATGATGATGTAATGATGTTTTAAACAAGTATTCCACTGCATTTTTTATTTATTTAATTTATGGTTGTTTTTATGCTTATGAATGCCAACTGTGGTGCTTGCCGAAAGGCGGACGTTACAAGTTGGTATCAGAGCCAAAGTTTAAGAGAAAATGGGTAAAATGTTTTCAAAAGAAAAACCTAATACTTAAACTGAAAATGGGACCGAAGTAAGAATGCCAGTCTGCTAGCTCCACGCCAAGGAGTAAAGTATGAACAGTAATGAGCTGTATAAGAAATGTTTGTGATATATGTAACAATGTAAATGCTACGCTTGTGTACTGATGATGCAATATGATGATGAACTATGCCTGTATGCAATAGGACAGTAATTGAGATGCTTGTAGAAAGTTTGTATGCTATGAGCAAGTGTTAGAAGAGTAGAAGAATAGGTTTCGTGCTTATACATGTTTCGTGCCCTATATGTGCTAGAACGTTCTTGCATGATTTACATGATCTAGACTAGGTTTGAATACTGACGGGACTCAGGAGGGGTATGTTTAGAACGTGAATAGTAAAGTAAGTAGTTAATTACAACTGGCCACTTTCATTAGAAACTTGCAATACTTATCACGTCCTGAATTGCTCTGACTGATGAACGCGAGTGTTTGAATCTTATAGGAAGTAAGAAATGGCACCCAAGAGAGTAACTAGAAGCTCTGCCAAGGCTGCTAATGCTAAGGCAACCAAAGTCCCTGAAGGGAAGCGTGGGAGAAAGCCCACAAAAAAGAATGCTGAGACCGATCCTGAAATCAAAGTTGAGGATGCACCAACATCCGAGCTTGAACAGAATTTGAAGGATGCTGTCGCACACGAAGTGCACCAGGTCCTGACTAATGTTATGCCTTCGGTTCTGAAGGAAATGATGAAAGAAATGAAGAAAGCTGAAGAGAAGAAACCCGCTAAGAAGGTTGTTGAGGGTGATGAGGAGGAAGAGGAGTCTGACAAGGGGGAAAGAGAGATCGAGTCGTCTGATGACTCGGATTTTGAGAATGAAGATAAGGGGTGCAACTATGGTGCTTTTCAAAGGTGCAGGCCCCTTACTTTTGATGGGAAGAAAGGTTCTGCTGCCACCCTAGAATGGTTAAGTGAGATGGAGGCTGTGATTGATATCAGCGAGTGTAGGGCTGATCAAGCAGTGAAATTTGCTGCCCACTCGTTTACTGGGGCTGCGATTTATTTGTGGACTACTGTGAAACAGTCCAAGGGAAGGAAGGTGATCAAAGAGATGGTATGTGAGGACTTAAGGAAATTGATTATTAAGAGGTTTTGCCCGCAGTATGAGGTTGATCGAGTTGAGAGGGAATTCCTGAATCTGACTGCAGGAAGTATGAGTCATCTGCAGTACACTACAAAGTTCAATGAGATGGCACAGCTGGTGCCTTATTTGGTTGAAACTGACCAAAGGAAGATTAAGTGTTATGTCCAAGGGTTGCCACCCAGGGTGTGCACGCACGTGAATGCCCACAGGCCGGGTACTTTTGAGTCGGTTGTGGATGTGGCTGGGATTGTATATGACAACGTGGCTGCTGAAGAAGTGATGGATGCGAAACTAAAACATTGGGAAAATTCCCGAAATCAGTCAGGGAAGAGGCACAGAGATGATGGTAGGAAGTATGATAACAAGCGGGTCAAGGTTGAAGCAAGGCAGGCAGTGTTGCGAAATCAGAATGGGAACGAAAATTGTGCAAAGTGTGGCAAACCCCACTTCGGGGAGTGCAAATGGGGAACAGGAGTTTGCTATAAGTGTGGAAAGCAGGGCCATCGTGCCATGGAGTGCAGAGGGGTCGTTAAATGTGATAAGTGTGGGAAGTCTGGTCATGTGGCCAAGGATTGCTGGGCAGGAAAGGGAGGTGATAAGCCAAAGACTACTGCTAGAGCTTTCACCATGTCAAGGAAGGAGGCAAGGAAAGAACCAGAGGTCGTTTCAGGTATGTTTCTCGTCAACAAAATCTGTGCATCTGTGTTATTTGATTCTGGTGCTAGTAGGAGCTTTGTGTCTGCTTTGTTTTATGCTGTCTTAAAAGTGCCCTCTAGAAGAGTAGAACAGTCTTTTGATGTAGAAACTGCCGAGGGTAAATTCATTAGAGTTAATAAATGATAGAAGGTTGCACAGTTACTCTATTAGGACATAGTTTCCCTGCAGACCTATGTATTATGACGTTGGGTAGTTTCGACGTAATATTGGGAATGGACTGGTTGTCCAAATTTGATGCCAACATAGGTTGTCGTGAGAGATTGGTTCGTTGAAAAGGTCCCGATGGAAGCCCCGTAACTGTGTATGGCGACCAGGAAAGTAAGATTCCCCGTGTGATCTCGATGATTAAAGCAAGCCGACTAATTCAACAGGGCTGCAACTCGTTTCTAGCATATGTTAAGGATGTAGAGGAGAAACCGAAGCGATTGTCATACGTGCCGATAGTTTGCAACTTCCCCGATGTGTTTCCCGAGGATCTGCCCGGAACGCCACCCGACAGAGAGATCGAATTTCAAGTTGACCTTGTGCCTGGAGCACAACCCATGGCGAAAGCACCATATCGTTTAGCCCCAAGTGAAATGAAGGAATCGATGACGCAACTGAAGGAGTTGCTAGATAAAGGTTTTATCCGACCAAGCACTTCTCCCTAGGGAGCGCCAGTGTTGTTTGTTAAAAAAAATATATGGGAGCATGAGAATGTGTATCGACTATAGGGAATTGAACAAGTTGACTGTGAAGAATCGTTACCCTTTGCCCAGAATAGACGACTTATTCGATCAGTTGCAGGATGCGAGTTGGTTTTCAAAGATAGATCTTCGTTCCGGTTACCATCAACTGAAAATTAGGGAGCAAGATATTCCGAACACAGCGTTCCGCACCAGATACGGACATTATGAGTTCTTGGTCATGTCCTTCGGACTGACTAACGCGCCAACCGCGTTTATGGATTTGATGAATCGCGTGTGTCGACCAATGTTGGATAGGTCCGTAATTGTGTTTATCGACGATATTCTGATTTATTCAAGGAATGAAGGCGACCATGCATGTCATTTAAAGGAAGTGTTAGAGATGCTGCAGAAGAAGAGATTATATGCTAAGTTCTCGAAGTGTGCCTTTTGGTTACGAGAAGTTCAGTTTTTGGGGCATGTCATAAACCACGAGGGGATCATGGTTGACCCATCAAAGATTGAGGCAGTTATGAAGTGGGAAATTCCCAAGACGCCGTCCGAGATCCGTAGTTTCTTGGGTTTGGCGGGTTATTATAGAAGATTCATCCAAGATTTCTCCAGAATAGCCTCCCGCTAACGAAGTTGACAAGAAAGAAGGTTGTATTTGATTGGGGGAAAGATCAGCAGGAAGTGTTTAATAAACTAAGAAAAAGGTTAACCGAAGCCCCCGTGCTAACCTTACCTGAAGGGAATGATGATCTAGTAGTATATTCCGATGCGTCACGACAAGGTTTAGGATGCGTGCTTATGCAGCGAGGAAAAGTAATTGCCTACGCATCGAGGCAGTTGAAGGACAATGAGATGAACTACCCGACTCATGATCTTGAGCTCGCAGCAGTGGTTTACGCATTGAAAATATGGAGACATTATCTGTACGGAACGAAGTGTACATTGTACACCGATCATAAGAGTTTGAAGTATTTCTTTGAGCAGAAGGACCTAAATACGAGACAGAGAAGGTGGTTGGAGTTAATCAAGGATTATGACTGTGAGATTCATTACCACACAGGAAAGGCCAACGTGGTAGCCGATGCTTTGAGCAGAAAGGAGAAACATGAACCGATTCGGGTCAGAGCTTGTCAGCTGATTATTACACCCGGAGTTATGGAAGAGATCATGAGGGCTCAAATGGTGGCCCTAAAGGAGGATCAGATTAAGGCAGAAAGAATGGTTGGAAAGGAGATAGAATTGACCGAAAACACTTATGGTGTGAAGATGATATACGGCAGAGTATGGGTACCCCGATACGGAGAGATGCGGAGGGGTATACTTGATGAAGCGTATAAGTCCCGTTATTCAATCCATCCAGGAGGGACAAAGATGTACCGGGATTTGTAGAAGGATTATTGGTGGCCCGGTATGAAGAGAGAGGTAGAAGCGTATGTGAGTAAGTGCCTGACTTGCCTTCAAGTCAAGGCGGAACATCAAAAACCATATGGTAAGATTCAGCCATTGGAAATACCCGAGTGGAAGTGGGAGCACATCACCATGGATTTTATTACGAAGTTACCACGAACCCCTAAGAGGTATGATGCTATATGGGTAATCGTGGATAGGTTGACAAAGAGTGCTCACTTCCTACCAATCAAGGAGGCAATAAGTTCAGAGATATTAGCCGAGATATTTATCAAAGAGGTTGTGGCGAGACATGGAATGCCGGTGTCCATTGTGTCCGACAGGGACACTCGATTTACGTCAAAATTTTGGAAGAAATTTCATGATGAGATGGGAGCGAAGCTCCATATTAGTTCAGCTTACCACCCACAGACTGACGGACAGTCGGAAAGAACGATCCAAACGCTGGAAGATATGCTGAGAGCCTGTGTGCTCGAATTTGGTGGTAGTTGGGACAACCATCTGCACTTGGCAGAATTCTCTTACAATAACAGTTATCATGCTAGTATAAGGATGCCGCCGTATGAACTGTTGTACGGAAGAAGATGTAGGACTCCCGTATGCTGGGGAGAAATTGGCCAGAGAAGGCTCGGAAGTTTGGAGGTAGTCGAGGCTACAACGGAGAAGTTAGAAAAGATTAAAGGGTGTATGAAAGCGGCTAAAGACAGACAAAAGTCCTACGCTGACAAAAGAAGGAAGGATATTGTGTTCCAAGTGGGGGACAGAGTGGGAGACGTTGCTTACCGGTTGGATCTCCAGAAGAATTGAGTGGGATTCACCCCATCTTTCATGTGTCGTATTTGCGCAAATGTTTAGCTGATGAAAGTATGGCAGTGTCGTATGATGATCTAGAAATTGATGAGCGGCTGAACTACGTAGAACAGCCTATAGCGATATTAGATGAAAAGGAAAAACGTTTACGGAATAAAACCATGAAACAGGTAAAAGTTCAATGGAGACATAGGAGAGGTTCGGATGTTACGTGAGAGTTAGAGAGCGAAATGAGAAAGAATCATCCCGCGTTATTTCTCGAATAGAAGGTTTCGGGGACACAACCTATATAAGGAGGGGAGACTTGTAACACCTCGATTTTTATGGTAAGTTATCTTTATGTGATTGAGTTTATATAGATGTGCATTTAAATGATTTTGATTAAAATGATGTATGACGCTTATGATATATGCTATGATTATGATAAATGTGATGATTATGAAAAGTATAATGAAGAACGAAAATGATTATAAATGTACGAGTGTAACGCCCGTCTTTCGACAAGCACCACAGTTGGCATTCATAAGCATAAAAACAACCATATATTAACTAAATTTTTAAAAGCAACGGAATAATTGTTCAAACATCATTACATTACCATTGAATTTGTCTTAGAATCTACTTAGCATTACAAACATATAAACTAACTTTCCAAAAGTATTTTTCTTCAATGCCAGTCTTCAACAAGTCCCTAGCCCTCGCCAAGCGGCTCCCCAAGCCTCCTATCCTGCACATCAATCTAACATGCATACAAAAGTCAGCTACGGTGAGTGAGTTCTAGTTTTAAAACATCTTTAGAAACTTCCCATATCATTCATGTAATACATGTAAATAGCATCATCATATTGGACGTCACATTCGTATAATACGTAGCATAATATCTTTGTCTGTTAGTTATATCATCATAGTGTCCTCTTTGGTCATAAGAGACCCATTCTGTGGTTCTTAACTGGTATTATGAGATCCCCAGTAGGATTCTTAGCTGGTTTTATGAGATCCTCAGTAGGATTCTTAGCTGGTTTTATGAGATCCCCAGTAGGATTCTTAGCTTCCGTAAAGGTATACATTCGTTTACATATATTTATATATATATATATATAAATATACAAGTATTCAATCACTCGTTCTTACATCATCATCATACATTACATAATAAAGTCCAACAGTCCAGGAAACATCTCGGTATGCATGTTAGCCTCAAAATTGTGTTTGAAACGGAAGTGAGGTCTAGAACTCACCTGATTCTTAAGTGATCTTTGCTTGTTTGAACCAGGTTAAGGTAGTGGTTTTTGTGCACGATCTGCATTTAAGTTATTATGAAAAATCGTCATTTCTTCCTTAGTGTCGCAAGCAATGTCGCACATAGTGTCGAAGGTAGTGTCGCACGTAGTCTCGCATAGGCGAACCATAGTGTCGCATGCTGCTTCGACAGCACCTTCACTTGCAGTGTCGCAAGGCTCTTGCCCAACTTTCGTTGGGACTTAAACTACTGTCGCAAACACTCCCGACACACGTCCAAAATTCAAGTCACCATAGTGTCGCAAGATGAACACTAGTGTCGTAGAACGCTGATACAACTCGTTTTCAATTCAAAAATCTTCGTTTTCAAACCTGTTGTTTAACACCTTTAACTTCGAATTAAACCTTTGATTCACAAAAATCTTGGTTTTCTTCTTTCTTGCCTTTTCTTTCAAAGATTAGCGTTTGTGTGTGTGTGTTGTTGTTGTGATGGTGAAGAATGGAGGATGGTGGCTGGTAATGGAGGTTAAGTAGTAGGGTTTTTTTCCATATTGGGTAGGCTTTTAGGTGGGCTTTAGGCTAAAATTAGGTAATTAGGCTATTTTCGGTAAATCTTTCAACTAATTAACTTACTATTTTTGGCCTAATTCATTCTTTCACTCTTAATGGCCCATAATTACATCTTGACCTCTTCGTTAATCCTTCCCTTTTCTTATTAGCAAGTAATTAGTCATTACGTTTTACGTTTTTGTATACTTATAATCATTTTCTTGCTCCTTCATATATATCGTAACCATCATGTTTATCATTAACATAACATATATCATAAACGTCATACATCGTTTTAATCATAATTACTTAAATGGACATTCATATAAACATAAGCACATAAATAGGTCCTACCAAAAATTCGGGGTGTTACAACGAGAATGTAAAACGTGATGACTAATTACTTGGTAATTAGAAAAGGGAAGGATTAATGAAGAGGTTATGATATAATTATGGGCCATTAAGGGTGAAAGAATGAATTAGGCCCAAAATGGTAAGTGGATTAGTTAAGAGGTTTTCCTAAAATAGCCTAATTACCTAATTAAGGCCCAAAGCCCACCTAAAACCCTACCCCATATGGAAACTCCACTATTTAAACAACATTCCAGCCACCATCCTCACTTCACCATCTTCACAACAACACACACAAACCCTAATCTCTTTTGAAGAAAACTAAGGCAAGAATGAGAAAAATCAAGAATTTTGTAAAACAAATTGTAGATCTGAAGTTAGAGGGTGTTAAACAACAGGTAATCAAGGTAAAATCATTCCCTAAGACATGTTTTCATAACACAAAACGAATCTAGCCATTAATGGAGTTTTTAAGGTTTTCAAAGGTGATAGGTTCAATTGGATCGTTAATATCACTCAAATGATCAGAATAACATGTACACAGAATAACATTTCATACTAATAATTCTCTTTGTATATTGATGATCAAAGCAGTTCGTAATACAAGTGCAGGAGAAATAAATCACACACAGTTAATTCTCTCTCTAACGTGTAAAAGTGATCTAGCCTACTCCTAACACTCTCTCACCACATGCTTATAGCAACAAAATACAAGTTTAAGGAATATAACAAAATAAACCCTAAACTATTTACAAACATATATAAACAAAATACAAAGTAAATCTTAACAAGGAAATAGCCCTAACAGTACTCCCCCTAAGATTTATCTTTGGATCTTCAGCAAAATCTTCTATCTTTTTCATCTTTGATCAGCATCATCTCTTTCTACCAATCTTCCGGTTCATCTTTGACATTCAGCAACTCTCGTCCTTTATACTCTTCTTGTTCCTTCAGTGCTTCTTCAATACACGACTTGAACTTCTCAGCAATTTTGGCTTGTCGAGGTTTGGACTCGTTTGTCAGAATTGGTATGGCATTCATTCTTCTGAGCGAATCCAGATTTAAACCTGCAAAGTCAATATTAGCATAAAACTCAAATGGCATCTCCTGGCCTTTGAATTTCACCTCCAAAGTTCCTTTTCTGGATATCCTCATATACTCTATCTCTGGCAAATCAATCCTCACGAGATTAGAGTTCAGCAATGCTTTTCTCACACGTATCTTTTCAGTTGCAGCAGCGATTACTTCAATCATCACAACAAACAACTTCCTATCAGCTTCAGCAAGCGCATCCTTACACTTCTCCATTCTGTAGCTTCTCAAAAAGTCTATGTATGACAGATGTAGTAGCTTCAACTCAAAAGTACTAAAAAGTGTGATCATGTCTTTATCCCAATTCTCCAAGTTTCGAACAAGCTTCAATTCAAACGTTTCTTGATTATAAAACACTCTGAGTATAGGCTTTGTCATTTGCGAACCATCGATCACTTTCAATCCAGGATCTGTCACTTTGTCAAAATATTCATCCGAAAATTCTTCAAGGTACATATCTTCAGTCACAACCAATCTCTTTTTCTTCCTTTGTTTCTTTGCTTGCACATATGCTGAATCTTCTTGTTGGCCTCTAAAATCCAGATACTTTGGTGGTCTAGCAATCCCAGCATCAAGAAGCATTACACACTTATCACCACGCTCAGCACGCGTGTGATTTATCAACCTTAATTTGTGTAACTCCTTTAAATCCTGAACTTCCAACTTAAAGATGCTCGAGAAGTAATGGTATACATCACATAAACCATTCACTCTCTTGATCATGAAAGCGTCAAACACTTCATCATATTTCCAAGCAATTATCTTCACCTTCTTATTTTTCTCAGGCACAATCATCGAATCTAGTAGCTCAGCAATGGATTGGCCTTTACTCAGCAGTGACCTCACCACGTCACCTGCTGTTGCTGACTTATGCCAAGATTCTCTAACATTCATTGGTATGTTGTATGCTTTAACTTCGCTAGGAAACATATCAATCAATTCGTGCCTCTTTTTGTGAGCATCTTCAGGTAATGCCATCACTGGAATCTCCTTTGGTCCAAGAACTTTGAATCTTTTCGTCAACTCGAAATACTGAGGATTGTTGTAGTCCAAATAAAACATACGATTGTACATTTTTTCGGTCTTCATAAAGCTCACAACAATTTTCCTCAAAGATTCAGATTTCAACCTCTGCAAAGTCTTGTATGGATAATTTCTTGAACTCAGCCAACTACGCATATTTGAAGCAGTCATTTCATCTGGATTTTGGTGATATAGTTCAGTCGGAGGCAAATCTTCTATGTTTAGGCTTTCTTGCATTGGTGTCCATTCTCCCATCTCGATCACAAACTCTTTCTTATCTGCTTCAGCTTTGTCTTGAGTAATCATGCACTTCTCATACTCTTCATTTATCTGACTCACCGTCAAACCATTCAAAAACACAGAATTGTACTTCATTTTCTCGAGATAAGCAAATCTTTGATCCAGATCATCCGGTATCTCTTCAACAACATTCTGCACTGGCTCAGCTTCATCCTCAGATTCAGTAAAGTCTATCTCATCTAAGTCATCCAATGCTTCAATCATAGGTGCATTGTCAGTTTGAATCGGTTCAAACTGACTTGCCACTTCAGATACAGTTTCAGGCATACTTTCAACTTCAACAGCTTCAGATTGAATCGGCTCAACCTGAACTGTGTCTTCAGAACCAGCTTCTTTCTCACTCTCTGTGACCTCAAAAACTTCAGTCTCAGCTACAGAATCAGATTGAATCGGCTCAATCTGACCTGATTTAGCAATCTCAGCCTCAGTCACATTATCAGTCTCAATCACAGCTACAGATTGAATCGGCTCAATCTGCACTGTTTCATCTATCTTAGCCTTTTTCGAATTTTCTTCATCACCAAAAATCTCAGGTATCGCATCTATCTTCCTTTTTCCCTCAGCTTTGTCAGAGATGACAGTTTCAGCAACAGCTTCATCGGGAATGATGATTGGTGATTCCACTCTAATGCCAACATTCGTAGTGCCTCGAGCTCTGGTCAGATAAACTTTTGGTACATGCGATTCAGTCACTTCAACTACTTCTTCAGAAAAATCTTTATCTGATGATGAGCCAGCTTTCTTTGGTTTAGTCTCCTCCAACTCTTTTTCTAGCATTTCTTTCTCGGCATTCAACGTATTGCATTCAGCTTTCAGTTCAGTATAATCATATTTCAGATACTCATATTCCTCTTTCAGTTTTTCATAATCGTCCTTCAACTTCACATGTTCATCAACCAGTTTGACATGATCCTCATCCAACTTTTTGAAGGTTTTCAGATTCTGATTATGTATATCCCAATACTCATCAAATCTTTTCTTCTTCCGTTCATTTGATGCTTTCAACATATCATTCGCTTCAATCAACTTTTCAACCATATCTTCTAATTCTGCAATACGCTTCTCATTCTCTGTTTGATCAACACTTGGCACAACATTTGGTGAAGACTCCAAATCTTGTCCAATGTTTTCAGCAAATTGGGATGATGTGGTGGGAATATCAACATCAGAAGGATCAGCAACGCCAGCATCAGCTTCCTCAACTATCTGTGCCATAGTCTCAGCTTCGGCCATTGCCTCCTGAGCAATCTGAAGTATATCAACCTCTTCAGGCTCTATCACTGTTTTTGATCTCTTTCGTCTAACATACTGAACATTAATCTCCTTTGGAATCTTAGTAACAACTTCTTCAACCACAGAAGCAACCTCAGCAGGTTCTTCTATCTCAACAGTCTCAGTTTCCTCTATCTCATTCTCCATTGGTTCAGCCTCCTCTGAATTAGATTCAGACTCAGCATCATCACCACCATCATCATGTTCATCATTACCATCACTATCTTCATCATTGTCACCATCATCATTATCATCATCTTGACCATCATCACTTTCATCAATCTCTCTATCAACAAGATCCATTGGATTTACAATCTCTCCATTCGAAATATGATGATAGATTACCCCAACTTCTTCTTCATTATTGGCTATATCTCTCATATAGTCAAACAACTCCACATCAGGCACATTCCTGATACTCATCTTTCGGTAAGATAGATCGTTCATGTCCTCAGTGTATAAAATACCTCCAGAATAACCTTCATTTCTGATGATAGGATAGGCAATGTTTATCATCAGTTGTAAGAATCTCGGGTACATGAGAAACTTAAATCTTTTGCCTTTCACCAAGTTAAATACAAAGCCATTCATAATCCATCTCGACATATTAAAAGGCTTGTTCTCTGCTATGGCAACAATTGGTGAAGCAATATCTGATGGGAAATTATCGAATCCTGCACTCCTCCTGGACATGCATTGTTGCACCACATAGCATAACAGCTTGTACTTCTTTCCCAACTTTGCCCTATAAAATTGTGATTTTGGAAATATAGGTGGATGACCCATATTAACAAAACACGATTTGCATTCATCCATGGTCAGCTCATCCATCATACCAACTTCATCTTCATCTATTCTCAGGGCATGTCTAATGGCTTCTTCAGAAACAGTCAGTACCCAATCTCTAGTAATATTCCCTCTGACCACAGCAACACCATTCTCATCTCTGACAACCTCTGCTGTCCTCCAAAAACTCTTAATCAGCCTTGCATATATGACCGGTTTGGCACATATAGCATACACATATTTAGTCCTCTTGATGAACTTAATCATATCTCTGTAACCTTCTGTTTCAGGGATAGATTCATCTAAACATGCCACCAGATTATGTTTAGGTTCAAACTTGAGATTCTCCATCCGGCTGTACAGTTGCATCTGATATCTTTGCCCGGCAATAACACTTTGAGCAATTTCTTCGATTTTTCTCGACTGTTGACTTTTTCAACTGCATTTATTGCACCTGCAAACATTCTCCGACATATTAATTAGACATGATATCCTTAAAAAGAATGTTTGTCATATTAATTATCAAACAATATTAAACAAGTCAATAACATTAATTTCAATAAAAATTATTTTTCTTTTTCTTTTTCAAGAATGTTTTTTTTTGCACAACCAATTTTTCTATATCCCGAAGCATTTTTCTTAAAAACAATTTTCAAGACCTTGGGTTTGTTTTTAACACATCCAATACTTTTGCTTTTCATTCCACATAATCTTGTTCATTCAAACTCACTTATTCAAAACAAAATATTTTTGGATTTTTGTAGATATTTTTCTTCAAATTTATTCTCCCCCTAAACTTGAAATTTCTTGAAATTTTTAAGTTTAACAAGGATGTCGATGTGTCAATAAAGATTCCATATGCCTGCACACACAAAGCACGCACATTAAAATAAATACATATGCAATGCAATGAATCAAAATATCGCAGTGAGATCATACCACACATTATCTGAACATGTTTTGCAAGTTTTGAAAAGACATTTGACTTATGCTAGATTGAGTGATGATATGAAAACATACCAATTAGCTCGAATTGACACACTTACTTTTTCAGTATCATGATGATATTTAAGGTTCGATTAGTGTTGGTCCATAATGATCGTGATTTCAGTGCTTTGTTGACTTGTTTAACCCAAATATGTCAAATACTTGTAGAACAAAGTGTAAAAGTCCAAATAACCCAAATACAAGATCCAACACACAATCAAGGTATATAAGCTACAATGATGAAAGATATAAGCTCCTAGCACCTCAATGGAACGATTACACAACACAAATCAGTAAGAAATCGTTTAAGTAAAAGATTGTGCAAAAGTTGTATAAAGTTGTAGATAAGGTTACAATATATAGTGTTGTTAGGTTCGCTGATAGATTCGCTCTAGCGAATCTATCCAGCGAACCAACACAGGTTCGCTGGGCACATAGGTTCGCCCAGTCGATACCTAAACCAAAAGACATGTTGGCCTGCGGGCGAATCTATAGATTCGCCCGTAGGTTCGCTAGAACTAATACAATTACAATACAAACAATTACATACAAAAGTAGCACCGACAAGCCGGTGGGTCCAACCTATACATAGTAGACTATCAATACTCCCCCTAGGTTGGACCTCACCTGGGGAAGTCTTCAGATTAGCTCCTGTCTTGTTGGCTTCAAAGTTGTTCAATAAAAGCTCCTGCCCGTTCTTTGATCCCGGCCTTTGGATTTGTATAGTCTTCAATTCCGGCCTCATCTTCACTCAGATTTAACATAGAATCCACAAACTCTGTTTCTGCGACCTCTGTATCAGGCTCAGGATGAACTGTCGTTTCCGCCTGTATTTCAGCTGTTGGCTCCTCGCTTGCAACTTCCAAGTCTATCACTTCAGCTGGTTTTTCAAACCTTTGTTCGATAGTTTGATCGAGCTGCCTTGTCAAGTCATCCATCTCCAGCTTCAGATCATCTGTCCTCCTCAACCTCTCATTTACCTCCTTCAGCTCAGCACGAATCCCCCGGGCTTTATTAGCAACCTTCACAAACAGGTTTGCTTCAGCAGCAGTGTCATCTCCAGCCCCGTGCTTAATTCTATTCTCACACAGCACCTTCAAGTCCTCATCACAAAAGGAGAAGACCTCCATCGGATCAAACAGTCGTATTTCTGGACGATCATCTCCACTCAGTCTGATAATTGCCTCCCCAGTGCTATTGTCGTAAAACCATTTGCTGAAATTTTGCAATCTGGGTGGCTGAGTATCTGGGACCCTGACCCTCGTCATCACTTTTGGAGCAGCTATTTTCAGCACGATCTTGCCCTTCCATGATACCCAATGTTTATCCCTTTTCTGCCTCATCCTTCTAGGCTTTTGGTATCCGAACTCAACAAAATTTGACTTAGCGGCCTCCTGAATTGCAGCTTCAAACGCACATGCCCTGCCGCTATCCTCCTTTCCCAGTAGAGGTAGCTCTGCCAGTCTCCTCAGATCCCATCTAGGAAAGGTGGCGAAATGCTTTCGGTTCTTGACGTACGTGATGTCGCCACCCCTCCTTTTTATCATGTATGCTTCCACCAAACAATTGTATTTCCATGCAATGATCTGTCTGTCTTGTTGTTTGGTGGTGGGTTCGTCTAAGTTTTGGAATATTGGTACCTCAGGCACCACAGCTTCCTCTTTCCTGAACCATTCTGATTTATCGAGCTCAGCGTGTTCAAACTGGTAGCTCATCCCTTTTTCCTCCACTTTGTATACCTCAGGCTCATCCTCAATGTCCTCCTCACTTTCAGCATCAAAATCAACTTCAGGTTCATCAACCAATGTATAATCCACCCCTGATCCACCTACTACTTCCTCTCCCTCAAACACATCCAAATTAATCCCCATCTCCTCATCAAACTCTTCCTCTACGGCTTTTCCCTTTCCTTTATTATCAAAATCAATATCCATTAACGGATATTTTGTAACATCCGTCAAGGAGTTCAGTTCGGCCTCAGTCATAGCTGGTTCAGTTCCAGCATTCTCCTTCAAATCATTCAGCTCTTTGAAGATTCTTACTATCAGACATTGCTGGTCTTTCATCATTCGTCCCATCTCATATATGACCGTTGATTTCTCCGCATCCTGCTTTTCCAATTCTTCATGCCTACCTTTTAGTTCAACCAGCTCAGCCTTTAAGCTTTCAATCTCAACCCTCAATTCATTACTGGACCCTGCAGATGTACCTGATGTACCCCCAGTATCATGCCTAGCCTTCTTTGAAACTTCAGGTTGAGTATCAGACCTTCTCTTCGTCCTCAGTTCTCTGCCCGTATCAATTTCAGCCTGTATCTCATCCACCTCCCTATCAAATGAGTAATCTTTATCCTTCGCATAAGCCTTTCTCTTTCGAATCTTCTTCTCAACCTCCTCAATGTTTTCACCCCCCCGTTTCTTCTCCGACTCAATCAACCTCTGAATATATGTCCATCTCTCAGCCGGGTACATATTTTCCCAAAGATAAGTAGTCCTACCCACACATTCCGGCCTCACAGATTTACAATCTTTGAAGATCCTGGAATGCATATCCCATACCTTCAACTCAGCACCAACAACCGGTAGACCCGGCAGTTTGTCATTTAGTACCATTTGAATGAATCTTGGGTACATTAACCACTTGGCTCCCTTTGAGGCATGGATGTTCTCGAGCATGTAGTTGAATATCAGCTTCGCCAGATTTGCTTTCTGCCCTCGGCAGAACAGCACCATGGCTCGAGCCCAATCCAGGTTCAGTCCGTCAGTACCCCCTTTTCTGTGATCCAGGCACATAATAAATACATGGGCGATGTACCTCCATTCCTGGATCAGGTAGGACTTGACAAACTCCATCTTCTTTTCGCCGGGCATCGGTCCCTCATACCCCGCTGTCCGGAATGCCCCGTAAACTTCTTCAGCAGACATATGTACTTCCTCACCCACATCCTCTTCTAATCTCAGAATCCTTGCCAGATCGGCTTCAGTAAATGCCAAGTCGTGGCCACAGACATTGGCACATATTCGTGACGGCTGCGCCGACACATTCATAACCGCAGTTCGCCAGAAATCCCGAACGTGCGTCTCATATATGGTGGGTGAGTGAGAGATGGCATAGTGAATGTGTGACGACTTCAGCCACTTGATAGCGTCTCTATAGCTCACGGCCTTCTCAAAATTTTCGTCGAGTAAAGCACACATGTTGTGCTTCTTTTCGAAGAATAATGTCGACATAGTGCCTGAAAATTAAACGAAGATTGATCAGAAATGAAGATTTGAAGAACAGAAAATAGATTCGCTGGATAATAGGTTCGTTGGTATAGCGAACCTGAGATTTTGGCACCTGATCCTATAGATTCGCTGACATGAAAAATCAGTCATTGTTGTCGAGCGAATGTATAGGTTCGCTAGAAACTGTCGGGCGAATCTATGTTGTTGCGCGGGCAGCATAACGACATAGATTCGCTCGAAGACTTGAACTTTCGTTCAGGTTCGCCAGACGAACACTTAGGTTCGCTGGAAACCCTAGCTTTTGAAAAACGGCCGAAATCACATACAGATCATCATTATTAAGCATATAAAGGCAACAACAGGTAGTATAATTATTAGACGAAGCTATTATGAACTAAAACCCTAACATCTAACACCAAAACAGTCATTCAAACATCATATAATCAAGGATCAACAGATTCAACAGATTTATGGTGCGATTAAGGGTTTAGAACTTTGATTAAAGTGAAATCAAACACATACCGAACAATGTTTGTGAGGTTTAAGTATGAAAAACCGGTGAAAGTGTGAGAATCGAACGTTCGGCGATTTGAAATTGAAAAAGCGTGCTACAGTAGATGACAGCGAATATTTGAAAAACTTCGCTGTCATATCCTATATATACACACATAAGTTCGCTGGCAGTCAGTCCAGCGAACTTTAGGTTCGCTGGAAGACCAACAGACAAAGTCTCCGACTGGTTCGCTAGCAGGTTCGCTGACACATAAACAACGATGTTTCATGTCAGCGAAACAAAAAGGGTCCGAGCGAACCTTAGAGACCTAGCGAATCTGTAGGTTCGCCACAGATTCGCTAGACAAGAAAAATATTTTTGAATTTTCTTAAATTTTAAAGTCTTTGTAAAAAAACCGTGAAAACGTCCCACGACATCAACGCTCCAAAAATAAACATAAACACACATAAACATATAAACATATATAATCCTAAAAATTAAAGAAGTAAAAAGAAATAAAATAAAATAAAATAAGAGAAAATAAAATTAGTATAACAGGAGACGGTTTTAAACGCTAGAAAGGATATTTATTTTTCATGATGTTTTGAGTAGAATCCGGAGAATCATCGATTGGCGGGATTGCAGATATGTTTGTCCATTTAAACCCATGCCTTAGTCCTTTCAACAAGAGATCAGCAGCTTCTTTTATCATGTTTTGGGTTTGATTGAAGAAACTCAGACAACTCGGTCCCCACAAACGTCTAGGTAAAAAGAACAAGTTCTGTCATCAGGGTATATCTGAGCAATACGATTTACTTTGCTTGAGTTTCATAGAACAACTTTTGAATGTTGTCTTTTGACACATGTGCAATTTTTGCATCTTTTCTTTTGTGAGTGGAGCTTTGTCAGCAATTGATTCATTTTGAATACAATGCGACTTATTATTTGGGAAACTCAAATAGTCTAGAGCTCCAGGTCTATACCGACGTATAACAGAGGAGATAAACATTTGAGCATGCTCGGTGAATCTTCAGGTCAATACTTCCGTATAGCAGAGAAGATCCACCAACTCCAGGTCAATACTTTCGTATAGCAGAGGAGTTAAGCACTTGACTCAAAACGTTCTGAGGAGTTAACGAGTAACTCACTCAGAGGCTTTTCCGAAGAGCATCCCTAGCAGCTTTTTATTTTTATTTGTTTTGCATACTAGAAACTCGATTCGGGGATAGGGCGAGGGTGATTTGGGATGTTTGGGGAAATCAAGGCAAAGATTTGACGCTCTCAACCCATTTTTGACAGAACCATAATCTTTGTGCAATCCAATCACGTCAAGGAGATAATCCTTGCTGTCGAGATCTTGAGCGTTATGTTTGGTTGCATAATCACTAGTTTACTTCGTTTTCGGGCTGAGCCTATCTGACATATCCCAAACGCAATGCTTCTGACCTCCTTCAACGACTTTTCAACATCAATCAAAACGGAGATCCTGAAATAGCAAAATTTGAAAAACTATAAATAGTTTATCTTTTATATATCTCCCCCAAAATTTCTATATAATAGCCGTCTAATTAAGAAATTTTTGTTTTTCAGATTTTCTAAATATATATATATACAGAATTTAAAAGAAAAAGAAAAGAAGATGAAATAAAATAAAGAAACGGAGCAAAGAATCGAGTGACCCACGGATTTTTCAAAGAAGATAAAGACCCGATTATTTACGAAGAACAGATTATTTACATATTTACAAAAGGATTCTCACAGAAAAAAGGTTTTCAAAAAGATATAAGTCCAAGCATGGAGATCAATTCATAAAAACGTGGTTTGTCAAAGGTTTTCGTGAAAAGATCCGCTTTTTGCTTTCTAGTTTCGATAGGAATAATATCAATAAACCCCTTTTCCTGTGCATCCCTGATAGCATGAATTCTCGTTTCAATGTGCTTGGTTCGTGTGTGATGAATAGGATTCTTGGCGATTCCAACTGCAGCTTCATTGTCACAAAAGAGTGGCGTGTGAAGAAAGTTGATGCCATAATCCATCATCTGATGTTGAATCCACAGCACTTGGCAACAGCAACTTGACGCAGCTATGTATTCTGCTTCTCCTGTGGACAGGGAGACGGTTGTTTGCTTCTTGCTTTGCCATGAAACAAGACATTCTCCAAGGTATTGACATCCACCGGTGACCGATTTCCTGTTAATCCTGCAACCAGCATGATCACTATCAGAAAACGCATGTAAATCAAAGTTCCCACCTTTTGGGTACCAAAGTCCCAAACGAGAGGAACCCTTAAGGTAACGAAAAATTCGTTTAACAGCTTTTTCATGCGATTCTTTTGGATTTGCTTGGAAGCGAGCACAGTAACACACGACAAATGTAATATCCGGACGACTTGCAGTCAGATACATGAGAGATCCGATCATCGAGCGGTACCGATGAGCATCCACAGGATTCCCATTATCATCGGAAGTAAGGCATGTTTGAGCAGTAAAAGGAATCAATTCTGGAGAAGAGTCATCCATGCCAAACTTCGTGAGGATTTCTTTGATGTATTTCTCTTGGTGGATTAAAATTCCATCAGGCTTTTGCTCCACTTGCAGCCCCAAGAAGAAACACATCTCCCCCATTATTGTCATCTCAAAACGATCCATCATCACCTTCTCAAATTCTCTACACAACCCTTCATTAGTCGAACCAAAAATGATATCATCAACGTACACTTGAACGATCAGCAGCTCGCCATCCACCTCCTTCTTGAATAATGTCATATCTATAGCCCCACGTGAGAAACCTTTACTGAGGAGATACTGCGTCAGCGTTTCATACCAGATCCTTGGAGCTTGATGCAACCCATACAACGATTTGTCAAGCTTGTAAACCTTTGACGGGAAATCAGGATCCTCGAAGCCTGGTGGTTGGCACACGTAGATCTCCTCATCGATGTCTCCGTATAGAAATGCACATTTCACATCCATCTGATAAACCTTAAAGTTTTTGTTCGCGGCATGTGCAAGAAAGATTCTGATGGCTTCCAGGCGAGCGACTGGAGCAAAAACTTCGGTATAGTCAATTCCCTCCTCCTGAGCAAATCCCTGAACAACCAGTCTCGCTTTATTTCTAATTACCACACCACGATCATCTGGCTTGTTCCGAAAAACCCATTTAGTGCCGATTGGACACTTGTTAGGAGGAAGATCAACTAGTTCCCAAACTTTGAGCTTCCTGAATTGTTGCAGTTCCATCTGCATGGCATCCACCCAACTCGGATCTTCAAGTGCCTGTTTATAATTCTTTGGAACGACTTGAGACAGAAAGGCAGCATAAAGACATTCATTAATCAAACCGCTCTGACTCCGGGTTCGCACACCATCGGTAATAGATCCAATGATATAATCGTGAGGGTGGTTTTTCAGGGTTTTGAAGTCAGTGTTGAGTAGTAGGGGATTTTGGTCGGTTGTGGGTGTTTGATTTGATGGTTGTGGAGGTGTAGGTGTAGGTGATGGAATGGTGTTGGATGTGGATGGAATGTCTGATGTGGAAGTTTGAACAGTTTGAGGTAATGGAGTATTTGGTGGGGGTGATGGGATGTCAAATGAGGTGGGAGGTAGTTGTGTAGCTGATGTGGAAGGTTGTGATTGTGGTGGTGTAGGTGTATGATTGAAAATAGAAACCGATGTGTGTGGAATGATGTCGTCATCGTCAGAGTCAGGAAGATTAAATGATTTGAAAATGGTGGTGGCATCATAAAACCAAGCTGGTTCACTACCAATACTGGTAGTGTTAGATTCTTGCCAGTCAACGTAGTAGGACTCTTGCACAATCCGCGTACGTTTGTTGTAAACACGATACGCCTTTTGTGTGGTTGAGTATCCCACAAAGAAGCATTCATCAGAGACAGCCCCAAACTTCGTCTTCTGATCTTGAGTATTCAGTAGAGTGCAAGAACATCCAAAGGGGCGTAGAAAGTCAATCAGCGGCTTAATCCCTCGAAACAGTTGGTATGAAGTCTTCATCTTTTCTTTGACTATCAGCACCCTGTTAAGAACATAAGCTGCACAATTAACCGCTTCAGCCCAGAAAATAATTGGAAGTTTTGACTCGATCAGCATAGTTCTAGCGGCCTCCACAAGGGTTCGGTTCTTTCTTTCAGCAACACCATTTTGTTGTGGTGTTCGAGCAGCGCTAAACTGTCTGAGAATACCCCTTTGTTCACAGAAGGAGTTGAAGATGTGGTTTCTGAATTCAGTTCCGTTATCGCTTCTGATGGCTTGAACCTTCTTCTTTCCAAGAACCTCTATTAGAGGTATCAGCTTCATCAATTCTTCAGCGGTCTCACTCTTGTTCGCCATGAATCTTACCCAGGTGTACCTAGAGTAATCATCTGTGACAACCAAGCAATAAGACTTTTTAGCAATTGATTTGACACTTATTGGTCCGAATAAATCAGTATGTAACAATTCAAGGGGTTCTGAGATAGTGTTTGTAATTTTGAGTTTATGTGGCTTTTTGTGCTGTTTTCCTCTAGCACAAGCCATGCATTTCTCGACCACAGAAAAATCTTTTTGTGGTAAACCCCTGACCAAATTGTTCTTAACCAATTTATTCAGAATTTTAAAATTGATGTGTCCTAAACGTTTATGCCACAAAAATGATTCAAAGGATGAAGCTTTAGACAGGAGACATGTCACGGTGGAATTTGATTCATGTGATCCCATATTCAGCATATAGGTATCATTTCGCCTCGGAGCTCGCATGATCACCATATCTTCAGGAACAGTGAACTCTGGCTTCAAGAACAGGCATTCGTTTTGAAGAAACATCACAGGAATGTTTTTATCACAGATTTGTGATACACTCAGAAGATTGAACGCCAGTTCAGGAACATAGTTGACATCTTCCAAAGTAAGAGTGCCATTTGAGACTTCTCCTTGACCAATCATCTTCCCGCCTTTCTTATCTCCCGCAAAAGCAACATAACCTCCATTTATGATTCTATAGTTAGTAAGAAGATCCTTCAATCCTGTCATATGTCTGGAACATCCGCTGTCAATATGCCAATGACTATTTACAACGGCATTTGAATGTTCCTGACATTTATTAAAACAAATGAAAAGTTAGACCTTTGAAGTAGGCACCCAAGTCTTTGTGTACTTGGGTGGTGAAGTTGATGAAGTGCTACAAAAGAAATTATTTACAAAAGTGTTTAGCCTTTTTCCCAAAGATTTTTGCTTTGTGCTCTTTTGGATTAATTTAGGGCATTGCTTGACAGTGTGACCAGTGTTTCCACATTTAAAACAGTGAGACTTCAAACCGGTTTTAGGAATTCTGTTGACAGGAATTTTATCTATTACAATTTCCTCATCACATTCAGACAGTTGTGAGTCACAGTCACTGTAAGTGTCATAGAGTTCTTTTAACTTACTTGTTGTGACTTTACCTGTATCAGATTCAGGTTTTGGTTTAAGAATGTATGAAAAAGATGATTCCTTCTCTTTTGGTTTTGAAATTCTCACAGGTGTGAAAGATGGAATTTGGTGAGTGAAGAACTTTTGAAAACAGTTTGTTTTAGTTTGACTTTCAGAGACTTGACCTGAAAGTTTGTATTTGTCATTCACACACACATTTTCAGTCAAAACAGCATCATTAAACACATTAGGGCTTGAAGTGGAACACCCTAAATTACTATTGAACATGGAATTGTCTGAATATGTCACATTACTACAAACAGAATTATCTAAACAAATGTCTTCAAAAGACTTCTTGGAATCAGAACTACTGCAATCACTACTGCCAGAACACCCGAGCCCAACACTCGCACCATATGCGTACTCCTCTCTAACTTCCTTAAGGTTTACTTCACTTAAACCTGCAATGGAACTGTCAGTATCTTTCTGCATAATCTCTTGAATTAACTCATTTGAGGGATGAGGAATAGGTGTAGGAGAATAACAGAAAGTACTGGGTGGAGGATATGCATATGTTTCATTTTTACTAAAACCCAAACCTGTCTTGACCCTGGCCCCCCTTTGATTCTTGCAAAGTTCCTCCCTTTTCATACCAGATATGGTCCACTGCTGCAATTTGTTTTTGAGTTTTCTTGCTTCAAACTCAGCAAGTGTAACTTGCTCAGTCAAGTAATTAATCTCACAGTTCTTTTCTAAAAGAGTCCTTTTTAAGTGTTCATTTTCTTTTAAAGCTTCTCTTAACTTAACAAAGTATTTTGATTCACTTAATTTAAGCTCTTTGATGGTTCTTTTTAATTCATTTTCGTTTGACATTAACAATTTATTTGCTTTGTATATGCCAATTAAACGAATTTTGCAAGCAGATGAACACATATCTTCTATAACATCATAAGGAAGACCGATTACCAGTTTTTCAGCGGCCAGAGCACGATCACATTGACAGTAGGGAGTGCTTCTTTTGAATTCATCAACTGCATCCAGCCTTGCTTTTTCAATCATTTCTTCCAAGCTAGCCTTTGACTCTTCCTCATGCTTCACTTCATTAACAGTGGCTTCACAAACTAACCCAGAATGATTCAGATGTCCTTGAGCAATAACATCTGATTGAACTTTGTCAACATTTTCCACCTTCTCCTCCTCTTCTTTTCCATAAAACTCTTTGAAGGGGTCAAAGAGATTTATATCATTGTCATCAAACTCAGTAATTTCAGCAATAAGGGCATGGTTGATCTCCTCCTTGGTTTCTTCAATTTCAGCGCTCCAGTCAAAGTTGGTAAGCAGTGCAGTTTCATTCTTTGACTTAGCTTCTTCAACCTTTTCTTGAATTGGAGCAGGTCTTGGAGTTGCAGAGTTAACTGGCTCAGTAACGATTGGTAATGGGCATTCTCTCTTGAAGTGGCCCAGTTGCTTGCAGTTATAGCATCGTAACTTACCCTTGTCATATCCCAACTTAGCATTCTGTCCTTGATTTCCAAAGTTTCTTCTACCAGTCCTTTCCATGAATCGTCTGGCACGAAGAGTGAGCATAGCCATCTGCCATTGAATATCTGTTTCCTCCAGATCGTCAGGGTCCACCTGATACATGTCTTCAACTGTCATACCCTTTCCTTTCAACTCACCTGCAACAAGAGCTTCATAACTGTGAACAAACATTCCGAATAAGGCCATAGTATCTGACGGAATCTGTGTGGTGACGGATGCACTTGAGCTTGAACCAGCATTTGAAGATGCACCAGCAGACTTAGCAGATAAATGACCAGATGATCCTCTAGATGCTGCACTGTAAGCATAAGAGCTTGCAGCGGATGAAATAAGTGCAGCATTTTGAGAGGGAATGTTTGGAAC
This sequence comes from Tagetes erecta, assembly GCA_030867185.1. Lineage (NCBI taxonomy): Eukaryota > Viridiplantae > Streptophyta > Magnoliopsida > Asterales > Asteraceae > Tagetes > Tagetes erecta. The sequence goes on along the minus strand of CM061493.1, from coordinate 27,635,680 downwards.
CATCATCGACTGATTATACTCTCTTCTTTTGACATCAAGGTCGAAAGACTTCAGCTTGTTGATGACGTCCATCAGTTTGTAATCAGGGAAATTCCTCTCTTGTTTCAGTAGCTTGATTTGAAGGCTCCATTGGGGAGGAAGTGAATCTAACAATTTTGCAACTTGTTCGTGATTGCCCAGCTTTTCATCATATTTCTTCAAATTGCTTGACACAGACAGGAATCTATTTGTAATATCAGTCAAGTTCTCTTGTGAATATCCCACAAAAGAGTTAAATTCCTTTTCAGCCTGAGCTTTTCTATCCAGTTTCAGATCCTCATTCCCATCATAAAATTCACACAATGCATCATACAGGCTTTTTGCAGTTGTATGTTCTGCAAACCGGTTGAAGATGTCTTGGTGTAAGCAAAGTATCAGTGCCCCTAATGCTTTCTTGTCACGATCCAGTAACTTGATATCAGTTTCAGTAAAAGTGGTTGGATCTGTGTTTACTGAAGTGACGGTTCCTTCAACTGTTGTGGGCACATGCGGACCATTCACTATAGATTCCCATTGGTTGTAGTCCGTGTAGTAGAAGAACGCTTTCAAACACCTTTTCCAATCTTCAAAGTTCTCCCCACTAACAAGCCTCGGTGGCCTGTTAGGTTGAACGCTGTCTAGATCATTCATATTAAGTGTTGAAGAAGTCATGACTTTGAACAGATTACAGATTCGCTGAAAAATGACAGATTCGCTGGCTAGTTTCGCTAGAAGAACACAGCAGATTCGCTGGCAGATTCGCTGGTGACAGATTCGCTAGACAGTCAAACAGATTCGCTGACGAGCAAGCACAGATTCGCTGGCCTGATTTTGGCAGCAGTTTCGCTTGCACAGTCAGTCAAATAGATGAACTTTCGTTCGATGATATGTTAGATTCGCTCGCCACAACACAACCCAAACAGGACAAAATTTGAGTTTAGATTCGCTGGAAGAACAGCAGATTCGCTGGTTGAACACACAGTTTCGCTGGTAGCTCAACCACTCTGAAATAGTACGGAAACAGCAAGAAAACCCTCAAAACTTGACCATTTGCCTTCAGGTTTGTTTTAAAAGCTTTCTACTACCAAATAGCACAAAACCAGAGCAAAATACGACTCCAAAACACAAGAAACAAGCTTCAAACAGAATCGAAAGAGTTTTGACCCAAAAACTTCAAAAATCAACACAAAAATCACTTGAATCAAACAATCAAGAGCACTAAGGCTCTGATACCATATTGTTGGTCCATAATGATCGTGATTTCAGTGCTTTGTTGACTTGTTTAACCCAAATATGTCAAATACTTGTAGAACAAAGTGTAAAAGTCCAAATAACCCAAATACAAGATCCAACACACAATCAAGGTATATAAGCTACAATGATGAAAGATATAAGCTCCTAGCACCTCAATGGAACGATTACACAACACAAATCAGTAAGAAATCGTTTAAGTAAAAGATTGTGCAAAAGTTGTATAAAGTTGTAGATAAGGTTACAATATATAGTGTTGTTAGGTTCGCTGATAGATTCGCTCTAGCGAATCTATCCAGCGAACCAACACAGGTTCGCTGGGCACATAGGTTCGCCCAGTCGATACCTAAACCAAAAGACATGTTGGCCTGCGGGCGAATCTATAGATTCGCCCGTAGGTTCGCTAGAACTAATACAATTACAATACAAACAATTACATACAAAAGTAGCACCGACAAGCCGGTGGGTCCAACCTATACATAGTAGACTATCAATTAGAATGACTTATGTGACCCACATGTATACATATGTCAATATATTTCCTTATCAATCACTACCTGAATGCATATTGCACAGAATCTGGTCACATACAGTCATACACAGTGTGGAATATGGGTTCTATTCGGATTTGGTCCACTTTGGGACTTCTTTTGAATTCCTTTTTGAAATTTTTCTTTTTGCCTATGTTCCCCTTGGGAATCTTCTGAATTCCTTTTTGGAATTTTTGTTTGGTGTTGGTCCACATTTGGGACTCTTTTTGTTCCAACTTTGGGAATCTTTTGCTGCACCTTGAAGCTCAAAAGAGACTTCGTGTGAGACTTCAGGTCTGTGGGTACCACAACAAAGAAGCTCACGATGCGGTTCATCACACTGAATACACTGCATCGTTACCGGATCATGCACAACTATCATCACAAACAATGTATCAAAAGATATATATCTAGACATGTATAACAATGAAACTTAACACAAAGATCATTAAGTTTATGTTTGTCAACAATCAACTTACTTTTTCAGTCTAATTGCCTGAGCTGTCTAGCACATCAATTAACATTCATCGGTCTTTATTAAAAATGATGTAACAAATAATGTCTAGTGTAACTATCATTTCTCACTTTTTGCAATATAGATTCTTATGACATGATATTTTCTTTTCTTTTTGCTTTTATATTTTGTTTTTGATTTTCTTTTTCATGCACACACACAATGCAAAATATAAAATAAAAGACAAAGGAATCAATACTTAACATCAACTTATTTTATTTTTGGCTTTTATATTTTTCGATTTTTCTTTTTGTTTTTGAAAAATAGAATCAATCATGATTGATTAATCCTATGGATTGAATTAAGAATTCAAACCGGCTTGACAAAAATGATTTTGTGAAAAGATCTGCCAGTTGTTTGTCGGTATGAACCTTAATCAAAATTATTAAACCTTTTTCAGAGTTGTCTCTTAAAAAGTGATATCGAATTTCGATATGTTTGGTTTTTGAGTGTTGAACAGGATTAGCAGTAATGAACATAGCAGCAGTATTGTCTATGTATATAGGAGTTTTGAGAAAGTTGAACCCGTAGTCCAGCAATTGATTTTGTAACCACAAAACTTGAGAACATCCTGCAGATGCAGCGATATACTCTGCTTCAGCTGTGGATACAGAAACGTTGGTCTGCTTCTTGCATTGCCAAGAGACAAGTCTAGGACCCAGAAATTGACAACCACCAGTAGTCGATTTCCTGTCAAGAGCACAACCACCAAAATCACTGTCAGAATAACTATATAATTCAAAATTTCCTTCATAAGGATACCATAACCCAAGATTCGGTTTCCCTTTAAGGTATCTGAAAATACGTTTCACAGCAATCAGGTGCGACTCCTTTGGATCAGACTGATATCTGGCGCATACACATACAGCATACATGATGTCTGGCCTTGATGCAGTAAGATACATCAGTGAACCGATCATTGATCTGTATAGTGTTTGATCCACGGATTTGCCTTTCGGATCCGGTTGTATCTTGCAATTCACATCAGATGGAGTTCGAATTGTTTGACAATCTTGCATCTTGAACTTCTTCAACAACTTCTCAACAAATTTTGATTGATTGATGAAAATTCCGTCAGCTGATTGTTTTACTTGTAATCCAAGAAAGAAGTTAATCTCCCCCATAGAACTCATCTGGAATCTGCACTTCATGATTTCCTCAAATTCTTTGCACATTGACTCACTGGTTGATCCGAAGATAATATCGTCCACATAAACTTGAACACATAAGAGATCGTCATTTTCCCTCTTCATAAACAAAGTTGGATCAATCTGTCCTCTTGAGAATCCATGTTCTAGTAAATGCTTGGATAATGTCTCATACCAGATTCTAGGAGCTTGATGTAGACCGTAAAGTGCTTTACTCAACTTGTATACCCGATGAGGATAGTCAGGATCTTCAAAACCCGGAGGTTGTTTGACATATACGTCATCTGTAATCGGTCCATACAGAAAAGCGCCTTTAACGTCCATTTGGAATACTTTAAACTTCATGAAAGAAGCATATGCAAGAAAAACGCGTATGGCTTCAAGTCTTGCGACCGGAGCGAACACCTCTTCGTAATCAATGCCTTCTTCCTGAGTGTCCTTGTGCAATGAGTCTTGCTTTGTTTCTCACAACAATGCCACGTTCGTCTGGCTTGTTTTTGTACAACCATCTTGTACCAATCGCATTCTCTCCTTCAGGTAAGTCCACTAATTTCCAAACCTCTTGTTTGCGAAATTGAAGTAACTCCTCTTGCATGGCTTCAATCCAACTATTATCTTGTAATGCTTCTGAAATGTTCTTCGGCACCACTTGAGAAAGAAAACATGAATAAAGACAAACGTTTGCTTGCTCAGTCTGACTTCTTGTAGTTCTCTGATTCAATGGCCCAATAATCTGAGAGACAGGATGTTTCTTGTGAATTCGATGAATAGGAATATCACCTCCTTGCACTTGAGTCTCCAGATTAGACTGATTCAGATTCGGTAGATCTTGTAGAATGGAAGAAGTATGCGGACTGAAATTCGGGACTTGATCCGGTGAATTGATGAAGTAGTCAAATGATTCTGGAATAACTTCAGCATTCGGATCTGATGATGGTTGATTTTGAACGGATCCACCATCATTAGGAGAAACTTGCGGATTCACATCTTCTTCGAGATTGTTTGATTCTTGATCTTCTTGCGAACCAGAAGGACCTGGAGCTTGACTGGATTTGACATGATCAGGATTGTGAAATGACATGAACGGATACTCAGAATTGATATTGCCATCCTCGTCATTATCAGAATCGTCACTAAAGCATCCTAAGTCACCTGATTCTTTTCTTGATTTTCCTGAAAAATCAAACAAGTTAGAATTGAAAGATTTTGATAACGCATCTAAATCAAATAACCATTCGGGACCATGCGCCACTGACGGAAACGAATTTTCTAAAAACTTTACGTTAATAGTTTCAATAACAGTATTTGTTTTGCTATTAAAAACCCGATAAGCTTTAGATACAGACGAATAACCTAGGAAAAATCCATCGTCAGATTTTGACTCAAATTTCCTGAGATGATCATTTAAATTTAGAACCGTTACAGGACAACCAAATGCTTTCAAATAAGAAATATTCGGCTTTCTTCCAAATAACAACTCATAAGATGTTTTCTGTTTATCTTGCACTAATAATGTCCTGTTTTGTACAAAACACGCAGTAGCAATAGCTTCGTCCCAGAATGTGATAGGGATTTTGGCATCTGCGAGCATGGATCTTGCTGCTTCAATTAGTGTCCGGTTTTTCCGTTCCGCAACCCCATTCTGTTGAGGCGTTCTTGGAGCACTAAATTGTCTAGCAATTCCTTTTTCTGCACAAAACAAATCAACATTAGCGTTTTTGAATTCAGTTCCATTATCGCTTCTTAAAACTTTTACTTTACAATCCAACTGATTTTCAACTTTGATGATAAATTCTTTTAATAACTCAGCAGTTTCAGATTTAGCATGCAAGAAATAAACCCAAGAAAATCTAGTGAAATCGTCAATAATGACAAAACAATAAGACTTCTTTCCGATGCTTTGCACATTTGTTGGTCCGAAAAGATCCATATGTAGCATCTGCAAGGGTTTTGAAATGGAGTTTTCTAGCTTGGACTTAAAAGACATTCGGTGTTGTTTTCCTTTCAAACATGCTGGACAGAGATCAGTTGTAGAGAATTTCTTCGATGGGATTCCTACAGCGTGATTTCCATTCACCAAACGATTCATGTTTCTGAAGTTTGAATGGCCCAGCCGTCTATGCCATAGCTGACTCTCATCATTTGAAGCATGAGCAATGAGACAAGTAGTTTCGGTTTCAGCGTCAATCTGCGACATATCCAACTTGTATACATCACGATCTCTTGGAGCTTTAACCACTACCCATTCATTGTCAATCTTGAAACCTGGTTTGAGTATATAACAGAAAGAATCATCAAATAAGGTTAAATAAGATTTATCACAAATTTGAGATACACTTAGTAAATTAAAGTTCAACTGTGCACAGTAGTTGACTTTATCAAAACTAATGACCCCATTGGATACGGTTCCTTCTCCTGTTATCTTTCCACCCGCATCACCTCCAAATGCAACGTGTGTACCATTTTTCAGCTTGAAATCCTGAAGCAAGGCATGGTTGCCTGTCATGTGCCGGCTACACCCACTATCAACGAACCATGAGTTGATAGGTCTTCTTGGTTGTACCTGCATTTCAACAGTTACTTAGTTAGTTTGGTCAACCCAGGCCCACACGGTCTTGGGTTTTCCGAATCTATCTGCAATTGTAACTTGTTGATATTGAACATTTTGAAAATTTGTTTCATTTAAGAGATTTTGATGCTGATAACTGTTGTTTCGCCCATTGGCGTTCAATGATTGCTTTCTCCTCAAAGCACTAAACCTTTCCTCTAGCTTAGGATCAAGGTTATTTTCAAACTTTTGATTTCTTACCATTAAAGCTCTTGGTTTAAAATGGTTAACCTGCACATTTCTTGAAAAGTTAGAAACAGAATTGTTTCGATTGAAATTTCTCAAAACCGGAGAATGACTTTGACTCATATTTTGAAAACCAAATGAATTATTTCTTTGAAAGTTTAAATATGGAGTCATTTCTCTAGTTGAGTTTGATCGAAAGAAACAATCCTTTGTGTCATGGTTTCTTCTTTCACAGATATCACAAAACTTGTTATAAAAACATTCTTCTGAAGAATGATTTCTTTTGTTACAGAAACTGCAGTACCTGTTAAAGAAACATTCAGCAGTAGTATGATTATACCGATCACAGTTCTCACAATGTTTCTTGCTAATCCTAAAGAGCCGATTGTTAACTTTTGATGTTGAACCAAATAGAGATTCATTATCTTGGTTGTTCGGTTTTAGATTAACGTTCTTTTGTGGAGACATTGTTTGTGATTTTGATTGCATGGGACTTTGGTTCGATTTTAAACTGTTCTGTTTGGTTACCTTTTTGTTTTCAATTCTCTTATCATTGACAGCGGAAGACTTAGGACCTGAACCTGTTTTCAGACCAGAGTTAGATTTGATTGGAGAATTGATTGGTTTACCATAAGATCCGTTCAAATCAAACGTTCCTGCAGACACAAACTTGATTTTCTTACCTTTTGACACTTTCTTGACAGGTTTATCAGTTTTGACACTTTGAACTTTGGTGTTATCATTTGATTTTAAGACACTTTTGTCTTTTGACTGTTTCGTTTCAGATTGATTTTTCATGATTTTCGATTTCTGTTTCTTTGCATTTGAAACTTCAGTCTTTTTCACTTCTTGCTTCTTGATCAACTAAGCAGCAACTTGCGCCTTTTGTTCTTTCTTCCACTTGATGTACTCAGGATCATTGAAACCTGAATATTCACCTTCTTCCTTCACCGGTTTTTCTGGTTCGGGATTAAGCTTTGGATAATCAACAAGTTGGATAAGAACAGGCTCCAATTTGTTTTCAGATTTGTTGCTTGCTTCATCATCAGCTTCAGTTGTCATACCATCTTCTTCTCTCAAACTTTCAATCAACACCTCAGATCCTTCGGACTCGGATTTACTTCTTTGAATTTCTTTGAATTTACGTTCATTTTCAGGTGAATGATCAAATTCATTAAAGTTTTCCGGTAAGGTTTGAGTGATTGAATTTGGCATCGGTTCATGAGTAAAACCCAACCCGGTTTTGTTTTTGTTACCTCTTTCATTAACAAGTTGTTCAACCATTGTTTTACAACTTTTAACTTTCTTTAATTCAACTTGTGTCACAGCATGTTCAACTTTTTCTTGTTCAAAGTTCTTTGTCATTTCTTCAAGTTGTTTGGTAACAAGTTCCAGTTCTTTTAAAGTTTTGTTCCATGATTCAGTTAGTGACAATATCTTCTCATCAGAAATTTTGTGATCAATTTTAAGTTGTTCATGAATCTTTTCATGTTTGCTTAATTTGTCACCGATTTTAAATGAATGAGTTCGATAATGTTCTACTTGTTGAATGCATTGATCAGAACACAACCTTTCCTTGACATCAGCAGGTAATGGAACATAGTTAGGGGGTAAGTCAGTACTAACCTTTGTTGTTCGGTAGATGAAGAAGACTCACTGGCAGTAGCCATCAGCACAAGTTCAGACTCAGATTCTTCAACGGGATCAGATTTTGCACTCCAGTCATAATCTTCAGAATCTTCACTCACATCTTCAATCATCTTACCATCCCCTTCTTCTGACCAATCTTCTTCTATTTCACATACCAGTGCCAGACTCGATGTAAGATCAGACGTAAATTGTTCTGCATAAGTGCTCCAATCATACCCGTCTTTTACACTTACTACCAATGCCTTTGTTTGGTCTTCTGGTTTCTTTCCTTCATCCTTCAATTCAGGCATAGGAAGACTTTGGTACGGTTTCTGAAAGAAACGTTGATTTCTGCCTTGATAACTTGAAGACTGTTGAGAGCTTTGACCTTGACCTTGACTGCTTGAACTAGCTTGGTCATTGAAATTCTTTGGAGCTTTACATTCTCTTGAGAAATGACCATACTGGTTACAGTTAAAGCATCTGGCCTTAGATTTGTCAAATCCAACGGTTTTGTTTGCATGAGGTTTGTAGCTTCGATTAACATATGCATGCTTTTGTGTACGATAAGCTACCATAACCATTTGCCAGTTAAGATCCATTTCCTCAACATCAACTGGATCCATCTCAAATAAGTCTTGAAGGACAACGTCCATTTGACTTAAGTGACTTCCTTGGTATGCTTGAAAACTTGCCATAAAAGCAGTAAAGGCAGTTTTAGTTTCGTCATCTTGCAACAGAATGTTCATAACATCTTTCACCTTGGCTTGAACATTTGAATTTGGACTTTCTGGTTGATTCTTCAGATTCTGATTTTGACTTTGAACTTGAGCTCTTGGTGGAGATTGAGGTTGAGAATAAGTTGGTGAATTTGGAAAATATGCTGAATCAGTATAAAAACTTGCACCAACAAATAAGTCATCCTCATCTTCAAACTTTGTTGTATTTTGTACAAGAAAAGCATTATCCACAGTATTGGCAGGATTTACCACATACTTGTATTGAGTTTGTGAGCTTGATCTATCAGAATTTCTCGAACCTTCATCAATTTCAACTTCTTCAATTTTTCCAATAAGCAAATCTAGTTCCATTGGAAATTTCTCAGTATGCTTTAACAGAGTAACAGTCTGCTTCCATGATGATGGCAAAGCACATAACAATCGATCATTCAAGTCTTGAAGTTCAGTCTTAACTCCGAGGTTTGACATCTCAGTAGTCAAGTGAACAAACCTGTTCATCATCTGGTGTACTGTCTCTCCATTAATGTGCTCAAACAATTCTAGTTGTCTTTTCAGCTTTGATTTCTTCAAACTTCTCAATTGTTCTCCTCCTTCACATATCGACTTCAATGCCTTGAAACATGTATAACCAGTCTGATATGCATCCAATCTAGACAAAACTTGGAGTGGCAACCCCTTGCACATTAAAGAATATGCCTTGCTATCATTCTTTACCTTCCTCAAATCTTCAGCTGACAAATTATCCTCTGGATAAGGTGTAGTAGAATCTTTAGTATAGGTACTGGCACTATCTGGTGCTGTCTGAGTTGGAATGTGAGGACCCTTCTCAATTGATTTCCATAAGTCATTGTCAATAGAACACAAGTGATGTCTCAACCTGATGGTCCAATTCTTGAAATCTGCACGATTCAAAAGTCTAGGAACACGGTTATCAGAATCATCAGAAGGAGCCATTTTAACAATTTTTAAGAAAAATATTTTTGGTTTTTGTTAATTTTTTGAAAAGAAGTGATTAAAATACTAAAAATTAAGACAAGAATTTAAAGACAAGATAAGAAACAAGTATTAAAAACAACTAAAGTGAGTCACACGGCAAAACAGTGAAAATCCTTCTTCAACCGGCTAAACAGTGTCTTTGTTCTTCACCCGGCAGGAAAAAGTCTTTACACGGCCAAATAGTCACCCGGCTAAATAGTTGTAATTGTTTTGTTCTTCACCCGGATGAACAGTTACCCGGCAACAAGAAAACTTCACACGGCAATAGTCTTTGACCCGGCAGAATCTTGACACGGCAAAAGCTTTGTCCGGCTGAACAGTACTTGATCACACGGCAGAGTTGTTTACCCGGCAACACAGTTGATTATTTACCCGGCTGAGTTTTGTTCTTCACCCGGCGTAACAGTGTTTTACCCGGCACAACAGTGTATCACACGGCTGAACAGTAGCACTTTTTCTTCGTCAAATTCTTCACCCGACAAGCACAAATTCCTTTATACGGCAATACAGGACCTAATTTGTTCTTCAATCTAAGTCCAAGGAAAATGTCTAAGTCAAATTAATCACCCGGCAAGTTAATCTTCAACCAAGCCTTAACTGTTCATCATCTTCTTCGTGAGATTTTTCTGGGTTTTGTCTAAAACTTGTCCAATTTGTCCAAAATTCACACACAAGCTGTGAATCAATCCGATCAACAATCCCTTATATCAATCAATCTGAAACATGTCCAATTTCTGATGAATTTATGAAAAATTCGATCGAACAGTAGTTTCTTAATTTCTCAGATCTGATGATGATCTGATGAAATCTGCACAATCGCTATGTATTAGAGTGATTATGATGATGAATCACAACTAAAAACACTAACAATTCATTCAGATCATTGTATTTGAGCAATTTTTGATGTGTTTTTGCTTAAGAACAGCGAAGAACACGATAACAAAGCTCTGATACCAATTGATAGGTTCAATTGGATCGTTAATATCACTCAAATGATCAGAATAACATGTACACAGAACACAGTTCAATCATAACACATTTCATACTAATAATTCTCTTTGTATATTGATGATCAAAGCAATTCGTAGTACAAGTGCAGGAGAAATAAATCACACACAGTTAATTCTCTCTCTAACGTGTAAAAGTGATCTAGCCTACTCCTAACACTCTCTCACCACATGCTTATAGCAACAAAATACAAGTTTAAGGAATATAACAAAATAAACCCTAACTATTTACAAACATATATAAACAAAATACAAAGTAAATCTTAACAAGGAAATAGCCCTAACAAAAGGTTTCAAAAAAATCAATAAAGGTTGCATTTTTATGTTTAAAATCATGGAAAAAGCTTAGATTTGGTCATATAAATGATAAAACAAGGTTTTGGACGTAAAAAGTTTGAGATTTGGTTGAAAAATGAAGATTTTGGGCAAAAACCGAGCTGAAACCCCATTTTGCGAAACTGATGTTCATCTTGCAATACTGTAGTGTCACCTAGGTGACACTGTTGTTAAGGCTATTTCCTAGATTAAGATTTACTTTGTATTTTGTTTATATGTTTGTATATAGTTTAGGGTCTTTTTTGTTATATTCCTTAAACTTGTAATTATTGCTTTAAAGCATGTAGTGAGAGAGTGTGAGGAGAGAGGCTAGATCACATTATTCACGTAAGAGAGAGAACTTAGTGTGTGTGATTTATTTTCTCCTGCACTTGTATTGCAAATACTGCTTTGATCATCAATATACAAAGAGAATTATTAGTATGAATTGTGTTAATGATTAAACTGTGTTTGTTTATGTTATTCTGATCAATTGAGCGATATTCACGATCCAATTGAACCTATCAATTGGTATCAGAGCTGTTGGTACTGTGTTCTTCGCCGTTCTTAAGCAAAACACATCAATATTGCTCAAATATCATGATCTGAATGAATTGTTGCTGTTTTTAGTTGTGATTTATCATCGCAATCACTTCTAATTCACGACGATTGTGCAAATTCCATCAGATTATCATCAGATCTGAGGAATTAAGAAAAAAAGAAGAAGTTACTGTTCGATCAAATTTTGCTCATATTCATCAGAATTTGATCATGTTTTGGATTGATTGATATAAGGGATTGATAATCGGACCATTTTACTGCTTGTGTGTGAATTTTGGACGAATTGGACAAGTTTTTGACAAAACCCAGAAATTTCGTTTGACGAAAATGATGAACAGTATGAACTTGGTTGAAGATTAACTTGCCGGGTGATAAATTTGACTTAGACATTTTCCTTTGGACTTAGATTGAAGAACAATTAGGTCCTGTGCTGCCGTGTAAGGGAATTTGTGCTTGTCGGGTGAAGAATTTGACTTAAAAAAGGTGTTACTGTTCAGCCGGATCAAACACTGTTGTGTCGGGTGTTACACTGTTACGCCGGGTGAATAACAATTTCAGCCGGGTGATCAATCAACTGTGTAGCCGGGTAAACAACATTGCCGTGTGATCGACAACTGTTCAGCTGGGTAAAGCCTTCTACCGTGTCAAGATTCAAGCCGGGTCAAGTTATTGCCGTGTGAAGTTATTTCTTGTTGCCGTGCAACTGTTCAGCCGGGTCAAGAACAAAAATTTTACAACTGTTGAGCCGTGTAAAGACTTTTTCTCTGCCGGGTGAAGAACATAGCTACTGTTTAACCGGGTGAAGAAGGATTTTCACTGTTTTGCCGTGTGACTCAATTTAGTTGTTTTTAATACTTGTTTCTTATCTTGTCTATAATTACTTGTCTTTATTTAAGTATTTTGATCATTTCTTTTCAAAAAAAATTAACAAAAACCAAAAATATTTTCATTAAAAATTGTTAAAATGGCTCCTAATGATGATTCTGATAACCGTGTTCCTAGACTTGTTAATCGTGCAGATTTCAAGAACTGGACAATCAGGTTGAGACATCACTTGTGTTCTATTGACAATGACTTATGGAAGTCCATTGAAAAAGGTCCTCATATTCCAACTCAGACTGCTCCAGACAGTGCAAGTACCTACACCAAAGATTCTACTGAACCTTATCCAGATGATAATTTGTCTGCAGAAGATTTGAGAAAAGTAAAGAATGATAGCAAGGCTTATTCTGTCGAGATTGGATGCATATCAGACTGGTTATACATGTTTCAAGGCATTAAAGTCGATATGTGAAGGAGGAGAACAATTGAGAAGTCTGAAGAAATCAAAGTTGAAAAGGGAATTGGAGTTGTTTGAACATATTAATGGAGAAACAGTACACCAGATGATGAACAGGTTTGTTCACTTGACTACTGAGATGTCAAACCTCGGAGTTAAGACTGAACTTCAAGACTTGAATGATCGATTGTTATGTGCTTTACCATCATCATGGAAGCAGACTGTTACTCTTTTAAAGCATACTGAGAAATTTCCAATGGATTTAGATCTGCTTATTGGAAAGATTGAAGAAGTTGAGATTGATGAAGGATCGAGAAATACTGATAGATCAAGCTCACAAGCTCAATATAAGTATGTGGTGAATCCTGCCAATACTGTGGAGAATGCATTTCTTGTTCAAGATAATGCAAAGACTGAAGAAGAGGGTGATTTGTTTGTTGGTGCAAGCTTTTATACTGATTCATCATACTATCCAAGTTCACCAATTTACTCTCAACCTCAATCTCCACCAAGAGCTCAAGTTCAAAGTCAAAATCTGAAGAATCAATCAGAAAATCAAAGTTCAACTGTTCAAGCCAAGGTGAAAGATGTAATGAACATTCTGTTACAAGATGACGAGACCAAAACTGCTTTCACAGCTTTTATGGCAAGTTTTCAAGCATATCAAGGAAGTCACTTAAGTCAATTGGATGTAGTACTTCAAGACTTATTTGAGATGGATCCTGATGATGTTGAGGAGATGGATTTAAATTGGCAAATGGTCATGGTTGCATATAGGACGCAAAAGCATGCATATGTTAACCGAAGTTACAAGCCTCATGCAAACAAAACTGTTGGTTTTGACAAATCAAAGGCCAGATGTTTCAATTGTAACCAGTATGGTCATTTCTCAAGAGAGTGCAAAGCTCCCAAGAATCAGAATTTCAATGATCAAGCTAGTTCAAGCAATCAAGGTCAAGGTCAAAGCTCAAGTTATCAACAAAGAAATCAACGATACTTTCAGAAGCCATACCAAAGTCTTCCTATGCCGGAATTGAAAGATGAAGGAAAGAAACCAGAAGACCAAACAAAGGCACTGGTAGTCAGTGTAAAAGACGGATATGATTGGAGTGCTTATGCAGAACAATTTACATCTGATCTTACATCAAATCTGGCACTGGTATGTGAAATCGAAGAAGACTAGTTTGAAGAAGGGGATGGTAAAATGAATGAAGATACTGTGAGTGAAGATTCAGAGGAATATGACTGGAGTGCAAAATCTGATCCTGTTGAAGAATCTGAGTCTGAAATTGCGCTGATGGCTACTGCTAGTGAGTCTTCATCATCTACCGAACAACCAAAGGTTAGTAATAACTTACCCCCTAACTATGTTCCATTACCTGCTGATGTTAAAGAAAGGCTATGTTCTGAACAATGCATTCAACAAGTAGAACATTATCGAACTCATTCATTTAAAATTGGTGACAAATTAAGCAAACATGAAAAGATTCATGAACAACTTAAAATTGATCACAAAATTTCTGATGAGAAGATTTTGTCACTAACTGAATCATGGAACAAAACTTTAAAAGAACTGGAACTTGTTACCAAACAACTTGAAGAAATGACAAAGAACTTTGAACAAGAAAAAGTTGCACATGCAGTCACTCAAGTTGAATTGAAAAAGGTTAAAAGTTGTAAAACAATGGTTGAACAACTTGTTAATGAAAGAGGTAACAAAAACAAAACCGGGTTGGGTTTTACTCATGAACCAATGCCTAAATCGATCACTCAAACTTTACCTGAAAACTTCAATGAATTTGATCATTCACCTGAAAATGAACGTAAATTCAAAGAAATTCAAAGAAGTAAATCCGAGTCCGAAGGATCTGAAGTTTTGATGGAAAGTCTGAAAGAAGAAGATGGTGTGACAACTGAAGCTGATGATGAAGCTAGCAACAAATCAGAGCCTGTTCTGATTCAACTTGTTGAGTATCCGGAACTAAATCCGAAGTCAGAAACAGTGAAGGATGAAGGTGAATTTTCAGGATACAATGATCCTGAATACATCAAGTGGAAGAAGGAACAAAAGGCGCAAGTTGCTGATCAGTTGATCAAGAAGCAGGAAGTGAAAAAGACTGAAGTTTCGAATGCAAAGGTGCAGAAACTAAAATCGAAAACTAATCAATCTGAAACGAAACAGTTAAAAGGCAAAAGTGTCTTAAAATCAAATGACAACACAAAAGCTCAAAGTGTTAAAACTGACAAAGTTAAACCTGTCAAGAAAATGTCAAAAGGTAAGACAATCAAGTTTGTGTCTGCAGGTACTTTCGACATGAACAGTTCTTATGGTAACCAAATCAATTCTCAAATCAAATCTAACTCTGGTCTGAAAACAGGTTCAGGTCCTAAGTCTTCCGCTCTCAATGATAAAAGAATTGAAACCAAAAAGGTAACCAAACAGAACAGTTTAAAATCGAACCAAAGTCCCATGCAATCAAAATCACAATCAAAATCTCCACAGAAGAATGTTAATCTAAAACCGAACAACAATGATAAAGAATCACGATTTGGTTCAACATCAAAAGTGAACAATCGGCTCTTTAGGATTAGCAAGAGACACTGTGAGATATGTGATCGTTATAATCATACAACTGCTGAATGTTTCTTTAACAGGTACTGCAGTTTCTGTGACAAAAGAAATCATTCTTCAGAAGAATGTTTTTATAACAAATTCTGTGAAATTTGTGAAAGAAGAAACCATGACACAAAGGATTGTTTCTTTCGATCAAACTCAACAAGAGAAATGACTCCGTTTTCAAATTATCAAAGAAATAAATCTTTTGGTTTTCAAAATATGAATCAAAGTCATTCTCCGGTTTTTAGAAATTTCAATCGAAACAATTATGTTTCTAACTTTTCACCAAGAAATGTGCAGGTTAACAGTTTTAAACCAAGAGCGTTGATGGTGAGAAATCATAAGTTTGAAAATAACCTTGATCCTAAATTAGAGGAAAGGTTTAGTGTTTTGAGGAGAAAGCAGTCAATGAATGCCAATGGGCGAAACAACAGTTTTCAGCATCAAAATCTCTTAAATGAAACAAATTTTCAAAATGTTCAATATCAACAAGTTACTATTGCAGATAGATTCGGAAAACCCAAGACCGTGTGGGCCTGGGTTGACCAAACTAACTAAGTGATTGTTGAAATGCAGGTACGCCCAAGAAGACCTATCAACTCATGGTTCGTTGATAGTGGGTGTAGCCGGCATATGACAGGCAACCATGCCTTGCTTCAGGATTTCCAACTGAAAAATGGTACACATGTTGCATTTGGAGGTGATGCGGGTGGAAAAATAACAGGAGAAGGAACCGTATCCAATGGGGTCATTAGTTTTGATAAAGTCAACTACTGTGCACAGTTGAACTTTAACTTACTAAGTGTATCTCAAATCTGTGATAAATCTTATTCAACTCTTTTTGATGATTCTTTCTGTTATATTCTTAAACCAGGTTTCAAGATTGACAATGAATGGGTAGTGGTGAAAGCTCCAAGAGATCGTGATGTATACAAGTTGGATATGTCGCAGATTGACGCTGAAACCAAAACTACTTGTCTCATTGCGCATGCTTCGAATGATGAGAGTCAGCTTTGGCATAGACGGCTGGGCCATTCAAATTTCAGAAACATGAACCGTTTGGTAACCGGGAATCATGCTGTAGGAATTCCGTCAAAGAAATTCTCTACAACGGATCTCTGTCCAGCGTGTTTGAAGGGAAAACAGCATCGGATGTCTTTTAAGTCCAAGCTCGAAAACTCTATCTCAAAACCCCTACAGATGCTACACATGGACCTTTTTGGACCGACCAACGTTCAAAGCATCGGGAGAAAATCATACTGTTTGGTTATCATAGATGACTTTACTAGATTTTCGTGGGTTTATTTTTTGTATGCTAAATCTGAAACGGCTGAATTATTGAAAGAATTTATCATAAAAGTTGAAAACCAATTGGATTGTAAAGTTAAAACCTTAAGAAGTGATAATGGAACAGAGTTCAAAGACTCAAATGTTGAATTGTTTTGTGCAGAAAAAGGTATTGCTCGCCAATTCAGTGCTCCAAGAACGCCTCAACAAAATGGGGTTGCGGAACGGAAAAATCGAACACTGATTGAAGCAGCAAGATCTATGCTTGCAGATGCCAAAATCCCTATCACTTTTTGGGACGAAGCAATTGCTACCGCATGTTTTGTACAAAACAGAACTTTGTTTATTCAGGACAAAAATAAAACATCTTATGAACTGTTATTTGGAATGAAACATAATATTTCTTAATTGAAAGCATTTGGTTGTCCGGTTTCGATTCTAAATTTAAATGAACATCTAGGAAAATTTGAGTCCAAATCTGACGATGGATTTTTTCTTGGTTACTCCTCGGTTTCAAAAGCTTATCGGGTTTTTAATAGCAAAACAAATATTGTTATTGAAGCTATTAACGTAAAGTTTTTAGAAAATTCATTTCCGTCAGTGGCTCATGGTCCTGCATGGTTGTTTGATTTAGATTCGTTATCCAAATCTTTTGATTCTAACTTGTTTGATTTTACAGGAAAATCAAGGAAAGAAGCAGGAGACTTAGGATGCTTTAGTGATGATTCTGATAATGACGAGGATGGAACTCTCAACTCTGAATATCCATTCATGTCATTTCATAATCCTGATCATGTCAAATCTAGTCAAGCTCCGGGTTCTTCTGGTTCTCAAGAAGCGCAAGAATCAAATGTCTTTGACGATGTTAATCCGCAAGTTTCTCCTAATGATGGTGAATCTGTTCCAAGTCAACCATCATCAGATTCAAATGGTGAAGAGGTTCCTGAAGCCTTTGATTATTTCATCAATTCACCGGATCAAGTCCCGAATTTTACTCCGCATATGTCTACTATCCTACAAGATCTACCAAATCTGAATACTTCTAATCTGGAGAGTCAAGTGCAAGGAGGTGACATACCAATTCATCGAATTCACAAGAAACACCCTGTCTCTCAGATTATTGGGCCGTTGAATCAGAGAACTACAGGAAGTCAGACTGAACAAGCAAATGTCTGTCTTTATTCATGTTTTCTATCTCAAGTGGTGCCAAAGAATATATCAGAAGCACTACAAGATAATAGTTGGATTGAGGCTATGCAAGAGGAGTTACTACAATTTCGCAAACAAGAGGTTTGGAAATTGGTGGACTTACCTGAAGGAGAGAATGCAATTGGAACAAGATGGTTATACAAAAACAAGCCGGACGAAAGAGGCATTGTTGTGCGAAACAAAGCCAGACTCATTGCACAGGGATACACTCAGGAAGAAGGCATTGATTACGAAGAGGTGTTTGCTCCAGTCGCAAGACTTGAAGCCATACGCGTTTTTCTTGCATATGCGTCCTTCATGAAGTTTAAAGTATTCCAAATGGACGTGAAAGGTGCTTTTCTGTATGGACCTATTACAGATGATGTATATGTCAG
The DNA here is from genome assembly GCA_030867185.1 of Tagetes erecta. Taxonomy (NCBI): domain Eukaryota; kingdom Viridiplantae; phylum Streptophyta; class Magnoliopsida; order Asterales; family Asteraceae; genus Tagetes; species Tagetes erecta. The sequence goes on along the minus strand of CM061493.1, from coordinate 27,617,411 downwards.
ACAACCTCCTGGTTTTGAAGATCCTGACTATCCTCATCGCGTATACAAGTTGAGTAAAGCTCTTTATGGTCTACACCAAGCTCCGAGAATCTGGTATGAGACATTATCCAAGCATTTACTTGAACACGGATTTACAAGAGGTCAGATTGACCCAACTTTGTTTATGAAGAGGGAGAATGATGATTTGTTGTGCGTTCAAGTTTATGTGGACGATATTATCTTCGGATCGACCAGTGCGTCAATGTGCAAAGAATTTGAGGAAATTATGAAGTCGCGTTTCCAGATGAGTTCGATGGGAGAGATTAACTTCTTTCTTGGATTACAAGTGACACAATCTGCTGACGGGATTTTTATCAACCAATCAAAATTCGTTGAGAAGTTGCTGAAAAAGTTCAAGATGCAAGATTGTCAAACAATTCGAACGCCATCTGATGTGAATTGCAAGATACAACCGGATCCAAAGGGAAAAGCAGTTGATCAAACACTGTACAGATCAATGATTGGTTCTCTGATGTATCTTACTGCATCAAGACCAGATATCATGTATTCTGTCTGTGTGTGCGCCAGATATCAGTCTGATCCGAAGGAGTCGCATCTTGTTGCTGTGAAACGTATATTCAGATACCTTAAAGGAAAACCGAGTCTTAGATTATGGTATCCTTATGAAGGCAATTTTGAATAATATAGTTATTCTGACAGTGATTTTGGTGGTTGTGCTCTTGACAGGAAATCGACTACTGGTGGCTGTCAATTTCTGGGTCCTAGACTTGTTTCTTGGCAATGTAAAAAGCAAACCAACGTTTCTGTATCCACAGCTGAAGCAGAGTATATCGCTGCGTCTGCAGGATGTTCTCAGGTTTTGTGGTTACAAAATCAATTGCTTGACTACGGGTTTAACTTTCTTAAAACCCCTATTTACATAGACAATACTGCTGCTATGTTCATAACTGCTAATCCTGTTCAACATTCTAAAACCAAACATATCGAAATTCGATATCACTTTTTAAGAGACAACTCTGAAAAGGGTTTAATAATATTGATTAAGGTTCATACCGACAAACAACTGGCTGATCTTTTTACAAAATCATTTTTGTCAGGACAGTTTGAATTCTTAGTTCAATCCATAGGATTAATCAATCATGATTGATTCTATTTTTCGAAAAACAAACAAAAATCAGAAAATATAAAAGTCAAAAATATAATAAGTTGATGTCAAATATTGATTCCTTTGTCTTTTATTTTATGTTTTGCATTGTGTGTGCTTGCATGAAAAAGAAATTAGAAAAGCAAAAACAAAATATAAAAGCAAAAAGAAAAGAAAATATCATGTCATAAGAATCTATATTGCAAAAAGTGAGAAATGATAGTTACACTAGACATTATTTGTTACATCATTTTTAAATAAAGACTGATGAATGTTAATTGATGTGCTAGACAGCTCAGGCAATTAGACTGAAAAAGTAAGTTGATTGTTGACAAATATAAAACTTAATGATCTTTGTGTTAAGTTCCATTGTTATACATGTCTAGATATATATCTTTTGATACATTGCTTGTGATGATAGTTGTGCATAATCGGGTAACGATGTAATCTATTCATTGTGATGAACCGCATCGTGAGCTTCTTTGTTGTGGTATCCACAGACCTGAAGTCTCACACGAAGTCTCTTTTGAGCTTCAAGATGCAGCTAAAGATTCCAAAAGGAACGAAAAGAGTCCCAAATGTGGACCAACACCAAACAAAAAAAATAAAAATTCCAAAAAGGAATTCAGAAGATTCCCAAGGGGAACGATAGGAAAGAAAAATTCCCAAAGATGGAATTAAAAAGAAGTCCCAAAGTGGACCAAATCCGAATAGAACCCAGATTCCACACTGTGTATGACTGTAAGTGACCAGGTTTTGTCCAATATGCATTCAGGTAGTGGTTGATAAGGAAATATGTTGACATATGTATACATGTGGGTCACATAAGTCATTCTAATCGAACCTTAAATATCATCATGATACTGAAAAAGTAAGTGTGCTAACTCGAGCTAATTGGTATGTTTTCATATCATCACTCAATCAAACATAAGTCAAATGTCTATTCAAAACTTGCAAAACATGTTTAGATAATGTGTGGTATGATCTCACTGCGATAATTTGATTCATTGCATTGCATATGTCTTTATTTTAATGTGTGTGCTTTGTATGTGCAGGCATTTGGAATCATTATTGACACATCGACATCCTTGTTAAACTTAAAAATTTCAAGAAATTTCAAGTTTAGGGGGAGAATAAATTGAAGAAAAATATTTACAAAAATCCAAAAATATCTTTTGAATAAGTGTGTTTTGAATGAACAAGATTATGTGGTATGAAAAGCAAAGGTTTTGGATGTGTTAAAAACAAACCCAAGGTCTTGTATATTGTTTTTCAGAAATTGCTTCGGGATATAGAAAAATTGGTTGTGCAAAAACATTTTTTGAAAAAGAAAAAGAAAAATGAATTTAATTGAAGTTTTAATGTTATTGACTTGTTTTAATGTTGTTGATAATTAATGTGACAAATTCCTTTTAAGGATATCTTGTCTAATTAATGTGTCGAGAATGTTTGCAGGTGCAATAAATGCCTTTGAAAAAGTCAACAGACGAGAAAAGTGAAGAAAAATCTCAAAGTGTTATAGCCGGGCAAAGATATCATATGCAACTGTTCATCCGGGTAATGAACATACTGTTCAGCCGGGTAATGTTGTAAGTTTGATACAAGCCGGGTGATTGAGAAAAAGGTGAAGATATTATGACTACTGTACAGCCGGGCAAAGATCATGTCAAATACAGCCGGGTGAAGAAGTCATAGATATCTGCCGGGTGACAAGTGTTTACTATACAGCCGGGTAAAAGAGAAATCTTCTTGCCGTGTAAGAGTATAACACTGTGTTGCCGGGTAATGAAGAAGAAAGCATGCTGGGTGATATAGAAGACAACTATGTTGCCGTGTGAAGAACTATGCATGCCGTGTGAAGAAGACTGCATGCCGTGTGAAGAAGAAAGCATGCCGGGTGATAAGGAAAGCAACTATGTTGCCGGGTGATGAAGAAAGCAAGCCGGATGAAAAGGAAAGCAACTGTGTTGCCGGGTGATGAAGAAATGTTGCCGGGTGATGATTTGAAGACTACTATGCTGCCGGGTGATGAATAAAACCCATCAGGTGTAGTTGTTCCTAATCTTTACCCGTCACTACAGTGACTTACCCGTCTCTACAGTATTTGACCCGTCAAGTGTGATTCAAATGTTTGTGACTTGTCTCAACAGTACATGACCCGTCACAACAGTGCATGACACGGATCAACAGTGCTTGACCCGGCAAGGCTTATTGGGCTTTTTAAGCTTGCCCGTCCCATTTTGTTGACCCGGCACCTCAAATTTGACCTAAATTTTAACGATATAAAAACCCGCCTCTTCACAAACACTTATCATTTTTCACATTCACTTTCAAGCAAACACTCTGTACTTAAATCGTCTGTTATCATATTCAATCGTTTTGCTCTGTAACAAGGTTGATCGATTGAATAAGGTAGTGATTATGTGTTTAGACCTTGATAAACTTGCAAATCGACCGATAAAATGAAAAACGATGATGAACAGTGTTTTTGATTATTGAATCGACACTTTGATTGTGTGTGTTAAAACCAAAATCAAATGATGTTTTAAGCATAAAATCTGTCGATCATCAACAATCAATCACTCATTTGCACCAAAACACCTTAAAATCAACTGAATCAATCAAAATTGTCACAACAGTTAAAACCGCCATTGATGAACTTTGAAAGCTCTTAACTGTTAAAATTTCAAATGATGAAATGTGTGTTAAAAGTGACAAAACATTGTTAAAACTGAACTAAAACATGACAAACAACTTCATCATACATTTGTCAAAGATTGTTCTTAAGTGTTAATCGGTTAAAATTGAAAATTGTTGTATAATCTTTTAAATTCAAAGTTGGTCTGATCAAAATGATGAAACTCAGTTTGTTAGATCAATTTAGGATTAAAATGATTATGTGAATGTTTTTCTTCATTAACTTTTGTTCAAATCACTTATAAAAAATTTTTTGATATGTATTAATGAAGAATCTAACACATTTGTCTTGTTTGTGTTTGTTGTTGCTTTTAACAGATGGAGAATCTCAAGTTTGAACCTAAACATAATTTGGTAGCATGTCTAGATGAATCTATCCCTGAAACTGATGGTTACAGAGATATGATCAAGTTTATTAAAAGGACCAAATATGTGTATGCTATGTGTGCCAAACCGGTCATATATGCAAGGTTGATTAAGAGTTTTTGGAGAACAGCAGAAGTTATTAGAGAAGATAATGGTGTTACTGTTGTTCGAGGCAACATAACTAGAGATATGGTGTTAACAGTCTCTGAAGAAGCCATCAGAAATGCCCTAAAAATAGATGAAGATGAAGTTGGAATGAATGATGAATTGACCATGGCTGAGTGTCAATCGTGTTTTGTTAATATGGGTCATCCACCTGTATTTCCAAAGTCACAATTTTATAGGGCGAAGTTGGGAAAGAAGTATAAGTTGTTGTGCTATGTTGTCCAACAGTGCATGTCCAGGAGGAGTGCAGGTTTTGACAATTTCCCATCAGACATAGCATCCCCAATTGTTTCCATAGCTAAGAATAAGCCATTCAATATGTCAAGATGGATCATGAATGGTTTTGTTTTTAATTTGGTAAAGGGCAAGAGGTTTAAGTTTCTCATGTACCCGAGATTCTTACAACTGATGATCAATATTGCCTATCCTATCATCAGAAATGAAGGTTTTTCTGGAGGAATATTATACACAGAGGACATGAACAATCTATCTTACAGAAAGATGAGTATCGGGAATGTGCCTAGTGTAGAATTATATGGCTATATGAGAGATATAGCAAATAATGAAGAAGATATTGAAGGAATTTATTATCATATATCTAATGGAGAGATTGTGAATCCGTTAGATCTTGTGGATGAAGAAATTGATAGTGATGGTAATGATGGTCAAGAAGATGATAATGATGATGGTGGTAATGAAGGTGCTGAATCTGAATCTAATTCAGAGGAGGCAGAGATTGTTGAAACAACTGAACAAATGGAATTGGAGGCTGAGAATGTTGAAGTCATTGAGCCTGTTGTGATAGAAGAACATGTTGAGGTTGCTTATGTTGAAGAAGAAGTAGTTGCTGAAATTCCAAAGGATATTACTGTTCAGTATGTTAGAAGAAAAAGATCGAAACCAGTATTAGAGTCTGTGATTGTAGAGGAACCGAATGTGATTGAGACTGAAGAGATAGATGTAATTCAGATAGCTCAGGAGGTAATGGCCGAAGCTGAAACTATTGCACAGATAGTTGAGGAAGCTGATGCTGGCGTTACTGATCCTATCCCTGATGAAATACCCACCACATCATCCCCCGCTGCAGAAAACATTGAACAAGGTTTGGAGTCTTCACCAAATTTTGTGTCAAGTATTGAAGAAAATGAGAAAGAGAAAAGGATTGCTGAGTTAGAAGATATGGTGACAAAGTTGATAGAGGTAAATGACTCGTTGAAAGCTTCGAATGAAAGGAAAATGTTAGGGTTATTTCCTGTTAAGATTTACTTTGTATTTTTGTTATTGTATATGTTTGTATAGTTTAGGGTTTATTATGTATTTTCCTTAAACTTGCATTTTGTTTGATATAGGCATGTAGTGTGCGTGTGTTAGGAGAGAGCGACTTTTACACTGTTAGAGAGAGAATTAACTGTGTGTAATTTGTTTCTCTTGCACTTTTGTACTACGAATTGCTTGATCATCAAATACAAAGAGAATTTATGAGTATGAATTGTGTTTGTGATTGAATCGTTTGTTTGTACTTGTTGTTCTGATCATTTGAGTGATATTATCGATCCAATTGAACCTATCAATTGGTATCAGAGCTTTCGGTATCGTGTTCTTCGCTGTTTCTAAGCAAAACACATCATATTGCTCAAAATATCATGATCTGAATGAATTGTTGGTGTTTTTAGTTGTGATTTATCATCATAATCACTTCTATACACAGCGATTGTGCAGATTCTATCAGATCATCATCAGATCTGAAGAATTAAGAAGAATAGAAAAAGTACTGTTCGATCAATTTTTGCTCAAAATTCATCGAAGAATGAAGATGTTTTGGATTGATTGATATAAGGGGTTGATAATCGGACTATTTCACAGCTTGTGTGTGAATTTTGGACAATTTGGACAAGTTTTAGACAAAACCCAGAAAATCTTCATGAAGAAGATGATGAACAGTTGAGTTTGGTTGAAGATTAACTTGCCGGGTGATATTATTGACTTAGACAATTTCCTTGGACTTAGAATTTGTGAAGAAATTAAGTCCTGTGCTGCCGTGTAAGGGATTTTGCTCTAGACAGGTGAAGTTTTTAACTTGAAAAAGTGCTACTGTTCAGCCGGATCAGACACTGTTGTGCCGGGTAATACACTGTTACGCCGGGTGATAGAGAAAATACAGCCGGGTAAAATCAAACTGTGTAGCCGGGTAATCAATATTTCTGCCATGTGACCAAGTACTGTTCAGCCGGGCAAAGAACTTTTTGCCGTGTCAAGACTCTGCCGTGTCAAGTTATTGCCGTGTGAAGTTTTTCTTGCTGCCGGGTAACTGTTCATCCGGGTGAAGAACAAAGTAATTTTCAACTGTTTAGCCGGGTAACTATTTAGCCGGGTGAAGACTTATTTCTGCCGGGTGAAGAACAAACACTGTTTAGCCGGCTGAAGAAGTTTTTTCACTGTGTTGCCGTGTGACTTTATTTAGTTGTTTTTAATACTTGTTTCTTATCTTGTCTTTAATTTCTTGTCTTTTTATTAGTATTTTAATCACTTCTTTTCAAAAATTAACAAAAACCAAAAATATTTTCTTTAAAAATTGTTAAAAATGGCTCCTAATGATGATTCTGATAACCGTGTTCCTAGACTTTTGAATCGTGCAGATTTCAAGAACTGGACCATCAGGCTGAGACATCATTTGTGTTCTATTGACAATGACTTATGGAAATCAATTGAGAAGGGTCCTCACATTCCAACACAGACACAACCAGATAGTGCCAGTACCTATACTAAATATTCTACTACACCTTATCCAGAGGATAATCTGTCAGCTGAAGACTTGAGGAAGGTAAAGAATGATAGCAAGGCCTATTCGTTGATGTGCAAGGGGTTACCACTTCAGGTTTTGTCAAGATTGGATGGATATCAGACTGGTTATACATGCTTCAAAGCATTAAAGTCGATATGTGAAGGAGGAGAACAACTGAGAAGCTTGAAGAAATCTAAACTAAAAAGGCAATTGGAACTTTTTGAACACATTAATGGTGAGACAGTTCACCAGATGATGAACAGGTTTGTTCACTTGACTACTGAGATGTCAAATCTCGGAGTGAAGACTGAACTTCAAGACCTAAATGATCGATTGTTATGTGCTTTACCATCATCCTGGAAACAAACTGTTACCTTGTTGAAACATACTGAGAAATTCCCAATGGAATTAGATCTGCTGATTGGGAAAATAGAAGAAGTTGAGATTGATGAAGGATCTAGAAACACTGATAGATCAATGTCACAAACTCAATACAAGTATGTGGTAAATCCTGCCAATACTGTGGACAATGCTTTTCTTGTGCAAAATACAACAAAGTTTGAAGATGAGGATGACTTATTCGTTGGTGCAAGTTTTTATACTGATTCAGCATACTTTCCAAATTCACCAACTTATTCTCAACCTCAATCTCCGCCAAGAGCTCAAGTTCATGTCCTCAGTCAGAATATGAAGAATCAATCAGAAAATCAAAGTTCAAATGTTCAAGCCAAGGTGAAAGACGTCATGAATATTCTGTTGCAAGATGACGAAACAAAAACTGCCTTCACTGCTTTTATGGCAAGTTTTCAAGCGTACCAAGGTAGTCATTTAAGTCAAATGGATGTTGTTCTTCAAGACTTATTTGAAATGGATCCAGTGGATGTTGAGGAAATGGATCTTAACTGGCAAATGGTTATGGTAGCTTATCGTACTCAAAAACATGCATATGTCAACAGAAGCTACAAACCTCATGCAAACAAGACTGTTGGATTTGACAAATCTAAGGCCAGATGCTTTAACTGTAATCAGTATGGTCATTTCTCAAGAGAATGTAAAGCTCCAAAGAATTTTAATGACCAAGCAAGTTCAAGCAATCAAGGTCAAGGTCAAAATTCTCAACAATCAACAAGTTATCAAGGCAGAAATCAACGTTTCTTTCAGAAACCATACCAAAGTCTTCCTATGCCTGAATTAAAGGATGAAGGAAAGAAGCCAGAAGACCAAACAAAGGCGTTGGTTGTAAGTGTGAAAGACGGGTATGATTGGAGCGCTTATGCAGAACAATTCACGTCTGATCTTACATCAAGTCTGGCACTGGTATGTGAAGTAGAAGAAGATTGGTCAGAAGAAGGGGATTGTAAGATGATTGAAGATGTGAGTGAAGATTCAGAAGACTATGACTGGAGTGCAAAATCTGATCCTACTGAAGAATCTGAGTCTGAACTTGTGCTGATGGCTACTGCTAGTGAGTCTTCATCATCCACAGAACAACCAAAGGTTAATACTGACCTGCCCCCTAACTATGTTCCATTACCTGCTGATGTCAAGGAAAGGCTATGTTCTGAACAGTGCATTCAACAAGTAGAACATTATCGGACTCATTCATTTAAAATCGGTGACAAATTAAGCAAACATGAGAAAATTCATGAACAACTTAAAATTGATCACAAAATTGCTGATGAGAAAATTTTGTCACTTAAAGAATCTTGGAACAAAACCTTAAAGGAACTGGAATTGATAACCAAACAACTTGAAGAAATGACAAAGAACTTTGAACAAGAAAAAGTCGCACATGTTGTCACTCAAGTTGAACTAACAAAGGTTAAAAGCTGTAAAACCATGGTTAAACAACTCATCAAAGAAAGAGGTAATAAAACCAAAACCGGGTTGGGTTTTACACATGAACCGATGCCAAATTCAATCACTCAAACCTTACCGGAAAACTTTAATGAATTTGATCATTCACCTGAAAATGAACGAAAATTTAAAGAAATTCAAAGAAGTAAATCCGAGTCTGAAGGATCTGAAGTGTTGATTGAAAGTTTGAGAGAAGAAGATGGAATGACAACTGAAGCTGATGATGAAGCAAGCAACAAATCTGAAAACAAAGTTGAGCCTGTTCTAATCCAACTTGTTGAATATCCAAAGCTTAATCCCGAACCAGAAACACCGGTGAAGGAAGAAGGTGAATTTTCAGGATACAATGATCCTGAGTACATCAAGTGGAAGAAGGAACAAAAGGCGCAAGTTGCTGCTCAGTTGATCAAAAAGCCAGAAGTGAAAAAGGCTGAAGTTTCGAGTGTTAAGAAGCAAAAATCAAAAACACTGAACAATCAATCTGAAACAAAACAGTCAAAAGGCAAAAATGTCTTAAAATCGAATGATAACACAAAAGTTCAAAGTGTTAAAACTGACAAAGTTAAACCTGTCAAGAAAGTGTCAAAAGAAAAGAAAATCAAGTTTGTGTCTGCAGGAACGTTTGATTTAAATGGATCTTATGGTAAACCAATCAATTCTCCAATCAAATCTAACTCTGGTCTGAAAACAGGTTCAGGTCCTAAGTCTTCCGCTGTCAATGAAAAGAGAATTGAAAACAAAAAGGTGACCAAACAGAACAGTTTAAAATCGAACCAAAGTCCCATGCAATCAAGAGCACAAACAATGACTCCACAGAAAAACGTTAATCTAAAACCGAACAACTATGTTAATGAATCACGTTTTGGTTCAACATCTAGAGTTAACAATCGGCTCTTTAGGATTAGCAAGAAATATTGTGACATTTGTGATAGATATAACCATGCAACTGCTGAATGTTTCTTTAACAGGTACTGCAGTTTCTGTGACAAAAGAAATCATTCTTCAGAAGAATGTTATTTTAACAAATTTTGTGATATCTGTGAGAGAAGAAACCATGACACAAAGGATTGTTTCTTTCGATCAAACTCGACTAGAGAAATGACTCCATATTCAAATTTTCAAAGAAATAATTCATATGGTTTTCAAAATATGAATCAAAGTCATTCTCCGGTTTTGAGAAACTTCAATCGAAACAATTCTGTTTCTAACTTTTCAAGGAATGTGCAGGTTAACAGTTTTAAACCAAGAGCTTTAATGGTTAAAAATCAAAAGTTTGAAAATAACCTTGATCCTAAGCTAGAGGAGAGGTTTATTGCTTTGAGGAGAAAGCAATCATTGAACGCCAATGGGCGAAGTTATCAGCATCAAAATCTTTTAAACGAAACAAATTTTCAAAATGTTCAATACCAACAAGTTACTATTGCAGATAGATTCGGAAAACCCAAGACCGTGTGGGCCTGGGTTGACCAAACTAACTGAATATTTTTGTTGAAATGCAGGTACGCCCAAGAAGACCTATCAACTCGTGGTTCGTTGATAGTGGGTGTAGCCGGCACATGACAGGCAACCATGCCTTACTTCAAGACTTTAAGTCGAAAAATGGTACACACGTAGCGTTTGGAGGTGATGCGGGTGGAAAGATAACAGGAGAAGGAACAGTATCCAATGGGATCATTAGTTTTGATAAAGTCAACTACTGTGCACAGTTGAACTTTAACTTACTAAGTGTCTCCCAAATTTGTGATAAATCTTATTCGACTTTATTTGATGATTCTTTCTGTTATATTCTTAAACCAGGTTTCAAAATTGACAATGAGTGGGTAGTGGTTAAAGCTCCTAGAGATCGTGATGTATACAAGTTGGATATGTCGCAGATTGACGCTGATACCGAAACAACCTGTCTCATTGCCCATGCTTCAAATGATGAGAGTCAGCTTTGGCATAGACGGCTGGGCCACTCCAACTTCAGAAACATGAACCGTTTGGTAACTGGAAATCACGCTGTGGGAATTCCATCGAAGAAATTCTCCACAACTGATCTCTGTCCAGCATGTTTGAAGGGCAAACAGCATCGGATGTCTTTTAAGTCCAAGCTCGAGAACTCTATTTCAAAACCTTTGCAGATGTTACATATGGATCTTTTTGGACCGACAAATGTTCAAAGCATCGGCAGAAAATCTTATTGTTTAGTTATCATAGATGACTTCACTAGATTTTCATGGGTTTATTTTTTGCATGCGAAATCTGAAACAGCTGAATTATTGAAAGAATTTATCATTAAAATTGAAAATCAATTGGAATGCAAAGTTAAAGCTTTAAGAAGTGATAATGGAACTGAATTTAAGAATGCTAATGTTGATTTATTTTGTGCAGAAAAGGGGATTGCTCGTCAGTATAGTGCTCCAAGAACGCCTCAGCAAAATGGGGTTGCGGAACGGAAAAACCGGACACTAATTGAAGCTGCAAGATCCATGCTCGCAGATGCCAAAATCCCTATCACTTTTTGGGACGAAGCTATTGCTACTGCGTGTTTTGTACAAAATAGAACATTATTAGTTCAAGATAAACAGAAAACTTCTTATGAGTTGTTGTTTGGAAGAAAACCAAATATTTCTTACTTGAAAGCATTTGGTTGTCCAGTTTCGATTCTTAATCTAAATGAACATCTCGGGAAGTTTGAGTCAAAATCTGACGATGGATTTTTCCTAGGATATTCGTCTGTTTCTAAAGCTTATCGGGTTTTTAATAGCAAAACAAATACTGTTATTGAAACTTTCAACGTCAAGTTTTTAGAAAATTCGTTATGGTTATTTGATTTGGATTCGTTATCTAGATCTTTCAGTTCTAACTTATTTGATTTTTCAGAAAACGCAAGGAAGGAATCAGGTGACTTAGGAAGCTTTAGTGACGATTCTGATAATGACGAAGATGGAAATCTCAACTCTGAATATCCATTTATGTCTTTTCACAATCCTGATCATGTCAAATCTAGTCAAGCTCCGGGTCCTTCTGGTTCACAAGAAGATCAAGAATCAAACAATCATGAAGAAAATGTGAATTCGCAAATGTCTCCTAATGATGGTGGATCCGTTCAAAATCAACCATCATCGAATCCGAATGCTGAAGTTATTCCAGAATCTTTTGATTACTTCATCAATTCACCGGATCAAGTCCCGAATTTCACACCGCATACTTCTTCCATACTTCAAGATCTACCAAATCTGAATACTACTAATCTAGAGACTCAAGTGCAAGAAGGTGATATTCCAATTCATCGAATTCACAAGAAACATCCTGTCTCTCAGATTATTGGGCCGTTGAATCAGAGAACTACAAGAAGTCAGACAGAGCAAGCAAATGTTTGTCTTTACTCGTGTTTTCTATCTCAAGTAGTGCCAAAGAATATTTCAGAGGCGTTGCAAGACAACAGTTGGATTGAAGCCATGCAGGAGGAATTGCTTCAGTTTCGCAAACAGGAAGTTTGGAAACTTGTGGACTTACCTGAAGGAGAGAATGCGATAGGTACAAGATGGTTGTACAAAAACAAGCCAGACGAACGTGGCATTGTTGTGAGAAACAAAGCAAGACTGATTGCACAGGGATACACTCAAGAAGAAGGCATAGATTATGAAGAGGTGTTTGCTCCGGTCGCAAGACTTGAAGCCATACGCGTTTTTCTTGCTTATGCTTCCTTCATGCGTTTCAAAGTATTCCAAATGGACGTGAAAGGTGCTTTTCTGTATGGACCGATTACGGATGACGTGTATGTTAGACAACCTCCGGGTTTCGAAGATCCAGACTATCCTCATCGGGTATACAAGTTAAGTAAAGCTCTTTACGGTCTACATCAAGCTCCTAGAATTTGGTACGAGACATTATCTAAGCATTTACTAGAAAATGGATTTACAAGAGGTCAGATTGATCCAACTTTGTTTATGAAGAGGGATAATGATGATTTATTGTGCGTTCAAGTGTATGTGGACGATATTATTTTCGGATCAACTAGTGAGTCAATGTGCAAAGAATTTGAAGAAATCATGAAGTCAAGATTTCAGATGAGTTCGATGGGGGAGATTAATTTCTTTCTGGGATTGCAAGTGAAACAGTCTGCTGACGGAATTTTTATCAACCAATCAAAATTTGTTGAGAAGTTGCTGAAGAAGTTCAAGATGCAAGATTGTCAGACTATCCGAACTCCTTCTGATGTAAATTGCAAGATACAACCTGATCCAAAGGGCAAAGCAGTTGATCAGACACTATACAGATCAATGATCGGTTCTCTGATGTATCTTACTGCATCAAGACCAGACATCATGTATGCTGTGTGTGTATGCGCCAGATACCAGTCAGATCCAAAAGAGTCGCATCTAGTTGCTGTGAAGCGTATATTCAGATATCTCAAAGGGAAACCAAATCTTGGGTTATGGTATCCTTATGAAGGAAATTTTGAACTATATAGCTATTCTGACAGTGATTTTGGTGGTTGTGCTCTTGACAGGAAATCGACTACTGGTGGTTGTCAATTTCTGGGTCCAAGGCTTGTCTCTTGGCAATGTAAGAAGCAGACCAATGTTTCTGTATCCACAGCTGAAGCAGAGTATATCGCTGCATCTGCAGGATGTTCTCAGGTTTTATGGTTACAAAATCAGTTGCTGGATTACGGGTTTAACTTTTTGAAAACTCCTATTTACATAGACAATACTGCTGCTATGTTCATAACTGCTAATCCTGTTCAACATTCTAAAACCAAACACATTGAAATTAGATATCACTTTTTAAGAGACAACTCTGAAAAAGGTTTAATAATTTTGATTAAAGTTCATACCGACAAACAACTGGCAGATCTTTTCACAAAATCATTTTTGTCAGGACGGTTTGAATTTTTAATTCAATCCATAGGATTAATCAATCATGATTGATTCTATTTTTTCGAAAAACAAAAGAAAAATCAGAAAAATTTAAAAGCCAAAAATATAATAAGTTGATGTTATGTTTTGATTCCTTTGCTTTTATTTTATGTTTTGCATTGTGTGTGTGCATGAAAAAGAAAAACAAATACAAAATATAAAATCAAAAAGAAAAGAAAATATCATGTCATAAGAATCTATATTGCAAAAAGTGAGAAATGATAGATACACTAGACATTATTTGTTACATCATTTTTAATAAAGACTGATGAATGTTAATTGATGTGCTAGACAGCTCAGGCAATTAGACTGAACAAGTAAGTTGATTGTTGACAAACATAAACTTAATGATCTTTGTGTTAAGTTCCATTGTTCTACATGTCTAGATATATATCTTTTGAAACATTGCTTGTGATGATAGTTGTGCATGGTCGGGTAACGATGCAGTGTATTCAGTGTGATGAACCGCATCGTGAGCTTCTTTGTTGTGGTACCCACAGACCTGAAGTCTCACACGAAGTCTCTTTTGAGCTTCAAGGTGCAGCAAAAGATTCCAAAATGGAACATAAAGAGTCCCAAATGTGGACCAACACCAAACAAAAAATTCCAAAAAGGAATTCAGAAGATTCCCAAGGGGAACGATAGGAAAGAAAAATTCCCAAAGATGGAATAAAAAGAAGTCCCAAAGTGGACCAAATCCGAATAGAACCCAGATTCCACACTGTGTATGACTATAAGTGACCAGGTTCTGTGCAATATGCATTCAAGTAGTGATTGATAAGGAAATATGTTGACATATGTATACATGTGGGTCACATAAGTCATTCTAATCGAACCTTAAATATCATCATGATACTGAAAAAGTAAGTGTGTCAATTCGAGCTAATTGGTATGTTTTCATATCATCACTCAATCAAGCATAAGTCAAATGTCTATTCAAAACTTGCAAAACGTGTTCAAATAATGTGTGGTATGATCTCACTGCGATATATTGATTCATTGCATTGCATATGTCTTTATTTTAATGTGTGTGCTTTGTGTGTGCAGGCATATGGAATCTTTATTGACACATCAACATCCTTGTTAAACTTAAAAATTTCTAGAAAATTTCAAGTTTAGGGGGAGAATAAATTTGAAGAAAAATATTATACAAAAATCCAAAAATATTTTGAATAAGTGTGTTTTTGAATGAACAAGGTTACTAGTTATGAAAAGCAAAGGTATTGGATGTGTTAAAAACAAACCCAAGGTCTCGTAATTTGTTTTTAAGAAATTGCTTCGGGATATAGAAAAATTGGTTGTGCAAAAACAATTTGAAAAAGAAAAAAAAAAGAAAAATGAATTTTAATTGAAAGTAATTTTGTTGCAAATGTTAATATTGTTTGATAATTAATATGGCAAACATTCTTTTTAAGGATATCTTGTCTAATTAATATGTCAGAGAATGTTGCAGGTGTAATAAATGACTGTTGAAAAAGTCAACAGACGAGAAAAGTGAAGAAAAATTGCTTAAGTGTCATAGCCGGGTAAAGATATCAGATACAACTGTGCAGCCGGGCAAAGAACTGTTCAGCCGGGTGATGTTGTATGTCTGATACTTGCCGGGTGATTAAGGAAATGGTGAAGATATTGTGACCACTGTAGAGTCGGGCATGATCATGTCAAATACTGCCGGGTGAAGGTCATAGACATCTTGCCGGGTGACAAGTGTATACTATACAGCCGGGTAATGAAGAAATCTTCTTGCCGTGTAAAGTTATTACACTATGCTGCCGGGTGATGAAGAAGTGTGTATGCCGTGTGAAGAAGGATGTCAAAGGTTGCCGTGTAAAGAAGAAAGCAAGCCGGATGAAGAAGGAAAGCAACTGTGTTGCCGGGTGATGAAGAAAAGTTGCCGGGTGATGTTTTGAAGTCAACTATGCTGCCGGGTGATGTATAAAACCCATCAGGTGTAGTTGTTCCTTAACCCTTACCCGTCACTACAGTGACTCACCCGTATCTACAGTGCTTGACCCGTCAAGTGATTTTCACTTTGTTGGTGACTTGTTTTATGTACTTGACCCGTATCTACAGTACATGACCCGTCACTACAGTACTTGACCCGGCAAGGTTATTGGGCCTAATTTGCTTGTGTTGACCCGGCACTTAAAGTTTGACCTAAAATTTTTGACGATACAAATACCGCCTCTTCACAAAACACTTATCATTTCACACACTTTCACTTTCACCAAACACTCTGAACTTCAAATCGCCATTGTTATCATAGTCAATCTGTTGCTCTATAACAGGATTAATAGATTGATTAAGGTAGTGTTTCTGTGTTTTTGACCTAAATCGACCTGAAAATCAACTGTTTAGAGGAAAAAACGATGATGAACAGTGTTTTGAACTTGAATCGACACTTTGATTTTGAGCATAAAAACTTAAATCGAATGTTGTTTTAGGGTTAAAATTTGTCGATCATCAACATTCAATCATTCATTTGCACTAAAACACCTTAAAACCAACTGAACAAGTGAAATGGACTTAACTGTTAAAATCGCCATTGATGAACTTTGAAGCTTTTAAAAGTTAAACATCAAAACGATGAAATGTTTGTTTTAAAAGTGATTTAACTTGCTAAAACTGAACCAAAACATGTTAAATTTTTCATCATAAAATGTATCAAAATTTTGTGTAAGTGATTAACTGTTAAAAGTTTAAAACATGAAACATAACTTTAAAATTCAATGTTGTTTGATTAAAATGATGAAAATCAGGTTATTAGAACAATTTAGGATTTAAAATGTTTATGTTAATGTTTTGCCTTCTAACTTTGAGTTAAACACTTAATAAAATTTTTATATGTTTAATGAAGAAACTAATACATTTGCCTTGTTTTGTGTTTTTGTTTATGTTAACAGATGGAGACTCTCAAATTTGAGCCTAAACATAATCTTGTAGCATGTTTAGATGAATCACTGCCTGAGACAGAAGGTTATAGAGACATGATTCAGTTCATCAAGAGGACAAAGTATGTATATGCTATATGTGCCAAACCGGTCATATATGCAAGGCTGATTAAAAGCTTTTGGAGAACAGCAGAGGTTGTAAGGAATGAGGATGGTAGTGCTATTGTCAGAGGACATATCACTAGGGATTGGGTACTAAATGTCACTGAAGAAGCTATTAGACAAGCTCTAAGGATAGATGAGGATGAAGTAGGCATGATGGATGAACTGACAATGGAGGAGTGTAAAACTTGTTTTGTGAACATGGGTCATCCACCTGTGTTTCCAAAGTCACAGTTTTTCAGAGCAAAGTTGGGAAAGAAGTATAAGCTGCTGTGTTATGTGGTACAGCAATGCATGTCAAGGAGAAGTGCAGGTTTTGATAATTTTCCCTCTGACATCGCATCCCCGATAGTGGCAATTGCAGAAAACAAACCATTCAACATGTCGAGATGGATAATGAATGGGTTTGTGTTTAATTTGGTGAAAGGCAAGAGGTTCAAATTTTTGATGTACCCAAGGTTTCTGCAATTGATGATAAACATTGCCTATCCAATAATCAGGAGTGAAGGATATGCTGGAGGCATGTTGTACACTGAGGACATGAACGATCTCTCTTACAAAAAGATGAGTATCGGGAATGTGCCTGACATTGCTTTGTTTGACTATATGCGAGATATAGTCAACAATGAAGAAGAAGTAGATGGAGTGTATTATCACATATCTCATGGTGAGATTGTGAATCCACTGGACCTTGTGGATGAGGTGCCAGATAACTTATTGGATGATGACGAGTACTTTGCTCGTCATCCAGAGGATGAAGAAGATGAAGGTGATGATAGTAATGATGATGGTGGTAATGATGCTGAATCTGAATCGAATTCAGAGGAGGTTGAACCAACAAAGACTGAGATAGAGGTTGTTGAGCCTATGGTTGTAGAAGAACCTGCTGAGGTTGCTTCTGTGGTTGAAGAAGTTGTTTCTGAGACTCCAAAAGATGTATCAGTACAGTATGTTAGAAAGAAAAGGAAAACTGTAGAAAAGCCTGAGGAGATTGATGTGCTACAAATTGCTCAGACAGTAATGGCCGAAGCTGAATCTATTGCACAGATAGAGGAAGTGGATGCTGGCATTACTGATCCCATTATTGATGATATTCCCACCATGTCACCACAAATTGCTGAAAACATTGGACAAGGTTTGGAGTCTTCACCAAACATTGTGCCAAGTGTTGATGAAATTTATGAAGAGAAAGAGAAACGAATTGCAGAATTGGAGGAGATGGTTGAGAATCTGATTAAGGCCAATGATTTGTTGAAAGCATCGAATGATCGCAAGAAGAAGAGATTTGATGAATATTGGGATATTCACAATCAAAACTTGAAGATTTTCAAAGAGTTGGATTCGGATCATCAGGAGTTAAAGATTGAACATGCTAAGTTGATAGATGAGCATGAGAAGTTAAAGGAGGAGTATGAAAACCTTAAGTATGATTATGCTGAGGTTAAAGCTGAATGCAATACACTAGAGGATGAGAAGGAGATGTTGGAAAAAGAATTGGAGGATATGAAACCAAAGAAGGCTGGCTCATCATTATCAGACAAAGACTTTTCTGATGATATAGCTGAAGTGACAGGAGCTGAAGTGCCAAAAGTTTACTTAACTAGAGCGCGAGGTGTGGCAAATGCTGGAATCTTGGTTGAATCACCAATTATTATTCCCGATGAAGCTGGTGCTGAAACTGTCAAGATGGACAAGGCCGAGGGAAAGAGAAAGATAGATGCTATTCCAGAGTTATTCGGTGATGAAGAAAATTCTAAAAGGGCAAAGATTGATAAACCAGTACAGATTGAGCCGATTCAATCTGTAGCTGTGGCTGATATTGAGAAAGTTGCTGAGATTAAGACTATGTCTGAAGCTGAAACAGAAGTATTTGAAGCAGCTGATAGTGAGAAAGATGTTAACTCTGGAGATACAGTTCAGTTTGAGCCGATTCAAGCTGAAACTGTTGAAGTTGAAAGTGCGCCTGAAATAGTATCTGAAGTTGTTAGTCAATTTGAGCCGATTCAAACTGACGAAGCACCCATGATTGAAGCGTTAGATGATTTGGATATTGATTGGACTGAATCTGAGGATGAAGCTGAGCCGGAGCCAGTACAGAACACAGTTGAAGAGTTACCTAATGATTTGGCTGAGAGATTTGCGTATCTTGAAAGAATGAAGTACAATTCTGTGTTTTTGAATGGATTGACGGTGACTCAGATTAATGAAGAATACGAGAAGTGTATGATTCATCAAGATAAAGTTGAAGCAGATAAGAAGGAGATTGTGACTGAAATGGGCGAATGGAATCCATTGCAAGAAAGTCTGAACATAGAAGATCTGCCACCTACTGAGCTATATCACCCAAATCCAGAAGAAATGACTACTTACGAGATGCGAAGTTGGTTAAGTTCAAGGAACTATCCGTACAAAACTTTGCAGAGGTTGAAATCTGGTTCTTTGAAGAAGATAGTGGTCAGCTTCATGAAAACAGAAAAGATGTACAACAGAATGTTTTACTTGGATTATAACAATCCACAGTACTTCGAGTTGACCAAAAGATTCAAGGTGTTGGGTCCAAAAGAAATTCCTGTGATGGCGCTGCCTGAAGATGCTCATAAAAAACGTCACGAACTGATGGATATGTTTCCGAGCGAGGTTAAATCGTACAACATACCGATGGAAGTACGTGAAACTTGGCATAAGGCTGCAACACCTGGAGATGTGGTTAGATCATTGATGAGCAAAGGACAATCAATTGCAGAGTTGTTAGATTCTATGATTGTGCCTGAAAAGAACAAGAAAGTTAAAATAATTGCCTGGAAATATGATGAAGTCTTTGACGCGTTTATGATCAAGAGAGTAAATGGTTTGTGTGACGTTTACCATTACTACTCGAGTATATTCAAGTTGGAGGTTCAGGACCTGAAAGAGTTGAACAAATTGAGGCTAATTAATCACACGCATGCTGAGCGTGGTGATAAATGCGTGATACTTCTTGATGCTGGTTTGAGTAGAACTGCAAAGTTTCTCGACTTTAGAGGTCAACAAGAAGACACTGCATATGTACAAGCAAAGAAACAGAGAAAGAAGAAGAGATTAGTGGTGACCGAGGATATGTACTTAGAAGAATTCTCGGACGAATATTTTGATAAGATAACTGATCCTGGATTGAAGGTTATAGATGGAAGTCAAACAACAAAGCCGATACTCAGAGCTTTCTACAATCAGGAAACGTTTGAACTAAAGCTTGTTCGCAATTTGGAGGATTGGGATAAGGACATGATCACACTCTTTAGTACTTTTGAGTTGAAATTGCTGCATCCGTCATATATTGATTTTTTGAGAAGTTATAGGATTGAGAAATGCAAAGATGCTCTTGCTGAGGCTGATCGAAAATTATTTACAGTGATGATTGAAGTAATTGCTGCGGCTTCAGAAAAGATTCGTGTGAGAAAGGCACTACTAAATTCTAATCTCGTGATGGTTGATATACCAGAGATAGAATATATGCGGATCAGTAGAAAGGGTACATTGGAGGTGAAAGTTCAAGGCCAAGAAATGCCATTTGAGTTTTATGCTAATATCGATTTTGCAGGTTTAAATCTGGATTCGCTTAGACGCATGAATGCTCTACCAATTCTGACAAATGAATCCAAGCCTCGACAAGCTAAGATCGCTGAGAAGTTCAAATCCTGCATTGAAGAAGCTCTAAAAGAAAAAGAGGAGTATAAAGGCCGAGAATTGTTGGATGTGAAAGAGGAACCAGAAGAATGGTGAGAAAAAGATTGAAGATTGATGTTGATAAACGAAGAAAAAGATTGAAGTTTTTGAAGATCCAAAGATAACTCTTAGGGGGAGTACTGTTAGGGTTATTTCCTGTTAAGATTTACTTTGTATTTTTGTTATTGTATATGTTTGTATAGTTTAGGGTTTATTATGTATTTTCCTTAAACTTGCATTTTGTTTGATATAGGCATGTAGTGTGCGTGTGTTAGGAGAGAGCGACTTTTACACTGTTAGAGAGAGAATTAACTGTGTGTAATTTGTTTCTCCTGCACTTTTGTACTACGAATTGCTTGATCATCAAATACAAAGAGAATTTATGAGTATGAATTGTGTTTGTGATTGAATCGTTTGTTTGTACTTGTTGTTCTGATCATTTGAGTGATATTATCGATCCAATTGAACCTATCAATCTATTCTTGTTAGTCATATTCTCTTGTAACATCCTTTGATCTAATACAATTCACCTATTCTAATTATCATCATCTTCATCATACTTTGCATTGATCTTCATGAACATACAAGCATCAATACGTGATCAGTGAGATTCCGCATCACTGATTGCAAACAACATCATCAAACAATCTCAGATCTAGATCCAAGCTCGCTCCCTATAGAACTATCAGAAAAAGAAAAGACTTGAAGAGTTCTGGGATATTCATAATCAAAACTTGAAAACTTTCAAAGAGTTGGATGCAGATCATCTCAAATTGAAGATTGAGCATGATGAGTTGAAAGATAAATATGAAAGTTTGAAGGAGGAACATGAAAATCTGAAGTATGATTACAAGGAACTGAAAGCTGAATGTAATACGTTGGAGGATGAGAAAGAGATGTTGGAGAAATGGCTGGAGGAAACAAAACCGAAGAAATCTGGTTCTGGTTCATCATCTGATAAAGATTTTTCAGATGAAGTGGTTGAAACGACTGAAGCAAATCAAGTACCAAAAGTTTATCTGACCAGAGCACGAGGTACTACGAATGTTGGCATAAGGGTGGAATCTCCAATCATCATTCCCGATGAAGCTGTTGCTGAAACTGTCATCTCTGACAAAGCTGAGGGAAAAAGGAAGCTAGATGCAGTTCCAGAAATAATGGGTGATGAAGGATGTTCGAAAAAGGCAAAGATTGATGAGACAGTGCATATTGAGCCGATTCAATCTGTAGCTGTAGTTGAAATGGCTAAGGATGTTGATGAGACTATGACTGAAGCTGGAATTGCTAAAACAGTTCAGGTTGAGCCAATTCCATCTGAATCTGTAGCTGAAACTGAAGTATTTGAGGTCACTGATAGTGAGAAAGAAGTTGGTTCTGAAGAAACAGTTCAGATTGAGCCGATTCAATCTGAAGCTGTTGAAGTTGAAAGTGTGCCTAAAACTGTAGCTGGAGAAGTAAGTCAGTTTGAGCCGGTTCAAACTGACAATGCACCTATGATCGAAGCCTTAGATGATTTGGATGATATAGATTTTACTGAATCTGAGCCAGAAGCTGAACCAGAAACAAATGTTGATCAAGAGATTCCAGATGATTTAGATCAAAGATTTGCTTATCTTGAGAGAATGAAGTATAATGCTGTGTTTTTGAATGGGTTGACTGTGAGCCAGATAAATGAAGAATATGAAAAGTGTATGATTGCCCAAGACAAAGCCGAAGCGGATAAAAAGGAGTTTGTTACTGAGATGGGTGAATGGACACCGCTTCAAGAAAGTTTGAATATCGAAGACTTGCCTCCGACTGAATTTATCATCAGAATCCTGAAGAAATGTCAAGTAGAGAGATGCGTGATTGGTTAAGCTCAAGAAATTATCCGTATAGGACTTTGAAGAGGTTGAAATCTGAGTCACTGAGGAAGATTGTTGTTAGCTTTATGAAGACCGAAAAAATGTACAATCGTATGTTTTATTTGGACTACAACAATCCGCAATACTTCAAGCTGACAAAGAGATACAAAATTCTTGGACCGAAGGAGATACCGGTGATGGCTTTACCTGAAAATGCTCACAAGAAACGACATGAATTGATGGATATGTTTCCCAGTGAAGTAAAATCTTACAACATACCGATGGATGTTCGTGAATCATGGCATAAATCAGCCACAGCAGGTGATGTGGTGAGGTCACTGCTGAGTAAAGGTCAGTCAATCGCTGAATTACTTGATTCAATGATTGTGCCGGAAAAGAACAAGAAGTTGAAGATAATCGCATGGAAATACGATGAAGTGTTTGATGCGTTTATGATAAAGAGAGTTAATGGTTTATGTGACGTATACCATTATTACTCGAGCATTTTCAAACTGGAAGTTCAAGATTTGAAAGAGCTGCACAAACTCAGGTTGATAAATCACACGCATGTTGAGCGTGGTGATAAATGTGCAATGCTGCTTGATGCCGGGATTGCCAGACCACCGAAGTATCTTGATTTCCGAGGCCAACAAGAAGATACAGCTTATGTGCAAGCGAAGAAGGAAAGAAAGAAAAAGAGATTGGTTGTCAGTGAAGACATGTACTTAGAAGAATTTTCGGATGAGTATTTTGATAAGGTGACAAATCCTGGATTGAAAGTGATAGATGGTTCGCAAATGACAAAGCCTATACTTAGGGTTTTCTATAATCAAGAAACCTTTGAGTTGAAGCTTGTTCGGAATTTGGAAGATTGGGACAAAGACATGATTACTCTGTTTAGTACTTTTGAGTTGAAGCTGCTTCATCCATCCTATATCGATTATCTAAGAAGTTGCAGAATGGAGAAATGCAAGGATAAACTAGCTGAAGCTGATAGGAAGTTGTTTGTGGTGATGATAGAAGTGATTGCTGCTGCAACTGAAAAGATTCGAGTACGAAAGGCATTGCTTAATTCTAATCTCGTGAGGGTTGACATACCAGAGATAGAATTTATGAGAATATCTGGAAGAGGAACATTGGAAGTGCAAGTCAAAGGACAGGAGATGCCGTTTGAATTTTATGCTAATATTGACTTTGCAGGTTTAAATCTGGATTCTCTAAGACGCATGAATGCCTGCCCAATTCTGACTAACGAGTCCAAGCCGAGACAAGCAAAGATTGCCAAAAAGTTCAAGTCTTGCATAGAAGAAGCATTGAAGGAACAAGAAGAATTTAAAGGAAAAGAGCTGCTGAATGTCAAAGACGAACCAGAAGATTGGTAGAAAGAGATTGATGCTGAACAAAGAAGAAAAAGATTTGAAGATTTTGCTGAAGATTCAAAGATAAATCTTAGGGGGAGTACTGTTAAGGCTATTTCCTAGATTAAGATTTACTTTGTATTTTGTTTATATGTTTGTATATAGTTTAGGGTCTATTTTGTTATATTCCTTAAACTTGTAATTGTTGCTTTAAAGCATGTAGTTAGTGTGTGTGATTTATTTTCTCCTACACTTGTATTGCAAATACTGCTTTGATCATAAATATACAAAGAGAATTATTAGTATGAATTGTGTTAATGATTAAACTGTGTTTGTTTATGTTATTCTGATCAATTGAGCGATATTCACGATCCAATTGAACCTATCAACTGTAGTGTCACCTATGCGACATTGTAGTGTCTCATGTGTCTGAGATCTGTAGTTATGTGTCTGAGTGTGCATAAGTCCCAACGAAAGTTGGGCATGAGCCATGCGAAACTGCATGAGACACTAGCTGCGACACTAGCTGTGACACTAGCTGCGACACTAGCTGTGACACTAATAAAAAAATGACGATTTTCCATAATAACTTAAATGCAGATCGTGCACCATTACCACTACCATAACCTTGTCCAAACAAGCAAGATCACCTAAGAATCAGGTGAGTTCTAGACCTCACTTTCTTTTCGTTTTAAATACTTTTTGAGACTAACATGCATACCGATATACTTATATGATCACCCTACGTGTTGACTAAAAGAAGACTATACGATTGAATACATGTTGACTAAATGAAGACTATACGATTGAATACATGTTGACTAAATAAAGAGTATATGAATGAATGCGTGTTGACTAAATGAAGAGTATGTATAGAAATGGTAGAAATAGAGACAATAATCCGGCTGGGAATTTACAAAACCAGTGAAGGACCGATATATCGGTAGACTCCACACGGGTTGAAGAGCTAAGATCCGGCTGGGGGTTATAATACCAGTGAAGATATTATGTAAATACCGGTAGACTCCATGAGAGTCGAAGAGTTATGATCCGACTGGGATATTTAATACCAGTGAAGAACCGTTATATAGGTAAACTCTGTAAGAGTTGTAGTTACGTATTAGATAATGATATTACATACGTGTAATACAATGAAGATATGAAGCGTACTAAATGACTTTACTTTTAAAACTAGAACTCACTCAGCGTAATTGACTTTTGTATGCATGTTAGATTGATGTGTAGGTTTGAAGATTTAGAGAGCTGCTTGGGGGAGCTAAAGACTTGTTGAAGACTGGCATTGAAGAAAATACATTTAAGATTAAATTACAATTTTGTAATGTTTTTAAGAAGTTTTTAAGAATAATATGATGATGTAATGATGTTTTCAACAAGTATTCCGCTGCATTTTTTATTTATTTAATTTATGGTTGTTTTTATGCTTATGAATGCCAACTGTGGTGCTTGCCGAAAGGCGGACGTTACATATCTTTAGCTCGTTTTTTATGTTGGAAGGTTATTTTGGGACGTTAATAGTATTTTTCTTTAATCAACTTTATAAGATTTCTTTTATAAAATACACTTCAGGGAGATTTATATATTATATCTAGCAATTAGTTAGTATACGTTGGTTAATAATTTGGTCGTTAGATATTAAAGACGAGAAATAACGTAACGCTGAAACATATATATATATATATATATATATATATATATATATATATATATATATATATATATATATATATATATATAGCAACGCGTTACATTTAAAAGAAAAATAAATACGTGCACATTAGAGATAGATAACTTCGGGTTCGAGTTGGGCATTCAGGTTCGGGTTTGGGGCATATGTCACACTTATTGTGTGATCCACTATGTGTTAAAACTTGCTACCTACTTACTTGATGTTTCCATTACTTAGGATTACTGTATGCTCACTACATGTTGCTAGCAGACTTACCTGGATAATTATCATGAAATCATTGGATACTTAGCATATGACTTCCCGTAGGTGCATCACACTAAGCATAAACATGTAGCGGATTTTCCTTATGATAGTTTTAAGCATACCATACCTCTTTATACATCCTATATAATGAATACGATAACATATCTTATACATAAGAACAAAAAATAAGCATGATAAGACTTAAGGTTAAATTACATGATGGGAGACAAATTAGGGTGATTGTGTAAGGTAAATTGATGATTGCGGGTGCACAACGTAATGGTGAATTTACATATACACGATGATCCTTGGTAAAACCTGTCATGTGAGCTATACCTAAAAATCACAATAAAGAAGAACCAAGCAACATTGATATATCTGAAACAAAAGTTCTTCACTAAGTAACACATTAATAAATGTCCATCTTTGGAGGACGTACAATTTACCATACAAACCTAAATAAGATATATTTGAAGTCCATCCGGTGATGGCATTATCATAAACATACATCCCTAGATGGTAGACACTTACAAAACACCTATGTGTGATAAAAAATTATAAAAAAACCTTTATGACAAATCCAAAAGTCCATCTTTAAAGTGCATTCAATTTACCGTACACACCTAAATAGCAGATAATCGAGTTCCGTCTATAATCGCACGCAAACAATAGTAAGAACCTAAATAGCAGATAATTGATTCACTATTATATTGGTTCCCAAGGACAATGATTCAACCTGCCTAGAACCAAAATAAATCTTCCAATATAAGCTTCCATCTTGTTAAAGCCTTACTCATGTTGCAATGGGATGCTTAAATCTTGGTCAGCGTGCTACGACCTCTTAGTCGGCATCGGTAATAACTTAACATCATGTGAAACGAACATTAAACAAACCCTATAACTGTAAGGATTTCATGGGTGAGTAATATAAAGATAATAATTTATTGGGTAAATCCATTTTTGGTAGGGTAGACCAACTCCTTAATATATCTGTATTAGTCACTCAAGAGGTATTTCACATAAATCGTACTCCATTCAAAGCACCAAAAAAAACCGACAACTTCTAACACTAAAACTAGCGGTTAAATTTCGGGACAAAATTTATTTCAGGGGATGATGTGGCAACTCGAATTTTTTTTTTAAATTTTCTTTTCTATCCTTAAATCTCGAACCTTTTACTGACTGTACCTAATTTTCAGGACGAAAATTCTTTCAACAAGGGGATGATGTGACACCCGGCATTTTAGGATAACTCTGTTAACCAAACTCTGTTAAGTCATATGATCTCAAACATGTATTTCTACTAAATGGGATTATATGCCTAATATAGGACCAACCCGATAAGCATGGGCCACTAAAGGCCCAATATGTTGCAATGAATGTTCAACCGATACATTAATATCAAATATGTTCTATAAACTTATAAGAAGGTCAAAGTAATCGATTATATAATGAACAAATATATTAACTACAAAACGTGTACGAACTACAGATACTGAGCCGTACCGGCGTTAACTGAAACCCAAATAATAATCTAGATTGTTATAAGACCATACATATTATATTTAATCTATTATAACCATAATTTTGAGAGTTAAAACCTTATGATGGAAAAAAAAATAGTTAGAAATGCGAATGAAACACGTATCTGTTCATATGTGTTCGGACAAGTGAATTCATAATTAAGAAAATAATATTTAGAAGCTATTTAGAATTTTACAGAAAGAATGTTACACTATTGGAGGAGTCGGGAAGAGAAATGGTACGAGACGCGAGTCGAACACGCGATAGTTAATTATAAAGAACCTACATAAAACCGTAACTATAAAAACACATAATTCCCATTTTCCTTAAACCTAAAAACCCTTACAACCTTGTCCCCCCACCCCCTCCCCCCTAATAGAGCAAGGTCTCATCTTCTTCCCCTTGAACTTTTGATGATGATGGTGGTGATGGTTTAATCTATAACTCGATGGTGTTGATGCTATAAGGGAAAGAAACTAGCGGCGACTAGGGTTTTTGGTTCATGTTTCATGCGGTTCTTGATATAGACGACGAGTGAGGGCTGTTTGGTGTGGTTCAGTGGCAGCAGCGAAGGGGGTTGTTGCAGGTTGTTGTTGTTGTACAACAGTGATGGTAGCTACTATTGTTGATATATATTGATCATCAGACTTAAAGTTTTTCAGAAAAGATGTGCGGACAGAATTTGGATGATTTGCGGACAAGAATTGACTTAGAGATATGCGGACAAACTATTATCCGCACATCAACTTAAGTTTTTGTTATTTTTGTTTGTACACGCTTGTATTGTTTAGAGTAGTATAAATAGGTGTTCTTGTGTACATTTCAGGAGACTTTTTAGACCTTTGAACGATTACACCTTTTGTACACACTTATTCTCTCGATTAATACAACTTGTATTTATCAGTAATTTCTTGTGTTGAATTGTTTGTTTAATTGATTATAATCATGATTGCTGAATAGATTAACAAATTAACATGCTCGTGACTTGAACTGATACATTTCCACAACTATGTTGTATTTTCTTAAGATGATGAAGATGACAATGGTGTTTAGTAATTCTGCAGTGTGCTGTAATAATGGCGGCAGGTGTGGTGGTAACAACAGTGTGAGTGGCGGCGGCGTGGTACGATGGTAAATAGCAGCAGCATTGAGGTTTTATAGTGCAACAACGGTGGTTCAAGGCTGCTGCGCCATTGGTGGTACTAAATAGGTGTTGATAGAAGGTGCAGCGGCAGGTAAGGGTTGTTTATGGTGTTGTAATGTTATGGGGTTGACGTTAGTGGCTATTTTGGTGGTGTTTGATAATGGTGGTTTGTGGTTGTGCAAAATGTAAGCAATGGTTCCACGGGTTAGTCATGGTGGTGGCTGTGATAGGCGGTGGCAGAACTTGGTAGATGATAATGGGTGGTGGTAGAAGTAGTAATAACAATGGTGGTTGGTGATTGATAATGGTTAGTTTTAAAAGAAATCGTGTCTTGGGAAAAGCAAGTCAGGCATAGTTAATGGATAAAAATATGATGAGTAAACGAGTCAAATATGAGTGGACATGGAAACAGAAACTAAAAGGTATAATCTAGAAACCACAACTAACATTTCTTATAATTTGTAGACTTAATCGAATTTGTTGAACTCTAAATCCAAATGTTAACAATGCATAATTCTGTTGTGAAGTTGTCTAACTGTAAAAGAATAAGACAGGCAAACAAATAATAAAAGCAACACGCACTACTAATACGCGGTATAAGTTTATTATCATTTTTACTATTATTACTGTTATTGGACCGCTACGCGAGTACCTTCTATATGGACATATTTAAAAGATAATCTAATGTTTGAGATCAAGTAAACGTCTCTATTATTTGAATACTTACTTTTACCTTTTTTATTACTATTACTATTACTATTACTGTTACTATTACTGTTACTGTTACTATTACTATTACGATTACGATTGCGATTACGATTACGATTACGATTACGATTACGATTACGATTACGATTACGATTACGATTACGATTACGATTACGATTACGATTACGATTACGATTTCGATTACGATTACGATTACGATTACGATTACGATTACGATTACGATTGCGATTACGATTACGATTATGATTACGATTGCGATTGCGATTACGATTAGATTACGATTACGATTACGACTGCGATCGTGAGTGCTACTGTTATTGCTATTATTACTCTTACTATTACTATTACTATTTTCACTAGTTTTCTCTAGTGGAATAAAGATATCAACAAACCTTGTTTATACAATTTAGTACAAATATTATAAAAGAACATGACAATGATTTTTTTTATGCACGTATAAATATGTATGAATGCATACCATGAGGAATATATATAAAACTCACAAAAACACTCAAGGCATTCAAATTATGATTATCTAAATGATGTGAATACTTGAACATAAACACAGACGCAACTGAACAAAAATACTATTCAATGTTTCACTTTAACTAATATAAAGAGCTCCAACATTAACATGTTATGCTTGCTTGCTATTCTGAGGTGAGTTCTTTGCCTGCTTTTAAACATTTTTCGTGGAGAAAACATACAAATATTTTTACTGCGCCTTCGGACAACTATTTTACAACGCCTTCGAGCAAAACTTTATGCCTTCTGGTGGGGCCAACTAAGGAAAGTTGTCGATAAAAGTATAAATGCCTACGGGCAAGATTTTATAATGGTAATTTTATTAGGCCTTATAATGCTTTACATGAATTGGAACGACATTCAAGTCTTTATAAATATTCGAGGTTATTAATATATGATAGTGGGGAATTTAAGTAGTACAACCGAGTTGCGACGGCACCCAACCCTTGACTGGGCGTCATGTGGTGCAGATTGTCCTTAAGGTTGTGGGTCATCCTGGTTAGATGGAGACAAGGCAAAAGTAACGTTTAGCTTTCATCTCGACGTGTTGACATGCAATAAGCATTTAGTCTTGCAAAACGCCTAATAAAATAGATTTTTGTTTATCTATGTTATAAACGATACCTACTATTTATATACAAATATCATTGAACTCACCAACCATTATGTTGACATTTTTAGTATGTTTTCTCAGGTAATTAAGGAGCACGAGCACAAGTAGGGCATGCATACATCATTGGGTCTACGTGTTTTCAATAATATCATCCTTTATTTAACATCTTTGTATTAAAATACTTTTAGTGCATTTACTTTACCAAAAAGGTTTGACATACATTTGTCGTTGTGCTTCCGCAAACATTTATTCTGTAATAAATTTTTCTTATTGTATGAGACACGCATCTTTTAAATTCATATAGCGTCATTTGGTGTAACTAATGACTTGGATCATGGTTTTGTCACACGCCTAACGGATACCCCGTTTGGGTTAAATTTGAGGTTGTGACATGCGGAGTCTGTAAATGCTCTGCACGTACAAGCCAGAAAGTTGCCGATCACTAAAGTCTTAGATTTTTTCACCGACGTGATCCAACGATGGTATTTTGAACGTCGTCAAGCAACTGGTAATTTTAAAATAAATATAACTAGATTTATATAGTCTCTCGCGCGTTGCGCGAGAGTTGTTATGACGGCTTGCAACATACAAAAAATTACCATGTAGCATTACAAATGTTTCATTGCAATAGCATACAAATTTTTCGACTTTTGCCTAATTTTTTACAATACATACAAAATATATCGGCTATGCTAGTGAATTGCCAGTTATATATTCAAAATATATTGCATTATAGTTAGAAATAGTTGATGTAGTTGGACATTGGTGACCAACTTGCAAAACCCACAAAAACCCACCTAGCTAGTAAATGAGTCAAAATGTATAAAAAATGCCCAAAATGCAAAATTCACAAAAACAATGGTGGCCAAAATGAAAACATTATTCATGAAGTTTTGGTGGTCAAAATGCAAAACCGACAAAAACAATTTTGGTGGCTTAATGCAAAACCCAACAAAACAATGTGTTCAAAATGCAAAACTACAAAAAAAAACACTTTTGATGGCTAAATGCAAAACTCACAAAACATTTAGTGACCAATATGAAATGTATGACAAAACATTGTGGTTAAAATGTAAAAACATAAAAAATCACTATTCATGAAGTTTCTAAATTATTAATATATAATGTTTAGCCTATTATGTGTTGTTTATTATGAACAAATATTTATTTATTAACAAAAACAAATTGCTTACTCCATGGTCTGAAGGTAAGATTTTTAGGAGGATCAGAAAATGTAGATCTTGGACAGTTATCGGGATAAATGGGTCTACATTTAATGTTGACGACAAAAACGACGATGTCTAGTAGATATGTAGAACTGAAGCTGTGAATGTCGTATTTTGCAATTGTCGGGATTACCATGTTGTCATGCAATATCAGATTCAACATTTTTAAAGGAAAGTGATCGTAGTCGATGGGCTGTTCATTGGTTTCGAAGCGAAGGTCATCTTGCAACTTATGCGGAGTCTGTGTATTCTGTTCCCGATCCAATTAATTTGGAAGTCCTAGAGGATTTCAGTCAAATTGCGGCACCTCATATGAATAAGAGACAAGCGGGCCGTCCACCGGAAAATAAACGTATTCCTTCTAAAGGTAAGGATTCTCGGTAGAGAGAATGTTCGAGATGTCATGCAATAGGGCACAATTGTGATCGATGTCGAACGCTGCTCTCTTTCAAAGTGGGTTCTTGTTCGAGAAGCATAGAACACATGTGACACCCGAGAATTTCGGATTAACTCCATTAACTAAATCACGTTATTTCCATTAATGCAACTATACTATAAACATTTAATTAGTGGATTTAAGTAAGCTACTTGTTACACAAATAATTACAGTTAACGGTAATTTAGGGAATTACAAAATCACACGAGTTAATACCTGGACGTTGGTGAATTTATAAATTAATAATCATAAACAACTAACTAAATATAAATTTAGCAAATTTATATGTTATATGACTTATGTGTTTAATTTCTTAACCTTTCGTGAAGTCGCATATTTTACCGGTTTTAACGTTTAACAAGTTCGACAGGTTTTATGGCAAAATTTATAAATCAATTTTTTTTTTAAAATACATAAAGGGCTTTTCTTATATTAGCAAACTTCAACTAATAGATGGTCCATGGATCATCTAGGTGTTCCATGGGTGATCCAAACCCACCATTTTAATTAATTTAATTATATTAAAACAAAAGAAATATTAGACCCTTTCACCTTAAAAAAACATATTTCCCTCCTCCCCTCTAACCCTAGATGATGGCAACCATCTCAACACACCATTTGTGATTTTGGACATTTTTGTGAAATTGGTGATCAATCTTTGTGTTATTTGAAGTTCTAAAGCATATTACAAGTAAGTAATTTGATCAATCCATTAAAGATTTTCGTTTTTCTTCATGTTACATAAACCCTAGTTCATCCAAATTATTCAATTGGTATTTTGTGTATAAAATTGGGTATTGATTGTTGATTTATATGAAGTTTTGATGAAATTGTGATCATTAGAACATAGGGGATGTTATAAAAGTTTATGCTTTTGTTTTTGGAGAAACTAGTGTCATATTGGTTTACTAGAACATGAAAATTTTAAGCTTGGATCTTTTTGTGTTCTACCTATGCTAAGAAACCATTAAGATTTCGTTTTTGACAAAACCGGTGATGACACAATTTTGACAGATTCGAAACCTGATTTTTCTTGGACTATAACTTGTTGAAAAGCGAACCAAAGTGGGTCATTCTTAAGCCTAGATTGTAGTTTAATGAGTCTAGTTTCCAGAAAACTAAACCAATGAATTTTTAGAGCAGAATAAGTTAGACTTTTTTATTTTACAAAAACAGATGTGAAATCTGAAAATCTAGGCAGAAAATGGGTCATCTTCAAAAGGTCATAACTTTATAATGACAATGTATTCTTGGATGATTCTTACACCAAATTAAACCTTAATGTCTTAGCTTTCTATATTGGTAGGATTGTATTTTTATTGCACTGTATGGTCGTCAAAATTTTATAGTGTGCAAATAGGTGTTTTTCTCACCTTTAAGTAAAGATGTATTTTTAATAAATAGTTGATTTAGGTTTCAAGTAAGTTCATAAAATAAGAAATGAAACTAATATAGTATTGCAACTATTTGAAATTTGAGAGTAATACTAACATGCTTGTTTATATGTATTATGATGATTGTTGACTTGAATCATGATTATATGTAATGTGATTATTGCTAGACATATGTTTTAAACATGATCAAGGGTACATGACGTTGCAAGTATGTTTATATAGTTACTATGATGACATATTGATGGTTCAAAAGTGAGATGTATGCTTTTTGTGGTGAGTTGATATTAATACTAACTTTGATTAAAAAGATGTCAAGGATTTGTACACGGGTCATGGTAGATGAGTTTTATACATGCCAAACTATTTGTTGAGTTATTGTATGTGGTTTATATGCATGGTTTGGTAGTAGTCTATCTTAGCTATGCGAAGGTTTATTTATTTTGATTTAAATAAAATTTGATTAAAGAGATGTCAAGGTTTATTTATTTTAATTTAAATTCCAAAAAAATAGTTTGTTTTTTATATGTTGATTTTATTGTGAGGTTGTTCGGACGTCTATATTTGTGTAAGTCATTCGACTATATATTATAACACATTTAAATAAATATTTGTCGAATGCCTATGATTTAATATGGGACAATAGATTATATTACATTTAAATAATTATTAGTCGAACGCCTATGATTTATTAGGGACATCTATATTTGTGAGTCATTCGGCTAGTTTACTAATTTCAGTAAGATATTAGTCGAACGCCTATGATTTATGGGACAATATATTAAATATTACATTTAAATAAATATTAGCCGAATGCCTATGATTTATTAGCGGACGCCTATATTTGTGTGGTTGTTCAGACGCGCATACATGTAAGTCATTCGACTAGTTTACCAATTTAATTAAGATATTAGTCGAACACTTATATTATATTATATTATATTACATTTACTATTAGTCGAACACCCGTTATTGATAAAAAAAAAAGTATAATCGCTTGAATCCCCTTGACTTTTTTTTCCTCCTTAAACTTTGTTTCAAGTATCAGGCTTGTCAATTTTAAACGAAAATTCATAGCTGATGTGGCAGTATATTCTTGTTGGCAAAATGTCTTCTCCTTTTATCCTACGCTCCAAGAATATACAACCCAAACACCACAATCTCCTAACAATCCTGACTGCCGAGGCAAAAATGTTGGAATAACACGAACAATGGAGATGGTCGGTATAACAATAAGCCTAGTTGCCATTTGCATGCAGCCATTGTGGGAAATAAAAATCAAGTTGTGCAACCCTTGCTTCTGTTTCGGCCGTTCCATATGTTGTTAGGGACCAGTTTTCCAAATTTATTTCCACTAGAACCTAGTGTTAACTGTTTACATTCACTGGCATATAAAACTAAAAATAAGGAAAAAAATTTTGTCAGACACCTGTATTGTTAGAGTTAAATCAAAATTAAAATATACTTAAAGTTTGAATGTATTCAATTGATGGAAAGGGAGCATATAACATGGAACCATAATCCATTTGATAGTTACTTCCATTTTTATTGAGTAGGAACTGGCAAGGCAATATGGTTCATGTAGCCAGGAGGTAATGGATCCAGCAGTCGATATGCTAGTAAAAATACACTTGTTTTTTAACCTATTTTATTGTTGATATATAAATAGCCTACTTATTTACAGCAAAAGGAAATTAAAATCTACCTCCTCATCAAGCCATCCACTAGCCTGTTTACCTAGTATCCAAAACTCACTGTCAATTGCATAATGCGGGAGTAATGTCGACCAAATCCAATAGTAACTCCTTTGACACAATTCCTCTAGTTCAGAATCGTCGATAGAGTATTTATTCTTTTGTTTCTCTATATGTGGTGTGTTCTCAAGAGGAAAAAAATGTGTTACATAATAATGGGACGGAAAACATTGTCTTTTGCTTTTCCGCCTCTTAGATTCCTGTAATAATTATTATATAATTGTGTTAAAAATCCGTTAAAATATAAATGTGTTAAAAAATCGTTAAAAAGTCAAACTTATTGATTGAATTGATTGGATGGATTGTTTGGCTGGTGTTCTGATATCCTCTCCATTAATGTTAGAGAAATCATCTCCAAGATCATCTTGGAGATCTTCTTCTACGTCCTTATGAGGCTTTAAAAAATTACAAAATAAATATTAGTATGTAGAGATACAATGTTTTAATAAAACAATTATTTTAATTTTTACCTACAACTTCAAATGTGAAGAAATATCCAACAACATTTGAGAAATTTCATCTTGTCTCTGTAAGCTTGTTTTCAAGAAGATTTTGGCTTCCTGGTTCAAATATTTATGAATATAAACATAATTTTATATTTATATTATTTTTTATAAAAGTAATCTAATCATTAGTTATAAAACAACTCGGTTTATTCTGATTCTATAAAATCAGTTGTACATTATTTAGGAGCTCCTGAAACTGATCATTAGAGTGCTAGTGCCACTGTTATTTTTGTTAGGACACGGGTGAGAATGGTTTTTAGTTAAGTTATCTTGGTAAATTAGGCTATTCAAGAAACCTTGTTGCTCAAAATTTATGTTGTCGACATCAAAGTTATCAGCTTCAATGAATTCGTTATCATCCAAACTAGTAACCTTGTTGAACTCAAAATTATGTTCAGCTGTCGGCCCATCTTTAGAAGAATTACATTTTGGCCCGCGCTTTTCACTTTCTCATCAACCATTTCCTGAATATAAGCACATGACTGAATCCACCAAGCTTCCTTCTTTTCATCATCTGTAGGCAATAATCTCCTTGGAGCATACTTAGAGTAAGGCGGTTGAACACAAAAATTGTGGGAAGTTTGATCATTCATATTAATAAATATGGAATAGAAAATTTTTTTTAAAAAAAACCAACCTTAAATGATTACGCTAGAATTTTCATAACCGAGGCCCATTGAAATCTAGTATTTTGACACCAGTCGAATGCTCTTGGAATAGTTACTTCTCTAGTGGAATGAGTTGCTAAATATGGAAGTATCTCAAACTCCCAAAGCTTGAAATAATAGAAAATAAATATTGTTAATAACAGATATCTAATAATAGAAAATAAATATTATTAACAAATAACTTAATGAATACCTTAAACGGCCAAACAAATCCTGTAGCCGTTTACATCCAGTCTTTTGGTGGCTTGGCTTGCCTCTTAGTCAACGGATCAGTTAACTAGTAGACAGCCCGAGACCAAAAATAACTACCCCAATTAAATCTATTCCAGGCTTCAAAGTCATTGACTAACAACATATGCCACTCCTCAATTTTTTGATTATTTTCAACCCCCATTAAAAAAGAATAAAAATACAATAATACACAAACTTTAACCAAATCATCATCATTTTCTAACATTTTAGAACTCCTGTTAAGAAAAATCATATAGATCCGTAACAGTCGGATCGCTTTTAATGTACAAATCAATCATTGATTTTTTAAACTTATTGCAACCCTTTTTATTCCTTAACTCTTTAAGCATATTTTGGTTATCATCAAAAGTGAAACCAGTACGTACACATTACTCATGCAGTCAAAAAATTTTTTGAATACCATCAGGAAACTTGTAACTTAACCCAAAATACTTTGGGTCAACAGAGTTTGGCACATGCATTTGGAAAAATGCATCAACAAGATCTCCATTATAATCATAGGACCTTAGGTCCAACCACTTACTAAAGCATTGGCGATCCCAAATTTGTGGTAATTTAGGATTCGAATTGATAACTTTTTTTTACTAGATCTATATTCCTTGTATACATCCTATGTTTACAGTTACCCTGCAAAAAATATAAACAAAATAAAATTAAACCTTTTTAATTTTAACTGTACTCTCAAAACCTGTGTTGCGGTAACGTGTATGGTATAATGTAACGCCCACCTTCCGGCAAGCACCACAGTTGGCATTCATAAGCATGAAAAAAAAAACCATAAGTTAAATAAATCTAAAATGCAGCGGAATACTTGTTTAAAAACATCATTACATCATCATATTAGTCTTAAAAACTTCTTAAACATTACAAAATATAAATTCGATCTTAAAACGTCTTTTCTTCAATGCCAGTCTTCAACAAGCCTCTAGCTCTTGCCCATGCCAAGCAGCTTTCTTATTCATCTAACTTGCACATCAATCTAACATGCATACAAAAGTCAGCTACGCTGAGTGAGTTCTAGTTTTTAAAAATAAAGTCATTTAGTACGTTTCATATCTTCCTTGTATTACACGTATGTAATATCGTTATCTAGTACGTAACTACAACTCTTCAGAGTTTACCGATATAATGGCTCTTCACTGGTATTAAAATCCCTAGTCGGATAATAACTCTTCGACCCCCATGGGGTCTACCGGTATTTACATAATATCTTCACTGGTATTATAACCCCCAGCCGGATCTTAGTTCTTCGACCCTTACGGAGTCTACTGATATATCGGTTCTTCACTGGTATTGTAAATCCCCAGCCGGATTATTGTCTCTATTTCTACCATTACTATACATTCCCTTCATTTAGTCAACACGCATTCATTCACATACTCTTTATTTAGTCAACATGTATTCAATCGTATAGTCTTAATTTAGTCAACACGTAATCAATGGTATAGTCTTCTTTTAGTCAACCCGTAGGGCGATCATATAAGTATATCGGTATGCATGTTAGCCTCAAAAAGTATTTAAAACTAAACGAAAGTGAGGTCTAGAACTCACCTGATTCTTAGGTGATCTTGCTTGTTTGGACAAGGTTAGGGTAGTCGTAATGGTGCACGATCTGCATATAAGTTATTATGGAAAAATCGTCATTTTTCTTTAGTGTCGCAGCTAGTGTCGCATCTAGTGTCGCAGCTAGTGTCTCAGCTAGTGTCTCATGCAGTTTCGCATGGCTCATGCCCAACTTTCGTTGGGACTTACGCACACTCAGACACACAACTACAGATCTCAGACACATGAGACACTACAGTGTCGCATAGGTGACACTATAGTGTCGGATAGGTGACACTATAGTGTCGCATAGGTGACACTACAATGTCTCAAAAAAAGAACACTAGTTTCGCATAGGTGACACTACAGTGTCTCAAAAAAAGAACACTAGTTTCGCATCAAGAACACTAGTGTCGCATTATGAATGTATAGTGTCGCAAAACGGGGTTTCAGCTTGGTTTTTGCCCAAAATCTTCATTTTTCATCCAAATCTCAAACGTTTTACATCCAAAACCTTGTTTTATCATTTATATGACCAAATCTAAGCTTTTTCAATGATTTTAAACATAAAAATGCAACCTTTATTGATTTTTTTTGAAACCTTTGAATACCTTAAAAACTCCATTAATGGCCAGATTCGTTTTGTGTTATGAAAACATGTTTTAGGGAATGATTTTACCTTGATTACCTGTTGTTTAACACCCTCTAACTTCAGATCTACACTTGTTTTACAAAATTCTTGGTTTTTCACCTTCTTGCCTTAGTTTTCTTCAAAAGAGATTAGGGTTTGTGTGTGTTGTTGTGAAGATGGTGAAGTGAGGATGGTGGCTGGAATGTTGTTTAAATATTGGAGTTTCCATATGGGGTAGGATTTTAGGTTGGTTTTGGGCCTTAATTAGGTAATTAGGCTATTTTAAGAAAACCTCTTAACTAATCCACTTACCATTTTGGGCCTAATTCATTCTTTCACCCTTAATGGCCCATAATTACATCATAACCTCTTCATTAATCCTTCCCTTTTCTAATTACCAAGTAATTAGTCATCACGTTTTACATTCTCGTACATTTATAATCATTTTCATTCTTCATTATACTTTTCATAATCATCACATTTATCATATTCATAGCATATATCATAAGCGTCATACATCATTTTAATCATAATCATTTAAATGCACATCTATATAAACATAATCACATAAAGATAGCTTACCATAAAAATCGGGGTGTTACATATAACAAACGAACTATATCAAACCCGAAAAAAATCAGTCGACAAATTCAACATGCTCAGATCTCAAAGTGGTCCCTAAACGACTACGGAAATTATGAAACGTGGTCCCCAATGGCGTTGACGAGGGTCATTCTCCACACGTGTTTCCGACAAAAAAGGGTTGTAAGTGGAGTCATACAATTAACTTAGAAGGACTAAAGAAAAGAATACATTAACTTATTGATTGATTAGTCGGATGACTATATTATATTGTCGCACGACTATTCTTTTTCTAGGTTTGTAGTCGATCGATTACGTAAAACAGTCGAACGACTATACTTATCTAGGCGTCGCATGGATGGACGCGCCACATTGTTGTTGCAATTGAGGCGAACATGGTCGAATTAACGACTTTAATTTTTAGTCGAAAGAATTTAATTTTGCCTGGCGGTTTGATTAAAATAACGTTGTGCATACAAATGTTTCAAAATTGCTAGTTGCCTACTTTTACCTGACAATATGTCTAAGTTTGACTCGAACCCACTAACTCCATTAGTTTTCTTGTTAAAAATAGATGTATTACATAACTAATATAATAATAATATAAATAAATTACATAACTATTCCTTTTATTAACATGAGTAAGTTACATAGTTAGTCCTTACATGTAAGTGAGCAATACATTTATTTTTAACAAGAAAACTAACGGAGTTTGTGGGTTGGAGTCAAACCTAGACGTATTGTCAATTTTAAAACATTTGCATGCAAAACGTTATTGGAATCAAACGTGACACCCCACCCGGCGGCGGAAACACCGGGTTGTCATAGAAATTGGATATCCATAGTAAACAAAGCACATGGTATTTATTTATTAAAGTCTAATAATGAGTCATAAGCTTTGGTAATAAATGTCTAATGTAAAACCGACAAACAATAAATGTGAAACAGTAAATGCAAAAGTCTTTATTATTTAGTCTAAGTCCAAGGCATTCCTATGTCTTGATCAATAGCAATAAATCAACATCAGGCATCACCTAAAATATGTGAAAATAAAGTTAGCTATTGAAAGCTAGTGACTAAAACCACAAATTGTAAATAATAGTATGGAAATCTGAGATCATCATAATATGTTGTGCAAGCTT
The DNA here is from genome assembly GCA_030867185.1 of Tagetes erecta. Lineage (NCBI taxonomy): Eukaryota > Viridiplantae > Streptophyta > Magnoliopsida > Asterales > Asteraceae > Tagetes > Tagetes erecta. Next base: position 27,576,920 of record CM061493.1, on the reverse strand, counting down.
ATGTGTATAGGCATTTCGTAAATATTACTCAACCATGACCATAGAAACGTACATAGAAACACCAACCATAGACTGCGCAGGCTAACCTTTAGCGACATGTCATGAGTAACCACTCATGTTTTATTAGTGATAACTGCCATTTAACCGTCTCATTGTGTAAGTTATCAAAAACTGTTTTAGCATCGAAAGGGCATAGTAGCATAGCAACAAGCATCACAGTATAGCAACTTGTAACCATTGTATAGAATCAAACATATAGAATCGTCAGGTTTAAATCACATGTTAATGTTGCAAAGTGTAGGTGGGTTTGTTAGACCATTAGCGCCAACATTTTACTTGTGGAAATTACATAGCAATAAACTACTTTAAACTAACACATAAGATTGCATCTTGTCGCGAGTCAAGACTAACACATTTTATGATCTCTTTTAGAAAACAAATTGACAATTGAAAAAAACATAGTATAGTAATAGAACACATATTTCAGCCCCAAAACGTAATAGTAAAAAGGGGAGTGAGTTTACTCACCTTGAAACTCGGGCACGAAACAAATAGCAAACAACATAGATTAAACCGAGGATTTCCCAAATACCTGAATCACCTAAGTAAATGAGAATCCTAACTAAGTAAAACATATTGTATAGAAAACTAGAATAGGAACAATATGGATCTAAGGAAATTGGAATTCTAGGGTTTCGAATTGGGATTTGGGGATTTCTCGTTAAATGTAAAAAGAATCTATAAACTCGTTTATTCGAAACGATAGCAGTTGTAATAATTATTTTGATAAACGATAGAAACTTTAATAATATATTTTTAATATATTATATTTATTAAAAATACCTTAAAACATTTAACACCATTTTAAAGTATACAAGATCCATATAAAAGTATTATTTGAATAATCTATTATTTATAAAAACTTTGTATGTATTTAAAAAGTATTAGAAGTACATTTTTGTAGTATTTTTAAACAATTAAAAGTATATGTAATAATTGAATCTATAAAACTAATCTTATATAATATAATGACTTTACTATAATTTATAAGGTTTTAGTAATTTGTAATATAAATGGTTTAGTACTGGAATTTAGATTTAAGATTTTTGATAAAAATGGTTGGTAAAATGATTCAAACAAAATAAAATAAAAATTTGCAGGCCCTTGGATTACAACCTGGGTCTTCAAGCTCACAACCGACGTAACAAACCAATAAACCAACATCTATCGTTTGAACAAAATGTGAAACAAAAAGGTTTTGTTCTTATAGCCACAAAATCTCCAATTCCATATGAATCAACGTAATGTAAAATTGATAGAGGGCTTTTGATCCCAACAAGATAACAAGTATTTTATATAGAATGACTTACTTGATTACGCACGAATTGGATCAAGAACAAGGAAGAACAATAACTCGACGGGTTAGGAATCAAAGATGAACTTAGAAGCTGTTAAAATACCATTAGCCTTCCAGATTCACTCTATGTGATTAGGTAAATGGAAACCCCAAGTTAATTTCAAAAACTAATAACAACTCGATGCTCATTTGGTGTGTTGCAGATTTAGAACAGAAGAGGAATTAAACACGTGTCTTTGATGTTTTTCTTCGAAATTGGGATATCAAGGAGCTTGAGGAAGGTTGAGAGGTTGTTTTAATTAGATTGAATTATTTTGGGAATGGTATTTTTGGTTCGGTTTCGTCTTGAGATTAATTTGGTGTAATTGATGATCATTTGCGAGATATTAATTCAATTAAACATTGCAGACCGATTCTAATCGATGGGATAATCATTCTAGGTGCTGAAGTTTACTAATTTATGCGTTTTGAAACAATTGAGTTATGTGGGTTTTAAGTCGCCGGTTTTAAAATAGCATTTGGACATGTAATTGATTGATTAAACAAGATTTAAAGGTTGGTCATAGGTTCGAAATGTGCAGAGGAGGATTTTATATAGTTTGGATTGGGTTAAAACGAGCTAAAAACGAGTACTTAGGTCTCGTCGGAGAAACTGAGACTTGCCGGAAAACCACCGGTGACGCTGCTGGATTTACGGGGGGTTATGCAACCAGGGGGTGGTTGGATAATAATTACAGAACTGGCCCTTCAAATTTCATTTCTTTATTTTGGTGATATAAATTTTAATACAAGTTTGAAACTTATCACTTTTGACCCAAAGGTAATTAATATCCATTTTAACTAACTAACTTAACTACCTTATCTGTAATATATATATAATTAACGTTTTTTCAGATTTTACTTCGTTCTTGACGTTAAATTGTTATTTTCTTGACTTATAAGTATTTATCTTTAATAATATTCATAACTCACTTTTTAAAAATAAGCTATTTATATATATTCTTTGAAGATTTGATAATTGTTTTTAGTATTTAATTTAGTAACTGTTAGATAATAATTTGACCGTTATATATTAAAGATGATATAACATTGTGTCTGACATATCTGTTTATATAATTAATGATGCGTTACATCTTCGAGAGAGTTTAAATACGAATAAATAGAAAATAGATTCGTGTTCGAGGCGGGCATTCGGGTTCTGGTTTGGGGTAGATTTCACATGAAACCTCAAGAGGCAAAAGGAAGTTTACTCTTTACATATACTAAAACAAAACCTGAGAACTATTTTGAATCATTTTTATCATGGCGGACCGATTGGATACGGACATTCTAGGTGAGTATAGTTCTCAACCAGCTGAGGGATTGTCTGATTGGATTTTTCAAAAATTGGGAAAATCAACAAAACATACTTGGTCCTCATCGCCAAGCATGTTAAATCAACAACAACACACATTTAGCACCCACAAATGGGCATTCCCTGACGACTTGTCTACAGATTGATCAAAAGATGTTATCGAATTTTATAATAACGGAGATTGTTCATTTTGTTACTTAGCTGTATTTTTCCCTTATGTAAAACTTGAAAGGCATTTCTGGGATATACTTTTGAAGGGGCATACGTTGATTAAAATTTATTTTTATCTCTGGCCTATTTTATTAATTTATTTTTTATTTTTTATATTTGTTAATTAAAATCAGACTTTTTTTCCAGCATATACAAGGTTGGGTTGGAAGAATGATGTATTGTAGACAGAGAGAAGTTGAAAAATATAGCAGAAAAGAAATGCATTGGACGATACTACCACTGCAATTTTATGAATGTTTAGTATACTCAAGTAAAAAGTTAGCTGTTAGTATGCAAATGGGAAATAGCACCCATATCCGTCTTTCATATTTATTTTCCATTTTGTATTGAAGTTCAAGATTGGGCACTAATCCGGGTGGATCCGAGGATGTTAGGTCTCGTTTCTGATAGAAGATTTACTTTGTACTTTGTTTATACAAGTTTGTATAGTTTAGGGTTAATTTTGTATTTTCCCTAAAGTGTTGATGCATAAAGCATGTTGCTAGTGAATGTTAGAGAGAGAGTCTAGATCACATATTTTACACGTTAGAGAGAGAATTGTGTGTGTGATTGTATTCTCCTGCACCATTGTACTGCAACTATTTGCTTTGATCATCAATACAAGAGAATTATTTAGTAATGGATTGTGTTGTTGATTGAACTGCTGTGTTTGTACCTTGATCATTCTGATTTGTAGCAATATCGATCCAATTTAACCTATCAATTGGTATCAGAGCTGTTGGTATTGTGTGTGTTCTTCGCTATTCATCAAGCAAAAACACATCAATATTGCTCAAATTATGATCTGAATGATCTGTTGATTTTTTTAGTTGTGATTCATCATCGGAATCATTTCTAATTCACAACTATTGTGCAAATTCCATCAGATTATCATCAGATCTGGGGAATTAAGAAAAAATTGAAGTTTACTGTTCGATCAAATTTTTGCTCAAAATCATCAAAAATTGATCATGTTTTGGATTGATTGATATAGGAGATTGATAATCGGTATAAATCGCTGCTTGTGTGTGAATTTTGGACAAATTGGACAAGTTTTGTTAAAATTCTGAAAAATTCGATTGAAGAAGATGATGAACATGATGAACCGGTTGAAGATTAACTAGCCGGGTAATAAAATTTGACTTAGACAAATTCTTTGGACTTAGTTTGATGAACAATTAGGTCCTGTGCAGCCGTGTAAGGGAAATTTGTCTAGACGAGTGAAGTTTTGCAAGTAAAAGTTGTGTACTGTTGTGTCGGGTGAAGCTACTGTTCAGCCGTGTGAAGTTGCTATTCAGACGGGTGAAGCAACTGTTCAGCCGGGTCATCAACTTTACATCCGGATCAACTTGTTACTGTTCAGCCGGGTCATTATCTATTCTCTGCCGTGTCAAGAGTAGACGGGTGAAAGATTCTGACTACTGTTGAGCCGTGTGAACATTTCTCCTTGCCGTGTCAAGTTTTGCCGGGTCAAGTTATATCTGTTCATTCAGCCGGGTGAAGATAATCAAGTGTTTGAAGATTTTACAACTGTTTAGCCGTGTCAAGAAGAATTTTTACTGTTCAGCCGGGTGAAGACAAGATTTCATTGTTTCAGCCGGGTGAAAACAAAAGTTCACTGTTCAGCCGGGTGAAGTCAAAATTTCACTGTTCAGCCGGGTGAAAGACAAAATTCACTGTTCTGCCGCGTGACTTATTTTAGTTGTTTCAAACTTTATTATCTTATTTTTTCTTTCATTTAGTCGTTTTTTTTTTCAATTTTAACAGTTTCTATTCAAAAATCAACAAAAACACAAAAATATTTTCTTTAACAAACTTAAAATGGCACCTAATGATGATTTTGATAATCGTGTTCCTAGATTGGTAATCGTGCAGATTTCAAGAACTGGACAATCAGACTAAAACATCATCTATGCTCTATTGACAATGATTTGTGGAAGTCAATTGATAAAGGTCCTCACATTCCTACTCAGACTGCTCCTGATAGTGCAAGCACCTACACCAAAGATTCAACTGAACCTTATCCTGAAGATAATCTATCACCAGAAGACTTACGAAAGGTCAAGAATGATAGTAAGGCTTACTCTTTGATGTGTAAAGGGCTGCCACTTCAAGTGCTGTCAAGATTGGATGCTTATCAAACTGGCTACACATTGTTCAAGGCATTAAAATCAATTTGTGAAGGAGGAGAACAGTTAAGGAGTCTCAAGAAGCAGAAATTGAAGAGACAATTGGAATTGTTTGAACATATTGCTGGAGAATCTGTATACCAAATGATGAACAAATTTGTGCATCTAACAATTGAGATGACAAATGTTGGTGCAAAGACAGATCTTCAAGATCTGAATGATAGACTTTTGTGTGCTCTTCCATTGTCATGGAAACAAACAGTGACTCTACTGAAGCATACAGAAAAGTTTCCAATGGACTTAGATCTTCTTATTGCTAAGATTGAAGAAGTTGAAATCGATGAAAGTTCAAGAAACAATGACAGATCAGGTTCTCATGCACAGTATAAGTTTGTGGTGAATCCTTCTAATACAGCGGAGAATGCTTTTCTAGCACAAGATGCTGCTAAAACTGATGATGAGGGTGATTTGTTTGTTGGTGCTAGTTTTTACACTGATTCATCGTATTTGCCAAGCTCACCAATTTACTCTCAACCTCAATCTCCACCAAGAGTTCAAGTTCAACCAATGAAATCTCAAGGAGAGAATCAAAGTTCAAGTGCTACAGTTCAAGCAAAAGTAAAAGATGTCATGAATATCTTGTTACAAGATGATGAGACTAAGAATGCTTTTACTGCATTCATGGCAAGTTTCCAAGCTTATCAAGGAAGTCATTTGACTCAGTTGGATGTTGTTCTACAAGATCTGTTTGAAATGGATCCTGATTACGTTGAGGAGATGGATTTAAATTGGCAAATGGTTATGGTTGCATATCGAACTCAGAAACATGCATATGTGAACCGTAGTTAAAAGCCAAATGCAAACAAGACAGTTGGTTTTGAGAAGTCAAAGGCCAGATGTTTCAACTGTAACTGTTATGGTCATTTTTCAAGGGAATGTAAAGCTCCTAAGAATCAGAACTATAATGATCAAGCGAGTTCAAGTGGACAGAATCATGGTCAAAGTCAGAACTCACAATAGTCTTCAAGCTACCAAAACAGGAATCAACGTTTCATGCAAAAGCCTTATCAAAGTCTTCCAATGCCAGAGCTGAAAGATGAAGGCAAAAAGCCTGAAGATCAGACTAAAGCACTTGTGGTTAGTGTGAAAGATGGGTATGATTGGAGTGCTTATGCGGAACAGTTTACATCTGATCTTACTTCGAGTATGGCACTGGTCTGTGAAATTGAGGAAGAAGATTGGTCTGAAGAAGGAGATGACCAAGTGATTAAAACTATCAGTGAAGATTCTGAAGATTATGACTGGAGTGCAAAGTCAGATCCGGTTGAAGAATATGAATCTGAGATTGCTCTTATGGCTACATCTGAAGAGTCTTTCTCATCTGTTGAGCAACCAAAGGTTAGTATCGAATTACCCCTAACTATGTTCCTTTACCTGATGATGTGAAAGGTAGGTTATGTTCTGACCAATGCATTAAGCAAGTAGAACATTATCGAACTCATTCGTTTAAAATTGGTGACAAATTAAGCAAACATGAACAAGTTCATGAACAACTTAAAATTGATCACAAAATTGCTAATGAGAAGATACTGTCACTTAAAGAATCATGGAACAAAACCTTGAAGGAACTGGAAATGTCAAATAAACAATTGGAAGAAATGACCAAAAATTTTGAATCAGAAAAGATTGCTCATGCAGCAACTGAAGTTGAATTGACAAAAATGAAAAGTTCAAAAGCAATTCTAGCAAAGTTGATAAGTGATAGAAAAGAAAACGAACAGGATTGGGTTTCACTCATGAACCAATGCCTAAATCAATCACTAACACTTTACCTGAAAAGTTTAATGAATTTGATCATTCGCCTGAAAATGAACAAAGATTCAAAGAAATTCAAAGAAGTAAATCTGAATCAGAAGGATCTGAAGTTTTACTCGAAAGCTTGAAAGAAGATGATAGTATAACTGTTGAAGCTGATGATGAAGCAAGCAACAAATATGATCCTATTCTGGTGCAACTTGTTGAATATCAGGAACTGAATCCTAAACCAGCAGAAACGGTGAAGGAAGAAGCAGAATTTTCAGTTTATAATGATCCAGAGTACATCAAGTGGAAGAATGAACAAAAAGCGAGTGTTGCTGATCAACTGATAAAAAAGAAAATAGTGAAGAAGACTGAAGTTTCGGAATCAAAGTTGAAATTGAAATTGTCAAACAATCAATCTGAAACAAAACAGTCAAAAGGTAAAAGTGTCATAACTTCAAATGACAACACCAAAGCTCAAGTTGGTAAAACTGAAAATGTCAAACATGAGACAAAGAAAGTGTCTAAAATCAAACCAATCAAGTTTGTGTCTGCAGGAACATTTGATATGAACTCATCTCATGGTAACCAAATTAATTCTAAGATCAAATCTAACTCTGGTCTGAAATTAGGTTCAGGTCCTAAGACTTCCGCTGTCAATGATAAAAGATTTGAATCAAAGAAGGTAACTAAGCAAGATGTTTCAAAATCGAACCAAGTTCTCAAACAATCAAATTCTCCACAAAAGAACCAAGTTAACTTGAAACCGAACAAATCTGTTAACGAATCACGAGTGGGTTCAACATCTAGAGTAACAATCGGCTCTTTAAGGTTAACAAGAAACATTGTGAGATTTGTGATCGTTATAATCATGTTACTGTTGAGTGTTTCTTTAACTGGTACTGCAATTACTGTGACAAAAGAAATCATTCTTCAGAGGAATGTTCTTATAACAAGTTTTGTGAGATTTGTGAAAGGAGAAATCATGACACTGTAGATTGTTTCTTTCAGAAAAACTCATCAAGAGAAATGACTCTTTTCCAAATTTTCAAAGAAATAAACCTTTTGGTTTTCAAAACTTTAACCAAAGTCATTCTCCTGTTTTGAGACCTTTCAAAAGAATCAATTCTGATTTCAAGGGAATGTCATCAAGAAATCAGCAGGTTAACGGTTTTAAGCCAAGAGCTTTGATGGTAAGAAATCAAAGATTTGAAAATAACCTTGATCCTAAGTTAGAGGAAAGGTTTTCAGCTTTAAGAAGAAAGCAAACAAATCATGCCAGTGACAGAAACAGTTTTCAACCAAATCTCTCAAATGAATCAAATTTTCAAAATTTACATTATCAACAAGTTACTGTTACAGATAGATTCGGAAAACCCAAGACCATGTGGGCCTGGGTTGACCAAACTAACTAAGTAAATGTTGAAATGTAGGTGCGCCCTCGAAGACCTATCAACTCATGGTTTGTTGATAGTGGGTGTAGCCGGCATATGACAGGCAATCATGCTTTGCTTCAAGATTTTAAGCTAAAGAATGGTACACAAGTTGCATTTGGAGGAGATGATGGTGGAAAAATCACTGGAGAAGGAACTGTGTCAAATGGGATTATTAGCTTTGATAAAGTCAACTACTGTGCATAGTTGAATTTTAATTTGCTAAGTGTATCTCAAATTTGTGACAAATCATATTCAACATTGTTTGATGATTCTTTTTGTTACATACTTAAGCCAGGTTTTAAGATTGACAATGAATGGGTGGTGGTTAAAGCTCCAAGAGATCGAGACGTGTACAAGCTTGATATGTCTCAGATTGATGCTGAAACCGAAACCACGTGTCTCATTGCGCATGTTTCGAATGATGAGAGTCAACTTTGGCATAGACGGCTGGGTCATTCAAACTTCAGAAACATGAACCGACTGGTGACTGGAAATCATGCTGTGGGAATACCGTCAAAGAAATTCTCAGCAACTGATCTCTGTCCAGCATGTCTGAAAGGAAAACAACATCGAACGTCTTTTAAGTCCAAGCAAGAAAACTCCATTTCAAAACCCTTACAGATGCTACACATGGATCTTTTCGGACCAACAAATGTTCAAAGCATCGGAAAGAAGTCTTATTGTTTTGTCACAATAAAATGGAGTCGTAGAACGGAAAAATCGGACGCTAATTGAAGCAGCATGATCCATGCTTGCAGATGCCAAAATCCCTATCACTTTCTGGGACGAAGCTATTGCTACTGCCTGCTTTGTACAAAACAGGACATTATTGGTTCAAGATAAACATAAAACATCTTATGAGTTATTATTTGGAAGAAAACCGAATATTTCATACTTGAAAGCATTTGGTTGTCCCGTTTCGATTCTGAATTTAAGTGATCATCTTGGAAAATTTGAGTCAAAATCTGACAATGGATTTTTCTTAGGATATTCATCAGTTTCTAAAGCTTATCGGGTTTTTAACAGCAAAACGAATGTTGTTATTGAAACTATTAACGTAAAGTTTTTAGAAAACTCATTTATGTCAGTGGCTCATGGTCCCGAATGGTTATTTGATTTAGATTCGTTATCGAAATCTTTCAATTCTAACTTATTTGATTTTTCAGGAAAAACGAAGACAGAATCAGGAGATTTAGGATGTTTCAGTGATGATTCAGATAATGACGATGACGATAATCAAAATTCTGAGTATCCATTCATGTCATTTCACAATCCTGATAATGCTGTATCCAACCAATCTCCGGATCCATCTGGTTCTCAAGAAGACCAAGAATCAAACAATTTTGGTGATGATGTGAATCCGCAAAACTCTCCTAATGATGGTGGATCTGTTCAAAATCAACCATCATCAGATCCGAATGTTGACGCTGTTCCAGAAACATTTGACTACATCATCAATTCACCAGAACAAGTTCCGAATTTCACACCGCATACTTCTACAATTCTAAAAGATCTACCGAATCTGAATCAGTCTAATCTGGAGACTCATGTACAAGGTGATATATTCCAACTCACCGAGTTCATAAGAATCACCCTATCTCACAGATTATAGGTCCTTTGCATAAGAGAACTATGAGAAGTCAGACAGAACATGCAAACGTTTGTCTTTATTCATGTTTTCTTTCTCAAGTGGTACCGAAGAACATTTCAGAAGCGTTACAAGATAACAGTTGGATTGAAGCCATGCAAGAGGAGTTACTTCAGTTTCGCAAACAAGAAGTTTGGAAATTAGTGGACTTACCTGAAGGAGAAAATGCGATTGGTACAAGATGGTTGTACAAGAACAAGCCAGATGAACGTGGCATTGTGGTCAGAAATAAAGCAAGACTTATCGCACAAGGTTACACTCAAGAAGAAGGTATCGACTATGAAGAAGTGTTTGCTCCGGTTGCTCGACTTGAGGCTATTCGCGTTTTTCTAGCATATGCCTCTTTCATGAAGTTTAAAGTGTTTCAAATGGATGTAAAAGGCGCATTTTTGTATGGACCAATTACCGATGATGTGTACGTCAAACAACCTCCAGGTTTTGAGGATCCTGAGTATCCACATCGTGTATACAAATTGAGCAAAGCTTTGTATGGTCTACATAAAGCCCCAAGGATTTGGTACGAAACGTTATCTAAACACTTGCTGGAACATGGTTTTTCAAGAGGTCAGATTGATCCCACGTTATTCATGAAGCGGGAAAATGAAGATCTTTTGTGTGTTCAAGTATACGTTGATGATATCATCTTCGGATCAACAAGTCCATCCATGTGCAAAGAGTTTGAAGAGATTATGAAATCCAGATTTCAGATGAGTTCTATGGGGGAGATAAATTTCTTTCTCGGATTGCAAGTAAAACAGTGAGCAGATGGAATTTTTATCAACCAATCAAAGTTTGTTGAGAAGTTGCTGAAAAAGTTCAAGATGCAAGATTGTCAGACTATACGAACTCCATCTGACGTGAACTGCAAGATCTAGCCTGATCCAAAAGGCAAATCCGTTGATCAAACACTCTACAGGTCAATGATTGGTTCACTCATGTATCTCACTGCATCAAGACCAGACATTATGTATGCTGTATGTGTGTGTGCCAGATATCAGTCTGATCCGAAAGAGTCGCATCTGGTTGTTGTCAAACGTATTTTCAGATACCTTAAAGGGAAGCCGAATCTCGGGTTATGGTATCCTTATGAAGGGAATTTTGAATTATATAGTTATTCGGATAGTGACTTTGGTGGATGTGCTCTTGACAGGAAATCGACCACGGGTGGATGTCAATTTCTGGGTCCTCGCCTTGTCTCATGGCAATGCAAAAAGCAGACCAATGTTTCCATATCCACATCTGAAGCAGAGTATATCGCTGCATCTGCAGGATGTTCTCAAGTTTTGTGGTAACAAAACCAATTACTTGACTACGGGTTTAACTTTCTCAAAACTCCTATTTACATAGACAATACTGCTGCTATGTTCATAACTGCTAATCCTGTTCAACACTCAAAAACCAAACATATCGAAATTCGATATCATTTTCTCAGAGACAACTCTGAAAAAGGTTTAATAATTTTGATTAAGGTTAATACCGACAAACAACTGGCAGATCTTTTTACAAAACCATTCTTGTCAGGACGGTTTGAATTGTTAATTCAATCCATAGGGTTAATCAATACAAAATCAGAAAATATAAAAGCCAAAAATAAAATAAGTCGATGTCAAGTATTGATTCCTTTGTCTTTTTAATTTTTGCATTGTGAGTGTGCATGAAAAAGAAAAAGAAAAACAAAAAGATAGAAAAAGCAAAAAGAAAAAGAAAGAATATCATGTCATAAAAATCTACATTGCACAAAGTGAGAAATGATAGTTACACTAGACATTATTTGTTACATTCTTTTTAATAAAGACTGATAAGTGTTAATTGATGTGCGAGACAGCTCAGACAATTAGACTGAAAAAGTAAGTTCATTGTTGACAAATATAAACTTGATGATTTTTGTGTTAAGTTCCGTTGTTATACATGTCTAAATATATATCTTTTGATGAACTTCTTGTGATGTTATTTGAACATAATCGGGTAATGATGCATTCTATTCAGTGTGATGAACTGCATCGTGAGCTTCTTTGTTGTGGTATCCACAGACCTGAAGTCTCACACGAAGTCTCTTTTGAGCTTCAAGGTGCAGCAAAAGATTCCCAAAGATGGAACAAAAAGAGTCCCAAATGTGGACCATTACCAAACAAATTCCAAAAAGGAATTCAGAAGATTCCCAAGGGGAACAATAGGAAATAAAAATTCCAAAAAGGAATTCAAAAGAAGTCCCAAAGTGGACCAAATCCAAATAGAACCCAAATTCCACACTGTTTATGATTGTAAGTGACCAGGTTTTTGTGCAATATGCATTCAAGTTGTTTTTGATGAGGAAATATGTTGTCATATGTATACATGTGGGTCACATAAGTCATTCTAATCGAACCTTAATCTCATCATGATACTGAAAAAAGTAAGTGTGTCAATTCGAGCTAATTGGTATGTTATCATATCATCACTCAATCAAACATAAGTCAAGTGTCTATTCAAACTTGCAAAACATGTTCAGAAAATGTGTGGTATGATCTCACTGCGATACTTTGATTCATTGCATTGCATATGTTTTTACTTTAATGTGTGTGTTTTTGTGTGCAGGCATATGGAATCTTTATTGACACATCGACATCATTTTTAAACTTTAAAATTTACAGAAATTTCAAGTTTAGGGGGAGAATAATTGAAGAAGAAAATTATTTACAAAAAGCCAAAAATATGTGAAATAAGTGTGTTGAATGAAAGGATCATGTGGTCAATGAAAGCAAATGTATTGGATGTGTTAAAAACAAACCTGAGGTCTTGTGATTTGTTTTTGATTAAAGAAAATTGCTTCGGGATATAAGAATATTGGTTATGCAAAAACGTTTTTGAGAAAAATAAAAGAAAAATGAAAAATTATGGTTTTAAATGTTTAAATGTTGTTGCCCTAGATCATAACTGATAATTAATTAAACAAACCCTAACAAGGATATCTTGTCTAATTAATATGTCGAGAATGTTTGCAGGTGCAATAAATGCCGTTGAAAAAGTCAACAGACGAAGAAAGAGAAGAAAAATCAACTAAGTGTTGTTTCCAGGTGAAGATATCATCTATCACTGCTTAGACGGGTGATTACATGATATGTGTTTTGTCGGGTGACAAACTCATCTGTCACTATTCAGCCGGGTAATAAAGAAGTTACTATTCAGCCGAGTAATGAAGTGTTATCAGTTATCAGCCGGGTAATGAAGGGATATCACTGTGTAGCCGGGTAATGAAGTGTTATCAGTTATCAGCCGGGTAATGAAGGGATATCACTGTGTAGCCGGGTAATGAAGTGTTATCAGTTATCAGCCGGGTAATGAAGGGATATCACTGTGTATCCGGGTAATGAAGTGTTATCAGTTATCAGGCGGGTAATGAAGGGATATCACTATGTAGCCGGGTGATGAAATAATGTATAAGTATGGAGCCGGGTGATGAAATAATTTGTCACTATTCAGCCGGGTGATGAACAAAAGTGCTACTATGGAGCCGGGTGATGAACAAAACAAATGTGTAGTCGTTTCAAATCTTGTGACACGACTATGTGTTTACTTGACTCATGTCCACTTGGAGCAACATATGTTAAATAATGTTGACACGTCTAAACTAGGTTGACACGGCTCAACAGTGCTTGACCCGTCTCAACAGTATCTTACTTGTTTGAGTGTTTGCACATGTTAAAATTGTTTTAACAAATGTTGACCCGTCCCAAAGTGTTGACCCGTCTCAAAGTACTTGACCCATCCAAACAGTAACATGACCCGTCCGAAATGTTGTCCAGTCCCAAATAATTTGACCTAATTTTTTAGCCGGCTCATTCACTTATAAATACCCACTTCTTCACAAACACTTATCATTTTTCAAAATCGTTTTTCAAGCAACATCCCCTGAACATCAAATCGCACCATATCATACTCAATCACTGATTCTATAACAAGTTTTTGAGATTGAATAAGGTATAATCATCATGATCGGTCATCATAAAACTCACCATTGATTTTAATATTGAAATTTTGATGATGAACAGTGACTAGACTATGAATCGACACTTTGTTTTTGTTTGTTAAAATCAAAATCGAGGGTTGTAATCGGTATAATAACTGTTAATTATCATTGTTTGATCATTTATCAACATCAAATCATCATTAATCGAATGAATCAAAAGAGAAAGTTCAAAACACTGGTGAACCGCCATTAATGAACCTGAACTTGGTCATAATTTTGAATATCAATGACTGCTAAGAAATGAACAATTGATGCTAAAACTGTACTGAATCATGTGTAAATGTTTCATTCTACAAATAACAATTTTGTTCTTAAGAGTGAATGCAGCAAATGTAGTCAAGTGGTACATAAACTTTGATACACAAAGTTTAAAACAGAATGATGGGATCATAATGTTAAATAACTTAGGTGTAAAATGCTAATGTCACATTATGATTGTGTGTACATTTCACTTGAACAAATTTTGTTTGTTTATTGAATGATTGATTACTAACACATATGCCTTGTCTTGTTAACAGATGAATGATCTTAAGTTTGAGCCAAAGCATAATCTGGTAGCTGTTTTGGACGAATCTATACCAGAAGCAGAAGGGTATAGAGATATGATAAGATTTTTAAGAAGGACAAAGTATGTGTACGCAATGTGTGCCAAACCCATTATGTATGCCAGACTGATTAAGACTTTTTGGAGGACTGTAGAGGTTATTACTAATGAGGCTGGTGTATCGATTGTGAGAGGCAATATTACCAGACAGTTACAGTTAACTGTGTCTGAAGAGTCGATCAGGACTGCTTTGAGATTAGATGAAGAAGAGATTGGTGCTCTAGATGAATACACAACTGCTGAATGTCAGACATGCTTTATAAATATGTGACATCCTCCTGTATTTCCCAAGCAGCAGTTTGTGAGAGCCAGATTGGAAAAGCAATGGAAACTGCTATGCTATGTTATTCAACAATGCATGTCAAGAAGGAGTGCTGGTTTTGACAACTTTCCATCGGATATTGCATCCCCAATAGTTGCAATAGCGATGAACAGACCATTTAATATGTCAAAATGGATTATGAAGGTTTTTATATTCAACCTAGTGAAGGGCAAAAGGTTAAAGTTCTTGATGTATCCCAGATTCTTACAGTTACTTATCAACATTGCACATCCAATCATTCGTGAAGAGGGTGTGAATGGCGATTTACTCGTGACTGAAGACATGAATGCTCTATCTTACCGAAAGATGAGTATTGGAAATGTTGCTGAGGTTCAAATGTGTGACTATATGCGAGATATAGCAAACAATGAAGAAGATATTGGAGGGGTATTTCATCACATTTCTCAAGGCGAAGTTGTAAATCCAGAAGATCTCATTGATGATATTCCTGATGCCCTCAAATCTGAATCAAGTGAAATGGAAGAAAGTGTATCTGAAAGTGTAGAAGTAAGTAGCTCTGAATCAGAAGAAGAAGTATCCGAGAATGATGGTGTTATTGTGAGTGATGAAGAGAATGTTGTTGAACCTGTGATTGCAGAGGAGCAGGTTCTGGTTGAAGATGTTAGTGTGCCTGAACATATTGATGTTGTTCAGATTGCACATGAAGTAGTTGCTGAAGTGGAGACTGTGGCACAGACAGTTGATGAAACTGAGGTTGCTGAGATTAGTGCAGATCCAGTTGATTTTGCCACATCGTCCATTCCTGCAACAGAGCCTACTGAACAACCGAAGGAGTCTTCACCTAAGGTTGATTTATATGTGGATTTGAATGAAGAAGAAGGTGAAGTATATCATTTAAAGAGAATGATATCCAAATTATTGGATGAGAATGCTGAGCTTAAGGCTTCAAATGAAAGGAAGAAGAAGAGACTTGCTGAGTTTTGGACTATGCATCAAAAGAACTCAAAGATTTTTAAAGAATTGGATGAAGAGTACGAAAAACTCAAAGTAGACTATGAAGAGTTACATGCTGAATGTAACACTCTACGAGCTGAAAAGTAGGTATTGGAAAATTGGTTAAAAGAGGAAGAAACAGAAAAATCTAAGTCAGATAAAGAGTTTGTTGCAGATGAAGACGTTGGAGTATCTGAAACTCCTAGGGACGTCACAACTTATTACACCAGATCACGACGATCTAAAACTGTGACAGAACCAATTGCTGAATCAGTCCCTATTCTCGATGATGCTGCTGCTATTGTTACCTATGACAAAGCGGAGGGAAAACGTAAACTGGATGAAGTGCCTGAGATTGTGAAAGAAGATGAGCATGTGAAGAAAGCTAGAATTGAGGAAACAGTTCAGTTTGAGCCAGTTCAAGCTGAAACTGCTCCTATAACCGACGTGATGAATATATCGGATGAGGTTGATTTCACAGACTCTGAACCAGAAGAAAATGTTGGTGAAGAGATACCGTTTGACTTGGATGAAAGGTTTGCTTATCTGGAAAAGATGAAATATAATCCTGTTTATTTGAATGGACTCACAGTCAGTCAAACAAACGAGGAATATGAAAAGTGTGTGAATGCTCAGGATAGAGTTGATGGTGATGCAAAAGAATTTGTTGTTGAGCCTGGTGAGTGGACGCCTCTACAGGAAAGTTTGAACATTGATGATCTTCCTCCGGAAGAATTATATGATCAAAATCCTGAAGAGATGACTCCTACAGATATGCGTCAGTGGTTACAATCAAGAAATTATCCGTACAAAACATTTAAGAGGTTGACAAAGGAATCATTGAAGAAGATTGTTGTGAGCTTTCAGAAATCAGAAAAGATGCATAACCGTATGCTCTTTTTGGACTACAACAATCCTCAATACTTTGAACTAACCAAACGGTTCAAGGTACTTGAACCTAAAGAGATTCCATTGATGGCTTTGCCCGAAGACGCTCACAAGAAGAGAAAAGAGTTGATTGATATGTTTCCTAGCGAGATGAAGTCATATCATATTCCTATGGATGTACGCGAGTCATGGCACAAATCTGCCACAGCAGGTGATATCGTAAGATCACTGCTGAGTAAAGGTCAATCCATTGCTGACCTATTAGACTCAATGATCATACCGGAAAAGTCCAAGGATGTGAAAATCATTGCATGGAAGTATGATGAGGTCTTTGATGCGTTTTTGATTAAGCGGGTGAATGGATTATGTGATTTTTATCACTATTATTCAAGTATTTTCAAGCTCCCAGTTCAAGATTTGAAAGAATTGCACAAGCTGAGGTTGATAAATCATACACGGGCAGAACGTGGTGATAAGTGTGCAATGTTATTGGATGCTCGAATTAGCCGCATGCCAAAGTTTTTGGAGTTCCGTGGTCAGCAAGAAGATAAAATTTATCTGGATTCGAAGAAGAAGAAACAGAAGAAGTTAGTTCTTCGTGACATGTACTTAGAAGAATTTTCAGATGAATATTTTGACAAAGTTACTAATCCTGGATTGAAGATATTCGATGGTTCGCAAAAGACGAAGCCTATTTTGAAATTCTTTTATCATGAAGAGACGTATGAGCTGAAGCTGGTTCTAAACTTGGATGATTGGAGTCAAGATATGATCACCTTATTCAGTACATTTGAGCTTAAACTACTGCATCCATCTTATATTGATCATCTTCGATGTCACAAAATGGAAAAGATGAAGGATCCAGTTGTTGAGGCTGACAGAAGGTTATTTGAGATTATGGTTGAGGTAATCGGTGCCGCAACTGAGAATATCCGATTGAGGAAGACATTACTCAATGCTGACCTTGTGAAGATCAACATACCAGAGATTGATTTCATGAGAGTTACTTCAAAGGGTACCTTAGAAGTACGGGCCAAAGGAAAGAAAAGGCCGTACGAATTCTATGCTAACATTGATTTTGCAGGTATCACTTTGGAAACTTTGAAACGAATGGCCGCTTGTGATATTATCAAGAATCAGTCCAAACCGAGACAAGCTATGATTGCTGAGAAGTTCAAATCATGCATCGAAGAAGCCATCAAAGAACAAGAAGAACATACCGGGAAACCGTTGCTGAAGGTCAAAGATGAACCTGAAGATTTTTGAGAGATTGAAGTCAAAAGCAAAGAGTTGAAAACAGAAGATTTTTTATTGAAGTCCAAAGTTAAATCTTAGGGGGAGTACTGTTAGGGCTCGTTTCTGATAGAAGATTTACTTTGTACTTTGTTTACACAAGTTTCTATAGTTTAGGGTTAATTTTGTATTTTCCCTAAAGTGTTGATGCATAAAGCATGTTGATGCATAAAGCATGTATTTTCAATACAAGAGAATTATTTAGTAATGGATTGTGTTGTTGATTGAACTGTTGTGTTTGTACCTTGATCATTCTGATTTGTAGCAATATCGATCCAATTGAACCTATCAGAGGATGATGGGGTTGATGCTTTTCTTCTCTCATGATATCAGTTCTAATAAGTATAGAGGAGTAGTTCATCCAAATTTTAAAAAGATCAATGTATATTTACCTATTTGTTGGTGAATATTTGATACTGGAAAAAGACTGCTAAAAATGAGTTGTTTATGTCTTATGAAGTCAACGATGCTTATGTTTAGCCTTACCATCAGTTCATGGGTAATTAAGGGCTATACGTCTGTATGTTAATGGAGCATTTAGTTACAGGTAAAGAATTAAATATTGGTGAAAATTTTAACCAATCATGTGTGACATATAAGTGTTTCATGGCTGATCAGTTCTATTTGTGGCTCTTTTTACCCATGCCTATCTAAATCCATTTGTAAGTATTATTACTATCTTTTAGTAGATCTTTTATTTTTTATTTAAATTTATTTCATTTAGGTCTTAAATATTGGTTTCGTTGTTATTATAATTGAAATTCAAAGAGTCACTTGTTAAGTAATTAAAAATAATTAATTAATTAATTAATTAATATATTTATTAGGGAGAGTAATTTCAAAAACTGAACCAGCGATAAATACCACATAACAATCACATAATTCACCACCTTTTACCCCACTCCATTAGTTAATTACTGATAGATCAAATTGAACCGAGCTTGGATCTAGATCTGAGATTGTTTGGGGCTGTTGTTTGTAATCAGTGATGTGGAATCACACTAATCACGTATTGATGAATGTTCATGAAGATCAATGCAAAGTATGATGAAGATGATGATAATATGAATAGGTTCTTGTATTAGATCACTATGAAGGTTACAAAGGATATGGAAATGAAATGCAGGAAACTCTTTTTAACAAATGACCTAGGTGATGGTATTTATAGTCCATACCATTCACCTTACAAATAAACCTAAACACGTGCACTTAAGCACAAACCGATTACACAAATTGTTGGTCCATAAAGATCGTGATTTCAGTGCTATGTTGACTTGTTTAACAACGAAACACTCTTGACTCAAACAAACAAAGTGTATTATAACCCAACAACCAATAACAAGATTAAACCACACAACCGGAGTTATATAAGCTACAAAGATAGATACAATATGCTCCTAGCACCTCCTGTTTACACACAAACTGTTCTAGGACTTTGGATAAGATTTTGCCAAAAGTCCCCTTTGCCAAGAGATAAGGTTACAATATATATCAGCTGTAGGTTCGCTGATAGATTCGCTGACAGCGAATCTATCCAGCGAACCATATAGCTTCGCTGGGCACAATTAGGTTCGCCCGGCGACAAAACTTATCTCTGTGACAACACTAATCTAGACTCCCGGGCGAATCTATAGATTCGCCCGTAGTTTCGCTAGAACAAAAACAACAAAAATACATAACATAAACATAGTAACACCGACATGCCGGTGAGTCCAACCTACACATGACTATCAATACTCCCCCTAGGTTGGACCTCACCTGGGGAAGTCTTCTATTTAAGCTCCGTCTTTTTCTTTGGCTTCAAGGTTGCTCAATGAAAGCTCCAGCCTTTGATTCATCAATTTCTGCTTCGGTGACATCTGTATCAGGCAAAATAGTAGCAGTAATCTCCGCCTGAATATCTTTAGTTAGTTCCTCACCTATTACATTCCATTCAATTTTGGCCCAAAAATAAAACTTATAAAGATCCGGCCTTTTACGCTAGGTTCGCTCAGCAGCAGCAACAGATTCGCTCGGCAGCAATAGATTCGCTCGGCCGCAGCAATAGATTCGCCCGACAGGTTCGCTTGGGCAGAACAAAGACTTGTGCCCAAATGAGATTGGCAGCAAGTTCGCTTGCACAGTGAGCCAATCAGGTGAACTTTCGTTCAAAATCTTTGTAGATTCGCTGACCACTGTTTGAAATTTCCGAATCACAAATTTGGTCTAGGTTCGCTGGATGATCCAGTAGATTCGCTGGATGAACATGCAGTTTCGCTGGGTTACGAACGACACAGTTTCAGTCCAAAATCAACCAGAACAGCCTCAAAACTCAACCAAATTAAGATCCGTTTGTTTCAATAGCTTCCTATAACCAAAAACGACAAACCCCAAGCAAATTCCAGTTCAAAAACACAACAAACAGTCCCGAAATGAATCTAGAGTGTTTTGACACAAAAACCCCAAAATCAACACAAAAATCTCTAAGATGAAACAATCAAGAGCACTAAGGCTCTGATACCATATTGTTGGTCCATAAAGATCGTGATTTCAGTGCTATGTTGACTTGTTTAACAACGAAACACTCTTGACTCAAACAAACAAAGTGTATTATAACCCAACAACCAATAACAAGATTAAACCACACAACCGGAGGTATATAAGCTACAAAGATAGATACAATATGCTCCTAGCACCTCCTGTTTACACACAAACTATTCTAGGACTTTGGATAAGATTTTGCCAAAAGTCCCCTTTGCCAAGAGATAAGGTTACAATATATATCAGCTGTAGGTTCGCTGATAGATTCGCTGACAGCGAATCTATCCAGCGAACCATATAGCTTCGCTGGGCACAATTAGGTTCTCCCGGCGACAAAACTTATCTCTGTGACAACACTAATCTAGACTCCCGGGCGAATCTATAGATTCGCCCGTAGTTTCGCTAGAACAAAAACAACAAAAATACATAACATAAACATAGTAACACCGACATGCCGGTGAGTCCAACCTACACATGACTATCAGATACATGAAAAGCACATTAGAATAATGTAGAACGTGTTACAACTCCTAAGAAAACGTTACATCAGCGTACGAAACGTTAAAACTCCATAATAAACCTAATGAAATCGTCCTACTCCTTTGAACATAGTATGGCAACTTAGGACATCTTATGACTTTTTATGCATATTAGCACCTTGAAAAGCATGTTAGTATAATGTAGGGCGCCTTACAATTGCTAAAAACACCTTAAAAGACCGTACGGAACCTTAAAAATCCATAATAAACCTAATGAATTCGTTGAAGTCCTTTGAACATCGTACAGCAACTCAAGACATGTTACAACTCTGTATGCGACATTAGCTACATGAAAAGCACGTTAGAATAATGTAGGAAGTGTTACTACTCCTAAGAACATCTTACATCACTGTACTAAACTTTAAACCTCCATAATAAACCTATTGAATTCGTCCGAGTCCTTTGAACTTCATACGACAACTTAATGCATCTTACCACACCGTATGCCATATTAGAACCTTGAAAAGCACGTTAGTATAATGTAGGACGCCTTATAACTCCTAACAACACCATACAACATCGTACGATACCTTAAAACTCAATAAAAACCTAATGAATTTGTCCGAGTCCTTTGAACATCGTACGACAACTTAGGACATCTTATGACTCTATATTCACATTAGCACCTTGAAAAGTGTATTAGTATAATTAGGACGCATTAGAATTCCTAACAAAACCTAAATACACCGTACGAAACCTTTAAACTACATAATAAACCTAATGAAATCGTCGAAGTCCTTTGAACATCGTACGAAAAATCAAGACATGTTATGACTATGTATGCGACATTAGCTACATGAAAAGCATGTTAGAATAACGTAGGACGCGTTGAAACTCATAAGAACACCTTACATCACCGTACGAAATTTTAAACCTCCATAATAAACCTAATGAATTTGTTCGAGTCCTTTGAACATCATATGGCAACTAGACGTATCTTACGACTCTGTATGCCATATTAGCACCTTGAAAAGCACATTAGTGTAATGTACGACATCTTACAACATCTAACAACACCTTAAAACACCGTACGAAACCTTAAAACTCCATAATAAACCTAATGAATTTGTCCGAGTACTTTGAACATCATACGACAACTTAGGACATTTTATGCCTTTTTATGCATATTGGGGAAGGTTCCCGTACAAAATGGATTTTGCCTAAGAAGCGTGAGAAGTGATATTTAGACACATCAAAACCCGGTCAATCGAACTCCGATTGAACTCATTCTTGCGGCGTTAGAACCGTATCGTCAAACCCCCGCCCCCACCACCCAAAAAACCTAAAACCCCCCACACCCACCCCCCAAAAACCTAAATCACCCGACCCGCACCTTCTAAAAACTTAAAAACCACCCACACACCACCCAAAAAACCTAAAACCCCCCACCCCTACCCCCCAAAAACCTAAACCCCACCCACCCACCCCCTAAAAACCTAAACCCCTCACCCCATCCATATAAAAGCCTAAAATCTAAAAACTAAACCCTAAAAGCTAAATTCCAAGGCTAAACCCTAAGGCTAAACCTTAAGGTAAAAACTAAATTTTAAAGCTAAACCCTAAAAGTTAAACCCTAGAAGCTAAGATGATAAAGCTCGACGAGACGGTTCCAACGCCGCTTGAATGAGCTCAAACGGAGTTCGTTTGACCCAGTTTTGATGTGATTAAAGTCACTTCTCACACTTTTTAGGCAAAATCAATTTTGTATTTGATCTTTCCTCATGCATATTAGCACCTTGAAAAGCATATTAGTATAATGTAGGGCGCCTTACAATTCCTAAAAACACCTTAAAAGACCGTACGAAACCTTAAAAATCCAATATAAACCTAATGAATTCGTTGAAGTCTATTGAACATCGTATGGCAACTCAAGACATGTTACAACTCTGTATGCGACATTAGCTACATTAAAAGCACGTTAGAAAATTGTAGTACGTGTTACAACTACTAAGAACACCTTACATCACAGTACGAAATTTTAAACCTCCATAATAAACCTAATGAATTCGTCCGAGTCCTTTGAACGTCATACGACAACTTAATGCATCTTACGACACCGTATGCCATATTAGAACCTTGAAAAGCACGTTAGTATAATGTACGACGCCTTACAACTCCTAACAACACCATACAACACCGTAGGATACCTTAAAACTCAATAAAAACCTAATGTATTTGTCCGAGTCCTTTGAACATCGTACGACAACTTAGGACATCTTATGACTCTATATTCACATTAGCACCTTGAAAAGCATATTAGTATAATTAGGACGCATTAGAATTCCTAACAAAACCTTAAAACACCGTACGAAACATTAAAACTACATAATAAACCTAATGAAATCGTCGAAGTTCTTTGAACATCGTATGAAAAATCAAGACATTTAAGACTCTGTATGCGACATTAGCTACATGAAAAGCATGTTAGAATAATGTAGGACGCGTTAAAAAACCTAATAACACCTTACATCACCGTACGAAATTTTAAACCTCCATAATAAACCTAATGAATTCGTCCGAGTCCTTTGAACATCATACGACAACTAGACGCATCTTACGACTCTGTAGCCATTTAGCACCTTGAAAAGCACATTAGTGTAATGTACGACGTCTTACAACATCTAACAACACCTTAAAACACCGTACGAAACCTTAAAACTCCATAATAAACCTAATGAATTTGTCCGAGTCCTTTGAACATCGTACGACAACTTAGGACATCTTATGACTTTTTATGCATATTAGCATCTTGAAAAGCATGTTAGTATAATGTAGGGCGCCTTACAATTCCTAAAAACACTTTAAAAGACCGTACGAAACCTTAAAAATCCATAATAAACCTAATGAATTCGTTGAATTCCTTTGAACATCGTACGACAACTCTAAGACATGTTACAACTCTGTATGCGGCATTAGATACATGAAAAGCACATTAGAATAATGTAGAACGTGTTACAACTCCTAAGAAAACGTTACATCAGCGTACGAAACGTTAAAACTCCATAATAAACCTAATGAAATTGTCCTACTCCTTTGAACATCGTATGACAACTTAGGACATCCTATGACTTTGTATGCACATTAGCACCTTGAAAAGCATGTTAGTATAATGCAGGGCGCCTTACAATTCCTAAAAACACCTTAAAAGACCGTACGAAACCTTAAAAATCCATAATAAACCAAATGAATTCGTTGAAGTCCTTTGAACATCGTACGGCAACTCAAGACATGTTACAACTCTGTATGCGACATTAGCTACATGAAAAGCACGTTAGAATAATGTAGGAAGTGTTACTACTCCTAAGAACATCTTACATCACTGTACTAAACTTTAAACCTCCATAATAAACCTATTGAATTCGTCCGAGTCCTTTGAACTTCATACGACAACTTAATGCATCTTACGACACCGTATGCCATATTAGAACCTTGAAAAGCACGTTAGTATAATGTACGACGCCTTATAACTCCTAACAACACCATACAACACCGTACGATACCTTAAAACTCAATAAAAACCTAATAAATTTGTCCGAGTCCTTTGAACATCGTACGACAACTTAGCACATCTTATGACTCTATATTCACATTAGCACCTTGAAAAGTGTATTAGTATAATTAGGATGCATTAGAATTCCTAACAAAACCTTAATACACCGTACGAAACCTTTAAACTACATAATAAACCTAATGAAATCGTCGAAGTCCTTTTAACATCGTACGAAAAATCAAGACATGTTAAGACTCTGTATGCGACATTAGCTACATGAAAAGCATGTTAGAATAATGTAGGACGCGTTGAAACTCATAAGAACACCTTACATCACCGTACGAAATTTTAAACCTCCATAATAAACCTAATGAATTTGTCCGAGTCCTTTGAACATCATATGGCAACTAGACGCATCTTACGACTCTGTATGCCATATTAGTACCTTGAAAAGCACATTAGTGTAATGTACGACATCTTACAATATCTAACAACACCTTAAAACACCGTACGAAACTTTAAAACTCCATAATAAACCTAATGAATTTGTCCGAGTACTTTGAACATCATACGACAACTTAGGACATTTTATGCCTTTTTATGCATATTAGCACCTTAAAAAGCATGTTAGTATAATGTAGGGCGCCTTACAATTCCTAAAAACACCTTAAAAGACCGTATGAAACCTTAAAAATCCAAAATAAACCTAATGAATTCGTTGAAGTCCTTTGAACATCGTATGGAAACTCAAGACATGTTACAACTCTGTATGCGACATTAGCTACATTAAAAGCACGTTAGAAAATTGTAGGACGTGTTACAAGTAATAAGAACACCTTACATCACCGTACGAAATTTTAAACCTCCATAATAAACCTAATGAATTCGTCTGAGTCTTTTGAACGTCATACGACAACTTAATGCATCTTACGACACTGTATGCCATATTAGCACCTTGAAAAGCACGTTAGTATAATGTACGACGCCTTACAACTCCTAACAACACCATACAACACCGTACGAAACCTAAAACTCCATAATAACCCTATTAAATTCGTCTGGGTCCTTTGAAAATCGTACAGCAACCTAAGACATCTTATGACTCTATATGCACATTAGCACCTTGAATAGCATGTTAGTATAATGTAAGACGCCTTACAGTTTCTAACAACGCCTTAAAACTCCATACGAAAACTTAAAAGTTCATAATAAACCTAATGAAATCGTCGAAGTCCTTTGAATATGGTAGGACAACGCTATACATGTTAAGACTATGTATACGACATTAGCTACATGAAAAGCACGTTAGAATAATGTAGGACGCGTTACAACTCCTAAGAACACCTTACATCACAGTACGAAATTTTAAACCTCCATAATAAACCTAATGAATTCGTCCTAGTGCTTTGAACTTCATACGGCAACTTAACGCATCTTACGACTTTGTATGCCATATTAGCACCTTGAAAAGCACGTTAGTAAAACGTACGATGCATTACAACATCTAACAACACCATAAAACACCGTAGGAAACTTTAAATATCCATAATAAACCTAATGAATTCGTTGAAATAATTTGAACATCGTACGAAAACTCAAGACATGTTACAACTCTCAATGCAACATTAGCTACATGAAAAGCATGTTAGTGTAATTTAGGACGAGTTACAACTCCTAACAACACCTTACATCACAGTACGAAATTTTAAACCTCCATAATAAACCTAATGAATTCGTCCTAGTCCTTTGAACGTCTTACGGAAACGTAACGCATCTTACGACTTTGTATGTCATATTATCACATTGAAAAGCACGTTAGTGTAATGTACGACTCCTTACGACTCCTAACAACACCTTACAACACCGTACGAAACCTTAAAACTCCATAATAAACCTAATGAATTCGTCCGAGTCCTTTTAACATGGTACGACAACTTAGGACAAATTATGACTCTATATGCACTTTAGCACTTTGAAAAGCAGGTTAGTATAATTAGGACACCTTACAATTCCTAATAAAACCTTAAAACACCGTACGAAACCTTAAAGCTGCATAATAAACGTAATGAAATCGTCGAAGTCCTTTGAACAATGTATGACAACTCTATACATGTTAAGACTATGTATGCGACATTAGCTACATGAAAAGCACATTAGAATAATGTAAGACATGTTACAACTCCTAATAACACCTTACATCAGAGTATGAAATTTTAAACCTCCATAATAGACCTAATGAATTCGTCCTAGTCTATTGAACATCATACGGCAACTTAACGCATCTTACGACTCTGTATGCCATATTAGCAACTTGAAAAGCACGTTAATATAATGTACGACGCCTTACAACTCCTAAAATGTGACAACCCGCAAATTCAAGTTAATGTTGTTAAACCATTCTCGTAAATTTTACCCAACTCGCATTGTTTTAATCGTTACTTGCACTCGTTAGTTAAAATGTATAAGTCTCGGGTCAAATTGTAATTAATAGAAGTTAATTATTAACTTTAAAACCAACTAAACAATTTAATAAACTAAGAGGGGGTAAAGTGAAACATTTAATAAGATACCCAACCCTAACCGCCCCTGCACATCGTATAAATCATCTCCTCATCATAATCTTCGTGGGTCTTCTATTTCACGGCGGCAAAGCAAAACGAAAACCTACCACTACATCGTCGTCGTACGCCGCCAACCACCACCTCCACTGCGATCGAGCACCGCCGCAATCCCATGAAGACCGACGAACACTTTCTCTCCTCCCTAATCATTCCGGTATGCTATTATAACTCGTTTAGTTGTTTTGGTACGTTACGGTTCGGTTTCGACTCGGGTTATGTCTTAGGATTAAGCTCGATTTGGTATATATGTATACACATATACGGTGTGTGTTTAAGTGTTTGCGTGATTGTCGGGTCATGCATGGTGTGTTCGAGTGTGTGTATGCACGTAGCAGTGTATGTATGTGTGTTTGTGATTGTGTAGATAATATATATATTTATATGTGTGTGATCATGCATGTTGTGTGTGTGAATTTATTTGAGATGTGTTGTAATTGTATATATATGGAAGATGGTATAATAATAATAAGGTAATAGTTGGATGAAGGTGTTGTGTGTACGTGGTACACAAAGTTAAAAACCATGTATGTACCTTGTGTGTAGATGAAAATGAAACATGAAGATAGAATATTGATAAAAGAGAATGTTGATACTGTGATGAAGATGCCAATATGATTTTATAAATGTAACATGCTTATATGTATATGAACTGTGTGTATACTATGGGTGCTTAAATATATATGCGTGTGTGTTTGAGAGTTGAATAAAGGAAGTACTGTTTAAAGATAGGATCTTTACATAAGGTAGGTGAATGTACGAAACAACTATTATATTAAATTGGGATGTATGCATGATGTGTAAATAAATGTATATATGCACATGTGGGATTTACATGGATGAATTGCATGGGTACATACAATATTACAAAAGCTCAATACATATTATTATGGTTTTACTAACTTTAAGAACTTAGTAAAGGTAGACATATATGATATATGTATAATCTATGGAATAACATGAATGTGATGTTTGACAAGATGTATGAGTGGATGCTTGACATACTCAAATCATTAAAATAATTAGTAGATGTTGTTAGTTGTTAGGGTTATTTCCTTGTTAAGATTTACTTTGTATTTTTGTTTATATGTTTGTATAGTTTAGGGTTTATTATGTATTTTCCTTAAACTTGCAATTGTTTGTTATAAGCATGTAGTGTGCGTGTGTTAGGAGAGAGGCTAGATCACTTTTACACTGTTAGAGAGAGAATTAACTGTGTGTGATTTGTTTCTCCTGCACTTTGTACTACGAATTGCTTTGATCATCAATATACAAGAGAATTTATGAGTATGAACTGTGTTTGTGATTGAATCGTTTGTTTGTACGTTTTATTCTGATCATTTGAGTGATATTATCGATCCAATTGAACCTATCAATTGGTATCAGAGCTTTCGGTATCGTGTTCTTCGCTGTTTCTAAGCAAAACACATCAATATTGCTCAAAATATCATGATCTGAATGAATTGTTGGTGTTTTTAGTTGTGATTCATCATCATAATCACTCTAATACACAGCAATTGTGCAGATTCCATCAGATTATCATCAGATCTGAGGAATTAAGAAGAATAGAAAAGTTACTTTTCGATCAATTTTTGCTCAAAATTCATCAAAGAATGATGATGTTTTGGATTGATTGATATAAGGGTTTGATAATCGGATTGTTTCACAGCTTGTGTGTGAATTTTGGACTAATTGGACAAGTTTTAGACAAAACCCAGAAAATCTTCATGAAGAAGATGATGAACAGTTAAGTCTTGCTTGAAGATTAACTTGCCGGGTGATATATTTGACTTAGACAATTTCCTTGGACTTAGATTTAAGAAGAAATTAGGTCCTGTGCTGCCGTGTAAGGGAATTTGTTCTAGACGGGTAAAGAATTTGATTTCAAAAAGTGCTACTGTTCAGCCGGATCAGTCACTGTTGTGCCGGGTGATACACTGTTACGCCGGGTGATAGAGAAAATACAGCCGGGTAAACTTCAACTGTGTAGCCGGGTAATTAACAACTCTGTCGTGTGACCAAGTACTGTTCAGCCGGGGAAGCTCTTTGCCGTGTCAAGATTCTGCCGGGTCAAAGACTTGTTGCCGTGTGAAGTTTTTCTTATTGCCGGGTAACTGTTCATCCGGGTGAAGAACAAAGTATTTTCAACTGTTGAGCCGTCTAACTGTTTAGCCGTGTGAAGACTTATTTCTGCCGGGTGAAGAACAAATACACTGTTTAACCGGTTGAAGAAGGATTTTCACTGTTTTGCCGTGTGACTCATTTTAGTTGTTTTTAATACTTGTTTCTTATCTTGTCTTTAATTTCTTGTCTTTATTTTAGTATTTTAATCACTTCTTTTCAAAAATTAACAAAAACCCAAAAATATTTTTCTTAAAAAAATTGTTAAAATGGCTCCTAATGATGATTCTGATAATCGTGTGCCTAGACTTTTGAATCGTGCAGATTTCAAGAACTGGACTATCAGGTTGAGACTTCACTTGTGCTCAATAGACAATGACTTATGGAAATCAATTGAGAAGGGTCCTCACATTCCAACTCAGACACAACCAGATAGTGCAAGTACCTACACCAAAGACTCTACTACACCTTATCCAGAAGATAATCTGTCAGCAGAAGACTTGAGGAAGGTAAAGAATGATAGCAAAGCATATTCTTTAATGTGCAAGGGGTTGCCACTTCAAGTTTTGTCTAGATTGGATGCATATCAGACTGGTTATACATGCTTCAAGGCATTGAAGTCTATATGTGAAGGAGGAGAACAATTGAGAAGTTTGAAGAAATCAAAGCTCAAAAGACAACTGGAACTTTTTGAACATATTAATGGAGAGACAGTACACCAGATGATGAACAGGTTTGTTCACTTGACTACTGAGATGTCAAACCTCGGAGTTAAGACTGAACTTCAAGACTTGAATGATCGATTGTTATGTGCTTTACCATCATCCTGGAAGCAGACTGTTACTCTTTTGAAGCATACTGAGAAATTCCCAATGGAATTAGATCTGCTTATTGGGAAAATTGAAGAAGTTGAGATTGATGAAGGATCAAGAAATTCTGATAGATCAACGTCACAAACTCAATACAAGTATGTGGTAAATCCTGCCAATACTGTGGACAATGCTTTTCTTGTGCAAAATACAACAAATTTTGAAGATGAGGATGACTTATTCGTTGGTGCCAGTTTTTATACTGATTCAGCATATTTTCCAAATTCACCAACTTATTCTCAACCTCAATCTCCGCCAAGAGCTCAAGTTCAAGTTTCAAGTCAGAATCAGAAGAATCAGTCAGAAAATCAAAGTTCAAATGTTCAAGCCAAAGTGAAAGACGTCATGAACATCTTGTTGCAAGATGATGAAACGAAAACTGCCTTCACTGCTTTTATGGCAAGTTTTCAAGCGTACCAAGGAAGTCATTTAAGTCAAATGGACGTTGTTCTTCAAGACTTATTTGAAATGGATCCAGTAGATGTTGAGGAAATGGATCTTAACTGGCAAATGGTTATGGTAGCTTATCGTACACAAAAGCATGCATATGTTAACCGAAGCTACAAACCTCATGCAAACAAAACCGTTGGTTTTGACAAATCTAAGGCCAGATGCTTTAACTGTAACCAGTATGGTCATTTCTCAAGAGAATGTAAAGCTCCAAAGAATTTCAATGACCAAGCTAGTTCAAGCAATCAAAGTCAAGGTCAAAATTCTCAACAATCAACGAGTTATCAAGGCAGAAATCAACGTTTCTTTCAGAAACCATACCAAAGTCTTCCTATGCCTGAATTGAAGGATGAAGGAAAGAAGCCAGAAGACCAAACAAAGGCGTTGGTTGTAAGTGTGAAAGACGGGTATGATTGGAGCGCTTATGCAGAACAGTTCACGTCTGATCTTACATCGAGTCTGGCACTGGTATGTGAAGTAGAAGAAGATTGGTCAGAAGAAGGGGATTGTAAGATGATTGAAGATGTGAGTGAAGATTCAGAAGATTATGACTGGAGTGCAAAATCTGATCCTACTGAAGAATCTGAGTCTGAACTTGTGCTGATGGCTACTGCCAGTGAGTCTTCATCATCTACAGAACAACCAAAGGTACGCCCAAGAAGACCTATCAACTCGTGGTTCGTTGATAGTGGGTGTAGCCGGCACATGACAGGCAACCATGCCTTGCTTCAGGATTTCAAGCTGAAAAATGGTACACACGTGGCGTTTGGAGGTGATGCAGGTGGAAAAATCACAGGAGAAGGAACCGTATCCAATGGAGTCATTAGTTTTGATAAAGTCAACTACTGTGCACAGTTGAACTTTAACTTACTAAGTGTCTCGCAAATTTGTGATAAATCTTATTCAACTTTATTTGATGATTCTTTCTGTTATATTCTTAAACCAGGTTTCAAGATTGACAATGAGTGGGTAGTGGTTAAAGCTCCAAGAGATCGTGATGTATACAAGTTGGATATGTCGCAGATTGACGCTGATACCGAAACAACCTGTCTCATTGCTCATGCTTCAAATGATGAGAGTCAGCTTTGGCATAGACGGTTGGGCCATTCCAACTTCAGAAACATGAACCGTTTGGTAACTGGAAATCACGCTGTGGGAATCCCATCGAAGAAATTCTCCACAACTGATCTCTGTTCAGCATGTTTGAAGGGCAAACAGCATCGGATGTCTTTTAAGTCCAAGCTAGAAAACTCCATTTCAAAACCCTTGCAGATGTTACATATGGATCTTTTCGGACCAACAAATGTGCAAAGCATCGGAAAGAAGTCTTACTGTTTTGTCATTATTGACGATTTCACTAGATTTTCTTGGGTTTATTTTTTGCATGCTAAATCTGAAACAGCTGAATTATTAAAAGAATTTATCATCAAAGTTGAAAACCAATTGGATTGCAAAGTTAAAGTGTTAAGAAGCGATAATGGTACTGAATTTAAGAATGCTAATGTGGATTTATTTTGTGCAGAAAAAGGAATTGCGCGTCAGTTTAGTGCTCCAAGAACGCCTCAACAGAATGGGGTTGCGGAACGGAAAAACCGGACACTAATTGAAGCTGCAAGATCCATGCTCGCAGATGCCAAAATCCCTATCACTTTTTGGGACGAAGCTATTGCTACTGCGTGTTTTGTACAAAATAGGACATTATTAGTGCAAGACAAACAGAAAACATCTTATGAGTTGTTATTTGGAAGAAAGCCGAATATTTCTTATTTGAAAGCATTTGGTTGTCCCGTAACTATTCTAAATTTAAATGATCATCTCGGGAAATTTGAGTCAAAATCTGACAATGGATTTTTCCTAGGATATTCGTCTGTTTCTAAAGCTTATTGGGTTTTTAATAGCAAAACAAATACTGTTATTGAAACTATTAACGTAAAGTTTTTAGAAAATCTGTTTCCGTCAGTGGCGCATGGTCCCGAATGGTTATTTGATTTAGATGCGTTATCAAAATCTTTCAATTCTAACTTGTTTGATTTTTCAGGAAAAACAAGGAAGGAATCAGGTGACTTAGGAAGCTTTAGTGACGATTCTGATAATGACGAGGATGGCAATATCAATTCTGAATATCCGTTCATGTCATTTCACAATCCTGATCATGTCAAATCCAGTCAAGCTCCGGGTCGTTCTGGTTCGCAAGAAGATCAAGAATCAAACAATCATGAAGAAAATGTGAATTCGAAAATGTCTCCTAATGATGGTGGATCCGTTCAAAATCAACCATCGTCAGATCCGAATGTTGAAGTCATTCCAGAATCATTTGATTACTTCATCAATTCACCGGATCAAGTCCCGAATTTCACACCGCATACTTCATCCATACTACAAGATCTACCAAATCTGAATACTTCTAATCTGGAGAGTCAAGTGCAAGGAGGTGATATTCCTATTCATCGAATTCACAAGAAACATCCTGTCTCTCAGATTATTGGGCCGTTGAATCAGAGAACTACAAGAAGTCAGACAGAGCAAGCAAATGTGTGTCTTTACTCGTCTTTTCTATCTCAAGTGGTGCCAAAGAATATTTCAGAGGTGTTGCAAGACAACAGTTGGATTGAAGCCATGCAAGAGGAATTGCTTCAGTTTCGCAAACAGGAAGTTTGGAAACTTGTGGACTTACCTGAAGGAGAGAATGCAATAGGTACAAGATGGTTGTACAAAAACAAGCCAGACGAACGTGGCATTGTTGTGAGAAATAAAGCAAGACTCATTGCACAGGGATACACTCAAGAAGAAGGCATAGATTATGAAGAAGTGTTTGCTCCGGTCGCAAGACTTGAAGCCATACGCGTTTTTCTTGCATATGCTTCCTTCATGAAGTTTAAAGTATTCCAAATGGACGTGAAAGGTGCTTTTCTGTATGGACCGATTACAGATGACGTATATGTCAGACAACCTCCGGGTTTTGAAGATCCTGACTATCCTCATCGGGTATACAAGTTGAGTAAAGCTCTTTACGGTCTACATCAAGCTCCTAGAATCTGGTATGAGACATTATCCAAGCATTTACTAGAACACGGATTTACAAGAGGTCAGATTGATCCAACTTTGTTTATGAAGAGGGATAATGATGATTTATTGTGCGTTCAAGTTTATGTGGACGATATTATCTTCGGTTCAACCAGTGAGTCAATGTGCAAAGAATTTGAAGAAATCATGAAGTGCAGATTCCAGATGAGTTCTATGGGGGAGATTAATTTCTTTCTTGGATTACAAGTGAAACAATCAGCTGACGGAATTTTCATCAATCCATCAAAGTTTGTTGAGAAGTTGTTGAAGAAGTTCAAGATGCAAGATTGTCAAACAATTCGAACTCCTTCTGATGTGAACTGCAAGATACAACCGGATCCGAAAGGCAAATCCGTGGATCAAACACTATACAGGTCAATGATCGGTTCGCTGATGTATCTTACTGCATCAAGGCCAGACATCATGTACGCTGTATGTGTGTGCGCAAGATATCAGTCTGATCCAAAGGAGTCGCACCTGATTGCTGTGAAGCGTATATTCAGATATCTCAAAGGGAAACCGAATCTTGGGTTATGGTATCCTTATGAAGGAAATTTTGAATTATATAGCTATTCTGACAGTGATTTTGGTGGTTGTGCTCTTGACAGGAAATCGACTACTGGTGGTTGTCAATTTCTGGGTCCAAGACTTGTCTCTTGGCAATGCAAGAAGCAGACCAATGTTTCTGTATCCACAGCTGAAGCAGAGTATATCGCTGCATCTGCAGGATGTTCTCAGGTTTTATGGTTACAAAATCAGTTGCTTGACTACGGGTTTAACTTTCTAAAAACTCCTATTTACATAGACAATACTGCTGCTATGTTCATAACTGCTAATCCTGTTCAACATTCCAAAACCAAACACATCGAAATTAGATATCACTTTTTAAGAGACAACTCTGAAAAAGGCTTAATAATTTTGATTAAAGTTCATACCGACAAACAACTGGCAGATCTTTTCACAAAATCATTTTTGTCAGGCCGGTTTGAATTTTTAATTCAATCCATAGGATTAATCAATCATGATTGATTCTATTTTTCTAAAACAAAAGAAAAATCAGAAAATATAAAAGTCAAAAATATAATAAGTTGATGTTAAGTATTGATTCCTTTGTCTTTTATTTTATGTTTTGCATTGTGTGTGTGCATGAAAAAGAAAATAGAAAAGCTAAAACAAAATATAAAAGCAAAAAGAAAAGAAAATATCATGTCATAAGAATCTATATTGCAAATAGTGAGAAATGATAGTTACACTAGACATTATTTGTTACATCATTTTTAATAAAGACTGATGAATGTTAATTGATGTGCTAGACAGCTCAGGCAATTAGACTGAAAAAGTAAGTTGATTGTTGACAAACATAAACTTAATGATCCTTGTGTCAAGTTCCATTGTTATACATGTCTAGATATATATCTTTTGATACATTGCTTGTGATGATAGTTGTGCATGATCGGGTAACGATGCAGTGTATTCAGTGTGATGAACCGCATCGTGAGCTTCTTTGTTGTGGTACCCACAGACCTGAAGTCTCACACGAAGTCTCTTTTGAGCTTCAAGGTGCAGCAAAAGATTCCAAAAGGAACAAAAAGAGTCCCAAATGTGGACCAACACCAAACAAAAATTCCAAAAAGGAATTCAGAAGATTCCCAAGGGGAACGATAGGAAAGAAAAATTCCCAAAGATGGAATTCAAAAGAAGTCCCAAAGTGGACCAAATCCGAATAGAACCCAGATTCCACACTGTTTATGACTGTAAGTGACCAGGTTTTGTGCAATATGCATTCAGGTAGTGATTGATAAGGAAATATGTTGACATATGTATACATGTGGGTCACATAAGTCATTCTAATCGAACTTTAAATATCATCATGATACTGAAAAAGTAAGTGTGTCAATTCGAGCTAATTGGTATGTTTTCATATCATCACTCAATCAAGCATAAGTCAAATGTCTATTCAAAACTTGCAAAACATGTTCAGATAATGTGTGGTATGATCTCACTGCGATATTTTGATTCATTGCATTGCATATGTATTTACTTTAATGTGTGTGCTTTGTGTGTGCAGGCATTTGGAATCATTATTGACACATCAACATCCTTGTTAAACTTAAAAAATTTCAAGAAATTTCAAGTTTAGGGGGAGAATAAATTGAAGAAAAATATCTACAAAAATCCAAAAAATATTTTGTTTTAAATAAGTGTGTTTTTGAATGAACAAGATTATAAGTTATGAAAAGCAAAGGTATTGGATGTGTTAAAAACAAACCCAAGGTCTTGTAATTTGTTTTTAAGAAATTGCTTCGGGATATAGAAAAATTGGTTGTGCAAAAACATTTTTGAAAAAGAAAAAGAAAAATGAATTTTAAGTGAAAATTAATTTGTTGCAATGTTTAATGTTGTTTGATAATTAATATGACAAACATTCTTTTTAAGGATATCTTGTCTAATTAATATGTCGGAGAATGTTGCAGGTGCAATAAATGACGTTGAAAAAGTCAACAGACGAGGAAAATTGAAGAAATTGTTCAAGTGTTATTGCCGGGTAAAGATATCAGATACAACTGTGCAGCCGGGTAAAGAACTGTTCAGCCGGGCAAAGTTGTAAGTCTGATACTAGCCGGGTGATTGAGAAAAAGGTGAAGATGTTATGACTACTGTAGAGCCGGGCAATGATCATGTCAAATACAGCTGGGTGAAGGTCATAGATATCTTGCCGGGTGACAAGTGTATACTATACAGCCGGGTAATGAAGAAGTCTTGTTGCCGTGTAAAGGTATGACACTATGTTGCCGGGTAATGAAGAAGTGAGTATATCTTGTGAAGAAGAAGGTTGCCGTGTAAAGAAGAAAGCAAGCCGGATGAAGAAGGAAAGCAACTGTGTTGCCGGGTGATGAAGAAGGTTGTCGGGTGATGTTTTTGAAGACAACTATTCTGCCGGGTGATGAATAAAACCATCAGGTGTAGTTGTTCCTTAAACCTTTACCCGTCACTACAGTGACTTACCCGTATCTACAGTGCTTGACCCGTCAAGTGAATTTCACATGTTGGTGACTTGTTTTATGTACTTGACCCGTATCTACAGTACATGACCCGTCACTACAGTACTTGACCCGGCAAGGTTTATTGGGCCTATTTTGCTTTTGTTGACCCGGCACTTAAAGTTTGACCTAAATTTTTTTTTTTGACGATACAAAATACCGCCTCTTCACAAACACTTATCATTTCACACTTTCACCTTCACACAAACACTTTGAACATCAAATCGCCTTGTTATGATATTCAATCTGTTGCTCTATAACAAGATTAATCGATTGAATAAGGTAGAGATTAAGTGTTTTTGACCTAAATCGACCTGCAAATCAACTGTTAAAAGGAAAAACGATGATGAACAGTGTTTTGAACTTGAATCGACACTTTGATTTTGAGTGTTAAAACTTAAATCGAATGTTGTTTTAGGATTAAAATCTGTCGATTATCAACATTCAATCACTCATTTGCACTAAAACACCTTAAAATCAACTGAATAAAGTGAAATGTTCTTAACTGATAAAATCGACATTGATGAACTTTGAAGCTTTTAAAAGTTAAACATCAAAACAATGAAATATCTGTTTTTAAAAATGATTAAACTTGTTAAAACTGAACCAAAACATGTTAAACTTTTTCATCATAAATTTGTCAAAATTTTTGCCTAAGTGATTAACTGTTAAAAGTTTAAACATAAAGTATAATCTTTAAAATTCAATGTTGTTTGATTAAAATGATGAAAATCAGGTTATTAGAACAATTTAGGATTTAAACTGATTATGTTAAAGTTTTGCTTTCTAACTTTTAGTTAAATACTTATTAAAATTTTTGACATGTTTAATGAAGAATCTAACACATTTGCCTTGTTTTGTGTTTGTTTGTGTTTTTAACAGATGGAGAATCTCAAGTTTGAGCCTAAACATAATCTAGTGGCATGTTTAGATGAATCACTTCCTGAGACAGAGGGTTATAGGGATATGATTAAGTTCATCAAGAGGACTAAGTATGTATATGCTATATGTGCCAAACCGGTCATATATGCTAGGCTGATCAAAAGCTTCTGGAGAACAGCAGAGGTTGTGAGAGATGAGAATGGTGTTGCTATAGTGAGAGGGCATATCACTAGGGATTGGGTACTGAATGTTACAGAAGATGCTATTAGGCAGGCCCTAAGGATAGATGAGGATGAGGTTGGTATGTTGGATGAACTTACCATGGAGGAATGTAAATCTGGATTTGTTAATATGGGACATCCACCTATATTTCCAAAGTCACAGTTTTACAGGGCTAAGTTGGGAAGGAAATACAAGTTGCTGTGTTATGTGGTGCAACAGTGCATGTCCAGGAGGAGTGCAGGCTTTGATAACTTTCCTTCAGATATTGCTTCACCAATTGTGGCAATAGCAGAGAACAAGCCATTTAACATGTCGAGGTGGATAATGAATGGTTTCGTATTCAACTTGGTGAAAGGAAAAAGATTTAAGTTCCTCATGTACCCGAGGTTCTTACAGCTGATGATAAACATTGCTTATCCTATCATCAGATCTGAGGGTTATGCAGGAGGCATTTTGTATACTGAGGACATGAACGATCTCTCTTACCGAAAGATGAGTATCGGGAATGTGCCTGATATTGGATTGTTTGACTATATGAGAGAGATAGTCAACAATGAAGAAGATGTAGAAGGTGTATACTATCATATATCTCATGGTGAGATTGTTGATCCAATGGACCTTGTGGATGAGGTGCCAGATAATTTGTTAGACGATGACGAGTACTTTGCTCGTCATCCAGAAGATGAAGAAGATGATGGTAATGATGGTGATAGTGATGGTGATGATGATAATGATGATGGTGGTGATGATGCTGAATCTGAATCTAATTCAGAGGAGGCTGAACCTATGGAAGTAGAGAATGTGGTGATAGAAGAACCTGCTGAGGTTGCTTCTGTGATTGAAGAAGTTGTTGCTGAGATTCCAAGAGATGTTAGTGTTCATTATGTTCGAAAGAAGAGATCTAAACCAGTAGAGAAGCCTGAAGAGATTGATGTGATAGAGATTGCTCAGACAGTAGTGGCCGAAGCTGAATCTATTGCACAGATAGATGAAGTGGATGCTGGCATTACCGATACTATTGCTGTTGATTTTCCACAAACTGCTGAAAACATTGGACAGGATTTGGAGTCTTCACCAAATGTTGTGCCAAGTGTTGATGAAGTTGAGGATGAGAAAGAGAAACGGATTGCAGAATTGGAGGAGATAGTTGAAAATCTGATTAAGGCAAATGATCTGTTGAAAGCAACAAATGATCGTAAAAAGAAAAGGTTTGATGAATATTGGGATATTCACAATCAGAACTTGAAGATTTTCAAAGAGTTGGATTCTGATCATTTGAAGTTGAAGATTGAACATGATGATTTAAAGGCTGAGCATGAAAAATTGAAGGAGGAATATGAGAATTTGAAATATGATTACACTGATCTGAAGGCTGAGTGTAATACATTGGAGGCAGAAAAAGAGATGCTTGAAAAAGAGTTGGAGGAAACTAGACCGAAGAAGGCTGGCTCATCATCAGACAAAGACTTTTCTGAAGAAATTGTCGAAGTGGCTGAATCTGAAGTTCCAAAAGTGTATTTGACTAGAGCTCGAGGAACTGCGAATGCTGGTATTTTGGTTGAATCACCAATTATCATTCCCGATGAAGCTGTTGCTGAAATTGTCAAGATGGACAAAGCTGAGGGAAAGAGAAAGATAGATGCTATTCCGGAAATATTTGGTGATGAAGAAAGTTCAAAAAGGGCGAAAATAGATGAAACAGTGCAGATTGAGCCGATTCAATCTGTAGCTGTGATTGAGAGTGAAAAGGTGACTGAAGCTGAGACTGATAAATCAGGTCAGATTGAGCCGATTCAATCTGATTCTGTAGCTAAGACTGAAGAGTTTGTTGCCACTGAGAGTGAAAAAGAAGCTGGTTCTGAGGATACAGTTCAGATTGAGCCGATTCAATCTGAAGCTGTGAATGTGCCTGAAACAGAAGCCGATTCAGTCTGAGCCGGTTCAAACTGACGAAGCACCTATGATAGAGGCGTTGGATGATTTAAATATAGATTGGACTGAGTCTGAAAATGAAGAGGAGCCAGAGCCTGTACAAAATGTTGTTGAAGAATTACCAGATGACTTGGATCAGAGGTTTGCCTATCTTGAAAGAATGAAGTACAATTCGGTATTTTTGAATGGTTTGACGGTGAGTCAGATTAATGAGGAGTATGAGAAGTGCATTACTGCCCTAGATAAAGCCGAAGCTGATCAGAAAGAGTTCGTAGTTGAGATGGGTGAATGGACTCCGATGCAAGAAAGCTTAAACATAGAAGACTTACCTCCAACTGAGCTTTATCATCAAAACCCAGATGAAATGACTGCATCAAACATGCGTAGTTGGTTGAGTTCGAGGAACTATCCATACAAGACGCTGCAGAGGTTGAAGTCTGAATCTCTAAGAAAGATTGTGGTCAGCTTTATGAAAACAGAGAAGATGTACAACAGGATGTTTTATTTGGATTATAACAATCCACAGTACTTCGAGTTGACCAAAAGATTCAAGGTGTTAGGACCAAAGGAGATTCCAGTTATGGCTTTACCTGAAGATGCACATAAGAAAAGACATGAACTGATGGACATGTTTCCAAGCGAAGCTAAATCTTACAATATACCAATGGAGGTACGTGAGTCCTGGCATAAAGCAGCAACAGCAGGTGACATTGTTAGGTCACTGCTGAGTAAAGGACAATCGATTGCTG
Source organism: Tagetes erecta (assembly GCA_030867185.1). NCBI lineage: Eukaryota > Viridiplantae > Streptophyta > Magnoliopsida > Asterales > Asteraceae > Tagetes > Tagetes erecta. The sequence goes on along the minus strand of CM061493.1, from coordinate 27,536,423 downwards.
AATTACTGAATTCGATGATTGTGCCTGAAAAGAATAAGAAGGTGAAGATAATAGCTTGGAAATATGATGAAGTTTTTGATGCGTTTATGATTAAGAGGGTAAATGGTTTATGTGACGTTTATCATTACTACTCAAGCATCTTTAAACTTGAGGTTCAGGATTTGAAAGAGCTGCACAAACTAAGGTTAATTAATCACACGCATGCTGAGCGTGGTGATAAATGCGTGATGCTTCTTGATGCTGGATTGGGTAGAACAGCAAAGTTTCTTGATTTCAGAGGGCAACAGGAAGATACCGCATATGTGCAAGCAAAGAAACAAAGAAAGAAGAAAAGATTGGTGGTGACCGAGGATATGTACTTAGAAGAGTTCTCGGACGAATATTTTGACAAGGTAACTGATCCTGGATTGAAAGTGATAGACGGTTCACAAATGACAAAACCAATACTCAGAGTGTTTTACAATCAGGAAACATTTGAACTAAAGCTTGTTCGAAACTTGGAGAATTGGGATGAAGATATGATTACACTTTTTAGTACCTTTGAGTTGAAACTGCTGCATCCGTCTTATATTGAGTTTTTGCGAAGTTACAAGATTGAGAAATGCAAAGACAAACTTGCTGAAGCTGACAGAAAGTTATTCACTGTGATGATAGAAGTAATTGCTGCTGCTTCGGAGAAGATTCGAGTGAGAAAAGCTTTACTAAATTCTAATCTCGTGATGGTTGATATACCAGAGATAGAATATATGCGGATTAGTAGGAAGGGTACTTTGGAGGTGAAAGTTCAAGGCCAAGAGTTGCCGTTTGAGTTTTATGCTAATATCGATTTTGCAGGTTTGAATCTGGGTTCGCTTAGACGCATGAATGCTTTGCCAATTCTGACAAATGAATCCAAGCCTCGACAAGCTAAGATCGCTGAAAAGTTCAAGTCCTGCATTGAAGAAGCTTTGAAAGAAAAAGAAGAGTATAAAGGTCGAGAGTTGCTGGACGTGAAAGAAGAACCAGAAGAATGGTAGAAAAAGATTGAAGATTGATGCTGATAAAAGAAGAAAAAGATTGAAGTTTTTGAAGATCCAAAGATAAATCTTAGGGGGAGTACTGTTAGGGTTATTTCCTTGTTAAGATTTACTTTGTATTTTTGTTTATATGTTTGTATAGTTTAGGGTTTATTATGTATTTTCCTTAAACTTGCAATTGTTTGTTATAAGCATGTAGTGTGCGTGTGTTACGAGAGAGGCTAGATCACTTTTACACTGTTAGAGAGAGAATTAACTGTGTGTGATTTGTTTCTCCTGCACTTTGTACTACGAATTGCTTTGATCATCAATATACAAGAGAATTTATGAGTATGAACTGTGTTTGTGATTGAATCGTTTGTTTGTACGTTTTATTCTGATCATTTGAGTGATATTATCGATCCAATTGAACCTATCATTAGTAGAGTTACATATCAATACTTATTTTTTTATTACATGATTTTTTATATTTGGGTTTTGGGTATGAAACCGAACTGGAAACGAGAAACCGAGACAAGTCCTCTACAAAACTCGTTTATAACTAATTAGAGAATATAAACAGGTAGTGAGACTATCTAAGCTTTCTACTTTTGCTGATTAACTGTAGCAGCGCGAATCTAAGGTGAGTCTCTTTGCCCGCTTTTAAACCTTTTTTCGGGGAGAAAACATACAAACGTTTTTACAACGCCTTTGGGCAACTATTTTACAGCGCCTTCGGGCGGGCTGCATTTTTATACCTTCGGGTAGGGCCTTCGGGCAAGATTGTATACGGCCTTGGGCTGCGTTTTATGCCTTCGGGCAGGGCCTTCGGGACTTTTTTATAAACTAATTTCTATTGTCTAATGGCTTATTTTACTTGAGCATAAACATTCCAACAAAAGTCCTTTCCTTTAGTTGATATTATTAATATACAGTGGGTATAACGGGGAAATTTGAGTAGTACTACCGGGTTCGGCAGACCCCATCACGCTGGTAGGGATCCAGGTGGTGCAGATTGTCCTTGGAACTTTTGGTCATCTAGTTTGATGGCAGTAAGGCAAACAACACAACGTTCAGTTTAATCTCAACGTGCTCATGTAGTAAGCGAGGTGGTCTTGCAAACCAGCAATAGCAAATGAACTTTATCAGTTAAATTGTTTTGATATTTAAATACTTTTGTTAAATATCTCATTGAGCTCACCAACCATGTGTTGACCATTTTTAGTATGTTTTCTCAGGTGGCTATGAGCTGTGCACGTAGGACATATCATGCATGAGTCGTTTACTTTATTTTGAACTTTTATTTACTTTGTTGGTTTTATTGAAAATAATTACCGGTTTTGTGCTAGACTATTGAGCACAGGTTTTAATTCGGTATTGTGCTAGACTATTAAGCACAGGTTTTATACTGGAATTGTGCTAGACTATTGAGCACAAGTTTTATTGGTTTTGTGCTAAACTGTTGAGCACAAGTTTATTAAATAATGGGTTTGTTTAAAAGCTTCCGCTAAAGTTTGAAAACCTACATTTTATACCCTGAGTTTTTGGTTAATGACTAATTAAAACTTTTGTTAAAATTTATTGCGTCAGTGTCACTGTAACTAATGTCTTGAGATCCTGGTATGTCACACGCCTAACGGATACCCCGTTTGTGGAAAATTGAGGGTGTGACAGATTGGTATCAGAGACATAAGTTATAGGGAACTAGCATTTCATTGCATATAGTCTATAACTTTAAGCGTTTGCATTAGTTACACTCACACTGCACGGTAGTACCCTAGTTAGCATTAGTGCTTGTTTGCCGATACGTGTTACATTTTATGTGCTTACCTGATATTAAATCTTTGTAGCTTAAGAATCCTTATGTGAAGTGATGTGTCCTTATCCCAAACATAAATTTGAATTTCGTGCCTAAATCCAATTCTTCTTCACACGATGTGACTGAGTCTTCTTCTCAAGGCGCAACGAGGCCAAGATGTGAGACTGATGACTGCAAATCGTTTTGACACGTTTGAGGTTGTCTCTCCTAGACTTCGTGAAGTGGAGCATAAGTTATTCAGCAGTTCATTCTTCTTGTTAGAATACGTTAAATCTTGTAAACCCAGAAAATCGATTTTTATCCAGATTTTTTTTCTCACTCTGTTGAACGCGTGATAACAATAGAAGCGCGTTAAGTATTGAACACTCAAATAATAAGGACTAAGACGTTGAAGTTATCCGTAGTGACTTTCTTTCGTGAAGTATTCAGTTCCATTCTTTTAAACCTTCTCCATATTGTCACAATTATCTTATTTCATCAAGTTGGTGCTTGTTGCTCTCGTGAAAGCTATGGACTCGAAGAGGCACCTCGTAAAGATGAGTATCGATGGTCTAAATACCATGCCTCTCTTATACATCCTATATTCGGGATAATATAAATTATCTTATAAATAAGCCCAAAACAATAAGAATGATAAAACTTAAGATTAAAGCCCATGATGGGAGACAAACTAGGGTGTTTGTGTAAGGTAAATTGACGATTACGGGTGCACAACGTAATGGTGAATTTACAGGTACACGATGATCCTGGCAAAACCTGTCATGTGGGTTACAACCAAAATCCAAAAGTGGAGGATCAAACAACACAGAATCACCTGAAACAAAACTCCATCTCTAAGTAACTTACTGGTATCAAGTTTATCCTACAATACACTTATTTGTAGTAAACAATTATAATGCCACCTTCGAATATAAACTCCTACCATATATGCTAATGCCACAAACTCATGATACAATAGGGCGCTATAAATTATGGTCAGTGTGTTATGACCTCTTACTCAACAACGGTAATAACTTAATATCATGGTTTTCCCAGTCGAACATTAAACAATCCTTTTAATTGTAAGAGTTTCTTGGAAGAGCCCTATATAACTACGACTTATTTGAAAAACTCGTTCATGTCAGAATAAACCCACCACATAAAATGCTATGGATCTAAAAATTTATTTATCCATCAAGAACATTTAAATTCACAAGCATTATCTATATTCGGTACATCGAAAAATATATTCAAATTTCTCTACCAAATAGTTTGCGTAACAGTAACTCAGCTTAAGCGTTATTAATGTTGCGAGTCTAACGCGTGTTTCCTATGAACCCTATTTCATCTATCATTCATATGGCAATTCGCTATGTATCTAGACACTTATAACTTTCAGGTATCTATTGCCCACATTGATAATGAAAAGACAAGTGAATTTTATAACTGACCCCCCCCCCCCCGGGCATGGGTATAGAACTTTGAACATTGAATATGTTCTGTGACTCTAAGGATTCATTTGATGAATAGTATAGTCCACAATAAACAATTGATACCAACTAGCGTTCTGCTTGAACCTCATCCATTAAAGTTCAGAATAATAAACTTTTATTTCATTCGTCCCAATACACATTGTATTTGCTAAGAAAGATAATAATTGATGCTCTCATTGTCATTTGACACTCTAATTGTGCAATATATTTCTTTCAAAGATCCGGTTTATTCAAGAGATCCTACCTTATATGTAATTAACTTCCTTGACCAAACTAATCGAGGCGCAATGTAAGCAATTGTCACCAAATCGTTTTGAACCATGAAAACCCTAAAACTGGGAGCTACATGCTTAAGGGAACTAGTGAAGCTAAACGACCCAGGTAATGAAATAACATGACATCCTCATCTGATCCTTTAAACTCTAAGCCTTAGTCGGACTACTATCTCTCATCATCTTTTAAAAACTCTAGCGACAAATTCAAACACTACCACCCAATGAATCTTGATATCAAAATCCCTTCTAGCATTTTATTGTTTCCAAACCCACATCTAATCAATTTGTAAACTAACACATATGTTTTAAAGTGAGTACTGCTAAGTCATCATATGAGACCTACATAATTAAACTGATCTTCTATTGAAGCAGAAGGAAAAGATTTCCTGAAAACCGACCTTCTCGGCATATAGTATACCCCTATGGCCTATTGTGATCGTAACACTCAGATTCCATCAAAGAGAAAACCGATTGTACTCCAAAGGATTAGGAACACCTCATGTAACACATACACTTTTAGTTTAACACTACTTCAGCAAGTCAACATTAATAACATTTTACCCAATGTCATTCAACCACGTGTTCTATCGATCACAACGAAACATACATACTTGTTAAATTCCTTAGATCATTTTTGCTTAAAACATGTACTTCTGAACATATAAATGGTATCAAAATTCATTCTTCATTTGTTTTTAATGTCTATGACATCCCTGATGACCGTGTTTTGACAACGCTTCTTTAATAAAGTCGAGTACCTACACACGGTTGAGTCAATTTAATGATCTCTAAACAACTCGAATAACAACGCTTCTTTAATATTGACACTTTAGATAAGTCTCGATCTTTGAAAATCCGAATAACAACTCGAAGCTCCGTGATCTAAAATTTCTGAAACATTCGGCATACAAATCATTGTTTATAAATCTTAAGAGTGGATCCCAAGGAAACTTTTGAATCTCTTCAAAACGCGTAATACATTAGACCAATTGAAATCCTGCAAATGATTACTCTAGATGGTTTAAGCCTAATGAAGTGACTACCTAATGAAAGGCAAATACAATCATTCTTAGCTATTAAAGTAACAACGTCTAACACCAAAGATACGATTTAATTTTCGGGACGAAAATTCTTCTAACAAGGGGATGATGTGACACCCTGAAAATTTTTATTTATTTATTATTTTTCCTCCATTTCGTTGCAGACAATCAATGACGCAACGTAATTTTCGGGACGAAAATTCCTTTAACAAGGGGATGATGTGACAACCCGCAAATGCAAGTTAATGTTGTTAAACCGCTCTCGTAAATTTTACCCAACTCGCATTGTTTTAATCGTTACTTGCACTGGTTAGTTAAAATGTATAAGTCTCGGGTCAAATTGTAATTAATAGAAGTTAATTATTAACTTTAAAACCAACTAAACAATTTAATAAACTAAGAGGGGTTAAAGTGAAACATTTAATAATATACCCAACCCTAACCGCCCCTGCACATCGTATAAATCATCTCCTCATCATAATCTTCGTGGGTCTTCTGTTTCACGGCGGCAAAGAAAAACGAAAACCTACCACTACATCGTCGCCGTACGCCAACCACCACCTCCACTGCGATCGAGCACCGCCGCAATCCCATGAAGACCGGCGAACACTTTCTCTCCTCCCTAATCATTCCGGTATGCTATTATAACTCGTTTAGTTGTTTTGGTACGTTACGGTTCGGTTTCGACTCGGGTTATGTCTTAGGATTAAGCTCGATTTGGTATATATGTATACACATATACGGTGTGTGTTTAAGTGTTTGCGTGATTGTCGGGTCATGCATGGTGTGTTCGAGTGTGTGTATGCACGTAGCAGTGTATGTATGTGTGTTTGTGATTGTGTAGATAATATATATATTTATATGTGTGTGATCATGCATGTTGTGTGTGTGAATTTATTTGAGATGTGTTGTAATTGTATATATATGGAAGATGGTATAATAATAATAATAAGGTAATAGTTGGATGAAGGTGTTGTGTGTACGTGGTACACATAGTTAAAAACCATGTATGTACCTTGTGTGTAGATGAAAATGAAACATGAAGATAGAATATTGATAAAAGAGAATGTTGATACTGTGATGAAGATGCCAATATGATTTTATAAATGTAACATGCTTATATGTATATGAATTGTGTGTATACTATGGGTGCTTAAATATATATGCGTGTGTGTTTGAGAGTTGAATAAAGGAAGTACTGTTTAAAGATAGGATCTTTACATAAGGTAGGTGAATGTACGAAACAACTATTATATTAAATTGGGATGTATGCATGATGTGTAAATAAATGTATATATGCACATGTGGGATTCACATGGATGAATTGCATGGGTACATACAATATTACAAAAGCTCAATACATATTATTATGGTTTTACTAACTTTAAGAACTTAGTAAAGGTAGACATATATGATATATGTATAATCTATGGAATAACATGAATGTGATGTTTGACAAGATGTATAAGTGGATGCTTGACATACTCAAATCATTAAAATAATTAGTAGATGTTGTTAGTAGAGTTACATGTCAATACTTATTTTTTTATTACATGATATTTTATATTTGGGTTTTGGGTATGAAACCGAACTGGAAACGAGAAACCGAGACAAGTCCTCTACAAAACTCGTTTATAACTAATTAGAGAATATAAACAGGTAGTGAGACTATCTAAGCTTTCTACTTTTGCTGATTAACTGTAGCAGCGCGAATCTAAGGTGAGTCTCTTTGCCCGCTTTTAAACCTTTTTTCGGGGAGAAAACATACAAACGTTTTTACAACGCCTTTGGGCAACTATTTTACAGCGCCTTCGGGCGGGCTGCATTTTTATACCTTCGGGTAGGGCCTTCGGGCAAGATTGTATACGGCCTTGGGCTGCGTTTTATGCCTTCGGGCAACTTTTTGATAAACTAATTTCTATTGTCTAATGGCTTATTTTACTTGAGCATAAACATTATATATTTATAATTTGAAAAGGTCATGAACAGTGTTAGGGGTATTATTGTAATTTTGTATACCTAACAAGAGTAACAGCTGGCTTTTGTTGTGACACACGTGTTTATATTTGCCCCTTTCAGCAGTAGTGCATAGAGAGAGTTTACATATGCTTTTGCTGTAATCAAACTACACCATTTACATCACCGGTTGCATCGCCCCCTGTCAACTCCATCGATTGCTCCGCCGGTGTCGATCAATTTCGCTTTCATTGTTTCCTATCCGTTTATTAGGACCCCATGGCTGAGATGGTGTCTTGGCGGAAGCGATGTCGATGTAGTAGTTGTTGGTGACTATGGTGTCTGTCGATGCATGCAGGTATGTCCGGTCTGTCGGAACCATAGATTGTCGTCGATGGATAGTGACGGTAGTAGATCTGTGTATTGTTTTGTTTCTTCATTTTTGTCGTTACTCTTTATGTGAAAAGTTGTTTTTTAGGGTTTTAGAAGCTATGATGAGTTTATAGAATTTTTTAAAATTGTAGAAGATGGCGTGCCAGGGACTGTGGATGGTAGGTACTTGACCTGCAACCTGCCCTGCAGTCATAGTTTGTTAAAACTCTGAGCTTCAAGAAACTTTTCCTGATTTTGGACTCATGATGTACCGAGTCTCGATGAGGATGAAATTAGTTATTTGTTTTGGGAGTGGTATTGTTTTCAACTGCTTATGCTGTTACTAAAAGGCTATGATGAACACTTAAAATTGTTTCAATTTTTGCAAAAAGTTGTTATAATCAGCATTTTGGCGCGGGAATCGGTATGCTAATGTGCAACAAAGACGACCTCTTTCATATTAGAACCTATGGATTTGCAGCCAAGGCAAAACTTTTTCAAGGTAAACATAATAGTTTTCTGCACTTTGGATTGAGTTTTTATATTTTAATCAATAATTTTGAGTGAATATAATCAAATTACTTCCCTTTTTATATACTTGCGATTAAATGCTTTTGGTTTTGATACTGATTGTCGAATTCATCCATTCAAATCACGTTTGAGGTTGAATATTGGTAATAACTCATAGGGTGGTGATGTTGTGACTTGAAAGGTATTGTATTCGGGGAGATGAAAGGTAGTGTCTTCATTTTGGTCAAATGGAATCCCAAGCTTATTCTTATTGTATTTGACCCAAAAAATTATCAAATTTGATGATTTTGTGTGTGTATATATATATATATATATTCTCTTTATGTGTATTAATTGGATTGCTATTTGTGGGTGCGGTGAATTCTTTTGAATATATGATGTTACACACTTCAAGAGGACTCTAGTAGAGGATGTTAAACTGGTTTAATCATTATTGTCAAACTATTCAATTAGCTCTGCTGTAGCAAGTTAGTTCTTTTTTATATCTGTTTTGAATATATGAAACTTCATATATGACATATGATTGGTTTTGTCCAACAAATTACAATGCAATATGTTTGTTCATGAGTGCATGTTGTACATCATGATTGTCTTAATCGTTAGATCTAGATCAGGTGTGTTTTATTATTGTTTTCAATTATATATGCCAATATATCTTATGTTCTTAATGTTTGATGTTTAGGTTGAGTTTTTGTGTCCTGTTTGCAAATTCTAAGCTGCCTGATTTACCTAGAGAAGGAGAAAATGATAGTTTACAAATTAAAAGTTAGTCTTTGTTCTCCTCAAAAGAAATGATGTTTTTCTCTTCAAACAATCACGTTATCTTTTGCAACATGTAAAAGGAAGCCAGGGAAGTGTATGCCTATTGCACGCATGGTGTTTTCAGGTAAATTATATGCTATTTAGTTTCAATTCCTGAAACTTTTTTTATTGGAATTATGCTAATTTTGAATCATTGATACAGCCTTTCTGCAATAGAAAGGTTGTCAACTGGTCTGTTTCAAGAAGTGACTGTTATAAACACAATTCCATTAATTAAAGGAACGTCATTACTTACAAATTTGATATACTTTCAAACCTACAATTTTGATATAATTTAATTTCAAACCTACAATTTTGATATAGTTTCAAACCTACAATTTTGATATGATTTCAAACATACAATTTTGATAAATTTAGGTAAGTTTTCACAATGTAATTTTAACGCATGGATATAGAAAAGACAAAAGTTGACAACTCATTTTTTTGTGATTATGAAGTGTATAATAGTCAGATTTAGAAACCATTTTGTTGGTCCAGAATGATCGTGATTTCAGTGCTTTGTTGACTTGTTTAACACAAATATATCCAAGACTTGAATAACAAAGTGTAAAATATCCAAACAACCCAATAACAAGATTCAACACACAAACGAGGTATATAAGCTACAAAGATAAGTAGAATATGCTCCTAGCACCTCAAATTGAACGATTACACAACACAAATCAGTGAATATTAGCTCTAGTAAAAGATGTGCAAAAGTTGTATAAAGTGAAGATAAGGTTACAATATATAGCAGTGTTAGGTTCGCTGATAGATTCGCTCTAGCGAATCTATCTAGCGAACCAACACAGGTTCGCTGGGCACATAGATTCGCCCAGTCGATACCTTAATACAAAAGACACACTGAACTGCGGGCGAATCTATAGATTCGCCCGTAGGTTCGCTAGCACAAACACAATTACAAGTTAAACAATTACAAACAAAAGTAACACCGACAAGCCGGTGAGTCCAACCTATACATAGTGACTATCAATACTCCCCCTAGGTTGGACCTCACCTGGGGAAGTCTTCTGGTTTAGCTCCGTCTTCATGGCTTCAAAGATGTTCGATATATGCTCCTGCCCTTCCTTTAATTCCGGCCATTGGATTTGTAATGTCTTCAGAACCGGCCTCATCTTCACTCAGATTCAGCATTGAGTCTACGAACTCAGTATCTGCGACCTCAGTATCAGGCTCAAGTTGAACTGTCGTCTCCGCCTGTTTTTCTGCAGTTTGCTCCTCGCTGACTACCTCCAAATCAATCACCTCCACCGGTTTCTCAAACCTCTGCTCTATTGATCGATCCAGCTGTCGAGTTAGGTCGTCCATTTCCATTCGCTGATCATCCGTCCTTCTCAACCTTTCATTCACAGCTTTAAGTTCAGCACGAATCCCCCGGGCTTTGTTTGCGACCTTCACAAACAGGTTTGCTTCAGCAGCAGTGTCATCTCCAGCCCCGTGCTTTATCCTATGCTCGCACAACACCTTCAAATCTTCGTCACAGAAGGAGAAGACCTCCATTGGATCAAATAGACGGATTTCTGGACGGTCATCTCCTTGTAATCTGATAATTGTCTCCCCAGTGCTGTTATCATAAAACCATTTGTAGAAATCCTGCAATCTGGGCGGCTGTGTGTCCGGGACCCTGACCCTTGTCATCACCTTTGGTGCAGCTATCTTCAACACTATCTTCCCCTTCCACGACACCCAATGTCTATCCCGTTTCTGTCTCATCCTCCTCGGTTTTTTGTATCCAAAATCAACAAAGTTTGTCTTTGCAGCTTCTCGGATGGTGACCTCAAACGCACATGCCCTACCACTGTCCTCTTTTCCTATCAGCGGAAGTTCGGCCAACCTCCGTAAATCCCACCTTGGCAGAGTGGCAAAATGCTTTCGGTTCTTGATATATGAGATGTCACCGCCTCTCCTTTTAATCATATAAGCGTCCACCAAACAGTTGTAATTCCATGCAATGATCTGCCTATCTAGCTGCTTGGTGTTGGGTTCTTCCAGGTGTTGGAATATAGGCACTTCGGGAACCACAGCTTCTTCCTTCCTGAACCATTCTGATTTGTCTAAATCTACGTGCTCGAACTGGTAGCTAACCCCCTTTTCTTCAACTTTATAATTCTCTGGCTCATCATCTAAATCTTCTTCACTATCAGCATCGACATCAGTCTCAGGCTCATCTACCAAAGTATAATCCACACCAGATCCACCGACCACTTCTTCTCCCTCAAACACATCTAAATCAATCCCCATCTCTTCATCAAACTCTTCCTCAACGGCCTTTCCCTTTCCTTTATCACCAAAATCAACATCCATTAACGGATACTTTGCAATATCCGTTAAGGAGTTCAGTTCCGCCTCAGTCATTGCCGGTTCAGTTCCAGCATTTTCTTTCAAACTATTTAATTCTTTGAAGATCCTCACTATCAGACATTGCTGGTCCTTCATCATCCGTCCCATCTCGTATATCACAGTCGATTTTTCTACATCCTGCTTTTCAAGTTCTTCATGTTTACTTTTCAATTCAACCAATTCTGCTTCCAGTCTCTCAACAACACCCTTTAATTCATCAGCTGATCCACCCGATGTACCCCCGGTATCATGCCTAGCTTTCTTTGACCCTTCAGCATGTGCATCAGACTTTTTCTTGGTCCTTTGTTCCCTACCAGCATCTATCTCTGCCTGGATTTCATCAACCTCCCTATCAAATGAATAGTCTTTCTCTTTGGCATATGCCTTCCTTTTCCTAATCTTCTTCTCAATCACCTCTATATTTTCTCCGCCCCGTTTCCTTTCCGTTTCCATCAGCCTCTGTATATACACCCATCTTTCGGCCGGATACATATTTTCCCAGAGATAAGCAGACCTACCCACACAGTCCGACCTCACCGCTTTACAATCCTTGAAGATCCTCGAATGCATATCCCAAATTTTCAACACAGCTCCAACTATCGGCAGATCGGGCAATTTGTCATTCAGCACCATCTGAATGAATCTTGGATACATCAACCATTTTGCCCCTTTGGTAGCATGGATGTTCTCTAGCATATAATTGTAGATGAGTTTTGCAAGGTTTGCTTTCTGCCCCCGGCAGAACAGCACCATAGCCCTTGCCCAGTCAAGGTTTAGCCCGTCTGTACCCCCCTTCCTATGATCCAGGCACATGATAAACACGTGAGCGATGTACCTCCACTCCTGGATCAAGTAGGACTTAACGAACTCCATTTTCTTCTCGCCGGGCATCGGTCCCTCATACCCAGCAGTCCGGAGTGCTCCGTACACTTCTTCAGCAGACATACTTACTTCTTCTCCGACATCCTCCTCTAGCCTTAAAATCCTGGCTAGATCAGCCTCTGTGAACTCCAGGTCATATCCACCGACTTTGGCACAGATACGTGACGGCAGTACCGACACGTTCATGACAGCAGTTCGCCAAAAATCCCGAACATGCGTCTCATATAGAGTAGGAGAGTGAGAAATGGCATAATGTATATGAGACGATTTCAGCCATTTGATTGAATCTCTATAGCTCCCGGCCTTTTCATGGTTTTCGTCAAGTAAAGCACACATGTTGTGCTTTTTCTCGAAGAATAATGTCGACATTGTGCCTGAAAAATAAACGGAGATTGATCAGAAACGAAGATTTGAAAAACAGTTAATAGATTCGCTGGAAATTAGGTTCGCTGGTATAGCGAACCTGAGATTTTGGCACCAGAACCTATAGATTCGCTGACATGAAAAATCAGTCATTGTGGTCGAGCGAATGTATAGGTTCGCTAGAAACAGTCGGGCGAATCTATGTTGTTGCGCGGGCAGCATAACGACATAGGTTCGCTCGAAGTCTTGAACTTTCGTTCAGATTCGCCAGACGAACACTTAGGTTCGCTGGAAACCCTAGTTTTTTTTAAAAAAAAGGACCAAAATTACAGACGATACACCATAAACAAGCATACAAAGCAACAGACAAGCAATATATACATTAAACGAGGCAAAAATGAACTAAAAGCCTAACAAAAACACACTAAAACAGTCATCGATTTACAGATAATCACAGGTCGACAGATTAAACATGTTTATAGTGCGATTAAGGGTTTAAGACAGAGATTAGGATGAAATCGATCACATACCAGACACTTAAATGATGTTTAATGTGTGAAAAAGACCGGTTGAAGTGAGAATCGAACGTGAGTGTTGAGATTTTGAAAGTCGTGCTACAGTACAGGTGACAGCGAATGTTTTGAAAAACTTCGCTGTCACAGTTTATATATACAAACATAAGTTCGCTGGCAGACAGACCAGCGAACCTTAGGTTCGCCGGAAGACCAAAAGACAATGCAGCCGACTGGTTCGCTAGCAGGTTCGCTGACACATAAACAAGGATGTTTCATGTCAGCGAATCAAAGAGATTCCGGGCGAACTTTGGGGTCCGGGCGAACCTGTAGGTTCGCCTTAGGTTCGCTAGCACACACAAAAAATATTTTTGGTTTTTCTTAAATTTTAAAATCTTTGTAAATCCGTGAAAACGTCCCACGATATCAACGCTCCAAAAATAAACATATACACATATAATCCTAAAAATACTAGTAATAACAAGATAGAAGTTAAAATTGAAATAAAATAAAATAAAATAAAATAAATGAACAAAGATTTAAACGCTAATAAGCATATATATTCTTCATGATGTTTTGAGTAGAATCCGGAGAATCATCGATTGGCGGGATTGCAGATATGTTTGTCCATTTAAACCCATGCCTTAGTCCATTCAACAAGAGATCAGCAGCTTCTTTTATCATGTTTTCGGTTTGATTGAAGAAACTCAGACAACTCGGTCCCCACAGACATTTAGGTAAAAAGAACAAGTTCTGTCAACAGGGTATATCTGAGCAATACGATTGACTTTTCTTGAATTTCAATGATCAACTTTTGAATGTTGACCGATGCATTAGCTTCTTTTGACACTTGTGCAATTTTGCATCTTTTCTTTGTGAGTGGAGCTTGTCAGCAATTGATTCTTTTGAATACAATGTGACTTATTATTTGGGAAACTCAAATAGTCTAGAGCTCCAGGTCTATACTGACGTATAACAGAGGAGATAAACATTTGAGCATGCTCGGTGAATCTTCAGGTCAATACTTCCGTATAGCAGAGAAGATCCACCAACTCCAGGTCAATACTTCCGTATAGCAGAGGAGTTAAGCACTTGACTCAAAACGTTCTGAGGAGTTAACGAGTAACTCACTCAGAGGCTTTTCCGAAGAGCATCACTAGCAGCCTTTTATTTTATTTGTTTTGCATACTAGAAACTCGATTCGGGGATAGGGCGAGGGTGATTTGGGATGTTTAGGGAAATCAAGGCAAAGATTTGACGCTCTCAACCCATTTTTGACAGAACCATTATCTTTGTGCAATCCAATCACGTCAAGGAGATAATCCTTGTTGTCGAGATCTTAAGCGTTATGTTTGGCTGCACAATCACTGTTTACTTCGTTTTCGGGCTGAGCCTATCTGACATATCCCAAACGCAATGCTTCTGACCTCTTTCAACGACTCTTCAACATCAATCAAAACGGAGATCCTGAAATAGCAAAATTTGAAAAACTATAAATAGTTTATCTTTTATATCTCCCCCAAAATTTCTATATAATAGCCGTCTAAAAGAAATTTTTGTTTTTCAGATTTTCTTAATATATATATACAGAGTTAAAAGAAAAATAAACGAAGATAAAATAAAATAGAGTAACGGAGCAATGAATCGAGTGACCCACGGATTTTTTCAAAGAAGAAAAAAGCAAAAGAAAAAAAAAGGTTATTTACTTATTTACAAAAGGATTCTCACAGAAAAAGGTTTTCAAGTGCCTGTTTATAATTCTTTGGAACAACTTGAGACAGAAAGGCAGCATAAAGACATTCATTAATCAAACCACTTTGACTCCGAGTCCGCACACCATCAGTAATAGATCCAATGATATAATCGTGAGGATGGTTTTTCAGGGTTTTGAAGTCAGTGTTGAGTAGTAAAGGATTTTGGTCGGTTGAGGGTGTTTGATTTGATGGTTGTGGAGGTGTAGGTGATGGGATGGTAGTGGATGTGGATGGAATATCTGATGGAGAAGTTTGAACAGTTTGAACAGTTTGAGGTGGTGGAGGTGATGGGATGTCAAATGAAGTGGGTGGTAGTTGTGAAGCAGATGTGGAAGGTTGTGGTTGTGATGGTGTAGGTGAATGATTGAAAATAGAAACTGATGTGTGTGGAATGATGTCGTCATCGTCAGAGTCAGGAAGATTAAATGATTTGAAAATGGTGGTGGAATCATAAAACCATGCCGGTTCACTACCAATACTGGTGGTGTTTGACTCTTGCCAGTCAACATAGTAGGACTCTTGCACAATCCGCGTTCGCTTGTTGTAAACACGATACGCCTTTTGTGTGGTCGAGTATCCCACAAAGAAGCATTCATCAGAGACAGCACCAAACTTCGTCTTCTGATCTTGAGTATTCAAAAGAGTGCAAGAACATCCAAAGGGGCGCAGAAAATCAATCAGCGGCTTAATTCCTCGAAACAGTTGATATGAAGTCTTCATCTTTTCCTTGACAATCAGTACCCTGTTAAGAACATAAGCTGCACAATTAACTGCTTCAGCCCAGAAAATAATTGGAAGTTTTGACTCGATCAGCATAGTTCTAGCGGCCTCCACAAGGGTTCGATTCTTCCTTTCAGCAACACCATTTTGTTGTGGTGTTCGGGCAGCGCTAAACTGTCTGAGAATACCCCGTTGTTCACAGAAGGAGTTGAAGATGTGGTTTCTGAATTCAGTTCCGTTATCGCTTCTGATGGCTTGAACCTTCTTCTTTCCCAGAACCTCGATTAGAGGTATTAGCTTCATCAACTCTTCGGCAGTCTCACTCTTGTTTGCCATGAATCTCACCCAGGTGTACCTAGAGTAATCATCTGTGACAACCAAGCAATAAGACTTTTTAGCAATAGATTTGACACTTATTGGACCAAATAAATCAGTATGTAACAATTCGAGGGGTTCTGAGATAGTATTTGTAATTTTGAGTTTATGTGGCTTTTTGTGCTGTTTTCCTTTAGCACAAGCCATGCATTTCTCAACCACTGAAAAGTCTTTGAGTGGTAAACCCCTAACTAAATTGTTCTTAACCAATTTATTCAGAATTTTAAAATTAATGTGCCCTAAACGTTTATGCCACAAAAATGATTCAAAAGATGATGCTTTAGACAGAAGACATGTCACGGTGGAATTTGATTCTTTTGATCCCATATTCAGCATATAGGTATCATTTCGTCTCGGAGCTCGCATGATCACCATATCTTCAGGAATAGTAAACTCTGGCTTCAAGAACAGGCATTCATTTGGAAGAAACATCACAGGAATATTTTTATCACAGATTTGTGATACACTCAGAAGATTGAAAGCTAGTTCAGGAACATAGTTGACGTCTTCCAAAGTAAGTGAACCATTTGAGACTTCTCCTTGACCAATCATCTTCCCTCCTTTCTTGTCTCCCGCAAAAGCAACATAACCGCCATTTATGATCCTATAGTTAGTCAGAAGATCCTTCAATCCTGACATATGTCTGGAACATCCGCTGTCAATATGCCAATGACTATTTACAACGGCATTTGAATGTTCCTGACATTTATTAAAAAAAATGAAAAGTTAGACCTTTGAAATAGGCACCCAAGTCTTTGTGTACTTGGGTGGTGGAGCAGATGAAGAATTGCAAAAGAAATTATTTACAAAAGTGTTTAATCTTTTTCCGAAAGATTTTTGCTTTGAGCTATTTTGGATTAACTTAGGGCATTGCTTGACAGTGTGACCAGTATTTCCACATTTAAAACAGTGAGATTTAAAACCAGCTTTGGGAACTCTGTTAACAGGAATTTTATCCATTTCAATTTCCTCATCACATTCAGACATTTGTGAGTTGCAGTCACTGTAAGTGTCATAGAGTTCTTTTAACTTACCTGTTGTGACTTTAACTGTATCAGATTCAGGTTTTGGTTTAAGAATGTATGAAAAAGATGATTCCTTCTCTTTTGGTTTTGAAATTCTCACAGGTGTGAAAGATGGAATTTGGTGAGTGAAGAACTTTTGAAAACAGTTTGTTTTGGTTTGACTTTCAGAGACTTGACCTGAAAGTTTGTCTTTGTCATTCACACACACATTTTTAATCAAATCATCATCATTCAACACATTAGGGTTTGAAGTGGAGCACCCTAAATTACTATTAAACATGAAATTGTCTGAATATGACACATTACTACAAACAGGATTAACTAAACTAATGTCTTCAAAAGACTTCTTGGAATCAGAACTACTGCAATCACTACTGCCAGAACAACCGAGCCCAACACTCCCACCATATGCGTAATCCTCTCTAACTTCCTTAAGATTTACTTCACTTAAACCTGCAATGGAACTGTCAGTATCATTCTGCATAATCTCTTGAATTAACTCATTTGATGGATGAGGAATAGGTGTAGGAGAGTAACAGAAAGTACTGGGTGGAGGATATGCATATGTTTCACTGTTACTAAAACCCAAACCCGTCTTAACTCTGGCCCCCCTTTGTTTCTTGCACAGTTCCTCCCTTTTCATACCAGATATAGTCCACTGCTGCAATTTGTTTTTAAGTTTTCTTGCTTCAAATTCAGCAAGTGTAACTTGCTCAGTCAAGTAGTTAATTTCACAGTTCTTTTCTAAAAGAGTCCTTTTTAAGTGTTCATTTTCCTTTAAAGCTTCTCTTAACTTAACAAAATATTTTGATTCACTTAATTTAAGCTCTTTGATGGTTCTTTTTAATTCGTTTTCGTTTGACATTAACAATTTATTTGCTTTGTATATGCCAATTAAACGTATTTTGCAAGCAGATGAACACATATCTTCAATAACATCGTAAGGAAGACCAATTACCAGTTTCTCGGCGGCCAGAGCACGATCACATTGGCAGTAGGGAGTGCTTCTTTTGAATTCATCAACTGCATCCAGCCTTGCCTTCTCAATCATTTCTTCCAAGCTAACCTTAGACTCCTCCTCATGCTTCACTTCATTAACAGCAGCTTCACAAACTAATCCTGAATGATTCAGATGTCCTTGAGCAATAACATCTGATTGAACTTTAACAACATTCTCCACTTTCTCTTCCTCTTCCTTTTCATAAAATTCTTTGAACGGATCAAAGAGATTTATATCATTGTCATCAAACTCAGCAATTTCAGCAACAAGGGCATGGTTAATCTCCTCCTTGGTTTCTTCAATTTCTGCACTCCAATCAAAGTTGGTGAGCAGTGCAGTTTCATTCTTTGACTTTGCTTCCTCAACCTTTTCTTGAATTGGAGCAGATCTTGGATTTGCAGAGTTAACTGGCTCAGTAACGATTGGTAATGGGCATTCTCTCTTGAAGTGGCCCAGTTGTTTGCAGTTATAGCATCTTAACTTTCCCTTGTCATACCCCAGCTTAACATTCTGTCCCTGATTTCCAAAGTTTCTTCTACCAGTTCTTTCCATGAATCGTCTGGCACGAAGAGTGAGCATAGCCATCTCCCACTGGATATCTGTTTCCTCCAGATCATCAGGATCCACCTGATACATATCTTCTACAGTCATACCCTTCCCTTTCAACTCACCTGCAACAAGAGCTTCATAACTGTGAACAAACATTCCAAATAAAGCCATAGTATCTGACGGAATCTGTGTGGTGACAGATGCATTTGAGCTTGAACCAGCATTTGTAGATGCACCAGCAGATTTAACAGACACATGACCTGATGATCCTCTAGATGCAGCACTGTAAACATAAGAGTTTGCAGCGGATGAGATAAGTGCAGCATTTTGAGAGGGAATGTTTGGAACCATCATTGACTGATTATATTCTCTTCTCTTCACATCAAGGTCGAAAGACTTCAGCTTGTTGATGACGTCCATCAGTTTGTAGTCAGGAAAGTTCCTCTTTTGTTTCAACAGCTTGATTTGAAGACTCCATTGAGGAGGAAGAGAATCTAACAGTTTAGCAACTTGTTCATGATTGCCCAGCTTATCATCATATTTCTTCAGATTACTTGACACAGATAGGAATCGGTTTGTAATGTCAGTCAAGTTCTCTTGTGAGTACCCCACGAAAGAGTTGAATTCCTTTTCAGCTTGTGCCTTTCTATCCAGTTTCAGATCCTCATTCCCATCATAAAATTCACACAATGCATCATACAGGCTTTTTGCAGTTGTGTGTTCAGCAAACCTGTTGAAGATGTCCTGATGCAGGCAGAGTATCAATGCCCCTAGTGCCTTCTTGTCACGATCAAGTAACTTAATATCAGTTTCAGTAAAAGAAGTTGGATCTGTGTTTACTGAGGTGACGGTTCCTTCGACAGTTGTTGGCACGTGCGGGCCATTTACTATAGATTCCCATTGGTTGTAGTCCGTGTAATAGAAGAAAGCTTTCAAACATCTTTTCCAGTCTTCAAAGTTTTCACCACTAACAAGCCTCGGTGGCCTGTTAGGTTGAACGCTGTCCAGATCATTCATATTCAGTGTTGATGAAGTCATAACTTTGAACAGATTATAGATTCGCTGAAAACAAACAGTTTCGCTGGCTAGATTCGCTCGAAGAACACAGCTGATTCGCTGGTAGATTCGCTGGTGACAGATTCGCTGGCAAGCAAACAGTTTCGCTGACAAGCAAGCACAGATTCGCTCGCCTGAATTTGGCAGTAGTTTCGCTTGCACAGTCAGCCAAACAAGTGAACTTTCGTTCGATGATATGTCAGATTCGCTGGTCACAACACAAACCAATACAGGACAAAGATTTGAAATAGGTTCGCTGGTAGAACAGTCAGTTTCGCTGGTTGAACAGATAGTTTCGCTGGTAGCTCAACCACCTTGCAACAGTACGGAAACAGCTCGAAAATCTTCAAAACTTGACCATTTGCATACACGTTTGTTTTAAAAGCTTCCTATGTCCAAAAACCACAAACTTTGAGCAAAATACAACTCCAAAAACACTAAAACAAGCTTGAAACAGAATCAAAAAGTGTTTTGACCCAAAAACTCCAAAATCAACACAAAAATCACTTGAATCAAACAATCAAGAGCACTAAGGCTCTGATACCATTTTGTAGGTCCATATCAGCCTTGAA
The DNA here is from genome assembly GCA_030867185.1 of Tagetes erecta. Lineage (NCBI taxonomy): Eukaryota > Viridiplantae > Streptophyta > Magnoliopsida > Asterales > Asteraceae > Tagetes > Tagetes erecta. The sequence continues at coordinate 27,515,993 of CM061493.1, read as the reverse complement.
TCAACAGATTTGTGAAGATTTGGATCAAAATAACATAGAACATGATAAACAAGGAAGAACAATGAAGAACATAATGAAAGAACAAACAAGAAGTTACTCAAATCTTCATATGCTTCCATAGAATTGCTTTGATTTTGTTTACATGTGTAACCTCCCAATTCTTGGCTATGTTTCAAGCAAACTAAACCCTAACTAAACTAATCTATATATAGTGAATGTTCAATCCACTTAATTACATATTAACCCCCTAGACTTAGTTTAATTAGGAAAAATACAAATAAACCTAAAATGTGACTACAACTTGATTAAATATATTTTGTTGACACAAAATATATTCTTTACAATAATGCTCCTAGTCACGATCTATCTTTAACGTCTTCTTCGTCCTGAACACTTCATATGACTTTAATCATGACATTGACTTTTGTTGACTTTGACTACATTGATAATATAGACTATCATTTTCAGACCCAACAATACTCCCCCTTAGTCTATCATTATCAACATCCTCAATTGAGTTCAGCTCCGGTCAAAGTCAACAAATGAGCGATCTTCTATATCTCCCCCTTTATTGAAGCTTTTCGACATTGTAGGCAAAGATTGATTCATTAACTCCCCCTACTTGTATGCTTCTCACCTTTTAATTTTGGCCCAAAGATAAAACATTTAAAGATCCTGCCAATCCCGAACTCAACTCCACACAACTTGAGGCCCAAAGGTATACAAATAGATCCGGCCTAAATCACACTTGTCTCGGCCCATAAGAAAAACAATTAGCCCCGGCCAATCTATATAACTAGTACCGCCCAAGATTCCATAGTTGTAGCAGCCCAAATCGCAGCCCACTAAACATCAGTCCATCAAATCTCGGCCCACCCGAACAAACCCAACACAATTAAAATGACCCAAATCCAAGTCAACTTTGCAGCCAAATTCAATTATTACAAGATCAGCCCCATGTTATCATCCTTTATAAACTCAACAAAACAACCCTAAGACAAAAACAATCAGCCGCCACTTTAATTTCTCCATTTTAAATGCAAAGTCTTCAAAAACCTTATCTTTATCTCCTTTGAACTCAAACACCAACCACTCTCAACCTACTCTCCCTTTTGATTTCAACTCTCACGTCTCTTTCAGCAACTCAAACAACACAATATCAACATACACATACACACAATACTCTCTCTTCTTCTACTCGATCTCTCTTCATCTTTCTCTTTTGGTTCCAAGCACACACATGAACAACATATACAAACCAAAAAAACGAACTGCTGCTACTTTCTCTTTGATCTTGTATACATCACAACCAACAGCAACACTTACAATCAGTCGATCTGCTGCTTTTGTTTCTTCAGCTTGATCTCCTCATCAACACACAGAACACATAACCGATCTGCTTCAGTAACAACAACACAATCCACTCTTTCTCTCGATCTCACGGTTCCAAACACATACACAACATCATACACGAACAACACATCAACAACAGCTTCAACACAGCAGCAGCAACATCACAACTCAACAATCGATCTGCTGAGATTAAATAGCAACAACACGCACACACAACTTCTTCTTTTTATTTCTGTCGGAGACAATAAACCTTCTGTTCGTTGCCGACAACCACAAAAACTGCATCCTTTTGATTTTAGTCTGTCGAAAGCTTCATAGCAACCACGACGTACAGTTGCAGATCTGGTTTGTTGTGATTGTGTATAAGCGGTTATGGTGGAGATGGTTGTGAGACGGATAAGGATGGTTGTAGTTGAAAACGAGGGTACGGTTATGGTTGAAGTTGAATATGGTGTATGTGGTTGTAAGGTTGTAGATCTGATATGGATATGGTAACGGGTGAATGTGGTACGGGTTAGGGTTTTTGTGACGGGTATGGTGTATGGATCTGTTTGGTTATGGTGATGGTGATGGTGAATGGGTTTGGTTTAGGGTTAAGGGTTTTGATGTATGTTTTGGTATGAATTTGAGATGAACTAGATGAGTAGATGATCAGATCTGGTTTGGGTATATGTTGGAATCGAGTTTAAAAAACCCAGATCTGAGTTGTAGAGACAATAGATGATGCAGATCTCTGATGAAATTTGTTGCTTGTGATGATGATAATGATGAATCTTCAACAAATCTGATGAAATTTGGTTCAAAATGGATCCTTTTTAGGCTCTGATACCATATTGTTGGTCCAGAATGATCGTGATTTCAGTGCTTTGTTGACTTGTTTAACACAAATATATCCAAGACTTGAAGAACAAAGTGTAAAATATCCAAACAACCCAATAACAAGATTCAACACACAAACGAGGTATATAAGCTACAAAGATAAGTAGAATATGCTCCTAGCACCTCAAATTGAACGATTACACAACACAAATCAGTGAATATTAGCTCTAGTAAAAGATGTGCAAAAGTTGTATAAAGTGAAGATAAGGTTACAATATATAACAGTGTTAGGTTCGCTGATAGATTCGCTCCAGCGAATCTATCTAGCGAACCAACACAGGTTCGCTGGGCACATAGATTCGCCCAGTCGATACCTTAATACAAAAGACACACTGAACTGCGGGCGAATCTATAGATTCGCCCGTAGGTTCGCTAGCACAAACACAATTACAAGTTAAACAATTACAAACAAAAGTAACACCGACAAGCCGGTGAGTCCAACCTATACATAGTGACTATCACATTTAATTGCTTTCATGTTGAAGTATGGATCAAAACTGATTTGTGTCTTTTACATACTTAGATTCAACATTTTTTATTCACTGTTGTGTATTATATATATGTCTTCTTCCCATAATATTAGAGATAACAGTTTTGAGTCAAAACATAAAGTTTGTTACTGTACACATATTTTTAGATGAACTTCTATTTAATAAAAACTATTTAAATCAAACTAGACTTTGACTTTGGTTATTTGTTTACCATAGTATTAATGCATACAAACAGTATATTTGAATGCATTTAGTTTCTATCCTGACATGGTAGCGGGTTAAAGAGATAGCTGGGTAGGGCGTGTTATACTATGTATAATCCTTGGTACATATCAAAACATACTGAGTTGGATTGGTCCAATAAGTGAACATTATTGAAGATCTATTGTCACATAGAAAATGGAAGATTAGATGAACATTACACCTATATAGAAAGCAAAAAAGGTGGTAGCAGAAACCCCGTAGGCGACACGGGTAGCAACAAATGCTATGTAGGAGTACACTGGGCAAACTGGTTGTAATAGACTTGCTACAAATTGCAATGATGACATGGGCCTATTTTCTTTATCATATATGCAATTTAAGATGGTTTTTCTGTAGTCTTTGCCTATTTGCCTACTAATTTGGTTTAAAATCATTTAATTTGTTTTGAACAAACTACCTCATTTTGGTTTGGTTAGGTTATGATTCCCATAAGTGCACAACAATAAACTTAGCTGTCGTAGCCCCATACTCCAGTACATGGTTTCATGTTTTTTTAGCAATTTGGAACTAACCCACACCTTTTATCATTGCAGGTCATAGATGATGGGATAATTCAAGGTACAGAGGACATAACAGTGGTATTTTTAGTTGGAGAGAAAAGTTGATACACATACAAATAAAATGTGGTCACAACTCACAAGCATGGTATCAAATCTAGAAGATATATGATCTTATTAATTAATTAATTAGCCTTGCTGTTTATACAGATACCAACTACCTTTATCTTAACTTATAACTCAGTCATAATTCAAATCTATGCCTAAACCCAGAATTGAAGGTTCCATGTGTATGTAGTGATGTATTATTGAGATTGTCGTAAGGTTGTTACATTAATTACTCCCATTTTCCTAAAAGGTAAGTGGAAATATTGATCTCTATATACGTGTTTGAGCTTTTGTAAAGCGAGTGTCAAATGATAAGAAACGCGAAACTGCACATAAAAGGCTTGCGCAACGCGCGAGCGTCGTATAAATCTAGTTCCAACAAAAGTCCTTTCCTTTAGTTGAGATTATTAATATACAGTGGGTATAACGGGGAAATTTGAGTAGTACTACCGGGTTCGGCAGACCCCATCATGCTGGTAGGGATCCAGGTGGTGCAGATTGTCCTTGTAACTTTTGATCATCTAGTTTGATGGCAGTAAGGCAAACAACACAACGTTCAGTTTAATCTCAACGTGCTCATGTAGTAAGCGAGGTGGTCTTGCAAACCAGCAATAGCAAATGAACTTTATCAGTTAAATTGTTTTGATATTTAAATACTTTTGTTAAATATCTCATTGAGCTCACCAACCATGTGTTGACCATTTTTAGTATGTTTTCTCAGGTGGCTAGGAGCTGTGCACGTAGGACATATCATGCATGAGTCGTTTACTTTATTTTGAACTTTTATTTACTTTGTTGGTTTTATTGAAAATAATTACCGGTTTTGTGCTAGACTATTGAGCACAGGTTTTAATTCGGTATTGTGCTAGACTATTGAGCACAGGTTTTATACTGGAATTGTGCTAGACTATTGAGCACATGTTTTATTGGTTTTGTGCTAAACTGTTGAGCACAAGTTTATTAAATAATGGGTTTGTTTAAAAGCTTCTGCTAAAGTTTGAAAACCTACATTTTATACCCTGAGTTTTTGGTTAATGACTAATTAAAACTTTTGTTAAAATTTATTGAGTCAGTGTCACTGTAACTAATGTCTTGAGATCCTGGTATGTCACACGCCTAACGGATACCCCGTTTGTGGAAAATTGAGGGTGTGACATAAAAACACCTTACAACACCGTACGAAACCTTTAAACTCCATAATAAACCTAATGATTTCGTCCGAGTCCTTTGAACATGGTACGACAACTTAGGACAAATTATGACTCTATATGCACTTAGCACCTTGAAAAGCATGTTAGTATAATTAGGACGCCTTACAATTCCTAATAAAACCTTAAAACACCGTACGAAACCTTAAAACTACATGATAAACCTAATGAAATCGTCGAAGTCCTTTGAACATTGTACGACAACTCAAGACAATATAAGACTCTGTATGATACGTTAGCTACATGAAAAACACGTTAGAATAATGTAGGACGTGTTACAACTCCTAAGAACACGTAACATCATCGTACGAAACATTAAAACTATATAATAAAACTCATAAATTCGTCCGACTCCTTTGAATATCGTATGGCAACTTAAGACATCTTATAACTCTGTATGCCATATTAGCACATTGAAAAGCATGTTAGTATAATGTACGACGCCTTACAACTCCTAACAACACCTTATAAAATCCGAATGAAACCTTAAAAATCCATAATAAACCTAATGAATTCGTCCGAGTCATTTGAACATCGTACGACAACTTAGGACATCTTATGACTCTATATGCACATTAGCACATTGAAAAGCATGTTAGTATAATGTAGGACGCCTTACAGTTCGTAACAACACCTTAAAACTTCGTACGAAACCTTAAAAGTTCATAATAAACCAAATGAAATCGTCGAAGTCCTTTGAACAATGTATGACAACTCTATACATGTTAAGACTATGTATGCGACATTAGCTACATGAAAAGCACATTAGAATAATGTAAGACATGTTACAACTCCTAAGAACACCTTACATCAGAGTATGAAATTTTAAACCTCCATAATAGACCTAATGAATTCGTCCTAGTCTATTGAACATCATACGACAACTTAACGCATCTTACGACTCTGTATGCCATATTAGCAACTTGAAAAGCACGTTAATATAATGTACGACGCCTTACAACTCCTAAAAACACCTTACAACACCGTACGAAACCTTAAAACTACATAATAAACCTAATGATTTCGTCCGAGTCCTTTGAACATGATACGACAACTCAAGACAATATAAGACTCTGTATGATACGTTAGCTACATGAAAAACACGTTAGAATAATGTAGGACGTTTTACAACTCCTAAGAACACGTAACATCATCGTACGAAACATTAAAACAATATAATAAAACTCATAAATTCGTCCGACTCCTTTGAATATCGTATGACAACTTAAGACATCTTACAACTCTGTATGCCATATTAGCACATTGAAAAGCATGTTAGTATAATGTACGACGCCTTACAACTCCTAACAACACCTTATACAAATCCGAATGAAATCTTAAAAATCCATAATAAACCTAATGAATTCGTCCGAGTCCTTTGAACATCGTACGACAACTTAGGACATCTTATGACTCTATATACACATTAGCACCTTGAAAAGCATGTTAGTATAATGTAGGACGCCTTACAGTTCCTAACAACACCTTAACCCTCCGTACGAAACCTAAAAAGTTCATAATAAAGCAAATGAAATCGTCGAAGTCCTTTGAACATCGTATGACAACTCTATACATGTTAAGACTATGTATGCGACATTAGCTACATGAAAAGCACGTTACAATAATGTAGGACGCGTTACAAGTCCTAAGAACACCTTCCATCACCATACGGAACTTTAAAACTCCATAATAAACCTAATGAATTCGTCCGAGTCCTTTGAACGTCATACGGCAACTTAACGCATCTTACGACTCTGTATGCCATATTAGCACCTTGAAATGCACATTAGTATAATGTACGACGCCTTACAACATGTAACAATACCTTAAAACACTGTAGGAAACCTTAAAAATCCATAATAAACTTAATGAATTCGTTGAAGTCCTTTGAACATCGTACAAAAACTCAAGACATGTTACAACTCTCTATGCGACATTAGCTGCATGAAAAGCACGTTAGAATAATGTAGGACGAGTTACAACTGCTAAGAACACTTTACCCTAGCCGACCTGGAAAGTGGATCACCAAATAGACCATCGAAACTGATCAATGGAGATAACTTTGAAGACTGGAAGAGAAGGTTAAAAGCTTTTTACTTGTATACAGATCATACTCAATGGGATTCAATCGTAAAAGGTCCTCATGTTCCGGTAACAACTGTAGGAGAAGCAACGGTCATGAACAAAAATCCTGAAACATTCAACGAACGTGACAGAAAACTTGTTGATCGTGATAACAAGGCATTCGGTGCATTAACACTGTGTTTAAGCTCAGAAATATACAATCGTTTTGGAGTTCAGAAAACAACGAAGGATTTATACGATTGATAGTTCTAGAGACGAACCGAGCTTGGATCTAGATCTGAGATTGTTTGGTGATGTTGTTTGTAATCAGTGATGCGGAAACTCACTGATCACGTATTGATGATTGAATGCTCATGAAGATCAATGCAAGGTATGATGAAGATTATGATAATATGAATATGTTTAATTGTATTAGATCAATAGAGAGGTTACAAAAAGATATGAATGAAATGTAGGCAACTCCCATAACAAATGACCTAGGTGATGGTATTTATAGTCCATACCATTCACCTTACATTTCAACCTAACCACGCGCAGTTAAGCACAAACGAGCATTTAAGCACGAAACGATTACACAAATATTCTAAGACAAATACAAATAATGAACGTCTTCACCCGTGCTTGCTCGTGATGATGCTCGATATCTTCACTCGCTTATATTTGGAAAGTGACATCTTCAAATAACCCCAACAGTACTCCCCCTAAGATGACACTTTACAAATCCGACATATCAGCTTAGATCTTCATGTGACGAGCATATAGAGCAACTTAAAGTTTTGGTATGCATTATCTTCAAGAGGTCCCAACAGTACTCCCCCTAAGATGATGCTGCCAAAACTCCGTCTTTCAACAAGCAATCTGCATCCTTCTCTCCCTTTTGAGTAACATCAGAGGCTGTGGAAAGAAATAAGCAGAGAGTAGATTCCGGTGAATCTATATATCAGCAACGGGATCTTCTTCAATGGTTGAAGTAGAATGAGAAGACTTCTTTGACTTAAAATACTCCCCCTCAACTTTTGCTTTAGAGGTTAATGGGATCTGTGTATGAGATATTAAGAGGAGGATTCTTAACACTCAACAATCTGACTTGGAGATCTTTGGACTGGAATCAGGCTTGAACAGGAACATCTTCAAGTCGCGTGGAAGCTTGTTCTGCAATGGAAACTATTCCTGCAACTCAAAGAAAAACATTAAAACTCAGGCAATAATGTGCATTTATCATCAATGTAAAGATTAAGTTCTCAATCGGATGAGATATTGCTTGATGAACAACTCCTACATCAATAACACATGTTAAACTGCCAAAACAGAAGAAAAATAAAAAAGAAAATCTTTTTGTTCTTTTTGAATTTTTCAATGTTTTTGATATATATATTTTTTTTTTCTCTTTACATTCTGAATCTTTAACCTGCAATGAGATCATACCAACAATTAATCCAACACATGTTTTGCAGTTTTGAGAATAGACATTTGAATTGTGAAGTAATTGAGTGATGAATTGTTGAACAAATCAATTAGCTCGAAGTGACACACTTACTTTTTCTATTCTTGATGATCAATTAGGTTGATTAAGAATAAGTTTTGAGTGACCCATACTTTGCACATTAGAAATTTATACACTTCATCTAAATATCATGAGAACACCTCAACACGTCAGGTCACTTACAATCATAAACAGTGTGGAATTTGGGTTCTATTTGGATTTGGTCCACTTTGGGACTTCTTTTGAATTCCTTTTTGGAATTTTTCTTTTTCCTATTGTTCCCCTTGGGAATCTTCTGAATTCCATTTTGGAATTTGATTGGTGACGGTCCACATTTGGGACTCTTTTTGTTCCATTTTGGAATCTTTTGCTGCATTTTGAAGCTCAAAAGAGACTTCGTGTGAGACTTCAGGTCTGTGGGTACCACAACAAAGAAGCTCACGATGCGGTTCATCACACTGAATAGATTGCATCATTACCCGATGTAAATTGGATTCTTCACTAGATATTTATTTGATTTGTATAAACGTTTCACATGCACAAAGACGTTTCAACCACAAAAACTCATTAGAATTTAGTTAAATCATCATAGAATATACTTGTTCAGTATAATTGTCTGAGCTGTCTCGCACATCAATTTTCACGCCTCAGTCTTTATTGTTTAAAATGATGCGTTGAATAACTCTAGTGTACTATCATTTCTCATGTACGTGCAAGTAGATTCAACATATTTTTGGATTTTTCTGGTTTTATCATTTTTTTTTAATAATGAGTTCTCCCCCTTAAACTTTTAAATTTTTAGGAAAATTGAAAGTTTAATGAAAAGAAAATGGCAGATATGTTATCAACGTATGAAGAGTGCATGCAATATACTTAATCTAAACAGACGAAATGAAACATCGGTTGTTTCTTGCACTGCCTTCATTGTTTGATTTTTGAAAATGTTTTAAAAGTTCCTTCAATGATTCCTTTTTGTTTCCAACTCCATTTGATGTCAGTTGCATCGAAAGCATCATGAACAAGATTCGGTATCTTGTCATGATAAGGGATCAGCCACGGTCTTCTTTTCTTTGTTTGACCGGCCTCCATAACTGTCCCTAACACACTAACAAATTAGTTAGAGGTAATGACCCAAACCATTTCGGTTTTGGGTCGTCCAAATTCATAAATATATGAGATATTCTCATAAGTGCAAGGAGTACCTTCAGGTGGTGGTTTTGATGATACAATGTAATTTGTACCTTCATCTTCTTTCATGGATTGTTTGTCAAAAGAGTAATTATAGTCATTTTCAAACAAATTTTGAATTTCATTTAAAAACAGGTTTTGTTGACTATATTTCTTATTCAAAGATTGATTCACAATTGGAATCATTTTATCATTTAAATCATGATTTCTCTGTTTGTTTTTGACAAACTTTGGTGTCCATGAATCATTGACATGTTGATTTTCATCAAACGAATGTCTTTGATTAGATCTTTTAAAGTTAGAAAAATACCTGGAAGGGTATGCACATGATGAACTTCTTTGGACTGACCTTCTCGGCTTGTAGTAGCACTCGGATGTGTTGTGATTGACCATGTCACAAATAGAGCAATACTTGTTGTAGTAACATTCCATTGTGTCGTGGTTGTACATCGGACAGTTGGTGCAGTACTTGCTGTAGTAGCATTCCGTTGTCGTGTGATTGTACATTTCACATATCTCGCAGTACTTCTGATGAGCCTTGAAGGAAGACTTCTTTCTTTTCTTCTGAGAAGTCTTTGCAGTTGAAGATTGTTGTTTCTGAGAAGCTTTGGCATTTGAGTCTTGTTGAAGCTTGCTTGAAGGAGCTGAAGTCTTGAACTTGTCACCTTTTGAACCAAAAGGAAAGACACCTTGACTGTAAATACAATCTGAGATATGATGAGTTTCAGAGTCACAGATTAAACAATATACGTCACTGTTTGAATCACTCGGGGATTCGGAATCTTGAGACTTTGAAGTAGAAGGAGTCTGTGGTGTAGAATCAGATGAAGCGCCCTTTGTCTTGTTCTTCTTGGCTTTGCTTTTCTTTCTTCTAACCTTCTTCTTCTTCTTCTTTGACTGAACCTCTTGTGTCTTTTCTTCTTCTTCTTGAGAAGATAGTGATCCAACAATTCCGGTTGGCACTAATCCCTCTTTTTCTTGTTCGGATGACTTTGCTTTTTCAGCTTCTTCTTTGATTTTCACAAGATCAGAATGTGATTTGTTCAGTTTATCAGTAAGCTTCATGAGTTGAACATTCAGATTATGCTTTTCGGTAAGCATTGAATCAACATTCTGTGTAAGAGATATGAATCTGTCTTCACACATTTTGTGATCTTCTTGAAGACTTGCGTGTTTCTCTTGTTCTTCTTGAAGCTTGGTTTTCAGACTGCTGTTTTCTGAATTAACCATTTCAGAGAGTTTCTTCAATGTTGTAATCTCTTCTTGCAAATCTTTGATCACACTGGATGAGTGTTCATTTGATTTTGCAACTTCATTCTTGACATTCATTGCTTCTCTTTCACTTTTCTTGAGTGACTCTTCGAGAGATGTGATCCTTTGATCAGATATTTCGTGTTGTTCTTTCAGATTCTTGTGCATTTGCTCTTCCTTCTTGAGTTTATCACAAATCTTGAAAGAGTATATTCTGTAGTGTTCAACTTGTTGAAAACATTCTTTGGTGCACATCTTTTCTCTGACTTCAATTGGCATTTCAACATAAGAACTGTTCACATCTTTCTCGGTTTCCTTTTCAGACATCAGTCTCTTTATTTCTGAATTCAATTTAGCAATTGTCTCATCTTGCTTTGCAATGGTTTCTGACAAGTTGCTAATTTCTTCATCTTTCTTTTTAAGCTCCTTTTTGGAAACAAAATCATTCTCTTCACTCCAATCATACTCTTCTTCATCTTCATTATCATCAGATTTTGATTGAGTTACGAGAGCATGTTCATGAACATCTCTTCTCTTTTCATCACAAGCTTTGGCTACTTGAAGATATGTTGTTTCAAACATATGATTGAATTCTGTAATAAATTTATTGATATCTTCTCTTTTATTTTCTTCTCAGATCACGGTTAGCATGCCCGTTGACATTTTTCTTGAATTTTCAAAGTCATCTTGATAATTTTTCTGGGAAGTCATGGTGGCTAAATATGACTAAATTCAAATTTTGGAAAAATGAATTTTCAAAGTCATCTTGATAATTTTTTTTTTAATTTTTTTTATTTTTTTAATTTTTATTTTTTATAGACGGGTCACTGTTGGGACGGGTAACTGTTGGGACGGGTCAACAATTGAGACGGCTGAACAATGTTCTCCTTCTATCACCCGGCTGAACAATGCAATAGTGAAGTCACCCGGCTGAACAGTGCTTCACCCGGCTGAACAGTGTCTTCACCCAGCTGATCAGTGCTTCACCCGGCTAAAACTTGGATTTTTCTTCTTCACCCGGCTGAACAGTGATTTTGTTCTTCACCCGGCTGAAACTTGACACGGCTGAATAGTGTTTTCACCCGGCTGAACAGTGAAATTTCTTCTTTACCCAGCTGAAAACTTCTTCAAAATTATCAACACTTAGGAAAAATTTTCTTTGAATCAATCACTTAATTCTTCAATTCTTCTTCAGATTATGACAAGTTTCTGGGCAAATATCAATCAATTCTTCAAATCTTCATATCAGATTGACTTTTCAAAGTCAAAATTGTGATGAACATAATATCAATTCTTCAATTTTTGTTGTTTTTGCTCAATTCAATACTTGTATTAGCTTAGGAATGGTTTCTAACAATCCTTCAAAGTATTATACCTTGAATCAAGCTAAATCTCATTCAGATCCGGATTTTTGATGAAGAACACAACAAGTGGGTTTTGAGACAAATTGACAAAATATGGATCGAAATCAACAAATCAGTGATGTTTGATCATGAACGAAGCTTAGGATAGTGATTTCTAACATATCTCAATCAACAATTTCTCAATATCAACAACAAATTCCGGATTTCAATTTTGAGCAGTGAAATGACGAACATGAACAATTTCTTCAAAAACACAATCAAATCTTCACCAATTGATCTCAAACTTTGCAGTTCTTTACACAAACATGAATCAAAGCTAATGGTAGCTAAAATTCCATCAATAACAACAACAATCAAAGATCACCCAACAGCTCTGATACCAATTGATAGTTCTAGAGACGAACCGAGCTTGGATCTAGATCTGAGATTGTTTGGTGATGTTGTTTGTAATCAGTGATGCGGAAACTCACTGATCACGTATTGATGATTGAATGCTCATGAAGATCAATGCAAGGTATGATGAAGATTATGATAATATGAATAGGTTTAATTGTATTAGATCAATAGAGAGGTAACAAAAAGATATGAATGAAATGTAGGCAACTCCCATAACAAATGACCTAGGTGATGGTATTTATAGTCCATACCATTCACCTTACATTTCAACCTAACCACGTGTAGTTAAGCACAAACGCGCATTTAAGCACGAAACGATTACACAAATATTCTAAGACAAATACAAATAATGAACGTCTTCACCCGTGCTTGCTCGTGATGATGCTCGATATCTTCACTCGCTTATATTTGGAAAGTGACATCTTCAAATAACCCCAACAACGATGCTCTTTGTGAGTTCTATGATGGGAACATCGATCTCCAGAAAGATAAGGGAGTTCAAGCACAAAAGGAGTTTAATTCTTTCATGGGACTGAGAAATGAGAAAATCACCGATCTCACAAATCGTTTCCTAACTGTCACGAGCAACTTGAAGAAATACGAGCAATTGACTACAGTGAAACAGGTAAAAAAATTGTTGGATTCACTCCATCCTGAATGGAGTCTACAGGTAAGATTGCTGAAACAAGAGAAGATGTTTACCGAGTATAAGCTCATGGATGTTATTAACAAACTGAAATCTTTTGAGCTTGATATCAAGAGGAGAGAATACAATCAGGCTGTTTATCCCCTAATACAGACTCAGAATGTTGTATTACTCTCATCTACATTTGAACATTCAACAAACAACTCTGGTACTCTCTCATACATCTCAGGAGGTGGACCATCGGAACAAAAGAATGTTCGAAAGGAACAAGTCACATCTCAAGTTCCTAATGATATGATGGCCTTGTTTGGAATGTTTGTAAACAGTTATGAAGCTTTAATTGCAGGAGATGTCAAGGGAAAAGGCATCACAATGGAGGATATGTTGCAAGTTGACCCAGACGATCTTGAAGAAGCAGATATACAATGGCAAATGGCTATGTTGACTGTCAGAGCAAGACGTTTCATGGAGAGAACTGGAAAAAGAAACTTCGGTAATCAAAATGCAAAGGTTGGGTTCGACAAATCTAAACTCCGATGCTTCAATTGTAAACAACTCGGACATTTCAAGAGAGATTGCCCATCACCAGTTGTGTTTGAACCACCATCTCCTAACACAAGAAATGTTGTTACTGTCGAAAGAGGAAACACCAGTATCACAAGAGAAACTGCTTTGCTGACAAACTTTGACTGAGTGCTGAGATTGCAGAAGTTCAGGAAGAAATTAACCATGCTCTTGTTGCTGAGACCATTCTGAATGCTGGAAAGAAATTTTACACTAATGATATTCAGTTCCTTTTCATTTGAGATATTAATCAGAATCCGGTTCATCATACCCGAACAAAGCACATTGAAACACGCATTCATGCCATCCGAGATGCACAAGAAAAAGGGTTTATCAATATCATATCGATCGATACCAAAAATCAAAAGGCTGATTTATTCACTAAAACGTTTGATAAACCTCGCTTTTATGACTTAATCAACATGCTTGGTCTAATTTCTTTCTAATTTTTTTTTATTATTATTATTTACAAAAAAAAGGGGTGAAACTGAAAGAAAAATCTGTTTTTCTTACTTATATTTTCTAATAATGTCGGCCATTCTTATGTGTTTGATCTGATATCTTCTTAAATTTGTGAAAAATTTCAGTTTTTGCGAAACTGAAAGTTTTGGTGGAGTAAAATACTACAAATTTACAATCCATTCATCTCATTCTATACAATTTGTTTCTTGCAGGATTTTGATATGAGTTGATGGCGTCAAAAGGAGGAAAGAGATCTGCTCTGATATGTCAGTAGGCTCAGCCCGAATATAATTAGACAACAATTTTGTGATCAAACTTAATTCAATAAGAGCTCGGCAATAAGGATTATCTCCTTGACATGTTTGGCCTGCACAAAGTTACAAGTCCTTGTCAGAAATGTGTTGAAAGTGTCAAATCTTTGCTTTGATTTTCCCAAAACATCCCAAATCACCCATACCCTAGCCCTGAATTTAGTTTCTAGTTAGCAAAACAAAATAAAAAAAAAAGCTGCTAGTTGTGACATCTGCCCCGAAACCCGAACCCGAATGCCCGACTCGAACCCGAAATTATCTCTCTTTATCGTATTCGTATTTATTTTTCTTCAAAATATAACGTTTATTATTAATATTATGAATAAACGCATTGGATTCTACGTTATTCTCGTCTCAATTAAATAATCGTATTTATGTCGCAAAACATTTACGCTTATCAAATAATTATTATTCGTGACAATAGAACTCAAAATATATATATAAATAAATATATATATATATAGTTCGTAAAAGAAAATTATTGAAAAAGTTAAACAAAACGCTTCTAAGCCTCGAAATGATCTCTTAATGGCTTAAACGAACTAAAACTATAAAAACGTCACTTAAATAGTTGTTACGTTTCAGTTTAGTTAAGTTAGTTAGTTAAAAGATATATATATTTAACTTTGTGCCAAAACTGTCAATTTATAAACTTTAATTAAACTTAAAATGACTATTTAAAACAAACTGAAAGTTGAGGGACCGTTTCTGTAAATTGCAAATTGACCCAACCCCCAGCCCCATCCCGTGTTTCTGACGTGTACGCATCCGGCAACCTTGCCGGATTCCGGCATAGCTCCGGCCACATCTTTTTATCCAATTTTGTTGCGTTTTAGTCAAATCCAAAGGTGTTAGAATGGGGCCAAGTGAGTTTCGAACCTGTAATAACTTCTTAATCATCGAATAACTAGCAAAGCACTCGTCAAAATTCGATTCTAAAACCGTCGCTTTAAGACCATCTAATCAATCGACTACTTAACGCGAAGTTAATACAATTGAATGAATCAAATCGTTCCAGTAGTGATATCGAGTGCAATAACACCTTCATTTCAACTTTAATTGTTGTAAATACCACCAATTGATCTAATTGAATCAAACGTCAAAAGTTGAACTTGATTGAACCATTGTAACAGAAATTTCAGAATTATTTGTGGTGCAAAACACTCCCTCGGCATCTCTCTCACTCTCTGCTCAGCCAATTCCATTTTGGTTACTCAAAATCATAAAACCAAATTCTAGGGTTCATCTCGTGTTCATCACCATCTCCGCTCCAATTCGTAACCAACCAAGTAAGTTTCATATATCAAAATGATCACGATTCAATGGTGATTAAAAGCCCTCTGTTTATTTTGGGTTTGATTCACTGGGTTAAACGAATTGGATTGATTTCTTGTTCTAGGGTATGTATTGAAAAAGGGTGTTCTTGAGTTTTGAAAGTTAAAACAATTAAATATCAATTTTATTAACAAAAAATCAAGCCTGGTTCAGTGGTTGTTGCGTGTGTTGTTTGGACACATGGTCCCAGGTTCGAAACCCACAACCTATTTACTTAATTTTATTACCTTTTAACATTTGATTATATTTACTAAATACCTAAATAATATAGTTAAGTCAAATACATTTTCAAAACATACAAATGTACAATTTCAATACAAAATCCATATGATTAGGCTTTAAATTTATAAACTTCGTTTAAAGTAAATCCGTTAAAATATATTACTTAAAACGTTGTCGTTTATCAAAAATTGGTTCTTGAAACCCTAAATCCCCAAATTGGATTTTGAAACCCTAAATTTGGATTTGAAACCCTAAATTCCCAAATTGTATTTTAAAACCCTAACTCCCAATTGGTACTTTAAAACCCTAAAAATCCCAAATTATATTTTGAAACCCTAATTTTCAATTTATAATTTAAAACCCTAAAACCCCAAATCCAAAACCCTAGAATTTCTAAGTTCTTGATTTTAGTTACTATATTATTTGTCTCGTTTCTAAATTAGGTTTCCCGGTTAATTAGGTGATTCTAATATCTGGGCGATCCTCGATTCTATTTAGTTACTTTCTTGCGTTTGCTATTATCTATATTGTTCAGGTGAGTAAACTCACTCCCCTTTTTCCATTTTACTATTTTGGGGCTGAAATATGTCTTTTACTATATTGCGTTTTCTATTCGTTTTCTAAAAGAGATCATACAAATATGTTAATCTAGTTCGCGGCTTGATGCAATCTTATGTGTTAGTTAAAAGTAGTTTTATTGCTTTGTAATCCCACCGGTACAATGTTAGCGCTAATGGTTTGACAAACCCACTTGCTTGTACAACATCGATAGGTGATTTAAACCCGGCCTTTCTAATTCCATGTTTACTATGTCGAGATGCTATGTTGCTATACTATGTTGCTATGTGATGATGCTATACTATGCCATGGCCCTAAATTGCTAAATGATGACTTATATATCGAGACGGTAAACGACGGTTATTAAAAGTTATCATTATTTATTACATGAGTGGTTCTCATGACAAATGGCTAAACGAGATACTATGGTTTCTATTGTGGTTGGTGTGCTATTCTATTCTAGGGGTCCTGGTAGGGTGATATTACGAAATTACTATACATATGGGATTGCGCAGCATATCTTGTTGATCTCGGATTTCAATACTATTACTATTCAATTTGGGTTTTACTCACTAGCTTTAATTAGCTAACTTTATTTTCACATATTTCAGGTGATGCTTTGATGTTGTTTTGCTGCTTTTGCCAAGACATAGGATTGCCTTGGACCTAGAATAATAAAAACACAATTGCATTTACTATTTCGGTTTTATTACTTTTGTCGTTTGTTAGGGTTATTTCCTTGTTAAGATTTACTTTGTATTTTGTTTATATGTTTGTATAGTTTAGGGTTTATTATGTATTTTCCTTAAACTTGCATTTTGTTTGTTATAGCATGTAGTGTGCGTGTGTTAGGAGAGAGGCTAGATCACTTTTACACTGTTAGAGAGAGAATTAACTGTGTGTGATTTATTTTCTCCTGCACTTTGTACTACGAATTGCTTTGATCATCAATATACAAGAGAATTTATGAGTATGAACTGTGTTTGTGATTGAATCGTTTGTTTGTACGCTTTATTCTGATCATTTGAGTGATATTATCGATCCAATTGAACCTATCAATTGGTATCAGAGCTTTCGGTATCGTGTTCTTCGCTGTTTCTAAGCAAAACACATCAATATTGCTCAAAATATCATGATCTGAATGAATTGTTGGTGTTTTTAGGTGTGATTTATCATCATAATCACTCTAATTCACAGCGATTGTGCAGATTTCATCAGATTCTCATCAGATCTGAGAAATTAAGAAGAATTGAAAAAGTTACAGTTCGATCAATTTTTGCTCAAATTCATCGAAAAATGATGATGTTTTGGATTGATTGATATAAGGGTTTGATAATCGGACTATTTCACAGCTTGTGTGTGAATTTTGGACAATTTGGACAAGTTTTAGACAAAACCCAGAAAAATCTTCATGAAGAAGATGATGAACAGTTGATTTTTGGTTGAAGATTAACTTGCCGGGTGATATATTTGACTTAGACATTTTCCTTGGACTTAGATTTAAGAAGAAATTAGGTCCTGTGCTGCCGTGTAAAGGAATTTGTTCTAGACGGGTGAAGAATTTGACTTGAAAAGTTGCTACTGTTCAGCCGGATCAGACACTGTTTTGCCGCGTGATACACTGTTACGCCGGGTGATAGAGAAAATACAGCCGGGTAAAATTCAACTGTGTAGCCGGGTAATTAACAACTCTGTCGTGTGACCAAGTACTGTTCAGCCGGGGAAGCTCTTTGCCGTGTCAAGATTCTGCCGGGTCAAAGACTTATTGCCGTGTGAAGTTTTTCTTATTGTCGGGTAACTGTTCATCCGGGTGAAGAACAAAAGTATTTTCAACTGTTGAGCCGTATAACTGTTTAGCCGTGTGAAGACTTATTCTGCCGGGTGAAGAACAAATACACTGTTTAGCCGGTTGAAGAAGGATTTTCACTGTTTTGCCGTGTGACTCATTTTAGTTGTTTTTCAATACTTGTTTCTTATCTTGTCTTTAATTTCTTGTCTTTATTTTAGTATTTTAATCACTTCCTTTCAAAAATTAACAAAAAAAAAAAAAAAAAAAAAAATCAAAAATATTTTCTTTAAAAATTGTTAAAATGGCTCCTAATGATGATTCTGATAACCGTGTTCCTAGACTTTTGAATCGTGCAGATTTCAAGAACTGGACCATCAGGCTGAGACATCATTTGTGTTCTATTGACAATGACTTATGGAAATCCATTGAGAAGGGTCCTCACATTCCAACTCAGACACAACCAGATAGTGCCAGTACCTATACTAAAGATTCTACTACACCTTATCCAGAGGATAATCTGTCAGCTGAAGACTTGAGGAAGGTAAAGAATGATAGCAAGGCCTATTCGTTGATGTGCAAGGGGTTACCACTCCAAGTTTTGTCTAGATTGGATGCATATCAGACTGGTTATACATGCTTCAAGGCATTGAAGTCTATATGTGAAGGAGGAGAGCAGTTAAGAAGTTTGAAGAAATCAAAGCTCAAAAGACAACTGGAATTATTTGAACACATCAATGGAGAGACAGTTCACCAGATGATGAACAGGTTTGTTCACCTAACTACTGAGATGTCAAACCTCGGAGTTAAGACTGAACTTCAAGACTTGAATGATCGATTGTTATGTGCTTTACCATCATCATGGAAGCAGACTGTTACTCTTTTGAAGCATACTGAGAAATTCCCAATGGAATTAGATCTGCTTATTGGGAAAATTGAAGAAGTTGAGATTGATGAAGGATCAAGAAATTCTGATAGATCAACGTCACAAACTCAATACAAGTATGTGGTAAATCCTGCCAATACTGTGGACAATGCTTTTCTTGTACAAAATACAACAAAGTTTGAAGATGAGGATGACTTATTCGTTGGTGCAAGTTTCTATACTGATTCAGCATACTTTCCAAATTCACCAACTTATTCTCAACCTCAATCTCCGCCAAGAGCTCAAGTTCAAATTCCAAGTCAGAATGTGAAGAATCAATCAGAAAACCAAAGTTCAAATGTTCAAGCCAAAGTAAAAGACGTCATGAATATTCTGTTGCAAGATGACGAAACGAAAACTGCATTCACTGCTTTTATGGCAAGTTTTCAAGCGTACCAAGGTAGTCATTTAAGTCAAATGGACGTTGTTCTTCAAGACTTATTTGAAATGGATCCAGTGGATGTTGAGGAAATGGATCTTAACTGGCAGATGGTTATGGTAGCTTATCGTACTCAAAAGCATGCATATGTTAACCGAAGTTACAAACCTCATGCTAACAAGACTGTTGGATTTGATAAATCTAAGGCCAGATGCTTTAACTGTAACCAGTATGGTCATTTCTCAAGAGAATGTAAAGCTCCAAAGAATTTCAATGACCAAGCTAGTTCAAGCAATCAAGGTCAAGGTCAAAGTTCTCAACAATCAACGAGTTACCAAGGCAGAAATCAACGTTTCTTTCAGAAACCATACCAAAGTCTTCCTATGCCTGAATTGAAGGATGAAGGAAAGAAGCCAGAAGACCAAACAAAGGCGTTGGTTGTAAGTGTGAAAGACGGGTATGATTGGAGCGCTTATGCAGAACAATTCACGTCTGATCTTACATCGAATCTGGCACTGGTATGTGAAGTAGAAGAAGATTGGTCAGAAGAAGGGGATTGTAAGATGATTGAAGATGTGAGTGAAGATTCAGAAGATTATGACTGGAGTGCAAAATCTGATCCTACTGAAGAATCTGAGTCTGAACTTGTGCTGATGGCTACTGCCAGTGAATCTTCATCATCCACAGAACAACCAAAGGTTAATACTGACCTACCCCCTAACTATGTTCCATTACCTGCTGATGTCAAGGAAAGGCTATGTTCTGAACAATGCATTCAACAAGTAGAACATTATCGGACTCATTCATTTAAAATCGGTGACAAATTAAGCAAACATGAGAAAATTCATGAACAACTTAAAATTGATCACAAAATTGCTGATGAGAAGATTTTGTCACTTAAAGAATCATGGAACAAAACCTTAAAGGAACTGGAATTGATAACCAAACAACTTGAAGAAATGACAAAGAATTTTGAACAAGAAAAAGTCGCACATGCTGTCACTCAAGTTGAATTAACAAAGGTTAAAAGCTGTAAAACCATGGTTAAACAACTCATCAAAGAAAGAGGTAACAAAACCAAAACCGGGTTGGGTTTTACTCATGAACCGATGCCAAATTCAATCACTCAAACATTACCGGAAAACTTTAATGAATTTGATCATTCACCTGAAAATGAACGAAAATTTAAAGAAATTCAAAGAAGTAAATCCGAGTCTGAAGGATCTGAGGTGTTGATTGAAAGTTTGAGAGAAGAAGAAGGAATGACAACTGAAGCTGATGATGAAGCAAGCAACAAATCTGAAAACAAATTAGAACCTGTTCTTATCCAACTTGTTGAGTATCCAAAGCTTAATCCCGAACCAGAAACACCGGTGAAGGAAGAAGGTGAATTTTCAGGATACAATGATCCTGAGTACATCAAGTGGAAGAAAGAACAAAAGGCGCAAGTTGCTGCTCAGTTGGTCAAAAAGTCAGAAGTGAAAAAGACTGAAGTTTCGAATGTTAAGAAGCAAAAATCGAAAACAATGAACAATCAATCTGAAACGAAACAGTCAAAAGGCAAAAATGTCTTAAAATCGAATGATAACACAAAAGTTCAAAGTGTTAAAACTGACAAAGTTAAACCTGTCAAGAAAGGATCAAAAGAAAGGAAAATCAAGTTTGTGTCTGCAGGAACGTTTGATTTGAACGGATCTTATGGTAAACCAATTAATTCTCCAATCAAATCTAACTCTGGTCTGAAAACAGGTTCAGGTACTAAGTCTTCCGCTGTCAATGAAAAGAGAATTGAAAACAAAAAGGTGACCAAACAGAACAGTTTAAAATCGAACCAAAGTCCCATGCAATCAAAAGCACAAACAATGACTCCACAGAAAAACGTTAATCTAAAACCGAACAACTATGATAATGAATCACGCTTTGGTTCAACATCAAGAGTTAACAATCGGCTCTTTAGGATTAGCAAGAAACATTGTGAAATTTGTGATAGATATAATCATGCAACTGCTGAATGTTTCTTTAACAGGTACTGCAGTTTCTGTGACAAAAGAAATCATTCTTCAAAGAATGTTATTTTAACAAATTTTGTGATATCTGTGAGAGAAGAAACCATGACACAAAGGATTGTTTCTTTCGATCAAACTTGACTAGAGAAATGACTCCATATTCAAACTTTCAAAGAAAAAATTCATATGGCTTTCAAAATATGAGTCAAAGTCATTCTCCGGTTTTGAGAAATTTCAATCGAAACAATTCTGTTTCTAACTTTTCAAGGAATGTGCAGGTTAACAGTTTTAAACCAAGAGCTTTAATGGTTAAGAATCAAAAGTTTGAAAATAACCTTGATCCTAAGCTAGAGGAAAGGTTTATTGCTTTGAGGAGAAAGCAATCATTGAACGCCAATGGGCGAAGTTATCAGCATCAAAATCTTTTGAATGAAACAAATTTTCAAAATGTTCAATACCAACAAGTTACTATTGCAGATAGATTCGGAAAACCCAAGACCGTGTGGGCCTGGGTTGACCAAACTAACTGAATGTTTTTGTTAAAATGCAGGTTCGCCCAAGAAGACCTATCAACTCATGGTTCGTTGATAGTGGGTGTAGCCGGCACATGACAGGCAACCATGCCTTGCTTCAGGATTTCAAGCTGAAAAATGGTACTCACGTAGCGTTTGGAGGTGATGCGGGTGGAAAGATAACAGGAGAAGGAACAGTATCCAATGGGGTCATTAGTTATGATAAAGTCAACTACTGTGCACAGTTGAACTTTAACTTACTAAGTGTATCTCAAATTTGTGATAAATCTTATTCAACTTTATTTGATGATTCTTTCTGTTATATTCTTAAACCAGGTTTCAAGATTGAAAATGAGTGGGTAGTGGTGAAAGCTCCAAGAGATCGTGATGTATACAAGTTGGATATGTCGCAGATTGACGCTGAAACCGAAACAACCTGTCTCATTGCCCATGCTTCAAATGATGAGAGTCAGCTTTGGCATAGACGGCTGGGCCACTCCAACTTCAGAAACATGAACCGTTTGGTAACTGGAAATCACGCTGTGGGAATCCCATCGAAGAAATTCTCCACAACTGATCTCTGTCCAGCATGTTTGAAGGGCAAACAGCATCGGATGTCTTTTAAGTCCAAGCTCGAGAACTCCATTTCAAAACCTTTGCAGATGCTACATATGGATCTTTTTGGACCGACAAATGTTCAAAGCATCGGCAGAAAATCATATTGTTTAGTTATCATCGATGACTTCACTAGATTTTCATGGGTTTATTTTTTGCATGCAAAATCTGAAACAGCTGAATTATTGAAAGAATTTATCATTAAAATTGAAAATCAATTGGAATGCAAAGTTAAAATTTTAAGAAGTGATAATGGAACTGAATTTAAGAATGCTAATGTTGATTTAATTTGTGCAGAAAAGGGGATTGCTCGACAGTATAGTGCTCCAAGAACGCCTCAGCAAAATGGGGTTGCGGAACGGAAAAACCGGACACTAATTGAAGCTGCAAGATCCATGCTCGCAGATGCCAAAATCCCTATCACTTTTTGGGATGAAGCTATTGCTACTGCGTGTTTTGTACAAAATAGAACATTATTAGTTCAAGATAAACAGAAAACTTCTTATGAGTTGTTGTTTGGAAGAAAACCAAATATTTCTTACTTGAAAGCATTTGGTTGTCCAGTTTCGATCCTTAATCTAAATGAACATCTCGGGAAGTTTGAGTCAAAATCTGACGATGGATTTTTCCTAGGATATTCGTCTGTTTCTAAAGCTTATCGGGTTTTTAATAGCAAAACAAATACTGTTATTGAAACTATCAACGTCAAGTTTTTAGAAAATTCATTTCCATTAGTGGCTCATGGTCCCGAATGGTTATTTGATTTGGATTCGTTATCTAGATCTTTCAATTCTAACTTATTTGATTTTTCAGGAAACGCAAGGAAGGAATCAGGTGACTTAGGAAGCTTTAGTGACGATTCTGATAATGACGAAGATGGAAATCTCAACTCTGAATATCCATTTATGTCATTTCACAATCCTGATCATGTCAAATCCAGTCAAGCTCCGGGTCCTTCTGGTTCGCAAGAAGATCAAGAATCAAACAATCATGAAGAAAATGTGAATTCGCAATTGTCTCCTAATGATGGTGGATCCGTTCAAAATCAACCATCATCGGATCCGAATGTTGAAGTTATTCCTGAATCATTCGATTACTTCATCAATTCACCGGATCAAGTCCCGAATTTCACACCGCATACTTCAACTATACTACAAGATCTACCAAATCTGAATACTTCTAATCTAGAGACTCAAGTGCAAGGAGGTGATATTCCTATTCACCGAATTCACAAGAAACATCCTGTCTCTCAGATTATTGGGCCGTTGAATCAGAGAACTACAAGAAGTCAGACAGAGCAAGCAAATGTTTGTCTTTACTCGTGTTTTCTATCTCAAGTGGTGCCAAAGAACATTTCAGAGGCGTTGCAAGGCAACAGTTGGATTGAAGCCATGCAAGAGGAATTGCTTCAGTTTCGCAAACAGGAAGTTTGGAAACTTGTGGACTTACCTGAAGGAGAGAATGCGATAGGTACAAGATGGTTGTACAAAAACAAGCCAGACGAACGTGGCATTGTTGTGAGAAACAAAGCAAGACTGATTGCACAGGGATACACTCAGGAAGAAGGCATTGATTATGAAGAGGTGTTTGCTCCAGTCGCAAGACTTGAAGCCATACGCGTTTTTCTTGCATATGCGTCTTTCATGAAGTTTAAGGTATTCCAAATGGACGTCAAAGGTGCTTTCTTGTATGGACCTATTACAGATGATGTTTATGTCAGACAACCTCCGGGTTTTGAAGATCCTGACTATCCGCATCGTGTATACAAGTTAAGTAAAGCTCTTTACGGTCTACATCAAGCTCCTAGAATCTGGAATGAGACATTATCCAAGCATTTACTAGAACACGGATTTACAAGAGGTCAGATTGATCCAACTTTGTTTATGAAGAGGGATAATGATGATTTATTGTGCGTTCAAGTTTATGTGGACGATATTATCTTCGGTTCAACCAGTGAGTCCATGTGCAAAGAATTTGAGGAAATCATGAAGTGCAGATTCCAGATGAGTTCTATGGGGGAGATTAATTTCTTTCTTGGATTACAAGTGAAACAATCAGCTGACGGAATTTTCATCAATCAATCAAAATTTGTTGAGAAGTTGTTGAAGAAGTTCAAGATGCAAGATTGTCAGACTATTCGAACTCCTTCTGATGTGAACTGCAAGATACAACCGGATCCGAAAGGCAAATCCGTGGATCAAACACTATACAGGTCAATGATCGGTTCGCTGATGTATCTTACTGCATCAAGGCCAGATATCATGTACGCTGTGTGTGTATGCGCCAGATATCAGTCTGATCCGAAAGAGTCGCATCTTGTTGCTGTGAAGCGTATATTCAGATATCTCAAAGGGAAACCAAATCTTGGTTTATGGTATCCTTATGAAGGAAATTTTGAATTATATAGCTATTCTGACAGTGATTTTGGTGGTTGTGCTCTTGACAGGAAATCGACTACTGGTGGTTGTCAATTTTTGGGTCCAAGGCTTGTCTCTTGGCAATGCAAGAAGCAAACCAATGTTTCTGTATCCACAGCTGAAGCAGAGTATATCGCTGCATCTGCAGGATGTTCTCAGGTTTTATGGTTACAAAATCAGTTGCTGGACTACGGGTTTAACTTTCTAAAAACTCCTATTTACATAGACAATACTGCTGCTATGTTTATAACTGCTAATCCTGTTCAACATTCTAAAACCAAACACATTGAAATTAGATATCACTTTTTAAGAGATAACTCTGAAAAAGGTTTAATAATTTTGATTAAAGTTCACACCGACAAACAACTGGCAGATCTTTTCACAAAATCATTTTTGTCAGGCCGGTTTGAATTTTTAATTCAATCCATAGGATTAATCAATCATGATTGATTCTATTTTTCTAAAAACAAAAGAAAAATCAGAAAATATAAAAGCCAAAATATAATAAGTTGATGTTAAGTATTGATTCCTTTGTCTTTTATTTTATGCTTTGCATTGTGTGTGTGCATGAAAAAGAAAAGCAAATACAAAATATAAAATCAAAAAGAAAAGAAAATATCATGTCATAAGAATCTATATTGCAAAAAGTGAGAAATGATAGATACACTAGACATTATTTGTTACATCATTTTTAATAAAGACTGATGAATGTTAATTGATGTGCTAGACAGCTCAGGCAATTAGACTGAACAAGTAAGTTGATTGTTGACAAACATAAACTTAATGATCTTTGTGTTAAGTTCCATTGTTATACATGTCTAGATATATATCTTTTGAAACATTGCTTGTGATGATAGTTGTGCATGATCGGGTAACGATGCAGTGTATTCAGTGTGATGAACCGCATCGTGAGCTTCTTTGTTGTGGTACCCACAGACCTGAAGTCTCACACGAAGTCTCTTTTGAGCTTCAAGATGCAGCAAAAGATTCCAAAATGGAACAAAAAGAGTCCCAAATGTGGACCGACACCAAACAAAAATTCCAAAATGGAATTCAGAAGATTCCCAAGGGGAACGTTAGGAAAGAAAAATTCCCAAAGTTGGAATTAAAAAGAAGTCCCAAAGTGGACCAAATCCGAATAGAACCCAGATTCCACACTGTGTATGACTGTAAGTGACCAGGTTTTGTGCAATATGCATTCACGTAGTGATTGATAAGGAAATATGTTGACATATGTATGCATGTGGGTCACATAAGTCATTCTAATCGAACCTTAAATATCATCATGATACTGAAAAAGTAAGTGTGTCAATTCGAGCTAATTGGTATGTTTTCATATCATCACTCAATCAAGCATAAGTCAAATGTCTATTCAAAACTTGCAAAACATGTTCAGATAATGTGTGGTATGATCTCACTGCGATATTTTGATTCATTGCATTGCATATGTATTTATTTTAATGTGTGTGCTTTGTGTGTGCAGGCATATGGAATCATTATTGACACATCAACATCCTTGTTAAACTTAAAAATTTCAAGAAATTTCAAGTTTAGGGGGAGAATAAATTGAAGAAAAATATCTACAAAAATCCAAAAATATTTTGTTTTGAATAAGTGTGTTTTGAATGAACAAGATTATGTAGTATGAAAAGCAAAGGTATTGGATGTGTTAAAAACAAACCCAAGGTCTTGTAATTTGTTTTTAAGAAATTGCTTCGGGATATAGAAAAATTGGTTGTGCAAAAACATTTTTGAAAAAGGAAAAGAAAAATGAATTTTAATTGAAAAATTAATTTGTTGCAATGTTAATGTTGTTTGATAATTAATATGACAAACATTCTTTAAGGATATCTTGTCTAATTAATATGTCGGAGAATGTTGCAGGTGCAATAAATGATCGTTGAAAAAGTCAACAGACGAGGAAAATTGAAGAAATTGCTTAAAGTGTTATTGCCGGGTAAAGATATCAGGTACAACTGTGCAGCCGGGTAAAGAACTGTTCAGCCGGGTAAAGTTGTAAGTCTGATACTTGCCGGGTGATTAAGGAAAAAGGTGAAGATGTTATGACCACTGTACAGCCGGGCAATGATCATGTCAAATACAGCCGGGTGAAGGTCATAGATATCTGGCCGGGTGACAAGTGTATACTATACAGCCGGGTAATGAAGAAGTCTTGTTGTCGTGTAAAGGTATGACACTATGTTGCCGGGTAATGAAGAAGTGTGTATGCCGTGTGAAGAAGGTTGTCAAAGGTTGCCGTGTAAAGAAGAAAGCAAGCCGGATGAAGAAGGAAAGCAACTGTGTTGCCGGGTGATGAAGAAGGTTGCCGGGTGATGTTTTGATAACAACTATTCTGCCGGGTGATGAATAAAACCATCAGGTGTAGTTGTTCCTTAAACCCTTACCCGTCACTACAGTGACTTACCCGTATCTACAGTGCTTGACCCGTCAAGTGATTTTCACATGTTGGTGACTTGTTTTATGTACTTGACCCGTAACTACAGTACATGACCCGTCACTACAGTACTTGACCCGGCAAGGTTTATTGGGCCTATTTTGCTTTTGTTGACCCGGCACTTAAAGTTTGACCTAAAATTTTTGACGATACAAAAGACCGCCTCTTCACATACACTTATCATTTCACACTTTCATCTTCACACAAACACTCTGAACCTCAAATCGCCATTGTTATCATATTCAATCCGTTGCTCTATAACAAGATTAAACGATTGAATAAGGTAGTGATTAAGTGTTTTTGACCTAAATCGACCTGCAAATCAACTGTTAAAGAAAAACGATGATGAACAGTGTTTTGAACTTGAATCGACACTTTGATTTTGAGCATTAAAACTTAAATCGAATGTTGTTTTAGGGTTAAAATCTGTCGATTATCAACATTCAATCACTTATTTGCACTAAAACACCTTAAAATCAACTGAATCAAGTGAAATGTTCTTAACTGATATAAATCGCCATTGTTGAACTTTGAAGCTTTTAAAAGTTAATCATAAAAACAATGAAATATCTGTTTAAAAGTGATTAAACTTGTTAAAACTGAACCAAAACATGTTGAACTTTTTCATCATAAATTTGTCAAAATTGTGCCTAAGTGAGTAACTGTTAAAAGCTTAAACATGAAGTATAATCTTTAAAATTCAATGTTGTTTGATTAAAATGATGAAAATCAGGTTACTAGAACAATTTAGGATTTAAACAGATTATGTTAATGTTTTGCTTTCTAACTTTTAGTTAAACACTTATTAAAATTTTTGATATGTTTATAAAGAGTCTAACATATTTGCCTTGTTTTGTGTTTGTGTGTGTTTCTAACAGATTGAGAATCTCAAATTTGAACCTAAACATAATCTAGTGGCATGTTTAGATGAATCACTTCCTGAGACAGAGGGTTATAGAGATATGATTAAGTTCATTAAGAGGACTAAGTATGTATATGCTATATGTGCCAAACCGGTCATATATGCTAGGCTGATCAAGAGCTTCTGGAGATCAGCAGAGGTTGTGAGAGATGAGAATGGAGTTGCTATGGTTAGAGGGCATATCACTAGAGACTGGGTACTAAATGTTACTGAAGAAGCTATTAGGCAAGCTCTGAGAATAGATGAGGATGAGGTTGGCATGATGGATGAACTGACAATGGAGGAATGCAAAACGTGTTTTGTGAACATGGGACATCCACCTGTGTTTCCAAAGTCACAGTTTTACAGAGCTAAGTTGGGAAGGAAATACAAGTTGCTGTGCTATGTAGTGCAACAATGCATGTCTCGAAGGAGTGCAGGGTTTGATAACTTTCCTTCAGACATTGCATCACCAATAGTAGCTATTGCAGAAAACAAACCATTCAACATGTCAAGATGGATAATGAATGGGTTTGTGTTTAACTTGGTGAAGGGCAAGAGGTTCAAATTTCTTATGTACCCAAGGTTTCTGCAACTGATGATAAACATTGCCTATCCTATTATCAGAAGTGAAGGTTATGCTGGAGGCATGTTATATACTGAGGACATGAACGATCTCTCTTATCGAAAGATGAGTATCGGGAATGTGCCTGATGTTGAGTTGTTTGATTATATGAGAGATATAATCAACAATGAAGAAGATGTGGATGGAGTATATTATCACATATCTCATGGTGAGATTGTGAATCCACAGGATTTAGTGGATGAGGTGCCGGACAATCTATTGGATGATGACGAGTACTTTGCTCGTCATCCAGAGGATGAAGAAGATGATGGTAATGATGGTAATGATGATGGTGACAATGATGAAGACAGTGATGGTGATGATGGTAATGTTGATGGTGGTAATGATGCTGAATCTGAATCTAATTCAGAGGAGGTTGAACCTATGGAAGTAGAGAATGTGATGATAGAAGAACCTGTTGAGGTTGCTTCTGTTGTTGAAGAAGTTGCTGCAGAGATTCAAAGAGATGTTAGTGTTCAGTATGTTAGACGAAAGAAGTCGAAACCAGTGGTTGAACCTGAAGAGATTGATGTGATGGAAATTGCTCAGACAGTAATGGCCGAAGCTGCACAGATAGATGAAGTGGATGCTGGCGTTGCTGATACTATTGATGTTGATATTCCCACCGCATTACCACAAACTGCTGAAAACATTGGACAAGATTTGGAGTCTTCGCCAAATGTTGTGCCAAGTGTTGATGAAACTGAGAAAGATAAAAGAATAGCTGAGTTAGAAGAGATGGTGGCTAAGCTGATAGAAGCAAATGAGTTGTTGAAAGCTTCTAATGAACGTAAAAAGAAAAGATTTGATGAATATTGGGATATTCACAATCAAAATTTGAAAATTTTCAAGAAGTTGGATGAAGATCATGTTAAGCTGGTGGATGATCATGTGAAGTTGAGAGATGATTATGATAAGCTCAAGGAGGAATATGAGAACTTAAAGTATGATTATACTGAGGTTAAGGCTGAATGCAATACACTGGAGGCTGAGAAAGAGATGTTGGAAAAAGAGTTGGAGGATATGAAACCGAAGAAATCTGATTCATCGTCTGATAAAGATTTTTCTGATAAAGTAGTCGAAGTGACTGGAGCTGAAGTGCCTAAAGTTTATTTGACTAGAGCTCGAGGTGTTGCGAATGCTGGTATTTTAGTTGAATCACCAATTATCATTCCCGATGAAGCTGCTGCTGAAACTGTCAAGATGGACAAAGCTGAGGGAAAGAGGAAAATAGATGCTATACCGGAGATATTTGGTGATGAAGAAAGTTCGAAAAGGGCAAAAACTGATGAAACAGTGCAGATTGAGCCTATTCAATCTGTAGCTGTGGCTGAGATTGAGAAAGTTGCCGAGACTGAGAG
This sequence comes from Tagetes erecta, assembly GCA_030867185.1. Lineage (NCBI taxonomy): Eukaryota > Viridiplantae > Streptophyta > Magnoliopsida > Asterales > Asteraceae > Tagetes > Tagetes erecta. The sequence goes on along the minus strand of CM061493.1, from coordinate 27,485,346 downwards.
TGTGTATGAAGCTGAGACTGGGATTGTATCGGAAGCTGAAACCGAAGTATTTGAAGCAACAGATAGTGAGAAAGATGTTGGCTCTCGAGATACAGTTCAGATTGAGACGATTCAATCTGAAGCTGTGGATGTGACTGAAACAGAAGCTGAAGTGGCTAGTCAGTTTGAGCCGGTTCAAACTGATGAAGCACCTATGATAGAGGCGTTGGATGATTTAGACATAGATTGGACTGAATCTGAAAATGAAGAGGAGCCAGAGCCTGTACAGAATGTTGTTGAAGAGTTACCAGGTGATTTGGATCAGAGGTTTGCTTATCTTGAGAGAATGAAGTACAACTCTGTATTTTTGAATGGTTTGACAGTAACTCAGATAAACGAAGAGTACGAAAAGTGCATTACTGCCCAAGATAAAGCTGATGCTGATCAAAAAGAGTTCGTGATTGAAATGGGTGAATGGACTCCGATGCAAGAAAGCTTGAATATCGAAGAATTACCTCCGACTGAGCTTTATCATCAAAATCCAGACGAAATGACTGCTTCTGATATGCGAAGTTGGTTGAGTTCGAGGAACTATCCGTATAAAACTTTGCAGAGGTTGAAATCAGAATCTTTGAGGAAGATTGTGGTCAGTTTCATGAAAACAGAAAAGATGTACAAGAGGATGTTTTACTTGGATTACAATAATCCTCAGTATTTTGAGCTGACAAAGAGATTCAAAGTGCTTGGTCCGAAGGAGATTCCAGTAATGGCACTTCCTGAAAATGCACACAAAAAGAGGCATGAACTAATGGATATGTTTCCTAGCGAAGTCAAATCTTACAACATTCCAATGGAGGTACGTGAGACTTTGCATAAATCAGCAACAGCAGGTGATGTTGTTAGGTCACTGCTGAGTAAAGGACAATCAATTGCTGAGTTATTAGATTCGATGATTGTGCCTGAGAAAAATAAGAAGGTGAAGATAATCGCGTGGAAATATGATGAAGTTTTTGATGCGTTTATGATCAAGAGGGTAAATGGTTTATGTGACGTTTATCATTACTATTCAAGCATCTTCAAATTGGAAGTTCAGGATCTGAAAGAGTTGCACAAGCTGAAGTTAATTAATCACACGCATGCTGAGCGTGGTGATAAATGCGTGATACTTCTTGATGCTGGAATGAGTAGAACAGCTAAGTTTCTTGACTTTAGAGGCCAACAGGAAGATACAGCATATGTGCAAGCAAAGAAACAAAGAAAGAAGAAAAGATTGGTGGTGACCGAGGATATGTACTTAGAAGAGTTCTCGGACGAATACTTTGACAAGATTACAGATCCTGGATTGAAGGTAATAGATGGGTCACAAATGACGAAGCCAATACTGAGAGTATTTTACAATCAGGAAACGTTTGAACTGAAGCTTGTTCGAAACTTGGAGGATTGGGATAAGGATATGATCACACTCTTCAGTACTTTTGAGTTGAAACTGCTGCATCCGTCATACATTGAGTTTTTGCGAAGTTACAAGATTGAAAAGTGCAAAGATAAACTTGCTGAAGCTGACAGAAATTTATTTACTGTGATGATAGAAGTGATTGCTGCTGCTTCGGAGAAGATTCGTGTGAGAAAGGCTTTACTCAATTCTAATCTCGTGAGGGTTGATATACCAGAGATAGAATATATGCGGATCAGTAGGAAGGGTACTTTGGAGGTGAAAGTTCAAGGCCAAGAGTTGCCATTTGAGTTTTATGCTAATATCGATTTTGCAGGTTTGAATTTGGACTCACTTAGACGCATGAATGCTTTGCCAATTCTGACGAATGAATCCAAGCCTCGACAAGCTAAGATCGCTGAAAAGTTCAAATCCTGTATTGAAGAAGCTTTGAAAGAACAAGAGGAGTATAAAGGTCGAGAATTGCTGAACGTGAAAGAAGAACCAGAAGAATGGTAGAAAAAGATTGAAGTTTGATGCTGATAAAAGAAGAAAAAGATTGAAGTTTTTGAAGATCCAAAGATAAATCTTAGGGGGAGTACTGTTAGGGTTATTTCCTTGTTAAGATTTACTTTGTATTTTGTTTATATGTTTGTATAGTTTAGGGTTTATTATGTATTTTCCTTAAACTTGCATTTTGTTTGTTATAGCATGTAGTGTGCGTGTGTTAGGAGAGAGGCTAGATCACTTTTACACTGTTAGAGAGAGAATTAACTGTGTGTGATTTATTTTCTCCTGCACTTTGTACTACGAATTGCTTTGATCATCAATATACAAGAGAATTTATGAGTATGAACTGTGTTTGTGATTGAATCGTTTGTTTGTACGCTTTATTCTGATCATTTGAGTGATATTATCGATCCAATTGAACCTATCATCGTTTATATTTAAGACTCGTATTCCAAACTTATGATGATAATTATTAGACTTTAATAAAAGTAACACCATGTGCTTTGTTTACTATGGATATCCAATTCTATGACAGCCCGGTGTTTTCCGCCACCGGGCGGGGTGTCACAGTTGGTATCAGAGCCATGGTTATAGGGAACTAGGATAGGGTATTAGAAACACACCGTCCTAGACTATAACCTAAGAGTCCTTAGTGCAAATAGATGTACTTAGGAATTCTTTTGAACTTATTTGTTTTCCTTGTACGAACCTTTCTATGCTTTTCTTAATCTCATTTCTTATCTGATTTCGCGAAGGAGCTAAAAGAGACTCGTCTGTATGATTGGGATCTTCTCTTTGTGGAATCTCGTCATCGTCTTAAGTAAGTTTGAAAACGTGGGAACGTGTGCAATCCGGAAGGGGGAACACCTGTATCACGGGCATCCTGTCTAAGGCAAAGCATTTCGTATAAATCTCTTTAAGAGACCTGTATGCTTACCTGGGAATGTACGAGATGAGTGTGAACCTATAGGCTAAAGCACGCTTTCTCGAATACGTTGAAAACGAACTTAACACTTTGATAAGTCATTAGTGTCCAAAACCAAGACACACTCCTAAGCCATTGAAATTTCATTTACTTAATGATTCTACGATTTTCATTCCTACGATCTATAATTGTTTCTATGAATTTTTATATTGACTTAAATAATATTCCAATTTCATTTACTAATGTTTCTAAAGTTTCTAAGTGATTTCCTATGAAATGTTCAAAGGATTCTACGATGTTCTAAGTACTATCACTATTTCATTTAATCGAAATTTCTAAAGTTTCTAAAGTTTCTAAAGTTTCTACGTGATTTTCTATGGTATGTTTCAAAAGATTCTATGATATTCTAAGTGAAACGAGTTGCTATTATTACATCGGATGTTTCTATCGGTCAAAGATGTTGCTACAAAATCGTGTTATTCTACGTTTCATCATTCCATTTGTTTTCTAAGCTACAATAATACTTATGCGATATACTCGCTAGCTTATCGATATAGCACAATTACACCATTGTAAACCGAACATTTCAATTCAAAACTAAGACATATCTCAATCGAATTATCCAAAACTTCAGATCATGCATATATCGATTACCGAATCTAAGTCGTACTTATAATTCTAAATCAAATATCAACTCTCCAATCAAAGGTTTGTTATGATTTCTAAATTATAGCCAAGGCTAAATTCCATAACTAAATAAAAGTTAGCGGATTTTGCTATTCTCATAAGCTAATGTATTTGAATCGAACGTCTACCCTTAAAATATTTCAACTTGACTCCTATACTCAGATAGATTCTAAACTACTCATCTAACTACAAGATTCTAATGCAATTTCTAATCTATCATTAAAACGATAAATCTACTATCAAATTATGAACTAACCATCAAAACATGTACTCGTTAATCAACTACAAGATACTATCCATGAATCCGTTATCCAAATCTAACGAGAACTCACTACACAACTATTCTCGAACTCATTTAACTAAATGTTTCATCTATACATATGACCACCAACGAAATTCTGCGCAACTAGTCTTCACGAACTAATCCAAACCCAATGCGTTTCATTTATAAACTCGTTACCCTAACACAACGTGTAATCAATGGACTTTGTAAAACTAACGGTATTCGATTCTATTAAAATAATTTTCTTATTTTCCCAAACAAATATATATACATATATATATTTTAAAAAAAAGAGTTTTTAATAACCTTTTGGTCTTAGTATCTTGTAAAAAAAAAATAGACATATATACATATAAATTTCATGATAAATGGTTTCTTTAAAAAGTGATTGGTCATTCTAACGTCGGCCAAATATTTACACAAACATTTTCCCGTTTCCCAAATACGACACAAAGACTTGCAACAAACACCATGACTTCTGTTTTTTTTCAATACCAAGTACTTATAACTTAAATTGTGTCGTTTATTTTCAATTCAATTCTCTTATCTATGGTAAAGATTAAAACTTTCAACTTTTTATTTAGACTTTAAAACTACATTATAAGAAAAACAACACCATCTCTTATAAACTTGTTTATCTCCATAGTCAATACATCTGGTTTAGCTAAAGCGGTTGGTCATAAATACAAACACCTTAAAAGTTAAATCCAATTGGAACTAAGTGATCTATTCATTCGAACTATAAATTGGATTATTCGCATTATCAAATTTTCTTGAAACTAATTTTTTTTTCTAAAGATCTCAATAAACTACATTATTACATCTTACACACATAAAGTCGATTTTCAAAAACTTAAGTGTTACTATCCTAGTACTTGAATTTGACTATCTATATCGTTGAACGAAGTTATTTATATGGGCAATGTCTACCTAATGGGCGTTAGTTTCTTCTAAATCATCAATATACTTTTCATCTTAATATGATTCTCCCAAGTACTATTTCTATCAAGTGTGATATCAATACCTATACGTATCGTCATTTTAACCTCAAATTGCTGTGTACTTCTGACTCGCACGTGATCGAATGAACTGTGGAGTCCATGCAAAAACTGAAGTAATTACGGGTGCACACGGAATTATGAAAGTTGGTGCATGGGAACCATAGTAAGTTTGTCTTGTGTAGCTGAGCCAGATTTAATCATCTTATTTTCACTAGACTTGTTTACTCATTTTACTAAGGGCATATAAGCCACTCAATTATGTGTAAGGTTACTTAATTCGTTTCAAACATTCTAATAATTACGACTATTTTCGATGATCATTTAGATAATTCTAAATCCATATACTTGAAATATGTCATTTGCAAGTTGGTATCCTATTCTATTCCTATATTGAGTAACAAATAAAATTTATTCGAATCGACATACAAATAGTTCGACCGAACTCTTATAAGTGAAAAGAGTTAAATAAACAATCCACAATGAGACAAAGCAAATTAAAAATAAATAACTTCTTAATCTCGTTATTTAAAATCATGTCTCAATCAAAATGCTCATCTTCCCATTGATCGAATTCTCAAGAGTTTCTTGCGAGATGAAACTCCCTACGAAAGTGGGCGGTGTTCATCCCGTGTTTCATGTTTCTAATATGAAGAAGTACTTATCCGATAAAAATCTCATTGTGCATATCGCTAATGAATCAATGCAAGTTATTAAACGTCCCTTGGATATCATGGACCGTGAAGTCAAACAACTCAAGCGTAATCAGATACCAATCATTAATGATCGTTAAAAACTCTAAGTGTGAACATGAATTTAAGACCAAATGAAGTTTAAGTATCCGCACTTTTTTACTTCATTTTCTTCTACTTCGGTTTGAGCAAATTTCGGGACGAAATTTCTATAAGGAGGGGAGACTGTGACATCTGCCCCGAAACCCGAACCCGAATGCCCGACTCGAACCCGAAATTATCTCTCTTTATCGTATTCGTATTTATTTTTCTTCAAAATATAACGTTTATTATTAATATTATGAATAAACGCATTGGATTCTACGTTATTCTCGTCTCAATTAAATAATCGTATTTATGTCGCAAAACATTTACGCTTATCAAATAATTATTATTCGTGACAATAGAACTCAAAATATATATATAAATAAATATATATATATAGTTCGTAAAAGAAAATTATTGAAAACGTTAAACAAAACGCTTCTAAGCCTCGAAATGATCTCTTAATGGCTTAAACGAACTAAAACTATAAAAACGTCACTTAAATAGTTGTTACGTTTCAGTTTAGTTAAGTTAGTTAGTTAAAAGATATATATATTTAACTTTGTGCCAAAACTGTCAATTTATAAACTTTAATTAAACTTAAAATGACTATTTAAAACAAACTGAAAGTTGAGGGACCGTTTCTGTAAATTGCAAATTGACCCAACCCCCAGCCCCATCCCGTGTTTCCGACGTGTACGCATCCGGCAACCTTGCCGGATTCCGGCATAGCTCCGGCCACATCTTTTTATCCAATTTTGTTGCGTTTTAGTCAAATCCAAAGGTGTTAGAATGGGGCCAAGTGAGTTTCGAACCTGTAATAACTTCTTAATCATCGAATAACTAGCAAAGCACTCGTCAAAATTCGATTCTAAAACCGTCGCTTTAAGACCATCTAATCAATCGACTACTTAACGCGAAGTTAATACAATTGAATGAATCAAATCGTTCCAGTATTGATAACGAGTGCAATAACACCTTCATTTCAACTTTAATTGTTGTAATTGCCACCAATTGATCTAATTGAATCAAACGTCAAAAGTTGAACTTGATTGAACCATTGTAACAGAAATTTCAGAATTATTTGTGGTGCAAAACACTCCCTCGGCATCTCTCTCACTCTCTGCTCAGCCAATTCCATTTTGGTTACTCAAAATCATAAAACCAAATTCTAGGGTTCATCTCGTGTTCATCACCATCTCCGCTCCAATTCGTAACCAACCAAGTAAGTTTCATATATCAAAATGATCACGATTCAATGGTGATTAAAAGCCCTCTGTTTATTTTGGGTTTGATTCACTGGGTTAAACGAATTGGATTGATTTCTTGTTCTAGGGTATGTATTGAAAAAGGGTGTTCTTGAGTTTTGAAAGTTAAAACAATTAAATATCAATTTTATTAACAAAAAATCAAGCCTGGTTCAGTGGTTGTTGCGTGTGTTGTTTGGACACATGGTCCCAGGTTCGAAACCCACAACCTATTTACTTAATTTTATTACTTTTTAACATTTGATTATATTTACTAAATACCTAAATAATATAGTTAAGTCAAATACATTTTCAAAACATACAAATGTACAATTTCAATACAAAATCCATATGATTAGGCTTTAAATTTATAAACTTCGTTTAAAGTAAATCCGTTAAAATATATTACTTAAAACGTTTTCCGTTTATCATAAATTGGTTCTTGAAACCCTAAATCCCCAAATTGGATTTTGAAACCCTAAATTTGGATTTGAAACCCTAAATTCCCAAATTGTATTTTAAAACCCTAACTCCCAATTGGTACTTTAAAACCCTAAAAATCCCAAATTATATTTTGAAACCCTAATTTTCAATTTATAATTTAAAACCCTAAAACCCCAAATCCAAAACCCTAGAATTTCTAAGTTCTTGATTTTAGTTACTATATTATTTGTCTCGTTTCTAAATTAGGTTTCCCGGTTAATTAGGTGATTCTAATATCTGGGCGATCCTCGATTCTATTTAGTTACTTTCTTGCGTTTGCTATTATCTATATTGTTCAGGTGAGTAAACTCACTCCCCTTTTTCCATTTTACTATTTTGGGGCTGAAATATGTCTTTTACTATATTGCGTTTTCTATTCGTTTTCTAAAAGAGATCATACAAATATGTTAATCTAGTTCGCGGCTTGATGCAATCTTATGTGTTAGTTAAAAGTAGTTTTATTGCTTTGTAATCCCACCGGTACAATGTTAGCGCTAATGGTTTGACAAACCCACCTGCTTGTACAACATCGATAGGTGATTTAAACCCGGCCTTTCTAATTCCATGTTTACTATGTCGAGATGCTATGTTGCTATACTATGTTGCTATGTGATGATGCTATACTATGCCATGGCCCTAAATTGCTAAATGATGACTTATATATCGAGACGGTAAACGACGGTTATTAAAAGTTATCATTATTTATTACATGAGTGGTTCTCATAACAAATGGCTAAACGAGATACTATGGTTTCTATTGTGGTTGGTGTGCTATTCTATTCTAGGGGTCCTGGTAGGGTGATATTACGAAATTACTATACATATGGGATTGCGCAGCATATCTTGTTGATCTCGGATTTCAATACTATTACTATTCAATTTGGGTTTTACTCACTAGCTTTAATTAGCTAACTTTATTTTCACATATTTCAGGTGATGCTTTGATGTTGTTTTGCTGCTTTTGCCAAGACATAGGATTGCCTTGGACCTAGAATAATAAAAACACAATTGCATTTACTATTTCGGTTTTATTACTTTTGTCGTTTATATTTAAGACTCGTGTTCCAAACTTATGATGATAATTATTAGACTTTAATAAAAGTAACACCATGTGCTTTGTTTACTATGGATATCCAATTCTATGACAGCCCGGTGTTTTCCGCCACCGGGCGGGGTGTCACACTAGTGTTGCTCTTCAGAAAAGCCTCTGAGTGAGTTACTTGTTAATTCCTCAGATTGTATTGAGTCAAAATGCTTAACTCCTCTGCTATACGGAAGTATTGACCTGGAGTTGGTGGATCTTCTCTGCTATACGGAAGTATTGACCTGAAGATTCGCCGAGCATGCTCAAATGTTTATCTCCTCTGTTATACGTCGGTATAGACCTGGAGCTCTAATCATTTGAGTTTCCCAAAAAATAAGTCGCAATGTGTTCAAAAGAATCATTGTTGACAAGCTCGACTCCCAAAAAATGCAAAAATGCATAATGTCAAAAGAGGCTCATAAATTGATCAATATTCAAAATTTGATTCTTGAAATTCATGCAAAGTCAATCATATCGCTCTATAAACCCTGATGACAGGACAAGTTTCTTTACCAAGATGTCTGTGGGGACCAAGTTGCAAGAGTTTCTTTAAATCGAACCAAAAACATGATAAGATCATCACAGGTTGTTTGTTGAAATGAAGAAGGCATGGGTTTAAGAGGACAAACATACTGACAATCTCTGCAGATCCTTTTTCCTCTTGATGGTTGCTAGTAACTCGTTTCGACTTCCTTCTTGATTCACTCTGTTATAATGAGTTGATACTTTCTGATGTTTCGTGTTATAAAAGGGTCGTTACATTAGATTTTTCACATCTGTTTGGTCTGATTTATTTTAAAATATTCGTAATTCTAAATAGATTTGTCTTTTATTTTTATTGTATTTTATTTTATTTTCTTTTTCTCTTCCTTAAAATTCTTTTGAATATTTTGATTTATGCGACACTATAGTGTCGTGGAAGCGACACTATAATCTTTCAACACTATAGTGTCGGACATGCGACAATGTCTGTTGTGTTATATCCATCTGATATGGATCAAACGGTCACTTTTCAAATTTATTCTTCACACGACACTAAAGGCGACTATAAACCCTAAAACACACACTAACTTCAAATCCATCATTTTTGGGTGTTTTTGCTAATTCCAACCGGTAAGATTTCTTCTACTATATGTTTCGAACCTTCGTCTGCCTTGTATTGATTTTTGGTTTTGATATGATATGGTTTTGATGTGGTTGACTGTTGGGTTTTTACATTTTATTCGACACTAGTGTTCTTCTTGCCACATTGAACGAAAGTTCAAACCCTAGTTGCGACACTACCAAGGCTTTTCTGACCATACTGTGTTGGTAGTGTCGGAAGTTTGGGATGCTGCGACATTGTGGTGTCGATGCACATGACTTGCTGTTGCGACACTACAATGTCGATGAACCTGCGACACTATGGCGACACTACTGTGTCGCATCTTTGCGACACTGCATTATTTTTTATTATCATTATTATTTTTTATTTTTTATTTTTTTATTATTATTTCTTTTTTTTCTATTTTATTGTATCTTCATTTTTCGTTATAATTAACTAATCTCCGTTGTGTTTTTCAGAGTCAATCATGGAGCCAGAACCTCGGGCGCCGATGAAGTTCGACAAACGGTCGAACGTGGTCGCTTATCTCAACGATAAGGACCCTAAGTCTGTTGGATTTCGTGATGCTATATCCTGGTTGAAAGCATCTCCCATATTTTATGCGGTCACGAAGGATTTGGTTATTGATCAGCAGCACGTCAGAAATTTTTGGGAATCAGCCACATACAACCTCAATGCTAAACCAGCGGAGATTAGAGCTAGAGTCATGGGAGAGGATATTATACCTACTGTTCGTTCCATTGCTCAAATGCTGAGAATGGAACGTGATGTTGGCTCTCTAATGTTGTTGAGTTTGGAAGACGTGCATGAAGGATTTTTGGAGATGGGTTACGAAGGTAAAGAATCTCTGGAGCGTCGAGAGATAAAGAAGTCCTATTTGTCGAGGGAATGGAGATTCATCGCTCATGTTATCATCGTTTGTTTAGATCATCGGAAGGGTGGAACTGATGGTCTAAATTTTGAGTGGGCACGTGCGATGCTGAATCTGTGCCGAGGTGATAAAGCAAATATCCCTCAAATGATTTTCGAATATATGATTGAGAATATTACTGACGAAAAGAAGGATAAATGGCTGCTATACCCAAGATTTATCCAGATTTTCATCGATGAATTGAAGCCAGGATTACAGAAGCTGGGTGACCCTCTGATGCTAACGAAAATGAATATTAGAATTTTCGCTGATTGCTCCTCTACCAGACATGATGTTTCGGGAAAGATAACTTATCTTTTCCGAAACATGTATACAGACAACAGGTGGGATTATATTGAGAAACTTAAGATTTCGGAGGAGAAAAGATTTGATGAGCTTAGAGATAAAATCAAGGATGATATCAAAAAGCGAAAGAAGTTTGTGGGAAAAAGAGCGGTGCCACTTGAAGAACAAATCGATGAAATTGAAGCCGAGATTTTCAAAGCAAAAGGTAAGAAAAAGAGAAAGGTTGCTGATGCTGCTGATACTGATGTCAGGAGGACAAAAGGGAAGCAGCCTGAATTATCTGACGATGTACCAAAAACATTTGCAAAGAAGCCGGAGAAGAAAGGGTTTGCTGGGCTTGACGAGGACGTAATTCGAGGTGTGAATACGACGCTCGCAAATGAGCTAAGTATGATAAAAACAAAATTGATAAATGCTGAAGAAAGGGAGAGGCATAGGGAGTCTGAAATGGATGATTTGAGGAGGATCGTTTTGGATCAACAAGTTCTTATCACGAAATTGTTAACAGAATTGAATGAGGTAAAGAAGGAGGTAAAAGTTGGGAATGTAGAGACCGAAAATGAGATTAATGAGATGGTAAATGTTGGAAAAATACTCAACTTTGAAGGAGATGGTACAAGTTGCCAAAAGTCGTAAAGATTTTGCTGGTTTCAGCGGTGTAGGTGCAAGCAAATCAGGAAAAAGAAGCAGAAATCACTGATGATTTCTGTTTCGATGTTGATGCTGACTTAGTGGGTGATGAGGTGGTAGCGGATGATTTAAAGAAGGAAGAAATAAAAATAATTGATGAAAAAGAGGAAGAGGTTCAATTGATTGATTATGATTCAGAACTCGAGTTCTATGAGGTGGACGAGAAAGAAATGATTTATGTGGCTAAGAGGAGTGAAGCCGAGGGTGACATATTCGAATTAGACAAATCAGATTGGTTCAAGAAGGTTGAAGAACCTGAATACGTCAAGCCTCTATTTCAAAACCTGGATGCCCCTGCCCCCAAAGACACTGACAACAAGATTTTCAGCTGGAAATACAGTATGGAGCTTCAAAAGTTTATGATAAAGAGAAGAGGGGGAGGGATCAGCTATGTGAGTAACCGCAAACATTTCAAAACTTTCCCAAAATGGGATTTGAGGCGTTTGGCGGTTCTACCTTTGATTAATGCAGATCAAAATGATCGCGCAAAACTGTTGGAAGAAGAGATTCGGGCAGGGCTGAAAGATAATTTCATGAGTTTTGGGTATAACAAATTGGAGCGCAAACGTTCAAAGAAGGATTTGGATTGGGTTACTGGGAAAGGAAAGATTGTGTTGAAAATGAAGCAGATCAAGACTGTGTTGAGGGTGAGAGTTCCAGATCCAAGCCCGTCGAGACTTATGGATTTTGAGAAATGGTTTTACGACAATCAAACAGGGGAGGCGGTGATTAGAGTAAAGGATGGATCTGAATGGAGGATATTTGATCCGATGGAGGTGTTTGGTTTCTCGGACGATGATTTGAAGATTTTATGCGAGAATTCGATTAGAGTTGGAGCCGGTGCTGACACAAGAAAAGAAGCTGCTTTGTTCGAGAGAGTAGCAAATAGGGCTCGTGGGATTAGGGCAGAAGTGAAGGAGATAACTGAAAAGGTACAAAAGCAAGCGGAGCTGAATGAAGAAGTTAGAGAACTGACTCAGATCTTCGAGGCGGCAAAAGCTGGAGCTGAAGAAGGAGACCCAACAGGTGAAGTACCTCCCTAGGGGGAGTATTGTTGACCACATGTAGGGTGGTACTTCACCATATTGTTACTCGTATTTGTTTAATTTTGTAATAGTTTTAGTTGTATTTTGTTTCCTTTGTAATAGTTAGTTTAGTCTTTATAGTGTCGCATGCAGATTGGCTTTGCTTAGCGATCAGGCAGTGTCGTGTCTATGACCTGTATAAATAGTTATGTTAGGGCATTTTGTAGATAACCCTTTTTGGAACTTTATTGAATACAATTCTCCCTTTGATACTAAGTTCGAACCTTATTGATTGTTTGCAAGGAATTGGATCTGTTATATCTTTGTTGCAATTGCTTAATTCATCTACTTCTACTAATCTTCTTACTTAATCATTTGTTAATGGGTCATAATGGTTTGTGTGAGTTTTGGTCACAAATCTCAACCAATTGATGCTAGATCTAGTGGTATCAACTGATTGTGATTAGATCTAAATCATATATAGCACGATTTACTGTTTTCATGGACCTACAATTTGTCCGAGTCCTTTGAACATGATACGACAACTAAGGACAAATTATAACTCTATATGCACTTTAAAAAGCATGTTAGTATAATTAGGACGCCTTACAATTCCTAACAAAACTTTAAAACATCGTACGCAAGCTTAAAACTACATAATAAACCTAATGAAATCGTCGAAGTCATTTGAACATCGTACGACAACTCAAGACAATATAAGACTTTGTATGCTACATTAGCTACATGAAAAACACGTTAGAATAATGTAGGACGTGTTACAACTCCTAAGATCACGTTACATCACCGTACGAAACATTAAAACTCCATAATAAACCTAATAAATTCGTCCGACTCTTTTGAATATAATATGACAACTTAAGTCATCTTACAACTCTGTATGCCGTATTAGCACCTTGAAAAACATGTTAGTATAATGTTCTACGCCTTACAAATCCTAACAACACCTTATACAAATCCGAATGAAACCTTAAAAATCCATAATAAACCTAATGAATTCGTCCGAGTCCTTTGAACATCGTACGACAACTTAGGACATCTTATGACTCTATATGCACATTAGCTCCTTGAAAAGCATGTTAGTATAATGTAGGACGCCTTACAGTTCCTAACAACACCTTAAAACTCCGTACGAAACTTTAAAAGTTCATAATAAACCTAATAGAAAGGTCGAAGTCCTTTGAACATCGTACGACAACTAAATACATGTTAAGACTATGTATGCGACATTAGCTACATGAAAAGCACGTTAAAATAATGTAGGATGCGTTACAACTCCTAAGAACACCTTACATTACCGTACGAAACTTTAAAACTCCATAATAAACCTAATGAATTCGTCTGTCACACCCCAAAAATCGTTGCAGCGGAAGTCACGAATATATGGTGCTTACAGCGAAGTTGGCACCCATTAATTATAAAGCAAACATCCACATTAATTTAAAAGGTAATTAAAAGTGTTAATGTTGATACGTCAACATCCCACAATTTTTCATTAAGAAAATAAAATACCATATTCTCCTAATAAAGCGTAGATTGTTTGTAGTAAAGCCAAACAAAATTTTAAACAAAGAGGTCCCAAAACACATAAACCAAAGTGGAGTTTGTAGTCCAAAAACTATCCTTCCACAAATTCCCATGCCCAACTCTTAGTACCTGAAAAACATGTAAAAACTGAGTCAACATAAAGTTGGTGAGTTTTCGGGTTTTAATCAAAGTAAAGTCATCTTTCATTCACAATAGATATGCTTGGCTTTGAGACGTCAACAAGACCGTACGTCAAGGGCTAGCTAGGCCCAGAGACAAATGAATCATCAAAGTCATGAGTCCATAATCAAACCAAGAAACGAAGTTCCCTCACAACAATCAACTTATATTCCCCCCGCATGTCAACACGATCAGAGCGACTGATCACGAGGGGCGGAATTCCAAACCCGATAGATATATCAATATAACATGTGGTTTCTCACTCCAAGAGAAATTAATGATTATGAGAGGGCAATGTGATCACTTTAACAACAAAAACTCATGCCATCATTTTGGTCAACAACAATACTCGTCTCCCAATACATATTAAAAACAACATAAACAAAATACATGTTTTTCCCCCGAAAATATTTAAATAAAACATTATTTAAAAAGGGGCCGAGACACTCACAGGTCTCTCAGTTCATATAAAAAACAAGTTAAACAAATACATGCTTTTCCCCCAAAACAGTTAAATAAGACGTTAGTTAAAAAGGGGCCGAAGAACTCACAGTAAATACGCCAAAAGCTAGAACATATAAGCCTAACAATAACACCACCTAAGAACATCCTATATACAAAGGACCCGTTCAAAAGATGCACACATATATCAAGTCTAAAACCGTGTAGGTTGTTCACCAAAACCTAACTAGACTCATGTGAAAACATTTCATTTGCAAAAGCAACCCTTAATTTTAATAACCCGTTGGTGATCCTTGCCTTGATTAATTTTCATATATATAATAACACACTTTGTTATTCTTTGATTAGCTTTCATACTACTAATCACATAAACACATATAACACACATGTAATGACTCATAAAAGCCATATTTAGTCCTTTAACTTTTCTAAGTAAAACAAACACTTTTACTCATCCAATATTATTCATATACTTAGGAAAATATAATTTAATATTCTCATGTCATAGTTAAAGTTCATAACACTTAGAAAAATATATACATTTTTCTCTAGTTAACTAGTAAGCATTTTTCAACATGACGGTTAAAACTTAACGGGATATTTAACCACGTTTTCATAAGCAACTTATTAATCATATGAAATTATATATCTAAACATATTGTCACATAACAAAAATCATATTTCATATATTTTACATACAAATCACAATATTAGCTAAACATGTCAATTTCAACATTTTCGGGAACGTTTTCGGGTCACGAAAAGCAACCTAATACCCGTATTTTTGTCATTACTTTATAAATACTTTTATATCAGTAGGTTAACTTAAAAATAAGCTCAAAGTTTCTGATCCAAAATAGTTTACCAAAAGTATTACGTTTTAGAGTCGAAAATCGTCGTTTTCGGCCTTTCCGGGTACATAGTTTGCACGTTTTTGAGTTGAAAACTCTAAGTTTTTGTACCAAACTTTAAATCTCATATTTTTATATAAAAATATACTTTATAATCTGTTGAAAATAATATTTTTACATATTTACATTTTTAAGCTAAAATCGGTGCGTTTTACGCGTATTTTCGTATCAAAAATCGTTATTTGTAAGGTTTAATCACATCTTGTTTATAATACATTTAAAATACTTGTTTTATGAAGTTCATAAATATTTAAAAACATGTTTCATTCAAGAATATAATTTAGTTTTTAAATCATTGCAAAAATGTATAAAAATTACATTTTATGTCTTTTTAAACCTTCAAAGTATCATATATCACTACTTACATCAATATTTCATACATCTAAAAACAATTTTACACTTTAAGAAATCATGTATTTTATCATTTCATAATCATCATAACAAAATACTTTTCATACTTACATCTAGCCATTTTCATAAATAAACATGTAGTAAGTTTTTCACAAAAACAACATTTTTCAACTTCATGCCATATGATCATAGTTTTGCAAGTAATATTCATAATATTTTTTCATGGTGTTCAAAATCATTTAGTGACCTTATTATCATATTTTCATTAAAACCTATTTGCATGTTAAGATCTAAACAATTTAAGTGTAAATACACATCATAATACCAACTAGCATATATTCACACATACATACATACATACGGTTTCATATACATACATACATTCATATTTCAATACCACAACTAGCACACACTTATTCATTTTATCCCCTTTTCTAACAAAACAACCTTTCAACACTTTGACATAAACATTATCAATGCAAGAACACAATTTTTACATGATGACACTAACATGTAAATACACATACACACACATATACATACGGATCTACATACATATATACCCAAAATCATGTTTTGATGACCACACATAACATATAGTTGTTCATCTCTTCTTATTTCCTTTATCAAACTTTCAAAACCATTCATTTAACACTTATGAAATCTTGTTTTAAAAATCCAAAACACACAGACATATATATACATACATACTTACGGACATACACACACACACACACCCATTTTGAAAACCCATTTCCATTTAAAAACATTCATCTTTTGGTTTAAGGTTTGGTGAACAACACTTCAAGAACACAATCTTGAACACATTCAAACCACAAAAATCAAAATGAAAAGAGTTCATACCCTTGATGAACACTAGAAAAGATGAAGAAGATGGATTTGGCCATTAAACACCTCTTGGATTACTCCTACTTGCTCCAAAGGCTTCCAAAAACCTTAGATTTTGAAAGAAAGTGAAAGGAAAGTGTGTGGAGAGTGGAGAGGGAGTGTTGGCCGAAATTTTGGTGATGGTGGTGTGCATGGTTACGGTTTTGGGAGAAGAAAAAGGAAGGGAGGTGGAGTGTTCAAGTGTCCAAAGATCCCTAGTATGATTTTTTTGGATTCTCAAGATCTTAAAATCTTAGGGTAGATATTATGAAGATTGTGTCAAGATTTTATTAAAGACAAAATCTTTGATGTAGGCTAGGTTGGGGGGGGGGGGGGGTGGACGGCATATATAAAAAAAAAGAATTTTTATACCCTTTATTTTATATAAACACTACACATTTAAATCTCAAGTAAATTTCAAGTCTTGTAAACTTTTAATACTTTTATACCATAATACTTCAAATATTAATTTTTCACACTCAAAGTAGTAAAAATATTATAAAAAATATTTTACTGTACTCCGGGTAGTGCACTGGTAGTGAAACCGGGCAAAAATTGAAACACACGCGATTATCGGAAAAACATCGGATAAAATACATCGCTTTTAGTTTTTATTATGTTTTCACTTATACACACCCAAAATATATTATTTGATGCTATTTCGAGCATTATATCAAATATTGGACTGTTAAAATTCATCAGCCAGTCACCAACGTTCATTACCGGGTATTTAACCGTTACGCGATTAAGCATTTTCAAAAATCACGAAATGCAAAACAATGCACAAAAATGGGCTTATCTAACTTTAATAACACATTAATTTTCATAATTAAATCAAATGACGCAACACAAAATAATAAGCATGTTTTAAGCTAGTACGAATATTGACCGAAATTTGCCGGGTGTCACATCGTCCGAGTCCTATGAACGTCATATGGTAACTTAATGCATATTACGACACTATATGCCATATTAGCCCCTTGAAAAGCACGTTACTATAATGTACGACACCTTACAACTCCTTATAACACCGTACGAAACCTTAAATCTCCATAATAAAGCTAAAGAATTCGTCCGAGTCCTTTGAACATGGGACGACAACTTAGGACATCTTATGACTCTATATGCAAATTAGCACCTTGAAAAGCACGTTACAATAATGTAGGACGTGTTACAACTCCTAAGAACACGTTACATCACCTTACGAAACATTAAAACTCCATTATAAACCTAATGAATGCGTCCGAGTCCTTTGAACATGGTACGACAACTTTGGACATCTTATGACTCTATATGCAAATTAGCACCTTGAAAAGCATGTTAGTATAATTAGGACGCCTTACAATTCCTAACAAAACCTTAAAACACCGTACGAAACCTTAAAACTACATAATAAACCTAATGTAGGACGTGTTACAATTCCTAAGCATGTTAGTATAATTAGGACGCCTTACAATTGTCGATGTCCTTTGAACATCGTACAACAACTCAAGACAATGTAAGACTTTGTATGCTACATTAGCTTCATGAAAAGCACGTTAGAATAATGTAGGACGTGTTACAATTCCTAAGAACACGTTACATCACCTTACGAAACATTAAAACTCCATAATAAACTTAATAAATTCGTCCGACTCCTTTGAACGTCGTATGGCAACTTAAGACGTCTTACAACTCTGTATGCCATATTAGCATATTGAAAAGCATGTTAGTATATTGTATGACGCCTTACAACTCCTAAAAACACCTTATACAACTCCGAATGAAACCTTAAAAATCCATAATAAACCTAATGAATTCGTCCGAGTCCTTTGAACATCATACGACAACTTAAGACATCTTATGACTCTATATGCACATTAGCTCCTTGAAAAGCGTGTTAGTATAATGTAGGACGCCTTACAATTCCTAACAACACCTTAAAACTCCGTACGAAACTTTAAAAGTTCATAATAAACCTAATGAAATCGTCGAAGTCCTTTGAACATCGTACGACAACTCAATACATGTTAAGACTATGTATGCGACATTAGCTACATGAAAAGCACGTTAAAATAATGTAGGACGCGTTACAACTCCTAAGAACACCTTACATTACCGTACAAAACTTTAAAACTCCATAATAAACCTAATGAATTCGTCCGAGTCCTTTGAACGTCATACGGTAACTTAATGCATATTACGACATTGTATGCCTTATTAGGACCTTGAAAAGCACATTACTATAATGTACGACGCCTTACAACTCCTAACAACACCGTAGGAAACCTTAAAACTCCATTATAAACCTAATGAATTCGTCCGAGTCCTTTGAACATGGTACGACAACTTTGGACATCTTATGACTCTATATGCAAATTAGCACCTTGAAAAGCATGTTAGTATAATTAAGACGGCTTACAATTCCTAACAAAACCTTAAAACACCGTACGAAACCTTAAAACTACATAATAAACCTAATGAAATCGTCGATGTCCTTTGAACATCGTACGACAACTCAAGACAATGTAAGACTCTGTATGCTACATTAGCTTCATGAAAAGCACGTTAGAATAATGTAGGACGTGTTACAACTCCTAAGAACACGTTACATCACCTTACGAAACATTAAAACTCCATAATAAACTTAATAAATTCGCCCGACTCCTTTGAACGTCGTATGGCAACTTAAGACATCTTACAAATCTTTATGCCATATTAGCATATTGAAAAGCATGTTAGTATATTGTACGACGCCTTACAACTCCTAACAACACCTTATACAACTCCAAATGAAACCTTAAAAATCCATAATAAACCTAATGAATTCGTCTGAGTCCTTTGAACATCATACGACAAATTAAGACATCTTATGACTCTATATGCACATTAGCTCCTTGAAAAGCGTGTTAGTATAATGTAGGACGCCTTACAATTCCTAACAGCACCTTAAAACTTCGTACGAAACTTTAAAAGTTCATAAAAAACCTTATGAAATCGTCGAAGTCCTTTGAACGTCGAACGACAACTCTATACATGTTAAGACTATGTATGCGAAATTAGCTACATGAAAAGCACGTTAAAGTAATGTAGGACGCGTTACAACTCCTAAGAACACCTTACATTACCGTACAAAACTTTAAAACTCCATAATAAACCTAATGAATTCGTACGAGTCCTTTGAACGTCAAACGGTAACTTAATGCATATTACGACACCGTATGCCATATTAGGACCTTGAAAAGCACGTAACTATAATGTACAACGCCTTACAACTCCTAACAACACCGTAGGAAACCTTAAAACTCCATTATAAATTCGTCCGAGTCCTTTAAACATCGTACGACAACTTTGGACATCTTATGATTCTATATGCAAATTAGCACCTTGAAAAGCATGTAATATAATTAGGACGCCTTACAATTCCTAACAAAACCTTAAAACACCGTACGAAACTTTAAAACAACATAATAAACCTAATGAAATCGTCGATGTCCTTTGAACATCGTACGAAAACTCAAGACAATGTAAGACTCTGTATGCTACATTAGCTTCATGAAAAGCACGTTAGAATAATGTAGGACGTGTTACAACTCCTAAGAACGCGTTACATCACCTTACGAAACATTAAAACTCCATAATAAACTTAATAAATTCGTCCGACTCCTTTGAACGTCGTATGGCAACTTAAGACATCTTACAACTCTTTATGCCATATTAGCATATTGAAAAGCATGTTAGTATATTGTACGACGCCTTACAACTCCTAACAACACCTTATACAACTCCAAATGAAACCTTAAAAATCCATAATAAACCTAATGAATTCGTCCGAGTCCTTTGAACATCGTACGACAAATTAAGACATCTTATAACTCTATATGCACATTAGCTCCTTGAAAAGCGTGTTAGTATAATGTAGGACGCCTTAAAATTCCTAACAGCACCTTAAAACTCCGTACGAAACTTTAAAAGTTCATAATAAACCTAATGAAATCGTCGAAGTCCTTTGAACATCGTACGAAAACTCAATACATGTTAAGACTATGTATGCGACATTAGCTACATGAAAAGCACGTTAAAATAATGGGGACGCGTTACAACTCCTAAGAACACCTTACATTAGCGTACAAAACTTTAAAACTCCATAATAAACCTAATGAATTCGTCTGAGTCCTTTGAACGTCATACGGTAACTTAATGCATATTACGACACCGTATGCCATATTAGGACCTTGAAAAGCACGTTACTATAATGTACGACGCCTTACAACTCCTAACAACACCGTAGGAAACCTTAAAACTCCATTATAAATTCGTCCGAGTCCTTTGAACATGGTACGACAACTTTGGACATCTTATGACTCTATATGCAAATTAGCACCTTGAAAAGCATGTTAGTAAAATTAGGACGCCTTACAATTCCTAATAAAACCTTAAAACACCGTACGAAACCTTAAAACTACATAATAAACCTAATGAAATCGTCGATGTCCTTTGAACATCGTACAACAGCTCAAGACAATGTAAGACTCTATATGCTACATTAGCCTCATGAAAAGCACGTTAGAATAATGTAGGACGTGTTACAACTCCTAAGAACACGTTACATCACCTTACGAAACATTAAAACTCCATAATAAACTTAATAAATTTGTCCGACTCCTTTGAACGTCGTATGGCAACTTAAGACATCTTACAACTCTTTATGCCATATTAGCATATTGAAAAGCATGTTAGTATATTGTACGACGCCTTACAACTCCTAACAACACCTTATACAACTCCAAATGAAACCTTAAAAATCCATAATAAACCTAATGAATTCGTCCGAGTCCTTTGAACATCGTACGACAACTTAAGACATCTTATGACTCTATATGCACATTAGCTCCTTGAAAATCATGTTAGTATAATGTAGGACGCCATACAATTCCTAACAGCACCTTAAAACTCCGTACGAAACTTTAAAAGTTCATAATAAACCTAATGAAATCGTCGAAGTCCTTTGAACATCGTACGACAACTCAATACATGTTAAGACTATGTATGCGACATTAGCTACATGAAAAGCACGTTAAAATAATGTAGGACACGTTACAACTCCTAAGAACACCATACATTACCGTACAAAACTTTAAAACTCCATAATAAACCTAATGAATTCGTCCGAGACCTTTGAACGTCATATGGTAACTTAATGCATATTACGACACCGTATGCCATATTAGGACCTTGAAAAGCACGTTACTATAATGTACGACGCCGTACAACTCCTAACAACACCATAGGAAACCTTAAAACTCCATTATAAACCTATTGAATTCGTCCGAGTCCTTTGAACATCGTACGACAACTTTGGACATCTTATAACTCTATATGCAAATTAGCACCTTGAAAAGCATGTTAGTATAATTAGGACGCCTTACAATTCCTAACAAAATCTTAAAACACCGTACGAAACCTTAAAACTACATAATAAACCTAATGAAATTGTCAATGTCCTTTGAACATCGTACGACAACTCAAGACAATGTAAGACTCTGTATGCTACACTAGCTACATGAAAAACAAGTTAGAATAATGTAGGACGTGTTACAACTCCTAAGAACACGTAACATCACCTTACGAAACATTAAAACTCCATAATAAACCTATTAAATTCGTCCGACTCCTTTGAACATCGTATGGCAACTTAAGACATCTTACAACTCTTTATGCCATATTAGCATATTGAAAAGCATGTTAGTATAATGTACGACGCCTTACAACTCCTAACAACACCTTATACAACTCCGAATAAAACCTTAAAAATCCATAACAAACCTAATGAATTCGTCCGAGTCCTTTGAACATCGTACGACAACTTAGGACATCTTATGACTCTATATGCACATTAGCTCCTTGAAAGACATGTTAGTATAATGTAGGACGCCTTACAATTCCTAACAACACCTTAAAACTCCGTATGAAACTTTAAAAGTTCATAATAAACCTAATGAAATCGTCAAAGTCCTTTGAACATCGTACGACAACTCAATACATGTTAAGACTATGTATGCGACATTAGCTACATGAAAAGCACGTTAAAATAATGTAGGACGCGTTACAACTCCTAAGAACACCTTACATTACCGTACGAAATTTTAAACCTTCATAATAAACCTAATGAATTCGTCCGAGTCCTTTGAACGTCATACGGTAACTTAATGCATCTTACAACACTATATGCCATATTAGCACATTGAAAAGTATGTTAGTATAGTGTACGACGCCTTACAACTCTTAACAACACCTTACAACACCGTACGAAACCTTAAATCTCCATAATAATGCTAATGAATTCGTCCGAGTCCTTTGAACATGGTACGACAACTTGGGACATCTTATTACTCTGTATGCACATTAGCACCTTCAAAAGCATGTTAGTATAATTAGGAAGCCTTACAATTCCTAACAAAACCTTAAAACACAGTACGAAAACATAAATTTACATAATAAACCGAATGAAATCTTCCAAGTCCTTTGAACATCGTACGACAACTCAAGAGAATATAAGACTCTTTATGCGACATTAGCTACATGAAAAACAAGTTAGAATAATGTAGGACGTGTTACAACTCCTAAGAACACGTAACATCACCTTACGAAACATTAAAACTCCATAATAAACCTATTAAATTCGTCCGACTCCTTTGAACATCGTATGGCAACTTAAGACATCTTACAACTCTTTATGCCATATTAGCATATTGAAAAGCATGTTAGTATAATGTACGACGCCTTACAACTCCTAACAACACCTTATACAACTCCGAATAAAACCTTAAAAATCCATAACAAACCTAATGAATTCGTCCGAGTCCTTTGAACATCGTACGACAACTTAGGACATCTTATGACTCTATATGCACATTAGCTCCTTGAAAGACATGTTAGTATAATGTAGGACGCCTTACAATTCCTAACAACACCTTAAAACTCCGTATGAAACTTTAAAAGTTCATAATAAACCTAATGAAATCGTCAAAGTCCTTTGAACATCGTACGACAACTCAATACATGTTAAGACTATGTATGCGACATTAGCTACATGAAAAGCACGTTAAAATAATGTAGGACGCGTTACAACTCCTAAGAACACCTTACATTACCGTACGAAATTTTAAACCTTCATAATAAACCTAATGAATTCGTCCGAGTCCTTTGAACGTCATACGGTAACTTAATGCATCTTACAACACTATATGCCATATTAGCACATTGAAAAGTATGTTAGTATAGTGTACGACGCCTTACAACTCTTAACAACACCTTACAACACCGTACGAAACCTTAAATCTCCATAATAATGCTAATGAATTCGTCCGAGTCCTTTGAACATGGTACGACAACTTGGGACATCTTATTACTCTGTATGCACATTAGCACCTTCAAAAGCATGTTAGTATAATTAGGAAGCCTTACAATTCCTAACAAAACCTTAAAACACAGTACGAAAACATAAATTTACATAATAAACCGAATGAAATCTTCCAAGTCCTTTGAACATCGTACGACAACTCAAGAGAATATAAGACTCTTTATGCGACATTAGCTACATGAAAAGGGCGTTAGAATAATTTAGGACGTGTTACAACTCCTAAGAACGCGTTACATCTCCTTACGAAACTTTAAAACTCCATAATAAACCTAATGAATTCGTCCGACTTCTTTGAACATCATACATCAACTTAAGACATCTTACAACTTTGTATGCCATATTAACATTGAAAATCATGTTAGTATAGTGTACGACGCCTTACAACTGCTAATATAACCTTACAACACCGTACGAAACCTTAAAACTCCATAATAAAGCTAATGAATTCGTCTGAGTCCTTTCAACATCGCACGACAACATAGGACATCTTATGACTCAATATGCACATTAGCACCTTGAAAAGCATGTTAATATAATGTAGGACACCTTACATTTCATAACAACACCTTAAAACACCGTACGAAACTTTTAAACTGCATAATAAACCTAATGAAATTGTCAAAGTCCTTTGAACATCGTACGACAATTCAAGACATGTTAAGACTCTGTATGCGAAATTAGCTACATGAAAAGCACGATAGAATAATGTAGGACGCGTTACAACTCCGAAGAACACCTTACATCAATGTACGAAACTTTAAAACTCCATAATAAACCTAATGAATTCGTCCGAGTCCTTTGAACGTCATACGGCAACTTATCGCATCTTACGTTTCTGTATGCCATATTAGCAACTTGAAAACCACGTTAGTATAATGTACGACGCCTTACAACTCCTACCAACACCTTACAACACCGTACAAAACCTTAAAACTCCATAATAAAGCTAATGAATTCGTCTGAGTCCTTTCAACATCGCACGACAACATAGGACATCTTATGACTCAATATGCACATTAGCACCTTGAAAAGCATGTTAATATAATGTAGGACACCTTACATTTCATAACAACACCTTAAAACACCGTACGAAACTTTTAAACTGCATAATAAACCTAATGAAATTGTCAAAGTCCTTTGAACATCGTACGACAACTCAAGACATGTTAAGACTCTGTATGCGACATTAGCTACATGAAAAGCACGTTGGAATAATGTAGGACACACTACAACTCCTATAAACACCTTACATTACCGTACGAAACTTTAAAACTCCATAATAAACTTAATGAATTCGTCCGAGTCGTTTGAACGTCATACGACAACTTAACGCATCTTACGACTCTGTATGCCATATTAGCACCTTGAAAAGCACGTTAGTATAATGTACGATGCCTTACAACTCCTAACAACACCTTACAACATCGTACTAAACCTTAAAACTCTATATGCACATTAGTACCTTGAAAAGCATGTTAATGTAATGTAGGAGGCCTTACAATACATAACAACACTTTAAAACACCGTACGAAACCTTAAAACTTCGTAATAAACCTAATGAAATCATCGAAGTCCTTTGAACATCGTACGACAACTCAAGACATGTTAACACTGTTGGACCTGAATTGTAGTATAATATTATCAACACAGTCAAAGTCAACAAAAGTCAACGTCCGGTCAAAGTCAACGTAAAAAGTCAAACGACGCGTTGGAGATGAAGAACCGAGTCAAGACGCTGAAGTTATTTTATGTTTAGGATCATTAATGTAATAAATATATTTTGTGTCAACAAAATATATTTAATCTAGTTTTAACTTTTTATTTGTATTAATTTCCATTTCCATGTTTTAGTCTAAGTTTAGGGTCCTAATTGTCATTAGTCCAAAATGTCATTAGGCTATAAATAGTAAATGGCAATTAGGGTTTCATGAAGCTTGTATGAGCCTAGAATTGGGGTCTTAACACTTGTGTAATATCTGATGCATTTCTAATAGATCAAAGTGAGGTTTTTATGAGTGTTCTTCATTGTTCATCATATTTTATCCATTTTATGTCATTTTGATCCAAATTCTTCACAAACTACTGATTCAAATCTGATATTGGGACCAACAAATGGTATCAGAGCCTAATAAAGATCCATTTTGAATCATTTCTGTTGAAGACTATTTCTGATTTAGAAGAATGAATAGAAGATTTAGAGAGAGAGAAACAGATCTGGTATGTTTCTAGAGAGGGAAACCAGATCTGAAAGTTTAAATCATCAACAAATCTTCAGATCTACAACAATCTGTTGCAGATCTACTCTTGTCACCATCAAAATCATCATCTCCACAACAAAATTTTACCAGAAATCAAAAGAAAAATCTTAGATCTGAGATTTTTCTCTTACACACAGTTATGTGTGTGTTCTTGGTGTTCTTGGGGCTTGAAATCTTCATTTTGCGACACTAGACCACATACTGAACGAAAGTTCAAAATCCCATGCGACAGTACTTCTTCGACATAGTGTCGAAAGTATAGCTTCGCGTAAGTGCGACACTAGATCAAATCTATGCGACACTATCTTTCTTGACATCATTCCTGCACCAACAATCAACCAAACAAACTCAAAAACATTCACCGAGACCAGATCTGTGCGACATTATTATAGATCTGAACAAAATCACCAAAAAAAAAAAATCAAAAAAAAAAATCAAAAACCACAACCGAAGACAATATCCCAAACTTTAATCCAACTTCAAACCCGGTTAACCCACCCGCATAACCATCACCATATCCACTTTCCCATCTTCAAACCATAAACAAGTTTCAAATAAAACAAAAAACCATTCGTTACATAACCAAAACACCACAACCAAATTTTAAACAAATCCACAATCATACTCATTTCACATCCATCTTAAACCACCCCTATTCTCGGTCAAATCCAACACACCCACCATCTCAACCAAACCAAAAAAAATTAAAAAAATCAGGGAGGTGAAGAAAAAGAATCAGCTGTGTTGTGTTTCGATGTTATTGTTGTATGTGGCAGTTCAAACGACAAGAGAAGCAGCAGATCTGCTTTCGTTCTTGAAACTGTTCAGCCAAAAAAATATGAACGATTGTGTTTGTGTTGATTATTAACCAGGGAGAAAGAAAGGAACACAAGGAGAGAGCAGCAGCTTTTGAGTTTGAACTGATAAATTGCGACGAGAGAAAGAGGGTGATGTTTCTGTGAATGTAGTTGCCTGAGATGGCTCCGAATCATGAAGAAGAAGCAGGAAGCAGCATATCGGAAATCGCTGCTGTTATGATGTTGTTATGTTGTTTCTTTGTTCTCAAGAGACCTGTGTTTATGTCGTGTTTGTGTGTGTAACGAGATTCAGAGAGAGATCGAGAGTTTGTGTTGTTGTGTGTTTGTAACCGAATGTGAATGTGAGGCTGTAATTTTTTGCTGTTGTTCATATTTTGTGTGTGTTGAAGGTAGAATAGAGAGAGGGAGAGTTCAAGGAGAGAGAAAGGGATAACATCTGATGTTGAGCAGCTGGTGAATTTTTGAAAGTGTCTAGGGTTTCTATTTGTGTTGTTTTAACGTAAACATCAAAGAACAACATTCAAGTTTGAAATCTGGACTTTAAGATTGGGCTGATGGATTTAGTTATTATTGTGGGCCACCCAAAGTTTTGAAGGAACATCTTTTTATAGAAACACAATCAAAAGATCAAGCATGTTACAAAATATTGTATGGGTTAACGATGGAATATTCACTTTGGAATATTTTTTAAATAATCAAGATGATATGTCCGGATATTAAAGTCATTGGGATTCAACATTTTAAAAAAATGGATGTATTTGTTGGAGGTGTTGTCAAATTTTGAAAGAGACGTGACTTTTGCCGGGTATTATTGTTAATCTTTGGGCCAAAGTTTTGGTCAGTTGAGAGGAAAATATTTTTGTTTGTTGGCCGGGTAATTTCAAATTTTTTTTTTGGGCCGAGTTGTTTGAAGCGAAAGTTCTTTGGGGTATTTTGGTGAAACGAAAAAGTAATTTTCCCCGGGGGAGAAATATTCTTAATTTTTTGGGAAAATTATTTTTGGGAAAATTAATCTTTTTAAAAAAAAATATTGTTTTTCAAGAGCGGGTTTTAATTGCAAAATTTTAAAATTAAAAAAAATGGCTTATGCAGAACTTTTTAACTGCTTTAAATCTGATGATCTCACAATGGCACAAAGCCGGTTTGATAATTTTGAAGTTTTAAAGAATGAAAGGATGCCCGTGGTTCTCGATCGATTTGTGATGGTGGCAAGTAACCTGAAGAAGCATGATCCTGAACTCACAAATTATGAACA
Source organism: Tagetes erecta (assembly GCA_030867185.1). Lineage (NCBI taxonomy): Eukaryota > Viridiplantae > Streptophyta > Magnoliopsida > Asterales > Asteraceae > Tagetes > Tagetes erecta. The sequence goes on along the minus strand of CM061493.1, from coordinate 27,456,836 downwards.
AATTCAAAGGCTTTTTGAATCTCTTCCACCAGAATGGAGTTTTCATGTTAAAAATCATAAGAAAGAGAAAATGTTTTCAGATTACAAGCTGTTGGATGTGATCGACAAGTTGAAATCTTTTGAGTTGGATATTAAAAGAAAGGAATTTTTTGAAGCAATGATCCAACCACAAACTAACACACCGAATGTTGCTCTCATTTCATCTATGATTAGCAAATCGATTACAAACCGTTTAAGATGATGGAAAAATTGAAATATGGTAACCGATTCCGATTCACCTGCTGAAATCGAGGAGACTGTGAAAGAAAATAAGTTGCAGGTTAGTTATGATGATGATATGGAAGAAGAGGATTTAAAATGGCAAATAAAATCATTAACTGTGAGAGCACGTCGGTTTATGGAGAGGACTGGGAGAAATGTTTGGACTGATGATAAGATTGAGATTGGAGAGGTTCAGAGTCAAATCAACTATGCTTTAATGAAAAATATTATGGATGTTCAAAAAGGGAAGAATAAATGTGAAGAGGAATGTGAACAAAGTTTGAAAGATGATGAAGGAAAGAAGAAAGCTGAGGATGAAGAGATGCTGAAGGAAAAGGAAGAGGAACGCAAAAGAAACACAAGGGTATGCAACTGCGATAAAGCCCTTGCTGTTGAAAAAGTCATTATGGGACTTTCTTATGAGACAGTTCAAGACATGTGTTCATCTACATGCAGAATTCGTCTTTTTGGTGTGTATAAAGCTAATAGACTTTTGTTAACAAATCAAGCTGAATTAACCACCATAAATACAGAACTTAAAAAGAATGAAGTTTCTTTTTCGATAAAACTCAATGAAGCTTTGGCTGAAATTGATCTTTTGAAAAGAAATCTTTATGAAAAAACATTGAAATAAATCTTTTAAGTGAAAGACTCATATTAGCACAGTTTGAATCCACAAAACATCAAACCAAACTTGACAAGTGGTCTGTTGCTAGTATGAAAATGAATGAACTTGCTTCAAAACAAAGGGGGGCTAGGGTAAAAGATGGGGTTGGGTATGACACAGAGTTTCAGACGGTTTTTCCGACTCCATTCACTGTGTGTTATTCTCCAACACCTAAACCTCATCCTAAAAATTATTTGTTTGAACAAGAATCTAACAGTTTGCATGCAGGTTTAGAGGGAGTTAATCTGAAGGAGGTGCGAGATGATTATGATTCTTCGACTGGTATGGGATATAGTAAAACGGGTACTGACAGTCAAGCTAATGATTGCTCGGTTCCTGTTGTTTCTAATCCTGTAACGGTTGTTACTTCTAACTTCTTTGATAAGTTTAAAGCAGGTGAAATTCCTATGTTTGAGCCTGTCAAGAGTGAGAAGGAAGAGATAATTCAGGAATCACTTAATCATCAAGCTGCAACTACATCAACACACTCAATTCCCATCAATCAAGATCCGTTGGAAGCAGAGGTACTTATTGAAGACTGGATAAGTTCAGATGATGAATCAAAGACAAAGGAGAGTCTCGGAGATTCAAAGATCAAGATGTCACCTGCAACTGTCAAATCTAAAATGCTTCCAAAACCTGAATCAAGTCAAATCAGGATCTCATTTCCAGCTACAAGACAAGTCAATCTTCCATCCAGAGCTCAAAAGAAGAATCCTTCACCACTGTCCATCCTATCTCAAGTTTGTAAAAGACTTGAGAACAAGCAAGTGAAGATCTCATCTCCCATCCAACAACCCACAACTCAACAAAAGAAGTCACAAGTTTGTTCCTCTTTCACTGCTCAACAAAATAAGCCACAAGTCTTCCAACAAGTAGCATCAAGCTCAAAGAAAGCTCCACCCCCAGCTGCTCCACACGAGCCAGTCAAGCATCAAAAGCCATTCAAGGCTTGCTTCAAGTGTGGAAAGGATGATCATGTGCTCAAAAAATGCCCAAAAGGACATGTTTCGGACTGTAAAGGCAAACAGATTTGCTTCTCCGGATCAGAATCTAGAAAGAATCCTCCACATGGTAAAGATAAACAGGTTTGTTTATTTGAATTTCAAGTTAATAATCATACATCTTTGAATGGTCGGATGACGAACATTCCATCCCCACCTTCTCATGTGAAGCCGGTTTCATATGATTCAAAGATGAATATGACAAAATCATCAAAACCAATTCCTTTTTCATAGGGTCTTAAACAGAAAATGATTTCTAAATTTAACTCTTTCAAATCGAAAATGTTTGAACCTAAACAAATTTCGCAAATTAAAAAGAAAAAGGAAAAGATAATTGATACATGAACAGGTTGTGTGCTTAAACAAGTGTTTTACACCAATAAAAATGGAACGCTCAGGACTACGATGGCCTGGGTTCCCCTTTCTAACTAATCTGTTGATGAGTGCAGGAACATTTCAGGAGGACTGTTAGTAATCCGATTTACTGACAGAAAATGTTCCTTATTCAAATTTGAGGCGGAACAAACAGGTCATGGTTTTGGTATCTTATCCACATTCTGGATCTTTCCTTGATTTTCACATATCGATTTTCACAGCCACTGCATTTTTCTTGATAACTCATTTATAATCTTTTGATAGGATAATATGGAAGGCGTTTCTTTGGTAATTTCTATTTTATATATTGTAGATAGTTTAAAAAAAAGTTTAAAAAAAAATTAGGGGAGCCTAACATTTTTACTTGTATTTTTGATCAAGTTTTCACATCCCTTTGAGGTCGCTCTTGAGTCTTTTGAAAATTTCAATTTTACGCTAAAATATAAATTTTGGGGGAGTAATATCTCAAATGAAAAGGAACTGAATATCATTAGTGTAAAATTTCTTTTTGTGTAAATATTTTATGTCCTTTGAAGGTTTCAGGTTTGTATGGAAAGCATCTAAAGGAGGACATTGATTTGTGTGACGATATGTCAATAGGCTCAGCTGGAATACAGGTAAACAACAACTCTGTGATCAAACTAAATTCACAAAGAACTCGGTGATGGGGAGCATTTTCACAGACACTTGGCCTGCACAAAGTGATAAGTTTTTGACAAAAATGGACTGAGAGTATTTGTTTCTTGCTTGATTTTTTTTTTCCAAAATCACCCTTAGTCGCAGCCCTGAATGACGCTTCTCGTTAGCTCTTCAGAATTTTTTGTTCTCGTGTTAATCTACTCTGCTATGCGGAAGCATTGACCTGGAGTGATGATCTTCTCTGTTATATGTAAATATAGACCTGAAGCTCTCATCTGCACGTACAGATAATCATCTCCTCTGTTATACGTCAGTATAGACCTGGAGCTCTGGTCATCTGTAAAACCCTTATAAAAGCTTTGCTCTAAAATATTTATACATCATGTTAATTGCTTGATATCTAACCTACACTCCACTTCACTCCCGAAATACATTTTCCTTGATCACTTTATCTGGGTCTATGTTCCTTTATAATTACAAAAATCTTGGTGAATCATCTAAACTCAATATGTTCTGAGGTCAAAACAAGTTACTTTGCTGAATGTCTGTGGAAACCAAGTTGCCCGAGCTTCTTCAAATCGAACCAAAACATGATAAGATCGTCACATGTTGTTTGTTGAAAGGAACAAGGCATGGGTTTAAATGGACAAACATATTGACAATCTAGCCAAGTCTTTGTTTCTCCGGATGGTCGCTCGAAATGCATTATCTGATATTCTTCATGAAAATTTCGTTTATTATTCTTATTTTATGTTTGGGTTCTTGAGACTTGTTGGTTATGTGTACCTTATGGGATGTGTTCTCTTTGTCTAAAATATTTGTGATCTTGTCGGACTCGTCCTCTCATTTTCGAATATCTAAAAAAAATGTGTGTTCGTTAGATTTTACTAGTTTAAAAAAAAATCCAAAAAGATTTTCGTTTCAAATTATTTTCTAGTCTTCCATATTATGCTGTTAAAATGTTATCATTTTCACATGCATTTCAAGGGAAATTGCACACACAAACGGACACGGGTTCGCTTGTTTTCATATACAGATAAACACGGGTTTATTTTGTTTAATGAAATTATCTAATGAGAAATCTCGAGATTTTGTTTGTGATTATGTTACAGATATTTGCTGCAAATGATGGCCGATCATAAGTTGAGCAAAGCACCTGACCAGAGAACCTGTTCCTCAAAGTTTGCAGAAGATACCGAGCTAGGAATCCTCGTCCTACATCTTTTGAAGCACTCAAGAAAAGATTGTTAGAAAGCAGTTCCAGATTTTATGAAAGGATGCACGCAAAATGGGGGAGCATACAATATGGGGGAGCTTGTGAGATAAATGATTTTCAGCAACATAATTTGACTTATCGATGCTAAACACGATGCAAGACGTTGATAATAATAGACTATGGGGGAGTATTGTTGGACCTGAATTGTAGTCTAATATTATCAACACAGTCAAAGTCAACAAAAGTCAACGTCCGGTCAAACTCAACGTAAAAAGTCAAACGACGCGTTAGAGATGAAGAACCTAGTCAAGACGTTGAAGTTATTTTATGTCTAGGATCGTTAATGTAATAAATATATTTTGTGTCAACATATTTAATCTAGTTTTAGACATGTTTTAGCTTTTTATTTGTATTAATTTCCATTTTCATGTTTTAATCTAAGTTTAGGGTCCTAATTGTCATTACTCCAAAGTGTCATTAGGCTATAAATAGTAAATGGCAATTAGGGTTTCATGAAGCTTGTATGAGCCTAGAATTGGGGTCTTAACACTTGTGTAATATCTGATGCAATTCTAATAGATCAAAGTGAGGTTTTTATGAGTGTTCTTCATTGTTCATCATATTTTATCCATTTTATGTCATTTTGATCCAAATTCTTCACAAACTACTGATTCAAATCTGATATTGGGACCAACAAACACACTGTATTTGACATTAGATATATGAAAAGTACGTTAGAATAATGTACGACGCCTTACAACACCTAACAACACCTTACAACATTGTACGAAACCTTAAAACTCCATAATAAACCTAATGAATTCGTCCGAATCCTTTGAACATGGTACGACAACTTAGGACATCTTATGACTCTATATGCACATTAGTACCTTGAAAAGCATGTAAGTATAATTAGGACGCCTTACAATTCCTAACAAAACCTTAAAACACAGTACGAAACGTTAAAACTACATAAACCGAATGAAATCCTCGAAGTCCTTTGAACATCGTACGACAACTCAAGAGAATATAAGACTCTTTATGCGACATTAGCTACATGAAAAGGACACTAGAATAATTTAGGACGTGTTACAACTCCTAAGAACGCGTTACATCAACTTACGAAACTTTAAAACTCCATAATAAACCTAATGAATTCGTCCGACTCCTTTGAACGTCATACTTCAACTTAAGACATCATACAACTATGTATGCAATATTAGCACATTGAAAAGTACGTTAGTATAGCATACGACGCCTTACAACTCGTAACAACACCTTACAACAGCGTACGGAATCTTAAATCTCCATAATAAAGCTAATGAATTCGTCCGAGTCCTTTGAACATGGTACGACATCTTAGGACATCATATGACTTTGTATGCACATTAGTACCTTGAAAAGCATGTTAGTATAATTAGGACGCCTTACAATTCCAAACAAATCCTTAAAACACAGTACGGAACCTTAAAACTACATAATAAACCGAATGAAATATTCCAAGTCCTTTGAACATTGTACGACAACTCAAGACAATATAAGACTCCGTATGCGACATTAGCTACATGAAAACGACGTTAGAATAATTTTGGGCGTGTTACAACTCCTAAGAACGCGTTACATCACCTTACGAAATTTTAAAACTCCATAATAAACCTAATGAATTCGACCGACTCCTTTAAATGTCATACGACAACTTAAGACATCTTACAACTCTATATGCCATATTAGCACATTGAAAAGTACGTTAGTATAGCGTACGACGACTTACAACTCCTAACAACACCTTACTACACCGTACGAAACCTTAAATCTCCATAATAAAGCTAATGAATTCGTCTGAGTCTTTTGAACATGGTACGGCAACTTAGGACATCATATGACTCTGTATGCACATTAGCACCTTGAAAAGCATGTTAGTATAATTAGGACGCCTTACAATTCCTAAAAAAACCTTAAAACATAGTACGAAACCTTAAAACTACATAAACCGAATGAAATCTTCGAAGTCCTTTGAACATCGTATGACAACTCAAGACAATATAAGACTCCGTATGCGACATTAGCTTCATGAAAAGGACGTTAGAATAATTTAGGACGTGTTATAACTCTTAAGAACGCGTTACATCACCTTACGAAACTTTAAAACTCCATAATAAACCTAATGAATTCGTCCGACTCCTTTGAACGTCATACAGCAACTTAAGACATCATACAACTCTGTATGCCATATTAGCACATTGAAAAGCACGTGAGTATAGTGTACGACGACTTGCAACTCCTAATATCAACTTACAACACCGTACGAAACCTTAAAACTCCATAATATAGAGTCCTTTGAACATCGTAAGACAACTTAGCACATCTTATGACTCAATATGCACATTAGCACCTTGAAAGCATGTTAATAATGTAGCACACCTTACAATTCATAACAACAGCTTAAAACACCGTACGAAACCTTTAAACTGCATAATAAACCTAATGAAATTGTCGAAGTCCTTTGAACGTCGTTTGACAATTCAAGACATGTTAAGACTCTGTATGCGAAATTAGCTACATGAAAAGCACGATAGAATAATGTAGGACGCGTTACAACTCCGAAGATCACCTTACATCAATGTACGAAACTTTAAAACTCAATAATAAACCTAATGAATTCGTCCGAGTCCTTTGAACGTCATACGACAACTTAACGCATCTTACGTCTCTTTATGCCATATTAGTAACTTGAAAGCCACGTTAGTATAATGTACGACGCCTTACAACTCCTATCAACACCTTACAACACCGTACGAAACCTTCAAACTCTATAATAAAGCTAATGAATTCGTCCGAGTCCTATGAACATCGTACGACAACTTAGGACATCTTATGACTCCATATATGCACACTAGCACCTTGAAAAGCTTGCTAGTATAATGTAGGACGCCTTACAATTCCTAAATAAACCTTAAAACACAGTACGAAACCTTAAAACTACATAATAAACCGAATGAAATCTTTGAAGTCCTTTGAACAACGTACGACAACTCAAGACAATATAAAACTCTGATGTCACATTAGACATGAAAAAGACGTTAGAATAATTTACGACATGTTACAACTCCTAAGAGCGCGTTACATCACCTTACAAAACTTTAAAACTCAATAATAAACCTAATGAATTCGTCTGACTCCTTTGAACGTCATACGGAAAATTAAGACATCTTACAACTCTGTATGCCATATTAGCACATTCAAAAATACGTTAGTATAGCGTATGACGCCTTACATCTCCTAACAACACCTTACAACACCTTAAAACACCGTACGAAACCTTAAATCTCCATAATAAAGCTAATGAATACGTCCGAGTCCTTTGAACATGGTACGACAACTTAGGACATCTTATGACTCTGTATGCACATTAGCACCTTGAAAAGCATGTTAGTTTAATTAGGACGCCTTACAATTCCTAACAAAACCTTAAAACACCGTACGAAACCTTAAAACTACATAATAAACCAAATGAAATCTTCGAAGTCCTTTGAACATCGTATGACAACTCAAGACAATATAAGACTCTGTATGCCATATTAGCACCTTGAAAAGCACGTTAGTATAATGTACGACGCCTTACAACTCCTACCAACACCTTACAACACCGTACGAAACCTTAAAACTCCATAATAAACCTAATGAATTCGTCCGAGTCCTTTGAACATCGTACGACAACTTACGACATTTTATGACTATATATGCACATTAGCACCTTGAAAAGCATGTTAGTATAATGTAGGACGCCTTACAAATCCTAACAACACCTTAAAACACCGTACGAAACCTTAAAACTTAATATTAAACCTAATGAAATCGCCGAAGTCCTTTGAACATCGTACGACAACTCAAGACATGTTAACACTCTGCATTTGACATTAGCTACATGAAAAGCACGTTAGAATAATGTAGGACGCACTACAACCCCTATTAACACCTTACATCACCATACGAAACTTTAAAACTCCATCATAAACCTAATGAATTCGTCCGAGTTCTTTGAACGTGATACGGCAACTTAACGCATCTTACGACTCTGTATGCCATATTAGCACCTTGAAAAGCACGTTAGTATAATGTACGACGCCTTACAACTCCTACCAACACCTTACAACACTGTACAAAACCTTAAAAGTCCATAATAAACCTGATGAATTCGTCAGAGTCCTTTGATCATCGTACGACAACTTAGGACATCTTATGACTCTGTATGCACATTAGCACCTTGAAAAGCATGTTATATAATGTAGGAGACCTTACAATTCAAACAACACCTTAAAACACCATACGAAACCTTAAAACTTCATAATAAACCAAATGAAATCGTCAAATACCTTTGAACATCATACGACAACTCAAGACATGTTAATACTCTGTATTTGACATTAGCTACATGAAAAGTACGTTAGAATAATGTAGGACGCACTACAACTCCTATTAACGCCTTACATCACCGTACGAAACTTTAAAACTCCGTCATAAACCTAATGAATTCGTCCGAGTCCTTTGAACGTCATACAGCAACTTAACGCGTCTTACGACTCTGTATGCCATATTAGCACATTGAAAAGCACGTTAGTATAATGTACGACGCCTTAAATCTCCAAACCATACCTTACAACACCGTACGAAACCTTAAAACTCCATAATAAAGTTAATGAATTCGTCAGAGTCCTTTGTACATCGTACGACAACTTAAGACATCTTATGACTCTATATGCACATTAGCACCTTGAAAAGCATGTTATATAATGTTGGAGGCCTTACAATTCATAACAACACCTTAGGAAACCTTAAAACTTCATAATAAACCAAATGAAATCGTTGAAGTCCTTTGAACATCGTACTACAACTCTAGAAATGTTAACACGTTGTATTTGACATTACCTACATGAAAAGCACGTTAGAACAATGTAGGACGTACTACAACTCCTATTAACACCTTACATCACCGTACGAAACTTTAAAACTCCATCATAAACCTAATGAATTCATCCGAGCCCTTTGAACGTCATACGGCAACTTAACGCATCTTACGACTTTGTATGCCATATTAGCACCTTGAAAAGCACGTTTGTATAATGTACGACCCCTTACAACTACTAACAACGCCTTACAACATCGTACGAAACCTTAAAACTCCAAAATAAACCTAATGAATTCGTCCGAGTCCTTTGAACATCGTACGACAACTTAGGACATCTTATGACTCTGTATGCACATTAGCACCTTGAAAAGCATGTTATATAATATAGGAGGCCTTACAATTCATATCAACACCTTAAAACACCGTACGAAACCTTAAAACTTCATAATAAACCTAATGAATTCGTCGAATACCTTTGAACATCATACGACAACTCAAGACATGTTAATACAATGTATTTGACATTAGCTACATCAAAAGCACGTTAGAATAATGTAGGACGCACTACAACTCCTATTAACACCTTACATCACCGTGCGAAACTTTAAAACTTCATCATAAACCTAATGAATTCGTCCGAGTCCTTTGAACGTCATACGGTAACTTAACGCATCTTACGACTATGTATGCCATATTAGCACCTTGAAAAGCACGTTAGTATAATGTACGACGCCTTACAACTCCTACCAACACCTTACAACACCGTACGAAACCTTAAAACTCACTAATAAACCTAATGAATTCGTCAGAGTCCTTTGAACATCGTACGACAACTTAGGACATCTTATGACTCTGTATGCACATTAGCACCTTGAAAAGCATGTTATATAATGTAGGAGACCTTACAATTCATAACAACACCTTAAAACACCATACGAAACCTTAAAACTTCATAATAAACCAAATGAAATCTTCAAATACCTTTGAACATCATACGACAACTCAAGACATGTTAATACTCTGTATTTGACATTAGCAACATGAAAAGCACGTTAGAATAATATAGGACGCACTACAACTCCTATTAACGCCTTACATCACCGTACGAAACTTTAAAACTCCATCATAAACCTAATGAATTCGTCCGAGTCTTTTGAACATCGTACGACAACTTAGGACATTTATGAATCTGTATGCACATTAGAATCTTGAAAAGCATTTAGTATAATGTAGGGCGCCTTACAATTCCTAAGAACACCTTAAAACACCGTACGAAACCTTAAAAATCAATAATAAACCTAATGAATTCGTTGAAGTCTTTTGAACATCGTACGACAACTCAAGACATGTTACAACTCAGTATGTGACATTAGCTATATTAAAAGCACATTAGAATAATGTAGGACATGTTAGAACTCCTAAGAATACGTTACATCACCGTACGAAACTTTAAAACTCCATAATAAACCTAATGAACTCGTCCGACTCCTTTGAACATCGTATGGCAACTTAAGACATCTTACAACTCTGTATGCCATATTAGCACATTGAAAAGCATGTTAGTATTATGTACGACGCCTTACAATTCCTAACAACACCTTACAACACCGTACCTAACCTTAAAACTCCATAATAAAGCTAATGAATTCGTCAGAGTCCTTTGAACATCGTACGACAACTTAGGACATCTTATGACTCTGTATGCACATTAGCACCCTGAAAAGCATGCTAGTATAATGTTAGACGCCTTACATTTCCTAATAGCACCTTAAAACACCGTACAAAACCTTAAAACTTCATAATAAACCTAATGAAATGGTCGAAGTCCTTCGAACATCGTACGACCACTCAAGACATGTTAACACTCATTATGTGACACTAGCTACATGAAAAGCACGTTAGAATAATGTAGAACGCACTACAACTCCTATTAACACCTTACATCACCGTGCGAAACTTTAAAACTTCATCATAAACCTAATGAATTCGTCCGAGTCCTTTGAACGTCATACGGTAACTTAACGCATCTTACGACTATGTATGCCATATTAGCACCTTGAAAAGCACGTTAGTATAATGTACGACGCCTTACAACTCCTACCAACACCGTACAACACCGTACGAAACCTTAAAACTCAATAATAAACCTAATGAATTCGTCAGAGTCCTTTGAACATCGTACGACAACTTAGGACATCTTATGACTCTGTATGCACATTAGCACCTTGAAAAGCATGTTATATAATGTAGGAGACCTTACAATTCATAACAACACCTTAAAACACCATACGAAACCTTAAAACTTCATAATAAACCAAATGAAATCGTCAAATACCTTTGAACATCATACGACAACTCAAGACATGTTAATACTCTGTATTTGACATTAGCTACATGAAAAGCACGTTAGAATAATGTAGGACGCACTACAACTCCTATTAAGGCCTTACATCACCGTACGAAACTTTAAAACTCCATCATAAACCTAATGAATTCGTCCGAGTCCTTTGAACATCGTACGACAACTTAGGACATTTATGAATCTGTATGCACATTAGAATCTTGAAAAGCATTTAGTATAATGTAGGGCGCCTTACAATTCCTAAGAACACCTTAAAACACCGTACGAAACCTTAAAAATCAATAATAAACCTAATGAATTCGTTGAAGTCTTTTGAACATCGTACGACAACTCAAGACATGTTACAACTCAGTATGTGACATTAGCTATATTAAAAGCACGTTAGAATAATGTAGGACATGTTAGAACTCCTAAGAATACGTTACATCACCGTACGAAACTTTAAAACTCCATAATAAACCTAATGAACTCGTCCGACTCCTTTGAACATCGTATGGCAACTTAAGACATCTTACAACTCTGTATGCCATATTAGCACATTGAAAAGCATGTTAGTATTATGTACGACGCCTTACAATTCCTAACAACACCTTACAACACCGTACCTAACCTTAAAACTCCATAATAAAGCTAATGAATTCGTCAGAGTCCTTTGAACATCGTACGACAACTTAGGACATCTTATGACTCTGTATGCACATTAGCACCCTGAAAAGCATGCTAGTATAATGTTAGACGCCTTACATTTCCTAATAGCACCTTAAAACACCGTACAAAACCTTAAAACTTCATAATAAACCTAATGAAATGGTCGAAGTCCTTCGAACATCGTACGACCACTCAAGACATGTTAACACTCATTATGTGACACTAGCTACATGAAAAGCACGTTAGAATAATGTAGAACGCACTACAACTCCTATTAACACCTTACATCACCGTGCGAAACTTTAAAACTTCATCATAAACCTAATGAATTCGTCCGAGTCCTTTGAACGTCATACGGTAACTTAACGCATCTTACGACTATGTATGCCATATTAGCACCTTGAAAAGCACGTTAGTATAATGTACGACGCCTTACAACTCCTACCAACACCGTACAACACCGTACGAAACCTTAAAACTCAATAATAAACCTAATGAATTCGTCAGAGTCCTTTGAACATCGTACGACAACTTAGGACATCTTATGACTCTGTATGCACATTAGCACCTTGAAAAGCATGTTATATAATGTAGGAGACCTTACAATTCATAACAACACCTTAAAACACCATACGAAACCTTAAAACTTCATAATAAACCAAATGAAATCGTCAAATACCTTTGAACATCATACGACAACTCAAGACATGTTAATACTCTGTATTTGACATTAGCTACATGAAAAGCACGTTAGAATAATGTAGGACGCACTACAACTCCTATTAAGGCCTTACATCACCGTACGAAACTTTAAAACTCCATCATAAACCTAATGAATTCGTCCGAGTCCTTTGAACATCGTACGACAACTTAGGACATTTATGAATCTGTATGCACATTAGAATCTTGAAAAGCATTTAGTATAATGTAGGGCGCCTTACAATTCCTAAGAACACCTTAAAACACCGTACGAAACCTTAAAAATCAATAATAAACCTAATGAATTCGTTGAAGTCTTTTGAACATCGTACGACAACTCAAGACATGTTACAACTCAGTATGTGACATTAGCTATATTAAAAGCACGTTAGAATAATGTAGGACATGTTAGAACTCCTAAGAATACGTTACATCACCGTACGAAACTTTAAAACTCCATAATAAACCTAATGAACTCGTCCGACTCCTTTGAACATCGTATGGCAACTTAAGACATCTTACAACTCTGTATGCCATATTAGCACATTGAAAAGCATGTTAGTATTATGTACGACGCCTTACAATTCCTAACAACACCTTACAACACCGTACCTAACCTTAAAACTCCATAATAAAGCTAATGAATTCGTCAGAGTCCTTTGAACATCGTACGACAACTTAGGACATCTTATGACTCTGTATGCACATTAGCACCCTGAAAAGCATGCTAGTATAATGTTAGACGCCTTACATTTCCTAATAGCACCTTAAAACACCGTACAAAACCTTAAAACTTCATAATAAACCTAATGAAATGGTCGAAGTCCTTCGAACATCGTACGACCACTCAAAACATGTTAACACTCATTATGTGACACTAGCTACATGAAAAGCACGTTAGAATAATGTAGAACGCACTACAACTCCTATTAACACCTTACATCACCGTGCGAAACTTTAAAACTTCATCATAAACCTAATGAATTCGTCCGAGTCCTTTGAACGTCATACGGTAACTTAACGCATCTTACGACTATGTATGCCATATTAGCACCTTGAAAAGCACGTTAGTATAATGTACGACGCCTTACAACTCCTACCAACACCGTACAACACCGTACGAAACCTTAAAACTCAATAATAAACCTAATGAATTCGTCAGAGTCCTTTGAACATCGTACGACAACTTAGGACATCTTATGACTCTGTATGCACATTAGCACCTTGAAAAGCATGTTATATAATGTAGGAGACCTTACAATTCATAACAACACCTTAAAACACCATACGAAACCTTAAAACTTCATAATAAACCAAATGAAATCGTCAAATACCTTTGAACATCATACGACAACTCAAGACATGTTAATACTCTGTATTTGACATTAGCTACATGAAAAGCACGTTAGAATAATGTAGGACGCACTACAACTCCTATTAAGGCCTTACATCACCGTACGAAACTTTAAAACTCCATCATAAACCTAATGAATTCGTCCGAGTCCTTTGAACATCGTACGACAACTTAGGACATTTATGAATCTGTATGCACATTAGAATCTTGAAAAGCATTTAGTATAATGTAGGGCGCCTTACAATTCCTAAGAACACCTTAAAACACCGTACGAAACCTTAAAAATCAATAATAAACCTAATGAATTCGTTGAAGTCTTTTGAACATCGTACGACAACTCAAGACATGTTACAACTCAGTATGTGACATTAGCTATATTAAAAGCACGTTAGAATAATGTAGGACATGTTAGAACTCCTAAGAATACGTTACATCACCGTACGAAACTTTAAAACTCCATAATAAACCTAATGAACTCGTCCGACTCCTTTGAACATCGTATGGCAACTTAAGACATCTTACAACTCTGTATGCCATATTAGCACATTGAAAAGCATGTTAGTATTATGTACGACGCCTTACAATTCCTAACAACACCTTACAACACCGTACCTAACCTTAAAACTCCATAATAAAGCTAATGAATTCGTCAGAGTCCTTTGAACATCGTACGACAACTTAGGACATCTTATGACTCTGTATGCACATTAGCACCCTGAAAAGCATGCTAGTATAATGTTAGACGCCTTACATTTCCTAATAGCACCTTAAAACACCGTACAAAACCTTAAAACTTCATAATAAACCTAATGAAATGGTCGAAGTCCTTCGAACATCGTACGACCACTCAAGACATGTTAACACTCATTATGTGACACTAGCTACATGAAAAGCACGTTAGAATAATGTAGAACGCACTACAACTCCTATTAACACCTTACATCACCGTGCGAAACTTTAAAACTTCATCATAAACCTAATGAATTCGTCCGAGTCCTTTGAACGTCATACGGTAACTTAACGCATCTTACGACTATGTATGCCATATTAGCACCTTGAAAAGCACGTTAGTATAATGTACGACGCCTTACAACTCCTACCAACACCGTACAACACCGTACGAAACCTTAAAACTCAATAATAAACCTAATGAATTCGTCAGAGTCCTTTGAACATCGTACGACAACTTAGGACATCTTATGACTCTGTATGCACATTAGCACCTTGAAAAGCATGTTATATAATGTAGGAGACCTTACAATTCATAACAACACCTTAAAACACCATACGAAACCTTAAAACTTCATAATAAACCAAATGAAATCGTCAAATACCTTTGAACATCATACGACAACTCAAGACATGTTAATACTCTGTATTTGACATTAGCTACATGAAAAGCACGTTAGAATAATGTAGGACGCACTACAACGCCTATTAAGGCCTTACATCACCGTACGAAACTTTAAAACTCCATCATAAACCTAATGAATTCGTCCGAGTCCTTTGAACATCGTACGACAACTTAGGACATTTATGAATCTGTATGCACATTAGAATCTTGAAAAGCATTTAGTATAATGTAGGGCGCCTTACAATTCCTAAGAACACCTTAAAACACCGTACGAAACCTTAAAAATCAATAATAAACCTAATGAATTCGTTGAAGTCTTTTGAACATCGTACGACAACTCAAGACATGTTACAACTCAGTATGTGACATTAGCTATATTAAAAGCACGTTAGAATAATGTAGGACATGTTAGAACTCCTAAGAATACGTTACATCACCGTACGAAACTTTAAAACTCCATAATAAACCTAATGAACTCGTCCGACTCCTTTGAACATCGTATGGCAACTTAAGACATCTTACAACTCTGTATGCCATATTAGCACATTGAAAAGCATGTTAGTATTATGTACGACGCCTTACAATTCCTAACAACACCTTACAACACCGTACCTAACCTTAAAACTCCATAATAAAGCTAATGAATTCGTCAGAGTCCTTTGAACATCGTACGACAACTTAGGACATCTTATGACTCTGTATGCACATTAGCACCCTGAAAAGCATGCTAGTATAATGTTAGACGCCTTACATTTCCTAATAGCACCTTAAAACACCGTACAAAACCTTAAAACTTCATAATAAACCTAATGAAATGGTCGAAGTCCTTCGAACATCGTACGACCACTCAAGACATGTTAACACTCATTATGTGACACTAGCTACATGAAAAGCACGTTAGAATAATGTACAACGCACTACAACTCCTATTAACACCTTACATCACCGTGCGAAACTTTAAAACTTCATCATAAACCTAATGAATTCGTCCGAGTCCTTTGAACGTCATACGGTAACTTAACGCATCTTACGACTATGTATGCCATATTAGCACCTTGAAAAGCACGTTAGTATAATGTACGACGCCTTACAACTCCTACCAACACCTTACAACACCGTACGAAACCTTAAAACTCAATAATAAACCTAATGAATTCGTCAGAGTCCTTTGAACATCGTACGACAACTTAGGACATCTTATGACTCTGTATGCACATTAGCACCTTGAAAAGCATGTTATATAATGTAGGAGACCTTACAATTCATAACAACACCTTAAAACACCATACGAAACCTTAAAACTTCATAATAAACCAAATGATATCGTCAAATACCTTTGAACATCATACGACAACTCAAGACAGGTTAATACTTTGTATTTGACATTAGCTACATGAAAAGCACGTTAGAATAATGTAGGACGCACTACAACTCCTATTAAGGCCTTACATCACCGTACGAAACTTTAAAACTCCATCATAAACCTAATGAATTCGTCCGAGTCCTTTGAACATCGTACGACAACTTAGGACATTTATGAATCTGTATGCACATTAGAATCTTGAAAAGCATTTAGTATAATGTAGGGCGCCTTACAATTCCTAAGAACACCTTAAAACACCGTACGAAACCTTAAAAATCAATAATAAACCTAATGAATTCGTTGAAGTCTTTTGAACATCGTACGACAACTCAAGACATGTTACAACTCAGTATGTGACATTAGCTATATTAAAAGCACGTTAGAATAATGTAGGACGTGTTAGAACTCCTAAGAATACGTTACATCACCGTACGAAACTTTAAAACTCTATAATAAACCTAATGAACTCGTCCGACTCCTTTGAACATCGTATGGCAACTTAAGACATCTTACAACTCTGTATGCCATATTAGCACATTGAAAAGCATGTTAGTATTATGTACGACGCCTTACAATTCCTAACAACACCTTACAACACCGTACCTAACCTTAAAACTCCATAATAAATCTAATGAATTCGTCAGAGTCCTTTGAACATCGTACGACAACTTAGGACATCTTATGACTCTGTATGCACATTAGCACCCTGAAAAGCATGCTAGTATAATGTTAGACGCCTTATATTTCCTAATAGAACCTTAAAACACAGTACAAAACCTTAAAACTTCATAATAAACCTAATGAAATGGTCGAAGTCCTTCGAACATCGTACGACCACTCAAGACATGTTAACACTCATTATGTGACACTAGCTACATGAAAAGCACGTTAGAATAATGTAGGACGCACTACAACTCCTATTAACACCTTACATCACCGTGCGAAACTTTAAAACTTCATCATAAACCTAATGAATTCGTCCGAGTCCTTTGAACGTCATACGGTAACTTAACGCATCTTACGACTATGTATGCCATATTAGCACCTTGAAAAGCACGTTAGTATAATGTACGACACCTTACAACTCCTACCAACACCTTACAACACCGTACGAAATCTTAAAACTCAATAATAAACCTAATGAATTCGTCAGAGTCCTTTGAACATCGTACGACAACTTAGGACATCTTATGACTCTGTATGCACATTAGCACCTTGAAAAGCATGTTATATAATGTAGGAGACCTTACAATTCATAACAACACCTTAAAACACCATACGAAACCTTAAAACTTCATAATAAACCAAATGAAATCTTCAAATACCTTTGAACATCATACGACAACTCAAGACATGTTAATACTCTGTATTTGACATTAGCAACATGAAAAGCACGTTAGAATAATGTAGGACGCACTACAACTCCTATTAACGCCTTACATCACCGTACGAAACTTTAAAAGTCCATCATAAACCTAATGAATTCGTCCGAGTCCTTTGAACATCGTACGACAACTTAGGACATTTATGAATCTGTATGCACATTAGAATCTTGAAAAGCATTTAGTATAATGTAGGGCGCCTTACAATTCCTAAGAACACCTTAAAACACCGTACGAAACCTTAAAAATCAATAATAAACCTAATGAATTCGTTGAAGTCTTTTGAACATCGTACGACAACTCAAGACATGTTACAACTCAGTATGTGACATTAGCTATATTAAAAGCACGTTAGAATAATGTAGGACGTGTTAGAACTCCTAAGAATACGTTACATCACCGTACGAAACTTTAAAACTCCATAATAAACCTAATGAACTCGTCCGACTCCTTTGAACATCGTATGGCAACTTAAGACATCTTACAACTCTGTATGCCATATTAGCACATTGAAAAGAATGTTAGTATTATGTACGACGCCTTACAATTCCTAACAACACCTTACAACACCGTACCTAACCTTAAAACTCCATAATAAAGCTAATGAATTCGTCAGAGTCCTTTGAACATCGTACGACAACTTAGGACATCTTATGACTCTGTATGCACATTAGCACCCTGAAAAGCATGCTAGTATAATGTTAGACGCCTTACATTTCCTAATAGCACCTTAAAACACCGTACAAAACCTTAAAACTTCATAATAAACCTAATGAAATGGTCGAAGTCCTTCGAACATCGTACGACCACTCAAGACATGTTAACACTCATTATGTGACACTAGCTACATGAAAAGCACGTTAGAATAATGTAGAACGCACTACAACTCCTATTAACACCTTACATCACCGTGCGAAACTTTAAAACTTCATCATAAACCTAATGAATTCGTCCGAGTCCTTTGAACGTCATACGGTAACTTAACGCATCTTACGACTATGTATGCCATATTAGCACCTTGAAAAGCACGTTAGTATAATGTACGACGCCTTACAACTCCTACCAACACCGTACAACACCGTACGAAACCTTAAAACTCAATAATAAACCTAATGAATTCGTCAGAGTCCTTTGAACATCGTACGACAACTTAGGACATCTTATGGCTCTGTATGCACATTAGCACCCTGAAAAGCATCTTATATAATGTAGGAGGCCTTACAACTCCTATTAACACCTTACATCACCGTGTGAAACTTTAAAACTCCATCATAAACCTAATGGATTCGTCCGAGTCCTTTGAACGTCATACGGCAACTTAACGCATCTTACGACTATGTATGCCATATTAGCACCTTGAAAAACACGTTAGTATAATGTACGACGCCTTACAACTCCTACCAACACCTTACAACACCGTACGAAATCTTAAAACTCCATAATAAACCTAATGAATTCGTACGAGTCCTTTGAACATCGTACGACAACTTAGGATATTTATGAATCTGTATGCACATTAGCACCTTGAAAAGCATTTAGTATAATGTAGGGCGCCTTACAATTCCTAAGAACACCTTAAAACACCGTACGAAACCTTAAAAATCCATAATAAACCTAATGAATTCGTTGAAGTCCTTTGAACATCGTACGACAACTCAAGACATGTTACAACTCTGTATGTGACGTTAGCTATATTAAAAGCACGTTAGAATAATGTAGGACGTGTTACAACTCCTAAGAATATGTTACATCACCGTACGAAACTTTAAAACTCCATAATAAACCTAATGAATTCGTCCTAGTCCTTTGAACGTCATACGGTAACTTAACGCATCTTATGACTATGTATGCCATATTAGCACCTTGAAAAGCACGTTAGTATAATGTACGACGCCTTACAACTCCTACCAACACCTTACAACACCGTACGAAACCTTAAAACTCAATAATAAACCTAATGAATTCGTCAGAGTCCTTTGAACATCGTACGACAACTTAGGACATCTTATGACTCTGTATGCACATTAGCACCTTGAAAAGCATGTTATATAATGTAGGCGACCTTACAATTCATAAGAACACCTTAAAACACCATACGAAACCTTAAAACTTCATAATAAACCAAATGAAATCGTCAAATACCTTTGAACATCATACGACAACTCAAGACATGTTAATACTCTGTATTTGACATTAGCTACATGAAAAGCACGTTAGAATAATGTAGGACGCACTACAACTCCTATTAACGCCTTACATCACCGTACGAAACTTTAAAACTCCATCATAAACCTAATGAATTCGTCCGAGTCCTTTGAACGTCATACGGCAACTTAACGCATCTTACGACTATGTATGCCATATTAGCACCTTGAAAAACACGTTAGTATAATGTACGACGCCTTACAACTCCTACCAACACCTTACAACACCGTACGAAATCTTAAAACTCCATAATAAACCTAATGAATTCGTACGAGTCCTTTGAACATCGTATGACAACTTAGGATATTTATGAATCTGTATGCACATTAGCACCTTGAAAAGCATTTAGTATAATGTAGGGGGCCTTACAATTCCTAAGAACACCTTAAAACACCGTACGAAACCTTAAAAATCCATAATAAACCTAATGAATTCGTTGAAGTTGTTTTGAACATCGTACGACAACTCAAGAGATGTTACAACTCTGTATGTGACGTTAGCTATATTAAAAGCACGTTAGAATAATGTAGGACGTGTTACAACTCCTAAGAATACGTTACATCACCGTACGAAACTTTAAAACTCCATAATAAACCTAATGAATTCGTTCGACTCCTTTGAACATCGTATGGCAACTTAAGACATCTTACAACTCTGTATGCCATATTAGCACATTGAAAAGCATGTTAGTATTATGTACGACGCCTTACAATTCCTAACAACACCTTGCAACACCGTACGAAACCTTAAAACTCCATAATAAAGCTAATGAATTCGTCAGAGTCCTTTGAATATCGTACGATAACTTAGGACATCCTATGACTCTGTATGCACATTAGCACCCTGAAAAGCATGCTAGTATAATGCCAGACGCCTTACATTTCCTAACAGCACCTTAAAACACCGTACAAAACCTTAAAACTCCGTAATAAACCAAATGAAATGGTCGAAGTTCTTTGAACATCATGCGACAACTCAAGACATGTTAACACTCAGTATGTGACACTAGCTACATGAAAAGCACGTTAGAATAATGTAAGACGCTCTACAACTCCTATGAACACCTTACATCACCGTACGAAACTTTAAAACTCTATCATAAACCTAATGAATTCGTCCGAGTCCTTTGAACGTCATACGGCAACTTAACGCATCTTACGACTCTGTATGCCATATTAGCACCTTGAAAAGCACGTTTGTATAATGTACGACGCCTTACAACTACTAACAACACCTAACAACATCGTACGAAACCTTAAAACTCCAAAATAAACCTAATGAATTCGTCCGAGTCCTTTGAACATCGTACGACAACTTAGAACATCTTATGACTCTGTATGCACAATAGCACCTTGAAAAGCATGGTATATAATGTAGGAGGCTTTATAATTCCTAACAACACCTTAAAACACCGTACGTAACCTTAAAACTTCATAATAAACCTAATGAAATCGTCGAATACCGTTGCACATCATACGACAACTCAAGAAATGTTAATACTCTGTATTTGACATTAGCTACATGAAAAGCACGTTAGAATAATTTAGGACGCACTACAACTACTATTAACACCTTACATCACCGTGCGAAACTTTAAAACTCCATCATAAACCTAATGAATTCGTCTGAGTCCTTTGAACGTCATACGGCAACTTAACGCATCTTACGACTCTGTATGCCATATTAGCACCTTGAAAAGCACGTTACTATAATGTACGACGCCTTACAACTACAAACAACACCTTACAACACCGTACGAAACCTTAAAAATCCATAATAAACCTAATGAATTCGTAAGAGTCCTTTGAACATCGTACGACAACTTAGGACATCTTATGACTCTATATGCACATTAGCACCCTGAAAAGCATGCTAGTATAATGTCAGACGCCTTACATTTCCTAACAACACCTTAAAACACCGTACAAAACCTTAAAACTTCATAATAAACCTAATGAAATGGTCGAAGCCCTTTGAACATCATACGACAACTCAAGACATGTTAACACACAGTATGTGACACTAGCTACATGAAAAGCACGTTAGAATAATGTAGGAAGCACTACAACTCCTATGAAATCGTCAAATACCTTTGACCATCATACGACTTTGTATGCCATATTAGCACCTTGAAAAGCACGTTTGTATAATGTACGACGCCTTACAACTACTAACAACACCTTACAACACGTACGAAACCTTAAAACTCCAAAATAAACCTGATGAATTCGTCCGAGTCCTTTGAACATCGTACGACAACTTACGACATTTTATGACTCTATATGCACATTAGCACCTTGAAAAGCATGTTAGTATAATGTAGGACGCCTTACAATTCCTAACAACACCTTAAAATACCGTACGAAACCTTAAAACTTTATAATAAACCTAATGAAATCGTCAAATACCTTTGAACATCATACGACAACTCAAGACATGTTAATACTCTGTATTTGACATTAGCTACATGAAAAGCACGTTAGAATAATATAGGACGCACTACAACTCCAATTAACGCCATACATCACCGTACAAAACTTTAAAACTCCATCATAAACCTAATGAATTCATCCTAGTCCTTTGAACGTCATACGGCAACTTAACGCATCTTACGACTCTGTATGCCATATTAGAACCTTGAAAAGCACGTTAGTATAATGTACGACGCCTTACAACTCCTACCAACACCTTAACACCGTACGAAACCTTAAAACTCCATAATAAACCTAATGAATTCGTCTGAGTCCTTTGAACATCGTACGACAACTTACGACATTTTATGACTCTATATGCACATTAGCACCTTGAAAAGCATGTTAGTATAATGTAGGACGCCTTACAATTCCTAACAACACCTTAAAACACCGTACGAAACCTTAAAACTTCATAATAAACCTAATGAAATCGTTGAATACCTTTGAACATCGTACGACAATTCAAGACATGTTAATACTCTGTATTTGACATTAGCTACATGAAAAGCACGTTAGTATAATGTAGGACGCACTACAACTCCTATTAACACCTTACATCACAGTACGAAACTTTAAAACTCCATCATAAACCTAATGAATTCGTCCGAGTCTTTTGAACGTCATACGACAACTTAACGCATCTTACGACTCTGTATGCCATATTAGAACCTTGAAAAGCACGTTAGTATAATGTACGATGCCTTACAACTGCTAACAACACCTTACAACACCGTACGAAACCTTAAAACTCCATAATAAACCTAATGAATTCGTCAGAGTCCTTTGTACATCGTACGACAACTTAAGACATCTTAAGACTCTATATGCACATTAGCACCTTGAAAAGCATGTTAATATAATGTAGGTGGCCTTACAAATCATAACAACACCTTAAAACACCGTACGAAACCTTAAAACTTCATAATAAACATAACGAAATCGTCGAAGTCCTTTGAACATCGTACGACAACTCAAGACATGTTAACACTTTGTATTTGACATTAGCTACATGAAAAGCACGTTAGAATAATGTAGGACGCACTACAACTCGTATTAATACCTTACATCACCGTACGAAACTTTAAAATTCCATTATAAACCTAATGAATTCGTCCGAGTCCTTTGAACGTCATACGACAACTTAACGCATCTTACGACTCTCTATGCCATATTAGCACCTTGAAAAGCACGTTAGTATAATGTACGATGCCTTACAACTCATAACAACACCTTACAACACCGTACGAAACCTTAAAACTCCATAATAAACCTAATGAATTCTTTCGAGTCCTTTGAACATCGATCGACAACTTAGGACATCCTATGACTCTGTATGCACATTAGCACCTTGAAAAGAATTTAATAAAATGTAGGAAGCCTTACAATTCCTTACAACACCTTAAAACACCGTACGAAACCTTTAAAATCTATAATAAACCTAATAAATTCGTTGAAGTCCTTTGAACATCGTACGACAACTCAAGCGATGTTACAACTCTGTATGCGACATTAGCTACATGAAAAGCACGTTAGGATAATGTAGGACATGTTACATCTCCTAAGAACACGTTACATCACCGTACGAAACTTTAAAACTCCATCATAAACCTAATGAATTCATCCGAGTCCTTTGAACGTCATACGGCAACTTAACGCATCTTACAACTCTCTATGCCATATTAGCACCTTGAAAAGCACGTTAGTATAATGTACGATGCCTTACAACTCATAACAACACCTTACAACACCGTACGAAACCTTAAAACTCCATAATAAAACTAATGAATTCGACCGAGTCCTTTGAACGTGGTACGACAACTTAGGACATTTTATGACTCTATATGCACATTAGCACCTTGAAAAGCATGTAAGTTTAATTAGGACGCCTTACAATTCCTAACAAAACCTTAAAACACCGTACAAAACCTTAAAACTACATAATAAACCAAATGAAATCTTCGAAGTCCTTTGAACATCCTATGACAACTCTAGACAATATAAGACTCTGTATGCGACATTAGCTACATGAAAAACACCTTAGAATAATGTAGGACATGTTACAACTCCTAAGAACACTTTACATCACAGTACGAAACTTTAAAACTCCATCATAAACATAATGAATTCATCCGAGTCATTTGAACGTCATACGGCAACTTAACGCATCTTACGACTATATATGCCATATTAGCACCTTGAAAAGCACGTTAGTATAATGTACGACGCCTTACAACTCCTACCAACACCTTAACACGGTACGAAACCTTAAAACTCCATACTAAAGCTAATGAATTCGTCCGAGTCCTGTGAACATCGTACGACAACTTAAGACATTTTATGACTCTATATGCACATTAGCACCTTGAAAAGCATGTTAGTATAATGTAGGACGCCTTACAATTCCTAACAACACCTTAAAACACCGTACGAAACCTTAAAACTTCATAATAAACCTAATGAAATCGTCGAATACCTTTGAACAACGTACGAAAACTCAAGACATGTTAATACTCTGTATTTGACATTAGCTACATGAAAAGCACATTAGAATAATGTAGGACGCACTACAACTCCTATTAACACCTTACATCATAGTACGAAACTTTAAAACTCCATCATAAACCTAATGAATTCATCCGAGTCCTTTGAACGTCATACGGCAACTTAACGCATCTTACGACTCTGTATGCCATATTAGCACCTTGAAAAGCACGTTAGTATAATGTACGACGCCTTACAACTCCTACCATACCTTAACACCGTACGAAACCTTAAAACTCCATAATAAACCTAATGAACTCGTCCGAGTCCTTTCAACATCGTACGTCAGCTTACGACATTTTATGACTCTATATGCACATTAGCACCTTGAAAAGCATGTTAATATAATGTAGGTGGCCTTACAAATCATAACAACACCTTAAAACACCGTACGACACCTTAAAACTTCATAATAAACATAATGAAATCGTCGAAGTCCTTTGAACATCGTACGACAACTCAAGACATGTTAACACTCTGTATTTGACATTAGCTACAAGAAAAGCATGTTAGAATAATGTAGGATGCACTACAACTCCTATTAATACCCTATATCACCGTACGGAACTTTAAAACTCCATCATAAACCTAATGAATTCGTTCGAGTCCTTTGAACGTCATACGGCAACTTAACGCATCTTACGACTCTTTATGCCATATTAGCACCTTGAAAAGCACGTTAGTATAATGTACGATGCCTTACAACTCATAACAACTCCTTACAACACCGTACGAAACCTTAAAACTCCATAATAAACCTAATGAATTCTTTCGAGTCCTTTGAACATCGATCGACAACTTAGGACATCCTATGACTCTGTATGCACATTAGCACCTTGAAAAGAATTTAATAAAATGTAGGAAGCCTTACAATTCCTTACAACACCTTAAAACACCGTACGAAACCTTTAAAATCCATATTAAACCTAATAAATTCGTTGAAGTCCTTTGAACATCATACGACAACTCAAGCGATGTTACAACTCTGTATGCGACATTAGCTACATGAAAAGCACGTTAGGATAATGTAGGACATGTTACATCTCCTAAGAACACGTTACATCACCGTACGAAACTTTAAAACTCCATCATAAACCTAATGAATTCATCTGAGTCCTTTGAACGTCATACGGCAACTTAACGCATCTTACAACTCTCTATGCCATATTAGCACCTTGAAAAGCACGTTAGTATAATGTACGATGCCTTACAACTCATAACAACACCTTACAACACCGTACGGAACCTTAAAACTCCATAATAAAACTAATGAATTCGACCGAGTCCTTTGAACGTGGTACGACAACTTAGGACATTTTATGACTCTATATGCACATTATCACCTTGAAAAGCATGTTAGTTTAATTAGGACGCCTTACAATTCCTAACAACACCTTAAAACACCGTACGAAACCTTAGAACTACATAATAAACCAAATGAAATCTTCGAAGTCCTTTGAACATCCTATGACAACTCTAGACAATATAAGACTCTGTATGCGACATTAGCTACATGAAAAACACATTAGAATAATGTAGGACATGTTACAACTCCTAAGAACACGTTACATCATAGTATGAAACTTTAAAACTCCATCATAAACCTAATGAATTCATCCGAGTCCTTTGAACGTCATACGGCAACTTAACGCATCTTACGACTATATATGCCATATTAGCACCTTGAAAAGCACGTTAGTATAATGTACGACGCCTTACAACTCCTACCAACACCTTAACACGGTACGAAACCTTAAAACTCCATACTAAACCTAATGAATTCGTCTGAGTCCTTTGAACATCGTACGACAACTTACGACATTTTATGACTCTATATGCACAATAGCACCTTGAAAAGCATGTTAGTATAATGTAGGACGCCTTACAATTCCTAACAACACCTTAAAACACCGTACGAAACCTTAAAACTTCATAATAAACCTAATGAAATCGTCGAATACCTTTGAACATCGTATGAAAACTCAAGACATGTTAATACTCTGTATTTGACATTAGCTACATGAAAAGCACGTTAGAATAATGTAGGACGCACTACAACTCCTATTAACACCTTACATCACAGTACGAAACTTTAAAACTCCTTCATAAACCTAATGAATTCGTCCGAGTCCTTTGAACGTCATACGGCAACTTAACGCATCTTACGACTCTGTATGCCATATTAGCACCTTGAAAAGCACGTTAGTATAATGTACGACGCCTTACAACTCCTACCATACCTTAACACCGTACGAAACCTTAAAACTCCATAATAAACCTAATGAACTCGTCAGAGTCCTTTCAACATCGTACGTCAGCTTACGACATTTTATGACTCTATATGCACATTAGCACCTTGAAAAGCATGTTAATATAATGTAGGTGGCCTTACAAATCATAACAACACCTTAAAACACCGTACGACACCTTAAAACTTCATAATAAACATAATGAAATCATCGAAGTCCTTTGAACATCGTACGACAACTCAAGACATGTTAACACTCTGTATTTGACATTAGCTACAAGAAAAGCATGTTAGAATAATGTAGGATGCACTACAACTCCTATTAATACCCTATATCACCGTACGGAACTTTAAAACTCCATCATAAACCTAATGAATTCGTTCGAGTCCTTTGAACGTCATACGGCAACTTAACGCATCTTACGACTCTTTATGCCATATTAGCACCTTGAAAAGCACGTTAGTATAATGTACGATGCCTTACAACTCATAACAACTCCTTACAACACCGTACGAAACCTTAAAACTCCATAATAAACCTAATGAATTCTTTCGAGTCCTTTGAACATCGATCGACAACTTAGGACATCCTATGACTCTGTATGCACATTAGCACCTTGAAAAGAATTTAATAAAATGTAGGAAGCCTTACAATTCCTTACAACACCTTAAAACACCGTACGAAACCTTTAAAATCCATATTAAACCTAATAAATTCGTTGAAGTCCTTTGAACATCATACGACAACTCAAGCGATGTTACAACTCTGTATGCGACATTAGCTACATGAAAAGCACGTTAGGATAATGTAGGACATGTTACATCTCCTAAGAACACGTTACATCACCGTACGAAACTTTAAAACTCCATCATAAACCTAATGAATTCATCTGAGTCCTTTGAACGTCATACGGCAACTTAACGCATCTTACAACTCTCTATGCCATATTAGCACCTTGAAAAGCACGTTAGTATAATGTACGATGCCTTACAACTCATAACAACACCTTACAACACCGTACGGAACCTTAAAACTCCATAATAAAACTAATGAATTCGACCGAGTCCTTTGAACGTGGTACGACAACTTAGGACATTTTATGACTCTATATGCACATTATCACCTTGAAAAGCATGTTAGTTTAATTAGGACGCCTTACAATTCCTAACAACACCTTAAAACACCGTACGAAACCTTAGAACTACATAATAAACCAAATGAAATCTTCGAAGTCCTTTGAACATCCTATGACAACTCTAGACAATATAAGACTCTGTATGCGACATTAGCTACATGAAAAACACATTAGAATAATGTAGGACATGTTACAACTCCTAAGAACACGTTACATCATAGTATGAAACTTTAAAACTCCATCATAAACCTAATGAATTCATCCGAGTCCTTTGAACGTCATACGGCAACTTAACGCATCTTACGACTATATATGCCATATTAGCACCTTGAAAAGCACGTTAGTATAATGTACGACGCCTTACAACTCCTACCAACACCTTAACACGGTACGAAACCTTAAAACTCCATACTAAACCTAATGAATTCGTCTGAGTCCTTTGAACATCGTACGACAACTTACGACATTTTATGACTCTATATGCACAATAGCACCTTGAAAAGCATGTTAGTATAATGTAGGACGCCTTACAATTCCTAACAACACCTTAAAACACCGTACGAAACCTTAAAACTTCATAATAAACCTAATGAAATCGTCGAATACCTTTGAACATCGTATGAAAACTCAAGACATGTTAATACTCTGTATTTGACATTAGCTACATGAAAAGCACGTTAGAATAATGTAGGACGCACTACAACTCCTATTAACACCTTACATCACAGTACGAAACTTTAAAACTCCTTCATAAACCTAATGAATTCGTCCGAGTCCTTTGAACGTCATACGGCAACTTAACGCATCTTACGACTCTGTATGCCATATTAGCACCTTGAAAAGCACGTTAGTATAATGTACGATGCCTTACAACTGCTAACAACACCTTACAACACCGTACGAAACCTTAAAACTCCATAATAAACCTAATGAATTCGTCAGAGTCCTTTGTACATCGTATGACAACTTAAGACATCTTATGACTCTATATGCACATTAGCACCTTGAAAAGCATGTTATATAATGTAGGAGGCCTTACAATTTGTAACAACACCTTAGGAAACCTTAAAACTTCATAATAAACCTAATGAAATCGTCGAAGTCCTTTGAACATCGTACGACAACTCAAGACATGTTAACACTCTGTATTTGACTTTAGCAACATGAAAAGCACGTTAGAATAATGTAGGACGCACTACAACTCCTATTGACACCTTGCATCGCCGTACGAAACATTAAAACTCCATCATAAACCTAATGAATTTGTCCGAGTCCTTTGAACGTCATACGACAACTTAACGCATCTTACGACTCTGTATGCCATATTAGCACCTTGAAAAGCACGTTAGTATAATGTACGACGCCTTACAACTCCTACCAACACCTTAACACCGTACGAAACCTTAAAACTCCATAATAAACCTAATGAATTCGTCCGAGTCCTTTCAACATCGTACGACAGCTTATGACATTTTATGACTCTATATGCACATTAGCACCTTGAATAGCATGTTAATATAATGTAGGTGGCCTTACAAATCATAACAACACCTTAAACACCGTACGAAACCTTAAAACTTCATAATAAACATAATGAAATCGTCGAAGTCCTTTGAACATCGTACGACAACTCAAGACATGTTAACACTCTGTATTTGACATTAGCTACATGAAAAGCACTTTAGAATAATGTAGGACGCACTACAACTCGTATTAATACCTTACATCACCGTACGAAACTTTAAAACTCCATAATAAACCTAATGAATTCGTCCGAGTCCTTTGAACGTCATACGGCAACTTAACGCATCTTACGACTCTCTAAGCCATATTAGCACCTTGAAAAGCACGTTCGTATAATGTACGATGCCTTACAACTCATAACAACACCTTACAACACCGTACGAAACCTTAAAACTCCATATTAAACCTAATGAATTCTTTCGAGTCCTTTGAACATCGATCGACAACTTAGGACATCCTATGACTCTGTATGCACATTAGCACCTTGAAAAGAATTTAATAAAATGTAGGAAGCCAGACAATTCCTTACAACACCTTAAAACACCGTACGAAACCTTTAAAATCCATAATAAACCTAATAAATTCGTTAAAGTCCTTTGAACATCGTACGACAACTCAAGCGATGTTACAACTCTGTATGCGACTTTAGCTACATGAAAAGCACGTTAGGATAATGTAGGACATGTTACATCTCCTAAGAACACGTTACATCACCGTACGAAACTTTAAAACTCCATCATAAACCTAATGAATTCATCCGAGTCCTTTGAACGTCATACGGCAACTTAACGCATCTTACAACTCTCTATGCCATATTAGCACCTTGAAAAGCACGTTAGTATAATGTACGATGCCTTACAACTCATAACAACACCTTACAACACCGTACGAAACCTTAAAACTTCATAATAAAACTAATGAATTCGACCGAGTCCTTTGAACGTGGTACGACAACTTAGGACATTTTATGACTCTATATGCACATTAGCACCTTGAAAAGCATGTTAGTTTAATTAGGACGCCTTACAATTCCTAACAAAACCTTAAAACACCGTATGAAACCTTAAAACTACATAATAAACCAAATGAAATCTTCGAAGGCCTTTGAACATCCTATGACAACTCTAGACAATATAAGACTCTGTATGCGACATTAGCTACATGAAAAACACGTTAGAATAAAGTAGGACATGTTACAACTCCTAAGAACACGTTACATCACAGTACGAAACTTTAAAACTCCATCATAAACCTAATGAATTCGTCCGAGTCATTTGAACGTCATACGGCAACCTAACGCATCTTACGGCTCTATATGCCATATTCGCACCTTGAAAAGCACGTTAGTATAATGTACGACGCCTTACAACTCCTACCAACACCTTACCACACCGTACGAAACCTTAAAACTCCATAATAAACCTAATGAATTCGTCAGAGACCTTTGAACATCGTACGATAACTTAGGACATCTTATGATTCTGTATGCACATTAGCGCCTTGAAAAGCTTGTTATATAATGTAGGAGGCCTTACAATTCATAACAACACCTTAAAACACCATACGAAACGTTAAAACTTTATAATAAACCTAATGAAATCGTCAAATACCTTTGAACATCATACGACAACTCAAGACATGTTAATACTCTGTATTTGACATTAGCTACATGAAAAGCACGTTAGAATAATGTAGGACGCACTACAACTCCAATTAACGGCTTACATCACCGTACGAAACTTTAAAACTCCATCATAAACCTAATGAATTCATCCGAGTCCTTTGAACGTCGTACGGCAACTTAACGCATCTTACGACTCTGTATGCCATATTATCACCTTGAAAAGCACGTTAGTATAATGTTCGACGCCTTACAACTCCTACCAACACCTTAACACCGTACGAAATCTTAAAAACTCCATTATAAACATAATGAATTCGTCCGAGTCCTTTGAACGTCATACGGCAACTTAACGCATCTTACGACTCTGTATGCCATATTATCACCTTGAAAAGCACGTTAGTATAATGTACGACGCCTTACAACTCCTACCAACACCTTACAACACCGTACGAAATCTTAAAACTCCATAATAAACCTAATGAATTCGTCCGAGTCCTTTGAACATCGTACGACAACTTACGACATTTTATGACTCTATATGCACATTAGCACCTTGAAAAGCATGTTAGTATAATGTAGGACGCCTTACAATTCCTAACAACACCTTAAAACACCGTACGAAACCTTAAAACTTCATAATAAACCTAATGAAATCGTCGAATACCTTTGAACATCGTACGAAAACTCAAGACATGTTAATACTCTGTATTTGACATTAGCTACATGAAAAGCACGTTAGAATAATGTAGGACGCACTACAAGTCCTATTAACACCTTACATCACTGTACGAAACTTTAAAACTCCATCATAAACCTAATGAATTCGTCCGAGTCCATTGAACGTCAAACGGAAACTTAACGCATCTTACGACTCTGTATGCCATATTAGCACCTTGAAGAGCACGTTAGTATAATGTGCGATGCCTTACAACTGCTAACAGCACCTTACAACACCGTACGAAACCTTAAAACTCCATAATAAACCTAATGAATTCGTCAGGGTCCTTTGTACATCGTACGACAACTTAAGACATCTTATGACTCTATATGCACATTAGCACCTTGAAAAGCATGTTATACAATGTAGGAGGCCTTACAATTCATAACAACACCTTAGGAAACCTTAAAACTTCATAATAAACCTAATGAAATCGTCGAAGTCCTTTGAACATCGTACGACAACTAAAGACATGTTAACACTCTGTATTTGACATTAGCTACATGAAAAGCACATTAGAATAATGTAAGATGCACTACAACTCCTATTGACACCTTGCATCACCGTACGAAACTTTAAAACTCCATCATAAACCTAATGAATTCGTCCGAGTCATTTGAACGTCATACGACAACCTAACGCATCTTACGGCTCTATATGCCATATTAGCACCTTGAAAAGCACGTTAGTATAATGTACGACGCCTTACAACTCCTACCAACACCTTACAACACCGTACGAAACCTTAAAACTCCATAATAAACCTAATGAATTCGTCAGAGTTCTTTGAACATCGTACGATAACTTAGGACATCTTATGACTCTGTATGCACATTAGCGCCTTGAAAAGCATGTTATATAATGTAGGAGGCCTTACAATTCATAACAACACCTTAAAACACCATACGAAACCTTAAAACTTTATAATAAACCTAATGAAATCGTCGAATACCTTTGAACATCGTACGAAAACTCAAGACATGTTAATACTCTGTATTTGACATTATCTACATGAAAAGCACGTTAGAATAATGTAGGACGCACTACAACCCCTATTAACACCTTACATCACCGTACGAAACTTTAAAACTCCATCATAAACCTAATGAATTCGTCCGAGTCCATTGAACGTCATACGGAAACTTAACGCATGTTACGACTCTGTATGCCATATTAGCACCTTGAAAAGCACGTTAGTATAATGTACGATGCCTTACAACTGCTAACAGCACCTTACAACACCGTACGAAACCTTAAAACTCCATAATAAACCTAATGAATTCGTCAGAGTCCTTTGTACATCGTACGACAACTTAAGACATCTTATGACTCTATATGCACATTAGCACCTTGAAAAGCATGTTATACAATGTAGGAGGCCTTACAATTCATAACAACACCTTAGGAAACCTTAAAACTTCATAATAAACCTAATGAAATCGTCGAAGTCCTTTGAACATCGTACGACAACTAAAGACATGTTAACACTCTGTATTTGACATTAGCTACATGAAAAGCACATTAGAATAATGTAAGATGCACTATAACTCCTATTGACACCTTGCATCACCGTACGAAACTTTAAAACTCCATCATAAACCTAATGAATTCGTCCGAGTCATTTGAACGTCATACGGCAACCTAACGCATCTTACGGCTCTATATGCCATATTAGCACCTTGAAAAGCACGTTAGTATAATGTACGACGCCTTACAACTCCTACCAACACCTTACAACACCGTACAAAACCTTAAAACTCCATAATAAACCTAATGAATTCGTCAGAGTCCTTTGAACATCGTACGATAACTTAGGACATCTTATGACTCTGTATGCACATTAGCGCCTTGAAAAGCATGTTATATAATGTAGGAGGCCTTACAATTCATAACAACACCTTAAAACACCATACGAAACCGTAAAACTTTATAATAAACCTAATGAAATCGTCAAATACCAATGAACATCATACGACAACTCAAGACATGTTAATACTCTGTATTTGACATTAGCTACATGAAAAGCACGTTAGAATAATGTAGGACGCACTACAACTCCATTTAACGCCTTACATCACCGTACGAAACTTTAAAACTCCATCATAAACCTAATGAATTCATCCGAGTCCTTTGAACGTCATACGGCAACTTAACGCATCTTACGACTCTGTATGCCATATTATCACCTTGAAAAGCACGTTAGTATAATGTACGACGCCTTACAACTCCTACCAACCCCTTAACACCGTACGAAATCTTAAAACTCCATAATAAACCTAATGAATTCGTCCGAGTCCTTTGAACATCGTACGACAACTTACGACATTTTATGACTCTATATGCACATTAGCACCTTGAAAAGCATGTTAGTGTAATGTAGGACGCCTTACAATTCCAAACAACACCTTAAAACACCGTACGAAACCTTAAAACTTCATAATAAACCTAATGAAATCGTTGAATACCTTTGAACATCGTACGACAACTCAAGACATGTTAATACTCTGTATTTGACATTAGCTACATGAAAAGCACGTTAGAATAATGTAGGACGCACTACAACTCCTAATAACACCATACATCACCGTACGAATCTTTAAAACTCCATCATAAACCTAATGAATTCGTCCGAGTCCATTGAACGTCATACGGAAACTTAACGCATGTTACGACTCCGTATGCCATATTCGCACCTTGAAAAGCACGTTAGTATAATGTACGATGCCTTACAACTGCTAACAGCACCTTACAACACCGTACGAAACCTTAAAACTCCATAATAAACCTAATGAATTCGTCAGAGTCATTTGTACATCGTACGACAACTTAAGACATCTTATGACTCTATATGCACATTAGCACCTTGAAAAGCATGTTATACAATGTAGGAGGCCTTACAATTCATAACAACACATTAGGAAACCTTAAAACTTCATAATAAACCTAATGAAATCGTCGAAGTCCTTTGAACATCGTACGACAACTAAAGACATGTTAACACTCTGTATTTGACATTAGCTACATGAAAACCACATTATAATAATGTAAGATGCACTACAACTCCTATTGACACCTTGCATCACCGTACGAAACTTTAAAACTCCATCATAAACCTAATGAATTCGTCCGAGTCATTTGAACGTCATACGGCAACCTAACGCATCTTACGGCTCTATATGCCATATTAGCACCTTGAAAAGCACGTTAGTATAATGTACGACGCCTTACAACTCCTACCAACACGTTACAACACCGTACGAAACCTTAAAACTCCATAATAAACCTAATGAATTCGTCAGAGTCCTTTGAACATCGTACGATAACTTAGGACATCTTATGACTTTGTATGCACATTAGCGCCTTGAAAAGCATGTTATATAATGTAGGAGGCCTTACAATTCATAACAACACCTTAAAACGCCATACGAAACCATATAACTTTATAATAAACCTAATGAAATCGTCAAATACCTTTGAACATCATACG
This sequence comes from Tagetes erecta, assembly GCA_030867185.1. Taxonomy (NCBI): domain Eukaryota; kingdom Viridiplantae; phylum Streptophyta; class Magnoliopsida; order Asterales; family Asteraceae; genus Tagetes; species Tagetes erecta. The sequence continues at coordinate 27,420,649 of CM061493.1, read as the reverse complement.
ACAACTCAAGACATGTTAATACTCTGTATTTGACATTAGCTACATGAAAAGCACGTTAGAATAATGTAGGACGCACTACAACTCCAATTAACGCCTTACATCACCGTACGAAACTTTAAAACTCCATCATAAACCTAATGAATTCATCCGAGTCCTTTGAACGTCATACGACAACTTAACGCATCTTACGACTCTGTATGCCATATTATCACCTTGAAAAGCACGTTAGTATAATGTACGACGCCTACAACTCCTACCAACACCTTAACACCGTACGAAATCTTAAAACTCCATAATAAACCTAATGAATTCGTCCGAGTCCTTTGAACGTCATACGGCAACTTAACGCATCTTACGACTCTGTATGCCATATTATCACCTTGAAAAGCACGTTAGTATAATGTACGACGCCTTACAACTCATACCAACACCTTAACACCGTACGAAATCTTAAAACTCCATAATAAACCTAATGAATTCGTCCGAGTCCTTTGAACATCGTACGAAAACTTACGACATTTTATGACTCTATATGCACATTAGCACCTTGAAAAGCATGTTAGTGTAATGTAGGACGCCTTACAATTCCAAACAACACCTTAAAACACCGTACGAAACCTATAACTTCATAATAAACCTAATGAAATCGTTGAATACCTTTGAACATCGTACGACAACTCAAGACATGTTAATACTCTGTATTTGACATTAGCTACATGAAAAGCACGTTAGAATAATGTAGGACGCACTACAACTCCTAATAACACCATACATCACCGTACGAATCTTTAAAACTCCATCATAAACCTAATGAATTCGTCCGAGTCCATTGAACGTCATACGGAAACTTAACACATGTTACGACTCCATATGCCATATTAGCACCTTGAAAAGCACGTTAGTATAATGTACGATGCCTTACAACTGCTAACAGCACCTTACAACACCGTACGAAACCTTAAAACTCCATAATAAACCTAATGAATTCGTCAGAGTCCTTTATACATCGTACGACAACTTAAGACATCTTATGACTCTATATGCACATTAGCACCTTGAAAAGCATGTTATACAATGTAGGAGGCCTTACAATTCATAACAACACCTTAGGAAACCTTAAAACTTCATAATAAACCTAATGAAATCGTCGAAGTCCTTTGAACATCGTACGACAACTAAAGACATGTTAACACTCTGTATTTGACATTAGCTACATGAAAAGCACATTATAATAATGTAAGATGCACTACAACTCCTATTGACACCTTGCATCACCGTACGAAACTTTAAAACTCCTTCATAAACCTAATGAATTCGTCCGAGTCATTTGAACGTCATACGGCAACCTAACGCATCTTACGGCTCTATATGCCATATTAGCACCTTGAAAAGCACGTTAGTATAATGTACGACGCCTTACAACTCCTACCAACACCTTACAACACCGTACGAAACCTTAAAACTCCATAATAAACCTAATGAATTCGTCAGAGTCCTTTGAACATCGTACGATAACTTAGGACATCTTATGACTTTGTATGCACATTAGCGCCTTGAAAAGCATGTTATATAATGTAGGAGGCCTTACAATTCATAACAACACCTTAAAACGCCATACGAAACCATATAACATTATAATAAACCTAATGAAATCGTCAAATACCTTTGAACATCATACGACAACTCAAGACATGTTAATACTCTGTATTTGACATTAGCTACATGAAAAGCACGTTAGAATAATGTAGGACGCACTCAACTCCAATTAACGCCTTACATCACCGTACGAAACTTTAAAACTCCATCATAAACCTAATGAATTCATCCGAGTCCTTTGAACGTCATACGACAACTTAACGCATCTTACGACTCTGTATGCCATATTATCACCTTGAAAAGCACGTTAGTATAATGTACGACGCCTACAACTCCTACCAACACCTTAACACCGTACGAAATCTTAAAACTCCATAATAAACCTAATGAATTCGTCCGAGTCCTTTGAACGTCATACGGCAACTTAACGCATCTTACGACTCTGTATGCCATATTATCACCTTGAAAAGCACGTTAGTATAATGTACGACGCCTTACAACTCCTACCAACACCTTAACACCGTACGAAATCTTAAAACTCCATAATAAACCTAATGAATTCGTCCGAGTCCTTTGAACATCGTACGACAACTTACGACATTTTATGACTCTATATGCACATTAGCACCTTGAAAAGCATGTTAGTGTAATGTAGGACGCCTTACAATTCCAAACAACACCTTAAAACACCGTACGAAACCTTAAAACTTCATAATAAACCTAATGAAATCGTTGAATACCTTTGAACATCGTACGACAACTCAAGACATGTTAATACTCTGTATTTGACATTAGCTACATGAAAAGCACGTTAGAATAATGTAGGACGCACTACAACTCCTAATAACACCATACATCACCGTACGAATCTTTAAAACTCCATCATAAACCTAATGAATTCGTCCGAGTCCATTGAACGTCATACGGAAACTTAACGCATGTTACGACTCCATATGCCATATTAGCACCTTGAAAAGCACGTTAGTATAATGTACGATGCCTTACAACTGCTAACAGCACCTTACAACACCGTACGAAACCTTAAAACTCCATAATAAACCTAATGAATTCGTCAGAGTCCTTTATACATCGTACGACAACTTAAGACATCTTATGACTCTATATGCACATTAGCACCTTGAAAAGCATGTTATACAATGTAGGAGGCCTTACAATTCATAACAACACCTTAGGAAACCTTAAAACTTCATAATAAACCTAATGAAATCGTCGAAGTCCTTTGAACATCGTACGACAACTAAAGACATGTTAACACTCTGTATTTGACATTAGCTACATGAAAAGCACATTATAATAATGTAAGATGCACTACAACTCCTATTGACACCTTGCATCACCGTACGAAACTTTAAAACTCCTTCATAAACCTAATGAATTCGTCCGAGTCATTTGAATGTCATACGGCAACCTAACGCATCTTACGGCTCTATATGCCATATTAGCACCTTGAAAAGCACGTTAGTATAATGTACGACGCCTTACAACTCCTACCAACACCTTACAACACCGTACGAAACCTTAAAACTCCATAATAAACCTAATGAATTCGTCAGAGTCCTTTGAACATCGTACGATAACTTAGGACATCTTATGACTTTGTATGCACATTAGCGCCTTGAAAAGCATGTTATATAATGTAGGAGGCCTTACAATTCATAACAACACCTTAAAACGCCATACGAAACCATATAACTTTATAATAAACCTAATGAAATCGTCAAATACCTTTGAACATCATACGACAACTCAAGACATGTTAATACTCTGTATTTGACATTAGCTACATGAAAAGCACGTTAGAATAATGTAGGACGCACTCAACTCCAATTAACGCCTTACATCACCGTACGAAACTTTAAAACTCCATCATAAACCTAATGAATTCATCCGAGTCCTTTGAACGTCATACGACAACTTAACGCATCTTACGACTCTGTATGCCATTATCACCTTGAAAAGCACGTTAGTATAATGTACGACGCCTACAACTCCTACCAACACCTTAACACCGTACGAAATCTTAAAACTCCATAATAAACCTAATGAATTCGTCCGAGTCCTTTGAACGTCATACGGCAACTTAACGCATCTTACGACTCTGTATGACATATTATCACCTTGAAAAGCACGTTAGTATAATGTACGACGCCTTACAACTCCTACCAACACCTTAACACCGTACGAAATCTTAAAACTCCATAATAAACCTAATGAATTCGTCCGAGTCCTTTGAACATCGTACGACATTTTATGACTCTATATGCACATTAGCACCTTGAAAAGCATGTTAGTGTAATGTAGGACGCCTTACAATTCCAAACAACACCTTAGGAAACCTTAAAACTTCATAATAAACCTAATGAAATCGTCGAAGTCCTTTGAACATCGTACGACAACTAAAGACATGTTAACACTCTGTATTTGACATTAGCTACATGAAAAGCACATTATAATAATGTAAGATGCACTACAACTCCTATTGACACCTTGCATCACCGTACGAAACTTTAAAACTCCATCATAAACCTAATGAATTCGTCCGAGTCATTTGAACGTCATACGGCAACCTAACGCATCTTACGGCTCTATATGCCATATTAGCACCTTGAAAAGCACGATAGTATAATGTACGACGCCTTACAACTCCTACCAACACCTTACAACACCGTACGAAACCTTAAAACTCCATAATAAACCTAATGAATTCGTCAGAGTCCTTTGAACATCGTACGATAACTTAGGACATCTTATGACTTTGTATGCACATTAGCGCCTTGAAAAGCATGTTATATAATGTAGGAGGCCTTACAATTCATAACAACACCTTAAAACGCCATACGAAACCATATAACTTTATAATAAACCTAATGAAATCGTCAAATACCTTTGAACATCATACGACAACTCAAGACATGTTAATACTCTGTATTTGACATTAGCTACATGAAAAGCACGTTAGAATAATGTAGGACGCACTACAACTCCAATTAACGCCTTACATCACCGTACGAAACTTTAAAACTCCATCATAAACCTAATGAATTCATCCGAGTCCTTTGAACGTCATACGACAACTTAACGCATCTTACGACTCTGTATGCCATATTATCACCTTGAAAAGCACGTTAGTATAATGTACGACGCCTACAACTCCTACCAACACCTTAACACCGTACGAAATCTTAAAACTCCATAATAAACCTAATGAATTCGTCCGAGTCCTTTGAACGTCATACGGCAACTTAACGCATCTTACGACTCTGTATGCCATATTATCACCTTGAAAAGCACGTTAGTATAATGTACGACGCCTTACAACTCCTACCAACACCTTAACACCGTACGAAATCTTAAAACTCCATAATAAACCTAATGAATTCGTCCGAGTCCTTTGAACATCGTACGACAACTTACGACATTTTATGACTCTATATGCACATTAGCACCTTGAAAAGCATGTTAGTGTAATGTAGGACGCCTTACAATTCCAAACAACACCTTAAAACACCGTACGAAACCTTAAAACTTCATAATAAACCTAATGAAATCGTTGAATACCTTTGAACATCGTACGACAACTCAAGACATGTTAATACTCTGTATTTGACATTAGCTACATGAAAAGCACGTTAGAATAATGTAGGACGCACTACAACTCCTAATAACACCATACATCACCGTACGAATCTTTAAAACTCCATCATAAACCTAATGAATTCGTCCGAGTCCTTTGAACGTCATACGGCAACTTAACGCATCTTACGACTCTGTATGCCATATGAGCATCTTGAAAAGCACGTTAGTATAATGTACGATGCCTTACAACTGCTAACAGCACCTTACAACACCGTACAAAACCTTAAAACTCCATAATAAACCTAATGAATTCGTCAGAGTCCTTTGAACAACGTACGACAACTTACAACATTTTATGATTCTATATGCACATTAGCACCTTGAAAAGCATGTTAGTATAATGTAGGAAGTCTTACAATTCCTAACAACACCTTAAAACACCGTACGAAACCTTAAAACTTCATAATAAACCTAATGAAATCGTCGAATACCTTTGAACATCGTACGACAACTCAAGACATGTAAATACTCTGTATTTGACATTAGCTACATGAAAAGCACGTTAAAATAAAGTAGGACGCACTACAACCCCTATTAACACCTTACATCACCGTACGAAACTTTAAAAGTCCATCATAAACCTAATGAATTCGTCCGAGTCCTTTGAACGTCATACGGAAACTTAACGCATCTTACGACTTTGTATGCCATATTAGCACCTTGAAAAGCACGTTAGTATAATGTACGATGCCTTATAACTGCTAACAACACCTTACTACACCGTACGAAACCTTAAAACTCCATAATAAACCTAATGAATTCGTTAGAGTCCTTTGTACATCGTACGACAACTTAAGACATCTTATGACTCTATATGCACATTAGCACCTTGAAAAGCATGTTATATAATGTAGGAGGCCTTACAATTCATAACAACACCTTAGGAAACCTTAAACTTCATAATAAACCTAATGAAATCGTCGAAGTCCTTTGAGCATCGCACGGCAACTCAAGACATGTTAACACTCTGTATTTGACATTAGCTACATGAAAAACACGTTAGAATAATGTAGGACGCACTACAACTCATATTGACACCTTGCATCACCATACGAAACTTTAAAACTCCATCATAAACCTAATGAATTCGTCCGAGTCATTTGAACGTCATACGGCAACCTAACGCATCTTACGGCTCTATATGCCATATTAGCACCTTGAAAAGCACGTTAGTATAATGTACGACGCCTTACAACTCCTACCAACACCTTACAACACCGTACGAAACCTTAAAACTCCATAATAAACCTAATGAATTCGTCAGAGTCCTTTCTACATCGTACGACAACTTAAGACATCTTATGACTCTATATGCACATTAGCACCTTGAAAAGCATGTTATATAATGTAGGAGGCCTTACAATTCATAACAACACCCTAGGAAACCTTAAAACTTCATAATAAACCTAATGAAATCGTCGAAGTCCTTTGAACATCGTACGACAACTCTAGAAATGTTAACACGTTGTATTTGACATTAGCTACATGAAAAGCACGTTAGAATAATGTAGGACGTACTACAACTCCTATTAACACCTTACATCACCGTACGAAACTTTAAAACTCCATCATAAACCTAATGAATTCGTCCGAGTCCTTTGAACGTCATACGGCAACTTAACGCATCTTACGACTCTGTATGCCATATTAGCACCTTGAAAAGCACGTTTGTATAATGTACGGCGCCTTACAACTGCTAACAACACCTTACAACATCGTACGAAACCTTAAAACTCCAAAAGAAACCTAATGAATTCGTCCGAGTCCATTGAACATCGTACGACAACTTAGGACATCTTATGATTCTGTATGCACATTAGCACCTTGAAAAGCATGTTATATAATGTAGGAGGCCTTATAATTCCTAACAACACCTTAAAACACCGTACGTAACCTTAAACTTCATAATAAACCTAATGAAATCGTCGAATACCTTTGCACATCATACGACAACTCAAGACATGTTAATACTCTGTATTTGACATTAGCTACATGAAAAGCACGTTAGAATAATGTACGACGCACTACAACTCCTATTAACACCTTACATCACCGTGCGAAACTTTAAAACTCCATCATAAACCTAATGAATTCGTCTGAGTCCTTTGAACGTCATACGGCAACTTAACGCATCTTACGACTCTGTATGCTATATTAGCACCTTGAAAAGCACGTTACTATTATGTACGACGCCTTACAACTACAAACAACATCTTACAACACCGTACGAAACCTTAAAAATCCAAAATAAACCTAATGAGTTCGTCCGAGTCCTTTGAACATCGTACGACAAATTAGGACATCTTATGACTCTATATGCACATTAGCACCTTGAAAAGCATGTTATATAATATAGGAGGCCTTAAAATTCATAACAACACCTTAAAACACCGTACGAAACCTTAAAACTTCATAATAAACCTAATAAATTCGACGAATACCTTTGAACATCATACGACAACTCAAGACATGTTAATACTCTGTATTTGACATTAGCTACATGAAAAGCACGTTAGAATAATGTTGGACGCACTACAACTCCTATTAACACCTTACATCACCGTGCGAAACTTTAAAACTTCATCATAAACCTAATGAATTCGTCTGAGTCCTTTGAACGTCATACGGTAACTTAACGCATCTTACGACTATGTATGCCATATTAGCACCTTGAAAAGCACGTTAGTATAATGTACGACGCCTTACAACTCCTACCAACACCTTACAACACCGTACGAAACCTTAAAACTCAATAATAAACCTAATGAATTCGTCAGAGTCCTTTGAACATCGTAAGACAACTTAGGACATCTTATGACTCTGTATGCACATTAGCACCTTGAAAAGCATTTTATATAATGTAGGAGACCATACAATTCATAACAACACCTTAAAACACCATACGAAACACTAAAACTTCATAATAAACCAAATGAAATCGTCAAATACCTTTGAACATCATACGACAACTCAAGATATGTTAATACTCAGTATTTGACATTAGCTACATGAAAAGCACGTTAGAATAATGTAGGACGCACTACAACTCCTATTAACGCCTTACATCACCGTACGAAACTTTAAAACTCCATCATAAACCTAATGAATTCGTCCGAGTCCTTTGAACGTCATATAGCAACTTAACGCATCTTACGACTCTGTATGCCATATTAGCACATTGAAAAGCACGTTAGTATAGTGTACGACGCCTTAAAACTCCAAACCATACCTTACAACACCGTACGAAACCTTAAAACTCCATAATAAAGCTAATGAATTCGTCAGAGTCCTTTCTACATCGTACGACAACTTAAGACATCTTATGACTCTATATGCACATTAGCACCTTGAAAAGCATGTTATATAATGTAGGAGGCCTTAAAATTCATAACAACACCTTAGGAAACCTTAAAACCTCATAATAAACCTAATGAAATCGTCGAAGTCCTTTGAACATCGTACGACAACTCTAGAAATGTTAACACGTTGTATTTGACATTAGCTACATGAGAAGCACGTTAGAATAATGTAGGACGTACTACAACTCCTATTAACACCTTACATCACCGTGCGAAACTTTAAAACTTCATCATAAACCTAATGAATTCGTCTGAGTCCTTTGAACGTCATACGGTAACTTAACGCATCTTACCACTATGTATGCCATATTAGCACCTTTAAAAGCACGTTAGTATAATGTACGACGCCTTACAACTCCTACCAACACCTTACAACACCGTACGAAACCTTAAAACTCAATAATAAACCTAATGAATTCGTCAGAGTCCTTTGAACATCGTAAGACAACTTAGGACATCTTATGACTCTGTATGCACATTAGCACCTTGAAAAGCATGTTATATAATGTAGGAGACCTTACAATTCATAACAACACCTTAAAACACCATACGAAACCTTAAAACTTCATAATAAACCAAATGAAATCGTCAAATACCTTTGAACATCATACGACAACTCAAGACATGTTAATACTCTGTATTTGACATTAGCTACATGAAAAGCACGTTAGAATAATGTAGGACGCACTACAACTCCTATTAACGCCTTACATCACCGTACGAAACCTTAAAACTCCATAATAAACCTAATGAATTCGTACAAGTCCTTTGAACATCGTACGACAACTTAGGATATTTATGAATTTGTATGCACATTAGCACCTTGAAAAGCATTTAGTATAATGTAGGGCGCCTTACAATTCCTAAGAACACCTTAAAACACCGTACGAAACCTTAAAAATCCATAATAAACCTAATGAATTCGTTGAAATCCTTTGAACATCGTACGACAACTCAAGACATGTTACAACTCTGTATGTGACATTAGCTATATTAAAAGCACGTTAGAATAATGTAGGACGTGTTACAACTCCTAAGAATACGTTACATCACCGTACGAAACTTTAAAACTCCATAATAAACCTAATGAATTCGTCCGACTCCTTTGAACATCGTATGGCAACTTAAGACATCTTACAACTCTGTATGCCATATTAGCACATTGAAAAGCATGTTAGTATTATGTACGAAGCCTTACAATTCCTAACAATACCTTACAACACCGTACGAAACCTTAAAACTCCATAATAAAGCTAATGAAATCGTCAGAGTCCTTTGAACATCGTACGACAACTTAGGACATCCTATGACTCTGTATGCACATTAGCACCCTGAAAAGCATGCTAGTATAATGCCAGACGCCTTACATTTCCTAACAGCACCTTAAAACACCGTACAAAACCTTAAAACTCCGTAATGAACCTAATGAAATGGTCGAAGTCCTTTGAACATCATACGACAACTCAAGACATGTTAACACTCAGTATGTGAAACTAGCTACATGAAAAGCACGTTAGAATAATGTAGGACGCACTACAACTCCTATTAACGCCTTACATCACCGTACGAAACCTTAAAACTCCATAATAAACCTAATGAATTCGTACAAGTCCTTTGAACATCGTACGACAACTTAGGATATTTATGAATTTGTATGCACATTAGCACCTTGAAAAGCATTTAGTATAATGTAGGGCGCCTTACAATTCCTAAGAACACCTTAAAACACCGTACGAAACCTTAAAAATCCATAATAAACCTAATGAATTCGTTGAAATCCTTTGAACATCGTACGACAACTCAAGACATGTTACAACTCTGTATGTGACATTAGCTATATTAAAAGCACGTTAGAATAATGTAGGACGTGTTACAACTCCTAAGAATACGTTACATCACCGTACGAAACTTTAAAACTCCATAATAAACCTAATGAATTCGTCCGACTCCTTTGAACATCGTATGGCAACTTAAGACATCTTACAACTCTGTATGCCATATTAGCACATTGAAAAGCATGTTAGTATTATGTACGAAGCCTTACAATTCCTAACAATACCTTACAACACCGTACGAAACCTTAAAACTCCATAATAAAGCTAATGAAATCGTCAGAGTCCTTTGAACATCGTACGACAACTTAGGACATCCTATGACTCTGTATGCACATTAGCACCCTGAAAAGCATGCTAGTATAATGCCAGACGCCTTACATTTCCTAACAGCACCTTAAAACACCGTACAAAACCTTAAAACTCCGTAATGAACCTAATGAAATGGTCGAAGTCCTTTGAACATCATACGACAACTCAAGACATGTTAACACTCAGTATGTGAAACTAGCTACATGAAAAGCACGTTAGAATAATGTAGGACGCACTACAACTCCTATTAACGCCTTACATCACCGTACGAAACCTTAAAACTCCATAATAAACCTAATGAATTCGTACAAGTCCTTTGAACATCGTACGACAACTTAGGATATTTATGAATTTGTATGCACATTAGCACCTTGAAAAGCATTTAGTATAATGTAGGGCGCCTTACAATTCCTAAGAACACCTTAAAACACCGTACGAAACCTTAAAAATCCATAATAAACCTAATGAATTCGTTGAAATCCTTTGAACATCGTACGACAACTCAAGACATGTTACAACTCTGTATGTGACATTAGCTATATTAAAAGCACGTTAGAATAATGTAGGACGTGTTACAACTCCTAAGAATACGTTACATCACCGTACGAAACTTTAAAACTCCATAATAAACCTAATGAATTCGTCCGACTCCTTTGAACATCGTATGGCAACTTAAGACATCTTACAACTCTGTATGCCATATTAGCACATTGAAAAGCATGTTAGTATTATGTACGAAGCCTTACAATTCCTAACAATACCTTACAACACCGTACGAAACCTTAAAACTCCATAATAAAGCTAATGAAATCGTCAGAGTCCTTTGAACATCGTACGACAACTTAGGACATCCTATGACTCTGTATGCACATTAGCACCCTGAAAAGCATGCTAGTATAATGCCAGACGCCTTACATTTCCTAACAGCACCTTAAAACACCGTACAAAACCTTAAAACTCCGTAATGAACCTAATGAAATGGTCGAAGTCCTTTGAACATCATACGACAACTCAAGACATGTTAACACTCAGTATGTGACACTAGCTACATGAAAAGCACGTTAGAATAATGTAGGACGCACTACAACTCCTATTAACGCCTTACATCACCGTACGAAACCTTAAAACTCCATAATAAACCTAATGAATTCGTACAAGTCCTTTGAACATCGTACGACAACTTAGGATATTTATGAATTTGTATGCACATTAGCACCTTGAAAAGCATTTAGTATAATGTAGGGCGCCTTACAATTCCTAAGAACACCTTAAAACACCGTACGAAACCTTAAAAATCCATAATAAACCTAATGAATTCGTTGAAATCCTTTGAACATCGTACGACAACTCAAGACATGTTACAACTCTGTATGTGACATTAGCTATATTAAAAGCACGTTAGAATAATGTAGGACGTGTTACAACTCCTAAGAATACGTTACATCACCGTACGAAACTTTAAAACTCCATAATAAACCTAATGAATTCGTCTGACTCCTTTGAACATCGTATGGCAACTTAAGACATCTTACAACTCTGTATGCCACATTAGCACATTGAAAAGCATGTTAGTATTATGTACGAAGCCTTACAATTCCTAACAATACCTTACAACACCGTACGAAACCTTAAAACTCCATAATAAAGCTAATGAAATCGTCAGAGTCCTTTGAACATCGTACGACAACTTAGGACATCCTATGACTCTGTATGCACATTAGCACCCTGAAAAGCATGCTAGTATAATGCCAGACGCCTTACATTTCCTAACAGCACCTTAAAACACCGTACAAAACCTTAAAACTCCGTAATGAACCTAATGAAATGGTCGAAGTCCTTTGAACATCATACGACAACTCAAGACATGTTAACACTCAGTATGTGACACTAGCTACATGAAAAGCACGTTAGAATAATGTAGGACGCACTACAGCTTCTATGAACACCTTACATCACCGTACGAAACTTTAAAACTCTATCATAAACCTAATGAATTCGTCCGAGCCCTTTAAACGTCATACGGCAACTTAACGCATCTTACGACTCTGTATGCCATAATAGCACCTTGAAAAGCACGTTTGTATAATGTACGACGCCTTACAACTACTAACAACACCTTACAACATCGTACGAAACCTTAAAACTCCAAAAGAAACCTAATGAATTCGTTCGAGTCCTTTGAACATCGTACGACAACTTAGGACATCTTATGATTCTGTATGCACATTAGTAACTTGAAAAGCATGTTATATAATGTAGGAGGCCTTATAATTCCTAACAACACCTTAAAACACCGTACGTAACCTTAAAACTTCGTAATAAACCTAATGAAATCGTCGAATACCTTTGCACATCATACGACAACTCAAGACATGTTAATACTCTGTATTTGACATTAGCTACATGAAAAGCACGTTAGAATAATGTAGGACGCACTACAACTCCTATTAACACCTTACATCACCGTGCGAAACTATAAAACTCCATCATAAACCTAATGAATTCGTCTGAGTCCTTTGAACGTCATACGGCAACTTAACGCATCTTACGACTCTGTATGCTATATTAGCACCTTGAAAAGCACGTTACTATTATGTACGACGCCTTACAACTACAAACAACACCTTACAACACCGTACGAAACCTTAAAAATCCATAATAAACCTAATGAATTCGTCAGAGTCCTTTAAACATCGTACGACAACTTAGGACATCTTATGACTCTGTATGCACATTAGCACCTTGAAAAGCATTTAGTATAATGTAGGACGCCTTACAATTCATAACAAACACCGTACGAAACCTTAAAAATCCATAATAAACCTAATGAATTCGTTGAAGTCCGTTGAACATCGTACGACAACTCAAGAGATGTTACAACTCTGTATGCGACATTAGCTACATGAAAAGCACGTTAGAATAATGTAGGACATGTTACAACTCCTAAGAACACGTTACGTCACCGTACGAAACTTTAAAACTACATAAAAAAACCTATTGAATTCCTCCGACTCCTTTGAACGTCATACGACAACTTAAGACATCTTACGACTCTGTATGCCAAATTAGCATATTGAAAAGCACGTTAGTATAGTGTACGACGCCTTACAACTCCAAACAACACCTTACAACACCATACGAAACCTTATAACTCCATAATAAAGCTAATGAATTCGCCAGAGTCCTTTGAACATCGTACGACAACTTAGGACATCTTATGACTCTATATGCACATTAGCACCCTGAAAAGCATGCTAGTATAATGTCAGACGCCTTACATTTCCTAACAACACCTTAAAACACCGTACAAAACCTTAAAACTTCATAATAAACCTAATGAAATCGTCGAAGTCCTTTGAACATCGTACGACAACTCTAGAAATGTTAACACGTTGTATTTGACATTAGCTACATGAAAAGCACGTTAGAATAATGTAGGACGTACTACAACTCCTATTAACACCTTACATCACCGTACGAAACTTTAAAACTCCATCATAAACCTAATGAATTCGTCCGAGTCCTTTGAACGTCATACGGCAACTTAACGCATCTTACGACTCTGTATGCCATATTAGCACCTTGAAAAGCACGTTTGTATAATGTACGACGCCTTACATCTGCTAACAACACCTTACAACATCGTACGAAACCTTAAAACTCCAAAAGAAACCTAATGAATTCGTCCGAGTCCTTTGAACATCGTACGACAACTTAGGACATCTTATGATTCTGTATGCACATTAGCACCTTGAAAAGCATGTTATATAATGTAGGAGTCCTTATAATTCCTAAAAACACCTTAAAAAACCGTACGTAACCTTAAAACTTCATAATAAACCTAATGAAATCGTCGAATACCTTTGCATATCATACGACAACTCAAGACATGTTAATACTCTGTATTTGACATTAGCTACATGAAAAGCATGTTAGAATAATGTAGGACGCACTACAACTCCTATTAACACCTTACATCACCGTGCGAAACTTTAAAACTCCATCATAAACCTAATGAATTCGTCTGAGTCCTTTGAACGTCATACGGCAACTTAACGCATCTTACGACTCTGTATGCTATATTAGCACCTTGAAAAGCACGTTACTATTATGTACGACGCCTTACAACTACAAACAACACCTTACAACACCGTACGAAACCTTAAAAATCCAAAATAAACCTAATGAATTCGTCCGAGTCCTTTGAACATCGTAGGACTACTTAGGACATCTTATGACTCTGTATGCACATTAGCACCTTGAAAAGCATGTTATATAATATAGGAGGCCTTAAAATTTATAACAACACCTTAAGACACCGTACGAAACCTTAAAACTTCATAATAAACCTAATAAATTCGTCGAATACCTTTGAACATCATACGACAACTCAAGACATGTTAATACTCTGTATTTGACATTAGCTACATGAAAAGCACGTTAGAATAATGTAGGACGCACTACAACTCCTATTAACACCTTACATCACCGTGCGAAACTTTAAAACTTCATCATAAACCTAATGAATTCGTCCGAGTCCTTTGAACGTCATACGGTAACTTAACGCATCTTACGACTATGTATGCCATATTAGCACCTTGAAAAGCACGTTAGTATAATGTACGACGCCTTACAACTCCTACCAACACCTTACAACACCGTACGAAACCTTAAAACTCAATAATAAACCTAATGAATTCGTCAGAGTCCTTTGAACATCGTAAGACAACTTAGGACATCTTATGACTCTGTATGCACATTAGCACCTTGAAAAGCATGTTATATAATGTAGGAGTCCTTATAATTCCTAACAACACCTTAAAACACCGTACGTAACCTTAAAACTTCATAATAAACCTAATGAAATCGTCGAATACCTTTGCATATCATACGACAACTCAAGACATGTTAATACTCTGTATTTGACATTAGCTACATGAAAAGCATGTTAGAATAATGTAGGACGCACTACAACTCCTATTAACACCTTACATCACCGTGCGAAACTTTAAAACTCCATCATAAACCTAATGAATTCGTCTGAGTCCTTTGAACGTCATACGGCAACTTAACGCATCTTACGACTCTGTATGCTATATTAGCACCTTGAAAAGCACGTTACTATTATGTACGACGCCTTACAACTACAAACAACACCTTACAACACCGTACGAAACCTTAAAAATCCAAAATAAACCTAATGAATTCGTCCGAGTCCTTTGAACATCGTAGGTCTACTTAGGACATCTTATGACTCTGTATGCACATTAGCACCTTGAAAAGCATGTTATATAATATAGGAGGCCTTAAAATTCATAACAACACCTTAAGACACCGTACGAAACCTTAAAACTTCATAATAAACCTAATAAATTCGTCGAATACCTTTGAACATCATACGACAACTCAAGACATGTTAATACTCTGTATTTGACATTAGCTACATGAAAAGCACGTTAGAATAATGTAGGACGCACTACAACTCCTATTAACACCTTACATCACCGTGCGAAACTTTAAAACTTCATCATAAACCTAATGAATTCGTCCGAGTCCTTTGAACGTCATACGGTAACTAAACGCATCTTACGACTATGTATGCCATATTAGCACCTTGAAAAGCACGTTAGTATAATGTACGACGCCTTACAACTCCTACCAACACCTTACAACACCGTACGAAACCTTAAATCTCAATAATAAACCTAATGAATTCGTCAGAGTCCTTTGAACATCGTAAGACAACTTAGGACATCTTATGACTCTGTATGCACATTAGCACCTTGAAAAGCATGTTATATAATGTAGGAGACCTTACAATTCATAACAACACCTTAAAACACCATACGAAACCTTAAAACTTCATAATAAACCAAATGAAATCGTCAAATACCTTTGAACATCATACGACAACTCAAGACATGTTAATACTCTGTATTTGACATTAGCTACATGAAAAGCACGTTAGAATAATGTAGGACGCACTACCACTCCTATTAACGCCTTACATCACCGTACGAAACCTTAAAACTCCATAATAAACCTAATGAATTCGTACAAGTCCTTTGAACATCGTACGACAACTTAGGATATTTATGAATTTGTATGCACATTAGCACCTTGAAAAGCATTTAGTATAATGTAGGGCGCCTTACAATTCCTAAGAACACCTTAAAACACCGTACGAAACCTTAAAAATCCATAATAAACCTAATGAATTCGTTGAAATCCTTTGAACATCGTACGACAACTCAAGACATGTTACAACTCTGTATGTGACATTAGCTATATTAAAAGCACGTTAGAATAATGTAGGACGTGTTACAACTCCTAAGAATACGTTACATCACCGTACGAAACTTTAAAACTCCATAATAAACCTAATGAATTTGTCCGACTCCTTTGAACATCGTATGGCAACTTAAGACATCTTACAACTCTGTATGCCATATTAGCACATTGAAAAGCATGTTAGTATTATGTACGAAGCCGTACAATTCCTAACAATACCTTACAACACCGTACGAAACCTTAAAACTCCATAATAAAGCTAATGAAATCGTCAGAGTCCTTTGAACATCGTACGACAACTTAGGACATCCTATGACTCTGTATGCACATTAGCACCCTGAAAAGCATGCTAGTATAATGCCTGACGCCTTACATTTCCTAACAGCACCTTAAAACACCGTACAAAACCTTAAAACTCCGTAATAAACCTAATGAAATGGTCGAAGTCCTTTGAACATCATACGACAACTCAAGACATGTTAACACTCAGTATGTGACACTAGCTACATGAAAAGCACGTTAGAATAATGTAGGACGCACTACAACTCCTATGAACACCTTACATCACCGTACGAAACTTTAAAACTCTATCATAAACCTAATGAATTCGTCCGAGTCCTTTCAACGTCATACGGAAACTTAACGCATCTTACGACTCTGTATGCCATATTAGCACCTTGAAAAGCACGTTTGTATAATGTACGACGCCTTACAACTACTAACAACACCTTACAATATCGTACGGAACCTTAAAACTACAAAAGAAACCTAATGAATTCGTCCGAGTCCTTTGAACATCGTACGACAACTTAGGACATCTTATGACTCTGTATGCACAGTAGCACCTTGAAAAGCATTTAGTATAATGTAGGACGCCTTACAATTCATAACAACACCTTAAAACACCGTACGAAACCTTAAAAATCCATAATAAACCTAATGAATTCGTTGAAGTCCGTTGAACATCGTACGACAACTCAAGAGATGTTACAACTCTGTATGCGACATTAGCTACATGAAAAGCATGTTAGAATAATGTAGGACATGTTACAACTCCTAAGAACACGTTACGTCACCGTACGAAACTTTAAAACTACATAAAAAACATATTGAATTCCTCCGACTCCTTTGAACGTCATACGACAACTTAAGACATCTTACAACTCTGTATGCCATATTAGCATATTGAAAATCACGTTAGTATAGTGTACGACGCCTTACAACTCCAAACAACACCTTACAACACCATACGAAACCTTATAACTCCATAATAAAGCTAATGAAATCGTCAGAGTCCTTTGAACATCGTACGGCAACTTAGGACATCCTATGACTCTGTATGCACATTAGCACCCTGAAAAGCATGCTAGTATAATGCCTGACGCCTTACATTTCCTAACAGCACCTTAAAACACCGTACAAAACCTTAAAACTCCGTAATAAACCTAATGAAATGGTCGAAGTCCTTTGAGCATCGTACGACAACTCAAGACATGTTAACACTCAGTATGTGACACTAGCTACATGAAAAGCACGCTAGAATAATGTAGGACGCACTATAACTCCTATGAACACCTTACATCACCGTACGAAACTTTAAAACTCTATCATAAACCTAATGAATTCGTCCGAGTCCTTTAAACGTCATACGGAAACTTAACGCATCTTACGACTCTGTATGCCATATTAGCACCTTGAAAAGCACGTTTGTATAATGTACGACGCCTTACAACTACTAACAACACCTTACAATATCGTACGGAACCTTAAAACTACAAAAGAAACCTAATGAATTCGTCCGAGTCCTTTGAACATCGTACGACAACTTAGGACATCTTATGATTCTGTATGCACATTAGTACCTTGAAAAGCATGTTATATAATGTAGGAGGCCTTATAATTCCTAACAACACCTTAAAACACCGTACGTAACCTTAAAACTTCATAATAAACCTAATGAAATTGTCGAATACCTTTGCACATCATACGACAACTCAAGACATGTTAATACTCTGTATTTGACATTAGCTACATGAAAAGCACGTTAGAATAATGTAGGACGCACTACAACTCCTATTAACACCTTACATCACCGTGTGAAACTATAAAACTCCATCATAAACCTAATGAATTCGTCTGAGTCCTTTGAACGTCATACGGCAACTTAACGCATCTTACGACTCTGTATGCTATATTAGCACCTTGAAAAGCACGTTACTATTATGTACGACGCCTTACAACTACAAACAACACCTTACAACACCGTACGAAACCTTAAAAATCCATAATAAACCTAATGAATTCGTCAGAGTCCTTTGAACATCGTACGACAACTTAGGACATCTTATGACTCTGTATGCACATTAGCACCTTGAAAAGCATTTAGTATAATGTAGGACGCCTTACAATTCATAACAACACCTTAAAACACCGTACGAAACCTTAAAAATCCATAATAAACCTAATGAATTCGTTGAAGTCCGTTGAACATCGTACGACAACTCAAGAGATGTTACAACTCTGTATGCGACATTAGCTACATGAAAAGCACGTTAGAATAATGTAGGACATGTTACAACTCCTAAGAACACGTTACGTCACCGTACGAAACTTTAAAACTACATAAAAAACATATTGAATTCCTCCGACTCCTTTGAACGTCATACGACAACTTAAGACATCTTACAACTCTGTATGCCATATTAGCATATTGAAAATCACGTTAGTATAGTGTACGACGCCTTACAACTCCAAACAACACCTTACAACACCATACGAAACCTTATAACTCCATAATAAAGCTAATGAATTCGCCAGAGTCCTTTGAACATCGTACGACAACTTAGGACATCTTATGACTCCATATGCACATTAGCACCCTGAAAAGCATGCTAGTATAATGTCAGACGCCTTACATTTCCTAACAGCACCTTAAAACACCGTACAAAACCTTAAAACTTCATAATAAACCTAATGAAATGGTCGAAGTCCTTTGAGCATCGTACGACAACTCAAGACATGTTAACACTCAGTATGTGACACTAGCTACATGAAAAGCACACTAGAATAATGTAGGACGCACTATAACTCCTATGAACACCTTACATCACCGTACGAAACTTTAAAACTCCAACATAAACCTAATGAATTCGTCCGAGTCCTTTGAACGTCATACGGCAAGTTAACGCATCTTACGACTCTGTATGCCATATTAGCACCTTGAAAAGCATGTTTGTATAATGTACGACGCCTTACAACTACTAACAACACCTTACAACACCGTACGAAACCTTAAAACTCCAAAATAAACCTAATGAATTCGTCCGAGTCCTTTGAACATCGTACGACAACTTAGGACATCTTATGACTCTGTATGCACATTAGCACCTTGAAAAGCATGTTATATAATGTAGGAGGCCTTACATTTCATAAAAACACCTTAAAACATCGTACGAAACCTTAAAACTTCATAATAAACCTAATGAAATCGTCGAATACCTTTGAACATCATACGACAACTCAAGACATGTTAATACTCGGTATTTGACATTAGCTACATGAAAAGCACGTTAGAATAATGTAGGACGCACTACAACTCCTATTAACACCTTACATTACCGTGCGAAACTTTAAAACTCCATCGTAAAACTAATGAATTCATCCGAGTCCTTTGAACGTCATACGGCAACTTAACGCATCTTACGACTATGTATGCCATATTAGAACCTTGAAAAGCACGTTAGTATAATGTACGACGCTTTAAAACTCCTACCAACACCTTACAACACCGTACGAAACCTTAAAACTCCATATTAAACCTAATGAATTCGTCCGAGTCCTTTGAACATCGTACGACAACTTAGGACATTTATGAATCTGTATGCACATTAGCACCTTGGAAAGCATTTAGTATAATGTAGGGCGCCTTACAATTCCTACGAACACCTTAAAATTCCATAATAAACCTAGTGAATTCGTTGAAGTCCTTTGAACATCGTACGACAACTCAAGACATGTTACAACTCAGTATGTGACATTAGCTATATTAAAAGCACGTTAGAATTATGTAGGACGTGTTACAACTCCTAAGAATACGTTACAGCACCGTACGAAACTTTAAAACTCCATAATAAACCTAATGAATTTGTCCGACTGCTTTAAACATCGTATGGCAACTTAAGACATCTTACAACTCTGTATGCCGTATTAGCACATTGAAAAGCATGTTAGTATTATGTACGACGCCTTACAATTCCTAACAACACCTTACAACACTGTACGAAACCTTAAAACTCCATAATAAAGCTAATGAATTCGTCAGAGTCCTTTGAACATCGTACGACAACTTAGGACATCTTATGACTCAGTATGCACATTAGCACCCTGAAAAGCATGCTAGTATAATGTCAGACGCCTTACATTTCCTAACAACACCTTAAAACACCGTACAAAACCTTAAAACTTCATAATAAACCTAATGAAATGGTCGAAGTGCTTTGAGCATCGTACGACAACTCAAGACATGTTAACACTCAGTATGTGACACTAGCTACATGAAAAACACATTAGAATAATGTAGGACGCACTACAACTCCTATGAACACCTTACATCACCGTACGAAACTTTAAAACTCCAACATAAACCTAATGAATTCGTCTGAATCCTTTGAACGTCATACGGCAACTTAACGCATCTTACGACTCTGTATGCCATATTAGCACCTTGAAAAGCACGTTTGTATAATATACGACGCCTTACAACTACTAACAACGCCTTACAACACCGTACGAAACCTTAAAACTCCAAAATAAACCTAATGAATTCGTCCGAGTCCTTTGAACATCGTACGATAACTTAGGACATCTCATGACTCTGTATGCACATTAGCACCTTGAAAAGCATGTTATATAATGTAGGAGGCCTTACAATTCATAACAACACCTTAAAACACCGTACGAAACCTTAAAACTTCATAATAAACCTAATGAAATCGTCGAATACCTTTGAACATCATACGACAACTCAAGACATGTTAATACTCGGTATTTGACATTAGCTACATGAAAAGCACGTTAGAATAATGTAGGACGCACTACAACTCCTATTAACACCTTACATCACCGTGCGAAACTTTAAAACTCCATCGTAAAACTAATGAATTCATCCGAGTCCTTTGAACGTCATACGGCAACTTAACGCATCTTACGACTATGTATGCCATATTAGAACCTTGAAAAGCACGTTAGTATAATGTACGACGCTTTACAACTCCTACCAACACCTTACAACACCGTACGAAACCTTAAAACTCCATATTAAACCTAATGAATTCGTCCGAGTCCTTTGAACATCGTACGACAACTTAGGACATTTATGAATCTGTATGCACATTAGCACCTTGGAAAGCATTTAGTATAATGTAGGGCGCCTTACAATTCCTACGAACACCTTAAAATTCCATAATAAACCTAGTGAATTCGTTGAAGTCCTTTGAACATCGTACGACAACTCAAGACATGTTACAACTCAGTATGTGACATTAGCTATATTAAAAGCACGTTAGAATTATGTAGGACGTGTTACAACTCCTAAGAATACGTTACAGCACCGTACGAAACTTTAAAACTCCATAATAAACCTAATGAATTTGTCCGACTGCTTTAAACATCGTATGGCAACTTAAGACATCTTACAACTCTGTATGCCGTATTAGCACATTGAAAAGCATGTTAGTATTATGTACGACGCCTTACAATTCCTAACAACACCTTACAACACTGTACGAAACCTTAAAACTCCATAATAAAGCTAATGAATTCGTCAGAGTCCTTTGAACATCGTACGACAACTTAGGACATCTTATGACTCATTATGCACATTAGCACCCTGAAAAGCATGCTAGTATAATGTCAGACGCCTTACATTTCCTAACAGCACCTTAAAACACCGTACAATACCTTAAAACTTCATAATAAACCTAATGAAATGGTCGAAGTCCTTTGAGCATCGTACGACAACTCAAGACATGTTAACACTCAGTATGTGACACTAGCTACATGAAAAACACATTAGAATAATGTAGGACGCACTACAACTCCTATGAACACCTTACATCACCGTACGAAACTTTAAAACTCCAACATAAACCTAATGAATTCGTCTGAATCCTTTGAACGTCATACGGCAACTTAACGCATCTTACGACTCTGTATGCCATATTAGCACCTTGAAAAGCACGTTTGTATAATATACGACGCCTTACAACTACTAACAACGCCTTACAACACCGTACGAAACCTTAAAACTCCAAAATAAACCTAATGAATTCGTCCGAGTCCTTTGAACATCGTACGATAACTTAGGACATCTCATGACTCTGTATGCACATTAGCACCTTGAAAAGCATGTTATATAATGTAGGAGGCCTTACAATTCATAACAACACCTTAAAACACCGTACGAAACCTTAAAACTTCATAATAAACCTAATGAAATCGTCGAATACCTTTGAACATCATACGACAACTCAAGACATGTTAATACTCTGTATTTGACATTAGCTACATGAAAAGCACGTTAGAATAATGTAGGACGCACTACAACTCCTATTAACACCTTACATCACCGTGCGAAACTTTAAAACTCCAACATAAACCTAATGAATTCGTCCAAGTCCTTTGAACGTCATACAGCATCTTAACGCATCTTACGACTCTCTATGCCATATTAGCAACTTGAAAAGCACGTTAGTATAATGTACGACGCCTTACAACTACAAACAACACCTTACAACACCGTACGAAACCTTAAAAATCCATAATTAACCTAATGAATTCATCAGAGTCCTTTGAACATCGTACGACAACTTAGGACATCTTATGAATCTGTATGCACATTAGCACCTTGAAAAGCATTTAGTATAATGTAGGATGCCTTACAATTCATAACAACACCTTAAAACACCGTACGAAACTTTAAAAATCCATAATAAACCTATTGTATTCGTTGAATTCCTTTAACATCGTACGACAACTCAAGAGATGTTACAACTCTGTATGCGACATTAGCTACATGAAAAGCACGTTAGAATAATGTAGGACATGTTACAACTCCTAAGAACACGTTACGTCACCGTACGAAACTTTAAAACTCCATAAAAAACCTATTGAATTCCTCTGACTCCTTTGAACGTCATACGACAACTTAAGACTCTGTATGCCATATTAGGACATTGAAAAGCACTTAGTATAGTGTACGACGCCATACAACTCCAAACAACACCTTACAACACCATACGAAACCTTAAAACTACATAATAAAGCTAATGAATTCGCCAGGCTCCTTTGAACATCGTACGACAACTTAGGACATCTTATGACTCTATATGCACATTAGCACGACGCCTTACATTTCCTAACAACACCTTAAAGCACCGTACAAAACCTTAAAACTTCATAATAAACCTAATGAAATGGTCGAAGTCCTTTGAACATCATACGACAACTCAAGACATGTTAACACTCAGTATGTGACACTAGCTACATGAAAAGCACGTTAGAATAATGTAGGACCCACTACAACTCCTATGAACACCTTACATCACCGTATGAAACTTTAAAACTCTATCATAAACCTAATGAATTCGTCCGAGTCCTTTGAACATCGTACGACAACTTAGGACATTTATGAATTTGTATGCACATTAGCACCTTGAAAAGAATTTAGTATAATGTAGGGCGCCTTACAATTCCTAAGAACACCTTAAAACACCGTACGAAACCTTAAAAATCCATAATAAATCTAATGAATTCGTTGAAGTCCTTTGAACTTCGTACGACAACTCAAGACATGTTACAACTCTGTATGTGACATTAGCTATATTAAAAGCACGTTAGAATAATGTAGGACATGTTACAACTCCTAAGAATACGTTACCTCACCGTACGAAACTTTAAAACTTCATAATAAACCTAATGAATTCGTCCGACTCCTTTGAACATCGTATGGCAACTTAAGACATCTTACAACTCTGTATGCCATATTAGCACATTGAAAAGCATGCTAGTATTATGTTCGACGCCTTTCCATTTCTAACAACACCTTACAACATCGTACGAAACCTTAAAACTCCATAATAAAGCTAATGAATTCGTCAAAGTCCTTTGAACATCGTACGACAACTTAGGACATCTTATGACTCTGTATGCACATTAGCACCCTGAAAAGCATGCTAGTATAATGTCAGACGCCTTACATTTCCTAACAGTACCTTAAAACACCGTACAAAACCTTAAACTTCATAATAAACTTAATGAAATGGTCGATGTCCTTTGAACAACGTACAACAACTCAAGACATGTTAACACTCAGTATGTGGCACTAGCTACATGAAAAGCACGTTAGAATAATGTAGGACGCACTACAACTCCTATGAACACCTTACATCACCGTACGAAACTTTAAAACTCCATTTTAAACCTAATGAATTTCGTCCGAGTCCTTTGAACATCGTGCGACAAGTTAGGACATTTCTGAATCTGTATGCACATTAGCACCTTGAAAAGCATTTAGTATAATGTAGGGCGCCTTACAATTCCTAAGAACACCTTAAAACACCGTACAAAACCTTAAAAATCCATAATAAACCTATTGAATTCGTTGAAGTCCTTTGAACATCGTACGACAACTCAAGAGATGTTACAACTCTGTATGCGGTATTAGCTACATGAAAAGCACGTTAGAATAATGTAGGACGTGTTACAACTCCTAAGAATACGTTACATCACCGTACGAAACTTTAAAACTCCATAATAAACCTAATGAATTCGTCCGACTCCTTTGAACATCATACGGCCACTTAAGACATCTTACAACTCTATATCCCATATTAGCACATTGAAAAGCATGTTAGTATTATGTACGACGCCTTACAATTCCTAACAACACCTTAAAAACCGTACGAAACCTAAAACTCCATAATAAAGCTAATGAATTCGTTAGAGTCCTTTGAACATCGTACGACAACTTAGGACATCCTATGACTCTGTATGCACATTAGCACATTGAAAAGCATGCTAGTATAATGTCAGACGCCTTACATCTCCTAACAGCACCTTAAAACACCGTACAAATCCTTAAAACTTCGTAATAAACCTAATTAAATGGTCGAAGTCCTTTGAGCATCGTACGACAACTCAAGACATGTTAACACTCAGTATGTGACACTAGCTACATGAAAAGCACGTTAAAATAATGTAGGACGCACTACAACTCCTATTAACACCTTACATCACCGTACGAAACTTTAAAACTCCATCATA
Source organism: Tagetes erecta (assembly GCA_030867185.1). Taxonomy (NCBI): domain Eukaryota; kingdom Viridiplantae; phylum Streptophyta; class Magnoliopsida; order Asterales; family Asteraceae; genus Tagetes; species Tagetes erecta. Next base: position 27,394,281 of record CM061493.1, on the reverse strand, counting down.
AACCTAATGAATTTGTCCGAGTCCTTTGAACGTCATACGGCAACTTAACGCATCTTACGACTCTGTATGCCATATTAGCACCTTGAAAAGCACTTTAGTATAATGTACGACGCCTTACAACTTCTAACAACACCTTATAACACCGTACGACACCTTAAAACTCCATATCAAACCTATTGAATTCGTCTGAGTCCTTTGAACATCGTACGACAACTTACGACGTTTTATGACTCTACATGCACATTAGCACATGTTAACACTCTGTATTTTACTTTAGCTACATGAAAAGCACGTTAGAATAATGTAGGATGCACTACATCTCCTATTAACACCTTACATCACCGTACAAAACTTTAAAACTAGATCCTAAACCTAATGAATTCGTTCGAGTCCTTGGAATGTCATACGACAACTTAACGCATCTTACGACTCTGTATGCCATATTAGCACCTTGAGAAGCACATTAGTATAATGTACGAAACCTTACAACTCCTAACAACACCTTACAACACCGTACGAAACCTTAAAACTCCGTGATAAACCTAATGCATTCGTCCGAGTCCTTTGAACATCGTACGACAACTTAGGACATCTTATGACTCTGTATGCACATTAGCACCTTGAAAAGCATGTTATATAATGTAGGAGGCCTTACAATTCATAACAACACCTTAAAACACAGTACGAAACCTTAAAACTTCATAAAAAACCTAATGAAATCGTCGAAATCCTTTGAACATCGTACGACAACTCAAGACATGTTAACACTCTGTATTTGACATTAGATATATGAAAAGCACTTTAGAATAATGTAGGACGCACTACAACTCCTATTAACACCTTACATCACCGTACGAAACTTTAAAACTCCATCATAAACCTAATGATTTGTCCGAGCCCTTTGAACGTCATACGGCAACTTAACGCATATTACGACTCTGTATACCATATTAGCACCTTGAAAAGCACGTTAGTATAATGTACGACGCTTTACAACTACTACCAACACCTTACAACACCGTACGAAACCTTAAAACTCCATCATATACCTAATGAATTCGTCTGAGTCATTTGAACATCGTACGATAACTTAGGACATCATATGACTCTGTATGCACATTAGCACTTTGAAAAGCATGGTAATATAACGTAGGAGGCCTTACAATTCATAACAACACCTTAAAACACCGTACGAAACCTTAAAACTTCAAAATAAACCTAATGAAATCGTTGAACTCCTTTGAATATCGTACGACAACTCAAGACATGTTAACACTCTGTATTTGACATTAGCTACATGAAAAGCACGTTAGAATAATGTAGGACGCACTACAACTCCTATGAACACCTTACATCACCGTAAGAAACTTTAAAACTCCATCATAAACCTAATGAATTTGTCCGAGTCCTTTGAACGTCATACGGCAACTTAACCCATCTAACGACTCTGTATGCCATATTAGCACCTTGAAAAGCACGTTAGTATAATGTAAGACGCCTTACAACTCCTACTAACACTTTACAACACCGTACGAAACCTTAAAACTCCAAAATAAACCTAATGAATTCGTCCGAGTCCTTTGAACATCGTACGACAACTTAGGACATCTTATGACTTTGTATGCACATTAGCACCTTGAAAAGCATTTAGTATAATGTAGGGCGCCTTACAATTCCTAACAACACCTTAAGACACTGTACGAAACCTTAAAAATCCATATAAACCTAATGAATTCGTTGAAGTCCTTTGAACATCGTACGACAACTCGAGACACGTTTCAACTCAGTATGTGACATTAGCTACATGAAAAGAACGTTAGAATAATGTAGGACGTGTTACAACTCCTAAGAACACGTTACATTAACGTATGAAACTTTAAAACTTCATAATAGACCTAATGAATTCGTCCGACTACTTTGAACATCTTATGGCAACTTAAGACATCTTACAACTCTGTATGCCATATTATCACATTGAAAAGCATGTTAGTATTACGTACGACGCCTTACAACTCCTAACAACACCTTACAACACTGTACGAAACCTTAAAACTCCATAATAAAACTAGTGAATTAATCCGAGTCCTTTGAACGTTATTCGGCAACTTTGGACGTCTTGTGACTCTATATGGACATTAGCACCTTGAAAAGCATGCTAGTATAATGCCGGACACCTTACAACTCCTAACAACAGCTTAAAACACCATACAAAACCTTAAAACTTCACAATAAACCTAATGAAATCATAGAAGTCCTTTGAACATCGTACGACAACTCAAGACATGTTAACACTCTGTATTTGACATTAGCTACATGAAAAGCACTTTAGAATTATGTAGGACTGCATCTTACAACTCTGTATGTCATATTAGCACATTGAAAAGCATGTTAGTATTACATACGACGCCTTACAACTCCTAACAACACCTTTGAACGTCATACAGCAACTTAGGACGTCTTATGACTCTATATGGACATTAGCACCTTGAAAAGCATTGTAGTATAATGTCGGACGCCTTGCAATTCCTAACAACACCTTAAAACACCGTACGAAACCTTAAAACTTCATAATAAACCTAATGAAATCGTAGAAGTCCTTTGAACATCGTTCAACAACTCAAGACATGTTAACACCCTGTATTTGACATTAGCTACATGAAAAGCACGTTAGAATAATACAGGACGCACTACAACTCCTATTAACACCTTACATCACCGTACGAAACTTTAAAACTCCATCATAAACCTAATGAATTCGTCCGAGTCCTTTGAACGTCATACGGCAACTTAACGCATCTTACGACTCTGTACGCCATATTAGCACATTGAAAAGCACGTTAGTATAATGTACGACGCCTTACAACTCCTACCAACACCTTACAACATCGTACGAAACCTTTAAACTCCATAATAAACCTAATGAATTCGTCCGAGTCCTTTGAACATCGTACGACAACTTAGGACATCTTATGACTCTGTATGCACATTAGCACCTTGAAAAGCATTTAGTATAATGTAGGGCGCCTTACAATTCCGAACAAAACATTAAAACACCGAACGAAACCTTAAAAATCCATATAAACCTAATGAATTCGTAGAAGTCCTTTGAACATCGTACGACAACTCAAGACATGTTACAACTCAGTATGTGGCATTAGCTACATGAAAAGCACGTTAGAATAAAGTAGGACGTGTTACAACTCCTAAGAACACGTTACATCAACGTATGAAACCTTAAAACTCCATAATAAACCTAATGAATTCTTCCGACTCCTTTGAACATCTTATGGCCACTTCACACATCTTACAACTCTGTATGCCATATTAGCACATTGAAAAGCATGTTAGTATTACGTACGACGCCTTACAACTCCTAACAACACCTTAAAACACCATACAAAACCTTAAAACTTCACAATAAACCTAATGAAATCATAGAAGTCCTTTGAACATCGTACGACAACTCAAGACATGTTAACACTCTGTATTTGACATTAGCTACATGAAAAGCACTTTAGAATAATGTAGGACTCACTACAACTTCTATGAACACCTTACATCACCATACGAAACTTTAAAACTCCATCATACACCTAATGAATTCGTCCGAGTCCTTTGAACGTCACACGATAAATTAACGCATCTTACAACTCTGTATGTCATATTAGCACATTGAAAAGCATGTTAGTATTACATACGACGCCTTACAACTCCTAACAACACCTTACAACACCGTACGAAACCTTAAAACTCCATAATAAAGCTAATGAAGTCGTCCGAGTCCTTTGAACGTCATACAGCAACTTAGGACATCTTATGACTCTATATGGACATTAGCACCTTGAAAAGCATTGTAGTATAATGTCGGACGCCTTGCAATTCCTAACAACACCTTAAAACACCATACGAAACCTTAAAACTTCATAATAAACCTAATGAAATCGTAGAAGTCCTTTGAACATCGTTCAACAACTCAAGACATGTTAACACCCTGTATTTGACATTAGCTACATGAAAAGCACGTTAGAATAATACAGGACGCACTACAACTCCTATTAACACCTTACATCACCGTACGAAACTTTAAAACTCCATCATAAACCTAATGAATTCGTCCGAGTCCTTTGAACGTCATACGGCAACTTAACGCATCTTACGACTCTCTATGCCATATTAGCACATTGAAAAGCACGTTAGTATAATGTACGACGCCTTACAACTCCTACCAACACCTTACAACATCGTACGAAACCTTTAAACTCCATAATAAACCTAATGAATTCGTCCGAGTCCTTTGAACATCCTACGACAACTTAGGACATCTTATGACTCTGTATGCACATTAGCACCTTGAAAAGCATTTAGTATAATGTAGGGCGCCTTACAATTCCTAACTAAACCTTAAAACACCGTACGAAACCTTAAAAATCCATATAAACCTAATGAATTCGTTGAAGTCCTTTGAACATCGTACGACAACTCAAGACATGTTACAACTCAGTATGTGGCATTAGCTGCATGAAAAGCACGTTAGAATAATGTAGAACGTGTTACAACTCCTAAGAACACGTTACATCACCGTACGAAACTTTAAAACTCCATAATAAACCTAATGAATTCTTCCGACTCCTTTGAACATTGTTTGGCAACTTCACACATCTTACAACTCTGTATGCCATATTAGCACATTGAAAAGCATGTTAGTATTATGTACGACGCCTTACAACTCCTAACAACACCTTACAACACCGTATGAAACCTTAAAACTCCATAATAAAGCTAATGAATTCGTCCGAGTCCTTTGAAAGTTATATGGCAACTTAGGACGTCTTATGACTCTATATGGACATTAGCAACATGAAAAGCATGGTAGTATAATGCCGGACGCCTTACAATTCCTAACAACACCTTAAAACACCATACAAAACATTAAAACTTCATAATAAACCTAATGACATCGTAGAAGTCCTTTGAACATCGTACGACAACTCAAGACATGTTAACACTCTGTATTTGACATTAGCTACAAGAAAAGCACGTTAGAATAATGTAGGACGCACTACAACTCCTATTAACATCTTAAATCACCGTACGAAACTTTAAAACTCCATCATAAACCTAATGAATTCGTCCGAGTCCTTTGAACGTCACATGATAAATTAACGCATCTTACAACTCTGTATGTCATATTAGCACATTGAAAAGCATGTTAGTATTAGGTACGACGCCTTACAACTCCTAACAACACCTTACAACACCGTACGAAACCTTAAAACTCCATAATAAAGCTAATCAATTCGTCCGAGTCCTTTGAACGTCATACAATAACTTAGGACATCTTATGACTCTATATGGACATTAGCACCTTGAAAAGCATTGTAGTATAATGTCGGACGCCTTACAATTCCTAACAACACCTTAAAACACCGTACCAAACCTTAAAACTTCATAATAAACCTAATGAAATCGTAGAAGTCCTTTGAATATCGTTCGACAACTCAAGACATGTTAACACTCTGTATTTGACATTAGCTACATGAAAAGCACGTTAGAATAATACAGGACGCACTACAACTCCTATTAACACCTTACATCACCGTACGAAACTTTAAAACTCCATCATAAACATAATGAATTCATCCGAGTCCTTTGAACGTCATACGGCAACTTAACTTATATTACGACTCTGTATGCCATATTAGCACGTTGAAAAGCACGTTAGTATAATGTACGACGCCTTACAACTCCTACCAACACCGTACGAAACCTTTAAACTCCATAATAAACCTAATGAATTCGTCCGAGTCCTTTGAACATCGTACGACAACTTAGGACATCTTTTGACTCTGTATGCACATTAGCACCTTGAAAAGCATTTAGTATAACGTAGGGCGCCTTACAATTCCTAACAAAATCTTAAAACACCGTGCGAAACCTTAAAAATCCATATAAACCTAATGAATTCGTTGAGGTCCTTTGAACATCGTACGACAACTCAAGACATGTTACAACTCAGTATGTGGCATTAGCTACATGAAAAGCACGTTAGAATAATGTAGAACGTGTTACAACTTTTAAGAACACGTTACATCACCGTACGAAACTTTAAAACTCCATAATAAACCTAATGAATTCGTCCGACTCCTTTGATTGTTTGGCAACTTCAGACATCTTACAACTCTGTATGCCATATTAGCACATTGAAAAGCATGTTAGTATTATGTACGACGCCTTACAACTCCTAACAACACCTTACAACACCGAATGAAACCTTAAAACTCCATAGTTAAGCTAATGAATTCGTCCGAGTCCTTTGAAAGTTATACGGCAACTTAGGACGTCTTATGACTCTATATGGACATTAGCACCATGAAAAGCATGGTAGTATAATGTTGGACGCCTTACAATTCCTAACAACTCCTTAAAACACCATACAAAACATTAAAACTTCATAATAAACCTAATGACATCGTAGAAGTCCTTTGAACATCGTACGACAACTCAAGACATGTTAACACTCTGTATTTGACATTAGCTACAAGAAAAGCACGTTAGAATAATGTAGGACGCACTACAACTCCTATTAACATCTTAAATCACCGTACGAAACTTTAAAACTCCATCATAAACCTAATGAATTCGTCCGAGTCCTTTGAACGTCACACGATAAATTAACGCATCTTACAACTCTGTATGTCTTATTAGCACATTGAAAAGCATGTTAGTATTAGGTACGACGCCTTACAACTCCTAACAACACCTTACAACACCGTACGAAACCTTAAAACTTCATAACAAAGCTAATCAATTCGTCCGAGTCCTTTGAACGTCATACAATAACTTAGGACATCTTATGACTCTATATGGACATTAGCACCTTGAAAAGCATTGTAGTATAATGTCGGACGCCTTACAATTCCTAACAACACCTTAAAACACCGTAAGAAACCTTAAAACTTCATAATAAACCTAATGAAATCGTAGAAGTCCTTTGAACATCGTTCGACAACTCAAGACATGTTAACACTCTGTATTTGACATTAGCTACATGAAAAGCACGTTAGAATAATGTAGAACGTGTTACAACTCTTAAGAACACGATACATCACCGTATGAAACTTTAAAACTCCATAATAAACCTAATGAATTCGTCCGACTCCTTTGAACATTGTTTGGTAACTTCAGACATCTTACAACTCTGCATGCCATATTAGCACATTGAAAAGCATGTTAGTATTATGTACGACACCTTTCAACTCCTAACAACACCTTACAACACCGTATGAAACCTTAAAACTCCATAATTAAGCTAATGAATTCGTCCGAGTCCTTTGAAAGTTAGACGGCAACTTAGGACGTCTTATGACTCTATATGGACATTAGCACCATGAAAAGCATGGTAGTATAATGTCGGACGCCTTACAATTCCTAATAACACCTTAAAACACCATACAAAACATTAAAACTTCATAATAAACCTAATGACATCGTAGAAGTCCTTTGAACATCGTACGGCAACTCAAGACATGTTAACACTCTGTATTTGAAATTAGCTACATGAAAAGCACGTTAGAATAATGCAGGACGCTCTGCAACTCGTATTAACACCTTACATCACCGTACGAAACTTTAAAACTCCATCATAAACCTAATGAATTCGTCCGAGTCCTTTGAACGTCTTACGGCAACTTAACGCATCTTACGACTCTGTATGCCATATTAGCACATTGATAAGCACGTTAGTATAATGCACGACGCCTTACAACTCCTACCAACACCTTACAACACCGTACGAGACCTTTAAACTCCATAATAAACCTAATGAATTCGTCCGAGTCTTTTGAACATCGTACGACAACATAGGACATCTTATGACTCTGTATGCACATTAGCACCTTGAAAAGCATTTAGTATAATGTAGGGCGCCTTACAATTCCTAACAATACCTTAAAACACCGTACGAAACCTTAAAAATCCATATATACCTAATGAATTCGTTGAAGTCCTTTGAACATCGTACGACAACTCAAGACATGTTACAACTCAGTATGTGGCATTAGCTACATGAAAAGCACGTTAGAATAATGTAGAACGTGTTACAACTCTTAAGAACACGTTACATCACCGTACGAAACTTTAAAACTCCATAATAAACCTAATGAATTCGTCCGACTCCTTTGATTGTTTGGCAACTTCAGACATCTTACAACTCTGTATGCCATATTAGCACATTGAAAAGCATGTTATTATTATGTACGACGCCTTACAACTCCTAACCACACCTTACAACACCGAATGAAACCATAAAACTCCATAATTAAGCTATTGAATTCGTCCGAGTCCTTTGAAAGTTATACGGCAACTTAGGACGTCTTATGACTCTTTATGGACTTTAGCACCATGAAAAGCATGGTAGTATAATGTCGGACGCCTTACAATTCCTAACAACACCTTAAAACACCATACAAAACATTAAAACTTCATAATAAACCTAATGACATCGTAGAAGTCCTTTGAACATCGTACGACAACTCAAGACATGTTAACACTCTGTATTTGACATTAGCTACAGGAAAAGCACGTTGGAATAATGTAGGACGCACTACAACTCCTATTAACATCTTAAATCACCGTACGAAACTTTAAAACTCCATCATAAACCTAATGAATTCGTCCGAGTCCTTTGAACGTCACACGATAAATTAACGCATCTTACAACTCTGTATGTCATATTTGCACGTTGAAAAGCATGTTAGTATTAGGTACGACGCCTTACAACTCCAAACAACACCTTACAACACCGTACGAAACCTTAAAACTCCATAATAAAGCTAATCAATTCGTCCGAGTCCTTTGAACGTCATACAATAACTTAGGACATCTTATGACTCTATATGGACATTAGCACCTTGAAAAGCATTGTAGTATAATGTCGGACGCCTTACAATTCCTAACAACACCTTAAAACACCGTACGAAACCTTAAAACTTCATAATAAACCTAATGAAATCGTAGAAGTCCTTTGAACATCGTTCGTCAACTCAAGACATGTTAACACTCTTTATTTGACTTTAGCAACATGAAAAGCACGTTAGAATAATGTAGAACGTGTTACAACTCTTAAGAACACGATACATCACCGTACGAAACTTTAAAACTCCATAATAAACCTAATGAATTCGACCGACTCCTTTGAACATTGTTTGGCAACTTCACACATCTTACAACTCTGTATGCCATATTAGCACATTGAAAAGCATGTTAGTATTATGTACGACACCTTTCAACTCCTAACAACACCTTACAACACCGTATGAAACCTTAAAACTCCATAATTAAGCTAATAAATTCGTCCGAGTCCTTTGAAAGTTATACGGCAACTTAGGACGTCTTACTCTATATGGACATTAGCACCATGAAAAGCATGGTAGTATAATGTCGGACGCCTTAAAATTCCTAACAACACCTTAAAACACCATACAAAACATTAAAACTTCATAATAAACCTAATGACATCGTAGAAGTCCTTTGAACATCGTACGACAACTCAAGACATGTTAACACTCTGTATTTGACATTAGCTACATGAAAAGCACGTTAGAATAATGTAGACGCTCTACAACTCCTATTAACACCTTACATCACCGTACGAAACTTTAAAACTCCATCATAAACCTAATGAATTCGTCCGAGTCCTTTGAACGTCATACGGCAACTTAACGCATCTTACGACTCTGTATGCCATCATAGCACTTTGAAAAGAACGTTAGTATAATGTACGACGCCTTACAACTCCTACCAACACCTTACAACACCGTACGAGACCTTTAAACTCCATAATAAACCTAATGAATTCGTCCGAGTCCTTTGAACATCGTACGCAAACATAGGACATCTTATGACTCTGTATGCACATTAGCACCTTGAAAAGCATTTAGTATAATGTAGGGCGCCTTACAATTCCTAACAATACCTTAAAACACCGTACGAAACCTTAAAAATCCATATAAACCTAATTAATTCGTTGAAGTCAATTGAACATCGTACGACAACTCAAGACATGTTACAACTCAGTATGTGACATTAGCTACATGAAAAGCACGTTAGAATAATGTAGGATGTGTTACAACTCCTAAGAACACGTTACATCATCGTACGGAACTTTAAAACTCTATAATAAACCTAATGAATTCGTGCGACTCCTTTGAACATTTTTTGGCAACTTCAGACATCTTACAACTCTGTATGCCATATTAGCACATTGAAAAGCATGTTAGTATTATGTACGACACCTTACAGCTCCTAACAACACCTTAAAACACCGTATGAAACCTTAAAACTCCATAATAAAGCTAATGAATTCGTCCAAGTCCTTTTAAAGTTATACGGCAACTTAGGACGTCTTATGACTCTATATGGACAATAGCACCATGAAAAGCATGGTAGTATAATGTCGGACGCCTTAGAATTCCTAACAACACTTTAAAACACCATACAAAACATTAAAACTTCATAATAAACCTAATGACATCGTAGAAGTCCTTTGAACATCGTACGACAACTCAAGACATGTTAACACTCTGTATTTGACATTAGCTACATGAAAAGCACGTTAGAATAATGTAGGACGCTCTACAACTCCTATTAACACCTTACATCACCGTACGAAACTTTAAAACTCCATCATAAACCTAATGAATTCGTCCGAGTCCTTTGAACGTCATACGGCAACTTAACGCATCTTACGACTCTGTATGCCATATTAGCACATTGAAAAGAACGTTAGTATAATGTACGACGCCTTACAACTCCTACCAACACCTTACAACACCGTTCGAGACCTTTAAACTCCATAATAAACCTAATGAATTCGTCCGAGTCCTTTGAACATCGTACGACAACATAGGACATCTTATGACTCTGTATGCACATTAGCACCTTGAAAAGCATTTAGTATAATGTAGGGCGCCTTACAATTCCTAACAATACCTTAAAACACCGTACGAAACCTTAAAAATCCATATAAACCTAATTAATTCGTTGAAGTCAATTGAACATCGTACGACAACTCAAGACATGTTATAACTCAGTATGTGACATTAGCTACATGAAAAGCACGTTAAAATAAGGTAGGATGTGTTACAACTCCTAAGAACACGTTACATCATCGTACGGAACTTTAAAACTGTATAATAAACCTAATGAATTCGTCCGACTCCTTTGAACATTTTTTGGCAACTTCAGACATCTTACAACTCTTTATGCCATATTAGCACATTGAAAAGCATGTTAGTATTATGTACGACGCCTTACAGCTCCTAACAACACCTTAAAACACCGTATGAAACCTTAAAACTCCATAAAAAAGCTAATGAATTCGTCCAAGTCCTTTGAAAGTTATACGGCAACTAGGACGTCTTATGACTCTACATGGACAATAGCACCATGAAAAGCATGGTAGTATAATGCCGGACGCCTTACAATTCCTAACAACACCTTAAAACACCATACAAAACATTAAAACTTCATAATAAACCTAATGACATCGTAGAAGTCCTTTGAACATCGTACGACAACTCAAGACATGTTAACACTCTGTATTTGACATTAGCTACATGAAAAGCACGTTAGAATAATGTAGGACGCTCTACAACTCCTATTAACACCTTACATCACCGTACGAAACTTTAAAACTCCATCATAAACCTAATGAATTCGTCCGAGTCCATTGAACGTCATACGGCAACTTAACGCATCTTACGACTCTGTATGCCATATTAGCACATTGAAAAGAACGTTAGTATAATGTACGACGCCTTACAACTCCTACCAACACCTTACAACACCGTACGAGACCTTTAAACTCCATAATAAACCTAATGAATTCGTCCGAGTCCTTTGAACATCGTACGACAACATAGGACATCTTATGACTCTGTATGCACATTAGCACCTTGAAAAGCATTTAGTATAATGTAGGGCGCCTTACAATTCCTAACAATACCTTAAAACACCGTACGAAACCTTAAAAATCCATATAAACCTAATTAATTCGTTGAAGTCCTTTGAAGATCGTACGACAACTCAAGACATGTTACAACTCAGTATGTGACATTAGCTACATGAAAAGCACGTTAGAATAATGTAGGACGTGTTACAACTCCTAAGAACACGTTACATCACCGTACGGAAGTTTAAAACTCTATAAAAAAACCTAATGAATTCGTCCGACTCCTTTGAACATTGTTTGGCAACTTCAGACATCTTACAACTCTGTATGCCATATTAGCACATTGAAAAGCATGTTAGTATTGTGTACGATGCCTTACAACTCCTAACAACACCTTACAACACCGTATGAAACCTTAAAACTCCATAATTAAGCTAATGAATTTGTCCGAGTCCTTTGAAAGTTATACGGCAACTTAGGACGTCTTACTCTATATGGACATCAGCACCATGAAAAGCATGGTAGTATAATGTCGGACGCCTTAAAATTCCTAACAACACCTTAAAACACCATACAAAACATTAAAACTTCATAATAAACCTAATGACATCGTAGAAGTCCTTTGAACATCGTACGACAACTCAAGACATGTTAACACTCTGTATTTGACATTAGCTACATGAAAAGCACGTTAGAATAATGTAGACGCTCTACAACTCCTATTAACACCTTACATCACCGTACGAAACTTTAAAACTCCATCATAAACCTAATGAATTCGTCCGAGTCCTTTGAACGTCATACGGCAACTTAACGCATCTTACGACTCTGTATGCCATATTAGCACTTTGAAAAGAACGTTAGTATAATGTACGACGCCTTACAACTCCTACCAACACCTTACAACACCGTACGAGACCTTTAAACTCCATAATAAACCTAATGAATTCGTCCGAGTCCTTTGAACATCGTACGACAACATAGGACATCTTATGACTCTGTATGCACATTAGCACCTTGAAAAGCATTTAGTATAATGTAGGGCGCCTTACAATTCCTAACAATACCTTAAAACACCGTACGAAACCTTAAAAATCCATATAAACCTAATTAATTCGTTGAAGTCAATTGAACATCGTACGACAACTCAAGACATGTTACAACTCAGTATGTGACATTAGCTACATGAAAAGCACGTTAGAATAATGTAGGATGTGTTACAACTCCTAAGAACACGTTACATCATCGTACGGAACTTTAAAACTCTATAATAAACCTAATGAATTCGTGCGACTCCTTTGAACATTTTTTGGCAACTTCAGACATCTTACAACTCTGTATGCCATATTAGCACATTGAAAAGCATGTTAGTATTATGTACGACACCTTACAGCTCCTAACAACACCTTAAAACACCGTATGAAACCTTAAAACTCCATAATAATGCTAATGAATTCGTCCAAGTCCTTTTAAAGTTATACGGCAACTTAGGACGTCTTATGACTCTATATGGACAATAGCACCATGAAAAGCATGGTAGTATAATGTCGGACGCCTTAGAATTCCTAACAACACTTTAAAACACCATACAAAACATTAAAACTTCATAATAAACCTAATGACATCGTAGAAGTCCTTTGAACATCGTACGACAACTCAAGACATGTTAACACTCTGTATTTGACATTAGCTACATGAAAAGCACGTTAGAATAATGTAGGACGCTCTACAACTCCTATTAACACCTTACATCACCGTACGAAACTTTAAAACTCCATCATAAACCTAATGAATTCGTCCGAGTCCTTTGAACGTCATACGGCAACTTAACGCATCTTATGACTCTGTATGCCATATTAGCACATTGAAAAGAACGTTAGTATAATGTACGACGCCTTACAACTCCTACCAACACCTTACAACACCGTACGAGACCTTTAAACTCCATAATAAACCTAATGAATTCGTCCGAGTCCTTTGAACATCGTACGACAACATAGGACATCTTATGACTCTGTATGCACATTAGCACCTTGAAAAGCATTTAGTATAATGTAGGGCGCCTTACAATTCCTAACAATACCTTAAAACACCGTACGAAACCTTAAAAATCCATATAAACCTAATTAATTCGTTGAAGTCAATTGAACATCGTACGACAACTCAAGACATGTTATAACTCAGTATGTGACATTAGCTACATGAAAAGCACGTTAAAATAATGTAGGATGTGTTACAACTCCTAAGAACACGTTACATCATCGTACGGAACTTTAAAACTGTATAATAAACCTAATGAATTCGTCCGACTCCTTTGAACATTTTTTGGCAACTTCAGACATCTTACAACTCTTTATGCCATATTAGCACATTGAAAAGCATGTTAGTATTATGTACGACGCCTTACAGCTCCTAACAACACCTTAAAACACCGTATGAAACCTTAAAACTCCATAAAAAAGCTAATGAATTCGTCCAAGTCCTTTGAAAGTTATACGGCAACTAGGACGTCTTATGACTCTACATGGACAATAGCACCATGAAAAGCATGGTAGTATAATGCCGGACGCCTTACAATTCCTAACAACACCTTAAAACACCATACAAAACATTAAAACTTCATAATAAACCTAATGACATCGTAGAAGTCCTTTGAACATCGTACGACAACTCAAGACATGTTAACACTCTGTATTTGACATTAGCTACATGAAAAGCACGTTAGAATAATGTAGGACGCTCTACAACTCCTATTAACACCTTACATCACCGTACGAAACTTTAAAACTCCATCATAAACCTAATGAATTCGTCCGAGTCCTTTGAACGTCATACGGCAACTTAACGCATCTTACGACTCTGTATGCCATATTAGCACATTGAAAAGAACGTTAGTATAATGTACGACGCCTTACAACTCCTACCAACACCTTACAACACCGTACGAGACCTTTAAACTCCATAATAAACCTAATGAATTCGTCCGAGTCCTTTGAACATCATACGACAACATAGGACATCTTATGACTCTGTATGCACATTAGCACCTTGAAAAGCATTTAGTATAATGTAGGGCGCCTTACAATTCCTAACAATACCTTAAAACACCGTACGAAACCTTAAAAATCCATATAAACCTAATTAATTCGTTGAAGTCCTTTGAAGATCGTACGACAACTCACGACATGTTACAACTCAGTATGTGACATTAGCTACATGAAAAGCACGTTAGAATAATGTAGGACGTGTTACAACTCCTAAGAACACGTTACATCACCGTACGGAAGTTTAAAACTCTATAAAAAAACCTAATGAATTCGTCCGACTCCTTTGAACATTGTTTGGCAACTTTAGACATCTTACAACTCTGTATGCCATATTAGCACATTGAAAAGCATGTTAGTATTGTGTACGATGCCTTACAACTCCTAACAACACCTTACAACACCGTATGAAACCTTAAAACTCCATAATTAAGCTAATGAATTTGTCCGAGTCCTTTGAAAGTTATACGGCAACTTAGGACGTCTTATGACTCTATATGGACATTAGCACCATGAAAAGCATGGTAGTATAATGTCGGACGCCTTACAATTCCTAACAACACCTTAAAACACCATACAAAACATTAAAACTTCATAATAAACCTAATGACATCGTAGAAGTCCTTTGAACATCGTACGACAACTCAAGACAAGTTAACACTCTGTATTTGACATTAGCTACATGAAAAGCACGTTAGAATAATGTAGGACGCTCTGCAACTCGTATTAACACCTTACATCACCGTACGAAACTTTAAAACTCCATCATAAACCTAATGAATTCGTCCGAGTCCTTTGAACGTCATACGGCAACTTAACGCATCTTACGACTCTGTATGCCATATTAGCACATTGAAAACCACGTTAGTATAATGTACGACGCCTTACAACTCCTACCAACACCTTACAACACAGTACGAGACCTTTAAACTCCATAATAAACCTAATGAATTCGTCCGAGTCCTTTGAACATCGTACGACAACATTGGACATCTTATGACTCTGTATGCACATTAGCACCTTGAAAAGCAGTTAATATAATGTAGGGCGCCTTACAATTCCTAACAATACCTTAAAACACCGTACGAAACCTTAAAAATCCATATAAACCTAATTGATTCGTTGAAGTCCTTTGAACATCGTACGACAACTCAAGACATGTTACAACTCAGTATGTGACATTAGCTACATGAAAAGCACGTTAGAATAATGTAGGACGTGTTACAACTCCTAAGAACACGTTACATCACCGTAAAGAACTTTAAAACTCCATAATAAACCTAATCAATTCGTCCGACTCCTTTGAACACTGTTTGGCAATTTCAGACATCTTACAACTCTGTATGCCATATTAGCACATTAAAAAGCATGTTAGTATTATGTACGACGCCTTACAGCTCCTAACAACACCTTACAACACCGAATGAAACCTTAAAACTCCATAATTAAGCTAATGAATTCGTCCGAGTCCTTTGAAAGTTATACGGCAACTTAGGACGTCTTATGACTCTATATGGACATTAGCACCATGAAAAGCATGGTAGTATAATGTCGGACGCCTTACAATTCCTAACAACATCTTAAAACACCATACAAAACATTAAAACTTCATAATAAACCTAATGACATCGTAGAAGTCCTTTGAACATCGTACGACAACTCAAGACATGTTAAAACTCTGTATTTGACATTAGCTACATGAAAAGCACGTTAGAATAATGTAGGACGCTCTGCAACTCGTATTAACACCTTACATCACCGTATGAAACTTTAAAACTCCATCATAAACCTAATGAATTCGTCCGAGTCCTTTGAACGTCTTACGGCAACTTAACGCATCTTACGACTCTGTATACCATATTAGCACATTGAAAAGCACGTTAGTATAATGTACGACGCCTTACAACTCCTACCAACACCTTACAACACCGTACGAAACCTTTAAATAATAAACCTAATGAATTCGTCCGAGTCCTTTGAACATCGTACGACAACATTGGACATCTTATGACTCTGTATGAACATTAGCACCTTGAAAAGCATTTAATATAATGTAGGGCGCCTTACAATTCCTAACAATACCTTAAAACACCGTACGAAACCTTAAAAATCCATATAAACCTAATTAATTCGTTGAAGTCCTTTGAACATCGTACGACAACTCAAGACATGTTACAACTCAGTATGTGACATTAGCTACATGAAAAGCACGTTAGAATAATGTAGGACGTGTTACAACACTTAAGAACATGTTACATCACCGTACGAAACTTTAAAACTCCATAATAAACCTAATGAATTCGTCCGACTCCTTTGAACACTGTTTGACAACTTCAGACATCTTACAACTTTGTATGCCATATTAGCACATTAAAAAGCATGTTAGTATTATGTACGACGCCTTACAGCTCCTAACAACACCTTACAACACCGAATGAAACCTTAAAACTCCATAATTAAGCTAATGAATTCGTCCGAGTCCTTTGAAAGTTATACGGCAACTTAGGACGTCTTATGAATCTATATGGACATTAGCACCATGAAGAGCATGGTAGTATAATGTCGGACGCCTTACAATTCCTAACAACACCTTAAAACACCATACAAAACATTAAAACTTCATAATAAACCTAATGACATCGTAGAAGTCCTTTGAACATCGTACGACAACTCAAGACATGTTAAAACTCTGTATTTGACATTAGCTACATGAAAAGCACGTTAGAATAATGTAGGATGCTCTACAACTCCTATTAACACCTTACATCACCGTACGAAACTTTAAAACTCCATCATAAACCTAATGAATTCGTCCGAGTCCTTTGAACGTCATACGGCAACTTAACGCATCTTACGACTCTGTATGCCATATTAGCACATTGAAAAGCACGTTAGTATAATGTACAACGCCTTACAACTCCTACCAACACCTTACAACACCGTACGAAACCTTTAAACTCCATAATAAACCTAATGAATTCGTCCGAGTCCTTTGAACATCGTACGACAAATTATGACTCTGTATGCCCATTAGCACCTTGAAAAGCATTTAGTATAATGTAGGACGCCTTACAATTCCTAACAAAACCTTAAAACACCATACGAAACCTTAAAAATCCATATAAACCTAATGAATTCGTTGAAGTCCTTTGAACATCGTACGACAACTCAAGACATGTTACAACTCACTATGTGACATTAGCTACATGAAAAGCATGTTAGAATAATGTAGGACGTGTTACAACTCCTAAGAACACGTTACATCACCGTACGAAACTTTAAAACTCCATAATAAACCTAATGAATTCATCCGACTCCTTTGAACACTGTTTGGCAACTTCAGACATCTTACAACTTTGTATGCCATATTAGCACATTAAAAAGCATGTTAGTATTATGTACGACGCCTTACAGCTCCTAACAACACCTTACAACACCGAATGAAACCTTAAAACTCCATAATTAAGCTAATGAATTCGTCCGAGTCCTTTGAAAGTTATACGGCAACTTAGGACGTCTTATGACTCTATATGGACATTAGCACCATGAAAAGCATGGTAGTATAATGTCGGACGCCTTATAATTCCTAACAACACCTTAAAACACCATACAAAACATTAAAACTTCATAATAAACCTAATGACATCGTAGAAGTCCTTTGAACATCGTACGACAACTCAATACATGTTAAAACTCTGTATTTGACATTAGCTACATGAAAAGCACGTTAGAATAATGTAGGACGCTCTACAACTCCTATTAACACCTTACATCACCGTACGAAACTTTAAAACTCCATCATAAACCTAATGAATTCGTCCGAGTCCTTTGAACGTCATACGGCAACTTAACGCATCTTACGACTCTGTATGCCATATTAGCACATTGAAAAGCACGTTAGTATAATGTACAACGCCTTACAACTCCTACCAACACCTTACAACACCGTACGAAACCTTTAAACTCCATAATAAACCTAATGAATTCGTCCGAGTCCTTTGAACATCGTACGACAAATTATGACTCTGTATGCCCATTAGCACCTTGAAAAGCATTTAGTATAATGTAGGACGCCTTACAATTCCTAACAAAACCTTAAAACACCATACGAAACCTTAAAAATCCATATAAACCTAATGAATTCGTTGAAGTCCTTTGAACATCGTACGACAACTCAAGACATGTTACAACTCACTATGTGACATTAGCTACATGAAAAGCACGTTAGAATAATGTAGGACGTGTTACAACTCCTAAGAACACGTTACATCACCGTACGGAACTTTAAAACTCCATAATAAACCTAATCAATTCGTCCGACTCCTTTGAACACTGTTTGGCAACTTCAGACATCTTACAACTCTGTATGCCATATTAGCACATTGAAAAGCATGTTAGTATTATGTACGACGCCTTACAGCTCCTAACAACAGCTTAAAACACCGAATGAAACCTTAAAACTCCATAATAAAGCTAATGAATTCGTCCGAGTCCTTTGAAAGTTTTACGGCAACTTAGGACGTCTTATGACTCTATATGGACAATAGCACCATGAAAAGCATGGTAGTATAATGCCGGACGCCTTACAATTCCTAACAACACCTTAAAACACCATACAAAACATTAAACCTTCATAATAAATCTAATGAAATCGTAGAAGTCCTTTGAACCTCGTACGACAACTCAAGACATGTTAACACTCTGTATTTGACATTAGCTACATGAAAAGCACGTTAGAATAATGTAGGACGCACTACAACTCCTATTAACACCTTACATCACCGTACGAAACTCTAAAACTCCATCATAAACCTAATGAATTCGTCTGAGTCCTTTGAACGTCATACGAAAACTTAACGCATCTTACGACTCTGTATGCCATATTAGCACATTGAAAAGCACGTTAGTATAATGTACGACGCCTTACAACTCCTACCAACACCTTACAACACCGTACGAAACCTTTAAACTCCATAATAAACCTAATGAATTCGTCCGAGTCCTTTGAACATCGTACGACAACTTAGGACATCTTATGACTCTGTATGCACATTAGCACCTTGAAAAGCATTTAGTATAATGTAGGGCGCCTTACAATTCCTAACAAAACCTTAAAACACCGTACGAAACCTTAAAAATCCATATAAACCTAATGAATTCGTTGAAGTCCTTTGAACATCGTACGACAACTCAAGACATGTTACAACTCAGTATGTGACATTAACTACATGAAAAGAACGTTAGAATATTTTAGGACATGTTACAACTCCTAAGAACATGTTACATCACTGTACGAAACTTTAAAACTCTATAATAACCCTAATGAATTCCTCCGACTACTTTGAACATTTTATGGCAACTTCAGACATCTTACAACTCTGTATGCCATATTAGCACATTAAAAAGCATGTTAGTATTACGTACGACGCCTTACAACTTCTAACAACACCTTACAACACCGAACGAAACCTTAAAACTCCATAATAAAGCTAATGAATTCGTCCGAGTCCTTTGAATGTCATACGGCAACTTAGAACATTTTATGACTCTATATGGATATTAGCATCTTGAAAATCATGCTAATATAATGCGGGACGCCTTACAATTCCTAACATCACCTTAAAACACCATACAAAACCTTAAAACTTCATAATAAACCAAATGAATTCGTTGAAGTCCTTTGAACATCGTACGACAACTCAAGACATGTTACAACTCAGTATGTGACATTAGCTACATGAAAAGCAAGTTAGAATATTGTAGGACATGTTACAACTCCTAAGAACATGTTACATCACCGTACGAAACTTTAAAACTCCATAATAAACCTAATGAATTCCTCCGACTACTTAGAACATTTTATGGCAACTTCAGACATCTTACAACTCTGTATGCCATATTAGCACATTGAAAAGCATGTTAGTATTACGTACGACGCCTTACAACTTCTAACAACACCTTACAACACCGTACGAAACCTTAAAACTCCATAATAAACCTAATGAATTCGTCCGAGTCCTTTCAATATTGTACGACAACTTAAAACATCTTACGACTTTGTATGCCATATTAACTCCTCTAAAAGCATGTTATTATAATTTAGGACGCCTTAAAAGTATTAACAACACCTTACAATACCGTATGTAAACTTAAAACTCTAAAATAAACCTAATGAATTCTTCCGAGTCCTTTGATCATTGTACGGCAACTTAAAACATCTTACGACTTGTATGCCATATTACCTCTTAAAACACGTTATTATAATGTAGGACGCCTTACAAATCTTAACAACACCTTACAATACCGTATGTAAACTGAAAAATCCATAATAAACCTAATAAATTCGTTCGAGTCCTTTAAACATAGTACGACAACTTCAAACTTATTACGACTCTGTATGCCAAATTAGCACCTAGAAAAGCACGTTATTATAATGTAGGACATACAAATCGTAACAACACCTTACAATACCGTATGTAAACTTAAAACTACATAATAAACCTAATGAATTCGTTCGAGTCCTTTGAACATAGTACGGCAACTTCAAACTTATTACAACTCCGTATGCCATATTAGCACCCAGAAAAGCACGTTATTATAATGTAGGACTTACAAATCTTAACAACACCTTACAATACCGAATGTAAACTTAAAACTCCATAATAAACCTAATGAATTCGTCAGAGTCCTTTGAACATTGTACGGCAACTTAAAACATCTTCCGACTCTGTATGCCATATTACCTCATAAAGCACGTTATTATCATGTTGGACGCCTTACAAATTTTAACAACATCTTACAATACCGTATGTAAACTAAAAACTACATAATAAACCTAATGAATTCGTTCGAGTCCTTTGAACATTGTACGGCAACTTCAAACATATTATGACTCTGTATGCCATATTAGCACCTAGAAAAGCACGTTATTATAATGTTGGACTTACAAATCTTAACAACACCTTACAATACCATATGTATACTTAAAACACCATAATAAACCAAATAAATTCGTCTGAGTCCTTTGAACATTGGACGGCAACTTAAAACATCTTTCGATTCTGTATGCAATATTACCTCTTAAAACAAGTTATTATAATGTAGGACGCCTTACAAATCTTAATAACATCTTACAATACCGTATGTAAACTTAAAACTCCATAATAAACCTAATGAATTTGTTCGAGTCCTTTGAACATAGTACGATAACTTCAAACATATTATGACCCTGTATGCCATATTAGCACTTAGAAAAGCACGTTATTATAATGTAGGACTTACAAATCTTAACAACATCTTACAATACCGTATGTAAACTTAAAACTACATAATAAACCTAATGAATTCGTTCGAGTCCTTTGAACATAGTACAACAACTTCAAACATATTACGACTCTGTACGCCATATTACATCTTAAAACACGTTATTATAATGTAGGACGCCTTACAAATCTTAACAACACCTTACAGTACCGTATGTAAACTTAAAACTCCATAATAAACCTAATGAATTCGTTCGAGTCCTTTGAACATAGTACGACAACTTCAAACATATTACGACCCTGTATGCCATATTAGCACCTAGAAAAGCACGTTAATATAATGTAGGACTTACAAATCTTAACAACATCTTACAATACCGTATGTAAACTTAAAACTACATAATAAACCTAATGAATGCGTTCGAGTCCTTTGAACATAGTACGGCAACTTCAAACATATTACGACTCTGTACGCCATATTACATCTTAAAACACGTTATTATAATGTAGGACGCCTTACAAATCTTAACAACACCTTACAATACCGTATGTAAACTTAAAAATCCATAATAAACCTAATAAATTCGTTCGAGTCCTTTGAACATAGTACGACAACTTCAAACATATTACGACTCTGTATGCCAAATTAGCACCTAGAAAAGCACGTTATTATAATGTAGGACTTACAAATCGTAACAACACCTTACAATACCGTATGTAAACTTAAAACTCCATAATAAACTAAATTAATTTGTCTGAGTCATTTGAACATTGTACGACATCTTAAAACATCTTACGACTCTGTATGCCATATTACCTCTTAAAACAAGTTATTATAGTGTAGGACGCCGTACAAATCTTAACAACACCTTACAATACCGTATCTAAACTTAAAACACCATAATAAACCTAATGAATTCGTCTGCGTCCTGTGAACATTGTCCGGCAACTTAAAACATCTTACGACTCTGTAAGCCATATTACATCTTAAAACACTTTATTATAATGTAGGACGCCTTACAAATCTTAACAACACCTTACAATACCGAATGTAAACTTAAAACTCCGTAATAAACCTAATGAATTCGTCAGAGTCCTTTGAACATTGTACGACAACTTAAAACATCTTACGACTCTGTATGCCATATTACCTCATAAAGCACGTTATTATAATGTTAGACGCCTTACAAATTTTAACAACATCTTACAATACCGTATGTAAACTAAAAACTACATAATAAACCTAATGAAATCGTTCGAGTCCTTTGAACATTGTACGGCAACTTCAAACATATTAAGACTCTGTATGCCATATTAGCACCTAGAAAAGTACGTTATTATAATGTAGGACTTACAAATCTTAACAACACCTTACAATACCATATTTATTCTTAAAACTCAATAATAAACCAAATGAATTAGTCTGAGTCCTTTGAACATTGGACGGCAACTTAAAATATCTTTCGATTCTGTATGCAATATTACCTCTTAAAACAAGTTATTATAATGTAGGACGCCTTACAAATCTTAACAACACCTTACAATACCGTATGCAAACTTAAAACTCCATAATAAACTTTATGAATTCGTTCGAGTCCTTTGAACATAGTACGACAACTTCAAACATATTACGACTCTGTATGCCAAATTAGCACCTAGAAAAGCACGTTATTATAATGTAGGACTTACAAATGGTAACAACACCTTACAATAAAGTATGTAAACTTAAAACTCTATAATAAACTAAATGAATTCGTCTGAGTACTTTGAACATTGTACGACAACTTAAAACATCTTACGACTCTGTATGCCATATTACCTCTTAAAACAAGTTATTATAATGTAGGACGCCGTACAAATCTTAACAACACCTTACAATACCGTATCTAAACTTAAAACACCATAACAAACCTAACGAATTCGTCTGTGTCCTGTGAACATTGTCCGGCTACTTAAAACATCTTACAACTCTGTACGCCATATTACATCTTAAAACACGTTATTATCACTACAAAAAAAGCCATTTAGTGACACACACTTTTAATGACATATAGTTTTGTGTTACTAATTTAGGTCTTTAATGGCACTTAGTGTATGCCATATTTGTTTCACACATGTTTATAATGGCATTTAGCATTTGTGTCACTAATTTATGTTATTAGTGGCACTTTACATATTTCATATTTTCTTTACATATGTTTTTAATGGCATTTAGCTTTTGTGACATTAATGTAGGTTATTAGTGACACTATATGTATGCCATATTTGTTTGATATAAACTTTTAGTAACATTTATCTTTTATGTTACTAATACTATAAATATGCCTAATGCAACCTTTTACATTAATCATCTTTAGTTTTATAAGATTGCATATTGTAAATAATCAATAAAAGCTAGCATTATTCATGATTGAAGCTATGTATTTTGAAGAAAAATGACCAAACTAGTAAGATGGTTTGTTGTTTGGAGGATGATTATTTGTATTTTAAAAATGGTCATAAATGGCATGAAGTTTACAAATAAGTTACATGGCATTTAAAAGATCTGAAAACAATGTCAAATGTGAAAAGAGGGAATCAAACCCAAGACCATCAGGTCAATATAACTAACGCTCTACCACCACACCAACAAAGTAAATATGTTATTTGTTCTATATTGAAGATATATAACAACAAACTTAAACAAATAGGTTACATAACCATGTAGCTCCAATTAAACAGCAGCGGCCACCAGGGAGATATCAACAGTTCGTAATTTTGTAATTGCTTGGCTCGAAATCAATCTAATAAGTCTGATGTTTGCTAATTCTTTATGTTAACAGTCACATTTTCAGTAAACGAAATCTATCTATCAAGTCGGATCGTGTGAATCATTGAATACAAGAGTATTGCCCTTCTATGCTAAGAATCTGATTCATCCAGGTTTGTAAGTTGTTACCGTTTGCAAAGAAATCATGTTGCTATCTATTTGAATTCATTATTCATGTGGAGAAAGATTAGTGATAAAGAAAGAATTGTTATGGTCATGAATGATTATGTTCATACAATGCTTAATTGAACTCTTTTAAATGGTTTAATTCATAGCTGCTGATTATAGTTGCATATAGGTCAGTTTTTGACATTTTTTGTCATGAATTGTATACATTTGTTGCTTTTAGTTAATTGCTTCATAGCTGCTTATTATAGTTGCATTATAGTCATCAAGTTGGTCCTTATTCGAATGATTGCACATTTGATGTGCCTAACTTACATAGGATTGGGGATGATGGTGAAGATGGTGTAGACGTTACACCCGACATGGAACGCGAAGTTGATGTTGAAGAAAATGACGATGATTCCTTTCTTTTTTGATTATTCATTATTTTTATTTCGTAAACCTTTATTTAAGTTAGAGATTTTGATGTATGAATTTACAATGATTATTTTTTTATAGTTGACCTATTAGAAGTCAAACTGCATTGGTACAAGATGAAATATGAATGGAAATTGAGTTTTCAAAAGTGTATGTTTATTCTAAGTTTTGTACATAGCTACAGTTTGACTTTTAATAGTCAAACTGCCATTTTTTAATATAAGTTGAAGGTGTAGCTTATGTAGAATGTGCATATGTGTGTAAGAAATTCATGTAGGGAATTTATAACTTCATAAGTGTGTGTTTGGGTCGTTTTGACCCGTTTACATTAGTATTGGATTATTCTAAACAGTTGGAGTATGTTGGGTGCTTGTTTGATTTGAAATATGAATGGAAATTGAGTTTTCAAAAATGTATGTTTATTCTAAGTTTTGTACATAGCTGCAGTTTGACTTTTAAAAGTCAAACTGCCATTTTTTAATATATGTTTAAGGTGTAGCATATGTAGAATGTGCATATCTGTGTAAGAAATTAATGTAGGGAATTTATAAAATCATAAGTGTGTGTTTGGGTACGTTTTGACCCGTTTACATTAGTATTGGGCTATTCTAAGCGGTTGGAGTATGTTGGGTGCTTGTTTGATTTGAAATATGAATGGAAATTGAGTTTTCAAAAGTGTGTTTATTCTAAGTTTTGTACATAGCTGCAGTTTGACTTTTAAAAGTCAAACTGCCATTTTTTAATATATGTTTAAGGTATAGCATATGTAGAATATGCATATGTGTGTAAGAAATTCATGTAGGGAATTTATAACATCATAAGTGTGTGTTTGGGTACGTTTTGACCCGTTTACATTAGTATTGTGCTATTTTAAGCGGTTGGAGTATGTTGGGTGCTTGTTTGAGTTGAAATATGAATGGCTATTGAGTTTTCAATAATGTATGTTTATTCTCAATTTGTACATAGCTGCAGTTTGACTTTTAAAAGTCAAACTGCCATTTTTTATATATGTTTAAGGTGTAGCATATGTAGAATGTGCATACGTGTGTAAGAAATTCATGTAGGGAATTTATAACATCATAAGTGTGTGTTTGGGTACGTTTTGACCCGTTTACATTAGTATTGTGCTATTCTAAGCGGTTGGAGTATGTTGGGTGCTTGTTTGAGTTGAAATATGAATGGCTATTGAGTTTTCAATAATGTATGTTTATTCTCAATTTGTACATAGCTACAGTTTGACTTTTAAAAGTCAAACTGCCATTTTTTAATATATGTTTAAGGTGTAGCATATGTAGAATGTGCATATGTGTGTAAGAAATTCATGTAGGGAATTTATAACATCATAAGTGTGTGTTTGGGTACGTTTTGCCCCGTTAACTTAAAAAATGGATGATTATCACATCAAAAACATATAGTTTCATCATTTTGACCCGTTGACTAAAAAAATGGATGATTATAACTTCTTAAAGTGTGTTTGGTACGTTTTGACCCGTTAACTCTAAAAATGGATGATTATTACATCAAAAGGATATATTTGCATCATTTTGACCCGTTAACTTTAAAAATGGATGATTAAAACATCAAAAACATATATTTTCATCATTTTGACCCGTTCACTATAAAAATGGATGATTATAACTTCTTAAAGTGTGTTTGGTACGTTTTGACCCGTTAACTCTAAAAATGGATGATTATTACATCAAAAGGATATATTTGCATCATTTTGACCCGTTAACTTTAAAAATGGATGATTATAACATCAAAAACATATATTTTCATCATTGTGACCCGTTGACTAAAAAAATGGATGATTATAACTTCTTAAAGTGTGTTTGGTACGTTTTGACCCGTTAACTCTAAAAATGGATGATTATTACATCAAAAGGATATATTTGCATCATTTTGACCCGTTAACTTTAAAAATGGATGATTAAAACATCAAAAACATATATTTTCATCATTTTGACCCGTTCACTATAAAAATGGATGATTATAACTTCTTAAAGTGTGTTTGGTATGTTTTGACCCGTTAACTCTAAAAATGGATGATTATAACATCAAAAACATATATTTTCATCATTTTGACCCGTTGAGTAAAAAAAAGGATGATTATAACTTCTTAAAGTGTGTTTGGTACGTTTTGACCCGTTAACTCTAAAAATGGATGATTATAACATCAAAAAATTATATTTTCATCATTTTGACCCGTTGACTTAAAATGGATTATTTTGACCCGTTTACTTTAAAAATGGATTATTATAACATCATAAGTGTGTGTTTGGTACGTTTTGACCCGTTGACTTTGAAAATGGATTATATAACATCAAAAGATGTATTTTCATCATTTTGACTCGTTTACATTAAAAAAATGGATTATTATAACTTTATCAAGTGTGTTTGGTACGTTTTGACCTGTTGACTTTAAAAATGGATGATTTTAACTTCAAAAGATATATTTGCATCATTTTGACCCGTTGACTTTAAAAATAGATTATTATAATTTATTAATGTGTGTTTGGTACGCTTTGACCCGTTGACATTGAAAACGGATTATTATAGCATCAAAAGATATATTTGGATCATTTTGACCCGTTTACATTAAAAATGGATTATTATAACATCAAAATATATATTTGCATCATTTTGACTCGTTCACTTTTAAAATGGATTATAATAACATCAAAAGATATATTTGCATCATTTTGACCCGTTTACTTTGAAAATGAATTATTATAACTTTATAACATCAAAATGAAATATGTTAGCACATTAATAACGATATTAACCGTAAATGAAGATTACCTATCAAGGTTGACTATAAATGATCATATCGGAACATCATTGACCGTGACTTAACCCCTTTTGACAAAAAATTATTGTTTATGTTCCATTTAAGTTCTCTTAATTTCCCTCTTGATTTTTAGAATAAAATTTATAGTTCCCTCTTAATTTCCATTACCTCAAATTCTCCTAATTTCCCATCAAAATAGGATCTTCAATAACCTCCGTATTGGTATTATCTCAGTATTACAATTTCATCACATATCGATCTCCAATAACCTCCCTCGTTCGCTATTTCCTCTTCCGTAATTCAATTGCAGCATAGACGTTGAAGGTAATCTGCATCGTGTTCTATTCTGCAAGTGATATTACCTGTTAATCGTTATTGCAAGTCTTCATAGGTATTGGATTAATTTGTATTATCTTGTTAATCGGTATATTCTTTGTTATCTGTTAATCGTTATTTGTATTGAATTAATTTGTTAATCGTTAATCGGTATATTCTCTGTTATCTGCAAGTGATATTATCTGTTAATCGTTATTGCAAGTCTTCATAGGTATTAGATTAATTTGTATTATCTTGTTAATCGGTATGTTCTTCAAATTAATCATGTTTTCAATTCTTCATCGGTATTGGATTACTTTGTATTAACTTGTTAATTGGTATATTCTCTGTTAATAGTGTTTGCAATTCTTCATCGGTATTGAATTAATTTGTATTAACTGGTTAATCGTTATATGTGATTGCAATTCTCCATCGGTATTTTCTCTTAATTTCCATTGTTAATCAGTATCTTCTCTGTATTAATTTGTATAGTGCATGAAATATATATTGGCATTTAGAATACAGGCAATATTGTGTTCTTGATATAAAATGGATAAATGTTTATTTTATTGTTCAAGTAAAGACCCTTAATATGCTAAAATGCTCGGTAAATGAGATTTTAAGATAATCAACTTTGAAATTGCTGCAACTTTGAAATTTTATATAATGTATTTTGAGTTGTGAATGTCAATTTCAAACTAGTTTATAGTTCTTCTGCAATAATAAGCTTTTAGGTTTTATGCTAATAATAGCATTGTTTCATTTGAAAGTAGCTCTTTGTTGCCACAAATTTTCAATTTGTATGTTCATAGAACTAGTCGATTAAGTATTGCATTTTTTTAAGAATTGACAGTATGGGTAGACGCAAGGGGCTACATATCACTTCTACCGGCTTTAGTGAGCTTGTTGTAGACCATGGTGAAGACAACGTTGAAGACCATGACGCTTATGATAGTCAAAGTCATCATACTAGTAAAATGCAAGGTTGCCAATCAAATTATGATAGTCAAAGTCATCATACTAGTAAAATGCAAGGTACTAATGAAAATTCTACAAGTTCTTTACTTTATCGTTTGTTAACTTGGCTCCATTATAACCACTTTTACTATGTTGAGAGAAATTTAGGATACTAAAGTATATAATTCATCCATTCCAATTATAACCCACTTCATAATTCATAATTAACATTATGACATACGAACTTGAAGCATAATTGCACCAATCTTGACTACCATATTGACTTTGCAACATACTAGCTACATATTATATACTTTTGTGATTGGTCTTGTATGTGTTTTTTTCTTGGTGCTCATAAGCTAATTTGAAAATCCTTTTTGCTTAATTTTGTACTTTAACCAGATCCAATGTCAACAAAAAGAAAAAAAAATCAATGTTTAAATGGAGAAGGTAGCGATTATTTAAAAATGAGAGAATTGAGGGTTCAAGAGAACAATAAAAGACTAAGAGATATGGGAGTAACTGTGACATCTGCCCCAAACCCAAACCCGAATGCCCGACTCAAACCCGAAGCTACCAACCTTTAAGTGTGTTCGTATTTATTTGTCTGAAATGTAACATTTCGACAGTATTAATATGAATAAAAATGTGTTGGATTTTATGGTATATCGTTTTTGATAAAGATGATCGAACTACTATATAACGTTTACTAATAAATACAATAACTAAATCCCAAAATATATATATATAATTAACTTTGGGCTAAAACTGTCAACCTTTAAACTAGTAATTAAAGTTAAAACTTAACTTGTCAAGAAATGAAACACGAGGGACCAGTTTTGAAATTGTGTGTTTGACCCAATTTCCCCCACTCGTTCCCGTGTTTCAGACGACACAAGTCCGGCGAACTTGGCCGGAAAATTTAAAACTCCGGCGAATTGCGTTTCGTGCGTTTAAGCCATTTTAAACCAAATTCGAGCAATGTAAAATGCTCCTGAAAGTGTTTCGAACCCGTTATCACTATCTAAACAACATAAAATCAACTCAATCAATGTGTTAATCGGTTTTATGAACCGTTTCAAAACCCATAAACTTAAAACGATCAAGGTGCTTGTATTAACCATAATCAAATCAATGAAAACGATTTTCTCAATAATTAAAATACGTTTGTGACTTTCAATCGAGTTTTAAACGTCCATTTGATCATCAATCAACCGCAATTAATTTAGAATTAAGCTCGAACCCGTTGGACTATTTCTCAATCAAAGTAAAACAATTCTATGGTCTAAATCACGCTCCTAAACTCCCGTTCACTTTCTGAAACCTCAATTCTATCAAAAATCATCAAGGACCGGTTGTTTAATCCTTTCCAGTCGCACCTTGTTCTTCATTTGCTTGATCGAATTCGTCATCAATCAAGTAAGTTTTTATATATGAAATGATCCTTGTGTTGCCACGATTAAAAGCCCTATCTTTAAATCGGGCTTGAATGCCTGTTTCAGACGAATTTGGGGATGTTCTTATCTAGGGCTTGTAGTATGAAAGGGGTGTTTTGTATATTGAAGAACAAAATAAATCGCTGCCTGTTTTAAAACCAAAAAGCGCGTCTGGCTCAGTGGTAAGACAGTTGGTGGTGGCGCGTGTGGTCGTGGGTTCGAGTCCCACTGACCCCTTTTATTTAATTTTTATCCTTTTAACCCCTTCTCTTCTAAATTGTGTACAAACATTGTTTCCAATTATAAAAACTAGAAATTGTTTATTATAAAAAAATATATATTTACATCTCGTACCTAAATTCCCAAATTGGACTTTAAAACCCTAAATTGGATTTTGAAACCGTAAATCCCCAAGTTGGACTTTAAAACCCTAAATTCCCAAATTATATTTTGAAACCCTAATTTTCAATTTATAATTTAAAACCCTAAAACCCCAAATCCAAAACCCTAGAATTTGTAAGTCTTGATTCTAGTTACTATATTATTTGTCTCGTTTCTAAATTAGGTTTTCCCGGTTAATTAGGTGATTCTAATATCTGGGCGATCCTCGATTCTATTTAGTTACTTTCTTGCGTTTGCTATTATCTATATTGTTCAGGTGAGTAAACTCACTCCCCTTTTTCCATTTTACTATTTTGGGGCTGAAATACGTCTTTTACTATATTGCGGTTTCTATTCGTTTTCTAAAAGAGATCATACAAATATGTTAATCTAGTTTGGCCGCTTGATGCAATCTTATGTGTTAGTTAAAAGTAGTTTTATTGCTTGGTAAACCCACCGGTACAATGTTAGCGCTAATAGTTTGACAAACCCACCTGCTTGTACAACATCGATAGGTGATTTAAACCCGGCCTTTCTAATTCCATGTTTACTATGTCGAGATGCTATATTGCTATACTATGTTGCTATGCTATGATGCTATACTATGCCATGTCCCTAAATTGCTAAATGATGACTTATATATCGAGACGGTAAACGACGGTTATTAAAAGTTATCATTATTTATTACATGAGTGGTTCTCATGACAAATGGCTAAACGAGATACTATGGTTTCTATTGTGGTTGGTGTGCTATTCTATTCTAGGGGTCCTGGTAGGGTGATATTACGAAATTACTATACATGTGGGATTGCGCAGCATATCTTGTTGATCTCGGATTTCAATACTATTACTATTCAATTTGGGTTTTACTCACTAGCTTGTGTAGCTAACTTTATTTTCACATATTTCAGGTGATGCTTATGATTATTTTGCTGCTTTTGCCAAGACATAGGATTGCCTTGGACCTAGTTTAATTAATAAAGACGATTGCATTTACTGTTTCGGTTTTATTACTTTTGTCGTATCCATTTAAGACTGATGTTCTAAACTTACTATATCATTATTAAACGTAATAAATAAATACCATGTGCTTTGTTTACTATGGATATCCAATTCTATGACAGCCCGGTGTTTTCCGCCACCGGGCGGGGTGGCACAGTTGGTATCAGAGCCATGGTTATAGGGAACTAGGATAGGGTATTAGAAACACACCGACCTAGACTATAACCTAAGAGTCCTTAGTGCAAGTAGTTTGTGCTTAGGAAACTCTTCTAGAACTTATTTCCTTATTCTTTTTTATGAATCTTTCTATGCCTTTTCTTTATCTTATTTCTTATCCGATTTCGCGAAGGAGCTACAAGAGACTCGTCTGTGTGATTAGGATCTTTCTCTTTGTGGAATCTCGTCATCGTCTTAAGTAAGTTTGAAACGTGGGAACGTGTGCAATCTGGAAGGGGGAACGCCTGTATCACGGACATCCTGTCTAAGGCAAGCATTTCGTATAAATCTCTTTAAGAGACCTGTATGCTTACCTGGGGATGTACGAGATGAGTGTGAACCTATAGGCTAAAGCACGCTTTCTCGAATACGTTGAGAACGAACTTAACACTTTGATAAGTCTTGAGTGTCCAAACCCAGACACATTCCTAAGCCTTCAAATTCCATTTAATCATTTTTTTTTCTTCTAATACTATCATTTTTCTATACATTCTAATTATTTCTATGGGTTCTTTGTGATTTTAAAATGTCACCCTAAACTATTTGATTGTGTTTCTATGGTTTCTAAATGTTTACTATGAAGTGTTTTCTAAGGACATTCTATGATATTTCTAAATACCATTCAAATTCAATAAGTGTTTACTATGAACTATGTTTTAAAAAAGAATGTTCCATGTCTCACGAAATCGTTTTCTATCTTGTAGAATGGCGGGTAGAAATCAACGACTTGCTAATGTTATCGCGACCCAAATGGCTAATATTTTGCCTAATCTCGTGAACCAACTTAATAATGCTAATCAAAACAATGAGCCTAAGTGTACTCTTAAGTACTTCAACTCGTGTGGTCCAACCAAATTTATGGGTAACGAAGGGGCTACGGGACTTCTCCAATGGTTTGAAAGCATGGAGAGTACTTTTGTTAATTGTGATTGCCCTGAAAATCTCAAAGTCCGATATGCAACAAGTGTTCTTCAAAAGGGTGCTTTGACTTGGTGGAATGATGAAAAGCGTAGGCTCGGTGAAGCCGCTGTAACAGCTTTAACCTGGACCGTGTTCAAAACCAACATGACTAATAAGTATTGTCCTCCTAGCGAGATCCGTAAACTCGAGGGCGAATTCTGGGGTCTTAAGCAAGATAGTGGTGATAATGTGGCTTATAATGATCGTTTCTCCCAGCTCAGTACTTTGTGTCCTAATATGGTTACTCCTGATTCTCGTGGCATTGAGCAATATATCGGAGGTCTGCCAATGACTATCCAAGATGCTGTTTGGGGTAGTAAGCCAGCTACTGTAGGTGAAGCAATGACTTTAGCCGGTCGCCTTACTGAAAATCATGTGCAAGCTGGCTCTCTGTTTCGTAAGGGTAACAAAAAGTCTAAAGGTTCTTCTAGTGATGACTCTAAATCATCTGAGGACGATTCTTATAAGGGTTTTAAGCCCGAATCCTCATTCAATTCCAAGAAGCGTAAGAACAATGCCACCAACTATGCTATTGCTGCTCCTGCTCCTCCTATGGCACCGCAAAGGGGTAATGATAACCGTAAGCCTTATACGGGGTTCTTGCCCAAATGCAACCAATGTCCTTTTCATCATGCTCCCGAAACTCCATGTTTTAAATGTTCTGTTTGTCAACGTTATGGGCATCTGGCTAAAGATTGTTGGAATAATAATAATCGGGGTAATCAAGGTCGTGCTTGTTTCAACTGTGGTGATCCAACTCATTTCCGCAACGATTGTCCTCAACCTATCAATGTCAACGTGAACACCAACGCTAATGCTAACCAAGCTGGTCGTGCTAGAACCTTCAATATCATCGCTAATCAAGCTCAAGCTAACAATGACGTGGTGAACGATATGATTCCCAAATGATTTCTACGTTTCTATTTTATTTGGAGGCCGATAAGACTTTTGTTTCATCATTTGCTATTAATTGTGTTAGACTCGATAATCTTTATGTGGTAGTCGAAGCGAAAAAAATGTTTCTATTGGTTTTTATATTTATGGTGCGAACTTACATTTCAAGGTCACATTTCCTCCATGTTTATCTTTTGGTCTATGACTCTCAGTAGTTTCGACGGTTGAAACTTTTGCCTTGCGTTGAAACTCAAAAGCATATGCGTTAGAGTTATGTCGCGTTTTGGCTCGTGCTGATGTAAAGAAAAATAAAGATGACCCATTCCGTATATGTCCCGATTATCGCGAATTCGATGAAACTTTCAGTAAAAATAAATAAAATAAAAATCGTTATCTTTTGCCGCCTAACGATGATCTCTTCGCTTCAACTTCAACTACTTCGGTTTGAGCAAATTTCGGGACGAAATTCCTTTAAGGAGGGGAGACTGTGACATCTGCCCCAAACCCAAACCCGAATGCCCGACTCAAACCCGAAGCTACCAACCTTTAAGTGTGTTCGTATTTATTTGTCTGAAATGTAACATTTCGACAGTATTAATATGAATAAAAATGTGTTGGATTTTATGGTATATCGTTTTTGATAAAGATGATCGAACTACTATATAACGTTTACTAATAAATACAATAACTAAATCCCAAAATATATATATATATAATTAACTTTGGGCTAAAACTGTCAACCTTTAAACTAGTAATTAAAGTTAAAACTTAACTTGTCAAGAAATGAAACACGAGGGACCAGTTTTGAAATTGTGTGTTTGACCCAATTTCCCCCCCTCGTTCCCGTGTTTCAGACGACACAAGTCCGGCGAACTTGGCCGGAAAATTTAAAACTCCGGCGAATTGCGTTTCGTGCGTTTAAGCCATTTTAAACCAAATTCGAGCAATGTAAAATGCTCCTGAAAGTGTTTCGAACCCGTTATCACTATCTAAACAACATAAAATCAACTCAATCAATGTGTTAATCGGTTTTATGAACCGTTTCAAAACCCAAAAACTTAAAACGATCAAGGTGCTTGTATTAACCATAATCAAATCAATGAAAACGATTTTCTCAATAATTAAAATACGTTTGTGACTTTCAATCGAGTTTTAAACGTCCATTTGATCATCAATCAACCGCAATTAATTTAGAATTAAGCTCGAACCCGTTGGACTATTTCTCAATCAAAGTAAAACAATTCTATGGTCTAAATCACGCTCCTAAACTCCCGTTCACTTTCTGAAACCTCAATTCTATCAAAAATCATCAAGGACCGGTTGTTTAATCCTTTCCAGTCGCACCTTGTTCTTCATTTGCTTGATCGAATTCGTCATCAATCAAGTAAGTTTTTATATATGAAATGATCCTTGTGTTGCCACGATTAAAAGCCCCATCTTTAAATCAGGCTTGAATGCCTGTTTCAGACGAATTTGGGGATGTTCTTATCTAGGGCTTGTAGTATGAAAGGGGTGTTTTGTATATTGAAGAACAAAATAAATCGCTGCCTGTTTTAAAACCAAAAAGCGCGTCTGGCTCAGTGGTAAGACAGTTGGTGGTGGCGCGTGTGGTCGTGGGTTCGAGTCCCACTGACCCCTTTTATTTAATTTTTATCCTTTTAACCCCTTCTCTTCTAAATTGTGTACAAACATTGTTTCCAATTATAAAAACTAGAAATTGTTTATTATAAAAAAATATATATTTACATCTCGTACCTAAATTCCCAAATTGGACTTTAAAACCCTAAATTGGATTTTGAAACCCTAAATCCCCAAGTTGGACTTTAAAACCCTAAATTCCCAAATTATATTTTGAAACCCTAATTTTCAATTTATAATTTAAAACCCTAAAACCCCAAATCCAAAACCCTAGAATTTCTAAGTCTTGATTCTAGTTACTATATTATTTGTCTCGTTTCTAAATTAGGTTTTCCCGGTTAATTAGGTGATTCTAATATCTGGGCGATCCTCGATTCTATTTAGTTACTTTCTTGCGTTTGCTATTATCTATATTGTTCAGGTGAGTAAACTCACTCCCCTTTTTCCATTTTACTATTTTGGGGCTGAAATACGTCTTTTACTATATTGCGGTTTCTATTCGTTTTCTAAAAGAGATCATACAAATATGTTAATCTAGTTTGGCCGCTTGATGCAATCTTATGTGTTAGTTAAAAGTAGTTTTATTGCTTGGTAAACCCACCGGTACAATGTTAGCGCTAATGGTATGACAAACCCACCTGCTTGTACAACATCGATAGGTGATTTAAACCCGGCCTTTCTAATTCCATGTTTACTATGTCGAGATGCTATATTGCTATACTATGTTGCTATGCTATGATGCTATACTATGCCATGTCCCTAAATTGCTAAATGATGACTTATATATCGAGACGGTAAACGACGGTTATTAAAAGTTATCATTATTTATTACATGAGTGGTTCTCATGACAAATGGCTAAACGAGATACTATGGTTTCTATTGTGGTTGGTGTGCTATTCTATTCTAGGGGTCCTGGTAGGGTGATATTACGAAATTACTATACATGTGGGATTGCGCAGCATATCTTGTTGATCTCGGATTTCAATACTATTACTATTCAATTTGGGTTTTACTCACTAGCTTGTGTAGCTAACTTTATTTTCACATATTTCAGGTGATGCTTATGATTATTTTGCTGCTTTTGCCAAGACATAGGATTGCCTTTGACCTAGTTTAATTAATAAAGACGATTGCATTTACTGTTTCGGTTTTATTACTTTTGTCGTATCCATTTAAGACTGATGTTCTAAACTTACTATATCATTATTAAACGTAATAAATAAATACCATGTGCTTTGTTTACTATGGATATCCAATTCTATGACAGCCCGGTGTTTTCCGCCACCGGGCGGGGTGTCACAGTAACAAACATTGTAAACTCTTTGAAAAGTTTGGCAAAAAGTCAGGAAATGAAGAAACAAATAGTGAAACAGAACACTCACAACAACGATCTAGACTTCATTCCAAATCCAAGTGACGATAGTGAGGAAGATTGCCAACAAGCTGCTAGAGGTGGTGTTGTATCCAATAAGGTAAGTTGATTATCAAAACTTTGTTCATTTTATTTTATATACACATGTTTTCTGATGATATTAAATTTGTTATATATAGCAACGTAGTAGACAATATATTTCACCAATGTCATCTAATAGAGTTGCCAATCTAAATAGGCTTCGCCGAGTGGTTGCTCCAAATGTCTTAAAAAAGGGTCCATTAACTGCTTTAAAACCGACTAGACAACGACCAATAGGTACCCTGAGTAATGAAGGAGGAGCAAAAAGAAGTATGTCTCTTGTGGACGAGGATGATGGTGAGATATTTGAAGGTATCATTTTGTTAATCTTAAAGTTTATCCAATTGAAAGTATATCATATATTAATTTACTCATTTATGTTTTTATAAGGCAATGGAGTGGATATGGAAATAGATGATGTTGATAAAGATTATCAACATGAAGATCACGACTCTTCTGAAGATGAAGACAATATTCAAGAACCATTACAAGTCCCTGCCAAACGACAAGCAACAGGTTCTGGTTCAAAAGGTAATAGAATAGGTAGACGTAAGAGGCTACACATCACTTCTACCATCTCCAATGAGGGTACTGGGGACCATGTTGAAGACCACCAGGTTCTTGAAACTCAAGGTCATCAAACTAATGAAATACAAGGTAAACTTGAAGACAATTTGTAATGTTGTTTTAGAAACAAACGATATAGTAGATATGTTTAACTTGTATTTGTGCTTTTTTAAACTTGTTAGGTTCTCCTAAAAAGGTTAGAGGGTATACACAAAAGAAAGATATTTGGGATATGATAAATACACAAAGAATAGGTGTCACATTCAATAAGTATGGAAAGCCTATTGGGGATGAAGGTAATGAACTTGTTCAATTCCTTGGGACACTCGTGAGGATGGCAGAGCATGTATCCATAGAATATTCTGATTGGAGAAAGGTTCCAATAAAAGACAAAGAGAGCATGTATAAAATTGTTAAGGTATATTTATTAAATGTATCCACTAGTTAAGGAAATGGGTTTATGCTAATATGTATAATTTTTCTTTGCAGTCTAAGTTTGATATTCTTCCAAAAAAACAATAGTGATTAAACAATCAATTCTCCATAGCATGGGAAGAAAATGGAAAGCGTGGAAATGTTCATTAAAGGCAAGTTCATATGATCCAAGCCTTACTGTTGATGAAATCGTGGCACAACAAGTTAAGAGTGAGAAGAGAGTGAATCCAACTCAATTTAAAAAGCTTGTTACTCAGTGGTTCACTCCTGACTATCAGGTAACAATGATGTGCAACTTTGATTTCTTATACAATATATATAGTTATAGAACTAGATCAAACAAGTCATATGTACTAATATAGCATTTACCATAGAGAACATGTGATGATAAAAGATTGAGCCGCTCAAGGATGAAGGAGCCTCATGTTAGTGGGACAAAGTCGTTTGCTAGAATTGCTTATGAAATGGTACTCTTCTATCTAGTTTTGATATTTAGTAATTTATTTGGATTTATATTTCCCTTACCAACCATCATACCTAGAAAAATACGTTAGGTGGATCAAGCAATGTAACATGTTAGAACGGGTCGGGTCTTGGTTTAGGTTATTATTAGCTTGCTATTAGCCTATGATTTCAGGTTGTTAACACTAATATATTTTTAGTTTTGCACACATGCCACAAACCCATAGACCAGTCATCTAACATGTTTTTTTGAAATGAATTTATTGAACTTAAACTTGTCATAGTTAAAGACCAACAGTGTTTGTATTTCTAACTCTTAGCCTTGGATCATACACATCTTTCATGTTTCTGCTACTTTCTAATGGGAGAACCAGACCCACAGCTCTCCCTAGTCATGTTTAACAACGAAAAAAGAGTTAAACACACTTGTTTTATGCAGTTAAAAATCAGTTAATAAAAAAACCTTACCTTTGGGTATGTTATAGTTTATGGTATGTTCGATCTACATACGCTACCTCCTTTTAGTATTGTGTGTTCTATCTGTCAATCTACTTTATGACATTTTATCGTATGATATATGGATCACTATGGGACCATCATGATTAAATTATGGAGGCAAGGGTCTCAATGGGAGCAGTTAAACCGACCCATTATGCCGGTTATATTAAAAGTTGAGCACCAAATATTGAACCCACTAATAAAATTTCATGGATCCACCACTGCATAATTTACAGGCAACGGAGAATAATGGTGTATATCCAACACGAGGAGAAGTGTACATAAAAACTCGAACTCGTGAAGATGGAACTATTGTTGATGATGAAGCAGCTCATGTTGTGGTAATGTTTTATCAAGTTATTATTAATATATATATATATATATATATTATGGGTGTGTTTGATTTTTAATGATTTCCTATTATATTATGTAATTAGGCTTCACTTAAAGACATTGCAAATGATTCTACAATCACAACCAGTGATCCAAATGATTATACAAACGACGACTACTCAAAAGTTAAAGGCTCAGAGAAGAGAGGATACGTTCGATTACTTTGGAAGGATGCCAACCACAAAAAGTAACGTTGCTCCTTCAGTAGATTCACAAAATGATAATAAGCTAATGAGCGTTGTCAATGCTTTGGCTATCATCATCCAAGAACATATCCCAAATGCAAACTTGTCTTCAGTTTTAAGCAATTTGAACATGCAGGTAAGTACATGCTTGAACCATTATTTGTTCTTTTATGATTATGTATTTATGTACTAGCATTTGTTTCATTTGTATGTTTTAGGTCCCCAGTATTGGTTCTTTGGCCCATAACAACTCTATATCAGTTAATGAAATATCATCTTCAAGAAGCCATAATGTTAATGGTATTTACTCTTTACATGTTACATTTTAACTAATCCTAAGTAGATGTGCTTATGCTGTAATGTTGGTATGAAATTGATCAGCCAAAACTTTTCATTTTACAGGGCAAGAAAGACCTTTAGACAATTGATCCTTGAATGTTTGTTCACATTGCAGTTAAGGTAATATGTTACCTAGTTTTGTCTATTTGTTTGGTGTGCGTGCCAAATATAAATGGTTGCATATATGTATGTTGGTTTTTTGTCTAATTGTTGGATGTTCGGACCCTTTGTTAGGTGCCGAATACTAATGCTTGATTATATGGTTGTTGATGGCAGGGTAGATATCATGAGAAGATTTGGAGCTAAATGTTATGAAAACAAAAATCTTACCCAAAGGAATGTTTAGACTTCTCGTGTAAACATTTTGAACTTAGAATATCTTATGACGTAGTTTTATCTTTGCTAATGTTTGGAATATGTTTTGGATTGAACTTATTATTGAAGTTATAATATTATGCTTTTTTACATGTATAGTTTTATTGAGCTTTTATTTTATATTTTATATTATATGGAAAGTTATGTGCCTCTATAAACAATACATACATTTAATTTGAAGCAGTTTTTAAAGACACAAAATAGCGCCACAAAAGGTTTTTAATATGGTGGCAAAAATTTAGTGCCACTAAAACTAGTATAGATGTGTAACGAGAATTACTTTTTAATGTCACAAAAATTGTGTCACAAAAATTGTGTCACAAAACTCTTTTTATATACTGTGGCACAAAAAATTGTGTCATTAAAAGCCCTCAAACTTTGTGCGACACATTGAAAAAGTGTCATTAAAAGGCTTTAGCGTCACAGTTTCTAGTGACACTTATTTTGTGTGCCACACATTCTTATAAGAGTCTTTAGTGATACTTTTTTTGTTTTTAGTGACACATTTTATATGTCATTAAATGACATTTTTTTTGTAGTGTATAATGTAGGACGCCTTACAAATCTTAACAACACCTTACAATACCGAATGTAAACTTAAAACTCCGTAATAAACCTAATGAATTCTTCAGAGGCCTTTGAACATTGTACGACAACTTAAAACATCTTACGACTATGTATGCCATATTACATCATAAAGCACGTTATTATAATGTTGGACGCCTTAAAAATTTTAACAACATCTTACAATACCGTATGTAAACTAAAAACTACATAATAAACCTAATGAATTCGTTCGAGTCCTTTGAACATAGTACGGCAAATTCAAACATATTACGACTCTGTATGCCATATTAGCACCTAGAAAAGCACGTTATTATAATGTAGGACTTACAAATCTTAACAACACCTTACAATACCATATGTATTCTTAAAACTCAATAATAAACCAAATGAATTCGTATGAGTCCTTTGAACATTGGACGGCAACTTAAAACATCTTTCGATTCTGTATGCAATATTACCTCTTAAAACAAGTTATTATAATGTAGGACGCCTTACAAATCTTAACAACACCTTACAATACCGTATGTAAACTAAAAACTACATAATAAACCTAATGAATTCGTTCGAGTCCTTTGAACATAGTACGGCAACTTCAAACATATTACGACTCTGTATGCCATATTAGTACCTAGAAAAGCACGTTATTATAATGTAGGACTTACAAATCTTAACAACACCTTACAATACCATATGTATACTTAAAACTCCATAATAAACCAAATAAATTAGTCTGAGTCCTTTGAACATTGGACGGCAACTTTAAACATCTTTCGATTCTGTATGCAATATTACCTCTTAAAAGAAGATATTATAATGTAGGACGCCTTACAAATCTTAATAACATCTTACAATACCGTAAGTAAACTTAAAACTCCATAATAAACCTAATGAATTTGTTCGAGTCCTTTGAACATAGTACGACAACTTCAAACATATTACGACCCTGTATGCCATATTAGCACCTAGAAAAGCATGTTATTATAATGTAGGACTTACAAATCTTAACAACATCTTACAATACCGTATGTAAACTTAAAACTACATAATAAACCTAATGAATTCGTTCGAGTCCTTTGAACATAGTACGGCAACTTCAAACATATTACGACTCTGTACGCCATATTACATCTTAAAACACGTTATTATAATGTAGGACGCCTTACAAATCTTAACAACACCTTACAATACCGTATGTAAAATTAAAACTCCATAATAAACCTAATGAATTCGTTCGAGTCCTTTGAACATAGTACGACAACCTCAAACATATTACGACCCTGTATGCCATATTAGCACCTAGAAAAGCACGTTATTATAATGTAGGACTTACAAATCTTAACAACAACTTACAATACCGTATGTAAACTTAAAACTACATAATAAACCTAATGAGTTCGTTCGGGTCCTTTGAACATAGTACGGCAACTTCAAACATATTGCGACTCTGTACGCCATATTACATCTTAAAACGCGTTATTATAATGTAGGACGCCTTACAAATCTTAACAACACCTTACAATACCGTATGTAAACTTAAAAATCCATAAAAAACCTAATAAATTCGTTCGAGTCCTTTGAACATAGTACGACAACTTCAAACATATTACGACTCTGTATTCCAAATTAGCACCTAGAAAAGCACGTTATTATAATGTAGGACTTACAAATCGTAACAACACCTTACAATACCGTATGTAAACTTAAAACTCCATAATAAACTAAATTAATTCGTCTGAGTCCTTTGAACATTGAAAACTACGACATCTTAAAACATCTTACGACTCTGTATGCCATATTAACTCTTAAAACAAGTTATTATAATGTAGGACGCCGTACAAATCTTAACAACACCTTACAATACCGTATCTAAACTTAAAACACCATAATAAACCTAATGAATTCGTCTGCGTCCTGTGAACATTGTCCGGCAACTTAAAACATCTTACGACTCTGTAAGCCATATTACATCTTAAAACACTTTATTATAATGTAGGAGGCCTTACAAATCTTAACAACACCTTACAATACCGAATGTAAACTTAAAACTCCGTAATAAACCTAATGAATTCGTCCGAGTCCTTTGAACATTGTACGACAACTTAAAACATCTTACAACTCTGTATGCCATATTACCTCATAAAACACGTTATTATAATGTTAGACGCCTTACAAATTTTAACAACATCTTACAATACCGTATGTAAAATAAAAACTACATAATAAACCTAATGAATTCGTTCGAGTCCTTCGAACATTGTACGGCAACTTCAAACATATTACGACTCTGTATGCCATATTAGCACCTAGAAAAGCACGTTATTATAATGTAGGACTTACAAATCTTAACAACACCTTACAATACCATATGTATTCTTAAAACTCAATAATAAACCAAATGAATTCGTATGAGTCCTTTGAACATTGGACGGCAACTTAAAACATCTTTCGATTCTGTATGCAATATTACCTCTTAAAACAAGTTATTATAATGTAGGACGCCTTACAAATCTTAACAACACCTTACAATATCGTATGTAAACTTAAAACTCCATAAAAAACCATATTAATTTGTT
Source organism: Tagetes erecta (assembly GCA_030867185.1). Lineage (NCBI taxonomy): Eukaryota > Viridiplantae > Streptophyta > Magnoliopsida > Asterales > Asteraceae > Tagetes > Tagetes erecta. The sequence goes on along the minus strand of CM061493.1, from coordinate 27,350,235 downwards.
CGAGTCCTTTGAACATAGTACGACAACTTCAAACATATTACGACACTGTATGCCATATTAGCACCTAGAAAAGCACGTTATTATAATGTAGGACTTACAAATATTAACAACATCTTACAATATCGTATGTAAACTAAAAACTACATAATAAACCTAATGAATTCGTTCGAGTCCTTTGAACATAGTACGGCAACTTCAAACATATTACGACTCTGTACGCCATATTATATCTTAAAACACGTTATTATAATGTAGGACGCCTTACAAATGTTAACAACACCCTACAATAACGTATGTAAACCTAAAAATCCAAAATAAACCTAATAAATTCGTTCGAGTCCTTTGAACATAGTACGACAACTTCAAACATATTACGACCCTGTATGCCATTTTAGCACCTAGAAAAGCACGTTATTATAATGTAGGACTTACAAATCTTAACAACACCTTACAATACCGTATGTAAACTTAAAACTACATAATAAACCTAATGAATTCGTTCGAGTCCTTTGAACATAGTACGACAACTTCAAACATATTACGACTCTGTACGCCATATTACATCTTAAAACACGTTATTATAATGTAGGACGCCTTACAAATCTTAACAACACCTTACAATACCGTATGTAAACTTAAAAATCCATAATAAACCTAATAAATTCGTTCGAGTCCTTTGAACATAGTACGACAACTTCAAACATATTACGACTCTGTATGCCAAATTAGCACCTAGAAAAGCACGTTATTATAATGTAGGACTTACAAATCGTAACAACACCTTACAATACCGTATGTAAACTTAAAACTCCGTAATAAACTAAATGAATTCGTTTGAGTCCTTTGAACATTGTACGACATCTTAAAACATCTTACGATTCTGTATGCCATATTACCTCTTAAAACAAGTTATTATAATGTAGGACGCCGTACAAATCTTAACAACACCTTACAATACCGTATCTAAACTTAAAACACCATAATAAACCTAATGAATTCGTCTGCGTCCTTGAACATTGTCCGGCAACTTAAAACATCTTACGACTCTGTAAGCCATATTACATCTTAAAACACGTTATTATAACGTAGGACGCCTTACAAATCTTAACAACACCTTACAATACCGAATGTAAACTTAAAACTCCGTAATAAACCTAATGAATTCGTCAGAGTCCTTTGAACATTGTACGACAACTTAAAACATCTTACGACTCTGTATGCCATATTACCTCATAAAGCACGTTATTATAATGTTAGACGCCTTACAAATTTTAACAACATCTTACAATATCGTATGTAAACTAAAAACTACATAATAAACCTAATGAATTCGTTCGAGTCCTTTGAACATAGTACGGCAACTTCAAACATATTACGACTCTGTATGCCATATTAGCACCTAGAAAAGCACGTTATTATAATGTAGGACTTACAAATCTTAACAACACCTTACAATACCATATGTATTCTTAAAACTCAATAATAAACCAAATGAATTTGTATGAGCCCTTTGAACATTGGACGGCAACTTAAAACATCTTTCGATTCTGTATGCAATATTACCTCTTAAAACAAGTTATTATAATGTAGGACGCCTTACAAATCTTAACAACACCTTACAATATCGTATGTAAACTTAAAACTCCATAAAAAACCATATTAATTTGTTCGAGTCCTTTGAACATAGTACGACAACTTCAAACACATTACGACACTGTATGCCATATTAGCACCTAGAAAAGCACGTTATTATAATGTAGGACTTACAAATATTAACAACATCTTACAATATCGTATGTAAACTAAAAACTACATAATAAACCTAATGAATTCGTTCGAGTCCTTTGAACATAGTACGGCAACTTCAAACATATTACGACTCTGTACGCCATATTATATCTTAAAACACGTTATTATAATGTAGGACGCCTTACAAATGTTAACAACACCCTACAATACCGTATGTAAACCTAAAAATCCAAAATAAACCTAATAAATTCGTTCGAGTCCTTTGAACATAGTACGACAACTTCAAACATATTACGACCCTGTATGCCATTTTAGCACCTAGAAAAGCACGTTATTATAATGTAGGACTTACAAATCTTAACAACACCTTACAATACCGTATGTAAACTTAAAACTACATAATAAACCTAATGAATTCGTTCGAGTCCTTTGAACATAGTACGACAACTTCAAACATATTACGACTCTGTACGCCATATTACATCTTAAAACACGTTATTATAATGTAGGACGCCTTACAAATCTTAACAACACCTTACAATACCGTATGTAAACTTAAAAATCCATAATAAACCTAATAAATTCGTTCGAGTCCTTTGAACATAGTACGACAACTTCAAACATATTACGACTCTGTATGCCAAATTAGCACCTAGAAAAGCACGTTATTATAATGTAGGACTTACAAATCGTAACAACACCTTACAATACCGTATGTAAACTTAAAACTCCGTAATAAACTAAATGAATTCGTTTGAGTCCTTTGAACATTGTACGACATCTTAAAACATCTTACGATTCTGTATGCCATGTTACCTCTTAAAACAAGTTATTATAATGTAGGACGCCGTACAAATCTTAACAACACCTTACAATACCGTATCTAAACTTAAAACACCATAATAAACCTAATGAATTCGTCTGCGTCCTTGAAAATTGTCCGGCAACTTAAAACATCTTACGACTCTGTAAGCCATATTACATCTTAAAACACGTTATTATAATGTAGGACGCCTTACAAATCTTAACAACACCTTACAATACCGAATGTAAACTTAAAACTCCGTAATAAACCTAATGAATTCGTCAGAGTCCTTTGAACATTGTACGACAACTTAAAACATCTTACGACTCTGTATGCCATATTACCTCATAAAGCACGTTATTATAATGTAGGATTGTCACAACCCCAACACGGCGGGCGGTCCCAGGTGCCCGGGGGTTATCGCGTGTGACGGATGGATATCAGGAGCAACGCAGCGGAATCAACAAACATACATACACACAACTTAAATCTTAAAGTTGTGCATACATTAAACTTCATATATACAATACATTGATTACAAAACGACAATTGTTTGTTTGATACACAACATTAACAAACTAAAGCTAGCAACTATTCTAGGTCCAGAGCGTCTATCTTCTAAGCCCGCAAGCCCTCTACCTGCTCTAGCCTCAACAATGCTTTCCTGCATCACTCGGCACCTAGGATGTGTGCCAAAAAGTTTAAAAGAAAGGGTCAGCTTACGCTGGTGAGTTCATAATAAAACATTTTACAAAACATTTCAAAACATTCAACCAAATGCTTGTAAAAACATTGATCAACGAGTTACCAAGCTCCATTGATCAAAGAGTTACCATGAACTCCATCACTTACAAACATTTCACAAACATGCTAACATCATCCGTTAAATATTCCCAGACAATACGAATAAAACCCCTCAACAACTCCGTCTGGCACGTCTGCGCTGGAGCAGAATATATGCATATACCCTTCTAAGTTTTACCCGCGTCACCCCTATAATCTGGAGTGGTATTGCCCGATATTTACCGTAGATTGCTAGCCAACCGTTCAAAAAGAACAGTTTAAGAACACAACCAATCCAAAAGAGTTTATACAAAAACTCACAATCATTTGCAACCAAAACAGGTTTAAGCAACACATCCAGTTTTGTAAAACATACCATCATTTCAAAAGAGTTTAAGTGTATGAACTCACCTCAACAAGATCACAACAAGCTCACAACTAGCTTCGGTCCTTGATCTAATCCCAACAATCAATCCAAATGGATATCTTCACGATCACACAAATAGCTATATCGACAATCAATCTCAATAGCTATAATCCACCTATAACGCGATATCACAACGTTATAAATAACGATTCCTAAGACTATGTAAGTCCTAGGGCATAACTAGCGAAGCATACGACTAGACACGAGTCGTTGCCACCTACGCCTACCAAATCCCACACCTCGGGGATCTAAACGAATCTTACAGAGATATGTTACCCGTTCACAACGGATATCATACCCCTAGGGTACGGATATTCAATCCGCACCCTCCCCGGGTAATCTACCCGTTAGTTGCGGGTGTCTAATCCCGCAACTATTTCCCCTAGCACGTCCCTCGTGCTATACGGGTATCTTCACCCCGCATTCCCATCGGGTTCCCAACCCGATTCCCGTCCTAAACTAATCGAGAATGAAAGACCATTACCTCGTCGATCACCGATCTTCAGTCGCGCAACACCTTGATGATCACCGTTCTTCACTCGGACAGAACCTCGACGCACGCTAAGCGATCTACACGCGCCCGAAACTCGAAGCAGCGTTCCGACGCAGGGTACCGCACTCGAGGCGCGATTCCGCAACAAAACGGACTGGTTTCTCTCTCTAAAAACGTCTAGAGTGAGAAAGGGGTGTGAGCACAAGTGAAGGGGGGTTGCACCCCTTTAAATAGGCTGTCTGGGCTGTTCCAGGCGATACGCGCAGCCCACATGCACCATCTGCGCGTATCGCGTAGATGGTGAGTGGCTGCCAGCTGTTTTCCACCCGACTGATGCTAGGCGATACACGCAGGGCCCTACCCTTTGATGCGCGGACCGCGTAACCTACATTTTCAGATTCCTCTCGTCGAAACACGTGGAATTCATATTTTATGGGCCCCGTAACTCTTCTTCTAAGTCAAGATATGCTCGAAAGAGGTTTTCGGGCATTCCTCGGGTGTTTTCGCATTTCCCGCTTCGTTATAACTCCGATTTGAGTTCCGTTTTCGCCCACGTTCTTCATTTTAAGTCCTCTATCACCCCTAGGGTTTATCTCTATACATTAGGACTCTTTATTCAACGTGCTATTTACATGAACACCCGCCCATTATCGACATATACTTACGTCAAAATTTAGGGTTTTACATTTCTCCCCTCCTTAAAAGAATTTCGTCCTCGAAATTCGAATACTACAAAAATAACTGAGGGTATTTGGCTTTCATCTCACTAGCCAATTCCCAAGTCTTCTCTGGTCCTCTTTGTCCTTCCCATTGGACCAACACCAACCGGATTCTTTTCTTTCTCAACTTTCTTTCTTGAGTATCAAGAATCTTTATCGGCATCTCTGTAAAAGATAGCTTCTCGCTTACTTGAACATCCTCGAGAGGTATAGCTTGATTTGGATCTGCCAAACATTTTCTTAGGTTTGAAACATGAAAGGTATCGTGTACACCTTTCAAGGTTTCCGGTAACTCAAGCTTATAAGCAACTTTCCCAACTCTCGCAACAACCTTAAATGGACCAATGTACCTCGGGGCTAACTTTCCATGTTTGTAAACCTCACCACTCCTTTCCATGGAGATACTTTCAACATCACGTATTCTCCAACTTTGAATTCTAAGGGCCTTCTACGAACATCAGCATAACTTTTCTGCCTATCCTGGGCCGCTTTCATCCTTTGCTTAATCAGTTGGATTTTATCAGTTGTTTCTAACATCATCTCTGTACTACACAACTGATCATCCCCAACTTCCATCCAACAAACAGGAGTTCTGCACTTTCTTCCATAAAGTGCTTCAAACGGTGCCATCCCTATGCTGGTGTGATAACTGTTGTTGTATGAAAACTCAACCAATGGTAAGAATTCATCCCAACTACCACTAAAGTCAATCACACACGCACGCAACATATCCTCAAGGGTTTGGATCGTACGCTCACTCTGCCCATCAGTTTGAGGATGATATGCCGTGCTCAAATTCAATCTAGTTCCTAGATCTTTTTGCAAACTCGCCCAAAACCTTGACGTGAATCGACTATCTCTGTCAGAGATGATCGAAAGTGGCACGCCATGTCTACTCACAATCTCCTTGATATACAATTTCGCCATCTTCTCTGGTGAGTAGCTCTCATTATATGGTATGAAATGGGACGACTTGGTCAATCGATCCACAATCACCCATATGGCATTATGCCCTGCACGAGTTCTTGGGAGCTTCGTGACATAATCCATTGTTATTCTTTCCCACTTCCAAACTGGTAATTCTATTTGTTGTAACAGACCTGCTGGTTTCTGATGCTCAATCTTAACATGTAAACAAGTCAAGCACCTTTGCACATACTGTGCAGTTGATCTCTTCATATTGGGCCACCAATAATGCTCTTTCAAGCTCTTGAACATCTTATCCGTTCTAGGATGAATCGAGTACTTAGACTTGTGGGTTTCGTCAAGAATCTTATCCTGAATTCCTCCAGACGTTGGAATCCAAATTCTTGACCCAAACCTTAGAATCTCATCCTTTCCTTTTGTCAACAAACCTTCCTTTCCCACCATTCGCTCCTTCCTGATGTTTTCTTCCTTCAAGGCATTTGTCTGAGCTTCAACGATCTGATCCTTCCAATCAATCGTTACAATGATCTGCAAAGCTCTTACTCTAATGGGTTTAACCATCTCCTTCCGACTGAGGGCATCTGCTACCACATTGACCTTACCAGGGTGGTATTTGATCTCACAATCATAATCGCTAAGTAATTCCATCCATCTACGTTGCCTCATATTTAGCTCCTTCTGATCAAAAAGGTGTTGAAGACTTTTGTGATCAGAATATATCACGAATCTAGTACCATAAAGATAGTGTCGCCAAGTCTTCAAGGCAAACACTATGGCACCTAATTCCAAATCATGTGTGGTGTAACGTTTCTCATGAACGCTCAATTGTCGTGATGCATAGGCAATTACCTTCTCTCGTTGCATCAGCACGCAACCAAGACCATTAAGCGAGGCATCACAACATACCACAAAATCCTCATTACCTTCGGGTAATGAAAGGATTGGAGCGCTACAAAGCTTCTTCTTCAAGACACTAAAGGCTTCCTCTTGCTCGGGTCCCCATTTGAACTCAACCTTCTTCCGCGTTAATGCAGTCATCGGTGTAGCAATCTTAGAGAAGTCTTTGATAAATCTTCGGTAGTACCCAGCTAAGCCCAAGAAGCTTCTAATTTCCGTAGGAGTCTTCGGGACTTCCCATTTCATTATAGCCTCTATCTTAGTTGGATCTACCTGAACACCAGCTTCATTTATCACATGCCCGAGAAATTGAACTTCTCTCTTCCAAAAATCACACTTGGAGAACTTAGCGTACAGCTTCTCCTGCCTGAGAGTTTCCAAAACCTTCTTCAAGTGTTCAACATTATCATTTTGATCTCTCGAATAGACCAAAATATCATCGATAAAGACAATGACAAATTTGTCTAAGTAAGGCTTGCAGACTCTATTCATGAGATCCATGAATGCTGCAGGGGCATTGGTTAGCCCAAAGGACATAACCAAAAACTCATAGTGCCCATAACGGGTTCTAAAAGCCGTCTTGGGAATATCATCTTCCCTCACCTTCAGCTGATGGTATCCAGATCTAAGATCGATCTTGGAGAAATAACTAGCGCCTTGAGGCTGATCAAACAAATCGTCTATCCTCGGCAATGGATACTTATTCTTAATTGTCAACTTGTTCAGCTCACGGTAGTCGATGCACATCCGCATGGAACCGTCCTTTTTCTTCACAAACAACACTGGTGCACCCCAAGGGGATGAACTCGGTCTAATGAAGCCTAAGTCAAGCAACTCCTGGACTTGCTTCATCAGCTCTTGCAATTCGGAGGGTGCCAAACGATAAGGAGCCTTTGCAATCGGCCTTGCTTCAGGTATTAAATCGATTCGAAATTCGATTTGTCGGTTAGGAGGGAGTCCAGGTAAGTCATCAGGAAACACGTCAGGGTAATCACACACTACTGGGATATCCGAAATCTGCTTTTCGGGCTTAGCATCTAAAGCATAGGCTATAAAAGCCTCACAACCTTTCGTCAAACATTTACTAGCCTTAATTGCAGATATCATCCGGATATTACCTCCGTTACTATCTCCCTTAACCACTAATGTTTCACCATCTGACTTACATACCCTAACCAACTTTTTCTCACAATCAACTTGGGCTCGATTATAAGTTAACTAGTCCATTCCTATGATTACATCATAACCACACAAGTTCATAGGCATAACATCAACTGGAAACTCAACACCATTTAAATTAAGCAAGCAATCCTTATACACTACTGTTATCATATCACTTCCTCCATTTGCTGTTTCTACCTCATAAGCAGAATCTAGCACTACAGGTTCTTTTCCTAGGTATTTACCAAAGGAAACTGACACAAAACTCTTATTTGCACCCGTGTCAAATAAAACCTTAGCATAAACATTATTTACAGGAAACATACCTGCCACAACATCCTCATTCACTTCCTTATCATCACCCTTCTTCATAACAAACAACCGCCCCTTGGCTGGGTTCTTTCCTCCTTGTGTTTTCTGGATTTTGGGGCATTCACTCTTATAATGCCCAATTTCCTGACAATTAAAACTGATAGGTTCAATTGGATCGTAACAATCACTCAAATGATCAGAATAACAAGTACAAACAAAACGATTCAATCACAAACACAATCCATACTAATAATTCTCGATGTATATTGATGATCAAAGCAATTCGTAGTACAAGTGCAGGAGAAACAAAATCACACACAGTTAATTCTCTCTCTAACAGTGTAAAAGTGATCTAGCCTCTCCCTCACACACACACACTACATGCTTATAACAAACAAAATACAAGTTTAAGGAAAATACATAATAAACCCTAAACTATACAAACATATAAACAAAATACAAAGTAAATCTTAAACAAAGGAAATAACCCTAACAGTACTCCCCCTAAGATTTAACTTTGGATCTTCAGCAAAATCTTCTATCTTTTTCTTCTTCTTGATCAGCATCATCTCTTTTATCAATCTTCTGGTTCATCTTTGACTTTCAGCAACTCTCGTCCTTTATATTCTTCTTGTTCCTTTAAAGCTTCTTCAATACAAGATTTGAACTTTTCAGCGATCTTAGCTTGTCGAGGCTTGGATTCATTCGTCAGAATTGGTAAGGCATTCATACGTCTGAGCGAGTCCAGATTCAAACCTGCAAAGTCAATATTAGCATAAAACTCGAATGGCAGCTCTTGACCTTTGACTTTCACCTCCAACGTTCCTTTTCTGGATATCCTCATATACTCTATCTCTGGCAAATCAACCCTCACGAGATTAGAGTTCAGCAACGCCTTTCTCACACGTATCTTCTCAGTTGCAGCTGCTATGACTTCAATCATCACCACAAATAAATTCCTGTCAGCTTCAGCTAATTTATCCTTACATTTCTCCATTGTATAACTTCTCAAAAAGTCGATATATGAAGGATGTAGCAGCTTCAACTCAAAAGTACTGAAAAGTGTAATCATGTCTTCATCCCAATTCTCCAAATTTCGAACAAGCTTCAGTTCAAACGTTTCCTGATTGTAGAACACTCTGAGTATTGGCTTCGTCATCTGACTTCCATCAATCACTTTTAATCCAGGATCTGTCACTTTGTCAAAGTATTCGTCCGAGAACTCTTCTAAATACATATCCTCAGTCACAACCAAACGCTTTTTCTTTCTTTGTTTCTTTGCTTCCACATAAGCTGAGTCTTCCTGTTGGCCTCTAAAGTCAAGAAACTTCGATGATCTGCCAATCCCGGCATCAAGCAACATTACACACTTATCACCACGCTCAGCGTGCGTGTGATTTATCAACCTCAGTTTGTGTAATTCTTTCAAGTCCTGAACCTCCAGTTTAAAAATGCTTGAGTAGTAATGATATACGTCACACAAACCATTTACTCTCTTTATCATAAACGCATCAAAAACTTCATCATATTTCCAAGCAATTATCTTAACCTTCTTGTTCTTCTCAGGCACAATCATAGAGTCAAGCAATTCAGCAATCGATTGCCCTTTACTCAGCAGTGATCTAACAACATCACCTGCTGTTGCTGATTTATGCCAAGTCTCACGCACCTCCATTGGTATGTTGTAAGATTTAGCTTCACTTGGAAACATATCCATCAGTTCGTGCCTTTTCTTATGAGCATTTTCAGGAAGCGCCATCACTTGAATCTCTTTTGGTCCAAGCACTTTAAATCTTTTTGTCAACTCGAAGTACTGAGGATTGTTATAATCTAAGTAAAACATCCTGTTGTACATTTTCTCTGTTTTCATAAAACTGACCACTATCTTCCTCAGTGACTCGGACTTCAACCTCTGTAAAGTTTTGTACGGATAGTTTCTCGAACTCAGCCAACTTCGCATCTCAGAAGCAGTCATTTCATCTGGATTTTGATGATAAAGCTCAGTCGGAGGCAAATCTTCTATGTTTAAGCTTTCTTGCATCGGAGTCCATTCACCCATCTCTATTACAAACTCTTTCTGATCAGCTTCTGCTTTGTCTTGAGCAATTATGCACTTCTCATACTCCTCATTTATCTGACTCACCGTTAAACCATTCAAAAACACAGAGTTGTATTTCATTTTCTCAAGGTATGCAAACCTTTGATCCAAGTCATCTGGTAACTCTTCGGCAACATTTTGTACTGGCTCAGCTTCATCTTCAGACTCAGTCCAATCAATATCATCTAAATCATCCAACGCTTGTATCATAGGTGCATCATCAGTTTGAACCGGCTCAGACTGACTAGCAACTTCAGATACTATTGTAGGCGCACTTTCAACTTCAACAGCTTCAGATTGAATCGGCTCAATCTGAACTGTGTCTTCTGAACCCACTTCTTTCTCACTTTCAGTGACAGCAATTACTTCAGTTTCAGCAACGGATTCAGTTTTCTCATCCTCAGCTACAGCTACAGATTGAATCGGCTCAATCTGCACTGTTTTATCAACTTTCGCCCTTTTCGAACTTTCTTCGTCACCAAAAATCTCAGGAATAGCATCTATCTTCCTCTTTCCCTCAGCTTTGTCAGAGATGACAGTTTCAGCAACAGCTTCATCGGGAATAATGATTGGTGATTCTACCAAAATACCAGCATTTGAAGTACCTCTTGCTCTAGTCAAATAAACTTTCTGTACTTCTGATTCAGCCACTTCAACTATTTCTTCAGAAAAATCTTTGTCTGATGATGAGCCAGCCTTCTTTGGTTTCATTTCCTCCAATTCTTTTTCCAACATTTCTTTTTCTGCCTCCAACGTATTGCATTCAGCTCTAACCTCAGTATAATCATACTTTAGGTTCTCATATTCCTCCTTCAATTTTTCATGCTCAATTTTCAATTCATCATGTTCAATTTTCAGCTTCAGATGATCAGAATCCAACTCTTTAAAGATTTTCAAATTCTGATTGTGAATATCCCAATATTCATCAAATCTTTTCTTTTTGCGTTCGTTTGAAGCTTTCAACAAATCATTTGCTTTAATCAAATTTTCAACTATCTCCTCCAATTCAGCAATACGTTTCTCTTTCTCATCATCAACTTCATCAACACTTGGCACAACATTTGGTGAAGACTCCAAACCTTGTCCAATGTTTTCAGCAATTTGTGGTGAAATGGTGGGAATATCAACGGAAATAGGATCAGTAATGCCAGCATCCACTTCATCTATCTGTGCAATAGATTCAGCTTCGGCCATTACTGTCTGAGCGATCTCTATCACATCAATCTCTTCAGGTTTTTCTACTGGTTTCGACCTCTTCTTTCGAACATACTGAACAGAAATATCTTTTGGAACTTCAACAACAACTTCTTCAATCCCAGAAGCAGCCTCAGCAGGTTCTTCTATCTCAATATTCTCAATTTCCATTGGTTCAACCTCCTCTGAATTAGATTCAGATTCAGTATCATCACCACCATCATCATTAATATCATCATCACCATCATCCTCACTATCATCATCCTCACCTTCTTCTTCATCTTCTGGATGACGAGCAAAGTACTCGTCATCATCCAACAAATTGTCTGGCACCTCATCTACTAGGTCCAGTGGATCAACAATCTCTCCATGAGATATGTGATAATATACTCCTTCCACATCTTCTTCATTGTTGACTATATCTCTCATATAGTCAAACAATTCAACATCAGGCACATTCCCGATACTCATCTTCCGGTAAGATAGATCGTTCATGTCCTCAGTATATAAAATGCCTCCAGCATAACCCTCGGATCTGATGATAGGATAGGCAATGTTTATCATCATTTGTAAGAATCTCGGGTACATGAGAAACTTAAATCTTTTACCCTTCACCAAATTGAACACAAAACCATTCATAATCCATCTCGACATGTTGAATGGCTTGTTCTCTGCAATAGCAACTATCGGGGATGCAATGTCAGATGGGAAATTGTCGAATCCTGCACTCCTCCTCGACATGCATTGTTGCACAACATAACACAGCAACTTGTATTTCTTCCCCAACTTAGCCCGATAAAATTGTGACTTTGGAAACACAGGTGGATGTCCCATGTTCACAAAACACGTTTTACATTCTTCCATTGTCAACTCATCCATCATACCAACCTCATCTTCATCAATTCTCAGGGCCTGTCTAATAGCATCTTCTGAAACAGTAAGTACCCAATCTCTGGTAATATGCCCTCTCACCATAGCAACACCATTTTCGTCTCTAACCACCTCTGCTATCCTCCAAAAGCTTTTAATCAATCTAGCATATATGACCGGTTTGGCACATATAGCATAAACATATTTGGTCCTCTTGATGAATTTGATCATGTCCCTGTAACCATCTGTTTCAGGTAGTGATTCATCCAAGCATGCTACCAAATTGTGCTTAGGCTCAAACTTGAGATTCTCCATCTGTTAAAACATAAACAAACACAAAAACAAGACAAATGTGTTAGATTCTTCATTAAAACATATCAAAATTTTCTTAAGTGTTTGAATAAAGTTAAAAGGCAAAACATTCACATAATCTTTTTAAGTCCTAAATTGTTCTAATAACCTGATTTTCATCATATTAATCAAACAACTTTGAAACTTTAAAGATTATACAACATTTTTCATTTTAACAGTTAATCACTTAAGGCAAAATTTGACATTTGTATGATGAAGTTGTTTAACATGTTTTGGTTCATTTTTATCATGCATTTGTTATTTTTAACACACATTTCATCATTTTGAAGTGAAATATTTAAGAGCTTTTTAAAGTTCATCAATGGCGATTTAATCAGTTAAGTCCATTCCACTTGATTCAGTTGATTTTAAGGTGTTTTAGTGCAAATGAGTGATTGAATGTTGATGATCGACAGATTTTAACCCTAAAACAACATTCGATTTAAGTTTTAACACACAAAATCAAAGTGTCGATTCAAAGTCCAAACACTGTTCATCATCGTTTTTCTTTTTAACAGTTGATTTGCAGGTCTATTTAGGTCAAAAACACTAAATCACTACCTTATTCAATCGATAAACCTCGTTACAGAGCAAACGATTGAATATGATAACACGGCGATTTTTAGTTCAGAGTGTTTGTGTGAAGGTGAAAGAGTAAAATGATAAGTGTTTGTGAAGAGGTGGTATTTGTATCGTCAAAAATTTTAGGTCAAACTTTAAGTGCTGGGTCAACAAAAGCAAAATAGGCCCAATAAACCTTGCCGGGTCAAGTACTGTAGTGACGGGTCATGTACTGTAGTGACGGGTCATGTACTGTAGTGACGGGTCAAGTACATAAGTCAAGTCACCAATATGTGAAACACACTTGACGGGTCAAGCACTGTAGAGACGGGTAAGTCACTGTAGTGACGGGTAAAGGTTAGGAACAACTACACCTGATGGGTTTTATTCATCACCCGGCAGAATAGTTATCTTCAAAACATCACCCGGCAATATTTCTTCATCACCAGGCAACACAGTTGCTTTCCTTCATCCGGCTTGCTTTCTTCATTACACGGCAACCTTCTTCACAAGACAACCTTCTTCACCCGGCATGCATTTGTTCATTACACGGCAACATAGTTATCTTCTACATCACCCGGCATGCTTTCTTCTTCATTACCCGGCAACATAGTGTCATACCTTTACACGGCAAGAAGATTTCTCTTTTACCCGGCTGTATAGTAAACACTTGTCACCCGGCAAGATATCTATGACCTTCACCCGGCTGTATTTGACATGATCATTGCCCGGCTGTACAGTGGTCATAATATCTTCACCTTTTTCCTCAATCACCCGGCATGTATCATACTTACAACTTTACCCGGCTGAACAGTGTGTCCTTTACCCGGCTGCACAGTTGCATCTGATATCTTTGCCCGGCAATAACACTTGCGATTTTCTTCACTTTTCTTGTCTGTTGACTTTTTCAACGGCATTAATTGTACCTGCAAACATTCTCCGACATATTAATTAGACAAGATATCCTTAAAAAGAATGTTTGTCATATTAATTATCAAACAACATTAATCAAGACAATAACATTAATTCCAATTAAAATCATTTTTCTTTTTCTTTTTCACAACCAATTTTTCTATATCCCGAAGCAATTTCTTAAAAACAAATTACAAGACTTTGGGTTTGTTTTTAACACATCCAATACTTTTGCCTTTCATACTACATAATCTTGTTCATTCAAAACACACTTATTCAAAACAAATTATTTTTGGTTTTTGTAGATATTTTTCTTCAATTTATTCTCCCCCTAAACTTGAAATTTCTTGAAATTTTTAAGTTTAACAAGGATGTTGATGTGTCAATAATGATTCCATATGCCTACACACACAAAGCACACACATTAAAATAAATACATATGCAATGCAATGAATCAAAATATCGCAGTGAGATCATACCACACATTATCTGAACATGTTTTGCAAGTTTTGAATAGACATTTGACTTATGCTTGATTGAGTGATGATATGAAAACATACCAATTAGCTCGAATTGACACACTTACTTTTTCAGTATCATGATGATATTTAAGGTTCGATTAGAATGACTTATGTGACCCACATGTATACATATGTCAACATATTTCCTTATCAATCACTACCTGAATGCATATTGCACAAACCTGGTCACTTACAGTCATACACAGTGTGGAATCTGGGTTCTATTCGGATTTGGTCCACTTTGGGACTTCTTTTTAATTCCATCTTTGGGAATTTCTCTTTCCTATCGTTCCCCTTGGGAATCTTCTGAATTCCTTTTTGGAATTTTTATTTGGTGTTGGTCCACATTTGGGACTCTTTTTGTTCCTTTTGGAATCTTTTGCTGCACCTTGAAGCTCAAAAGAGACTTCGTGTGAGACTTCAGGTCTGTGGGTACCACAACAAAGAAGCTCACGATGCGGTTCATCACACTGAATACACTGCATCGTTACCCGATCATGCACAACTATCATCACAAGCAATGTTTCAAAAGACATATATCTAGACATGTATAACAATGGAACTTAACACAAAGATCATTAAGTTTATGTTTGTCAACAATCAACTTACTTTTTCAGTCTAATTGCCTGAGCTGTCTAGCACATCAATTAACATTCATCAGTCTTTATTAAAAATGATGTAACAAATAATGTCTAGTGTATCTATCATTTCTCACTTTTGCAATATAGATTCTTATGACATGATATTTTCTTTTCTTTTTGATTTTATATTTTGTTTTTGCTTTTCTTTTTCATGCACACACACAATGCAAAATATAAAATAAAAGACAAAGGAATCAATACTTGACATCAACTTATTATATTTTTGGCTTTTATATTTTCTGATTTTTCTTTTGTTTTCGAAAAATAGAATCAATCATGATTGATTAATCCTATGGATTGAATTAAAAATTCAAACCGGCCTGACAAAAATGATTTTGTGAAAAGATCTGCCAGTTGTTTGTCGGTATGAACTTTAATCAAAATTATTAAACCTTTTTCAGAGTTGTCTCTTAAAAAGTGATATCTAATTTCGATGTGTTTGGTTTTTGAGTGTTGAACAGGATTAGCAGTAATAAACATAGCAGCAGTATTGTCTATGTAAATAGGAGATTTCAAAAAATTAAACCCGTAGTCCAGCAATTGATTTTATACCCATAAAACTTGAGAACATCCTGCAGATGCAGCGATATACTCTGCTTCAGCAGTGGATACAGAAACGTTGGTCTGCTTCTTGCATTGCCAAGATACTAGTCTAGGACCCAGAAATTGACAACCACCAGTAGTCGATTTCCTGTCAAGAGCACAACCACCAAAATCACTGTCAGAATAGCTATATAATTCAAAATTTCCTTCATAAGGATACCATAACCCAAGATTCGGTTTCCCTTTGAGATATCTGAATATACGCTTCACAGCAATCAGGTGCGACTCCTTTGGATCAGACTGATATCTTGCGCATACACATACAGCATACATGATGTCTGGCCTTGATGCAGTAAGATACATCAGTGAACCGATCATTGATCTGTATAGTGTTTGATCCACGGATTTGCCTTTCGGATCCGGTTGTATCTTGCAGTTCACATCAGAAGGAGTTCGAATTGTTTGACAATCTTGCATCTTGAACTTCTTCAACAACTTCTCAACAAATTTTGATTGATTGATGAAAATTCCGTCAGCAGATTGTTTCACTTGTAATCCAAGAAAGAAATTAATCTCCCCCATAGAACTCATCTGGAATCTGCACTTCATGATTTCCTCAAATTCTTTGCACATTGACTCACTAGTTGATCCGAAGATAATATCGTCCACATAAACTTGAACACATAAGAGATCGTCATTCTCCCTCTTCATAAACAAAGTTGGATCAATCTGTCCTCTTGTGAATCCATGTTCTAGTAAATGCTTGGATAATGTTTCATACCAGATTCTAGGAGCTTGATGTAGACCGTAAAGAGCTTTACTCAACTTGTATACTCGATGAGGATAGTCAGGATCTTCAAAACCCGGAGGTTGTCTGACATAAACTGACGTGCAATTCCTTTTTCTGCACAAAATAAATCCACATTAGCGTTTTTGAATTCAGTACCATTATCGCTTCTTAACACTTTAACTTTGCAATCCAATTGGTTTTCAACTTTGATGATAAATTCTTTTAATAACTCAGCTGTTTCAGATTTAGCATGCAAAAAATAAACCCAAGAAAATCTAGTGAAATCGTCAATAATGACAAAACAATAAGACTTCTTTCCGATGCTTTGCACATTTGTTGGTCCGAAGAGATCCATATGTAGCATCTGCAAGGGTTTTGAAATGGAGTTTTCTAGCTTGGACTTAAAAGACATCCGATGCTGTTTGCCCTTCAAACATGCTGAACAAAGATCAGTTGTGGAGAATTTCTTCGATGGGATTCCCACAGCGTGATTTCCAGTTACTAAACGGTTCATGTTTCTGAAGTTAGAATGGCCCAGCCGTCTATGCCAAAGCTGACTCTCATCATTTGAAGCATGAGCAATGAGACAGGTTGTTTCGGTATCAGCGTCAATCTGCGACATATCCAACTTGTATACATCACGATCTCTTGGAGCTTTAACCACTACCCACTCATTGTCAATCTTGAAACCTGGTTTAAGAATATAATAGAAAGAATCATCAAATAAAGTTGAATAAGATTTATCACAAATTTGCGAGACACTTAGTAAGTTAAAGTTCAACTGTGCACAGTAGTTGACTTTATCAAAACTAATGACCCCATTAGATACGGTTCCTTCTCCTGTGATCTTTCCACCCGCATCACCTCCAAATGCAACGTGTGTACCATTTTTCAGCTTGAAATCCTGAAGCAAGGCATGGTTGCCTGTCATGTGCCGGCTACACCCACTATCAACGAACCATGAGTTGATAGGTCTTCTTGGGCGTACCTGCATTTCAACAATTTACTTAGTTAGTTTGGTCAACCCAGGCCCACACGGTCTTGGGTTTTCCGAATCTATCAGCAATAGTAACTTGTTGATATTGAACATTTTGAAAATTTGTTTCATTTAAGAGATTTTGATGCTGATAACTGTTGTTTCGCCCATTGGCGTTTTTGAATTGCTTTCTCCTCAAAGCACTAAACCTTTCCTCTAGCTTTGGATCAAGGTTATTTTCAAACTTTTGATTTCTTACCAATAAAGCTCTTGGTTTAAAACTGTTAGCCTGCACATTTCTTGAAAAATTAGAGACAGAATTGTTTCGATTGAAATTTCTCAAAACTGGAGAATGACTTTGACTCATATTTTGAAAACCAAATGAATTATTTCTTTGAAAGTTTGAATATGGAGTCATTTCTCTAGTTGAGTTTGATCGAAAGAAACAATCCTTTGTGTCATGGTTTCTTCTTTCACAAATATCACAAAACTTGTTATAATAACATTCTTCTGAAGAATGGTTTCTTTTGTCACAGAAACTGCAGTACTTGTTAAAGAAACATTCAGCAGTTGTATGGTTATAACGATCACAGTTCTCACAATGTTTCTTGCTAATCCTAAAGAGCCGATTGTTAACTTTTGATGTTGAACCAAAACGTGATTCATTATCTTGGTTATTCGGTTTTAGATTAACGATCTTTTGTGGAGACTTGGTTTGAGATTTTGATTGCATGGAACTTTGGTTTGTTTTTAAACTGTTCTGTTTGGTTACCTTTTTGTTTTCAACTCTCTTATCATTGACAGCGGAAGACTTAGGACCTGAACCTGTTTTCAGACCAGAGTTAGATTTGATTGGAGAATTGATTGGTTTACCATAAGATCCATTTAAATCAAACGTTCCTGCAGACACAAACTTGATGTTTTTACCTTTTGACACTTTCTTGACAGGTTTGTCAGTTTTAACACTTTGAACTTTGGTTTTATCATTTGTTTTTAAGACACTTTTGTCTTTTGACTGTTTCGTTTCAGATTGATTGTTCATTGTTTTCGATTTCTGCTTCTTTGCAGTTGAAACTTCAGTCTTTTTCACTTCTGGCTTTTTGACCAACTGAGCAGCAACTTGCGCTTTTTGTTCTTTCTTCCACCTGATGTATTCAGGATCATTGTATCCTGAAAATTCACCTTCTTCCTTCACCGGTGTTTCTGGTTTGGGATTAAGCTTTGGATACTCAACAAGTTGGATAAGAACAGGTTCTAATTTGTTTTCAGATTTGTTGCTTGCTTCATCATCAGCTTCAGTTGTCAAACCATCTTCTTCCCTCAAACTTTCAATCAACACCTCAGATCCTTCAGACTCAGATTTACTTCTTTGAATTTCTTTGAATTTTCGTTCATTTTCAGGTGAATGATCAAATTCATTAAAGTTTTCCGGTAAGTTTTGAGTGATTGAATTTGGCATCGGTTCATGAGTAAAACCCAACCCGGTTTTTGTTTTGTTACCTCTTTCTTTGATGAGTTGTTTAACCATGGTTTTACAGCTTTTAACCTTAGTTAATTCAACTTGAGTGACAGCATGTGCGACTTTTTCTTGTTCAAAGTTCTTTGTCATTTCTTCAAGTTGTTTGGTTATCAATTCCAGTTCCTTTAAGGTTTTGTTCCATGATTCTTTAAGTGACAGAATCTTCTCATCAGAAATTTTATGATCAATTTTAAGCTGTTCATGAAGTTTTTCATGTTTACTTAATTTGTCACCAATTTTAAAAGAATGAGTTCGATAATGTTCTACTTGTTGAATGCACTGTTCAGAACACAACCTTTCCTTGACATCAGCATGTAATGGAACATAGTTAGGGGGTAAGTCAGTACTAACCTTTGGTTGTTCAGTAGAAGATGAAGACTCATTGGATGTAGCCATTAGCGCAACTTCAGATTCAGATTCTTCAACGGGATCAGACTTTGCACTCCAGTCATAATCTTCAGAATCTTCACTCACATCTTCAATCATCTTACCATCCCCTTCTTCTGACCAATCTTCTTCTATTTCACATACCAGTGCCAGACTTGATGTAAGATCAGACGTAAACTGTTCAGCATAAGCACTCCAATCATAACCGTCTTTAACACTTACTACCAATGCTTTAGTCTGTTCTTCTGGCTTCTTTCCTTCATCCTTCAACTCAGGCATAGGAAGACTTTGGTATGGTTTCTGAAAGAAACGTTGGTTTCTGCCTTGATAACTCGAAGATTGTTGAGAGCTTTGACCTTGACCTTGATTGCTTGAACTAGCTTGGTCATTAAAATTCTTTGGAGCTTTGCATTCTCTTGAGAAATGACCATACTGGTTACAATTAAAACATCTGGCCTTTGATTTGTCAAATCCAACAGTTTTGTTAGCATGAGGTTTGTAACTTCGGTTAACGTATGCATGCTTTTGAGTTCGGTATGCAACCATAACCATTTGCCAGTTAAGATCCATTTCTTCAACATCAACTGGATCCATCTCAAATAAGTCTTGAAGGACAACGTCCATTTGACTTAAGTGACTTCCTTGGTAAGCCTGGAAACTTGCCATAAAAGCAGTGAAGGCAGTTTTAGTTTCGTCATCTTGCAGTAGAATGTTCATGACGTCTTTCACTTTTGTTTGAACATTTGAACTTTGATTTTCTGATTGATTCTGATTTTGGCTTTGAACTTGAGCTCTTGGTGGAGATTGAGGTTGAGAATAAGTTGGTGAATTTGGAAAGTATGCTGAATCAGTAAAGAAACTTGCACCAACAAATAAGTCACCCTCATCTTCAAATTTCATTGCATCTTGTGCAAGAAAAGCATTATCCACAGTATTGGCAGGATTTACCACATACTTATACTGAGTTTGTGAGCTTGATCTATCAGTGTTTCTAGATCCTTCATCAATCTCGACTTCTTCAATCTTTCCAATAAGCAAATCAAGTTCCATTGGAAATTTCTCAGTATGTTTCAACAAAGTAACAGTTTGTTTCCATGATGATGGTAAAGCACATAACAATCGATCATTCAAGTCTTGAAGTTCAGTTTTAACTCCGAGGTTTGTCATCTCAGTAGTTAAATGAACAAACCTGTTCATCATTTGGTGTACTGTCTCTCCATTAATGTGTTCAAACAATTCCAGTTGTCTCTTCAGTTTTGATTTCTTCAAGCTTCTCAATTGTTCTCCTCCTTCACATATAGACTTCAATGCTTTGAAGCATGTATAACCAGTCTGATATGCATCCAATCTAGACAGAACTTGGAGTGGCAACCCCTTGCACATTAAAGAATATGCCTTGCTATCATTCTTTACTTTCCTCAAATCTTCTGCTGACAGATTATCCTCTGGATAAGGTGTAGTAGAATCTTTGGTGTAGGTACTTGCACTATCTGGTGTTGTCTGAGTTGGAATGTGAGGACCCTTCTCAATTGATTTCCACAAGTCATTATCAATAGAACACAAGTGATGTCTCAACCTGATAGTCCAGTTCTTGAAATCTGCACGATTCAAAAGTCTAGGAACACGGTTATCAGAATCATCATTAGGAGCCATTTTTAACAATTTTTTAAGAAAAATATTTTTGGTTTTTGTTAATTTTTGAAAAGAAGTGATTAAAATACTAAAATAAAGACAAGAAATTAAAGACAAGATAAGAAACAAGTATTAAAAACAACTAAAATGAGTCACACGGCAAAACAGTGAAAATCCTTCTTCAACCGGCTAAACAGTGTCTTTGTTCTTCACCCGGATGAACAGTTACCCGGCAACAAGAAAAACTTCACACGGCAATAATCTTGACCCGGCAGAATCTTGACACGGCAAAAGTCTTTGTCCGGCTGAACAGTACTCGATCACACGGCAGAGTTGTTAATTACCCGGCAACACAGTTGATGCTTACCCGGCTGTATTTTCTTTATCACCCGGCGTAACAGTGTTTTACCCGGCACAACAGTAGCACTTTTTCTAAGTCAAATTCTTTACCCGTCAAGCACAAATTCCCTTACACGGCAATACAGGACCTAATTTCTTCTCAAATCTAAGTCCAAGGAAATTGTCTAAGTCAAAATAATCACCCGGCAAGTTAATCTTCAACCAAAACTGAACTGTTCATCATCATCTTCGTGAGATTTTTCTGGGTTTTGTCTAAAACTTGTCTGATTTGTTCAAAATTCACACACAATCTGTGAATCAATCCGATTAACAATCCCTTATATCAATCCATCTGAAACATGTCCAATTTTTGATGAATTTGTGAAAAATTCTATCGAACAGTGTTTTCACAATTTCTCAGATCTGATGATGATCTGATGAAATCTGCACAATCGTTGAGTATTAGAGTGATTATGATGATGAATCACACCTAAAAACACCAACAATTCATTCAGATCATTGTATTTGAGCGATTTTTGATGTGTTTTGCTTAAGGACAGCGAAGAACACGGTAATCTAGCTCTGATACCAATTGATAGGTTCAATTGGATCGTAACAATCACTCAAATGATCAGAATAACAAGTACAAACAAAACGATTCAATCACAAACACAATCCATACTAATAATTCTCGATGTATATTGATGATCAAAGCAATTCGTAGTACAAGTGCAGGAGAAACAAAATCACACACAGTTAATTCTCTCTCTAACAGTGTAAAAGTGATCTAGCCTCTCCCTCACACACACACACTACATGCTTATAACAAACAAAATACAAGTTTAAGGAAAATACATAATAAACCCTAAACTATACAAACATATAAACAAAATACAAAGTAAATCTTAAACAAAGGAAATAACCCTAACAAAAACACTTAAATGTCGGACACGATCTTGCGAGATGTCCCGATTGCTGACATCTGTAACACTTCCTCTCTTGAGATTCCTCTCCTACCTTCCCCTTATCTTTGCTACCACCTTCCCCCCTTTTGAACTTGAATCTACCGCCAAAACCACTCTTTTTATCCTCCGACTTCCTCTTCCTTTCTCCTTCATGTACCTCTTGACTTTTAACCTCATCATAGATGATTGCACTCAGTCCAACTGCTTCATCAAAGGTTGTTGGTCCTTTTGCCTTCACATGTGTTCGGACCTTTGGTGGAAGCCCCAGGATATAACACCTCAACCTTCTAGACTCGGGAGTAACTAAGTGGGGAACCAACAAAGCCATCTCATTGAATCTCGAGGTGTATTCACGATGCGTCATCGATCCAGCCTCTAGCTGAAGAAACTCCATCTCCATCTTGTCCAACTCATTCTGCGGACAGAATTGTTGGAGCACCAACTCCTTCATGTCATTCCACCTCATGCTATCGATAGCGGCTTGTCCTTTCCTTTGGACTATCGTCTTCCACCAGTGCATAGCTTCTTCTTCAAACGAATGAGCAGCGTACTTGACCGCTTGATCTTCTCGGCACTCACTGATGTTGATCACAGCTTCCATCGCAGAAATCCAATTGTACGTCGCTCTGGCACCAACTTTTCCATTGAAGGGTTTAGGAGTACAATCCTTAAAACCTTTATACAAGCAACCTTGCTTGAGGATTCTCCCGCCATCGTTTCCACCAGTATCATCACCACCTCTAGCATCGCCACCACTTCCCGTGCCACCACTGCCTCCGGTACCACCACTGCCTCCTGTGCCACCTCCAGTGCCACCACTGCCTCCACGATTCTCTTCATTTGATCTCCTTTGCAGTGCAGAGTCTATGATCCTAGGCAACGTGGTTTCCAGTACCTTGGAGACTTGATCAGCAACCGCCGAATTAAACTGGGTTTCCGTCATGATAACTTCCTCTCCGTTATTATCATGATTCTCGATAGTTTCAGCGTTACCACTTTCTTTATTCGTGTTCGTCCTAGTACTTCTTCTTGTAGGAGAGGAAGTTATCACATGATTCTCTACCGCTACCTTTCCTTTTACCAGCCATAACTCTACCTACAAAAGAGAGCAGGGAGTCAGTATTCACATGATGGACCATGATTAAGAACAATATAGTGCTTGTAAACAAATAATGACAGTGGCCAGTTGCAATTATTTATTTACCGCGCTGATTGTGTTCTTAGCCATTCTCCGCCACGTTCATACCAAAACCCATTTCCCTTTCCAGAAAGGAAACTTCAATACACCTATGCGGGCACTTATCCTATCTTATCTTAGTTTAAGTCTAGATACTAAGCTTGTACCTAGTTCGCTTAAACTACGACTCTGATACCAAACCTGTCACAACCCCAACATGGCGGGCGGTCCCAGGTGCCCGGGGGTTATCGCGTGTGACAGATGGATATCAGGAGCAACGCAGCGGAATCAACAAACATACATACACACAGCTTAAATCTTAAAGTTGTGCATACATTAAACTTCATATATACAATACATTGATTACAAAACGACAATTGTTTGTTTGATACATAACATTAACAAACTAAAGCTAGCAACTATTCTAGGTCCAGAGCGTCTAACTTCTAAGCCCGCAAGCCCTCTACCTGCTCTAGCCTCAACAGTGCTTTCCTGCATCACTCGGCACCTAGGATGTGTGCCAAAAAGTTTAAAAGAAAGGGTCAGCTTACGCTGGTGAGTTCATAATAAAACATTTTACAAAACATTTCAAAACATTCAACCAAATGCTTGTAAAAACATTGATCAACGAGTTACCAAGCTCCATTGATCAAAGAGTTACCACGAACTCCATCACTTACAAACATTTCACAAACATGCTAACATCATCCGTTAAATATTCCCAGACAATACGAATAAAACCCCTCAACAACTCCGTCTGGCACGTCTGCGCTGGAGCAGAATATATGCATATACCCTTCTAAGTTTTACCCGCGTCACCCCTATAATCTGGAGTGGTATTGCCCGATATTTGACGTAGATTGCTAGCCAACCGTTCAAAAAGAACAGTTTAAGAACACAACCAATCCAAAAGAGTTTATACAAAAACTCACAATCATTTGCAACCAAAACAGGTTTAAGCAACACATCCAGTTTTGTAAAACATACCATCATTTCAAAAGAGTTTAAGTGTATGAACTCACCTCAACAAGATCACAACAAGCTCACAACTAGCTTCGGTCCTTGATCTAATCCCAACAATCAATCCAAATGGATATCTTCACGATCACACAAATAGCTATATCGACAATCAATCTCAATAGCTATAATCCACCTATAACGCGATATCACAACGTTATAAATAACGATTCCTAAGACTATGTAAGTCCTAGGGCATAACTAGCGAAGCATACGACTAGACACGAGTCGTTGCCACCTACGCCTACCAAATCCCACACCTCGGGGATCTAAACGAATCCTACAGAGATATGTTACCCGTTCACAACGGATATCATACCCCTAGGGTACGGATATTCAATCCGCACCCTCCCCGGGTAATCTACCCGTTAGTTGCGGGTGTCTAATCCCGCAACTATTTCCCCTAGCACGTCCCTCGTGCTATACGGGTATCTTCACCCCGCATTCCCATCGGGTTCCCAACCCGATTCCCGTCCTAAACTAATCGAGAATGAAAGACCATTACCTCGTCGATCACCGATCTTCAGTCGCGCAACACCTTGATGATCACCGTTCTTCACTCGGACAGAACCTCGACGCACGCTAAGCGATCTACACGCGCCCGAAACTCGAAGCAGCGTTCCGACGCAGGGTACCGCACTCGAGGCGCGATTCCGCAACAAAACGGACTTGTTTCTCTCTCTAAAAACGTCTAGAGTGAGAAAGGGATGTGAGCACAAGTGAAGGGGGGTTGCACCCCTTTAAATAGGTTGTCTGGGCTGTTCCAGGCGATACGCGCAGCCCACATGCACCATCTGCGCGTATCGCGTAGATGGTGAGTGGCTGCCAGCTGTTTTCCACTTGACTGATGCTATGCTATACGCGCAGGGCCCTACCCTTTGATGTGCGGACCGCGTAACCTACATTTTCAGATTCCTCTCGTCGAAACACGTGGAATTCATATATTATGGGCTCCGTAACTCTTCTTCTAAGTCAAGATATGCTCGAAAGAAGTTTTCAGTCATTCCTCGGGTGTTTTCGCATTTCCCGCTTCGTTATAACTCCGATTTGAGTTCCGTTTTCGCCCACGTTCTTCATTTTAAGTCCTCTATCACCCCTAGGGTTTATCTCTATACATTAGGACTCTTTATTCAACGTGCTATTTACATGAACACACGCCCATTATTGACATATACTTACGTCAAAATTTAGGGTTTTACAAGGACGCCTTACAAATCTTAACAACACCTTACAATACCGAATGTAAACTTTAAACTCCGTATCAAACCTAATGAATTCGTCCGAGTCATTTGAACATTGTATGGCAACTTAAAACATCTAACGACTCTGTACGCCATATTACATCTTAAAACACGTTATAATAATGTAGGACGCCTTACAAATCTTAACAACACCTTACAATACCGTATGTAAACTTAAAAATCCATAATAAACCTAATAAATCCGTTCGAGTCCTTTGAACATAGTACGGCAACTTCAAACATATTACGACCCTGTATGCCATATTAACACCTAGAAAAGCACGTTATTATAATGTAGGACTTACAAATCTTAACAACATCTTACAATTCCGTATGTAAACTTAAAACTACATAATAAACCTAATGAATTCGTTCGAGTCCTTTGAACATAGTACGGCAACTTCAAACATATTACGACTCTGTATGCCATATTAGCACCAAGAAAAGCACGTTATTATAATGTAGGACTTACAAATCTTAACAACACCTTACAATACCATATGTATACTTAAAACTCCATAATAAACCAAATGAATTCGTCTGAGTCCTTTGAACATTGTACGACAACTTAAAACATCTTACGACTCTGTATGCCATATTACCTCTTCCAACAAGTTATTATAATGTAGGACGTCGTACAAATCTTAACAACACCTTACAATACCGTATCTAAACTTAAAACTCCATAATAAACCAAATGAATTCGTCTGAGTCCTTTGAACATTGGACGGCAACTTAAAACATCTTTCGATTCTGTATGCAATATTACCTCTTAAAACAAGTTATTATAATGTAGGACGCCTTACAAATCTTAACAACACCTTACAATACCGTATGCAAACTTAAAACTCCATAATAAACTTTATGAATTCGTTCGAGTCCTTTGAACATTGTACGGCAACTTAAAACATTTAACGACTCTGTACGCCATATTACATCTTAAAACACGTTATTATAATGTAAGACGCCTTACAAATCTTAACAACACCTTACAATACCGAATGTAAACTTTAAACTCCGTAACAAACCTAATGAATTCGTCCGAGTCCTTTGAACATTGTACGACAACTTAAAACATCTAACGACTCTGTACGCCATATTACATCTTAAAACACATTATTATAATGTAGGACGTGTTGGTCCATAATGATCGTGATTTCAGTGCTATGATGACTTGTTTAACAACAAACACGCTTGACTTGAGCAAACAAAGTGTATTATAATAACAAACCCAATAATGAGATAAAACCACACAAACGGAGGTAAACAAGCTACAAAGATGTATAATATATGCTCCTAGCACCTCCAGAGAACAATTACACGACACAATCAGTAAGATAAGGTTTTTGTCAAAGTTGTGCAAAAGTTATATTTCTTGAAGATAAGGTTACAATATATATCAGTCATAGGTTCGCTGGGCACAAATAGGTTCGCCCAGTCGACACCATCATAATCACTAAACTGTGCTACGGGCGAATCTATAGATTCGCCTGTAGGTTCGCTAGTACAAAAGCATACAAATTAAATACAAAATACATACAAAATATATAACACCGACAAGTCGGTGAGTCCAACCTATACATGTGACTATCAATACTCCCCCTAGGTTGGACCTCACCTGGGGAAGTCTTCTATTTAAGCTCCGTCTTTTTCTCGGCTTCAAAGATTCTCAATGTAAGCTCCTGCCCTTTCTTCAATTCCGGCCAATGGATTTGTAACATCTTCTGATCCGGCCTCATCTTCACTAAAAAACAGCATTGATTCCACAAACTCTGCTTCGGCGACCTCAGTATCAGGCACATCCAGATCAATCGTTTCCGCCTGAATTTCTGATGTATGCTCCTCGCCAGTCCTCCAAAACTACAACCTCCACTGGTTTCTCGAACCTCTTCTCAATAGTTTGATCCAGCTGTTTAGATAAATCATCCATATCCAATTGCTGATCATCAGTCATTCGCAGTCTCTCATTCACCGACCTCAGTTCAGCACGAATTCCCCGGGCTTTGTTTGCGACCTTCACGAACAGGTTCGCTTCGATCCTTGTGTCATCTCCAGTCCCGTGCTTAATCCTGTTCTCACACAGCACCTTCAGATCTTCATCGCTAAAGGAAAAGATCTCCATTGGGTCAAACAATCGGATTTCAGGACAATCTTCCCCTCTCAGTCTGATAACAGCTTCACCCGTACTGTTATCATAAAACCATTTCAGAAATTCATTCAGTCTCGGTGGCTGTATATCCGGAACCCTGACCCTTGTCATGATCTTCGGCGCTTCAATCTTCAAAACCACCTTACCCTTCCACGATACCCAATGCCTATCCTTTTTCTGTCTCATCCTTTTTGGTTTCTGGTACCCAAAATCAACAAAGTTTGTCTTCGCAGCCTCCCTGATAGTCACCTCGAACGCACACGCCCTCCCACTGTCCTCTTTTCCCAGTAACGGTAGCTCAGCCAGCCTACGTAAGTCCCATCGAGGCAGTGTAGCGAAATGCTTCCTATTCTTTATGTAACAGATATCACCTCCCTTCGCTTGATCATATATGCGTCAACCAGACTGTTGTACTTCCATGCTATCACTTGTGTGTCCAGTTGTGAAGTGTTTGGTTCATCGATGTTCTGAAATATGGGCACCTCGGGAACAACTTCTTCTTCTTTTCTGAACTACTCTGATTTATCTAACTCAACGTGCTCGAACTGATAACTCACCTCTTTCTCCACAACCTTGTATTTCTCAGGCTCATCATCTAAATCTTCTTCACTGTCAGCATTCACATCATCCTCCGGTTCATCTATCAGACTGAAATTCACGCTTGATCCACCAACCACTTCTGCCCCCTCAAACACATCCAGATCTATCCCCATTTCTTCATCAAACGGCTCCTCAGCAGCTTTACCTTTTCCTTTGTCATGATCTCCAAATACAACATCCATTAACGGATACCTTGCAGCATCCGTTAAGGATTTCAGTTCAGCTTCAGACATCGCAGATTCTGACCCATCTTTTTCCTTTACACTATTCAGTTCCTTGAATATCCTAACCATCAGACACTGTTGATCCTTCATCATCCTCCCCATTTCATATATAACAGTCGATTTTTCAGCATCCTGGGTCTCCAATTCTTCATACTTACTCTTCAGTTCCCCCAATTCCGCCTTTAAGCTGTCAATCTCAACTTTCAGTTCACTAACAGATTCAGTAGATGTACCCCCAGTATCGTGCCTTGCCTTCTTTGATGCTTCAGTTGGTGTATCAGATTTCCTCTTTGTTCGCTTTTCCCTACCAGCATCGATCTCAGCTTGTATCTCATCCACTTCTCGATCAAAAGAATAATCCTTTTCCTTTGCGTATGGCTTTCTCTTCTTTATCCTTTTCTCAACCACCTCAATATTCTCACCACCACGTTTTCTTTCAGACTCCATTATCCTCTGTATCTGTACCCATCTATCAGCCGTGTACATGTTTTCCCATAAACACGAGGTTCTACCAACACATTCAGCTCGAACCGACCTACAATCCCCAAAAATCCTGGAATGCATCTCCCATATCTTCAAAACATCACCAACAACCGGAAGATTTGGCAGCTTGTCATTCAGAATCATCTGGATAAACCTGGGATACATCAACCATTTACCCGCCTTAGTAGCATGGATGTTCTCCAGCATGTAGTTGTAGATGAGTTTAGCTAGATTAGCCTTCTGCCCCCGACAAAACAGCATCATGGCCCGAGCCCAGTCTAAATTCAGCCCATCTGTGCCCCCTTTCCTATGATCCAAGCACATTATGAATACGTGTGCAATATACCTCCACTCTTGGATCAGATAGGACTTCACAAACTCCATCTTCTTTTCTCCAGGCATCGGACCCTCATAACCCGCAGTCCTGAATGCCCCATATACCTCCTCAGCAGTCATACTAACCTCCTCACCCACATCCTCTTCTAACCTCAAGATTCTAGCCAGATCGGCTTCAGTAAACTCCAAATCAAATCCACTGACTTTGGCACATATACGCGATGGCTGTACGGATACGTTCATCACTGCTGTTCTCCAGAAATCTCGAACATGCAGCTCGTATATGGTCGGTAGATGAGATATGGCGTGATGTATGTGAGACGACTTCAGCCACCTGATACAGTCTCTATAGCCACCGGCTTTTTCGTGATTTTCGTCAAGCAAAGCACACATGTTGTGCTTTCTTTCGAAGAATAATGTAGACATCGTGCCTGAAAAATAAACGGAGATTGATCAGAAACGAAGATTTTGAATAACAGTTAATAGATTCGCTGGTTAATCAGGTTCGCTGAAAGAGCGAACCTGAGATTTGGCACCAGAACCTATAGATTCGCTTACATGAAAAATCAGTCATTTGGTCGAGCGAATGTATAGGTTCGCTAGAAACAGTCGGGCGAATCTATGTTAATGCACGGGCGGCATAACGACATAGGTTCGCTCGAAGTTTTGAACTTTCGTTCAGATTCTCCAGACGAACACATAGGTTCGCTGGAAACCCTAGTTTTTGAAAAACAGCCAAAAACACAGTCGATACACCATTATCAAGCAAACCAGGCAACAAACAGGTAATATAAACATGAAACGAGGGTATTATGAAGCATAATCCTAACTAAAAACACCAAATCAGTCATTTAATTTACACAACATCACAGATCGACAGATTTAAGGGGTTAAAAGTGCGATTAATGGTTTAAAACAGAGATTAAGATGAAGGCGATGACATACCAGACCAAAATAGAAGTGTTAAAGTGTGAAAAACCGGTGAAATAGTGAGAATCGAACGTACGGCAGTTAGTTTTAGAAAAACCCAGCTACAGTAGTGACAGCGAAATTGTGAAATATTTCACTGTCACAACATATATATACAGACACAGGTTCGATGGCAGACAGACCAGCGAACTTTAGATTCGCCAGAAGACCAAAAGTCAAGTAAACCACGGCGGCGATGCAAAGAGGTTCCTGGCGAACCTGTAGGTTCGCTAGCAGGTTCGCTGGCACACAAAAAATTAAAATCTTTTTGGTTTTTTTTTTAATTTTAAATTCTTTGTAAATCCATGAAAACGTCCCACGATTTCAACGCTCCAAAAATAAACATAGTATCCTAAAAATACTAATAATAACAAGATAGAAGTTAGAAAATTAAAATAAAAAGAAGATAAAGACAGGAATTTTAAATGCTAAAGAAGGATATATATATTTTTCATGATGTTTTGAGCAGAATCCGGAGAATCATTGATTGGCGGGATTGCAGATATGTTTGTCCATTTAAACCCATGCCTTAGTCCTTTCAACAAGAGATCAGCAGCTTCTTTTATCATGTTTTTGGTTTGATTGACGAAGCTCAAACAACTCGGTCCCCACAGACATCTAGGTAAAAAGAACAAGTTCTGTCATCAGGATATATCTGAGCAATACGATTGACTTTGCTTGAATTTCGAAGATCAAATTTTGAATATTGATCGATGCATTAGCTTCTTTTGACACTGTGCAATTTTTGCATCTTTTTGTGAGTGGAGCTTTGTCAGCAATTGATTCTTTTGAACACAATGCGACTTATTATTTGGGAAACTCAAATAGTTCAGAGCTCCAGGTCTATACCGACGTATAACAGAGGAGATAAACATTTGAACATGCTCGATGAATCTTCAGGTCAATACTTCCGTATAGCAGAGAAGATTCACCAACTCCAGGTCAATACTTCCGTATAGCAGAGGAGTTAAGCACTTTGACTCAATACGTTCTGAGGAGTTAACAAGTAACTCACTCAGAGGTTTTTCCGAAGAGCATCACTAGCAGCTTTTTATTTTATTTGTTTTGCACACTAGAAACTCGATTCGGGATAGGGCGAGGGTGATTTGCGATGTTTAGGGAAATAAATCAAGGCAAAGATTTTACGCTCTCAACCCATTTTTGACAGAACCCTTATCTTTGTGCAATCCAATCATGTCAAGGAGATAATCCTTGTTGCCGAGATCTTGAACGTTATGTTTGGCTGCACAATCACTGTTTACTTTGTTTTCGAGCTGAGCCTATCTGACATATCCCAAACACAATGCTTCTGACCTCATTCAACGTCTCTTCAACATCAGTCAAAAAGGAGATCCTGAAATAGTAAAATTTGAAAAACTATAAATAGTTAATCTTTTAATATCTCCCCCAAAATTTTTATATAATAGCTATCTTATAAGAAATTTTTTGTTTTTCAGATTTTCTTAATATATATATACAGAATAAAAGAAAAAAAAAATAAAATTAAAGGAGCGAAGAATTGAGTGACCCACGGAATTTTCAAAGAAGAAAAAGAAAAAGTTATTTACATATTTACTTATTTACAAATTGATTCTCACAGAAAAGGTTTTCAAAAAGATATAAGTCCCAGCATGGAGATCAGTTCATAAAAACGTGGTTTGTCAAAAGTTTTGTGAAAAGATCAGCTTTTTGTTTTCGAGTTTCAATAGGAATAATATCAATGAACCCCTTTTCCTGTGCATCTCTGATGGCATGAATTCTTGTTTCAATGTGCTTGGTGCGAGTGTGATGAATAGGATTCTTGGCAAAAGAAAGGCGTATGAAGAAAGTTAATGCCATAATCCATCATCTGATGCTGAATCCAGAGCACTTGGCAACAGCAACTTGAAGCAGCAATGTATTCAGCTTCTCCTGTGGACAGAGAGACGGTTGTTTGCTTCTTGCTTTGCCATGAAACAAGACAGTCTCCAAGGTATTGACATCCGCCAGTGACTGATTTTCTGTTAATCCTGCAACCAGCATGATCACTATCAGAAAAAGCATGTAAATCAAAGTTCCCACCTTTTGGGTACCAAAGTCCCAAACGAGAGGAACCCTTAAGGTAACGAAAAATGTGTTTAACAGCTTTCTCATGTGATTCTTTTGGATTGGCCTGGAAACGAGAACAGTAACACACAGCGAATGTAATGTCCGGTCGGCTTGCAGTCAGATACATGAGAGATCCGATCATCGAGCGGTACCGATGAGCATCCACAGGATTCCCATTATCATCGGAAGTAAGGCATGTTTGAGCAGTGAAAGGAATGAATTCAGGAGAAGAATCATCCATGCCAAACTTCGTGAGAATCTCTTTGATATATTTCTCTTGGTGGATAAGAATTCCATCAGGCGTTTGTTCCACTTGCAGCCCCAAGAAGAAACACATCTCCCCCATTATTGTCATTTCAAAGCGATCCATCATCACCTTTTCAAACTCTCTACATAGCCCCTCATTTGTCGAACCGAAGATTATGTCATCAACATACACTTGAACGATCAGCAGCTCCCAATTCACCTCCTTCTTGAACAATGTCATATCTATAGTCCCACGAGAGAAACCTTTACTGAGAAGATACTGTGTCAGAGTTTCATACCAGATACGTGGGGCTTGATGTAACCCATACAAGGATTTATCAAGCTTGTACAACTTTGAAGGAAAATCTGGATCCTCGAAACCCGGTGGTTGACATACGTAGATCTCCTCATCGATATCTCCATATAGAAATGCACATTTCACATCCATCTGATAAACTTTAAAGTTTTTATTCGCAGCATGAGCAAGAAAGATTTTGATGGCTTCAAGGCGAGCGACTGGAGCAAAAACTTTAGTGTAGTCAATCCCCTCCTCTTGAGCAAATCCTTGAACAACCAGTCTCGCCTTGTTTCTGATTACAACACCGCCATCATCTGGCTTGTTTCGGAAAACCCATTTAGTGCCGATTGGACACTTATTAGGAGGAAGATCAACCAGTTCCCAAACTTTAAGCTTACTAAATTGTTGTAGTTCCATTTGCATGGCATCCACCCAACTTGGATCTTCAAGTGCTTGTTTATAATTCTTCGGAACAACTTGAGACAGAAAGGCAGCATAGAGACATTCATTAATCAAACCACTCTGATTCCGAGTTCGCACACCATCAGTAATTGATCCTATGATATAATCATGAGGATGATTTTTCAAGGTTTTGAAGTCAGTGTTGAGGAGCAAAGGATTGGTTTCGGTTGAGGGTGTTTGATTGGATGGTTGTGAAGGTGTATGTGATGTTGGAGGAATTGTATTAGTGGTAGATGTTTGAATGGTAGTGGATGAGGATGGAATATCTGATGGAGAAGTTGGAACAGATTGAGGTGGTGGAGGTGGTGGAATGTCAAATGAAGTGGGAGGTAATTGTGTAGTTGAAGGTGGTGGTTGTGATTGAGTAGGTGGATGGTTAAAGATAGAAACAGATGTGTGTGGAATGATGTCATCATCGTCAGAGTCGGGAAGATTAAATGATTTGAAAATAGTAGTGGAATCATAAAACCATGCCGGTTCACTGCCAATACTTGTTGTGTTTGACTCTTGCCAGTCAACATAGTAGGACTCTTGCACAATCCGCGTTCGCTTGTTGTAAACACGATACGCCTTTTTTGTGTTGGAGTATCCTACAAAGAAGCATTCATCCGAAACAGCACCAAACTTCGTCTTCTGATCTTGAGTATTCAAAAGAGTACAAGAACATCCAAAGGGGCGCAGAAAATCAATCAGCGGCTTAATCCCTCGAAACAGCTGGTATGAAGTCTTCATCTTTTCTTTGACAATCAGTACCCTGTTCAGAACATAAGCTGCACAATTAACTGCCTCCGCCCAGAAAATAATTGGAAGCTTTGACTCAATCAGCATAGTTCTAGCAGCCTCCACAAGGGTTCAATTCTTCCTTTCAGCAACACCATTTTGTTGTGGTGTTCGTGCGGCGCTAAACTGTCTGAGAATACCCCGTTGTTCACAGAAAGAGTTGAAGATATGGTTTCTGAATTCAGTTCCGTTATCGCTTATGATGGCTTGAACCTTTCTCTTTCCAAGAACCTCGATTTGAGGAATCAGCTTCATCAACTCTTCAGCAGTCTCACTCTTGTATGCCATGAATCTCACCCAGGTGTACCTAGAGTAATCATCTGTGACAACCAAGCAGTAAGATTTCTTAGCAATAGATTTGACACTTATTGGACCAAATAAATCAGTATGTAACAATTCGAGGGGTTCTGAGATGGTATTTGTAATTTTAAGTTTATGTGGCTTTTTGTGCTGTTTTCCTTTAGCACAAGCCATGCATTTCTCAACCACTGAAAAATCTTTGAGTGGTAAACCCCTAACCAAATTGTTCTTAACCAATTTATTCAGAATTTTAAAATTAATGTGCCCTAAACGTCTATGCCACTGAAACGATTCAAAAGATGAAGCTTTAGACAGGAGACAGGTCACGGTGGAATTTGATTCCTTTGATCCCATATTCAGCATATATGTATCATTTCGTCTCGGAGCACGCATGATCACCAACTCTTCAGGAATAGAAAACTCTGGCTTCAAGAACAAGCATTCATTTGGGAGAAACATCACTGGGATATTCTTATCACAGATTTGTGATACACTTAGAAGATTGAATGTCAGTTCAGGAACATAGTTGACGTCTTCCAAAGTAAGTGAACCATTTGAGACTTCTCCTTGACCAATCATCTTGCCACCTTTCTTGTCTCCCGCAAAAGCAACATATCCGCCATTGATGATCCGATAGTTAGTCAGTAGGTCCTTCAACCCTGTCATATGTCTGGAACATCCGCTGTCAATATGCCAATGACTATTTACAACGGCATTTGAATGTTCCTGGCATTTATTAAAAAAATAAAAAAGTTAGACCTTTGAAATTGGCACCCAAGCCTTTGTGTACTTGGGTGGTGGAGCAGATGAAGAATTACAAAAGAAATTATTTACAAATGTGTTTAATCTTTTTCCAAAAGATTTTTGCTTTGAACTGTTTTGGATTAACTTAGGGCATTGCTTAACAGTATGACCAGTATTTCCACATTTAAAGCAATTAGACTTCAAACCCACTTTGAAAACTCTGTTAGCAGGAATTTTATCCATTTCAATTTCCTCATCACATTCAGACAGTTGAGAATTGCAGTCACTGTAAGAGTCATAAGGTTCTTTTGACTTACCTGTTGTGACTTTTACTTTTTCAGGTTCAGATTTAGGTTTTGAAATTCTCACTGGTGTGAAAGATGGAATTTGCTGGGTGAAGAACTTTTGAAAACAGTTTGTTTTGGTTTGACTTTCAGAGACATGACCTGAAAGTTTGTCTTTGTCATTCTCACACGCATTTTCAATCAAAACATCATTCAACATATTAGGGTTTGAAGTAGTGCACCCTAAATTACTATTAAACATGGAATTGTCTGAATATAACACATTACTACAAACAGAATTAATTAAACTAATGTCTTCAAAAGACTTCTTGGAATCAGAACTAGAGCAATCATTACTGCTAGAACAACCGAGCCCAGTACTCCCACCATAGGCGTAATCCTCTCTAACCTCTTTAAGATTTACTCCACTTAAACCTGCAATGGAACTGTTAGTATCATTCTGTATAATCTCTTGTATCAACTCATTTGAGGGATGAGGAATAGGTGTTGGAGAGTAACAGAAGGTACTAGGTGGTGGATATGCATATGTTTCATTGTTGTTAAGACCCAAACCTGTCTTAACTCTGGCCCCCCGTTGTTTCTTGCAGAGTTCCTCCCTTTTCATACTAGATATGGTCCACTGCTGCAGTTTGTTTTTAAGTTTTCTTGCTTCAAATTCAGCAAGAGTAACTTGCTCAGTTAAGTAGTTTATTTCACAGTTCTTTTCCAAAAGAGTTCTTTTTAAATGTTCATTTTCTTTCAAAGCTTCTCTTAATTTGACAAAATATTTTGATTCACTTAATTTAAGCTCTTTGTTGGTTCTTTTTAATTCGTTTTCGTTTGACATTAACAATTTATTAGCTTTGTATATGCCAATTAAACGAATTTTGCAAGCAGATGAACACATATCTTCAATAACATCATAAGGAAGACCAATTACCAGTTTTTCGGCAGCAAGAGAACGATCACATTAGCAGTAGGGAGTGTTTCTTTTGAATTCATCAACAACATCAAGCCTCGCCTTCTCAATCATTGCTTCCAAGTTAAGCTTTGACTCCTCTTCATTCTTCACTTCATTTACCGCAGCTTCACAAACGAATCCTGAGTGATTCAGATGCGCTTGAACAATAGCATCTGATTGATCTTTATCAACATTCTCCACTTTCTCTTCCTCATCTTTACCATAAAATTCTTTGAAAGGATCAAAGCAATTTATATAGTTGTCATCAATCTCAACAATCTCAGCAACAAGGGCATGATTAATTTCCTCCTTGGTTTCTTCAATTTCTGCACTCCAATCAAAGTTGGTGAGCAGTGCAGTTTCATTCTTTGACTTTGCTTCCTCGAGCCTTTCTTGATTTGGAACAGATCTTGGATTTCCAGAGTTTACTGGTTCAGTAACAATTGGTAAAGGACATTCCCTTTTGAAGTGACCCAATTGTTTGCAGTTATAACATCTCAGCTTTCCCTTGTCATACCCCAGCTTGCTATTCTGCCCCTGATTCCCAAAGTTTCTTCTACCTGTTCTTTCCATAAATCGTCTAGCACGAAGAGTAAGCATGGCCATTTGCCATTGGATGTCGGTTTCTTCCAGATCATCAGGATCCACCTGATACATATCTTCTACAGTCATCCCCTTTCCCTTCAACTCACCAGCAACAAGAGCTTCATAGCTATGAACAAACATTCCAAATAAAGCCATAGTGTCAGATGGAATCTGAGTGGTGACAGATGCATTTGAGCTTGAACCAACATTTGTAGATGCACCAACAGATTTAGCAGACACATGACTTGATGATCCTCCAGGTGCAGCACTGTAGATATAAGAGTTTGCAGCGGATGAGATAAGTGCAGCATTCTGAGAAGGAATATTTGGAACCATGATAGACTGATTGTATTATCTTCTCTTCACATCAAGATCGAATGACTTCAGCTTGTTTATAACATCCATCAGCTTGTAGTCATGAAAGTTTCTTTCTTGTTTCAACAGCTTGATTTGAAGACTCCACTGAGGTGGAAGAGAATCTAACAGTTTTGTGACTTGTTCATGATTGCCCAGTTTATCATCATACTTCTTCAGATTACTTAATACATATAGGAATCTATTTGTAATCTCAGTCAGGTTCTCTTGCGAATACCCCACGAAAGAGTTAAACTCTTTTTCAGCTTGAGCTTTTCTATCCAGTTTCAAATCCTCATTACCATCATAGAACTCACACAATGCATCATACAAGCCTTTTGAAGTTGTGTGTTTAGCAAACCTGTTGAAGATATCCTGATGCAAACAAAGTATCAATGCCCCGAGTGCCTTTTTGTCGCGATCAAGTAACTTGGTATCTGCTTCAGTAAATGTACTTGGATCTGTGTTTATTGAAGTGACAGTTCCTTCAACTGTCTTTGGCACGTGCGGACCATTTACAATTGATTCCCATTGGTTATAGTCCGTGTAGTAGAAAAAGGCTTTCAAACATCTTTTCTAGTCTTCAAAGTTTTCACCACTAACAAGCCTCGGTGGCCTGTTAGGTTGAACACTATCCAGATCATTCATATTCAGTGTTGATGTAGCCATAATTTTGAACAGATTATAAATTCGCTGAAGACAAAATAGATTCGCTGGCTAGATTCGCTCAAAGAACACATCAGATTCGCTGGTAGGTTCGCTGAAGACAGATTCGCTAGACAAACAAAACAGATTCG
The DNA here is from genome assembly GCA_030867185.1 of Tagetes erecta. NCBI lineage: Eukaryota > Viridiplantae > Streptophyta > Magnoliopsida > Asterales > Asteraceae > Tagetes > Tagetes erecta. The sequence continues at coordinate 27,311,568 of CM061493.1, read as the reverse complement.
CTGACCAGCAAGCACAGTTTCGCTCGCCTGATTTTGGCAGCAGTTTCGCTTGCACAATGAGCCAAACAAGTGAACTTTCGTTCGATAAAATGTCAGATTCGCTAGCCACAACACAAACCAACAGAACACAAAAATTTGAATTAGGTTCGCTGGATGAACACCTAGATTCGCTGGAAGAACAGATAGGTTCGTTGGGTTACGAACAAACCAGTAACAGTACGAAAACACACAGAACATCCTCAAAACTTGACCATTTGCAGACCCATTTGTTTCAGAAGCTTTATATGACCAAATAAGACAACAACCAAGCAAAATACAAGACCAAAACTCCAAAATCAGTCCAGAAAGGAATCAAATAGTGTTTTGACACAAAAACCCCAAAATCAACACAAAAATCACTAGAATCAAACAATCAAGAGCACTAAGGCTCTGATACCATATTGTTGGTCCATAATGATCGTGATTTCAGTGCTATGATGACTTGTTTAAAAACAAACACGCTTGACTTGAGCAAACAAAGTGTATTATAACAACAAACCCAATAATGAGATAAAACCACACAAACGGAGGTAAACAAGCTACAAAGATGTATAATATATGCTTCTAGCACCTCCAGAGAATAATTACACGACACAAGCTATATTTCTTGAAGATAAGGTTACAATATATATCAGTCATAGGTTCGCTGATAGATTCGCTGCAGCGAATCTATCTAGCGAACCATATAGGTTCGCTGGGCACAAACAGGTTCGCCCAGTCGACACCATCATAATCACTAAACTGTGCTACGGGCGAATCTATAGATTCCCCCGTAGGTTCGCTAGTACAAAAGCATACAAATTACATACAAAATATATAACACCGACAAGCCGGTGAGTCCAACCTAAAATCTTAACAACACCTTACAATACCGTATGTAAACTTAAAAATACATAATAAACCTAATAAATTCGTTCGAGTCCTTTAAACATAGTACGGCAACTTCAAACATATTACGACCCTGTATGCCATATTAACACCTAGAAAAGCATGTTATTATAATGTAGGACTTACAAATCTTAACAATACCTTACAATACCATATGTATACTTAAAATTCCATAATAAACCAAATGAATTCGTCCGCGTCCTTTGAGCATTGTCCGGCAACTTAAAACATCTTACGAATCTGTACGCCATATTATATCTTAAAACACGTTATTATAATGTAGGACGCCTTACAAATCTTAACAACACCTTACAATACCGAATGTAAACTTAAAACTCTGTAATAAACCTAATGAATTCGTCAGAGTCCTTTGAACATTGGACGGCAACTTAAAACATCTTTCCATTCTATATGCAATATTACCTCTTAAAACAAGTTATTATAATGTAGGACGCCTTACAAATCTTAACAACACCTTACAATACCGTATGTAAACTAAAAACTACATAATAAACCTAATGAATTTGTTCGAGTCCTTTGAACATAGTACGGCAATTTCAAACATATTACGACTCTGTATGCCATATTAGAAACTAGAAAAGCACGTTATTTTAATGTAGGACTTACAAATCTTAACAACATCTTACAATAACGTATGTAAACTCAAAACTACATAATAAACCTAATGAATTCGTTCGAGTCCTTTGAACATAGTACGACAACTTCAAACATATTACGACTCTGTATGCCATATTAGCACCTAGAAAAGCACGTTATTATAATGTAGGACTTACAAATCTTAACAACATCTTAAAATATCGTATGTAAACTTAAAACTACATAATAAACCTAATGAATTCGTTCGAGTCCTTTGAAAATAGTACGGCAACTTCAAACATATTACGACTTTGTATGCCATATTAGCACCTAGAAAAGCACGTTATTATAATGTAGAACTTAAAATCTTAACAACACCTTACAATACCATATGTATACTTAAAACTCCATAATAAACCAAATGAATTCGTATGAGTCCTTTGAACCTTGGACGGCAAATTAAAACATCTTTCGATTCTGTATGCAATATTACCACTTAAAACAAGTTATTATAATGTAGGACGCCTTAAAAATCTTAACAACACCTTACAATACCGTATGTAAACTTAAAACTCCATAATAAACATAATGAATTCATTCGAGTCCTTTGAACATAGTACTACAACTTCAAACATATTACGACTCTGTTTTCCATATTAGCACCTAGAAAAGCACGTTATCATAATGTAGGACTTACATATCTTAACAACATCTTACAATAACGTATGTAAACTTAAAACAACATAATAAACCTAATGAATTCGTTCGAGTCCTTTGAACATAGTACGGCAACTTCAAACATATTACGACTCTGTACGCCATATTACATCTTAAAACACGTTATTATAATGTAGGACGCCTTACAAATCTTAACAACACCTTACAATACCGTATGTAAACTTAAAACTCCATAATAAACCTAATGAATTCGTCCGAGTCCTTTGAACATTGTACGACAACTTAATACATCTTACGACTCTGTATGCCATATTACCTTTTAAAGCACGTTATTATAATGTTAGACGCCTTACAAATCTTAACAACATCTTACAATACCGTATGTAAACTTAAAACTACGTAATAAACCTAAAGAATTCGTTCGAGTCCTTTGAACATAGTACGGCAACTTCAAACATATTACGACTCTGTATGCCATATTAGCACCTAGAAAAGCACGTTATTATAATGTAGGATTTACAAATGTTAACAACACCTTACAATACCGTATGTAAAGTTAAAACTCCAAAATAAACCTAATGAATTCGTCTGAGTCCTTTCAACATTGTACGGCAACTTAAAACATCTTACGAATCTGTATGCTATATTACCTCTTAAAACACGTTATTATAATGTAGGATGCCTTACAAATCTTAACAACACCTTACAATAACGTAGGTAAACTTAAAACTCCATAATAAACCTAATGAATTCGTCCTAGTCCTTTGAACATTGTACGGCAACTTAAAACATTTAACGACTCTGTACGTCATATTACATCTTAAAACACGTTATTATAATGTAGGACGCCTTACAAATCTTAACAACACCTTACAATACCGTATGTAAACTTAAAAATCCGTAATAAACCTTATAAATTCGTTCGAGTCCTTTGAACATAGTACGGCAACTTCAAACATATTACGACCCTGTATGCCATATTAACACCTAGAAAAGCACGTTATTATAATGTAGGACTTACAAATCTTAACAACATCTTACAGTACGGTATGTAAACTTAAAACTACATAATAAACCTAATGAATTCGTTCGAGTCCTTTGAACATAGTACGGCAACTTCAAACATATTACGACTCTGTATGCCATATTAGCACCTAGAAAAGCATGTTATTATAATGTAGGACTTACAAATCTTAACAACACCTTACAATACCATATGTATACTTAAAACTCCATAATAAACCAAATGAATTCGTCTGAGTCCTTTCAACATTGTACGGCAACTTAAAACATCTTACGAATCTGTATGCTATATTACCTCTTAAAACACGTTATTATAATGTAGGATGCCTTACAAATCTTAACAACACCTTACAATAACGTAGGTAAACTTAAAACTCTATAATAAACCTAATGAATTCGTCAGCGTCCTTTGACCATTGTCCGGAAACTTAAAACATCTTACGAGTCTGTACGCCATATTACATCTAAAAACACGTTATTATAATGTAGGACGCCTTACAAATCTTAACAACACCTTAAAATACCGAATGTAAAATTAAAACTCCGTAATAAACTTAATGAATTCTTCAGAGTCCTTTGAACATTGGACGGCAACTTAATACATCTTACGACTCTGTATGCCATTTTACCTTTTAAAGCAAGTTATTATAATGTTGGACGCCTTACAAATCTTAACAACATCTTACAATACCGTATGTAAACTTAAAACTAAATAATAAACCTAATGAATTCGTTCGAGTCCTTTGAACATAGTACGGCAACTTCAAACATATTACGACTCTGTACGCCATATTACATCTTAAAACACGTTATTATAATGTAGGACGCCTTACAAATCTTAAAACCACCTTACAATACCGTATGTAAACTTAAAAATCCATAATAAACCTAATAAATTCGTTCGAGACCTTTACATATAGTACGACAACTTCAAACTTATTACGACTCTGTATGCCAAATTAGCACCTAGAAAAGCATGTTATTATAATGTAGGACTTACAAATCGTAACAACACCTTACAATACCGTATGTAAACTTAAAACTACATAATAAACCTAATGAATTTGTTCGAGTCCTTTGAACATAGTACGACAACTTCAAACATATTACGACTCTGTATGCCATATTAGCACCTAGAAAAGCACGTTATTATAATGTAGGACTTACAAATCTTAACAACATCTTACAATACCATATGTATACTTAAAATTCCATAATAAACCAAATGAATTCGTCCGCGTCCTTTGAGCATTGTCCGGCAACTTAAAACATCTTACGAATCTGTACGCCATATTATATCTTAAAACATGTTATTATAATGTAGGACGCCTTACAAATCTTAACAACACCTTACAATACCGAATGTAAACTTAAAACTCTGTAATAAACCTAATGAATTCGTCAGAGTCCTTTGAACATTGGACGGCAACTTAAAACATCTTTCGATTCTATATGCAATATTACCTCTTAAAACAAGTTATTATAATGTAGGACGCCTTACAAATCTTAACAACACCTTACAATACCGTATGTAAACTAAAAACTACATAATAAACCTAATGAATTTCTTCGAGTCCTTTGAACATAGTACGGCAATTTCAAACATATTACGACTCTGTATGCCATATTAGAAATTAGAAAAGCACGTTATTTTAATGTAGGACTTACAAATCTTAACATCATCTTACAATAACGTATGTAAACTCAAAACTACATAATAAACCTAATGAATTCGTTTGAGTCCTTTGAACATAGTACGACAACTTCAAACATATTACGACTCTGTATGCCATATTAGCACCTAGAAAAGCACGTTATTATAATGTAGGACTTACAAATCTTAACAACATCTTACAATACCGTATGTAAACTTAAAACTACATAATAAACCTAATGAATTCGTTCGAGTCCTTTGAACATAGTACGGCAACTTCAAACATATTACGACTCTGTATGCCATATTAGCACCTAGAAAAACACGTTATTATAATGTAGGATTTACAAATGTTAACAACACCTTACAATACCGTATGTAAAGTTAAAACTCCAAAATAAACCTAATGAATTCGTCTGAGTCCTTTCAACATTGTACGGCAACTTAAAACATCTTACGAATCTGTATGCTATATTACCTCTTAAAACACGTTATTATAATGTAGAACGCCTTACAAATCTTAACAACACCTTACAATACCGAATGTAAACTTTAAACTCCGTAACAAACCTAATGAATTCGTCCGAGTCCTTTGAACATTGTACGGCAACTTAAAACATCTAACGACTCTGTACGTCATATTACATCTTAAAACACGTTATTATAATGTAGGACGCCTTACAAATCTTAACAACACCTTACAATACCGTATGTAAACTTAAAAATCCGTAATAAACCTTATAAATTCGTTCGAGTCCTTTGAACATAGTACGGCAACTTCAAACATATTACGACCCTGTATGCCATATTAACACCTAGAAAAGCACGTTATTATAATGTAGGACTTACAAATCTTAACAACATCTTACAATACCGTATGTAAGCTTAAAACTACATAATAAACCTAATGAATTCGTTCGAGTCCTTTGAACATAGTACGGCAACTTCAAACATATTACGACTCTGTATGTCATATTAGCACCTAGAAAAGCATGTTATTATAATGTAGGACTTACAAATCTTAACAACACCTTACAATACCATATGTATACTTAAAACTCCATAATAAACCAAATGAATTCGTCCTAGTCCTTTGAACATTGTACGGCAACTTAAAACATTTAACGACTCTGTACGCCATATTACATCTAAAAACACGTTATTATAATGTAGGACGCCTTACAAATCTTAACAACACCTTACAATACCGAATGTAAACTTTAAACTCCGTAACAAACCTAATGAATTCGTCCGAGTCCTTTGAACATTGTACGGCAACTTAAAACATCTAACGACTCTGTACGTCATATTACATCTTAAAACACGTTATTATAATGTAGGACGCCTTACAAATTTTAACAACACCTTACAATACCGTATGTAAACTTAAAAATCCATAATAAACCTAATAAATTCGTTCGAGTCCTTTGAACGTAGTACAGCAACTTCAAACATATTACGACCCTATATGCCATATTAACACCTAGAAAAGCACGTTATTATAATGTAGGACTTACAAATCTTAACAACATCTTACAGTACGGTATGTAAACTTAAAACTACATAATAAACCTAATGAATTCGTTCGAGTCCTTTGAACATAGTACGGCAACTTCAAACATATTACGACTCTGTATGCCATATTAGCACCTAGAAAAGCATGTTATTATAATGTAGGACTTACAAATCTTAACAACACCTTACAATACCATATGTAAACTTAAAACTCCATAATAAACCAAATGAATTCGTCTGAGTCCTTTCAACATTGTACGGCAACTTAAAACATCTTACGAATCTGTATGCTATATTACCTCTTAAAACACGTTATTATAATGTAGGATGCCTTACAAATCTTAACAACACCTTACAATAACGTAGGTAAACTTAAAACTCTATAATAAACCTAATGAATTCGTCAGCGTCCTTTGACCATTGTCCGGAAACTTAAAACATCTTACGAGTCTGTACGCCATATTACATCTAAAAACACGTTATTATAATGTAGGACGCCTTACAAATCTTAACAACACCTTAAAATACCGAATGTAAAATTAAAACTCCGTAATAAACCTAATGAATTCTTCAGAGTCCTTTGAACATTGGACGGCAACTTAATACATCTTACGACTCTGTATGCCATTTTACCTTTTAAAGCAAGTTATTATAATGTTGGACGCCTTACAAATCTTAACAACATCTTACAATACCGTATGTAAACTTAAAACTAAATAATAAACCTAATGAATTCGTTCGAGTCCTTTGAACATAGTACGGCAACTTCAAACATATTACGACTCTGTAGGCCATATTACATCTTAAAACACGTTATTATAATGTAGGACGCCTTACAAATCTTAAAACCACCTTACAATACCGTATGTAAACTTAAAAATCCATAATAAACCTAATAAATTCGTTCGAGACCTTTACATATAGTACGACAACTTCAAACTTATTACGACTCTGTATGCCAAATTAGCACCTAGAAAAGCATGTTATTATAATGTAGGACTTACAAATCGTAACAACACCTTACAATACCGTATGTAAACTTAAAACTACATAATAAACCTAATGAATTTGTTCGAGTCCTTTGAACATAGTACGACAACTTCAAACATATTACGACTCTGTATGCCATATTAGCACCTAGAAAAGCACGTTATTATAATGTAGGACTTACAAATCTTAACAACATCTTACAATACCATATGTATACTTAAAATTCCATAATAAACCAAATGAATTCGTCCGCGTCCTTTGAGCATTGTCCGGCAACTTAAAACATCTTACGAATCTGTACGCCATATTATATCTTAAAACATGTTATTATAATGTAGGACGCCTTACAAATCTTAACAACACCTTACAATACCGAATGTAAACTTAAAACTCTGTAATAAACCTAATGAATTCGTCAGAGTCCTTTGAACATTGGACGGCAACTTAAAACATCTTTCGATTCTATATGCAATATTACCTCTTAAAACAAGTTATTATAATGTAGGACGCCTTACAAATCTTAACAACACCTTACAATACCGTATGTAAACTAAAAACTACATAATAAACCTAATGAATTTCTTCGAGTCCTTTGAACATAGTACGGCAATTTCAAACATATTACGACTCTGTATGCCATATTAGAAATTAGAAAAGCACGTTATTTTAATGTAGGACTTACAAATCTTAACATCATCTTACAATAACGTATGTAAACTCAAAACTACATAATAAACCTAATGAATTCGTTTGAGTCCTTTGAACATAGTACGACAACTTCAAACATATTACGACTCTGTATGCCATATTAGCACCTAGAAAAGCACGTTATTATAATGTAGGACTTACAAATCTTAACAACATCTTACAATACCGTATGTAAACTTAAAACTACATAATAAACCTAATGAATTCGTTCGAGTCCTTTGAACATAGTACGGCAACTTCAAACATATTACGACTCTGTATGCCATATTAGCACCTAGAAAAACACGTTATTATAATGTAGGATTTACAAATGTTAACAACACCTTACAATACCGTATGTAAAGTTAAAACTCCAAAATAAACCTAATGAATTCGTCTGAGTCCTTTCAACATTGTACGGCAACTTAAAACATCTTACGAATCTGTATGCTATATTACCTCTTAAAACACGTTATTATAATGTAGAACGCCTTACAAATCTTAACAACACCTTACAATACCGAATGTAAACTTTAAACTCCGTAACAAACCTAATGAATTCGTCCGAGTCCTTTGAACATTGTACGGCAACTTAAAACATCTAACGACTCTGTACGTCATATTACATCTTAAAACACGTTATTATAATGTAGGACGCCTTACAAATCTTAACAACACCTTAAAATACCGTATGTAAACTTAAAAATCCGTAATAAACCTTATAAATTCGTTCGAGTCCTTTGAACATAGTACGGCAACTTCAAACATATTACGACCCTGTATGCCATATTAACACCTAGAAAAGCACGTTATTATAATGTAGGACTTACAAATCTTAACAACATCTTACAATACCGTATGTAAGCTTAAAACTACATAATAAACCTAATGAATTCGTTCGAGTCCTTTGAACATAGTACGGCAACTTCAAACATATTACGACTCTGTATGTCATATTAGCACCTAGAAAAGCATGTTATTATAATGTAGGACTTACAAATCTTAACAACACCTTACAATACCATATGTATACTTAAAACTCCATAATAAACCAAATGAATTCGTCCTAGTCCTTTGAACATTGTACGGCAACTTAAAACATTTAACGACTCTGTACGCCATATTACATCTAAAAACACGTTATTATAATGTAGGACGCCTTACAAATCTTAACAACACCTTACAATACCGAATGTAAACTTTAAACTCCGTAACAAACCTAATGAATTCGTCCGAGTCCTTTGAACATTGTACGGCAACTTAAAACATCTAACGACTCTGTACGTCATATTACATCTTAAAACACGTTATTATAATGTAGGACGCCTTACAAATCTTAACAACACCTTAAAATACCGTATGTAAACTTAAAAATCCGTAATAAACCTTATAAATTCGTTCGAGTCCTTTGAACATAGTACGGCAACTTCAAACATATTACGACCCTGTATGCCATATTAACACCTAGAAAAGCACGTTATTATAATGTAGGACTTACAAATCTTAACAACATCTTACAATACCGTATGTAAGCTTAAAACTACATAATAAACCTAATGAATTCGTTCGAGTCCTTTGAACATAGTACGGCAACTTCAAACATATTACGACTCTGTATGTCATATTAGCACCTAGAAAAGCATGTTATTATAATGTAGGACTTACAAATCTTAACAACACCTTACAATACCATATGTATACTTAAAACTCCATAATAAACCAAATGAATTCGTCCTAGTCCTTTGAACATTGTACGGCAACTTAAAACATTTAACGACTCTGTACGCCATATTACATCTAAAAACACGTTATTATAATGTAGGACGCCTTACAAATCTTAACAACACCTTACAATACCGAATGTAAACTTTAAACTCCGTAACAAACCTAATGAATTCGTCCGAGTCCTTTGAACATTGTACGGCAACTTAAAACATCTAACGACTCTGTACGTCATATTACATCTTAAAACACGTTATTATAATGTAGGACGCCTTACAAATCTTAACAACACCTTAAAATACCGTATGTAAACTTAAAAATCCGTAATAAACCTTATAAATTCGTTCGAGTCCTTTGAACATAGTACGGCAACTTCAAACATATTACGACCCTGTATGCCATATTAACACCTAGAAAAGCACGTTATTATAATGTAGGACTTACAAATCTTAACAACATCTTACAATACCGTATGTAAGCTTAAAACTACATAATAAACCTAATGAATTCGTTCGAGTCCTTTGAACATAGTACGGCAACTTCAAACATATTACGACTCTGTATGTCATATTAGCACCTAGAAAAGCATGTTATTATAATGTAGGACTTACAAATCTTAACAACACCTTACAATACCATATGTATACTTAAAACTCCATAATAAACCAAATGAATTCGTCCTAGTCCTTTGAACATTGTACGGCAACTTAAAACATTTAACGACTCTGTACGCCATATTACATCTAAAAACACGTTATTATAATGTAGGACGCCTTACAAATCTTAACAACACCTTACAATACCGAATGTAAACTTTAAACTCCGTAACAAACCTAATGAATTCGTCCGAGTCCTTTGAACATTGTACGGCAACTTAAAACATCTAACGACTCTGTACGTCATATTACATCTTAAAACACGTTATTATAATGTAGGACACCTTACAAATCTTAACAACACCTTACAATACCGTATGTAAACTTAAAAATCCATAATAAACCTAATAAATTCGTTCGAGTCCTTTGAACATAGTACGGCAACTTCAAACATATTACGACCCTATATGCCATATTAACACCTAGAAAAGCACGTTATTATAATGTAGGACTTACAAATCTTAACAACATCTTACAATACGGTATGTAAACTTAAAACTACATAATAAACCTAATGAATTCGTTCGAGTCTTTTGAACATAGTACGGCAACTTCAAACATATTACGACTCTGTATGCCATATTAGCACCTAGAAAAGCATGTTATTATAATGTAGGACTTACAAATCTTAACAACACCTTACAATACCATATGTATACTTAAAACTCCATAATAAACCAAATGAATTCGTCTGAGTCCTTTCAACATTGTACGGCAACTTAAAACATCTTACGAATCTGTAGGCTATATTACCTCTTAAAACACGTTATTATAATGTAGGATGCCTTACAAATCTTAACAACACCTTACAATAACGTAGGTAAACTTAAAACTCTATAATAAACCTAATGAATTCGTCAGCGTCCTTTGAGCATTGTCCGGAAACTTAAAACATCTTACGAATCTGTACGCCATATTACATCTAAAAACACGTTATTATAATGTAGGACGCCTTACAAATCTTAACAACACCTTAAAATACCGAATGTAAAATTAAAACTCCGTAATAAACCTAATGAATTCTTCAGAGTCCTTTGAACATTGGACGGCAACTTAATACATCTTACGACTCTGTATGCCATTTTACCTTTTAAAGCACGTTATTATAATGTTGGACGCCTTACAAATCTTAACAACATCTTACAATACCGTATGTAAACTTAAAACTACATAATAAACCTAATGAATTCGTTCGAGTCCTTTGAACATAGTACGGCAACTTCAAACATGTTACGACTCTGTACGCCATATTACATCTTAAAACACGTTATTATAATGTAGGACGCCTTACAAATCTTAAAAACACCTTACAATACCGTATGTAAACTTAAAAATCCATAATAAACCTAATAAATTCGTTCGAGTCCTTTAAACAAAGTACGACAACTTCAAACTTATTACGACTCTGTATGCCAAATTAGCACCTAGAAAAGCATGTTATTATAATGTAGGACTTACAAATCGTAACAACACCTTACAATACCGTATGTAAACTTAAAACTACATAATAAACCTAATGAATTTTGTGACATCTGCCCCAAACCCGAACCCGAATACCCGACTCGAACCCGAAATCGTTATCCCTTAAATGGTAATCGTATTTATTTCTTCAAAATGTAACATTTATTATTATTGTTATAAATAAACGCATTGAAATCTACGTTGTTCCCGTCTCAATTAAATTTAAATCGCAAAATATCCACGTATATCAAATAAATATTATTTGGAACAATAAATCTCCAAATATATATATAAATAAAAATGTATATAGTTCGTAAACAAAAACTAGTGAAAATGTTAAACAGAAACGTTTCTAAGTCTCGAAATAGTCTTTTAATGATGTAAACGAGCTAAAACTATAAAAACGTCACTTATATAATTGTTACGTTTCAATTTAGTTAAGTTAGTCAGTTAAAATATATATATATAATCTAACTTTGGGTCAGAACTGTAACTTTTGAAACTTTAAATAAAAGTTATTAAGTTAAATATAATAAAATCCTAAACATAAAGGACCAGTTGTGTAACTTACAAAATTACCCAGCCCCCACCCCCTTATACCCGTGATTCCGGTGACCACGCCGGCAACAATTCCGGCCAAAAATCGCCATCTCCGGCGTGCATTATTTTCACTCGTTTTTACACTTTAAATCAAACTAAAATCACCGGAATATTCGTATGCATGATTCGAACTCAATGACTCGTCCAAATTATCATTTAATCTCCAAATCCATGTTCAATTTGTAACTAAAAGTCGGTTCAAAAAAACCCACAAACCCAAATCGTCCATAACGCATCAAAATGGTAAATTGCATTAACAAACATCATCAATGCTGCGTTTTGAAAACGTTTGAAACAACTAATTGAACCGCAACGTCTCACATTAACATCAAATTAACCATTTGCGTTCGTAACCTAACTTCTGTTCAACCGGCGTCTTCCAGTTCATGTAAACACAATTACATTTACATACACACTCCTCAGCACTCGAAATTGCTCTCTGTTGTTCCAATTTCTCTCAAAAACACGCACAAATCAGTAGGTGATTCTCAAAACCGTCGCAACGTGTTCATCATTTCATCGACCCGATTCTTCAACAATCAAGTAAGTATGTTATATCAAAATGATCAGGTGTTTGTGTAGATTAAAAGCCCTCTATTGGTTTTCGATTTGATTCACTGGTTTGAACGAATTAGATTGATTCTTGTTTTAGGGCTTGGATTGAAAAAGGGTGTTCTTGGATTATAAAAGTTAAAACAATTAAAAACGAGTTTTAATAACAAAAGTGCATGTTGGCCTGGTGGTTGAGTATGTTTCTGTTTCACGTGGAGGTCGTGGGTTCGAAACCCACAACCAGTTTTTGCTTAATTTTATTACCTGAAAACATTTTTGACATTTAACTATATTTTTACTAAAAAACCTAGATAATATAATTAAGTTACTTATAGTATATAAAATATATTCAATACGAAAATTGTATAACGTTTCGTATCAAAATCCCCAAATTGTATTTCAAAACCCTAAATCCCTAATTTGTGATTTAAAAGCCTAAATCCCCAAATTGTATTTCAAAACCCTAAATCCCTAATTTGTGATTTAAAACCCTAAATCCCCAATTGTGATTCAAAACCCTAAAATCCCAAATCTGAAACCCTAGATCTCAGACTTTTGATTCTTGTTACTATTGTTTCGTTTCTAAGTTAGGGTTTTTCCCAATAAATTAGGTGGTACTAATGTTTGGGCAACCCTCGGTGCTTTTTAGCTGCGTTTCTAACGGTTCGATTGTAATTACTTTTCAAGGTGAGTAAACTCACTCCCTTTTTTCCATTTTACTATTTTGGGGCTGAAATATGTCTTTTACTATATTGCGTTTCCTATTTGTTTTCTAAAAGAGATCATACAAATATGTTAATCTAGTTCGCGGCTTGATGCAATCTTATGTGTTAGTTAAAAGTAGTTTTATTGCTTTGTAATCCCACCGGTACAATGTTAGCGCTAATGGTTTGACAAACCCACCTGCTTGTACAACATCGATAGGTGATTTAAACCCGGCCTTTCTAATTCCATGTTTACTATGTCGAGATGCTATGTTGCTATACTATGTTGCTATGCTATGATGCTATACTATGCCATGTCCCTAAATTGCTAAATGATGACTTATATATTGAGACGGTAAACGACGGTTATTAAAAGTTATCATTATTTATTACATGAGTGGTTCTCATGACAAATGGCTAAACGAGATACTATGGTTTCTATTGTGGTTGGTGTGCTATTCTATTCTAGGGGTCCTGGTAGGGTGATATTACGGAATTACTATACATGTGGGATTGCGCAACATATCTTGTTGATCTCGGATTTCAATACTATTACTATTCAATTTGGGTTTTACTCACTAGCTTGTGTAGCTAACTTTATTTTCACATATTTCAGGTGATGCTTATGATTATTTTGCTGCTTTTGCCAAGACATAGGATTGCCTTGGACCTAGTTTAATTAATAAGGACGATTGCATTTACTGTTTCGGTTTTATTACTTTTGTCGTATCCATTTAAGACTGATGTTCTAAACTTACTATATCATTATTAAACGTAATAAATAAATACCATGTGCTTTGTTTACTATGGATATCCAATTCCAATGACAGCCCGGTGTTTCCGCCGCCGGGCGGGGTGTCACAGTTGGTATCAGAGCCATGGTTATAGAGAACTAGGATAGGGTATTAGAAACACACCGACCTAGACTATAACCTAAGAGTCCTTAGTGCAAATTGATGTGCTTAGAGAACTCTTCAGAATTTATTTATTCATTTATTTATTTATTCTATGAACCGTTCTATGTCTTTTTCTTTATCTCAATTCTTAACCGATTTCGCGAAGGAGCTACAAGAGACTCGTCGGTATGATTAGGATCTTTCTCTTTGTGGAATCTCGTCATCGTCTTAAGTAAGTTTGAAACGTGGGAACGTGTGCAATCCGGAAGGGGGAACACCTGTATCACGGACATCCTGTCTAAGGCAAAGCATTTCGTATAAATCTCTTTAAGAGACCTGTATGCTTACCTGGGGATGTACGAGATGAGTGTGAACCTATAGGCTAAAGCACGCTTTCTCGAATACGTTGAAAACGAACTTAACACTTTGATAAGTCATTAGTGTCCAAAACCAAGACACACTCCTAAGCCATTGAAATTTCATTTTCCTAATGATTCTATGATTTTCATTCCCACGATTTATAATTATTTCTATGAATTTTTATATTGACTTAAATAATATTCCAACTTCATTCGCTAATGTTTCTAAAGTTTCTAAGTGATTTCCTATGAAATGTTCAAAGGATTCTACGATGTTCTAAGTACTATCACTATTTCATTTAATCGAAATTTCTAAAGTTTCTAAACTTTCTACGTGATCCTCTATGGTATGTTTCAAAAGATTCTATGATATTCTAAGTGGAACGAGTTGCTATTGTTACATCGGATGTTTTCTATCGGTCAAAGATGTTGCTACAAAACCGTGTTATCCTACGTTTCATCATTCCATTTGTTTCTAAGCTACAATAATACTTGTGCGATATACTCGCTAGCTTATCCATATAACACAATCACATCATTGTAAACCAAACACTTCAAATCAAAACTAAGACATATCTAAATCAAATTATCCAAAACTTCAGATCATGCATATAATGCATATATCGATTACCGAATCTAAGTCGTACTTCTAATCCTAAATCAGTTATCGATTCTCCAATCAAAGGTTCATGATGATTTCTAAATTATAGTCAAGGCTAAATTCCACAACTAAATAAAAGTTAACGGATTTTGCTATTCTTATAAGCTAATGTATTTGGATCGAACGTCTACCCTCCAAATATTTCAACTTGACTTCTATACTCACAATAGTTTCAAAACTACTCATCTAACTATAAGATTCTAATCTAATTTCTAATTCATCATTACAACTATAAATCTACTATCAAATTATGAACTAACCATCAAAACAAATACTCGTTAATCAACTACACGATACTATCCATGAATTCGTTATCCAAATCTAACGAGAACTCCTTACACAACTATTCCCGAACTCATTCAACTAAATGTTTTCATCTATACATATGACCACCAACGAAATTCTACGCAACTAGTCTTCATGAACTAATCCAAACCCAATGTGTCCATTTATAAACTCGTTACCTTAACACAACGTGTAATCAAAGGACTTTGTAAAACTAACGGTAGTTGATTTTATTAAAATGCTTTTCTTATTTTCCCAAACCAAAATATATATATCGTTTTTTTTAAAAGAAATTTTAATAACCTTTTGGCTTTAAAATCTTGTAAAACAAAATAGATATATATATATATATATATATATATATATATATACATACATATAAATTTCGTGGTAAATGGTTTCTTTAAAAAGTGATTGGTCAATCTAACGTCGGCCAAATATTTACACAAACATTTTCCCGTTTCTCAAATACGACACAAAGACTTGCAACAAACACCATGACTTCTGTTTTCTTTTCCAATACCAAGTACTTATAACTTAAATTGTGTCGTTTATTTTCAATTCAATTCTCTTATCTATGGTAAAGATTAAAACTTTCAACTTTTTATTTAGCCTTTAAAACTACATTATAGAAAAACAATACCATCTCTTATAAACTTGTTTATCTCCATAGTCAATACATCTGGTTTAACTAAAGCGGTTGGTCATATAAATTCAAACATCTTAAAAATCGAATCTAATGGGAACTAAGTGATCTATTCATTCGAACTATAAATTTGATTATCCGCATTATCAAATTTTCTTGAAAACTAATTTTTCTAAAGATCTCAATAAACTACATTATTACATCTTACACACATAAAGTCGATTTTCAAAAACTTAAGTGTTACTATCCTAGTACTCGAATTTAACTATCTATATCGTTGAACAAAGTTATGAGCAATGTCTACCTAAAGAACGTTAGTTTCTTCTGAATCATCAATCTATTTATCATCTTAATATGATTTTTCCCAAGTACTATTTCTATCAAGTATGATATCAATACCTATACGTATCGCCATTTTAACCTAAAATTGTTGTGTACTTCTGACTCGCACGTGATCGAATGAACTATGGAGTCCATGCAAAAACTAAAGTAATTACGGGTGCACACGGAATTATGGAAGTTGGTACATGGGAACCATAGTAAGTTTTGTCTTGTGTAGCTATGCCATATTTAATCATCTTATTTTCACTTGACTTGTTTACTCATTTTACTAATTGCATATGAGCCACTTAATTATGTGTAAGGTTACTTAATTCGTTCTAAACATTCTATTAATCACGACTACTCTCGATAATCATTTAAATAATTCTAAATCCATATACTTGAAAATTTTCATTTGCAAGTTGGTATCCTATTCTAATCCTATATTGAGTAGCAAATAGAATTTATTCGAATCCACATACAAATAGTTCAACCGAACTCTTATAAGTGAAAAGAGTTAAATAAACAATCCTCAATAAGACAAAGCGAATTAAAACTTCTTAATCTCGTTATTTCAAAATCGTGTCTCAATCAAAATCTTTCCATTGATCGAATTCTCAAGAGTTTCTTGCGAGATGAAACTCCCTACGAAAGTGGGCAGTGTTCATCTCGTGTTTCATGTTTCTAATCTGAAAAAGTACTAATCCGATAAAAAATCTCTTTGTGCATATCGATAATGAATCGATACAATTTATTGAACGGCCATTGGAAATTAATGACCGTGAAGTCAAACAACTCAAACGTAATCAGATACCAATCATTAATGATCGTTGGAACTCAGAATGTGAACATGAATTTAAAACCAAATTAAGGTTAAGTATCCGCATCCTTTTTGCTTCTTCTTCTTCTACTTCGGTTTGAGCAAATTTCGGGACGAAATTTCTTTAAGGAGGGGAGACTGTGACATCTGCCCCAAACCCGAACCCGAATACCCGACTCGAACCCGAAATCGTTATCCCTTAAATGGTAATCGTATTTATTTCTTCAAAATGTAACATTTATTATTATTGTTATAAATAAACGCATTGAAATCTACGTTGTTCCCGTCTCAATTAAATTTAAATCGCAAAATATCCACGTATATCAAATAAATATTATTTGGAACAATAAATCTCAAAATATATATATAAATAAAAATGTATATAGTTCGTAAACAAAAACTAGTGAAAATGTTAAACAGAAACGTTTCTAAGTCTCGAAATAGTCTTTTAATGACGTAAACGAGCTAAAACTATAAAAACGTCACTTATATAATTGTTACGTTTCAATTTAGTTAAGTTAGTCAGTTAAAATATATATATAATCTAACTTTGGGTCAGAACTGTAACTTTTGAAACTTTAAATAAAAGTTATTAAGTTAAATATAATAAAATCCTAAACATAAAGGACCAGTTAGGTAACTTACAAAATTACCCAGCCCCCACCCCCTTATACCCGTGATTCCGGTGACCACGCCGGCAACAATTCCGGCCAAAAATCGCCATCTCCGGCGAGCATTATTTTCACTCGTTTTTACACTTTAAATCAAACTAAAATCACCGGAATATTCGTATGCATGATTCGAACTCAATGACTCGTCCAAATTATCATTTAATCTCCAAATCCATGTTCAATTTGTAACTAAAAGTCGGTTCAAAAAAACCCACAAACCCAAATCGTCCATAACGCATCAAAATGGTAAATTGCATTAACAAACATCATCAATGCTGCGTTTTGAAAACGTTTGAAACAACTAATTGAACCGCAACGTCTCACATTAACATCAAATTAACCATTTGCGTTCGTAACCTAACTTCTGTTCAACCGGCGTCTTCCAGTTCATGTAAACACAATTACATTTACATACACACTCCTCAGCACTCGAAATTGCTCTCTGTTGTTCCAATTTCTCTCAAAAACACGCACAAATCAGTAGGTGATTCTCAAAACCGTCGCAACGTGTTCATCATTTCATCGACCCGATTCTTCAACAATCAAGTAAGTATGTTATATCAAAATGATCGGGTGTTTGTGTAGATTAAAAGCCCTCTATTGGTTTTCGATTTGATTCACTGGTTTGAACGAATTAGATTGATTCTTGTTTTAGGGCTTGGATTGAAAAAGGGTGTTCTTAGATTATAAAAGTTAAAACAATTAAAAACGAGTTTTAATAACAAAAGTGCATGTTGGCCTGGTGGTTGAGTATGTTTCTGTATCACGTGGAGGTCGTGGGTTCGAAACCCACAACCAGTTTTTGCTTAATTTTATTACCTGAAAACATTTTTGACATTTAACTATATTTTTACTAAAAAACCTAGATAATATAATTAAGTTACTTATAGTATATAAAATATATTCAATACGAAAATTGTATAACGTTTCGTATCAAAATCCCCAAATTGTATTTCAAAACCCTAAATCCCTAATTTGTGATTTAAAACCCTAAATCCCCAAATTGTATTTCAAAACCCTAAATCCCTAATTTGTGATTTAAAACCCTAAATCCCCAATTGTGATTCAAAACCCTAAAATCCCAAATCTGAAACCCTAGATCTCAGACTTTTGATTCTTGTTACTATTGTTTCGTTTCTAAGTTAGGGTTTTTCCCAATAAATTAGGTGGTACTAATGTTTGGGCAACCCTCGGTGCTTTTTAGCTGCGTTTCTAACGGTTCGATTGTAATTACTTTTCAAGGTGAGTAAACTCACTCCCTTTTTTCCATTTTACTATTTTGGGGCTGAAATATGTCTTTTACTATATTGCGTTTTCTATTTGTTTTCTAAAAGAGATCATACAAATATGTTAATCTAGTTCGCGGCTTGATGCAATCTTATGTGTTAGTTAAAAGTAGTTTTATTGCTTTGTAATCCCACCGGTACAATGTTAGCGCTAATGGTTTGACAAACCCACCTGCTTGTACAACATCGATAGGTGATTTAAACCCGGCCTTTCTAATTCCATGTTTACTATGTCGAGATGCTATGTTGCTATACTATGTTGCTATGCTATGATGCTATACTATGCCATGTCCCTAAATTGCTAAATGATGACTTATATATCGAGACGGTAAACGACGGTTATTAAAAGTTATCATTATTTATTACATGAGTGGTTCTCATGACAAATGGCTAAACGAGATACTATGGTTTCTATTGTGGTTGGTGTGCTATTCTATTCTAGGGGTCCTGGTAGGGTGATATTACGAAATTACTATACATGTGGGATTGCGCAACATATCTTGTTGATCTCGGATTTCAATACTATTACTATTCAATTTGGGTTTTACTCACTAGCTTGTGTAGCTAACTTTATTTTCACATATTTCAGGTGATGCTTATGATTATTTTGCTGCTTTTGCCAAGACATAGGATTGCCTTGGACCTAGTTTAATTAATAAGGACGATTGCATTTACTGTTTCGGTTTTATTACTTTTGTCGTATCCATTTAAGACTGATGTTCTAACTATATCATTATTAAACGTAATAAATAAATACCATGTGCTTTGTTTACTATGGATATCCAATTCCAATGACAGCCCGGTGTTTCCGCCGCCGGGCGGGGTGTCACAAATTTGTTCGAGTCCTTTGAACATAGTACGACAACTTCAAACATATTACGACTCTGTATGCCATATTAGCACCTAGAAAAGCACGTTATTATAATGTAGGACTTACAAATCTTAACAACATCTTACAATACCGTATGTAAACTTAAAACTACAAAATAAACCTAATGAATTCGTTCGAGTCCTTTGAACATAGTACGGCAACTTCAAACATATTACGACTTTGTATGCCATACTAGCACCTAGAAAAGCACGTTATTATTATGTAGGACATACAAATTTTAACAACACCTTACAATACCATATGTATACTTAAAACTCCATAATAAACCAAATAAATTTGTCTGAGTCCTTTGAACATTGTACGACAACTTAAAACATCTTACGACTTTGTATGCCATATTGCCTCTTAAAACAAGTTATTATAATGTAGGACGCCGTACAAATCTTAACAACACCTTACAATACCATGTCTAAACTTAGAACTCCATAATAAACCTAATAAATTCGTCCGCGTCCTTTGAACATTGTCCGGCAACTTAAAACATCTTACGACTCTGTACGCCATATTACATCTTAAAACACGTTATTATAATGTAGGACGCCTTACAAATCTTAACAACACCTTACAATACCGTATGTAAACTTAAAAATCCTTTATAAACCTAATAAATTCGTTCGAGTCCTTTGAACATAGTACGACAACTTCAAACATATTACGACTTTGTATGCCATATTAGCACCTAGAAAAGCACGTTATTATAATGTAGAACTTACAAATCTTAACAACACCTTACAATACCATATGTATACTTAAAACTCCATAATAAACCAAATAAATTTGTCTGAGTCCTTTGAACATTGTACGACAACTTAAAACATCTTACGACTTTGTATGCCATATTGCCTCTTAAAACAAGTTATTATAATGTAGGACGCCGTACAAATCTTAACAACACCTTACAATACCATGTCTAAACTTAGAACTCCATAATAAACCTAATAAATTCGTCCGCGTCCTTTGAACATTGTCCGGCAACTTAAAACATCTTACGACTCTGTACGCCATATTACATCTTAAAACACGTTATTATAATGTAGGACGCCTTACAAATCTTAACAACACCTTAAAATACCGAATGTAAAATTAAAACTCCGTAATAAAACTAATGAATTCTTCAGAGTCCTTTGAACATTGGACGGCAACTTAATACATCTTACGACTCTGTATGCCATATTACCTTTTAAAGCACGTTATTATAATGTTGGACGCCTTACAAATCTTAACAACATCTTACAAT
This sequence comes from Tagetes erecta, assembly GCA_030867185.1. Classification (NCBI taxonomy): domain Eukaryota; kingdom Viridiplantae; phylum Streptophyta; class Magnoliopsida; order Asterales; family Asteraceae; genus Tagetes; species Tagetes erecta. Next base: position 27,289,728 of record CM061493.1, on the reverse strand, counting down.
ACCGTATGTAAACTTAAAACTACATAATAAACCTAATGAATTCGTTCGAGTCCTTTGAACATAGTACGGCAACTTCAAACATATTACGACTCTGTACGCCATATTACATCTTAAAACACGTTATTATAATGTAGGACGCCTTACAAATCTTAACAACACCTTACAATACCGTATGTAAACTTAAAAATCCTTTATAAACCTAATAAATTCGTTCGAGTCCTTTGAACATAGTACGACAACTTCAAACATATTACGACTTTGTATGCCATATTAGCACCTAGAAAAGCACGTTATTATAATGTAGAACTTACAAATCTTAACAACACCTTACAATACCATATGTATACTTAAAACTCCATAATAAACCAAATGAATTCGTATGAGTCCTTTGAACATTGGACGGCAACTTAAAACATCTTTCAATTCTGTATGCAATATTACCACCTAAAACATGTTATTATAATGTAGGACTTACAAATCGTAACAACACCTTACAATACCGTATGTAAACTTAAAACTACATAATAAACCTAATGAATTTGTTCGAGTCCTTTGAACATAGTACGGCAACTTCAAACATATTACGACTCTGTATGCCATATTAGCACCTAGAAAAGCACGTTATTATAATGTAGGATTTAGAAATGTTAACAACACCTTACAATACCGTATGTAAAGTTAAAACTCCAAAATAAACCTAATGAATTCGTCTGAGTCCTTTCAACATTGTACGGCAACTTAAAACATCTTACCAATCTGTATGCTATATTACCTCTTAAAACACGTTATTATAATGTAGGATGCCTTACAAATCTTAACAACACCTTACAATAACGTAGGTAAACTTAAAACTCCATAATAAACCTAATGAATTCGTCCTAGTCCTTTGAACATTGTACAACAACTTAAAACATTTAACGACTCTGTACGCCATATTACATCTTAAAACACGTTATTATAATGTAGGACGCCTTACAAATCTTAACAACACCTTACAATACCGAATGTAAACTTTAAACTCCGTAACAAACCTAATGAATTCGTTCGAGTCCTTTGAACATAGTACGGCAACTTCAAACATATTACGACTCTGTACGCCATATTACATCTTAAAACACGTTATTATAATGTAGGACGCCTTACAAATCTTCACAACACCTTACAATACCGTATGTAAACTTAAAAATCCATAATAAACCTAATAAATTCGTTCGAGTCCTTTAAACATAGTACGACAACTTCAAACTTATTACGACTCTGTATGCCATATTAGCACCTAGAAAAGCACGTTATTATAATGTAGGACTTACAAATCTTAACAACATCTTACAATACCGTATGTAAACTTAAAACTACATAATAAACCTAATGAATTCGTTCGAGTCCTTTGAACATAGTACGGCAACTTCAAACATATTACGACTTTGTATGCCATATTAGCACCTAGAAAAGCACGTTATTATAATGTAGAACTTACAAATCTTAACAACACCTTAAAATACCATATGTATACTTAAAACTCCATAATAAACCAAATGAATTCGTATGAGTCCTTTGAACATTGGACGGCAACTTAAAACATCTTTGAATTCTGTATGCAATATTACCACCTAAAACATGTTATTATAATGTAGGACTTACAAATCGTAACAACACCTTACAATACCGTACGTAAACTTAAAACTACCTAATAAACCTAATGAATTTGTTCGAGTCCTTTGAACATAGTACGGCAACTTCAAACATATTACGACTCTGTATGCCATATTAGCACCTAGAAAAGCACGTTATTATAATGTAGGATTTAGAAATGTTAACAACACCTTACAATACCGTATGTAAAGTTAAAACTCCAAAATAAACCTAAAGAATTCGTCTGAGTCCTTTCAACATTGTACGGCAACTTAAAACATCTTACGAATCTGTATGCTATATTACCTCTTAAAACACGTTATTATAATGTAGGATGCCTTACAAATCTTAACAACACCTTACAATAACGTAGGTAAACTTAAAACTCCATAATAAACCTAATGAATTCATCCTAGTCCTTTGAACATTGTACGGCAACTTAAAACATTTAACGACTCTGTACGCCATATAACATCTTAAAACACGATATTATAATGTAGGACGCCTTACAAGTCTTAACAACACCTTACAATACCGAATGTAAACTTTAAACTCCGTACAAACCTAATGAATTCGTCCGAGTCCTTTGAACATTGTACGGCAACTTAAAACATCTAACGACTCTGTACGTCATATTACATCTTAAAACACGTTATTATAATGTAGGACGCCTTACAAATCTTAACAACACCTTACAATACCGTATGTAAACTTAAAAATCCATAATAAACCTAATAAATTCGTTCGAGTCCTTTGAACATAGTATGGCAACTTCAAACATATTACGACCCTGTATGCCATATTAACACCTAGAAAAGCACGTTATTATAATGTAGGACTTACAAATCTTAACAACATCTTACAATACCGTATGTAAACTTAAAACTACATAATAAACCTAATGAATTCGTTCGAGTCCTTTGAACATAGTACGGCAACTTCAAACATATTACGACTCTTTATGCCATATTAGCACCTAGAAAAGCATGTTATTATAATGTAGGACTTACAAATCTTAACAACACCTTACAATACCATATGTATACTTAAAACTCCATAATAAACCAAATGAATTCGTCTGAGTCCTTTCAACATTGTACGGCAACTTAAAACATCTTACGAATCTGTATGCTATATTACCTCTTAAACACGTTATTATAATGTAGGATGCCTTACAAATCTTAACAACACCTTACAATAACGTAGGTAAACTTAAAACTCCATAATAAACCTAATGAATTCGTCCTAGTCCTTTGAACATTGTACGGCAACTTAAAACATCTAACGACTCTGTACGTCATATTACATCTTAAAACACGTTATTATAATGTAGGACGCCTTACAAATCTTAACAACACCTTACAATACCGTATGTAAACTTAAAAATCCATAATAAACCTAATAAATTCATTCGAGTCCTTTGAACATAGTACGGCAACTTCAAACATATTACGACCCTGTATGCCATATTAACACCTAGAAAAGCACGTTATTATAATGTAGGACTTACAAATCTTAACAACATCTTACAATACCGTATGTAAACTTAAAACTACATAATAAACCTAATGAATCCGTTCGAGTCCTTTGAACATAGTACGGCAACTTCAAACATATTACGACTCTGTATGCCATATTAGCACCTAGAAAAGCATGTTATTATAATGTAGAACTTACAAATCTTAACAACACCTTACAATACCATATGTATACTTAAAACTCCATAATAAACCAAATGAATTCGTCTGAGTCCTTTCAACATTGTACGGCAACTTAAAACATCTTACGAATATGTATGCTATATTACCTCTTAAAACACGTTATTATAATGTAGGATGCCTTACAAATCTTAACAACACCTTACAATAACGTAGGTACACTTAAAACTCTATAATAAACCTAATGAATTCGTCCGCGTCCTTTGAGCATTGTCCGGCAACTTAAAACATCTTTCGATTCTATATGCAATATTACCTCTTAAAACAAGTTATTATAATGTAGGACGCCTTACAAATCTTAACAACACCTTACAATACCGTATGTAAATTAAAAACTATATAATAAACCTAATGAATTTGTTCGAGTCCTTTGAACATAGTACGGCAATTTCAAACATATTACGACTCTGTATGTCATATTAGAAACTAGAAAAGCACGTTATTTTAATGTAGGACTTACAAATCTTAACAACATCTTACAATAACGTATGTAAACTCAAAACTACATAATAAACCTAATGAATTCGTTCGAGTCCTTGAACATAGTACGACAACTTCAAACATATTACGACTCTGTAGGCCATATTAGCGGGAGGCCACAGACTATATTGGTAGATCTATCGGGTTAGAAGGGCCCGCTCTCGCGACCAGTCGCTCTGGTCAGGATATTTAGCGAGGGAGTTTATATGTTTGGACTGTTGTGGGGCAACGACGTGTTTCTTGGTTTGATTGCACCTAGAAAAGCACGTTATTATAATGTAGGACTTACAAATCTTAAGAACATTTTACAATACCGTATGTAAACTTAAAACTACATAATAAACCTAATGAATTCGTTCGAGTCCTTTGAACATAGTACGGCAACTTCAAACATATTACGACTTTGTTTGCCATATTAGCACCTAGAAAAGCACGTTATTATAATGTAGAACTTACAAATCTTAACAACACCTTACAATACCATATGTATACTTAAAACTCCATAATAAACCAAATGAATTCGTATGAGTCCTTTGAACATTGGACGGCAACTTAAAACATCTTTCGATTCTGTATGCAATATTACCACCTAAAACAAGTTATTATAATGTAGGACGCCTTAAAAATCTTAACAACACCTTACAATACAGTATGTAAACTTAAAACTCCATAATAAACCTAATGAATTCGTTCGAGTCCTTTGAACATAGTACGACAACTTCAAACATATTACGACTCTGTATGCCATATTAGCACCTAGAAAAGCACGTTATTATAATGTAGAACTTACAAATCTTAACAACACCTTACAATACCATATGTATACTTAAAACTCCATAATAAACCAAATGAATTCGTCTGAGTCCTTTCAACATTGTACGGCAACTTAAAACATCTTACGAATCTGTATGCTATATTACCTCTTAAAACACGTTATTATAATGTAGGATGTCTTACAAATCTTAACAACACCTTACAATAACGTAGGTACACTTAAAACTCTATAATAAACCTAATGAATTCGTCCGCGTCCTTTGAGCATTGTCCGGCAACTTAAAACATCTTACGAATCTGTACGCCATATTACATCTTAAAACACGTTATTATAATGTAGGACGCCTTACAAATCTTAATAACACCTTACAATACCGAATGTAAACTTAAAACTCTGTAATAAACCTAATGAATTCGTCAGAGTCCTTTGAACATTGGACGGCAACTTAAAACATCTTTCGATTCTATATGCAATATTACCTCTTAAAACAAGTTATTATAATGTAGGACGCCTTACAAATCTTAACAACACCTTACAATACCGTATGTAAATTAAAAACTATATAATAAACCTAATGAATTCGTTCGAGTCCTTTGAACATAGTACGGCAATTTCAAACATATTACGACTCTGTATGTCATATTAGAAACTAGAAAAGCACGTTATTTTAATGTAGGACTTACAAATCTTAAACATCTTACAATAACGTATGTAAACTCAAAACTACATAATAAACCTAATGAATTTGTTCGAGTCCTTGAACATAGTACGACAACTTCAAACATATTACGACTCTGTAGGCCATATTAGCACCTAGAAAAGCACGTTATTATAATGTAGGACTTACAAATCTTAAGAACATTTTACAATACCGTATGTAAACTTAAAACTACATAATAAACCTAATGAATTCGTTCGAGTCCTTTGAACATAGTACGGCAACTTCAAACATATTACGACTTTGTATGCCATATTAGCACCTAGAAAAGCACGTTATTATAATGTAGAACTTACAAATCTTAACAACACCTTACAATACCATATGTATACTTAAAACTCCATAATAAACCAAATGAATTCGTATGAGTCCTTTGAACATTGGACGGCAACTTAAAACATCTTTCGATTCTGTATGCAATATTACCACCTAAAACAAGTTATTATAATGTAGGACGCCTTAAAAATCTTAACAACACCTTACAATACAGTATGTAAACTTAAAACTCCATAATAAACCTAATGAATTCGTTCGAGTCCTTTGAACATAGTACGACAACTTCAAACATATTACGACTCTGTATGCCATATTAGCACCTAGAAAAGCACGTTATTATAATGTAGGACATACAAATCTTAACAACACCTTACAATACCATATGAATACTTAAAACTCCGTAATAAACCAAATAAATTTGTCTGAGTCCTTTGAACATTGTACGACAACTTAAAACATCTTACGACTTTGTATGCCATATTACCTCTTAAAACAAGTTATTATAATGTAGGACGCCGTACAAATCTTAACAACACCTTACAATACCATCTCTAAACTTAAAACTCTATAATAAACCTAATGAATTCGTCTGCGTCCTTTGAACATTGTCCGGCAACTTAAAACATCTTACGACTCTGTACGCCATATTACATCTTAAAACACGTTATTATAATGTAGGATGCCTTACAAATCTTAACAACACCTTAAAATACCGAATGTAAAATTAAAACTCCGTAATAAACCTAATGAATTCTTCAGAGTCCTTTGAACATTGGACGGCAACTTAATACATCTTACGACTCTGTATGCCAAATTAGCACCTAGAAAAGCATGTTATTATAATGTAGGACTTACAAATCGTAACAACACCTTACAATACCGTATGTAAACTTAAAACTACATAATAAACCTAATGAATTTGTTCGAGTCCTTTGAACATAGTACGACAACTTCAAACTTATTACGACTCCGTATGCCATATTAGCACCCAGAAAAGCACGTTATTATAATGTAGGACTTACAAATCTTAACAACACCTTACAATACCGAATGTAAACTTAAAACTCCATAATAAACCTAATTAATTCGTTCGAGTCCTTTGAACATTGTACGGCAACTTAATACATCTTACGATTCTGTATGCCATATTACCTTTTAAAGCACGTTATTATAATGTTGGACGCCTTACAAATCTTAACAACACCTTACATTACCGAATGTAAACTTAAAACTCCGTAATAAACCTAATGAAGTCGTCAGAGTCCTTTGAACATTGTACGACAACTTAAAACATCTTACGACTCTGTATGCCAAATTACCTCATAAAGCACGTTATTATAATGTTAGGCGCCTTACAAATTTTAACAACATCTTACAATACCGTATGTAAACTAAAAACTACATAATAAACCTAATGAATTCGTTCGAGTCCTTTGAACATAGTACGACAAATTCAAACATATTATGACCCTGTATGCCATATTAGCACCTAGAAAAGCACGTTATTATAATGTAGGACTTAAAAATCTTTAGAACACCTTACAATACCTTATTTATTCTTAAAACTCAATAATAAACCAAATGAATTCGTCTGAGTCCTTTGAACATTGGATGACAACTTAAAACATCTTTCGATTCTGTATGCAATATTACCTCTTAAAACAAGTTATTATAATGTAGGACGCCTTACAAATCTTAACAACACCTTACAATACCGTATGTAAACTTAAAACTCCATAATAAACTTAATGAATTCATTCGAGTCTTTTGAACATAGTACGACAACTTCAAACATATTACGACTCTGTATGCCAAATTAGCACCTAGAAAAGCACGTTATTATAATGTAGGACTTACAAATCGTAGCAACACCTTACAATACCGTATGTAAACTTAAAACTCCATAATAAACTAAATGAATTCGTCTGAGTACTTTGAACATTGTACGACAAATTAAAACATCTTACGACTCTGTATGCCATATTACCTCTTAAAACAAGTTATTATAATGTAGGACGCCGTATAAATCTTAACAACACCTTACAATATCGTATCTAAACTTAAAACACCATAACAAACCTAATGAATTCGTCTGCGTCCTGTGAACATTGTCCGGCAACTTAAAACATCTTACGACTCTGTACGCCATATTACATCTTAAAACACGTTATTATAATATAGGACGCCTTACAAATCTTAACAACACCTTACAATACCGAATGTAAACTTAAAACTTCGTAATAAACCTAATGAATTCGTCAGAGTCCTTTGAACATTGTACGACAACTTAAAACATCTTACGACTATGTATGCCATATTACCTTATAAAGCACTTTATTATAATGTTGGACGCCTTAAAAATTTTAACAACATCTTACAATACCGTATGTAAACTAAAAACTACATAATAAACCAAATGAATTCGTCTGAGTCCATTGAACATAGTACGGCAACTTCAAACATATTACGACTCTGTATGCCATATTAGCACCTAGAAAAGCACGTTATTATAATGTAGGACTTACAAATCTTAACAACACCTTACAATACCATATGTATTCTTAAAACTCAATAATAATCCAAATGAATTCGTCAGAGTCCTTTGAACATTGGACGGCAACTTAAAACATATTTCGATTCGGTATGCAATATTACCTCTTAAAACAAGTTATTATAATGTAGGACGCCTTACAAATCTTAACAACACCTTACAATACCGTATGTAAACCTAAAAATCAAAAATAAACCTAATAAATTCGTTCGAGTCCTTTGAACATAGTACGACAACTTCAAACTTATTACGAATCTGTATGTCAAATTAGCACCTAGAAAAGCACGTTATTATAATGTAGGATTTACAACTCGTAACAACACCTTATAATACCGTATGTAAACTTAAAACTACATATTAAACCTAATGAATTCGTTCGAGTCCTTTGAACATAGTACGACAACTTCAAACTTATTACGACTCCGTATGCCATATTAGCACCTAGAAAAGCACGTTATTATAATGTAGGACTTACCAATTTTAACAACACCTAACAATACCGTATGTAAACTTAAAACTCCATAATAAACCTAATGAATTCGTCCGAGTCCTTTGAACATTGTACGGCAACTTAATACATCTTACGACTCTGTATGCCATATTACCTTTTAAAGCACGTTATTATAATGTACGACGCCTTACAAATCTTAACAACACCTTCCAATACCGTATGTAAACTTAAAAATCCATAATAAACCTAATAAATCCGTTCGAGTCCTTTGAACATAGTACGACAACTTCAAACATATTACGACCCTGTATGCCATATTAGCACCTAGAAAAGCACGTTATTATAATGTAGGACTTACAAATCTTAACAACACCTTACAATACCATATGTATACTTAAAACTCCATAATAAACCAAATGAATTCGTTCGAGTCCTTTGAACATAGTACGGCAACTTCAAACTTATTAGGACTCTGTATGCCATATTAGCACCTAGAAAAGCACGTTATTATAATGTAAGACTTACAAATCTTAACAACACCTTACAATACCGAATGTAAAGTTAAAACTCCATAATAAACCTAATGAATTCGTACGAGTCCTTTCAACATTGTACGGCAACTTAAAACATCTTACGAATCTGTATGCTATATTACCTCTTAAAATACGTTATTATAATATAAGACGCCTTACAAATCTTAACAACACCTTACAATACCGAATGTAAACTTAAAACTCCGTAATAAACCTTATGAATTCGTCCGAGTCCTTTGAACATTGTACGACAACTTAAAACATCTAACGACTCTGTACGCCATATTACATATTAAAACACGTTATTATAATATAGGACGCCTTACAAATCTTAACAACACCTTACAATACCGTATGTAAACTTAAAAATCCATAATAAACCTAATAAATTCGTTCGAGTCCTTTGAACATAGTACGACAACTTCAAACTTATTACGACTCTGTATGCCAAATTAGCACCTAGAAAAGCACGTTATTATAATGTAGGACTTACAAATCATAGCAACACCTTACAATACCGTATGTAAACTTAAAACTACATAATAAACCTAATGAATTTGTTCGATTCCTTTGAACATAGTACGGCAACTTCAAACATATTACGTCTCTGTACGCCATATTACATCTTAAAACACGTTATGATAATGTAGGACGCCTTACAAATCTTAACAACACCTTACAATACCGTGTATAAACTTAAAAATCCATAATAAACCTAATAAATTCGTTCGAGTCCTTTGAACATAGTACGACAACTTCAAACTTATTACGACTCTGTATGCCAAATTAGCACCTAGAAAAGCACGTTATTATAATGTAGGACTTACAAATCTTAACAACGACTTACAATACCGTATGTAAACTTAAAACTACATAATAAACCTAATGAATTCGTTCGAGTCCTTTGAACATAGTATGGCAACATCAAACTTATTACGACTCTGTATGCCATATTAGCACCTAGAGAAGCACGTTATTATAATGTAGGACTTACAAATCTTAACAACACCTTACAATACCATATGTATACTTAAAACTCCATAATAAACCAAATGAATTCGTCTGAGTCCTTTGACCACTGTACGACAACTTAATACATCTTATGCCTCTGTATGCCATATTACCTCTTTAAACAAGTTATTATAATGTAGAACGCCGTACAAATCTTAAAAACACCTTACAATACCGTATCTAAACTAAAAACTCCATAATAAACCTAATGAATTCGTCCGCGTCATTTGAACATTGTACGGCAACTTAAAACATCTTACGACTCTGTACGCCATATTACATCTTAAAACACGTTATTATAATGTAGGACGCCTTACAAATCTTAACAACACCTTACAATACCGAACGTAAACTTAAAACTCCGTAATAAACCTAATGAATTCGTCAGAGTCCTTTGAATATTGTACGACAACTTAAAACATCTTACGACTCTGTATGCCATATTACCTCATAAAGCACGTTACCGTATGTAAACTTAAAACTACATAATAAACCTAATGAATTCGTTCGAGTCCTTTGAACATAGTACGACAACTTCAAACATATTATGACCCTGTATGCCATATTAGAACCTAGAAAAGCACGTTATTATAATGTAGGACTTACAAATCTTAACAACACCTTACAATACCATATGTATACTTAAAACTCCATAATAAACCAAATGAATTCGTCTGAGTCCTTTGAACATTGTACGACAACTTAAAACATCTTATGCCTCTGTATGCCATATTACCTCTTGAAACAAGTTATTATAATGTAGGACGCCGTACAAATCTTAAAAACACCTTACAATAGCGTGTCTAAACTAAAAACTCCATAATAAACCTAATGAATTCGTCCGCGTCATTTGAACATTGTACGGCAACTTAAAACATCTTACGACTCTGTACGCCATATTACATCTTAAAACACGTTATTATAATGTAGGACGCCTTACAAATCTTAACAACACCTTACAATACCGAATGTAAACTTAAAACTCCGTAATAAACCTAATGAATTCGTCAGAGTCCTTTGAACATTGTACGACAACTTAAAACATCTTACGACTCTGTATGCCATATTACCTCATAAAGCACGTTACCGTATGTAAACTTAAAACTACATAATAAACCTAATGAATTCGTTCGAGTCCTTTGAACATAGTACGACAACTTCAAACATATTATGACCCTGTATGCAATATTAGCACCTAGAAAAGCACGTTATTATAATGTAGGACTTACAAATCTTAACAACATCTTACAATACCGTATGAAAACTTAAAACTACATAATAAACCTAATGAATTCGTTCGAGTCCTTTGAACATAGTACGGCAACTTCAAACATATTACGTCTCTGTACGCCATAATACATCTTAAAACACGTTATTATAAAGTAGGACGCCTTACAAATCTTAACAACACCTTACAATACCGTCTGTAAACATAAAAATCCATAATAAACCTAATAAATTCGTTCGAGTCCTTTGAACATAGTACGACAACTTCAAACTTATTACGACTCTGTATGCCAAATTAGCACCTAGAAAAGCACGTTATTATAATGTAGGACTTACAAATCTTAACAACATCTTACAATAGCGTATGTAAACTTAAAACTACATAATAAAACTAATGAATTCGTTCGAGTCCTTTGAACATAGTACGGCAACTTCAAACATATTACGTCTCTGTACGCCATATTACATCTTAAAACACGTTATAATAATGTAGGACTCCTTACAAATCTTAACAGCACCTGACAATACCGTATATAAACTTAAAAATCCATAATAAACCTAATAAATTGGTTCGAGTCCTTTGAACATAGTACAACAACTTCAAATTTATTACGACTCTGTATGCCAAATTAGCACCTAGAAAAGCACGTTATTATAATGTAGGACTTACAAATCTTAACAACACCTTACAATACCTTATGTAAACTTAAAACTACATAATAAACCTAATGAATTCGTCCGAGTCCTTTGAAAATAGTACGGCAACTTCAAACATATTACGTCTCTGTACGCCATATTACATCTTAAAACACGTTATGATAATGTAGGACGCCTTACGAATCTTAACAACACCTTACAATACCGTGTATAAACTTAAAAATCCATAATAAACCTAATAAATTCGTTCGAGTCCTTTGAACATAGTACGACAACTTCAAACTTATTACGACTCTGTATGCCAAATTAGCACCTAGAAAAGCACGTTATTATAATGTAGGACTTACAAATCTTAACAACACCTTATAATACCGTATGTAAACTTAAAACTACATAATAAACCTAATGAATTCGTTCGAGTCCTTTGAACAAAGATTGCAACTTCAAACTTATTACGACTCTGTATGCCATATTAGCACCTAGAAAAGCACGTTATTATAATTTAGGACTTACAAATCTTAACAACACCTTACAATACCATATGTATACTTAAAACTCCATAATAAACCAAATGAATTCGTCAGAGTCCTTTGAACATTGTACGACAACCTAATACATCTTATGCCTCTGTATGCCATATTAACACTTTAAACAAGTTATTATAATATAGGACGCCGTACAAATCTTAAAATCACCTTACAATACCGTATCTAAACTAAAAACTCCATAATAAACCTAATGAATTTGTCCGCGTCATTTGAACATTGTACGGCAACTTAAAACATCTTACGACTCTGTACGCCATATTACATCTTAAAACACGTTATTATAATGTAGGACGCCTTACAAATCTTAACAACACCTTACAATACCGAATATAAACTTAAAACTCCGTAATAAACCTAATGAATTCGTCAGAGTCCTTTGAACATTGTACGACAACTTAAAACATCTTACGACTCTGTATGCCATATTACCTCATAAAGCACGTTACCGTATGTAAACTTAAAACTACATAATAAACCTAATGAATTCGTTCGAGTCCTTTGAACATAGTACGACAAATTCAAACATATTATGACCCTGTATGCCATATTAGCACCTAGAAAAGCACGTTATTATAATGTAGGACTTACAAATCTTAACAACATCTTACAATACCGTATGAAAACTTAAAACTACATAATAAACCTAATGAATTCGTTCGAGTCCTTTGAACATAGTACGGCAACTTCAAACATATTACGTCTCTGTACGCCATAATACATCTTAAAACACGTTATTATAAAGTACGACGCCTTACAAATCTTAACAACACCTTACAATACCGTCTGTAAACATAAAAATCCATAATAAACCTAATAAATTCGTTCGAGTCCTTTGAACATAGTACGACAACTTCAAACTTATTACGACTCTGTATGCCAAATTAGCACCTAGAAAAGCACGTTATTATAATGTAGGACTTACAAATCTTAACAACATCTTACAATAGCGTATGTAAACTTAAAACTACATAATAAACCTAATGAATTCGTTCGAGTCCTTTGAACATAGTACGGCAACTTCAAACATATTACGTCTCTGTACGCCATATTACATCTTAAAACACGTTATAATAATGTAGGACGCCTTACAAATCTTAACAACACCTTACAATACCGTATATAAACTTAAAAATCCATAATAAACCTAATAAATTGGTTCGAGTCCTTTGAACATAGTACGACAACTTCAAATTTATTACGACTCTGTATGCCAAATTAGCACCTAGAAAAGCACGTTATTATAATGTAGGACTTACAAATCTTAAGAACACCTTACAATACCTTATGTAAACTTAAAACTACATAATAAACCTAATGAATTCGTTCGAGTCCTTTGAAAATAGTACGGCAACTTCAAACATATTACGTCTCTGTACGCCATCTTACATCTTAAAACACGTTATGATAACGTAGGACGCCGTACGAATCTTAACAACACCTTACAATACCGTGTATAAACTTAAAAATCCATAATAAACCTAATAAATTCGTTCGAGTCCTTTGAACATAGTACGACAACTTCAAACTTATTACGACTCTGTATGCCAAATTAGCACCTAGAAAAGCACGTTATTATAATGTAGGACTTACAAATCTTAACAACACCTTACAATACCGTATGTAAACTTAAAACTACATAATAAACCTAATGAATTCGTTCGAGTCCTTTGAACATAGATGGCAACTTCAAACTTATTACGACTCTGTATGCCATATTAGCACCTAGAAAAGCACGTTATTATAATGTAGGACTTACAAATCTTAACAACACCTTACAATACCATATGTATACTTAAAACTCCATAATAAACCAAATAAATTCGTCTGAGTCCTTTGAACATTGTACGACAACCTAATACATCTTATGCCTCTGTATGCCATATTAACTCTTTAAACAAGTTATTATAATGTAGGACGCCGTACAAATCTTAAAAACACCTTACAATACCGTATCTAAACTAAAAACTCCATAATAAACCTAATGAATTCGTCCGCGTCATTTGAACATTGTATGGCAACTTAAAACATCTTACGACTCTGTACGCCATATTACATCTTAAAACACGTTATTATAATGTAAGACGCCTTACAAATCTTAACAACACCTTACAATACCGAATGTAAACTTAAAACTCCGTAATAAACCTAATGAATTCGTCAGAGTCCTTTGAACATTGTACGACAACTTAAAACATCTTACGACTCTGTATGCCATATTACCTCATAAAGCACGTTACCGTATGTAAACTTAAAACTACATAATAAACCTAATGAATTCGTTCGAGTCCTTTGAACATAGTACGACAACTTCAATCATATTATGACCCTGTATGCCATATTAGCACCCAGAAAAGCACGTTATTATAATGTAGGACTTACAAATCTTAACAACATCTTACAATACCGTATGTAAACTTAAAACTACATAATAAACCTAATGAATTCGTTCGAGTCCTTTGAACATAGTACGGCAACTTCAAACATATTATGTCTCTGTACGCCATATTACATCTTAAAACACGTTATTATAAAGTAGGACGCCTTACAAATCTTAACAACACCTTACAATACCGTATGTAAACATAAAAATCCATAATAAACCTAATAAATTCGTTCGAGTCCTTTGAACATACACTACAACAAAACTGGGTTTTTAGTACACACAAAAGCGTCCTATAATGCTATTTTATAGGACCTTTCATTTAATAGGACCAATAGTAAAAGTGTTTCATGTAAAGGGGTCGTAATAAGTCCTAGAACTTAAAAAGCGTCCTAATATCGCAAATAAGATTATGAAACCAATTTTATGGTCGTATAATTTGTCTACGAACAACTTAAAAAGCGTCCTAATAAAAACATATAAGGACACTTTTACAATGTTACAATATGTGAATACTTACTTTTAATCTTATGATACACATACAAGCGTTCTTAAAAATTAATTTATAGGACCCTTATAATGTAACAGTATAGGTACTTTAGTAGTAAGAAAAGCGTCCTAATATTCAAATAAGATAATAAAACCAATTTTATGGTCGCATAATGCCTATGAACAACTCAAAAAGCGTCCTAATAAAAACATATAAGGACACTTTTATAATGTTTTAATGTAGTTACTTACTTTTAATCTTATGATACATGTAAAAGCGTCCTTAAAAATTAATTTATAGGACCCTTATAATGTAACTCTACATGTACTTTAGTACCAAGAAAAGGGTCCTAACACTAGTAGAAAAGTTAAGTTTAGCCGCAGTGATTTCGGTTTTTAAACGCGGGTTTGAACCTCATCTAGTAACATCGCCTCTAAAATACAAAGATGTCAAATCATTCATAATAAATATAAATTTGTATAAATCATTCATAATATATAGAAACATGCTAAATCCTTCAAAATATATACAAAGATGCTTATTAAATCCTTTAAAACCAGTTCTATGCTAGAACCTATAACAAAATCTGTTAAACGATATCTAAATCTAAAGGACACACACTATATACATTATAAAGCTCCGTCATCAAGTCCTTGAGTAGATTGCTGGTATCAAAATCTAAACGATATCTGCAGCACCTCTTGTGGCTTGCGACATATAAAAAAATAAAACATTTTAGTAAACATGTATATTTATATATTTGTAACATTTATATTTTACACCGTGTGTATGTATGCATCACCTCAATATCCGGATAATGATATGTGATCAACCAGAAGCACAATTGAAAACCCGGATTCGCTTCCACACTTTGTATCTCCTAACGAAAATGTATCACATAATTACGAAATACAAATAACAATATAGTTTTTCACATAGTGCATCAAAATAGCGGATACATACATGTACTACCAAGTCCATAATAGTTGCAAACCATAATGTATCACATATTTAAAAATATACCTGAGAATTAATCAAGAGTCTCAAATAATGAAAACTAACAATACACCTACCATTAAGGCTGAAACTAAATCTGGGCCTTAGAAACCTTGCGGTTGAGTTTTTTTATGACGGTTTTTTCCGGCCGTTTTTTTTGGCACTTTTTTTTGGCAGTTAAATGAATACCACACACATTAACCATGTTCTTGTACCCCCCCTTACCTCCATAAGTTTCGGCCCTTTCACTGTATATATATAAATACCACTTAAAAATTAGAGTCAAAGAATCCCAATTCACGCTATTTATTTTCATGAACAGAGGTTGTACCTGCCAAACTCTTCTCCTTCGTTTCTGTTTGTTTTAAGCTCATTTTCAATTGCTAACTTATCTTTATTTGATTCAGCGGCTTGTATAACAAACCAAAAGGCCATGGATCCTGCAAAGACACAAAAACTGTATTTCAAATAAGAATTCACAAATAATATTGGGAATAAGTAAATAAGGACTAAAGTAGTACACTTTAGGTACCTCTTAGCAGGTTGGTGATAGTTGTTTTCTTATCACGTTCCTATGTTGAATTCATTAATCTTGATTCATTTTCATTTCATTTGTTTCCATTCCTGAATATCAACATCTCTAACAACATCCTTCTCTTTTCGGTTTCGTTTAAGCAGATTTATATAAGCTTATGTTATTGAATACCAAACAAATCAACAAATACAAAATCAGTTACGATGCAAATTGTGTCAAACAATAGTTTAGGTTTAGATTTTCATCAAATGGTGACACTAAACTATATATGTTTATATTAATCAAATGGGGACATTAAACAATATTTATTCTACCAGTTCATCACATTCACACCAGGCCTTTGTGTTTTGGACTTTCGGCTAAACCGGCACTGTTGCTATTTCTTTCATAGTCATGGTCCTCAACCATAATCAAGCATAAAAGATAATTAGACAAACTCACAAACCTCATGAGGACGTTCTACCTATGAAACTAAATTTCCAATGCTGAAATCATACATCAAGAAGAGACTGCAAAAGTGCAGCAAACATCGTTATAGTTAATGTAATGATTAATATATCAATCACAATTAGATGTGCATCAGAACATAATGCAACTCTAGTACCTGCATAAAGATGAATATTATGAACATTGTCACTTTAGAAATTTCCAACAAATCATGCGGTCAAGAATCAAGACATATAGAAGTTCATACAGTGTTTAATAACACATACAAGACTACAAGAAGCATAAGTCATTTTTAAAACAGAATTGGGATTAAATCCAAAGAACGGTGATATTTAACGTACACATACCAAACGAATGGCTCTTCTGATATGATGACATAAAAGAAGCAGATCTATTATGATACAAATGTGGCAGCAATTAACCACCATGAACCACGATACAATTAAGTCAAGATTACAAATCAAGAATGTTGCAGACCACATGTATACAAACTAAAAACTGATTCAACAATGATACAACCAAAACTTTGTCATGCATATTAAGTGACGATTACAAATGAAACCCTTGTTTATTGAACAAAAATTGTTTAGAAGCCAAACTATATAAATTCAAAACACAACATAACTACTGCAATTTGATTAATTTAAATAAGAACTCTTACTTCTGCTTTCTCAACCCACCATACTTTCTATGAGCATCTTCAAGAAAACACAACTATATCAAACCTTAAGTGTGAAACTTATTAGACATAGAATAATTGGTAACAAACACTACGTCCCACAAATAAACCTAAAACATAAGAATACCTTAACTGAATCTCCATTCTCGATGGTGATGTCGCAGAAAAAAATCGCAATCAAGTTCATCTTCTTCATCCAGTAATGGCGTCATAAAATCGAATCACCGTTCTTATTGCTTATCCTAGATTTGATTTGGAAGATAGAAGACGCAGAGTGTTTTAGGGTTTCTTTCGATTAAAATCTGTACGGACTACGGAAGAAAACTATTAGGTTACATATATGTCTGTGTCATTTGGTTGGTTGAAGGGTCGGGTAACTTAACAAATCGCGTTAAAATCGTTAATTTTCCTCCTCACATGAGCTTTCATTGAATGTTATGTGACATTTAAAATTTTTTTTTATTAAAATCTATAGATAAATTGTTTAATGACTTTATTAAAACATTATATATCAAGACCTATAGATTTGTTTGATGGGTTATTTTTAGGATCATGAGATTGTATTATATATATATATATTTATTTACTTTTATATGTATATATACTATTAAATATAATTATGTATAGTTAAGCATAGAGGTATATATTACAACCTCAAGTGTTTCACTTTTGCACAAAACCATCAAATAGTTGATGATAAGGATGGTCATAAGTATAAGAAAGTAAATAAAAAAAATGTTCTATAAGGTTTAAGAAAAATAATCCTAACTCAAATCTTAAGATTGTGATTTACCAAACTCTATTTACCTTTGTAAATAAATGGTAAATTCCTAGAGGATACTTCAAATATTTAGGAATATTAATAAATAATGTAAGAAACATGAAAGAAGAAATTGTGAAAGGATATATGAGTTGAAGTTTATATTTGAGCGGTGCGACTTCTTATTGAACATCTTATATATTAAGTGTTTTATCATGATGTATTATAATAATGCGACAATGAATAAGCGTTCTATAAAGGTTAAAATTATAAACTCAAGTGTCAAGTGTCCTATTAATCTATATTATATTAAAACTCTAGCAAATAAGCGTCCTACAAAACTGATGTTTTATGACTCAAATATCAGGTGTCCTATTACAATGTGTTATTATAAAACCGCAATGAATAAGCGTCCTATAAAGGTTTAAGTTATAAACTCAAGTGTCAAGTGTCCTATTAAGCTATGTTATATTAAAACTCTAACAAATAAGCGTCCTATAAAACTGATGTTTTATGACTCAAATATCGAGTGTCCTATTATGATGTGTTATTCTAAAACCACAATTATTAAGCGTCCTATAAAGGTTAAAATTATAATACTCAAGCGTCAAGTGTCCTATTAACTCGTGTTCTAATATGACTTCAACTAAAAAGGGTCCTATAACACTGAACACTTAAGACTCAACTACAAGGTGTCCTATTAAGTAATGTTATAATAGGACCTCCTTTCATCCGGTGTCCTATTACATTACCATATAATGGGACACCAACAACTTCATGTCTTATAAATCACATTATTAGGATCTACATTCAAAGTGTCTTATTAAGTTATATGATTATAGGACCCTAAAAAGTCATCCATCTTATTAAATAACTTTTTAGGACACTCATTTAGTAGAGTATATTATAAAAGGACCCCGAGATTTCATTCGTCCTATTAAATAGTTTTTTAGGACCATCGTTTACAAGCGTACCACACAAAAGGTCCTAAAAAGCCATTTTTGTTTACATGATAGTACGACAACTTCAAACTTATTACGACTCTGTATGCCATATTACCTCTTAAAATAAGTTATTATAATGTAGGACGCCTTACAAATCTTAAATACACCTTACAATACCGTATGTAAACTTAAAACTACATAATAAACCTAATGAATTCGTTCGAGTCCTTTGAAAATAGTACGGCAACTTCAAACATATTACGTCTCTATACGCCATATTACATCTTAAAACACGTTATGATAATGTAGGACGCCTTACAAATCTTAACAACACCTTACAATACCGTGTATAAACTTAAAAATCCATAATAAACCTAATAAATTCGTTCGAGTCCTTTGAACATAGTACGACAACTTCAAACTTATTACGACTCTGTATGCCAAATTAGCACCTAGAAAAGCACGTTATTATAATGTAGGACTTACAAATCTTAACAACACCTTACAATACCGTATGTAAACTTAAAACTACATAATAAACCTAATGAATTCGTTCGAGTCCTTTGAACATAGTACGACAACTTCAAACATATTATGACCCTGTATGCCATATTAGCACCTAGAAAAGCACGTTATTATAATGTAGGACTTACAAATCTTAACAACATCTTACAATACCGTATGTAAACTTAAAACTACATAATAAACCTAATGAATTCGTTCGAGTCCTTTGAACATAGTACTGCAACTTCAAACATATTATGTCTCTGTACGCCATATTACATCTTAAAACACGTTATTATAATGTAGGACGCCTTACAAATCTTAACAACACCTTACAATACCGTATGTAAACTTAAAAATCCATAATAAACCTAATAAATTCGTTCGAGTCCTTTGAACATAGTACGACAACTTCAAACTTATTACGACTCTGTATGCCAATTTAGCACCTAGAAAAGCACGTTATTATAATGTAGGACTTACAAATCTTAACAACATCTTACAATACCGTATGTAAACTTAAAACTACATAATAAACCTAATGAATTCGTTCGAGTCCTTTGAACATAGTACGGCAACTTCAAACATATTACATCTCTGTACGCCATATTACATCTTAAAACACGTTATAATAATGTAGGGCGCCCTACAAATCTTAACAACACCTTACAATACCGTATATAAACTTAAAAATCCATAATAAACCTAATAAATTCGTTCGAATCCTTTGAACATAGTACGACAACTTCAAACTTATTACGACTCTGTATGCCAAATTAGCACCTAGAAAAGCACGTTATTATAATGTAGGACTTATAAATCTTAACAACACCTTACAATACCGTATGTATACTTAAAACTACATAATAAACCTAATGAGTTCGTTCGAGTCCTTTGAACATAGTACGTCCACTTCAAACATATTACGACTATGTATGCCATATTAACACCTAGAAAAGCACGTTATTATAATGTAGGACTTACAAATCTTAACAGCACCTTACAATACCATATGTATACTTAAAAATCCATATTAAACCAAATGAATTCGTCTGAGTCCTTTGAACATAGTACGGCAACATAAAACATCTTTCGACTCTGTATGCCATATTACCTCTTTAAAGAAGGTATTACAATGTAGGACGCCTTACAAATCTTAACAACACCTTACAATACCGTATGTAAACTTAAAACTCCATAATAAACCTAATGAATTCGTCCGAGTCCTTTGAACATTGTACGGCAACTTAAAACATCTTACGACTCTGTATGCCATATTACCTCTTAAAAGACGTTATTATAATGTAGGACGCCTTACAAATCTTAACAACCCCTTACAATATTGTATGTAAACTTAAAACTCCATAATAAACCTAATGAATACGTTCGAGTCCTTTGAACATTGTACGACAACTTAAAACATCTAACGACTCTGTACGCCATATTACATCTTAAAACACGTTATTATAATGTAGGACGCCTTACAAATCTTAACAACACCTTACAATACCGTATGTAAACTTAAAAATCCATAATAAACCTAATAAATTCGTTCGAGTCCTTTGAACATAGTACGGCAACTTAAAACATCTTTCGACTCTCTATGCCATATTACCTCTTAAAACAAGTTATTATAATGTAGGACGCCTTACAAATCTTAACAACACCTTACAATACTGTATGTAAACTTAAAACTCCAAAATAAACCTAATGAATTCGTCCGAGTCCTTTGAACATTGTACGGCAACTTAAAACATCTTACGACTCTGTATGCCATATTACCTCATAAAACACGTTATTATAATGTACGACGCCTTACAAATCTTAACAACACCTTACAATACCGTATGTAAACTTAAAACTCCATAATAAAACTAATGATTTAGTCCGAGTCCTTTGAACATTGTACATCAACTTAAAACATCTTACGACTCTGTATGCCATATTACCTCTTAAAACACTTTATTATAATGTAGGACGCCTTACAAATCTTAACAACCCCTTACAATACCGAATGTAAACTTAAATCTTCATAATAAACCTAATGAATTCGTCCGAGTGATTTGAACATTGTACGCCAACTTAAAACATCTTACGAATCTGTATGCCATATTACCTCTTAAAACACGTTATTATTGTGACACCCGACAATTTCAGGTTAACACCGTTAACCCAACTTAACCAAATTCTGTTAGTCTCTCTTCCTTCCGTCGCGCACTGCATCAACCGTCGCGCACTGCATCAACCACCGACGAGCATGGTAACACACTAAAGAAGCTTCTTTTCCTTCGGTGAAACATTCCGGTGCGTTTTTCTACCTGTTTAGTTGTTGGTTCTATATACGGTTTCGGTTACGGGACACGGTTCGTACTCTTTTCAACTTAGTTTGTATATATAAGTGTATATGGTGCAACTATGATCATGATTGTGTTGCAATGGTTAATAATCGATCTTGGGTTACGGGGATTACATATGTGCACAGATAGGTGATCAATGGGTGCATATATGCTTGTATATATCTATACTATCTTATTAAACAAATTACATGGGCAAAAGAGTAATTTAACATTTTCCTTAATGTTGAAAATTAAGGATCACTATTGTACACAACATCAAAGATAAGGGACCATCATTGACAAATGTGTATTTTATCTTGCCTGCAACATACAAAACGTACAACCCTGCCTAGCTGCCTGCAACACACATCTTCAACACACAATACTGCAACCTGCAACCAATCTCGGTGAAACGATTCAAAGAGGAAACGATTCAACATGCTTTTTATCCTGCTATTTGAAACGGATTCATTCTTATGGCAATATAGGCGGTATATTGAAATTTCAAATCTCTGCTTTTGTTATATATGGGTATATTGAAATTGCTTTTGCTATTCAAATCTCACATTCAAATCTCAGGTAATTTCCAATCTCCCATTGCTTTTCTTTATCAATTTCAATTTCAATTTCAATTTCATACGGTTTTGGGTTTATGGATTCTGTTTTGCTACTCATGTTGCAGGTTGTTTTTGTGTTTCAATCTTCCATCCGAGGTATGATTTTGAAACTGAATGTGTTGTGTTGTGTGTTGTGTTGTATTTTGTTGTGTTGTGTTGTGTTTGTTTGTGCTGTGAAAATGGTTCAAAAAAAAAAGAAAACTGAATGTTGTTGCTGTTGATGTTGTATGAATTTTTTGCTGTTTTTGCCATTTTTGCTTTCAAGGTATAAATCTGAAAGTGTGTGTGTGTGTGTGAATGTGTTGTTTGTGTATGAATATGTGTGAAACGAGGGGAGGGGGGTTAAACACTTGTCTGAATGTGTTGTATGATGTTGTTGCTGTTTTGGATAAAATGAATGTGTTATGTTGTATGTTAAAGACCACCAAAACACACACATTGTTTATATGTTTTTGCTACTGCTGTTTATATGTTTATATTATGTTGTCTTGTGTTTGTTTGTGCTGTGAAAATGGTTCAAAAAAAGAAAACTGAATTTTGTTCCTGTTGATGTTGTATGAATTTTTTGCTGTTTTTGCTATTTTTGCTGTTTTTGCTTTGAAGGTATGAATCTGAAAGTGTGTGTGTGAATGTGTTGTTTGTGTATGAATATGTGTGAAACTGGGGGAGGGGGGGGGGGTTAAACACTTGTCTGAATGTGTTGTATGATGTTGTTGCTGTTTTGGAAAAAAATAATGTGTTATGTTGTATGTTGAAGACCACCAAAACACACACATTGTTTATATGTTTTTGCTGCTGCTGTTTATATGTTTATATAACAACAGCAGCAGGTGTTTATATGTTTTTGCTTCTGTTGTTGTTTATATGTTGCTGCTGCACACGAAAACAATGTGTTTGCTTCTGCTGCTGTTTATATGTTTTTGCTTCTGCTGCTGTTTATATGTTTTTGCTTATGCTTATGAATGTGTGTGTGTTGTGTTGTGTGTATAAACAATGAAAGCATGTATAAAATATGTGTGTGTGTGTTGGGGGGTGGGGGTTAAACAGTTGTTGCTGTTTATATACAGTTGTTGTGTTGTGAGTGATAATGACTTCCCAAAAATACAAAAAAAAGCTGTTTATATGTTATTGCTGCTACTGTTCCAAACAGGCTAGAAAAAATGCTAACATACAATGGGTCAAAATAGGTTACATGTGTGTGTGAACTTGCTTATGTATGTGTGTGAATATGTTGTTGCTTATGTATGAACTTGCTTAAACTCACTCAGAGGTTTTTCTGAAGAGCAACACTAGCAGCCTTTTATTTTGTTTTGCTAACTAGTAACTCAATTCAGGGCTAGGGTGAGGGTGATTTGGGATATTTGGGGAAATCAAGGCAAAGATTTGACGCTCTCAACCCATTTTTGTCAAAACTTATTACTTTGTGCAGGCCAAATGTCTGTGAAAGTACTCCTCATCACCGAGCTCTTTTTGAATTTAGTTTGATCACAGAATTGCTGTCTAATTGTATTCGGGCTGAGCCTATTGACACATCATAACAAAAATCAATATCCTCCTTTAGGTGCTTTCCACACATATCTAAAACCTGTAAAAAGACACAAAATATTTACACAGGAGAATAATTTTGGCCTAATGATTTTCAGTTCATTTTCATTTGAGATTTTACTCCCCCAAAATTTCTATTTTAGTGCAAAATTGAAATTTTCAAAAGACTCAAGACCGACCTCAAAGGGTTGTGAAAACTTGATCAAAAATACACGTAAAAAAGTTAGACTCCCCTTTTTTTTAATTTTTCTTTAACTATTTACAACAATATAAAACAGAAATTACCAAAGAAACGCCTTCCATATTACCCTATCAAAAGATGATAAATGAGTTATCAAGAAAAATGCAGTGGATGTGAAAATGAAAGAAGGATCCAGAATGTGGATAAAATACCAGAACCATAACCTGTTTGTTCCGCCTCAAATTTAAATAAGGAACATTTTCTGTCAGTAAACCGGATTACTAACAGTCCCCCTGAAATGTTTCTGCACTCATTAACAGATTAGCTAGAAAGGGGAACCCAGGCCATCGTAGTCCTGGGTGTTCCATTTTCATCAGTGTAAGGCACCTGTCTATGCACACAACCTGTTCTTGTATCAATTATCTTTTCCTCTTTTCTTTTAATTTGTCAAATTTGTTTAGGTTCAAACATTTTCGATTTGAAAGAATTAAATTTGGAAATCATTTTCTGTTTAAGTCCCGAGGAAAAAGGTTTTGGTTTTGATGATGTGGTCACATTCATCATTGAATCATGTGAAACCGGCTTCACATGAGAAGGTGGGGATGGAATGTTCGTCATCCGACCATTCAAAGATGTATGATTATTAACTTGAAATTCAAATAAACAAACCTGTTTACCTTTACCATGTGAAGGATTCTTTCTAGACACTGATCCGGAGAAGCAAACCTGTTTGCCTTTACCGTCCGAAGCATGTCCTTTTGGGCATTTCTTGAGCACATGATCGTCCTTTCCACACTTGAAGCAAGCCTTGAATGGCTTTTGATGCTTGATTGGTCCGTGTGGAGCAGCTGGGGGTGGGGCTTTCTTCGAGCTTGATGCAACTTGTTGAGGAGCTTTTGGCATCTTTTGTCGAGTTGTGGGTGGTTGCTTGATTTTTGATTTGCTTTGTTGGATGGGAGATGAGATCTTCACTTGCTTGTTCTCAAGTCTTTTACAAACTTGAGATATGATGGATAGAGGTGAAGACTTCTTCTTTTGAGCTTTTGATGGACGAATGACTTGTCTTGCAGCTGGAAATGAGATCTTGATTTGACTTGATTCAGGTTTTGGAAGCATTTCAGATTTGACAGTTGTAGATGACATCTTGATCTTTGAATCTCCATGACTTTCCTTTGTCTTTGGTTCATCATCTGAGCTTGTCCAATCTTCAATAAGTACCTCTGCTTCCAACGGATCTTGATTTATGGCTTGATGATTACGTGAATCCGACTTTATCTCTTTCTTCGCAATCAGGACAGGCTCAAAAGTAGGAATTTCACCTGCTTTAAACTTGTCAAAGAAGTTAGAAGAAAAAGATTGTACAGATTTACTAACACCGGAAACTGAACAATCATTGGCTTGACTGTCAGCGTCCGGTTTACTGTATCCAATACCAGTCGGGGACTCATAATCATCTCGCACCTCTTTAAGATTCACATTCTCCAATCCTGCATACAAACTATCAGTATCTTTCTTAATTATTTCATGAATCAACTCATTGGTCGGGTGTGGAGTTGGTGTGGGAGAGTAACAGTAAGTGCTGGGAGGAGGATATACAAAAGCCTTATCTTCATGACCCAACCCAGTCTTAATACGAGCCCCCCGTTGGCTTTTGATTAAATCCTCAAGTTTCATCCCCGAAATTGTCCATTTTTCGAGTTTCGTTTGCAACTTACTGGTTTCAAACTCAGCCAGGGCGACACGTTCAGTTAGCATATTGACTTCCACATTACTTTTCAAAAGATTTGTTTTCAAATGTTCATTTTCTTTCAAAGCTTCTCTTAATTTGACAAAATATTTTGACTCGTTAAGTTTAAGTTCTTTATTTACCTGAGTCAAATATTTTTCATTTTCGATTCACAATTTGTTAGCTTCATAAATACCAAATAAACGAGTTCTGCAATCAGAAGAACACATATCCTGAACTGTCTCATATGGAAGCTCCATGATGATTTGTTCAGAAGCAAGAGCCTTCTCGCAGTTGCAGAATCTGGTATTTGTCTTTTGTTCCTCCTCCTTCTCAGTATCACAAGTTTTATCATTTAACTCTGCTCCATCTTTACCCACCGATGTCTTCTTGACCTCCTCTTGTACCTTTTCAATTTCAGGTTTCGGTAAACCTTTGAAATTGGAGGCAGAAACTGATATCTCTTCTGGTTTCTCTTTGGAGATTGAGGTGATCTTTGAATTTAAAGACATCGCTTCATCGTACTCACGACGTTTGATATCCAACTCCATTTCTTTTAGTTTGTTCATCACCTCCACCAGTTTGAAATCAATAAATCCTCTTTCTCTTCTAATCGATTTTCCAAGTGAACTCCACTTTGGTGGGAGAGAATCAAGCAATCTCTTAACCCGTTCATGATTTCCGAGTTCTGGATCATGCTTCTTCAGGTTATTTGCCACCATCACAAATCGATCGAGAAACTCAGGCATCCTTTCGTTCTTTAAAACTGTAAAATTATCAAACCGGCTTTGTGCCATTGTGAGATCATCAGATTCAAAGGATTTAAAAAGTTCTGCATAGGCCATTTTTTTTATAACCCGTTTAAAATTTTGGCCTAAAAATAATTTTTAGAAAGTCCCGGCCAAAAGACAAAACTTTCGTCAAAACTTAGGCCCTAAAACTGACAATGTTAAAACCTGGCCAAATAAAACAGACGCAATCCAACACGGCCCAAAATTTAAAACTCAAATTCCCGGCCAAAAGACGTCACTTTTTAAAATTTAATGACGACTTGATTGAAAACGCCCATAAATTTTTTTTTAAACTTTAACACCCGGCGAAAATTTATCATGCAGTTACATCCTGTTTTGTTTAAACACTCGACCCATTGTGTAGTCCTCTTAACAAATATGACTGGTCTAATTTGTCAGCCCAAATTCGCAGCCCAAAACTGCTGCCCAAAACCGCAGCCCAAACACTTACGGCCCACTTTTAATAATCGGCCCAGTTAAAGTGTCTTCAGCCCATTAGGTCACAACCCTATTTTCTTCCCTTTTTTTTTTAAATTCAGCCGCACTTTTAAACAAACACAAACACACACTTACACACACAACATCTACACAAACACAAACAAGATCTTGTTGTCTCTCTCTTCCAACTCTCTCTCTCTGCTTTCTTCTTTCTGTTAATAAACACACAACACAAACACTTTGATTCTTCAAACCCACACACGAGTACAAACCCTTCTCTTCTTGTTCTTTATGCAGACAAATCAACAATATTTAAAGATCTGCTGCTGCTCTTCTGTTCATTCTCAAGAAACAAAAACAAAAAAAATCTTCAAACACCTACACAACAACTCCACATAACAACACAAATTTCATCAATATCACAAACTTAATCAACACACCAGCACAACATCATCCCTTCATCTTGTCTCTCTCTCTATTCTAACACACAATAACATCGAACTGCAGCTGCTGCTTTCTTGTCGGTCTCAAGAACACAAACACGAGTTGCTGCTGCTGCTATAACAACATCAATAACATACATACATCACAAGATCTGAACAACTTTCTTCGTCTCTCTCACTCGATCTCACTTCCTGCTGCTTCTTTTGTTGAACACACAACACAAACAAAACGACCGATCTGCCGCTGCAACTTGTTCTTGTTCACATTCAGCACAAACAAACAACAGCAGTTGCTGCTGCTTCTTCTTCTTCTCTTTTCCGTATACAATATGGTAGGGTGTTAGTTTTTGACGATGTGTTTGAAAAGGTGTTGGTGATGGATCTGGTGGGGGTATGGATTTGGTTAAAGAAAAACGAAATGGTTTGGTGTGATGTGTACGGCAGTTGGTTATGAGATAATGGTATGGTTATGTGTTTAAGGTATGGTTAAAGTGTGGGAAATGGTTTTTAAAGTTTGACAGATTGTTTAAGTTGTTAGGATGGGCTATGGATTTGACTTGGTTTTGATTGTGGTTTAGGGTTAAGGGTTAAAGATTTTAAAAAATGTTTTGGTTGTTTTGGTTTGTGGTATTGTTGAAATCTTAAAATATGTTTAAGGTATTGTTAAAATCTTAGATCTAGATGTTTAGTTCAGATCTAAAAAAAATGAATGTTTGTTTGTTTTGGTTGTTGGGTTATGGTGTTGTGGTTAAGGTTGGGTTATAGATCTGAAACTTGTTTGTGCAGGAACGTGTAAAAAAAATAGATTCGCTCAGATCAGGATAGTGTCGGGCGAACTTATAGGTTCGCTAAGAACAACGGGCGAATCTATGCAAAAGCTTGGTATAGATTCGCTCAAATCAGGATAGTGTCGGGCGAACTTATAGGTTCGCTAAGAACAACGGGCGAATCTATGCAAAAGCTTGGTATAGATTCGCTCAAAATTTTGAACTTTCGTTCAGATATTAACTAGATTCGCTAGTCTTGCAGATTTGAAGATTTGAAGAACACCAAGAACACACACACACTGTGTGTGAGAGAAACTTCCAGATCTGAAGATTTCTTCTTCTTTTCTTGTAGATCTCAGCTTGTAGATCACAAATATGTTACTAAAAACAATAGATCTGATGATTGTTGAAGTAGATCTGATGAAATTATGAAGATTTAAACTCAGATCTACTTTATCTCTCTTAAAACCCAACTTTCTCTCACTAACATTCTTCAATAATCTTCAATAATCAGTAACAAATCTTCAAAAATATGACTGAATTGGATCTCTCTTAGGCTCTGATACCAATTGTTGGTCCCAATAACACTATTGAATCAGTAACTTGTGAAGATTTTGGATCAAAATGGTAAAATAATGATGAACAAGATGAACAATGATAAGAACAATCAATGAAACTCAGATTTGATCCATTTGATTTGCATAAAATGTTGTTTACATGGAAGACCCCAAATCTCTAGCTCCTTCAAGCCTTGTAAAACCCTATTTGCACTTTACTATTTATAGTGAGTGCTTAACATGCTAATTACACTAATAGTCCCTACACTTAGACTAATTAGAAAATAACAAGTTAAAAGGCTAAAACATGTCTAAAGCTAGATTAAATATATTTTGTTGACACAAAATATATTTATTACATTAACGATCCTAGACATAAAACAACTTCAACGTCTTGACTCGGTTCTTCGTCTCTAACGCGCCATTTGACTTTTTACGTGGACTTTGACCGGACGTTGACTTTTGTTGACTTTGACTGTGTTGATAATATTAGACTACAATTCAGGTCCAACAATATGTTTTTGCTGCTGCTGCTGCACACGAAAACAGTTGCTGCTGCATATATTTTGCTGCTGCACACGAAAACAGTTGCTGCTACACAGGAAACAGTGTTTGAAACAGCTTTGGGGGTTAAACACTTGTTGTTGCTGCTGTTTTGGTTCTGCTGCTTCACAATTATGTATTACACGGTAACCATGAGAGTGAATCGAAAAACTAATTTGATGAATCTGTTTTTGTATGTTGCAGTCCCCAAACAACATCTGAAAAGGGGAAGATGTCTACAGTCTGCTGCAATAGTGGTAAGCTTCAACAGTTGTAAGCTTTATCTTAGTTCATGTTTCATGGTTCATTTTTTGCAAATTTCAAACCATTTTTTAAGTTAATCAGAGTTGTGATGTTTGTGGATTGGTTTTGCTGTTGTAGCCTTTAAATGACTTCTGTCCTCACTTTTAATTGTAATACTTTCATGATTCTGATGTTTTTTGATGTGGAAGGAGGGTTAATTTCTCTAGAAGGCTGTAAAAGTACAACAAAACATTGTTGTATATATAGCTATTATACATTGTATAATGCTGAAAGATTCAGCTATATGGAACTGCTATGTGGTCTTATAAGGCTGGAAATGACAGTCATATTGGGCTGCAAATCACTCAAGAGTTATTTAGTGTTGATAAAGGTTCTTATTAAGATTTTTTACATATATAGGTTACCTGGCGCGATGCATGATCAATGTTATGTTGTTTTGAACTGGTTTCGTACAAATGATCGATTTTGGTTTCATGTATGTTGATTCAAATCTTGGTGATACCATATTTAGTTATTTAGCATTTTCTTTTAGGTGCAAAGGTTTAGCAATGACTCAAAATGGGTCTTTTTTAATACTGGTTGGAAACTTGCAGTTCAATGTTTAACTCAATTAAAAATGATCAATTTTGACACTAACTCATTTTAATTCATTACTCGACACTATTTGGGCAAAGTTTGTTTTATATCATTCTTTTTTTCTTTGATTATATGCATTTTTCCATAAGCTAATAATTAGTTATAGTCATGATGAACTTGAATGTGATAGGCATTTATTATGATAAGCAGGTTGTTAGTTGGATCATTGTCGAGTGTGTTGATCTGAAGTTTTGATTACTTGATTTTGATAGCGTTGTCAAAAAGAGCAATTATTGAAATCCTCATGGTTAGTTTCAAGTTATCTGAAGTGTTATATCTTGAATAATAGCTTACTTGTCATCACACCTATTGAATAAATATTTTACTCATTACTAAGGTAAACCATTTATGAATCTGGCAGCAACATCAGTTGGCTCACCATCTCCATATCTACACAATAAAGTATCACACAATAAAGCCATGATCAAGATTTTATGTTAGCTTTAGTTGTGTCATAATCTTGGTTTATTAAGAGTTGAGCTAATAGAAGCTTAGATTCATAATCTTAAATTTTTTTTTGGTATTCTGCAGATCTTGATTGAAGTTCTCAAATTAAGAGTATAATGTTCATTAAAGTTAGGTGTTGACACAAGGTGAACCCATTGAAGCTGGTGGTTTAAACTTCTCTTTAGGGCTTTGGGAAATAGGTGAACCGTGTCCGAGAATTAGGTGCTGACACCAGCCATTAAATGCAGCATGCACCCATCAAGACCAGAAAGTTTGGTTCTAATAAAGTCAACATCAATATAAGACATGGCAGACCGTTGGACTGGTTGGTCAAAATGGGTCCAATAAGTTTGAGGTTAGTAATTGGTTATATGAATTATTGCTTACCCATTGCAGCATGCACCATTTTATATCTATTTACTGTTCTGTATCCGTAGAAACATGATTTTTATCTTGCTCAACCTAAAGCAAATAATGACCAAATTATTTATAAGAGTGCTTATTACAACTGTAAATTTGTATGTTGGTTTTAAATACTACACAAAGGTATTTGGGTCAAGAATACAAGTCTTGGAGATTTAATGTTTTTTGTATTGGATTGTGGTGTTTAACAACTGTTTTTTTATATGTATGAATCTTATGTTTCTTTTTATCTTAATTATAGGTTTGATTGTGCTTAATGTAACTCATTTTACAATCAAGAAATTGTTTAATGGTATGTTTACTTTAACTACGTGGTTT
This sequence comes from Tagetes erecta, assembly GCA_030867185.1. Classification (NCBI taxonomy): domain Eukaryota; kingdom Viridiplantae; phylum Streptophyta; class Magnoliopsida; order Asterales; family Asteraceae; genus Tagetes; species Tagetes erecta. The sequence goes on along the minus strand of CM061493.1, from coordinate 27,257,384 downwards.
TCATCTTATTTATTTATTTAAAGGATCGAAATCAATGCAACTTGTTTTGATATTTGATTTGAGTTCTCCTTGGAAGTCCAACACTACTCATGCTTCAAGCAAAGATTTCAAACAATTGCACCCCCAAACTGGTTCAGTTGAGTTCCCTCTATCAAATGCAAAGATAGATGAATTGTAAAATGTCTTGTTCACAAATGGGACATGTTATTATAAACTTTGGTAGCATATACAAAGCTTTTAATACAATGGTTTTGGAAACTACAATAATGGATAATTTTTAGTAAAGTAAGTTCTTAAACTTGTTTTAGGTTTTACAAGGATGTGGGATGATTCAATTGTTGTGGCAAAGTTGAAAGAACTTACTGATTTTTAGGATAATAATTCATATATGTTATGAACGAAGTGAAACCATAAGACATAATTCAATGATGTCTCTTTAGTTATGGGTATGCAAACGTTTGTAATTGTCATGGCTTCCTTGAAGCGAATGTTGATGTTATTTGTTTTGTTCTTATTTAATGGGTACATTATAACTATGTAAAGGCCCATGGCATGGATAGATCACAACCATAATATGAATAAAAAAATCCAATAGAAGTGTTGCACAATATATCACGAAAAAAACTAATAACTAACACGAAACAAGTATTGCTTTGCACATTGTCGTCGCCGCCGCATCGCGCGGGTATCTTCCTAGTATATACATATATTGTGTGTGTGGTTGAATATGCATATAAATTGGTGTGTGATTTGATGTACAGTAAGTATATATATTATATATATGTGTGCGTTCTATATATGATATATGTGTATACTAGATGATATGCATGTATGAATATTTATATATGAGGGTTTTACAATGTGGTATATATACATACGTATGGTAGATATACATATGTAAATATGTATGTGTGCATGGACTATGGTATACAAGTATGGTGTACATATGAGATAAGTAATGTGTAAATATGCATGGGGATGGGTGACGATATACGGGTGCAGATATGGTTATGTTGGTGAAGTGTACGTATTAAAGTGATAAGAAAGTATTATATAATGTGTACATGTATTTGAGTGGTGTGTTCATAGGTATAGTGGTTGTTGTGTCCGAGTTATAAATATATGAATGCAAAGTTACAACAAGATATATAAATTTATTCATATCATAGGAGTTAAGTGATATATAATGTGTGTGGTTTTGAGGTCGAACACTTATTATTTTTATAGAGTGTGATAAAAACTATTTTTGGTAAATTGGATTTCATGACCTATGGATTGTGTGTCTAAACTAGTCTTACTTCATGACAATCTATGTTAACGTGTTGGGTACGAAACCGAAACCGGAAACGCGAAACCGAACGTGAACTCTATTAGATTAATTTATATCTAATTAAGTGGAAGTTAACCAGGTCGTTGGTCGGCTTAGGATTTTATACTTTTGCTGTTGGTAGTAGCTGCGCACTCTAAGGTGAGTTTCACTGCCCCTTTTTACTATTTTCCTGTTGGGGGAGAAAGCATGCACAAAACTAATTTGATAATGGTATTTACTTTATATCTCTTGATTATTAAGCGTGAATCATAACAAGTTGTTAAAGTCCTCACTAAATATTCGAGCCGTTAATATACGGGGTATAGCGAGGAAGTTCGGGTAGTACTACTGGGTTTGACAAACCCCACCCTCGGCTGGGAGCCGGGTATGTGTGAATTGTCCTATGTTGTTGGTCCATTGTTGTAGCAATGGTGTCGAGGCGCATATAAATCTCAGTCAGCTCGGTATCGAAACGCTTAAATAATAAGAAATTGGGTTAGCTACCTAACGATATAATTGTATTTTACATTATCGGCTGTTGTTGTAATTTTTTACTTATCTAAAACTGTGAACTCACCAACCTAGTGTTGACACGATTTAGCATGTCTTTCTCAGGTACTGTGCACGGATTAGGAGCATGATTTGGTTGAGTCGTAGTTGCATCTAATTACTCTTTTCATTTTTATTAACTTTGGTTTTTGGATGCGTGGTTTACGCATTGAATTGTTTGGGATTTTTATTTATGCTTCCGCACTGAAATTTATTTTAAACATGGTTTTTTATAAATGTTGGATTTTAAATCGTATAGAGGTCGTTCAATGTAACTAATGGCAATGAGATCCTGGCATGTCACGCCCCGAACGGTAGAACTCCGTTAGTGGAAATTGGGGGTGTGACAATTATTGTCACAACCCCAACACGGCGGGCGGTCCCAGGTGCCCGGGGGTTATCGCGTGTGACGAATGGATATCAGGAGCAACGCAGCGGAATCAACAACATACATACACACAATTTAAAAATTAAAGTTGTGCATACATTAAACTTCATATATACGAAACATTGATTACAAAACGACAATTGTTTGTTGATACATATCATCAACAACTAAAGCTAGTAACTATTCTAGGTCCAGAGCGTCTATCTTCTAAGCCCGCAAGCCCTATACCTGCTCTAGTCTCAACAGTGCTTTCCTGCATCACTCGGCACCTAGGATGTGTGCCAAAAAGTTTAAAAGAAAGGGTCAGCTTACGCTGGTGAGTTCTTAATAAAACATTTTACAAAACATTTCAAAACGTTCAACCAAATGCTTGTAAAAACCTTGATCAAAGAGTTTCCACGAACTCCATCACTTACAAACATTTCACAAACATGCTAACATCATCCGTTAAATATTCCCAGACAATACGAATAAAACCCCTCAACAACTCCGTCTGGCACGTCTGCGCTGGAGCACAACCAATCCAAAAGAGTTTATACAAAAACTCACAATCATTTGCAACCAAAACAGGTTTAAGCAACACATCCAGTTTTGTAAAACATACCATCATTTCAAAAGAGTTTAAGTGTATGAACTCACCTCAACGAGATCACAACTAGCTCACAACTAGCTTCGTTCCTTGATCTAGTCCCAACAATCAATCCAAACGGATATCTTCACAATCAACACAAACAGCTATACTGACATTCAACCTCAATAGCTATAATCCACCTATAACGTGATATCACAACGTTATAAACAACGATTCCTAAGACTATGTAAGTCCTAGGGCTTAACTAGCAAAGCACACGACTAGAGACGAGTCGTTGCCACCTACGCTTACTAAATCCCACACCTCGGGGATCTAAACGAATCCTACAAAGATATGTTACCCGTTCACAATGGATATCATACCCCTAGGGTACGGATATTCAATCCGCACCCTCCCCGGGTAACCTACCCGTTAGTTGCGGGTGTTTAATCCCGCAACCATTTCCCCTAGCCCGTCCCTCGTGCTATGCGGTTATCTTCACCCTGCATTCCCATCGGGTTCCCAACCCGATTCCCGTCCTAAACTAGATAGAGAATGAAGGACCATTTACCTTGTCGACCACCGATCTTCAATTGCGCACCACCTCGATGACCACCGCTCTTCACTCAGGCAGAACCTCGACGCACGCCAAGCGATCTACACGCGCCCGAGACTAGAAGGAAAGCTCCGACGTAGGGTACCGCACACGAGGCGCGATTCCGCAAGAAAACTAGAGGTTTTCTCTCTCTAAAAGTCTAGAGAGAGAGAAGAAATGAGCACAAATGAAGGGGGGTTGCACCCCCTTTTATAGGCTGGTCGGGCCATGCTAGGCGATACGCTCAACCCACATGCACCATCTGCGCGTATCGCGTAGATGGTGAGTGGCTGCCAGCTGTTTTCCACCGGACATGTCCTACGCGATACGCGCAGGGGACTACCCCTTGATGCGCGGATCGCCTAACCCCCAAAATCAGATTCCTCTCGTCGAAATACGTGGAATTCATATATTATGGGCTCCGTAACTCTTCTTCTAAGTCAAGATATGCTCGAAAGAAGTTTTCGGGCTTTCCTCTGGTGTTTTCGCATTTCCCGCTTCGTTATAACTTCGATTCGAGTTCCGTTTTCGCCCACGTTCTTCATTTTAAGTCCTCTATCACCCCTAGGGTTTATCTCTATACATTAGGACTTTTTATTCAATGTGCTATTTACATGAACACCCGCCAATTATCGACATATACTTTCTTCTAGATTTAGGGTTTTACATTTCTCCCCTCCTTAAAAGAATTTCGTCCTCGAAATTCGAGTATTACAAAAATAACTGAGGATATTTGGCTTTCATCTCACTAGCCAATTCCCAAGTTTTCTCCGGTCCTATTTGTCCTTCCCATTGGACCAACACTAACCAGATTCTTTTCTTTCTCAGTTTCCTTTCTTGCGTATCAAGAATCTTTACCAGCCTCTCTGTAAAAGATAGCTTCTCGCTTACTTGAACATCTTCGAGAGATACAGCTTGATTCGGATCTGCCAAGCAATTCCTTAAGTTTGACACATGAAAGGTATCGTGTACACCTTTCAAGGTTTCCGGTAACTCAAGCTTATAAGCAACTTTCCCAATTCTCGCAACAACCTTAAATGGACCAATGTACCTCAGGGCTAACTTTCCCCGTTTGATAAATCTCAACACTCCTTTCCAAGGAGATACTTTCAACATCACATAGTCCCCGACTTTGAATTCTAAGGGCCTTCTACGAACATCAGCATAACTTTTCTGCCTATCCTGGGCAGCTTTCAGCCTTTGCCTAATCAGTTGGATTTTATCAGTTGTTTCCAGCATCATCTCTGTACTACACAACTGATCATCCCCAACTTCCGTCCAACAAACAGGAGTTTTGCACTTTCTTCCATAAAGTGCTTCAAACGGTGCCATCCCTATGCTGGTGTGATAACTGTTGTTGTATGAAAACTCAACCAATGGTAAAAATTCATCCCAACTACCACTAAAGTCAATCACACACGCATGCAGCATATGCTCAAGGGTTGGATCGTACGCTCACTCTGCCCATCAGTTTGAGGATGATATGTCGTGCTCAAATTCAATCTAGTTCCTAGATCTTTTTGCAAACTCGCCCAAAACCTTGACGTGAATCGACTATCTCTGTCAGAGATGATCGAAAGTGGCACGCCATGTCTACTCACAATCTCCTTGATATACAATTTCGCCATCTTCTCTGGTGAGTAGCTCTCGTTATATGGTATGAAATGGGACGACTTGGTCAATCGATCCACAATCACCCATATGGCATTATGCCCTGCACGAGTTCTTGGGAGCTTCATAACATAATCCATTGTTATTCTTTCCCACTTCCAAACTGGTAATTCTATCTGTTGTAACAGACCTGCTGGTTTCTGATGCTCAATCTTAACTTGTAAACAAGTCAAGCACCTTTGCACATACTGTGCAATTGATCTCTTCATATTGGGCCACCAATAATGCTCTTTCAAGCTCTTGAACATCTTATCCGTTCCAGGATGAATCGAGTACTTAGACTTGTGGGTTTCGTCAAGAATCTTATCCTGAATTCCTCCAAAATTTGGAATCCAAATTCTTGACCCAAACCTTAGAATCTCATCATTTCCTTTTGTTAACAAACCTTCCTTTCCAACCATTCGCTCCTTCCTGATGCTTTCTTCCTTCAAAGCGTTTACCTGAGCTTCAACGATCTGATCCTTCCAATCAACCGTTACAACAATCTGCAAAGCCCTTACTCTAATGGGTTTAACCCTCTCCTTCCGACTCAGGGCATCCGCTACCACATTGGCCTTGCCAGGGTGGTATTTGATCTCACAATCATAATCGCTAAGCAATTCCATCCATCTACGTTGCCTCATATTTAGCTCCTTCTGATCAAAAAGGTGTTGGAGGCTTTTGTGATCAGAATATATCACGAATTTAGTACCATAAAGATAGTGTCACCAAGTCTTCAAGGCAAATACTATGGCACCTAATTCCAAATCATGTGTGGTGTAACGTTTCTCATGAACGCTTAATTGTCGTGATGCATAGGCAATGACCTTCTCTTGTTGCATCAGCACGCAACCAAGACCATTAAGCGAGGCATCACAACATACCACAAAATCCTCATTACCTTCTGGTAATGAAAGGACTGGAGCGCGACAAAGCTTCTTCTTCAAGACATTAAAGGCTTCCTCTTGCTCGGGTCCCCATTTGAACTCAGCCTTCTTTCGTGTTAATGCAGTCATCGGTGTAGCAATCTTAGAGAAGTCCTTGATAAATCTTCGGTAGTACCCAACTAAACCTAAGTAGCTTCTAATTTCCGTGGGAGTCTTCGGGACTTCCCATTTCATTATAGCCTCTATCTTAGTTGGATCTACCTGAACACCAGTTTCATTTATCACATGCCCAAGAAATTGAACTTCTCTTTTCCAAAAATCACACTTGGAGAACTTAGCGTACAGCTTCTGTTGGCTAAGAGTCTCCAAAACCTTCTTCAGGTGTTCAGTATGATCATTTTGATCTCTCAAATAGACCAAAATATCATCAATAAAGACATTGACAAACTTGTCTAAATACGGCTTGCAGACTCTGTTCATAAGATCCATGAATGTTGCAGGGGCATTGGTTAGTCCAAAGGACATAACCAAAAACTCATAGTGCCCATAACGGGTTCTAAAAGCCGTCTTGGGAATATCTTCTTCCCGCACCTTCAGTTGATGGTATCCAGACCTAAGATCGATCTTGGAGAAATAACTAGCGCCTTGCAGCTGATCAAACAGATCGTCTATCCTCGGCAATGGATACTTGTTCTTGATTATCAACTTGTTCAGCTCACGGTAGTCGATGCACATCCGCATGGAACCGTCCTTCTTCTTTACAAAAAACACTGGTGCACCCCAAGGGGATGAACTCGGTCTAATGAAACCTAAGTCGAGCAACTCCTGGACTTGCTTCATCAGTTCTTGCAATTCGGAGGGCGCCAAACGATAAGGAGCCTTCGCAATCGGCCTTGCTTCAGGTATTAAATCGATTCGAAATTCGATTTGTCGGTTGGGAGGGAGTCCAGGTAAGTCATCAGGCAACACGTCAGGGTAATCACACACGACTGGGATATCCGAAATCTGCTTTTCGGGCTTAGCATCTAAAGCATAGGCTATAAAAGCCTCACAACCTTTCATCAAACATTTACTAGCCTTAATTGTAGATATCATCCGGATATTACCTCTGATACTATCTCCCTTAACCATTAACGTTTCACCATCTGACTTACATACCCTAACCAACTTTTTCTCACAATCAACTTGGTCTAGATTATAAGTTAACCAGTCCATTCGTATGACTACATCATAACCACACAAGTTCATAGGCATAACATCAACTGGAAACTCAACACCATTTAAATTAAGCAAGCAATCCTTATACACTACTGTTATCATATCACTTCCTCCATTTGCTGTTTCTACCTCATAAGCAGAATCTAGCACTACAGGTTCTTTTCCTAGGTATTTACCAAAGGAAACTGACACAAAACTCTTATTTGCACCCGTGTCAAATAAAACTTTGGCATAAACATTATTTACAGGAAACATACCTGCCACAACATCCTCATTTACTTCCTTATCACCACCCTTCTTCATAACAAACACCCGCCCTTTAGCTGGGTTCTTTCCTCCTTGTGCTTTCTGTATTTTGGGGCATTCACTCTTATAATGCCCAATTTCCTGACAATTAAAACACTTAAATGTCGGACACGATCTTGCGAGATTTCCCGATTGCTGACATCTGTAACACTTCCTCTCTTGATATTCCTCTCCAGCCTTCCCCTTATCTTTGCCACTGCCTTCTCCCTTTTTGAACTTGAATCTACTCCCAGAACCACTCTTCTTATCCTCCGACTTCCTCTTCCTTTCTCCTTCATGTACCTCTTGACTTTGCACCTCATCGTAGATGATTGCGCTTAGTCCTACTGCTTCATCAAAGGTCGTTGGCCCTTTTGCCTTCACATGCGTTCGGACCTTTGGTGGAAGCCCCTGGATATAACACCTCGACCTTCTAGACTCGGGAGTAACTAAGTGGGGAACCAACAAAGCCATCTCGTTGAATCTAGAGGTGTACTCACGAGGCGTCATTGATCCAGCCTCTAGCCGAAGAAACTCCATCTCCATCTTGTCCAACTCGTTCTGTGGACAGAACTGTTGGAGCACCAACTCCTTCATGTCATTCCACATCATGCTGTCAATAGCGGCTTGTCCTTTCCTTTGGACTATCGTCTTCCACCAGTGCATAGCTTCTTCTTCAAACGAATGAGCAGCGTACTTGACCGCTTGATCTTCTCGGCACTCACTGATGTTGATCACAGCTTCTATCGCAGAAATCCAATTGTACGTCGCTATGGCACCACCTTTTCCACTGAAGGGTTTAGGAGTACAATCCTTAAAACCTTTATACAAGCAACCTTGCTTGGGGATTCTCCCACCATCGTTTCCACCAGTATCATCACCGCCTCTAGCATCGCCACCACTTCCTGTGCCACCACTGCCTTCGGTACCACCACTGCCTTCGGTGCCTTCAGTACCACCACCGCCTCCACGGTTCCCTTCATTTGATTTCCTCTGCAATGCAGAGTCTAAGATCCTAGGTAACGTGGCTTCAAGAACCTTGGAGACTTGATCAGCCACCGCCGAATTAAACTGGGTTTCCGTCATGAAAACTTCCTCTCCGTCATTATCATGATTCTCGATAGTCTCAGCGTTATCGGTTTCTTTATTCGTGTTAATTTTAGAACTTTTTCTCGGAGAAGGACGTCTACCACTACCTTTCTTTCTAGCCATAACTGTACCTACAAAAGAGAGCAGGGAGTCAGCATTCACATGATGGACCATGATTAAGAACAATATAGTGCTTGTAAACAAATAATGACAATGGCCAGTTGCAATTATTTATTTACCGCGCTGATCGTGTTCTTAGCCATTCTCCGCCACGTTCATACCAAAATCCATTTCCCTTTCCAGAAAGGAAACTTCTATACACTTATGCGGGCACTTATCCTATCTTATCTTAGTTTAAGTCTAGATACTAAGCTTGTACCTAGTTCGCTTAAACTACGGCTCTGATACCAAGCCTGTCACAACCCCAACACGGCGGGCGATCCCAGGTGCCCGGGGGTTATCGCGTGTGACGAATGGATATCAGGAGCAACGCAGCGGAATCAACAACATACATACGCACAGCTTAAAACTTAAAGTTGTGCATACATTAAAATTCATATATACGAAACATTGATTACAAAACTACAATTGTTTGTTGATACATAACATCAACAACTAAAGCTAGTAACTATTCTAGGTCCAGAGCGTCTATCTTCTAAGCCCGCAAGCCCTCTACCTGCTCTAGCCTCAACAGTGCTTTCCTGCATCACTCGGCACCTAGGATGTGTGCCAGAAGTTTAAAAGAAAGGGTCAGCTTACGCTGGTGAGTTCATAATAAAACATTTTACAAAACATTTCAAAACGTTCAACCAAATGCTTGTAAAAACCTTGATCAAAGAGTTACCACGAACTCCATCACTTACAAACATTTCACAAACATGCTAACATCATCCGTTAAATATTCCCAGACACTACGAATAAAACCCCTCAACAACTCCGTCTGGCACGTCTGCGCTGGAGCAGAATATATGCATATACCCTTCTAAGTTTTACCCGCGTCACCCCTATAATCTGAAGTGGTATTGCCCGATATTTACCGTAGATTGCTAGCCAACCGTTCAAAAACAACAGTTTAAGAACACAACCAATCGAAAAGAGTTTATACAAAAACTCACAATCATTTGCAACCAAAACAGGTTTAAGCAACACATCCAGTTTTGTAAAACATACCATCATTTCAAAAGAGTTTAAGTGTATGAACTCACCTCAACGAGATCACAACTAGCTCACAACTAGCTTCTTTCCTTGATCTAGTCCCAACAATCAATCCAAACGGATATCTTCACAATCAAAACAAACAGCTATACTGACATTCAACCTCAATAGATATAATCCACCTATAACGTGATATCACAACGTTATAAACAACGATTCCTAAGACTATGTAAGTCCTAGGGCTTAACTAGCAAAGCACACGACTAGAGACGAGTCGTTGCCACCTACGCTTACTAAATCCCACACCTCGGGGATATAAACGAATCCTACAGAGATATGTTACCCGTTCACGATGGATATCATACCCCTAGGGTACGGATATTCAATCCGCACACTCCCCGAGTAACCTACCCGTTAGTTGCGGGTGTTTAATCCCGCAACCATTTCCCCTAGCACGTCCCTCGTGCTTTGCGGTTATCTTCACCCTACACTCCCATCGGGTTCCCAACCCGATTCCCGTCCTAAACTAGATAGAGAATGAAGGACCATTTACCTTGTCGACCACCGATCTTCAATTGCGCACCACCTCGATGAACACCACTCTTCACTTGGGCAGAACCTCGACGCACGCCAAGCGATCTACACGCGCCCGAGACTAGAAGGAAAGCTCTGACGCAGGGTACCCCCTTTTATAGGCTGGTCAGGCCATGCTAGGAGATACGCGCAGCCCACATGCACCATCTGCGCGTATCGCGTAGATGGTGAGTGGCTGCCATCTGTTTTCCACCCGACAGGTCCTACGCGATACGCGCAGGGGACTACCCCTTGATGCCCGGATCGCCTAACCCCCAAAATCAGATTCCTCTCGTCGAAACACGTGGAATTCATATATTATGGGCTCCGTAACTCTTCTTCTAAGTCAAGATATGCTCGAAAGAAGTTTTCGGGCTTTCCTCTGGTGTTTTCGCATTTCCCGCTTCGTTATAACTTCGATTCGAGTTCCGTTTTCGCCCACATTCTTCATTTTAAGTCCCCTATCACCCCTAGGGTTTATCTCTATACATTAGGACTTTTTATTCAATGTGCTATTTACATGAACACCCGCCCATTATCGACATATACTTTCTTCTAGATTTAGGGTTTTACAATTATAATGTAGGTAGCCTTACAAATCTTAACAACACCTTACAATAACGTATGTAAACTTAAAACTCCATAAGAAACCTAATGAATTCGTCCTAGTCCTTTGAACATTGTACGGCAACTTAAAACATCTAACGACTCTGTACGCCATATTACATCTTAAAACACGTTATTATAATGTAGGACGCCTTACAAATCTTAACAACACCTTACAATAACGTATGTAAACTTAAAACTCCATAATAAACCTAATAAATTCGTTCGAGTCCTTTGAACATTGTACGACAACTTAATACATCTTATGCCTCTGTATGCCATATTACCTCTTTAAACAAGTTATTATAATGTAGGACGCCATACAAATCTTAAAAACACCTTACAATACCGTATCTAAACTTAAAACTCCATAATAAACCTAATGAATTCGTCCGCGTCATTTGAACGTTATACGGCAACTTAAAACATCTTACGACTCTGTACGCCATATTACATCTTAAAACACGTTATTATAATGTAGGACGCCTTACAAATCTTAACAACACCTTACAATACCGAATGTAAACATAAAACTCCGTAATAAACCTAATGAATTCGTCAGAGTCCTTTGAACATTATACGACAACTTAAAACATCTTACGACTCTGTATGCCATATTACCTCATAAAGCACGTTACCGTATGTAAACTTAAAAATACATAATAAACCTAATGAATTCGTTCGAGTCCTTTGAACATAGTACGACAACTTCAAACATATTATGACCCTGTATGCCATATGAGCACATAGAAAAGCACGTTATTATAATGTAGGACTTACAAATCTTAACAACATCTTACAATACCGTATGTAAACTTAAAACTACTTAATAAACCTAATGAATTCGTTCGAGTCCTTTGAACATAGTACGGCAACTTCAAACATAGTACGTCTCTGTACGCCATATTACATCTTAAAACACGTTATTATAATGTAGGACGCCTTACAAATCTTAACAACACCTTACAATACCGTATGTAAACTTAAAAATCCATAATAAAACTAATAAATTCGTTCGAGTCCTTTGAACATAGTACGACAACTTCAAACTTATTACGACTCTATATGCCAAATTAGCACCTAGAAAAGCACGTTATTATAATGTAGGACTGACAAATCTTAACAACACCTTACAATACCGTATGTAAACTTAAAACTACATAATAAACCTAATGAATTCGTTCGAGTCCTTTGAACATAGTATGGCAACTTCAAACTTATTAGGACTCTGTATGCCATATTAGCACCTAGAAAAGAACGTTATTATAATGTAGGACTTACAAATCTTAACAACACCTTACAATACCGTATGTAAACTTAAAACTCCATAAGAAACTTAATGAATTCGTCCGAGTCCTTTGAACATTGTACGACAACTTAATACATCTTACGACTCTGTATGCCATATTACCTCTTAAAGAACGTTATTATAATGTTCGACGCTTTACAAATCATTACAACATCTTACAATACCGTATGTAAACTTAAAACTATATAATAAACCTAAGGAATTCGTTCGAGTCCTTTGAACATAGTACGTCCACTTCAAACATATTACGACTCTGTATGCCATATTAACACCTAGAAAAGCACGTTATTATAATGTAGGACTTACAAATCTTAACAACACCTTACAATACCATATGTACACTTAAAAATCCATATTTAACCAAATGAATTCGTCTGATTCCTTTGAACATAGTACGGCAACATAAAACATCTTTCGACTCTGTATGCCATATTACCTCTTTAAACAAGTTATTATAATGTAGGACGCCTTACAAATCTTAACAACACCTTACAATAATGTATGTAAACTTAAAACTCCATAATAAACCTAATGAATTCGTCCGAGTCCTTTGAACATTGTACTTCAACTTAAAAGATCTTACGACTCTGTATGCCATATTACCTCTTAAAACACGTTATTATAATGTAGGACGCCTTACAAATCTTAACAACCCCTTACAATACCGAATGTAAACTTAAAACTTCATAATAAACCTAATGAATTCGTCCGAGTCCTTTGAACATTGTACTGCAACTTAAAACATCTTACGAATCTGTATGCCATATTACCTCTTAAAACACGTTATTATAATGTAGGACGCCTTACAAATCTTAACAAGACCTTACAATACCGAATGTAAACTTAAAACTTCATAATAAACCTAATGAATTTGTCCGAGTCATTTGAACATTGTACGCCAACTAAAAACATATTACGAATCTGTATGCCATATTACCTCTTAAAACACGTTATTATAATGTAGGTAGCCTTACAAATCTTAACAACACCTTACAATAACGTATGTAAACTTAAAACTCCATAAAAACCTAATGAATTCGTCCTAGTCCTTTGAACATTGTACGGCAACTTAAAACATCTAACGACTCTGTACGCCATATTACATCTTAAAACACGTTATTATAATGTAGGACGCCTTACAAATCTTAACAACACCTTACAATACCGTATGTAAACATAAAAATCCATAATAAACCTAATAAATTCGATCGAGTCTTTTGAACATAGTACGCCAACTTCATACATATTACGACCCTGTATGCCATATTTGCACCTAGAAAAGCACGTTATTATAATGTAGGACTTACAAATCTTAACAACACCTTACAATACCATATGTATACTTAAAAATCCATATTAAACCAAATGAATTCGTCTGAGTCGTTTGAACATAGTACGGCAACTTAAAACATCTTTCGACTCTGTATGCCATATTACCTCTTTAAACAAGTTATTATAATGTAGGACGCCTTAAAAATCTTAACAACCCTTACAATACCGTATGTAAACTTAAAACTCCATAATAAACCTAATGAATTCGTCTGAGTCCTTTGAACATTGTACGGCAACTTAAAACATCTTACGACTCTGTATGCCATATTACCTCTTAAAACACGTTATTATAATGTAGGTAGCCTTACAAATCTTAACAACACCTTACAATAACGTATGTAAACTTAAAACTCTATAATAAACCTAATTAATTCGTCCTAGTCCTTTGAACATTGTACGGCAACTTAAAACATCTAACGACTCTGTACGCCATATTACATCTTAAAACACGTTATTATAATGTAGGACGCCTTACAAATCTTAACAACACCTTACAATACCGTATGTAAACATAAAAATCCATAATAAACCTAATAAATTCGATCGAGTCTTTTGAACATAGTACGCCAACTTCATACATATTACGACCCTGTATGCCATATTTGCACCTAGAAAAGCACGTTATTATAATGTAGGACTTACAAATCTTAACAACACCTTACAATACCGTATGTAAACTTAAAACTCCATAAGAAACTTAATGAATTCGTCCGAGTCCTTTGAACATTGTACGACAACTTAATACATATTACGACTCTGTATGCCATATTACCTCTTAAAGAACGTTATTATAATGTTCGACGCTTTACAAATCATAACAACATCTTACAATACCGTATGTAAACTTAAAACTATATAATAAACCTAAGGAATTCGTTCGAGTCCTTTGAACATAGTACGTCCACTTCAAACATATTACGACTCTGTATGCCATATTAACACCTAGAAAAGCACGTTATTATAATGTAGGACTTACAAATCTTAACAACACCTTACAATACCATATGTACACTTAAAAATCCATATTTAACCAAATGAATTCGTCTGATTCCTTTGAACATAGTACGGCAACATAAAACATCTTTCGACTCTGTATGCCATATTACCTCTTTAAACAAGTTATTATAATGTAGGACGCCTTACAAATCTTAACAACACCTTACAATAATGTATGTAAACTTAAAACTCCATAATAAACCTAATGAATTCGTCCGAGTCCTTTGAACATTGTACTTCAACTTAAAAGATCTTACGACTCTGTATGCCATATTACCTCTTAAAACACGTTATTATAATGTAGGACGCCTTACAAATCTTAACAACCCCTTACAATACCGAATGTAAACTTAAAACTTCATAATAAACCTAATGAATTCGTCCGAGTCCTTTGAACATTGTACTGCAACTTAAAACATCTTACGAATCTGTATGCCATATTACCTCTTAAAACACGTTATTATAATGTAGGACGCCTTACAAATCTTAACAAGACCTTACAATACCGAATGTAAACTTAAAACTTCATAATAAACCTAATGAATTTGTCCGAGTCATTTGAACATTGTACGCCAACTAAAAACATATTACGAATCTGTATGCCATATTACCTCTTAAAACACGTTATTATAATGTAGGTAGCCTTACAAATCTTAACAACACCTTACAATAACGTATGTAAACTTAAAACTCCATAAAAACCTAATGAATTCGTCCTAGTCCTTTGAACATTGTACGGCAACTTAAAACATCTAACGACTCTGTACGCCATATTACATCTTAAAACACGTTATTATAATGTAGGACGCCTTACAAATCTTAACAACACCTTACAATACCGTATGTAAACATAAAAATCCATAATAAACCTAATAAATTCGATCGAGTCTTTTGAACATAGTACGCCAACTTCATACATATTACGACCCTGTATGCCATATTTGCACCTAGAAAAGCACGTTATTATAATGTAGGACTTACAAATCTTAACAACACCTTACAATACCATATGTATACTTAAAAATCCATATTAAACCAAATGAATTCGTCTGAGTCGTTTGAACATAGTACGGCAACTTAAAACATCTTTCGACTCTGTATGCCATATTACCTCTTTAAACAAGTTATTATAATGTAGGACGCCTTAAAAATCTTAACAACCCTTACAATACCGTATGTAAACTTAAAACTCCATAATAAACCTAATGAATTCGTCTGAGTCCTTTGAACATTGTACGGCAACTTAAAACATCTTACGACTCTGTATGCCATATTACCTCTTAAAACACGTTATTATAATGTAGGTAGCCTTACAAATCTTAACAACACCTTACAATAACGTATGTAAACTTAAAACTCTATAATAAACCTAATGAATTCGTCCTAGTCCTTTGAACATTGTACGGCAACTTAAAACATCTAACGACTCTGTACGCCATATTACATCTTAAAACACGTTATTATAATGTAGGACGCCTTACAAATCTTAACAACACCTTACAATACCGTATGTAAACATAAAAATCCATAATAAACCTAATAAATTCGATCGAGTCTTTTGAACATAGTACGCCAACTTCATACATATTACGACCCTGTATGCCATATTTGCACCTAGAAAAGCACGTTATTATAATGTAGGACTTACAAATCTTAACAACACCTTACAATACCATATGTATACTTAAAAATCCATATTAAACCAAATGAATTCGTCTTAGTCGTTTGAACATAGTACGGCAACTTAAAACATCTTTCGACTCTGTATGCCATATTACCTCTTTAAACAAGTTATTATAATGTAGGACGCCTTAAAAATCTTAACAACCCTTACAATACCGTATGTAAACTTAAAACTCCATAATAAACCTAATGAATTCGTCTGAGTCCTTTGAACATTGTACGACAACTTAAAACATCTTACGACTCTGTATGCCATATTACCACTTAAAACACGTTATTATAATGTAGGTAGCCTTACAAATCTTAACAACACCTTACAATAACGTATGTAAACTTAAAACTCTATAATAAACCTAATGAATTCGTCCTAGTCCTTTGAACATTGTACGACAACTTAAAACATCTAACGACTCTGTACGCCATATTACATCTTAAAACACGTTATTATAATGTAGGACGCCTTACAAATCTTAACAACACCTTACAATACCGTATGTAAACATAAAAATCCATAATAAACCTAATAAATTCGATCGAGTCTTTTGAACATAGTACGCCAACTTCAAACATATTACGACCCTGTATGCCATATTTGCACCTAGAAAAGCACGTTATTATAATGTAGGACTTACAAATCTTAACAACACCTTACAATACCATATGTATACTTAAAAATCCATATTAAACCAAATGAATTCGTCTGAGTCGTTTAAACATAGTACGGCAACTTAAAACATCTTTCGACTCTGTATGCCATATTACCTCTTTAAACAAGTTATTATAATGTAGGACGCCTTACAAATCTTAACAACACCTTACAATACCGTATGTAAACTTAAAACTCAATAATAAACCTAATGAATTCGTCCGAGTCCTTTGAACATTGTACGGCAACTTAAAACATCTTACGACTCTGTATGCCATATTACCTCTTAAAACACGTTATTATAATGTAGGACGCCTTACAAATCTTAACAACCCCTTACAATACCGAATGTAAACTTAAAACTTCATAACAAACCTAATGAATTCGTCCGAGTCATTTGAACATTGTACGCCAACTTAAAACATCTTACGACTCTGTATGCCATATTACCTCTTAAAACACGTTATTATAATGTAGGACGCCTTACAAATCTTAACAACCCCTTACAATACCGAATGTAAACTTAAAACTTCATAATAAACCTAATGAATTCGTCCGAGTCATTTGAACATTGTACGCCAACTTAAAACATCTTACGAATCTGTATGCCATATTACCTCTTAAAACATGTTATTATAATGTAGGTAGCCTTACAAATCTTAACAACACCTTACAATAACGTATGTAAACTTAAAACTCCATAATAAACCTAATGAATTCGTCCTAGTCCTCTGAATATTGTACGACAACTTAAAACATCTAACGACTCTGTACGCCATATTACATCTTAAAACACGTTATTATAATGTAGGACGCCTTACAAATCTTAACAACACCTTACAATACTGTATGTAAACTTAAAAATCCATAATAAACCTAATGAATTCGTCCGAGTCCTTTGAACATTGTACGGCAACTTAAAACATCTTACGACTCTTTATGCCATATTACCTCATAAAACACGTTATTATAATGTAGGACGCCTTACAAATCTTAACAACACCTTACAATACCGTATGCAAACTTAAAACTCCATAATAAACCTAATGAATTCGTCCGAGTCCTTTGAACATTGTACTTCAACTTAAAAGATCTTACGACTCTGTATGCTATATTACCTCTTAAAACACGTTATTATAATGTAGGTAGCCTTACAAATCTTAACAACACCTTACAATAACGTATGTAAACTTAAAACTCTATAATAAACCTAATGAATTCGTCCTAGTCCTTTGAACATTGTACGGCAACTTAAAACATCTAACGACTCTGTACGCCATATTACATCTTAAAACACGTTATTATAATGTAGGACGCCTTACAAATCTTAACAACACCTTACAATACCGTATGTAAACATAAAAATCCATAATAAACCTAATAAATTCGATCGAGTCTTTTGAACATAGTACGCCAACTTCAAACATATTACGACCCTGTATGCCATATTTGCACCTAGAAAAGCACGTTATTATAATGTAGGACTTACAAATCTTAACAACACCTTACAATACCATATGTATACTTAAAAATCCATATTAAACCAAATGAATTCGTCTGAGTCGTTTGAACATAGTACGGCAACTTAAAACATCTTTCGACTCTGTATGCCATATTACCTCTTTAAACAAGTTATTATAATGTAGGACGCCTTACAAATCTTAACAACACCTTACAATACCGTATGTAAACTTAAAACTCCATAATAAACCTAAGGAATTCGTCCGAGTCCTTTGAACATTGTACGGCAACTTAAAACATCTTACGACTCTGTATGCCATATTACCTCTTAAAACACGTTATTATAATGTAGGACGCCTTACAAATCTTAACAACCCCTTACAATACCGAATGTAAACTTAAAACTTCATAATAACCTAATGAATTCGTCCGAGTCATTTGAACATTGTACGCCAACTTAAAACATCTTACGACTCTGTATGCCATATTACCTCTTAAAACACGTTATTATAATGTAGGACGCCTTACAAATCTTAACAACCCCTTACAATACCGAATGTAAACTTAAAACTTCATAATAAACCTAATGAATTCGTCCGAGTCCTTTGAACATTGTACGGCAACTTAAAACATCTTACGACTCTTTATGCCATATTACCTCATAAAACACGTTATTATAATGTAGGACGCCTTACAAATCTTAACAACACCTTACAATACCGTATGCAAACTTAAAACTCCATAATAAACCTAATGAATTCGTCCGAGTCCTTTGAACATTGTACTTCAACTTAAAAGATCTTACGACTCTGTATGCTATATTACCTCTTAAAACACGTTATTATAATGTAGGTAGCCTTACAAATCTTAACAACACCTTACAATAACGTATGTAAACTTAAAACTCTATAATAAACCTAATGAATTCGTCCTAGTCCTTTGAACATTGTACGGCAACTTAAAACATCTAACGACTCTGTACGCCATATTACATCTTAAAACACGTTATTATAATGTAGGACGCCTTACAAATCTTAACAACACCTTACAATACCGTATGTAAACATAAAAATCCATAATAAACCTAATAAATTCGATCGAGTCTTTTGAACATAGTACGCCAACTTCAAACATATTACGACCCTGTATGCCATATTTGCACCTAGAAAAGCACGTTATTATAATGTAGGACTTACAAATCTTAACAACACCTTACAATACCATATGTATACTTAAAAATCCATATTAAACCAAATGAATTCGTCTGAGTCGTTTGAACATAGTACGGCAACTTAAAACATCTTTCGACTCTGTATGCCATATTACCTCTTTAAACAAGTTATTATAATGTAGGACGCCTTACAAATCTTAACAACACCTTACAATACCGTATGTAAACTTAAAACTCCATAATAAACCTAAGGAATTCGTCCGAGTCCTTTGAACATTGTACGGCAACTTAAAACATCTTACGACTCTGTATGCCATATTACCTCTTAAAACACGTTATTATAATGTAGGACGCCTTACAAATCTTAACAACCCCTTACAATACCGAATGTAAACTTAAAACTTCATAATAACCTAATGAATTCGTCCGAGTCATTTGAACATTGTACGCCAACTTAAAACATCTTACGACTCTGTATGCCATATTACCTCTTAAAACACGTTATTATAATGTAGGACGCCTTACAAATCTTAACAACCCCTTACAATACCGAATGTAAACTTAAAACTTCATAATAAACCTAATGAATTCGTCCGAGTCATTTGAACATTGTACGCCAACTTAAAACATCTTACGAATCTGTATGCCATATTACCTCTTAAAACATGTTATTATAATGTAGGTAGCCTTACAAATCTTAACAACACCTTACAATAACGTATGTAAACTTAAAACTCCATAATAAACCTAATGAATTCGTCCTAGTCCTCTGAACATTGTACGACAACTTAAAACATCTAACGACTCTGTACGCCATATTACATCTTAAAACACGTTATTATAATGTAGGACGCCTTACAAATCTTAACAACACCTTACAATACCGTATGTAAACTTAAAAATCCATAATAAACCTAATGAATTCGTCCGAGTCCTTTGAACATTGTACGGCAACTTAAAACATCTTACGACTCTTTATGCCATATTACCTCATAAAGCACGTTAATATAATGTAGGACGCCTTACAAATCTTAACAACACCTTACAATACCGTATGTAAACTTAAAACTCCATAATAAACCTAATGAATTCGTCCGAGTCCTTTGAACATTGTACTTTAACTTAAAAGATCTTACGACTCTGTATGCTATATTACCTCTTAAAACACGTTATTATAATGTAGGTAGCCTTACAAATCTTAACAACACCTTACAATAACGTATGTAAACTTAAAACTCCATAAGAAACCTAATGAATTCGTCCTAGTCCTTTGAACATTGTACGGCAACTTAAAACATCTAACGACTCTGTACGCCATATTACATCTTAAAACACGTTATTATAATGTAGGACGCCTTACAAATCTTAACAACACCTTACAATAACGTATGTAAACTTAAAACTCCATAATAAACCTAATAAATTCGTTCGAGTCCTTTGAACATTGTACGACAACTTAATACATCTTATGCCTCTGTATGCCATATTACCTCTTTAAACAAGTTATTATAATGTAGGACGCCATACAAATCTTAAAAACACCTTACAATACCGTATCTAAACTTAAAACTCCATAATAAACCTAATGAATTCGTCCGCGTCATTTGAACGTTATACGGCAACTTAAAACATCTTACGACTCTGTACGCCATATTACATCTTAAAACACGTTATTATAATGTAGGACGCCTTACAAATGTTAACAACACCTTACAATACCGAATGTAAACATAAAACTCCGTAATAAACCTAATGAATTCGTCAGAGTCCTTTGAACATTATACGACAACTTAAAACATCTTACGACTCTGTATGCCATATTACCTCATAAAGCACGTTACCGTATGTAAACTTAAAACTACATAATAAACCTAATGAATTCGTTCGAGTCCTTTGAACATAGTACGACAACTTCAAACATATTATGACCCTGTATGCCATATGAGCACATAGAAAAGCACGTTATTATAATGTAGGACTTACAAATCTTAACAACATCTTACAATACCGTATGTAAACTTAAAACTACTTAATAAACCTAATGAATTCGTTCGAGTCCTTTGAACATAGTACGGCAACTTCAAACATAGTACGTCTCTGTACGCCATATTACATCTTAAAACACGTTATTATAATGTAGGACGCCTTACAAATCTTAACAACACCTTACAATACCGTATGTAAACTTAAAAATCCATAATAAAACTAATAAATTCGTTCGAGTCCTTTGAACATAGTACGACAACTTCAAACTTATTACGACTCTATATGCCAAATTAGCACCTAGAAAAGCACGTTATTATAATGTAGGACTGACAAATCTTAACAACACCTTACAATACCGTATGTAAACTTAAAACTACATAATAAACCTAATGAATTCGTTCGAGTCCTTTGAACATAGCATGGCAACTTCAAACTTATTAGGACTCTGTATGCCATATTAGCACCTAGAAAAGCACGTTATTATAATGTAGGACTTACAAATCTTAACAACACCTTACAATACCGTATGTAAACTTAAAACTCCATAAGAAACTTAATGAATTCGTCCGAGTCCTTTGAACATTGTACGACAACTTAATACATCTTACGACTCTGTATGCCATATTACCTCTTAAAGAACGTTATTATAATGTTCGACGCCTTACAAATCATAACAACATCTTACAATACCGTATGTAAACTTAAAACTATATAATAAACCTAAGGAATTCGTTCGAGTCCTTTGAACATAGTACGTCCACTTCAAACATATTACGACTCTGTATGCCATATTAACACCTAGAAAAGCACGTTATTATAATGTAGGACTTACAAATCTTAACAACACCTTACAATACCATATGTACACTTAAAAATCCATATTTAACCAAATGAATTCGTCTGATTCCTTTGAACATAGTACGGCAACATAAAACATCTTTCGACTCTGTATGCCATATTACCTCTTTAAACAAGTTATTATAATGTAGGACGCCTTACAAATCTTAACAACACCTTACAATAATGTATGTAAACTTAAAACTCCATAATAAACCTAATGAATTCGTCCGAGTCCTTTGAACATTGTACTTCAACTTAAAAGATCTTACGACTCTGTATGCCATATTACCTCTTAAAACACGTTATTATAATGTAGGACGCCTTACAAATCTTAACAACCCCTTACAACACCGAATGTAAACTTAAAACTTCATAATAAACCTAATGAATTCGTCCGAGTCCTTTGAACATTGTACTGCAACTTAAAACATCTTACGAATCTGTATGCCATATTACCTCTTAAAACACGTTATTATAATGTAGGACGCCTTACAAATCTTAACAAGACCTTACAATACCGTATGTAAACTTAAAAATCCACAATAAACCTAATAAGTTCGTTCGAGTCCTTTGAACATAGTACGTCAATTTAAAACATCTTTCGACTCTGTATGCCATATTACCTCTTAAAACAAGTTATTATAATGTAGGACGCCTTACAAATCTTAACAACACCTTACAATACCGTATGTAAACTTAAAACTCCATAATAAACCTAATGAATTCGTCCAAGTCCTTTGAACATTGTACGGCAACTTAAAACATCTTACGACTCTGTATGCCATATTACCACATAAAAACGTTATTATAATGTACGACGCCTTACAAATCTTAACAACACCTTACAATACCGTATGTAAACTTAAAACTCCATAATAAACCTAATGAATTCGTCCGAGTCCTATGAACATTGTACTTCAACTAAAAACATCTTACGACTCTGTATGCCATATTACCTCTTATAACACGTTATTATAATGTAGGACGCCTTACAAATCTTAACAACCCCTTACAATACCGAATGTAAACTTAAAACTTCATAATAAACCTAATGAATTTGTCCGAGTCATTTGAACATTGTACGCCAACTTAAAACATATTACGAATCTGTATGCCATATTACCTCTTAAAACACGTTATTATAATGTAGGTAGCCTTACAAATCTTAACAACACCTTACAATAACGTATGTAAACTTAAAACTCTATAATAAACCTAATGAATTCGTCCTAGTCCTTTGAACATTGTACGGCAACTTAAAACATCTAACGACTCTGTACGCCATATTACATCTTAAAACACGTTATTATAATGTAGGACGCCTTACAAATCTTAACAACACCTTACAATACCGTATGTAAACATAAAAATCCATAATAAACCTAATAAATTCGATCGAGTCTTTTGAACATAGTACGCCAACTTCATACATATTACGACCCTGTATGCCATATTTGCACCTAGAAAAGCACGTTATTATAATGTAGGACTTACAAATCTTAACAACACCTTACAATACCATATGTATACTTAAAAATCCATATTAAACCAAATGAATTCGTCTGAGTCGTTTGAACATAGTACGGCAACTTAAAACATTTTTCGACTCTGTATGCCATATTACCTCTTTAAACAAGTTATTATAATGTAGGACGCCTTAAAAATCTTAACAACCCTTACAATACCGTATGTAAACTTAAAACTCCATAATAAACCTAATGAATTCGTCTGAGTCCTTTGAACATTGTACGGCAACTTAAAACATCTTACGACTCTGTATGCCATATTACCTCTTAAAACACGTTATTATAATGTAGGTAGCCTTACAAATCTTAACAACACCTTACAATAACGTATGTAAACTTAAAACTCTATAATAAACCTAATGAATTCGTCCTAGTCCTTTGAACATTGTACGGCAACTTAAAACATCTAACGACTCTGTACGCCATATTACATCTTAAAACACGTTATTATAATGTAGGACGCCTTACAAATCTTAACAACACCTTACAATACCGTATGTAAACATAAAAATCCATAATAAACCTAATAAATTCGATCGAGTCTTTTGAACATAGTACGCCAACTTCAAACATATTACGACCCTGTATGCCATATTTGCACCTAGAAAAGCACGTTATTATAATGTAGGACTTACAAATCTTAACAACACCTTACAATACTATATGTATACTTAAAAATCCATATTAAACCAAATGAATTCGTCTGAGTCGTTTAAACATAGTACGGCAACTTAAAACATCTTTCGACTCTGTATGCCATATTACCTCTTTAAACAAGTTATTATAATGTAGGACGCCTTACAAATCTTAACAACACCTTACAATACCGTATGTAAACTTAAAACTCAATAATAAACCTAATGAATTCGTCCGAGTCCTTTGAACATTGTACGGCAACTTAAAACATCTTACGACTCTGTATGCCATATTACCTCTTAAAACACGTTATTATAATGTAGGACGCCTTACAAATCTTAACAACCCCTTACAATACCGAATGCAAACTTAAAACTTCATAACAAACCTAATAAATTCGTCCGAGTCATTTGAACATTGTACGCCAACTTAAAACATCTTACGACTCTGTATGCCATATTACCTCTTAAAACACGTTATTATAATGTAGGACGCCTTACAAATCTTAACAACCCCTTACAATACCGAATGTAAACTTAAAACTTCATAATAAACCTAATGAATTCGTCCGAGTCATTTGAACATTGTACGCCAACTTAAAACATCTTACGAATCTGTATGCCATATTACCTCTTAAAACATGTTATTATAATGTAGGTAGCCTTACAAATCTTAACAACACCTTACAATAACGTATGTAAACTTAAAACTCCATAATAAACCTAATGAATTCGTCCTAGTCCTCTGAACATTGTACGACAACTTAAAACATCTAACGACTCTGTACGCCATATTACATCTTAAAACACGTTATTATAATGTAGGACGCCTTACAAATCTTAACAACACCTTACAATACTGTATGTAAACTTAAAAATCCATAATAAACCTAATGAATTCGTCCGAGTCCTTTGAACATTGTACGGCAACTTAAAACATCTTACGACTCTTTATGCCATATTACCTCATAAAACACGTTATTATAATGTAGGACGCCTTACAAATCTTAACAACACCTTACAATACCGTATGTAAACTTAAAACTCCATAATAAACCTAATGAATTCGTCCGAGTCCTTTGAACATTGTACTTCAACATAAAAGATCTTACGACTCTGTATGCTATATTACCTCTTAAAACACGTTATTATAATGTAGGTAGCCTTACAAATCTTAACAACACCTTACAATAACGTATGTAAACTTAAAACTCTATAATAAACCTAATGAATTCGTCCTAGTCCTTTGAACATTGTACAGCAACTTAAAACATCTAACGACTCTGTACGCCATATTACATCTTAAAACACGTTATTATAATGTAGGACGCCTTACAAATCTTAACAACACCTTACAATACCGTATGTAAACATAAAAATCCATAATAAACCTAATATATTCGATCGAGTCTTTTGAACATAGTACGCCAACTTCAAACATATTACGACCCTGTATGCCATATTTGCACCTAGAAAAGCACGTTATTATAATGTAGGACTTACAAATCTTAACAACACCTTACAATACCATATGTATACTTAAAAATCCATATTAAACCAAATGAATTCGTCTGAGTCGTTTGAACATAGTACGGCAACTTAAAACATCTTTCGACTCTGTATGCCATATTACCTCTTTAAACAAGTTATTATAATGTAGGACACCTTACAAATCTTAACAACACCTTACAATACCGTATGTAAACTTAAAACTCCATAATAAACCTAAGGAATTCGTCCGAGTCCTTTGAACATTGTACGGCAACTTAAAACATCTTACGACTCTGTATGCCATATTACCTCTTAAAACACGTTATTATAATGTAGGACGCCTTACAAATCTTAACAACCCCTTACAATACCGAAAGTAAACTTAAAACTTCATAATAACCTAATGAATTCGTCCGAGTCATTTGAACATTGTACGCCAACTTAAAACATCTTACGACTCTGTATGCCATATTACCTCTTAAAACACGTTATTATAATGTAGGACGCCTTACAAATCTTAACAACCCCTTACAATACCGAATGTAAACTTAAAACTTCATAATAAACCTAATGAATTCGTCCGAGTCATTTGAACATTGTACGCCAACTTAAAACATCTTACGAATCTGTATGCCATATTACCTCTTAAAACATGTTATTATAATGTAGGTAGCCTTACAAATCTTAACAACACCTTACAATAACGTATGTAAACTTAAAACTCCATAATAAACCTAATGAATTCGTCCTAGTCCTCTGAACATTGTACGACAACTTAAAACATCTAATGACTCTGTACGCCATATTACATCTTAAAACACGTTATTATAATGTAGGACGCCTTACAAATCTTAACAACACCTTACAATACCGTATGTAAACTTAAAAATCCATAATAAACCTAATGAATTCGTCCGAGTCCTTTGAACATTGTACGGCAACTTAAAACATCTTACGACTCTTTATGCCATATTACCTCATAAAACACGTTAATATAATGTAGGACGCCTTACAAATCTTAACAACACCTTACAATACCGTATGTAAACTTAAAACTCCATAATAAACCTAATGAATTCGTCCGAGTCCTTTGAACATTGTACTTCAACTTAAAAGATCTTACGACTCTGTATGCTATATTACCTCTTAAAACACGTTATTATAATGTAGGTAGCCTTACAAATCTTAACAACACCTTACAATAACGTATGTAAACTTAAAACTCTATAATAAACCTAATGAATTCGTCCTAGTCCTTTGAACATTGTACGGCAACTTAAAACATCTAACGACTCTGTACGCCATATTACATCTTAAAACACGTTATTATAATGTAGGACGCCTTACAAATCTTAACAACACCTTACAATACCGTATGTAAACATAAAAATCCATAATAAACCTAATAAATTCGATCGAGTCTTTTGAACATAGTACGCCAACTTCAAACATATTACGACCCTGTATGCCATATTTGCACCTAGAAAAGCACGTTATTATAATGTAGGACTTACAAATCTTAACAACACCTTACAATACCATATGTATACTTAAAAATCCATATTAAACCAAATGAATTCGTCTGAGTCGTTTGAACATAGTACGGCAACTTAAAACATCTTTCGACTCTGTATGCCATATTACCTCTTTAAACAAGTTATTATAATGTAGGACGCCTTACAAATCTTAACAACACCTTACAATACCGTATGTAAACTTAAAACTCCATAATAAACCTAAGGAATTCGTCCGAGTCCTTTGAACATTGTACGGCAACTTAAAACATCTTACGACTCTGTATGCCATATTACCTCTTAAAACACGTTATTATAATGTAGGACGCCTTACAAATCTTAACAACCCCTTACAATACCGAATGTAAACTTAAAACTTCATAATAACCTAATGAATTCGTCCGAGTCATTTGAACATTGTACGCCAACTTAAAACATCTTACGACTCTGTATGCCATATTACCTCTTAAAACACGTTATTATAATGTAGGACGCCTTACAAATCTTAACAACCCCTTACAATACCGAATGTAAACTTAAAACTTCATAATAAACCTAATGAATTCGTCCGAGTCATTTGAACATTGTACGCCAACTTAAAACATCTTACGAATCTGTATGCCATATTACCTCTTAAAACATGTTATTATAATGTAGGTAGCCTTACAAATCTTAACAACACCTTACAATAACGTATGTAAACTTAAAACTCCATAATAAACCTAATGAATTCGTCCTAGTCCTCTGAACATTGTACGACAACTTAAAACATCTAATGACTCTGTACGCCATATTACATCTTAAAACACGTTATTATAATGTAGGACGCCTTACAAATCTTAACAACACCTTACAATACCGTATGTAAACTTAAAAATCCATAATAAACCTAATGAATTCGTCCGAGTCCTTTGAACATTGTACGGCAACTTAAAACATCTTACGACTCTTTATGCCATATTACCTCATAAAACACGTTAATATAATGTAGGACGCCTTACAAATCTTAACAACACCTTACAATACCGTATGTAAACTTAAAACTCCATAATAAACCTAATGAATTCGTCCGAGTCCTTTGAACATTGTACTTCAACTTAAAAGATCTTACGACTCTGTATGCTATATTACCTCTTAAAACACGTTATTATAATGTAGGTAGCCTTACAAATCTTAACAACACCTTACAATAACGTATGTAAACTTAAAACTCTATAATAAACCTAATGAATTCGTCCTAGTCCTTTGAACTTTGTACGGCAACTTAAAACATCTAACGACTCTGTACGCCATATTACATCTTAAAACACGTTATTATAATGTAGGACGCCTTACAAATCTTAACAACACCTTACAATACCGTATGTAAACATAAAAATCCATAATAAACCTAATAAATTCGATCGAGTCTTTTGAACATAGTACGCCAACTTCAAACATATTACGACCCTGTATGCCATATTTGCACCTAGAAAAGCACGTTATTATAATGTAGGACTTACAAATCTTAACAACACCTTACAATACCATATGTATACTTAAAAATCCATATTAAACCAAATGAATTCGTCTGAGTCGTTTGAACATAGTACGGCAACTTAAAACATCTTTCGACTCTGTATGCCATATTACCTCTTTAAACAAGTTATTATAATGTAGGACGCCTTACAAATCTTAACAACACCTTACAATACCGTATGTAAACTTAAAACTCCATAATAAACCTAAGGAATTCGTCCGAGTCCTTTGAACATTGTACGGCAACTTAAAACATCTTACGACTCTGTATGCCATATTACCTCTTAAAACACGTTATTATAATGTAGGACGCCTTACAAATCTTAACAACCCCTTACAATACCGAATGTAAACTTAAAACTTCATAATAACCTAATGAATTCGTCCGAGTCATTTGAACATTGTACGCCAACTTAAAACATCTTACGACTCTGTATGCCATATTACCTCTTAAAACACGTTATTATAATGTAGGACGCCTTACAAATCTTAACAACCCCTTACAATACCGAATGTAAACTTAAAACTTCATAATAAACCTAATGAATTCGTCCGAGTCATTTGAACATTGTACGCCAACTTAAAACATCTTACGAATCTGTATGCCATATTACCTCTTAAAACATGTTATTATAATGTAGGTAGCCTTACAAATCTTAACAACACCTTACAATAACGTATGTAAACTTAAAACTCCATAATAAACCTAATGAATTCGTCCTAGTCCTCTGAACATTGTACGACAACTTAAAACATCTAACGACTCTGTACGCCATATTACATCTTAAAACACGTTATTATAATGTAGGACGCCTTACAAATCTTAACAACACCTTACAATACCGTATGTAAACTTAAAAATCCATAATAAACCTAATGAATTCGTCCGAGTCCTTTGAACATTGTACGGCAACTTAAAACATCTTACGACTCTTTATGCCATATTACCTCATAAAACACGTTAATATAATGTAGGACGCCTTACAAATCTTAACAACACCTTACAATACCGTATGTAAACTTAAAACTCCATAATAAACCTAATGAATTCGTCCGAGTCCTTTGAACATTGTACTTCAACTTAAAAGATCTTACGACTCTGTATGCTATATTACCTCTTAAAACACGTTATTATAATGTAGGACGCTTTACAAATCTTAACAACCCCTTACAATACCGAATGTAAACTTAAAACTTCATAATAAACCTAATGAATTCGTCCGAGTCATTTGAACATTGTACGGCAACTTCAAACATATTACGACCCTGTATGCCATATTAGCACTAAGAAAAGCACGTTATTAAAATGTAGGACTTACAAATCTTAACAACACCTTACAATACCGTATTTAAAGTTAAAACTCCATAATAAACCTAATGAATTCGTCCGAGTCATTTGAATATTGTACGGCAACTTCAAACATATTACGACCTTGTATGCCATATTAGCACTTAGAAAAGCACGTTATTAAAATGTAGGACTTACAAATCTTAACATCACCTTACAATACCGTATTTAAAGTTAAAACTCCATAATAAACCTAATGAATTCGTCCGAGTCCTTTGAACATTGTACGGCAACTTAAAACATCTTACGACTCTGTATGCCATATTACCTCATAAAACACGTTATTATAATGTAGGACGCCTTACAAATCTTAACAACACCTTACAATACCGTATGTAAACTTAAAACTCCATAATAAACCTAATGAATTCGTCCGAGTCCTTTGAACATTGTACTTCAACTTAAAAGATCTTACGACTCTGTATGCCATATTACCTCTTAAAACACGTTATTATAATGTAGGACGCCTTACAAATCTTAACAACCCCTTACAATACCGAATGTAAACTTAAAACTTCATAATAAACCTAATGAATTCATCCGAGTCATTTGAACATTGTACGGCAACTTCAAACATATTACGACCCTGTATGCCATATTAGCACTTAGAAAAGCACGTTATTAAAATGTAGGACTTACAAATCTTAACAACACCTTACAATACCGTATTTAAAGTTAAAACTCCATAATAAACCTAATGAATTCGTCCGAGTCCTTTGAACATTGTATGGCAACATAAAACATCTTACGACTCTGTATGCCATATTACCTCATAAAACACGTTATTATAATGTAGGACGCCTTACAAATCTTAACAACACCTTACAATACCGTATGTAAACTTAAAACTTCATAATAAACCTAATGAATTCGTCTGAGTCCTTTGAACATTGTACGGCAACTTAAAACATCTTACGACTCTGTATGCCATATTACCTCATAAAACACGTTATTATAATGTAGGACGCCTTACAAATCTTAACAACACCTTACAATACCGTATGTAAACTTAAAACTCCATAATAAACCTAATGAATTCGTCCGAGTCCTTTGAACATTGTACTTCAACTTAAAAGATCTTACGACTCTGTATGCCATATTACCTCTTAAAACACGTTATTATAATGTAGGACGCCTTACAAATCTTAACAACCCCTTACAATACCGAATGTAAACTTAAAATTTCATAATAAACCTAATGAATTCGTACGAGTCATTTGAACATTGTACGGCAACTTCAAACATATTACGACCCTGTATGCCATATTAGCACTTAGAAAAGCACGTTATTAAAATGTAGGACTTACAAATCTTAACAACACCTTACAATACCGTATTTAAAGTTAAAACTCCATAATAAACCTAATGAATTCGTCCGAGTCCTTTGAACATTGTATGGCAACATAAAACATCTTACGACTCTGTATGCCATATTACCTCATAAAACACGTTATTATAATGTAGGACGCCTTTCAAATCTTAACAACACCTTACAATACCGTATGTAAACTTAAAACTTCATAATAAACCTAATGAATTCGTCTGAGTCCTTTGAACATTGTACGGCAACTTAAAACATCTTACGACTCTGTATGCCATATTACCTCATAAAACACGTTATTATAATGTAGGACGCCTTACAAATTTTAACAACACCTTACAATACCGTATGTAAACTTAAAACTCCTTAATAAACCTAATGAATTCGTCCGAGTCCTTTGAACATTGTACTTCCACTTAAAAGATCTTACGACTCTGTATGCCATATTACCTCTTAAAACACGTTATTATAATGGAGGACGCCTTACAAATCTTAACAACCCCTTACAATACCGAATGTAAACTTAAAACTTCATAATAAACCTAATGAATTCGTCCGAGTCATTTGAACATTGTACGGCAACTTCAAACATATTACGACCCTGTATGACATATTAGCACTTAGAAAAGCACGTTATTAAAATGTAGGACTTACAAATCTTAACATCACCTTACAATACCGTATTTAAAGTTAAAACTCTATAATAAACCTAATGAATTCGTCCGAGTCCTTTGAACATTGTACGGCAACTTAAAACATCTTACGACTCTGTATGCCATATTACCTCATAAAACACATTATTATAATGTAGGACGCTTTACAAATCTTAACAACCCCTTACAATACCGAATGTAAACTTAAAACTTCATAATAAACCTAATGAATTCGTCCGAGTCATTTGAACATTGTACGGCAACTTCAAACATATTACGACCCTGTATGCCATATTAGCACTAAGAAAAGCACGTTATTAAAATGTAGGACTTACAAATCTTAACAACACCTTACAATACCGTATTTAAAGTTAAAACTCCATAATAAACCTAATGAATTCGTCCGAGTCATTTGAATATTGTACGGCAACTTCAAACATATTACGACCTTGTATGCCATATTAGCACTTAGAAAAGCACGTTATTAAAATGTAGGACTTACAAATCTTAACATCACCTTACAATACCGTATTTAAAGTTAAAACTCCATAATAAACCTAATGAATTCGTCCGAGTCCTTTGAACATTGTACGGCAACTTAAAACATCTTACGACTCTGTATGCCATATTACCTCATAAAACACGTTATTATAATGTAGGACGCCTTACAAATCTTAACAACACCTTACAATACCGTATGTAAACTTAAAACGCCATAATAAACCTAATGAATTCGTCCGAGTCCTTTGAACATTGTACTTCAACTTAAAAGATCTTACGACTCTGGATGCCATATTACCTCTTAAAACACGTTATTATAATGTAGGACGCCTTACAAATCTTAACAACCCCTTACAATACCGAATGTAAACTTAAAACTTCATAATAAACCTAATGAATTCATCCGAGTCATTTGAACATTGTACGGCAACTTCAAACATATTACGACCCTGTATGCCATATTAGCACTTAGAAAAGCACGTTATTAAAATGTAGGACTTACAAATCTTAACAACACCTTACAATACCGTATTTAAAGTTAAAACTCCATAATAAACCTAATGAATTCGTCCGAGTCCTTTGAACATTGTATGGCAACATAAAACATCTTACGACTCTGTATGCCATATTACCTCATAAAACACGTTATTATAATGTAGGACGCCTTACAAATCTTAACAACACCTTACAATACCGTATGTAAACTTAAAACTTCATAATAAACCTAATGAATTCGTCTGAGTCCTTTGAACATTGTACGGCAACTTAAAACATCTTACGACTCTGTATGCCATATTACCTCCTAAAACACGTTATTATAATGTAGGACGCCTTACAAATCTTAACAACACCTTACAATACCGTATGTAAACTTAAAACTCCATAATAAACCTAATGAATTCGTCCGAGTCCTTTGAACATTGTACTTCAACTTAAAAGATCTTACGACTCTGTATGCCATATTACCTCTTAAAACACGTTATTATAATGTAGGACGCCTTACAAATCTTAACAACCCCTTACAATACCGAATGTAAACTTAAAATTTCATAATAAACCTAATGAATTCGTACGAGTCATTTGAACATTGTACGGCAACTTCAAACATATTACGACCCTGTATGCCATATTAGCACTTAGAAAAGCACGTTATTAAAATGTAGGACTTACAAATCTTAACAACACCTTACAATACCGTATTTAAAGTTAAAACTCCATAATAAACCTAATGAATTCGTCCGAGTCCTTTGAACATTGTATGGCAACATAAAACATTTTACGACTCTGTATGCCATATTACCTCATAAAACACGTTATTATAATGTAGGACGCCTTACAAATCTTAACAACACCTTACAATACCGTATGTAAACTTAAAACTTCATAATAAACCTAATGAATTCGTCTGAGTCCTTTGAACATTGTACGGCAACTTAAAACATCTTACGACTCTGTATGCCATATTACCTCATAAAACACGTTATTATAATGTAGGACGCCTTACAAATTTTAACGACAACTTACAATACCGTATGTAAACTTAAAACTCCTTAATAAACCTAATGAATTCGTCCGAGTCCTTTGAACATTGTACTTCCACTTAAAAGATATTACGACTCTGTATGCCATATTACCTCTTAAAACACGTTATTATAATGGAGGACGCCTTACAAATCTTAACAAACCCTTACAATACCGAATGTAAACTTAAAACTTCATAATAAACCTAATGAATTCGTCCGAGTCATTTGAACATTGTACGGCAACTTCAAACATATTACGACCCTGTATGACATATTAGCACTTAGAAAAGCACGTTATTAAAATGTAGGACTTACAAATCTTAACATCACCTTACAATAGCGTATTTAAAGTTAAAACTCTATAATAAACCTAATGAATTCGTCCGAGTCCTTTGAACATTGTACGGCAACTTAAAACATCTTACGACTCTGTATGCCATATTACCTCATAAAACACGTTATTATAATGTAGGACGCCTTACAAATCTTAACAACACCTTACAATACCGTATGTAAACTTAAAACTCCATAATAAACCTAATGAATTCGTCCGAGTCCTTTGAACATTGTACTTCAACTTAAAAGATCTTACGACTCTGTATGCCATATTACCTCTTAAAACACGTTATTATAATGTAGGACGCCTTACAAATCTTAACAACCCCTTACAATACCGAATGTAAACTTAAAACTTCATAATAAACCTAATGAATTCGTCCGAGTCATTTGAACATTGTACGGCAACTTCAAACATATTACGACCCTGTATGCCATATTAGCAGTTAGAAAAGCACGTTATTAAAATGTAGGACTTACAAATCTTAACATCACCTTACAATACCGTATTTAAAGTTAAAACTCCATAATAAACCTAATGAATTCGTCCGAGTCCTTTGAACATTGTACGGCAACATAAAATATCTTACGACTCTGTATGCCATATTACCTCATAAAACACGTTATTATAATGTAGGACGCCTTACAAATCTTAACAACACCTTACAATACCGTATGTAAACTTAAAACTTCATAATAAACCTAATGAATTCGTCTGAGTCCTTTGAACATTGTACGGCAACTTAAAACATCTTACGACTCTGTATGCCATATTACCTCATAAAACACGTTATTATAATGTAGGACGCCTTACAAATTTTAACAACAACTTACAATACCGTATGTAAACTTAAAACTCCTTAATAAACCTAATGAATTCGTCCGAGTCCTTTGAACATTGTACTTCCACTTAAAAGATATTACGACTCTGTATGCCATATTACCTCTTAAAACACGTTATTATAATGGAGGACGCCTTACAAATCTTAACAACCCCTTACAATACCGAATGTAAACTTAAAACTTCATAATAAAGCTAATGAATTCGTCCGAGTCATTTGAACATTGTACGGCAACTTCAAACATATTACGACCCTGTATGACATATTAGCACTTAGAAAAGCACGTTATTAAAATGTAGGACTTACAAATCTTAACATCACCTTACAATAGCGTATTTAAAGTTAAAACTCTATAATAAACCTAATGAATTCGTCCGAGTCCTTTGAACATTGTACGGCAACTTAAAACATCTTACGACTCTGTATGCCATATTACCTCATAAAACACGTTATTATAATGTAGGACGCCTTACAAATCTTAACAACACCTTACAATACCGTATGTAAACTTAAAACTCCATAATAAACCTAATGAATTCGTCCGAGTCCTTTGAACATTGTACTTCAACTTAAAAGATCTTACGACTCTGTATGCCATATTACCTCTTAAAACACGTTATTATAATGTAGGACGCCTTACAAATCTTAACAACCCCTTACAATACCGAATGTAAACTTAAAACTTCATAATAAACCTAATGAATTCGTCCGAGTCATTTGAACATTGTACGGCAACTTCAAACATATTACGACCCTGTATGCCATATTAGCAGTTAGAAAAGCACGTTATTAAAATGTAGGACTTACAAATCTTAACATCACCTTACAATACCGTATTTAAAGTTAAAACTCCATAATAAACCTAATGAATTCGTCCGAGTCCTTTGAACATTGTACGGCAACATAAAATATCTTACGACTCTGTATGCCATATTACCTCATAAAACACGTTATTATAATGTAGGACGCCTTACAAATCTTAACAACACCTTACAATACCGTATGTAAACTTAAAACTCCATAATAAACCTAATGAATTCGTCCGAGTCCTTTGAACATTGTACTTCAACTTAAAAGATCTTACGACCCTGTATGCCATATTACCTCTTAAAACACGTTATTATAATGTAGGACGCCTTACAAATCTTAACAACCCCTTACAATACCGAATGTAAACTTAAAATTTCATAATAAACCTAATGAATTCGTCCGAGTCATTTGAACATTGTACGGCAACTTCAAACATATTACGACCCTGTATGCCATATTAGCACTTAGAAAAGCACGTTATTAAAATGTAGGACTTACAAATCTTAACAACACCTTACAATACCGTATTTAAAGTTAAAACTCCATAATAAACCTAATGAATTCGTCCGAGTCCTTTGAACATTGTACGGCAACATAAAACATCTTACGACTCTGTATGCCATATTACCTCATAAAACACGTTATTATAATGTAGGACGCCTTACAAATCTTAACAACACCTTACAATACCGTATGTAAACTTAAAACTTCATAATAAACCTAATGAATTCGTCTGAGTCCTTTGAACATTGTACGGCAACTTAAAACATCTTACGACTCTGTATGCCATATTACCTCATAAAACACGTTATTATAATGTAGGACGCCTTACAAATCTTAACAACACCTTACAATACCGTACGTAAACTTAAAACTCCATAATAAACCTAATGAATTCGTCCGAGTCCTTTGAACATTGTACTTCAACTTAAAAGATCTTACGACTCTGTATGCCATATTACCTCTTAAAACACGTTATTATAATGGAGGACGCCTTACAAATCTTAACAACCCCTTACAATACCGAATGTAAACTTAAAACTTCATAATAAACCTAATGAATTCGTCCGAGTCATTTGAACATTGTACGGCAACTTCAAACATATTACGACCCTGTATGCCATATTAGCAGTTAGAAAAGCACGTTATTAAAATGTAGGACTTACAAATCTTAACATCACCTTACAATACCGTATTTAAAGTTAAAACTCCATAATAAACCTAATGAATTCGTCCGAGTCCTTTGAACATTGTACGGCAACATAAAATATCTTACGACTCTGTATGCCATATTACCTCATAAAACACGTTATTATAATGTAGGACGCCTTACAAATCTTAACAACACCTTACAATACCGTATGTAAACTTAAAACTCCATAATAAACCTAATGAATTCGTCCGAGTCCTTTGAACATTGTACTTCAACTTAAAAGATCTTACGACCCTGTATGCCATATTACCTCTTAAAACACGTTATTATAATGTAGGACGCCTTACAAATCTTAACAACCCCTTACAATACCGAATGTAAACTTAAAATTTCATAATAAACCTAATGAATTCGTCCGAGTCATTTGAACATTGTACGGCAACTTCAAACATATTACGACCCTGTATGCCATATTAGCACTTAGAAAAGCACGTTATTAAAATGTAGGACTTACAAATCTTAACAACACCTTACAATACCGTATTTAAAGTTAAAACTCCATAATAAACCTAATGAATTCGTCCGAGTCCTTTGAACATTGTACGGCAACATAAAACATCTTACGACTCTGTATGCCATATTACCTCATAAAACACGTTATTATAATGTAGGACGCCTTACAAATCTTAACAACACCTTACAATACTGTATGTAAACTTAAAACTTCATAATAAACCTAATGAATTCGTCCGAGTCCTTTGAACATTGTACGGCAACTTAAAACATCTTACGACTCTGTATGCCATATTACCTCATAAAACACGTTATTATAATGTAGGACGCCTTACAAATTTTAACAACACCTTACAATACCGTACGTAAACTTAAAACTCCATAATAAACCTAATGAATTCGTCCGAGTCCTTTGAACATTGTACTTCAACTTAAAAGATCTTACGACTCTGTATGCCATATTACCTCTTAAAACACGTTATTATAATGGAGGACGCCTTACAAATCTTAACAACCCCTTACAATACCGAATGTAAACTTAAAACTTCATAATAAACCTAATGAATTCGTCCGAGTCATTTGAACATTGTACGGCAACTTCAAACATATTACGACCTTATATGACATATTAGCACTTAGAAAAGCACGTTATTAAAATGTAGGACTTACAAATCTTAACATCACCTTACAATACCGTATTTAAAGTTAAAACTTTATAATAAACCTAATGAATTCGTCCGAGTCCTTTGAACATTGTACGGCAACTTAAAACATCTTACGACTCTGTATGCCATATTACCTCATAAAACACGTTATTATAATGTAGGACGCCTTACAAATCTTAACAACACCTTACAATACCGTATGTAAACTTAAAACTCCATAATAAACCTAATGAATTCGTCCGAGTCCTTTGAACATTGTACTTCAACTTAAAAGATCTTACGACCCTGTATGCCATATTACCTCTTAAAACACGTTATTATAATGTAGGACGCCTTACAAATCTTAACAACCCCTTACAATACCGAATGTAAACTTAAAATTTCATAATAAACCTAATGAATTCGTCCGAGTCATTTGAACATTGTACGGCAACTTCAAACATATTACGACCCTGTATGCCATATTAGCACTTAGAAAAGCACGTTATTAAAATGTAGGACTTACAAATCTTAACAACACCTTACAATACCGTATTTAAAGTTAAAACTCCATAATAAACCTAATGAATTCGTCCGAGTCCTTTGAACATTGTACGGCAACATAAAACATCTTACGACTCTGTATGCCATATTACCTCATAAAACACGTTATTATAATGTAGGACGCCTTACAAATCTTAACAACACCTTACAATACCGTATGTAAACTTAAAACTTCATAATAAACCTAATGAATTCGTCTGAGTCCTTTGAACATTGTACGGCAACTTAAAACATCTTACGACTCTGTATGCCATATTACCTCATAAAACACGTTATTATAATGTAGGACGCCTTACAAATCTTAACAACACCTTACAATACCGTACGTAAACTTAAAACTCCATAATAAACCTAATGAATTCGTCCGAGTCCTTTGAACATTGTACTTCAACTTAAAAGATCTTACGACTCTGTATGCCATATTACCTCTTAAAACACGTTATTATAATGGAGGACGCCTTACAAATCTTAACAACCCCTTACAATACCGAATGTAAACTTAAAACTTCATAATAAACCTAATGAATTCGTCCGAGTCATTTGAACATTGTACGGCAACTTCAAACATATTACGACCCTGTATGCCATATTAGCAGTTAGAAAAGCACGTTATTAAAATGTAGGACTTACAAATCTTAACATCACCTTACAATACCGTATTTAAAGTTAAAACTCCATAATAAACCTAATGAATTCGTCCGAGTCCTTTGAACATTGTACGGCAACATAAAATATCTTACGACTCTGTATGCCATATTACCTCATAAAACACGTTATTATAATGTAGGACGCCTTACAAATCTTAACAACACCTTACAATACCGTATGTAAACTTAAAACTCCATAATAAACCTAATGAATTCGTCCGAGTCCTTTGAACATTGTACTTCAACTTAAAAGATCTTACGACCCTGTATGCCATATTACCTCTTAAAACACGTTATTATAATGTAGGACGCCTTACAAATCTTAACAACCCCTTACAATACCGAATGTAAACTTAAAATTTCATAATAAACCTAATGAATTCGTCCGAGTCATTTGAACATTGTACGGCAACTTCAAACATATTACGACCCTGTATGCCATATTAGCACTTAGAAAAGCACGTTATTAAAATGTAGGACTTACAAATCTTAACAACACCTTACAATACCGTATTTAAAGTTAAAACTCCATAATAAACCTAATGAATTCGTCCGAGTCCTTTGAACATTGTACGGCAACATAAAACATCTTACGACTCTGTATGCCATATTACCTCATAAAACACGTTATTATAATGTAGGACGCCTTACAAATCTTAACAACACCTTACAATACTGTATGTAAACTTAAAACTTCATAATAAACCTAATGAATTCGTCCGAGTCCTTTGAACATTGTACGGCAACTTAAAACATCTTACGACTCTGTATGCCATATTACCTCATAAAACACGTTATTATAATGTAGGACGCCTTACAAATTTTAACAACACCTTACAATACCGTACGTAAACTTAAAACTCCATAATAAACCTAATGAATTCGTCCGAGTCCTTTGAACATTGTACTTCAACTTAAAAGATCTTACGACTCTGTATGCCATATTACCTCTTAAAACACGTTATTATAATGGAGGACGCCTTACAAATCTTAACAACCCCTTACAATACCGAATGTAAACTTAAAACTTCATAATAAACCTAATGAATTCGTCCGAGTCATTTGAACATTGTACGGCAACTTCAAACATATTACGACCTTATATGACATATTAGCACTTAGAAAAGCACGTTATTAAAATGTAGGACTTACAAATCTTAACATCACCTTACAATACCGTATTTAAAGTTAAAACTTTATAATAAACCTAATGAATTCGTCCGAGTCCTTTGAACATTGTACGGCAACTTAAAACATCTTACGACTCTGTATGCCATATTACCTCATAAAACACGTTATTATAATGTAGGACGCCTTACAAATCTTAACAACACCTTACAATACCGTATGTAAACTTAAAACTCCATAATAAACCTAATGAATTCGTCTGAGTCCTTTGAACATTGTACGGCAACTTAAAACATCTTACGACTCTGTATGCCATATTACCTCATAAAACATGTTATTATAATGTAGGACGCCTTACAAATCTTAACAACACCTTACAATACCGAATGTAAACTTAAAACTCCATAATAAACCTAATAAATTCGTCCGAGTCCTTTGAACATTGTACTTCAACTTAAAAGATCTTACGACTCTGTATGCCATATTACCTCTTAAAACACGTTATTATAATGTAGGACGCCTTATAAATCTTAACAACCCCTTACAATAGCGAATTTAAACTTAAAACTTCATAATAAACCTAATGAATTCGTCCGAGTCATTTGAACATTGTACGGCAACTTCAAACATATTACGACCCTGTATGACATATTAGCACTTAGAAAAGCACGTTATTAAAATGTAGGACTTACAAATCTTAACATCACCTTACAATACCGTATTTAAAGTTAAAACTCTATAATAAACCTAATGAATTCGTCCGAGTCCTTTGAACACTGTACGGCAATTTAAAACATCTTACGACTCTGTATGCCATATTACCTCATAAAACACGTTATTATAATGTAGGACGCCTTACAAATCTTAACAACACCTTACAATACCGTATGTAAACTTAAAACTCCATAATAAACCTAATGAATTCGTCTGAGTCCTTTGAACATTGTACGGCAACTTAAAACATCTTACGACTCTGTATGTCATATTACCTCATAAAACATGTTATTATAATGTAGGACGCCTTAAAAATCTTAACAACACCTTACAATACCGTATGTAAACTTAAAACTCCATAATAAACCTAATGAATTCGTCCGAGTCCTTTGAACATTGTACTTCAACTTAAAAGATCTTACGACTCTGTATGCCATATTACCTCTTAAAACACGTTATTATAATGGAGGACGCCTTACAAATCTTAACAACCCCTTACAATACCGAATGTAAACTTAAAACTTCATAATAAACCTAATGAATTCGTCCGAGTCATTTGAACATTGTACGGCAACTTCAAACATATTACGACCTTGTATGACATATTAGCACTTAGAAAAGCACGTTATTAAAATGTAGGACTTACAAATCTTAACATCACCTTACAATACCGTATTTAAAGTTAAAACTTATAATAAACCTAATGAATTCGTCCGAGTCCTTTGAACATTGTATGGCAACTTAAAACATCTTACGACTCTGTATGTCATATTACCTCATAAAACATGTTATTATAATGTAGGACGCCTTACAAATCTTAACAACACCTTACAATACCGTATGTAAACTTTAAACTCCATAATAAACCTAATGAATTCGTCCGAGTCCTTTGAACATTGTACTTCAACTTAAAAGATCTTACGACTCTGTATGCCATATTACCTCTTAAAACACGTTATTATAATGGAGGACGCCTTACAAATCTTAACAACCCCTTACAATACCGAATGTAAACTTAAAACTTCATAATAAACCTAATGAATTCG
Source organism: Tagetes erecta (assembly GCA_030867185.1). NCBI lineage: Eukaryota > Viridiplantae > Streptophyta > Magnoliopsida > Asterales > Asteraceae > Tagetes > Tagetes erecta. The sequence goes on along the minus strand of CM061493.1, from coordinate 27,214,658 downwards.
TCCGAGTCATTTGAACATTGTACGGCAACTTCAAACATATTACGACCTTGTATGACATATTAGCACTTAGAAAAGCACGTTATTAAAATGTAGGACTTACAAATCTTAACATCACCTTACAATACCGTATTTAAAGTTAAAACTTATAATAAACCTAATGAATTCGTCCGAGTCCTTTGAACATTGTATGGCAACTTAAAACATCTTACGACTCTGTATGTCATATTACCTCATAAAACATGTTATTATAATGTAGGACGCCTTACAAATCTTAACAACACCTTACAATACCGTATGTAAACTTTAAACTCCATAATAAACCTAATGAATTCGTCCGAGTCCTTTGAACATTGTACTTCAACTTAAAAGATCTTACGACTCTGTATGCCATATTACCTCTTAAAACACGTTATTATAATGGAGGACGCCTTACAAATCTTAACAACCCCTTACAATACCGAATGTAAACTTAAAACTTCATAATAAACCTAATGAATTCGTCCGAGTCATTTGAACATTGTACGGCAACTTCAAACATATTACGACCTTGTATGACATATTAGCACTTAGAAAAGCACGTTATTAAAATGTAGGACTTACAAATCTTAACATCACCTTACAATACCGTATTTAAAGTTAAAACTTATAATAAACCTAATGAATTCGTCCGAGTCCTTTGAACATTGTATGGCAACTTAAAACATCTTACGACTCTGTATGTCATATTACCTCATAAAACATGTTATTATAATGTAGGACGCCTTACAAATCTTAACAACACCTTACAATACCGTATGTAAACTTTAAACTCCATAATAAACCTAATGAATTCGTCCGAGACCTTTGAACATTGTACTTCAACTTAAAAGATCTTACGACTCTGTATGCCATATTACCTCTTAAAACACGTTATTATAATGGAGGACGCCTTACAAATCTTAACAACCCCTTACAATACCGAATGTTAACTTAAAACTTCATAATAAACCTAATGAATTCGTCCGAGTCATTTGAACATTGTACGGCAACTTCAAACATATTACGACCTTGTATGACATATTAGCACTTAGAAAAGCACGTTATTAAAATGTAGGACTTACAAATCTTAACATCACCTTACAATACCGTATTTAAAGTTAAAACTTTATAATAAACCTAATGAATTCGTCCGAGTCCTTTGAACATTGTACGGCAACTTAAAACATCTTACGACTCTGTATGCCATATTACCTCATAAAACACGTTATTATAATGTAGGACGCCTTACAAATCTTAACAACACCTTACAATACCATATGTAAACTTAAAACTCCATAATAAACCTAATGAATTCGTCTGAGTCCTTTGAACATTGTACGGCAACTTAAAACATCTTACGACTCTGTATGCCATATTACCTCATAAAACATGTTATTATAATGTAGGACGCCTTACAAATCTTAACAACACCTTACAATACCGTATGTAAACTTAAAACTCCATAATAAACCTAATAAATTCGTCCGAGTCCTTTGAACATTGTACTTCAACTTAAAAGATCTTACGACTCTGTATGCCATTTTACCTCTTAAAACACGTTATTATAATGTAGGACGCCTTACAAATCTTAACAACCCCTTACAATACCGAATGTAAACTTAAAACTTCATAATAAACCTAATGAATTCGTCCGAGTCATTTGAACATTGTACGACAACTTCAAACATATTACGACCCTGTATGACATATTAGCACTTAGAAAAGCACGTTATTAAAATGTAGGACTTACAAATCTTAACATCACCTTACAATACCGTATTTAAAGTTAAAACTCTATAATAAACCTAATGAATTCGTCCGAGTCCTTTGAACACTGTACGGCAACTTAAAACATCTTACGACTCTGTATGCCATATTACCTCATAAAACACGTTATTATAATGTAGGACGCCTTACAAATCTTAACAACACCTTACAATACCGTATGTAAACTTAAAACTCCATAATAAACCTAATGAATTCGTCTGAGTCCTTTGAACATTGTACGGCAACTTAAAACATCTTACGACTCTGTATGTCATATTACCTCATAAAACATGTTATTATAATGTAGGACGCCTTACAAATCTTAACAACACCTTACAATACCGTATGTAAACTTTAAACTCCATAATAAACCTAATGAATTCGTCCGAGTCCTTTGAACATTGTACTTCAACTTAAAAGATCTTACGACTCTGTATGCCATATTACCTCTTAAAACACGTTATTATAATGGAGGACGCCTTACAAATCTTAACAACCCCTTACAATACCGAATGTTAACTTAAAACTTCATAATAAACCTAATGAATTCGTCCGAGTCATTTGAACATTGTACGGCAACTTCAAACATATTACGACCTTGTATGACATATTAGCACTTAGAAAAGCACGTTATTAAAATGTAGGACTTACAAATCTTAACATCACCTTACAATACCGTATTTAAAGTTAAAACTTATAATAAACCTAATGAATTCGTCCGAGTCCTTTGAACATTGTATGGCAACTTAAAACATCTTACGACTCTGTATGTCATATTACCTCATAAAACATGTTATTATAATGTAGGACGCCTTACAAATCTTAACAACACCTTACAATACCGTATGTAAACTTTAAACTCCATAATAAACCTAATGAATTCGTCCGAGTCCTTTGAACATTGTACTTCAACTTAAAAGATCTTACGACTCTGTATGCCATATTACCTCTTAAAACACGTTATTATAATGGAGGACGCCTTACAAATCTTAACAACCCCTTACAATACCGAATGTTAACTTAAAACTTCATAATAAACCTAATGAATTCGTCCGAGTCATTTGAACATTGTACGGCAACTTCAAACATATTACGACCTTGTATGACATATTAGCACTTAGAAAAGCACGTTATTAAAATGTAGGACTTACAAATCTTAACATCACCTTACAATACCGTATTTAAAGTTAAAACTTTATAATAAACCTAATGAATTCGTCCGAGTCCTTTGAACATTGTACGGCAACTTAAAACATCTTACGACTCTGTATGCCATATTACCTCATAAAACACGTTATTATAATGTAGGACGCCTTACAAATCTTAACAACACCTTACAATACCATATGTAAACTTAAAACTCCATAATAAACCTAATGAATTCGTCTGAGTCCTTTGAACATTGTACGGCAACTTAAAACATCTTACGACTCTGTATGCCATATTACCTCATAAAACATGTTATTATAATGTAGGACGCCTTACAAATCTTAACAACACCTTACAATACCGTATGTAAACTTAAAACTCCATAATAAACCTAATAAATTCGTCCGAGTCCTTTGAACATTGTACTTCAACTTAAAAGATCTTACGACTCTGTATGCCATATTACCTCTTAAAACACGTTATTATAATGTAGGACGCCTTACAAATCTTAACAACCCCTTACAATACCGAATGTAAACTTAAAACTTCATAATAAACCTAATGAATTCGTCCGAGTCATTTGAACATTGTACGGCAACTTCAAACATATTACGACCCTGTATGACATATTAGCACTTAGAAAAACACGTTATTAAAATGTAGGACTTACAAATCTTAACATCACCTTACAATACCGTATTTAAAGTTAAAACTCTATAATAAACCTAATGAATTCGTCCGAGTCCTTTGAACACTGTACGGCAACTTAAAACATCTTACGACTCTGTATGCCATATTACCTCATAAAACACGTTATTATAATGTAGGACGCCTTACAAATCTTAACAACACCTTACAATACCGTATGTAAACTTAAAACTCCATAATAAACATAATGAATTCGTCTGAGTCCTTTGAACATTGTACGGCAACTTAAAACATCTTACGACTCTGTATGTCATATTACCTCATAAAACATGTTATTATAATGTAGGACGCCTTACAAATCTTAACAACACCTTACAATACCGTATGTAAACTTTAAACTCCATAATAAACCTAATGAATTCGTCCGAGTCCTTTGAACATTGTACTTCAACTTAAAAGATCTTACGACTCTGTATGCCATATTACCTCTTAAAACACGTTATTATAATGGAGGACGCCTTACAAATCTTAACAACCCCTTACAATACCGAATGTTAACTTAAAACTTCATAATAAACCTAATGAATTCGTCCGAGTCATTTGAACATTGTACGGCAACTTCAAACATATTACGACCTTGTATGACATATTAGCACTTAGAAAAGCACGTTATTAAAATGTAGGACTTACAAATCTTAACATCACCTTACAATACCGTATTTAAAGTTAAAACTTATAATAAACCTAATGAAATCATCCGAGTCCTTTGAACATTGTACGGCAACTTAAAACATCTTACGACTCTGTATGCCATATTACCTCATAAAACATGTTATTATAATGTAGGACGCCTTACAAATCTTAACAACACCTTACAATACCGTATGTAAACTTTAAACTCCATAATAAACCTAATGAATTCGTCCGAGTCCTTTGAACATTGTACTTCAACTTAAAAGATCTTACGACTCTGTATGCCATATTACCTCTTAAAACACGTTATTATAATGGAGGACGCCTTACAAATCTTAACAACCCCTTACAATACCGAATGTTAACTTAAAACTTCATAATAAACCTAATGAATTCGTCCGAGTCATTTGAACATTGTACGGAAACTTCAAACATATTACGACCTTGTATGACATATTAGCACTTAGAAAAGCACGTTATTAAAATGTAGGACTTACAAATCTTAACATCACCTTACAATACCGTATTTAAAGTTAAAACTTATAATAAACCTAATGAATTCGTCCGAGTCCTTTGAACATTGTATGGCAACTTAAAACATCTTACGACTCTGTATGTCATATTACCTCATAAAACATGTTATTATAATGTAGGACGCCTTACAAATCTTAACAACACCTTACAATACCGTATGTAAACTTTAAACTCCATAATAAACCTAATGAATTCGTCCGAGTCCTTTGAACATTGTACTTCAACTTAAAAGATCTTACGACTCTGTATGCCATATTACCTCTTAAAACACGTTATTATAATGGAGGACGCCTTACAAATCTTAACAACCCCTTACAATACCGAATGTTAACTTAAAACTTCATAATAAACCTAATGAATTCGTCCGAGTCATTTGAACATTGTACGGCAACTTCAAACATATTACGACCTTGTATGACATATTAGCACTTAGAAAAGCACGTTATTAAAATGTAGGACTTACAAATCTTAACATCACCTTACAATACCGTATTTAAAGTTAAAACTTTATAATAAACCTAATGAATTCGTCCGAGTCCTTTGAACATTGTACGGCAACTTAAAACATCTTACGACTCTGTATGCCATATTACCTCATAAAACACGTTATTATAATGTAGGACGCCTTACAAATCTTAACAACACCTTACAATACCATATGTAAACTTAAAACTCCATAATAAACCTAATGAATTCATCTGAGTCCTTTGAACATTGTACGGCAACTTAAAACATCTTACGACTCTGTATGCCATATTACCTCATAAAACATGTTATTATAATGTAGGACGCCTTACAAATCTTAACAACACCTTACAATACCGTATGTAAACTTAAAACTCCATAATAAACCTAATAAATTCGTCCGAGTCCTTTGAACATTGTACTTCAACTTAAAAGATCTTACGACTCTGTATGCCATATTACCTATTAAAACACGTTATTATAATGTAGGACGCCTTACAAATCTTAACAACCCCTTACAATACCGAATGTAAACTTAAAACTTCATAATAAACCTAATGAATTCGTCCGAGTCATTTGAACATTGTACGGCAACTTCAAACATATTACGACCCTGTATGACATATTAGCACTTAGAAAAGCACGTTATTAAAATGTAGGACTTACAAATCTTAACATCACCTTACAATACCGTATTTAAAGTTAAAACTCTATAATAAACCTAATGAATTCGTCCGAGTCCTTTGAACACTGTACGGCAACTTAAAACATCTTACGACTCTGTATGCCATATTACCTCATAAAACACGTTATTATAATGTAGGACGCCTTACAAATCTTAACAACACCTTACAATACCGTATGTAAACTTAAAACTCCATAATAAACCTAATGAATTCGTCTGAGTCCTTTGAACATTGTACGGCAACTTAAAACATCTTACGACTCTGTATGCCATATTACCTCATAAAACATGTTATTATAATGTAGGACGCCTTACAAATCTTAACAACACCTTACAATACCGTATGTAAACTTTAAACTCCATAATAAACCTAATGAATTCGTCCGAGTCCTTTGAACATTGTACTTCAACTTAAAAGATCTTACGACTCTGTATGCCATATTACCTCTTAAAACACGTTATTATAATGGAGGACGCCTTACAAATCTTAACAACCCCTTACAATACCGAATGTTAACTTAAAACTTCATAATAAACCTAATGAATTCGTCCGAGTCATTTGAACATTGTACGGAAACTTCAAACATATTACGACCTTGTATGACATATTAGCACTTAGAAAAGCACGTTATTAAAATGTAGGACTTACAAATCTTAACATCACCTTACAATACCGTATTTAAAGTTAAAACTTATAATAAACCTAATGAATTCGTCCGAGTCCTTTGAACATTGTATGGCAACTTAAAACATCTTACGACTCTGTATGTCATATTACCTCATAAAACATGTTATTATAATGTAGGACGCCTTACAAATCTTAACAACACCTTACAATACCGTATGTAAACTTTAAACTCCATAATAAACCTAATGAATTCGTCCGAGTCCTTTGAACATTGTACTTCAACTTAAAAGATCTTACGACTCTGTATGCCATATTACCTCTTAAAACACGTTATTATAATGGAGGACGCCTTACAAATCTTAACAACCCCTTACAATACCGAATGTTAACTTAAAACTTCATAATAAACCTAATGAATTCGTCCGAGTCATTTGAACATTGTACGGCAACTTCAAACATATTACGACCTTGTATGACATATTAGCACTTAGAAAAGCACGTTATTAAAATGTAGGACTTACAAATCTTAACATCACCTTACAATACCGTATTTAAAGTTAAAACTTTATAATAAACCTAATGAATTCGTCCGAGTCCTTTGAACATTGTACGGCAACTTAAAACATCTTACGACTCTGTATGCCATATTACCTCATAAAACACGTTATTATAATGTAGGACGCCTTACAAATCTTAACAACACCTTACAATATCATATGTAAACTTAAAACTCCATAATAAACCTAATGAATTCATCTGAGTCCTTTGAACATTGTACGGCAACTTAAAACATCTTACGACTCTGTATGCCATATTACCTCATAAAACATGTTATTATAATGTAGGACGCCTTACAAATCTTAACAACACCTTACAATACCGTATGTAAACTTAAAACTCCATAATAAACCTAATAAATTCGTCCGAGTCCTTTGAACATTGTACTTCAACTTAAAAGATCTTACGACTCTGTATGCCATATTACCTATTAAAACACGTTATTATAATGTAGGACGCCTTACAAATCTTAACAACCCCTTACAATACCGAATGTAAACTTAAAACTTCATAATAAACCTAATGAATTCGTCCGAGTCATTTGAACATTGTACGGCAACTTCAAACATATTACGACCCTGTATGACATATTAGCACTTAGAAAAGCACGTTATTAAAATGTAGGACTTACAAATCTTAACATCACCTTACAATACCGTATTTAAAGTTAAAACTCTATAATAAACCTAATGAATTCGTCCGAGTCCTTTGAACACTGTACGGCAACTTAAAACATCTTACGACTCTGTATGCCATATTACCTCATAAAACACGTTATTATAATGTAGGACGCCTTACAAATCTTAACAACACCTTACAATACCGTATGTAAACTTAAAACTCCATAATAAACCTAATGAATTCGTCTGAGTCCTTTGAACATTGTACGGCAACTTAAAACATCTTACGACTCTGTATGTCATATTACCTCATAAAACATGTTATTATAATGTAGGACGCCTTACAAATCTTAACAACACCTTACAATACCGTATGTAAACTTTAAACTCCATAATAAACCTAATGAATTCGTCCGAGTCCTTTGAACATTGTACTTCAACTTAAAAGATCTTACGACTCTGTATGCCATATTACCTCTTAAAACACGTTATTATAATGGAGGACGCCTTACAAATCTTAACAACCCCTTACAATACCGAATGTTAACTTAAAACTTCATAATAAACCTAATGAATTCGTCCGAGTCATTTGAACATTGTACGGCAACTTCAAACATATTACGACCTTGTATGACATATTAGCACTTAGAAAAGCACGTTATTAAAATGTAGGACTTACAAATCTTAACATCACCTTACAATACCGTATTTAAAGTTAAAACTTTATAATAAACCTAATGAATTCGTCCGAGTCCTTTGAACATTGTACGGCAACTTAAAACATCTTACGACTCTGTATGCCATATTACCTCATAAAACACGTTATTATAATGTAGGACGCCTTACAAATCTTAACAACACCTTACAATACCGTATGTAAACTTAAAACTCCATAATAAACCTAATGAATTCGTCTGAGTCCTTTGAACATTGTACGGCAACTTAAAACATCTTACGACTCTGTATGCCATATTACCTCATAAAACATGTTATTATAATGTAGGACGCCTTACAAATCTTAACAACACCTTACAATACCGTATGTAAACTTAAAACTCCATAATAAACCTAATAAATTCGTCCGAGTCCTTTGAACATTGTACTTCAACTTAAAAGATCTTACGACTCTGTATGCCATATTACCTCTTAAAACACGTTATTATAATGTAGGACGCCTTACAAATCTTAACAACCCCTTACAATACCGAATGTAAACTTAAAACTTCATAATAAACCTAATGAATTCGTCCGAGTCATTTGAACATTGTACGGCAACTTCAAACATAATACGACCCTGTATGACATATTAGCACTTAGAAAAGCACGTTATTAAAATGTAGGACTTACAAATCTTAACATCACCTTACAATACCGTATGTAAAGTTAAAACTCTATAATAAACCTAATGAAATCATCCGAGTCCTTTGAACATTGTACGGCAACTTAAAACATCTTACGACTCTGTATGCCATATTACCTCATAAAACACGTTATTATAATGTAGGACGCCTTACAAATCTTAACAACACCTTACAATACCGTATGTAAACTTAAAACTCCATAATAAACCTAATGAATTCGTCCGAGTCCTTTGAACATTGTACGGCAACTTAAAACATCTTACGACTCTGTATGCCATATTACCTCATAAAACACGTTATTATAATGTAGGACGCCTTACAAATCTTAACAACACCTTACAATACCGTATGTAAACTTAAAACTCCATAATAAACCTAATGAATTCGTCCGAGTCCTTTGAACATTGTACTTCAACTTAAAAGATCTTACGACTCTGTATGCCATATTACCTCTTAAAACACGTTATTATAATGGAGGACGCCTTACAAATCTTAACAACCCCTTACAATACCGAATGTTAACTTAAAACTTCATAATAAACCTAATGAATTCGTCCGAGTCATTTGAACATTGTACGGCAACTTCAAACATATTACGACCTTGTATGACATATTAGCACTTAGAAAAGCACGTTATTAAAATGTAGGACTTACAAATCTTAACATCACCTTACAATACCGTATTTAAAGTTAAAACTTTATAATAAACCTAATGAATTCGTCCGAGTCCTTTGAACATTGTACGGCAACTTAAAACATCTTACGACTCTGTATGCCATATTACCTCATAAAACACGTTATTATAATGTAGGACGCCTTACAAATCTTAACAACACCTTACAATACCATATGTAAACTTAAAACTCCATAATAAACCTAATGAATTCGTCTGAGTCCTTTGAACATTGTACGGCAACTTAAAACATCTTACGACTCTGTATGCCATATTACCTCATAAAACATGTTATTATAATGTAGGACGCCTTACAAATCTTAACAACACCTTACAATACCGTATGTAAACTTAAAACTCCATAATAAACCTAATAAATTCATCCGAGTCCTTTGAACATTGTACTTCAACTTAAAAGATCTTACGACTCTGTATGCCATATTACCTCTTAAAACACGTTATTATAATGTAGGACGCCTTACAAATCTTAACAACCCCTTACAATACCGAATGTAAACTTAAAACTTCATAATAAACCTAATGAATTCGTCCGAGTCATTTGAACATTGTACGGCAACTTCAAACATAATACGACCCTGTATGACATATTAGCACTTAGAAAAGCACGTTATTAAAATGTAGGACTTACAAATCTTAACATCACCTTACAATACCGTATTTAAAGTTAAAACTCTATAATAAACCTAATGAAATCGTCCGAGTCCTTTGAACATTGTACGGCAACTTAAAACATCTTACGACTCTGTATGCCATATTACCTCATAAAACACGTTATTATAATGTAGGACGCCTTACAAATCTTAACAACACCTTACAATACCGTATGTAAACTTAAAACTTCATAATAAACCTAATGAATTCGTCTGAGTCCTTTGAACATTGTACGGCAACTTAAAACATCTTACGACTCTGTATGCCATATTACCTCATAAAACACGTTATTATAATGTAGGACGCCTTACAAATCTTAACAACACCTTACAATACCGTATGTAAACTTAAAACTCCATAATAAACCTAATGAATTCGTCCGAGTCCTTTGAACATTGTACTTCAACTTAAAAGATCTTACGACTCTGTATGCCATATTACCTCTTAAAACACGTTATTATAATGTAGGACGCCTTACAAATCTTAACAACCCCTTACAATACCGAATGTAAACTTAAAATTTCATAATAAACCTAATGAATTCGTACGAGTCATTTGAACATTGTACGGCAACTTCAAACATATTACGACCCTGTATGCCATATTAGCACTTAGAAAAGCACGTTATTAAAATGTAGGACTTACAAATCTTAACAACACCTTACAATACCGTATTTAAAGTTAAAACTCCATAATAAACCTAATGAATTCGTCCGAGTCCTTTGAACATTGTATGGCAACATAAAACATCTTACGACTCTGTATGCCATATTACCTCATAAAACACGTTATTATAATGTAGGACGCCTTACAAATCTTAACAACACCTTACAATACCATATGTAAACTTAAAACTCCATAATAAACCTAATGAATTCATCTGAGTCCTTTGAACATTGTACGGCAACTTAAAACATCTTACGACTCTGTATGCCATATTACCTCATAAAACATGTTATTATAATGTAGGACGCCTTACAAATCTTAACAACACCTTACAATACCGTATGTAAACTTAAAACTCCATAATAAACCTAATAAATTCGTCCGAGTCCTTTGAACATTGTACTTCAACTTAAAAGATCTTACGACTCTGTATGCCATATTACCTATTAAAACACGTTATTATAATGTAGGACGCCTTACAAATCTTAACAACCCCTTACAATACCGAATGTAAACTTAAAACTTCATAATAAACCTAATGAATTCGTCCGAGTCATTTGAACATTGTACGGCAACTTCAAACATATTACGACCCTGTATGACATATTAGCACTTAGAAAAGCACGTTATTAAAATGTAGGACTTACAAATCTTAACATCACCTTACAATACCGTATTTAAAGTTAAAACTCTATAATAAACCTAATGAATTCGTCCGAATCCTTTGAACACTGTACGGCAACTTAAAACATCTTACGACTCTGTATGCCATATTACCTCATAAAACACGTTATTATAATGTAGGACGCCTTACAAATCTTAACAACACCTTACAATACCGTATGTAAACTTAAAACTCCATAATAAACCTAATGAATTCGTCTGAGTCCTTTGAACATTGTACGGCAACTTAAAACATCTTACGACTCTGTATGTCATATTACCTCATAAAACATGTTATTATAATGTAGGACGCCTTACAAATCTTAACAACACCTTACAATACCGTATGTAAACTTTAAACTCCATAATAAACCTAATGAATTCGTCCGAGTCCTTTGAACATTGTACTTCAACTTAAAAGATCTTACGACTCTGTATGCCATATTACCTCTTAAAACACGTTATTATAATGGAGGACGCCTTACAAATCTTAACAACCCCTTACAATACCGAATGTTAACTTAAAACTTCATAATAAACCTAATGAATTCGTCCGAGTCATTTGAACATTGTACGGCAACTTCAAACATATTACGACCTTGTATGACATATTAGCACTTAGAAAAGCACGTTATTAAAATGTAGGACTTACAAATCTTAACATCACCTTACAATACCGTATTTAAAGTTAAAACTTTATAATAAACCTAATGAATTCGTCCGAGTCCTTTGAACATTGTACGGCAACTTAAAACATCTTACGACTCTGTATGCCATATTACCTCATAAAACACGTTATTATAATGTAGGACGCCTTACAAATCTTAACAACACCTTACAATACCGTATGTAAACTTAAAACTCCATAATAAACCTAATGAATTCGTCTGAGTCCTTTGAACATTGTACGGCAACTTAAAACATCTTACGACTCTGTATGCCATATTACCTCATAAAACATGTTATTATAATGTAGGACGCCTTACAAATCTTAACAACACCTTACAATACCGTATGTAAACTTAAAACTCCATAATAAACCTAATAAATTCGTCCGAGTCCTTTGAACATTGTACTTCAACTTAAAAGATCTTACGACTCTGTATGCCATATTACCTCTTAAAACACGTTATTATAATGTAGGACGCCTTACAAATCTTAACAACCCCTTACAATACCGAATGTAAACTTAAAACTTCATAATAAACCTAATGAATTCGTCCGAGTCATTTGAACATTGTACGGCAACTTCAAACATAATACGACCCTGTATGACATATTAGCACTTAGAAAAGCACGTTATTAAAATGTAGGACTTACAAATCTTAACATCACCTTACAATACCGTATGTAAAGTTAAAACTCTATAATAAACCTAATGAAATCATCCGAGTCCTTTGAACATTGTACGGCAACTTAAAACATCTTACGACTCTGTATGCCATATTACCTCATAAAACACGTTATTATAATGTAGGACGCCTTACAAATCTTAACAACACCTTACAATACCGTATGTAAACTTAAAACTCCATAATAAACCTAATGAATTCGTCCGAGTCCTTTGAACATTGTACGGCAACTTAAAACATCTTACGACTCTGTATGCCATATTACCTCATAAAACACGTTATTATAATGTAGGACGCCTTACAAATCTTAACAACACCTTACAATACCGTATGTAAACTTAAAACTCCATAATAAACCTAATGAATTCGTCCGAGTCCTTTGAACATTGTACTTCAACTTAAAAGATCTTACGACTCTGTATGCCATATTACCTCTTAAAACACGTTATTATAATGGAGGACGCCTTACAAATCTTAACAACCCCTTACAATACCGAATGTTAACTTAAAACTTCATAATAAACCTAATGAATTCGTCCGAGTCATTTGAACATTGTACGGCAACTTCAAACATATTACGACCTTGTATGACATATTAGCACTTAGAAAAGCACGTTATTAAAATGTAGGACTTACAAATCTTAACATCACCTTACAATACCGTATTTAAAGTTAAAACTTTATAATAAACCTAATGAATTCGTCCGAGTCCTTTGAACATTGTACGGCAACTTAAAACATCTTACGACTCTGTATGCCATATTACCTCATAAAACACGTTATTATAATGTAGGACGCCTTACAAATCTTAACAACACCTTACAATACCATATGTAAACTTAAAACTCCATAATAAACCTAATGAATTCGTCTGAGTCCTTTGAACATTGTACGGCAACTTAAAACATCTTACGACTCTGTATGCCATATTACCTCATAAAACATGTTATTATAATGTAGGACGCCTTACAAATCTTAACAACACCTTACAATACCGTATGTAAACTTAAAACTCCATAATAAACCTAATAAATTCATCCGAGTCCTTTGAACATTGTACTTCAACTTAAAAGATCTTACGACTCTGTATGCCATATTACCTCTTAAAACACGTTATTATAATGTAGGACGCCTTACAAATCTTAACAACCCCTTACAATACCGAATGTAAACTTAAAACTTCATAATAAACCTAATGAATTCGTCCGAGTCATTTGAACATTGTACGGCAACTTCAAACATAATACGACCCTGTATGACATATTAGCACTTAGAAAAGCACGTTATTAAAATGTAGGACTTACAAATCTTAACATCACCTTACAATACCGTATTTAAAGTTAAAACTCTATAATAAACCTAATGAAATCGTCCGAGTCCTTTGAACATTGTACGGCAACTTAAAACATCTTACGACTCTGTATGCCATATTACCTCATAAAACACGTTATTATAATGTAGGACGCCTTACAAATCTTAACAACACCTTACAATACCGTATGTAAACTTAAAACTTCATAATAAACCTAATGAATTCGTCTGAGTCCTTTGAACATTGTACGGCAACTTAAAACATCTTACGACTCTGTATGCCATATTACCTCATAAAACACGTTATTATAATGTAGGACGCCTTACAAATCTTAACAACACCTTACAATACCGTATGTAAACTTAAAACTCCATAATAAACCTAATGAATTCGTCCGAGTCCTTTGAACATTGTACTTCAACTTAAAAGATCTTACGACTCTGTATGCCATATTACCTCTTAAAACACGTTATTATAATGTAGGACGCCTTACAAATCTTAACAACCCCTTACAATACCGAATGTAAACTTAAAATTTCATAATAAACCTAATGAATTCGTACGAGTCATTTGAACATTGTACGGCAACTTCAAACATATTACGACCCTGTATGCCATATTAGCACTTAGAAAAGCACGTTATTAAAATGTAGGACTTACAAATCTTAACAACACCTTACAATACCGTATTTAAAGTTAAAACTCCATAATAAACCTAATGAATTCGTCCGAGTCCTTTGAACATTGTATGGCAACATAAAACATCTTACGACTCTGTATGCCATATTACCTCATAAAACACGTTATTATAATGTAGGACGCCTTTCAAATCTTAACAACACCTTACAATACCGTATGTAAACTTAAAACTTCATAATAAACCTAATGAATTCGTCTGAGTCCTTTGAACATTGTACGGCAACTTAAAACATCTTACGACTCTGTATGCCATATTACCTCATAAAACACGTTATTATAATGTAGGACGCCTTACAAATTTTAACAACACCTTACAATACCGTATGTAAACTTAAAACTCCTTAATAAACCTAATGAATTCGTCCGAGTCCTTTGAACATTGTACTTCCACTTAAAAGATCTTACGACTCTGTATGCCATATTACCTCTTAAAACACGTTATTATAATGGAGGACGCCTTACAAATCTTAACAACCCCTTACAATACCGAATGTAAACTTAAAACTTCATAATAAACCTAATGAATTCGTCCGAGTCATTTGAACATTGTACGGCAACTTCAAACATATTACGACCCTGTATGACATATTAGCACTTAGAAAAGCACGTTATTAAAATGTAGGACTTACAAATCTTAACATCACCTTACAATACCGTATTTAAAGTTAAAACTCTATAATAAACCTAATGAATTCGTCCGAGTCCTTTGAACATTGTACGGCAACTTAAAACATCTTACGACTCTGTATGCCATATTACCTCATAAAACACATTATTATAATGTAGGACGCTTTACAAATCTTAACAACCCCTTACAATACCGAATGTAAACTTAAAACTTCATAATAAACCTAATGAATTCGTCCGAGTCATTTGAACATTGTACGGCAACTTCAAACATATTACGACCCTGTATGCCATATTAGCACTAAGAAAAGCACGTTATTAAAATGTAGGACTTACAAATCTTAACAACACCTTACAATACCGTATTTAAAGTTAAAACTCCATAATAAACCTAATGAATTCGTCCGAGTCATTTGAATATTGTACTGCAACTTCAAACATATTACGACCTTGTATGCCATATTAGCACTTAGAAAAGCACGTTATTAAAATGTAGGACTTACAAATCTTAACATCACCTTACAATACCGTATTTAAAGTTAAAACTCCATAATAAACCTAATGAATTCGTCCGAGTCCTTTGAACATTGTACGGCAACTTAAAACATCTTACGACTCTGTATGCCATATTACCTCATAAAACACGTTATTATAATGTAGGACGCCTTACAAATCTTAACAACACCTTACAATACCGTATGTAAACTTAAAACGCCATAATAAACCTAATGAATTCGTCCGAGTCCTTTGAACATTGTACTTCAACTTAAAAGATCTTACGACTCTGGATGCCATATTACCTCTTAAAACACGTTATTATAATGTAGGACGCCTTACAAATCTTAACAACCCCTTACAATACCGAATGTAAACTTAAAACTTCATAATAAACCTAATGAATTCATCCGAGTCATTTGAACATTGTACGGCAACTTCAAACATATTACGACCCTGTATGCCATATTAGCACTTAGAAAAGCACGTTATTAAAATGTAGGACTTACAAATCTTAACAACACCTTACAATACCGTATTTAAAGTTAAAACTCCATAATAAACCTAATGAATTCGTCCGAGTCCTTTGAACATTGTATGGCAACATAAAACATCTTACGACTCTGTATGCCATATTACCTCATAAAACACGTTATTATAATGTAGGACGCCTTACAAATCTTAACAACACCTTACAATACCGTATGTAAACTTAAAACTTCATAATAAACCTAATGAATTCGTCTGAGTCCTTTGAACATTGTACGGCAACTTAAAACATCTTACGACTCTGTATGCCATATTACCTCCTAAAACACGTTATTATAATGTAGGACGCCTTACAAATCTTAACAACACCTTACAATACCGTATGTAAACTTAAAACTCCATAATAAACCTAATGAATTCGTCCGAGTCCTTTGAACATTGTACTTCAACTTAAAAGATCTTACGACTCTGTATGCCATATTACCTCTTAAAACACGTTATTATAATGTAGGACGCCTTACAAATCTTAACAACCCCTTACAATACCGAATGTAAACTTAAAATTTCATAATAAACCTAATGAATTCGTACGAGTCATTTGAACATTGTACGGCAACTTCAAACATATTACGACCCTGTATGCCATATTAGCACTTAGAAAAGCACGTTATTAAAATGTAGGACTTACAAATCTTAACAACACCTTACAATACCGTATTTAAAGTTAAAACTCCATAATAAACCTAATGAATTCGTCCGAGTCCTTTGAACATTGTATGGCAACATAAAACATTTTACGACTCTGTATGCCATATTACCTCATAAAACACGTTATTATAATGTAGGACGCCTTACAAATCTTAACAACACCTTACAATACCGTATGTAAACTTAAAACTTCATAATAAACCTAATGAATTCGTCTGAGTCCTTTGAACATTGTACGGCAACTTAAAACATCTTACGACTCTGTATGCCATATTACCTCATAAAACACGTTATTATAATGTAGGACGCCTTACAAATTTTAACAACAACTTACAATACCGTATGTAAACTTAAAACTCCTTAATAAACCTAATGAATTCGTCCGAGTCCTTTGAACATTGTACTTCCACTTAAAAGATATTACGACTCTGTATGCCATATTACCTCTTAAAACACGTTATTATAATGGAGGACGCCTTACAAATCTTAACAAACCCTTACAATACCGAATGTAAACTTAAAACTTCATAATAAACCTAATGAATTCGTCCGAGTCATTTGAACATTGTACGGCAACTTCAAACATATTACGACCCTGTATGACATATTAGCACTTAGAAAAGCACGTTATTAAAATGTAGGACTTACAAATCTTAACATCACCTTACAATAGCGTATTTAAAGTTAAAACTCTATAATAAACCTAATGAATTCGTCCGAGTCCTTTGAACATTGTACGGCAACTTAAAACATCTTACGACTCTGTATGCCATATTACCTCATAAAACACGTTATTATAATGTAGGACGCCTTACAAATCTTAACAACACCTTACAATACCGTATGTAAACTTAAAACTCCATAATAAACCTAATGAATTCGTCCGAGTCCTTTGAACATTGTACTTCAACTTAAAAGATCTTACGACTCTGTATGCCATATTACCTCTTAAAACACGTTATTATAATGTAGGACGCCTTACAAATCTTAACAACCCCTTACAATACCGAATGTAAACTTAAAACTTCATAATAAACCTAATGAATTCGTCCGAGTCATTTGAACATTGTACGGCAACTTCAAACATATTACGACCCTGTATGCCATATTAGCAGTTAGAAAAGCACGTTATTAAAATGTAGGACTTACAAATCTTAACATCACCTTACAATACCGTATTTAAAGTTAAAACTCCATAATAAACCTAATGAATTCGTCCGAGTCCTTTGAACATTGTACGGCAACATAAAATATCTTACGACTCTGTATGCCATATTACCTCATAAAACACGTTATTATAATGTAGGACGCCTTACAAATCTTAACAACACCTTACAATACCGTATGTAAACTTAAAACTTCATAATAAACCTAATGAATTCGTCTGAGTCCTTTGAACATTGTACGGCAACTTAAAACATCTTACGACTCTGTATGCCATATTACCTCATAAAACACGTTATTATAATGTAGGACGCCTTACAAATTTTAACAACACCTTACAATACCGTACGTAAACTTAAAACTCCATAATAAACCTAATGAATTCGTCCGAGTCCTTTGAACATTGTACTTCAACTTAAAAGATCTTACGACTCTGTATGCCATATTACCTCTTAAAACACGTTATTATAATGGAGGACGCCTTACAAATCTTAACAACCCCTTACAATACCGAATGTAAACTTAAAACTTCATAATAAACCTAATGAATTCGTCCGAGTCATTTGAACATTGTACGGCAACTTCAAACATATTACGACCTTATATGACATATTAGCACTTAGAAAAGCACGTTATTAAAATGTAGGACTTACAAATCTTAACATCACCTTACAATACCGTATTTAAAGTTAAAACTTTATAATAAACCTAATGAATTCGTCCGAGTCCTTTGAACATTGTACGGCAACTTAAAACATCTTACGACTCTGTATGCCATATTACCTCATAAAACACGTTATTATAATGTAGGACGCCTTACAAATCTTAACAACACCTTACAATACCGTATGTAAACTTAAAACTCCATAATAAACCTAATGAATTCGTCTGAGTCCTTTGAACATTGTACGGCAACTTAAAACATCTTACGACTCTGTATGCCATATTACCTCATAAAACATGTTATTATAATGTAGGACGCCTTACAAATCTTAACAACACCTTACAATACCGTATGTAAACTTAAAACTCCATAATAAACCTAATAAATTCGTCCGAGTCCTTTGAACATTGTACTTCAACTTAAAAGATCTTACGACTCTGTATGCCATATTACCTCTTAAAACACGTTATTATAATGTAGGACGCCTTATAAATCTTAACAACCCCTTACAATAGCGAATTTAAACTTAAAACTTCATAATAAACCTAATGAATTCGTCCGAGTCATTTGAACATTGTACGGCAACTTCAAACATATTACGACCCTGTATGACATATTAGCACTTAGAAAAGCACGTTATTAAAATGTAGGACTTACAAATCTTAACATCACCTTACAATACCGTATTTAAAGTTAAAACTCTATAATAAACCTAATGAATTCGTCCGAGTCCTTTGAACACTGTACGGCAATTTAAAACATCTTACGACTCTGTATGCCATATTACCTCATAAAACACGTTATTATAATGTAGGACGCCTTACAAATCTTAACAACACCTTACAATACCGTATGTAAACTTAAAACTCCATAATAAACCTAACGAATTCGTCTGAGTCCTTTGAACATTGTACGGCAACTTAAAACATCTTACGACTCTGTATGTCATATTACCTCATAAAACATGTTATTATAATGTAGGACGCCTTACAAATCTTAACAACACCTTACAATACCGTATGTAAACTTAAAACTCCATAATAAACCTAATGAATTCGTCCGAGTCCTTTGAACATTGTACTTCAACTTAAAAGATCTTACGACTCTGTATGCCATATTACCTCTTAAAACACGTTATTATAATGGAGGACGCCTTACAAATCTTAGCAACCCCTTACAATACCGAATGTAAACTTAAAACTTCATAATAAACCTAATGAATTCGTCCGAGTCATTTGAACATTGTACGGCAACTTCAAACATATTACGACCTTGTATGACATATTAGCACTTAGAAAAGCACGTTATTAAAATGTAGGACTTACAAATCTTAACATCACCTTACAATACCGTATTTAAAGTTAAAACTTATAATAAACCTAATGAATTCGTCCGAGTCCTTTGAACATTGTATGGCAACTTAAAACATCTTACGACTCTGTATGTCATATTACCTCATAAAACATGTTATTATAATGTAGGACGCCTTACAAATCTTAACAACACCTTACAATACCGTATGTAAACTTTAAACTCCATAATAAACCTAATGAATTCGTCCGAGTCCTTTGAACATTGTACTTCAACTTAAAAGATCTTACGACTCTGTATGCCATATTACCTCTTAAAACACGTTATTATAATGGAGGACGCCTTACAAATCTTAACAACCCCTTACAATACCGAATGTAAACTTAAAACTTCATAATAAACCTAATGAATTCGTCCGAGTCATTTGAACATTGTACGGCAACTTCAAACATATTACGACCTTGTATGACATATTAGCACTTAGAAAAGCACGTTATTAAAATGTAGGACTTACAAATCTTAACATCACCTTACAATACCGTATTTAAAGTTAAAACTTATAATAAACCTAATGAATTCGTCCGAGTCCTTTGAACATTGTATGGCAACTTAAAACATCTTACGACTCTGTATGTCATATTACCTCATAAAACATGTTATTATAATGTAGGACGCCTTACAAATCTTAACAACACCTTACAATACCGTATGTAAACTTTAAACTCCATAATAAACCTAATGAATTCGTCCGAGTCCTTTGAACATTGTACTTCAACTTAAAAGATCTTACGACTCTGTATGCCATATTACCTCTTAAAACACGTTATTATAATGGAGGACGCCTTACAAATCTTAACAACCCCTTACAATACCGAATGTAAACTTAAAACTTCATAATAAACCTAATGAATTCGTCCGAGTCATTTGAACATTGTACGGCAACTTCAAACATATTACGACCTTGTATGACATATTAGCACTTAGAAAAGCACGTTATTAAAATGTAGGACTTACAAATCTTAACATCACCTTACAATACCGTATTTAAAGTTAAAACTTATAATAAACCTAATGAATTCGTCCGAGTCCTTTGAACATTGTATGGCAACTTAAAACATCTTACGACTCTGTATGTCATATTACCTCATAAAACATGTTATTATAATGTAGGACGCCTTACAAATCTTAACAACACCTTACAATACCGTATGTAAACTTTAAACTCCATAATAAACCTAATGAATTCGTCCGAGTCCTTTGAACATTGTACTTCAACTTAAAAGATCTTACGACTCTGTATGCCATATTACCTCTTAAAACACGTTATTATAATGGAGGACGCCTTACAAATCTTAACAACCCCTTACAATACCGAATGTTAACTTAAAACTTCATAATAAACCTAATGAATTCGTCCGAGTCATTTGAACATTGTACGGCAACTTCAAACATATTACGACCTTGTATGACATATTAGCACTTAGAAAAGCACGTTATTAAAATGTAGGACTTACAAATCTTAACATCACCTTACAATACCGTATTTAAAGTTAAAACTTTATAATAAACCTAATGAATTCGTCCGAGTCCTTTGAACATTGTACGGCAACTTAAAACATCTTACGACTCTGTATGCCATATTACCTCATAAAACACGTTATTATAATGTAGGACGCCTTACAAATCTTAACAACACCTTACAATACCATATGTAAACTTAAAACTCCATAATAAACCTAATGAATTCGTCTGAGTCCTTTGAACATTGTACGGCAACTTAAAACATCTTACGACTCTGTATGCCATATTACCTCATAAAACATGTTATTATAATGGAGGACGCCTTACAAATCTTAACAACCCCTTACAATACCGAATGTTAACTTAAAACTTCATAATAAACCTAATGAATTCGTCCGAGTCATTTGAACATTGTACGGCAACTTCAAACATATTACGACCTTGTATGACATATTAGCACTTAGAAAAGCACGTTATTAAAATGTAGGACTTACAAATCTTAACATCACCTTACAATACCGTATTTAAAGTTAAAACTTTATAATAAACCTAATGAATTCGTCCGAGTCCTTTGAACATTGTACGGCAACTTAAAACATCTTACGACTCTGTATGCCATATTACCTCATAAAACACGTTATTATAATGTAGGACGCCTTACAAATCTTAACAACACCTTACAATACCATATGTAAACTTAAAACTCCATAATAAACCTAATGAATTCGTCTGAGTCCTTTGAACATTGTACGGCAACTTAAAACATCTTACGACTCTGTATGCCATATTACCTCATAAAACATGTTATTATAATGTAGGACGCCTTACAAATCTTAACAACACCTTACAATACCGTATGTAAACTTAAAACTCCATAATAAACCTAATAAATTCGTCCGAGTCCTTTGAACATTGTACTTCAACTTAAAAGATCTTACGACTCTGTATGTCATTTTACCTCTTAAAACACGTTATTATAATGTAGGACGCCTTACAAATCTTAACAACCCCTTACAATACCGAATGTAAACTTAAAACTTCATAATAAACCTAATGAATTCGTCCGAGTCATTTGAACATTGTACGACAACTTCAAACATATTACGACCCTGTATGACATATTAGCACTTAGAAAAGCACGTTATTAAAATGTAGGACTTACAAATCTTAACATCACCTTACAATACCGTATTTAAAGTTAAAACTCTATAATAAACCTAATGAATTCGTCCGAGTCCTTTGAACACTGTACGGCAACTTAAAACATCTTACGACTCTGTATGCCATATTACCTCATAAAACACGTTATTATAATGTAGGACGCCTTACAAATCTTAACAACACCTTACAATACCGTATGTAAACTTAAAACTCCATAATAAACCTAATGAATTCGTCTGAGTCCTTTGAACATTGTACGGCAACTTAAAACATCTTACGACTCTGTATGTCATATTACCTCATAAAACATGTTATTATAATGTAGGACGCCTTACAAATCTTAACAACACCTTACAATACCGTATGTAAACTTTAAACTCCATAATAAACCTAATGAATTCGTCCGAGTCCTTTGAACATTGTACTTCAACTTAAAAGATCTTACGACTCTGTATGCCATATTACCTCTTAAAACACGTTATTATAATGGAGGACGCCTTACAAATCTTAACAACCCCTTACAATACCGAATGTTAACTTAAAACTTCATAATAAACCTAATGAATTCGTCCGAGTCATTTGAACATTGTACGGCAACTTCAAACATATTACGACCTTGTATGACATATTAGCACTTAGAAAAGCACGTTATTAAAATGTAGGACTTACAAATCTTAACATCACCTTACAATACCGTATTTAAAGTTAAAACTTATAATAAACCTAATGAATTCGTCCGAGTCCTTTGAACATTGTATGGCAACTTAAAACATCTTACGACTCTGTATGTCATATTACCTCATAAAACATGTTATTATAATGTAGGACGCCTTACAAATCTTAACAACACCTTACAATACCGTATGTAAACTTTAAACTCCATAATAAACCTAATGAATTCGTCCGAGTCCTTTGAACATTGTACTTCAACTTAAAAGATCTTACGACTCTGTATGCCATATTACCTCTTAAAACACGTTATTATAATGGAGGACGCCTTACAAATCTTAACAACCCCTTACAATACCGAATGTTAACTTAAAACTTCATAATAAACCTAATGAATTCGTCCGAGTCATTTGAACATTGTACGGCAACTTCAAACATATTACGACCTTGTATGACATATTAGCACTTAGAAAAGCACGTTATTAAAATGTAGGACTTACAAATCTTAACATCACCTTACAATACCGTATTTAAAGTTAAAACTTTATAATAAACCTAATGAATTCGTCCGAGTCCTTTGAACATTGTACGGCAACTTAAAACATCTTACGACTCTGTATGCCATATTACCTCATAAAACACGTTATTATAATGTAGGACGCCTTACAAATCTTAACAACACCTTACAATACCATATGTAAACTTAAAACTCCATAATAAACCTAATGAATTCGTCTGAGTCCTTTGAACATTGTACGGCAACTTAAAACATCTTACGACTCTGTATGCCATATTACCTCATAAAACATGTTATTATAATGTAGGACGCCTTACAAATCTTAACAACACCTTACAATACCGTATGTAAACTTAAAACTCCATAATAAACCTAATAAATTCGTCCGAGTCCTTTGAACATTGTACTTCAACTTAAAAGATCTTACGACTCTGTATGCCATATTACCTCTTAAAACACGTTATTATAATGTAGGACGCCTTACAAATCTTAACAACCCCTTACAATACCGAATGTAAACTTAAAACTTCATAATAAACCTAATGAATTCGTCCGAGTCATTTGAACATTGTACGGCAACTTCAAACATATTACGACCCTGTATGACATATTAGCACTTAGAAAAACACGTTATTAAAATGTAGGACTTACAAATCTTAACATCACCTTGCAATACCGTATTTAAAGTTAAAACTCTATAATAAACCTAATGAATTCGTCCGAGTCCTTTGAACACTGTACGGCAACTTAAAACATCTTACGACTCTGTATGCCATATTACCTCATAAAACACGTTATTATAATGTAGGACGCCTTACAAATCTTAACAACACCTTACAATACCGTATGTAAACTTAAAACTCCATAATAAACCTAATGAATTCGTCTGAGTCCTTTGAACATTGTACGGCAACTTAAAACATCTTACGACTCTGTATGTCATATTACCTCATAAAACATGTTATTATAATGTAGGACGCCTTACAAATCTTAACAACACCTTACAATACCGTATGTAAACTTTAAACTCCATAATAAACCTAATGAATTCGTCCGAGTCCTTTGAACATTGTACTTCAACTTAAAAGATCTTACGACTCTGTATGCCATATTACCTCTTAAAACACGTTATTATAATGGAGGACGCCTTACAAATCTTAACAACCCCTTACAATACCGAATGTTAACTTAAAACTTCATAATAAACCTAATGAATTCGTCCGAGTCATTTGAACATTGTACGGCAACTTCAAACATATTACGACCTTGTATGACATATTAGCACTTAGAAAAGCACGTTATTAAAATGTAGGACTTACAAATCTTAACATCACCTTACAATACCGTATTTAAAGTTAAAACTTATAATAAACCTAATGAATTCGTCCGAGTCCTTTGAACATTGTATGGCAACTTAAAACATCTTACGACTCTGTATGTCATATTACCTCATAAAACATGTTATTATAATGTAGGACGCCTTACAAATCTTAACAACACCTTACAATACCGTATGTAAACTTTAAACTCCATAATAAACCTAATGAATTCGTCCGAGTCCTTTGAACATTGTACTTCAACTTAAAAGATCTTACGACTCTGTATGCCATATTACCTCTTAAAACACGTTATTATAATGGAGGACGCCTTACAAATCTTAACAACCCCTTACAATACCGAATGTTAACTTAAAACTTCATAATAAACCTAATGAATTCGTCCGAGTCATTTGAACATTGTACGGAAACTTCAAACATATTACGACCTTGTATGACATATTAGCACTTAGAAAAGCACGTTATTAAAATGTAGGACTTACAAATCTTAACATCACCTTACAATACCGTATTTAAAGTTAAAACTTATAATAAACCTAATGAATTCGTCCGAGTCCTTTGAACATTGTATGGCAACTTAAAACATCTTACGACTCTGTATGTCATATTACCTCATAAAACATGTTATTATAATGTAGGACGCCTTACAAATCTTAACAACACCTTACAATACCGTATGTAAACTTTAAACTCCATAATAAACCTAATGAATTCGTCCGAGTCCTTTGAACATTGTACTTCAACTTAAAAGATCTTACGACTCTGTATGCCATATTACCTCTTAAAACACGTTATTATAATGGAGGACGCCTTACAAATCTTAACAACCCCTTACAATACCGAATGTTAACTTAAAACTTCATAATAAACCTAATGAATTCGTCCGAGTCATTTGAACATTGTACGGCAACTTCAAACATATTACGACCTTGTATGACATATTAGCACTTAGAAAAGCACGTTATTAAAATGTAGGACTTACAAATCTTAACATCACCTTACAATACCGTATTTAAAGTTAAAACTTTATAATAAACCTAATGAATTCGTCCGAGTCCTTTGAACATTGTACGGCAACTTAAAACATCTTACGACTCTGTATGCCATATTACCTCATAAAACACGTTATTATAATGTAGGACGCCTTACAAATCTTAACAACACCTTACAATACCATATGTAAACTTAAAACTCCATAATAAACCTAATGAATTCATCTGAGTCCTTTGAACATTGTACGGCAACTTAAAACATCTTACGACTCTGTATGCCATATTACCTCATAAAACATGTTATTATAATGTAGGACGCCTTACAAATCTTAACAACACCTTACAATACCGTATGTAAACTTAAAACTCCATAATAAACCTAATAAATTCGTCCGAGTCCTTTGAACATTGTACTTCAACTTAAAAGATCTTACGACTCTGTATGCCATATTACCTCTTAAAACACGTTATTATAATGGAGGACGCCTTACAAATCTTAACAACCCCTTACAATACCGAATGTTAACTTAAAACTTCATAATAAACCTAATGAATTCGTCCGAGTCATTTGAACATTGTACGGCAACTTCAAACATATTACGACCTTGTATGACATATTAGCACTTAGAAAAGCACGTTATTAAAATGTAGGACTTACAAATCTTAACATCACCTTACAATACCGTATTTAAAGTTAAAACTTTATAATAAACCTAATGAATTCGTCCGAGTCCTTTGAACATTGTACGGCAACTTAAAACATCTTACGACTCTGTATGCCATATTACCTCATAAAACACGTTATTATAATGTAGGACGCCTTACAAATCTTAACAACACCTTACAATACCGTATGTAAACTTAAAACTCCATAATAAACCTAATGAATTCGTCTGAGTCCTTTGAACATTGTACGGCAACTTAAAACATCTTACGACTCTGTATGCCATATTACCTCATAAAACATGTTATTATAATGTAGGACGCCTTACAAATCTTAACAACACCTTACAATACCGTATGTAAACTTAAAACTCCATAATAAACCTAATAAATTCGTCCGAGTCCTTTGAACATTGTACTTCAACTTAAAAGATCTTACGACTCTGTATGCCATATTACCTCTTAAAACACGTTATTATAATGTAGGACG
The DNA here is from genome assembly GCA_030867185.1 of Tagetes erecta. Taxonomy (NCBI): domain Eukaryota; kingdom Viridiplantae; phylum Streptophyta; class Magnoliopsida; order Asterales; family Asteraceae; genus Tagetes; species Tagetes erecta. The sequence goes on along the minus strand of CM061493.1, from coordinate 27,186,687 downwards.
CCTTACAAATCTTAACAACCCCTTACAATACCGAATGTAAACTTAAAACTTCATAATAAACCTAATGAATTCGTCCGAGTCATTTGAACATTGTACGGCAACTTCAAACATAATACGACCCTGTATGACATATTAGCACTTAGAAAAGCACGTTATTAAAATGTAGGACTTACAAATCTTAACATCACCTTACAATACCGTATGTAAAGTTAAAACTCTATAATAAACCTAATGAAATCATCCGAGTCCTTTGAACATTGTACGGCAACTTAAAACATCTTACGACTCTGTATGCCATATTACCTCATAAAACACGTTATTATAATGTAGGACGCCTTACAAATCTTAACAACACCTTACAATACCGTATGTAAACTTAAAACTCCATAATAAACCTAATGAATTCGTCCGAGTCCTTTGAACATTGTACTTCAACTTAAAAGATCTTACGACTCTGTATGCCATATTACCTCTTAAAACACGTTATTATAATGGAGGACGCCTTACAAATCTTAACAACCCCTTACAATACCGAATGTTAACTTAAAACTTCATAATAAACCTAATGAATTCGTCCGAGTCATTTGAACATTGTACGGCAACTTCAAACATATTACGACCTTGTATGACATATTAGCACTTAGAAAAGCACGTTATTAAAATGTAGGACTTACAAATCTTAACATCACCTTACAATACCGTATTTAAAGTTAAAACTTTATAATAAACCTAATGAATTCGTCCGAGTCCTTTGAACATTGTACGGCAACTTAAAACATCTTACGACTCTGTATGCCATATTACCTCATAAAACACGTTATTATAATGTAGGACGCCTTACAAATCTTAACAACACCTTACAATACCATATGTAAACTTAAAACTCCATAATAAACCTAATGAATTCGTCTGAGTCCTTTGAACATTGTACGGCAACTTAAAACATCTTACGACTCTGTATGCCATATTACCTCATAAAACATGTTATTATAATGTAGGACGCCTTACAAATCTTAACAACACCTTACAATACCGTATGTAAACTTAAAACTCCATAATAAACCTAATAAATTCATCCGAGTCCTTTGAACATTGTACTTCAACTTAAAAGATCTTACGACTCTGTATGCCATATTACCTCTTAAAACACGTTATTATAATGTAGGACGCCTTACAAATCTTAACAACCCCTTACAATACCGAATGTAAACTTAAAACTTCATAATAAACCTAATGAATTCGTCCGAGTCATTTGAACATTGTACGGCAACTTCAAACATAATACGACCCTGTATGACATATTAGCACTTAGAAAAGCACGTTATTAAAATGTAGGACTTACAAATCTTAACATCACCTTACAATACCGTATTTAAAGTTAAAACTCTATAATAAACCTAATGAAATCGTCCGAGTCCTTTGAACATTGTACGGCAACTTAAAACATCTTACGACTCTGTATGCCATATTACCTCATAAAACACGTTATTATAATGTAGGACGCCTTGCAAATCTTAACAACACCTTACAATACCGTATGTAAACTTAAAGCTCCATAATAAACCTAATGAATTCGTCCGAGTCCTTTGAACATTGTACGGAAACTTAAAACATCTTACGACTCTGTATGCCATATTACCTCATAAAACACGTTATTATAATGTACGACGCCTTACAAATCTTAACAACACCTTACAATACCGTATGCAAACTTAAAACTCCATAATAAACCTAATGAATTCGTCCGAGTCCTTTGAACATTGTACGGCAACTTAAAACATCTTACGACTCTGTATGCCATATTACCTCATAAAACACGTTATTATAATGTAGGACGCCTTACAAATCTTAACAACACCTTTCAATACCGTATGTAAACTTAAAACTCCATAATAAACCTAATGAATTCGTCTGAGTCCTTTGAACATTGTACTTCAACTTAAAAGATCTTACGACTCTGTATGCCATATTACCTCTTAAAACACGTTATTATAATGTAGGACGCCTTTCAAATCTTAACAACCCCTTACAATACCGAATGTAAACTTAAAACTTCATAATAAAACTAATGAATTCGTCCGAGTCATTTGAACATTGTACGGCAACTTTAAACATATTACGACCCTGTATGACATATTAGCACTTAGAAAAGCACGTTATTAAAATGTAGGACTTACAAATCTTAACATCACCTTACAATACCGTATTTAAAGTTAAAACTCTATAATAAACCTAATGAAATCGTCCGAGTCCTTTGAACATTGGACGGCAACTTAAAACATCTTACGACTCTGTATGCCATATTACCTCATAAAACACGTTATTATAATGTAGGACGCCTTACAAATCTTAACAACACCTTACAATACCGTATGTAAACTTAAAACTCCATAATAAACCTAATGAATTCGTCCGAGTCCTTTGAACATTGTACTTCAACTTAAAAGATCTTACGACTCTGTATGCCATATTACCTCTTAAAACACGTTATTATAATGGAGGACGCCTTACAAATCTTAACAACCCCTTACAATACCGAATGTTAACTTAAAACTTCATAATAAACCTAATGAATTCGTCCGAGTCATTTGAACATTGTACGGCAACTTCAAACATATTACGACCTTGTATGACATATTAGCACTTAGAAAAGCACGTTATTAAAATGTAGGACTTACAAATCTTAACATCACCTTACAATACCGTATTTAAAGTTAAAACTCTATAATAAACCTAATGAATTCGTCCGAGTCCTTTGAACATTGTACGGCAACTTAAAACATCTTACGACTCTGTATGCCATATTACCTCATAAAACACGTTATTATAATGTAGGACGCCTTACAAATCTTAACAACACCTTACAATACCGTATGTAAACTTAAAACTCCGTAATAAACCTAATGAATTCGTCCGAGTCCTTTGAACATTGTACGACAACTTAAAACATCTTACGACTCTGTATGCCATATTACCTCATAAAACACGTTATTATAATGTAGGACGCCTTACAAATCTTAACAACACCTTACAATACCGTATGTAAACTTAAAACTCCATAATAAACCTAATGAATTCGTCCGAGTCATTTGAACATTGTACGGCAACTTAAAACATCTTACGACTCTGTATGCCATATTACCTCATAAAACACGTTATTATAATGTAGGACGCCTTACAAATTTTAACAACACCTTACAATACCGTATGTAAACTTAAAACTCCATAATAAACCTAATGAATTCGTCCGAGTCCTTTGAACATTGTACTTCAACTTAAAAGATCTTACGACTCTGTATGCCATATTACCTCTTAAAACACGTTATTATAATGTAGGACGCCTTACAAATCTTAACAACCCCTTACAATACCGAATGTAAACTTAAAACTTCATAATAAAACTAATGAATTCGTCCGAGTCATTTGAACATTGTACAGCAACTTTAAACATATTACGACCCTGTATGACATATTAGCACTTAGAAAAGCACGTTATTAAAATGTAGGACTTACAAATCTTAACATCACCTTACAATACCGTATTTAAAGTTAAAACTCCATAATAAACCTAATGAATTCGTCCGAGTCCTTTGAACATTGTACGGCAACTTAAAACATCTTACGACTCTGTATGCCATATTACCTCATAAAACACGTTATTATAATGTAGGACCCCTTACAAATCTTAACAACCCCTTACAATACCGAATGTAAACTTAAAACTTCATAATAAAACTAATGAATTCGTCCGAGTCATTTGAACATTGTACGGCAACTTTAAACATATTACGACCCTGTATGACATATTAGCACTTAGAAAAGCACGTTATTAAAATGTAGGACTTACAAATCTTAACATCACCTTACAATACCGTATTTAAAGTTAAAACTCTATAATAAACCTAATGAAATCGTCCGAGTCCTTTGAACATTGTACGGCAACTTAAAACATCTTACGACTCTGTATGCCATATTACCTCATAAAACACGTTATTATAATGTAGGACGCCTTACAAATCTTAACAACACCTTACAATACCGTATGTAAACTTAAAACTCCATAATAAACCTAATGAATTCGTCCGAGTCCTTTGAACATTGTACTTCAACTTAAAAGATCTTACGACTCTGTATGCCATATTACCTCTTAAAACACGTTATTATAATGGAGGACGCCTTACAAATCTTAACAACCCCTTACAATACCGAATGTAAACTTAAAACTTCATAATAAACCTAATGAATTCGTCCGAGTCATTTGAACATTGTACGGCAACTTCAAACATATTACGACCCTGTATGACATATTAGCACTTAGAAAAGCACGTTATTAAAATGTAGGACTTACAAATCTTAACATCACCTTACAATACCGTATTTAAAGTTAAAACTCTATAATAAACCTAATGAATTCGTCCGAGTCCTTTGAACATTGTACGGCAACTTAAAACATCTTACGACTCTGTATGCCATATTACCTCATAAAACACGTTATTATAATGTAGGACGCCTTACAAATCTTAACAACACCTTACAATACCGTATGTAAACTTAAAACTCCATAATAAACCTAATGAATTCGTCCGAGTCCTTTGAACATTGTACGGCAACTTAAAACATCTTACGACTCTGTATGCCATATTACCTCATAAAACACGTTATTATAATGTAGGACGCCTTACAAATCTTAACAACACCTTACAATACCGTATGTAAACTTAAAACTCCATAATAAACCTAATGAATTCGTCCGAGTCATTTGAACATTGTACGGCAACTTAAAACATCTTACGACTCTGTATGCCATATTACCTCATAAAACACGTTATTATAATGTAGGACGCCTTACAAATTTTAACAACACCTTACAATACCGTATGTAAACTTAAAACTCCATAATAAACCTAATGAATTCGTCCGAGTCCTTTGAACATTGTACTTCAACTTAAAAGATCTTACGACTCTGTATGCCATATTACCTCTTAAAACACGTTATTATAATGTAGGACGCCTTACAAATCTTAACAACCCCTTACAATACCGAATGTAAACTTAAAACTTCATAATAAAACTAATGAATTCGTCCGAGTCATTTGAACATTGTATAGCAACTTTAAACATATTACGACCCTGTATGACATATTAGCACTTAGAAAAGCACGTTATTAAAATGTAGGACTTACAAATCTTAACATCACCTTACAATACCGTATTTAAAGTTAAAACTCCATAATAAACCTAATGAATTCGTCCGAGTCCTTTGAACATTGTACGGCAACTTAAAACATCTTACGACTCTGAATGCCATATTACCTCATAAAACACGTTATTATAATGTAGGACGCCTTACAAATCTTAACAACCCCTTACAATACCGAATGTAAACTTAAAACTTCATAATAAAACTAATGAATTCGTCCGAGTCATTTGAACATTGTACGGCAACTTTAAACATATTACGACCCTGTATGACATATTAGCACTTAGAAAAGCACGTTATTAAAATGTAGGACTTACAAATCTTAACATCACCTTACAATACCGTATTTAAAGTTAAAACTCTATAATAAACCTAATGAAATCGTCCGAGTCCTTTGAACATTGTACGGCAACTTAAAACATCTTACGACTCTGTATGCCATATTACCTCATAAAACACGTTATTATAATGTAGGACGCCTTACAAATCTTAACAACACCTTACAATACCGTATGTAAACTTAAAACTCCATAATAAACCTAATGAATTCGTCCGAGTCCTTTGAACATTGTACTTCAACTTAAAAGATCTTACGACTCTGTATGCCATATTACCTCTTAAAACACGTTATTATAATGTAGGACGCCTTACAAATCTTAACAACCCCTTACAATACCGAATGTAAACTTAAAACTTCATAATAAAACTAATGAATTCGTCCGAGTCATTTGAACATTGTACAGCAACTTTAAACATATTACGACCCTGTATGACATATTAGCACTTAGAAAAGCACGTTATTAAAATGTAGGACTTACAAATCTTAACATCACCTTACAATACCGTATTTAAAGTTAAAACTCCATAATAAACCTAATAAATTCGTCCGAGTCCTTTGAACATTGTACGGCAACTTAAAACATCTTACGACTCTGTATGCCATATTACCTCATAAAACACGTTATTATAATGTAGGACCCCTTACAAATCTTAACAACCCCTTACAATACCGAATGTAAACTTAAAACTTCATAATAAAACTAATGAATTCGTCCGAGTCATTTGAACATTGTACGGCAACTTTAAACATATTACGACCCTGTATGACATATTAGCACTTAGAAAAGCACGTTATTAAAATGTAGGACTTACAAATCTTAACATCACCTTACAATACCGTATATAAAGTTAAAACTCTATAATAAACCTAATGAAATCGTCCGAGTCCTTTGAACATTGTACGGCAACTTAAAACATCTTACGACTCTGTATGCCATATTACCTCATAAAACACGTTATTATAATGTAGGACGCCTTACAAATCTTAACAACACCTTACAATACCGTATGTAAACTTAAAACTCCATAATAAACCTAATGAATTCGTCCGAGTCCTTTGAACATTGTACTTCAACTTAAAAGATCTTACGACTCTGTATGCCATATTACCTCTTAAAACACGTTATTATAATGTAGGACGCCTTACAAATCTTAACAACCCCTTACAATACCGAATGTAAACTTAAAACTTCATAATAAAACTAATGAATTCGTCCGAGTCATTTGAACATTGTACAGCAACTTTAAACATATTACGACCCTGTATGACATATTAGCACTTAGAAAAGCACGTTATTAAAATGTAGGACTTACAAATCTTAACATCACCTTACAATACCGTATTTAAAGTTAAAACTCCATAATAAACCTAATGAATTCGTCCGAGTCCTTTGAACATTGTACGGCAACTTAAAACATCTTACGACTCTGTATGCCATATTACCTCATAAAACACGTTATTATAATGTAGGACCCCTTACAAATCTTAACAACCCCTTACAATACCGAATGTAAACTTAAAACTTCATAATAAAACTAATGAATTCGTCCGAGTCATTTGAACATTGTACGGCAACTTTAAACATATTACGACCCTGTATGACATATTAGCACTTAGAAAAGCACGTTATTAAAATGTAGGACTTACAAATCTTAACATCACCTTACAATACCGTATTTAAAGTTAAAACTCTATAATAAACCTAATGAAATCGTCCGAGTCCTTTGAACATTGTACGGCAACTTAAAACATCTTACGACTCTGTATGCCATATTACCTCATAAAACACGTTATTATAATGTAGGACGCCTTACAAATCTTAACAACACCTTACAATACCGTATGTAAACTTAAAACTCCATAATAAACCTAATGAATTCGTCCGAGTCCTTTGAACATTGTACTTCAACTTAAAAGATCTTACGACTCTGTATGCCATATTACCTCTTAAAACACGTTATTATAATGGAGGACGCCTTACAAATCTTAACAACCCCTTACAATACCGAATGTAAACTTAAAACTTCATAATAAACCTAATGAATTCGTCCGAGTCATTTGAACATTGTACGGCAACTTCAAACATATTACGACCCTGTATGACATATTAGCACTTAGAAAAGCACGTTATTAAAATGTAGGACTTACAAATCTTAACATCACCTTACAATACCGTATTTAAAGTTAAAACTCTATAATAAACCTAATGAATTCGTCCGAGTCCTTTGAACATTGTACGGCAACTTAAAACATCTTACGACTCTGTATGCCATATTACCTCATAAAACACGTTATTATAATGTAGGACGCCTTACAAATCTTAACAACACCTTACAATACCGTATGTAAACTTAAAACTCCATAATAAACCTAATGAATTCGTCCGAGTCCTTTGAACATTGTACGGCAACTTAAAACATCTTACGACTCTGTATGCCATATTACCTCATAAAACACGTTATTATAATGTAGGACGCCTTACAAATCTTAACAACACCTTACAATACCGTATGTAAACTTAAAACTCCATAATAAACCTAATGAATTCGTCCGAGTCATTTGAACATTGTACGGCAACTTAAAACATCTTACGACTCTGTATGCCATATTACCTCATAAAACACGTTATTATAATGTAGGACGCCTTACAAATTTTAACAACACCTTACAATACCGTATGTAAACTTAAAACTCCATAATAAACCTAATGAATTCGTCCGAGTCCTTTGAACATTGTACTTCAACTTAAAAGATCTTACGACTCTGTATGCCATATTACCTCTTAAAACACGTTATTATAATGTAGGACGCCTTACAAATCTTAACAACCCCTTACAATACCGAATGTAAACTTAAAACTTCATAATAAAACTAATGAATTCGTCCGAGTCATTTGAACATTGTATAGCAACTTTAAACATATTACGACCCTGTATGACATATTAGCACTTAGAAAAGCACGTTATTAAAATGTAGGACTTACAAATCTTAACATCACCTTACAATACCGTATTTAAAGTTAAAACTCCATAATAAACCTAATGAATTCGTCCGAGTCCTTTGAACATTGTACGGCAACTTAAAACATCTTACGACTCTGAATGCCATATTACCTCATAAAACACGTTATTATAATGTAGGACGCCTTACAAATCTTAACAACCCCTTACAATACCGAATGTAAACTTAAAACTTCATAATAAAACTAATGAATTCGTCCGAGTCATTTGAACATTGTACGGCAACTTTAAACATATTACGACCCTGTATGACATATTAGCACTTAGAAAAGCACGTTATTAAAATGTAGGACTTACAAATCTTAACATCACCTTACAATACCGTATTTAAAGTTAAAACTCTATAATAAACCTAATGAAATCGTCCGAGTCCTTTGAACATTGTACGGCAACTTAAAACATCTTACGACTCTGTATGCCATATTACCTCATAAAACACGTTATTATAATGTAGGACGCCTTACAAATCTTAACAACACCTTACAATACCGTATGTAAACTTAAAACTCCATAATAAACCTAATGAATTCGTCCGAGTCCTTTGAACATTGTACTTCAACTTAAAAGATCTTACGACTCTGTATGCCATATTACCTCTTAAAACACGTTATTATAATGGAGGACGCCTTACAAATCTTAACAACCCCTTACAATACCGAATGTTAACTTAAAACTTCATAATAAACCTAATGAATTCGTCCGAGTCATTTGAACATTGTACGGCAACTTCAAACATATTACGACCTTGTATGACATATTAGCACTTAGAAAAGCACGTTATTAAAATGTAGGACTTACAAATCTTAACATCACCTTACAATACCGTATTTAAAGTTAAAACTTTATAATAAACCTAATGAATTCGTCCGAGTCCTTTGAACATTGTACGGCAACTTAAAACATCTTACGACTCTGTATGCCATATTACCTCATAAAACACGTTATTATAATGTAGGACGCCTTACAAATCTTAACAACACCTTACAATACCGTATGTAAACTTAAAACTCCATAATAAACCTAATGAATTCGTCTGAGTCCTTTGAACATTGTACGGCAACTTAAAACATCTTACGACTCTGTATGCCATATTACCTCATAAAACATGTTATTATAATGTAGGACGCCTTACAAATCTTAACAACACCTTACAATACCGTATGTAAACTTAAAACTCCATAATAAACCTAATAAATTCGTCCGAGTCCTTTGAACATTGTACTTCAACTTAAAAGATCTTACGACTCTGTATGCCATATTACCTCTTAAAACACGTTATTATAATGTAGGACGCCTTACAAATCTTAACAACCCCTTACAATACCGAATGTAAACTTAAAACTTCATAATAAACCTAATGAATTCGTCCGAGTCATTTGAACATTGTACGGCAACTTCAAACATATTACGACCCTGTATGACATATTAGCACTTAGAAAAGCACGTTATTAAAATGTAGGACTTACAAATCTTAACATCACCTTACAATACCGTATTTAAAGTTAAAACTCTATAATAAACCTAATGAATTCGTCCGAGTCCTTTGAACATTGTACGGCAACTTAAAACATCTTACGACTCTGTATGCCATATTACCTCATAAAACACGTTATTATAATGTAGGACGCCTTACAAATCTTAACAACACCTTACAATACCGTATGTAAACTTAAAACTCCATAATAAACCTAATGAATTCGTCCGAGTCCTTTGAACATTGTACGGCAACTTAAAACATCTTACGACTCTGTATGCCATATTACCTCATAAAACACGTTATTATAATGTAGGACGCCTTACAAATCTTAACAACAACTTACAATACCGTATGTAAACTTAAAACTCCATAATAAACCTAATGAATTCGTCCGAGTCCTTTGAACATTGTACTTCAACTTAAAAGATCTTACGACTCTGTATGCCATATTACCTCTTAAAACACGTTATTATAATGTAGGACGCCTTACAAATCTTAACAACCCCTTACAATACCGAATGTAAACTTAAAACTTCATAATAAACCTAATGAATTCGTCCGAGTCATTTGAACATTGTACGGCAACTTCAAACATATTACGACCCTGTATGACATATTAGCACTTAGAAAAGCACGTTATTAAAATGTAGGACTTACAAATCTTAACATCACCTTACAATACCGTATTTAAAGTTAAAACTCTATAATAAACCTAATGAAATCGTCCGAGTCCTTTGAACATTGTACGGCAACTTAAAACATCTTACGACTCTGTATGCCATATTACCTCATAAAACACGTTATTATAATGTAGGACGCCTTACAAATCTTAACAACACCTTACAATACCGTATGTAAACTTAAAACTCCATAATAAACCTAATGAATTCGTCCGAGTCCTTTGAACATTGTACTTCAACTTAAAAGATCTTACGACTCTGTATGCCATATTACCTCTTAAAACACGTTATTATAATGGAGGACGCCTTACAAATCTTAACAACCCCTTACAATACCGAATGTTAACTTAAAACTTCATAATAAACCTAATGAATTCGTCCGAGTCATTTGAACATTGTACGGCAACTTCAAACATATTACGACCCTGTATGACATATTAGCACTTAGAAAAGCACGTTATTAAAATGTAGGACTTACAAATCTTAACATCACCTTACAATACCGTATTTAAAGTTAAAACTCTATAATAAACCTAATGAATTCGTCCGAGTCCTTTGAACATTGTACGGCAACTTAAAACATCTTACGATTCTGTATGCCATATTACCTCATAAAACACGTTATTATAATGTAGGACGCCTTACAAATCTTAACAACACCTTACAATACCGTATGTAAACTTAAAACTCCATAATAAACCTAATGAATTCGTCCGAGTCCTTTGAACATTGTACGGCAACTTAAAACATCTTACGACTCTGTATGCCATATTACCTCATAAAACACGTTATTATAATGTAGGACGCCTTACAAATCTTAACAACACCTTACAATACCGTATGTAAACTTAAAACTCCATAATAAACCTAATAAATTCGTCCGAGTCCTTTGAACATTGTACTTCAACTTAAAAGATCTTACGACTCTGTATGCCATATTACCTCTTAAAACACGTTATTATAATATAGGACGCCTTACAAATCTTAACAACCCCTTACAATACCGAATGTAAACTTAAAACTTCATAATAAACCTAATGAATTCGTCCGAGTCATTTGAACATTGTACGACAACTTCAAACATATTACGACCCTGTATGACATATTAGCACTTAGAAAAGCACGTTATTAAAATGTAGGACTTACAAATCTTAACATCACCTTACAATACCGTATTTAAAGTTAAAACTCTATAATAAACCTAATGAATTCGTCCGAGTCCTTTGAACATTGTACGGCAACTTAAAACATCTTACGACTCTGTATGCCATATTACCTCATAAAACACGTTATTATAATGTAGGACGCCTTACAAATCTTAACAACACCTTACAATACCGTATGTAAACTTAAAACTCCATAATAAACCTAATGAATTCGTCCGAGTCCTTTGAACATTGTACGGCAACTTAAAACATCTTACGACTCTGTATGCCATATTACCTCATAAAACACGTTATTATAATGTAGGACGCCTTACAAATCTTAACAACACCTTACAATACCGTATGTAAACTTAAAACTCCATAATAAACCTAATGAATTCGTCCGAGTCCTTTGAACATTGTACTTCAACTTAAAAGATCTTACGACTCTGTATGCCATATTACCTCTTAAAACACGTTATTATAATGTAGGACGCCTTACAAATCTTAACAACCCCTTACAATACCGAATGTAAACTTAAAACTTCATAATAAACCTAATGAATTCGTCCGAGTCATTTGAACATTGTACGGCAACTTCAAACATATTACGACCCTGTATGACATATTAGCACTTAGAAAAGCACGTTATTAAAATGTAGGACTTACAAATCTTAACATCACCTTACAATACCGTATTTAAAGTTAAAACTCTATAATAAACCTAATGAATTCGTCCGAGTCCTTTGAACATTGTACGGCAACTTAAAACATCTTACGACTCTGTATGCCATATTACCTCATAAAACACGTTATTATAATGTAGGACGCCTTACAAATCTTAACAACACCGTACAATACCGTATGTAAACTTAAAACTCCATAATAAACCTAATGAATTCGTCCGAGTCCTTTGAACATTGTACGGCAACTTAAAACATCTTACGACTCTGTATGCCATATTACCTCATAAAACACGTTATTATAATGTAGGACGCCTTACAAATCTTAACAACACCTTACAATACCGTATGCAAACTTAAAACTCCATAATAAACCTAATGAATTCGTCCGAGTCCTTTGAACATTGTACGGCAACTTAAAACATCTTACGACTCTGTATGCCATATTACCTCATAAAACACGTTATTATAATGTAGGACGCCTTACAAATCTTAACAACACCTTACAATACCGTATGTAAACTTAAAACTCCATAATAAACCTAATGAATTCGTCCGAGTCCTTTGAACATTGTACTTCAACTTAAAAGATCTTACGACTCTGTATGCCATATTACCTCTTAAAACACGTTATTATAATGTAGGACGCCTTACAAATCTTAACAACCCCTTACAATACCGAATGTAAACTTAAAACTTCATAATAAAACTAATGAATTCGTCCGAGTCATTTGAACATTGTACGGCAACTTTAAACATATTACGACCCTGTATGACATATTAGCACTTAGAAAAGCACGTTATTAAAATGTAGGACTTACAAATCTTAACATCACCTTACAATACCGTATTTAAAGTTAAAACTCCATAATAAACCTAATGAATTCGTCCGAGTCCTTTGAACAATGTACGGCAACTTAAAACATCTTACGACTCTGTATGCCATATTACCTCATAAAACACGTTATTATAATGTAGGACGCCTTACAAATCTTAACAACACCTTACAATACCGTATGTAAACTTAAAACTCCATAATAAACCTAATGAATTCGTCCGAGTCCTTTGAACATTGTACTTCAACTTAAAAGATCTTACGACTCTGTATGCCATATTACCTCTTAAAACACGTTATTATAATGTAGGACGCCTTACAAATCTTAACAACCCTTACAATACCGAATGTAAACTTAAAACTTCATAATAAACCTAATGAATTCGTCCGAGTCATTTGAACATTGTACGGCAACTTCAAACATATTACGACCCTGTATGACATATTAGCACTTAGAAAAGCACGTTATTAAAATGTAGGACTTACAAATCTTAACATCACCTTACAATACCGTATTTAAAGTTAAAACTCTATAATAAACCTAATGAATTCGTCCGAGTCCTTTGAACATTGTACGGCAACTTAAAACATCTTACGACTCTGTATGCCATATTACCTCATAAAACACGTTATTATAATGTAGGACGTCTTACAAATCTTAACAACACCTTACAATACCGTATGTAAACTTAAAACTCCATAATAAACCTAATGAATTCGTCCGAGTCCTTTGAACATTGTACGGCAACTTAAAACATCTTACGACTCTGTATGCCATATTACCTCATAAAACACGTTATTATAATGTAGGACGCCTTACAAATCTTAACAACACCTTACAATACCGTATGTAAACTTAAAACTCCATAATAAACCTAATGAATTCGTCCGAGTCCTTTGAACATTGTACTTCAACTTAAAAGATCTTACGACTCTGTATGCCATATTACCTCTTAAAACACGTTATTATAATGTAGGACGCCTTACAAATCTTAACAACCCCTTACAATACCGAATGTAAACTTAAAACTTCATAATAAACCTAATGAATTCGTCCGAGTCATTTGAACATTGTACGGCAACTTCAAACATATTACGACCCTGTATGACATATTAGCACTTAGAAAAGCACGTTATTAAAATGTAGGACTTACAAATCTTAACATCACCTTACAATACCGTATTTAAAGTTAAAACTCTATAATAAACCTAATGAATTCGTCCGAGTCCTTTGAACATTGTACGGCAACTTAAAACATCTTACGACTCTGTATGCCATATTACCTCATAAAACACGTTATTATAATGTAGGACGCCTTACAAATCTTAACAACACCTTACAATACCGTATGTAAACTTAAAACTCCATAATAAACCTAATGAATTCGTCCGAGTCCTTTGAACATTGTACGGCAACTTAAAACATCTTACGACTCTGTATGCCATATTACCTCATAAAACACGTTATTATAATGTAGGACGCCTTACAAATCTTAACAACACCTTACAATACCGTATGTAAACTTAAAACTCCATAATAAACCTAATGAATTCGTCCGAGTCCTTTGAACATTGTACTTCAACTTAAAAGATCTTACGACTCTGTATGCCATATTACCTCTTAAAACACGTTATTATAATGTAGGACGCCTTACAAATCTTAACGACCCTTACAATACCGAATGTAAACTTAAAACTTCATAATAAACCTAATGAATTCGTCCGAGTCATTTGAACATTGTACGGCAACTTCAAACATATTACGACCCTGTATGACATATTAGCACTTAGAAAAGCACGTTATTAAAATGTAGGACTTACAAATCTTAACATCACCTTACAATACCGTATTTAAAGTTAAAACTCTATAATAAACCTAATGAATTCGTCCGAGTCCTTTGAACATTGTACGGCAACTTAAAACATCTTACGACTCTGTATGCCATATTACCTCATAAAACACGTTATTATAATGTAGGACGCCTTACAAATCTTAACAACACCTTACAATACCGTATGTAAACTTAAAACTCCATAATAAACCTAATGAATTCGTCCGAGTCCTTTGAACATTGTACGGCAACTTAAAACATCTTACGACTCTGTATGCCATATTACCTCATAAAACACGTTATTATAATGTAGGACGCCTTACAAATCTTAACAACACCTTACAATACCGTATGTAAACTTAAAACTCCATAATAAACCTAATGAATTCGTCCGAGTCCTTTGAACATTGTACGGCAACTTAAAACATCTTACGACTCTGTATGCCATATTACCTCATAAAACACGTTATTATAATGTAGGACGCCTTACAAATCTTAACAACACCTTACAATACCGTATGTAAACTTAAAACTCCATAATAAACCTAATGAATTCGTCCGAGTCCTTTGAACATTGTACGGCAACTTCAAACATATTACGACTCTGTATGCCATATTACCTCTTAAAACACGTTATTATAATGTAGGACGCCTTACAAATCTTAACGACCCTTACAATACCGAATGTAAACTTAAAACTTCATAATAAACCTAATGAATTCGTCCGAGTCATTTGAACATTGTACGGCAACTTCAAACATATTACGACCCTGTATGACATATTAGCACTTAGAAAAGCACGTTATTAAAATGTAGGACTTACAAATCTTAACATCACCTTACAATACCGTATTTAAAGTTAAAACTCTATAATAAACCTAATGAATTCGTCCGAGTCCTTTGAACATTGTACGGCAACTTAAAACATCTTACGACTCTGTATGCCATATTACCTCATAAAACACGTTATTATAATGTAGGACGCCTTACAAATCTTAACAACACCTTACAATACCGTATGTAAACTTAAAACTCCATAATAAACCTAATGAATTCGTCCGAGTCCTTTGAACATTGTACGACAACTTAAAACATCTTACGACTCTGTATGCCATATTACCTCATAAAACACGTTATTATAATGTAGGACGCCTTACAAATCTTAACAACACCTTACAATACCGTATGTAAACTTAAAACTCCATAATAAACCTAATGAATTCGTCCGAGTCCTTTGAACATTGTACTTCAACTTAAAAGATCTTACGACTCTGTATGCCATATTACCTCTTAAAACACGTTATTATAATGTAGGACGCCTTACAAATCTTAACAACCCCTTACAATACCGAATGTAAACTTAAAACTTCATAATAAACCTAATGAATTCGTCCGAGTCATTTGAACATTGTACGGCAACTTCAAACATATTACGACCCTGTATGACATATTAGCACTTAGAAAAGCACGTTATTAAAATGTAGGACTTACAAATCTTAACATCACCTTACAATACCGTATTTAAAGTTAAAACTCTATAATAAACCTAATGAATTCGTCCGAGTCCTTTGAACATTGTACGGCAACTTAAAACATCTTACGACTCTGTATGCCATATTACCTCATAAAACACGTTATTATAATGTAGGACGCCTTACAAATCTTAACAACACCTTACAATACCGTATGTAAACTTAAAACTCCATAATAAACCTAATGAATTCGTCCGAGTCCTTTGAACATTGTACGGCAACTTAAAACATCTTACGACTCTGTATGCCATATTACCTCATAAAACACGTTATTATAATGTAGGACGCCTTACAAATCTTAACAACACCTTACAATACCGTATGTAAACTTAAAACTCCATAATAAACCTAATGAATTCGTCCGAGTCCTTTGAACATTGTACTTCAACTTAAAAGATCTTACGACTCTGTATGCCATATTACCTCTTAAAACACGTTATTATAATGTAGGACGCCTTACAAATCTTAACAACCCCTTACAATACCGAATGTAAACTTAAAACTTCATAATAAACCTAATGAATTCGTCCGAGTCATTTGAACATTGTACGGCAACTTCAAACATATTACGACCCTGTATGACATATTAGCACTTAGAAAAGCACGTTATTAAAATGTAGGACTTACAAATCTTAACATCACCTTACAATACCGTATTTAAAGTTAAAACTCTATAATAAACCTAATGAATTCGTCCGAGTCCTTTGAACATTGTACGGCAACTTAAAACATCTTACGACTCTGTATGCCATATTACCTCATAAAACACGTTATTATAATGTAGGACGCCTTACAAATCTTAACAACACCTTACAATACCGTATGTAAACTTAAAACTCCATAATAAACCTAATGAATTCGTCCGAGTCCTTTGAACATTGTACGGCAACTTAAAACATCTTACGACTCTGTATGCCATATTACCACATAAAACACGTTATTATAATGTAGGACGCCTTACAAATCTTAACAACACCTTACAATACCGTATGTAAACTTAAAACTCCATAATAAACCTAATGAATTCGTCCGAGTCATTTGAACATTGTACGGCAACTTAAAACATCTTACGACTCTGTATGCCATATTACCTCATAAAACACGTTATTATAATGTAGGACGCCTTACAAATTTTAACAACACCTTACAATACCGTATGTAAACTTAAAACTCCATAATAAACCTAATGAATTCGTCCGAGTCCTTTGAACATTGTACTTCAACTTAAAAGATCTTACGACTCTGTATGCCATATTACCTCTTAAAACACGTTATTATAATGTAGGACGCCTTACAAATCTTAACAACCCCTTACAATACCGAATGTAAACTTAAAACTTCATAATAAAACTAATGAATTCGTCCGAGTCATTTGAACATTGTACGGCAACTTTAAACATATTACGACCCTGTATGACATATTAGCACTTAGAAAAGCACGTTATTAAAATGTAGGACTTACAAATCTTAACATCACCTTACAATACCGTATTTAAAGTAAAAACTCTATAATAAACCTAATGAATTCGTCCGAGTCCTTTGAACATTGTACGGCAACTTAAAACATCTTACGACTCTGTATGCCATATTACCTCTTAAAACACGTTATTATAATGTAGGACGCCTTACAAATCTTAACAACCCCTTACAATACCGTATGTAAACTTAAAACTTCATAATAAACCTAATGAATTCGTCCGTGTCCTTTGAACATTGTACGGCAACTTAAAACATCTTACGACTCTGTATGCCATATTACCTCATAAAACATGTTATTATAATGTAGGACGCCTTACAAATCTTAACAACACCTTACAATATCGTATGTAAACTTAAAACTCCATAATAAACCTAATGAATTCGTCCGAGTCCTTTGAACATTGTACGGCAACTTAAAACATCTTACGACTCTGTATGCCATATTACCTCATAAAACATGTTATTATAATGTAGGACGCCTTACAAATCTTAACAACACCTTACAATATCGTATGTAAACTTAAAACTCCATAATAAACCTAATGAATTCGTCCGAGTCCTTTGAACATTGTAAGGCAACTTAAAACATCTTACGACTCTGTATGCCATATTACCTCATAAAACATGTTATTATAATGTAGGACGCCTTACAAATCTTAACAACACCTTACAATACCGTATGTAAACTTAAAACTCCATAATAAACCTAATGAATTCGTTTGAGTCCTTTGAACTTTGTACGGCAACTTAAAACATCTTACGACTCTGTATGCCATATTACCTCATAAAACATGTTATTATAATGTAAGACGCCTTACAAATCTTAACAACACCTTACAATACCGTATGTAAACTTAAAACTCCATAATAAACCTAATGAATTCGTCCGTGTCCTTTGAACATTGTACGTCAACTTAAAACATCTTACGACTCTGTATGCCATATTACCTCATAAAACACGTAATTATAATGTAGGACGCCTTACAAATCTTAACAACACCTTACAATACCGTATGTAAACTTAAAACTCCATAATAAACCTAATGAATTCGTCCGTGTCCTTTGAACATTGTACGGCAACTTAAAACATCTTACGACTCTGTATGCCATATTACCTCATAAAACATGTTATTATAATGTAGGACGCCTTACAAATCTTAACAACACCTTACAATATCGTATGTAAACTTAAAACTCCATAATCAACCTAATGAATTCGTCCGAGTCCTTTGAACATTGTACGGCAACTTAAAACATCTTACGACTCTGTATGCCATATTACCTCATAAAACATGTTATTATAATGTAGGACGCCTTACAAATCTTAACAACACCTTACAATATCGTATGTAAACTTAAAACTCCATAATAAACCTAATGAATTCGTCCGAGTCCTTTGAACATTGTAAGGCAACTTAAAACATCTTACGACTCTGTATGCCATATTACCTCATAAAACATGTTATTATAATGTAGGACGCCTTACAAATCTTAACAACACCTTACAATACCGTATGTAAACTTAAAACTCCATAATAAACCTAATGAATTCGTCTGAGTCCTTTGAACATTGTACGGCAACTTAAAACATCTTACGACTCTGTATGCCATATTACCTCATAAAACATGTTATTATAATGTAGGACGCCTTACAAATCTTAACAACACCTTACAATACCGTATGTAAACTTAAAACTCCATAATAAACCTAATGAATTCGTCCGAGTCCTTTGAACATTGTACGTCAACTTAAAACATCTTACTACTCTGTATGCCATATTACCTAATAAAACACGTAATTATAATGTAGGACGCCTTACAAATCTTAACAACACCTTACAATACCGTATGTAAACTTAAAACTCCATAATAAACCTAATGAATTCGTCTGAGTCCTTTGAACATTGTACGGCAACTTAAAACATCTTACGACTCTGTATGCCATATTACCTCATAAAACATGTTATTATAATGTAGGACGCCTTACAAATCTTAAGAACACCTTACAATACCGTATGTAAACTTAAAACTCCATAATAAACCTAATGAATTCGTCCGTGTCCTTTGAACATTGTACGGCAACTTAAAACATCTTACGACTCTGTATGCCATATTACCTCATAAAACATGTTATTATAATGTAGGACGCCTTACAAATCTTAACAACACCTTACAATATCGTATGTAAACTTAAAACTCCATAATAAACCTAATGAATTCGTCCGAGTCCTTTGAACATTGTACGGCAACTTAAAACATCTTACGACTCTGTATGCCATATTACCTCATAAAACATGTTATTATAATGTAGGACGCCTTACAAATCTTAACAACACCTTACAATACCGTATGTAAACTTAAAACTCCATAATAAACCTAATGAATTCGTCCGAGTCCTTTGAACATTGTACGTCAACTTAAAACATCTTACTACTCTGTATGCCATATTACCTAATAAAACACGTAATTATAATGTAGGACGCCTTACAAATCTTAACAACACCTTACAATACCGTATGTAAACTTAAAACTCCATAATAAACCTAATGAATTCGTCTGAGTCCTTTGAACATTGTACGGCAACTTAAAACATCTTACGACTCTGTATGCCATATTACCTCATAAAACATGTTATTATAATGTAGGACGCCTTACAAATCTTAAGAACACCTTACAATACCGTATGTAAACTTAAAACTCCATAATAAACCTAATGAATTCGTCCGTGTCCTTTGAACATTGTACGGCAACTTAAAACATCTTACGACTCTGTATGCCATATTACCTCATAAAACATGTTATTATAATGTAGGACGCCGTACAAATCTTAACAACACCTTACAATATCGTATGTAAACTTAAAACTCCATAATAAACCTAATGAATTCGTCCGAGTCCTTTGAACATTGTACGGCAACTTAAAACATCTTACGACTCTGTATGCCATATTACCTCATAAAACATGTTATTATAATGTAGGACGCCTTACAAATCTTAACAACACCTTACAATATCGTATGTAAACTTAAAACTCCATAATAAACCTAATGAATTCGTCCGAGTCCTTTGAACATTGTAAGGCAACTTAAAACATCTTACGACTCTGTATGCCATATTACCTCATAAAACATGTTATTATAATGTAGGACGCCTTACAAATCTTAACAACACCTTACAATACCGTATGTAAACTTAAAACTCCATAATAAACCTAATGAATTCGTCTGAGTCCTTTGAACATTGTACGGCAACTTAAAACATCTTACGACTCTGTATGCCATATTACCTCATAAAACATGTTATTATAATGTAGGACGCCTTACAAATCTTAACAACACCTTACAATACCGTATGTAAACTTAAAACTCCATAATAAACCTAATGAATTCGTCTGAGTCCCTTGAACATTGTACGGCAACTTAAAACATCTTACGACTCTGTATGCCATATTACCTCATAAAACATGTTATTATAATGTAGGACGCCTTACAAATCTTAACAACACCTTACAATATCGTATGTAAACTTAAAACTCCATAATAAACCTAATGAATTCGTCCGAGTCCTTTGAACATTGTACGGCAACTTAAAACATCTTACGACTCTGTATGCCATATTACCTCATAAAACATGTTATTATAATGTAGGACGCCTTACAAATCTTAACAACACCTTACAATACCGTATGTAAACTTAAAACTCCATAATAAACCTAATGAATTCGTCCGAGTCCTTTGAACATTGTACGTCAACTTAAAACATCTTACTACTCTGTATGCCATATTACCTAATAAAACACGTAATTATAATGTAGGACGCCTTACAAATCTTAACAACACCTTACAATACCGTATGTAAACTTAAAACTCCATAATAAACCTAATGAATTCGTCTGAGTCCTTTGAACATTGTACGGCAACTTAAAACATCTTACGACTCTGTATGCCATATTACCTCATAAAACATGTTATTATAATGTAGGACGCCTTACAAATCTTAAGAACACCTTACAATACCGTATGTAAACTTAAAACTCCATAATAAACCTAATGAATTCGTCCGTGTCCTTTGAACATTGTACGGCAACTTAAAACATCTTACGACTCTGTATGCCATATTACCTCATAAAACATGTTATTATAATGTAGGACGCCGTACAAATCTTAACAACACCTTACAATATCGTATGTAAACTTAAAACTCCATAATAAACCTAATGAATTCGTCCGAGTCCTTTGAACATTGTACGGCAACTTAAAACATCTTACGACTCTGTATGCCATATTACCTCATAAAACATGTTATTA
The DNA here is from genome assembly GCA_030867185.1 of Tagetes erecta. Classification (NCBI taxonomy): domain Eukaryota; kingdom Viridiplantae; phylum Streptophyta; class Magnoliopsida; order Asterales; family Asteraceae; genus Tagetes; species Tagetes erecta. Next base: position 27,164,157 of record CM061493.1, on the reverse strand, counting down.
TAATGTAGGACGCCTTACAAATCTTAACAACACCTTACAATATCGTATGTAAACTTAAAACTCCATAATAAACCTAATGAATTCGTCCGAGTCCTTTGAACATTGTAAGGCAACTTAAAACATCTTACGACTCTGTATGCCATATTACCTCATAAAACATGTTATTATAATGTAGGACGCCTTACAAATCTTAACAACACCTTACAATACCGTATGTAAACTTAAAACTCCATAATAAACCTAATGAATTCGTCTGAGTCCTTTGAACATTGTACGGCAACTTAAAACATCTTACGACTCTGTATGCCATATTACCTCATAAAACATGTTATTATAATGTAGGACGCCTTACAAATCTTAACAACACCTTACAATACCGTATGTAAACTTAAAACTCCATAATAAACCTAATGAATTCGTCTGAGTCCCTTGAACATTGTACGGCAACTTAAAACATCTTACGACTCTGTATGCCATATTACCTCATAAAACATGTTATTATAATGTAGGACGCCTTACAAATCTTAACAACACCTTACAATACCGTATGTAAACTTAAAACTCCATAATAAACCTAATGAATTCGTCCGTGTCCTTTGAACATTGTACGGCAACTTAAAACATCTTACGACTCTGTATGCCATATTACCTCATAAAACATGTTATTATAATGTAGGACGCCTTACAAATCTTAACAACACCTTACAATACCGTATGTAAACTTAAAACTCCATAATAAACCTAATGAATTCGTCCGTGTCCTTTGAACATTGTACGGCAACTTAAAACATCTTACGACTCTGTATGCCATATTACCTCATAAAACATGTTATTATAATGTAGGACGCCTTACAAATCTTAACAACACCTTACAATATCGTATGTAAACTTAAAACTCCATAATAAACCTAATGAATTCGTCCGAGTCCTTTGAACATTGTACGGCAACTTAAAACATCTTACGACTCTGTATGCCATATTACCTCAAAAAACATGTTATTATAATGTAGGACGCCTTACAAATCTTAACAACACCTTACAATACCGTATGTAAACTTAAAACTCCATAATAAACCTAATGAATTCGTCCGAGTCCTTTGAACATTGTACTTCAACTTAAAAGATCTTACGACTCTGTATGCCATATTACCTCTTAAAACACGTTATTATAATGTAGGACGCCTTACAAATCTTAACAACCCCTTACAATACCGAATGTAAACTTAAAACTTCATAATAAACCTAATGAATTCGTCCGAGTCATTTGAACATTGTACGGCAACTTCAAACATATTACGACCCTGTATGACATATTAGCACTTAGAAAAGCACGTTATTAAAATGTAGGACTTACAAATCTTAACATCACCTTACAATACCGTATTTAAAGTTAAAACTCTATAATAAACCTAATGAATTCGTCCGAGTCCTTTGAACATTGTACGGCAACTTAAAACATTTTACGACTCTGTATGCCATATTACCTCATAAAACACGTTATTATAATGTAGGACGCCTTACAAATCTTAACAACACCTTACAATACCGTATGTAAACTTAAAACTCCATAATAAACCTAATGAATTCGTCCGAGTCCTTTGAACATTGTACGGCAACTTAAAACATCTTACGACTCTGTATGCCATATTACCTCATAAAACACGTTATTATAATGTAGGACGCCTTACAAATCTTAACAACACCTTACAATACCGTATGTAAACTTAAAACTCCATAATTAACCTAATGACATCGTCCGAGTCCTTTGAACATTGTACGGCAACTTAAAACATCTTACGACTCTGTATGCCATATTACCTCATAAAACACGTTATTATAATGTAGGACGCCTTACAAATCTTAACAACACCTTACAATACCGTATGTAAACTTAAAACTCCATAATAAACCTAATGAATTCGTCCGAGTCCTTTGAACATTGTACTTCAACTTAAAAGATCTTACGACTCTGTATGCCATATTACCTCTTAAAACACGTTATTATAATGTAGGACGCCTTACAAATCTTAACAACCCCTTACAATACCGAATGTAAACTTAAAACTTCATAATAAAACTAATGAATTCGTCCGAGTCATTTGAACATTGTACGGCAACTTTAAACATATTACGACCATGTATGACATATTAGCACTTAGAAAAGCACGTTATTAAAATGTAGGACTTACAAATCTTAACATCACCTTACAATACAGTATTTAAAGTTAAAACTCCATAATAAACCTAATGAATTCGTCCGAGTCCTTTGAACATTGTACGGCAACTTAAAACATCTTACGACTCTGTATGCCATATTACCTCATAAAACACGTTATTATAATGTACGACGCCTTACAAATCTTAACAACACCTTACAATACCGTATGTAAACTTAAAACTCCATAATAAACCTAATGAATTCGTCCGAGTCCTTTGAACATTGTACGTCAACTTAAAACATCTTACGACTCTGTATGCCATATTACCTCATAAAACACGTTATTATAATGTAGGACGCCTTACAAAACTTAACAACACCTTACAATACCGTATGTAAACTTAAAACTCCATAATAAACCTAATGAATTCGTCCGAGTCCTTTGAATATTGTACGGCAACTTAAAACATCTTACGACTCTGTATGCCATATTACCTCATAAAACATGTTATTATAATGTAGGACGCCTTACAAATCTTAACAACACCTTACAATATCGTATGTAAACTTAAAACTCCATAATAAACCTAATGAATTCGTCCGAGTCCTTTGAACATTGTACGGCAACTTAAAACATCTTACGACTCTGTATGCCATATTACCTCATAAAACATGTTATTATAATGTAGGACGCCTTACAAATCTTAACAACACCTTACAATACCGTATGTAAACTTAAAACTCCATAATAAACCTAATGAATTCGTCCGAGTCCTTTGAACATTGTACGGCAACTTAAAACATCTTACGACTCTGTATGCCATATTACCTCATAAAACACGTTATTATAATGTACGACGCCTTACAAATCTTAACAACACCTTACAATACCGTATGTAAACTTAAAAGTCCATAATAAACCTAATGAATTCGTCCGAGTCCTTTGAACATTGTACGTCAACTTAAAACATCTTACGACTCTGTATGCCATATTACCTCATAAAACACGTTATTATAATGTAGGACGCCTTACAAAACTTAACAACACCTTACAATACCGTATGTAAACTTAAAACTCCATAATAAACCTAATGAATTCGTCCGAGTCCTTTGAACATTGTACGGCAACTTCAAACATATTACGACCCTGTATGACATATTAGCACTTAGAAAAGCACGTTATTAAAATGTAGGACTTACAAATCTTAACATCACCTTACAATACCGTATTTAAAGTTAAAACTCTATAATAAACCTAATGAATTCGTCCGAGTCCTTTGAACATTGTACGGCAACTTAAAACATTTTACGACTCTGTATGCCATATTACCTCATAAAACACGTTATTATAATGTAGGACGCCTTACAAATCTTAACAACACCTTACAATACCGTATGTAAAGTTAAAACTCCATAATAAACCTAATGAATTTGTCCGAGTCCTTTGAACATTGTACGGCAACTTAAAACATCTTACGACTCTGTATGCCATATTACCTCATAAAACACGTTATTATAATGTAGGACGCCTTACAAATCTTAACAACGCCTTACAATACCGTATGTAAACTTAAAACTCCATAATTAACCTAATGACATCGTCCGAGTCCTTTGAACATTGTACGGCAACTTAAAACATCTTACGACTCTGTATGCCATATTACCTCATAAAACACGTTATTATAATGTAGGACGCCTTACAAATCTTAACAACACCTTACAATACCGTATGTAAACTTAAAACTCCATAATAAACCTAATGAATTCGTCCGAGTCCCTTGAACATTGTACTTCAACTTAAAAGATCTTACGACTCTGTATGCCATATTACCTCTTAAAACACGTTATTATAATGTAGGACGCCTTACAAATCTTAACAACCCCTTACAATACCGAATGTAAACTTAAAACTTCATAATAAAACTAATGAATTCGTCCGAGTCATTTGAACATTGTACGGCAACTTTAAACATATTACGACCATGTATGACATATTAGCACTTAGAAAAGCACGTTATTAAAATGTAGGACTTACAAATCTTAACATCACCTTACAATACAGTATTTAAAGTTAAAACTCCATAATAAACCTAATGAATTCGTCCGAGTCCTTTGAACATTGTACGGCAACTTAAAACATCTTACGACTCTGTATGCCATATTACCTCATAAAACACGTTATTATAATGTACGACGCCTTACAAATCTTAACAACACCTTACAATACCGTATGTAAACTTAAAACTCCATAATAAACCTAATGAATTCGTCCGAGTCCTTTGAACATTGTACGTCAACTTAAAACATCTTACGACTCTGTATGCCATATTACCTCATAAAACACGTTATTATAATGTAGGACGCCTTACAAAACTTAACAACACCTTACAATACCGTATGTAAACTTAAAACTCCATAATAAACCTAATGAATTCGTCCGAGTCCTTTGAATATTGTACGGCAACTTAAAACATCTTACGACTCTGTATGCCATATTACCTCATAAAACATGTTATTATAATGTAGGACGCCTTACAAATCTTAACAACACCTTACAATATCGTATGTAAACTTAAAACTCCATAATAAACCTAATGAATTCGTCCGAGTCCTTTGAACATTGTACGGCAACTTAAAACATCTTACGACTCTGTATGCCATATTACCTCATAAAACATGTTATTATAATGTAGGACGCCTTACAAATCTTAACAACACCTTACAATACCGTATGTAAACTTAAAACTCCATAATAAACCTAATGAATTCGTCCGAGTCCTTTGAACATTGTACGGCAACTTAAAACATCTTACGACTCTGTATGCCATATTACCTCATAAAACACGTTATTATAATGTACGACGCCTTACAAATCTTAACAACACCTTACAATACCGTATGTAAACTTAAAACTCCATAATAAACCTAATGAATTCGTCCGAGTCCTTTGAACATTGTACGTCAACTTAAAACATCTTACGACTCTGTATGCCATATTACCTCATAAAACACGTTATTATAATGTAGGACGCCTTACAAAACTTAACAACACCTTACAATACCGTATGTAAACTTAAAACTCCATAATAAACCTAATGAATTCGTCCGAGTCCTTTGAACATTGTACGGCAACTTCAAACATATTACGACCCTGTATGACATATTAGCACTTAGAAAAGCACGTTATTAAAATGTAGGACTTACAAATCTTAACATCACCTTACAATACCGTATTTAAAGTTAAAACTCTATAATAAACCTAATGAATTCGTCCGAGTCCTTTGAACATTGTACGGCAACTTAAAACATTTTACGACTCTGTATGCCATATTACCTCATAAAACACGTTATTATAATGTAGGACGCCTTACAAATCTTAACAACACCTTACAATACCGTATGTAAACTTAAAACTCCATAATAAACCTAATGAATTCGTCCGAGTCCTTTGAACATTGTACGGCAACTTAAAACATCTTACGACTCTGTATGTCATATTACCTCATAAAACACGTTATTATAATGTAGGACGCCTTACAAATCTTAACAACGCCTTACAATACCGTATGTAAACTTAAAACTCCATAATTAACCTAATGACATCGTCCGAGTCCTTTGAACATTGTACGGCAACTTAAAACATCTTACGACTCTGTATGCCATATTACCTCATAAAACACGTTATTATAATGTAGGACGCCTTACAAATCTTAACAACACCTTACAATACCGTATGTAAACTTAAAACTCCATAATAAACCTAATGAATTCGTCCGAGTCCCTTGAACATTGTACTTCAACTTAAAAGATCTTACGACTCTGTATGCCATATTACCTCTTAAAACACGTTATTATAATGTAGGACGCCTTACAAATCTTAACAACCCCTTACAATACCGAATGTAAACTTAAAACTTCATAATAAAACTAATGAATTCGTCCGAGTCATTTGAACATTGTACGGCAACTTTAAACATATTACGACCATGTATGACATATTAGCACTTAGAAAAGCACGTTATTAAAATGTAGGACTTACAAATCTTAACATCACCTTACAATACAGTATTTAAAGTTAAAACTCCATAATAAACCTAATGAATTCGTCCGAGTCCTTTGAACATTGTACGGCAACTTAAAACATCTTACGACTCTGTATGCCATATTACCTCATAAAACACGTTATTATAATGTACGACGCCTTACAAATCTTAACAACACCTTACAATACCGTATGTAAACTTAAAACTCCATAATAAACCTAATGAATTCGTCCGAGTCCTTTGAACATTGTACGTCAACTTAAAACATCTTACGACTCTGTATGCCATATTACCTCATAAAACACGTTATTATAATGTAGGACGCCTTACAAAACTTAACAACACCTTACAATACCGTATGTAAACTTAAAACTCCATAATAAACCTAATGAATTCGTCCGAGTCCTTTGAATATTGTACGGCAACTTAAAACATCTTACGACTCTGTATGCCATATTACCTCATAAAACATGTTATTATAATGTAGGACGCCTTACAAATCTTAACAACACCTTACAATATCGTATGTAAACTTAAAACTCCATAATAAACCTAATGAATTCGTCCGAGTCCTTTGAACATTGTACGGCAACTTAAAACATCTTACGACTCTGTATGCCATATTACCTCATAAAACATGTTATTATAATGTAGGACGCCTTACAAATCTTAACAACACCTTACAATACCGTATGTAAACTTAAAACTCCATAATAAACCTAATGAATTCGTCCGAGTCCTTTGAACATTGTACGGCAACTTAAAACATCTTACGACTCTGTATGCCATATTACCTCATAAAACACGTTATTATAATGTACGACGCCTTACAAATCTTAACAACACCTTACAATACCGTATGTAAACTTAAAACTCCATAATAAACCTAATGAATTCGTCCGAGTCCTTTGAACATTGTACGTCAACTTAAAACATCTTACGACTCTGTATGCCATATTACCTCATAAAACACGTTATTATAATGTAGGACGCCTTACAAAACTTAACAACACCTTACAATACCGTATGTAAACTTAAAACTCCATAATAAACCTAATGAATTCGTCCGAGTCCTTTGAATATTGTACGGCAACTTAAAACATCTTACGACTCTGTATGCCATATTACCTCATAAAACATGTTATTATAATGTAGGACGCCTTACAAATCTTAACAACACCTTACAATATCGTATGTAAACTTAAAACTCCATAATAAACCTAATGAATTCGTCCGAGTCCTTTGAACATTGTACGGCAACTTAAAACATCTTACGACTCTGTATGCCATATTACCTCATAAAACATGTTATTATAATGTAGGACGCCTTACAAATCTTAACAACACCTTACAATACCGTATGTAAACTTAAAACTCCATAATAAACCTAATGAATTCGTCCGAGTCCTTTGAACATTGTACTTCAACTTAAAAGATCTTACGACTCTGTATGCCATATTACCTCTTAAAACACGTTATTATAATGTAGGACGCCTTACAAATCTTAACAACCCCTTACAATACCGAATGTAAACTTAAAACTTCATAATAAACCTAATGAATTCGTCCGAGTCATTTGAACATTGTACGGCAACTTCAAACATATTACGACCCTGTATGACATATTAGCACTTAGAAAAGCACGTTATTAAAATGTAGGACTTACAAATCTTAACATCACCTTACAATATCGTATTTAAAGTTAAAACTCTATAATAAACCTAATGAATTCGTCCGTGTCCTTTGAACATTGTACGACAACTTAAAACATCTTACGACTCTGTATGCCATATTACCTCATAAAACATGTTATTATAATGTAAGACGCCTTACAAATCTTAACAACACCTTACAATACCGTATGTAAACTTAAAACTCCATAATAAACCTAATGAATTCGTCTGAGTCCTTTGAACATTGTACGGCAACTTAAAACAACTTACGACTCTGTATGCCATATTATCTCATAAAACATGTTATTATAATGTAGGACGCCTTACAAATCTTAACAACACCTTACAATACGGTATGTAAACTTAAAACTCCATAATAAACCTAATGAATTCGTCCGAGTCCTTTGAACATTGTATGGCAACTTAAAACATCTTATGACTCTGTATGCCATATTACCTCATAAAACACGTTATTATAATGTAGGACGCCTTACAAATCTTAACAACACCTTACAATACCGTATGTAAACTTAAAACTCCATAATAAACCTAATGAATTCGTCCGAGTCCTTTGAACATTGTACTTCAACTTAAAAGATCTTACGACTCTGTATGCCATATTACCTCTTAAAACACGTTATTATAATGTAGGACGCCTTACAAATCTTAACAACCCCTTACAATACCGAATGTAAACTTAAAACTTCATAATAAACCTAATGAATTCGTCCGAGTCATTTGAACATTGTACGGCAACTTCAAACATATTACGACCCTGTATGACATATTAGCACTTAGAAAAGCACGTTATTAAAATGTAGGACTTACAAATCTTAACATCACCTTACAATATCGTATTTAAAGTTAAAACTCTATAATAAACCTAATGAATTCGTCTGTGTCCTTTGAACATTGTACGACAACTTAAAACATCTTACGACTCTGTATGCCATATTACCTCATAAAACATGTTATTATAATGTAAGACGCCTTACAAATCTTAACAACACCTTACAATACCGTATGTAAACTTAAAACTCCATAATAAACCTAATGAATTCGTCCGAGTCCTTTGAACATTGTACTTCAACTTAAAAGATCTTACGACTCTGTATGCCATATTACCTCATAAAACATGTTATTATAATGTAGGACGCCTTACAAATCTTAACAACACCTTACAATATCGTATGTAAACTTAAAACTCCATAATAAACCTAATGAATTCGTCCGAGTCCTTTGAACATTGTACGGCAACTTAAAACATCTTACGACTCTGTATGCCATATTACCTCATAAAACATGTTATTATAATGTAGCACGCCTTACAAATCTTAACAACACCTTACAATACCGTATGTAAACTTAAAACTCCATAATAAACCTAATGAATTCGTCCGAGTCCTTTGAACATTGTACGGCAACTTAAAACATCTTACGACTCTGTATGCCATATTACCTCATAAAACACGTTATTATAATGTACGACGCCTTACAAATCTTAACAACACCTACAATACCGTATGTAAACTTAAAACTCCATAATAAACCTAATGAATTCGTCCGAGTCCTTTGAACATTGTACGTCAACTTAAAACATCTTACGACTCTGTATGCCATATTACCTCATAAAACACGTTATTATAATGTACGACGCCTTACAAATCTTAACAACACCTTACAATACCGTATGTAAACTTAAAACTCCATAATAAACCTAATGAATTCGTCCGAGTCCTTTGAACATTGTACGTCAACTTAAAACATCTTACGACTCTGTGTGCCATATTACCTCATAAAACACGTTATTATAATGTAGGACGCCTTACAAAACTTAACAACACCTTACAATACCGTATGTAAACTTAAAACTCCATAATAAACCTAATGAATTCGTCCGAGTCCTTTGAACATTGTACGTCAACTTAAAACATCTTACGACTCTGTATGCCATATTACCTCATAAAACACGTTATTATAATGTAGGACGCCTTACAAAACTTAACAACACCTTACAATACCGTATGTAAACTTAAAACTCCATAATAAACCTAATGAATTCGTCCGAGTCCTTTGAATATTGTACGGCAACTTAAAACATCTTACGACTCTCTATGCCATATTACCTCATAAAACATGTTATTATAATGTAGGACGCCTTACAAATCTTAATAACACCTTACAATATCGTATGTAAACTTAAAACTCCATAATAAACCTAATGAATTCGTCCGAGTCCTTTGAACATTGTACGGCAACTTAAAACATCTTACGACTCTGTATGCCATATTACCTCATAAAACATGTTATTATAATGTAGGACGCCTTACAAATCTTAACAACACCTTACAATACCGTATGTAAACTTAAAACTCCATAATAAACCTAATGAATTCGTCCGAGTCCTTTGAACATTGTACTTCAACTTAAAAGATCTTACGACTCTGTATGCCATATTACCTCTTAAAACACGTTATTATAATGTAGGACGCCTTACAAATCTTAACAACCCCTTACAATACCGAATGTAAACTTAAAACTTCATAATAAACCTAATGAATTCGTCCGAGTCATTTGAACATTGTACGGCAACTTCAAACATATTACGACCCTGTATGACATATTAGCACTTAGAAAAGCACGTTATTAAAATGTAGGACTTACAAATCTTAACATCACCTTACAATATCGTATTTAAAGTTAAAACTCTATAATAAACCTAATGAATTCGTCCGTGTCCTTTGAACATTGTACGACAACTTAAAACATCTTACGACTCTGTATGCCATATTACCTCATAAAACATGTTATTATAATGTAAGACGCCTTACAAATCTTAACAACACCTTACAATACCGTATGTAAACTTAAAACTCCATAATAAACCTAATGAATTCGTCTGAGTCCTTTGAACATTGTACGGCAACTTAAAACAACTTACGACTCTGTATGCCATATTATCTCATAAAACATGTTATTATAATGTAGGACGCCTTACAAATCTTAACAACACCTTACAATACGGTATGTAAACTTAAAACTCCATAATAAAACTATTGAATTCGTCCGAGTCATTTGAACATTGTACGGCAGCTTTAAACATATTACGACCCTGTATGACATATTAGCACTTAGAAAAGCACGTTATTAAAATGTAGGACTTACAAATCTTAACATCACCTTACAATACCGTATTTAAAGTTAAAACTCCATAATAAACCTAATGAATTCGTCCGAGTCCTTTGAACATTGTACGGCAACTTAAAACATCTTACGACTCTGTATGCCATATTACCTCATAAAACACGTTATTATAATGTAGGACGCCTTACAAATCTTAACAACACCTTACAATACCGTATGTAAACTTAAAACTCCATAATAAACCTAATGAATTCGTCCGAGTCCTTTGAACATTGTACTTCAACTTAAAAGATCTTACGACTCTGTATGCCATATTACCTCTTAAAACACGTTATTATAATGTAGGACGCCTTACAAATCTTAACAACCCCTTACAATACCGAATGTAAACTTAAAACTTCATAATAAAACTAATGAATTCGTCCGAGTCATTTGAACATTGTACGGCAACTTTAAACATATTACGACCATGTATGACATATTAGCACTTAGAAAAGCACGTTATTAAAATGTAGGACTTACAAATCTTAACATCACCTTACAATACAGTATTTAAAGTTAAAACTCCATAATAAACCTAATGAATTCGTCCGAGTCCTTTGAACATTGTACAGCAACTTAAAACATCTTACGACTCTGTATGCCATATTACCTCATAAAACACGTTATTATAATGTACGACGCCTTACAAATCTTAACAACACCTTACAATACCGTATGTAAACTTAAAACTCCATAATAAACCTAATGAATTCGTCCGAGTCCTTTGAACATTGTACGGCAACTTAAAACATTTTATGACTCTGTATGCCATATTACCTCATAAAACACGTTATTATAATGTAGGACGCCTTACAAATCTTAACAACACCTTACAATACCGTATGTAAACTTAAAACTCCATAATAAACCTAATGAATTCGTCCGAGTCCTTTGAACATTGTACTTCAACTTAAAAGATCTTACGACTCTGTATGCCATATTACCTCTTAAAACACGTTATTATAATGTAGGACGCCTTACAAATCTTAACAACCCCTTACAATACCGAATGTAAACTTAAAACTTCATAATAAACCTAATGAATTCGTCCGAGTCATTTGAACATTGTACGGCAACTTCAAACATATTACGACCCTGTATGACATATTAGCACTTTGAAAAGCACGTTATTAAAATGTAGGACTTACAAATCTTAACATCACCTTACAATATCGTATTTAAAGTTAAAACTCTATAATAAACCTAATGAATTCGTCCGTGTCCTTTGAACATTGTACGACAACTTAAAACATCTTACGACTCTGTATGCCATATTACCTCATAAAACATGTTATTATAATGTAAGACGCCTTACAAATCTTAACAACACCTTACAATACCGTATGTAAACTTAAAACTCCATAATAAACCTAATGAATTCGTCCGAGTCCTTTGAACATTGTACGTCAACTTAAAACATCTTACGACTCTGTATGCCATATTACCTCATAAAACACGTTATTATAATGTAGGACGCCTTACAAAACTTAACAACACCTTACAATACCGTATGTAAACTTAAAACTCCATAATAAACCTAATGAATTCGTCCGAGTCCTTTGAATATTGTACGGCAACTTAAAACATCTTACGACTCTCTATGCCATATTACCTCATAAAACATGTTATTATAATGTAGGACGCCTTACAAATCTTAATAACACCTTACAATATCGTATGTAAACTTAAAACTCCATAATAAACCTAATGAATTCGTCCGAGTCCTTTGAACATTGTACGGCAACTTAAAACATCTTACGACTCTGTATGCCATATTACCTCATAAAACATGTTATTATAATGTAGGACGCCTTACAAATCTTAACAACACCTTACAATACCGTATGTAAACTTAAAACTCCATAATAAACCTAATGAATTCGTCCGAGTCCTTTGAACATTGTACTTCAACTTAAAAGATCTTACGACTCTGTATGCCATATTACCTCTTAAAACACGTTATTATAATGTAGGACGCCTTACAAATCTTAACAACCCCTTACAATACCGAATGTAAACTTAAAACTTCATAATAAACCTAATGAATTCGTCCGAGTCATTTGAACATTGTACGGCAACTTCAAACATATTACGACCCTGTATGACATATTAGCACTTAGAAAAGCACGTTATTAAAATGTAGGACTTACAAATCTTAACATCACCTTACAATATCGTATTTAAAGTTAAAACTCTATAATAAACCTAATGAATTCGTCCGTGTCCTTTGAACATTGTACGACAACTTAAAACATCTTACGACTCTGTATGCCATATTACCTCATAAAACATGTTATTATAATGTAAGACGCCTTACAAATCTTAACAACACCTTACAATACCGTATGTAAACTTAAAACTCCATAATAAACCTAATGAATTCGTCTGAGTCCTTTGAACATTGTACGGCAACTTAAAACAACTTACGACTCTGTATGCCATATTATCTCGTAAAACATGTTATTATAATGTAGGACGCCTTACAAATCTTAACAACACCTTACAATACGGTATGTAAACTTAAAACTCCATAATAAACCTAATGAATTCGTCCGAGTCCTTTGAACATTGTACGGCAACTTAAAACATCTTATGACTCTGTATGCCATATTACCTCATAAAACACGTTATTATAATGTAGGACGCCTTACAAATCTTAACAACACCTTACAATACCGTATGTAAACTTAAAACTCCATAATAAACCTAATGAATTCGTCCGAGTCCTTTGAACATTGTACTTCAACTTAAAAGATCTTACGACTCTGTATGCCATATTACCTCTTAAAACACGTTATTATAATGTAGGACGCCTTACCAATCTTAACAACCCCTTACAATACCGAATGTAAACTTAAAACTTCATAATAAACCTAATGAATTCGTCCGAGTCATTTGAACATTGTACGGCAACTTCAAACATATTACGACCCTGTATGACATATTAGCACTTAGAAAAGCACGTTATTAAAATGTAGGACTTACAAATCTTAACATCACCTTACAATATCGTATTTAAAGTTAAAACTCTATAATAAACCTAATGAATTCGTCCGTGTCCTTTGAACATTGTACGACAACTTAAAACATCTTACGACTCTGTATGCCATATTACCTCATAAAACATGTTATTATAATGTAAGACGCCTTACAAATCTTAACAACACCTTACAATACCGTATGTAAACTTAAAACTCCATAATAAACCTAATGAATTCGTCTGAGTCCTTTGAACATTGTACGGCAACTTAAAACAACTTACGACTCTGTATGCCATATTATCTCATAAAACATGTTATTATAATGTAGGACGCCTTACAAATCTTAACAACACCTTACAATACGGTATGTAAACTTAAAACTCCATAATAAAACTATTGAATTCGTCCGAGTCATTTGAACATTGTACGGCAGCTTTAAACATATTACGACCCTGTATGACATATTAGCACTTAGAAAAGCACGTTATTAAAATGTAGGACTTACAAATCTTAACATCACCTTACAATACCGTATTTAAAGTTAAAACTCCATAATAAACCTAATGAATTCGTCCGAGTCCTTTGAACATTGTACGGCAACTTAAAACATCTTACGACTCTGTATGCCATATTACCTCATAAAACACGTTATTATAATGTAGGACGCCTTACAAATCTTAACAACACCTTACAATACCGTATGTAAACTTAAAACTCCATAATAAACCTAATGAATTCGTCCGAGTCCTTTGAACATTGTACTTCAACTTAAAAGATCTTACGACTCTGTATGCCATATTACCTCTTAAAACACGTTATTATAATGTAGGACGCCTTACAAATCTTAACAACCCCTTACAATACCGAATGTAAACTTAAAACTTCATAATAAAACTAATGAATTCGTCCGAGTCATTTGAACATTGTACGGCAACTTTAAACATATTACGACCATGTATGACATATTAGCACTTAGAAAAGCACGTTATTAAAATGTAGGACTTACAAATCTTAACATCACCTTACAATACAGTATTTAAAGTTAAAACTCCATAATAAACCTAATGAATTCGTCCGAGTCCTTTGAACATTGTACAGCAACTTAAAACATCTTACGACTCTGTATGCCATATTACCTCATAAAACACGTTATTATAATGTACGACGCCTTACAAATCTTAACAACACCTTACAATACCGTATGTAAACTTAAAACTCCATAATAAACCTAATGAATTCGTCCGAGTCCTTTGAACATTGTACGTCAACTTAAAACATCTTACGACTCTGTATGCCATATTACCTCATAAAACACGTTATTATAATGTAGGACGCCTTACAAAACTTAACAACACCTTACAATACCGTATGTAAACTTAAAACTCCATAATAAACCTAATGAATTCGTCCGAGTCCTTTGAATATTGTACGGCAACTTAAAACATCTTACGACTCTGTATGCCATATTACCTCATAAAACATGTTATTATAATGTAGGACGCCTTACAAATCTTAACAACACCTTACAATATCGTATGTAAACTTAAAACTCCATAATAAACCTAATGAATTCGTCCGAGTCCTTTGAACATTGTACGGCAACTTAAAACATCTTACGACTCTGTATGCCATATTACCTCATAAAACATGTTATTATAATGTAGGACGCCTTACAAATCTTAACAACACCTTACAATACCGTATGTAAACTTAAAACTCCATAATAAACCTAATGAATTCGTCCGAGTCCTTTGAACATTGTACTTCAACTTAAAAGATCTTACGACTCTGTATGCCATATTACCTCTTAAAACACGTTATTATAATGTAGGACGCCTTACAAATCTTAACAACCCCTTACAATACCGAATGTAAACTTAAAACTTCATAATAAACTTAATGACTTCGTCCGAGTCATTTGAACATTGTACGGCAATTTCAAACATATTACATCCCTGTATGACATATTAGCACTTAGAAAAGCACGTTATTATAATGTAGGACTTACAAATCTTAACATCACCTTACAATACCGTACTTAAAGTTAAAACTCCATAATAAACCTAATGAATTCGTTCGAGTCCTTTGAACATTGTACGGCAACTTAAAACATCTTACGACTCTGTATGCCATATTACCTCATAAAACACGTTATTATAATGTAGGACGCCTTACAAATCTTAACAACACCTTACAATACCGTATGTAAACTTAAAACTCCATAATAAACCTAATGAATTCGTCCGAGTCCTTTGAACATTGTACGGCAACTTAAAACATCTTACGACTCTGTATGCCATATTACCTCATAAAACACGTTATTATAATGTAGGACGCCTTACAAATCTTAACAACACCTTACAATACCGTATGTAAACTTAAAACTCCATAATAAACCTAATGAATTCGTCCGAGTCATTTGAACATTGTACGGCAACTTCAAACATATTACGTCCCTGTATGACATATTAGCACTTAGAAAAGCACGTTATTAAAATGTAGGTCTTACAAATCTTAACATCACCTTACAATACCGTATTTAAAGTTAAAACTCCATAATAAACCTAATGAATTCGTCCGAGTCCTTTGAACATTGTACGACAACTTAAAAGATCTTACGACTCTGTATGCCATATTACCTCATAAAACACGTTATTATAATGTAGGACGCCTTACAAATCTTAACAACACCTTACAATACCGTATGTAAACTTAAAACTCCATAATAAACCTAATGAATTCGTCCGAGTCCTTTGAACATTGTAAATCAACTTAAAAGATCCTACGACTCTGTATGCCATATTACCTCTTAAAACACGTTATTATAATGTAGGACGCCTTACAAATCTTAACAACACCTTACAATACCGTATGTAAACATAAAACTCCATAATAAACCTAATGAATTCGTCCGAGTCCTTTGAACATTGTACTTCAACTTAAAAGATCTTACGACTCTGTATGCCATATTACCTCATAAAACACGTTATTATAATGTAGGACGCCTTACAAATCTTAACAACACCTTACAATATCGTATGTAAACTTAAAACTCCATAATAAACCTAATGAATTCGTCCGAGTCCTTTGAACATTGTACGGCAACTTAAAACATCTTACGACTCTGTATGCCATATTACCTCATAAAACACGTTATTATAATGTAGGACGCCTTACAAATCTTAACAACACCTTACAATACCGAATGTAAACTTAAAACTTCATAATAAACCTAATGAATTCGTCCGAGTCATTTGAACATTGTACGGCAACTTCAAACATATTACGTCCCTGTATGACATATTAGAAATTAGAAAAGCACGTTATTAAAATGTAGGTCTTACAAATCTTAACATCACCTTACAATACCGTATTTAAAGTTAAAACTCCATAATAAACCTAATGAATTCGTCCGAGTCCTTTGAACATTGTACGGCAACTTAAAACATCTTACGACTCTGTATGCCATATTACCTCATAAAACACGTTATTATAATGTAGGACGCCTTACAAATCTTAACATCACCTTACAATACCGTATTTAAAGTTAAAACTCCATAATAAACCTAATGAATTCGTCCGAGTCCTTTGAACATTGTACGGCAACTTAAAACATCTTACGACTCTGTATGCAATATTACCTCATAAAACACGTTATTATAATGTAGGACGCCTTACAAATCTTAACAACACCTTACAATACCGTATGTAAACTTAAAACTCCATAATAAACCTAATGAATTCGTCCGAGTCCTTTGAACATTGTACGGCAACTTAAAACATCTTACGACTCTGTATGCCATATTACCTCATAAAACACGTTATTATAATGTAGGACGCCTTACAAATCTTAACAACACCTTACAATACCGAATGTAAACTTAAAACTTCATAATAAACCTAATGAATTCGTCCGAGTCATTTGAACATTGTACGGCAACTTCAAACATATTACGTCCCTGTATGACATATTAGCACTTAGAAAAGCACGTTATTAAAATGTAGGTCTTACAAATCTTAACATCACCTTACAATACCGTATTTAAAGTTAAAACTCCATAATAAACCTAATGAATTCGTCCGAGTCCTTTGAACATTGTACGACAACTTAAAACATCTTACGACTCTGTATGCCATATTACCTCATAAAACACGTTATTATAATGTAGGACGCCTTACAAATCTTAACAACACCTTACAATACCGTATGTAAACTTAAAACTCCATAATAAACCTAATGAATTCGTCCGAGTCCTTTGAACATTGTAAATCAACTTAAAAGATCTTACGACTCTGTATGCCATATTACCTCTTAAAACACGTTATTATAATGTAGGACGCCTTACAAATCTTAACAACACCTTACAATACCGTATGTAAACATAAAACTCCATAATAAACCTAATGAATTCGTCCGAGTCCTTTGAACATTGTACTTCAACTTAAAAGATCTTACGACTCTGTATGCCATATTACCTCATAAAACACGTTATTATAATGTAGGACGCCTTACAAATCTTAACAACACCTTACAATATCGTATGTAAACTTAAAACTCCATAATAAACCTAATGAATTCGTCCGAGTCCTTTGAACATTGTACGGCAACTTAAAACATCTTACGACTCTGTATGCCATATTACCTCATAAAACACGTTATTATAATGTAGGACGCCTTACAAATCTTAACAACACCTTACAATACCGAATGTAAACTTAAAACTTCATAATAAACCTAATGAATTCGTCCGAGTCATTTGAACATTGTACGGCAACTTCAAACATATTACGTCCCTGTATGACATATTAGCACTTAGAAAAGCACGTTATTAAAATGTAGGTCTTACAAATCTTAACATCACCTTACAATACCGTATTTAAAGTTAAAACTCCATAATAAACCTAATGAATTCGTCCGAGTCCTTTGAACATTGTACGGCAACTTAAAACATCTTACGACTCTGTATGCCATATTACCTCATAAAACACGTTATTATAATGTAGGACGCCTTACAAATCTTAACAACACCTTACAATACCGTATGTAAACTTAAAACTCCATAATAAACCTAATGAATTCGTCCGAGTCCTTTGAACATTGTACATCAACTTAAAAGATCTTACGACTCTGTATGCCATATTACCTCTTAAAACACGTTATTATAATGTAGGACGCCTTACAAATCTTAACAACACCTTACAATACCGTATGTAAACATAAAACTCCATAATAAACCTAATGAATTCGTCCGAGTCCTTTGAACATTGTACTTCAACTTAAAAGATCTTACGACTCTGTATGCCATATTACCTCTTAAAACACGTTATTATAATGTAGGACGCCTTACAAATCTTAACAACCCCTTACAATACCGAATGTAAACTTAAAACTTCATAATAAACTTAATGACTTCGTCCGAGTCATTTGAACATTGTACGGCAACTTCAAACATATTACGTCCCTGTATGACATATTAGCACTTAGAAAAGCACGTTATTAAAATGTAGGTCTTACAAATCTTAACATCACCTTACAATACCGTATTTAAAGTTAAAACTCCATAATAAACCTAATGAATTCGTCCGAGTCCTTTGAACATTGTACGGCAACTTAAAACATCTTACGACTCTGTATGCCATATTACCTCATAAAACACGTTATTATAATGTAGGACGCCTTACAAATCTTAACAACACCTTACAATACCGTATGTAAACTTAAAACTCCATAATAAACCTAATGAATTCGTCCGAGTCCTTTGAACATTGTACATCAACTTAAAAGATCTTACGACTCTGTATGCCATATTACCTCTTAAAACACGTTATTATAATGTAGGACGCCTTACAAATCTTAACAACACCTTACAATACCGTATGTAAACATAAAACTCCATAATAAACCTAATGAATTCGTCCGAGTCCTTTGAACATTGTACTTCAACTTAAAAGATCTTACGACTCTGTATGCCATATTACCTCTTAAAACACGTTATTATAATGTAGGACGCCTTACAAATCTTAACAACCCCTTACAATACCGAATGTAAACTTAAAACTTCATAATAAACTTAATGACTTCGTCCGAGTCATTTGAACATTGTACGGCAACTTCAAACATATTACATCCCTGTATGACATATTAGCACTTAGAAAAGCACGTTATTATAATGTAGGACTTACAAATCTTAACATCACCTTACAATACCGTACTTAAAGTTAAAACTCCATAATAAACCTAATGAATTCGTTCGAGTCCTTTGAACATTGTACGGCAACTTAAAACATCTTACGACTCTGTATGCCATATTACCTCATAAAACACGTTATTATAATGTAGGACGCCTTACAAATCTTAACAACACCTTACAATACCGTATGTAAACTTAAAACTCCATAATAAACCTAATGAATTCGTCCGAGTCCTTTGAACATTGTACGGCAACTTAAAACATCTTACGACTCTGTATGCCATATTACCTCATAAAACACGTTATTATAATGTAGGACGCCTTACAAATCTTAACAACACCTTACAATACCGAATGTAAACTTAAAACTTCATAATAAACCTAATGAATTTGTCCGAGTCCTTTGAACATTGTACTTCAACTTAAAAGATCTTACGACTCTGTATGCCATATTACCTCTTAAAACACGTTATTATAATGTAGGACGCCTTACAAATCTTAACAACACCTTACAATACCGTATGTAAACATAAAACTCCATAATAAACCTAATGAATTCGTCCGAGTCCTTTGAACATTGTACTTCAACTTAAAAGATCTTACGACTCTGTATGCCATATTACCTCTTAAAACACGTTATTATAATGTAGGACGCCTTACAAATCTTAACAACCCCTTACAATACCGAATGTAAACTTAAAACTTCATAATAAACTTAATGACTTCGTCCGAGTCATTTGAACATTGTACGGCAACTTCAAACATATTACATCCCTGTATGACATATTAGCACTTAGAAAAGCACGTTATTATAATGTAGGACTTAGAAATCTTAACATCACCTTACAATACCGTACTTAAAGTTAAAACTCCATAATAAACCTAATGAATTCGTTCGAGTCCTTTGAACATTGTACGGCAACTTAAAACATCTTACGACTCTGTATGCCATATTACCTCATAAAACACGTTATTATAATGTAGGACGCCTTACAAATCTTAACAACACCTTACAATACCGTATGTAAACTTAAAACTCCATAATAAACCTAATGAATTCGTCCGAGTCCTTTGAACATTGTACGGCAACTTAAAACATCTTACGACTCTGTATGCCATATTACCTCATAAAACACGTTATTATAATGTAGGACGCCTTACAAATCTTAACAACACCTTACAATACCGTATGTAAACTTAAAACTCCATAATAAACCTAATGAATTTGTCCGAGTCCTTTGAACATTGTACGGCAACTTAAAACATCTTACGACTCTGTATGCCATATTACCTCATAAAACACGTTATTATAATGTAGGACGCCTTACAAATCTTAACAACACCTTACAATACCGAATGTAAACTTAAAACTTCATAATAAACCTAATGAATTCGTCCGAGTCATTTGAACATTGTACGGCAACTTCAAACATATTACGTCCCTGTATGACATATTAGCACTTAGAAAAGCACGTTATTAAAATGTAGGTCTTACAAATCTTAACATCACCTTACAATACCGTATTTAAAGTTAAAACTCCATAATAAACCTAATGAATTCGTCCGAGTCCTTTGAACATTGTACGACAACTTAAAACATCTTACGACTCTGTATGCCATATTACCTCATAAAACACGTTATTATAATGTAGGACGCCTTACAAATCTTAACAACACCTTACAATACCGTATGTAAACTTAAAACTCCATAATAAACCTAATGAATTCGTCCGAGTCCTTTGAACATTGTACATCAACTTAAAAGATCTTACGACTCTGTATGCCATATTACCTCTTAAAACACGTTATTATAATGTAGGACGCCTTACAAATCTTAACAACACCTTACAATACCGAATGTAAACTTAAAACTTCATAATAAACCTAATGAATTTGTCCGAGTCCTTTGAACATTGTACTTCAACTTAAAAGATCTTACGACTCTGTATGCCATATTACCTCATAAAACACGTTATTATAATGTAGGACGCCTTACAAATCTTAACAACACCTTACAATACCGTATGTAAACTTAAAACTCCATAATAAACCTAATGAATTCGTCCGAGTCCTTTGAACATTGTACTTCAACTTAAAAGATCTTACGACTCTGTATGCCATATTACCTCTTAAAACACGTTATTATAATGTAGGACGCCTTACAAATCTTAACAACCCCTTACAATACCGAATGTAAACTTAAAACTTCATAATAAACTTAATGACTTCGTCCGAGTCATTTGAACATTGTACGGCAACTTCAAACATATTACATCCCTGTATGACATATTAGCACTTAGAAAAGCACGTTATTATAATGTAGGACTTACAAATCTTAACATCACCTTACAATACCGTACTTAAAGTTAAAACTCCATAATAAACCTAATGAATTCGTTCGAGTCCTTTGAACATTGTACGGCAACTTAAAACATCTTACGACTCTGTATGCCATATTACCTCATAAAACACGTTATTATAATGTAGGACGCCTTACAAATCTTAACAACACCTTACAATACCGTATGTAAACTTAAAACTCCATAATAAACCTGATGAATTCGTCCGAGTCCTTTGAACATTGTACGGCAACTTAAAACATCTTACGACTCTGTATGCCATATTACCTCATAAAACACGTTATTATAATGTAGGACGCCTTACAAATCTTAACAACACCTTACAATACCGAATGTAAACTTAAAACTTCATAATAAACCTAATGAATTTGTCCGAGTCCTTTGAACATTGTACTTCAACTTAAAAGATCTTACGACTCTGTATGCCATATTACCTCTTAAAACACGTTATTATAATGTAGGACGCCTTACAAATCTTAACAACACCTTACAATACCGTATGTAAACATAAAACTCCATAATAAACCTAATGAATTCGTCCGAGTCCTTTGAACATTGTACTTCAACTTAAAAGATCTTACGACTCTGTATGCCATATTACCTCTTAAAACACGTTATTATAATGTAGGACGCCTTACAAATCTTAACAACCCCTTACAATACCGAATGTAAACTTAAAACTTCATAATAAACTTAATGACTTCGTCCGAGTCATTTGAACATTGTACGGCAACTTCAAACATATTACATCCCTGTATGACATATTAGCACTTAGAAAAGCACGTTATTATAATGTAGGACTTACAAATCTTAACATCACCTTACAATACCGTACTTAAAGTTAAAACTCCATAATAAACCTAATGAATTCGTTCGAGTCCTTTGAACATTGTACGGCAACTTAAAACATCTTACGACTCTGTATGCCATATTACCTCATAAAACACGTTATTATAATGTAGGACGCCTTACAAATCTTAACAACACCTTACAATACCGTATGTAAACTTAAAACTCCATAATAAACCTAATGAATTCGTCCGAGTCCTTTGAACATTGTACGGCAACTTAAAACATCTTACGACTCTGTATGCCATATTACCTCATAAAACACGTTATTATAATGTAGGACGCCTTACAAATCTTAACAACACCTTACAATACCGTATGTAAACTTAAAACTCCATAATAAACCTAATGAATTTGTCCGAGTCCTTTGAACATTGTACGGCAACTTAAAACATCTTACGACTCTGTATGCCATATTACCTCATAAAACACGTTATTATAATGTAGGACGCCTTACAAATCTTAACAACACCTTACAATACCGAATGTAAACTTAAAACTTCATAATAAACCTAATGAATTCGTCCGAGTCATTTGAACATTGTACGGCAACTTCAAACATATTACGTCCCTGTATGACATATTAGCACTTAGAAAAGCACGTTATTAAAATGTAGGTCTTACAAATCTTAACATCACCTTACAATACCGTATTTAAAGTTAAAACTCCATAATAAACCTAATGAATTCGTCCGAGTCCTTTGAACATTGTACGACAACTTAAAACATCTGACGACTCTGTATGCCATATTACCTCATAAAACACGTTATTATAATGTAGGACGCCTTACAAATCTTAACAACACCTTACAATACCGTATGTAAACTTAAAACTCCATAATAAACCTAATGAATTCGTCCGAGTCCTTTGAACATTGTACATCAACTTAAAAGATCTTACGACTCTGTATGCCATATTACCTCTTAAAACACGTTATTATAATGTAGGACGCCTTACAAATCTTAACAACACCTTACAATACCGTATGTAAACATAAAACTCCATAATAAACCTAATGAATTCGTCCGAGTCCTTTGAACATTGTACTTCAACTTAAAAGATCTTACGACTCTGTATGCCATATTACCTCATAAAACACGTTATTATAATGTAGGACGCCTTACAAATCTTAACAACACCTTACAATATCGTATGTAAACTTAAAACTCCATAATAAACCTAATGAATTCGTCCGATTCCTTTGAACATTGTACGGCAACTTAAAACATCTTACGACTCTGTATGCCATATTACCTCATAAAACACGTTATTATAATGTAGGACGCCTTACAAATCTTAACAACACCTTACAATACCGAATGTAAACTTAAAACTTCATAATAAACCTAATGAATTCGTCCGAGTCATTTGAACATTGTACGGCAACTTCAAACATATTACGTCCCTGTATGACATATTAGCACTTAGAAAAGCACGTTATTAAAATGTAGGTCTTACAAATCTTAACATCACCTTACAATACCGTATTTAAAGTTAAAACTCCATAATAAACCTAATGAATTCGTCCGAGTCCTTTGAACATTGTACGGCAACTTAAAACATCTTACGACTCTGTATGCCATATTACCTCATAAAACACGTTATTATAATGTAGGACGCCTTACAAATCTTAACAACACCTTACAATACCGTATGTAAACTTAAAACTCCATAATAAACCTAATGAATTCGTCCGAGTCCTTTGAACATTGTACATCAACTTAAAAGATCTTACGACTCTGTATGCCATATTACCTCTTAAAACACGTTATTATAATGTAGGACGCCTTACAAATCTTAACAACACCTTACAATACCGTACGTAAACATAAAACTCCATAATAAACCTAATGAATTCGTCCGAGTCCTTTGAACATTGTACTTCAACTTAAAAGATCTTACGACTCTGTATGCCATATTACCTCTTAAAACACGTTATTATAATGTAGGACGCCTTACAAATCTTAACAACCCCTTACAATACCGAATGTAAACTTAAAACTTCATAATAAAACTAATGAATTCGTCCGAGTCATTTGAACATTGTACGACAACTTCAAACATATTACGACCCTGTATGACATATTAGCACTTAGAAAAGCACGTTATTAAAATGTAGGACTTACAAATCTTAACATCATCTTACAATACCGTATTTAAAGTTAAAACTCCATAATAAACCTAATGAATTCGTCCGAGTCCTTTGAACATTGTACGGCAACTTAAAACATCTTACGACTCTGTATGCCATATTACCTCATAAAACACGTTATTATAATGTAGGACGCCTTACAAATCTTAACAACACCTTACAATACCGTATGTAAACTTAAAACTCCATAATAAACCTGATGAATTCGTCCGAGTCCTTTGAACATTGTACGGCAACTTAAAACATCTTACGACTCTGTATGCCATATTACCTCATAAAACACGTTATTATAATGTAGGACGCCTTACAAATCTTAACAACACCTTACAATACCGTATGTAAACTTAAAACTCCATAATAAACCTAATGAATTCGTCCGAGTCCTTTGAACATTGTACTTCAACTTAAAAGATCTTACGACTCTGTATGCCATATTACCTCTTAAAACATGTTATTATAATGTAGGACGCCTTACAAATCTTAACAACACCTTACAATACCGTATGTAAACTTAAAACTCCATAATAAACCTAATGAATTCGTCCGAGTCCTTTGAACATTGTACGGCAACTTAAAACATCTTACGACTCTGTATGCCATATTACCTCATAAAACACGTTATTATAATGTAGGACGCCTAACAAATCTTAACAACACCTTACAATACCGTATGTAAACATAAAACTCCATAATAAACCTAATGAATTCGTCCGAGTCCTTTCAACATTGTACTTCAACTTAAAAGATCTTACGACTCTGTATGCCATATTACCTCTTAAAACACGTTATTATAATGTAGGACGCCTTACAAATCTTAACAACCCTTACAATACCGAATGTAAACTTAAAACTTCATAATAAAACTAATGAATTCGTCCGAGTCATTTGAACATTGTACGACAACTACAAACATATTACGACCCTGTATGACATATTAGCACTTAGAAAAGCACGTTATTAAAATGTAGGACTTACAAATCTTAACATCACCTTACAATACCGTATTTAAAGTTAAAACTCCATAATAAACCTAATGAATTCGTCCGAGTCCTTTGAACATTGTACGGCAACTTAAAACATCTTACGACTCTGTATGCCATATTACCTCATAAAACACGTTATTATAATGTAGGACGCCTTACAAATCTTAACAACACCTTACAATACCGTATGTAAACTTAAAACTCCATAATAAACCTGATGAATTCGTCCGAGTCCTTTGAACATTGTACGGCAACTTAAAACATCTTACGACTCTGTATGCCATATTACCTCATAAAACACGTTATTATAATGTAGGACGCCTTACAAATCTTAACAACACCTTACAATACCGTATGTAAACTTAAAACTCCATAATAAACCTAATAAATTCGTCCGAGTCTTTTGAACATTGTACGGCAACTTAAAACATCTTACGACTCTGTATGCCATATTACCTCATAAAACACGTTATTATAATGTAGGACGCCTTACAAATCTTAACAACACCTTACAATACCGTATGTAAACTTAAAACTCCATAATAAACCTAATGAATTCGTCCGAGTCCTTTGAACATTGTACATCAACTTAAAAGATCTTACGACTCTGTATGCCATATTACCTCTTAAAACACGTTATTATAATGTTGGACGCCTTACAAATCTTAACAACACCTTACAATACCGTATGTAAACATAAAACTCCATAATAAACCTAATGAATTCGTCCGAGTCCTTTGAACATTGTACTTCAACTTAAAAGATCTTACGACTCTGTATGCCATATTACCTCTTAAAACACGTTATTATAATGTAGGACGCCTTACAAATCTTAACAACCCCTTACAATACCAAATGTAAACTTAAAACTTCATAATAAACCTAATGAATTCGTCCGAGTCATTTGAACATTGTACGGCAACTTCAAACATATTACGTCCCTGTATGACATATTAGCACTTAGAAAAGCACGTTATTAAAATGTAGGTCTTACAAATCTTAACATCACCTTACAATACCGTATTTAAAGTTAAAACTCCATAATAAACCTAATGAATTCGTCCGAGTCCTTTGAACATTGTACGGCAACTTAAAACATCTTACGACTCTGTATGCCATATTACCTCATAAAACACGTTATTATAATGTAGGACGCCTTACAAATCTTAACAACACCTTACAATACCGTATGTAAACTTAAAACTCCATAATAAACCTAATGAATTCGTCCGAGTCCTTTGAACATTGTACATCAACTTAAAAGATCTTACGACTCTGTATGCCATATTACCTCTTAAAACACGTTATTATAATGTAGGACGCCTTACAAATCTTAACAACACCTTACAATACCGTACGTAAACATAAAACTCCATAATAAACCTAATGAATTCGTCCGAGTCCTTTGAACATTGTACTTCAACTTAAAAGATCTTACGACTCTGTATGCCATATTACCTCTTAAAACACGTTATTATAATGTAGGACGCCTTACAAATCTTAACAACCCCTTACAATACCGAATGTAAACTTAAAACTTCATAATAAAACTAATGAATTCGTCCGAGTCATTTGAACATTGTACGACAACTTCAAACATATTACGACCCTGTATGACATATTAGCACTTAGAAAAGCACGTTATTAAAATGTAGGACTTACAAATCTTAACATCATCTTACAATACCGTATTTAAAGTAAAACTCCATAATAAACCTAATGAATTCGTCCGAGTCCTTTGAACATTGTACGGCAACTTAAAACATCTTACGACTCTGTATGCCATATTACCTCATAAAACACGTTATTATAATGTAGGACGCCTTACAAATCTTAACAACACCTTACAATACCGTATGTAAACTTAAAACTCCATAATAAACCTGATGAATTCGTCCGAGTCCTTTGAACATTGTACGGCAACTTAAAACATCTTACGACTCTGTATGCCATATTACCTCATAAAACACGTTATTATAATGTAGGACGCCTTACAAATCTTAACAACACCTTACAATACCGTATGTAAACTTAAAACTCCATAATAAACCTAATGAATTCGTCCGAGTCCTTTGAACATTGTACTTCAACTTAAAAGATCTTACGACTCTGTATGCCATATTACCTCTTAAAACATGTTATTATAATGTAGGACGCCTTACAAATCTTAACAACACCTTACAATACCGTATGTAAACTTAAAACTCCATAATAAACCTAATGAATTCGTCCGAGTCCTTTGAACATTGTACGGCAACTTAAAACATCTTACGACTCTGTATGCCATATTACCTCATAAAACACGTTATTATAATGTAGGACGCCTAACAAATCTTAACAACACCTTACAATACCGTATGTAAACATAAAACTCCATAATAAACCTAATGAATTCGTCCGAGTCCTTTCAACATTGTACTTCAACTTAAAAGATCTTACGACTCTGTATGCCATATTACCTCTTAAAACACGTTATTATAATGTAGGACGCCTTACAAATCTTAACAACCCTTACAATACCGAATGTAAACTTAAAACTTCATAATAAAACTAATGAATTCGTCCGAGTCATTTGAACATTGTACGACAACTACAAACATATTACGACCCTGTATGACATATTAGCACTTAGAAAAGCACGTTATTAAAATGTAGGACTTACAAATCTTAACATCACCTTACAATACCGTATTTAAAGTTAAAACTCCATAATAAACCTAATGAATTCGTCCGAGTCCTTTGAACATTGTACGGCAACTTAAAACATCTTACGACTCTGTATGCCATATTACCTCATAAAACACGTTATTATAATGTAGGACGCCTTACAAATCTTAACATCACCTTACAATACCGTATTTAAAGTTAAAACTCCATAATAAACCTAATGAATTCGTCCGAGTCCTTTGAACATTGTACGACAACTTAAAACATCTTACGACTCTGTATGCCATATTACCTCATAAAACACGTTATTATAATGTAGGACGCCTTACAAATCTTAACAACACCTTACAATACCGTATGTAAACTTAAAACTCCATAATAAACCTAATGAATTCGTCCGAGTCCTTTGAACATTGTACATCAACTTAAAAGATCTTACGACTCTGTATGCCATATTACCTCTTAAAACACGTTATTATAATGTAGGACGCCTTACAAATCTTAACAACACCTTACAATACCGTATGTAAACATAAAACTCCATAATAAACCTAATGAATTCGTCCGAGTCCTTTGAACATTGTACTTCAACTTAAAAGATCTTACGACTCTGTATGCCATATTACCTCATAAAACACGTTATTATAATGTAGGACGCCTTACAAATCTTAACAACACCTTACAATATCGTATGTAAACTTAAAACTCCATAATAAACCTAATGAATTCGTCCGATTCCTTTGAACATTGTACGGCAACTTAAAACATCTTACGACTCTGTATGCCATATTACCTCATAAAACACGTTATTATAATGTAGGACGCCTTACAAATCTTAACAACACCTTACAATACCGAATGTAAACTTAAAACTTCATAATAAACCTAATGAATTCGTCCGAGTCATTTGAACATTGTACGGCAACTTCAAACATATTACGTCCCTGTATGACATATTAGCACTTAGAAAAGCACGTTATTAAAATGTAGGTCTTACAAATCTTAACATCACCTTACAATACCGTATTTAAAGTTAAAACTCCATAATAAACCTAATGAATTCGTCCGAGTCCTTTGAACATTGTACGGCAACTTAAAACATCTTACGACTCTGTATGCCATATTACCTCATAAAACACGTTATTATAATGTAGGACGCCTTACAAATCTTAACAACACCTTACAATACCGTATGTAAACTTAAAACTCCATAATAAACCTAATGAATTCGTCCGAGTCCTTTGAACATTGTACATCAACTTAAAAGATCTTACGACTCTGTATGCCATATTACCTCTTAAAACACGTTATTATAATGTAGGACGCCTTACAAATCTTAACAACACCTTACAATACCGTACGTAAACATAAAACTCCATAATAAACCTAATGAATTCGTCCGAGTCCTTTGAACATTGTACTTCAACTTAAAAGATCTTACGACTCTGTATGCCATATTACCTCTTAAAACACGTTATTATAATGTAGGACGCCTTACAAATCTTAACAACCCCTTACAATACCGAATGTAAACTTAAAACTTCATAATAAAACTAATGAATTCGTCCGAGTCATTTGAACATTGTACGACAACTTCAAACATATTACGACCCTGTATGACATATTAGCACTTAGAAAAGCACGTTATTAAAATGTAGGACTTACAAATCTTAACATCATCTTACAATACCGTATTTAAAGTTAAAACTCCATAATAAACCTAATGAATTCGTCCGAGTCCTTTGAACATTGTACGGCAACTTAAAACATCTTACGACTCTGTATGCCATATTACCTCATAAAACACGTTATTATAATGTAGGACGCCTTACAAATCTTAACAACACCTTACAATACCGTATGTAAACTTAAAACTCCATAATAAACCTGATGAATTCGTCCGAGTCCTTTGAACATTGTACGGCAACTTAAAACATCTTACGACTCTGTATGCCATATTACCTCATAAAACACGTTATTATAATGTAGGACGCCTTACAAATCTTAACAACACCTTACAATACCGTATGTAAACTTAAAACTCCATAATAAACCTAATGAATTCGTCCGAGTCCTTTGAACATTGTACTTCAACTTAAAAGATCTTACGACTCTGTATGCCATATTACCTCTTAAAACATGTTATTATAATGTAGGACGCCTTACAAATCTTAACAACACCTTACAATACCGTATGTAAACTTAAAACTCCATAATAAACCTAATGAATTCGTCCGAGTCCTTTGAACATTGTACGGCAACTTAAAACATCTTACGACTCTGTATGCCATATTACCTCATAAAACACGTTATTATAATGTAGGACGCCTAACAAATCTTAACAACACCTTACAATACCGTATGTAAACATAAAACTCCATAATAAACCTAATGAATTCGTCCGAGTCCTTTCAACATTGTACTTCAACTTAAAAGATCTTACGACTCTGTATGCCATATTACCTCTTAAAACACGTTATTATAATGTAGGACGCCTTACAAATCTTAACAACCCTTACAATACCGAATGTAAACTTAAAACTTCATAATAAAACTAATGAATTCGTCCGAGTCATTTGAACATTGTACGACAACTACAAACATATTACGACCCTGTATGACATATTAGCACTTAGAAAAGCACGTTATTAAAATGTAGGACTTACAAATCTTAACATCACCTTACAATACCGTATTTAAAGTTAAAACTCCATAATAAACCTAATGAATTCGTCCGAGTCCTTTGAACATTGTACGGCAACTTAAAACATCTTACGACTCTGTATGCCATATTACCTCATAAAACACGTTATTATAATGTAGGACGCCTTACAAATCTTAACAACACCTTACAATACCGTATGTAAACTTAAAACTCCATAATAAACCTGATGAATTCGTCCGAGTCCTTTGAACATTGTACGGCAACTTAAAACATCTTACGACTCTGTATGCCATATTACCTCATAAAACACGTTATTATAATGTAGGACGCCTTACAAATCTTAACAACACCTTACAATACCGTATGTAAACTTAAAACTCCATAATAAACCTAATAAATTCGTCCGAGTCTTTTGAACATTGTACGGCAACTTAAAACATCTTACGACTCTGTATGCCATATTACCTCATAAAACACGTTATTATAATGTAGGACGCCTTACAAATCTTAACAACACCTTACAATACCGTATGTAAACTTAAAACTCCATAATAAACCTAATGAATTCGTCCGAGTCCTTTGAACATTGTACATCAACTTAAAAGATCTTACGACTCTGTATGCCATATTACCTCTTAAAACACGTTATTATAATGTTGGACGCCTTACAAATCTTAACAACACCTTACAATACCGTATGTAAACATAAAACTCCATAATAAACCTAATGAATTCGTCCGAGTCCTTTGAACATTGTACTTCAACTTAAAAGATCTTACGACTCTGTATGCCATATTACCTCTTAAAACACGTTATTATAATGTAGGACGCCTTACAAATCTTAACAACCCCTTACAATACCAAATGTAAACTTAAAACTTCATAATAAACCTAATGAATTCGTCCGAGTCATTTGAACATTGTACGGCAACTTCAAACATATTACGTCCCTGTATGACATATTAGCACTTAGAAAAGCACGTTATTAAAATGTACGACTTACAAATCTTAACATCACCTTACAATACCGTATTTAAAGTTAAAACTCCATAATAAACCTAATGAATTCGTCCGAGTCCTTTGAACATTGTACGGCAACTTAAAACATCTTACGACTCTGTATGCCATATTACCTCATAAAACACGTTATTATAATGTAGGACGCCTTACAAATCTTAACAACACCTTACAATACCGTATGTAAACTTAAAACTCCATAATAAACCTAATGAATTCGTCCGAGTCCTTTGAACATTGTACATCAACTTAAAAGATCTTACGACTCTGTATGCTATATTACCTCTTAAAACACGTTATTATAATGTAGGACGCCTTACAAATCTTAACAACACCTTACAATACCGTATGTAAACATAAAACTCCATAATAAACCTAATGAATTCGTCCGAGTCCTTTGAACATTGTACTTCAACTTAAAAGATCTTACGACTCTGTATGCCATATTACCTCTTAAAACACGTTATTATAATGTAGGACGCCTTACAAATCTTAACAACCCCTTACAATACCGAATGTAAACATAAAACTTCATAATAAACTTAATGACTTCGTCCGAGTCATTTGAACATTGTACGGCAACTTCAAACATATTACATCCCTGTATGACATATTAGCACTTAGAAAAGCACGTTATTAAAATGTAGGACTTACAAATCTTAACATCACCTTACAATACCGTATTTAAAGTTAAAACTCCATAATAAACCTAATGAATTCGTCCGAGTCCTTTGAACATTGTACGGCAACTTAAAACATCTTACGACTCTGTATGCCACATTACCTCATAAAACACGTTATTATAATGTAGGACGCCTTACAAATCTTAACAACACCTTACAATACCGTATGTAAACTTAAAACTCCATAATAAACCTGATGAATTCGTCCGAGTCCTTTGAACATTGTACGGCAACTTAAAACATCTTACGACTCTGTATGCCATATTACCTCATAAAACACGTTATTATAATGTAGGACGCCTTACAAATCTTAACAACACCTTACAATACCATATGTAAACTTAAAACTCCATAATAAACCTAATGAATTCGTCCGAGTCCTTTGAACATTGTACTTCAACTTAAAAGATCTTACGACTCTGTATGCCATATTACCTCTTAAAACATGTTATTATAATGTAGGACGCCTTACAAATCTTAACAACACCTTACAATACCGTATGTAAACTTAAAACTCCATAATAAACCTAATGAATTCGTCCGAGTCCTTTGAACATTGTACGGCAACTTAAAACATCTTACGACTCTGTATGCCATATTACCTCATAAAACACGTTATTATAATGTAGGACGCCTAACAAATCTTAACAACACCTTACAATACCGTATGTAAACATAAAACTCCATAATAAACCTAATGAATTCGTCCGAGTCCTTTCAACATTGTACTTCAACTTAAAAGATCTTACGACTCTGTATGCCATATTACCTCTTAAAACACGTTATTATAATGTAGGACGCCTTACAAATCTTAACAACCCTTACAATACCGAATGTAAACTTAAAACTTCATAATAAAACTAATGAATTCGTCCGAGTCATTTGAACATTGTACGACAACTACAAACATATTACGACCCTGTATGACATATTAGCACTTAGAAAAGCCCGTTATTAAAATGTAGGACTTACAAATCTTAACATCACCTTACAATACCGTATTTAAAGTTAAAACTCCATAATAAACCTAATGAATTCGTCCGAGTCCTTTGAACATTGTACGGCAACTTAAAACATCTTACGACTCTGTATGCCACATTACCTCATAAAACACGTTATTATAATGTAGGACGCCTTACAAATCTTAACAACACCTTACAATACCGTATGTAAACTTAAAACTCCATAATAAACCTGATGAATTCGTCCGAGTCCTTTGAACATTGTACGGCAACTTAAAACATCTTACGACTCTGTATGCCATATTACCTCATAAAACACGTTATTATAATGTAGGACGCCTTACAAATCTTAACAACACCTTACAATACCATATGTAAACTTAAAACTCCATAATAAACCTAATGAATTCGTCCGAGTCCTTTGAACATTGTACTTCAACTTAAAAGATCTTACGACTCTGTATGCCATATTACCTCTTAAAACATGTTATTATAATGTAGGACGCCTTACAAATCTTAACAACACCTTACAATACCGTATGTAAACTTAAAACTCCATAATAAACCTAATGAATTCGTCCGAGTCCTTTGAACATTGTACGGCAACTTAAAACATCTTACGACTCTGTATGCCATATTACCTCATAAAACACGTTATTATAATGTAGGACGCCTAACAAATCTTAACAACACCTTACAATACCGTATGTAAACATAAAACTCCATAATAAACCTAATGAATTCGTCCGAGTCCTTTCAACATTGTACTTCAACTTAAAAGATCTTACGACTCTGTATGCCATATTACCTCTTAAAACACGTTATTATAATGTAGGACGCCTTACAAATCTTAACAACCCTTACAATACCGAATGTAAACTTAAAACTTCATAATAAAACTAATGAATTCGTCCGAGTCATTTGAACATTGTACGACAACTACAAACATATTACGACCCTGTATGACATATTAGCACTTAGAAAAGCCCGTTATTAAAATGTAGGACTTACAAATCTTAACATCACCTTACAATACCGTATTTAAAGTTAAAGCTCCATAATAAACCTAATGAATTCGTCCGAGTCCTTTGAACATTGTACGGCAACTTAATACATCTTACGACTCTGTATGCCATATTACCTCATAAAACACGTTATTATAATGTAGGACGCCTTACAAATCTTAACAACACCTTACAATACCGTATGTAAACTTAAAACTCCATAATAAACCTGATGAATTCGTCCGAGTCCTTTGAACATTGTACGGCAACTTAAAACATCTTACGACTCTGTATGCCATATTACCTCTTAAAACACGTTATTATAATGTAGGACGCCTTACAAATCTTAACAACCCTTACAATACCGAATGTAAACTTAAAACTTCATAATAAAACTAATGAATTCGTCCGAGTCATTTGAACATTGTACGACAACTACAAACATATTACGACCCTGTATGACATATTAGCACTTAGAAAAGCCCGTTATTAAAATGTAGGACTTACAAATCTTAACATCACCTTACAATACCGTATTTAAAGTTAAAACTCCATAATAAACCTAATGAATTCGTCCGAGTCCTTTGAACATTGTACGGCAACTTAATACATCTTACGACTCTGTATGCCATATTACCTCATAAAACACGTTATTATAATGTAGGACGCCTTACAAATCTTAACAACACCTTACAATACCGTATGTAAACTTAAAACTCCATAATAAACCTGATGAATTCGTCCGAGTCCTTTGAACATTGTACGGCAACTTAAAACATCTTACGACTCTGTATGCCATATTACCTCATAAAACACGTTATTATAATGTAGGACGCCTTACAAATCTTAACAACACCTTACAATACCGTATGTAAACTTAAAACTCCATAATAAACCTAATAAATTCGTCCGAGTCTTTTGAACATTGTACGGCAACTTAAAACATCTTACGACTCTGTATGCCATATTACCTCATAAAACACGTTATTATAATGTAGGACGCCTTACAAATCTTAACAACACCTTACAATACCGTATGTAAACTTAAAACTCCATAATAAACCTAATGAATTCGTCCGAGTCCTTTGAACATTGTACATCAACTTAAAAGATCTTACGACTCTGTATGCCATATTACCTCTTAAAACACGTTATTATAATGTTGGACGCCTTACAAATCTTAACAACACCTTACAATACCGTATGTAAACATAAAACTCCATAATAAACCTAATGAATTCGTCCGAGTCCTTTGAACATTGTACTTCAACTTAAAAGATCTTACGACTCTGTATGCCATATTACCTCTTAAAACACGTTATTATAATGTAGGACGCGTTACAAATCTTAACAACCCCTTACAATACCAAATGTAAACTTAAAACTTCATAATAAACCTAATGAATTCGTCCGAGTCATTTGAACATTGTACGGCAACTTCAAACATATTACGTCCCTGTATGACATATTAGCACTTAGAAAAGCACGTTATTAAAATGTAGGACTTACAAATCTTAACATCACCTTACAATACCGTATTTAAAGTTAAAACTCCATAATAAACCTAATGAATTCGTCCGAGTCCTTTGAACATTGTACGGCAACTTAAAACATCTTACGACTCTGTATGCCATATTACCTCATAAAACACGTTATTATAATGTAGGACGCCTTACAAATCTTAACAACACCTTACAATACCGTATGTAAACTTAAAACTCCATAATAAACCTAATGAATTCGTCCGAGTCCTTTGAACATTGTACATCAACTTAAAAGATCTTACGACTCTGTATGCCATATTACCTCTTAAAACACGTTATTATAATGTTGGACGCCTTACAAATCTTAACAACACCTTACAATACCGTATGTAAACATAAAACTCCATAATAAACCTAATGAATTCGTCCGAGTCCTTTGAACATTGTACTTCAACTTAAAAGATCTTACGACTCTGTATGCCATATTACCTCTTAAAACACGTTATTATAATGTAGGACGCCTTACAAATCTTAACAACCCCTTACAATACCAAATGTAAACTTAAAACTTCATAATAAACCTAATGAATTCGTCCGAGTCATTTGAACATTGTACGGCAACTTCAAACATATTACGTCCCTGTATGACATATTAGCACTTAGAAAAGCACGTTATTAAAATGTACGACTTACAAATCTTAACATCACCTTACAATACCGTATTTAAAGTTAAAACTCCATAATAAACCTAATGAATTCGTCCGAGTCCTTTGAACATTGTACGGCAACTTAAAACATCTTACGACTCTGTATGCCATATTACCTCATAAAACACGTTATTATAATGTAGGACGCCTTACAAATCTTAACAACACCTTACAATACCGTATGTAAACTTAAAACTCCATAATAAACCTAATGAATTCGTCCGAGTCCTTTGAACATTGTACATCAACTTAAAAGATCTTACGACTCTGTATGCTATATTACCTCTTAAAACACGTTATTATAATGTAGGACGCCTTACAAATCTTAACAACACCTTACAATACCGTATGTAAACATAAAACTCCATAATAAACCTAATGAATTCGTCCGAGTCCTTTGAACATTGTACTTCAACTTAAAAGATCTTACGACTCTATATGCCATATTACCTCTTAAAACACGTTATTATAATGTAGGACGCCTTACAAATCTTAACAACCCTTACAATACCAAATGTAAACTTAAAACTTCATAATAAAACTAATGAATTCGTCCGAGTCATTTGAACATTGTACGACAACTACAAACATATTACGACCCTGTATGACATATTAGCACTTAGAAAAGCCCGTTATTAAAATGTAGGACTTACAAATCTTAACATCACCTTACAATACCGTATTTAAAGTTAAAACTCCATAATAAACCTAATGAATTCGTCCGAGTCCTTTGAACATTGTACGGCAACTTAAAACATCTTACGACTCTGTATGCCATATTACCTCATAAAACACGTTATTATAATGTAGGACGCCTTACAAATCTTAACAACACCTTACAATACCGTATGTAAACTTAAAACTCCATAATAAACCTGATGAATTCGTCCGAGT
The DNA here is from genome assembly GCA_030867185.1 of Tagetes erecta. Lineage (NCBI taxonomy): Eukaryota > Viridiplantae > Streptophyta > Magnoliopsida > Asterales > Asteraceae > Tagetes > Tagetes erecta. Next base: position 27,125,497 of record CM061493.1, on the reverse strand, counting down.
CCTTTGAACATTGTACGGCAACTTAAAACATCTTACGACTCTGTATGCCATATTACCTCATAAAACACGTTATTATAATGTAGGACGCCTTACAAATCTTAACAACACCTTACAATACCGTATGTAAACTTAAAACTCCATAATAAACCTAATAAATTCGTCCGAGTCTTTTGAACATTGTACGGCAACTTAAAACATCTTACGACTCTGTATGCCATATTACCTCATAAAACACGTTATTATAATGTAGGACGCCTTACAAATCTTAACAACACCTTACAATACCGTATGTAAACTTAAAACTCCATAATAAACCTAATGAATTCGTCCGAGTCCTTTGAACATTGTACATCAACTTAAAAGATCTTACGACTCTGTATGCCATATTACCTCTTAAAACACGTTATTATAATGTTGGACGCCTTACAAATCTTAACAACACCTTACAATACCGTATGTAAACATAAAACTCCATAATAAACCTAATGAATTCGTCCGAGTCCTTTGAACATTGTACTTCAACTTAAAAGATCTTACGACTCTGTATGCCATATTACCTCTTAAAACACGTTATTATAATGTAGGACGCGTTACAAATCTTAACAACCCCTTACAATACCAAATGTAAACTTAAAACTTCATAATAAACCTAATGAATTCGTCCGAGTCATTTGAACATTGTACGGCAACTTCAAACATATTACGTCCCTGTATGACATATTAGCACTTAGAAAAGCACGTTATTAAAATGTAGGACTTACAAATCTTAACATCACCTTACAATACCGTATTTAAAGTTAAAACTCCATAATAAACCTAATGAATTCGTCCGAGTCCTTTGAACATTGTACGGCAACTTAAAACATCTTACGACTCTGTATGCCATATTACCTCATAAAACACGTTATTATAATGTAGGACGCCTTACAAATCTTAACAACACCTTACAATACCGTATGTAAACTTAAAACTCCATAATAAACCTAATGAATTCGTCCGAGTCCTTTGAACATTGTACATCAACTTAAAAGATCTTACGACTCTGTATGCCATATTACCTCTTAAAACACGTTATTATAATGTTGGACGCCTTACAAATCTTAACAACACCTTACAATACCGTATGTAAACATAAAACTCCATAATAAACCTAATGAATTCGTCCGAGTCCTTTGAACATTGTACTTCAACTTAAAAGATCTTACGACTCTGTATGCCATATTACCTCTTAAAACACGTTATTATAATGTAGGACGCCTTACAAATCTTAACAACCCCTTACAATACCAAATGTAAACTTAAAACTTCATAATAAACCTAATGAATTCGTCCGAGTCATTTGAACATTGTACGGCAACTTCAAACATATTACGTCCCTGTATGACATATTAGCACTTAGAAAAGCACGTTATTAAAATGTACGACTTACAAATCTTAACATCACCTTACAATACCGTATTTAAAGTTAAAACTCCATAATAAACCTAATGAATTCGTCCGAGTCCTTTGAACATTGTACGGCAACTTAAAACATCTTACGACTCTGTATGCCATATTACCTCATAAAACACGTTATTATAATGTAGGACGCCTTACAAATCTTAACAACACCTTACAATACCGTATGTAAACTTAAAACTCCATAATAAACCTAATGAATTCGTCCGAGTCCTTTGAACATTGTACATCAACTTAAAAGATCTTACGACTCTGTATGCTATATTACCTCTTAAAACACGTTATTATAATGTAGGACGCCTTACAAATCTTAACAACACCTTACAATACCGTATGTAAACATAAAACTCCATAATAAACCTAATGAATTCGTCCGAGTCCTTTGAACATTGTACTTCAACTTAAAAGATCTTACGACTCTATATGCCATATTACCTCTTAAAACACGTTATTATAATGTAGGACGCCTTACAAATCTTAACAACCCCTTACAATACCGAATGTAAACTTAAAACTTCATAATAAACTTAATGACTTCGTCCGAGTCATTTGAACATTGTACGGCAACTTCAAACATATTACATCCCTGTATGACATATTAGCACTTAGAAAAGCACGTTATTAAAATGTAGGACTTACAAATCTTAACATCACCTTACAATACCGTATTTAAAGTTAAAACTCCATAATAAACCTAATGAATTCGTCCGAGTCCTTTGAACATTGTACGGCAACTTAAAACATCTTACGACTCTGTATGCCACATTACCTCATAAAACACGTTATTATAATGTAGGACGCCTTACAAATCTTAACAACACCTTACAATACCGTATGTAAACTTAAAACTCCATAATAAACCTGATGAATTCGTCCGAGTCCTTTGAACATTGTACGGCAACTTAAAACATCTTACGACTCTGTATGCCATATTACCTCATAAAACACGTTATTATAATGTAGGACGCCTTACAAATCTTAACAACACCTTACAATACCGTATGTAAACTTAAAACTCCATAATAAACCTAATGAATTCGTCCGAGTCCTTTGAACATTGTACTTCAACTTAAAAGATCTTACGACTCTGTATGCCATATTACCTCTTAAAACATGTTATTATAATGTAGGACGCCTTACAAATCTTAACAACACCTTACAATACCGTATGTAAACTTAAAACTCCATAATAAACCTAATGAATTCGTCCGAGTCCTTTGAACATTGTACGGCAACTTAAAACATCTTACGACTCTGTATGCCATATTACCTCATAAAACACGTTATTATAATGTAGGACGCCTAACAAATCTTAACAACACCTTACAATACCGTATGTAAACATAAAACTCCATAATAAACCTAATGAATTCGTCCGAGTCCTTTCAACATTGTACTTCAACTTAAAAGATCTTACGACTCTGTATGCCATATTACCTCTTAAAACACGTTATTATAATGTAGGACGCCTTACAAATCTTAACAACCCTTACAATACCGAATGTAAACTTAAAACTTCATAATAAAACTAATGAATTCGTCCGAGTCATTTGAACATTGTACGACAACTACAAACATATTACGACCCTGTATGACATATTAGCACTTAGAAAAGCCCGTTATTAAAATGTAGGACTTACAAATCTTAACATCACCTTACAATACCGTATTTAAAGTTAAAACTCCATAATAAACCTAATGAATTCGTCCGAGTCCTTTGAACATTGTACGGCAACTTAAAACATCTTACGACTCTGTATGCCATATTACCTCATAAAACACGTTATTATAATGTAGGACGCCTTACAAATCTTAACAACACCTTACAATACCGTATGTAAACTTAAAACTCCATAATAAACCTGATGAATTCGTCCGAGTCCTTTGAACATTGTACGGCAACTTAAAACATCTTACGACTCTGTATGCCATATTACCTCATAAAACACGTTATTATAATGTAGGACGCCTTACAAATCTTAACAACACCTTACAATACCGTATGTAAACTTAAAACTCCATAATAAACCTAATAAATTCGTCCGAGTCTTTTGAACATTGTACGGCAACTTAAAACATCTTACGACTCTGTATGCCATATTACCTCATAAAACACGTTATTATAATGTAGGACGCCTTACAAATCTTAACAACACCTTACAATACCGTATGTAAACTTAAAACTCCATAATAAACCTAATGAATTCGTCCGAGTCCTTTGAACATTGTACATCAACTTAAAAGATCTTACGACTCTGTATGCCATATTACCTCTTAAAACACGTTATTATAATGTTGGACGCCTTACAAATCTTAACAACACCTTACAATACCGTATGTAAACATAAAACTCCATAATAAACCTAATGAATTCGTCCGAGTCCTTTGAACATTGTACTTCAACTTAAAAGATCTTACGACTCTGTATGCCATATTACCTCTTAAAACACGTTATTATAATGTAGGACGCGTTACAAATCTTAACAACCCCTTACAATACCAAATGTAAACTTAAAACTTCATAATAAACCTAATGAATTCGTCCGAGTCATTTGAACATTGTACGGCAACTTCAAACATATTACGTCCCTGTATGACATATTAGCACTTAGAAAAGCACGTTATTAAAATGTAGGACTTACAAATCTTAACATCACCTTACAATACCGTATTTAAAGTTAAAACTCCATAATAAACCTAATGAATTCGTCCGAGTCCTTTGAACATTGTACGGCAACTTAAAACATCTTACGACTCTGTATGCCATATTACCTCATAAAACACGTTATTATAATGTAGGACGCCTTACAAATCTTAACAACACCTTACAATACCGTATGTAAACTTAAAACTCCATAATAAACCTAATGAATTCGTCCGAGTCCTTTGAACATTGTACATCAACTTAAAAGATCTTACGACTCTGTATGCCATATTACCTCTTAAAACACGTTATTATAATGTTGGACGCCTTACAAATCTTAACAACACCTTACAATACCGTATGTAAACATAAAACTCCATAATAAACCTAATGAATTCGTCCGAGTCCTTTGAACATTGTACTTCAACTTAAAAGATCTTACGACTCTGTATGCCATATTACCTCTTAAAACACGTTATTATAATGTAGGACGCCTTACAAATCTTAACAACCCCTTACAATACCAAATGTAAACTTAAAACTTCATAATAAACCTAATGAATTCGTCCGAGTCATTTGAACATTGTACGGCAACTTCAAACATATTACGTCCCTGTATGACATATTAGCACTTAGAAAAGCAAGTTATTAAAATGTACGACTTACAAATCTTAACATCACCTTACAATACCGTATTTAAAGTTAAAACTCCATAATAAACCTAATGAATTCGTCCGAGTCCTTTGAACATTGTACGGCAACTTAAAACATCTTACGACTCTGTATGCCATATTACCTCATAAAACACGTTATTATAATGTAGGACGCCTTACAAATCTTAACAACACCTTACAATACCGTATGTAAACTTAAAACTCCATAATAAACCTAATGAATTCGTCCGAGTCCTTTGAACATTGTACATCAACTTAAAAGATCTTACGACTCTGTATGCTATATTACCTCTTAAAACACGTTATTATAATGTAGGACGCCTTACAAATCTTAACAACACCTTACAATACCGTATGTAAACATAAAACTCCATAATAAACCTAATGAATTCGTCCGAGTCCTTTGAACATTGTACTTCAACTTGAAAGATCTTACGACTCTGTATGCCATATTACCTCTTAAAACACGTTATTATAATGTAGGACGCCTTACAAATCTTAACAACCCCTTACAATACCGAATGTAAACTTAAAACTTCATAATAAACTTAATGACTTCGTCCGAGTCATTTGAACATTGTACGGCAACTTCAAACATATTACATCCCTGTATGACATATTAGCACTTAGAAAAGCACGTTATTAAAATGTAGGACTTACAAATCTTAACATCACCTTACAATACCGTATTTAAAGTTAAAACTCCATAATAAACCTAATGAATTCGTCCGAGTCCTTTGAACATTGTACGGCAACTTAAAACATCTTACGACTCTGTATGCCACATTACCTCATAAAACACGTTATTATAATGTAGGACGCCTTACAAATCTTAACAACACCTTACAATACCGTATGTAAACTTAAAACTCCATAATAAACCTGATGAATTCGTCCGAGTCCTTTGAACATTGTACGGCAACTTAAAACATCTTACGACTCTGTATGCCATATTACCTCATAAAACACGTTATTATAATGTAGGACGCCTTACAAATCTTAACAACACCTTACAATACCGTATGTAAACTTAAAACTCCATAATAAACCTAATGAATTCGTCCGAGTCCTTTGAACATTGTACTTCAACTTAAAAGATCTTACGACTCTGTATGCCATATTACCTCTTAAAACACGTTATTATAATGTAGGACGCCTTACAAATCTTAACAACACCTTACAATACCGTATGTAAACTTAAAACTCCATAATAAACCTAATGAATTCGTCCGAGTCCTTTGAACATTGTACATCAACTTAAAAGATCTTACGACTCTGTATGCCATATTACCTCTTAAAACACGTTATTATAATGTTGGACGCCTTACAAATCTTAACAACACCTTACAATACCGTATGTAAACATAAAACTCCATAATAAACCTAATGAATTCGTCCGAGTCCTTTGAACATTGTACTTCAACTTAAAAGATCTTACGACTCTGTATGCCATATTACCTCTTAAAACACGTTATTATAATGTAGGACGCCTTACAAATCTTAACAACCCCTTACAATACCATATGTAAACTTAAAACTTCATAATAAACCTAATGAATTCGTCCGAGTCATTTGAACATTGTACGGCAACTTCAAACATATTACGTCCCTGTATGACATATTAGTACTTAGAAAAGCAAGTTATTAAAATGTACGACTTACAAATCTTAACATCACCTTACAATACCGTATTTAAAGTTAAAACTCCATAATAAACCTAATGAATTCGTCCGAGTCCTTTGAACATTGTACGGCAACTTAAAACATCTTACGACTCTGTATGCCATATTACCTCATAAAACACGTTATTATAATGTAGGACGCCTTACAAATCTTAACAACACCTTACAATACCGTATGTAAACTTAAAACTCCATAATAAACCTAATGAATTCGTCCGAGTCCTTTGAACATTGTACATCAACTTAAAAGATCTTACGACTCTGTATGCTATATTACCTCTTAAAACACGTTATTATAATGTAGGACGCCTTACAAATCTTAACAACACCTTACAATACCGTATGTAAACATAAAACTCCATAATAAACCTAATGAATTCGTCCGAGTCCTTTGAACATTGTACTTCAACTTAAAAGATCTTACGACTCTGTATGCCATATTACCTCTTAAAACACGTTATTATAATGTAGGACGCCTTACAAATCTTAACAACCCCTTACAATACCGAATGTAAACTTAAAACTTCATAATAAACTTAATGACTTCGTCCGAGTCATTTGAACATTGTACGGCAACTTCAAACATATTACATCCCTGTATGACATATTAGCACTTAGAAAAGCACGTTATTAAAATGTAGGACTTACAAATCTTAACATCACCTTACAATACCGTATTTAAAGTTAAAACTCCATAATAAACCTAATGAATTCGTCCGAGTCCTTTGAACATTGTACGGCAACTTAAAACATCTTACGACTCTGTATGCCACATTACCTCATAAAACACGTTATTATAATGTAGGACGCCTTACAAATCTTAACAACACCTTACAATACCGTATGTAAACTTAAAACTCCATAATAAACCTGATGAATTCGTCCGAGTCCTTTGAACATTGTACGGCAACTTAAAACATCTTACCACTCTGTATGCCATATTACCTCATAAAACACGTTATTATAATGTAGGACGCCTTACAAATCTTAACAACACCTTACAATACCGTATGTAAACTTAAAACTCCATAATAAACCTAATGAATTCGTCCGAGTCCTTTGAACATTGTACTTCAACTTAAAAGATCTTACGACTCTGTATGCCATATTACCTCTTAAAACATGTTATTATAATGTAGGACGCCTTACAAATCTTAACAACACCTTACAATACCGTATGTAAACTTAAAACTCCATAATAAACCTAATGAATTCGTCCGAGTCCTTTGAACATTGTACGGCAACTTAAAACATCTTACGACTCTGTATGCCATATTACCTCATAAAACACGTTATTATAATGTAGGACGCCTAACAAATCTTAACAACACCTTACAATACCGTATGTAAACATAAAACTCCATAATAAACCTAATGAATTCGTCCGAGTCCTTTCAACATTGTACTTCAACTTAAAAGATCTTACGACTCTGTATGCCATATTACCTCTTAAAACACGTTATTATAATGTAGGACGCCTTACAAATCTTAACAACCCTTACAATACCGAATGTAAACTTAAAACTTCATAATAAAACTAATGAATTCGTCCGAGTCATTTGAACATTGTACGACAACTACAAACATATTACGACCCTGTATGACATATTAGCACTTAGAAAAGCCCGTTATTAAAATGTAGGACTTACAAATCTTAACATCACCTTACAATACCGTATTTAAAGTTAAAACTCCATAATAAACCTAATGAATTCGTCCGAGTCCTTTGAACATTGTACGGCAACTTAAAACATCTTACGACTCTGTATGCCATATTACCTCATAAAACACGTTATTATAATGTAGGACGCCTTACAAATCTTAACAACACCTTACAATACCGTATGTAAACTTAAAACTCCATAATAAACCTGATGAATTCGTCCGAGTCCTTTGAACATTGTACGGCAACTTAAAACATCTTACGACTCTGTATGCCATATTACCTCATAAAACACGTTATTATAATGTAGGACGCCTTACAAATCTTAACAACACCTTACAATACCGTATGTAAACTTAAAACTCCATAATAAACCTAATAAATTCGTCCGAGTCTTTTGAACATTGTACGGCAACTTAAAACATCTTACGACTCTGTATGCCATATTACCTCATAAAACACGTTATTATAATGTAGGACGCCTTACAAATCTTAACAACACCTTACAATACCGTATGTAAACTTAAAACTCCATAATAAACCTAATGAATTCGTCCGAGTCCTTTGAACATTGTACATCAACTTAAAAGATCTTACGACTCTGTATGCCATATTACCTCTTAAAACACGTTATAATAATGTTGGACGCCTTACAAATCTTAACAACACCTTACAATACCGTATGTAAACATAAAACTCCATAACAAACCTAATGAATTCGTCCGAGTCCTTTGAACATTGTACTTCAACTTAAAAGATCTTACGACTCTGTATGCCATATTACCTCTTAAAACACGTTATTATAATGTAGGACGCCTTACAAATCTTAACAACCCCTTACAATACCAAATGTAAACTTAAAACTTCATAATAAACCTAATGAATTCGTCCGAGTCATTTGAACATTGTACGGCAACTTCAAACATATTACGTCCCTGTATGACATATTAGCACTTAGAAAAGCACGTTATTAAAATGTAGGACTTACAAATCTTAACATCACCTTACAATACCGTATTTAAAGTTAAAACTCCATAATAAACCTAATGAATTCGTCCGAGTCCTTTGAACATTGTACGGCAACTTAAAACATCTTACGACTCTGTATGCCATATTACCTCATAAAACACGTTATTATAATGTAGGACGCCTTACAAATCTTAACAACACCTTACAATACCGTATGTAAACTTAAAACTCCATAATAAACCTAATGAATTCGTCCGAGTCCTTTGAACATTGTACATCAACTTAAAAGATCTTACGACTCTGTATGCCATATTACCTCTTAAAACACGTTATTATAATGTAGGACGCCTTACAAATCTTAACAACACCTTACAATACCGTATGTAAACATAAAACTCCATAATAAACCTAATGAATTCGTCCGAGTCCTTTGAACATTGTACTTCAACTTAAAAGATCTTACGACTCTGTATGCCATATTACCTCTTAAAACACGTTATTATAATGTAGGACGCCTTACAAATCTTAACAACCCCTTACAATACCGAATGTAAACTTAAAACTTCATAATAAATTTAATGACTTCGTCCGAGTCATTTGAACATTGTACGGCAACTTCAAACATATTACATCCCTGTATGACATATTAGCACTTAGAAAAGCACGTTATTATAATGTAGGACTTACAAATCTTAACATCACCTTACAATACCGTACTTAAAGTTAAAACTCCATAATAAACCTAATGAATTCGTTCGAGTCCTTTGAACATTGTACGGCAACTTAAAACATCTTACGACTCTGTATGCCATATTACCTCATAAAACACGTTATTATAATGTAGGACGCCTTACAAATCTTAACAACACCTTACAATACCGTATGTAAACATAAAACTCCATAACAAACCTAATGAATTCGTCCGAGTCCTTTGAACATTGTACTTCAACTTAAAAGATCTTACGACTCTGTATGCCATATTACCTCTTAAAACACGTTATTATAATGTAGGACGCCTTACAAATCTTAACAACCCCTTACAATACCAAATGTAAACTTAAAACTTCATAATAAACCTAATGAATTCGTCCGAGTCATTTGAACATTGTACGGCAACTTCAAACATATTACGTCCCTGTATGACATATTAGCACTTAGAAAAGCACGTTATTAAAATGTAGGACTTACAAATCTTAACATCACCTTACAATACCGTATTTAAAGTTAAAACTCCATAATAAACCTAATGAATTCGTCCGAGTCCTTTGAACATTGTACGGCAACTTAAAACATCTTACGACTCTGTATGCCATATTACCTCATAAAACACGTTATTATAATGTAGGACGCCTTACAAATCTTAACAACACCTTACAATACCGTATGTAAACTTAAAACTCCATAATAAACCTAATGAATTCGTCCGAGTCCTTTGAACATTGTACATCAACTTAAAAGATCTTACGACTCTGTATGCCATATTACCTCTTAAAACACGTTATTATAATGTAGGACGCCTTACAAATCTTAACAACACCTTACAATACCGTATGTAAACATAAAACTCCATAATAAACCTAATGAATTCGTCCGAGTCCTTTGAACATTGTACTTCAACTTAAAAGATCTTACGACTCTGTATGCCATATTACCTCTTAAAACACGTTATTATAATGTAGGACGCCTTACAAATCTTAACAACCCCTTACAATACAGAATGTAAACTTAAAACTTCATAATAAATTTAATGACTTCGTCCGAGTCATTTGAACATTGTACGGCAACTTCAAACATATTACATCCCTGTATGACATATTAGCACTTAGAAAAGCACGTTATTATAATGTAGGACTTACAAATCTTAACATCACCTTACAATACCGTACTTAAAGTTAAAACTCCATAATAAACCTAATGAATTCGTTCGAGTCCTTTGAACATTGTACGGCAACTTAAAACATCTTACGACTCTGTATGCCATATTACCTCATAAAACACGTTATTATAATGTAGGACGCCTTACAAATCTTAACAACACCTTACAATACCGTATGTAAACTTAAAACTCCATAATAAACCTAATGAATTCGTCCGAGTCTTTTGAACATTGTACGGCAACTTAAAACATCTTACGACTCTGTATGCCATATTACCTCATAAAACACGTTATTATAATGTAGGACGCCTTACAAATCTTAACAACACCTTACAATACCGTATGTAAACTTAAAACTCCATAATAAACCTAATGAATTCGTCCGAGTCCTTTGAACATTGTACATCAACTTAAAAGATCTTACGACTCTGTATGCCATATTACCTCTTAAAACACGTTATTATAATGTTGGACGCCTTACAAATCTTAACAACACCTTACAATACCGTATGTAAACATAAAACTCCATAACAAACCTAATGAATTCGTCCGAGTCCTTTGAACATTGTACTTCAACTTAAAAGATCTTACGACTCTGTATGCCATATTACCTCTTAAAACACGTTATTATAATGTAGGACGCCTTACAAATCTTAACAACCCCTTACAATACCAAATGTAAACTTAAAACTTCATAATAAACCTAATGAATTCGTCCGAGTCATTTGAACATTGTACGGCAACTTCAAACATATTACGTCCCTGTATGACATATTAGCACTTAGAAAAGCACGTTATTAAAATGTAGGACTTACAAATCTTAACATCACCTTACAATACCGTATTTAAAGTTAAAACTCCATAATAAACCTAATGAATTCGTCCGAGTCCTTTGAACATTGTACGGCAACTTAAAACATCTTACGACTCTGTATGCCATATTACCTCATAAAACACGTTATTATAATGTAGGACGCCTTACAAATCTTAACAACACCTTACAATACCGTATGTAAACTTAAAACTCCATAATAAACCTAATGAATTCGTCCGAGTCCTTTGAACATTGTACATCAACTTAAAAGATCTTACGACTCTGTATGCCATATTACCTCTTAAAACACGTTATTATAATGTAGGACGCCTTACAAATCTTAACAACACCTTACAATACCGTATGTAAACATAAAACTCCATAATAAACCTAATGAATTCGTCCGAGTCCTTTGAACATTGTACTTCAACTTAAAAGATCTTACGACTCTGTATGCCATATTACCTCTTAAAACACGTTATTATAATGTAGGACGCCTTACAAATCTTAACAACCCCTTACAATACCGAATGTAAACTTAAAACTTCATAATAAATTTAATGACTTCGTCCGAGTCATTTGAACATTGTACGGCAACTTCAAACATATTACATCCCTGTATGACATATTAGCACTTAGAAAAGCACGTTATTATAATGTAGGACTTACAAATCTTAACATCACCTTACAATACCGTACTTAAAGTTAAAACTCCATAATAAACCTAATGAATTCGTTCGAGTCCTTTGAACATTGTACGGCAACTTAAAACATCTTACGACTCTGTATGCCATATTACCTCATAAAACACGTTATTATAATGTAGGACGCCTTACAAATCTTAACAACACCTTACAATACCGTATGTAAACTTAAAACTCCATAATAAACCTAATGAATTCGTCCGAGTCCTTTGAACATTGTACGGCAACTTAAAACATCTTACGACTCTGTATGCCATATTACCTCATAAAACACGTTATTATAATGTAGGACGCCTTACAAATCTTAACAACACCTTACAATACCGAATGTAAACTTAAAACTTCATAATAAACCTAATGAATTTGTCCGAGTCCTTTGAACATTGTACTTCAACTTAAAAGATCTTACGACTCTGTATGCCATATTACCTCTTAAAACACGTTATTATAATGTAGGACGCCTTACAAATCTTAACAACCCCTTACAATACCAAATGTAAACTTAAAACTTCATAATAAACCTAATGAATTCGTCCGAGTCATTTGAACATTGTACGGCAACTTCAAACATATTACGTCCCTGTATGACATATTAGCACTTAGAAAAGCACGTTATTAAAATGTAGGACTTACAAATCTTAACATCACCTTACAATACCGTATTTAAAGTTAAAACTCCATAATAAACCTAATGAATTCGTCCGAGTCCTTTGAACATTGTACGGCAACTTAAAACATCTTACGACTCTGTATGCCATATTACCTCATAAAACACGTTATTATAATGTAGGACGCCTTACAAATCTTAACAACACCTTACAATACCGTATGTAAACTTAAAACTCCATAATAAACCTAATGAATTCGTCCGAGTCCTTTGAACATTGTACATCAACTTAAAAGATCTTACGACTCTGTATGCCATATTACCTCTTAAAACACGTTATTTTAATGTAGGACGCCTTACAAATCTTAACAACACCTTACAATACCGTATGTAAACATAAAACTCCATAATAAACCTAATGAATTCGTCCGAGTCCTTTGAACATTGTACTTCAACTTAAAAGATCTTACGACTCTGTATGCCATATTACCTCTTAAAACACGTTATTATAATGTAGGACGCCTTACAAATCTTAACAACCCCTTACAATACCGAATGTAAACTTAAAACTTCATAATAAATTTAATGACTTCGTCCGAGTCATTTGAACATTGTACGGCAACTTCAAACATATTACATCCCTGTATGACATATTAGCACTTAGAAAAGCACGTTATTATAATGTAGGACTTACAAATCTTAACATCACCTTACAATACCGTACTTAAAGTTAAAACTCCATAATAAACCTAATAAATTCGTTCGAGTCCTTTGAACATTGTACGGCAACTTAAAACATCTTACGACTCTGTATGCCATATTACCTCTTAAAACACGTTATTATAATGTAGGACGCCTAACAAATCTTAACAACACCTTACAATACCGTATGTAAACATAAAACTCCATAATAAACCTAATGAATTTGTCCGAGTCCTTTCAACATTGTACTTCAACTTAAAAGATCTTACGACTCTGTATGCCATATTACCTCTTAAAACACGTTATTATAATGTAGGACGCCTTACAAATCTTAACAACCCTTACAATACCGAATGTAAACTTAAAACTTCATAATAAAACTAATGAATTCGTCCGAGTCATTTGAACATTGTACGACAACTACAAACATATTACGACCCTGTATGACATATTAGCACTTAGAAAAGCCCGTTATTAAAATGTAGGACTTACAAATCTTAACATCACCTTACAATACCGTATTTAAAGTAAAAACTCCATAATAAACCTAATGAATTCGTCCGAGTCCTTTGAACATTGTACGGCAACTTAAAACATCTTACGACTCTGTATGCCATATTACCTCATAAAACACGTTATTATAATGTAGGACGCCTTACAAATCTTAACAACACCTTACAATACCGTATGTAAACTTAAAACTCCATAATAAACCTGATGAATTCGTCCGAGTCCTTTGAACATTGTACGGCAACTTAAAACATCTTACGACTCTGTATGCCATATTACCTCATAAAACACGTTATTATAATGTAGGACGCCTTACAAATCTTAACAACACCTTACAATACCGTATGTAAACTTAAAACTCCATAATAAACCTAATGAATTCGTCCGAGTCCTTTGAACATTGTACATCAACTTAAAAGATCTTACGACTCTGTATGCCATAATACCTCTTAAAACACGTTATTATAATGTTGGACGCCTTACAAATCTTAACAACACCTTACAATACCGTATGTAAACATAAAACTCCATAATAAACCTAATGAATTCGTCCGAGTCCTTTGAACATTGTACTTCAACTTAAAAGATCTTACGACTCTGTATGCCATATTACCTCTTAAAACACGTTATTATAATGTAGGACGCCTTACAAATCTTAACAACCCTTTACAATACCAAATGTAAACTTAAAACTTCATAATAAACCTAATGAATTCGTCCGAGTCATTTGAACATTGTACGGCAACTTCAAACATATTACGTCCCTGTATGACATATTAGCACTTAGAAAAGCACGTTATTAAAATGTAGGACTTACAAATCTTAACATCACCTTACAATACCGTATTTAAAGTTAAAACTCCATAATAAACCTAATGAATTCGTCCGAGTCCTTTGAACATTGTACGGCAACTTAAAACATCTTACGACTCTGTATGCCATATTACCTCATAAAACACGTTATTATAATGTAGGACGCCTTACAAATCTTAACAACACCTTACAATACCGTATGTAAACTTAAAACTCCATAATAAACCTAATGAATTCGTCCGAGTCCTTTGAACATTGTACATCAACTTAAAAGATCTTACGACTCTGTATGCCATATTACCTCTTAAAACACGTTATTATAATGTAGGACGCCTTACAAATCTTAACAACACCTTACAATACCGTATGTAAACATAAAACTCCATAATAAACCTAATGAATTCGTCCGAGTCCTTTGAACATTGTACTTCAACTTAAAAGATCTTACGACTCTGTATGCCATATTACCTCTTAAAACACGTTATTATAATGTAGGACGCCTTACAAATCTTAACAACCCCTTACAATACCGAATGTAAACTTAAAACTTCATAATAAATTTAATGACTTCGTCCGAGTCATTTGAACATTGTACGGCAACTTCAAACATATTACATCCCTGTATGACATATTAGCACTTAGAAAAGCACGTTATTATAATGTAGGACTTACAAATCTTAACATCACCTTACAATACCGTACTTAAAGTTAAAACTCCATAATAAACCTAATGAATTCGTTCGAGTCCTTTGAACATTGTACGGCAACTTAAAACATCTTACGACTCTGTATGCCATATTACCTCATAAAACACGTTATTATAATGTAGGACGCCTTACAAATCTTAACAACACCTTACAATAATGTATGTAAACTTAAAACTCCATAATAAACCTAATGAATTCGTCCGAGTCCTTTGAACATTGTACGGCAACTTAAAACATCTTACGACTCTGTATGCCATATTACCTCATAAAACACGTTATTATAATGTAGGACGCCTTACAAATCTTAACAACACCTTACAATACCGAATGTAAACTTAAAACTTCATAATAAACCTAATGAATTTGTCCGAGTCCTTTGAACATTGTACTTCAACTTAAAAGATCTTACGACTCTGTATGCCATATTACCTCTTAAAACACGTTATTATAATGTAGGACGCCTTACAAATCTTAACAACCCCTTACAATACCAAATGTAAACTTAAAACTTCATAATAAACCTAATGAATTCGTCCGAGTCATTTGAACATTGTACGGCAACTTCAAACATATTACGTCCCTGTATGACATATTAGCACTTAGAAAAGCACGTTATTAAAATGTAGGACTTACAAATCTTAACATCACCTTACAATACCGTATTTAAAGTTAAAACTCCATAATAAACCTAATGAATTCGTCCGAGTCCTTTGAACATTGTACGGCAACTTAAAACATCTTACGACTCTGTATGCCATATTACCTCATAAAACACGTTATTATAATGTAGGACGCCTTACAAATCTTAACAACACCTTACAATACCGTATGTAAACTTAAAACTCCATAATAAACCTAATGAATTCGTCCGAGTCCTTTGAACATTGTACATCAACTTAAAAGATCTTACGACTCTGTATGCCATATTACCTCTTAAAACACGTTATTATAATGTAGGACGCCTTACAAATCTTAACAACACCATACAATACCGTATGTAAACATAAAACTCCATAATAAACCTAATGAATTCGTCCGAGTCCTTTGAACATTGTACTTCAACTTAAAAGATCTTACGACTCTGTATGCCATATTACCTCTTAAAACACGTTATTATAATGTAGGACGCCTTACAAATCTTAACAACCCCTTACAATACCGAATGTAAACTTAAAACTTCATAATAAATTTAATGACTTCGTCCGAGTCATTTGAACATTGTACGGCAACTTCAAACATATTACATCCCTGTATGACATATTAGCACTTAGAAAAGCACGTTATTATAATGTAGGACTTACAAATCTTAACATCACCTTACAATACCGTACTTAAAGTTAAAACTCCATAATAAACCTAATGAATTCGTTCGAGTCCTTTGAACATTGTACGGCAACTTAAAACATCTTACGACTCTGTATGCCATATTACCTCATAAAACACGTTATTATAATGTAGGACGCCTTACAAATCTTAACAACACCTTACAATACCGTATGTAAACTTAAAACTCCATAATAAACCTAATGAATTCGTCCGAGTCCTTTGAACATTGTACGGCAACTTAAAACATCTTACGACTCTGTATGCCATATTACCTCATAAAACACGTTATTATAATGTAGGACGCCTTACAAATCTTAACAACACCTTACAATACCGAATGTAAACTTAAAACTTCATAATAAACCTAATGAATTTGTCCGAGTCCTTTGAACATTGTACTTCAACTTAAAAGATCTTACGACTCTGTATGCCATATTACCTCTTAAAACACGTTATTATAATGTAGGACGCCTTACAAATCTTAACAACCCCTTACAATACCGAATGTAAACTTAAAACTTCATAATAAACTTAATGACTTCGTCCGAGTCATTTGAACATTGTACGGCAACTTCAAACATATTACATCCCTGTATGACATATTAGCACTTAGAAAAGCACGTTATTATAATGTAGGACTTACAAATCTTAACATCACCTTACAATACCGTACTTAAAGTTAAAACTCCATAATAAACCTAATGAATTCGTTCGAGTCCTTTGAACATTGTACGGCAACTTAAAACATCTTACGACTCTGTATGCCATATTACCTCATAAAACACGTTATTATAATGTAGGACGCCTTACAAATCTTAACAACACCTTACAATACCGTATGTAAACTTAAAACTCCATAATAAACCTAATGAATTCGTCCGAGTCCTTTGAACATTGTACGGCAACTTAAAACATCTTACGACTCTGTATGCCATATTACCTCATAAAACACGTTATTATAATGTCGGACGCCTTACAAATCTTAACAACACCTTACAATACCGAATGTAAACTTAAAACTTCATAATAAACCTAATGAATTCGTCCGAGTCATTTGAACATTGTACGGCAACTTCAAACATATTACGTCCCTGTATGACATATTAGCACTTAGAAAAGCACGTTATTAAAATGTAGGTCTTACAAATCTTAACATCACCTTACAATACCGTATTTAAAGTTAAAACTCCATAATAAACCTAATGAATTCGTCCGAGTCCTTTGAACATTGTACGGCAACTTAAAACATCTTACGACTCTGTATGCCATATTACCTCATAAAACACGTTATTATAATGTAGGACGCCTTACAAATCTTAACAACACCTTACAATACCGTATGTAAACTTAAAACTCCATAATAAACCTAATGAATTCGTCCGAGTCCTTTGAACATTGTACATCAACTTAAAAGATCTTACGACTCTGTATGCCATATTACCTCTTAAAACACGTTATTATAATGTAGGACGCCTTACAAATCTTAACAACACCTTACAATACCGTATGTAAACATAAAACTCCATAATAAACCTAATGAATTCGTCCGAGTCCTTTGAACATTGTACTTCAACTTAAAAGATCTTACGACTCTGTATGCCATATTACCTCTTAAAACACGTTATTATAATGTAGGACGCCTTACAAATCTTAACAACCCCTTACAATACCGAATGTAAACTTAAAACTTCATAATAAACCTAATGAATTCGTCCGAGTCATTTGAACATTGTACGGCAACTTCAAACATATTACGACCCTGTATGCCATATTAGCACTTAGAAAAGCACGTTATTAAAATGTAGGACTTACAAATCTTAACATCACCTTACAATACCGTATTTAAAGTTAAAACTCCATAATAAACCTAATGAATTCGTCCGAGTCCTTTGAACATTGTACGGCAATTTAGAACATCTTACGACTCTGTATGCCATATTACCTCATAAAACACGTTATTATAATGTAGGACGCCTTACAAATCTTAACAACACCTTACAATACCGTATGTAAACTTAAAACTCCATAATAAACCTAATGAATTCGTCCGAGTCCTTTGAACATTGTACGGCAACTTAAAACATCTTACGACTCTGTATGCCATATTACCTCATAAAACACGTTATTATAATGTCGGACGCCTTACAAATCTTAACAACACCTTACAATACCGAATGTAAACTTAAAACTTCATAATAAACCTAATGAATTCGTCCGAGTCATTTGAACATTGTACGGCAACTTCAAACATATTACGTCCCTGTATGACATATTAGCACTTAGAAAAGCACGTTATTAAAATGTAGGTCTTACAAATCTTAACATCACCTTACAATACCGTATTTAAAGTTAAAACTCCATAATAAACCTAATGAATTCGTCCGAGTCCTTTGAACATTGTACGGCAACTTAAAACATATTACGACTCTGTATGCCATATTACCTCATAAAACACGTTATTATAATGTAGGACGCCTTACAAATCTTAACAACACCTTACAATACCGTATGTAAACTTAAAACTCCATAATAAACCTAATGAATTCGTCCGAGTCCTTTGAACATTGTACATCAACTTAAAAGATCTTACGACTCTGTGTGCCATATTACCTCTTAAAACACGTTATTATAATGTAGGACGCCTTACAAATCTTAACAACACCTTACAATACCGTATGTAAACATAAAACTCCATAATAAACCTAATGAATTCGTCCGAGTCCTTTGAACATTGTACTTCAACTTAAAAGATCTTACGACTCTGTATGCCATATTACCTCTTAAAACACGTTATTATAATGTAGGACGCCTTACAAATCTTAACAACCCCTTACAATACCGAATGTAAACTTAAAACTTCATAATAAACCTAATGAATTCGTCCGAGTCATTTGAACATTGTACGGCAACTTCAAACATATTACGACCCTGTATGCCATATTAGCACTTAGAAAAGCACGTTATTAAAATGTAGGACTTACAAATCTTAACATCACCTTACAATACCGTATTTAAAGTTAAAACTCCATAATAAACCTAATGAATTCGTCCGAGTCCTTTGAACATTGTACGGCAATTTAGAACATCTTACGACTCTGTATGCCATATTACCTCATAAAACACGTTATTATAATGTAGGACGCCTTACAAATCTTAACAACACATTACAATACCGTATGTAAACTTAAAACTCCATAATAAACCTAATGAATTCGTCCGAGTCCTTTGAACATTGTACTTCAACTTAAAAGATCTTACGACTCTGTATGCCATATTACCTCTTAAAACATGTTATTATAATGTAGGACGCCTTACAAATCTTAACAACACCTTACAATACCGTATGTAAACTTAAAACTCCATAATAAACCTAATGAATTCGTCCGAGTCCTTTGAACATTGTACGGCAACTTAAAACATCTTACGACTCTGTATGCCATATTACCTCATAAAACACGTTATTATAATGTTGGACGCCTTACAAATCTTAACAACACCTTACAATACCGTATGTAAACTTAAAACTCCATAATAAACCTAATGAATTCGTCCGAGTCCTTTGAACATTGTACATCAACTTAAAAGATCTTACGACTCTGTATGCCATATTACTTCTTAAAACACGTTATTATAATGTAGGACGCCTTACAAATCTTAACAACACCTTACAATACCGTATGTAAACATAAAACTCCATAATAAACCTAATGAATTCGTCCGAGTCCTTTGAACATTGTACTTCAACTTAAAAGATCTTACGACTCTGTATGCCATATTACCTCTTAAAACACATTATTATAATGTAGGACGCCTTACAAATCTTAACAACCCCTTACAATACCGAATGTAAACTTAAAACTTCATAATAAATTTAATGACTTCGTCCGAGTCATTTGAACATTGTACGGCAACTTCAAACATATTACATCCCTGTATGACATATTAGCACTTAGAAAAGCACGTTATTATAATGTAGGACTTACAAATCTTAACATCACCTTACAATACCGTACTTAAAGTTAAAACTCCATAATAAACCTAATGAATTCGTTCGAGTCCTTTGAACATTGTACGGCAACTTAAAACATCTTACGACTCTGTATGCCATATTACCTCATAAAACACGTTATTATAATGTAGGACGCCTTACAAATCTTAACAACACCTTACAATACCGTATGTAAACTTAAAACTCCATAATAAACCTAATGAATTCGTCCGAGTCCTTTGAACATTGTACGGCAACTTAAAACATCTTACGACTCTGTATGCCATATTACCTCATAAAACACGTTATTATAATGTAGGACGCCTTACAAATCTTAACAACACCTTACAATACCGAATGTAAACTTAAAACTTCATAATAAACCTAATGAATTTGTCCGAGTCCTTTGAACATTGTACTTCAACTTAAAAGATCTTACGACTCTGTATGCCATATTACCTCTTAAAACACGTTATTATAATGTAGGACGCCTTACAAATCTTAACAACCCCTTACAATACCGAATGTAAACTTAAAACTTCATAATAAACCTAATGAATTCGTCCGAGTCATTTGAACATTGTACGGCAACTTCAAACATATTACGACCCTGTATGCCATATTAGCACTTAGAAAAGCACGTTATTAAAATGTAGGACTTACAAATCTTAACATCACCTTACAATACCGTATTTAAAGTTAAAACTCCATAATAAACCTAATGAATTCGTCCGAGTCCTTTGAACATTGTACGGCAATTTAGAACATCTTACGACTCTGTATGCCATATTACCTCATAAAACACGTTATTATAATGTAGGACGCCTTACAAATCTTAACAACACCTTACAATACCGTATGTAAACTTAAAACTCCATAATAAACCTAATGAATTCGTCCGAGTCCTTTGAACATTGTACGGCAACTTAAAACATCTTACGACTCTGTATGCCATATTACCTCATAAAACACGTTATTATAATGTCGGACGCCTTACAAATCTTAACAACACCTTACAATACCGAATGTAAACTTAAAACTTCATAATAAACCTAATGAATTCGTCCGAGTCATTTGAACATTGTACGGCAACTTCAAACATATTACGTCCCTGTATGACATATTAGCACTTAGAAAAGCACGTTATTAAAATGTAGGTCTTACAAATCTTAACATCACCTTACAATACCGTATTTAAAGTTAAAACTCCATAATAAACCTAATGAATTCGTCCGAGTCCTTTGAACATTGTACGGCAACTTAAAACATCTTACGACTCTGTATGCCATATTACCTCATAAAACACGTTATTATAATGTAGGACGCCTTACAAATCTTAACAACACCTTACAATACCGTATGTAAACTTAAAACTCCATAATAAACCTAATGAATTCGTCCGAGTCCTTTGAACATTGTACATCAACTTAAAAGATCTTACGACTCTGTATGCCATATTACCTCTTAAAACACGTTATTATAATGTAGGACGCCTTACAAATCTTAACAACACCTTACAATACCGTATGTAAACATAAAACTCCATAATAAACCTAATGAATTCGTCCGAGTCCTTTGAACATTGTACTTCAACTTAAAAGATCTTACGACTCTGTATGCCATATTACCTCTTAAAACACGTTATTATAATGTAGGACGCCTTACAAATCTTAACAACCCCTTACAATACCGAATGTAAACTTAAAACTTCATAATAAACCTAATGAATTCGTCCGAGTCATTTGAACATTGTACGACAACTTCAAACATATTACATCCCTGTATGACATATTAGCACTTAGAAAAGCACGTTATTATAATGTAGGACTTACAAATCTTAACATCACCTTACAATACCGTACTTAAAGTTAAAACTCCATAATAAACCTAATGAATTCGTTCGAGTCCTTTGAACATTGTACGGCAACTTAAAACATCTTACGACTCTGTATGCCATATTACCTCATAAAACACGTTATTATAATGTAGGACGCCTTACAAATCTTAACAACACCTTACAATACCGTATGTAAACTTAAAACTCCATAATAAACCTAATGAATTCGTCCGAGTCCTTTGAACATTGTACGGCAACTTAAAACATCTTACGACTCTGTATGCCATATTACCTCTTAAAACATGTTATTATAATGTAGGACGCCTTACAAATCTTAACAACACCTTACAATACCGTATGTAAACTTAAAACTCCATAATAAACCTAATGAATTCGTCCGAGTCCTTTGAACATTGTACGGCAACTTAAAACATCTTACGACTCTGTATGCCATATTACCTCATAAAACACGTTATTATAATGTTGGACGCCTTACAAATCTTAACAACACCTTACAATACCGTATGTAAACTTAAAACTCCATAATAAACCTAATGAATTCGTCCGAGTCCTTTGAACATTGTACATCAACTTAAAAGATCTTACGACTCTGTATGCCATATTACTTCTTAAAACACGTTATTATAATGTAGGACGCCTTACAAATCTTAACAACACCTTACAATACCGTATGTAAACATAAAACTCCATAATAAACCTAATGAATTCGTCCGAGTCCTTTGAACATTGTACTTCAACTTAAAAGATCTTACGACTCTGTATGCCATATTACCTCTTAAAACACATTATTATAATGTAGGACGCCTTACAAATCTTAACAACCCCTTACAATACCGAATGTAAACTTAAAACTTCATAATAAATTTAATGACTTCGTCCGAGTCATTTGAACATTGTACGGCAACTTCAAACATATTACATCCCTGTATGACATATTAGCACTTAGAAAAGCACGTTATTATAATGTAGGACTTACAAATCTTAACATCACCTTACAATACCGTACTTAAAGTTAAAACTCCATAATAAACCTAATGAATTCGTTCGAGTCCTTTGAACATTGTACGGCAACTTAAAACATCTTACGACTCTGTATGCCATATTACCTCATAAAACACGTTATTATAATGTAGGACGCCTTACAAATCTTAACAACACCTTACAATACCGTATGTAAACTTAAAACTCCATAATAAACCTAATGAATTCGTCCGAGTCCTTTGAACATTGTACGGCAACTTAAAACATCTTACGACTCTGTATGCCATATTACCTCATAAAACACGTTATTATAATGTAGGACGCCTTACAAATCTTAACAACACCTTACAATACCGAATGTAAACTTAAAACTTCATAATAAACCTAATGAATTTGTCCGAGTCCTTTGAACATTGTACTTCAACTTAAAAGATCTTACGACTCTGTATGCCATATTACCTCTTAAAACACGTTATTATAATGTAGGACGCCTTACAAATCTTAACAACCCCTTACAATACCGAATGTAAACTTAAAACTTCATAATAAACTTAATGACTTCGTCCGAGTCATTTGAACATTGTACGGCAACTTCAAACATATTACATCCCTGTATGACATATTAGCACTTAGAAAAGCACGTTATTATAATGTAGGACTTACAAATCTTAACATCACCTTACAATACCGTACTTAAAGTTAAAACTCCATAATAAACCTAATGAATTCGTTCGAGTCCTTTGAACATTGTACGGCAACTTAAAACATCTTACGACTCTGTATGCCATATTACCTCATAAAACACGTTATTATAATGTCGGACGCCTTACAAATCTTAACAACACCTTACAATACCGAATGTAAACTTAAAACTTCATAATAAACCTAATGAATTCGTCCGAGTCATTTGAACATTGTACGGCAACTTCAAACATATTACGTCCCTGTATGACATATTAGCACTTAGAAAAGCACGTTATTAAAATGTAGGTCTTACAAATCTTAACATCACCTTACAATACCGTATTTAAAGTTAAAACTCCATAATAAACCTAATGAATTCGTCCGAGTCCTTTGAACATTGTACGGCAACTTAAAACATCTTACGACTCTGTATGCCATATTACCTCATAAAACACGTTATTATAATGTAGGACGCCTTACAAATCTTAACAACACCTTACAATACCGTATGTAAACTTAAAACTCCATAATAAACCTAATGAATTCGTCCGAGTCCTTTGAACATTGTACATCAACTTAAAAGATCTTACGACTCTGTATGCCATATTACCTCTTAAAACACGTTATTATAATGTAGGACGCCTTACAAATCTTAACAACACCTTACAATACCGTATGTAAACATAAAACTCCATAATAAACCTAATGAATTCGTCCGAGTCCTTTGAACATTGTACTTCAACTTAAAAGATCTTACGACTCTGTATGCCATATTACCTCTTAAAACACGTTATTATAATGTAGGACGCCTTACAAATCTTAACAACCCCTTACAATACCGAATGTAAACTTAAAACTTCATAATAAACCTAATGAATTCGTCCGAGTCATTTGAACATTGTACGACAACTTCAAACATATTACATCCCTGTATGACATATTAGCACTTAGAAAAGCACGTTATTATAATGTAGGACTTACAAATCTTAACATCACCTTACAATACCGTACTTAAAGTTAAAACTCCATAATAAACCTAATGAATTCGTTCGAGTCCTTTGAACATTGTACGGCAACTTAAAACATCATACGACTCTGTATGCCATATTACCTCATAAAACACGTTATTATAATGTAGGACGCCTTACAAATCTTAACAACACCTTACAATACCGTATGTAAACTTAAAACTCCATAATAAACCTAATGAATTCGTCCGAGTCCTTTGAACATTGTACGGCAACTTAAAACATCTTACGACTCTGTATGCCATATTACCTCTTAAAACATGTTATTATAATGTAGGACGCCTTACAAATCTTAACAACACCTTACAATACCGTATGTAAACTTAAAACTCCATAATAAACCTAATGAATTCGTCCGAGTCCTTTGAACATTGTACGGCAACTTAAAACATCTTACGACTCTGTATGCCATATTACCTCATAAAACACGTTATTATAATGTTGGACGCCTTACAAATCTTAACAACACCTTACAATACCGTATGTAAACTTAAAACTCCATAATAAACCTAATGAATTCGTCCGAGTCCTTTGAACATTGTACATCAACTTAAAAGATCTTACGACTCTGTATGCCATATTACTTCTTAAAACACGTTATTATAATGTAGGACGCCTTACAAATCTTAACAACACCTTACAATACCGTATGTAAACATAAAACTCCATAATAAACCTAATGAATTCGTCCGAGTCCTTTGAACATTGTACTTCAACTTAAAAGATCTTACGACTCTGTATGCCATATTACCTCTTAAAACACATTATTATAATGTAGGACGCCTTACAAATCTTAACAACCCCTTACAATACCGAATGTAAACTTAAAACTTCATAATAAATTTAATGACTTCGTCCGAGTCATTTGAACATTGTACGGCAACTTCAAACATATTACATCCCTGTATGACATATTAGCACTTAGAAAAGCACGTTATTATAATGTAGGACTTACAAATCTTAACATCACCTTACAATACCGTACTTAAAGTTAAAACTCCATAATAAACCTAATGAATTCGTTCGAGTCCTTTGAACATTGTACGGCAACTTAAAACATCTTACGACTCTGTATGCCATATTACCTCATAAAACACGTTATTATAATGTAGGACGCCTTACAAATCTTAACAACACCTTACAATACCGTATGTAAACTTAAAACTCCATAATAAACCTAATGAATTCGTCCGAGTCCTTTGAACATTGTACGGCAACTTAAAACATCTTACGACTCTGTATGCCATATTACCTCATAAAACACGTTATTATAATGTAGGACGCCTTACAAATCTTAACAACACCTTACAATACCGAATGTAAACTTAAAACTTCATAATAAACCTAATGAATTTGTCCGAGTCCTTTGAACATTGTACTTCAACTTAAAAGATCTTACGACTCTGTATGCCATATTACCTCTTAAAACACGTTATTATAATGTAGGACGCCTTACAAATCTTAACAACCCCTTACAATACCGAATGTAAACTTAAAACTTCATAATAAACTTAATGACTTCGTCCGAGTCATTTGAACATTGTACGGCAACTTCAAACATATTACATCCCTGTATGACATATTAGCACTTAGAAAAGCACGTTATTATAATGTAGGACTTACAAATCTTAACATCACCTTACAATACCGTACTTAAAGTTAAAACTCCATAATAAACCTAATGAATTCGTTCGAGTCCTTTGAACATTGTACGGCAACTTAAAACATCTTACGACTCTGTATGCCATATTACCTCATAAAACACGTTATTATAATGTAGGACGCCTTACAAATCTTAACAACACCTTACAATACCGTATGTAAACTTAAAACTCCATAATAAACCTAATGAATTCGTCCGAGTCCTTTGAACATTGTACGGCAACTTAAAACATCTTACGACTCTGTATGCCATATTACCTCATAAAACACGTTATTATAATGTAGGACGCCTTACAAATCTTAACAACACCTTACAATACCGAATGTAAACTTAAAACTTCATAATAAACCTAATGAATTCGTCCGAGTCATTTGAACATTGTACGGCAACTTCAAACATATTACGTCCCTGTATGACATATTAGCACTTAGAAAAGCACGTTATTAAAATGTAGGTCTTACAAATCTTAACATCACCTTACAATACCGTATTTAAAGTTAAAACTCCATAATAAACCTAATGAATTCGTCCGAGTCCTTTGAACATTGTACGGCAATTTAGAACATCTTACGACTCTGTATGCCATATTACCTCATAAAACACGTTATTATAATGTAGGACGCCTTACAAATCTTAACAACACCTTACAATACCGTATGTAAACTTAAAACTCCATAATAAACCTAATGAATTCGTCCGAGTCCTTTGAACATTGTACTTCAACTTAAAAGATCTTACGACTCTGTATGCCATATTACCTCTTAAAACATGTTATTATAATGTAGGACGCCTTACAAATCTTAACAACACCTTACAATACCGTATGTAAACTTAAAACTCCATAATAAACCTAATGAATTCGTCCGAGTCCTTTGAACATTGTACGGCAACTTAAAACATCTTACGACTCTGTATGCCATATTACCTCATAAAACACGTTATTATAATGTAGGACGCCTTACAAATCTTAACAACACCTTACAATACCGTATGTAAACTTAAAACTCCATAATAAACCTAATGAATTCGTCCGAGTCCTTTGAACATTGTACATCAACTTAAATGATCTTACGACTCTGTATGCCATATTACCTCTTAAAACACGTTATTATAATGTAGGACGCCTTACAAATCTTAACAACACCTTACAATACCGTATGTAAACATAAAACTCCATAATAAACCTAATGAATTCGTCCGAGTCCTTTGAACATTGTACTTCAACTTAAAAGATCTTACGACTCTGTATGCCATATTACCTCTTAAAACACGTTATTATAATGTAGGACGCCTTACAAATCTTAACAACCCCTTACAATACCGAATGTAAACTTAAAACTTCATAATAAATTTAATGACTTCGTCCGAGTCATTTGAACATTGTACGGCAACTTCAAACATATTACATCCCTGTATGACATATTAGCACTTAGAAAAGCACGTTATTATAATGTAGGACTTACAAATCTTAACATCACCTTACAATACCGTACTTAAAGTTAAAACTCCATAATAAACCTAATGAATTCGTTCGAGTCCTTTGAACATTGTACGGCAACTTAAAACATCTTACGACTCTGTATGCCATATTACCTCATAAAACACGTTATTATAATGTAGGACGCCTTACAAATCTTAACAACACCTTACAATACCGTATGTAAACTTAAAACTCCATAATAAACCTAATGAATTCGTCCGAGTCCTTTGAACATTGTACGGCAACTTAAAACATCTTACGACTCTGTATGCCATATTACCTCATAAAACACGTTATTATAATGTAGGACGCCTTACAAATCTTAACAACACCTTACAATACCGAATGTAAACTTAAAACTTCATAATAAACCTAATGAATTTGTCCGAGTCCTTTGAACATTGTACTTCAACTTAAAAGATCTTACGACTCTGTATGCCATATTACCTCTTAAAACACGTTATTATAATGTAGGACGCCTTACAAATCTTAACAACCCCTTACAATACCGAATGTAAACTTAAAACTTCATAATAAACTTAATGACTTCGTCCGAGTCATTTGAACATTGTACGGCAACTTCAAACATATTACATCCCTGTATGACATATTAGCACTTAGAAAAGCACGTTATTATAATGTAGGACTTACAAATCTTAACATCACCTTACAATACCGTACTTAAAGTTAAAACTCCATAATAAACCTAATGAA
This sequence comes from Tagetes erecta, assembly GCA_030867185.1. NCBI lineage: Eukaryota > Viridiplantae > Streptophyta > Magnoliopsida > Asterales > Asteraceae > Tagetes > Tagetes erecta. The sequence goes on along the minus strand of CM061493.1, from coordinate 27,095,952 downwards.
TTCGTTCGAGTCCTTTGAACATTGTACGGCAACTTAAAACATCTTACGACTCTGTATGCCATATTACCTCATAAAACACGTTATTATAATGTAGGACGCCTTACAAATCTTAACAACACCTTACAATACCGTATGTAAACTTAAAACTCCATAATAAACCTAATGAATTCGTCCGAGTCCTTTGAACATTGTACGGCAACTTAAAACATCTTACGACTCTGTATGCCATATTACCTCATAAAACACGTTATTATAATGTAGGACGCCTTACAAATCTTAACAACACCTTACAATACCGAATGTAAACTTAAAACTTCATAATAAACCTAATGAATTCGTCCGAGTCATTTGAACATTGTACGGCAACTTCAAACATATTACGTCCCTGTATGACATATTAGCACTTAGAAAAGCACGTTATTAAAATGTAGGTCTTACAAATCTTAACATCACCTTACAATACCGTATTTAAAGTTAAAACTCCATAATAAACCTAATGAATTCGTCCGAGTCCTTTGAACATTGTACGGCAACTTAAAACATCTTACGACTCTGTATGCCATATTACCTCATAAAACACGTTATTATAATGTAGGACGCCTTACAAATCTTAACAACACCTTACAATACCGTATGTAAACTTAAAACTCCATAATAAACCTAATGAATTCGTCCGAGTCCTTTGAACATTGTACGGCAACTTAAAACATCTTACGACTCTGTATGCCATATTACCTCATAAAACACGTTATTATAATGTAGGACGCCTTACAAATCTTAACAACACCTTACAATACCGAATGTAAACTTAAAACTTCATAATAAACCTAATGAATTCGTCCGAGTCATTTGAACATTGTACGGCAACTTCAAACATATTACGTCCCTGTATGACATATTAGCACTTAGAAAAGCACGTTATTAAAATGTAGGTCTTACAAATCTTAACATCACCTTACAATACCGTATTTAAAGTTAAAACTCCATAATAAACCTAATGAATTCGTCCGAGTCCTTTGAACATTGTACGGCAATTTAGAACATCTTACGACTCTGTATGCCATATTACCTCATAAAACACGTTATTATAATGTAGGACGCCTTACAAATCTTAACAACACCTTACAATACCGTATGTAAACTTAAAACTCCATAATAAACCTAATGAATTCGTCCGAGTCCTTTGAACATAGTACGGCAACTTAAAACATCTTACGACTCTGTATGCCATATTACCTCATAAAACACGTTATTATAATGTAGGACGCCTTACAAATCTTAACAACACCTTACAATACCGAATGTAAACTTAAAACTTCATAATAAACCTAATGAATTCGTCCGAGTCATTTGAACATTGTACGGCAACTTCAAACATATTACGTCCCTGTATGACATATTAGCACTTAGAAAAGCACGTTATTAAAATGTAGGTCTTACAAATCTTAACATCACCTTACAATACCGTATTTAAAGTTAAAACTCCATAATAAACCTAATGAATTCGTCCGAGTCCTTTGAACATTGTACGGCAATTTAGAACATCTTACGACTCTGTATGCCATATTACCTCATAAAACACGTTATTATAATGTAGGACGCCTTACAAATCTTAACAACACCTTACAATACCGTATGTAAACTTAAAACTCCATAATAAACCTAATGAATTCGTCCGAGTCCTTTGAACATTGTACTTCAACTTAAAAGATCTTACGACTCTGTATGCCATATTACCTCTTAAAACATGTTATTATAATGTAGGACGCCTTACAAATCTTAACAACACCTTACAATACCGTATGTAAACTTAAAACTCCATAATAAACCTAATGAATTCGTCCGAGTCCTTTGAACATTGTACGGCAACTTAAAACATCTTACGACTCTGTATGCCATATTACCTCATAAAACACGTTATTATAATGTAGGACGCCTTACAAATCTTAACAACACCTTACAATACCGTATGTAAACTTAAAACTCCATAATAAACCTAATGAATTCGTCCGAGTCCTTTGAACATTGTACATCAACTTAAAAGATCTTACGACTCTGTATGCCATATTACCTCTTAAAACACGTTATTATAATGTAGGACGCCTTACAAATCTTAACAACACCTTACAATACCGTATGTAAACATAAAACTCCATAATAAACCTAATGAATTCGTCCGAGTCCTTTGAACATTGTACTTCAACTTAAAAGATCTTACAACTCTGTATGCCATATTACCTCTTAAAACACGTTATTATAATGTAGGACGCCTTACAAATCTTAACAACCCCTTACAATACCGAATGTAAACTTAAAACTTCATAATAAATTTAATGACTTCGTCCGAGTCATTTGAACATTGTACGGCAACTTCAAACATATTACATCCCTGTATGACATATTAGCACTTAGAAAAGCACGTTATTATAATGTAGGACTTACAAATCTTAACATCACCTTACAATACCGTACTTAAAGTTAAAACTCCATAATAAACCTAATGAATTCGTTCGAGTCCTTTGAACATTGTACGGCAACTTAAAACATCTTACGACTCTGTATGCCATATTACCTCATAAAACACGTTATTATAATGTAGGACGCCTTACAAATCTTAACAACACCTTACAATACCGTATGTAAACTTAAAACTCCATAATAAACCTAATGAATTCGTCCGAGTCCTTTGAACATTGTACGGCAACTTAAAACATCTTACGACTCTGTATGCCATATTACCTCATAAAACACGTTATTATAATGTAGGACGCCTTACAAATCTTAACAACACCTTACAATACCGAATGTAAACTTAAAACTTCATAATAAACCTAATGAATTTGTCCGAGTCCTTTGAACATTGTCCTTCAACTTAAAAGATCTTACGACTCTGTATGCCATATTACCTCTTAAAACATGTTATTATAATGTAGGACGCCTTACAAATCTTAACAACCCCTTACAATACCGAATGTAAACTTAAAACTTCATAATAAACTTAATGACTTCGTCCGAGTCATTTGAACATTGTACGGCAACTTCAAACATATTACATCCATGTATGACATATTAGCACTTAGAAAAGCACGTTATTATAATGTAGGACTTACAAATCTTAACATCACCTTACAATACCGTACTTAAAGTTAAAACTCCATAATAAACCTAATGAATTCGTTCGAGTCCTTTGAACATTGTACGGCAACTTAAAACATCTTACGACTCTGTATGCCATATTACCTCATAAAACACGTTATTATAATGTAGGACGCCTTACAAATCTTAACAACACCTTACAATACCGTATGTAAACTTAAAACTCCATAATAAACCTAATGAATTCGTCCGAGTCCTTTGAACATTGTACGGCAACTTAAAACATCTTACGACTCTGTATGCCATATTACCTCATAAAACACGTTATTATAATGTAGGACGCCTTACAAATCTTAACAACACCTTACAATACCGAATGTAAACTTAAAACTTCATAATAAACCTAATGAATTCGTCCGAGTCATTTGAACATTGTACGGCAACTTCAAACATATTACGTCCCTGTATGACATATTAGCACTTAGAAAAGCACGTTATTAAAATGTAGGTCTTACAAATCTTAACATCACCTTACAATACCGTATTTAAAGTTAAAACTCCATAATAAACCTAATGAATTCGTCCGAGTCCTTTGAACATTGTACGGCAACTTAAAACATCTTACGACTCTGTATGCCATATTACCTCATAAAACACGTTATTATAATGTAGGACGCCTTACAAATCTTAACAACACCTTACAATACCGTATGTAAACTTAAAACTCCATAATAAACCTAATGAATTCGTCCGAGTCCTTTGAACATTGTACATCAACTTAAAAGATCTTACGACTCTGTATGCCATATTACCTCTTAAAACACGTTATTATAATGTAGGACGCCTTACAAATCTTAACAACACCTTACAATACCGTATGTAAACATAAAACTCCATAATAAACCTAATGAATTCGTCCGCGTCCTTTGAACATTGTACTTCAACTTAAAAGATCTTACGACTCTGTATGCCATATTACCTCTTAAAACACGTTATTATAATGTAGGACGCCTTACAAATCTTAACAACACCTTACAATACCGTATGTAAACATAAAACTCCATAATAAACCTAATGAATTCGTCCGAGTCCTTTGAACATTGTACTTCAACTTAAAAGATCTTACGACTCTGTATGCCATATTACCTCTTAAAACACGTTATTATAATGTAGGACGCCTTACAAATCTTAACAACCCCTTACAATACCAAATGTAAACTTAAAACTTCATAATAAACCTAATGAATTCGTCCGAGTCATTTGAACATTGTACGACAACTTCAAACATATTACGTCCCTGTATGACATATTAGCACTTAGAAAAGCACGTTATTAAAATGTAGGACTTACAAATCTTAACATCACCTTACAATACCGTATTTAAAGTTAAAACTCCATAATAAACCTAATGAATTCGTCCGAGTCCTTTGAACATTGTACGGCAACTTAAAACATCTTACGACTCTGTATGCCATATTACCTCATAAAACACGTTATTATAATGTAGGACGCCTTACAAATCTTAACAACACCTTACAATACCGTATGTAAACTTAAAACTCCATAATAAACCTAATGAATTCGTCCGAGTCCTTTGAACATTGTACATCAACTTAAAAGATCTTACGACTCTGTATGCCATATTACCTCTTAAAACACGTTATTATAATGTAGGACGCCTTACAAATCTTAACAACACCTTACAATACCGTATGTAAACATAAAACTCCATAATAAACCTAATGAATTCGTCCGAGTCCTTTGAACATTGTACTTTAACTTAAAAGATCTTACGACTCTGTATGCCATATTACCTCTTAAAACACGTTATTATAATGTAGGACGCCTTACAAATCTTAACAACCCCTTACAATACCGAATGTAAACTAAAAACTTCATAATAAATTTAATGACTTCGTCCGAGTCATTTGAACATTGTACGGCAACTTCAAACATATTACATCCCTGTATGACATATTAGCACTTAGAAAAGCACGTTATTATAATGTAGGACTTACAAATCTTAACATCACCTTACAATACCGTACTTAAAGTTAAAACTCCATAATAAACCTAATGAATTCGTTCGAGTCCTTTGAACATTGTACGGCAACTTAAAACATCTTACGACTCTGTATGCCATATTACCTCATAAAACACGTTATTATAATGTAGGACGCCTTACAAATCTTAACAACACCTTACAATACCGTATGTAAACTTAAAACTCCATAATAAACCTAATGAATTCGTCCGAGTCCTTTGAACATTGGACGGCAACTTAAAACATCTTACGACTCTGTATGCCATATTACCTCATAAAACACGTTATTATAATGTAGGACGCCTTACAAATCTTAACAACACCTTACAATACCGAATGTAAACTTAAAACTTCATAATAAACCTAATGAATTTGTCCGAGTCCTTTGAACATTGTACTTCAACTTAAAAGATCTTACGACTCTGTATGCCATATTACCTCTTAAAACACGTTATTATAATGTAGGACGCCTTACAAATCTTAACAACCCCTTACAATACCAAATGTAAACTTAAAACTTCATAATAAACCTAATGAATTCGTCCGAGTCATTTGAACATTGTACGGCAACTTCAAACATATTACGTCCCTGTATGACATATTAGCACTTAGAAAAGCACGTTATTAAAATGTAGGACTTACAAATCTTAACATCACCTTACAATACCGTATTTAAAGTTAAAACTCCATAATAAACCTAATGAATTCGTCCGAGTCCTTTGAACATTGTACGGCAACTTAAAACATCTTACGACTCTGTATGCCATATTACCTCATAAAACACGTTATTATAATGTAGGACGCCTTACAAATCTTAACAACACCTTACAATATCGTATGTAAACTTAAAACTCCATAATAAACCTAATGAATTCGTCCGAGTCCTTTGAACATTGTACATCAACTTAAAAGATCTTACGACTCTGTATGCCATATTACCTCTTAAAACACGTTATTATAATGTAGGACGCCTTACAAATCTTAATAACACCATACAATACCGTATGTAAACATAAAACTCCATAATAAACCTAATGAATTCGTCCGAGTCCTTTGAACATTGTACTTCAACTTAAAAGATCTTACGACTCTGTATGCCATATTACCTCTTAAAACACGTTATTATAATGTAGGATGCCTTACAAATCTTAACAACCCCTTACAATACCGAATGTAAACTTAAAACTTCATAATAAATTTAATGACTTCGTCCGAGTCATTTGAACATTGTACGGCAACTTCAAACATATTACATCCCTGTATGACATATTAGCACTTAGAAAAGCACGTTATTATAATGTAGGACTTACAAATCTTAACATCACCTTACAATACCGTACTTAAAGTTAAAACTCCATAATAAACCTAATGAATTCGTTCGAGTCCTTTGAACATTGTACGACAACTTAAAACATCTTACGACTCTGTATGCCATATTACCTCATAAAACACGTTATTATAATGTAGGACGCCTTACAAATCTTAACAACACCTTACAATACCGTATGTAAACTTAAAACTCCATAATAAACCTAATGAATTCGTCCGAGTCCTTTGAACATTGTACGGCAACTTAAAACATCTTACGACTCTGTATGCCATATTACCTCATAAAACACGTTATTATAATGTAGGAAGCCTTACAAATCTTAACAACACCTTACAATACCGAATGTAAACTTAAAACTTCATAATAAACCTAATGAATTTGTCCGAGTCCTTTGAACATTGTACTTCAACTTAAATGATCTAACGACTCTGTATGCCATATTACCTCTTAAAACACGTTATTATAATGTAGGACGCCTTACAAATCTTAACAACCCCTTACAATACCGAATGTAAACTTAAAACTTCATAATAAACTTAATGACTTCGTCCGAGTCATTTGAACATTGTACGGCAACTTCAAACATATTACATCCCTGTATGACATATTAGCACTTAGAAAAGCACGTTATTATAATGTAGGACTTACAAATCTTAACATCACCTTACAATACCGTACTTAAAGTTAAAACTCCATAATAAACCTAATGAATTCGTTCGAGTCCTTTGAACATTGTACGGCAACTTAAAACATCTTACGACTCTGTATGCCATATTACCTCATAAAACACGTTATTATAATGTAGGACGCCTTACAAATCTTAACAACACCTTACAATACCGTATGTAAACTTAAAACTCCATAATAAACCTAATGAATTCGTCCGAGTCCTTTGAACATTGTACGGCAACTTAAAACATCTTACGACTCTGTATGCCATATTACCTCATAAAACACGTTATTATAATGTAGGACGCCTTACAAATCTTAACAACACCTTACAATACCGAATGTAAACTTAAAACTTCATAATAAACCTAATGAATTCGTCCGAGTCATTTGAACATTGTACGGCAACTTCAAACATATTACGTCCCTGTATGACATATTAGCACTTAGAAAAGCACGTTATTAAAATGTAGGTCTTACAAATCTTAACATCACCTTACAATACCGTATTTAAAGTTAAAACTCCATAATAAACCTAATGAATTCGTCCGAGTCCTTTGAACATTGTACGGCAACTTAAAACATCTTACGACTCTGTATGCCATATTACCTCATAAAACACGTTATTATAATGTAGGACGCCTTACAAATCTTAACAACACCTTACAATACCGTATGTAAACTTAAAACTCCATAATAAACCTAATGAATTCGTCCGAGTCCTTTGAACATTGTACATCAACTTAAAAGATCTTACGACTCTGTATGCCATATTACCTCTTAAAACACGTTATTATAATGTAGGACGCCTTACAAATCTTAACAACACCTTACAATACCGTATGTAAACATAAAACTCCATAATAAACCTAATGAATTCGTCCGAGTCCTTTGAACATTGTACTTCAACTTAAAAGATCTTACGACTCTGTATGCCATATTACCTCTTAAAACACGTTATTATAATGTAGGACGCCTTACAAATCTTAACAACCCCTTACAATACCGAATGTAAACTTAAAACTTCATAATAAACCTAATGAATTCGTCCGAGTCATTTGAACATTGTACGGCAACTTCAAACATATTACGACCCTGTATGCCATATTAGCACTTAGAAAAGAACGTTATTAAAATGTAGGACTTACAAATCTTAACATCACCTTACAATACCGTATTTAAAGTTAAAACTCCATAATAAACCTAATGAATTCGTCCGAGTCCTTTGAACATTGTACGGCAATTTAGAACATCTTACGACTCTGTATGCCATATTACCTCATAAAACACGTTATTATAATGTAGGACGCCTTACAAATCTTAACAACACCTTACAATACCGTATGTAAACTTAAAACTCCATAATAAACCTAATGAATTCGTCCGAGTCCTTTGAACATTGTACTTCAACTTAAAAGATCTTACGACTCTGTATGCCATATTACCTCTTAAAACATGTTATTATAATGTAGGACGCCTTACAAATCTTAACAACACCTTACAATACCGTATGTAAACTTAAAACTCCATAATAAACCTAATGAATTCGTCCGAGTCCTTTGAACATTGTACGGCAACTTAAAACATCTTACGAATCTGTATGCCATATTACCTCATAAAACACGTTATTATAATGTAGGACGCCTTACAAATTTTAACAACACCTTACAATACCGTATGTAAACTTAAAACTCCATAATAAACCTAATGAATTCGTCCGAGTCCTTTGAACATTGTACATCAACTTAAAAGATCTTACGACTCTGTATGCCATATTACCTCTTAAAACACGTTATTATAATGTAGGACGCCTTACAAATCTTAACAACACCTTACAATACCGTATGTAAACATAAAACTCCATAATAAACCTAATGAATTCGTCCGAGTCCTTTGAACATTGTACTTCAACTTAAAAGATCTTACGACTCTGTATGCCATATTACCTCTTAAAACACGTTATTATAATGTAGGACGCCTTACAAATCTTAACAACCCCTTACAATACCGAATGTAAACTTAAAACTTCATAATAAATTTAATGACTTCGTCCGAGTCATTTGAACATTGTACGGCAACTTCAAACATATTACATCCCTGTATGACATATTAGCACTTAGAAAAGCACGTTATTATAATGTAGGACTTACAAATCTTAACATCACCTTACAATACCGTACTTAAAGTTAAAACTCCATAATAAACCTAATGAATTCGTTCGAGTCCTTTGAACATTGTACGGCAACTTAAAACATCTTACGACTCTGTATGCCATATTACCTCATAAAACACGTTATTATAATGTAGGACGCCTTACAAATCTTAACAACACCTTACAATACCGTATGTAAACTTAAAACTCCATAATAAACCTAATGAATTCGTCCGAGTCCTTAGAACATTGTACGGCAACTTAAAACATCTTACGACTCTGTATGCCATATTACCTCATAAAACACGTTATTATAATGTAGGACGCCTTACAAATCTTAACAACACCTTACAATACCGAATGTAAACTTAAAACTTCATAATAAACCTAATGAATTTGTCCGAGTCCTTTGAACATTGTACTTCAACTTAAAAGATCTTACGACTCTGTATGCCATATTACCTCTTAAAACACGTTATTATAATGTAGGACGCCTTACAAATCTTAACAACCCCTTACAATACCGAATGTAAACTTAAAACTTCATAATAAACTTAATGACTTCGTCCGAGTCATTTGAACATTGTACGGCAACTTCAAACATATTACATCCCTGTATGACATATTAGCACTTAGAAAAGCACGTTATTATAATGTAGGACTTACAAATCTTAACATCACCTTACAATACCGTACTTAAAGTTAAAACTTCATAATAAACCTAATGAATTCGTTCGAGTCCTTTGAACATTGTACGGCAACTTAAAACATCTTACGACTCTGTATGCCATATTACCTCATAAAACACGTTATTATAATGTAGGACGCCTTACAAATCTTAACAACACCTTACAATACCGTATGTAAACTTAAAACTCCATAATAAACCTAATGAATTCGTCCGAGTCCTTTGAACATTGTACGGCAACTTAAAACATCTTACGACTCTGTATGCCATATTACCTCATAAAACACGTTATTATAATGTAGGACGCCTTACAAATCTTAACAACACCTTACAATACCGAATGTAAACTTAAAACTTCATAATAAACCTAATGAATTCGTCCGAGTCATTTGAACATTGTACGGCAACTTCAAACATATTACGTCCCTGTATGACATATTAGCACTAAGAAAAGCACGTTATTAAAATGTAGGTCTTACAAATCTTAACATCACCTTACAATACCGTATTTAAAGTTAAAACTCCATAATAAACCTAATGCATTCGTCCGAGTCCTTTGAACATTGTACGGCAACTTAAAACATCTTACGACTCTGTATGCCATATTACCTCATAAAACACGTTATTATAATGTAGGACGCCTTACAAATCTTAACAACACCTTACAATACCGTATGTAAACTTAAAACTCCATAATAAACCTAATGAATTCGTCCGAGTCCTTTGAACATTGTACATCAACTTAAAAGATCTTACGACTCTGTATGCCATATTACCTCTTAAAACACGTTATTATAATGTAGGACGCCTTACAAATCTTAACAACACCTTACAATACCGTATGTAAACATAAAACTCCATAATAAACCTAATGAATTCGTCCGAGTCCTTTGAACATTGTACTTCAACTTAAAAGATCTTACGACTCTGTATGCCATATTACCTCTTAAAACACGTTATTATAATGTAGGACGCCTTACAAATCTTAACAACCCCTTACAATACCGAATGTAAACTTAAAACTTCATAATAAACCTAATGAATTCGTCCGAGTCATTTGAACATTGTACGGCAACTTCAAACATATTACGACCCTGTATGCCATATTAGCACTTAGAAAAGCACGTTATTAAAATGTAGGACTTACAAATCTTAACATCACCTTACAATACCGTATTTAAAGTTAAAACTCCATAATAAACCTAATGAATTCGTCCGTGTCCTTTGAACATTGTACGGCAATTTAGAACATCTTACGACTCTGTATGCCATATTACCTCATAAAACACGTTATTATAATGTAGGACGCCTTACAAATCTTAACAACACCTTACAATACCGTATGTAAACTTAAAACTCCATAATAAACCTAATGAATTCGTCCGAGTCCTTTGAACATTGTACTTCAACTTAAAAGATCTTACGACTCTGTATGCCATATTACCTCTTAAAACATGTTATTATAATGTAGGACGCCTTACAAATCTTAACAACACCTTACAATACCGTATGTAAACTTAAAACTCCATAATAAACCTAATGAATTCGTCCGAGTCCTTTGAACATTGTACGGCAACTTAAAACATCTTACGACTCTGTATGCCATATTACCTCATAAAACACGTTATTATAATGTAGGACGCCTTACAAATCTTAACAACACCTTACAATACCGTATGTAAACATAAAACTCCATAATAAACCTAATGAATTCGTCCGAGTCCTTTGAACATTGTACTTCAACTTAAAAGATCTTACGACTCTGTATGCCATATTACCTCTTAAAACACGTTATTATAATGTAGGACGCCTAACAAATCTTAACAACCCTTACAATACCGAATGTAAACTTAAAACTTCATAATAAAACTAATGAATTCGTCCGAGTCATTTGAACATTGTACGACAACTTCAAACATATTACGACCCTGTATGACATATTAGCACTTAGAAAAGCACGTTATTAAAATGTAGGACTTACAAATCTTAACATCACCTTACAATACCGTATTTAAAGTTAAAACTCCATAATAAACCTAATGAATTCGTCCGAGTCCTTTGAACATTGTACGGCAACTTAAAACATCTTACGACTCTGTATGCCATATTACCTCATAAAACACGTTATTATAATGTAGGACGCCTTACAAATCTTAACAACAACTTACAATACCGTATGTAAACTTAAAACTCCATAATAAACCTAATGAATTCGTCCGAGTCCTTTGAACATTGTACTTCAACTTAAAAGATCTTACGACTCTGTATGCCATATTACCTCTTAAAACATGTTATTATAATGTAGGACGCCTTACAAATCTTAACAACACATTACAATACCGTATGTAAACTTAAAACTCCATAATAAACCTAATGAATTCGTCTGAGTCCTTTGAACATTGTACGGCAACTTAAAACATCTTACGACTATGTATGCCATATTACCTCATAAAACACGTTATTATAATGTAGGACGCCTAACAAATCTTAACAACACCTTACAATACCGTATGTAAACATAAAACTCCATAATAAACCTAATGAATTCGTCCGAGTCCTTTCAACATTGTACTTCAACTTAAAAGATCTTACGACTCTGTATGCCATATTACCTCTTAAAACACGTTATTATAATGTAGGACGCCTTACAAATCTTAACATCCCTTACAATACCGAATGTAAACTTAAAACTTCATAATAAAACTAATGAATTCGTCCGAGTCATTTGAACATTGTACGACAACTACAAACATATTACGACCCTGTATGACATATTAGCACTTAGAAAAGCACGTTATTAAAATGTAGGACTTACAAATCTTAACATCACCTTACAATACCGTATTTAAAGTTAAAACTCCATAATAAACCTAATGAATTCGTCCGAGTCCTTTGAACATTGTACGGCAACTTAAAACATCTTACGACTCTGTATGCCATATTACCTCATAAAACACGTTATTATAGTGTAGGACGCCTTACAAATCTTAACAACACCTTACAATACCGTATGTAAACTTAAAACTCCATAATAAACCTGATGAATTCGTCCGAGTCCTTTGAACATTGTATGGCAACTTAAAACATCTTACGACTCTGTATGCCATATTACCTCATAAAACACGTTATTATAATGTAGGACGCCTTACAAATCTTAACAACAACTTACAATACCGTATGTAAACTTAAAACTCCATAATAAACCTAATGAATTCGTCCGAGTCCTTTGAACATTGTACTTCAACTTAAAAGATCTTACGACTCTGTATGCCATATTACCTCTTAAAACATGTTATTATAATGTAGGTCGCCTTACAAATCTTAACAACACATTACAATACCGTATGTAAACTTAAAACTCCATAATAAACCTAATGAATTCGTCCGAGTCCTTTGAACATTGTACGGCAACTTAAAACATCTTACGACTCTGTATGCCATATTACCTCATAAAACACGTTATTATAATGTAGGACGCCTAACAAATCTTAACAACACCTTACAATACCGTATGTAAACATAAAACTCCATAATAAACCTAATGAATTCGTCCGAGTCCTTTCAACATTGTACTTCAACTTAAAAGATCTTACGACTCTGTATGCCATATTACCTCTTAAAACACGTTATTATAATGTAGGACGCCTTACAAATCTTAACAACCCTTACAATACCGAATGTAAACTTAAAACTTCATAATAAAACTAATGAATTCGTCCGAGTCATTTGAACATTGTACTTCAACTTAAAAGATCTTACGACTCTGTATGCCATATTACCTCTTAAAACACGTTATTATAATGTAGGACGCCTAACAAATCTTAACAACCCTTACAATACCGAATGTAAACTTAAAACTTCATAATAAAACTAATGAATTCGTCCGAGTCATTTGAACATTGTACGACAACTTCAAACATATTACGACCCTGTATGACATATTAGCACTTAGAAAAGCACGTTATTAAAATGTAGGACTTACAAATCTTAACATCACCTTACAATACCGTATTTAAAGTTAAAACTCCATAATAAACCTAATGAATTCGTCCGAGTCCTTTGAACATTGTACGGCAACTTAAAACATCTTACGACTCTGTATGCCATATTACCTCATAAAACACGTTATTATAATGTAGGACGCCTTACAAATCTTAACAACAACTTACAATACCGTATGTAAACTTAAAACTCCATAATAAACCTAATGAATTCGTCCGAGTCCTTTGAACATTGTACTTCAACTTAAAAGATCTTACGACTCTGTATGCCATATTACCTCTTAAAACATGTTATTATAATGTAGGACGCCTTACAAATCTTAACAACACATTACAATACCGTATGTAAACTTAAAACTCCATAATAAACCTAATGAATTCGTCTGAGTCCTTTGAACATTGTACGGCAACTTAAAACATCTTACGACTATGTATGCCATATTACCTCATAAAACACGTTATTATAATGTAGGACGCCTAACAAATCTTAACAACACCTTACAATACCGTATGTAAACATAAAACTCCATAATAAACCTAATGAATTCGTCCGAGTCCTTTCAACATTGTACTTCAACTTAAAAGATCTTACGACTCTGTATGCCATATTACCTCTTAAAACACGTTATTATAATGTAGGACGCCTTACAAATCTTAACATCCCTTACAATACCGAATGTAAACTTAAAACTTCATAATAAAACTAATGAATTCGTCCGAGTCATTTGAACATTGTACGACAACTACAAACATATTACGACCCTGTATGACATATTAGCACTTAGAAAAGCACGTTATTAAAATGTAGGACTTACAAATCTTAACATCACCTTACAATACCGTATTTAAAGTTAAAACTCCATAATAAACCTAATGAATTCGTCCGAGTCCTTTGAACATTGTACGGCAACTTAAAACATCTTACGACTCTGTATGCCATATTACCTCATAAAACACGTTATTATAGTGTAGGACGCCTTACAAATCTTAACAACACCTTACAATACCGTATGTAAACTTAAAACTCCATAATAAACCTGATGAATTCGTCCGAGTCCTTTGAACATTGTACGGCAACTTAAAACATCTTACGACTCTGTATGCCATATTACCTCATAAAACACGTTATTATAATGTAGGACGCCTTACAAATCTTAACAACAACTTACAATACCGTATGTAAACTTAAAACTCCATAATAAACCTAATGAATTCGTCCGAGTCCTTTGAACATTGTACTTCAACTTAAAAGATCTTACGACTCTGTATGCCATATTACCTCTTAAAACATGTTATTATAATGTAGGACGCCTTACAAATCTTAACAACACATTACAATACCGTATGTAAACTTAAAACTCCATAATAAACCTAATGAATTCGTCTGAGTCCTTTGAACATTGTACGGCAACTTAAAACATCTTACGACTATGTATGCCATATTACCTCATAAAACACGTTATTATAATGTAGGACGCCTAACAAATCTTAACAACACCTTACAATACCGTATGTAAACATAAAACTCCATAATAAACCTAATGAATTCGTCCGAGTCCTTTCAACATTGTACTTCAACTTAAAAGATCTTACGACTCTGTATGCCATATTACCTCTTAAAACACGTTATTATAATGTAGGACGCCTTACAAATCTTAACATCCCTTACAATACCGAATGTAAACTTAAAACTTCATAATAAAACTAATGAATTCGTCCGAGTCATTTGAACATTGTACGACAACTACAAACATATTACGACCCTGTATGACATATTAGCACTTAGAAAAGCACGTTATTAAAATGTAGGACTTACAAATCTTAACATCACCTTACAATACCGTATTTAAAGTTAAAACTCCATAATAAACCTAATGAATTCGTCCGAGTCCTTTGAACATTGTACGGCAACTTAAAACATCTTACGACTCTGTATGCCATATTACCTCATAAAACACGTTATTATAGTGTAGGACGCCTTACAAATCTTAACAACACCTTACAATACCGTATGTAAACTTAAAACTCCATAATAAACCTGATGAATTCGTCCGAGTCCTTTGAACATTGTACGGCAACTTAAAACATCTTACGACTCTGTATGCCATATTACCTCATAAAACACGTTATTATAATGTAGGACGCCTTACAAATCTTAACAACAACTTACAATACCGTATGTAAACTTAAAACTCCATAATAAACCTAATGAATTCGTCCGAGTCCTTTGAACATTGTACTTCAACTTAAAAGATCTTACGACTCTGTATGCCATATTACCTCTTAAAACATGTTATTATAATGTAGGTCGCCTTACAAATCTTAACAACACATTACAATACCGTATGTAAACTTAAAACTCCATAATAAACCTAATGAATTCGTCCGAGTCCTTTGAACATTGTACGGCAACTTAAAACATCTTACGACTCTGTATGCCATATTACCTCATAAAACACGTTATTATAATGTAGGACGCCTAACAAATCTTAACAACACCTTACAATACCGTATGTAAACATAAAACTCCATAATAAACCTAATGAATTCGTCCGAGTCCTTTCAACATTGTACTTCAACTTAAAAGATCTTACGACTCTGTATGCCATATTACCTCTTAAAACACGTTATTATAATGTAGGACGCCTTACAAATCTTAACAACCCTTACAATACCGAATGTAAACTTAAAACTTCATAATAAAACTAATGAATTCGTCCGAGTCATTTGAACATTGTACGACAACTACAAACATATTACGACCCTGTATGACATATTAGCACTTAGAAAAGCACGTTATTAAAATGTAGGACTTACAAATCTTAACATCACCTTACAATACCGTATTTAAAGTTAAAACTCCATAATAAACCTAATGAATTCGTCCGAGTCCTTTGAACATTGTACGGCAACTTAAAACATCTTACGACTCTGTATGCCATATTACCTCATAAAACACGTTATTATAATGTAGGACGCCTTACAAATCTTAACAACACCTTACAATACCGTATGTAAACTTAAAACTCCATAATAAACCTGATGAATTCGTCCGAGTCCTTTGAACATTGTACGGCAACTTAAAACATCTTACGACTCTGTATGCCATATTTCCTCATAAAACACGTTATTATAATGTAGGACGCCTTACAAATCTTAACAACACCTTACAATACCGTATGTAAACATAAAACTCCATAATAAACCTAATGAATTCGTCCGAGACCTTTGAACATTGTACTTCAACTTAAAAGATCTTACGACTCTGTATGCCATATTACCTCTTAAAACACGTTATTATAATGTAGGACGCCTAACAAATCTTAACAACCCTTACAATACCGAATGTAAACTTAAAACTTCATAATAAAACTAATGAATTCGTCCGAGTCATTTGAACATTGTACGACAACTTCAAACATATTACGACCCTGTATGACATATTAGCACTTAGAAAAGCACGTTATTAAAATGTAGGACTTACAAATCTTAACATCACCTTACAATACCGTATTTAAAGTTAAAACTCCATAATAAACCTAATGAATTCGTCCGAGTCCTTTGAACATTGTACGGCAACTTAAAACATCTTACGACTCTGTATGCCATATTACCTCATAAAACACGTTATTATAATGTAGGACGCCTTACAAATCTTAACAACACCTTACAATACCGTATGTAAACTTAAAACTCCATAATAAACCTGATGAATTCGTCCGAGTCCTTTGAACATTGTACGGCAACTTAAAACATCTTACGACTCTGTATGCCATATTACCTCATAAAACACGTTATTATAATGTAGGACGCCTTACAAATCTTAACAACACCTTACAATACCGTATGTAAACTTAAAACTCCATAATAAACCTCATGAATTCGTCCGAGTCCTTTGAACATTGTACTTCAACTTAAAAGATCTTACGACTTTGTATGCCATATTACCTCTTAAAACATGTTATTATAATGTAGGACGCCTTACAAATCTTAACAACACATTACAATACCGTATGTAAACTTAAAACTCCATAATAAACCTAATGAATTCGTCCGAGTCCTTTGAACATTGTACGGCAACTTAAAACATCTTACGACTCTGTATGCCATATTACCTCATAAAACACGTTATTATAATGTAGGACGCCTAACAAATCTTAACAACACCTTACAATACCGTATGTAAACATAAAACTCCATAATAAACCTAATGAATTCGTCCGAGTCCTTTCAACATTGTACTTCAACTTAAAAGATCTTACGACTCTGTATGCCATATTACCTCTTAAAACACGTTATTATAATGTTGGACGCCTTACAAATCTTAACAACACCTTACAATACCGTATGTAAACATAAAACTCCATAATAAACCTAATGAATTCGTCCGAGTCCTTTGAACATTGTACTTCAACTTAAAAGATCTTACGACTCTGTATGCCATATTACCTCTTAAAACACGTTATTAAAATGTAGGACGCCTTACAAATCTTAACAACCCCTTACAATACCAAATGTAAACTTAAAACTTCATAATAAACCTAATGAATTCGTCCGAGTCATTTGAACATTGTACGGCAACTTCAAACATATTACGTCCCTGTATGACATATTAGCACTTAGAAAAGCACGTTATTAAAATGTAGGACTTACAAATCTTAACATCACCTTACAATACCGTATTTAAAGTTAAAACTCCATAATAAACCTAATGAATTCGTCCGAGTCCTTTGAACATTGTACGGCAACTTAAAACATCTTACGACTCTGTATGCCATATTACCTCATAAAACACGTTATTATAATGTAGGACGCCTTACAAATCTTAACAACACCTTACAATACCGTATGTAAACTTAAAACTCCATAATAAACCTGATGAATTCGTCCGAGTCTTTTGAACATTGTACGGCAACTTAAAACATCTTACGACTCTGTATGCCATATTACCTCATAAAACACGTTATTATAATGTAGGACGCCTTACAAATCTTAACAACACCTTACAATACCGTATGTAAACTTAAAACTCCATAATAAACCTAATGAATTCGTCCGAGTCCTTTGAACATTGTACATCAACTTAAAAGATCTTACGACTCTGTATGCCATATTACCTCTTAAAACACGTTATTATAATGTTGGACGCCTTACAAATCTTAACAACACCTTACAATACCGTATGTAAACATAAAACTCCATAATAAACCTAATGAATTCGTCCGAGTCCTTTGAACATTGTACTTCAACTTAAAAGATCTTACGACTCTGTATGCCATATTACCTCTTAAAACACGTTATTAAAATGTAGGACGCCTTACAAATCTTAACAACCCCTTACAATACCAAATGTAAACTTAAAACTTCATAATAAACCTAATGAATTCGTCCGAGTCATTTGAACATTGTACGGCAACTTCAAACATATTACGTCCCTGTATGACATATTAGCACTTAGAAAAGCACGTTATTAAAATGTAGGACTTACAAATCTTAACATCACCTTACAATACCGTATTTAAAGTTAAAACGCCATAATAAACCTAATTAATTCGTTCGAGTCTTTTGAACATTGTACGGCAACTTAAAACATCTTACGACTCTGTATGCCATATTACCTCATAAAACACGTTATTATAATGTTGGACGCCTTACAAATCTTAACAACACCTTACAATACCGTATGTAAACTTAAAACTCCATAATAAACCTAATGAATTCGTCCGAGTCCTTTGAACATTGTACGGCAACTTAAAACATCTTACGACTCTGTATGCCATATTACCTCATAAAACACGTTATTATAATGTAGGACGCCTTACAAATCTTAACAACACCTTACAATACCGTATGTAAACTTAAAACTCCATAATAAACCTAATGAATTCGTCCGAGTCCTTTGAACATTGTACATCAACTTAAAAGATCTTACGACTCTGTATGCCATATTACCTCTTAAAACACGTTATTATAATGTTGGACGCCTTACAAATCTTAACAACACCTTACAATACCGTATGTAAACATAAAACTCCATAATAAACCTAATGAATTCGTCCGAGTCCTTTGAACATTGTACTTCAACTTAAAAGATCTTACGACTCTGTATGCCATATTACCTCTTAAAACACGTTATTAAAATGTAGGACGCCTTACAAATCTTAACAACCCCTTACAATACCAAATGTAAACTTAAAACTTCATAATAAACCTAATGAATTCGTCCGAGTCATTTGAACATTGTACGGCAACTTCAAACATATTACGTCCCTGTATGACATATTAGCACTTAGAAAAGCACGTTATTAAAATGTAGGACTTACAAATCTTAACATCACCTTACAATACCGTATTTAAAGTTAAAACTCCATAATAAACCTAATGAATTCGTTCGAGTCTTTTGAACATTGTACGGCAACTTAAAACATCTTACGACTCTGTATGCCATATTACCTCATAAAACACGTTATTATAATGTAGGACGCCTTACAAATCTTAACAACACCTTACAATACCGTATGTAAACTTAAAACTCCATAATAAACCTAATGAATTCGTCCGAGTCCTTTGAACATTGTACGGCAACTTAAAACATCTTACGACTCTGTATGCCATATTACCTCATAAAACACGTTATTATAATGTAGGACGCCTTACAAATCTTAACAACACCTTACAATACCGTATGTAAACTTAAAACTCCATAATAAACCTAATGAATTCGTCCGAGTCCTTTGAACATTGTACATCAACTTAAAAGATCTTACGACTCTGTATGCCATATTACCTCTTAAAACACGTTATTATAATGTTGGACGCCTTACAAATCTTAACAACACCTTACAATACCGTATGTAAACATAAAACTCCATAATAAACCTAATGAATTCGTCCGAGTCCTTTGAACATTGTACTTCAACTTAAAAGATCTTACGACTCTGTATGCCATATTACCTCTTAAAACACGTTATTAAAATGTAGGACGCCTTACAAATCTTAACAACCCCTTACAATACCAAATGTAAACTTAAAACTTCATAATAAACCTAATGAATTCGTCCGAGTCATTTGAACATTGTACGGCAACTTCAAACATATTACGTCCCTGTATGACATATTAGCACTTAGAAAAGCACGTTATTAAAATGTAGGACTTACAAATCTTAACATCACCTTACAATACCGTATTTAAAGTTAAAACTCCATAATAAACCTAATGAATTCGTTCGAGTCTTTTGAACATTGTACGGCAACTTAAAACATCTTACGACTCTGTATGCCATATTACCTCATAAAACACGTTATTATAATGTAGGACGCCTTACAAATCTTAACAACACCTTACAATACCGTATGTAAACTTAAAACTCCATAATAAACCTAATGAATTCGTCCGAGTCCTTTGAACATTGTACGGCAACTTAAAACATCTTACGACTCTGTATGCCATATTACCTCATAAAACACGTTATTATAATGTAGGACGCCTTACAAATCTTAACAACACCTTACAATACCGTATGTAAACTTAAAACTCCATAATAAACCTAATGAATTCGTCCGAGTCCTTTGAACATTGTACGGCAACTTAAAACATCTTACGACTCTGTATGCCATATTACCTCATAAAACACGTTATTATAATGTAAGACGCCTTACAAATCTTAACAACACCTTACAATACCGAATGTAAACTTAGAACTTCATAATAAACCTAATGAATTCGTCCGAGTCATTTGAACATTGTACGGCAACTTCAAACATATTACGTCCCTGTATGACATATTAGCACTTAGAAAAGCACGTTATTAAAATGTAGGACTTACAAATCTTAACATCACCTTACAATACCGTATTTAAAGCTAAAACTCCATAATAAACCTAATGAATTCGTCCGAGTCCTTTGAACATTGTACGGCAATTTAAAACATCTTACGACTCTGTATGCCATATTACCTCATAAAACACGTTATTATAATGTAGGACGCCTTACAAATCTTAACAACACCTTACAATACCGTATGTAAACTTAAAACTCCATAATAAACCTAATGAATTCGTCCGAGTCCTTTCAACAT
Organism: Tagetes erecta; assembly: GCA_030867185.1. Taxonomy (NCBI): domain Eukaryota; kingdom Viridiplantae; phylum Streptophyta; class Magnoliopsida; order Asterales; family Asteraceae; genus Tagetes; species Tagetes erecta. The sequence continues at coordinate 27,073,894 of CM061493.1, read as the reverse complement.
TGTACTTCAACTTAAAAGATCTTACGACTCTGTATGCCATATTACCTCTTAAAACACGTTATTATAATGTAGGACGCCTTACAAATCTTAACAACCCTTACAATACCGAATGTAAACTTAAAACTTCATAATAAAACTAATGAATTCGTCCGAGTCATTTGAACATTGTACGACAACTACAAACATATTACGACCATGTATGACATATTAGCACTTAGAAAAGCACGTTATTAAAATGTAGGACTTACAAATCTTAACATCACCTTACAATACCGTATTTAAAGTTAAAACTCCATAATAAACCTAATGAATTCATCCGAGTCCTTTGAACATTGTACAGCAACTTAAAACATCTTACGACTCTGTATGCCATATTACCTCATAAAACACGTTATTATAATGTAGGACGCCTTACAAATCTTAACAACACCTTACAATACCGTATGTAAACTTAAAACTCCATAATAAACCTGATGAATTCGTCCGAGTCCTTTGAACATTGTACGGCAACTTAAAACATCTTACGACTCTGTATGCCATATTACCTCATAAAACACGTTATTATAATGTAGGACGCCTTACAAATCTTAACAACACCTTACAATACCGTATGTAAACTTAAAACTCCATAATAAACCTAATAAATTCGTCCGAGTCTTTTGAACATTGTACGGCAACTTAAAACATCTTACGACTCTGTATGCCATATTACCTCATAAAACACGTTATTATAATGTAGGACGCCTTACAAATCTTAACAACACCTTACAATACCGTATGTAAACTTAAAACTCCATAATAAACCTAATGAATTCGTCCGAGTCCTTTGAACATTGTACATCAACTTAAAAGATCTTACGACTCTGTATGCCATATTACCTCTTAAAACACGTTATTATAATGTTGGACGCCTTACAAATCTTAACAACACCTTACAATACCGTATGTAAACATAAAACTCCATAATAAACCTAATGAATTCGTCCGAGTCCTTTGAACATTGTACTTCAACTTAAAAGATCTTACGACTCTGTATGCCATATTACCTCTTAAAACACGTTATTAAAATGTAGGACGCCTTACAAATCTTAACAACCCCTTACAATACCAAATGTAAACTTAAAACTTCATAATAAACCTAATGAATTCGTCCGAGTCATTTGAACATTGTACGGCAACTTCAAACATATTACGTCCCTGTATGACATATTAGCACTTAGAAAAGCACGTTATTAAAATGTAGGACTTACAAATCTTAACATCACCTTACAATACCGTATTTAAAGTTAAAACTCCATAATAAACCTAATGAATTCGTTCGAGTCTTTTGAACATTGTACGGCAACTTAAAACATCTTACGACTCTGTATGCCATATTACCTCATAAAACACGTTATTATAATGTAGGACGCCTTACAAATCTTAACAACACCTTACAATACCGTATGTAAACTTAAAACTCCATAATAAACCTAATGAATTCGTCCGAGTCCTTTGAACATTGTACGGCAACTTCAAACATCTTACGACTCTGTATGCCATATTACCTCATAAAACACGTTATTATAATGTAGGACGCCTTACAAATCTTAACAACACCTTACAATACCGTATGTAAACTTAAAACTCCATAATAAACCTGATGAATTCGTCCGAGTCCTTTGAACATTGTACATCAACTTAAAAGATCTTACGACTCTGTATGCCATATTACCTCTTAAAACACGTTATTATAATGTTGGACGCCTTACAAATCTTAACAACACCTTACAATACCGTATGTAAACATAAAACTCCATAATAAACCTAATGAATTCGTCCGAGTCCTTTGAACATTGTACTTCAACTTAAAAGATCTTACGACTCTGTATGCCATATTACCTCTTAAAACACGTTATTAAAATGTAGGACGCCTTACAAATCTTAACAACCCCTTACAATACCAAATGTAAACTTAAAACTTCATAATAAACCTAATGAATTCGTCCGAGTCATTTGAACATTGTACGGCAACTTCAAACATATTACGTCCCTGTATGACATATTAGCACTTAGAAAAGCACGTTATTAAAATGTAGGACTTACAAATCTTAACATCACCTTACAATACCGTATTTAAAGTTAAAACTCCATAATAAACCTAATGAATTCGTTCGAGTCTTTTGAACATTGTACGGCAACTTAAAACATCTTACGACTCTGTATGCCATATTACCTCATAAAACACGTTATTATAATGTAGGACGCCTTACAAATCTTAACAACACCTTACAATACCGTATGTAAACTTAAAACTCCATAATAAACCTAATGAATTCGTCCGAGTCCTTTGAACATTGTACGGCAACTTAAAACATCTTACGACTCTGTATGCCATATTACCTCATAAAACACGTTATTATAATGTAGGACGCCTTACAAATCTTAACAACACCTTACAATACCGTATGTAAACTTAAAACTCCATAATAAACCTAATGAATTCGTCCGAGTCCTTTGAACATTGTACGGCAACTTAAAACATCTTACGACTCTGTATGCCATATTACCTCATAAAACACGTTATTATAATGTAAGACGCCTTACAAATCTTAACAACACCTTACAATACCGAATGTAAACTTAGAACTTCATAATAAACCTAATGAATTCGTCCGAGTCATTTGAACATTGTACGGCAACTTCAAACATATTACGTCCCTGTATGACATATTAGCACTTAGAAAAGCACGTTATTAAAATGTAGGACTTACAAATCTTAACATCACCTTACAATACCGTATTTAAAGCTAAAACTCCATAATAAACCTAATGAATTCGTCCGAGTCCTTTGAACATTGTACGGCAACTTAAAACATCTTACGACTCTGTATGCCATATTACCTCATAAAACACGTTATTATAATGTAGGACGCCTTACAAATCTTAACAACACCTTACAATACCGTATGTAAACTTAAAACTCCATAATAAACCTAATGAATTCGTCCGAGTCCTTTGAACATTGTACTTCAACTTAAAAGATCTTACGACTCTGTATGCCATATTACCTCTTAAAACACGTTATTATAATGTAGGACGCCTTACAAATCTTAACAACCCCTTAAAATACCGAATGTAAACTTAAAACTTCATAATAAACCTAATGAATTCGTCCGAGTCATTTGAACATTGTACGGCAACTTCAAACATATTACGACCCTGTATGCCTTATTAGCACTTAGAAAAGCACGTTATTAAAATGTAGGACTTACAAATCTTAACATCACCTTACAATACCGTATTTAAAGTTAAAACTCCATAATAAACCTAATGAATTCGTCCGAGTCCTTTGAACATTGTACGGCAACTTAAAACATCTTACGACTCTGTATGCCATATTACCTCATAAAACACGTTATTATAATGTAGGACGCCTTACAAAACTTAACAACACCTTACAATACCGTATGTAAACTTAAAACTCCATAATAAACCTAATGAATTCGTCCGAGTCCTTTGAACATTGTACGGCAACTTAAAACATCTTACGACTCTGTATGCCATATTACCTCATAAAACACGTTATTATAATGTAAGACGCCTTACAAATCTTAACAACACCTTACAATACCGAATGTAAACTTAGAACTTCATAATAAACCTAATGAATTCGTCCGAGTCATTTGAACATTGTACGGCAACTTCAAACATATTACGTCCCTGTATGACATATTAGCACTTAGAAAAGCACGTTATTAAAATGTAGGACTTACAAATCTTAACATCACCTTACAATACCGTATTTAAAGCTAAAACTCCATAATAAACCTAATGAATTCGTCCGAGTCCTTTGAACATTGTACGGCAATTTAAAACATCTTACGACTCTGTATGCCATATTACCTCATAAAACACGTTATTATAATGTAGGACGCCTTACAAATCTTAACAACACCTTACAATACCGTATGTAAACTTAAAACTCCATAATAAACCTAATGAATTCGTCCGAGTCCTTTCAACATTGTACTTCAACTTAAAAGATCTTACGACTCTGTATGCCATATTACCTCTTAAAACACGTTATTATAATGTAGGACGCCTTACAAATCTTAACAACCCTTACAATACCGAATGTAAACTTAAAACTTCATAATAAAACTAATGAATTCGTCCGAGTCATTTGAACATTGTACGACAACTACAAACATATTACGACCATGTATGACATATTAGCACTTAGAAAAGCACGTTATTAAAATGTAGGACTTACAAATCTTAACATCACCTTACAATACCGTATTTAAAGTTAAAACTCCATAATAAACCTAATGAATTCGTCCGAGTCCTTTGAACATTGTACGGCAACTTAAAACATCTTACGACTCTGTATGCCATATTACCTCATAAAACACGTTATTATAATGTAGGACGCCTTACAAATCTTAACAACACCTTACAATACCGTATGTAAACTTAAAACTCCATAATAAACCTGATGAATTCGTCCGAGTCCTTTGAACATTGTACGGCAACTTAAAACATCTTACGACTCTGTATGCCATATTACCTCATAAAACACGTTATTATAATGTAGGACGCCTTACAAATCTTAACAACACCTTACAATACCGTATGTAAACTTAAAACTCCATAATAAACCTAATAAATTCGTCCGAGTCTTTTGAACATTGTACGGCAACTTAAAACATCTTACGACTCTGTATGCCATATTACCTCATAAAACACGTTATTATAATGTAGGACGCCTTACAAATCTTAACAACACCTTACAATACCGTATGTAAACTTAAAACTCCATAATAAACCTAATGAATTCGTCCGAGTCCTTTGAACATTGTACGGCAACTTAAAACATCTTACGACTCTGTATGCCATATTACCTCATAAAACACGTTATTATAATGTAGGACGCCTTACAAATCTTAACAACACCTTACAATACCGTATGTAAACTTAAAACTCCATAATAAACCTAATAAATTCGTCCGAGTCTTTTGAACATTGTACGGCAACTTAAAACATCTTACGACTCTGTATGCCATATTACCTCATAAAACACGTTATTATAATGTAGGACGCCTTACAAATCTTAACAACACCTTACAATACCGTATGTAAACTTAAAACTCCATAATAAACCTAATGAATTCGTCCGAGTCCTTTGAACATTGTACATCAACTTAAAAGATCTTACGACTCTGTATGCCATATTACCTCTTAAAACACGTTATTATAATGTTGGACGCCTTACAAATCTTAACAACACCTTACAATACCGTATGTAAACATAAAACTCCATAATAAACCTAATGAATTCGTCCGAGTCCTTTGAACATTGTACTTCAACTTAAAAGATCTTACGACTCTGTATGCCATATTACCTCTTAAAACACGTTATTAAAATGTAGGACGCCTTACAAATCTTAACAACCCCTTACAATACCAAATGTAAACTTAAAACTTCATAATAAACCTAATGAATTCGTCCGAGTCATTTGAACATTGTACGGCAACTTCAAACATATTACGTCCCTGTATGACATATTAGCACTTAGAAAAGCACGTTATTAAAATGTAGGACTTACAAATCTTAACATCACCTTACAATACCGTATTTAAAGTTAAAACTCCATAATAAACCTAATGAATTCGTTCGAGTCTTTTGAACATTGTACGGCAACTTAAAACATCTTACGACTCTGTATGCCATATTACCTCATAAAACACGTTATTATAATGTAGGACGCCTTACAAATCTTAACAACACCTTACAATACCGTATGTAAACTTAAAACTCCATAATAAACCTAATGAATTCGTCCGAGTCCTTTGAACATTGTACGGCAACTTAAAACATCTTACGACTCTGTATGCCATATTACCTCATAAAACACGTTATTATAATGTAGGACGCCTTACAAATCTTAACAACACCTTACAATACCGTATGTAAACTTAAAACTCCATAATAAACCTGATGAATTCGTCCGAGTCCTTTGAACATTGTACATCAACTTAAAAGATCTTACGACTCTGTATGCCATATTACCTCTTAAAACACGTTATTATAATGTTGGACGCCTTACAAATCTTAACAACACCTTACAATACCGTATGTAAACATAAAACTCCATAATAAACCTAATGAATTCGTCCGAGTCCTTTGAACATTGTACTTCAACTTAAAAGATCTTACGACTCTGTATGCCATATTACCTCTTAAAACACGTTATTAAAATGTAGGACGCCTTACAAATCTTAACAACCCCTTACAATACCAAATGTAAACTTAAAACTTCATAATAAACCTAATGAATTCGTCCGAGTCATTTGAACATTGTACGGCAACTTCAAACATATTACGTCCCTGTATGACATATTAGCACTTAGAAAAGCACGTTATTAAAATGTAGGACTTACAAATCTTAACATCACCTTACAATACCGTATTTAAAGTTAAAACTCCATAATAAACCTAATGAATTCGTTCGAGTCTTTTGAACATTGTACGGCAACTTAAAACATCTTACGACTCTGTATGCCATATTACCTCATAAAACACGTTATTATAATGTAGGACGCCTTACAAATCTTAACAACACCTTACAATACCGTATGTAAACTTAAAACTCCATAATAAACCTAATGAATTCGTCCGAGTCCTTTGAACATTGTACGGCAACTTAAAACATCTTACGACTCTGTATGCCATATTACCTCATAAAACACGTTATTATAATGTAGGACGCCTTACAAATCTTAACAACACCTTACAATACCGTATGTAAACTTAAAACTCCATAATAAACCTAATGAATTCGTCCGAGTCCTTTGAACATTGTACGGCAACTTAAAACATCTTACGACTCTGTATGCCATATTACCTCATAAAACACGTTATTATAATGTAAGACGCCTTACAAATCTTAACAACACCTTACAATACCGAATGTAAACTTAGAACTTCATAATAAACCTAATGAATTCGTCCGAGTCATTTGAACATTGTACGGCAACTTCAAACATATTACGTCCCTGTATGACATATTAGCACTTAGAAAAGCACGTTATTAAAATGTAGGACTTACAAATCTTAACATCACCTTACAATACCGTATTTAAAGCTAAAACTCCATAATAAACCTAATGAATTCGTCCGAGTCCTTTGAACATTGTACGGCAACTTAAAACATCTTACGACTCTGTATGCCATATTACCTCATAAAACACGTTATTATAATGTAGGACGCCTTACAAATCTTAACAACACCTTACAATACCGTATGTAAACTTAAAACTCCATAATAAACCTAATGAATTCGTCCGAGTCCTTTGAACATTGTACTTCAACTTAAAAGATCTTACGACTCTGTATGCCATATTACCTCTTAAAACACGTTATTATAATGTAGGACGCCTTACAAATCTTAACAACCCCTTAAAATACCGAATGTAAACTTAAAACTTCATAATAAACCTAATGAATTCGTCCGAGTCATTTGAACATTGTACGGCAACTTCAAACATATTACGACCCTGTATGCCTTATTAGCACTTAGAAAAGCACGTTATTAAAATGTAGGACTTACAAATCTTAACATCACCTTACAATACCGTATTTAAAGTTAAAACTCCATAATAAACCTAATGAATTCGTCCGAGTCCTTTGAACATTGTACGGCAACTTAAAACATCTTACGACTCTGTATGCCATATTACCTCATAAAACACGTTATTATAATGTAGGACGCCTTACAAATCTTAACAACACCTTACAATACCGTATGTAAACTTAAAACTCCATAATAAACCTAATGAATTCGTCCGAGTCCTTTGAACATTGTACGGCAACTTAAAACATCTTACGACTCTGTATGCCATATTACCTCATAAAACACGTTATTATAATGTAAGACGCCTTACAAATCTTAACAACACCTTACAATACCGAATGTAAACTTAGAACTTCATAATAAACCTAATGAATTCGTCCGAGTCATTTGAACATTGTACGGCAACTTCAAACATATTACGTCCCTGTATGACATATTAGCACTTAGAAAAGCACGTTATTAAAATGTAGGACTTACAAATCTTAACATCACCTTACAATACCGTATTTAAAGCTAAAACTCCATAATAAACCTAATGAATTCGTCCGAGTCCTTTGAACATTGTACGGCAATTTAAAACATCTTACGACTCTGTATGCCATATTACCTCATAAAACACGTTATTATAATGTAGGACGCCTTACAAATCTTAACAACACCTTACAATACCGTATGTAAACTTAAAACTCCATAATAAACCTAATGAATTCGTCCGAGTCCTTTCAACATTGTACTTCAACTTAAAAGATCTTACGACTCTGTATGCCATATTACCTCTTAAAACACGTTATTATAATGTAGGACGCCTTACAAATCTTAACAACCCTTACAATACCGAATGTAAACTTAAAACTTCATAATAAAACTAATGAATTCGTCCGAGTCATTTGAACATTGTACGACAACTACAAACATATTACGACCATGTATGACATATTAGCACTTAGAAAAGCACGTTATTAAAATGTAGGACTTACAAATCTTAACATCACCTTACAATACCGTATTTAAAGTTAAAACTCCATAATAAACCTAATGAATTCGTCCGAGTCCTTTGAACATTGTACGGCAACTTAAAACATCTTACGACTCTGTATGCCATATTACCTCATAAAACACGTTATTATAATGTAGGACGCCTTACAAATCTTAACAACACCTTACAATACCGTATGTAAACTTAAAACTCCATAATAAACCTGATGAATTCGTCCGAGTCCTTTGAACATTGTACGGCAACTTAAAACATCTTACGACTCTGTATGCCATATTACCTCATAAAACACGTTATTATAATGTAGGACGCCTTACAAATCTTAACAACACCTTACAATACCGTATGTAAACTTAAAACTCCATAATAAACCTAATAAATTCGTCCGAGTCTTTTGAACATTGTACGGCAACTTAAAACATCTTACGACTCTGTATGCCATATTACCTCATAAAACACGTTATTATAATGTAGGACGCCTTACAAATCTTAACAACACCTTACAATACCGTATGTAAACTTAAAACTCCATAATAAACCTAATGAATTCGTCCGAGTCCTTTGAACATTGTACGGCAACTTAAAACATCTTACGACTCTGTATGCCATATTACCTCATAAAACACGTTATTATAATGTAGGACGCCTTACAAATCTTAACAACACCTTACAATACCGTATGTAAACTTAAAACTCCATAATAAACCTAATAAATTCGTCCGAGTCTTTTGAACATTGTACGGCAACTTAAAACATCTTACGACTCTGTATGCCATATTACCTCATAAAACACGTTATTATAATGTAGGACGCCTTACAAATCTTAACAACACCTTACAATACCGTATGTAAACTTAAAACTCCATAATAAACCTAATGAATTCGTCCGAGTCCTTTGAACATTGTACATCAACTTAAAAGATCTTACGACTCTGTATGCCATATTACCTCTTAAAACACGTTATTATAATGTTGGACGCCTTACAAATCTTAACAACACCTTACAATACCGTATGTAAACTTAAAACTCCATAATAAACCTAATGAATTCGTCCGAGTCCTTTGAACATTGTACGGCAACTTAAAACATCTTACGACTCTGTATGCCATATTACCTCATAAAACACGTTATTATAATGTAGGACGCCTTACAAATCTTAACAACACCTTACAATACCGTATGTAAACTTAAAACTCCATAATAAACCTAATAAATTCGTCCGAGTCTTTTAAACATTGTACGGCAACTTAAAACATCTTACGACTCTGTATGCCATATTACCTCATAAAACACGTTATTATAATGTAGGACGCCTTACAAATCTTAACAACACCTTACAATACCGTATGTAAACTTAAAACTCCATAATAAACCTAATGAATTCGTCCGAGTCCTTTGAACATTGTACATCAACTTAAAAGATCTTACGACTCTGTATGCCATATTACCTCTTAAAACACGTTATTATAATGTTGGACGCCTTACAAATCTTAACAACACCTTACAATACCGTATGTAAACATAAAACTCCATAATAAACCTAATGAATTCGTCCGAGTCCTTTGAACATTGTACTTCAACTTAAAAGATCTTACGACTCTGTATGCCATATTACCTCTTAAAACACGTTATTAAAATGTAGGACGCCTTACAAATCTTAACAACCCCTTACAATACCAAATGTAAACTTAAAACTTCATAATAAACCTAATGAATTCGTCCGAGTCATTTGAACATTGTACGGCAACTTCAAACATATTACGTCCCTGTATGACATATTAGCACTTAGAAAAGCACGTTATTAAATTGTAGGACTTACAAATCTTAACATCACCTTACAATACCGTATTTAAAGTTAAAACTCCATAATAAACCTAATGAATTCGTTCGAGTCTTTTGAACATTGTACGGCAACTTAAAACATCTTACGACTCTGTATGCCATATTACCTCATAAAACACGTTATTATAATGTAGGACGCCTTACAAATCTTAACAACACCTTACAATACCGTATGTAAACTTAAAACTCCATAATAAACCTAATGAATTCGTCCGAGTCCTTTGAACATTGTACGGCAACTTAAAACATCTTACGACTCTGTATGCCATATTACCTCATAAAACACGTTATTATAATGTAGGACGCCTTACAAATCTTAACAACACCTTACAATACCGTATGTAAACTTAAAACTCCATAATAAACCTAATAAATTCGTCCGAGTCTTTTGAACATTGTACGGCAACTTAAAACATCTTACGACTCTGTATGCCATATTACCTCATAAAACACGTTATTATAATGTAGGACGCCTTACAAATCTTAACAACACCTTACAATACCGTATGTAAACTTAAAACTCCATAATAAACCTAATGAATTCGTCCGAGTCCTTTGAACATTGTACATCAACTTAAAAGATCTTACGACTCTGTATGCCATATTACCTCTTAAAACACGTTATTATAATGTTGGACGCCTTACAAATCTTAACAACACCTTACAATACCGTATGTAAACTTAAAACTCCATAATAAACCTAATGAATTCGTCCGAGTCCTTTGAACATTGTACGGCAACTTAAAACATCTTACGACTCTGTATGCCATATTACCTCATAAAACACGTTATTATAATGTAGGACGCCTTACAAATCTTAACAACACCTTACAATACCGTATGTAAACTTAAAACTCCATAATAAACCTAATAAATTCGTCCGAGTCTTTTAAACATTGTACGGCAACTTAAAACATCTTACGACTCTGTATGCCATATTACCTCATAAAACACGTTATTATAATGTAGGACGCCTTACAAATCTTAACAACACCTTACAATACCGTATGTAAACTTAAAACTCCATAATAAACCTAATGAATTCGTCCGAGTCCTTTGAACATTGTACATCAACTTAAAAGATCTTACGACTCTGTATGCCATATTACCTCTTAAAACACGTTATTATAATGTTGGACGCCTTACAAATCTTAACAACACCTTACAATACCGTATGTAAACATAAAACTCCATAATAAACCTAATGAATTCGTCCGAGTCCTTTGAACATTGTACTTCAACTTAAAAGATCTTACGACTCTGTATGCCATATTACCTCTTAAAACACGTTATTAAAATGTAGGACGCCTTACAAATCTTAACAACCCCTTACAATACCAAATGTAAACTTAAAACTTCATAATAAACCTAATGAATTCGTCCGAGTCATTTGAACATTGTACGGCAACTTCAAACATATTACGTCCCTGTATGACATATTAGCACTTAGAAAAGCACGTTATTAAATTGTAGGACTTACAAATCTTAACATCACCTTACAATACCGTATTTAAAGTTAAAACTCCATAATAAACCTAATGAATTCGTTCGAGTCTTTTGAACATTGTACGGCAACTTAAAACATCTTACGACTCTGTATGCCATATTACCTCATAAAACACGTTATTATAATGTAGGACGCCTTACAAATCTTAACAACACCTTACAATACCGTATGTAAACTTAAAACTCCATAATAAACCAAATGAATTCGTCCGAGTCCTTTGAACATTGTACGGCAACTTAAAACATCTTACGACTCTGTATGCCATATTACCTCATAAAACACGTTATTATAATGTAGGACGCCTTACAAATCTTAACAACACCTTACAATACCGTATGTAAACTTAAAACTCCATAATAAACCTGATGAATTCGTCTGAGTCCTTTGAACATTGTACATCAACTTAAAAGATCTTACGACTCTGTATGCCATATTACCTCTTAAAACACGTTATTATAATGTTGGACGCCTTACAAATCTTAACAACACCTTACAATACCGTATGTAAACATAAAACTCCATAATAAACCTAATGAATTCGTCCGAGTCCTTTGAACATTGTACTTCAACTTAAAAGATCTTACGACTCTGTATGCCATATTACCTCTTAAAACACGTTATTAAAATGTAGGACGCCTTACAAATCTTAACAACCCCTTACAATACCAAATGTAAACTTAAAACTTCATAATAAACCTAATGAATTCGTCCGAGTCATTTGAACATTGTACGGCAACTTCAAACATATTACGTCCCTGTATGACATATTAGCACTTAGAAAAGCACGTTATTAAAATGTAGGACTTACAAATCTTAACATCACCTTACAATACCGTATTTAAAGTTAAAACTCCATAATAAACCTAATGAATTCGTTCGAGTCTTTTGAACATTGTACGGCAACTTAAAACATCTTACGACTCTGTATGCCATATTACCTCATAAAACACGTTATTATAATGTAGGACGCCTTACAAATCTTAACAACACCTTACAATACCGTATGTAAACTTAAAACTCCATAATAAACCTAATGAATTCGTCCGAGTCCTTTGAACATTGTACGGCAACTTAAAACATCTTACGACTCTGTATGCCATATTACCTCATAAAACACGTTATTATAATGTAGGACGCCTTACAAATCTTAACAACACCTTACAATACCGTATGTAAACTTAAAACTCCATAATAAACCTAATGAATTCGTCCGAGTCCTTTGAACATTGTACGGCAACTTAAAACATCTTACGACTCTGTATGCCATATTACCTCATAAAACACGTTATTATAATGTAAGACGCCTTACAAATCTTAACAACACCTTACAATACCGAATGTAAACTTAGAACTTCATAATAAACCTAATGAATTCGTCCGAGTCATTTGAACATTGTACGGCAACTTCAAACATATTACGTCCCTGTATGACATATTAGCACTTAGAAAAGCACGTTATTAAAATGTAGGACTTACAAATCTTAACATCACCTTACAATACCGTATTTAAAGCTAAAACTCCATAATAAACCTAATGAATTCGTCCGAGTCCTTTGAACATTGTACGGCAACTTAAAACATCTTACGACTCTGTATGCCATATTACCTCATAAAACACGTTATTAAAATGTAGGACGCCTTACAAATCTTAACAACCCCTTACAATACCAAATGTAAACTTAAAACTTCATAATAAACCTAATGAATTCGTCCGAGTCATTTGAACATTGTACGGCAACTTCAAACATATTACGTCCCTGTATGACATATTAGCACTTAGAAAAGCACGTTATTAAAATGTAGGACTTACAAATCTTAACATCACCTTACAATACCGTATGTAAACTTAAAACTCCATAATAAACCTAATGAATTCGTCCGAGTCCTTTGAACATTGTACGGCAACTTAAAACATCTTACGACTCTGTATGCCATATTACCTCATAAAACACGTTATTATAATGTAGGACGCCTTACAAATCTTAACAACACCTTACAATACCGTATGTAAACTTAAAACTCCATAATAAACCTAATGAATTCGTCCGAGTCCTTTGAACATTGTACGGCAACTTAAAACATCTTACGACTCTGTATGCCATATTACCTCATAAAACACGTTATTATAATGTAGGACGCCTTACAAATCTTAACAACACCTTACAATACCGTATGTAAACTTAAAACTCCATAATAAACCTGATGAATTCGTCTGAGTCCTTTGAACATTGTACATCAACTTAAAAGATCTTACGACTCTGTATGCCATATTACCTCTTAAAACACGTTATTATAATGTTGGACGCCTTACAAATCTTAACAACACCTTACAATACCGTATGTAAACATAAAACTCCATAATAAACCTAATGAATTCGTCCGAGTCCTTTGAACATTGTACTTCAACTTAAAAGATCTTACGACTCTGTATGCCATATTACCTCTTAAAACACGTTATTAAAATGTAGGACGCCTTACAAATCTTAACAACCCCTTACAATACCAAATGTAAACTTAAAACTTCATAATAAACCTAATGAATTCGTCCGAGTCATTTGAACATTGTACGGCAACTTCAAACATATTACGTCCCTGTATGACATATTAGCACTTAGAAAAGCACGTTATTAAATTGTAGGACTTACAAATCTTAACATCACCTTACAATACCGTATTTAAAGTTAAAACTCCATAATAAACCTAATGAATTCGTTCGAGTCTTTTGAACATTGTACGGCAACTTAAAACATCTTACGACTCTGTATGCCATATTACCTCATAAAACACGTTATTATAATGTAGGACGCCTTACAAATCTTAACAACACCTTACAATACCGTATGTAAACTTAAAACTCCATAATAAACCTAATGAATTCGTCCGAGTCCTTTTAACATTGTACGGCAACTTAAAACATCTTACGACTCTGTATGCCATATTACCTCATAAAACACGTTATTATAATGTAGGACGCCTTACAAATCTTAACAACACCTTACAATACCGTATGTAAACTTAAAACTCCATAATAAACCTGATGAATTCGTCTGAGTCCTTTGAACATTGTACATCAACTTAAAAGATCTTACGACTCTGTATGCCATATTACCTCTTAAAACACGTTATTATAATGTTGGACGCCTTACAAATCTTAACAACACCTTACAATACCGTATGTAAACATAAAACTCCATAATAAACCTAATGAATTCGTCCGAGTCCTTTGAACATTGTACTTCAACTTAAAAGATCTTACGACTCTGTATGCCATATTACCTCTTAAAACACGTTATTAAAATGTAGGACGCCTTACAAATCTTAACAACCCCTTACAATACCAAATGTAAACTTAAAACTTCATAATAAACCTAATGAATTCGTCCGAGTCATTTGAACATTGTACGGCAACTTCAAACATATTACGTCCCTGTATGACATATTAGCACTTAGAAAAGCACGTTATTAAAATGTAGGACTTACAAATCTTAACATCACCTTACAATACCGTATTTAAAGTTAAAACTCCATAATAAACCTAATGAATTCGTTCGAGTCTTTTGAACATTGTACGGCAACTTAAAACATCTTACGACTCTGTATGCCATATTACCTCATAAAACACGTTATTATAATGTAGGACGCCTTACAAATCTTAACAACACCTTACAATACCGTATGTAAACTTAAAACTCCATAATAAACCTAATGAATTCGTCCGAGTCCTTTGAACATTGTACGGCAACTTAAAACATCTTACGACTCTGTATGCCATATTACCTCATAAAACACGTTATTATAATGTAGGACGCCTTACAAATCTTAACAACACCTTACAATACCGTATGTAAACTTAAAACTCCATAATAAACCTAATGAATTCGTCCGAGTCCTTTGAACATTGTACGGCAACTTAAAACATCTTACGACTCTGTATGCCATATTACCTCATAAAACACGTTATTATAATGTAAGACGCCTTACAAATCTTAACAACACCTTACAATACCGAATGTAAACTTCGAACTTCATAATAAACCTAATGAATTCGTCCGAGTCATTTGAACATTGTACGGCAACTTCAAACATATTACGTCCCTGTATGACATATTAGCACTTAGAAAAGCACGTTATTAAAATGTAGGACTTACAAATCTTAACATCACCTTACAATACCGTATTTAAAGCTAAAACTCCATAATAAACCTAATGAATTCGTCCGAGTCCTTTGAACATTGTACGGCAACTTAAAACATCTTACGACTCTGTATGCCATATTACCTCATAAAACACGTTATTAAAATGTAGGACGCCTTACAAATCTTAACAACCCCTTACAATACCAAATGTAAACTTAAAACTTCATAATAAACCTAATGAATTCGTCCGAGTCATTTGAACATTGTACGGCAACTTCAAACATATTACGTCCCTGTATGACATATTAGCACTTAGAAAAGCACGTTATTAAAATGTAGGACTTACAAATCTTAACATCACCTTACAATACCGTATGTAAACTTAAAACTCCATAATAAACCTAATGAATTCGTCCGAGTCCTTTAAACATTGTACGGCAACTTAAAACATCTTACGACTCTGTATGCCATATTACCTCATAAAACACGTTATTATAATGTAGGACGCCTTACAAATCTTAACAACACCTTACAATACCGTATGTAAACTTAAAACTCCATAATAAACCTAATGAATTCGTCCGAGTCCTTTGAACATTGTACGGCAACTTAAAACATCTTACGACTCTGTATGCCATATTACCTCATAAAACACGTTATTATAATGTAGGACGCCTTACAAATCTTAACAACACCTTACAATACCGTATGTAAACTTAAAACTCCATAATAAACCTGATGAATTCGTCTGAGTCCTTTGAACATTGTACATCAACTTAAAAGATCTTACGACTCTGTATGCCATATTACCTCTTAAAACACGTTATTATAATGTTGGACGCCTTACAAATCTTAACAACACCTTACAATACCGTATGTAAACATAAAACTCCATAATAAACCTAATGAATTCGTCCGAGTCCTTTGAACATTGTACTTCAACTTAAAAGATCTTACGACTCTGTATGCCATATTACCTCTTAAAACACGTTATTAAAATGTAGGACGCCTTACAAATCTTAACAACCCCTTACAATACCAAATGTAAACTTAAAACTTCATAATAAACCTAATGAATTCGTCCGAGTCATTTGAACATTGTACGGCAACTTCAAACATATTACGTCCCTGTATGACATATTAGCACTTAGAAAAGCACGTTATTAAAATGTAGGACTTACAAATCTTAACATCACCTTACAATACCGTATTTAAAGTTAAAACTCCATAATAAACCTAATGAATTCGTTCGAGTCTTTTGAACATTGTACGGCAACTTAAAACATCTTACGACTCTGTATGCCATATTACCTCATAAAACACGTTATTATAATGTAGGACGCCTTACAAATCTTAACAACACCTTACAATACCGTATGTAAACTTAAAACTCCATAATAAACCTAATGAATTCGTCCGAGTCCTTTGAACATTGTACGGCAACTTAAAACATCTTACGACTCTGTATGCCATATTACCTCATAAAACACGTTATTATAATGTAGGACGCCTTACAAATCTTAACAACACCTTACAATACCGTATGTAAACTTAAAACTCCATAATAAACCTAATGAATTCGTCCGAGTCCTTTGAACATTGTACGGCAACTTAAAACATCTTACGACTCTGTATGCCATATTACCTCATAAAACACGTTATTATAATGTAAGACGCCTTACAAATCTTAACAACACCTTACAATACCGAATGTAAACTTAGAACTTCATAATAAACCTAATGAATTCGTCCGAGTCATTTGAACATTGTACGGCAACTTCAAACATATTACGTCCCTGTATGACATATTAGCACTTAGAAAAGCACGTTATTAAAATGTAGGACTTACAAATCTTAACATCACCTTACAATACCGTATTTAAAGCTAAAACTCCATAATAAACCTAATGAATTCGTCCGAGTCCTTTGAACATTGTACGGCAACTTAAAACATCTTACGACTCTGTATGCCATATTACCTCATAAAACACGTTATTAAAATGTAGGACGCCTTACAAATCTTAACAACCCCTTACAATACCAAATGTAAACTTAAAACTTCATAATAAACCTAATGAATTCGTCCGAGTCATTTGAACATTGTACGGCAACTTCAAACATATTACGTCCCTGTATGACATATTAGCACTTAGAAAAGCACGTTATTAAAATGTAGGACTTACAAATCTTAACATCACCTTACAATACCGTATTTAAAGTTAAAACTCCATAATAAACCTAATGAATTCGTTCGAGTCTTTTGAACATTGTACGGCAACTTAAAACATCTTACGACTCTGTATGCCATATTACCTCATAAAACACGTTATTATAATGTAGGACGCCTTACAAATCTTAACAACACCTTACAATACCGTATGTAAACTTAAAACTCCATAATAAACCTAATGAATTCGTCCGAGTCCTTTGAACATTGTACGGCAACTTAAAACATCTTACGACTCTGTATGCCATATTACCTCATAAAACACGTTATTATAATGTAGGACGCCTTACAAATCTTAACAACACCTTACAATACCGTATGTAAACTTAAAACTCCATAATAAACCTGATGAATTCGTCCGAGTCCTTTGAACATTGTACATCAAATTAAAAGATCTTACGACTCTGTATGCCATATTACCTCTTAAAACACGTTATTATAATGTTGGACGCCTTACAAATCTTAACAACACCTTACAATACCGTATGTAAACATAAAACTCCATAATAAACCTAATGAATTCGTCCGAGTCCTTTGAACATTGTACTTCAACTTAAAAGATCTTACGACTCTGTATGCCATATTACCTCTTAAAACACGTTATTAAAATGTAGGACGCCTTACAAATCTTAACAACCCCTTACAATACCAAATGTAAACTTAAAACTTCATAATAAACCTAATGAATTCGTCCGAGTCATTTGAACATTGTACGGCAACTTCAAACATATTACGTCCCTGTATGACATATTAGCACTAAGAAAAGCACGTTATTAAAATGTAGGACTTACAAATCTTAACATCACCTTACAATACCGTATTTAAAGTTAAAACTCCATAATAAACCTAATGAATTCGTTCGAGTCTTTTGAACATTGTACGGCAACTTAAAACATCTTACGACTCTGTATGCCATATTACCTCATAAAACACGTTATTATAATGTAGGACGCCTTACAAATCTTAACAACACCTTACAATACCGTATGTAAACTTAAAACTCCATAATAAACCTAATGAATTCGTCCGAGTCCTTTGAACATTGTACGGCAACTTAAAACATCTTACGACTCTGTATGCCATATTACCTCATAAAACACGTTATTATAATGTAGGACGCCTTACAAATCTTAACAACACCTTACAATACCGTATGTAAACTTAAAACTTCATAATAAACCTAATGAATTCGTCCGAGTCCTTTGAACATTGTACGGCAACTTAAAACATCTTACGACTCTGTATGCCATATTACCTCATAAAACACGTTATTATAATGTAAGACGCCTTACAAATCTTAACAACACCTTACAATACCGAATGTAAACTTAGAACTTCATAATAAACCTAATGAATTCGTCCGAGTCATTTGAACATTGTACGGCAACTTCAAACATATTACGTCCCTGTATGACATATTAGCACTTAGAAAAGCACGTTATTAAAATGTAGGACTTACAAATCTTAACATCACCTTACAATACCGTATTTAAAGCTAAAACTCCATAATAAACCTAATGAATTCGTCCGAGTCCTTTGAACATTGTACGGCAACTTAAAACATCTTACGACTCTGTATGCCATATTACCTCATAAAACACGTTATTAAAATGTAGGACGCCTTACAAATCTTAACAACCCCTTACAATACCAAATGTAAACTTAAAACTTCATAATAAACCTAATGAATTCGTCCGAGTCATTTGAACATTGTACGGCAACTTCAAACATATTACGTCCCTGTATGACATATTAGCACTTAGAAAAGCACGTTATTAAAATGTAGGACTTACAAATCTTAACATCACCTTACAATACCGTATTTAAAGTTAAAACTCCATAATAAACCTAATGAATTCGTTCGAGTCTTTTGAACATTGTACGGCAACTTAAAACATCTTACGACTCTGTATGCCATATTACCTCATAAAACACGTTATTATAATGTAGGACGCCTTACAAATCTTAACAACACCTTACAATACCGTATGTAAACTTAAAACTCCATAATAAACCTAATGAATTCGTCCGAGTCCTTTGAACATTGTACGGCAACTTAAAACATCTTACGACTCTGTATGCCATATTACCTCATAAAACACGTTATTATAATGTAGGACGCCTTACAAATCTTAACAACACCTTACAATACCGTATGTAAACTTAAAACTCCATAATAAACCTGATGAATTCGTTCGAGTCCTTTGAACATTGTACATCAAATTAAAAGATCTTACGACTCTGTATGCCATATTACCTCTTAAAACACGTTATTATAATGTTGGACGCCTTACAAATCTTAACAACACCTTACAATACCGTATGTAAACATAAAACTCCATAATAAACCTAATGAATTCGTCCGAGTCCTTTGAACATTGTACTTCAACTTAAAAGATCTTACGACTCTGTATGCCATATTACCTCTTAAAACACGTTATTAAAATGTAGGACGCCTTACAAATCTTAACAACCCCTTACAATACCAAATGTAAACTTAAAACTTCATAATAAACCTAATGAATTCGTCCGAGTCATTTGAACATTGTACGGCAACTTCAAACATATTACGTCCCTGTATGACATATTAGCACTTAGAAAAGCACGTTATTAAAATGTAGGACTTACAAATCTTAACATCACCTTACAATACCGTATTTAAAGTTAAAACTCCATAATAAACCTAATGAATTCGTTCGAGTCTTTTGAACATTGTACGGCAACTTAAAACATCTTACGACTCTGTATGCCATATTACCTCATAAAACACGTTATTATAATGTAGGACGCCTTACAAATCTTAACAACACCTTACAATACCGTATGTAAACTTAAAACTCCATAATAAACCTAATGAATTCGTCCGAGTCCTTTGAACATTGTACGGCAACTTAAAACATCTTACGACTCTGTATGCCATATTACCTCATAAAACACGTTATTATAATGTAGGACGCCTTACAAATCTTAACAACACCTTACAATACCGTATGTAAACTTAAAACTTCATAATAAACCTAATGAATTCGTCCGAGTCCTTTGAACATTGTACGGCAACTTAAAACATCTTACGACTCTGTATGCCATATTACCTCATAAAACACGTTATTATAATGTAAGACGCCTTACAAATCTTAACAACACCTTACAATACCGAATGTAAACTTAGAACTTCATAATAAACCTAATGAATTCGTCCGAGTCATTTGAACATTGTACGGCAACTTCAAACATATTACGTCCCTGTATGACATATTAGCACTTAGAAAAGCACGTTATTAAAATGTAGGACTTACAAATCTTAACATCACCTTACAATACCGTATTTAAAGCTAAAACTCCATAATAAACCTAATGAATTCGTCCGAGTCCTTTGAACATTGTACGGCAACTTAAAACATCTTACGACACTGTATGCCATATTACCTCATAAAACACGTTATTATAATGTAGGACGCCTTACAAATCTTAACAACACCTTACAATACCGTATGTAAACTTAAAACTCCATAATAAACCTAATGAATTCGTCCGAGTCCTTTGAACATTGTACTTCAACTTAAAAGATCTTACGACTCTGTATGCCATATTACCTCTTAAAACACGTTATTATAATGTAGGACGCCTTACAAATCTTAACAACCCCTTAAAATACCGAATGTAAACTTAAAACTTCATAATAAACCTAATGAATTCGTCCGAGTCATTTGAACATTGTACGGCAACTTCAAACATATTACGACCCTGTATGCCTTATTAGCACTTAGAAAAGCACGTTATTAAAATGTAGGACTTACAAATCTTAACATCACCTTACAATACCGTATTTAAAGTTAAAACTCCATAATAAACCTAATGAATTCGTCCGAGTCCTTTGAACATTGTACGGCAACTTAAAACATCTTACGACTCTGTATGCCATATTACCTCATAAAACACGTTATTATAATGTAGGACGCCTTACAAATCTTAACAACACCTTACAATACCGTATGTAAACTTAAAACTCCATAATAAACCTGATGAATTCGTCCGAGTCCTTTGAACATTGTACGGCAACTTAAAACATCTTACGACTCTGTATGCCATATTACCTCATAAAACACGTTATTATAATGTAGGACGCCTTACAAATCTTAACAACACCTTACAATACCGAATGTAAACTTAGAACTTCATAATAAACCTAATGAATTCGTCCGAGTCATTTGAACATTGTACGGCAACTTCAAACATATTACGTCCCTGTATGACATATTAGCACTTAGAAAAGCACGTTATTAAAATGTAGGACTTACAAATCTTAACATCACCTTACAATACCGTATTTAAAGCTAAAACTCCATAATAAACCTAATGAATTCGTCCGAGTCCTTTGAACATTGTACGGCAATTTAAAACATCTTACGACTCTGTATGCCATATTACCTCATAAAACACGTTATTATAATGTAGGACGCCTTACAAATCTTAACAACACCTTACAATACCGTATGTAAACTTAAAACTCCATAATAAACCTAATGAATTCGTCCGAGTCCTTTGAACATTGTACTTCAACTTAAAAGATCTTACGACTCTGTATGCCATATTACCTCTTAAAACACGTTATTATAATGTAGGACGCCTTACAAATCTTAACAACCCCTTAAAATACCGAATGTAAACTTAAAACTTCATAATAAACCTAATGAATTCGTCCGAGTCATTTGAACATTGTACGGCAACTTCAAACATATTACGACCCTGTATGCCTTATTAGCACTTAGAAAAGCACGTTATTAAAATGTAGGACTTACAAATCTTAACATCACCTTACAATACCGTATTTAAAGTTAAAACTCCATAATAAACCTAATGAATTCGTCCGAGTCCTTTGAACATTGTACGGCAACTTAAAACATCTTACGACTCTGTATGCCATATTACCTCATAAAACACGTTATTATAATGTAGGACGCCATACAAATCTTAACAACACCTTACAATACCGTATGTAAACTTAAAACTCCATAATAAACCTGATGAATTCGTCCGAGTCCTTTGAACATTGTACGGCAACTTAAAACATCTTACGACTCTGTATGCCATATTACCTCATAAAACACGTTATTATAATGTAGGACGCCTTACAAATCTTAACAACACCTTACAATACCGAATGTAAACTTAGAACTTCATAATAAACCTAATGAATTCGTCCGAGTCATTTGAACATTGTACGGCAACTTCAAACATATTACGTCCCTGTATGACATATTAGCACTTAGAAAAGCACGTTATTAAAATGTAGGACTTACAAATCTTAACATCACCTTACAATACCGTATTTAAAGCTAAAACTCCATAATAAACCTAATGAATTCGTCCGAGTCCTTTGAACATTGTACGGCAATTTAAAACATCTTACGACTCTGTATGCCATATTACCTCATAAAACACGTTATTATAATGTAGGACGCCTTACAAATCTTAACAACACCTTACAATACCGTATGTAAACTTAAAACTCCATAATAAACCTAATGAATTCGTCCGAGTTCTTTGAACATTGTACTTCAACTTAAAAGATCTTACGACTCTGTATGCCATATTACCTCTTAAAACACGTTATTATAATGTAGGACGCCTTACAAATCTTAACAACCCCTTAAAATACCGAATGTAAACTTAAAACTTCATAATAAACCTAATGAATTCGTCCGAGTCATTTGAACATTGTACGGCAACTTCAAACATATTACGACCCTGTATGCCTTATTAGCACTTAGAAAAGCACGTTATTAAAATGTAGGACTTACAAATCTTAACATCACCTTACAATACCGTATTTAAAGTTAAAACTCCATAATAAACCTAATGAATTCGTCCGAGTCCTTTGAACATTGTACGGCAACTTAAAACATCTTACGACTCTGTATGCCATATTACCTCATAAAACACGTTATTATAATGTAGGACGCCTTACAAATCTTAACAACACCTTACAATACCGTATGTAAACTTAAAACTCCATAATAAACCTGATGAATTCGTCCGAGTCCTTTGAACATTGTACGGCAACTTAAAACATCTTACGACTCTGTATGCCATATTACCTCATAAAACACGTTATTATAATGTAGGACGCCTTACAAATCTTAACAACACCTTACAATACCGAATGTAAACTTAGAACTTCATAATAAACCTAATGAATTCGTCCGAGTCATTTGAACATTGTACGGCAACTTCAAACATATTACGTCCATGTATGACATATTAGCACTTAGAAAAGCACGTTATTAAAATGTAGGACTTAGAAATCTTAACATCACCTTACAATACCGTATTTAAAGCTAAAACTCCATAATAAACCTAATGAATTCGTCCGAGTCCTTTGAACATTGTACGGCAATTTAAAACATCTTACGACTCTGTATGCCATATTACCTCATAAAACACGTTATTATAATGTAGGACGCCTTACAAATCTTAACAACACCTTACAATACCGTATGTAAACTTAAAACTCCATAATAAACCTAATGAATTCGTCCGAGTCCTTTGAACATTGTACTTCAACTTAAAAGATCTTACGACTCTGTATGCCATATTACCTCTTAAAACACGTTATTATAATGTAGGACGCCTTACAAATCTTAACAACCCCTTAAAATACCGAATGTAAACTTAAAACTTCATAATAAACCTAATGAATTCGTCCGAGTCATTTGAACATTGTACGGCAACTTCAAACATATTACGACCCTGTATGCCTTATTAGCACTTAGAAAAGCACGTTATTAAAATGTAGGACTTACAAATCTTAACATCACCTTACAATACCGTATTTAAAGTTAAAACTCCATAATAAACCTAATGAATTCGTCCGAGTCCTTTGAACATTGTACGGCAACTTAAAACATCTTACGACTCTGTATGCCATATTACCTCATAAAACACGTTATTATAATGTAGGACGCCTTACAAATCTTAACAACACCTTACAATACCGTATGTAAACTTAAAACTCCATAATAAACCTGATGAATTCGTCCGAGTCCTTTGAACATTGTACGGCAACTTAAAACATCTTACGACTCTGTATGCCATATTACCTCATAAAACACGTTATTATAATGTAGGACGCCTTACAAATCTTAACAACACCTTACAATACCGAATGTAAACTTAGAACTTCATAATAAACCTAATGAATTCGTCCGAGTCATTTGAACATTGTACGGCAACTTCAAACATATTACGTCCCTGTATGACATATTAGCACTTAGAAAAGCACGTTATTAAAATGTAGGACTTACAAATCTTAACATCACCTTACAATACCGTATTTAAAGCTAAAACTCCATAATAAACCTAATGAATTCGTCCGAGTCCTTTGAACATTGTACGGCAACTTAAAACATCTTACGACTCTGTATGCCATATTACCTCATAAAACACGTTATTATAATGTAGGACGCCTTACAAATCTTAACAACACCTTACAATACCGAATGTAAACTTAAAACTTCATAATAAACCTAATGAATTTGTCCGAGTCCTTTGAACATTGTACTTCAACTTAAAAGATCTTACGACTCTGTATGCCATATTACCTCTTAAAACACGTTATTATAATGTAGGACGCCTTACAAATCTTAACAACCCCTTACAATACCGAATGTAAACTTAAAACTTCATAATAAACCTAATGAATTCGTCCGAGTCATTTGAACATTGTACGGCAACTTCAAACATATTACGTCCCTGTATGACATATTAGCACTTAGAAAAGCACGTTATTAAAATGTAGGACTTACAAATCTTAACATCACCTTACAATACCGTATTTAAAGTTAAAACTCCATAATAAACCTAATGAATTCGTTCGAGTCCTTTGAACATTGTACGGCAACTTAAAACATCTTACGACTCTGTATGCCATATTACCTCATAAAACACGTTATTATAATGTAGGACGCCTTACAAATCTTAACAACACCTTACAATACCGTATGTAAACTTAAAACTCCATAATAAACCTAATGAATTCGTCCGAGTCCTTTGAACATTGTACTTCAACTTAAAAGATCTTACGACTCTGTATGCCATATTACCTCTTAAAACATGTTATTATAATGTAGGACGCCTTACAAATCTTAACAACCCCTTAAAATACCGAATGTAAACTTAAAACTTCATAATAAACCTAATGAATTCGTCCGAGTCATTTGAACATTGTACGGCAACTTCAAACATATTACGACCTTGTATGCCTTATTAGCACTTAGAAAAGCACGTTATTAAAATGTAGGACTTACAAATCTTAACATCACCTTACAATACCGTATTTAAAGTTAAAACTCCATAATAAACCTAATGAATTCGTCCGAGTCCTTTGAACATTGTACGGCAACTTAAAACATCTTACGACTCTGTATGCCATATTACCTCATAAAACACGTTATTATAATGTAGGACGCCTTACAAATCTTAACAACACCTTACAATACCGTATGTAAACTTAAAACTCCATAATAAACCTAATGAATTCGTCCGAGTCCTTTGAACATTGTACGGCAACTTAAAACATCTTACGACTCTGTATGCCATATTACCTCATAAAACACGTTATTATAATGTAGGACGCCTTACAAATCTTAACAACACCTTACAATACCGAATGTAAACTTAGAACTTCATAATAAACCTAATGAATTCGTCCGAGTCATTTGAACATTGTACGGCAACTTCAAATATATTACGTCCCTGTATGACATATTAGCACTTAGAAAAGCACGTTATTAAAATGTAGGACTTACAAATCTTAACATCACCTTACAATACCGTATTTAAAGCTAAAACTCCATAATAAACCTAATGAATTCGTCCGAGTCCTTTGAACATTGTACGGCAGTTTAAAACATCTTACGACTCTGTATGCCATATTACCTCATAAAACACGTTATTATAATGTAGGACGCCTTACAAATCTTAACAACACCTTACAATACCGTATGTAAACTTAAAACTCCATAATAAACCTAATGAATTCGTCCGAGTCCTTTGAACATTGTACTTCAACTTAAAAGATCTTACGACTCTGTATGCCATATTACCTCTTAAAACATGTTATTATAATGTAGGACGCCTTACAAATCTTAACAACCCCTTAAAATACCGAATGTAAACTTAAAACTTCATAATAAACCTAATGAATTCGTCCGAGTCATTTGAACATTGTACGGCAACTTCAAACATATTACGACCTTGTATGCCTTATTAGCACTTAGAAAAGCACGTTATTAAAATGTAGGACTTACAAATCTTAACATCACCTTACAATACCGTATTTAAAGTTAAAACTCCATAATAAACCTAATGAATTCGTCCGAGTCCTTTGAACATTGTACGGCAACTTAAAACATCTTACGACTCTGTATGCCATATTACCTCATAAAACACGTTATTATAATGTAGGACGCCTTACAAATCTTAACAACACCTTACAATACCGTATGTAAACTTAAAACTCCATAATAAACCTAATGAATTCGTCCGAGTCCTTTGAACATTGTACGGCAACTTAAAACATCTTACGACTCTGTATGCCATATTACCTCATAAAACACGTTATTATAATGTAGGACGCCTTACAAATCTTAACAACACCTTACAATACCGAATGTAAACTTAGAACTTCATAATAAACCTAATGAATTCGTCCGAGTCATTTGAACATTGTACGGCAACTTCAAATATATTACGTCCCTGTATGACATATTAGCACTTAGAAAAGCACGTTATTAAAATGTAGGACTTACAAATCTTAACATCACCTTACAATACCGTATTTAAAGCTAAAACTCCATAATAAACCTAATGAATTCGTCCGAGTCCTTTGAACATTGTACGGCAGTTTAAAACATCTTACGACTCTGTATGCCATATTACCTCATAAAACACGTTATTATAATGTAGGACGCCTTACAAATCTTAACAACACCTTACAATACCGTATGTAAACTTAAAACTCCATAATAAACCTAATGAATTCGTCCGAGTCCTTTGAACATTGTACTTCAACTTAAAAGATCTTACGACTCTGTATGCCATATTACCTCTTAAAACACGTTATTATAATGTAGGACGCCTTACAAATCTTAACAACCCCTTAAAATACCGAATGTAAACTTAAAACTTCATAATAAACCTAATGAATTCGTCCGAGTCATTTGAACATTGTACGGCAACTTCAAACATATTACGACCCTGTATGCCTTATTAGCACTTAGAAAAGCACGTTATTAAAATGATAGTCACTATGTATAGGTTGGACTCACCGGCTTGTCGGTGTTACTTTTGTATTATTAAATATAGTTTGTTGTTATGTTTTTGTATCTAGCGAACCTACGGGAGAATCTATAGATTCGCCCGGAGGTCTAGATTAGTCGTTGTATATAGATCAGTTTTGTCATCGGGCGAACCTGTGTGTGCCCGGCGAAGCTATAGTTCGCTCAATAGATTCGCGGATAAGCCCAGCGAATCTATCAGCGAATCTGTAGCTGATCTATATATAGATTTGTTCGATTAGGGTTGAACTTGCTTGAAACATAGCCTAGAATTGGGAGGTTACACATGTAAACAAAATCACAGCAATTCTATTGTGTTTGTGTGTCGATTGGAGGTGCTAGGAGCATATATTCTACTTATCTTTGTAGCTTATTTACCTCCTCTTGTGTGGTTTAATCTTGTTATTGGGTTTGTTGGGTTTTATACATTTGTTTGTTAAAGTCAAGTGTGTTTCGTTGTTAAACAAGTCAACATAGCACTGAAATCACGATCGTCATGGACCTACAATATGGTATCAAAGCCTTAGTGCTCTTGACTGTTTGATTCTTGTGATTTTTGTGTTGATTTTGGGGTTTTTGGGTCAAAACACTACTTGGTTAATTTCGGGGCTGTTTGTTGTGTTTTTGAGTTGGAATATGCTTGGGGTTTGTCGCTTTTGGTTATAGGAAGCTACTGAAACAAACGGATCTTAATTTGGTTGAGTTTTGAAGGTTTTCGAGTTGTTTCCGTACTGTTGCAGGGTGGTTGAGCTACCAGCGAATCTATCAGTTCAACCAGCGAAACTGTTGATCATCCAGCGAACCTAGACTAAATTTGTGATTCGGAAATTTCAAACAGTGGTCAGCGAATCTACAAAGATTTTGAACGAAAGTTCACCTGATTGGCTCATTGTGCAAGCGAACTTGCTGCCAATCTCATTTGGGCACAAGTCTTCGTTCTGCACAAGCGAACCTGTCGGGCGAATCTATTTCTGCGGCCGAGCGAATCTATTGCTGCCGAGCGAATCTATTGCTGCTGCAAGCGAACCTATTTGGGCAAACCTAGCGAATTAGGCCGGATCTTTATAAGTTTTATTTTTGGGCCAAAATTAACTGGAACGTGTTAGGCGAGGAGCATACAGAAAATATTCAGAGGATTCGAATGTTATTAATATGCCTGATACTGATGTCGCTGATACAGAGTCTAGTGAAGACGAAAAGGCCGGATCTGAAGACGTGACAAATTCGTTGGCCGAGACTGAAAAGGGCAGGAGCTTTCATTGAAACTATCTGAATCCGAAAGAAGACGGAGCTTAAACAGAAGACTTCCCCAGGTGAGGTCCAACCTAGGGGGAGTATTGATAGTCACTATGTATAGGTTGGACTCACCGGCTTGTCGGTGTTACTTTTGTATTATTAAATATAGTTTGTTGTTATGTTTTTGTATCTAGCGAACCTACGGGCGAATCTATAGATTCGCCCGGAGGTCTAGATTAGTCGTTGTATATAGATCAGTTTTGTCATCGGGCGAACCTGTGTGTGCCCGGCGAAGCTATAGTTCGCTCAATAGATTCGCGGATAAGCCCAGCGAATCTATCAGCGAATCTGTAGCTGATCTATATATAGATTTGTTCGATTAGGGTTGAACTTGCTTGAAACATAGCCTAGAATTGGGAGGTTACACATGTAAAAAAAATCACAGCAATTCTATTGTGTTTGTGTGTCGATTGGAGGTGCTAGGAGCATATATTCTACTTATCTTTGTAGCTTATTTACCTCCTCTTGTGTGGTTTAATCTTGTTATTGGGTTTGTTGGGTTTTATACATTTGTTTGTTAAAGTCAAGTGTGTTTCGTTGTTAAACAAGTCAACATAGCACTGAAATCACGATCGTCATGGACCTACATAAAATGTAGGACTTACAAATCTTAACATCACCTTACAATACCGTATTTAAAGTTAAAACTCCATAATAAACCTAATGAATTCGTCCGAGTCCTTTGAACATTGTACGGCAACTTAAAACATCTTACGACTCTGTATGCCATATTACCTCATAAAACACGTTATTATAATGTAGGACGCCTTACAAATCTTAACAACACCTTACAATACCGTATGTAAACTTAAAACTCCATAATAAACCTGATGAATTCGTCCGAGTCCTTTGAACATTGTACGGCAACTTAAAACATCTTACGACTCTGTATGCCATATTACCTCATAAAACACGTTATTATAATGTAGGACGCCTTACAAATCTTAACAACACCTTACAATACCGTATGTAAACTTAAAACTCCATAATAAACGTAATGAATTCGTCCGAGTCTTTTGAACATTGTACGGCAACTTAAAACATCTTACGACTCTGTATGCCATATTACCTCATAAAACACGTTATTATAATGTAGGACGCCTTACAAATCTTAACAACACCTTACAATACCGTATGTAAACTTAAAACTCCATAATAAACCTAATGAATTCGTCCGAGTCCTTTGAACATTGTACATCAACTTAAAAGATCTTACGACTCTGTATGCCATATTACCTCTTAAAACACGTTATTATAATGTAGGACGCCTTACAAATCTTAACAACACCTTACAATACCGTATGTAAACATAAAACTCCATAATAAACCTAATGAATTCGTCCGAGTCCTTTGAACATTGTACTTCAACTTAAAAGATCTTACGACTCTGTATGCCATATTACCTCTTAAAACACGTTATTATAATGTAGGACGCCTTACAAATCTTAACAACCCCTTACAATACCGAATGTAAACTTAAAACTTCATAATAAACCTAATGAATTCGTCCGAGTCATTTGAACATTGTACGGCAACTTCAAACATATTACGTCCCTGTATGACATATTAGCACTTAGAAAAGCACGTTATTAAAATGTAGGACTTACAAATCTTAACATCACCTTACAATACCGTATTTAAAGTTAAAACTCCATAATAAACCTAATGAATTCGTTCGAGTCCTTTGAACATTGTACGGCAACTTAAAACATCTTACGACTCTGTATGCCATATTACCTCATAAAACACGTTATTATAATGTAGGACGCCTTACAAATCTTAACAACACCTTACAATACCGTATGTAAACTTAAAACTCCATAATAAACCTAATGAATTCGTCCGAGTCCTTTGAACATTGTACTTCAACTTAAAAGATCTTACGACTCTGTATGCCATATTACCTCTTAAAACACGTTATTATAATGTAGGACGCCTTACAAATCTTAACAACCCCTTAAAATACCGAATGTAAACTTAAAACTTCATAATAAACCTAATGAATTCGTCCGAGTCATTTGAACATTGTACGGCAACTTCAAACATATTACGTCCCTGTATGACATATTAGCACTTAGAAAAGCACGTTATTAAAATGTAGGACTTACAAATCTTAACATCACCTTACAATACCATATTTAAAGTTAAAACTCCATAATAAACCTAATGAATTCGTTCGAGTCCTTTGAACATTGTACGGCAACTTAAAACATCTTACGACTCTGTATGCCATATTACCTCATAAAACACGTTATTATAATGTAGGACGCCTTACAAATCTTAACAACACCTTACAATACCGTATGTAAACTTAAAACTCCATAATAAACCTAATGAATTCGTCCGAGTCCTTTGAACATTGTACATCAACTTAAAAGATCTTACGACTCTGTATGCCATATTACCTCTTAAAACACGTTATTATAATGTAGGACGCCTTACAAATCTTAACAACACCTTACAATACCGTATGTAAACATAAAACTCCATAATAAACCTAATGAATTCGTCCGAGTCCTTTGAACATTGTACTTCAACTTAAAAGATCTTACGACTCTGTATGCCATATTACCTCTTAAAACACGTTATTATAATGTAGGACGCCTTACAAATCTTAAGAACCCCTTAAAATACCGAATGTAAACTTAAAACTTCATAATAAACCTAATGAATTCGTCCGAGTCATTTGAACATTGTACGGCAACTTCAAACATATTACGACCCTGTATGCCTTATTAGCACTTAGAAAAGCACGTTATTAAAATGTAGGACTTACAAATCTTAACATCACCTTACAATACCGTATTTAAAGTTAAAACTCCATAATAAACCTAATGAATTCGTCCGAGTCCTTTGAACATTGTACGGCAACTTAAAACATCTTATGACTCTGTATGCCATATTACCTCATAAAACACGTTATTATAATGTAGGACGCCTTACAAATCTTAACAACACCTTACAATACCGTATGTAAACTTAAAACTCCATAATAAACCTGATGAATTCGTCCGAGTCCTTTGAACATTGTACGGCAACTTAAAACATCTTACGACTCTGTATGCCATATTACCTCATAAAACACGTTATTATAATGTAGGACGCCTTACAAATCTTAACAACACCTTACAATACCGTATGTAAACTTAAAACTCCATAATAAACGTAATGAATTCGTCCGAGTCTTTTGAACATTGTACGGCAACTTAAAACATCTTACGACTCTGTATGCCATATTACCTCATAAAACACGTTATTATAATGTAGGACGCCTTACAAATCTTAACAACACCTTACAATACCGTATGTAAACTTAAAACTCCATAATAAACCTAATGAATTCGTCCGAGTCCTTTGAACATTGTACGGCAACTTAAAACATCTTACGACTCTGTATGCCATATTACCTCATAAAACACGTTATTATAATGTAGGACGCCTTACAAATCTTAACAACACCTTACAATACCGTATGTAAACTTAAAACTCCATAATAAACCTAATGAATTCGTCCGAGTCATTTGAACATTGTACGGCAACTTCAAACATATTACGACCCTGTATGCCTTATTAGCACTTAGAAAAGCACGTTATTAAAATGTAGGACTTACAAATCTTAACATCACCTTACAATACCGTATTTAAAGTTAAAACTCCATAATAAACCTAATGAATTCGTCCGAGTCCTTTGAACATTGTACGGCAACTTAAAACATCTTACGACTCTGTATGCCATATTACCTCATAAAACACGTTATTATAATGTAGGACGCCTTACAAATCTTAACAACACCTTACAATACCGTATGTAAACTTAAAACTCCATAATAAACCTGATGAATTCGTCCGAGTCCTTTGAACATTGTACGGCAACTTAAAACATCTTACGACTCTGTATGCCATATTACCTCATAAAACACGTTATTATAATGTAGGACGCCTTACAAATCTTAACAACACCTTACAATACCGTATGTAAACTTAAAACTCCATAATAAACGTAATGAATTCGTCCGAGTCTTTTGAACATTGTACGGCAACTTAAAACATCTTACGACTCTGTATGCCATATTACCTCATAAAACACGTTATTATAATGTAGGACGCCTTACAAATCTTAACAACACCTTACAATACCGTATGTAAACTTAAAACTCCATAATAAACCTAATGAATTCGTCCGAGTCATTTGAACATTGTACGGCAACTTCAAACATATTACGACCCTGTATGCCTTATTAGCACTTAGAAAAGCACGTTATTAAAATGTAGGACTTACAAATCTTAACATCACCTTACAATACCGTATTTAAAGTTAAAACTCCATAATAAACCTAATGAATTCGTCCGAGTCCTTTGAACATTGTACGGCAACTTAAAACATCTTACGACTCTGTATGCCATATTACCTCATAAAACACGTTATTATAATGTAGGACGCCTTACAAATCTTAACAACACCTTACAATACCGTATGTAAACTTAAAACTCCATAATAAACCTGATGAATTCGTCCGAGTCCTTTGAACATTGTACGGCAACTTAAAACATCTTACGACTCTGTATGCCATATTACCTCATAAAACACGTTATTATAATGTAGGACGCCTTACAAATCTTAACAACACCTTACAATACCGTATGTAAACTTAAAACTCCATAATAAACGTAATGAATTCGTCCGAGTCTTTTGAACATTGTACGGCAACTTAAAACATCTTACGACTCTGTATGCCATATTACCTCATAAAACACGTTATTATAATGTAGGACGCCTTACAAATCTTAACAACACCTTACAATACCGTATGTAAACTTAAAACTCCATAATAAACCTAATGAATTCGTCCGAGTCCTTTGAACATTGTACATCAACTTAAAAGATCTTACGACTCTGTATGCCATATTACCTCTTAAAACACGTTATTATAATGTAGGACGCCTTACAAATCTTAACAACACCTTACAATACCGTATGTAAACATAAAACTCCATAATAAACCTAATGAATTCGTCCGAGTCCTTTGAACATTGTACTTCAACTTAAAAGATCTTACGACTCTGTATGCCATATTACCTCTTAAAACACGTTATTATAATGTAGGACGCCTTACAAATCTTAACAACCCCTTACAATACCGAATGTAAACTTAAAACTTCATAATAAACATAATGAATTCGTCCGAGTCATTTGAACATTGTACGGCAACTTCAAACATATTACGTCCCTGTATGACATATTAGCACTTAGAAAAGCACGTTATTAAAATGTAGGACTTACAAATCTTAACATCACCTTACAATACCGTATTTAAAGTTAAAACTCCATAATAAACCTAATGAATTCGTTCGAGTCCTTTGAACATTGTACGGCAACTTAAAACATCTTACGACTCTGTATGCCATATTACCTCATAAAACACGTTATTATAATGTAGGACGCCTTACAAATCTTAACAACACCTTACAATACCGTATGTAAACTTAAAACTCCATAATAAACCTAATGAATTCGTCCGAGTCATTTGAACATTGTACGGCAACTTCAAACATATTACGTCCCTGTATGACATATTAGCACTTAGAAAAGCACGTTATTAAAATGTAGGACTTACAAATCTTAACATCACCTTACAATACCGTATTTAAAGTTAAAACTCCATAATAAACCTAATGAATTCGTTCGAGTCCTTTGAACATTGTACGGCAACTTAAAACATCTTACGACTCTGTATGCCATATTACCTCATAAAACACGTTATTATAATGTAGGACGCCTTACAAATCTTAACAACACCTTACAATACCGTATGTAAACTTAAAACTCCATAATAAACCTAATGAATTCGTCCGAGTCCTTTGAACATTGTACTTCAACTTAAAAGATCTTACGACTCTGTATGCCATATTACCTCTTAAAACACGTTATTATAATGTAGGACGCCTTACAAATCTTAACAACCCCTTAAAATACCGAATGTAAACTTAAAACTTCATAATAAACCTAATGAATTCGTCCGAGTCATTTGAACATTGTACGGCAACTTCAAACATATTACGACCCTGTATGCCTTATTAGCACTTAGAAAAGCACGTTATTAAAATGTAGGACTTACAAATCTTAACATCACCTTACAATACCGTATTTAAAGTTAAAACTCCATAATAAACCTAATGAATTCGTCCGAGTCCTTTGAACATTGTACGGCAACTTAAAACATCTTACGACTCTGTATGCCATATTACCTCATAAAACACGTTATTATAATGTAGGACGCCTTACAAATCTTAACAACACCTTACAATACCGTATGTAAACTTAAAACTCCATAATAAACCTGATGAATTCGTCCGAGTCCTTTGAACATTGTACGGCAACTTAAAACATCTTACGACTCTGTATGCCATATTACCTCATAAAACACGTTATTATAATGTAGGACGCCTTACAAATCTTAACAACACCTTACAATACCGTATGTAAACTTAAAACTCCATAATAAACGTAATGAATTCGTCCGAGTCTTTTGAACATTGTACGGCAACTTAAAACATCTTACGACTCTGTATGCCATATTACCTCATAAAACACGTTATTATAATGTAGGACGCCTTACAAATCTTAACAACACCTTACAATACCGTATGTAAACTTAAAACTCCATAATAAACCTGATGAATTCGTCCGAGTCCTTTGAACATTGTACGGCAACTTAAAACATCTTACGACTCTGTATGCCATATTACCTCATAAAACACGTTATTATAATGTAGGACGCCTTACAAATCTTAACAACACCTTACAATACCGTATGTAAACTTAAAACTCCATAATAAACGTAATGAATTCGTCCGAGTCTTTTGAACATTGTACGGCAACTTAAAACATCTTACGACTCTGTATGCCATATTACCTCATAAAACACGTTATTATAATGTAGGACGCCTTACAAATCTTAACAACACCTTACAATACCGTATGTAAACTTAAAACTCCATAATAAACCTAATGAATTCGTCCGAGTCCTTTGAACATTGTACATCAACTTAAAAGATCTTACGACTCTGTATGCCATATTACCTCTTAAAACACGTTATTATAATGTAGGACGCCTTACAAATCTTAACAACACCTTACAATACCGTATGTAAACATAAAACTCCATAATAAACCTAATGAATTCGTCCGAGTCCTTTGAACATTGTACTTCAACTTAAAAGATCTTACGACTCTGTATGCCATATTACCTCTTAAAACACGTTATTATAATGTAGGACGCCTTACAAATCTTAACAACCCCTTACAATACCGAATGTAAACTTAAAACTTCATAATAAACATAATGAATTCGTCCGAGTCATTTGAACATTGTACGGCAACTTCAAACATATTACGTCCCTGTATGACATATTAGCACTTAGAAAAGCACGTTATTAAAATGTAGGACTTACAAATCTTAACATCACCTTACAATACCGTATTTAAAGTTAAAACTCCATAATAAACCTAATGAATTCGTTCGAGTCCTTTGAACATTGTACGGCAACTTAAAACATCTTACGACTCTGTATGCCATATTACCTCATAAAACACGTTATTATAATGTAGGACGCCTTACAAATCTTAACAACACCTTACAATACCGTATGTAAACTTAAAACTCCATAATAAACCTAATGAATTCGTCCGAGTCATTTGAACATTGTACGGCAACTTCAAACATATTACGTCCCTGTATGACATATTAGCACTTAGAAAAGCACGTTATTAAAATGTAGGACTTACAAATCTTAACATCACCTTACAATACCGTATTTAAAGTTAAAACTCCATAATAAACCTAATGAATTCGTTCGAGTCCTTTGAACATTGTACGGCAACTTAAAACATCTTACGACTCTGTATGCCATATTACCTCATAAAACACGTTATTATAATGTAGGACGCCTTACAAATCTTAACAACACCTTACAATACCGTATGTAAACTTAAAACTCCATAATAAACCTAATGAATTCGTCCGAGTCCTTTGAACATTGTACTTCAACTTAAAAGATCTTACGACTCTGTATGCCATATTACCTCTTAAAACACGTTATTATAATGTAGGACGCCTTACAAATCTTAACAACCCCTTAAAATACCGAATGTAAACTTAAAACTTCATAATAAACCTAATGAATTCGTCCGAGTCATTTGAACATTGTACGGCAACTTCAAACATATTACGACCCTGTATGCCTTATTAGCACTTAGAAAAGCACGTTATTAAAATGTAGGACTTACAAATCTTAACATCACCTTACAATACCGTATTTAAAGTTAAAACTCCATAATAAACCTAATGAATTCGTCCGAGTCCTTTGAACATTGTACGGCAACTTAAAACATCTTACGACTCTGTATGCCATATTACCTCATAAAACACGTTATTATAATGTAGGACGCCTTACAAATCTTAACAACACCTTACAATACCGTATGTAAACTTAAAACTCCATAATAAACCTGATGAATTCGCCCGAGTCCTTTGAACATTGTACGGCAACTTAAAACATCTTACGACTCTGTATGCCATATTACCTCATAAAACACGTTATTATAATGTAGGACGCCTTACAAATCTTAACAACACCTTACAATACCGTATGTAAACTTAAAACTCCATAATAAACGTAATGAATTCGTCCGAGTCTTTTGAACATTGTACGGCAACTTAAAACATCTTACGACTCTGTATGCCATATTACCTCATAAAACACGTTATTATAATGTAGGACGCCTTACAAATCTTAACAACACCTTACAATACCGTATGTAAACTTAAAACTCCATAATAAACCTAATGAATTCGTCCGAGTCCTTTGAACATTGTACATCAACTTAAAAGATCTTACGACTCTGTATGCCATATTACCTCTTAAAACACGTTATTATAATGTAGGACGCCTTACAAATCTTAACAACACCTTACAATACCGTATGTAAACATAAAACTCCATAATAAACCTAATGAATTCGTCCGAGTCCTTTGAACATTGTACTTCAACTTAAAAGATCTTACGACTCTGTATGCCATATTACCTCTTAAAACACGTTATTATAATGTAGGACGCCTTACAAATCTTAACAACCCCTTACAATACCGAATGTAAACTTAAAACTTCATAATAAACCTAATGAATTCGTCCGAGTCATTTGAACATTGTACGGCAACTTCAAACATATTACGTCCCTGTATGACATATTAGCACTTAGAAAAGCACGTTATTAAAATGTAGGACTTACAAATCTTAACATCACCTTACAATACCGTATTTAAAGTTAAAACTCCATAATAAACCTAATGAATTCGTTCGAGTCCTTTGAACATTGTACGGCAACTTAAAACATCTTACGACTCTGTATGCCATAT
The DNA here is from genome assembly GCA_030867185.1 of Tagetes erecta. NCBI lineage: Eukaryota > Viridiplantae > Streptophyta > Magnoliopsida > Asterales > Asteraceae > Tagetes > Tagetes erecta. The sequence goes on along the minus strand of CM061493.1, from coordinate 27,034,519 downwards.
TACCTCATAAAACACGTTATTATAATGTAGGACGCCTTACAAATCTTAACAAGACCTTACAATACCGTATGTAAACTTAAAACTCCATAATAAACCTAATGAATTCGTCCGATTCATTTGAACATTGTACGGCAACTTCAAACATATTACGTCCCTGTATGACATATTAGCACTTAGAAAAGCACGTTATTAAAATGTAGGACTTACAAATCTTAACATCACCTTACAATACCGTATTTAAAGTTAAAACTCCATAATAAACCTAATGAATTCGTTCGAGTCCTTTGAACATTGTACGGCAACTTAAAACATCTTACGACTCTGTATGCCATATTACCTCATAAAACACGTTATTATAATGTAGGACGCCTTACAAATCTTAACAACCCCTTACAATACCGAATGTAAACTTAAAACTTCATAATAAACCTAATGAATTCGTCCGAGTCATTTGAACATTGTACGGCAACTTCAAACATATTACGTCCCTGTATGACATATTAGCACTTAGAAAAGCACGTTATTAAAATGTAGGACTTACAAATCTTAACATCACCTTACAATACCGTATTTAAAGTTAAAACTCCATAATAAACCTAATGAATTCGTTCGAGTCCTTTGAACATTGTACGGCAACTTAAAACATCTTACGACTCTGTATGCCATATTACCTCATAAAACACGTTATTATAATGTAGGACGCCTTACAAATCTTAACAACACCTTACAATACCGTATGTAAACTTAAAACTCCATAATAAACCTAATGAATTCGTCCGATTCATTTGAACATTGTACGGCAACTTCAAACATATTACGTCCCTGTATGACATATTAGCACTTAGAAAAGCACGTTATTAAAATGTAGGACTTACAAATCTTAACATCACCTTACAATACCGTATTTAAAGTTAAAACTCCATAATAAACCTAATGAATTCGTTCGAGTCCTTTGAACATTGTACGGCAACTTAAAACATCTTACGACTCTGTATGCCATATTACCTCATAAAACACGTTATTATAATGTAGGACGCCTTACAAATCTTAACAACACCTTACAATACCGTATGTAAACTTAAAACTCCATAATAAACCTAATGAATTCGTCCGAGTCCTTTGAACATTGTACTTCAACTTAAAAGATCTTACGACTCTGTATGCCATATTACCTCTTAAAACACGTTATTATAATGTAGGACGCCTTACAAATCTTAACAACCCCTTAAAATACCGAATGTAAACTTAAAACTTCATAATAAACCTAATGAATTCGTCCGAGTCATTTGAACATTGTACGGCAACTTCAAACATATTACGACCCTGTATGCCTTATTAGCACTTAGAAAAGCACGTTATTAAAATGTAGGACTTACAAATCTTAACATCACCTTACAATACCGTATTTAAAGTTAAAACTCCATAATAAACCTAATGAATTCGTCCGAGTCCTTTGAACATTGTACGGCAACTTAAAACATCTTACGACTCTGTATGCCATATTACCTCATAAAACACGTTATTATAATGTAGGACGCCTTACAAATCTTAACAACACCTTACAATACCGTATGTAAACTTAAAACTCCATAATAAACCTGATGAATTCGTCCGAGTCCTTTGAACATTGTACGGCAACTTAAAACATCTTACGACTCTGTATGCCATATTACCTCATAAAACACGTTATTATAATGTAGGACGCCTTACAAATCTTAACAACACCTTACAATACCGTATGTAAACTTAAAACTCCATAATAAACGTAATGAATTCGTCCGAGTCTTTTGAACATTGTACGGCAACTTAAAACATCTTACGACTCTGTATGCCATATTACCTCATAAAACACGTTATTATAATGTAGGACGCCTTACAAATCTTAACAACACCTTACAATACCGTATGTAAACTTAAAACTCCATAATAAACGTAATGAATTCGTCCGAGTCTTTTGAACATTGTACGGCAACTTAAAACATCTTACGACTCTGTATGCCATATTACCTCATAAAACACGTTATTATAATGTAGGACGCCTTACAAATCTTAACAACACCTTACAATACCGTATGTAAACTTAAAACTCCATAATAAACCTAATGAATTCGTCCGAGTCCTTTGAACATTGTACATCAACTTAAAAGATCTTACGACTCTGTATGCCATATTACCTCTTAAAACACGTTATTATAATGTAGGACGCCTTACAAATCTTAACAACACCTTACAATACCGTATGTAAACATAAAACTCCATAATAAACCTAATGAATTCGTCCGAGTCCTTTGAACATTGTACTTCAACTTAAAAGATCTTACGACTCTGTATGCCATATTACCTCTTAAAACACGTTATTATAATGTAGGACGCCTTACAAATCTTAACAACCCCTTACAATACCGAATGTAAACTTAAAACTTCATAATAAACCTAATGAATTCGTCCGAGTCATTTGAACATTGTACGGCAACTTCAAACATATTACGTCCCTGTATGACATATTAGCACTTAGAAAAGCACGTTATTAAAATGTAGGACTTACAAATCTTAACATCACCTTACAATACCGTATTTAAAGTTAAAACTCCATAATAAACCTAATGAATTCGTTCGAGTCCTTTGAACATTGTACGGCAACTTAAAACATCTTACGACTCTGTATGCCATATTACCTCATAAAACACGTTATTATAATGTAGGACGCCTTACAAATCTTAACAACACCTTACAATACCGTATGTAAACTTAAAACTCCATAATAAACCTAATGAATTCGTCCGATTCATTTGAACATTGTACGGCAACTTCAAACATATTACGTCCCTGTATGACATATTAGCACTTAGAAAAGCACGTTATTAAAATGTAGGACTTACAAATCTTAACATCACCTTACAATACCGTATTTAAAGTTAAAACTCCATAATAAACCTAATGAATTCGTTCGAGTCCTTTGAACATTGTACGGCAACTTAAAACATCTTACGACTCTGTATGCCATATTACCTCATAAAACACGTTATTATAATGTAGGACGCCTTACAAATCTTAACAACACCTTACAATACCGTATGTAAACTTAAAACTCCATAATAAACCTAATGAATTCGTTCGAGTCCTTTGAACATTGTACGGCAACTTAAAACATCTTACGACTCTGTATGCCATATTACCTCATAAAACACGTTATTATAATGTAGGACGCCTTACAAATCTTAACAACACCTTACAATACCGTATGTAAACTTAAAACTCCATAATAAACCTAATGAATTCGTCCGAGTCATTTGAACATTGTACGGCAACTTCAAACATATTACGTCCCTGTATGACATATTAGCACTTAGAAAAGCACGTTATTAAAATGTAGGACTTACAAATCTTAACATCACCTTACAATACCGTATTTAAAGTTAAAACTCCATAATAAACCTAATGAATTCGTTCGAGTCCTTTGAACATTGTACGGCAACTTAAAACATCTTACGACTCTGTATGCCATATTACCTCATAGAACACGTTATTATAATGTAGGACGCCTTACAAATCTTAACAACACCTTACAATACCGTATGTAAACTTAAAACTCCATAATAAACCTAATGAATTCGTCCGAGTCCTTTGAACATTGTACTTCAACTTAAAAGATCTTACGACTCTGTATGCCATATTACCTCTTAAAACACGTTATTATAATGTAGGACGCCTTACAAATCTTAACAACCCCTTAAAATACCGAATGTAAACTTAAAACTTCATAATAAACCTAATGAATTCGTCCGAGTCATTTGAACATTGTACGGCAACTTCAAACATATTACGACCCTGTATGCCTTATTAGCACTTAGAAAAGCACGTTATTAAAATGTAGGACTTACAAATCTTAACATCACCTTACAATACCGTATTTAAAGTTAAAACTCCATAATAAACCTAATGAATTCGTCCGAGTCCTTTGAACATTGTACGGCAACTTAAAACATCTTACGACTCTGTATGCCATATTACCTCATAAAACACGTTATTATAATGTAGGACGCCTTACAAATCTTAACAACACCTTACAATACCGTATGTAAACTTAAAACTCCATAATAAACCTGATGAATTCGTCCGAGTCCTTTGAACATTGTACGGCAACTTAAAACATCTTACGACTCTGTATGCCATATTACCTCATAAAACACGTTATTATAATGTAGGACGCCTTACAAATCTTAACAACACCTTACAATACCGTATGTAAACTTAAAACTCCATAATAAACGTAATGAATTCGTCCGAGTCTTTTGAACATTGTACGGCAACTTAAAACATCTTACGACTCTGTATGCCATATTACCTCATAAAACACGTTATTATAATGTAGGACGCCTTACAAATCTTAACAACACCTTACAATACCGTATGTAAACTTAAAACTCCATAATAAACGTAATGAATTCGTCCGAGTCTTTTGAACATTGTACGGCAACTTAAAACATCTTACGACTCTGTATGCCATATTACCTCATAAAACACGTTATTATAATGTAGGACGCCTTACAAATCTTAACAACACCTTACAATACCGTATGTAAACTTAAAACTCCATAATAAACCTAATGAATTCGTCCGAGTCCTTTGAACATTGTACATCAACTTAAAAGATCTTACGACTCTGTATGCCATATTACCTCTTAAAACACGTTATTATAATGTAGGACGCCTTACAAATCTTAACAACACCTTACAATACCGTATGTAAACATAAAACTCCATAATAAACCTAATGAATTCGTCCGAGTCCTTTGAACATTGTACTTCAACTTAAAAGATCTTACGACTCTGTATGCCATATTACCTCTTAAAACACGTTATTATAATGTAGGACGCCTTACAAATCTTAACAACCCCTTACAATACCGAATGTAAACTTAAAACTTCATAATAAACCTAATGAATTCGTCCGAGTCATTTGAACATTGTACGGCAACTTCAAACATATTACGTCCCTGTATGACATATTAGCACTTAGAAAAGCACGTTATTAAAATGTAGGACTTACAAATCTTAACATCACCTTACAATACCGTATTTAAAGTTAAAACTCCATAATAAACCTAATGAATTCGTTCGAGTCCTTTGAACATTGTACGGCAACTTAAAACATCTTACGACTCTGTATGCCATATTACCTCATAAAACACGTTATTATAATGTAGGACGCCTTACAAATCTTAACAACACCTTACAATACCGTATGTAAACTTAAAACTCCATAATAAACCTAATGAATTCGTCCGATTCATTTGAACATTGTACGGCAACTTCAAACATATTACGTCCCTGTATGACATATTAGCACTTAGAAAAGCACGTTATTAAAATGTAGGACTTACAAATCTTAACATCACCTTACAATACCGTATTTAAAGTTAAAACTCCATAATAAACCTAATGAATTCGTTCGAGTCCTTTGAACATTGTACGGCAACTTAAAACATCTTACGACTCTGTATGCCATATTACCTCATAAAACACGTTATTATAATGTAGGACGCCTTACAAATCTTAACAACACCTTACAATACCGTATGTAAACTTAAAACTCCATAATAAACCTAATGAATTCGTTCGAGTCCTTTGAACATTGTACGGCAACTTAAAACATCTTACGACTCTGTATGCCATATTACCTCATAAAACACGTTATTATAATGTAGGACGCCTTACAAATCTTAACAACACCTTACAATACCGTATGTAAACTTAAAACTCCATAATAAACCTAATGAATTCGTCCGAGTCATTTGAACATTGTACGGCAACTTCAAACATATTACGTCCCTGTATGACATATTAGCACTTAGAAAAGCACGTTATTAAAATGTAGGACTTACAAATCTTAACATCACCTTACAATACCGTATTTAAAGTTAAAACTCCATAATAAACCTAATGAATTCGTTCGAGTCCTTTGAACATTGTACGGCAACTTAAAACATCTTACGACTCTGTATGCCATATTACCTCATAGAACACGTTATTATAATGTAGGACGCCTTACAAATCTTAACAACACCTTACAATACCGTATGTAAACTTAAAACTCCATAATAAACCTAATGAATTCGTCCGAGTCCTTTGAACATTGTACTTCAACTTAAAAGATCTTACGACTCTGTATGCCATATTACCTCTTAAAACACGTTATTATAATGTAGGACGCCTTACAAATCTTAACAACCCCTTAAAATACCGAATGTAAACTTAAAACTTCATAATAAACCTAATGAATTCGTCCGAGTCATTTGAACATTGTACGGCAACTTCAAACATATTACGACCCTGTATGCCTTATTAGCACTTAGAAAAGCACGTTATTAAAATGTAGGACTTACAAATCTTAACATCACCTTACAATACCGTATTTAAAGTTAAAACTCCATAATAAACCTAATGAATTCGTCCGAGTCCTTTGAACATTGTACGGCAACTTAAAACATCTTACGACTCTGTATGCCATATTACCTCATAAAACACGTTATTATAATGTAGGACGCCTTACAAATCTTAACAACACCTTACAATACCGTATGTAAACTTAAAACTCCATAATAAACCTGATGAATTCGTCCGAGTCCTTTGAACATTGTACGGCAACTTAAAACATCTTACGACTCTGTATGCCATATTACCTCATAAAACACGTTATTATAATGTAGGACGCCTTACAAATCTTAACAACACCTTACAATACCGTATGTAAACTTAAAACTCCATAATAAACGTAATGAATTCGTCCGAGTCTTTTGAACATTGTACGGCAACTTAAAACATCTTACGACTCTGTATGCCATATTACCTCATAAAACACGTTATTATAATGTAGGACGCCTTACAAATCTTAACAACACCTTACAATACCGTATGTAAACTTAAAACTCCATAATAAACGTAATGAATTCGTCCGAGTCTTTTGAACATTGTACGGCAACTTAAAACATCTTACGACTCTGTATGCCATATTACCTCATAAAACACGTTATTATAATGTAGGACGCCTTACAAATCTTAACAACACCTTACAATACCGTATGTAAACTTAAAACTCCATAATAAACCTAATGAATTCGTCCGAGTCCTTTGAACATTGTACATCAACTTAAAAGATCTTACGACTCTGTATGCCATATTACCTCTTAAAACACGTTATTATAATGTAGGACGCCTTACAAATCTTAACAACACCTTACAATACCGTATGTAAACATAAAACTCCATAATAAACCTAATGAATTCGTCCGAGTCCTTTGAACATTGTACTTCAACTTAAAAGATCTTACGACTCTGTATGCCATATTACCTCTTAAAACACGTTATTATAATGTAGGACGCCTTACAAATCTTAACAACCCCTTACAATACCGAATGTAAACTTAAAACTTCATAATAAACCTAATGAATTCGTCCGAGTCATTTGAACATTGTACGGCAACTTCAAACATATTACGTCCCTGTATGACATATTAGCACTTAGAAAAGCACGTTATTAAAATGTAGGACTTACAAATCTTAACATCACCTTACAATACCGTATTTAAAGTTAAAACTCCATAATAAACCTAATGAATTCGTTCGAGTCCTTTGAACATTGTACGGCAACTTAAAACATCTTACGACTCTGTATGCCATATTACCTCATAAAACACGTTATTATAATGTAGGACGCCTTACAAATCTTAACAACACCTTACAATACCGTATGTAAACTTAAAACTCCATAATAAACCTAATGAATTCGTCCGATTCATTTGAACATTGTACGGCAACTTCAAACATATTACGTCCCTGTATGACATATTAGCACTTAGAAAAGCACGTTATTAAAATGTAGGACTTACAAATCTTAACATCACCTTACAATACCGTATTTAAAGTTAAAACTCCATAATAAACCTAATGAATTCGTTCGAGTCCTTTGAACATTGTACGGCAACTTAAAACATCTTACGACTCTGTATGCCATATTACCTCATAAAACACGTTATTATAATGTAGGACGCCTTACAAATCTTAACAACACCTTACAATACCGTATGTAAACTTAAAACTCCATAATAAACCTAATGAATTCGTTCGAGTCCTTTGAACATTGTACGGCAACTTAAAACATCTTACGACTCTGTATGCCATATTACCTCATAAAACACGTTATTATAATGTAGGACGCCTTACAAATCTTAACAACACCTTACAATACCGTATGTAAACTTAAAACTCCATAATAAACCTAATGAATTCGTCCGAGTCATTTGAACATTGTACGGCAACTTCAAACATATTACGTCCCTGTATGACATATTAGCACTTAGAAAAGCACGTTATTAAAATGTAGGACTTACAAATCTTAACATCACCTTACAATACCGTATTTAAAGTTAAAACTCCATAATAAACCTAATGAATTCGTTCGAGTCCTTTGAACATTGTACGGCAACTTAAAACATCTTACGACTCTGTATGCCATATTACCTCATAAAACACGTTATTATAATGTAGGACGCCTTACAAATCTTAACAACACCTTACAATACCGTATGTAAACTTAAAACTCCATAATAAACCTAATGAATTCGTCCGAGTCCTTTGAACATTGTACTTCAACTTAAAAGATCTTACGACTCTGTATGCCATATTACCTCTTAAAACACGTTATTATAATGTAGGACGCCTTACAAATCTTAACAACCCCTTAAAATACCGAATGTAAACTTAAAACTTCATAATAAACCTAATGAATTCGTCCGAGTCATTTGAACATTGTACGGCAACTTCAAACATATTACGACCCTGTATGCCTTATTAGCACTTAGAAAAGCACGTTATTAAAATGTAGGACTTACAAATCTTAACATCACCTTACAATACCGTATTTAAAGTTAAAACTCCATAATAAACCTAATGAATTCGTCCGAGTCCTTTGAACATTGTACGGCAACTTAAAACATCTTACGACTATGTATGCCATATTACCTCATAAAACACGTTATTATAATGTAGGACGCCTTACAAATCTTAACAACACCTTACAATACCGTATGTAAACTTAAAACTCCATAATAAACCTGATGAATTCGTCCGAGTCCTTTGAACATTGTACGGCAACTTAAAACATCTTACGACTCTGTATGCCATATTACCTCATAAAACACGTTATTATAATGTAGGACGCCTTACAAATCTTAACAACACCTTACAATACCGTATGTAAACTTAAAACTCCATAATAAACGTAATGAATTCGTCCGAGTCTTTTGAACATTGTACGGCAACTTAAAACATCTTACGACTCTGTATGCCATATTACCTCATAAAACACGTTATTATAATGTAGGACGCCTTACAAATCTTAACAACACCTTACAATACCGTATGCAAACTTAAAACTCCATAATAAACCTAATGAATTCGTCCGAGTCATTTGAACATTGTACGGCAACTTCAAACATATTACGTCCCTGTATGACATATTAGCACTTAGAAAAGCACGTTATTAAAATGTAGGACTTACAAATCTTAACATCACCTTACAATACCGTATTTAAAGTTAAAACTCCATAATAAACCTAATGAATTCGTTCGAGTCCTTTGAACATTGTACGGCAACTTAAAACATCTTACGACTCTGTATGCCATGTTACCTCATAAAACACGTTATTATAATGTAGGACGCCTTACAAATCTTAACAACACCTTACAATACCGTATGTAAACTTAAAACTCCATAATAAACCTAATGAATTCGTCCGAGTCCTTTGAACATTGTACTTCAACTTAAAAGATCTTACGACTCTGTATGCCATATTACCTCTTAAAACACGTTATTATAATGTAGGACGCCTTACAAATCTTAACAACCCCTTAAAATACCGAATGTAAACTTAAAACTTCATAATAAACCTAATGAATTCGTCCGAGTCATTTGAACATTGTACGGCAACTTCAAACATATTACGACCCTGTATGCCTTATTAGCACTTAGAAAAGCACGTTATTAAAATGTAGGACTTACAAATCTTAACATCACCTTACAATACCGTATTTAAAGTTAAAACTCCATAATAAACCTAATGAATTCGTCCGAGTCCTTTGAACATTGTACGGCAACTTAAAACATCTTACGACTCTGTATGCCATATTACCTCATAAAACACGTTATTATAATGTAGGACGCCTTACAAATCTTAACAACACCTTACAATACCGTATGTAAACTTAAAACTCCATAATAAACCTGATGAATTCGTCCGAGTCCTTTGAACATTGTACGGCAACTTAAAACATCTTACGACTCTGTATGCCATATTACCTCATAAAACACGTTATTATAATGTAGGACGCCTTACAAATCTTAACAACCCCTTAAAATACCGAATGTAAACTTAAAACTTCATAATAAACCTAATGAATTCGTCCGAGTCATTTGAACATTGTACGGCAACTTCAAACATATTACGACCCTGTATGCCTTATTAGCACTTAGAAAAGCACGTTATTAAAATGTAGGACTTACAAATCTTAACATCACCTTACAATACCGTATTTAAAGTTAAAAGTCCATAATAAACCTAATGAATTCGTCCGAGTCCTTTGAACATTGTACGGCAACTTAAAACATCTTACGACTCTGTATGCCATATTACCTCATAAAACACGTTATTATAATGTAGGACGCCTTACAAATCTTAACAACACCTTACAATACCGTATGTAAACTTAAAACTCCATAATAAACCTGATGAATTCGTCCGAGTCCTTTGAACATTGTACGGCAACTTAAAACATCTTACGACTCTGTATGCCATATTACCTCATAAAACACGTTATTATAATGTAGGACGCCTTACAAATCTTAACAACACCTTACAATACCGTATGTAAACTTAAAACTCCATAATAAACCTGATGAATTCGTCCGAGTCCTTTGAACATTGTACGGCAACTTAAAACATCTTACGACTCTGTATGCCATATTACCTCATAAAACACGTTATTATAATGTAGGACGCCTTACAAATCTTAACAACACCTTACAATACCGTATGTAAACTTAAAACTCCATAATAAACGTAATGAATTCGTCCGAGTCTTTTGAACATTGTACGGCAACTTAAAACATCTTACGACTCTGTATGCCATATTACCTCATAAAACACGTTATTATAATGTAGGACGCCTTACAAATCTTAACAACACCTTATAATACCGTATGCAAACTTAAAACTCCATAATAAACCTAATGAATTCGTCCGAGTCATTTGAACATTGTACGGCAACTTCAAACATATTACGTCCCTGTATGACATATTAGCACTTAGAAAAGCACGTTATTAAAATGTAGGACTTACAAATCTTAACATCACCTTACAATACCGTATTTAAAGTTAAAACTCCATAATAAACCTAATGAATTCGTTCGAGTCCTTTGAACATTGTACGGCAACTTAAAACATCTTACGACTCTGTATGCCATGTTACCTCATAAAACACGTTATTATAATGTAGGACGCCTTACAAATCTTAACAACACCTTACAATACCGTATGTAAACTTAAAACTCCATAATAAACCTAATGAATTCGTCCGAGTCCTTTGAACATTGTACTTCAACTTAAAAGATCTTACGACTCTGTATGCCATATTACCTCTTAAAACACGTTATTATAATGTAGGACGCCTTACAAATCTTAACAACCCCTTAAAATACCGAATGTAAACTTAAAACTTCATAATAAACCTAATGAATTCGTCCGAGTCATTTGAACATTGTACGGCAACTTCAAACATATTACGACCCTGTATGCCTTATTAGCACTTAGAAAAGCACGTTATTAAAATGTAGGACTTACAAATCTTAACATCACCTTACAATACCGTATTTAAAGTTAAAACTCCATAATAAACCTAATGAATTCGTCCGAGTCCTTTGAACATTGTACGGCAACTTAAAACATCTTACGACTCTGTATGCCATATTACCTCATAAAACACGTTATTATAATGTAGGACGCCTTACAAATCTTAACAACACCTTACAATACCGTATGTAAACTTAAAACTCCATAATAAACCTGATGAATTCGTCCGAGTCCTTTGAACATTGTACGGCAACTTAAAACATCTTACGACTCTGTATGCCATATTACCTCATAAAACACGTTATTATAATGTAGGACGCCTTACAAATCTTAACAACACCTTACAATACCGTATGTAAACTTAAAACTCCATAATAAACGTAATGAATTCGTCCGAGTCTTTTGAACATTGTACGGCAACTTAAAACATCTTACGACTCTGTATGCCATATTACCTCATAAAACACGTTATTATAATGTAGGACGCCTTACAAATCTTAACAACACCTTACAATACCGTATGTAAACTTAAAACTCCATAATAAACCTAATGAATTCGTCCGAGTCATTTGAACATTGTACGGCAACTTCAAACATATTACGACCCTGTATGCCTTATTAGCACTTAGAAAAGCACGTTATTAAAATGTAGGACTTACAAATCTTAACATCACCTTACAATACCGTATTTAAAGTTAAAACTCCATAATAAACCTAATGAATTCGTCCGAGTCCTTTGAACATTGTACGGCAACTTAAAACATCTTACGACTCTGTATGCCATATTACCTCATAAAACACGTTATTATAATGTAGGACGCCTTACAAATCTTAACAACACCTTACAATACCGTATGTAAACTTAAAACTCCATAATAAACCTGATGAATTCGTCCGAGTCCTTTGAACATTGTACGGCAACTTAAAACATCTTACGACTCTGTATGCCATATTACCTCATAAAACACGTTATTATAATGTAGGACGCCTTACAAATCTTAACAACACCTTACAATACCGTATGTAAACTTAAAACTCCATAATAAACGTAATGAATTCGTCCGAGTCTTTTGAACATTGTACGGCAACTTAAAACATCTTACGACTCTGTATGCCATATTACCTCATAAAACACGTTATTATAATGTAGGACGCCTTACAAATCTTAACAACACCTTACAATACCGTATGTAAACTTAAAACTCCATAATAAACCTAATGAATTCGTCCGAGTCCTTTGAACATTGTACATCAACTTAAAAGATCTTACGACTCTGTATGCCATATTACCTCTTAAAACACGTTATTATAATGTAGGACGCCTTACAAATCTTAACAACACCTTACAATACCGTATGTAAACATAAAACTCCATAATAAACCTAATGAATTCGTCCGAGTCCTTTGAACATTGTACTTCAACTTAAAAGATCTTACGACTCTGTATGCCATATTACCTCTTAAAACACGTTATTATAATGTAGGACGCCTTACAAATCTTAACAACCCCTTACAATACCGAATGTAAACTTAAAACTTCATAATAAACATAATGAATTCGTCCGAGTCATTTGAACATTGTACGGCAACTTCAAACATATTACGTCCCTGTATGACATATTAGCACTTAGAAAAGCACGTTATTAAAATGTAGGACTTACAAATCTTAACATCACCTTACAATACCGTATTTAAAGTTAAAACTCCATAATAAACCTAATGAATTCGTTCGAGTCCTTTGAACATTGTACGGCAACTTAAAACATCTTACGACTCTGTATGCCATATTACCTCATAAAACACGTTATTATAATGTAGGACGCCTTACAAATCTTAACAACACCTTACAATACCGTATGTAAACTTAAAACTCCATAATAAACCTAATGAATTCGTCCGAGTCATTTGAACATTGTACGGCAACTTCAAACATATTACGTCCCTGTATGACATATTAGCACTTAGAAAAGCACGTTATTAAAATGTAGGACTTACAAATCTTAACATCACCTTACAATACCGTATTTAAAGTTAAAACTCCATAATAAACCTAATGAATTCGTTCGAGTCCTTTGAACATTGTACGGCAACTTAAAACATCTTACGACTCTGTATGCCATATTACCTCATAAAACACGTTATTATAATGTAGGACGCCTTACAAATCTTAACAACACCTTACAATACCGTATGTAAACTTAAAACTCCATAATAAACCTAATGAATTCGTCCGAGTCCTTTGAACATTGTACTTCAACTTAAAAGATCTTACGACTCTGTATGCCATATTACCTCTTAAAACACGTTATTATAATGTAGGACGCCTTACAAATCTTAACAACCCCTTAAAATACCGAATGTAAACTTAAAACTTCATAATAAACCTAATGAATTCGTCCGAGTCATTTGAACATTGTACGGCAACTTCAAACATATTACGACCCTGTATGCCTTATTAGCACTTAGAAAAGCACGTTATTAAAATGTAGGACTTACAAATCTTAACATCACCTTACAATACCGTATTTAAAGTTAAAACTCCATAATAAACCTAATGAATTCGTTCGAGTCCTTTGAACATTGTACGGCAACTTAAAACATCTTACGACTCTGTATGCCATATTACCTCATAAAACACGTTATTATAATGTAGGACGCCTTACAAATCTTAACAACACCTTACAATACCGTATGTAAACTTAAAACTTCATAATAAACCTAATGAATTCGTCCGAGTCATTTGAACATTGTACGGCAACTTCAAACATATTACGACCCTGTATGCCTTATTAGCACTTAGAAAAGCACGTTATTATAATGTAGGACGCCTTACAAATCTTAACAACACCTTACAATACCGTATGTAAACTTAAAACTCCATAATAAACGTAATGAATTCGTCCGAGTCTTTTGAACATTGTACGGCAACTTAAAACATCTTACGACTCTGTATGCCATATTACCTCATAAAACACGTTATTATAATGTAGGACGCCTTACAAATCTTAACAACACCTTACAATACCGTATGTAAACTTAAAACTCCATAATAAACCTAATGAATTCGTCCGAGTCCTTTGAACATTGTACATCAACTTAAAAGATCTTACGACTCTGTATGCCATATTACCTCTTAAAACACGTTATTATAATGTAGGACGCCTTACAAATCTTAACAACACCTTACAATACCGTATGTAAACATAAAACTCCATAATAAACCTAATGAATTCGTCCGAGTCCTTTGAACATTGTACTTCAACTTAAAAGATCTTACGACTCTGTATGCCATATTACCTCTTAAAACACGTTATTATAATGTAGGACGCCTTACAAATCTTAACAACCCCTTACAATACCGAATGTAAACTTAAAACTTCATAATAAACCTAATGAATTCGTCCGAGTCATTTGAACATTGTACGGCAACTTCAAACATATTACGTCCCTGTATGACATATTAGCACTTAGAAAAGCACGTTATTAAAATGTAGGACTTACAAATCTTAACATCACCTTACAATACCGTATTTAAAGTTAAAACTCCATAATAAACCTAATGAATTCGTTCGAGTCCTTTGAACATTGTACGGCAACTTAAAACATCTTACGACTCTGTATGCCATATTACCTCATAAAACACGTTATTATAATGTAGGACGCCTTACAAATCTTAACAACACCTTACAATACCGTATGTAAACTTAAAACTCCATAATAAACCTAATGAATTCGTCCGATTCATTTGAACATTGTACGGCAACTTCAAACATATTACGTCCCTGTATGACATATTAGCACTTAGAAAAGCACGTTATTAAAATGTAGGACTTACAAATCTTAACATCACCTTACAATACCGTATTTAAAGTTAAAACTCCATAATAAACCTAATGAATTCGTTCGAGTCCTTTGAACATTGTACGGCAACTTAAAACATCTTACGACTCTGTATGCCATATTACCTCATAAAACACGTTATTATAATGTAGGACGCCTTACAAATCTTAACAACACCTTACAATACCGTATGTAAACTTAAAACTCCATAATAAACCTAATGAATTCGTTCAAGTCCTTTGAACATTGTACGGCAACTTAAAACATCTTACGACTCTGTATGCCATATTACCTCATAAAACACGTTATTATAATGTAGGACGCCTTACAAATCTTAACAACACCTTACAATACCGTATGTAAACTTAAAACTCCATAATAAACCTAATGAATTCGTCCGAGTCATTTGAACATTGTACGGCAACTTCAAACATATTACGTCCCTGTATGACATATTAGCACTTAGAAAAGCACGTTATTAAAATGTAGGACTTACAAATCTTAACATCACCTTACAATACCGTATTTAAAGTTAAAACTCCATAATAAACCTAATGAATTCGTTCGAGTCCTTTGAACATTGTACGGCAACTTAAAACATCTTACGACTCTGTATGCCATATTACCTCATAAAACACGTTATTATAATGTAGGACGCCTTACAAATCTTAACAACACCTTACAATACCGTATGTAAACTTAAAACTCCATAATAAACCTAATGAATTCGTCCGAGTCCTTTGAACATTGTACTTCAACTTAAAAGATCTTACGACTCTGTATGCCATATTACCTCTTAAAACACGTTATTATAATGTAGGACGCCTTACAAATCTTAACAACCCCTTAAAATACCGAATGTAAACTTAAAACTTCATAATAAACCTAATGAATTCGTCCGAGTCATTTGAACATTGTACGGCAACTTCAAACATATTACGACCCTGTATGCCTTATTAGCACTTAGAAAAGCACGTTATTAAAATGTAGGACTTACAAATCTTAACATCACCTTACAATACCGTATTTAAAGTTAAAACTCCATAATAAACCTAATGAATTCGTCCGAGTCCT
Organism: Tagetes erecta; assembly: GCA_030867185.1. Lineage (NCBI taxonomy): Eukaryota > Viridiplantae > Streptophyta > Magnoliopsida > Asterales > Asteraceae > Tagetes > Tagetes erecta. The sequence continues at coordinate 27,017,699 of CM061493.1, read as the reverse complement.
TTGAACATTGTACGGCAACTTAAAACATCTTACGACTCTGTATGCCATATTACCTCATAAAACACGTTATTATAATGTAGGACGCCTTACAAATCTTAACAACACCTTACAATACCGTATGTAAACTTAAAACTCCATAATAAACCTGATGAATTCGTCCGAGTCCTTTGAACATTGTACGGCAACTTAAAACATCTTACGACTCTGTATGCCATATTACCTCATAAAACACGTTATTATAATGTAGGACGCCTTACAAATCTTAACAACACCTTACAATACCGTATGTAAACTTAAAACTCCATAATAAACGTAATGAATTCGTCCGAGTCTTTTGAACATTGTACGGCAACTTAAAACATCTTACGACTCTGTATGCCATATTACCTCATAAAACACGTTATTATAATGTAGGACGCCTTACAAATCTTAACAACACCTTACAATACCGTATGTAAACTTAAAACTCCATAATAAACCTAATGAATTCGTCCGAGTCCTTTGAACATTGTACATCAACTTAAAAGATCTTACGACTCTGTATGCCATATTACCTCTTAAAACACGTTATTATAATGTAGGACGCCTTACAAATCTTAACAACACCTTACAATACCGTATGTAAACATAAAACTCCATAATAAACCTAATGAATTCGTCCGAGTCCTTTGAACATTGTACTTCAACTTAAAAGATCTTACGACTCTGTATGCCATATTACCTCTTAAAACACGTTATTATAATGTAGGACGCCTTACAAATCTTAACAACCCCTTACAATACCGAATGTAAACTTAAAACTTCATAATAAACCTAATGAATTCGTCCGAGTCATTTGAACATTGTACGGCAACTTCAAACATATTACGTCCCTGTATGACATATTAGCACTTAGAAAAGCACGTTATTAAAATGTAGGACTTACAAATCTTAACATCACCTTACAATACCGTATTTAAAGTTAAAACTCCATAATAAACCTAATGAATTCGTTCGAGTCCTTTGAACATTGTACGGCAACTTAAAACATCTTACGACTCTGTATGCCATATTACCTCATAAAACACGTTATTATAATGTAGGACGCCTTACAAATCTTAACAACACCTTACAATACCGTATGTAAACTTAAAACTCCATAATAAACCTAATGAATTCGTCCGATTCATTTGAACATTGTACGGCAACTTCAAACATATTACGTCCCTGTATGACATATTAGCACTTAGAAAAGCACGTTATTAAAATGTAGGACTTACAAATCTTAACATCACCTTACAATACCGTATTTAAAGTTAAAACTCCATAATAAACCTAATGAATTCGTTCGAGTCCTTTGAACATTGTACGGCAACTTAAAACATCTTACGACTCTGTATGCCATATTACCTCATAAAACACGTTATTATAATGTAGGACGCCTTACAAATCTTAACAACACCTTACAATACCGTATGTAAACTTAAAACTCCATAATAAACCTAATGAATTCGTCCGAGTCCTTTGAACATTGTACTTCAACTTAAAAGATCTTACGACTCTGTATGCCATATTACCTCTTAAAACACGTTATTATAATGTAGGACGCCTTACAAATCTTAACAACCCCTTAAAATACCGAATGTAAACTTAAAACTTCATAATAAACCTAATGAATTTGTCCGAGTCATTTGAACATTGTACGGCAACTTCAAACATATTACGACCCTGTATGCCTTATTAGCACTTAGAAAAGCACGCTATTAAAATGTAGGACTTACAAATCTTAACATCACCTTACAATACCGTATTTAAAGTTAAAACTCCATAATAAACCTAATGAATTCGTCCGAGTCCTTTGAACATTGTACGGCAACTTAAAACATCTTACGACTCTGTATGCCATATTACCTCATAAAACACGTTATTATAATGTAGGACGCCTTACAAATCTTAACAACACCTTACAATACCGTATGTAAACTTAAAACTCCATAATAAACCTGATGAATTCGTCCGAGTCCTTTGAACATTGTACGGCAACTTAAAACATCTTACGACTCTGTATGCCAAATTACCTCATAAAACACGTTATTATAATGTAGGACGCCTTACAAATCTTAACAACACCTTACAATACCGTATGTAAACTTAAAACTCCATAATAAACGTAATGAATTCGTCCGAGTCTTTTGAACATTGTACGGCAACTTAAAACATCTTACGACTCTGTATGCCATATTACCTCATAAAACACGTTATTATAATGTAGGACGCCTTACAAATCTTAACAACACCTTACAATACCGTATGTAAACTTAAAACTCCATAATAAACCTAATGAATTCGTCCGAGTCCTTTGAACATTGTACATCAACTTAAAAGATCTTACGACTCTGTATGCCATATTACCTCTTAAAACACGTTATTATAATGTAGGACGCATTACAAATCTTAACAACACCTTACAATACCGTATGTAAACATAAAACTCCATAATAAACCTAATGAATTCGTCCGAGTCCTTTGAACATTGTACTTCAACTTAAAAGATCTTACGACTCTGTATGCCATATTACCTCTTAAAACACGTTATTATAATGTAGGACGCCTTACAAATCTTAACAACCCCTTACAATACCGAATGTAAACTTAAAACTTCATAATAAACCTAATGAATTCGTCCGAGTCATTTGAACATTGTACGGCAACTTCAAACATATTACGACCCTGTATGCCTTATTAGCACTTAGAAAAGCACGCTATTAAAATGTAGGACTTACAAATCTTAACATCACCTTACAATACCGTATTTAAAGTTAAAACTCCATAATAAACCTAATGAATTCGTCCGAGTCCTTTGAACATTGTACGGCAACTTAAAACATCTTACGACTCTGTATGCCATATTACCTCATAAAACACGTTATTATAATGTAGGACGCCTTACAAATCTTAACAACACCTTACAATACCGTATGTAAACTTAAAACTCCATAATAAACCTGATGAATTCGTCCGAGTCCTTTGAACATTGTACGGCAACTTAAAACATCTTACGACTCTGTATGCCAAATTACCTCATAAAACACGTTATTATAATGTAGGACGCCTTACAAATCTTAACAACACCTTACAATACCGTATGTAAACTTAAAACTCCATAATAAACGTAATGAATTCGTCCGAGTCTTTTGAACATTGTACGGCAACTTAAAACATCTTACGACTCTGTATGCCATATTACCTCATAAAACACGTTATTATAATGTAGGACGCCTTACAAATCTTAACAACACCTTACAATACCGTATGTAAACTTAAAACTCCATAATAAACCTAATGAATTCGTCCGAGTCCTTTGAACATTGTACATCAACTTAAAAGATCTTACGACTCTGTATGCCATATTACCTCTTAAAACACGTTATTATAATGTAGGACGCATTACAAATCTTAACAACACCTTACAATACCGTATGTAAACATAAAACTCCATAATAAACCTAATGAATTCGTCCGAGTCCTTTGAACATTGTACTTCAACTTAAAAGATCTTACGACTCTGTATGCCATATTACCTCTTAAAACACGTTATTATAATGTAGGACGCCTTACAAATCTTAACAACCCCTTACAATACCGAATGTAAACTTAAAACTTCATAATAAACCTAATGAATTCGTCCGAGTCATTTGAACATTGTACGGCAACTTCAAACATATTACGTCCCTGTATGACATATTAGCACTTAGAAAAGCACGTTATTAAAATGTAGAACTTACAAATCTTAACATCACCTTACAATACCGTATTTAAAGTTAAAACTCCATAATAAACCTAATGAATTCGTTCGAGTCCTTTGAACATTGTACGGCAACTTAAAACATCTTACGACTCTGTATGCCATATTACCTCATAAAACACGTTATTATAATGTAGGACGCCTTACAAATCTTAACAACACCTTACAATACCGTATGTAAACTTAAAACTCCATAATAAACCTAATGAATTCGTCCGAGTCCTTTGAACATTGTACGGCAACTTAAAACATCTTACGACTCTGTATGCCATATTACCTCATAAAACACGTTATTATAATGTAGGACGCCTTACAAATCTTAACAACACCTTACAATACCGTATGTAAACTTAAAACTCCATAATAAACCTGATGAATTCGTCCGAGTCCTTTGAACATTGTACGGCAACTTAAAACATCTTACGACTCTGTATGCCATATTACCTCATAAAACACGTTATTATAATGTAGGACGCCTTACAAATCTTAACAACACCTTACAATACCGTATGTAAACTTAAAACTCCATAATAAACTTGATGAATTCGTCCGAGTCCTTTGAACATTGTACGGCAACTTAAAACATCTTACGACTCTGTATGCCATATTACCTCATAAAACACGTTATTATAATGTAGGACGCCTTACAAATCTTAACAACACCTTACAATACCGTATGTAAACTTAAAACTCCATAATAAACGTAATGAATTCGTCCGAGTCTTTTGAACATTGTACGGCAACTTAAAACATCTTACGACTCTGTATGCCATATTACCTCATAAAACACGTTATTATAATGTAGGACGCCTTACAAATCTTAACAACACCTTACAATACCGTATGTAAACTTAAAACTCCATAATAAACCTAATGAATTCGTCCGAGTCCTTTGAACATTGTACATCAACTTAAAAGATCTTACGACTCTGTATGCCATATTACCTCTTAAAACACGTTATTATAATGTAGGACGCCTTACAAATCTTAACAACACCTTACAATACCGTATGTAAACATAAAACTCCATAATAAACCTAATGAATTCGTCCGAGTCCTTTGAACATTGTACTTCAACTTAAAAGATCTTACGACTCTGTATGCCATATTACCTCTTAAAACACGTTATTATAATGTAGGACGCCTTACAAATCTTAACAACCCCTTACAATACCGAATGTAAACTTAAAACTTCATAATAAACCTAATGAATTCGTCCGAGTCATTTGAACATTGTACGGCAACTTCAAACATAATACGTCCCTGTATGACATATTAGCACTTAGAAAAGCACGTTATTAAAATGTAGGACTTACAAATCTTAACATCACCTTACAATACCGTATTTAAAGTTAAAACTCCATAATAAACCTGATGAATTCGTCCGAGTCCTTTGAACGTTGTACGGCAACTTAAAACATCTTACGACTCTGTATGCCATATTACCTCATAAAACACGTTATTATAATGTAGGACGCCTTACAAATCTTAACAACACCTTACAATACCGTATGTAAACTTAAAACTCCATAATAAACCTGATGAATTCGTCCGAGTCCTTTGAACATTGTACGGCAACTTAAAACATCTTACGACTCTGTATGCCATATTACCTCATAAAACACGTTATTATAATGTAGGACGCCTTACAAATCTTAACAACACCTTACAATACCGCATGTAAACTTAAAACTCCATAATAAACGTAATGAATTCGTTCGAGTCTTTTGAACATTGTACGGCAACTTAAAACATCTTACGACTCTGTATGCCATATTACCTCATAAAACACGTTATTATAATGTAGGACGCCTTACAAATCTTAACAACACCTTACAATACCGTATGTAAACTTAAAACTCCATAATAAACCTAATGAATTCATCCGAGTCCTTTGAACATTGTACATCAACTTAAAAGATCTTACGACTCTGTATGCCATATTACCTCTTAAAACACGTTATTATAATGTAGGACGCCTTACAAATCTTAACAACCCCTTACAATACCGAATGTAAACTTAAAACTTCATAATAAACCTAATGAATTCGTCCGAGTCATTTGAACATTGTACGGCAACTTCAAACATATTACGTCCCTGTATGACATATTAGCACTTAGAAAAGCACGTTATTAAAATGTAGGACTTACAAATCTTAACATCACCTTACAATACCGTATTTAAAGTTAAAACTCCATAATAAACCTGATGAATTCGTCCGAGTCCTTTGAACGTTGTACGGCAACTTAAAACATCTTACGACTCTGTATGCCATATTACCTCATAAAACACGTTATTATAATGTAGGACGCCTTACAAATCTTAACAACACCTTACAATACCGTATGTAAACTTAAAACTCCATAATAAACCTGATGAATTCGTCCGAGTCCTTTGAACATTGTACGGCAACTTAAAACATCTTACGACTCTGTATGCCATATTACCTCATAAAACACGTTATTATAATGTAGGACGCCTTACAAATCTTAACAACACCTTACAATACCGCATGTAAACTTAAAACTCCATAATAAACGTAATGAATTCGTCCGAGTCTTTTGAACATTGTACGGCAACTTAAAACATCTTACGACTCTGTATGCCATATTACCTCATAAAACACGTTATTATAATGTAGGACGCCTTACAAATCTTAACAACACCTTACAATACCGTATGTAAACTTAAAACTCCATAATAAACCTAATGAATTCGTCCGAGTCCTTTGAACATTGTACATCAACTTAAAAGATCTTACGACTCTGTATGCCATATTACCTCTTAAAACACGTTATTATAATGTAGGACGCCTTACAAATCTTAACAACCCCTTACAATACCGAATGTAAACTTAAAACTTCATAATAAACCTAATGAATTCGTCCGAGTCATTTGAACATTGTACGGCAACTTCAAACATATTACGTCCCTGTATGACATATTAGCACTTAGAAAAGCACGTTATTAAAATGTAGGACTTACAAATCTTAACATCACCTTACAATACCGTATTTAAAGTTAAAACTCCATAATAAACCTAATGAATTCGTTCGAGTCCTTTGAACATTGTACGGCAACTTAAAACATCTTACGACTCTGTATGCCATATTACCTCATAAAACACGTTATTATAATGTAGGACGCCTTACAAATCTTAACAACACCTTACAATACCGTATGTAAACTTAAAACTCCATAATAAACCTAATGAATTCGTCCGATTCATTTGAACATTGTACGGCAACTTCAAACATATTACGTCCCTGTATGACATATTAGCACTTAGAAAAGCACGTTATTAAAATGTAGGACTTACAAATCTTAACATCACCTTACAATACCGTATTTAAAGTTAAAACTCCATAATAAACCTAATGAATTCGTTCGAGTCCTTTGAACATTGTACGGCAACTTAAAACATCTTCCGACTCTGTATGCCATATTACCTCATAAAACACGTTATTATAATGTAGGACGCCTTACAAATCTTAACAACACCTTACAATACCGTATGTAAACTTAAAACTCCATAATAAACCTAATGAATTCGTTCGAGTCCTTTGAACATTGTACGGCAACTTAAAACATCTTACGACTCTGTATGCCATATTACCTCATAAAACACGTTATTATAATGTAGGACGCCTTACAAATCTTAACAACACCTTACAATACCGTATGTAAACTTAAAACTCCATAATAAACCTAATGAATTCGTCCGAGTCATTTGAACATTGTACGGCAACTTCAAACATATTACGTCCCTGTATGACATATTAGCACTTAGAAAAGCACGTTATTAAAATGTAGGACTTACAAATCTTAACATCACCTTACAATACCGTATTTAAAGTTAAAACTCCATAATAAACCTAATGAATTCGTTCGAGTCCTTTGAACATTGTACGGCAACTTAAAACATCTTACGACTCTGTATGCCATATTACCTCATAAAACACGTTATTATAATGTAGGACGCCTTACAAATCTTAACAACACCTTACAATACCGTATGTAAACTTAAAACTCCATAATAAACCTAATGAATTCGTCCGAGTCCTTTGAACATTGTACTTCAACTTAAAAGATCTTACGACTCTGTATGCCATATTACCTCTTAAAACACGTTATTATAATGTAGGACGCCTTACAAATCTTAACAACCCCTTAAAATACCGAATGTAAACTTAAAACTTCATAATAAACCTAATGAATTCGTCCGAGTCATTTGAACATTGTACGGCAACTTCAAACATATTACGACCCTGTATGCCTTATTAGCACTTAGAAAAGCACGTTATTAAAATGTAGGACTTACAAATCTTAACATCACCTTACAATACCGTATTTAAAGTTAAAACTCCATAATAAACCTAATGAATTCGTCCGAGTCCTTTGAACATTGTACGGCAACTTAAAACATCTTACGACTCTGTATGCCATATTACCTCATAAAACACGTTATTATAATGTAGGACGCCTTACAAATCTTAACAACACCTTACAATACCGTATGTAAACTTCAAACTCCATAATAAACCTGATGAATTCGTCCGAGTCCTTTGAACATTGTACGGCAACTTAAAACATCTTACGACTCTGTATGCCATATTACCTCATAAAACACGTTATTATAATGTAGGACGCCTTACAAATCTTAACAACACCTTACAATACCGTATGTAAACTTAAAACTCCATAATAAACGTAATGAATTCGTCCGAGTCTTTTGAACATTGTACGGCAACTTAAAACATCTTACGACTCTGTATGCCATATTACCTCATAAAACACGTTATTATAATGTAGGACGCCTTACAAATCTTAACAACACCTTACAATACCGTATGTAAACTTAAAACTCCATAATAAACCTAATGAATTCGTCCGAGTCCTTTGAACATTGTACATCAACTTAAAAGATCTTACGACTCTGTATGCCATATTACCTCTTAAAACACGTTATTATAATGTAGGACGCCTTACAAATCTTAACAACACCTTACAATACCGTATGTAAACATAAAACTCCATAATAAACCTAATGAATTCGTCCGAGTCCTTTGAACATTGTACTTCAACTTAAAAGATCTTACGACTCTGTATGCCATATTACCTCTTAAAACACGTTATTATAATGTAGGACGCCTTACAAATCTTAACAACCCCTTACAATACCGAATGTAAACTTAAAACTTCATAATAAACCTAATGAATTCGTCCGAGTCATTTGAACATTGTACGGCAACTTCAAACATATTACGTCCCTGTATGACATATTAGCACTTAGAAAAGCACGTTATTAAAATGTAGGACTTACAAATCTTAACATCACCTTACAATACCGTATTTAAAGTTAAAACTCCATAATAAACCTAATGAATTCGTTCGAGTCCTTTGAACATTGTACGGCAACTTAAAACATCTTACGACTCTGTATGCCATATTACCTCATAAAACACGTTATTATAATGTAGGACGCCTTACAAATCTTAACAACACCTTACAATACCGTATGTAAACTTAAAACTCCATAATAAACCTAATGAATTCGTCCGATTCATTTGAACATTGTACGGCAACTTCAAACATATTACGTCCCTGTATGACATATTAGCACTTAGAAAAGCACGTTATTAAAATGTAGGACTTACAAATCTTAACATCACCTTACAATACCGTATTTAAAGTTAAAACTCCATAATAAACCTAATGAATTCGTTCGAGTCCTTTGAACATTGTACGGCAACTTAAAACATCTTACGACTCTGTATGCCATATTACCTCATAAAACACGTTATTATAATGTAGGACGCCTTACAAATCTTAACAACACCTTACAATACCGTATGTAAACTTAAAACTCCATAATAAACCTAATGAATTCGTCCGAGTCCTTTGAACATTGTACTTCAACTTAAAAGATCTTACGACTCTGTATGCCATATTACCTCTTAAAACACGTTATTATAATGTAGGACGCCTTACAAATCTTAACAACCCCTTAAAATACCGAATGTAAACTTAAAACTTCATAATAAACCTAATGAATTCGTCCGAGTCATTTGAACATTGTACGGCAACTTCAAACATATTACGACCCTGTATGCCTTATTAGCACTTAGAAAAGCACGTTATTAAAATGTAGGACTTACAAATCTTAACATCACCTTACAATACCGTATTTAAAGTTAAAACTCCATAATAAACCTAATGAATTCGTCCGAGTCCTTTGAACATTGTACGGCAACTTAAAACATCTTACGACTCTGTATGCCATATTACCTCATAAAACACGTTATTATAATGTAGGACGCCTTACAAATCTTAACAACACCTTACAATACCGTATGTAAACTTAAAACTCCATAATAAACCTGATGAATTCGTCCGAGTCCTTTGAACATTGTACGGCAACTTAAAACATCTTACGACTCTGTATGCCATATTACCTCATAAAACACGTTATTATAATGTAGGACGCCTTACAAATCTTAACAACACCTTACAATACCGTATGTAAACTTAAAACTCCATAATAAACGTAATGAATTCGTCCGAGTCTTTTGAACATTGTACGGCAACTTAAAACATCTTACGACTCTGTATGCCATATTACCTCATAAAACACGTTATTATAATGTAGGACGCCTTACAAATCTTAACAACACCTTACAATACCGTATGTAAACTTAAAACTCCATAATAAACCTAATGAATTCGTCCGAGTCCTTTGAACATTGTACATCAACTTAAAAGATCTTACGACTCTGTATGCCATATTACCTCTTAAAAAACGTTATTATAATGTAGGACGCATTACAAATCTTAACAACACCTTACAATACCGTATGTAAACATAAAACTCCATAATAAACCTAATGAATTCGTCCGAGTCCTTTGAACATTGTACTTCAACTTAAAAGATCTTACGACTCTGTATGCCATATTACCTCTTAAAACACGTTATTATAATGTAGGACGCCTTACAAATCTTAACAACCCCTTACAATACCGAATGTAAACTTAAAACTTCATAATAAACCTAATGAATTCGTCCGAGTCATTTGAACATTGTACGGCAACTTCAAACATATTACGTCCCTGTATGACATATTAGCACTTAGAAAAGCACGTTATTAAAATGTAGGACTTACAAATCTTAACATCACCTTACAATACCGTATTTAAAGTTAAAACTCTATAATAAACCTAATGAATTCGTTCGAGTCCTTTGAACATTGTACGGCAACTTAAAACATCTTACGACTCTGTATGCCATATTACCTCATAAAACACGTTATTATAATGTAGGACGCCTTACAAATCTTAACAACACCTTACAATACCGTATGTAAACTTAAAACTCCATAATAAACCTAATGAATTCGTCCGAGTCCTTTGAACATTGTACGGCAACTTAAAACATCTTACGACTCTGTATGCCATATTACCTCATAAAACACGTTATTATAATGTAGGACGCCTTACAAATCTTAACAACACCTTACAATACCGTATGTAAACTTAAAACTCCATAATAAACCTGATGAATTCGTCCGAGTCCTTTGAACATTGTACGGCAACTTAAAACATCTTACGACTCTGTATGCCATATTACCTCATAAAACACGTTATTATAATGTAGGACGCCTTACAAATCTTAACAACACCTTACAATACCGTATGTAACCTTAAAACTCCATAATAAACTTGATGAATTCGTCCGAGTCCTTTGAACATTGTACGACAACTTAAAACATCTTACGACTCTGTATGCCATATTACCTCATAAAACACGTTATTATAATGTAGGACGCCTTACAAATCTTAACAACACCTTACAATACCGTATGTAAACTTAAAACTCCATAATAAACGTAATGAATTCGTCCGAGTCTTTTGAACATTGTACGGCAACTTAAAACATCTTACGACTCTGTATGCCATATTACCTCATAAAACACGTTATTATAATGTAGGACGCCTTACAAATCTTAACAACACCTTACAATACCGTATGTAAACTTAAAACTCCATAATAAACCTAATGAATTCGTCCGAGTCCTTTGAACATTGTACATCAACTTAAAAGATCTTACGACTCTGTATGCCATATTACCTCTTAAAACACGTTATTATAATGTAGGACGCCTTACAAATCTTAACAACACCTTACAATACCGTATGTAAACATAAAACTCCATAATAAACCTAATGAATTCGTCCGAGTCCTTTGAACATTGTACTTCAACTTAAAAGATCTTACGACTCTGTATGCCATATTACCTCTTAAAACACGTTATTATAATGTAGGACGCCTTACAAATCTTAACAACCCCTTACAATACCGAATGTAAACTTAAAACTTCATAATAAACCTAATGAATTCGTCCGAGTCATTTGAACATTGTACGGCAACTTCAAACATATTACGTCCCTGTATGACATATTAGCACTTAGAAAAGCACGTTATTAAAATGTAGGACTTACAAATCTTAACATCACCTTACAATACCGTATTTAAAGTTAAAACTCCATAATAAACCTGATGAATTCGTCCGAGTCCTTTGAACGTTGTACGGCAACTTAAAACATCTTACGACTCTGTATGCCATATTACCTCATAAAACACGTTATTATAATGTAGGACGCCTTACAAATCTTAACAACACCTTACAATACCGTATGTAAACTTAAAACTCCATAATAAACCTGATGAATTCGTCCGAGTCCTTTGAACATTGTACGGCAACTTAAAACATCTTACGACTCTGTATGCCATATTACCTCATAAAACACGTTATTATAATGTAGGACGCCTTACAAATCTTAACAACACCTTACAATACCGCATGTAAACTTAAAACTCCATAATAAACGTAATGAATTCGTTCGAGTCTTTTGAACATTGTACGGCAACTTAAAACATCTTACGACTCTGTATGCCATATTACCTCATAAAACACGTTATTATAATGTAGGACGCCTTACAAATCTTAACAACACCTTACAATACCGTATGTAAACTTAAAACTCCATAATAAACCTAATGAATTCGTCCGAGTCCTTTGAACATTGTACATCAACTTAAAAGATCTTACGACTCTGTATGCCATATTACCTCTTAAAACACGTTATTATAATGTAGGACGCCTTACAAATCTTAACAACACCTTACAATACCGTATGTAAACATAAAACTCCATAATAAACCTAATGAATTCGTCCGAGTCCTTTGAACATTGTACTTCAACTTAAAAGATCTTACGACTCTGTATGCCATATTACCTCTTAAAACACGTTATTATAATGTAGGACGCCTTACAAATCTTAACAACCCCTTACAATACCGAATGTAAACTTAAAACTTCATAATAAACCTAATGAATTCGTCCGAGTCATTTGAACATTGTACGGCAACTTCAAACATATTACGTCCCTGTATGACATATTAGCACTTAGAAAAGCACGTTATTAAAATGTAGGACTTACAAATCTTAACATCACCTTACAATACCGTATTTAAAGTTAAAACTCCATAATAAACCTAATGAATTCGTTCGAGTCCTTTGAACATTGTACGGCAACTTAAAACATCTTACGACTCTGTATACCATATTACCTCATAAAACACGTTATTATAATGTAGGACGCCTTACAAATCTTAACAACACCTTACAATACCGTATGTAAACTTAAAACTCCATAATAAACCTAATGAATTCGTCCGAGTCCTTTGAACATTGTACGGCAACTTAAAACATCTTACGACTCTGTATGCCATATTACCTCATAAAACACGTTATTATAATGTAGGACGCCTTACAAATCTTAACAACACCTTACAATACCGTATGTAAACATAAAACTCCATAATAAACCTAATGAATTCGTCCGAGTCCTTTGAACATTGTACTTCAACTTAAAGGATCTTACGACTCTGTATGCCATATTACCTCTTAAAACACGTTATTATAATGTAGGACGCCTTACAAATCTTAACAACCCCTTACAATACCGAATGTAAACTTAAAACTTCATAATAAACCTAATGAATTCGTCCGAGTCATTTGAACATTGTACGGCAACTTCAAACATATTACGTCCCTGTATGACATATTAGCACTTAGAAAAGCACGTTATTAAAATGTAGGACTTACAAATCTTAACATCACCTTACAATACCGTATTTAAAGTTAAAACTCCATAATAAACCTAATGAATTCGTTCGAGTCCTTTGAACATTGTACGGCAACTTAAAACATCTTACGACTCTGTATGCCATATTACCTCATAAAACACGTTATTATAATGTAGGACGCCTTACAAATCTTAACAACACCTTACAATACCGTATGTAAACTTAAAACTCCATAATAAACCTAATGAATTCGTCCGAGTCCTTTGAACATTGTACGGCAACTTAAAACATCTTACGACTCTGTATGCCATATTACCTCATAAAACACGTTATTATAATGTAGGACGCCTTACAAATCTTAACAACACCTTACAATACCGTATGTAAACTTAAAACTCCATAATAAACCTAATGAATTCGTCCGAGTCCTTTGAACATTGTACGGCAACTTAAAACATCTTACGACTCTGTATGCCATATTACCTCATAAAACACGTTATTATAATGTAGGACGCCTTACAAATCTTAACAACACCTTACAATACCGAATGTAAACTTAAAACCTCATAATAAACCTAATGAATTCGTCCGAGTCATTTGAACATTGTACGGCAACTTCAAACATATTACGACCCTGTATGACATATTAGCACTTAGAAAAGCCCGTTATTAAAATGTAGGACTTACAAATCTTAACATCACCTTACAATACCGTATTTAAAGTTAAAACTCCATAATAAACCTAATGAATTCGTCCGAGTCCTTTGAACATTGTACGGCAACTTAAAACATCTTACGACTCTGTAAGCCACATTACCTCATAAAACACGTTATTATAATGTAGGACGCCTTACAAATCTTAACAACACCTTACAATACCATATGTAAACTTAAAACTCCATAATAAACCTGATGAATTCGTCCGAGTCCTTTGAACATTGTACGGCAACTTAAAACATCTTACGACTCTGTATGCCATATTACCTCATAAAACACGTTATTATAATGTAGGACGCCTTACAAATCTTAACAACACCTTACAATACCGTATGTAAACTTAAAACTCCATAATAAACCTAATAAATTCGTCCGAGTCTTTTGAACATTGTACGGCAACTTAAAACATCTTACGACTCTGTATGCCATATTACCTCATAAAACACGTTATTATAATGTAGGACGCCTTACAAATCTTAACAACACCTTACAATACCGTATGAAAACTTAAAACTCCATAATAAACCTAATGAATTCGTCCGAGTCCTTTGAACATTGTACATCAACTTAAAAGATCTTACGACTCTGTATGCCATATTACCTCTTAAAACATGTTATTATAATGTAGGACGCCTTACAAATCTTAACAACACCTTACAATACCGTATGTAAACATAAAACTCCATAATAAACCTAATGAATTCGTCCGAGTCCTTTGAACATTGTACTTCAACTTAAAAGATCTTACGACTCTGTATGCCATATTACCTCTTAAAACACGTTATTATAATGTAGGACGCCTTACAAATCTTAACAACCCCTTACAATACCGAATGTAAACTTAAAACTTCATAATAAACCTAATGAATTCGTCCGAGTCATTTGAACATTGTACGGCAACTTCAAACATATTACGTCCCTGTATGACATATTAGCACTTAGAAAAGCACGTTATTAAAATGTAGGACTTACAAATCTTAACATCACCTTACAATACCGTATTTAAAGTTAAAACTCCATAATAAACCTAATGAATTCGTTCGAGTCCTTTGAACATTGTACGGCAACTTAAAACATCTTACGACTCTGTATGCCATATTACCTCATAAAACACGTTATTATAATGTAGGACGCCTTACAAATCTTAACAACACCTTACAATACCGTATGTAAACTTAAAACTCCATAATAAACCTAATGAATTCGTCCGAGTCCTTTGAACATTGTACGGCAACTTAAGACATCTTACGACTCTGTATGCCATATTACCTCATAAAACACGTTATTATAATGTAGGACGCCTTACAAATCTTAACAACACCTTACAATACCGTATGTAAACTTAAAACTCCATAATAAACCTAATGAATTCGTCCGAGTCCTTTGAACATTGTACGGCAACTTAAAACATCTTACGACTCTGTATGCCATATTACCTCATAAAACACGTTATTATAATGTAGGACGCCTTACAAATCTTAACAACACCTTACAATACCGAATGTAAACCTAAAACCTCATAATAAACCTAATGAATTCGTCCGAGTCATTTGAACATTGTACGGCAACTTCAAACATATTACGACCCTGTATGACATATTAGCACTTAGAAAAGCACGTTATTAAAATGTAGGACTTACAAATCTTAACATCACCTTACAATACCGTATTTAAAGTTAAAACTCCATAATAAACCTAATGAATTCGTCCGAGTCCTTTGAACATTGTACGGCAACTTAAAACATCTTACGACTCTGTAAGCCATATAACCTCATAAAACACGTTATTATAATGTAGGACGCCTTACAAATCTTAACAACACCTTACAATACCGTATGTAAACTTAAATCTCCATAATAAACCTGATGAATTCGTCCGAGTCCTTTGAACATTGTACGGCAACTTAAAACATCTTACGACTCTGTATGCCATATTACCTCATAAAACACGTTATTATAATGTAGGACGCCTTACAAATCTTAACAACACCTTACAATACCGTATGTAAACTTAAAACTCCATAATAAACCTAATAAATTCGTCCGAGTCTTTTGAACATTGTACGGCAACTTAAAACATCTTACGACTCTGTATGCCATATTACCTCATAAAACACGTTATTATAATGTAGGACGCCTTACAAATCTTAACAACACCTTACAATACCGTATGTAAACTTAAAACTCCATAATAAACCTAATGAATTCGTCCGAGTCCTTTGAACATTGTACATCAACTTAAAAGATCTTACGACTCTGTATGCCATATTACCTCTTAAAACATGTTATTATAATGTAGGACGCCTTACAAATCTTAACAACACCTTACAATACCGTATGTAAACATAAAACTCCATAATAAACCTAATGAATTCGTCCGAGTCCTTTGAACATTGTACTTCAACTTAAAAGATCTTACGACTCTGTATGCCATATTACCTCTTAAAACACGTTATTATAATGTAGGACGCCTTACAAATCTTAACAACCCCTTACAATACCGAATGTAAACTTAAAACTTCATAATAAACCTAATGAATTCGTCCGAGTCATTTGAACATTGTACGGCAACTTCAAACATATTACGTCCCTGTATGACATATTAGCACTTAGAAAAGCACGTTATTAAAATGTAGGACTTACAAATCTTAACATCACCTTACAATACCGTATTTAAAGTTAAAACTCCATAATAAACCTAATGAATTCGTTCGAGTCCTTTGAACATTGTACGGCAACTTAAAACATCTTACGACTCTGTATGCCATATTACCTCATAAAACACGTTATTATAATGTAGGACGCCTTACAAATCTTAACAACACCTTACAATACCGTATGTAAACTTAAAACTCCATAATAAACCTAATGAATTCGTCCGAGTCCTTTGAACATTGTACGGCAACTTAAAACATCTTACGACTCTGTATGCCATATTACCTCATAAAACACGTTATTATAATGTAGGACGCCTTACAAATCTTAACAACACCTTACAATACCGTATGTAAACTTAAAACTCCATAATAAACCTAATGAATTCGTCCGAGTCCTTTGAACATTGTACGGCAACTTAAAACATCTTACGACTCTGTATGCCATATTACCTCATAAAACACGTTATTATAATGTAGGACGCCTTACAAATCTTAACTACACCTTACAATACCGAATGTAAACTTAAAACTTCATAATAAACCTAATGAATTCGTCCGAGTCATTTGAACATTGTACGGCAACTTCAAACATATTACGACCCTGTATGACATATTAGCACTTAGAAAAGCACGTTATTAAAATGTAGGACTTACAAATCTTAACATCACCTTACAATACCGTATATAAAGTTAAAACGCCATAATAAACCTAATGAATTCGTCCGAGTCCTTTGAACATTGTACGGCAACTTAAAACATCTTACGACTCTGTATGCCATATTACCTCATAAAACACGTTATTATAATGTAGGACGCCTTACAAATCTTAACAACACCTTACAATACCGTATGTAAACTTAAAACTCCATAATAAACCTAATGAATTCGTCCGAGTCCTTTGAACATTGTACGGCAACTTAAAACATCTTACGACTCTGTATGCCATATTACCTCATAAAACACGTTATTATAATGTAGGACGCCTTACAAATCTTAACAACACCTTACAATACCGTATGTAAACTTAAAACTCCATAATAAACCTAATGAATTCGTCCGAGTCCTTTGAACATTGTACGGCAACTTAAAATATCTTACGACTCTGTATGCCATATTACCTCATAAAACACGTTATTATAATGTAGGACGCCTTACAAATCTTAACAACACCTTACAATACCGAATGTAAACTTAAAACTTCATAATAAACCTAATGAATTCGTCCGAGTCATTTGAACATTGTACGGCAACTTCAAACATATTACGACCCTGTATGACATATTAGCACTTAGAAAAGCACGTTATTAAAATGTAGGACTTACAAATCTTAACATCACCTTACAATACCGTATTTAAAGTTAAAACTCCATAATAAACCTAATGAATTCGTCCGAGTCCTTTGAACATTGTACGGCAACTTAAAACATCTTACGACTCTGTATGCCATATTACCTCATAAAACACGTTATTATAATGTAGGACGCCTTACAAATCTTAACAACACCTTACAATACCGTATGTAAACTTAAAACTCCATAATAAACCTGATGAATTCGTCCGAGTCCTTTGAACATTGTACGGCAACTTAAAACATCTTACGACTCTGTATGCCATATTACCTCATAAAACACGTTATTATAATGTAGGACGCCTTACAAATCTTAACAACACCTTACAATACCGTATGTAAACTTAAAACTCCATAATAAACCTAATAAATTCGTCCGAGTCTTTTGAACATTGTACGGCAACTTAAAACATCTTACGACTCTGTATGCCATATTACCTCATAAAACACGTTATTATAATGTAGGACGCCTTACAAATCTTAACAACACCTTACAATACCGTATGTAAACTTAAAACTCCATAATAAACCTAATGAATTCGTCCGAGTCCTTTGAACATTGTACGGCAACTTAAAACATCTTACGACTCTGTATGCCATATTACCTCATAAAACACGTTATTATAATGTAGGACGCCTTACAAATCTTAACAACACCTTACAATACCGTATGTAAACTTAAAACTCCATAATAAACCTAATGAATTCGTCCGAGTCCTTTGAACATTGTACGGCAACTTAAAACATCTTACGACTCTGTATGCCATATTACCTCATAAAACACGTTATTATAATGTAGGACGCCTTACAAATCTTAACTACACCTTACAATACCGAATGTAAACTTAAAACTTCATAATAAACCTAATGAATTCGTCCGAGTCATTTGAACATTGTACGGCAACTTCAAACATATTACGACCCTGTATGACATATTAGCACTTAGAAAAGCACGTTATTAAAATGTAGGACTTACAAATCTTAACATCACCTTACAATACCGTATATAAAGTTAAAACGCCATAATAAACCTAATGAATTCGTCCGAGTCCTTTGAACATTGTACGGCAACTTAAAACATCTTACGACTCTGTATGCCATATTACCTCATAAAACACGTTATTATAATGTAGGACGCCTTACAAATCTTAACAACACCTTACAATACCGTATGTAAACTTAAAACTCCATAATAAACCTAATGAATTCGTCCGAGTCCTTTGAACATTGTACGGCAACTTAAAACATCTTACGACTCTGTATGCCATATTACCTCATAAAACACGTTATTATAATGTAGGACGCCTTACAAATCTTAACAACACCTTACAATACCGTATGTAAACTTAAAACTCCATAATAAACCTAATGAATTCGTCCGAGTCCTTTGAACATTGTACGGCAACTTAAAATATCTTACGACTCTGTATGCCATATTACCTCATAAAACACGTTATTATAATGTAGGACGCCTTACAAATCTTAACAACACCTTACAATACCGAATGTAAACTTAAAACTTCATAATAAACCTAATGAATTCGTCCGAGTCATTTGAACATTGTACGGCAACTTCAAACATATTACGACCCTGTATGACATATTAGCACTTAGAAAAGCACGTTATTAAAATGTAGGACTTACAAATCTTAACATCACCTTACAATACCGTATTTAAAGTTAAAACTCCATAATAAACCTAATGAATTCGTCCGAGTCCTTTGAACATTGTACGGCAACTTAAAACATCTTACGACTCTGTATGCCATATTACCTCATAAAACACGTTATTATAATGTAGGACGCCTTACAAATCTTAACAACACCTTACAATACCGTATGTAAACTTAAAACTCCATAATAAACCTGATGAATTCGTCCGAGTCCTTTGAACATTGTACGGCAACTTAAAACATCTTACGACTCTGTATGCCATATTACCTCATAAAACACGTTATTATAATGTAGGACGCCTTACAAATCTTAACAACACCTTACAATACCGTATGTAAACTTAAAACTCCATAATAAACCTGATGAATTCGTCCGAGTCCTTTGAACATTGTACGGCAACTTAAAACATCTTACGACTCTGTATGCCATATTACCTCATAAAACACGTTATTATAATGTAGGACGCCTTACAAATCTTAACAACACCTTACAATACCGTATGTAAACTTAAAACTCCATAATAAACGTAATAAATTCGTCCGAGTCTTTTGAACATTGTACGGCAACTTAAAACATCTTACGACTCTGTATGCCATATTACCTCATAAAACACGTTATTATAATGTAGGACGCCTTACAAATCTTAACAACACCTTACAATACCGTATGTAAACTTAAAACTTCATAATAAACCTAATGAATTCGTCCGAGTCATTTGAACATTGTACGGCAACTTCAAACATATTACGACCCTGTATGACATATTAGCACTTAGAAAAGCACGTTATTAAAATGTAGGACTTACAAATCTTAACATCACCTTACAATACCGTATTTAAAGTTAAAACTCCATAATAAACCTAATGAATTCGTCCGAGTCCTTTGAACATTGTACGGCAACTTAAAACATCTTACGACTCTGTATGCCATATTACCTCATAAAACACGTTATTATAATGTAGGACGCCTTACAAATCTTAACAACACCTTACAATACCGTATGTAAACTTAAAACTCCATAATAAACCTGATGAATTCGTCCGAGTCCTTTGAACATTGTACGGCAACTTAAAACATCTTACGACTCTGTATGCCATATTACCTCATAAAACACGTTATTATAATGTAGGACGCCTTACAAATCTTAACAACACCTTACAATACCGTATGTAAACTTAAAACTCCATAATAAACCTGATGAATTCGTCCGAGTCCTTTGAACATTGTACGGCAACTTAAAACATCTTACGACTCTGTATGCCATATTACCTCATAAAACACGTTATTATAATGTAGGACGCCTTACAAATCTTAACAACACCTTACAATACCGTATGTAAACATAAAACTCCATAATAAACCTAATGAATTCGTCCGAGTCCTTTGAACATAGTACTTCAACTTAAAAGATCTTACGACTCTGTATGCCATATTACCTCTTAAAACACGTTATTATAATGTAGGACGCCTTACAAATCTTAACAACCCCTTACAATACCGAATGTAAACTTAAAACTTCATAATAAACCTAATGAATTCGTCCGAGTCATTTGAACATTGTACGGCAACTTCAAACATATTACGTCCCTGTATGACATATTAGCACTTAGAAAAGCACGTTATTAAAATGTAGGACTTACAAATCTTAACATCACCTTACAATACCGTATTTAAAGTTAAAACTCCATAATAAACCTAATGAATTCGTTCGAGTCTTTTGAACATTGTACGGCAACTTAAAACATCTTACGACTCTGTATGCCATATTACCTCATAAAACACGTTATTATAATGTAGGACGCCTTACAAATCTTAACAACACCTTACAATACCGTATGTAAACTTAAAACTCCATAATAAACCTAATGAATTCGTCCGAGTCCTTTGAACATTGTACGGCAACTTAAAACATCTTACGACTCTGTATGCCATATTACCTCATAAAACACGTTATTATAATGTAGGACGCCTTACAAATCTTAACAACACCTTACAATACCGAATGTAAACTTAGAACTTCATAATAAACCTAATGAATTCGTCCGAGTCATTTGAACATTGTACGGAAACTTCAAACATATTACGTCCCTGTATGACATATTAGCACTTAGAAAAGCACGTTATTAAAATGTAGGACTTACAAATCTTAACATCACCTTACAATACCGTATTTAAAGCTAAAACTCCATAATAAACCTAATGAATTCGTCCGAGTCCTTTGAACATTGTACGGCAATTTAAAACATCTTACGACTCTGTATGCCATATTACCTCATAAAACACGTTATTATAATGTAGGACGCCTTACAAATCTTAACAACACCTTACAATACCGTATGTAAACTTAAAACTCCATAATAAACCTAATGAATTCGTCCGAGTCCTTTGAACATTGTACTTCAACTTAAAAGATCTTACGACTCTGTATGCCATATTACCTCTTAAAACACGTTATTATAATGTAGGACGCCTTACAAATCTTAACAACCCCTTAAAATACAAAATGTAAACTTAAAACTTCATAATAAACCTAATGAATTCGTCCGAGTCATTTGAACATTGTACGGCAACTTCAAACATATTACGACCCTGTATGCCTTATTACCACTTAGAAAAGCACGTTATTAAAATGTAGGACTTACAAATCTTAACATCACCTTACAATACCGTATTTAAAGTTAAAACTCCATAATAAACCTAATGAATTCGTCCAAGTCCTTTGAACATTGTACGGCAACTTAAAACATCTTACGACTCTGTATGCCATATTACCTCATAAAACACGTTATTATAATGTAGGACGCCTTACAAATCTTAACAACACCTTACAATACCGTATGTAAACTTAAAACTCCATAATAAACCTGATGAATTCGTCCGAGTCCTTTGAACATTGTACGGCAACTTAAAACATCTTACGACTCTGTATGCCATATTACCTCATAAAACACGTTATTATAATGTAGGACGCCTTACAAATCTTAACAACACCTTACAATACCGTATGTAAACTTAAAACTCCATAATAAACCTAATGAATTCGTCCGAGTCCTTTGAACATTGTACTTCAACTTAAAAGATCTTACGACTCTGTATGCCATATTACCTCTTAAAACACGTTATTATAATGTAGGACGCCTTACAAATCTTAACAACCCCTTAAAATACCGAATGTAAAGTTAAAACTCCATAATAAACCTAATGAATTCGTCCAAGTCCTTTGAACATTGTACGGCAACTTAAAACATCTTACGACTCTGTATGCCATATTACCTCATAAAACACGTTATTATAATGTAGGACGCCTTACAAATCTTAACAACACCTTACAATACCGTATGTAAACTTAAAACTCCATAATAAACCTGATGAATTCGTCCGAGTCCTTGAACATTGTACGGCAACTTAAAACATCTTACGACTCTGTATGCCATATTACCTCATAAAACACGTTATTATAATGTAGGACGCCTTACAAATCTTAACAACACCTTACAATACCGTATGTAAACTTAAAACTCCATAATAAACCTAATGAATTCGTCCGAGTCCTTTGAACATTGTACGGCAACTTAAAACATCTTACGACTCTGTATGCCATATTACCTCATAAAACACGTTATTATAATGTAGGACGCCTTACAAATCTTAACAACACCTTACAATACCGAATGTAAACTTAAAACTTCATAATAAACCTAATGAATTCGTCCGAGTCATTTGAACATTGTATGGCAACTTCAAACATATTACGACCCTGTATGACATATTAGCACTTAGAAAAGCACGTTATTAAAATGTAGGACTTACAAATCTTAACATCACCTTACAATACCGTATTTAAAGTTAAAACTCCATAATAAACCTAATGAATTCGTCCAAGTCCTTTGAACATTGTACGGCAACTTAAAACATCTTACGACTCTGTATGCCATATTACCTCATAAAACACGTTATTATAATGTAGGACGCCTTACAAATCTTAACAACACCTTACAATACCGTATGTAAACTTAAAACTCCATAATAAACCTGATGAATTCGTCCGAGTCCTTTGAACATTGTACGGCAACTTAAAACATCTTACGACTCTGTATGCCATATTACCTCATAAAACACGTTATTATAATGTAGGACGCCTTACAAATCTTAACAACACCTTACAATACCGTATGTAAACTTAAAACTCCATAATAAACCTAATGAATTCGTCCGAGTCCTTTGAACATTGTACTTCAACTTAAAAGATCTTACGACTCTGTATGCCATATTACCTCTTAAAACACGTTATTATAATGTAGGACGCCTTACAAATCTTAACAACCCCTTAAAATACCGAATGTAAACTTAAAACTTCATAATAAACCTAATGAATTCGTCCGAGTCATTTGAACATTGTACGGCAACTTCAAACATATTACGACCCTGTTTGCCTTATTACCACTTAGAAAAGCACGTTATTAAAATGTAGGACTTACAAATCTTAACATCACCTTACAATACCGTATTTAAAGTTAAAACTCCATAATAAACCTAATGAATTCGTCCAAGTCCTTTGAACATTGTACGGCAACTTAAAACATCTTACGACTCTGTATGCCATATTACCTCATAAAACACGTTATTATAATGTAGGACGCCTTACAAATCTTAACAACACCTTACAATACCGTATGTAAACTTAAAACTCCATAATAAACCTGATGAATTCGTCCGAGTCCTTGAACATTGTACGGCAACTTAAAACATCTTACGACTCTGTATGCCATATTACCTCATAAAACACGTTATTATAATGTAGGACGCCTTACAAATCTTAACAACACCTTACAATACCGTATGTAAACTTAAAACTCCATAATAAACCTAATGAATTCGTCCGAGTCCTTTGAACATTGTACGGCAACTTAAAACATCTTACGACTCTGTATGCCATATTACCTCATAAAACACGTTATTATAATGTAGGACGCCTTACAAATCTTAACAACACCTTACAATACCGAATGTAAACTTAAAACTTCATAATAAACCTAATGAATTCGTCCGAGTCATTTGAACATTGTATGGCAACTTCAAACATATTACGACCCTGTATGACATATTAGCACTTAGAAAAGCACGTTATTAAAATGTAGGACTTACAAATCTTAACATCACCTTACAATACCGTATTTAAAGCTAAAACTCCATAATAAACCTAATGAATTCGTCCGAGTCCTTTGAACATTGTACGGCAATTTAAAACATCTTACGACTCTGTATGCCATATTACCTCATAAAACACGTTATTATAATGTAGGACGCCTTACAAATCTTAACAACACCTTACAATACCGTATGTAAACTTAAAACTCCATAATAAACCTAATGAATTCGTCCGAGTCCTTTGAACATTGTACTTCAACTTAAAAGATCTTACGACTCTGTATGCCATATTACCTCTTAAAACACGTTATTATAATGTAGGACGCCTTACAAATCTTAACAACCCCTTAAAATACAAAATGTAAACTTAAAACTTCATAATAAACCTAATGAATTCGTCCGAGTCATTTGAACATTGTACGGCAACTTCAAACATATTACGACCCTGTATGCCTTATTACCACTTAGAAAAGCACGTTATTAAAATGTAGGACTTACAAATCTTAACATCACCTTACAATACCGTATTTAAAGTTAAAACTCCATAATAAACCTAATGAATTCGTCCAAGTCCTTTGAACATTGTACGGCAACTTAAAACATCTTACGACTCTGTATGCCATATTACCTCATAAAACACGTTATTATAATGTAGGACGCCTTACAAATCTTAACAACACCTTACAATACCGTATGTAAACTTAAAACTCCATAATAAACCTGATGAATTCGTCCGAGTCCTTTGAACATTGTACGGCAACTTAAAACATCTTACGACTCTGTATGCCATATTACCTCATAAAACACGTTATTATAATGTAGGACGCCTTACAAATCTTAACAACACCTTACAATACCGTATGTAAACTTAAAACTCCATAATAAACCTAATGAATTCGTCCGAGTCCTTTGAACATTGTACTTCAACTTAAAAGATCTTACGACTCTGTATGCCATATTACCTCTTAAAACACGTTATTATAATGTAGGACGCCTTACAAATCTTAACAACCCCTTAAAATACCGAATGTAAACTTAAAACTTCATAATAAACCTAATGAATTCGTCCGAGTCATTTGAACATTGTACGGCAACTTCAAACATATTACGACCCTGTTTGCCTTATTACCACTTAGAAAAGCACGTTATTAAAATGTAGGACTTACAAATCTTAACATCACCTTACAATACCGTATTTAAAGTTAAAACTCCATAATAAACCTAATGAATTCGTCCAAGTCCTTTGAACATTGTACGGCAACTTAAAACATCTTACGACTCTGTATGCCATATTACCTCATAAAACACGTTATTATAATGTAGGACGCCTTACAAATCTTAACAACACCTTACAATACCGTATGTAAACTTAAAACTCCATAATAAACCTGATGAATTCGTCCGAGTCCTTGAACATTGTACGGCAACTTAAAACATCTTACGACTCTGTATGCCATATTACCTCATAAAACACGTTATTATAATGTAGGACGCCTTACAAATCTTAACAACACCTTACAATACCGTATGTAAACTTAAAACTCCATAATAAACCTAATGAATTCGTCCGAGTCCTTTGAACATTGTACGGCAACTTAAAACATCTTACGACTCTGTATGCCATATTACCTCATAAAACACGTTATTATAATGTAGGACGCCTTACAAATCTTAACAACACCTTACAATACCGAATGTAAACTTAAAACTTCATAATAAACCTAATGAATTCGTCCGAGTCATTTGAACATTGTATGGCAACTTCAAACATATTACGACCCTGTATGACATATTAGCACTTAGAAAAGCACGTTATTAAAATGTAGGACTTACAAATCTTAACATCACCTTACAATACCGTATTTAAAGTTAAAACTCCATAATAAACCTAATGAATTCGTCCGAGTCCTTTGAACATTGTACGGCAACTTAAAACATCTTACGACTCTGTATGCCATATTACCTCATAAAACACGTTATTATAATGTAGGACGCCTTACAAATCTTAACAACACCTTACAATACCGTATGTAAACTTAAAACTCCATAATAAACCTGATGAATTCGTCCGAGTCCTTTAAACATTGTACGGCAACTTAAAACATCTTACGACTCTGTATGCCATATTACCTCATAAAACACGTTATTATAATGTAGGACGCCTTACAAATCTTAACAACACCTTACAATACCGTATGTAAACTTAAAACTCCATAATAAACGTAATAAATTCGTCCGAGTCTTTTGAACATTGTACGGCAACTTAAAACATCTTACGACTCTATATGCCATATTACCTCATAAAACACGTTATTATAATGTAGGACGCCTTACAAATCTTAACAACACCTTACAATACCGTATGTAAACTTAAAACTCCATAATAAACCTAATGAATTCGTCCGAGTCCTTTGAACATTGTACATCAACTTAAAAGATCTTACGACTCTGTATGCCATATTACCTCTTAAAACACGTTATTATAATGTAGGACGCCTTACAAATCTTAACAACACCTTACAATACCGTATGTAAACATAAAACTCTATAATAAACCTAATGAATTCGTCCGAGTCCTTTGAACATTGTACTTTAACTTAAAAGATCTTACGACTCTGTATGCCATATTACCTCTTAAAACACGTTATTATAATGTAGGACGCCTTACAAATCTTAACAACCCCTTACAATACCGAATGTAAACTTAAAACTTCATAATAAACCTAATGAATTCATCCGAGTCATTTGAACATTGTACGGCAACTTCAAACATATTACGTCCCTGTATGACATATTAGCACTTAGAAAAGCACGTTATTAAAATGTAGGACTTACAAATCTTAACATCACCTTACAATACCGTATTTAAAGTTAAAACTCCATAATAAACCTAATGAATTCGTTCGAGTCTTTTGAACATTGTACGGCAACTTAAAACATCTTACGACTCTGTATGCCATATTACCTCATAAAACACGTTATTATAATGTAGGACGCCTTACAAATCTTAACAACACCTTACAATACCGTATGTAAACTTAAAACTCCATAATAAACCTAATGAATTCGTCCGAGTCCTTTGAACATTGTACGGCAACTTAAAACATCTTACGACTCTGTATGCCATATTACCTCATAAAACACGTTATTATAATGTAGGACGCCTTACAAATCTTAACAACACCTTACAATACCGAATGTAAACTTAGAACTTCATAATAAACCTAATGAAT
Source organism: Tagetes erecta (assembly GCA_030867185.1). Lineage (NCBI taxonomy): Eukaryota > Viridiplantae > Streptophyta > Magnoliopsida > Asterales > Asteraceae > Tagetes > Tagetes erecta. Next base: position 26,988,991 of record CM061493.1, on the reverse strand, counting down.
TCGTCCGAGTCATTTGAACATTGTACGGCAACTTCAAACATATTACGTCCCTGTATGACATATTAGCACTTAGAAAAGCACGTTATTAAAATGTAGGACTTACAAATCTTAACATCACCTTACAATACCGTATTTAAAGCTAAAACTCCATAATAAACCTAATGAATTCGTCCGAGTCCTTTGAACGTTGTACGGCAATTTAAAACATCTTACGACTCTGTATGCCATATTACCTCATAAAACACGTTATTATAATGTAGGACGCCTTACAAATCTTAACAACACCTTACAATACCGTATGTAAACTTAAAACTCCATAATAAACCTAATGAATTCGTCCGAGTCCTTTGAACATTGTACTTCAACTTAAAAGATCTTACGACTCTGTATGCCATATTACCTCTTAAAACACGTTATTATAATGTAGGACGCCTTACAAATCTTAACAAGCCCTTACAATACCGAATGTAAACTTAAAACTTCATAATAAACCTAATGAATTCGTCCAAGTCCTTTGAACATTGTACGGCAACTTAAAACATCTTACGACTCTGTATGCCATATTACCTCATAAAACACGTTATTATAATGTAGGACGCCTTACAAATCTTAACAACACCTTACAATACCGTATGTAAACTTAAAACTCCATAATAAACCTGATGAATTCGTCCGAGTCCTTTGAACATTGTACGGCAACTTAAAACATCTTACGACTCTGTATGCCATATTACCTCATAAAACACGTTATTATAATGTAGGACGCCTTACAAATCTTAACAACACCTTACAATACCGTATGTAAACTTAAAACTCCATAATAAACCTAATGAATTCGTCCGAGTCCTTTGAACATTGTACGGCAACTTAAAACATCTTACCACTCTATATGCCATATTACCTCATAAAACACGTTATTATAATGTAGGACGCCTTACAAATCTTAACAACACCTTACAATACCGAATGTAAACTTAAAACTTCATAATAAACCTAATGAATTCGTCCGAGTCATTTGAACATTGTACGGCAACTTCAAACATATTACGACCCTGTATGACATATTAGCACTTAGAAAAGCACGTTATTAAAATGTAGGACTTACAAATCTTAACATCACCTTACAATACCGTATTTAAAGTTAAAACTCCATAATAAACCTAATGAATTCGTCCGAGTCCTTTGAACATTGTACGGCAACTTAAAACATCTTACGACTCTGTATGCCATATTACCTCATAAAACACGTTATTATAATGTAGGACGCCTTACAAATCTTAACAACACCTTACAATACCGTATGTAAACTTAAAACTCCATAATAAACCTGATGAATTCGTCCGAGTCCTTTGAACATTGTACGGCAACTTAAAACATCTTACGACTCTGTATGCCATATTACCTCATAAAACACGTTATTATAATGTAGGACGCCTTACAAATCTTAACAACACCTTACAATACCGTATGTAAACTTAAAACTCCATAATAAACGTAATAAATTCGTCCGAGTCTTTTGAACATTGTACGGCAACTTAAAACATCTTACGACTCTGTATGCCATATTACCTCATAAAACACGTTATTATAATGTAGGACGCCTTACAAATCTTAACAACACCTTACAATACCGTATGTAAACTTAAAACTCCATAATAAACCTAATGAATTCGTCCGAGTCCTTTGAACATTGTACATCAACTTAAAAGATCTTACGACTCTGTATGCCATATTACCTCTTAAAACACGTTATTATAATGTAGGACGCCTTACAAATCTTAACAACACCTTACAATACCGTATGTAAACATAAAACTCTATAATAAACCTAATGAATTCGTCCGAGTCCTTTGAACATTGTACTTCAACTTAAAAGATCTTACGACTCTGTATGCCATATTACCTCTTAAAACACGTTATTATAATGTAGGACGCCTTACAAATCTTAACAACCCCTTACAATACCGAATGTAAACTTAAAACTTCATAATAAACCTAATGAATTCGTCCGGGTCATTTGAACATTGTACGGCAACTTCAAACATATTACGTCCCTGTATGACATATTAGCACTTAGAAAAGCACGTTATTAAAATGTAGGACTTACAAATCTTAACATCACCTTACAATACCGTATTTAAAGTTAAAACTCCATAATAAACCTAATGAATTCGTTCGAGTCTTTTGAACATTGTACGGCAACTTAAAACATCTTACGACTCTGTATGCCATATTACCTCATAAAACACGTTATTATAATGTAGGACGCCTTACAAATCTTAACAACACCTTACAATACCGTATGTAAACTTAAAACTCCATAATAAACCTAATGAATTCGTCCGAGTCCTTTGAACATTGTACTTCAACTTAAAAGATCTTACGACTCTGTATGCCATATTACCTCTTAAAACACGTTATTATAATGTAGGACGCCTTACAAATCTTAACAACCCCTTAAAATACCGAATGTAAACTTAAAACTTCATAATAAACCTAATGAATTCGTCCGAGTCATTTGAACATTGTACGGCAACTTCAAACATATTACGACCCTGTATGCCTTATTACCACTTAGAAAAGCACGTTATTAAAATGTAGGACTTACAAATCTTAACATCACCTTACAATACCGTATTTAAAGTTAAAACTCCATAATAAACCTAATGAATTCGTCCAAGTCCTTTGAACATTGTACGGCAACTTAAAACATCTTACGACTCTGTATGCCATATTACCTCATAAAACACGTTATTATAATGTAGGACGCCTTACAAATCTTAACAACACCTTACAATACCGTATGTAAACTTAAAACTCCATAATAAACCTGATGAATTCGTCCGAGTCCTTGAACATTGTACGGCAACTTAAAACATCTTACGACTCTGTATGCCATATTACCTCATAAAACACGTTATTATAATGTAGGACGCCTTACAAATCTTAACAACACCTTACAATACCGTATGTAAACTTAAAACTCCATAATAAACCTAATGAATTCGTCCGAGTCCTTTGAACATTGTACGGCAACTTAAAACATCTTACGACTCTGTATGCCATATTACCTCATAAAACACGTTATTATAATGTAGGACGCCTTACAAATCTTAACAACACCTTACAATACCGAATGTAAACTTAAAACTTCATAATAAACCTAATGAATTCGTCCGAGTCATTTGAACATTGTATGGCAACTTCAAACATATTACGACCCTGTATGACATATTAGCACTTAGAAAAGCACGTTATTAAAATGTAGGACTTACAAATCTTAACATCACCTTACAATACCGTATTTAAAGTTAAAACTCCATAATAAACCTAATGAATTCGTCCGAGTCCTTTGAACATTGTACGGCAACTTAAAACATCTTACGACTCTGTATGCCATATTACCTCATAAAACACGTTATTATAATGTAGGACGCCTTACAAATCTTAACAACACCTTACAATACCGTATGTAAACTTAAAACTCCATAATAAACCTGATGAATTCGTCCGAGTCCTTTAAACATTGTACGGCAACTTAAAACATCTTACGACTCTGTATGCCATATTACCTCATAAAACACGTTATTATAATGTAGGACGCCTTACAAATCTTAACAACACCTTACAATACCGTATGTAAACTTAAAACTCCATAATAAACGTAATAAATTCGTCCGAGTCTTTTGAACATTGTACGGCAACTTAAAACATCTTACGACTCTATATGCCATATTACCTCATAAAACACGTTATTATAATGTAGGACGCCTTACAAATCTTAACAACACCTTACAATACCGTATGTAAACTTAAAACTCCATAATAAACCTAATGAATTCGTCCGAGTCCTTTGAACATTGTACATCAACTTAAAAGATCTTACGACTCTGTATGCCATATTACCTCTTAAAACACGTTATTATAATGTAGGACGCCTTACAAATCTTAACAACACCTTACAATACCGTATGTAAACATAAAACTCTATAATAAACCTAATGAATTCGTCCGAGTCCTTTGAACATTGTACTTTAACTTAAAAGATCTTACGACTCTGTATGCCATATTACCTCTTAAAACACGTTATTATAATGTAGGACGCCTTACAAATCTTAACAACCCCTTACAATACCGAATGTAAACTTAAAACTTCATAATAAACCTAATGAATTCATCCGAGTCATTTGAACATTGTACGGCAACTTCAAACATATTACGTCCCTGTATGACATATTAGCACTTAGAAAAGCACGTTATTAAAATGTAGGACTTACAAATCTTAACATCACCTTACAATACCGTATTTAAAGTTAAAACTCCATAATAAACCTAATGAATTCGTTCGAGTCTTTTGAACATTGTACGGCAACTTAAAACATCTTACGACTCTGTATGCCATATTACCTCATAAAACACGTTATTATAATGTAGGACGCCTTACAAATCTTAACAACACCTTACAATACCGTATGTAAACTTAAAACTCCATAATAAACCTAATGAATTCGTCCGAGTCCTTTGAACATTGTACGGCAACTTAAAACATCTTACGACTCTGTATGCCATATTACCTCATAAAACACGTTATTATAATGTAGGACGCCTTACAAATCTTAACAACACCTTACAATACCGAATGTAAACTTAGAACTTCATAATAAACCTAATGAATTCGTCCGAGTCATTTGAACATTGTACGGCAACTTCAAACATATTACGTCCCTGTATGACATATTAGCACTTAGAAAAGCACGTTATTAAAATGTAGGACTTACAAATCTTAACATCACCTTACAATACCGTATTTAAAGCTAAAACTCCATAATAAACCTAATGAATTCGTCCGAGTCCTTTGAACGTTGTACGGCAATTTAAAACATCTTACGACTCTGTATGCCATATTACCTCATAAAACACGTTATTATAATGTAGGACGCCTTACAAATCTTAACAACACCTTACAATACCGTATGTAAACTTAAAACTCCATAATAAACCTAATGAATTCGTCCGAGTCCTTTGAACATTGTACTTCAACTTAAAAGATCTTACGACTCTGTATGCCATATTACCTCTTAAAACACGTTATTATAATGTAGGACGCCTTACAAATCTTAACAAGCCCTTACAATACCGAATGTAAACTTAAAACTTCATAATAAACCTAATGAATTCGTCCAAGTCCTTTGAACATTGTACGGCAACTTAAAACATCTTACGACTCTGTATGCCATATTACCTCATAAAACACGTTATTATAATGTAGGACGCCTTACAAATCTTAACAACACCTTACAATACCGTATGTAAACTTAAAACTCCATAATAAACCTGATGAATTCGTCCGAGTCCTTTGAACATTGTACGGCAACTTAAAACATCTTACGACTCTGTATGCCATATTACCTCATAAAACACGTTATTATAATGTAGGACGCCTTACAAATCTTAACAACACCTTACAATACCGTATGTAAACTTAAAACTCCATAATAAACCTAATGAATTCGTCCGAGTCCTTTGAACATTGTACGGCAACTTAAAACATCTTACCACTCTATATGCCATATTACCTCATAAAACACGTTATTATAATGTAGGACGCCTTACAAATCTTAACAACACCTTACAATACCGAATGTAAACTTAAAACTTCATAATAAACCTAATGAATTCGTCCGAGTCATTTGAACATTGTACGGCAACTTCAAACATATTACGACCCTGTATGACATATTAGCACTTAGAAAAGCACGTTATTAAAATGTAGGACTTACAAATCTTAACATCACCTTACAATACCGTATTTAAAGTTAAAACTCCATAATAAACCTAATGAATTCGTCCGAGTCCTTTGAACATTGTACGGCAACTTAAAACATCTTACGACTCTGTATGCCATATTACCTCATAAAACACGTTATTATAATGTAGGACGCCTTACAAATCTTAACAACACCTTACAATACCGTATGTAAACTTAAAACTCCATAATAAACCTGATGAATTCGTCCGAGTCCTTTGAACATTGTACGGCAACTTAAAACATCTTACGACTCTGTATGCCATATTACCTCATAAAACACGTTATTATAATGTAGGACGCCTTACAAATCTTAACAACACCTTACAATACCGTATGTAAACTTAAAACTCCATAATAAACGTAATAAATTCGTCCGAGTCTTTTGAACATTGTACGGCAACTTAAAACATCTTACGACTCTGTATGCCATATTACCTCATAAAACACGTTATTATAATGTAGGACGCCTTACAAATCTTAACAACACCTTACAATACCGTATGTAAACTTAAAACTCCATAATAAACCTAATGAATTCGTCCGAGTCCTTTGAACATTGTACATCAACTTAAAAGATCTTACGACTCTGTATGCCATATTACCTCTTAAAACACGTTATTATAATGTAGGACGCCTTACAAATCTTAACAACACCTTACAATACCGTATGTAAACATAAAACTCTATAATAAACCTAATGAATTCGTCCGAGTCCTTTGAACATTGTACTTCAACTTAAAAGATCTTACGACTCTGTATGCCATATTACCTCTTAAAACACGTTATTATAATGTAGGACGCCTTACAAATCTTAACAACCCCTTACAATACCGAATGTAAACTTAAAACTTCATAATAAACCTAATGAATTCGTCCGGGTCATTTGAACATTGTACGGCAACTTCAAACATATTACGTCCCTGTATGACATATTAGCACTTAGAAAAGCACGTTATTAAAATGTAGGACTTACAAATCTTAACATCACCTTACAATACCGTATTTAAAGTTAAAACTCCATAATAAACCTAATGAATTCGTTCGAGTCTTTTGAACATTGTACGGCAACTTAAAACATCTTACGACTCTGTATGCCATATTACCTCATAAAACACGTTATTATAATGTAGGACGCCTTACAAATCTTAACAACACCTTACAATACCGTATGTAAACTTAAAACTCCATAATAAACCTAATGAATTCGTCCGAGTCCTTTGAACATTGTACGGCAACTTAAAACATCTTACGACTCTGTATGCCATATTACCTCATAAAACACGTTATTATAATGTAGGACGCCTTACAAATCTTAACAACACCTTACAATACCGTATGTAAACTTAAAACTCCATAATAAACGTAATAAATTCGTCCGAGTCTTTTGAACATTGTACGGCAACTTAAAACATCTTACGACTCTGTATGCCATATTACCTCATAAAACACGTTATTATAATGTAGGACGCCTTACAAATCTTAACAACACCTTACAATACCGTATGTAAACTTAAAACTCCATAATAAACCTAATGAATTCGTCCGAGTCCTTTGAACATTGTACATCAACTTAAAAGATCTTACGACTCTGTATGCCATATTACCTCTTAAAACACGTTATTATAATGTAGGACGCCTTACAAATCTTAACAACACCTTACAATACCGTATGTAAACATAAAACTCTATAATAAACCTAATGAATTCGTCCGAGTCCTTTGAACATTGTACTTCAACTTAAAAGATCTTACGACTCTGTATGCCATATTACCTCTTAAAACACGTTATTATAATGTAGGACGCCTTACAAATCTTAACAACCCCTTACAATACCGAATGTAAACTTAAAACTTCATAATAAACCTAATGAATTCGTCCGGGTCATTTGAACATTGTACGGCAACTTCAAACATATTACGTCCCTGTATGACATATTAGCACTTAGAAAAGCACGTTATTAAAATGTAGGACTTACAAATCTTAACATCACCTTACAATACCGTATTTAAAGTTAAAACTCCATAATAAACCTAATGAATTCGTTCGAGTCTTTTGAACATTGTACGGCAACTTAAAACATCTTATGACTCTGTATGCCATATTACCTCATAAAACACGTTATTATAATGTAGGACGCCTTACAAATCTTAACAACACCTTACAATACCGTATGTAAACTTAAAACTCCATAATAAACCTAATGAATTCGTCCGAGTCCTTTGAACATTGTACGGCAACTTAAAACATCTTACGACTCTGTATGCCATATTACCTCATAAAACACGTTATTATAATGTAGGACGCCTTACAAATCTTAACAACACCTTACAATACCGAATGTAAACTTAGAACTTCATAATAAACCTAATGAATTCGTCCGAGTCATTTGAACATTGTACGGCAACTTCAAACATATTACGTCCCTGTATGACATATTAGCACTTAGAAAAGCACGTTATTAAAATGTAGGACTTACAAATCTTAACATCACCTTACAATACCGTATTTAAAGCTAAAACTCCATAATAAACCTAATGAATTCGTCCGAGTCCTTTGAACATTGTACGGCAATTTAAAACATCTTACGACTCTGTATGCCATATTACCTCATAAAACACGTTATTATAATGTAGGACGCCTTACAAATCTTAACAACACCTTACAATACCGTATGTAAACTTAAAACTCCATAATAAACCTAATGAATTCGTCCGAGTCCTTTGAACATTGTACGGCAACTTAAAACATCTTACGACTCTGTATGCCATATTACCTCATAAAACACGTTATTATAATGTAGGACGCCTTACAAATCTTAACAACACCTTACAATACCGAATGTAAACTTAGAACTTCATAATAAACCTAATGAATTCGTCCGAGTCATTTGAACATTGTACGGCAACTTCAAACATATTACGTCCCTGTATGACATATTAGCACTTAGAAAAGCACGTTATTAAAATGTAGGACTTACAAATCTTAACATCACCTTACAATACCGTATTTAAAGCTAAAACTCCATAATAAACCTAATGAATTCGTCCGAGTCCTTTGAACATTGTACGGCAATTTAAAACATCTTACGACTCTGTATGCCATATTACCTCATAAAACACGTTATTATAATGTAGGACGCCTTACAAATCTTAACAACACCTTACAATACCGTATGTAAACTTAAAACTCCATAATAAACCTAATGAATTCGTCCGAGTCCTTTGAACATTGTACGACAACTTAAAACATCTTACGACTCTGTATGCCATATTACCTCATAAAACACGTTATTATAATGTAGGACGCCTTACAAATCTTAACAACACCTTACAATACCGTATGTAAACTTAAAACTCCATAATAAACCTGATGAATTCGTCCGAGTCCTTTGAACATTGTACGGCAACTTAAAACATCTTACGACTCTGTATGCCATATTACCTCATAAAACACGTTATTATAATGTAGGACGCCTTACAAATCTTAACAACACCTTACAATACCGTATGTAAACTTAAAACTCCATAATAAACCTAATGAATTCGTCCGAGTCCTTTGAAAATTGTACGGCAACTTAAAACATCTTACGACTCTGTATGCCATATTACCTCATAAAACACGTTATTATAATGTAGGACGCCTTACAAATCTTAACAACACCTTACAATACCGAATGTAAACTTAAAACTTCATAATAAACCTAATGAATTCGTCCGAGTCATTTGAACATTGTATGGCAACTTCAAACATATTACGACCCTGTATGACATATTAGCACTTAGAAAAGCACGTTATTAAAATGTAGGACTTACAAATCTTAACATCACCTTACAATACCGTATTTAAAGTTAAAACTCCATAATAAACCTAATGAATTCGTCCGAGTCCTTTGAACATTGTACGGCAACTTAAAACATCTTACGACTCTGTATGCCATATTACCTCATAAAACACGTTATTATAATGTAGGACGCCTTACAAATCTTAACAACACCTTACAATACCGTATGTAAACTTAAAACTCCATAATAAACCTGATGAATTCGTCCGAGTCCTTTGAACATTGTACGGCAACTTAAAACATCTTACGACTCTGTATGCCATATTACCTCATAAAACACGTTATTATAATGTAGGACGCCTTACAAATCTTAACAACACCTTACAATACCGTATGTAAACTTAAAACTCCATTATAAATGTAATAAATTCGTCCGAGTCTTTTGAACATTGTACGGCAACTTAAAACATCTTACGACTCTATATGCCATATTACCTCATAAAACACGTTATTATAATGTAGGACGCCTTACAAATCTTAACAACACCTTACAATACCGTATGTAAACTTAAAACTCCATAATAAACCTAATGAATTCGTCCGAGTCCTTTGAACATTGTACATCAACTTAAAAGATCTTACGACTCTGTATGCCATATTACCTCATAAAACACGTTATTATAATGTAGGACGCCTTACAAATCTTAACAACACCTTACAATACCGTATGTAAACATAAAACTCTATAATAAACCTAATGAATTCGTCCGAGTCCTTTGAACATTGTACTTTAACTTAAAAGATCTTATGACTCTGTATGCCATATTACCTCTTAAAACACGTTATTAAAATGTAGGACGCCTTACAAATCTTAACAACCCCTTACAATACCGAATGTAAACTTAAAACTTCATAATAAACCTAATGAATTCATCCGAGTCATTTGAACATTGTACGGCAACTTCAAACATATTACGTCCCTGTATGACATATTAGCACTTAGAAAAGCACGTTATTAAAATGTAGGACTTACAAATCTTAACATCACCTTACAATACCGTATTTAAAGTTAAAACTCCATAATAAACCTAATGAATTCGTTCGAGTCTTTTGAACATTGTACGGCAACTTAAAACATCTTACGACTCTGTATGCCATATTACCTCATAAAACACGTTATTATAATGTAGGACGCCTTACAAATCTTAACAACACCTTACAATACCGTATGTAAACTTAAAACTCCATAATAAACCTAATGAATTCGTCCGAGTCCTTTGAACATTGTACGGCAACTTAAAACATCTTACGACTCTGTATGCCATATTACCTCATAAAACACGTTATTATAATGTAGGACGCCTTACAAATCTTAACAACACCTTACAATACCGAATGTAAACTTAGAACTTCATAATAAACCTAATGAATTCGTCCGAGTCATTTGAACATTGTACGGCAACTTCAAACATATTACGTCCCTGTATGACATATTAGCACTTAGAAAAGCACGTTATTAAAATGTAGGACTTACAAATCTTAACATCACCTTACAATACCGTATTTAAAGCTAAAACTCCATAATAAACCTAATGAATTCGTCCGAGTCCTTTGAACGTTATACGGCAATTTAAAACATCTTACGACTCTGTATGCCATATTACCTCATAAAACACGTTATTATAATGTAGGACGCCTTACAAATCTTAACAACACCTTACAATACCGTATGTAAACTTAAAACTCCATAATAAACCTAATGAATTCGTCCGAGTCCTTTGAACATTGTACTTCAACTTAAAAGATCTTACGACTCTGTATGCCATATTACCTCTTAAAACACGTTATTATAATGTAGGACGCCTTACAAATCTTAACAAGCCCTTACAATACCGAATGTAAACTTAAAACATCATAATAAACCTAATGAATTCGTCCAAGTCCTTTGAACATTGTACGGCAACTTAAAACATCTTACGACTCTGTATGCCATATTACCTCATAAAACACGTTATTATAATGTAGGACGCCTTACAAATCTTAACAACACCTTACAATACCGTATGTAAACTTAAAACTCCATAATAAACCTGATGAATTCGTCCGAGTCCTTTGAACATTGTACGGCAACTTAAAACATCTTACGACTCTGTATGCCATATTACCTCATAAAACACGTTATTATAATGTAGGACGCCTTACAAATCTTAACAACACCTTACAATACCGTATGTAAACTTAAAACTCCATAATAAACCTAATGAATTCGTCCGAGTCCTTTGAACATTGTACGGCAACTTAAAACATCTTACCACTCTGTATGCCATATTACCTCATAAAACACGTTATTATAATGTAGGACGCCTTACAAATCTTAACAACACCTTACAATACCGAATGTAAACTTAAAACTTCATAATAAACCTAATGAATTCGTCCGAGTCATTTGAACATTGTACGGCAACTTCAAACATATTACGACCCTGTATGACATATTAGCACTTAGAAAAGCACGTTATTAAAATGTAGGACTTACAAATCTTAACATCACCTTACAATACCGTATTTAAAGTTAAAACTCCATAATAAACCCAATGAATTCGTCCGAGTCCTTTGAACATTGTACGGCAACTTAAAACATCTTACGACTCTGTATGCCATATTACCTCATAAAACACGTTATTATAATGTAGGACGCCTTACAAATCTTAACAACACCTTACAATACCGTATGTAAACTTAAAACTCCATAATAAACCTGATGAATTCGTCCGAGTCCTTTGAACATTGTACGGCAACTTAAAACATCTTACGACTCTGTATGCCATATTACCTCATAAAACACGTTATTATAATGTAGGACGCCTTACAAATCTTAACAACACCTTACAATACCGTATGTAAACTTAAAACTCCATAATAAACGTAATAAATTCGTCCGAGTCTTTTGAACATTGTACGGCAACTTAAAACATCTTACGACTCTGTATGCCATATTACCTCATAAAACACGTTATTATAATGTAGGACGCCTTACAAATCTTAACAACACCTTACAATACCGTATGTAAACTTAAAACTCCATAATAAACCTAATGAATTCGTCCGAGTCCTTTGAACATTGTACATCAACTTAAAAGATCTTACGACTCTGTATGCCATATTACCTCTTAAAACACGTTATTATAATGTAGGACGCCTTACAAATCTTAACAACACCTTACAATACCGTATGTAAACATAAAACTCTATAATAAACCTAATGAATTCGTCCGAGTCCTTTGAACATTGTACTTCAACTTAAAAGATCTTACGACTCTGTATGCCATATTACCTCTTAAAACACGTTATTATAATGTAGGACGCCTTACAAATCTTAACAACCCCTTACAATACCGAATGTAAACTTAAAACTTCATAATAAACCTAATGAATTCGTCCGGGTCATTTGAACATTGTACGGCAACTTCAAACATATTACGTCCCTGTATGACATATTAGCACTTAGAAAAGCACGTTATTAAAATGTAGGACTTACAAATCTTAACATCACCTTACAATACCGTATTTAAAGTTAAAACTCCATAATAAACCTAATGAATTCGTTCGAGTCTTTTGAACATTGTACGGCAACTTAAAACATCTTACGACTCTGTATGCCATATTACCTCATAAAACACGTTTTTATAATGTAGGACGCCTTACAAATCTTAACAACACCTTACAATACCGTATGTAAACTTAAAACTCCATAATAAACCTAATGAATTCGTCCGAGTCCTTTGAACATTGTACGGCAACTTAAAACATCTTACGACTCTGTATGCCATATTACCTCATAAAACACGTTATTATAATGTAGGACGCCTTACAAATCTTAACAACACCTTACAATACCGAATGTAAACTTAGAACTTCATAATAAACCTAATGAATTCGTCCGAGTCATTTGAACATTGTACGGCAACTTCAAACATATTACGTCCCTGTATGACATATTAGCACTTAGAAAAGCACGTTATTAAAATGTAGGACTTACAAATCTTAACATCACCTTACAATACCGTATTTAAAGCTAAAACTCCATAATAAACCTAATGAATTCGTCCGAGTCCTTTGAACATTGTACGGCAATTTAAAACATCTTACGACTCTGTATGCCATATTACCTCATAAAACACGTTATTATAATGTAGGACGCCTTACAAATCTTAACAACACCTTACAATACCGTATGTAAACTTAAAACTCCATAATAAACCTAATGAATTCGTCCGAGTCCTTTGAACATTGTACTTCAACTTAAAAGATCTTACGACTCTGTATGCCATATTACCTCTTAAAACACGTTATTATAATGTAGGACGCCTTACAAATCTTAACAACCCCTTAAAATACCGAATGTAAACTTAAAACTTCATAATAAACCTAATGAATTCGTCCGAGTCATTTGAACATTGTACGGCAACTTCAAACATATTACGACCCTGTATGCCTTATTAGCACTTAGAAAAGCACGTTATTAAAATGTAGGACTTACAAATCTTAACATCACCTTACAATACCGTATTTAAAGTTAAAACTCCATAATAAACCTAATGAATTCGTCCAAGTCCTTTGAACATTGTACGGCAACTTAAAACATCTTACGACTCTGTATGCCATATTACCTCATAAAACACGTTATTATAATGTAGGACGCCTTACAAATCTTAACAACACCTTACAGTACCGTATGTAAACTTAAAACTCCATAATAAACCTAATGAATTCGTCCGAGTCCTTTGAACATTGTACGGCAACTTAAAACATCTTACGACTCTGTATGCCATATTACCTCATAAAGCACGTTATTATAATGTAGGACGCCTTACAAATCTTAACAACACCTTACAATACCGTATGTAAACTTAAAACTCCATAATAAACCTAATGAATTCGTCCGAGTCCTTTGAACAATGTACTTCAACTTAAAAGATCTTACGACTCTGTATGCCATATTACCTCTTAAAACACGTTATTATAATGTAGGACGCCTTACAAATCTTAACAACCCCTTACAATACCGAATGTAAACTTAAAACTTCATAATAAACCTAATGAATTCGTCCGAGTCATTTGAACATTGTACGGCAACTTCAAACATATTACGTCCCTGTATGACATATTAGCACTTAGAAAAGCACGTTATTAAAATGTAGGACTTACAAATCTTAACATCACCTTACAATACCGTATTTAACGTTAAAACTCCATAATAAACCTAATGAATTCGTTCGAGTCCTTTGAACATTGTACGGCAACTTAAAACATCTTACGACTCTGTATGCCATATTACCTCATAAAACACGTTATTATAATGTAGGACGCCTTACAAATCTTAACAACACCTTACAATACCGTATGTAAACTTAAAACTCCATAATAAACCTAATGAATTCTTCCGAGTCCTTTGAACATTGTACGGCAACTTAAAACATCTTACGACTCTGTATGCCATATTACCTCATAAAACACGTTATTATAATGTAGGACGCCTTACAAATCTTAACAACACCTTACAATACCGTATGTAAACTTAAAACTCCATAATAAACCTAATGAATTCGTCCGAGTCCTTTGAACATTGTACGGCAACTTAAAACATCTTACGACTCTGTATGCCATATTACCTCATAAAACACGTTATTATAATGTAGGACGCCTTACAAATCTTAACAACACCTTACAATACCGTATGTAAACTTAAAACTCCATAATAAACCTAATGAATTCGTCCGAGTCCTTTGAACATTGTACGGCAACTTAAAACATCTTACGACTCTGTATGCCATATTACCTCATAAAACACGTTATTATAATGTAGGACGCCTTACAAATCTTAACAACACCTTACAATACCGAATGTAAACTTCAAACTTCATAATAAACCTAATGAATTCGTCCGAGTCATTTGAACATTGTACGGCAACTTCAAACATATTACGTCCCTGTATGACATATTAGCACTTAGAAAAGCACGTTATTAAAATGTAGGACTTACAAATCTTAACATCACCTTACAATACCGTATTTAAAGTTAAAACTCCATAATAAACCTAATGAATTCGTCCGAGTCCTTTGAACATTGTACGGCAACTTAAAACATCTTACGACTCTGTATGCCATATTACCTCTTAAAACACGTTATTATAATGTAGGACGCCTTACAAATCTTAACAACACCTTACAATACCGTATGTAAACTTAAAACTCCATAATAAACCTAATGAATTCGTCCGAGTCCTTGAACATTGTACTTCAACTTAAAAGATCTTACGACTCTGTATGCCATATTACCTCTTAAAACACGTTATTATAATGTAGGACGCCTTACAAATCTTAACAACCCCTTACAATACCGAATGTAAACTTAAAACTTCATAATAAACCTAATGAATTCGTCCGAGTCATTTGAACATTGTACGGCAACTTCAAACATATTACGACCCTGTATGCCATATTAGCACTTAGAAAAGCACGTTATTAAAATGTAGGACTTACAAATCTTAACATCACCTTACAATACCGTATTTAAAGTTAAAACTCCATAATAAACCTAATGAATTCGTCCGAGTCCTTTGAACATTGTACGGCAATTTAGAACATCTTACCACTCTGTATGCCATATTACCTCATAAAACACGTTATTATAATGTAGGACGCCTTACAAATCTTAACAACACCTTACAATACCGTATGTAAACTTAAAACTCCATAATAAACCTATTGAATTCGTCCGAGTCCTTTGAACATTGTCCTTCAACTTAAAAGATCTTACGACTCTGTATGCCATATTACCTCTTAAAACATGTTATTATAATGTAGGACGCCTTACAAATCTTAACAACACCTTACAATACCGTATGTAAACATAAAACTCCATAATAAACCTAATGAATTTGTCCGAGTCCTTTGAACATTGTACGGCAACTTAAAACATCTTACGACTCTGTATGCTATATTACCTCATAAAACACGTTATTATAATGTAGGACGCCTTACAAATCTTAACAACACCTTACAATACCGTATGTAAACATAAAACTCCATAATAAACCTAATGAATTCGTCCGAGTCCTTTCAACATTGTACTTCAACTTAAAAGATCTTACGACTCTGTATGCCATATTACCTCTTAAAACACGTTATTATAATGTAGGACGCCTTACAAATCTTAACAACCCTTACAATACCGAATGTAAACTTAAAACTTCATAATAAAACTAATGAATTCGTCCGAGTCATTTGAACATTGTACGACAACTTCAAACATATTACGACCCTGTATGACATATTAGCACTTAGAAAAGCACGTTATTATAATGTAGGACTTACAAATCTTAACATCACCTTACAATACCGTATTTAAAGTTAAAACTCCATAATAAACCTAATGAATTCGTCCGAGTCCTTTGAACATTGTACGGCAACTTAAAACATCTTACGACTCTGTATGCCATATTACCTCATAAAACACGTTATTATAATGTAGGACGCCTTACAAATCTTAACAACACCTTACAATACCGTATGTAAACTTAAAACTCCATAATAAACCTGATGAATTCGTCCGAGTCCTTTGAACATTGTACGCCAACTTAAAACATCTTACGACTCTGTATGCCATATTACCTCATAAAACACGTTATTATAATGTAGGACGCCTTACAAATCTTAACAACACCTTACAATACCGTATGTAAACTTAAAACTCCATAATAAACCTAATAAATTCGTCCGAGTCCTTTGAACATTGTACTTCAACTTAAAAGATCTTACGACTCTGTATGCCATATTACCTCTTAAAACACGTTATTATAATGTAGGACGCCTTACAAATCTTAACAACCCCTTACAATACCGAATGTAAACTTAAAACTTCATAATAAACCTAATGAATTCGTCCGAGTCATTTGAACATTGTACGGCAACTTCAAACATATTACGTCCCTGTATGACATATTAGCACTTAGAAAAGCACGTTATTAAAATGTAGGACTTACAAATCTTAACATCACCTTACAATACCGTATTTAAAGTTAAAACTCCATAATAAACCTAATGAATTCGTTCGAGTCCTTTGAACATTGTACGGCAACTTAAAACATCTTACGACTCTGTATGCCATATTACCTCATAAAACTTGTTATTATAATGTAGGACGCCTTACAAATCTTAACAACACCTTACAATACCGTATGTAAACTTAAAACTCCATAATAAACCTAATGAATTCGTCCGAGTCCTTTGAACATTGTACGGCAACTTAAAACATCTTACGACTCTGTATGCCATATTACCTCATAAAACACGTTATTATAATGTAGGACGCCTTACAAATCTTAACAACACCTTACAATACCGTATGTAAACTTAAAACTCCATAATAAACCTAATGAATTCGTCCGAGTCCTTTGAACATTGTACGGCAACTTAAAACATCTTACGACTCTGTATGCCATATTACCTCATAAAACACGTTATTATAATGTAGGACGCCTTACAAATCTTAACAACACCTTACAATACCGAATGTAAACTTAAAACTTCATAATAAACCTAATGAATTCGTCCGAGTCATTTGAACATTGTACGGCAACTTCAAACATATTACGTCCCTGTATGACATATTAGCACTTAGAAAAGCACGTTATTAAAATGTAGGACTTACAAATCTTAACATCACCTTACAATACCGTATTTAAAGTTAAAACTCCATAATAAACCTAATGAATTCGACCGAGTCCTTTGAACATTGTACGGCAACTTAAAACATCTTACGACTCTGTATGCCATATTACCTCATAAAACACGTTATTATAATGTAGGACGCCTTACAAATCTTAACAACACCTTACAATACCGTATGTAAACTTAAAACTCCATAATAAACCTAATGAATTCGTCCGAGTCCTTTGAACATTGTACGGCAACTTAAAACATCTTACGACTCTGTATGCCATATTACCTCATAAAACACGTTATTATAATGTAGGACGCCTTACAAATCTTAACAACACCTTACAATACCGAATGTAAACTTAAAACTTCATAATAAACCTAATGAATTCGTCCGAGTCATTTGAACATTGTACGGCAACTTCAAACATATTACGTCCCTGTATGACATATTAGCACTTAGAAAAGCACGTTATTAAAATGTAGGACTTACAAATCTTAACATCACCTTACAATACCGTATTTAAAGTTAAAACTCCATAATAAACCTAATGAATTCGACCGAGTCCTTTGAACATTGTACGGCAACTTAAAACATCTTACGACTCTGTATGCCATATTACCTCATAAAACACGTTATTATAATGTAGGACGCCTTACAAATCTTAACAACACCTTACAATACCGTATGTAAACTTAAAACTCCATAATAAACCTAATGAATTCGTCCGAGTCCTTGAACATTGTACTTCAACTTAAAAGATCTTACGACTCTGTATGCCATATTACCTCTTAAAACACGTTATTATAATGTAGGACGCCTTACAAATCTTAACAACCCCTTACAATACCGAATGTAAACTTAAAACTTCATAATAAACCTAATGAATTCGTCCGAGTCATTTGAACATTGTACGGCAACTTCAAACATATTACGACCCTGTATGCCATATTAGCACTTAGAAAAGCACGTTATTAAAATGTAGGACTTACAAATCTTAACATCACCTTACAATACCGTATTTAAAGTTAAAACTCCATAATAAACCTAATGAATTCGTCCGAGTCCTTTGAACATTGTACGGCAACTTAAAACATCTTACGACTCTGTATGCCATATTACCTCATAAAACACGTTATTATAATGTAGGACGCCTTACAAATCTTAACAACACCTTACAATCCCGTATGTAAACATAAATCTCCATAATAAACCTAATGAATTCATCCGAGTCCTTTGAACATTGTACTTCAACTTAAAAGATCTTACGACTCTGTATGCCATATTACCTCTTAAAACACGTTATTATAATGTAGGACGCCTTACAAATCTTAACAACCCCTTACAATACCGAATGTAAACTTAAAACTTCATAATAAACCTAATGAATTCGTCCGAGTCATTTGAACATTGTACGGCAACTTCAAACATATTACGTCCCTGTATGACATATTAGCACTTAGAAAAGCACGTTATTAAAATGTAGGACTTACAAATCTTAACATCACCTTACAATACCGTATTTAAAGTTAAAACTCCATAATAAACCTAATGAATTCGTTCGAGTCCTTTGAACATTGTACGGCAACTTAAAACATCTTACGACTCTGTATGCCATATTACCTCATAAAACTTGTTATTATAATGTAGGACGCCTTACAAATCTTAACAACACCTTACAATACCGTATGTAAACTTAAAACTCCATAATAAACCTCATGAATTCGTCCGAGTCCTTTGAACATTGTACGGCAACTTAAAACATCTTACGACTCTGTATGCCATATTACCTCATAAAACACGTTATTATAATGTAGGACGCCTTACAAATCTTAACAACACCTTACAATACCGTATGTAAACTTAAAACTCCATAATAAACCTAATGAATTCGTCCGAGTCCTTTGAACATTGTACGGCAACTTAAAACATCTTACGACTCTGTATGCCATATTACCTCATAAAACACGTTATTATAATGTAGGACGCCTTACAAATCTTAACAACACCTTACAATACCGAATGTAAACTTAAAACTTCATAATAAACCTAATGAATTCGTCCGAGTCATTTGAACATTGTACGGCAACTTCAAACATATTACGTCCCTGTATGACATATTAGCACTTAGAAAAGCACGTTATTAAAATGTAGGACTTACA
This sequence comes from Tagetes erecta, assembly GCA_030867185.1. Classification (NCBI taxonomy): domain Eukaryota; kingdom Viridiplantae; phylum Streptophyta; class Magnoliopsida; order Asterales; family Asteraceae; genus Tagetes; species Tagetes erecta. Next base: position 26,968,517 of record CM061493.1, on the reverse strand, counting down.
AATCTTAACATCACCTTACAATACCGTATTTAAAGTTAAAACTCCATAATAAACCTAATGAATTCGACCGAGTCCTTTGAACATTGTACGGCAACTTAAAACATCTTACGACTCTGTATGCCATATTACCTCATAAAACACGTTATTATAATGTAGGACGCCTTACAAATCTTAACAACACCTTACAATACCGTATGTAAACTTAAAACTCCATAATAAACCTAATGAATTCGTCCGAGTCCTTGAACATTGTACTTCAACTTAAAAGATCTTACGACTCTGTATGCCATATTACCTCTTAAAACACGTTATTATAATGTAGGACGCCTTACAAATCTTAACAACCCCTTACAATACCGAATGTAAACTTAAAACTTCATAATAAACCTAATGAATTCGTCCGAGTCATTTGAACATTGTACGGCAAATTCAAACATATTACGACCCTGTATGCCATATTAGCACTTAGAAAAGCACGTTATTAAAATGTAGGACTTACAAATCTTAACATCACCTTACAATACCGTATTTAAAGTTAAAACTCCATAATAAACCTAATGAATTCGTCCGAGTCCTTTGAACATTGTACGGCAACTTAAAACATCTTACGACTCTGTATGCCATATTACCTCATAAAACACGTTATTATAATGTAGGACGCCTTACAAATCTTAACAACACCTTACAATCCCGTATGTAAACATAAAACTCCATAATAAACCTAATGAATTCGTCCGAGTCCTTTGAACATTGTACTTCAACTTAAAAGATCTTACGACTCTGTATGCCATATTACCTCTTAAAACACGTTATTATAATGTAGGACGCCTTACAAATCTTAACAACCCTTACAATACCGAATGTAAACTTAAAACTTCATAATAAAACTAATGAATTCGTCCGAGTCATTTGAACATTGTACGACAACTTCAACCATATTACGACTCTGTATGCCATATTACCTCATAAAACACGTTATTATAATGTAGGACGCCTTACAAATCTTAACAACACCTTACAATACCGAATGTAAACTTAAAACTTCATAATAAACCTAATGAATTCGTCCAAGTCATTTGAACATTGTACGGCAACTTCAAACATATTACGTCCCTGTATGACATATTAGCACTTAGAAAAGCACGTTATTAAAATGTAGGACTTACAAATCTTAACAACCCTTACAATACCGAATGTAAACTTAAAACTTCATAATAAAACTAATGAATTCGTCCGAGTCATTTGAACATTGTACGGCAACTTCAACCATATTACGACTCTGTATGCCATATTACCTCATAAAACACGTTATTATAATGTAGGACGCCTTACAAATCTTAACAACACCTTACAATACCGAATGTAAACTTAAAACTTCATAATAAACCTAATGAATTCGTCCGAGTCATTTGAACATTGTACGGCAACTTAAAACATCTTACGACTCTGTATGCCATATTACCTCATAAAACACGTTATTATAATGTAGGACGCCTTACAAATCTTAACAACACCTTACAATACCGAATGTAAACTTAAAACTTCATAATAAACCTAATGAATTCGTCCGAGTCATTTGAACATTGTACGGCAACTTCAAACATATTACGTCCCTGTATGACATATTAGCACTTAGAAAAGCACGTTATTAAAATGTAGGACTTACAAATCTTAACATCACCTTACAATACCGTATTTAAAGTTAAAACTCCATAATAAACCTAATGAATTCGACCGAGTCCTTTGAACATTGTACGGCAACTTAAAACATCTTACGACTCTGTATGCCATATTACCTCATAAAACACGTTATTATAATGTAGGACGCCTTACAAATCTTAACAACACCTTACAATACCGTATGTAAACTTAAAACTCCATAATAAACCTAATGAATTCGTCCGAGTCCTTGAACATTGTACTTCAACTTAAAAGATCTTACGACTCTGTATGCCATATTACCTCTTAAAACACGTTATTATAATGTAGGACGCCTTACAAATCTTAACAACCCCTTACAATACCGAATGTAAACTTAAAACTTCATAATAAACCTAATGAATTCGTCCGAGTCATTTGAACATTGTACGGCAAATTCAAACATATTACGACCCTGTATGCCATATTAGCACTTAGAAAAGCACGTTATTAAAATGTAGGACTTACAAATCTTAACATCACCTTACAATACCGTATTTAAAGTTAAAACTCCATAATAAACCTAATGAATTCGTCCGAGTCCTTTGAACATTGTACGGCAACTTAAAACATCTTACGACTCTGTATGCCATATTACCTCATAAAACACGTTATTATAATGTAGGACGCCTTACAAATCTTAACAACACCTTACAATCCCGTATGTAAACATAAAACTCCATAATAAACCTAATGAATTCGTCCGAGTCCTTTGAACATTGTACTTCAACTTAAAAGATCTTACGACTCTGTATGCCATATTACCTCTTAAAACACGTTATTATAATGTAGGACGCCTTACAAATCTTAACAACCCTTACAATACCGAATGTAAACTTAAAACTTCATAATAAAACTAATGAATTCGTCCGAGTCATTTGAACATTGTACGACAACTTCAACCATATTACGACTCTGTATGCCATATTACCTCATAAAACACGTTATTATAATGTAGGACGCCTTACAAATCTTAACAACACCTTACAATACCGAATGTAAACTTAAAACTTCATAATAAACCTAATGAATTCGTCCAAGTCATTTGAACATTGTACGGCAACTTCAAACATATTACGTCCCTGTATGACATATTAGCACTTAGAAAAGCACGTTATTAAAATGTAGGACTTACAAATCTTAACATCACCTTACAATACCGTATTTAAAGTTAAAACTCCATAATAAACCTAATGAATTCGACCGAGTCCTTTGAACATTGTACGGCAACTTAAAACATCTTACGACTCTGTATGCCATATTACCTCATAAAACACGTTATTATAATGTAGGACGCCTTACAAATCTTAACAACACCTTACAATACCGTATGTAAACTTAAAACTCCATAATAAACCTAATGAATTCGTCCGAGTCCTTGAACATTGTACTTCAACTTAAAAGATCTTACGACTCTGTATGCCATATTACCTCTTAAAACACGTTATTATAATGTAGGACGCCTTACAAATCTTAACAACCCCTTACAATACCGAATGTAAACTTAAAACTTCATAATAAACCTAATGAATTCGTCCGAGTCATTTGAACATTGTACGGCAAATTCAAACATATTACGACCCTGTATGCCATATTAGCACTTAGAAAAGCACGTTATTAAAATGTAGGACTTACAAATCTTAACATCACCTTACAATACCGTATTTAAAGTTAAAACTCCATAATAAACCTAATGAATTCGTCCGAGTCCTTTGAACATTGTACGGCAACTTAAAACATCTTACGACTCTGTATGCCATATTACCTCATAAAACACGTTATTATAATGTAGGACGCCTTACAAATCTTAACAACACCTTACAATCCCGTATGTAAACATAAAACTCCATAATAAACCTAATGAATTCGTCCGAGTCCTTTGAACATTGTACTTCAACTTAAAAGATCTTACGACTCTGTATGCCATATTACCTCTTAAAACACGTTATTATAATGTAGGACGCCTTACAAATCTTAACAACCCTTACAATACCGAATGTAAACTTAAAACTTCATAATAAAACTAATGAATTCGTCCGAGTCATTTGAACATTGTACGACAACTTCAACCATATTACGACTCTGTATGCCATATTACCTCATAAAACACGTTATTATAATGTAGGACGCCTTACAAATCTTAACAACACCTTACAATACCGAATGTAAACTTAAAACTTCATAATAAACCTAATGAATTCGTCCAAGTCATTTGAACATTGTACGGCAACTTCAAACATATTACGTCCCTGTATGACATATTAGCACTTAGAAAAGCACGTTATTAAAATGTAGGACTTACAAATCTTAACATCACCTTACAATACCGTATTTAAAGTTAAAACTCCATAATAAACCTAATGAATTCGACCGAGTCCTTTGAACATTGTACGGCAACTTAAAACATCTTACGACTCTGTATGCCATATTACCTCATAAAACACGTTATTATAATGTAGGACGCCTTACAAATCTTAACAACACCTTACAATACCGTATGTAAACTTAAAACTCCATAATAAACCTAATGAATTCGTCCGAGTCCTTGAACATTGTACTTCAACTTAAAAGATCTTACGACTCTGTATGCCATATTACCTCTTAAAACACGTTATTATAATGTAGGACGCCTTACAAATCTTAACAACCCCTTACAATACCGAATGTAAACTTAAAACTTCATAATAAACCTAATGAATTCGTCCGAGTCATTTGAACATTGTACGGCAAATTCAAACATATTACGACCCTGTATGCCATATTACAACTTAGAAAAGCACGTTATTAAAATGTAGGACTTACAAATCTTAACATCACCTTACAATACCGTATTTAAAGTTAAAACTCCATAATAAACCTAATGAATTCGTCCGAGTCCTTTGAACATTGTACGGCAACTTAAAACATCTTACGACTCTGTATGCCATATTACCTCATAAAACATGTTATTATAATGTAGGACGCCTTACAAATCTTAACAACACCTTACAATCCCGTATGTAAACATAAAACTCCATAATAAACCTAATGAATTCGTCCGAGTCCTTTGAACATTGTACTTCAACTTAAAAGATCTTACGACTCTGTATGCCATATTACCTCTTAAAACACGTTATTATAATGTAGGACGCCTTACAAATCTTAACAACCCTTACAATACCGAATGTAAACTTAAAACTTCATAATAAAACTAATGAATTCGTCCGAGTCATTTGAACATTGTACGACAACTTCAACCATATTACGACTCTGTATGCCATATTACCTCATAAAACACGTTATTATAATGTAGGACGCCTTACAAATCTTAACAACACCTTACAATACCGAATGTAAACTTAAAACTTCATAATAAACCTAATGAATTCGTCCAAGTCATTTGAACATTGTACGGCAACTTCAAACATATTACGTCCCTGTATGACATATTAGCACTTAGAAAAGCACGTTATTAAAATGTAGGACTTACAAATCTTAACAACCCTTACAATACCGAATGTAAACTTAAAACTTCATAATAAAACTAATGAATTCGTCCGAGTCATTTGAACATTGTACGGCAACTTCAACCATATTACGACTCTGTATGCCATATTACCTCATAAAACACGTTATTATAATGTAGGACGCCTTACAAATCTTAACAACACCTTACAATACCGAATGTAAACTTAAAACTTCATAATAAACCTAATGAATTCGTCCGAGTCATTTGAACATTGTACGGCAACTTCAAACATATTACGTCCCTGTATGACATATTAGCACTTAGAAAAGCACGTTATTAAAATGTAGGACTTACAAATCTTAACATCACCTTACAATACCGTATTTAAAGTTAAAACTCCATAATAAACCTAATGAATTCGACCGAGTCCTTTGAACATTGTACGGCAACTTAAAACATCTTACGACTCTGTATGCCATATTACCTCATAAAACACGTTATTATAATGTAGGACGCCTTACAAATCTTAACAACACCTTACAATACCGTATGTAAACTTAAAACTCCATAATAAACCTAATGAATTCGTCCGAGTCCTTGAACATTGTACTTCAACTTAAAAGATCTTACGACTCTGTATGCCATATTACCTCTTAAAACACGTTATTATAATGTAGGACGCCTTACAAATCTTAACAACCCCTTACAATACCGAATGTAAACTTAAAACTTCATAATAAACCTAATGAATTCGTCCGAGTCATTTGAACATTGTACGGCAAATTCAAACATATTACGACCCTGTATGCCATATTAGCACTTAGAAAAGCACGTTATTAAAATGTAGGACTTACAAATCTTAACATCACCTTACAATACCGTATTTAAAGTTAAAACTCCATAATAAACCTAATGAATTCGTCCGAGTCCTTTGAACATTGTACGGCAACTTAAAACATCTTACGACTCTGTATGCCATATTACCTCATAAAACACGTTATTATAATGTAGGACGCCTTACAAATCTTAACAACACCTTACAATCCCGTATGTAAACATAAAACTCCATAATAAACCTAATGAATTCGTCCGAGTCCTTTGAACATTGTACTTCAACTTAAAAGATCTTACGACTCTGTATGCCATATTACCTCTTAAAACACGTTATTATAATGTAGGACGCCTTACAAATCTTAACAACCCTTACAATACCGAATGTAAACTTAAAACTTCATAATAAAACTAATGAATTCGTCCGAGTCATTTGAACATTGTATGACAACTTCAACCATATTACGACTCTGTATGCCATATTACCTCATAAAACACGTTATTATAATGTAGGACGCCTTACAAATCTTAACAACACCTTACAATACCGAATGTAAACTTAAAACTTCATAATAAACCTAATGAATTCGTCCAAGTCATTTGAACATTGTACGGCAACTTCAAACATATTACGTCCCTGTATGACATATTAGCACTTAGAAAAGCACGTTATTAAAATGTAGGACTTACAAATCTTAACATCACCTTACAATACCGTATTTAAAGTTAAAACTCCATAATAAACCTAATGAATTCGACCGAGTCCTTTGAACATTGTACGGCAACTTAAAACATCTTACGACTCTGTATGCCATATTACCTCATAAAACACGTTATTATAATGTAGGACGCCTTACAAATCTTAACAACACCTTACAATACCGTATGTAAACTTAAAACTCCATAATAAACCTAATGAATTCGTCCGAGTCCTTGAACATTGTACTTCAACTTAAAAGATCTTACGACTCTGTATGCCATATTACCTCTTAAAACACGTTATTATAATGTAGGACGCCTTACAAATCTTAACAACCCCTTACAATACCGAATGTAAACTTAAAACTTCATAATAAACCTAATGAATTCGTCCGAGTCATTTGAACATTGTACGGCAAATTCAAACATATTACGACCCTGTATGCCATATTAGCACTTAGAAAAGCACGTTATTAAAATGTAGGACTTACAAATCTTAACATCACCTTACAATACCGTATTTAAAGTTAAAACTCCATAATAAACCTAATGAATTCGTCCGAGTCCTTTGAACATTGTACGGCAACTTAAAACATCTTACGACTCTGTATGCCATATTACCTCATAAAACACGTTATTATAATGTAGGACGCCTTACAAATCTTAACAACACCTTACAATCCCGTATGTAAACATAAAACTCCATAATAAACCTAATGAATTCGTCCGAGTCCTTTGAACATTGTACTTCAACTTAAAAGATCTTACGACTCTGTATGCCATATTACCTCTTAAAACACGTTATTATAATGTAGGACGCCTTACAAATCTTAACAACCCTTACAATACCGAATGTAAACTTAAAACTTCATAATAAAACTAATGAATTCGTCCGAGTCATTTGAACATTGTACGACAACTTCAAACATATTACGACCCTGTATGACATATTAGCACTTAGAAAAGCACGTTATTAAAATGTAGGACTTACAAATCTTAACATCACCTTACAATACCGTATTTAAAGTTAAAACTCCATAATAAACCTAATGAATTCGTCCGAGTCCTTTGAACATTGTACGGCAACTTAAAACATCTTACGACTCTGTATGCCATATTACCTCATAAAACACGTTATTATAATGTAGGACTCCTTACAAATCTTAACAACACCTTACAATACCGTATGTAAACTTAAAACTCCATAATAAACCTGATGAATTCGTCCGAGTCCTTTGAACATTGTACAGCAACTTAAAACATCTTACGACTCTGTATGCCATATTACCTCATAAAACACGTTATTATAATGTAGGACGCCTTACAAATCTTAACAACACCTTACAATACCGTATGTAAACTTAAAACTCCATAATAAACCTAATAAATTCGTCCGAGTCCTTTGAACATTGTACGGCAACTTAAAACATCTTACGACTCTGTATGCCATATTACCTCATATAACACGTTATTATAATGTAGGACGCCTTACAAATCTTAACAACACCTTACAATACCGTATGTAAACTTAAAACTCCATAATAAACCTAATGAATTCGTCCGAGTCCTTTGAACATTGTACATCAACTTAAAAGATCTTACGACTCTGTATGCCATATTACCTCTTAAAACATGTTATTATAATGTAGGACGCCTTACAAATCTTAACAACACCTTACAATACCGTATGTAAACTTAAAACTCCATAATAAACCTAATAAATTCGTCCGAGTCTTTTGACCATTGTACGGCAACTTAAAACATCTTACGACTCTGTATGCCATATTACCTCATAAAACACGTTATTATAATGTAGGACGCCTTACAAATCTTAACAACACCTTACAATACCGTATGTAAACTTAAAACTCCATAATAAACCTAATGAATTCGTCCGAGTCCTTTGAACATTGTACATCAACTTAAAAGATCTTACGACTCTGTATGCCATATTACCTCTTAAAACACGTTATTCTAATGTAGGACGCCTTACAAATCTTAACAACCCCTTAAAATACCGAATGTAAACTTAAAACTTCATAATAAACCTAATGAATTCGTCCGAGTCATTTGAACATTGTACGGCAACTTCAAACATATTACGACCCTGTATGACATATTAGCACTTAGAAAAGCACGTTATTAAAATGTAGGACTTACAAATCTTAACATCACCTTACAATACCGTATTTAAAGTTAAAACTCCATAATAAACCTAATGAATTCGTCCGAGTCCTTTGAACATTGTACGGCAACTTAAAACATCTTACGACTCTGTATGCCATATTACCTCATAAAACACGTTATTATAATGTAGGACGCCTTACAAATCTTAACAACACCTTACAATACCGTATGTAAACTTAAAACTCCATAATAAACCTAATGAATTCGTCCGAGTCCTTTGAACATTGTACATCAACTTAAAAGATCTTACGACTCTGTATGCCATATTACCTCTTAAAACATGTTATTATAATGTAGGACGCCTTACAAATCTTAACAACACCTTACAATACCGTATGTAAACTTAAAACTCCATAATAAACCTAATAAATTCGTCCGAGTCTTTTGAACATTGTACGGCAACTTAAAACATCTTACGACTCTGTATGCCATATTACCTCATAAAACACGTTATTAAAATGTAGGACTTACAAATCTTAACATCACCTTACAATACCGTATTTAAAGTTAAAACTCCATAATAAACCTAATGAATTCGTCCGAGTCCTTTGAACATTGTACGGCAACTTAAAACATCTTACGACTCTGTATGCCATATTACCTCATAAAACACGTTATTATAATGTAGGACGCCTTACAAATCTTAACAACACCTTACAATCCCGTATGTAAACATAAAACTCCATAATAAACCTAATGAATTCGTCCGAGTCCTTTGAACATTGTACTTCAACTTAAAAGATCTTACGACTCTGTATGCCATATTACCTCTTAAAACACGTTATTATAATGTAGGACGCCTTACAAATCTTAACAACCCTTACAATACCGAATGTAAACTTAAAACTTCATAATAAAACTAATGAATTCGTCCGAGTCATTTGAACATTGTACGACAACTTCAAACATATTACGACCCTGTATGACATATTAGCACTTAGAAAAGCACGTTATTAAAATGTAGGACTTACAAATCTTAACATCACCTTACAATACCGTATTTAAAGTTAAAACTCCATAATAAACCTAATGAATTCGTCCGAGTCCTTTGAACATTGTACGGCAACTTAAAACATCTTACGACTCTGTATGCCATATTACCTCATAAAACACGTTATTATAATGTAGGACTCCTTACAAATCTTAACAACACCTTACAATACCGTATGTAAACTTAAAACTCCATAATAAACCTGATGAATTCGTCCGAGTCCTTTGAACATTGTACAGCAACTTAAAACATCTTACGACTCTGTATGCCATATTACCTCATAAAACACGTTATTATAATGTAGGACGCCTTACAAATCTTAACAACACCTTACAATACCGTATGTAAACTTAAAACTCCATAATAAACCTAATAAATTCGTCCGAGTCCTTTGAACATTGTACGGCAACTTAAAACATCTTACGACTCTGTATGCCATATTACCTCATATAACACGTTATTATAATGTAGGACGCCTTACAAATCTTAACAACACCTTACAATACCGTATGTAAACTTAAAACTCCATAATAAACCTAATGAATTCGTCCGAGTCCTTTGAACATTGTACATCAACTTAAAAGATCTTACGACTCTGTATGCCATATTACCTCTTAAAACACGTTATTATAATGTAGGACGCCTTACAAATCTTAACAACCCCTTAAAATACCGAATGTAAACTTAAAACTTCATAATAAACCTAATGAATTCGTCCGAGTCATTTGAACATTGTACGGCAACTTCAAACATATTACGACCCTGTATGACATATTAGCACTTAGAAAAGCACGTTATTAAAATGTAGGACTTACAAATCTTAACATCACCTTACAATACCGTATTTAAAGTTAAAACTCCATAATAAACCTAATGAATTCGTCCGAGTCCTTTGAACATTGTACGGCAACTTAAAACATCTTACGACTCTGTATGCCATATTACCTCATAAAACACGTTATTATAATGTAGGACGCCTTACAAATCTTAACAACACCTTACAATACCGTATGTAAACTTAAAACTCCATAATAAACCTAATGAATTCGTCCGAGTCCTTTGAACATTGTACATCAACTTAAAAGATCTTACGACTCTGTATGCCATATTACCTCTTAAAACATGTTATTATAATGTAGGACGCCTTACAAATCTTAACAACACCTTACAATACCGTATGTAAACTTAAAACTCCATAATAAACCTAATAAATTCGTCCGAGTCTTTTGAACATTGTACGGCAACTTAAAACATCTTACGACTCTGTATGCCATATTACCTCATAAAACACGTTATTATAATGTAGGACGCCTTACAAATCTTAACAACACCTTACAATACCGTATGTAAACTTAAAACTCCATAATAAACCTAATGAATTCGTCCGAGTCCTTTGAACATTGTACATCAACTTAAAAGATCTTACGACTCTGTATGCCATATTACCTCTTAAAACACGTTATTATAATGTAGGACGCCTTACAAATCTTAACAACCCCTTAAAATACCGAACGTAAACTTAAAACTTCATAATAAACCTAATGAATTCGTCCGAGTCATTTGAACATTGTACGGCAACTTCAAACATATTACGACCCTGTATGACATATTAGCACTTAGAAAAGCACGTTATTAAAATGTAGGACTTACAAATCTTAACATCACCTTAAAATACCGTATTTAAAGTTAAAACTCCATAATAAACCTAATGAATTCGTCCGAGTCCTTTGAACATTGTACGGCAACTTAAAACATCTTACGACTCTGTATGCCATATTACCTCATAAAACACGTTATTATAATGTAGGACGCCTTACAAATCTTAACAACACCTTACAATACCGTATGTAAACTTAAAACTCCATAATAAACCTAATGAATTCGTCCGAGTCCTTGAACATTGTACTTCAACTTAAAAGATCTTACGACTCTGTATGCCATATTACCTCTTAAAACACGTTATTATAATGTAGGACGCCTTACAAATCTTAACAACCCCTTAGAATACCGAATGTAAACTTAAAACTTCATAATAAACCTAATGAATTCGTCCGAGTCATTTGAACATTGTACGGCAACTTCAAACATATTACGACCCTGTATGCCATATTAGCACTTAGAAAAGCACGTTATTAAAATGTAGGACTTACAAATCTTAACATCACCTTACAATACCGTATTTAAAGTTAAAACTCCATAATAAACCTAATGAATTCGTCCGAGTCCTTTGAACATTGTACGGCAATTTAGAACATCTTACGACTCTGTATGCCATATTACCTCATAAAACACGTTATTATAATGTAGGACGCCTTACAAATCTTAACAACACCTTACAATACCGTATGTAAACTTAAAACTCCATAATAAACCTAATGAATTCGTCCGAGTCCTTTGAACATTGTACTTCAACTTAAAAGATCTTACGACTCTGTATGCCATATTACCTCTTAAAACATGTTATTATAATGTAGGACGCCTTACAAATCTTAACAACACCTTACAATACCGTATGTAAACATAAAACTCCATAATAAACCTAATGAATTTGTCCGAGTCCTTTGAACATTGTACGGCAACTTAAAACATCTTACGACTCTGTATGCCATATTACCTCATAAAACACGTTATTATAATGTAGGACGCCTTACAAATCTTAACAACACCTTACAATCCCGTATGTAAACATAAAACTCCATAATAAACCTAATGAATTCGTCCGAGTCCTTTGAACATTGTACTTCAACTTAAAAGATCTTACGACTCTGTATGCCATATTACCTCTTAAAACACGTTATTATAATGTAGGACGCCTTACAAATCCTAACAACCCTTACAATACCGAATGTAAACTTAAAACTTCATAATAAAACTAATGAATTCGTCCGAGTCATTTGAACATTGTACGACAACTTCAAACATATTACGACCCTGTATGACATATTAGCACTTAGAAAAACACGTTATTAAAATGTAGGACTTACAAATCTTAACATCACCTTACAATACCGTATTTAAAGTTAAAACTCCATAATAAACCTAATGAATTCGTCCGAGTCCTTTGAACATTGTACGGCAACTTAAAACATCTTACGACTCTGTATGCCATATTACCTCATAAAACACGTTATTATAATGTAGGACTCCTTACAAATCTTAACAACACCTTACAATACCGTATGTAAACTTAAAACTCCATAATAAACCTGATGAATTCGTCCGAGTCCTTTGAACATTGTACAGCAACTTAAAACATCTTACGACTCTGTATGCCATATTACCTCATAAAACACGTTATTATAATGTAGGACGCCTTACAAATCTTAACAACACCTTACAATACCGTATGTAAACTTAAAACTCCATAATAAACCTAATAAATTCGTCCGAGTCCTTTGAACATTGTATGGCAACTTAAAACATCTTACGACTCTGTATGCCATATTACCTCATATAACACGTTATTATAATGTAGGACGCCTTACAAATCTTAACAACACCTTACAATACCGTATGTAAACTTAAAACTCCATAATAAACCTAATGAATTCGTCCGAGTCCTTTGAACATTGTACATCAACTTAAAAGATCTTACGACTCTGTATGCCATATTACCTCTTAAAACATGTTATTATAATGTAGGACGCCTTACAAATCTTAACAACACCTTACAATATCGTATGTAAACTTAAAACTCCATAATAAACCTAATAAATTCGTCCGAGTCTTTTGAACATTGTACGGCAACTTAAAACATCTTACGACTCTGTATGCCATATTACCTCATAAAACACGTTATTATAATGTAGGACGCCTTACAAATCTTAACAACACCTTACAATACCGTATGTAAACTTAAAACTCCATAATAAACCTAATGAATTCGTCCGAGTCCTTTGAACATTGTACATCAACTTAAAAGATCTTACGACTCTGTATGCCATATTACCTCTTAAAACACGTTATTATAATGTAGGACGCCTTACAAATCTTAACAACCCCTTAAAATACCGAATGTAAACTTAAAACTTCATAATAAACCTAATGAATTCGTCCGAGTCATTTGAACATTGTACGGAAACTTCAAACATATTACGACCCTGTATGACATATTAGCACTTAGAAAAGCACGTTATTAAATTGTAGGACTTACAAATCTTAACATCACCTTACAATACCGTATTTAAAGTTAAAACTCCATAATAAACCTAATGAATTCGTCCGAGTCCTTTGAACATTGTACGGCAACTTAAAACATCTTACGACTTTGTATGCCATATTACCTCATAAAACACGTTATTATAATGTAGGACGCCTTACAAATCTTAACAACACCTTACAATACCGTATGTAAACTTAAAACTCCATAATAAACCTAATGAATTCGTCCGAGTCCTTTGAACATTGTACATCAACTTAAAAGATCTTACGACTCTGTATGCCATATTACCTCTTAAAACATGTTATTATAATGTAGGACGCCTTACAAATCTTAACAACACCTTACAATACCGTATGTAAACTTAAAACTCCATAATAAACCTAATAAATTCGTCCGAGTCGTTTGAACATTGTACGGCAACTTAAAACATCTTACGACTCTGTATGCCATATTACCTCATAAAACACGTTATTATAATGTAGGACGCCTTACAAATCTTAACAACACCTTACAATACCGTATGTAAACTTAAAACTCCATAATAAACCTAATGAATTCGTCCGAGTCCTTTGAACATTGTACATCAACTTAAAAGATCTTACGACTCTGTATGCCATATTACCTCTTAAAACACGTTATTATAATGTAGGACGCCTTACAAATCTTAACAACCCCTTAAAATACCGAATGTAAACTTAAAACTTCATAATAAACCTAATGAATTCGTCCGAGTCATTTGAACATTGTACGGCAACTTCAAACATATTACGACCCTGTATGACATATTAGCACTTAGAAAAGCACGTTATTAAAATGTAGGACTTACAAATCTTAACATCACCTTACAATACCGTATTTAAAGTTAAAACTCCATAATAAACCTAATGAATTCGTCCGAGTCCTTTGAACATTGTACGGCAACTTAAAACATCTTACGACTCTGTATGCCATATTACCTCATAAAACACGTTATTATAATGTAGGACGCCTTACAAATCTTAACAACACCTTACAATACCGTATGTAAACTTAAAACTCCATAATAAACCTGATGAATTCGTCCGAGTCCTTTGAACATTGTACGGCAACTTAAAACATCTTACGACTCTGTATGCCATATTACCTCTTAAAACACGTTATTATAATGTAGGACGCCTTACAAATCTTAACAACCCTTACAATACCGAATGTAAACTTAAAACTTCATAATAAAACTAATGAATTCGTCCGAGTCATTTGAACATTGTACGACAACTTCAAACATATTACGACCCTGTATGACATATTAGCACTTAGAAAAGCACGTTATTAAAATGTAGGACTTACAAATCTTAACATCACCTTACAATACCGTATTTAAAGTTAAAACTCCATAATAAACCTAATGAATTCGTCCGAGTCCTTTGAACATTGTACGGCAACTTAAAACATCTTACGACTCTTTATGCCATATTACCTCATAAAACACGTTATTATAATGTAGGACGCCTTACAAATCTTAACAACACCTTACAATACCGTATGTAAACTTAAAACTCCATAATAAACCTAATAAATTCGTCCGAGTCTTTTGAACATTGTACGGCAACTTAAAACATCTTACGACTCTGTATGCCATATTACCTCATAAAACACGTTATTATAATGTAGGACGCCTTACAAATCTTAACAACACCTTACAATACCGTATGTAAACTTAAAACCCATAATAAACCTAATGAATTCGTCCGAGTCCTTTGAACATTGTACATCAACTTAAAAGATCTTACAACTCTGTATGCCATATTACCTCATAAAACATGTTATTATAATGTAGGACGCCTTACAAATCTTAACAACACCTTACAATACCGTATGTAAACTTAAAACTCCATAATAAACCTAATGAATTCGTCCGAGTCCTTTGAACATTGTACATCAACTTAAAAGATCTTACGACTCTGTATGCCATATTACCTCTTAAAACATGTTATTATAATGTAGGACGCCTTACAAATCTTAACAACACCTTACAATACCGTATGTAAACTTAAAACTCCATAATAAACCTAATAAATTCGTCCGAGTCGTTTGAACATTGTACGGCAACTTAAAACATCTTACGACTCTGTATGCCATATTACCTCATAAAACACGTTATTATAATGTAGGACGCCTTACAAATCTTAACAACACCTTACAATACCGTATGTAAACTTAAAACTCCATAATAAACCTAATGAATTCGTCCGAGTCCTTTGAACATTGTACATCAACTTAAAAGATCTTACGACTCTGTATGCCATATTACCTCTTAAAACACGTTATTATAATGTAGGACGCCTTACAAATCTTAACAACCCCTTAAAATACCGAATGTAAACTTAAAACTTCATAATAAACCTAATGAATTCGTCCGAGTCATTTGAACATTGTACGGCAACTTCAAACATATTACGACCCTGTATGACATATTAGCACTTAGAAAAGCACGTTATTAAAATGTAGGACTTACAAATCTTAACATCACCTTACAATACCGTATTTAAAGTTAAAACTCCATAATAAACCTAATGAATTCGTCCGAGTCCTTTGAACATTGTACGGCAACTTAAAACATCTTACGACTCTGTATGCCATATTACCTCATAAAACACGTTATTATAATGTAGGACGCCTTACAAATCTTAACAACACCTTACAATACCGTATGTAAACTTAAAACTCCATAATAAACCTGATGAATTCGTCCGAGTCCTTTGAACATTGTACGGCAACTTAAAACATCTTACGACTCTGTATGCCATATTACCTCTTAAAACACGTTATTATAATGTAGGACGCCTTACAAATCTTAACAACCCTTACAATACCGAATGTAAACTTAAAACTTCATAATAAAACTAATGAATTCGTCCGAGTCATTTGAACATTGTACGACAACTTCAAACATATTACGACCCTGTATGACATATTAGCACTTAGAAAAGCACGTTATTAAAATGTAGGACTTACAAATCTTAACATCACCTTACAATACCGTATTTAAAGTTAAAACTCCATAATAAACCTAATGAATTCGTCCGAGTCCTTTGAACATTGTACGGCAACTTAAAACATCTTACGACTCTTTATGCCATATTACCTCATAAAACACGTTATTATAATGTAGGACGCCTTACAAATCTTAACAACACCTTACAATACCGTATGTAAACTTAAAACTCCATAATAAACCTAATAAATTCGTCCGAGTCTTTTGAACATTGTACGGCAACTTAAAACATCTTACGACTCTGTATGCCATATTACCTCATAAAACACGTTATTATAATGTAGGACGCCTTACAAATCTTAACAACACCTTACAATACCGTATGTAAACTTAAAACCCATAATAAACCTAATGAATTCGTCCGAGTCCTTTGAACATTGTACATCAACTTAAAAGATCTTACAACTCTGTATGCCATATTACCTCATAAAACATGTTATTATAATGTAGGACGCCTTACAAATCTTAACAACACCTTACAATACCGTATGTAAACTTAAAACTCCATAATAAACCTAATGAATTCGTCCGAGTCCTTTGAACATTGTACTTCAACTTAAAAGATCTTACGACTCTGTATGCCATATTACCTCTTAAAACATGTTATTATAATGTAGGACGCCTTACAAATCTTAACAACACCTTACAATACCGTATGTAAACATAAAACTCCATAATAAACCTAATGAATTTGTCCGAGTCCTTTGAACATTGTACGGCAACTTAAAACATCTTACGACTCTGTATGCCATATTACCTCATAAAACACGTTATTATAATGTAGGACGCCTTACAAATCTTAACAACACCTTACAATACCGTATGTAAACTTAAAACTCCATAATAAACCTAATGAATTCGTCCGAGTCCTTGAACATTGTACTTCAACTTAAAAGATCTTACGACTCTGTATGCCATATTACCTCTTAAAACACGTTATTATAATGTAGGACGCCTTACAAATCTTAACAACCCCTTACAATACCGAATGTAAACTTAAAACTTCATAATAAACCTAATGAATTCGTCCGAGTCATTTGAACATTGTACGGCAACTTCAAACATATTACGACCTTGTATGCCATATTAGCACTTAGAAAAGCACGTTATTAAAATGTAGGACTTACAAATCTTAACATCACCTTACAATACCGTATTTAAAGTTAAAACTCCATAATAAACCTAATGAATTCGTCCGAGTCCTTTGAACATTGTACGGCAATTTAGAACATCTTACGACTCTGTATGCCATATTACCTCATAAAACACGTTATTATAATGTAGGACGCCTTACAAATCTTAACAACACCTTACAATACCGTATGTAAACTTAAAACTCCATAATAAACCTAATGAATTCGTCCGAGTCCTTTGAACATTGTACTTCAACTTAAAAGATCTTACGACTCTGTATGCCATATTACCTCTTAAAACATGTTATTATAATGTAGGACGCCTTACAAATCTTAACAACACCTTACAATACCGTATGTAAACATAAAACTCCATAATAAACCTAATGAATTTGTCCGAGTCCTTTGAACATTGTACGGCAACTTAAAACATCTTACGACTCTGTATGCCATATTACCTCATAAAACACGTTATTATAATGTAGGACGCCTTACAAATCTTAACAACACCTTACAATCCCGTATGTAAACATAAAACTCCATAATAAACCTAATGAATTCGTCCGAGTCCTTTGAACATTGTACTTCAACTTAAAAGATCTTACGACTCTGTATGCCATATTACCTCTTAAAACACGTTATTATAATGTAGGACGCCTTACAAATCCTAACAACCCTTACAATACCGAATGTAAACTTAAAACTTCATAATAAAACTAATGAATTCGTCCGAGTCATTTGAACATTGTACGACAACTTCAAACATATTACGACCCTGTATGACATATTAGCACTTAGAAAAGCACGTTATTAAAATGTAGGACTTACAAATCTTAACATCACCTTACAATACCGTATTTAAAGTTAAAACTCCATAATAAACATAATGAATTCGTCCGAGTCCTTTGAACATTGTACGGCAACTTAAAACATCTTACGACTCTGTATGCCATATTACCTCATAAAACACGTTATTATAATGTAGGACGCCTTACAAATCTTAACAACACCTTACAATACCGTATGTAAACTTAAAACTCCATAATAAACCTGATGAATTCGTCCGAGTCCTTTGAACATTGTACGGCAACTTAAAACATCTTACGACTCTGTATGCCATATTACCTTATAAAACACGTTATTATAATGTAGGACGCCTTACAAATCTTAACAACACCTTACAATACCGTATGTAAACTTAAAACTCCATAATAAACCTAATAAATTCGTCCGAGTCTTTTGAACATTGTACGGCAACTTAAAACATCTTACGACTCTGTATGCCATATTACCTCATAAAACACGTTATTATAATGTAGGACGCCTTACAAATCTTAACAACACCTTACAATACCGTATGTAAACTTAAAACTCCATAATAAACCTAATGAATTCGTCCGAGTCCTTTGAACATTGTACATCAACTTAAAAGATCTTACGACTCTGTATGCCATATTACCTCTTAAAACATGTTATTATAATGTAGGACGCCTTACAAATCTTAACAACACCTTACAATACCGTATGTAAACTTAAAACTCCATAATAAACCTAATAAATTCGTCCGAGTCTTTTGAACATTGTACGGCAACTTAAAACATCTTACGACTCTGTATGCCATATTACCTCATAAAACACGTTATTATAATGTAGGACGCCTTACAAATCTTAACAACACCTTACAATACCGTATGTAAACTTAAAACTCCATAATAAACCTAATGAATTCGTCCGAGTCCTTTGAACATTGTACTTCAACTTAAAAGATCTTACGACTCTGTATGCCATATTACCTCTTAAAACACGTTATTATAATGTAGGACGCCTTACAAATCTTAACAACCCTTACAATACCGAATGTAAACTTAAAACTTCATAATAAAACTAATGAATTCGTCCGAGTCATTTGAACATTGTACGACAACTTCAAACATATTACGACCCTGTATGACATATTAGCACTTAGAAAAGCACGTTATTAAAATGTAGGACTTACAAATCTTAACATCACCTTACAATACCGTATTTAAAGTTAAAACTCCATAATAAACCTAATGAATTCGTCCGAGTCCTTTGAACATTGTACGGCAACTTAAAACATCTTACGACTCTGTATGCCATATTACCTCATAAAACACGTTATTATAATGTAGGACGCCTTACAAATCTTAACAACACCTTACAATACCGTATGTAAACTTAAAACTCCATAATAAACCTAATAAATTCGTCCGAGTCTTTTGAACATTGTACGGCAACTTAAAACATCTTACGACTCTGTATGCCATATTACCTCATAAAACACGTTATTATAATGTAGGACGCCTTACAAATCTTAACAACACCTTACAATACCGTATGTAAACTTAAAACCCATAATAAACCTAATGAATTCGTCCGAGTCCTTTGAACATTGTACATCAACTTAAAAGATCTTACAACTCTGTATGCCATATTACCTCATAAAACATGTTATTATAATGTAGGACGCCTTACAAATCTTAACAACACCTTACAATACCGTATGTAAACTTAAAACTCCATAATAAACCTAATGAATTCGTCCGAGTCCTTTGAACATTGTACTTCAACTTAAAAGATCTTACGACTCTGTATGCCATATTACCTCTTAAAACATGTTATTATAATGTAGGACGCCTTACAAATCTTAACAACACCTTACAATACCGTATGTAAACATAAAACTCCATAATAAACCTAATGAATTTGTCCGAGTCCTTTGAACATTGTACGGCAACTTAAAACATCTTACGACTCTGTATGCCATATTACCTCATAAAACACGTTATTATAATGTAGGACGCCTTACAAATCTTAACAACACCTTACAATCCCGTATGTAAACATAAAACTCCATAATAAACCTAATGAATTCGTCCGAGTCCTTTGAACATTGTACTTCAACTTAAAAGATCTTACGACTCTGTATGCTATATTACCTCTTAAAACACGTTATTATAATGTAGGACGCCTTACAAATCCTAACAACCCTTACAATACCGAATGTAAACTTAAAACTTCATAATAAAACTAATGAATTCGTCCGAGTCATTTGAACATTGTACGACAACTTCAAACATATTACGACCCTGTATGACATATTAGCACTTAGAAAAGCACGTTATTAAAATGTAGGACTTACAAATCTTAACATCAACTTACAATACCGTATTTAAAGTTAAAACTCCATAATAAACATAATGAATTCGTCCGAGTCCTTTGAACATTGTACGGCAACTTAAAACATCTTACGACTCTGTATGCCATATTACCTCATAAAACACGTTATTATAATGTAGGACGCCTTACAAATCTTAACAACACCTTACAATACCGTATGTAAACTTAAAACTCCATAATAAACCTGATGAATTCGTCCGAGTCCTTTGAACATTATACGGCAACTTAAAACATCTTACGACTCTGTATGCCATATTACCTCATAAAACACGTTATTATAATGTAGGACGCCTTACAAATCTTAACAACACCTTACAATACCGTATGTAAACTTAAAACTCCATAATAAACCTAATAAATTCGTCCGAGTCTTTTGAACATTGTACGGCAACTTAAAACATCTTACGACTCTGTATGCCATATTACCTCATAAAACACGTTATTATAATGTAGGACGCCTTACAAATCTTAACAACACCTTACAATACCGTATGTAAACTTAAAACTCCATAATAAACCTAATGAATTCGTCCGAGTCCTTTGAACATTATACATCAACTTAAAAGATCTTACGACTCTGTATGCCATATTACCTCTTAAAACATGTTATTATAATGTAGGACGCCTTACAAATCTTAACAACACCTTACAATACCGTATGTAAACTTAAAACTCCATAATAAACCTAATAAATTCGTCCGAGTCTTTTGAACATTGTACGGCAACTTAAAACATCTTACGACTCTGTATGCCATATTACCTCATAAAACACGTTATTATAATGTAGGACGCCTTACAAATCTTAACAACACCTTACAATACCGTATGTAAACTTAAAACTCCATAATAAACCTAATGAATTCGTCCGAGTCCTTTGAACATTGTACTTCAACTTAAAAGATCTTACGACTCTGTATGCCATATTACCTCTTAAAACACGTTATTATAATGTAGGACGCCTTACAAATCTTAACAACCCTTACAATACCGAATGTAAACTTAAAACTTCATAATAAAACTAATGAATTCGTCCGAGTCATTTGAACATTGTACGACAACTTCAAACATATTACGACCCTGTATGACATATTAGCACTTAGAAAAGCACGTTATTAAAATGTAGGACTTACAAATCTTAACATCACCTTACAATACCGTATTTAAAGTTAAAACTCCATAATAAACCTAATGAATTCGTCCGAGTCCTTTGAACATTGTACGGCAACTTAAAACATCTTACGACTCTGTATGCCATATTACCTCATAAAACACGTTATTATAATGTAGGACGCCTTACAAATCTTAACAACACCGTACAATACCGTATGTAAACTTAAAACTCCATAATAAACCTAATAAATTCGTCCGAGTCTTTTGAACATTGTACGGCAACTTAAAACATCTTACGACTCTGTATGCCATATTACCTCATAAAACACGTTATTATAATGTAGGACGCCTTACAAATCTTAACAACACCTTACAATACCGTATGTAAACTTAAAACCCATAATAAACCTAATGAATTCGTCCGAGTCCTTTGAACATTGTACATCAACTTAAAAGATCTTACAACTCTGTATGCCATATTACCTCATAAAACATGTTATTATAATGTAGGACGCCTTACAAATCTTAACAACACCTTACAATACCGTATGTAAACTTAAAACTCCATAATAAACCTAATGAATTCGTCCGAGTCCTTTGAACATTGTACTTCAACTTAAAAGATCTTACGACTCTGTATGCCATATTACCTCTTAAAACATGTTATTATAATGTAGGACGCCTTACAAATCTTAACAACACCTTACAATACCGTATGTAAACATAAAACTCCATAATAAACCTAATGAATTTGTCCGAGTCCTTTGAACATTGTACGGCAACTTAAAACATCTTACGACTCTGTATGCCATATTACCTCATAAAACACGTTATTATAATGTAGGACGCCTTACAAATCTTAACAACACCTTACAATCCCGTATGTAAACATAAAACTCCATAATAAACCTAATGAATTCGTCCGAGTCCTTTGAACATTGTACTTCAACTTAAAAGATCTTACGACTCTGTATGCTATATTACCTCTTAAAACACGTTATTATAATGTAGGACGCCTTACAAATCCTAACAACCCTTACAATACCGAATGTAAACTTAAAACTTCATAATAAAACTAATGAATTCGTCCGAGTCATTTGAACATTGTACGACAACTTCAAACATATTACGACCCTGTATGACATATTAGCACTTAGAAAAGCACGTTATTAAAATGTAGGACTTACAAATCTTAACATCAACTTACAATACCGTATTTAAAGTTAAAACTCCATAATAAACATAATGAATTCGTCCGAGTCCTTTGAACATTGTACGGCAACTTAAAACATCTTACGACTCTGTATGCCATATTACCTCATAAAACACGTTATTATAATGTAGGACGCCTTACAAATCTTAACAACACCTTACAATACCGTATGTAAACTTAAAACTCCATAATAAACCTAATAAATTCGTCCGAGTCTTTTGAACATTGTACGGCAACTTAAAACATCTTACGACTCTGTATGCCATATTACCTCATAAAACATGTTATTATAATGTAGGACGCCTTACAAATCTTAACAACACCTTACAATACCGTATGTAAACTTAAAACTCCATAATAAACCTAATGAATTCGTCCGAGTCCTTTGAACATTGTACTTCAACTTAAAAGATCTTACGACTCTGTATGCCATATTACCTCTTAAAACATGTTATTATAATGTAGGACACCTTACAAATCTTAACAACACCTTACAATACCGTATGTAAACATAAAACTCCATAATAAACCTAATGAATTTGTCCGAGTCCTTTGAACATTGTACGGCAACTTAAAACATCTTACGACTCTGTATGCCATATTACCTCATAAAACACGTTATTATAATGTAGGACGCCTTACAAATCTTAACAACACCTTACAATACCGTATGTAAACTTAAAACTCCATAATAAACCTAATGAATTCGTCCGAGTCCTTGAACATTGTACTTCAACTTAAAAGATCTTACGACTCTGTATGCCATATTACCTCTTAAAACACGTTATTATAATGTAGGACGCCTTACAAATCTTAACAACCCCTTACAATACCGAATGTAAACTTAAAACTTCATAATAAACCTAATGAATTCGTCCGAGTCATTTGAACATTGTACGGCAACTTCAAACATATTACGACCCTGTATGCCATATTAGCACTTAGAAAAGCACGTTATTAAAATGTAGGACTTACAAATCTTAACATCAACTTACAATACCGTATTTAAAGTTAAAACTCCATAATAAACATAATGAATTCGTCCGAGTCCTTTGAACATTGTACGGCAACTTAAAACATCTTACGACTCTGTATGCCATATTACCTCATAAAACACGTTATTATAATGTAGGACGCCTTACAAATCTTAACAACACCTTACAATACCGTATGTAAACTTAAAACTCCATAATAAACCTAATAAATTCGTCCGAGTCTTTTGAACATTGTACGGCAACTTAAAACATCTTACGACTCTGTATGCCATATTACCTCATAAAACATGTTATTATAATGTAGGACGCCTTACAAATCTTAACAACACCTTACAATACCGTATGTAAACTTAAAACTCCATAATAAACCTAATGAATTCGTCCGAGTCCTTTGAACATTGTACTTCAACTTAAAAGATCTTACGACTCTGTATGCCATATTACCTCTTAAAACATGTTATTATAATGTAGGACACCTTACAAATCTTAACAACACCTTACAATACCGTATGTAAACATAAAACTCCATAATAAACCTAATGAATTTGTCCGAGTCCTTTGAACATTGTACGGCAACTTAAAACATCTTACGACTCTGTATGCCATATTACCTCATAAAACACGTTATTATAATGTAGGACGCCTTACAAATCTTAACAACACCTTACAATCCCGTATGTAAACATAAAACTCCATAATAAACCTAATGAATTCGTCCGAGTCCTTTGAACATTGTACTTCAACTTAAAAGATCTTACGACTCTGTATGCCATATTACCTCTTAAAACACGTTATTATAATGTAGGACGCCTTACAAATCCTAACAACCCTTACAATACCGAATGTAAACTTAAAACTTCATAATAAAACTAATGAATTCGTCCGAGTCATTTGAACATTGTACGACAACTTCAAACATATTACGACCCTGTATGACATATTAGCACTTAGAAAAGCACGTTATTAAAATGTAGGACTTACAAATCTTAACATCACCTTACAATACCGTATTTAAAGTTAAAACTCCATAATAAACATAATGAATTCGTCCGAGTCCTTTGAACATTGTACGGCAACTTAAAACATCTTACGACTCTGTATGCCATATTACCTCATAAAACACGTTATTATAATGTAGGACGCCTTACAAATCTTAACAACACCTTACAATACCGTATGTAAACTTAAAACTCCATAATAAACCTGATGAATTCGTCCGAGTCCTTTGAACATTGTACGGCAACTTAAAACATCTTACGACTCTGTATGCCATATTACCTCATAAAACACGTTATTATAATGTAGGACGCCTTACAAATCTTAACAACACCTTACAATACCGTATGTAAACTTAAAACTCCATAATAAACCTAATAAATTCGTCCGAGTCTTTTGAACATTGTACGGCAACTTAAAACATCTTACGACTCTGTATGCCATATTACCTCATAAAACACGTTATTATAATGTAGGACGCCTTACAAATCTTAACAACACCTTACAATACCGTATGTAAACTTAAAACTCCATAATAAACCTAATGAATTCGTCCGAGTCCTTTGAACATTGTACATCAACTTAAAAGATCTTACGACTCTGTATGCCATATTACCTCTTAAAACATGTTATTATAATGTAGGACGCCTTACAAATCTTAACAACACCTTACAATACCGTATGTAAACTTAAAACTCCATAATAAACCTAATAAATTCGTCCGAGTCTTTTGAACATTGTACGGCAACTTAAAACATCTTACGACTCTGTATGCCATATTACCTCATAAAACACGTTATTATAATGTAGGACGCCTTACAAATCTTAACAACACCTTACAATACCGTATGTAAACTTAAAACTCCATAATAAACCTAATGAATTCGTCCGAGTCCTTTGAACATTGTACTTCAACTTAAAAGATCTTACGACTCTGTATGCCATATTACCTCTTAAAACACGTTATTATAATGTAGGACGCCTTACAAATCTTAACAACCCTTACAATACCGAATGTAAACTTAAAACTTCATAATAAAACTAATGAATTCGTCCGAGTCATTTGAACATTGTACGACAACTTCAAACATATTACGACCCTGTATGACATATTAGCACTTAGAAAAGCACGTTATTAAAATGTAGGACTTACAAATCTTAACATCACCTTACAATACCGTATTTAAAGTTAAAACTCCATAATAAACCTAATGAATTCGTCCGAGTCCTTTGAACATTGTACGGCAACTTAAAACATCTTACGACTCTGTATGCCATATTACCTCATAAAACACGTTATTATAATGTAGGACGCCTTACAAATCTTAACAACACCTTACAATACCGTATGTAAACTTAAAACTCCATAATAAACCTAATAAATTCGTCCGAGTCTTTTGAACATTGTACGGCAACTTAAAACATCTTACGACTCTGTATGCCATATTACCTCATAAAACACGTTATTATAATGTAGGACGCCTTACAAATCTTAACAACACCTTACAATACCGTATGTAAACTTAAAACCCATAATAAACCTAATGAATTCGTCCGAGTCCTTTGAACATTGTACATCAACTTAAAAGATCTTACAACTCTGTATGCCATATTACCTCATAAAACATGTTATTATAATGTAGGACGCCTTACAAATCTTAACAACACCTTACAATACCGTATGTAAACTTAAAACTCCATAATAAACCTAATGAATTCGTCCGAGTCCTTTGAACATTGTACTTCAACTTAAAAGATCTTACGACTCTGTATGCCATATTACCTCTTAAAACATGTTATTATAATGTAGGACGCCTTACAAATCTTAACAACACCTTACAATACCGTATGTAAACATAAAACTCCATAATAAACCTAATGAATTTGTCCGAGTCCTTTGAACATTGTACGGCAACTTAAAACATCTTACGACTCTGTATGCCATATTACCTCATAAAACACGTTATTATAATGTAGGACGCCTTACAAATCTTAACAACACCTTACAATCCCGTATGTAAACATAAAACTCCATAATAAACCTAATGAATTCGTCCGAGTCCTTTGAACATTGTACTTCAACTTAAAAGATCTTACGACTCTGTATGCTATATTACCTCTTAAAACACGTTATTATAATGTAGGACGCCTTACAAATCCTAACAACCCTTACAATACCGAATGTAAACTTAAAACTTCATAATAAAACTAATGAATTCGTCCGAGTCATTTGAACATTGTACGACAACTTCAAACATATTACGACCCTGTATGACATATTAGCACTTAGAAAAGCACGTTATTAAAATGTAGGACTTACAAATCTTAACATCAACTTACAATACCGTATTTAAAGTTAAAACTCCATAATAAACATAATGAATTCGTCCGAGTCCTTTGAACATTGTACGGCAACTTAAAACATCTTACGACTCTGTATGCCATATTACCTCATAAAACACGTTATTATAATGTAGGACGCCTTACAAATCTTAACAACACCTTACAATACCGTATGTAAACTTAAAACTCCATAATAAACCTGATGAATTCGTCCGAGTCCTTTGAACATTATACGGCAACTTAAAACATCTTACGACTCTGTATGCCATATTACCTCATAAAACACGTTATTATAATGTAGGACGCCTTACAAATCTTAACAACACCTTACAATACCGTATGTAAACTTAAAACTCCATAATAAACCTAATAAATTCGTCCGAGTCTTTTGAACATTGTACGGCAACTTAAAACATCTTACGACTCTGTATGCCATATTACCTCATAAAACACGTTATTATAATGTAGGACGCCTTACAAATCTTAACAACACCTTACAATACCGTATGTAAACTTAAAACTCCATAATAAACCTAATGAATTCGTCCGAGTCCTTTGAACATTATACATCAACTTAAAAGATCTTACGACTCTGTATGCCATATTACCTCTTAAAACATGTTATTATAATGTAGGACGCCTTACAAATCTTAACAACACCTTACAATACCGTATGTAAACTTAAAACTCCATAATAAACCTAATAAATTCGTCCGAGTCTTTTGAACATTGTACGGCAACTTAAAACATCTTACGACTCTGTATGCCATATTACCTCATAAAACACGTTATTATAATGTAGGACGCCTTACAAATCTTAACAACACCTTACAATACCGTATGTAAACTTAAAACTCCATAATAAACCTAATGAATTCGTCCGAGTCCTTTGAACATTGTACTTCAACTTAAAAGATCTTACGACTCTGTATGCCATATTACCTCTTAAAACACGTTATTATAATGTAGGACGCCTTACAAATCTTAACAACCCTTACAATACCGAATGTAAACTTAAAACTTCATAATAAAACTAATGAATTCGTCCGAGTCATTTGAACATTGTACGACAACTTCAAACATATTACGACCCTGTATGACATATTAGCACTTAGAAAAGCACGTTATTAAAATGTAGGACTTACAAATCTTAACATCACCTTACAATACCGTATTTAAAGTTAAAACTCCATAATAAACCTAATGAATTCGTCCGAGTCCTTTGAACATTGTACGGCAACTTAAAACATCTTACGACTCTGTATGCCATATTACCTCATAAAACACGTTATTATAATGTAGGACGCCTTACAAATCTTAACAACACCTTACAATACCGTATGTAAACTTAAAACTCCATAATAAACCTAATAAATTCGTCCGAGTCTTTTGAACATTGTACGGCAACTTAAAACATCTTACGACTCTGTATGCCATATTACCTCATAAAACACGTTATTATAATGTAGGACGCCTTACAAATCTTAACAACACCTTACAATACCGTATGTAAACTTAAAACCCATAATAAACCTAATGAATTCGTCCGAGTCCTTTGAACATTGTACATCAACTTAAAAGATCTTACAACTCTGTATGCCATATTACCTCTTAAAACATGTTATTATAATATAGGACGCCTTACAAATCTTAACAACACCTTACAATACCGTATGTAAACTTAAAACTCCATAATAAACCTAATAAATTCGTCCGAGTCTTTTGAACATTGTACGGCAACTTAAAACATCTTACGACTCTGTATGCCATATTACCTCATAAAACACGTTATTATAATGTAGGACGCCTTACAAATCTTAACAACACCTTACAATACCGTATGTAAACTTAAAACTCCATAATAAACCCAATGAATTCGTCCGAGTCCTTTGAACATTGTACTTCAACTTAAAAGATCTTACGACTCTGTATGCCATATTACCTCTTAAAACACGTTATTATAATGTAGGACGCCTTACAAATCTTAACAACCCTTACAATACCGAATGTAAACTTAAAACTTCATAATAAAACTAATGAATTCGTCCGAGTCATTTGAACATTGTACGACAACTTCAAACATATTACGACCCTGTATGACATATTAGCACTTAGAAAAGCACGTTATTAAAATGTAGGACTTACAAATCTTAACATCACCTTACAATACCGTATTTAAAGTTAAAACTCCATAATAAACCTAATGAATTCGTCCGAGTCCTTTGAACATTGTACGGCAACATAAAACATCTTACGACTCTGTATGCCATATTACCTCATAAAACACGTTATTATAATGTAGGACGCCTTACAAATCTTAACAACACCTTACAATACCGTATGTAAACTTAAAACTCCATAATAAACCTGATGAATTCGTCCGAGTCCTTTGAACATTGTACGGCAACTTAAAACATCTTACGACTCTGTATGCCATATTACCTCATAAAACACGTTATTATAATGTAGGACGCCTTACAAATCTTAACAACACCTTACAATACCGTATGTAAACTTAAAACTCCATAATAAACCTAATAAATTCGTCCGAGTCTTTTGAACATTGTACGGCAACTTAAAACTTCTTACGACTCTGTATGCCATATTACCTCATAAAACACGTTATTATAATGTAGGACGCCTTACAAATCTTAACAACACCTTACAATACCGTATGTAAACTTAAAACTCCATAATAAACCTAATGAATTCGTCCGAGTCCTTTGAACATTGTACATCAACTTAAAAGATCTTACGACTCTGTATGCCATATTACCTCTTAAAACATGTTATTATAATGTAGGACGCCTTACAAATCTTAACAACACCTTACAATTCCGTATGTAAACTTAAAACTCCATAATAAACCTAATAAATTCGTCCGAGTCTTTTGAACATTGTACGGCAACTTAAAACATCTTACGACTCTGTATGCCATATTACCTCATAAAACACGTTATTATAATGTAGGACGCCTTACAAATCTTAACAACACCTTACAATACCGTATGTAAACTTAAAACTCCATAATAAACCTAATGAATTCGTCCGAGTCCTTTGAACATTGTACATCAACTTAAAAGATCTTACGACTCTGTATGCCATATTACCTCTTAAAACATGTTATTATAATGTAGGACGCCTTACAAATCTTAACAACCCCTTAAAATACCGAATGTAAACTTAAAACTTCATAATAAACCTAATGAATTCGTCCGAGTCATTTGAACATTGTACGGCAACTTCAAACATATTACGTCCCTGTATGACATATTAGCACTTAGAAAAGCACGTTATTAAAATGTAGGACTTACAAATCTTAACATCACCTTACAATACCGTATTTAAAGCTAAAACTCCATAATAAACCTAATGAATTCGTCCGAGTCCTTTGAACATTGTACGGCAATTTAAAACATCTTACGACTCTGTATGCCATATTACCTCATAAAACACGTTATTATAATGTAGGACGCCTTACAAATCTTAACAACACCTTACAATACCGTATGTAAACTTAAAACTCCATAATAAACCTAATGAATTCGTCCGAGTCCTTTGAACATTGTACTTCAACTTAAAAGATCTTACGACTCTGTATGCCATATTACCTCTTAAAACATGTTATTATAATGTAGGACGCCTTACAAATCTTAACAACACCTTACAATACCGTATGTAAACTTAAAACTCCATAATAAACCTAATAAATTCGTCCGAGTCTTTTGAACATTGTACGGCAACTTAAAACATCTTACGACTCTGTATGCCATATTACCTCATAAAACACGTTATTATAATGTAGGACGCCTTACAAATCTTAACAACACCTTACAATACCGTATGTAAACTTAAAACTCCATAATAAACCTAATGAATTCGTCCGAGTCCTTTGAACATTGTACATCAAGTTAAAAGATCTTACGACTCTGTATGCCATATTACCTCTTAAAACACGTTATTATAATGTAGGACGCCTTACAAATCTTAACAACCCCTTAAAATACCGAATGTAAACTTAAAACTTCATAATAAACCTAATGAATTCGTCCGAGTCATTTGAACATTGTACGGCAACTTCAAACATATTACGACCCTGTATGCCTTATTAGCACTTAGAAAAGCACGTTATTAAAATGTAGGACTTACAAATCTTAACATCACCTTACAATACCGTATTTAAAGTTAAAACTCCATAATAAACCTAATGAATTCGTCCAAGTCCTTTGAACATTGTACGGCAACTTAAAACATCTTACGACTCTGTATGCCATATTACCTCATAAAACACGTTATTATAATGTAGGACGCCTTACAAATCTTAACAACACTTTACAATACCGTATGTAAACTTAAAACTCCCTAATAAACCTGATGAATTCGTCCGAGTCCTTTGAACATTGTACGGCAACTTAAAACATCTTACGACTCTGTATGCCATATTACCTCATAAAACACGTTATTATAATGTAGGACGCCTTACAAATCTTAACAACACCTTACAATACCGTATGTAAACTTAAAACTCCGTAATAAACGTAATGAATTCGTCCGAGTCTTTTGAACATTGTACGGCAACTTAAAACATATTACGACTCTGTAGGCCATATTACCTCATAAAACACGTTATTATAATGTAGGACGCCTTACAAATCTTAACTACACCTTACAATACCGAATGTAAACTTAGAACTTCATAATAAACCTAATGAATTCGTCCGAGTCATTTGAACATTGTACGGCAACTTCAAACATATTACGTCCCTGTATGACATATTAGCACTTAGAAAAGCACGTTATTAAAATGTAGGACTTACAAATCTTAACATCACCTTACAATACCGTATTTAAAGCTAAAACTCCATAATAAACCTAATGAATTCGTCCGAGTCCTTTGAACATTGTACGGCAACTTAAAACATCTTACGACTCTGTATGCCATATTACCTCATAAAACACGTTATTATAATGTAGGACGCCTTACAAATCTTAACAACACCTTACAATACCGTATGTAAACTTAAAACTCCATAATAAACCTAATGAATTCGTCCGAGTCCTTTGAACATTGTACTTCAACTTAAAAGATCTTACGACTCTGTATGCCATATTACCTCTTAAAACACGTTATTATAATGTAGGACGCCTTACAAATCTTAACAACCCCTTAAAATACCGAATGTAAACTTAAAACTTCATAATAAACCTAATGAATTCGTCCGAGTCATTTGAACATTGTACGGCAACTTCAAACATATTACGACCCTGTATGCCTTATTAGCACTTAGAAAAGCACGTTATTAAAATGTAGGACTTACAAATCTTAACATCACCTTACAATACCGTATTTAAAGCTAAAACTCCATAATAAACCTAATGAATTCGTCCGAGTCCTTTGAACATTGTACGGCAATTTAAAACATCTTACGACTCTGTATGCCATATTACCTCATAAAACACGTTATTATAATGTAGGACGCCTTACAAATCTTAACAACACCTTACAATACCGTATGTAAACTTAAAACTCCATAATAAACCTAATGAATTCGTCCGAGTCCTTTGAACATTGTACTTCAACTTAAAAGATCTTACGACTCTGTATGCCATATTACCTCTTAAAACATGTTATTATAATGTAGGACGCCTTACAAATCTTAACAACACCTTACAATACCGTATGTAAACTTAAAACTCCATAATAAAGCTAATAAATTCGTCCGAGTCTTTTGAACATTGTACGGCAACTTAAAACATCTTATGACTCTGTATGCCATATTACCTCATAAAACACGTTATTATAATGTAGGACGCCTTACAAATCTTAACAACACCTTACAATACCGTATGTAAACTTAAAACTCCATAATAAACCTAATGAATTCGTCCGAGTCCTTTGAACATTGTACATCAAGTTAAAAGATCTTACGACTCTGTATGCCATATTACCTCTTAAAACACGTTATTATAATGTAGGACGCCTTACAAATCTTAACAACCCCTTAAAATACCGAATGTAAACTTAAAACTTCATAATAAACCTAATGAATTCGTCCGAGTCATTTGAACATTGTACGGCAACTTCAAACAT
Source organism: Tagetes erecta (assembly GCA_030867185.1). Lineage (NCBI taxonomy): Eukaryota > Viridiplantae > Streptophyta > Magnoliopsida > Asterales > Asteraceae > Tagetes > Tagetes erecta. The sequence goes on along the minus strand of CM061493.1, from coordinate 26,934,385 downwards.
ATTACGACCCTGTATGCCTTATTAGCACTTAGAAAAGCACGTTATTAAAATGTAGGACTTACAAATCTTAACATCACCTTACAATACCGTATTTAAAGTTAAAACTCCATAATAAACCTAATGAATTCGTCCAAGTCCTTTGAACATTGTACGGCAACTTAAAACATCTTACGACTCTGTATGCCATATTACCTCATAAAACACGTTATTATAATGTAGGACGCCTTACAAATCTTAACAACACCTTACAATACCGTATGTAAACTTAAAACTCCATAATAAACCTGATGAATTCGTCCGAGTCCTTTGAACATTGTACGGCAACTTAAAACATCTTACGACTCTGTATGCCATATTACCTCATAAAACACGTTATTATAATGTAGGACGCCTTACAAATCTTAACAACACCTTACAATACCGTATGTAAACTTAAAACTCCGTAATAAACGTAATGAATTCGTCCGAGTCTTTTGAACATTGTACGGCAACTTAAAACATCTTACGACTCTGTAGGCCATATTACCTCATAAAACACGTTATTATAATGTAGGACGCCTTACAAATCTTAACAACACCTTACAATACCGAATGTAAACTTAGAACTTCATAATAAACCTAATGAATTCGTCCGAGTCATTTGAACATTGTACGGCAACTTCAAACATATTACGTCCCTGTATGACATATTAGCACTTAGAAAAGCACGTTATTAAAATGTAGGACTTACAAATCTTAACATCACCTTACAATACCGTATTTAAAGCTAAAACTCCATAATAAACCTAATGAATTCGTCCGAGTCCTTTGAACATTGTACGGCAACTTAAAACATCTTACGACTCTGTATGCCATATTACCTCATAAAACACGTTATTATAATGTAGGACGCCTTACAAATCTTAACAACACCTTACAATACCGTATGTAAACTTAAAACTCCATAATAAACCTAATGAATTCGTCCGAGTCCTTTGAACATTGTACTTCAACTTAAAAGATCTTACGACTCTGTATGCCATATTACCTCTTAAAACACGTTATTATAATGTAGGACGCCTTACAAATCTTAACAACCCCTTAAAATACCGAATGTAAACTTAAAACTTCATAATAAACCTAATGAATTCGTCCGAGTCATTTGAACATTGTACGGCAACTTCAAACATATTACGACCCTGTATGCCTTATTAGCACTTAGAAAAGCACGTTATTAAAATGTAGGACTTACAAATCTTAACATCACCTTACAATACCGTATTTAAAGCTAAAACTCCATAATAAACCTAATGAATTCGTCCGAGTCCTTTGAACATTGTACGGCAATTTAAAACATCTTACGACTCTGTATGCCATATTACCTCATAAAACACGTTATTATAATGTAGGACGCCTTACAAATCTTAACAACACCTTACAATACCGTATGTAAACTTAAAACTCCATAATAAACCTAATGAATTCGTCCAAGTCCTTTGAACATTGTACTTCAACTTAAAAGATCTTACGACTCTGTATGCCATATTACCTCTTAAAACATGTTATTATAATGTAGGACGCCTTACAAATCTTAACAACACCTTACAATACCGTATGTAAACTTAAAACTCCATAATAAACCTAATAAATTCGTCCGAGTCTTTTGAACATTGTACGGCAACTTAAAACATCTTATGACTCTGTATGCCATATTACCTCATAAAACACGTTATTATAATGTAGGACGCCTTACAAATCTTAACAACACCTTACAATACCGTATGTATACTTAAAACTCCATAATAAACCTAATGAATTCGTCCGAGTCCTTTGAACATTGTACATCAAGTTAAAAGATCTTACGACTCTGTATGCCATATTACCTCTTAAAACACGTTATTATAATGTAGGACGCCTTACAAATCTTAACAACCCCTTAAAATACCGAATGTAAACTTAAAACTTCATAATAAACCTAATGAATTCGTCCGAGTCATTTGAACATTGTACGGCAACTTCAAACATATTACGACCCTGTATGCCTTATTAGCACTTAGAAAAGCACGTTATTAAAATGTAGGACTTACAAATCTTAACATCACCTTACAATACCGTATTTAAAGTTAAAACTCCATAATAAACCTAATGAATTCGTCCAAGTCCTTTGAACATTGTACGGCAACTTAAAACATCTTACGACTCTGTATGCCATATTACCTCATAAAACACGTTATTATAATGTAGGACGCCTTACAAATCTTAACAACACCTTACAATACCGTATGTAAACTTAAAACTCCATAATAAACCTGATGAATTCGTCCGAGTCCTTTGAACATTGTACGGCAACTTAAAACATCTTACGACTCTGTATGCCATATTACCTCATAAAACACGTTATTATAATGTAGGACGCCTTACAAATCTTAACAACACCTTACAATACCGTATGTAAACTTAAAACTCCGTAATAAACGTAATGAATTCGTCCGAGTCTTTTGAACATTGTACGGCAACTTAAAACATCTTACGACTCTGTAGGCCATATTACCTCATAAAACACGTTATTATAATGTAGGACGCCTTACAAATCTTAACAACACCTTACAATACCGAATGTAAACTTAGAACTTCATAATAAACCTAATGAATTCGTCCGAGTCATTTGAACATTGTACGGCAACTTCAAACATATTACGTCCCTGTATGACATATTAGCACTTAGAAAAGCACGTTATTAAAATGTAGGACTTACAAATCTTAACATCACCTTACAATACCGTATTTAAAGCTAAAACTCCATAATAAACCTAATGAATTCGTCCGAGTCCTTTGAACATTGTACGGCAACTTAAAACATCTTACGACTCTGTATGCCATATTACCTCATAAAACACGTTATTATAATGTAGGACGCCTTACAAATCTTAACAACACCTTACAATACCGTATGTAAACATAAAACTCCATAATAAACCTAATGAATTCGTCCGAGTCCTTTGAACATTGTACTTCAACTTAAAAGATCTTACGACTCTGTATGCCATATTACCTCTTAAAACACGTTATTATAATGTAGGACGCCTTACAAATCTTAACAACCCCTTAAAATACCGAATGTAAACTTAAAACTTCATAATAAACCTAATGAATTCGTCCGAGTCATTTGAACATTGTACGGCAACTTCAAACATATTACGACCCTGTATGCCTTATTAGCACTTAGAAAAGCACGTTATTAAAATGTAGGACTTACAAATCTTAACATCACCTTACAATACCGTATTTAAAGCTAAAACTCCATAATAAACCTAATGAATTCGTCCGAGTCCTTTGAACATTGTACGGCAATTTAAAACATCTTACGACTCTGTATGCCATATTACCTCATAAAACACGTTATTATAATGTAGGACGCCTTACAAATCTTAACAACACCTTACAATACCGTATGTAAACTTAAAACTCCATAATAAACCTGATGAATTCGTCCGAGTCCTTTGAACATTGTACGGCAACTTAAAACATCTTACGACTCTGTATGCCATATTACCTCATAAAACACGTTATTATAATGTAGGACGCCTTACAAATCTTAACAACACCTTACAATACCGTATGTAAACTTAAAACTCCGTAATAAACGTAATGAATTCGTCCGAGTCTTTTGAACATTGTACGGCAACTTAAAACATCTTACGACTCTGTAGGCCATATTACCTCATAAAACACGTTATTATAATGTAGGACGCCTTACAAATCTTAACAACACCTTACAATACCGAATGTAAACTTAGAACTTCATAATAAACCTAATGAATTCGTCCGAGTCATTTGAACATTGTACGGCAACTTCAAACATATTACGTCCCTGTATGACATATTAGCACTTAGAAAAGCAGGTTATTAAAATGTAGGACTTACAAATCTTAACATCACCTTACAATACCGTATTTAAAGCTAAAACTCCATAATAAACCTAATGAATTCGTCCGAGTCCTTTGAACATTGTACGGCAACTTAAAACATCTTACGACTCTGTATGCCATATTACCTCATAAAACACGTTATTATAATGTAGGACGCCTTACAAATCTTAACAACACCTTACAATACCGTATGTAAACATAAAACTCCATAATAAACCTAATGAATTCGTCCGAGTCCTTTGAACATTGTACTTCAACTTAAAAGATCTTACGACTCTGTATGCCATATTACCTCTTAAAACACGTTATTATAATGTAGGACGCCTTACAAATCTTAACAACCCCTTAAAATACCGAATGTAAACTTAAAACTTCATAATAAACCTAATGAATTCGTCCGAGTCATTTGAACATTGTACGGCAACTTCAAACATATTACGACCCTGTATGCCTTATTAGCACTTAGAAAAGCACGTTATTAAAATGTAGGACTTACAAATCTTAACATCACCTTACAATACCGTATTTAAAGCTAAAACTCCATAATAAACCTAATGAATTCGTCCGAGTCCTTTGAACATTGTACGGCAATTTAAAACATCTTACGACTCTGTATGCCATATTACCTCATAAAACACGTTATTATAATGTAGGACGCCTTACAAATCTTAACAACACCTTACAATACCGTATGTAAACTTAAAACTCCATAATAAACCTAATGAATTCGTCCGAGTCCTTTGAACATTGTACTTCAACTTAAAAGATCTTACGACTCTGTATGCCATATTACCTCTTAAAACATGTTATTATAATGTAGGACGCCTTACAAATCTTAACAACACCTTACAATACCGTATGTAAACTTAAAACTCCATAATAAACCTAATAAATTCGTCCGAGTCTTTTGAACATTGTACGGCAACTTAAAACATCTTACGACTCTGTATGCCATATTACCTCATAAAACACGTTATTATAATGTAGGACGCCTTACAAATCTTAACAACACCTTACAATACCGTATGTAAACTTAAAACTCCATAATAAACCTAATGAATTCGTCCGAGTCCTTTGAACATTGTACATCAAGTTAAAAGATCTTACGACTCTGTATGCCATATTACCTCTAAAAACACGTTATTATAATGTAGGACGCCTTACAAATCTTAACAACCCCTTAAAATACCGAATGTAAACTTAAAACTTCATAATAAACCTAATGAATTCGTCCGAGTCATTTGAACATTGTACGGCAACTTCAAACATATTACGACCCTGTATGCCTTATTAGCACTTAGAAAAGCACGTTATTAAAATGTAGGACTTACAAATCTTAACATCACCTTACAATACCGTATTTAAAGTTAAAACTCCATAATAAACCTAATGAATTCGTCCAAGTCCTTTGAACATTGTACGGCAACTTAAAACATCTTACGACTCTGTATGCCATATTACCTCATAAAACACGTTATTATAATGTAGGACGCCTTACAAATCTTAACAACACCTTACAATACCGTATGTAAACTTAAAACTCCATAATAAACCTGATGAATTCGTCCGAGTCCTTTGAACATTGTACGGCAACTTAAAACATCTTACGACTCTGTATGCCATATTACCTCATAAAACACGTTATTATAATGTAGGACGCCTTACAAATCTTAACAACACCTTACAATACCGTATGTAAACTTAAAACTCCGTAATAAACGTAATGAATTCGTCCGAGTCTTTGGAACATTGTACGGCAACTTAAAACATCTTACGACTCTGTAGGCCATATTACCTCATAAAACACGTTATTATAATGTAGGACGCCTTACAAATCTTAACAACACCTTACAATACCGAATGTAAACTTAGAACTTCATAATAAACCTAATGAATTCGTCCGAGTCATTTGAACATTGTACGGCAACTTCAAACATATTACGTCCCTGTATGACATATTAGCACTTAGAAAAGCACGTTATTAAAATGTAGGACTTACAAATCTTAACATCACCTTACAATACCGTATTTAAAGCTAAAACTCCATAATAAACCTAATGAATTCGTCCGAGTCCTTTGAACATTGTACGGCAACTTAAAACATCTTACGACTCTGTATGCCATATTACCTCATAAAACACGTTATTATAATGTAGGACGCCTTACAAATCTTAACAACACCTTACAATACCGTATGTAAACTTAAAACTCCATAATAAACCTAATGAATTCGTCCGAGTCCTTTGAACATTGTACTTCAACTTAAAAGATCTTACGACTCTGTATGCCATATTACCTCTTAAAACACGTTATTATAATGTAGGACGCCTTACAAATCTTAACAACCCCTTAAAATACCGAATGTAAACTTAAAACTTCATAATAAACCTAATGAATTCGTCCGAGTCATTTGAACATTGTACGGCAACTTCAAACATATTACGACCCTGTATGCCTTATTAGCACTTAGAAAAGCACGTTATTAAAATGTAGGACTTACAAATCTTAACATCACCTTACAATACCGTATTTAAAGCTAAAACTCCATAATAAACCTAATGAATTCGTCCGAGTCCTTTGAACATTGTACGGCAATTTAAAACATCTTACGACTCTGTATGCCATATTACCTCATAAAACACGTTATTATAATGTAGGACGCCTTACAAATCTTAACAACACCTTACAATACCGTATATAAACTTAAAACTCCATAATAAACCTAATGAATTCGTCCGAGTCCTTTGAACATTGTACTTCAACTTAAAAGATCTTACGACTCTGTATGCCATATTACCTCTTAAAACATGTTATTATAATGTAGGACGCCTTACAAATCTTAACAACACCTTACAATACCGTATGTAAACTTAAAACTCCATAATAAACCTAATAAATTCGTCCGAGTCTTTTGAACATTGTACGGCAACTTAAAACATCTTACGACTCTGTATGCCATATTACCTCATAAAACACGTTATTATAATGTAGGACGCCTTACAAATCTTAACAACACCTTACAATACCGTATGTAAACTTAAAACTCCATAATAAACCTAATGAATTCGTCCGAGTCCTTTGAACATTGTACATCAAGTTAAAAGATCTTACGACTCTGTATGCCATATTACCTCTTAAAACACGTTATTATAATGTAGGACGCCTTACAAATCTTAACAACCCCTTAAAATACCGAATGTAAACTTAAAACTTCATAATAAACCTAATGAATTCGTCCGAGTCATTTGAACATTGTACGGCAACTTCAAACATATTACGACCCTGTATGCCTTATTAGCACTTAGAAAAGCACGTTATTAAAATGTAGGACTTACAAATCTTAACATCACCTTACAATACCGTATTTAAAGTTAAAACTCCATAATAAACCTAATGAATTCGTCCAAGTCCTTTGAACATTGTACGGCAACTTAAAACATCTTACGACTCTGTATGCCATATTACCTCATAAAACACGTTATTATAATGTAGGACGCCTTACAAATCTTAACAACACCTTACAATACCGTATGTAAACTTAAAACTCCATAATAAACCTGATGAATTCGTCCGAGTCCTTTGAACATTGTACGGCAACTTAAAACATCTTACGACTCTGTATGCCATATTACCTCATAAAACACGTTATTATAATGTAGGACGCCTTACAAATCTTAACAACACCTTACAATACCGTATGTAAACTTAAAACTCCGTAATAAACGTAATGAATTCGTCCGAGTCTTTTGAACATTGTACGGCAACTTAAAACATCTTACGACTCTGTAGGCCATATTACCTCATAAAACACGTTATTATAATGTAGGACGCCTTACAAATCTTAACAACACCTTACAATACCGAATGTAAACTTAGAACTTCATAATAAACCTAATGAATTCGTCCGAGTCATTTGAACATTGTACGGCAACTTCAAACATATTACGTCCCTGTATGCCTTATTAGCACTTAGAAAAGCACGTTATTAAAATGTAGGACTTACAAATCTTAACATCACCTTACAATACCGTATTTAAAGTTAAAACTCCATAATAAACCTAATGAATTCGTCCAAGTCCTTTGAACATTGTACGGCAACTTAAAACATCTTACGACTCTGTATGCCATATTACCTCATAAAACACGTTATTATAATGTAGGACGCCTTACAAATCTTAACAACACCTTACAATACCGTATGTAAACTTAAAACTCCATAATAAACCTGATGAATTCGTCCGAGTCCTTTGAACATTGTACGGCAACTTAAAACATCTTACGACTCTGTATGCCATATTACCTCATAAAACACGTTATTATAATGTAGGACGCCTTACAAATCTTAACAACACCTTACAATACCGTATGTAAACTTAAAACTCCGTAATAAACGTAATGAATTCGTCCGAGTCTTTGGAACATTGTACGGCAACTTAAAACATCTTACGACTCTGTAGGCCATATTACCTCATAAAACACGTTATTATAATGTAGGACGCCTTACAAATCTTAACAACACCTTACAATACCGAATGTAAACTTAGAACTTCATAATAAACCTAATGAATTCGTCCGAGTCATTTGAACATTGTACGGCAACTTCAAACATATTACGTCCCTGTATGACATATTAGCACTTAGAAAAGCACGTTATTAAAATGTAGGACTTACAAATCTTAACATCACCTTACAATACCGTATTTAAAGCTAAAACTCCATAATAAACCTAATGAATTCGTCCGAGTCCTTTGAACATTGTACGGCAACTTAAAACATCTTACGACTCTGTATGCCATATTACCTCATAAAACACGTTATTATAATGTAGGACGCCTTACAAATCTTAACAACACCTTACAATACCGTATGTAAACTTAAAACTCCATAATAAACCTAATGAATTCGTCCGAGTCCTTTGAACATTGTACTTCAACTTAAAAGATCTTACGACTCTGTATGCCATATTACCTCTTAAAACACGTTATTATAATGTAGGACGCCTTACAAATCTTAACAACCCCTTAAAATACCGAATGTAAACTTAAAACTTCATAATAAACCTAATGAATTCGTCCGAGTCATTTGAACATTGTACGGCAACTTCAAACATATTACGACCCTGTATGCCTTATTAGCACTTAGAAAAGCACGTTATTAAAATGTAGGACTTACAAATCTTAACATCACCTTACAATACCGTATTTAAAGCTAAAACTCCATAATAAACCTAATGAATTCGTCCGAGTCCTTTGAACATTGTACGGCAATTTAAAACATCTTACGACTCTGTATGCCATATTACCTCATAAAACACGTTATTATAATGTAGGACGCCTTACAAATCTTAACAACACCTTACAATACCGTATATAAACTTAAAACTCCATAATAAACCTAATGAATTCGTCCGAGTCCTTTGAACATTGTACTTCAACTTAAAAGATCTTACGACTCTGTATGCCATATTACCTCTTAAAACATGTTATTATAATGTAGGACGCCTTACAAATCTTAACAACACCTTACAATACCGTATGTAAACTTAAAACTCCATAATAAACCTAATAAATTCGTCCGAGTCTTTTGAACATTGTACGGCAACTTAAAACATCTTACGACTCTGTATGCCATATTACCTCATAAAACACGTTATTATAATGTAGGACGCCTTACAAATCTTAACAACACCTTACAATACCGTATGTAAACTTAAAACTCCATAATAAACCTAATGAATTCGTCCGAGTCCTTTGAACATTGTACATCAAGTTAAAAGATCTTACGACTCTGTATGCCATATTACCTCTTAAAACACGTTATTATAATGTAGGACGCCTTACAAATCTTAACAACCCCTTAAAATACCGAATGTAAACTTAAAACTTCATAATAAACCTAATGAATTCGTCCGAGTCATTTGAACATTGTACGGCAACTTCAAACATATTACGACCCTGTATGCCTTATTAGCACTTAGAAAAGCACGTTATTAAAATGTAGGACTTACAAATCTTAACATCACCTTACAATACCGTATTTAAAGTTAAAACTCCATAATAAACCTAATGAATTCGTCCAAGTCCTTTGAACATTGTACGGCAACTTAAAACATCTTACGACTCTGTATGCCATATTACCTCATAAAACACGTTATTATAATGTAGGACGCCTTACAAATCTTAACAACACCTTACAATACCGTATGTAAACTTAAAACTCCATAATAAACCTGATGAATTCGTCCGAGTCCTTTGAACATTGTACGGCAACTTAAAACATCTTACGACTCTGTATGCCATATTACCTCATAAAACACGTTATTATAATGTAGGACGCCTTACAAATCTTAACAACACCTTACAATACCGTATGTAAACTTAAAACTCCGTAATAAACGTAATGAATTCGTCCGAGTCTTTTGAACATTGTACGGCAACTTAAAACATCTTACGACTCTGTAGGCCATATTACCTCATAAAACACGTTATTATAATGTAGGACGCCTTACAAATCTTAACAACACCTTACAATACCGAATGTAAACTTAGAACTTCATAATAAACCTAATGAATTCGTCCGAGTCATTTGAACATTGTACGGCAACTTCAAACATATTACGTCCCTGTATGACATATTAGCACTTAGAAAAGCACGTTATTAAAATGTAGGACTTACAAATCTTAACATCACCTTACAATACCGTATTTAAAGCTAAAACTCCATAATAAACCTAATGAATTCGTCCGAGTCCTTTGAACATTGTACGGCAACTTAAAACATCTTACGACTCTGTATGCCATATTACCTCATAAAACACGTTATTATAATGTAGGACGCCTTACAAATCTTAACAACACCTTACAATACCGTATGTAAACATAAAACTCCATAATAAACCTAATGAATTCGTCCGAGTCCTTTGAACATTGTACTTCAACTTAAAAGATCTTACGACTCTGTATGCCATATTACCTCTTAATACACGTTATTATAATGTAGGACGCCTTACAAATCTTAACAACCCCTTAAAATACCGAATGTAAACTTAAAACTTCATAATAAACCTAATGAATTCGTCCGAGTCATTTGAACATTGTACGGCAACTTCAAACATATTACGACCCTGTATGCCTTATTAGCACTTAGAAAAGCACGTTATTAAAATGTAGGACTTACAAATCTTAACATCACCTTACAATACCGTATTTAAAGCTAAAACTCCATAATAAACCTAATGAATTCGTCCGAGTCCTTTGAACATTGTACGGCAATTTAAAACATCTTACGACTCTGTATGCCATATTACCTCATAAAACACGTTATTATAATGTAGGACGCCTTACAAATCTTAACAACACCTTACAATACCGTATGTAAACTTAAAACTCCATAATAAACCTAATGAATTCGTCCGAGTCCTTTGAACATTGTACTTCAACTTAAAAGATCTTACGACTCTGTATGCCATATTACCTCTTAAAACATGTTATTATAATGTAGGACGCCTTACAAATCTTAACAACACCTTACAATACCGTATGTAAACTTAAAACTCCATAATAAACCTAATAAATTCGTCCGAGTCTTTTGAACATTGTACGGCAACTTAAAACATCTTACGACTCTGTATGCCATATTACCTCATAAAACACGTTATTATAATGTAGGACGCCTTACAAATCTTAACAACACCTTACAATACCGTATGTAAACTTAAAACTCCATAATAAACCTAATGAATTCGTCCGAGTCCTTTGAACATTGTACATCAAGTTAAAAGATCTTACGACTCTGTATGCCATATTACCTCTAAAAACACGTTATTATAATGTAGGACGCCTTACAAATCTTAACAACCCCTTAAAATACCGAATGTAAACTTAAAACTTCATAATAAACCTAATGAATTCGTCCAAGTCATTTGAACATTGTACGGCAACTTCAAACATATTACGACCCTGTATGCCTTATTAGCACTTAGAAAAGCACGTTATTAAAATGTAGGACTTACAAATCTTAACAACACCTTACAATACCGTATGTAAACATAAAACTCCATAATAAACCTAATGAATTCGTCCGAGTCCTTTGAACATTGTACTTCAACTTAAAAGATCTTACGACTCTGTATGCCATATTACCTCTTAATACACGTTATTATAATGTAGGACGCCTTACAAATCTTAACAACACCTTACAATACCGTATGTAAACTTAAAACTCCATAATAAACCTGATGAATTCGTCCGAGTCATTTGAACATTGTACGGCAACTTCAAACATATTACGACCCTGTATGCCTTATTAGCACTTAGAAAAGCACGTTATTAAAATGTAGGACTTACAAATCTTAACATCACCTTACAATACCGTATTTAAAGCTAAAACTCCATAATAAACCTAATGAATTCGTCCGAGTCCTTTGAACATTGTACGGCAATTTAAAACATCTTACGACTCTGTATGCCATATTACCTCATAAAACACGTTATTATAATGTAGGACGCCTTACAAATCTTAACAACACCTTACAATACCGTATGTAAACTTAAAACTCCATAATAAACCTAATGAATTCGTCCGAGTCCTTTGAACATTGTACTTCAACTTAAAAGATCTTACGACTCTGTATGCCATATTACCTCTTAAAACATGTTATTATAATGTAGGACGCCTTACAAATCTTAACAACACCTTACAATACCGTATGTAAACTTAAAACTCCATAATAAACCTAATAAATTCGTCCGAGTCTTTTGAACATTGTACGGCAACTTAAAACATCTTACGACTCTGTATGCCATATTACCTCATAAAACACGTTATTATAATGTAGGACGCCTTACAAATCTTAACAACACCTTACAATACCGTATGTAAACTTAAAACTCCATAATAAACCTAATGAATTCGTCCGAGTCCTTTGAACATTGTACATCAAGTTAAAAGATCTTACGACTCTGTATGCCATATTACCTCTAAAAACACGTTATTATAATGTAGGACGCCTTACAAATCTTAACAACCCCTTAAAATACCGAATGTAAACTTAAAACTTCATAATAAACCTAATGAATTCGTCCGAGTCATTTGAACATTGTACGGCAACTTCAAACATATTACGACCCTGTATGCCTTATTAGCACTTAGAAAAGCACGTTATTAAAATGTAGGACTTACAAATCTTAACATCACCTTACAATACCGTATTTAAAGTTAAAACTCCATAATAAACCTAATGAATTCGTCCAAGTCCTTTGAACATTGTACGGCAACTTAAAACATCTTACGACTCTGTATGCCATATTACCTCATAAAACACGTTATTATAATGTAGGACGCCTTACAAATCTTAACAACACCTTACAATACCGTATGTAAACTTAAAACTCCATAATAAACCTGATGAATTCGTCCGAGTCATTTGAACATTGTACGGCAACTTCAAACATATTACGACCCTGTATGCCTTATTAGCACTTAGAAAAGCACGTTATTAAAATGTAGGACTTACAAATCTTAACATCACCTTACAATACCGTATTTAAAGCTAAAACTCCATAATAAACCTAATGAATTCGTCCGAGTCCTTTGAACATTGTACGGCAATTTAAAACATCTTACGACTCTGTATGCCATATTACCTCATAAAACACGTTATTATAATGTAGGACGCCTTACAAATCTTAACAACACCTTACAATACCGTATGTAAACTTAAAACTCCATAATAAACCTAATGAATTCGTCCGAGTCCTTTGAACATTGTACTTCAACTTAAAAGATCTTACGACTCTGTATGCCATATTACCTCTTAAAACATGTTATTATAATGTAGGACGCCTTACAAATCTTAACAACACCTTACAATACCGTATGTAAACTTAAAACTCCATAATAAACCTAATAAATTCGTCCGAGTCTTTTGAACATTGTACGGCAACTTAAAACATCTTACGACTCTGTATGCCATATTACCTCATAAAACACGTTATTATAATGTAGGACGCCTTACAAATCTTAACAACACCTTACAATACCGTATGTAAACTTAAAACTCCATAATAAACCTAATGAATTCGTCCGAGTCCTTTGAACATTGTACATCAAGTTAAAAGATCTTACGACTCTGTATGCCATATTACCTCTAAAAACACGTTATTATAATGTAGGACGCCTTACAAATCTTAACAACCCCTTAAAATACCGAATGTAAACTTAAAACTTCATAATAAACCTAATGAATTCGTCCGAGTCATTTGAACATTGTACGGCAACTTCAAACATATTACGACCCTGTATGCCTTATTAGCACTTAGAAAAGCACGTTATTAAAATGTAGGACTTACAAATCTTAACATCACCTTACAATACCGTATTTAAAGTTAAAACTCCATAATAAACCTAATGAATTCGTCCAAGTCCTTTGAACATTGTACGGCAACTTAAAACATCTTACGACTCTGTATGCCATATTACCTCATAAAACACGTTATTATAATGTAGGACGCCTTACAAATCTTAACAACACCTTACAATACCGTATGTAAACTTAAAACTCCATAATAAACCTGATGAATTCGTCCGAGTCCTTTGAACATTGTACGGCAACTTAAAACATCTTACGACTCTGTATGCCATATTACCTCATAAAACACGTTATTATAATGTAGGACGCCTTACAAATCTTAACAACACCTTACAATACCGTATGTAAACTTAAAACTCCGTAATAAACGTAATGAATTCGTCCGAGTCTTTTGAACATTGTACGGCAACTTAAAACATCTTACGACTCTGTATGCCATATTACCTCATAAAACACGTTATTATAATGTAGGACGCCTTACAAATCTTAACAACACCTTACAATACCGAATGTAAACTTAGAACTTCATAATAAACCTAATGAATTCGTCCGAGTCATTTGAACATTGTACGGCAACTTCAAACATATTACGTCCCTGTATGACATATTAGCACTTAGAAAAGCACGTTATTAAAATGTAGGACTTACAAATCTTAACATCACCTTACAATACCGTATTTAAAGCTAAAACTCCATAATAAACCTAATGAATTCGTCCGAGTCCTTTGAACATTGTACGGCAATTTAAAACATCTTACGACTCTGTATGCGATATTACCTCATAAAACACGTTATTATAATGTAGGACGCCTTACAAATCTTAACAACACCTTACAATACCGTATGTAAACTTAAAACTCCATAATAAACCTAATGAATTCGTCCGAGTCCTTTGAACATTGTACTTCAACTTAAAAGATCTTACGACTCTGTATGCCATATTACCTCTTAAAACACGTTATTATAATGTAGGACGCCTTACAAATCTTAACAATTCCTTAAAATACCGAATGTAAACTTAAAACTTCATAATAAACCTAATGAATTCGTCCGAGTCATTTGAACATTGTACGGCAACTTCAAACATATTACGACCCTGTATGCCTTATTAGCACTTAGAAAAGCACGTTATTAAAATGTAGGACTTACAAATCTTAACATCACCTTACAATACCGTATTTAAAGTTAAAACTCCATAATAAACCTAATGAATTCGTTCGAGTCCTTTGAACATTGTACGGCAACTTAAAACATCTTACGACTCTGTATGCCATATTACCTCATAAAACACGTTATTATAATGTAGGACGCCTTACAAATCTTAACAACACCTTACAATACCGTATGTAAACTTAAAACTCCATAATAAACCTAATGAATTCGTCCGAGTCCTTTGAACATTGTACGGCAACTTAAAACATCTTACGACTCTGTATGCCATATTACCTCATAAAACACGTTATTATAATGTAGGACGCCTTACAAATCTTAACAACACCATACAATACCGAATGTAAACTTAAAACTTCATAATAAACCTAATGAATTCGTCCGAGTCATTTGAACATTGTACGGCAACTTCAAACATATTACGTCCCTGTATGACATATTAGCACTTAGAAAAGCACGTTATTAAAATGTAGGACTTACAAATCTTAACATCACCTTACAATACCGTATTTAAAGCTAAAACTCTATAATAAACCTAATGAATTCGTCCGAGTCCTTTGAACATTGTACGGCAATTTAAAACATCTTACGACTCTGTATGCCATATTACCTCATAAAACACGTTATTATAATGTATGACGCCTTACAAATCTTAACAACACCTTACAATACCGTATGTAAACTTAAAACTCCATAATAAACCTAATGAATTCGTCCGAGTCCTTTGAACATTGTACTTCAACTTAAAAGATCTTACGACTCTGTATGCCATATTACCTCTTAAAACACGTTATTATAATGTAGGACGCCTTACAAATCTTAACAACCCCTTAAAATACCGAATGTAAACTTAAAACTTCATAATAAACCTAATGAATTCGTCCGAGTCATTTGAACATTGTACGGAAACTTCAAACATATTACGACCCTGTATGCCTTATTAGCACTTAGAAAAGCACGTTATTAAAATGTAGGACTTAAAAATCTTAACATCACCTTACAATACCGTATTTAAAGTTAAAACTCCATAATAAACCTAATGAATTCGTCCAAGTCCTTTGAACATTGTACGGCAACTTAAAACATCTTACGACTCTGTATGCCATATTACCTCTTAAAACACGTTATTATAATGTAGGACGCCTTACAAATCTTAACAACACCTTACAATACCGTATGTAAACTTAAAACTCCATAATAAACCTGATGAATTCGTCCGATTCCTTTGAACATTGTACGGCAACTTAAAACATCTTACGACTCTGTATGCCATATTACCTCATAAAACACGTTATTATAATGTAGGACGCCTTACAAATCTTAACAACACCTTACAATACCGTATGTAAACTTAAAACTCCATAATAAACGTAATGAATTCGTCCGAGTCTTTTGAACATTGTACGGCAACTTAAAACATCTTACGACTCTGTATGCCATATTACCTCATAAAACACGTTATTATAATGTAGGACGCCTTACAAATCTTAACAACACCTTACAATACCGAATATAAACTTAAAACTTCATAATAAACCTAATGAATTCGTCCGAGTCATTTGAACATTGTACGGCAACTTCAAACATATTACGTCCCTGTATGACATATTAGCACTTAGAAAAGCACGTTATTAAAATGTAGGACTTACAAATCTTAACATCACCTTACAATACCGTATTTAAAGCTAAAACTCTATAATAAACCTAATGAATTCGTCCGAGTCCTTTGAACATTGTACGGCAATTTAAAACATCTTACGACTCTGTATGCCATATTACCTCATAAAACACGTTATTATAATGTAGGACGCCTTACAAATCTTAACAACACCTTACAATACCGTATGTAAACTTAAAACTCCATAATAAACCTCATGAATTCGTCCGAGTCCTTTGAACATTGTACTTCAACTTAAAAGATCTTACGACTCTGTATGCCATATTACCTCTTAAAACACGTTATTATAATGTAGGACGCCTTACAAATCTTAACAACCCCTTAAAATACCGAATGTAAACTTAAAACTTCATAATAAACCTAATGAATTCGTCCGAGTCATTTGAACATTGTACGGAAACTTCAAACATATTACGACCCTGTATGCCTTATTAGCACTTAGAAAAGCACGTTATTAAAATGTAGGACTTACAAATCTTAACATCACCTTACAATACCGTATTTAAAGTTAAAACTCCATAATAAACCTAATGAATTCGTCCAAGTCCTTTGAACATTGTACGGCAACTTAAAACATCTTACGACTCTGTATGCCATATTACCTCATAAAACACGTTATTATAATGTAGGACGCCTTACAAATCTTAACAACACCTTACAATACCGTATGTAAACTTAAAACTCCATAATAAACCTGATGAATTCGTCCGAGTCCTTTGAACATTGTACGGCAACTTAAAACATCTTACGACTCTGTATGCCATATTACCTCATAAAACACGTTATTATAATGTAGGACGCCTTACAAATCTTAACAACACCTTACAATACCGTATGTAAACTTAAAACTCCATAATAAACGTAATGAATTCGTCCGAGTCTTTTGAACATTGTACGGCAACTTAAAACATCTTACGACTCTGTATGCCATATTACCTCATAAAACACGTTATTATAATGTAGGACGCCTTACAAATCTTAACAACACCTTACAGTACCGTATGTAAACTTAAAACTCCATAATAAACCTAATGAATTCGTCCGAGTCCTTTGAACATTGTACTTCAACTTAAAAGATCTTACGACTCTGTATGCCATATTACCTCTTAAAACACGTTATTATAATGTAGGACGCCTTACAAATCTTAACAACCCCTTACAATACCGAATGTAAACTTAAAACTTCATAATAAACCTAATGAATTCGTCCGAGTCATTTGAACATTGTACGGCAACTTCAAACATATTACGTCCCTGTATGACATATTAGCACTTAGAAAAGCACGTTATTAAAATGTAGGACTTACAAATCTTAACATCACCTTACAATACCGTATTTAAAGCTAAAACTCCATAATAAACCTAATGAATTCGTTCGAGTCCTTTGAACATTGTACGGCAACTTAAAACATCTTACGACTCTGTATGCCATATTACCTCATAAAACACGTTATTATAATGTAGGACGCCTTACAAATCTTAACAACACCTTACAATACCGTATGTAAACTTAAAACTCCATAATAAACCTAATGAATTCGTCCGAGTCCTTTGAACATTGTACGGCAACTTAAAACATCTTACGACTCTGTATGCCATATTACCTCATAAAACACGTTATTATAATGTAGGACGCCTTACAAATCTTAACAACACCTTACAATACCGTATGTAAACTTAAAACTCCATAATAAACCTAATGAATTCGTCCGAGTCCTTTGAACATTGTACGGCAACTTAAAACATCTTACGACTCTGTATGCCATATTACCTCATAAATCACGTTATTATAATGTAGGACGCCTTACAAATCTTAACAACACCTTACAATACCGAATGTAAACTTAAAACTTCATAATAAACCTAATGAATTCGTCCGAGTCATTTGAACATTGTACGGCAACTTCAAACATATTACGTCCCTGTATGACATATTAGCACTTAGAAAAGCACGTTATTAAAATGTAGGACTTACAAATCTTAACATCACCTTACAATACCGTATTTAAAGCTAAAACTCCATAATAAACCTAATGAATTCGTCCGAGTCCTTTGAACATTGTACGGCAACTTAAAACATCTTACGACTCTGTATGCCATATTACCTCATAAAACACGTTATTATAATGTAGGACGCCTTACAAATCTTAACAACACCTTACAATACCGTATGTAAACTTAAAACTCCATAATAAACCTAATGAATTCGTCCGAGTCCTTTGAACATTGTACGGCAACTTAAAACATCTTACGACTCTGTATGCCATATTACCTCATAAATCACGTTATTATAATGTAGGACGCCTTACAAATCTTAACAACACCTTACAATACCGTATGTAAACTTAAAACTCCATAATAAACCTGATGAATTCGTCCGAGTCCTTTGAACATTGTACGGCAACTTAAAACATCTTACGACTCTGTATGCCATATTACCTCATAAAACACGTTATTATAATGTAGGACGCCTTACAAATCTTAACAACACCTTACAATACCGTATGTAAACTTAAAACTCCATAATAAACGTAATGAATTCGTCCGAGTCTTTTGAACATTGTACGGCAACTTAAAACATCTTACGACTCTGTATGCCATATTACCTCATAAAACACGTTATTATAATGTAGGACGCCTTACAAATCTTAACAACACCTTACAGTACCGTATGTAAACTTAAAACTCCATAATAAACCTAATGAATTCGTCCGAGTCCTTTGAACATTGTACGGCAACTTAAAAGATCTTACGACTCTGTATGCCATATTACCTCATAAATCACGTTATTATAATGTAGGACGCCTTACAAATCTTAACAACACCTTACAATACCGAATGTAAACTTAAAACTTCATAATAAACCTAATGAATTCGTCCGAGTCATTTGAACATTGTACGGCAACTTCAAACATATTACGTCCCTGTATGACATATTAGCACTTAGAAAAGCACGTTATTAAAATGTAGGACTTACAAATCTTAACATCACCTTACAATACCGTATTTAAAGCTAAAACTCCATAATAAACCTAATGAATTCGTCCGAGTCCTTTGAACATTGTACGGCAATTTAAAACATCTTATGACTCTGTATGCCATATTACCTCATAAAACACGTTATTATAATGTAGGACGGCTTACAAATCTTAACAACACCTTACAATACCGTATGTAAACTTAAAACTCCATAATAAACCTAATGAATTCGTCCGAGTCCTTTGAACATTGTACTTCAACTTAAAAGATCTTACGACTCTGTATGCCATATTACCTCTTAAAACACGTTATTATAATGTAGGACGCCTTACAAATCTTAACAACCCCTTAAAATACCGAATGTAAACTTAAAACTTCATAATAAACCTAATGAATTCGTCCGAGTCATTTGAACATTGTACGGCAACTTCAAACATATTACGACCCTGTATGCCTTATTAGCACTTAGAAAAGCACGTTATTAAAATGTAGGACTTACAAATCTTAACATCACCTTACAATACCGTATTTAAAGTTAAAACTCCATAATAAACCTAATGAATTCGTCCAAGTCCTTTGAACATTGTACGGCAACTTAAAACATCTTACGACTCTGTATGACATATTACCTCATAAAACACGTTATTATAATGTAGGACGCCTTACAAATCTTAACAACACCTTACAATACCGTATGTAAACTTAAAACTCCATAATAAACCTGATGAATTCGTCCGAGTCCTTTGAACATTGTACGGCAACTTAAAACATCTTACGACTCTGTATGCCATATTACCTCATAAAACACGTTATTATAATGTAGGACGCCTTACAAATCTTAACAACACCTTACAATACCGTATGTAAACTTAAAACTCCATAATAAACGTAATGAATTCGTCCGAGTCTTTTGAACATTGTACGGCAACTTAAAACATCTTACGACTCTGTATGCCATATTACCTCATAAAACACGTTATTATAATGTAGGACGCCTTACAAATCTTAACAACACCTTACAATACCGTATGTAAACTTAAAACTCCATAATAAACCTAATGAATTCGTCCGAGTCCTTTGAACATTGTACGGCAACTTAAAACATCTTACGACTCTGTATGCCATATTACCTCATAAAACACGTTATTATAATGTAGGACGCCTTACAAATCTTAACAACACCTTACAATACCGTATGTAAACTTAAAACTCCATAATAAACCTAATGAATTCGTCCGAGTCCTTTGAACATTGTACGGCAACTTAAAACATCTTACGACTCTGTATGCCATATTACCTCATAAATCACGTTATTATAATGTAGGACGCCTTACAAATCTTAACAACACCTTACAATACCGAATGTAAACTTAAAACTTCATAATAAACCTAATGAATTCGTCCGAGTCATTTGAACATTGTACGGCAACTTCAAACATATTACGTCCCTGTATGACATATTAGCACTTAGAAAAGCACGTTATTAAAATGTAGGACTTACAAATCTTAACATCACCTTACAATACCGTATTTAAAGCTAAAACTCCATAATAAACCTAATGAATTCGTCCGAGTCCTTTGAACATTGTACGGCAACTTAAAACATCTTACGACTCTGTATGCCATATTACCTCATAAAACACGTTATTATAATGTAGGACGCCTTACAAATCTTAACAACACCTTACAATACCGTATGTAAACTTAAAACTCCATAATAAACCTAATGAATTCGTCCGAGTCCTTTGAACATTGTACGGCAACTTAAAACATCTTACGACTCTGTATGCCATATTACCTCATAAATCACGTTATTATAATGTAGGACGCCTTACAAATCTTAACAACACCTTACAATACCGAATGTAAACTTAAAACTTCATAATAAACCTAATGAATTCGTCCGAGTCATTTGAACATTGTACGGCAACTTCAAACATATTACGTCCCTGTATGACATATTAGCACTTAGAAAAGCACGTTATTAAAATGTAGGACTTACAAATCTTAACATCACCTTACAATACCGTATTTAAAGCTAAAACTCCATAATAAACCTAATGAATTCGTCCGAGTCCTTTGAACATTGTACGGCAATTTAAAACATCTTATGACTCTGTATGCCATATTACCTCATAAAACACGTTATTATAATGTAGGACGGCTTACAAATCTTAACAACACCTTACAATACCGTATGTAAACTTAAAACTCCATAATAAACCTAATGAATTCGTCCGAGTCCTTTGAACATTGTACTTCAACTTAAAAGATCTTACGACTCTGTATGCCATATTACCTCTTAAAACACGTTATTATAATGTAGGACGCCTTACAAATCTTAACAACCCCTTAAAATACCGAATGTAAACTTAAAACTTCATAATAAACCTAATGAATTCGTCCGAGTCATTTGAACATTGTACGGCAACTTCAAACATATTACGACCCTGTATGCCTTATTAGCACTTAGAAAAGCACGTTATTAAAATGTAGGACTTACAAATCTTAACATCACCTTACAATACCGTATTTAAAGTTAAAACTCCATAATAAACCTAATGAATTCGTCCAAGTCCTTTGAACATTGTACGGCAACTTAAAACATCTTACGACTCTGTATGACATATTACCTCATAAAACACGTTATTATAATGTAGGACGCCTTACAAATCTTAACAACACCTTACAATACCGTATGTAAACTTAAAACTCCATAATAAACCTGATGAATTCGTCCGAGTCCTTTGAACATTGTACGGCAACTTAAAACATCTTACGACTCTGTATGCCATATTACCTCATAAAACACGTTATTATAATGTAGGACGCCTTACAAATCTTAACAACACCTTACAATACCGTATGTAAACTTAAAACTCCATAATAAACGTAATGAATTCGTCCGAGTCTTTTGAACATTGTACGGCAACTTAAAACATCTTACGACTCTGTATGCCATATTACCTCATAAAACACGTTATTATAATGTAGGACGCCTTACAAATCTTAACAACACCTTACAATACCGTATGTAAACTTAAAACTCCATAATAAACCTAATGAATTCGTCCGAGTCCTTTGAACATTGTACGGCAACTTAAAACATCTTACGACTCTGTACGCCATATTACCTCATAAAACACGTTATTATAATGTAGGACGCCTTACAAATCTTAACAACACCTTACAATACCGAATGTAAACATAAAACTTCATAATAAACCTAATGAATTCGTCCGAGTCATTTGAACATTGTACGGCAACTTCAAACATATTACGTCCCTGTATGACATATTAGCACTTAGAAAAGCACGTTATTAAAATGTAGGACTTACAAATCTTAACATCACCTTACAATACCGTATTTAAAGCTAAAACTCCATAATAAACCTAATGAATTTGTCCGAGTCCTTTGAACATTGTACGGCAATTTAAAACATCTTACGACTCTGTATGCCATATTACCTCATAAAACACGTTATTATAATGTAGGACGCCTTACAAATCTTAACAACACCTTACAATACCGTATGTAAACTTAAAACTCCATAATAAACCTAATGAATTCGTCCGAGTCCTTTGAACATTGTACTTCAACTTAAAAGATCTTACGACTCTGTATGCCATATTACCTCTTAAAACACGTTATTATAATGTAGGACGCCTTACAAATCTTAACAACCCCTTAAAATACCGAATGTAAACTTAAAACTTCATAATAAACCTAATGAATTCGTCCGAGTCATTTGAACATTGTACGGCAACTTCAAACATATTACGACCCTGTATGCCTTATTAGCACTTAGAAAAGCACGTTATTAAAATGTAGGACTTACAAATCTTAACATCACCTTACAATACCGTATTTAAAGTTAAAACTCCATAATAAACCTAATGAATTCGTCCAAGTCCTTTGAACATTGTACGGCAACTTAAAACATCTTACGACTCTGTATGCCATATTACCTCATAAAACACGTTATTATAATGTAGGACGCCTTACAAATCTTAACAACACCTTACAATACCGTATGTAAACTTAAAACTCCATAATAAACCTGATGAATTCGTCCGAGTCCTTTGAACATTGTACGGCAACTTAAAACATCTTACGACTCTGTATGCCATATTACCTCATAAAACACGTTATTATAATGTAGGACGCCTTACAAATCTTAACAACACCTTACAATACCGTATGTAAACTTAAAACTCCATAATAAACGTAATGAATTCGTCCGAGTCTTTTGAACATTGTACGGCAACTTAAAACATCTTACGACTCTGTATGCCATATTACCTCATAAAACACGTTATTATAATGTAGGACGCCTTACAAATCTTAACAACACCTTACAATACCGTATGTAAACTTAAAACTCCATAATAAACCTAATGAATTCGTCCGAGTCCTTTGAACATTGTACTTCAACTTAAAAGATCTTACGACTCTGTATGCCATATTACCTCTTAAAACACGTTATTATAATGTAGGACGCCTTACAAATCTTAACAACCCCTTACAATACCGAATGTAAACTTAAAACTTCATAATAAACCTAATGAATTCGTCCGAGTCATTTGAACATTGTACGGCAACTTCAAACATATTACGTCCCTGTATGACATATTAGCACTTAGAAAAGCACGTTATTAAAATGTAGGACTTACAAATCTTAACATCACCTTACAATACCGTATTTAAAGTTAAAACTCCATAATAAACCTAATGAATTCGTTCGAGTCCTTTGAACATTGTACGGCAACTTACAACATCTTACGACTCTGTATGCCATATTACCTCATAAAACACGTTATTATAATGTAGGACGCCTTACAAATCTTAACAACACCTTACAATACCGTATGTAAACTTAAAACTCCATAATAAACCTAATGAATTCGTCCGAGCCCTTTGAACATTGTACGGCAACTTAAAACATCTTACGACTCTGTATGCCATATTACCTCATAAAACACGTTATTATAATGTAGGACGCCTTACAAATCTTAACAACACCTTACAATACCGTATGTAAACTTAAAACTCCATAATAAACCTAATGAATTCGTCCGAGTCCTTTGAACATTGTACGGCAACTTAAAACATCTTACGACTCTGTATGCCATATTACCTCATAAAACACGTTATTATAATGTAGGACGCCTTACAAATCTTAACAACACCTTACAATACCGAATGTAAACTTAAAACTTCATAATAAACCTAATGAATTCGTCCGAGTCATTTGAACATTGTACGGCAACTTCAAACATATTACGTCCCTGTATGACATATTAGCACTTAGAAAAGCACGTTATTAAAATGTAGGACTTACAAATCTTAACATCACCTTACAATACCGTATTTAAAGTTAAAACTCCATAATAAACCTAATGAATTCGTCCGAGTCCTTTGAACATTGTACGGCAACTTAAAACATCTTACGACTCTGTATGCCATATTACCTCATAAAACACGTTATTATAATGTAGGACGCCTTACAAATCTTAACAACACCTTACAATACCGTATGTAAACTTAAAACTCCATAATAAACCTAATGAATTCGTCCGAGTCCTTGAACATTGTACTTCAACTTATAAGATCTTACGACTCTGTATGCCATATTACCTCTTAAAACACGTTATTATAATGTAGGTCGCCTTACAATTCTTAACAACCCCTTACAATACCGAATGTAAACTTAAAACTTCATAATAAACCTAATGAATTCGTCCGAGTCATTTGAACATTGTACGGCAACTTCAAACATATTACGACCCTGTATGCCATATTAGCACTTAGAAAA
The DNA here is from genome assembly GCA_030867185.1 of Tagetes erecta. NCBI lineage: Eukaryota > Viridiplantae > Streptophyta > Magnoliopsida > Asterales > Asteraceae > Tagetes > Tagetes erecta. The sequence goes on along the minus strand of CM061493.1, from coordinate 26,908,465 downwards.
GCACGTTATTAAAATGTAGGACTTACAAATCTTAACATCACCTTACAATACCGTATTTAAAGTTAAAACTCCATAATAAACCTAATGAATTCGTCCGAGTCCTTTGAACATTGTACGGCAATTTAGAACATCTTACGACTCTGTATGCCATATTACCTCATAAAACACGTTATTATAATGTAGGACGCCTTACAAATCTTAACAACACCTTACAATACCGTATGTAAACTTAAAACTCCATAATAAACCTAATGAATTCGTCCGAGTCCTTTGAACATTGTACTTCAACTTAAAAGATCTTACGACTCTGTATGCCATATTACCTCTTAAAACATGTTATTATAATGTAGGACGCCTTACAAATCTTAACAACACCTTACAATACCGTATGTAAACATAAAACTCCATAATAAACCTAATGAATTTGTCCGAGTCCTTTGAACATTGTACGGCAACTTAAAACATCTTACGACTCTGTATGCCATATTACCTCATAAAACACGTTATTATAATGTAGGACGCCTTACAAATCTTAACAACACCTTACAATACCGTATGTAAACATAAAACTCCATTATAAACCTAATGAATTCGTCCGAGTCCTTTGAACATTGTACTTCAACTTAAAAGATCTTACGACTCTGTATGCCATATTACCTCATAAAACACGTTATTATAATGTAGGACGCCTTACAAATCTTAACAACACCTTACAATACCGAATGTAAACTTAAAACTTCATAATAAACCTAATGAATTCGTCCGAGTCATTTGAACATTGTACGGCAACTTCAAACATATTACGTCCCTGTATGACATATTAGCACTTAGAAAAGCACGTTATTAAAATGTAGGACTTACAAATCTTAACATCACCTTACAATACCGTATTTAAAGTTAAAACTCCATAATAAACCTAATGAATTCGTCCGAGTCCTTTGAACATTGTACGGCAACTTAAAACATCTTACGACTCTGTATGCCATATTACCTCATAAAACACGTTATTATAATGTAGGACGCCTTACAAATCTTAACAACACCTTACAATACCGTATGTAAACTTAAAACTCCATAATAAACCTAATGAATTCGTCCGAGTCCTTGAACATTGTACTTCAACTTATAAGATCTTACGACTCTGTATGCCATATTACCTCTTAAAACACGTTATTATAATGTAGGACGCCTTACAATTCTTAACAACCCCTTACAATACCGAATGTAAACTTAAAACTTCATAATAAACCTAATGAATTCGTCCGAGTCATTTGAACATTGTACGGCAACTTCAAACATATTACGACCCTGTATGCCATATTAGCACTTAGAAAAGCACGTTATTAAAATGTAGGACTTACAAATCTTAACATCACCTTACAATACCGTATTTAAAGTTAAAACTCCATAATAAACCTAATGAATTCGTCCGAGTCCTTTGAACATTGTACGGCAATTTAGAACATCTTACGACTCTGTATGCCATATTACCTCATAAAACACGTTATTATAATGTAGGACGCCTTACAAATCTTAACAACACCTTACAATACCGTATGTAAACTTAAAACTCCATAATAAACCTAATGAATTCGTCCGAGTCCTTTGAACATTGTACTTCAACTTAAAAGATCTTACGACTCTGTATGCCATATTACCTCTTAAAACATGTTATTATAATGTAGGACGCCTTACAAATCTTAACAACACCTTACAATACCGTATGTAAACATAAAACTCCATAATAAACCTAATGAATTTGTCCGAGTCCTTTGAACATTGTACGGCAACTTAAAACATCTTACGACTCTGTATGCCATATTACCTCATAAAACACGTTATTATAATGTAGGACGCCTTACAAATCTTAACAACACCTTACAATACCGTATGTAAACATAAAACTCCATTATAAACCTAATGAATTCGTCCGAGTCCTTTGAACATTGTACTTCAACTTAAAAGATCTTACGACTCTGTATGCCATATTACCTCATAAAACACGTTATTATAATGTAGGACGCCTTACAAATCTTAACAACACCTTACAATACCGAATGTAAACTTAAAACTTCATAATAAACCTAATGAATTCGTCCGAGTCATTTGAACATTGTACGGCAACTTCAAACATATTACGTCCCTGTATGACATATTAGCACTTAGAAAAGCACGTTATTAAAATGTAGGACTTACAAATCTTAACATCACCTTACAATACCGTATTTAAAGTTAAAACTCCATAATAAACCTAATGAATTCGTCCGAGTCCTTTGAACATTGTACGGCAACTTAAAACATCTTACGACTCTGTATGCCATATTACCTCATAAAACACGTTATTATAATGTAGGACGCCTTACAAATCTTAACAACACCTTACAATACCGTATGTAAACTTAAAACTCCATAATAAACCTAATGAATTCGTCCGAGTCCTTGAACATTGTACTTCAACTTATAAGATCTTACGACTCTGTATGCCATATTACCTCTTAAAACACGTTATTATAATGTAGGACGCCTTACAATTCTTAACAACCCCTTACAATACCGAATGTAAACTTAAAACTTCATAATAAACCTAATGAATTCGTCCGAGTCATTTGAACATTGTACGGCAACTTCAAACATATTACGACCCTGTATGCCATATTAGCACTTAGAAAAGCACGTTATTAAAATGTAGGACTTACAAATCTTAACATCACCTTACAATACCGTATTTAAAGTTAAAACTCCATAATAAACCTAATGAATTCGTCCGAGTCCTTTGAACATTGTACGGCAATTTAGAACATCTTACGACTCTGTATGCCATATTACCTCATAAAACACGTTATTATAATGTAGGACGCCTTACAAATCTTAACAACACCTTACAATACCGTATGTAAACTTAAAACTCCATAATAAACCTAATGAATTCGTCCGAGTCCTTTGAACATTGTACTTCAACTTAAAAGATCTTACGACTCTGTATGCCATATTACCTCTTAAAACATGTTATTATAATGTAGGACGCCTTACAAATCTTAACAACACCTTACAATACCGTATGTAAACATAAAACTCCATAATAAACCTAATGAATTTGTCCGAGTCCTTTGAACATTGTACGGCAACTTAAAACATCTTACGACTCTGTATGCCATATTACCTCATAAAACACGTTATTATAATGTAGGACGCCTTACAAATCTTAACAACACCTTACAATACCGTATGTAAACATAAAACTCCATTATAAACCTAATGAATTCGTCCGAGTCCTTTGAACATTGTACTTCAACTTAAAAGATCTTACGACTCTGTATGCCATATTACCTCTTAAAACACGTTATTATAATGTAGGACGCCTTACAAATCTTAACAACCCTTACAATACCGAATGTAAACTTAAAACTTCATAATAAAACTAAGGAATTCTTCCGAGTCATTTGAACATTGTACGACAACTTCAAACATATTACGACCCTGTATGACATATTAGCACTTAGAAAAGCACGTTATTAAAATGTAGGACTTACAAATCTTAACATCACCTTACAATACCGTATTTAAAGTTAAAACTCCATAATAAACCTAATGAATTCGTCCGAGTCCTTTGAACATTGTACGGCAACTTAAAACATCTTACGACTCTGTATGCCATATTACCTCATAAAACACGTTATTATAATGTAGGACGCCTTACAAATCTTAACAACACCTTACAATACCGTATGTAAACTTAAAACTCCATAATAAACCTGATGAATTCGTCCGAGTCCTTTGAACATTGTACGGCAACTTAAAACATCTTACGACTCTGTATGCCATATTACCTCATAAAACACGTTATTATAATGTAGGACGCCTTACAAATCTTAACAACACCTTACAATACCGTATGTAAACTTAAAACTCCATAATAAACCTAATAAATTCGTCCGAGTCTTTTGAACATTGTACGGCAACTTAAAACATCTTACGACTCTGTATGCCATATTTCCTCATAAAACACGTTATTATAATGTAGGACGCCTTACAAATCTTAACAACACCTTACAATACCGTATGTAAACTTAAAACTCCATAATAAAACTAATGAATTCGTCCGAGTCCTTTGAACATTGTACATCAACTTAAAAGATCTTACGACTCTGTATGCCATATTACCTCTTAAAACACTTTATTATAATGTAGGACGCCTTACAAATCTTAACAACACCTTACAATACCGTATGTAAACATAAAGCTCCATAATAAACCTAATGAATTCGTCCGAGTCCTTTGAACATTGTACTTCAACTTAAAAGATCTTACGACTCTGTATGCCATATTACCTCTTAAAACACATTATTATAATGTAGGACGCCTTACAAATCTTAACAACCCCTTACAATACCGAATGTAAACTTAAAACTTCATAATAAACCTAATGAATTCGTCCGAGTCATTTGAACATTGTACGGCAACTTCAAACATATTACGTCCCTGTATGACATATTAGCACTTAGAAAAGCACGTTATTAAAATGTAGGACTTACAAATCTTAACATCACCTTACAATACCGTATTTAAAGTTAAAACTCCATAATAAACCTAATGAATTCGTTCGAGTCCTTTGAACATTGTACGGCAACTTAAAACATCTTACGACTCTGTATGCCATATTACCTCATAAAACACGTTATTATAATGTAGGACGCCTTACAAATCTTAACAACACCTTACAATACCGTATGTAAACTTAAAACTCCATAATAAACCTAATGAATTCGTCCGAGTCCTTTGAACAATGTACGGCAACTTAAAACATCTTACGACTCTGTATGCCATATTACCTCATAAAACACGTTATTATAATGTAGGAAGCCTTACAAATCTTAACAACACCTTACAATACCGATTGTAAACTTAGAACTTCATAATAAACCTATTGAATTCGTCCGAGTCATTTGAACATTGTACGGCAACTTCAAACATATTACGTCCCTATATGACATATTAGCACTTAGAAAAGCACGTTATTAAAATGTAGGACTTACAAATCTTAACATCACCTTACAATACCGTATTTAAAGTTAAAACTCCATAATAAACCTAATGAATTCGTCCGAGTCCTTTGAACATTGTACGGCAACTTAAAACATCTTACGACTCTGTATGCCATATTACCTCATAAAACACGTTATTATAATGTAGGACGCCTTACAAATCTTAACAACACCTTACAATACCGTATGTAAACTTAAAACTCCATAATAAACCTGATGAATTCGTCCGAGTCCTTTGAACATTGTACGGCAACTTAAAACATCTTACGACTCTGTATGCCATATTACCTCATAAAACACGTTATTATAATGTAGGACGCCTTACAAATCTTAACAACACCTTACAATACCGTATGTAAACTTAAAACTCCATAATAAACCTAATAAATTCGTCCGAGTCTTTTGAACATTGTACGGCAACTTAAAACATCTTACGACTCTGTATGCCATATTTCCTCATAAAACACGTTATTATAATGTAGGACGCCTTACAAATCTTAACAACACCTTACAATACCGTATGTAAACTTAAAACTCCATAATAAAACTAATGAATTCGTCCGAGTCCTTTGAACATTGTACATCAACTTAAAAGATCTTACGACTCTGTATGCCATATTACCTCTTAAAACACTTTATTATAATGTAGGACGCCTTACAAATCTTAACAACACCTTACAATACCGTATGTAAACATAAAGCTCCATAATAAACCTAATGAATTCGTCCGAGTCCTTTGAACATTGTACTTCAACTTAAAAGATCTTACGACTCTGTATGCCATATTACCTCTTAAAACACATTATTATAATGTAGGACGCCTTACAAATCTTAACAACCCCTTACAATACCGAATGTAAACTTAAAACTTCATAATAAACCTAATGAATTCGTCCGAGTCATTTGAACATTGTACGGCAACTTCAAACATATTACGTCCCTGTATGACATATTAGCACTTAGAAAAGCACGTTATTAAAATGTAGGACTTACAAATCTTAACATCACCTTACAATACCGTATTTAAAGTTAAAACTCCATAATAAACCTAATGAATTCGTTCGAGTCCTTTGAACATTGTACGGCAACTTAAAACATCTTACGACTCTGTATGCCATATTACCTCATAAAACACGTTATTATAATGTAGGACGCCTTACAAATCTTAACAACACCTTACAATACCGTATGTAAACTTAAAACTCCATAATAAACCTAATGAATTCGTCCGAGTCCTTTGAACAATGTACGGCAACTTAAAACATCTTACGACTCTGTATGCCATATTACCTCATAAAACACGTTATTATAATGTAGGAAGCCTTACAAATCTTAACAACACCTTACAATACCGATTGTAAACTTAGAACTTCATAATAAACCTATTGAATTCGTCCGAGTCATTTGAACATTGTACGGCAACTTCAAACATATTACGTCCCTATATGACATATTAGCACTTAGAAAAGCACGTTATTAAAATGTAGGACTTACAAATCTTAACATCACCTTACAATACCGTATTTAAAGTTAAAACTCCATAATAAACCTAATGAATTCGTCCGAGTCCTTTGAACATTGTACGGCAACTTAAAACATCTTACGACTCTGTATGCCATATTACATCATAAAACACGTTATTATAATGTAGGACGCCCTACAAATCTTAACAACACCTTACAATACCGTATGTAAACTTAAAACTCCATAATAAACCTAATGAATTCGTCTGAGTCCTTTGAACATTGTACGGCAACTTAAAACATCTTACGACTCTGTATGCCATATTACCTCATAAAACACGTTATTATAATGTAGGACGCCTTACAAATCTTAACAACAGCTTACAATACCGTATGTAAACTTAAAACTCCATAATAAACCTAATTAATTCGTCCGAGTCCTTTGAACATTGTACTTCAACTTAAAAGATCTTACGGCTCTGTATGCCATATTACCTCTTAAAACACGTTATTATAATGTAGGACGCCTTACAAATCTTAACAACCCCATACAATACCGAATGTAAACTTAAAACTTCATAATAAACCTAATGAATTCGTCCGAGTCATTTGAACATTGTACGGCAACTTCAAACATATTACGACCCTATATGACATATTAGCACTTAAAAAAGCACGTTATTAAAATGTAGGACTTACAAATCTTAACATCACCTTACAATACCGTATTTAAAGTTAAAACTCCATAATAAACCTAATGAATTCGTTCGAGTCCTTTGAACATTGTACGGCAACTTAAAACATCTTACGACTCTGTATGCCATATTACCTCATAAAACACGTTATTATAATGTAGGACGCCTTACAAATCTTAACAACACCTTACAATACCGTATGTAAACTTAAAACTCCATAATAAACCTAATTAATTCGTCCGAATCCTTTAGACATTGTACTTCAACTTAAAAGATCTTACGACTCTGTATGCCATATTACCTCATAGAACACGTTATTTTAATGTAGGACGCCTTACAAATCTTAACAACCCCTTACAATACCGAATGTAAACTTAAAACTTCATAATAAACCTAATGAATTCGTCCGAGTCATTTGAACATTGTACGGCAACTTCAAACATATTACGACCCTGTATGCCATATTAGCACTTAGAAAAGCACGTTATTAAAATGTAGGACTTACAAATCCTAACATCACCTTACAATACCGTATTTAAAGTTAAAACTCCATAATAAACCTAATGAATTCGTCCGAGTCCTTTGAACATTGTACGGCAACTTAAAATATCTTACGACTCTGTATGCCATATTACCTCATAAAACACGTTATTATAATGTAGGACGCCTTACAAATCTTAACAACACCTTACAATACCGTATGTAAACTTAAAACTTCATAATAAACCTAATGAATTCGTCCGAGTCATTTGAACATTGTACGGCAACTTCAAACATATTACGACCCTGTATGCCATATTAGCACTTAGAAAAGCACGTTATTAAAATGTAGGACTTACAAATCCTAACATCACCTTACAATACCGTATTTAAAGTTAAAACTCCATACTAAACCTAATGAATTCGTCCGAGTCCTTTGAACATTGTACGGCAACTTAAAACATCTTACGACTCTGTATGCCATATTACCTCATAAAACACGTTATTATAATGTAGGACGCCTTACAAATCTTAACAACACCTTACAATACCGTATGTAAACTTAAAACTCCATAATAAACCTAATGAATTCGTCCGAGTCCTTTGAACATTGTACGGCAACTTAAAACATCTTACGACTCTGTATGCCATATTACCTCTTAAAACACGTTATTATAATGTAGGACGCCTTACAAATCTTAACAACCCCTTAAAATACCGAATGTAAACTTAAAACTTCATAATAAACCTAATGAATTCGTCCGAGTTATTTGAACATTGTACGGCAACTTCAAACATATTATGACCCTGTATGCCATATTAGCACTTAGAAAAGCACGTTATTAAAATGTAGGACTTACAAATCTTAACATCACCTTACAATACCGTATTTAAAGTTAAAACTCCATAATAAACCTAATGAATTCGTCCGAGTCCTTTGAACATTGTACGGCAACTTAAAACATCTTACGACTCTGTATGCCATATTACCTCATAAAACACGTTATTATAATGTAGGACGCCTTACAAATCTTAACAACACCTTACAATACCGTATGTAAACTTAAAACTCCATAATAAACCTAATGAATTCGTCCGAGTCCTTGAACATTGTACTTCAACTTATAAGATCTTACGACTCTGTATGCCATATTACCTCTTAAAACACGTTATTATAATGTAGGACGCCTTACAATTCTTAACAACCCCTTACAATACCGAATGTAAACTTAAAACTTCATAATAAACTTAATGAATTCGTCCTAGTCATTTGAACATTGTACGGCAACTTCAAACATATTACGACCCTGTATGCCATATTAGCACTTAGAAAAGCACGTTATTAAAATGTAGGACTTACAAATCTTAACATCACCTTACAATACCGTATTTAAAGTTAAAACTCCATAATAAACCTAATGAATTCGTCCGAGTCCTTTGAACATTGTACGGCAATTTAGAACATCTTACGACTCTGTATGCCATATTACCTCATAAAACACGTTATTATAATGTAGGACGCCTTACAAATCTTAACAACACCTTACAATACCGTATGTAAACTTAAAACTCCATAATAAACCTAATGAATTCGTCCGAGTCCTTTGAACATTGTACTTCAACTTAAAAGATCTTACGACTCTGTATGCCATATTACCTCTTAAAACATGTTATTATAATGTAGGACGCCTTACAAATCTTAACAACACCTTACAATACCGTATGTAAACATAAAACTCCATAATAAACCTAATGAATTTGTCCGAGTCCTTTGAACATTGTACGGCAACTTAAAACATCTTACGACTCTGTATGCCATATTACCTCATAAAACACGTTATTATAATGTAGGACGCCTTACAAATCTTAACAACACCTTACAATACCGTATGTAAACATAAAACTCCATTATAAACCTAATGAATTCGTCCGAGTCCTTTGAACATTGTACTTCAACTTAAAAGATCTTACGACTCTGTATGCCATATTACCTCTTAAAACACGTTATTATAATGTAGGACGCCTTACAAATCTTAACAACCCTTACAATACCGAATGTAAACTTAAAACTTCATAATAAAACTAATGAATTCGTCCGAGTCATTTGAACATTGTACGACAACTTCAAACATATTACGACCCTGTATGACATATTAGCACTTAGAAAAGCACGTTATTAAAATGTAGGACTTACAAATCTTAACATCACCTTACAATACCGTATTTAAAGTTAAAACTCCATAATAAACCTAATGAATTCGTCCGAGTCCTTTGAACATTGTACGGCAACTTAAAACATCTTACGACTCTGTATGCCATATTACCTCATAAAACACGTTATTATAATGTAGGACGCCTTACAAATCTTAACAACACCTTACAATACCGTATGTAAACTTAAAACTCCATAATAAACCTGATGAATTCGTCCGAGTCCTTTGAACATTGTACGGCAACTTAAAACATCTTACGACTCTGTATGCCATATTACCTCATAAAACACGTTATTATAATGTAGGACGCCTTACAAATCTTAACAACACCTTACAATACCGTATGTAAACTTAAAACTCCATAATAAACCTAATAAATTCGTCCGAGTCTTTTGAACATTGTACGGCAACTTAAAACATCTTACGACTCTGTATGCCATATTTCCTCATAAAACACGTTATTATAATGTAGGACGCCTTACAAATCTTAACAACACCTTACAATACCGTATGTAAACTTAAAACTCCATAATAAAACTAATGAATTCGTCCGAGTCCTTTGAACATTGTACATCAACTTAAAAGATCTTACGACTCTGTATGCCATATTACCTCTTAAAACACTTTATTATAATGTAGGACGCCTTACAAATCTTAACAACACCTTACAATACCGTATGTAAACATAAAGCTCCATAATAAACCTAATGAATTCGTCCGAGTCCTTTGAACATTGTACTTCAACTTAAAAGATCTTACGACTCTGTATGCCATATTACCTCTTAAAACACATTATTATAATGTAGGACGCCTTACAAATCTTAACAACCCCTTACAATACCGAATGTAAACTTAAAACTTCATAATAAACCTAATGAATTCGTCCGAGTCATTTGAACATTGTACGGCAACTTCAAACATATTACGTCCCTGTATGACATATTAGCACTTAGAAAAGCACGTTATTAAAATGTAGGACTTACAAATCTTAACATCACCTTACAATACCGTATTTAAAGTTAAAACTCCATAATAAACCTAATGAATTCGTTCGAGTCCTTTGAACATTGTACGGCAACTTAAAACATCTTACGACTCTGTATGCCATATTACCTCATAAAACACGTTATTATAATGTAGGACGCCTTACAAATCTTAACAACACCTTACAATACCGTATGTAAACTTAAAACTCCATAATAAACCTAATGAATTCGTCCGAGTCCTTTGAACAATGTACGGCAACTTAAAACATCTTACGACTCTGTATGCCATATTACCTCATAAAACACGTTATTATAATGTAGGAAGCCTTACAAATCTTAACAACACCTTACAATACCGATTGTAAACTTAGAACTTCATAATAAACCTATTGAATTCGTCCGAGTCATTTGAACATTGTACGGCAACTTCAAACATATTACGTCCCTATATGACATATTAGCACTTAGAAAAGCACGTTATTAAAATGTAGGACTTACAAATCTTAACATCACCTTACAATACCGTATTTAAAGTTAAAACTCCATAATAAACCTAATGAATTCGTCCGAGTCCTTTGAACATTGTACGGCAACTTAAAACATCTTACGACTCTGTATGCCATATTACATCATAAAACACGTTATTATAATGTAGGACGCCCTAAAAATCTTAACAACACCTTACAATACCGTATGTAAACTTAAAACTCCATAATAAACCTAATGAATTCGTCTGAGTCCTTTGAACATTGTACGGCAACTTAAAACATCTTACGACTCTGTATGCCATATTACCTCATAAAACACGTTATTATAATGTAGGACGCCTTACAAATCTTAACAACAGCTTACAATACCGTATGTAAACTTAAAACTCCATAATAAACCTAATTAATTCGTCCGAGTCCTTTGAACATTGTACTTCAACTTAAAAGATCTTACGGCTCTGTATGCCATATTACCTCTTAAAACACGTTATTATAATGTAGGACGCCTTACAAATCTTAACAACCCCATACAATACCGAATGTAAACTTAAAACTTCATAATAAACCTAATGAATTCGTCCGAGTCATTTGAACATTGTACGGCAACTTCAAACATATTACGACCCTATATGACATATTAGCACTTAGAAAAGCACGTTATTAAAATGTAGGACTTACAAATCTTAACATCACCTTACAATACCGTATTTAAAGTTAAAACTCCATAATAAACCTAATGAATTCGTTCGAGTCCTTTGAACATTGTACGGCAACTTAAAACATCTTACGACTCTGTATGCCATATTACCTCATAAAACACGTTATTATAATGTAGGACGCCTTACAAATCTTAACAACACCTTACAATACCGTATGTAAACTTAAAACTCCATAATAAACCTAATTAATTCGTCCGAGTCCTTTGAACATTGTACTTCAACTTAAAAGATCTTACGACTCTGTATGCCATATTACCTCATAGAACACGTTATTTTAATGTAGGACGCCTTACAAATCTTAACAACCCCTTACAATACCGAATGTAAACTTAAAACTTCATAATAAACCTAATGAATTCGTCCGAGTCATTTGAACATTGTACGGCAACTTCAAACATATTACGACCCTGTATGCCATATTAGCACTTAGAAAAGCACGTTATTAAAATGTAGGACTTACAAATCCTAACATCACCTTACAATACCGTATTTAAAGTTAAAACTCCATAATAAACCTAATGAATTCGTCCAAGTCCTTTGAACATTGTACGGCAACTTAAAATATCTTACGACTCTGTATGCCATATTACCTCATAAAACACGTTATTATAATGTAGGACGCCTTACAAATCTTAACAACACCTTACAATACCGTATGTAAACTTAAAACTTCATAATAAACCTAATGAATTCGTCCGAGTCATTTGAACATTGTACGGCAACTTCAAACATATTACGACCCTGTATGCCATATTAGCACTTAGAAAAGCACGTTATTAAAATGTAGGACTTACAAATCCTAACATCACCTTACAATACCGTATTTAAAGTTAAAACTCCATAATAAACCTAATGAATTCGTCCGAGTCCTTTGAACATTGTACGGCAACTTAAAACATCTTACGACTCTGTATGCCATATTACCTCATAAAACACGTTATTATAATGTAGGACGCCTTACAAATCTTAACAACACCTTACAATACCGTATGTAAACTTAAAACTCCATAATAAACCTAATGAATTCGTCCGAGTCCTTTGAACATTGTACGGCAACTTAAAACATCTTACGACTCTGTATGCCATATTACCTCTTAAAACACGTTATTATAATGTAGGACGCCTTACAAATCTTAACAACCCCTTAAAATACCGAATGTAAACTTAAAACTTCATAATAAACCTAATGAATTCGTCCGAGTTATTTGAACATTGTACGGCAACTTCAAACATATTATGACCCTGTATGCCATATTAGCACTTAGAAAAGCACGTTATTAAAATGTAGGACTTACAAATCTTAACATCACCTTACAATACCGTATTTAAAGTTAAAACTCCATAATAAACCTAATGAATTCGTCCGAGTCCTTTGAACATTGTACGGCAACTTAAAACATCTTACGACTCTGTATGCCATATTACATCATAAAACATGTTATTATAACGTAGGACGCCTTACAAATCTTAACAACAGCTTACAATACCGTATGTAAACTTAAAACTCCATAATAAACCTAATTAATTCGTCCGAGTCCTTTGAACATTGTACTTCAACTTAAAAGATCTTACGACTCTGTATGCCATATTACCTCATAGAACACGTTATTTTAATGTAGGACGCCTTACAAATCTTAACAACCCCTTACAATACCGAATGTAAACTTAAAACTTCATAATAAACCTAATGAATTCGTCCGAGTCATTTGAACATTGTACGGCAACTTCAAACATATTACGACCCTGTATGCCATATTAGCACTTAGAAAAGCACGTTATTAAAATGTAGGACTTACAAATCCTAACATCACCTTACAATACCGTATTTAAAGTTAAAACTCCATAATAAACCTAATGAATTCGTCCGAGTCCTTTGAACATTGTACGGCAACTTAAAATATCTTACGACTCTGTATGCCATATTACCTCATAAAACACGTTATTATAATGTAGGACGCCTTACAAATCTTAACAACACCTTACAATACCGTATGTAAACTTAAAACTCCATAATAAACCTAATGAATTCGTCTGAGTCCTTTGAACATTGTACGGCAACTTAAAACATCTTACGACTCTGTATGCCATATTACCTCATAAAACATGTTATTATAATGTAGGACACCTTACAAATCTTAACAACACCTTACAATACCGTATGTAAACTTAAAACTCCATAAAAAACCTAATGAATTCGTCCGAGTCCTTTGAACATTGTACTACAACTTAAAAGATCTTACGACTCTGTATGCCATATTACCTCTTAAAACACGTTATTATAATGTAGGACGCCTTACAAATCTTAACAACCCCTTACAATACTGAATGTAAATTTAAAACTTCATAATAAACCTAATGAATTCGTCCGAGTCATTTGAACATTGTACGGCAACTTCAAACATATTACGACCCTGTATGACATATTAGCACTTAGAAAAGCACGTTATTAAAATGTAGGACTTACAAATCTTAACATCACCTTACAATACCGTATTTAAAGTTAAAACTCCATAATAAACCTAATGAATTCGTCCGAGTCCTTTGAGCATTGTACGGCAACTTAAAACATCTTACGACTCTGTATGCCATATTACCTCATAAAACACGTTATTATAATGTAGAACGCCTTAAAAATCTTAACAACACCTTACAATGCCGTATGTAAACTTAAAACTCCATAATAAACCTAATGAATTCGTCCGAGTCCTTTGAACATTGTACTTCAACTTAAAAGATCTTACGACTCTGTATGCCTTATTACCTCTTAAAACACGTTATTATAATGTAGGACGCCTTACAAATCTTAACAACCCCTTACAATACCGAATGTAAACTTAAAACTTCATAATAAACCTAATGAATTCGTCCGAGTCATTTGAACATTGTACGGCAACTTCAAACATATTACGACCCTGTATACCATATTAGCACTTAGAAAAGCACGTTATTAAAATGTAGGACTTACAAATCCTAACATCACCTTACAATACCGTATTTAAAGTTAAAACTCCATAATAAACCTAATGAATTCGTCCGAGTCCTTTGAACATTGTACGGCAACTTAAAATATCTTACGACTCTGTATGCCATATTACCTCATAAAACACGTTATTATAATGTAGGACGCCTTATAAATCTTAACAACACCTTACAATACCGTATGTAAACTTAAAACTCCATAATAAACCTAATGAATTCGTCCGAGTCCTTTGAACACTGTACGGCAACTTAAAACATCTTACGACTCTGTATGCCATATTACCTCATAAAACATGTTATTATAACGTTGGACGCCTTACAAATCTTAACAACAGCTTACAATACCGTATGTAAACTTAAAACTCCATAATAAACCTAATTAATTCGTCCGAGTCCTTTGAACATTGTACTTCAACTTAAAAGATCTTACGACTCTGTATGCCATATTACCTCTTAAAACACGTTATTATAATGTAGGACGCCTTACAAATCTTAACAACCCCTTAAAATACCGAATGTAAACTTAAAACTTCATAATAAACCTAATGAATTCGTCCGAGTCATTTGAACATTGTACGGCAACTTCAAACATATTATGACCCTGTATGCCATATTAGCACTTAGAAAAGCACGTTATTAAAATGTAGGACTTACAAATCTTAACATCACCTTACAATACCGTATTTAAAGTTAAAACTCCATAATAAACCTAATGAATTCGTCCGAGTCCTTTGAACATTGTACGGCAACTTAAAACATCTTACGACTCTGTATGCCATATTACATCATAAAACATGTTATTATAACGTAGGACGCCTTACAAATCTTAACAACAGCTTACAATACCGTATGTAAACTTAAAACTCCATAATAAACCTAATTAATTCGTCCGAGTCCTTTGAACATTGTAATTCAACTTAAAAGATCTTACGACTCTGTATGCCATATTACCTCATAGAACACGTTATTTTAATGTAGGACGCCTTACAAATCTTAACAACCCCTTACAATACCGAATGTAAACTTAAAACTTCATAATAAACCTAATGAATTCGTCCGAGTCATTTGAACATTGTACGGCAACTTCAAACATATTACGACCCTGTATGCCATATTAGCACTTAGAAAAGCACGTTATTAAAATGTAGGACTTACAAATCCTAACATCACCTTACAATACCGTATTTAAAGTTAAAACTCCATAATAAACCTAATGAATTCGTCCGAGTCCTTTAAACGTTGTACGGCAACTTAAAACATCTTACGACTCTGTATGCCATATTACATCATAAAACATGTTATTATAACGTAGGACGCCTTACAAATCTTAACAACAGCTTACAATACCGTATGTAAACTTAAAACTCCATAATAAACCTAATTAATTCGTCCGAGTCCTTTGAACATTGTAATTCAACTTAAAAGATCTTACGACTCTGTATGCCATATTACCTCATAGAACACGTTATTTTAATGTAGGACGCCTTACAAATCTTAACAACCCCTTACAATACCGAATGTAAACTTAAAACTTCATAATAAACCTAATGAATTCGTCCGAGTCCTTTGAACATTGTACGGCAACTTAAAATATCTTACGACTCTGTATGCCATATTACCTCATAAAACACGTTATTATAATGTAGGACGCCTTATAAATCTTAACAACACCTTACAATACCGTATGTAAACTTAAAACTCCATAATAAACCTAATGAATTCGTCCGAGTCCTTTGAACACTGTACGGCAACTTAAAACATCTTACGACTCTGTATGCCATATTACCTCATAAAACATGTTATTATAACGTTGGACGCCTTACAAATCTTAACAACAGCTTACAATACCGTATGTAAACTTAAAACTCCATAATAAACCTAATTAATTCGTCCGAGTCCTTTGAACATTGTACTTCAACTTAAAAGATCTTACGACTCTGTATGCCATATTACCTCTTAAAACACGTTATTATAATGTAGGACGCCTTACAAATCTTAACAACCCCTTAAAATACCGAATGTAAACTTAAAACTTCATAATAAACCTAATGAATTCGTCCGAGTCATTTGAACATTGTACGGCAACTTCAAACATATTATGACCCTGTATGCCATATTAGCACTTAGAAAAGCACGTTATTAAAATGTAGGACTAACAAATCTTAACATCACCTTACAATACCGTATTTAAAGTTAAAACTCCATAATAAACCTAATGAATTCGTCCGAGTCCTTTGAACATTGTACGGCAACTTAAAACATCTTACGACTCTGTATGCCATATTACATCATAAAACATGTTATTATAACGTAGGACGCCTTACAAATCTTAACAACAGCTTACAATACCGTATGTAAACTTAAAACTCCATAATAAACCTAATTAATTCGTCCGAGTCCTTTGAACATTGTAATTCAACTTAAAAGATCTTACGACTCTGTATGCCATATTACCTCATAGAACACGTTATTTTAATGTAGGACGCCTTACAAATCTTAACAACCCCTTACAATACCGAATGTAAACTTAAAACTTCATAATAAACCTAATGAATTCGTCCGAGTCCTTTGAACATTGTACGGCAACTTAAAATATCTTACGACTCTGTATGCCATATTACCTCATAAAACACGTTATTATAATGTAGGAGGCCTTATAAATCTTAACAACACCTTACAATACCGTATGTAAACTTAAAACTCCATAATAAACCTAATGAATTCGTCCGAGTCCTTTGAACACTGTACGGCAACTTAAAACATCTTACGACTCTGTATGCCATATTACCTCATAAAACATGTTATTATAACGTTGGACGCCTTACAAATCTTAACAACAGCTTACAATACCGTATGTAAACTTAAAACTCCATAATAAACCTAATTAATTCGTCCGAGTCCTTTGAACATTGTACTTCAACTTAAAAGATCTTACGACTCTGTATGCCATATTACCTCTTAAAACACGTTATTATAATGTAGGACGCCTTACAAATCTTAACAACCCCTTAAAATACCGAATGTAAACTTAAAACTTCATAATAAACCTAATGAATTCGTCCGAGTCATTTGAACATTGTACGGCAACTTCAAACATATTATGACCCTGTATGCCATATTAGCACTTAGAAAAGCACGTTATTAAAATGTAGGACTTACAAATCTTAACATCACCTAATAATACCGTATTTAAAGTTAAAACTCCATAATAAACCTAATGAATTCGTCCGAGTCCTTTGAACATTGTACGGCAACTTAAAACATCTTACGACTCTGTATGCCATATTACATCATAAAACATGTTATTATAACGTAGGACGCCTTACAAATCTTAACAACAGCTTACAATACCGTATGTAAACTTAAAACTCCATAATAAACCTAATTAATTCGTCCGAGTCCTTTGAACATTGTAATTCAACTTAAAAGATCTTACGACTCTGTATGCCATATTACCTCATAGAACACGTTATTTTAATGTAGGACGCCTTACAAATCTTAACAACCCCTTACAATACCGAATGTAAACTTAAAACTTCATAATAAACCTAATGAATTCGTCCGAGTCATTTGAACATTGTACGGCAACTTCAAACATATTACGACCCTGTATGCCATATTAGCACTTAGAAAAGCACGTTATTAAAATGTAGGACTTACAAATCCTAACATCACCTTACAATACCGTATTTAAAGTTAAAACTCCATAATAAACCTAATGAATTCGTCCGAGTCCTTTGAACATTGTACGGCAACTTAAAATATCTTACGACTCTGTATGCCATATTACCTCATAAAACACGTTATTATAATGTAGGACGCCTTACAAATCTTAACAACACCTTACAATACCGTATGTAAACTTAAAACTCCATAATAAACCTAATGAATTCGTCTGAGTCCTTTGAACATTGTACGGCAACTTAAAACATCTTACGACTCTGTATGCCATATTACCTCATAAAACATGTTATTATAATGTAGGACGCCTTACAAATCTTAACAACAGCTTACAATACCGTATGTAAACTTAAAACTCCATAATAAACCTAATTAATTCGTCCGAGTCCTTTGAACATTGTAATTCAACTTAAAAGATCTTACGACTTTGTATGCCATATTACCTCATAGAACACGTTATTTTAATGTAGGACGCCTTACAAATCTTAACAACCCCTTACAATACCGAATGTAAACTTAAAACTTCATAATAAACCTAATGAATTCGTCCGAGTCATTTGAACATTGTACGGCAACTTCAAACATATTACGACCCTGTATGACATATTAGCACTTAGAAAAGCACGTTATTAAAATGTAGGACTTACAAATCCTAACATCACCTTACAATACAGTATTTAAAGTTAAAACTCCATAATAAACCTAATGAATTCGTCCGAGTCCTTTGAACATTGTACGGCAACTTAAAACATCTTACGACTCTGTATGCCATATTACATCATAAAACATGTTATTATAACGTAGGACGCCTTACAAATCTTAACAACAGCTTACAATACCGTATGTAAACTTAAAACTCCATAATAAACCTAATTAATTCGTCCGAGTCCTTTGAACATTGTAATTCAACTTAAAAGATCTTACGACTCTGTATGCCATATTACCTCATAGAACACGTTATTTTAATGTAGGACGCCTTACAAATCTTAACAACCCCTTACAATACCGAATGTAAACTTAAAACTTCATAATAAACCTAATGAATTCGTCCGAGTCATTTGAACATTGTACGGCAACTTCAAACATATTACGACCCTGTATGCCATATTAGCACTTAGAAAAGCACGTTATTAAAATGTAGGACTTACAAATCCTAACATCACCTTACAATACCGTATTTAAAGTTAAAACTCCATAATAAACCTAATGAATTCGTCCGAGTCCTTTGAACATTGTACGGCAACTTAAAATATCTTACGACTCTGTATGCCATATTACCTCATAAAACACGTTATTATAATGTAGGACGCCTTACAAATCTTTACAACACCTTACAATACCGTATGTAAACTTAAAACTCCATAATAAACCTAATGAATTCGTCTGAGTCCTTTGAACATTGTACGGCAACTTAAAACATCTTACGACTCTGTATGCCATATTACCTCATAAAACATGTTATTATAATGTAGGACACCTTACAAATCTTAACAACACCTTACAATACCGTATGTAAACTTAAAACTCCATAAAAAAACCTAATGAATTCGTCCGAGTCCTTTGAACATTGTACTACAACTTAAAAGATCTTACGACTCTGTATGCCATATTACCTCTTAAAACACGTTATTATAATGTAGGACGCCTTACAAATCTTAACAACCCCTTACAATACTGAATGTAAATTTAAAACTTCATAATAAACCTAATGAATTCGTCCGAGTCATTTGAACATTGTACGGCAACTTCAAACATATTACGACCCTGTATGACATATTAGCACTTAGAAAAGCACGTTATTAAAATGTAGGACTTACAAATCTTAACATCACCTTACAATACCGTATTTAAAGTTAAAACTCCATAATAAACCTAATGAATTCGTCCGAGTCCTTTGAGCATTGTACGGCAACTTAAAACATCTTACGACTCTGTATGCCATATTACCTCATAAAACACGTTATTATAATGTAGAACGCCTTAAAAATCTTAACAACACCTTACAATACCGTATGTAAACTTAAAACTCCATAATAAACCTATTGAATTCGTCCGAGTCCTTTGAACATTGTACTTCAACTTAAAATATCTTACGACTCTGTATGCCTTATTACCTCTTAAAACACTTTATTATAATGTAGGACGCCTTACAAATCTTAACAACCCCTTACAATACCGAATGTAAACTTAAAACTTCATAATAAACCTAATGAATTCGTCCGAGTCATTTGAACATTGTACGGCAACTTCAAACATATTACGACCCTGTATGCCATATTAGCACTTAGAAAAGCACGTTATTAAAATGTAGGACTTACAAATCCTAACATCACCTTACAATACAGTATTTAAAGTTAAAACTCCATAATAAACCTAATGAATTCGTCCGAGTCCTTTGAACATTGTACGGCAACTTAAAATATCTTACGACTCTGTATGCCATATTACCTCATAAAACACGTTATTATAATGTAGGACGCCTTATAAATCTTAACAACACCTTACAATACCGTATGTAAACTTAAAACTCCATAATAAACCTAATGAATTCGTCCGAGTCCTTTGAACACTGTACGGCAACTTAAAACATCTTACGACTCTGTATGCCATATTACCTCATAAAACATGTTATTATAACGTTGGACGCCTTACAAATCTTAACAACAGCTTACAATACCGTATGTAAACTTAAAACTCCATAATAAACCTAATTAATTCGTCCGAGTCCTTTGAACATTGTACGGCAACTTCAAACATATTATGACCCTGTATGCCATATTAGCACTTAGAAAAGCACGTTATTAAAATGTAGGACTTACAAATCTTAACATCACCTTACAATACCGTATTGAAAGTTAAAACTCCATAATAAACCTAATGAATTTGTCCGAGTCCTTTGAACATTGTACGGCAACTTAAAACATCTTACGACTCTGTATGCCATATTACATCATAAAACATGTTATTATAACGTAGGACGCCTTACAAATCTTAACAACAGCTTACAATACCGTATGTAAACTTAAAACTCCATAATAAACCTAATTAATTCGTCCGAGTCCTTTGAACATTGTAATTCAACTTAAAAGATCTTACGACTCTGTATGCCATATTACCTCATAGAACACGTTATTTTAATGTAGGACGCCTTACAAATCTTAACACCCCTTACAATACCGAATGTAAACTTAAAACTTCATAATAAACCTAATGAATTCGTCCGAGTCATTTGAACATTGTACGGCAACTTCAAACATATTACGACCCTGTATGCCATATTAGCACTTAGAAAAACACGTTATTAAAATGTAGGACTTACAAATCCTAACATCACCTTACAATACCGTATTTAAAGTTAAAACTCCATAATAAACCTAATGAATTCGTCCGAGTCCTTTGAACATTGTACGGCAACTTAAAATATCTTACGACTCTGTATGCCATATTACCTCATAAAACACGTTATTATAATGTAGGACGCCTTACAAATCTTAACAACACCTTACAATACCGTATGTAAACTTAAAACTCCATAATAAACCTAATGAATTCGTCTGAGTCCTTTGAACATTGTACGGCAACTTAAAACATCTTACGACTCTGTATGCCATATTACCTCATAAAACATGTTAATATAATGTAGGACACCTTACAAATCTTAACAACACCTTACAATACCGTATGTAAACTTAAAACTCCATAAAAAAACCTAATGAATTCGTCCGAGTCCTTTGAACATTGTACTTCAACTTAAAAGATCTTACGACTCTGTATGCCTTATTACCTCTTAAAACACGTTATTATAATGTAGGACGCCTTACAAATCTTAACAACCCCTTACAATACCGAATGTAAACTTAAAACTTCATAATAAACCTAATGAATTCGTCCGAGTCATTTGAACATTGTACGGCAACTTCAAACATATTACGACCCTGTATGCCATATTAGCACTTAGAAAAGCACGTTATTAAAATGTAGGACTTACAAATCCTAACATCACCTTACAATACCGTATTTAAAGTTAAAACTCCATAATAAACCTAATGAATTCGTCCGAGTCCTTTGAACATTGTACGGCAACTTAAAATATCTTACGACTCTGTATGCCATATTACCTCATAAAACACGTTATTATAATGTAGGACGCCTTATAAATCTTAACAACACCTTACAATACCGTATGTAAACTTAAAACTCCATAATAAACCTAATGAATTCGTCCGAGTCCTTTGAACACTGTACGGCAACTTAAAACATCTTACGACTCTGTATGCCATATTACCTCATAAAACATGTTATTATAACGTAGGACGCCTTACAAATCTTAACAACAGCTTACAATACCGTATGTAAACTTAAAACTCCATAATAAACCTAATTAATTCGTCCGAGTCCTTTGAACATTGTACTTCAACTTAAAAGATCTTACGACTCTGTATTCCATATTAGCACCTAGAAAAGCACGTTATTATAATGTAGGACAAACCAATCTTAACAACATCTTACAATACCGTATGTAATCTTAAAACTACATAACAAACCTAATGAATTCATTCGAGTCCTTTGAACATAGTACGGCAACTTCAAACTTATTAGGACTCTGTATGCCATATTAGCACCTCGAAAAGCACGTTATTATAATGTAAGACTTACAAATCTTAACAACACCTTACAATACCATTTGTATACTTAAAACTCCATAATAAACCAAATGAATTCGTCCGAGTCCTTTGAGCATTGTACGGCAACTTAAAACATCTTACGACTCTGTATGCCATATTACCTCATAAAACACGTTATTATAATGTAGAACGCCTTAAAAATCTTAACAACACCTTACAATACCGTATGTAAACTTAAAACTCCATAATAAACCTAATGAATTCGTCCGAGTCCTTTGAACATTGTACTTCAACTTAAAAGATCTTACGACTCTGTATGCCTTATTACCTCTTAAAACACGTTATTATAATGTAGGACGCCTTACAAATCTTAACAACCCCTTACAATACCGAATGTAAACTTAAAACTTCATAATAAACCTAATGAATTCGTCCGAGTCATTTGAACATTGTACGGCAACTTCAAACATATTACGACCCTGTATGCCATATTAGCACTTAGAAAAGCACGTTATTAAAATGTAGGACTTACAAATCCTAACATCACCTTACAATACCGTATTTAAAGTTAAAACTCCATAATAAACCTAATGAATTCGTCCGAGTCCTTTGAACATTGTACGGCAACTTAAAATATCTTACGACTCTGTATGCCATATTACCTCATAAAACATGTTATTATAATGTAGGACGCCTTACAAATCTTAACAACACCTTAAAATAACGTATGTAAACTTAAAACTCCATAATAAACCTAATGAATTCGTCCTAGTCTTTTGAACATCGTACGGCAACTTAAAACATCTAACGACTCTGTACGCCATATTACATCTTAAAACACGTTATTATAATGTAGGACGCCTTACAAATCTTAACAACACCTTACAATACCGTATGTAAAGTTAAATATCCATAATAAACCTAGTAAATTCGTTCGAGTCCTTTGAACATAGTACGGCAACTTCAAACATATTACGACCCTGTATGCCATATTAGCACCTAGAAAAGCACGTTATTATAATGTAGGACAAACAAATCTTAACAACATCTTACAATACCGTATGTAATCTTAAAACTACATAACAAACCTAATGAATTCATTCGAGTCCTTTGAACATAGTACGGCAACTTCAAACTTATTAGGACTCTGTATGCCATATTAGCACCTCGAAAAGCACGTTATTATAATGTAAGACTTACAAATCTTAACAACACCTTACAATACCATTTGTATACTTAAAACTCCATAATAAACCAAATGAATTCGTCTGAGTCCTTTGAACATTGTACGGAAACTTAAAACATCTTACGACTTTGTATGCCGTATTACATCTTAAAACAAGTTATTATAATGTGGGACGCCTTACAAATCTTAACAACACCTTACAATACCGTATGTAAACGTAAAACTACATAATAAACCTAATGAATTCGTTCGAGTCCTTTGAACATAGTACGTCAACCTCAAACTTATTACGACTCTATATGCCATATTCGCACCTAGAAAAGCAGGTTATTATAATGTAGGACTTACAAATCTTAACAACACTTTACAATACCATATGTAAACTTAAAACTTCATAATAAACCTAATGAATTCGTCCGAGTCCTTTGAACATTGTACGGCAACTTCAAAATTATCACGACTCTGTATGCCATATTAGCACCTAGAAAAGCACGTTATTATAATGTAGGACTTACAAATCTTAACGACACCTTACAATACCATATGTATACTTAAAACTCCATAATAAACAAATGAATTCGTCGGAGTCCTTTGAACATTGTACGGAAACTTAAAACATCTTACGACTCTGTATGCCATATTACCTCTTAAAACAAGTTATTATAATGTAGGACGCCTTACAAATCTTAACAACACCTTACAATACCGTATGTAAACTTAAAACTCCATAATAAACCTAATGAATTCGTCTGAGTCCTTTGAACACTGTACGGCAACTTAAAACATCTTACGACTCTGTATGCCATATTACCTCATAAAACATGTTATTATAATGTAGGACACCTTACAAATCTTAACAACACCTTACAATACCGTATGTAAACTTAAAACTCCATAATAAACCTAATGAATTCGTCCGAGTCCTTTGAACATTGTACTTCAACTTAAAAGATCTTACGACTCTGTATGCCATATTACCTCTTAAAACACGTTATTATAATGTAGGACGCCTTACAAATCTTAACAACCCCTTACAATACCGAATGTAAACTTAAAACTTCATAATAAACCTAATGAATTCGTCCGAGTCATTTGAACATTTGTACGGAAACTTCAAACATATTACGACCCTGTATGCCATATTAGCACTTAGAAAAGCACGTTATTAAAATATAGGACTTACAAATCCTAACATCACCTTACAATACCGTATTTAAAGTTAAAACTCCATAATAAACCTAATGAATTCGTCCGAGTCCTTTGAACATTGTACGGCAACTTAAAATATCTTACGACTCTGTATGCCATATTACCTCATAAAACACGTTATT
Source organism: Tagetes erecta (assembly GCA_030867185.1). Lineage (NCBI taxonomy): Eukaryota > Viridiplantae > Streptophyta > Magnoliopsida > Asterales > Asteraceae > Tagetes > Tagetes erecta. The sequence goes on along the minus strand of CM061493.1, from coordinate 26,882,577 downwards.
ATAATGTAGGACGCCTTACAAATCTTAACAACACCTTACAATACCGTATGTAAACTAAAAACTCCATAATAAACCTAATGAATTCGTCTGAGTCCTTTGAACATTGTACGGCAACTAAAAACATCTTACGACTCTGTATGCCATTTTAGCACCTAGAAAAGCACGTTATTATAATGTAGGACTTACAAATCTTAACAAAACCTTACAATACCATATGTATACTTAAAACTCCATAATAAACCAAATGAATTCGTCTGAGTCCTTTGAACATTGTTCAGCAACTTAAAACATCTTACGACTCTGTATGCCATATTACCTCTTAAAACAAGTTATTATAATGTAGGACGCCTTACAAATCTTAACAACACCTTACAATACCGTATGTAAACTTAAAATTCCATAATAAACCTAATGAATTCGTTCGAGTCCTTTGAACATAGTACGGCAACTTCGAACATATTATGACTCTGTACGCCATAATACATCTTAAAACACGTTATTATAATGTAGGACGCCTTACAAATCTTAACAACACCTTATAATACCGTTTGTAAACTTAAAAATCCATAATAAACCTAATAAATTCGTTCGAGTCCTTTGAACATAGTACGACAACTTCAAACTTATTACGACTCTGTATGCCAAGTTAGCACCTACAAAAGCACGTTATTATAATGTATGACTTACAAATCTTAACAACATCTTACAATACCGTATGTAAACTTAAAACTACATAATAGACCTAATGAATTCGTTCGAGTACTTTGAACATAGTACGGCAACTTCAAACTTATTACGAATCTGTATGCCATATTAGCACCTAGAAAAGCACGTTATTATAATGTAGGACTTACCAATCTTAACAACACCATACAATACCGTATGTAAAGTTAAAACTCCATATTAAACCTAATGAATTCGTCTGAGTCCTTTGAACATTGTTCGGCAACTTAAAACATCTTACGACTATGTATGCCATATTACCTCTTAAAACAAGTTATTATAATGTTGGACGCCTTACAAATCTTAACAACACCTTATAATACCGTATGTAAACTTAAAACTCCATAATAAACCTAATGAATTCGTTCGAGTCCTTTGAACATAGTACGGCAACTTCAAACATATTATGACCCTGTATGCCATATTAGCACCTAGAAAAGCACGTTATTATAATGTAGGACTTACAAATCTTAACAACATCTTACAATACCGTATGTAAATTTAAAGCTACATAATAAACCTAATGAATTCGTTCGAGTCCTCTGAACATAGTATGACAACTTCAAACATATTACGACTCTGTACGCCATATTACATCTTAAAACACGTTATTATTTACAAATCTTAATAACACCTTACAATAACGTATGTAAACTTAAAACTCCATAATAAACCTAATGAATTCGTCCTAGTCTTTTGAACATCGTACGGCAACTTAAAACATCTAACGACTCTGTACGCCATATTACATCTTAAAACACGTTATTATAATGTAGGACGCCTTACAAATCTTAACAACACCTTACAATACCGTTTGTAAACTTAAAAATCCATAATAAACCTAATAAATTCGTTCGAGTCCTTTGAACATAGTACGACAACTTCAAACTTATTACGACTCTGTATGCCAAGTTAGCACCTAGAAAAGCACGTTATTATAATGTAGGACTTACAAATCTTAACAACATCTTACAATACCGTATGTAAACTTAAAACTACATAATAGACCTAATGAATTCGTTCGAGTACTTTGAACATAGTACGGCAACTTCAAACTTATTACGAATCTGCATGCCATATTAGCACCTAGAAAAGCACGTTATTATAATGTAGGACTTACAAATCTTAACAACACCTTACAATACCGAATGTAAACTTAAAACTCCATAATAAACCTAATGAATTCGTCCGAGTCCTTTGAACATTGTACGGCAACTTAAAACATCTTACGACTCTGTATGCCATATTACCTCTTAAAACACGTTATTATAAAGTAGGACGCCTTACAAATATTAACAACACCTTACAATACCGTATGTAAACTTAAAACTCCATAATAAACCTAATGAATTCGTCCGAGTCCTTTGAACATTGTACGGCAACTTAAAACATCTTACGAATCTGTATGTCATATTACCTCTAAAAACACGTTCTTATAATGTAGGACGCCTTACAAATCTTAACAACACCTTACAATAACGTATGTAAACTTAAAACTCCATAATAAACCTAATGAATTCGTACTTTTCCTTTGAACATTGTACGGCAACTTAAAACATCTAACGACTCTGTACGCCATATTACATCTTAAAACACGTTATTAAAATGTAGACGCCTTACAAATCTTAACAATACCTTACAATACCGTATGTAAAGTTAAAACTCCATAATAAACCTAATGAATTCGTCTGAGTCCTTTGAACATTGTACGGCAACTTAAAACATCTTACGACTCTGTATGCCATATTACCTCTTAAAGCACGTTATTATAATGTTGGAGGCCTTACAAATCTTAACAACATCTTACAATACCGTATGTAAATTTAAAACTACATAATAAACCTAATGAATTCGTTCGAGTTCTTTGAACATACTACGCCAACTTCAAACATATTACGACTTTGTACGCCATTTTAGCACCTAGAAAAGCACGTTATTATAATGTAGGACTTACAAATCTTTACAACACCTTACAATACCATATGTATACTTAAAACTCCATAATAAACCAAATGAATTCGTCTGAGTCCTTTGAACATTGTTCAGCAACTTAAAACATCTTACGCCTCTGTATGCCATATTACCTCTTAAAACAAGTTATTATAATGTAGGACGCCTTACAAATCTTAACAACACCTTACAATACCGTATGTAAACTTAAAACTCCATAATAAACCTAATGAATTCGTTCAAGTCCTTTGAACATAGTACGGCAACTTCGAAAATATTATGACCCTGTATGCCAAGTTAGCACCTAGAAAAGCACGTTATTATAATGTAGGACTTACAAGTCTTAACAACATCTTACAATTCCGTATGTAAACTTAAAACTACATAATAAACCTAATGAATTCGTTCGAGTCCTTTGAACATAGTACGGCAACTTCAAACTTATTACGACTCTATATGCCATATTAGCACCTAGAAAAGCACGTTATTATAATGTAGGACTTACCAATCTTAACAACACCATACAATACCGTATGTAAAGTTAAAACTCCATATTAAACCTAATGAATTCGTCAGAGTCCTTTGAACATTGTACGGCAACTTAAAACATCTTACGACTCTGTATCCCATATTACCTCTTAAAGCATGTGATTATAATGGTGGACGCCTTACAAATCTTAACAACATGTTACAATACCGTATGTAAATTTAAAACTACATAATAAACCTAATGAATTCGTTCGAGTCCTTTGAACATAGTACGGCAACTTCAAACATATTACGACTCTGTATGCCATTTTAGCACCTAGAAAAGCACGTTATTATAATGTAGGACTTACAAATCTTAACAAAACCTTACAATACCATATGTATACTTAAAACTCCATAATAAACCAAATGAATTCGTCTGAGTCCTTTGAAGATTGTTCGGCAACTTAAAACATCTTACGACTCTGTATGCCATATTACCTTTTAAAGCACGTTATTATAATGTTGGACGCCTTACAAATCTTACAACACCTTACAATACCGTTTGTAAATTTCAAAATCAATAATAAACCTAATAAATTCGTTCGTCTCCTTTGAACATAGTACGACAACTACAAACTTATTACGACTATGTATGCCAAGTTAGCACCTAGAAAAGCAGGTTATTATAATGTAGGACTTACAAATCTTAACAACACCTTACAATACCGTATGTAAACTTAAAACTCCATAATAAACCTAATGAATTCGTCCGAGTCCTTTGAACATTGTACGACAACTTAATACATCTTACGACTCTGTATGCCATATTACCTCTTAAAGCACGTTATTGTAATGTTGGACGCCTTACAAATCTTAACAACATCTTACAATACCGTAAACTTAAAACTATATAATAAACCTAAGGAACTCGTTCGAATCCTTTGAACATAGTACGCCAACTTCAAACATATTACGACTCTGTATGCCATATTAACACCTAGAAAAGCCCGTTATTATAATGTAGGACTTACAAATCTTAACAACACCTTACAATACCGAATGTAAACTTAAAACTCCATAATAAACCTAATGAATTCGTCCGAGTCCTTTGAACATTGTACGGCAACTTAAAACATCTTATGACTCTGTATGCCATATTACCTCTTAAAACACGTTATTATAAAGTAGGACGCCTTACAAATATTAACAACACCTTACAATACCGTATGTAAACTTAAAACTCCATAATAAACCTAATGAATTCGTCCGAGTCCTTTGAACATTGTACGGCAACTTAAAACATCTTACGAATCTGTATGTCATATTACCTCTAAAAACACGTTCTTATAATGTAGGACGCCTTACAAATCTTAACAACACCTTACAATAATGTATGTAAACTTAAAACTCCATAATAAACCTAATGAATTCGTACTTTTCCTTTGAACATTATACGGCAACTTAAAACATCTAACGACTCTGTACGCCATATTACATCTTAAAACACGTTATTATAATGTAGACGCCTTACAAATCTTAACAATACCTTACAATACCGTATGTAAAGTTAAAACTCCATAATAAACCTAATGAATTCGTTTGAGTCCTTTGAACATTGTACGGCAACTTAAAACATCTTACGACTCTGTATGCCATATTACCTCTTAAAGCACGTGATTATAATGTTGGAGGCCTTACAAATCTTAACAACATCTTACAAAACCGTATGTAAATTTAACTACATAATAAACCTAATGAATTCGTTCGAGTCCTTTGAACATACTACGCCAACTTCAAACATATTACGACTTTGTACGCCATTTTAGCACCTAGAAAAGCACGTTATTATAATGTAGGACTTACAAATCTTTACAACACCTTACAATACCATATGTATACTTAAAACTCCATAATAAACCAAATGAATTCGTCTGAATCCTTTGAACATTTTTCAGCAACTTAAAACATCTTACGCCTCTGTATGCCATATTACCTCTTAAAACAAGTTATTATAATGTAGGACGCCTTACAAATCTTAACAACACCTTACAATACCGTATGTAAACTTAAAACTCCATAAAAAACCTAATGAATTCGTTCAAGTCCTTTGAACATAGTACGGCAACTTCGAAAATATTATGACCCTGTATGCCAAGTTAGCACCTAGAAAAGCACGTTATTATAATGTAGGACTTACAAATCTTAACAACATCTTACAATTCCGTATGTAAACTTAAAACTACATAATAAACCTAATGAATTCGTTCGAGTCCTTTGAACATAGTACGGCAACTTCAAACTTATTACGACTCTATATGCCATATTAGCACCTAGAAAAGCACGTTATTATAATGTACGACTTACAAATCTTAACAACATCTTACAATTCCGTATGTAAACTTAAAACTACATAATAAACCTAATGAATTCGTTCGAGTCCTTTGAACATAGTACGGCAACTTCAAACTTATTACGACTCTATATGCCATATTAGCACCTAGAAAAGCACGTTATTATAATGTAGGACTTACCAATCTTAACAACACCATACAATACCGTATGTAAAGTTAAAACTCCATATTAAACCTAATGAATTCGTCAGAGTCCTTTGAACATTGTACGGCAACTTAAAACATCTTACGACTATGTATCCCATATTACCTCTTAAAGCATGTGATTATAATGTTGGACGCCTTACAAATCTTAACAACATGTTACAATACCGTATGTAAATTTAAAACTACATAATAAACCTAATGAATTCGTTCGAGTCCTTTGAACATAGTACGGCAACTTCAAACATATTACGACTCTGTATGCCATTTTAGCACCTAGAAAAGCACGTTATTATAATGTAGGACTTACAAATCTTAACAAAACCTTACAATACCATATGTATACTTAAAACTCCATAATAAACCAAATGAATTCGTCTGAGTCCTTTGAAGATTGTTCGGCAACTTAAAACATCTTACGACTCTGTATGCCATATTACCTTTTAAAGCACGTTATTATAATGTTGGACGCCTTACAAATCTTACAACACCTTACAATACCGTTTGTAAATTTCAAAATCCATAATAAACCTAATAAATTCGTTCGTGTCCTTTGAACATAGTACGACAACTTCAAACTTATTACGACTATGTATGCCAAGTTAGCACCTAGAAAAGCAGGTTATTATAATGTAGGACTTACAAATCTTAACAACACCTTACAATACCGTATGTAAACTTAAAACTCCATAATAAACCTAATGAATTCGTCCGAGTCCTTTGAACATTGTACGACAACTTAATACATCTTACGACTCTGTATGCCATATTACCTCTTAAAGCACGTTATTGTAATGTTGGACGCCTTACAAATCTTAACAACATCTTACAATACCGTAAACTTAAAACTATATAATAAACCTAAGGAACTCGTTCGAATCCTTTGAACATAGTACGCCAACTTCAAACGTATTACGACTCTGTATGCCATATTAACACCTAGAAAAGCACGTTATTATAATGTAGGACTTACAAATCTTAACAACACCTTACAATACCGAATGTAAACTTAAAACTCCATAATAAACCTAATGAATTCGTCCGAGTCCTTTGAACATTGTACGGCAACTTAAAACATCTTACGACTCTATATGCCATATTACCTCTTAAAACACGTTATTATAAAGTAGGACGCCTTACAAATATTAACAACACCTTACAATACCGTATGTAAACTTAAAACTCCATAATAAACCTAATGAATTCGTCCGAGTCCTTTGAACATTGTACGGCAACTTAAAACATCTTACGAATCTGTATGTCATATTACCTCTAAAAACACGTTCTTATAATGTAGGACGCCTTACAAATCTTAACAACACCTTACAATAACGTATGTAAACTTAAAACTCCATAATAAACCTAATGAATTCGTACTTTTCCTTTGAACATTATACGGCAACTTAAAACATCTAACGACTCTGTACGCCATATTACATCTTAAAACACGTTATTATAATGTAGACGCCTTACAAATCTTAACAATACCGTACAATACCGTATGTAAAGTTAAAACTCCATAATAAACCTAATGAATTCGTCTGAGTCCTTTGAACATTGTACGGCAACTTAAAACATCTTACGACTCTGTATGCCATATTACCTCTTAAAGCACGTGATTATAATGTTGGAGGCCTTACAAATCTTAACAACATCTTACAATACCGTATGTAAATTTAAAACTACATAATAAACCTAATGAATTCGTTCGAGTCCTTTGAACATACTACGCCAACTTCAAACATATTACGACTTTGTACGCCATTTTAGCACCTAGAAAAGCACGTTATTATAATGTAGGACTTACAAATCTTTACAACACCTTACAATACCATATGTATACTTAAAACTCCATAATAAACCAAATGAATTCGTCTGAGTCCTTTGAATATTGTTCAGCAACTTAAAACATCTTACGCCTCTGTATGCCATATTACCTCTTAAAACAAGTTATTATAATGTAGGGCGCCTTACAAATCTTAACAACACCTTACAATACCGTATGTAAACTTAAAACTCCATAATAAACCTAATGAATTCGTTCAAGTCCTTTGAACATAGTACGGCAACTTCGAAAATATTATGACCCTGTATGCCAAGTTAGCACCTAGAAAAGCACGTTATTATAATGTAGGACTTACAAATCTTAACAACATCTTACAATTCCGTATGTAAACTTAAAACTACATAATAAACCTAATGAATTCGTTCGAGTCCTTTGAACATAGTACGGCAACTTCAAACTTATTACGACTCTATATGCCATATTAGCACCTAGAAAAGCACGTTATTATAATGTAGGACTTACCAATCCTAACAACACCATACAATACCGTATGTAAAGTTAAAACTCCATATTAAACCTAATGAATTCGTCAGAGTCCTTTGAACATTGTACGGCAACTTAAAACATCTTACGACTCTGTATCCCATATTACCTCTTAAAGCATGTGATTATAATGTTGGACGCCTTACAAATCTTAACAACATGTTACAATACCGTATGTAAATTTAAAACTACAGAATAAACCTAATGAATTCGTTCGAGTCCTTTGAACATAGTACGGCAACTTCAAACATATTACGACTCTGTATGCCATTTTAGCACCTAGAAAAGCACGTTATTATAATGTAGGACTTACAAATCTTAACAAAACCTTACAATACCATATGTATACTTAAAACTCCATAATAAACCAAATGAATTCGTCTGAGTCCTTTGAAGATTGTTCGGCAACTTAAAACATCTTACGACTCTGTATGCCATATTACCTTTTAAAGCACGTTATTATAATGTTGGACGCCTTACAAATCTTAACAACACCTTACAATACCGTTTGTAAATTTCAAAATCCATAATAAACCTAATAAATTCGTTCGTGTCCTTTGAACATAGTACGACAACTTCAAACTTATTACGACTATGTATGCCAAGTTAGCACCTAGAAAAGCAGGTTATTATAATGTAGGACTTACAAATCTTAACAACACCTTACAATACCGTATGTAAACTTAAAACTCCATAATAAACCTAATGAATTCGTCCGAGTCCTTTGAACATTGTACGACAACTTAATACATCTTACGACTCTGTATGCCATATTACCTCTTAAAGCACGTTATTGTAATGTTGGACGCCTTACAAATCTTAACAACATCTTACAATACCGTAAACTTAAAACTATATAATAAACCTAAGGAACTCGTTCGAATCCTTTGAACATAGTACGCCAACTTCAAACATATTACGACTCTGTATGCCATATTAACACCTAGAAAAGCACGTTATTATAATGTAGGACTTACAATCTTAACAACACCTTACAATACCGAATGTAAACTTAAAACTCCATAATAAACCTAATGAATTCGTCCGAGTCCTTTGAACATTGTACGGCAACTTAAAACATCTTACGACTCTGTATGCCATATTACCTCTTAAAACACGTTATTATAAAGTAGGACGCCTTACAAATATTAACAACACCTTACAATACCGTATGTAAACTTAAAACTCCATAATAAACCTAATGAATTCGTCCGAGTCCTTTGAACATTGTACGGCAACTTAAAACATCTTACGAATCTGTATGTCATATTACCTCTAAAAACACGTTCTTATAATGTAGGACGCCTTACAAATCTTAACAACACCTTACAATAACGTATGTAAACTTAAAACTCCATAATAAACCTAATGAATTCGTACTTTTCCTTTGAACATTATACGGCAACTTAAAACATCTAACGACTCTGTATGCCATATTACATCTTAAAACACGTTATTATAATGTAGACGCCTTACAAATCTTAACAATACCTTACAATACCGTATGTAAAGTTAAAACTCCATAATAAACCTAATGAATTCGTCTGAGTCCTTTGAACATTGTACGGCAACTTAAAACATCTTACGACTCTGTATGCCATATTACCTCTTAAAGCACGTGATTATAATGTTGGAGGCCTTACAAATCTTAACAACATCTTACAATACCGTATGTAAATTTAACTACATAATAAACCTAATGAATTCGTTCGAGTCCTTTGAACATACTACGCCAACTTCAAACATATTACGACTTTGTACGCCATTTTAGCACCTAGAAAAGCACGTTATTATAATGTAGGACTTACAAATCTTTACAACACCTTACAATACCATATGTATACTTAAAACTCCATAATAAACCAAATGAATTCGTCTGAGTCCTTTGAACATTGTTCAGCAACTTAAAACATCTTACGCCTCTGTATGCCATATTACCTCTTAAAACAAGTTATTATAATGTAGGACGCCTTACAAATCTTAACAACACCTTACAATACCGTATGTAAACTTAAAACTCCATTGTTAGGGTTATTTCCTGTTAAGATTTACTTTGTATTTTTGTTATTATATATGTTTGTATAGTTTAGGGTTTATTATGTATTTTCCTTAAACTTGCATTTTGTTTGATATAGGCATGTAGTGTGCGTGTGTTAATAGAGCGACTTTTACACTGTGAGAGAGAGAATTAACTGTGTGTAATTAGTTTCTCCTGCACTTTTGTACTACGAATTGCTTGATCATCAAATACAAAGAGAATTTATGAGTATGAATTGTGTTTGTGATTGAATCGTTTGTTTGTACTTGTTGTTCTGATCATTTGAGTGATATTATCGATCCAATTGAACCTATCAATTGGTATCAGAGCTTTCGGTTTGTGTTCCTCGCTGTTTCTAAGCAAAACACATCAATATTGCTCAAAATATCATGATCTGAATGAATTGTTGGTGTTTTTAGTTGTGATTTATCATCATAATCACTTCTATACACAGCGATTGTGCAGATTCTATCAGATCATCATCAGATCTGAAGAATTAGGAAGAATAGAAAAAGTACTGTTCGATCAATTTTTGCTCAAAATTCATCGAAGAATGAAGATGTTTTGGATTGATTGATATAAGGGTTTGATAATCGGACTATTTCACAGCTTGTGTGTGAATTTTGGATAATTTGGACAAGTTTTAGACAAAACCCAGAAAATCTTCATGAAGAAGATGATGAACAGTTGAGTTTGGTTGAAGATTAACTTGCCGGGTGACATATTTGACTTAGACATTTTCCTTGGACTTAGATTTTGTGAAGAAATTAGGTCCTGTACTGCCGTGTAAAGGAATTTGTTTTAGACGGGTGAATTTTTTGACTTGAAAAAGTGCTACTGTTCAGCCGGGTCAGACACTGTTGTGCCGGGTAATACACTGTTACGCCGGGTGATAGAGAAAATACAGCCGGGTAAGCTCAACTGTGTAGCCGGGTAATTAACAAAGTGCCGTGTGACCAAGTACTGTTCAGCCGGGCAAAGACTTTTGCCGTGTCAAGATTCTGCCGTGTCAAGACTTGTTGCCGTGTGAAGTTTTTCTTGCTGCCGTGTAACTGTTCATCCGGGTGAAGAACAAAGTATTTTTCAACTGTTTAGCCGGGTAACTATTTAGACGGGTGAAGACTTTTTCCTGCCGGGTGAAAAACAAATACACTGTTTAGCCGGTTGAAGAAGGATTTTTCACTGTGTTGCCGTGTGACTTTATTTAGTTGTTTTTAATACTTGTTTCTTATCTTGTCGTTAATTTCTTGTCTTTTTATTAGTATTTTAATCACTTCTTTTAAAAAAAAAATAACAAAAACCAAAAATATTTTCTTTAAAAATTGTTAAAAATGGCTCCTAATGATGATTCTGATAACCGTGTTCCTAGACTTTTGAATCGTGCAGATTTCAAGAACTGGACCATCAGGCTGAGACATCATTTGTGTTCTATTGACAATGACTTGTGGAAATCAATTGAGAAGGGTCCTCACATTCCAACACAGACACAACCAGATAGTGCCAGTACCTATACTAAAGATTCTACTACACCTTATCCAGAGGATAATCTGTCAGCTGAAGACTTGAGGAAGGTAAAGAATGATAGCAAGGCCTATTCGTTGATGTGCAAGGGGTTGCCATTACAAGTTTTGTCTAGATTGGATGCATATCAGACGGGTTATACATGCTTTAAGGCATTGAAGTCTATATGTGAAGGAGGAGAGCAGTTAAGAAGTTTGAAGAAATCTAAGCTGAAAAGACAACTGGAATTATTTGAACACATCAATGGAGAGACAGTACACCAAATGATGAATAGGTTTGTTCATTTAACTACTGAAATGACAAATCTCGGAGTGAAGACTGAACTTCAGGACTTGAATGATCGTTTGTTAGGTGCTTTACCATCATCATGGAAACAAACTGTTACCTTGTTGAAACATACTGAGAAATTTCCAATGGAACTTGACTTGCTTATTGGAAAGATAGAAGAAGTTGAGATTGATGAAGGATCTAGAAACACTGATAGATCAATGTCACAAACTCAATACAAGTATGTGGTAAATCCTGCCAATACTGTGGATAATGCTTTTCTTGTGCAAAATACAACAAAGTCTGAAGATGAGGATGACTTATTCGTTGGTGCAAGTTTCTATACTGATTCAGCATATTTTCCAAATTCACCAACTTATTCTCAACCTCAATCTCCGCCAAGAGCTCAAGTTCACGTCCAAAGTCAGAATATGAAGAATCAATCAGAAAATCAAAGTTCAAATGTTCAAGCCAAGGTGAAAGACGTCATGAATATTCTGTTGCAAGATGACGAAACAAAAACTGCCTTTACTGCTTTTATGGCAAGTTTTCAAGCGTACCAAGGTAGTCATTTAAGTCAAATGGTTGTTGTTCTTCAAGACTTATTTGAAATGGATCCAGTGGATGTTGAGGAAATGGATCTTAACTGGCAAATGGTTATGGTAGCTTATCGTACTCAAAAGCATGCATATGTCAACAGAAGCTACAAACCTCATGCAAACAAGACTGTTGGATTTGACAAATCTAAGGCCAGATGCTTTAACTGTAATCAGTATGGTCATTTCTCAAGAGAATGTAAAGCTCCAAAGAATTTTAATGACCAAGCGAGTTCAAGCAATCAAGGTCAAGGTCAAAATTCTCAACAATCAACAAGTTATCAAGGCAGAAATCAACGTTTCTTTCAGAAACCATACCAAAGTCTTCCTATGCCTGAATTGAAGGATGAAGGAAAGAAGCCAGAAGACCAAACAAAGGCGTTGGTTGTAAGTGTGAAAGACGGGTATGATTGGAGTGCTTATGCAGAACAATTCACGTCTGATCTTACATCAAGTCTGGCATTGGTATGTGAAGTAGAAGAAGATTGGTCAGAAGAAGGGGATTGTAAGATGATTGAAGATGTGAGTGAAGATTCAGAAGATTATGACTGGAGTGCAAAATCTGATCCTACTGAAGAATCTGAGTCTGAACTTGTGCTGATGGCTACTGCCAGTGAGTCTTCATCATCCACAGAACAACCAAAGGTTAATACTGACCTGCCCCCTAACTATGTTCCATTACCTGCTGATGTCAAGGAAAGGCTATGTTCTGAACAGTGCATTCAACAAGTAGAACATTATCGGACTCATTCATTTAAAATCGGTGACAAATTAAGCAAACATCATGAGAAAATTCATGAACAACTTAAAATTGATCACAAAATTGCTGATGAGAAGATTTTGTCACTTAAAGAATCTTGGAACAAAACCTTAAAGGAACTGGAATTGATAACCAAACAACTTGAAGAAATGACAAAGAACTTTGAACAAGAAAAAGTCGCACATGCTGTCACTCAAGTTGAACTAACAAAGGTTAAAAGCTGTAAAACCATGGTTAAACAACTCATCAAAGAAAGAGGTAATAAAACCAAAACCGGGTTGGGTTTTACACATGAACCGATGCCAAATTCAATCACTCAAACCTTACCGGAAAACTTTAATGAATTTGATCATTCACCTGAAAATGAACGAAAATTTAAAGAAATTCAAAGAAGTAAATCCGAGTCTGAAGGATCTGAAGTGTTGATTGAAAGTTTGAGAGAAGAAGATGGAATGACAACTGAAGCTGATGATGAAGCAAGCAACAAATCTGAAAACAAAGTTGAGCCTGTTCTAATCCAACTTGTTGAATATCCAAAGCTTAATCCCGAACCAGAAACACCGGTGAAGGAAGAAGGTGAATTTTCAGGGTACAATGATCCTGAGTACATCAAGTGGAAGAAGGAACAAAAGGCGCAAGTTGCTGCTCAGTTGGTCAAAAAGCCAGAAGTAAAAAAGGCTGAAGTTTCGAGTGTTAAGAAGCAAAAATCGAAAACAATGAACAATCAATCTGAAACGAAACAGTCAAAAGGCAAAAATGTCTTAAAATCGAATGATAACACAAAAGTTCAAAGTGTTAAAACTGACAAAGTTAAACCTGTCAAGAAAGTGTCAAAAGAAAAGAAAATCAAGTTTGTGTCTGCAGGAACGTTTGATTTGAACGGATCTTATGGTAAACCAATCAATTCTCCAATCAAATCTAACTCTGGTCTGAAAACAGGTTCAGGTCCTAAGTCTTCCGCTGTCAATGAAAAGAGAATTGAAAACAAAAAGGTGACCAAACAGAACAATTTAAAATCGAACCAAAGTCCCATGCAATCAAAAGCACAAACAATAACTCCACAAAGGAACGTTAATCTAAAACCGAACAACTATGATAATGAATCACGTTTTGGTTCAACATCTAGAGTTAACAATCGGCTCTTTAGGATTAGCAAGAAATATTGTGAAATTTGTGATAGACATAATCATGCAACTGCTGAATGTTTCTTTAACAGGTACTGCAGTTTCTGTGACAAAAGAAATCATTCTTCAGAAGAATGTTATTTTAACAAATTTTGTGATATCTGTGAGAGGAGAAACCATGACACAAAGGATTGTTTCTTTCGATCAAACTCGACTAGAGAAAAGACTCCATATTCAAATTTTCAAAGAAATAATTCATATGGTTTTCAAAATATGAGTCAAAGTCATTCTCCGGTTTTGAGAAACTTCAATCGAAACAATTCTGTTTCTAACTTTTCAAGGAATGTGCAGGTTAACAGTTTTAAACCAAGAGCTTTAATGGTTAAGAATCAAAAGTTTGAAAATAACCTTGATCCTAAGCTAGAGGAAAGGTTTATTGCTTTGAGGAGAAAGCAATCATTGAACGCCAATGGGCGAAGTTATCAGCATCAAAATCTTTTAAACGAAACAAATTTTCAAAATGTTCAATACCAACAAGTTACTATTGCAGATAGATTCGGAAAACCCAAGACCGTGTGGGCCTGGGTTGACCAAACTAACTGAATGTTTTTGTTGAAATGCAGGTACGCCCAAGAAGACCTATCAACTCGTGGTTCGTTGATAGTGGGTGAAGCCGGCACATGACAGGCAACCATGCCTTGCTTCAGGATTTCAAACTGAAAAATGGTACTCATGTAGCGTTTGGAGGTGATGCGGGTGGAAAGATAACAGGAGAAGGAACAGTATCCAATGGGATCATTAGTTTTGATAAAGTCAACTACTGTGCACAGTTGAACTTTAACTTACTAAGTGTATCTCAAATTTGTGATAAATCTTATTCAACTTTATTTGATGATTCTTTCTGTTATATTCTTAAACCAGGTTTCAAGATTGACAATGAGTGGGTAGTGGTTAAAGCTCCTAGAGATCGTGATGTATACAAGTTGGATATGTCGCAGATTGACGCTGATACCGAAACAACCTGTCTCATTGCCCATGCTTCAAATGATGAGAGTCAGCTTTGGCATAGACGGCTGGGCCACTCCAACTTCAGAAACATGAACCGTTTGGTAACTGGAAATCACGCTGTGGGAATCCCATCAAAGAAATTCTCCACAACTGATCTCTGTCCAGCATGTTTGAAGGGCAAACAGCATCGGATGTCTTTTAAGTCCAAGCTCGAGAACTCCATTTCAAAACCTTTGCAGATGCTACATATGGATCTTTTTGGACCGACAAATGTTCAAAGCATCGGCAGAAAATCTTATTGTTTAGTTATCATAGATGACTTCACTAGATTTTCATGGGTTTATTTTTTGCATGCGAAATCTGAAACAGCTGAATTATTGAAAGAATTTATCATTAAAATTGAAAATCAATTGGAATGCAAAGTTAAAACTTTAAGAAGTGATAATGGAACTGAATTTAAGAATGCTAATGTTGATTTATTTTGTGCAGAAAAGGGGATTGCTCGTCAGTATAGTGCTCCAAGAACGCCTCAACAAAATGGGGTTGCGGAACGGAAAAACCGGACACTAATTGAAGCTGCAAGATCCATGCTCGCAGATGCCAAAATCCCTATCACCTTTTGGGATGAAGCCATTGCTACTGCGTGTTTTGTACAAAATAGAACATTATTAGTTCAAGATAAACAGAAAACTTCTTATGAGTTGTTGTTTGGAAGAAAACCAAATATTTCTTACTTGAAAGCATTTGGTTGTCCAGTTTCGATTCTTAATCTAAATGAACATCTCGGGAAGTTTGAGTCAAAATCTGACGATGGATTTTTTCTAGGATATTCGTCTGTTTCTAAAGCTTATCGGGTTTTTAATAGCAAAACAAATACTGTTATTGAAACTTTCAACGTCAAGTTTTTAGAAAATTCGTTTCCTTTAGTGGCTCATGGTCCCGAATGGTTATTTGATTTGGATTCGTTATCTAGATCTTTCAGTTCTAACTTATTTGATTTTTCAGGAAACGCAAGGAATGAATCAGGTGACTTAGGAAGCTTTAGTGACGATTCTGATAATGACGAAGATGGAAATCTCAACTCTGAATATCCATTTATGTCTTTTCACAATCCTGATCATGTCAAATCTAGTCAAGCTCCGGGTCCTTCTGGTTCGCAAGAAGATCAAGAATCAAACAATCATGAAGAAAATGTGAATTCACAAATGTCTCCTAATGATGGTGGATCCGTTCAAAATCAACCATCATCGGATCCGAATGCTGAAGTTATTCCAGAATCTTTTGATTACTTCATCAATTCACCGGATCAAGTCCCGAATTTCACACCGCATACTTCTTCCATACTTCAAGATCTACCAAATCTGAATACTTCTAATCTAGAGACTCAAGTGCAAGGAGGTGATATTCCTATTCATCGAATTCACAAGAAACATCCTGTCTCTCAGATTATTGGGCCGTTGAATCAGAGAACTACAAGAAGTCAGACAGAGCAAGCAAATGTTTGTCTTTACTCGTGTTTTCTATCTCAGGTGGTGCCAAAGAATATTTCAGAGGCGTTGCAAGACAACAGTTGGATTGAAGCCATGCAAGAGGAATTGCTTCAGTTTCGCAAACAGGAAGTTTGGAAACTTGTGGACTTACCTGAAGGAGAGAATGCAATAGGTACAAGATGGTTGTACAAAAACAAGCCAGACGAACGTGGCATTGTTGTGAGAAACAAAGCAAGACTGATTGCACAGGGATACACTCAGGAAGAAGGCATTGATTATGAAGAGGTGTTTGCTCCAGTCGCAAGACTTGAAGCCATACGCGTTTTTCTTGCATATGCGTCTTTCATGAAGTTTAAGGTATTCCAAATGGACGTCAAAGGTGCTTTCTTGTATGGACCTATTACAGATGATGTTTATGTCAGACAACCCCCGGGTTTCGAAGATCCTGACTATCCACATCGGGTATACAAGTTGAGCAAAGCTCTTTACGGTCTACATCAAGCTCCAAGAATCTGGTATGAGACACTATCCAAGCATTTACTAGAACACGGATTCACAAGAGGTCAGATTGATCCAACTTTGTTTATGAAGAGGGAGAATGATGATTTATTGTGTGTTCAAGTTTATGTGGACGATATTATCTTCGGTTCAACCAGTGAGTCCATGTGCAAAGAATTTGAAGAAATCATGAAGTCAAGATTTCAGATGAGTTCGATGGGGGAGATTAATTTCTTTCTGGGATTACAAGTGAAACAGTCTGCTGACGGAATTTTTATCAACCAATCAAAATTTGTTGAGAAGTTGCTGAAGAAGTTCAAGATGCAAGATTGTCAGACTATCCGAACTCCTTCTGATGTAAATTGCAAGATACAACCTGATCCAAAGGGCAAAGCAGTTGATCAGACACTATACAGATCAATGATCGGTTCTCTGATATATCTTACTGCATCAAGACCAGACATCATGTACGCTGTGTGTGTATGCGCCAGATACCAGTCAGATCCAAAAGAGTCACATCTAGTTGCTGTGAAGCGTATATTCAGATATCTCAAAGGGAAACCAAATCTTGGGTTATGGTATCCTTATGAAGGAAATTTTGAACTATATAGCTATTCTGACAGTGATTTTGGTGGTTGTGCTCTTGACAGGAAATCGACTACTGGTGGTTGTCAATTTTTGGGTCCAAGGCTTGTCTCTTGGCAATGCAAGAAGCAAACCAATGTTTCTGTATCCACAGCTGAAGCAGAGTATATCGCTGCATCTGCAGGATGTTCTCAGGTTTTATGGTTACAAAATCAGTTGCTGGACTACGGGTTTAACTTCTTAAAAACTCCTATTTACATAGACAATACTGCTGCTATGTTTATAACTGCTAATCCTGTTCAACATTCTAAAACCAAGCACATCGAAATTAGATATCATTTTTTAAGAGATAACTCTGAAAAGGGTTTAATAATTTTGATTAAAGTTCATACCGACAAACAACTGGCAGATCTTTTCACAAAATCATTCTTGTCAGGCCGGTTTGAATTTTTAATTCAATCCATAGGATTAATCAATCATGATTGATTCTATTTTTCGAAAAACAAATGAAAAATCAGAAAATATAAAAGCCAAAAATATAATAAGTTGATGTTATGTTTTGATTCCTTTGCTTTTAATTTATGTTTTGCATTGTGTGTGTGCATGAAAAAAAAAAAAAAAAAAAAAAAAAAAAAAAAAAACAAATACAAAATATAAAATCAAAAAGAAAAGAAAATATCATGTCATAAGAATCTATATTGCAAAAAGTGAGAAATGATAGATACACTAGACATTATTTGTTACATCATTTTTAATAAAGACTGATGAATGTTAATTGATGTGCTAGACAGCTCAGGCAATTAGACTGAACAAGTAAGTTGATTGTTGACAAACATAAATTTAATGATCTTTGTGTTAAGTTCCATTGTTATACATGTCTAGATATATATCTTTTGAAACATTGCTTGTGATGATAGTTGTGCATGATCGGGTAACGATGCAGTGTATTCAGTGTGATGAACCGCATCGTGAGCTTCTTTGTTGTGGTACCCACAGACCTGAAGTTTCACACGAAATCTCTTTTGAGTTTCAAGATGCAGCAAAAGATTCCAAAATGGAACAAAAAGAGTCCCAAATGTGGACCGACACCAAACAAAAATTCCAAAATGGAATTCAGAAGATTCCCAAGGGGAACGATAGGAAAGAAAAATTCCCAAAGATGGAATTAAAAAGAAGTCCCAAAGTGGACCAAATCCGAATAGAACCCAGATTCCACACTGTGTATGACTGTAAGTAACCAGGTTCTGTGCAATATGCATTCAGGTAGTGATTGATAAGGAAATATGTTGACATATGTATACATGTGGGTCACATAAGTCATTCTAATCGTACCTTAAATATCATCATGATACTGAAAAAGTAAGTGTGTCAATTCGAGCAAATTGGTATGTTTTCATATCATCACTCAATCAAGCATAAGTCAAATGTCTATTCAAAACTTCCAAAACATGTTCAAGTAATGTGTGGTATGATCTCCCTGCGATATTTTGATTCATTTGCATTGCATATGTATTTACTTTAATGTGTGTGCTTTGTGTGTGCAGGCATTTGGAATCATTATTGACACATCAACATCCTTGTTAAACTTAAAAATTTCAAGAAATTTCAAGTTTAGGGGGAGAATAAATTTAAGAAAAATATCTACAAAAAAAAAAATCCAAAAATATTTTGTTTTGAATAAGTGTGTTTTGAATGAACAAGATTATAAGTTATGAAAAGCAAAGGTATTGGATGTGTTAAAAACAAACCCAAGGTCTCGTAATTTGTTTTTAAGAAATTGCTTCGGGATATAGAAAAATTGGTTATGCAAAAACATTTTTGGAAAAGAAAAAGAAAAATGAATTTTAATTGAAAAAGTAATTTGTTGCAATGTTTAATGTTGTTTGATAATTAATATGACAAACATTCTTTTTAAGGATAACTTGTCTAATTAATATGTCGGAGAATGTTGCAGGTGCAATAAATGACCGTTGAAAAAGTCAACAGACGAGGAAAATTGAAGAAATTGCTCAAGTGTTATTGCCGGGTAAAGATATCAGATACAACTGTACAGCCGGGTAAAGAACTGTTCAGCCGGGTAAAGTTGTAAGTCTGATACTTGCCGGGTGATTGAGGAAATAGGTGAAGATGTTATGACCACTGTACAGCCGGGCAATGATCATGTCAAATACAGCCGGGTGAAGGTCATAAATATCTTGCCGGGTGACTAGTGTATACTATACAGCCGGGTAATGAAGAAGTCTTGTTGCCGTGTAAAGGTATGACACTATGTTGCCGGGTAATGAAGAAGTGTGTATGCCGTGTGAAGTAGGTTGTCAAAGGTTGCCGTGTAAAGAAGAAAGCAAGCCGGATGAAGAAGGAAAGCAACTGTGTTGCCAGGTGATGAAGAAGGTTGCCGGGTGATGTTTTGATCACAACTATTCTGCCGGGTGATGAATAAAATCCATCAGGTGTAGTTGTTCCTTAAACCCTTACCCGTCACTACAGTGACTTACCCGTATCTACAGTGCTTGACCTGTCAAGTGATTTTCACATGATTGGTGACTTGTTTTATGTACTTGACCCGTAACTACAGTACATGACCCGTCACTACAGTACTTGACCCGGCAAGGTTATTGGGCCTATTTTGCTTTGTTGACCCGGCACTTAAAGTTTGACCTAAAAATTTTTCCGACGATACAAATACCGCCTCTTCACAAACACTTATCATTTCACACACTCACTTTCACCAAACACCCTGAACTTCAAAATCGCCATTGTTATCATAGTCAATCTGTTGCTCTATAACAAGATTAATAGATTGATTAAGGTAGAGATTATATGTTTTTGACATAAATCGACCTGCAAATCAACTGTTAAAAGGAAAAACGATGATGAACAGTGTTTTGAACTTGAATCGACACTTTGATTTTGTGCGTTAAAACTGAAATCGAGTGTTGCTTTAGGGTTAAAATCCGTCGATCATCAACATTCAATCATTCATTTGCACTAAAAACACCTTAAAACCAACTGAACAAGTGAAATGGATTTAACTGTTAAAATCGCCATTGATGAACTTTGAAGCTTTTAAAAGTTAAACATCAAAACGATGATATGTTTGTTTTAAAAGTGATTAAACTTGCTAAAACTGAACCAAAACATGTTAAATTTTTCATCATGAAATTTATCAAAATTTTGCCTAAGTGATTAACTGTTAAAAGTTTAAAACATGAAATATAATCTTTAAAATTCAATGTTGTTTGATTAAAATGATGAAAATCAGGTTATTAGAACAATTTAGGGTTTAAAATGATTATATTAATGTTATGCTTTCTAACTTTTAGTTAAGCACTTGTTAAATTGTTGATATGCTTAATGAAGAATCTAATACATTTGCCTTGTTTTGTGTTTTTGTTGTGTTTAACAGATGGAGAATCTCAAATTTGAGCCTAAACATAATCTGGTAGCATGTTTAGATGAGTCACTTCCAGAGACAGAGGGCTATAGAGATATGATTCAGTTTATCAAGAGGACGAAGTATGTATATGCTATATGTGCCAAACCGGTCATATATGCAAGGCTGATTAAGAGTTTCTGGAGATCAGCACAGGTTGTGAGGAATGAGAATGGTGAAGTTATGGTTAGAGGACATATCACAAGGGAGTGGGTACTAAATGTGACTGAAGATGCCATTAGACAAGCTCTGAGGATAGATGAGGATGAGGTTGGCATGATAGATGAGCCGACTATGGAAGAATGCAAAACTTGTTTTGTAAACATGGGTCATCCACCTGTGTTTCCAAAATCACAGTTTTTCAGAGCTAAATTGGGGAAGAAGTATAAGCTGCTGTGTTATGTTGTGCAGCAATGCATGTCTAGAAGGAGTGCTGGGTATGACAATTTTCCTTCAGACATTGCATCACCAATAGTGGCTATTGCAGAAAACAAACCGTTCAACATGTCAAGGTGGATAATGAATGGGTTTGTGTTTAATTTGGTGAAGGGCAAGAGATTCAAATTCCTTATGTACCCAAGGTTTTTGCAATTGATGATCAATATTGCATATCCAGTCGTCAGAAGTGAAGGTTATGCTGGAGGCATGTTATATACTGAGGACATGAACGATCTCTCTTACAAAAAGATGAGTATCGGAAATGTGCCTGACATTGCTTTGTTTGATTATATGAGAGATATAATCAACAATGAAGAAGATGTGAATGGAGTTTATTATCACATATCTCATGGTGAGATTGTGAATCCACTGGATTTAGTGGATGAGGTGCCGGATGATTTATTGGATGATGACGAGTACTTTGCTCGTCATCCAGAAGATGAAGAAGGTAATGATGGTACTGATAATGATGATGAAGGTAATGATGATGATGGTAATGATGCTGAATCTGAATCTGATTCAGAGGAGGCTGAACCAATGAAGACTGAGATAGAGGTTGTTGAGTCTGTGGTTGTAGAAGAACCTGTTGAGGTTGCTTCTGGGATTGAGAAGGTTGCTGTTGAGAAAGATATTTCGGTACAGTATGTCAGAAAGAAGAAGAAAGCTGTAGAAAAGCCTGAGAAGATTGATGTGCTACAGATTGCTGAGACAGTAATGGCCGAAGCTGAATCTATTGCACAGATTGAGGAAGTGGATGCTGGCATTACTGATCCCATTACTGATGATGTTCACACCGCATTACCACAAACTGTTGAAAACATTGGACAAGGTTTGGAGTCTTCACCAAACTTTGGGCCAAGTGTTGATGAGATATATGAAGAAAAGGAGAAACGGATTGCTGAGTTGGAGGAGATTGTGGAAAATTTGATTAAGTCAAATGATTTGTTAAAGGCTTCCAATGAACGTAAGAAGAAAAGGTTTGATGAGTATTGGGATATTCACAAGCAAAATTTGGAAATATTCAAGAAGTTGGATGAAGATCATGTGAATCTAGTTGATGAACATAGGAAGCTAAAAGATGATTATGAATATTTGAAGGAGGAGTATGAGAACTTAAAGTACGATTATGTTGAAGTTAAAGCTGAATGCAATACGTTGGAGGCAGAAAAAGAGATGCTTGAAAAGGAGTTGGAGGAAACTAGACCGAAAAAGGCTGGCTCATCTTCTGACAAAGATTTTTCTGATGAAGTTGTAGTGACTGAAACAAATGTGCCTAAAGTGTGTTTGACTAGAGCTAGAGGAACTTCAAACGTTGGTATTTTGATAGAATCACCAATTATCATTCCCGATGAAGCTGTGGCTGAAACTGTCAAGATGGACAAGGCTGAGGGAAAGAGGAAACTAGATGCAATACCGGAGATATTTGGTGATGAAGAAAGTTCAAAGAAGGCGAAGATTGATAAACCAGTGCAGATTGAGCCGATTCAATCTGTAGCTGTGATTGAGACTGGAAAAGTGATAGAAGCTGAGACTGCTAAATCAGGTCAGATTGAGCCGATTCAATCTGATTCTGTTGCTAAGACTGAAGAGTTTGTTGTCTCTGAGAGTGAAAAAGAAGTTGATTCAGAAGATACAGTTCAGTTTGAGCCGATTCAAGCTGAAGCTGTTGAAGTTGAAAGTGCGCATGAAATAGAAGCTGAAGTTGCTAATCAGTTTGAGCCGGTTCAAACTGATGAAGCACCTATGATAGAGGCATTGGATGATTTAGACATTGATTGGACTGACTCTGAGGATGAAGCTGAGCCAGAGCCTGTACAGCATACTGTTGAAGAAGTGCCAGATGATTTAGATCAGAGGTTTGCATATCTGGAAAGAATGAAGTACAATTCGGTGTTCTTGAATGGTTTAACAGTGACTCAGATTAATGAAGAGTATGAGAAGTGCATCACTGCTCAAGATAAAACCGAAGCTGATCAAAAAGAGTTCGTGGTTGAGATGGGTGAATGGACTCCGATGCAAGAAAGCTTGAATATAGAAGATTTGCCTCCTACTGAGCTTTATCATCAAAACCCAGACGAAATGACTGCTTATGAGATGCGAAGTTGGTTGAGTTCAAGGAACTATCCGTATAAAACTTTGCAAAGGCTGAAATCTGGATCGTTGAGGAAAATTGTAGTCAGTTTCATGAAGACAGAGAAAATGCATAACATAATGTTTTATTTGGACTATAACAATCCTCAGTACTTTGAGCTGACGAAGAGATTTAAAGTGTTAGGACCAAAAGAGATTCCAGTAATGGCTTTACCTGAAGATGCACATAAGAAAAGACATGAACTGATGGATATGTTTCCAAGCGAAGCTAAATCGTACAATATACCAATGGAGGTGCGTGAGAGTTGGCACAAATCAGCAACAGCAGGTGACATTGTTAGGTCACTGCTGAGTAAAGGACAATCAATTGCTGAGTTATTAGATTCTATGATTGTGCCTGAAAAGAACAAGAAAGTTAAGATAATTGCTTGGAAATATGATGAAGTCTTTGACGCATTTATGATCAAGAGAGTAAACGGTTTGTGTGATGTTTATCACTACTATTCAAGCATCTTTAAACTCGAAGTTCAGGATCTGAAAGAATTGCACAAGCTGAAGCTAATTAATCACACGCATGCTGAGCGTGGTGATAAATGCGTGATACTTCTTGATGCTGGAATGAGTAGAACTGCTAAATTTCTTGACTTTAGAGGTCAACAAGAAGACACTGCATATGTGCAAGCAAAGAAACAGAGGAAGAAGAAGAGATTGGTGGTGACCGAGGATATGTACTTAGAAGAATTCTCGGACGAATATTTTGATAAGATAACTGATCCTGGATTGAAGGTTATAGATGGAAGTCAAACAACAAAGCCGATACTCAGAGTGTTCTACAATCAGGAAACATTTGAACTAAAGATTGTTCGCAATTTGGAGGATTGGGATAAGGACATGATCACGCTCTTTAGTACTTTTGAGTTGAAACTGCTGCATCCATCATACATTGAGTATTTGAGAAGTTGCAATATTGAAAAGTGCAAAGATAAATTGGCTGAAGCTGACAGGAAACTGTTTACAGTGATGATTGAAGTGATTGCTGCGGCTTCGGAAAAGATTCGTGTGAGAAAGGCTTTACTTAAT
Organism: Tagetes erecta; assembly: GCA_030867185.1. Taxonomy (NCBI): domain Eukaryota; kingdom Viridiplantae; phylum Streptophyta; class Magnoliopsida; order Asterales; family Asteraceae; genus Tagetes; species Tagetes erecta. The sequence continues at coordinate 26,857,620 of CM061493.1, read as the reverse complement.
TCTAATCTCGTGATGGTTGATTTACCTGAGATAGAATATATGCGGATAAGCAGGAAGGGCACTTTGCAAGTGAAAGTTCAAGGTCAAGAAATGCCATTTGAATTTTATGCTAATATCGATTTTGCAGGTTTAAGTCTGGATTCGCTTAGACGCATGAATGCCTTACAAATCCTGACGAATGAATCCAAACCTCGACAAGCTAAGATCGCTGAGAAGTTCAAATCTTGCATTGAAGAAGCTCTGAAAGAAAAAGAAGAGTATAAAGGCCGAGAATTGCTGGATGTGAAAGAGGAACCAGAAGAATGGTAAGAAAAAGATTGAAGATTGATGCTGATAAACGAAGAAAAAGATTGAAGTTTTTGAAGATCCAAAGATAAATCTTAGGGGGAGTACTGTTAGGGTTATTTCCTGTTAAGATTTACTTTGTATTTTTGTTATTGTGTATATATTTGTATAGTTTAGGGTTTATTATGTATTTTCCTTAAACTTGCATTTTGTTTGATATAGGCATGTAGTGTGCGTGTGTCAAGAGAGCGACTTTTACACTGTGAGAGAGAGAATTAACTGTGTGTAATTAGTTTCTCCTGCACTTTTGTACTACGAATTGCTTGATCATCAAATACAAAGAGAATTTATGAGTATGAATTGTGTTTGTGATTGAATCGTTTGTTTGTACTTGTTGTTCTGATCATTTGAGTGATATTATCGATCCAATTGAACCTATCAATACCGTATGTAAACTTAAAACTCCATAATAAACCTAATGAATTCGTTCAAGTCCTTTGAACATAGTACGGCAACTTCGAAAATATTATGACCCTGTATGCCAAGTTAGCACCTAGAAAAGCACGTTATTATAATGTAGGACTTACAAATCTTAACAACATCTTACAATTCCGTATGTAAACTTAAAACTACATAATAAACCTAATGAATTCGTTCGAGTCCTTTGAACATAGTACGGCAACTTCAAACTTATTACGACTCTATATGCCATATTAGCACCTAGAAAAGCACGTTATTATAATGTAGGACTTACCAATCTTAACAACACCATACAATACCGTATGTAAAGTTAAAACTCCATATTAAACCTAATGAATTCGTCAGAGTCCTTTGAACATTGTACGGCAACTTAAAACATCTTACGACTCTGTATCCCATATTACCTCTTAAAGCATGTGATTATAATGTTGGACGCCTTACAAATCTTAACAACATGTTACAATACCGTATGTAAATTTAAAACTACATAATAAACCTAATGAATTCGTTCGAGTCCTTTGAACATAGTACGGCAACTTCAAACATATTACGACTCTGTATGCCATTCTAGCACCTAGAAAAGCACGTTATTATAATGTAGGACTTACAAATCTTAACAAAACCTTACAATACCATATGTATACTTAAAACTCCATAATAAACCAAATGAATTCGTCTGAGTCCTTTGAAGATTGTTCGGCAACTTAAAACATCTTACGACTCTGTATGCCATATTACCTTTTAAAGCACGTTATTATAATGTTGGACGCCTTACAAATCTTAACAACACCTTACAATACCGTTTGTAAATTTCAAAATCCATAATAAACCTAATAAATTCGTTCGTGTCCTTTGAACATAGTACGACAACTTCAAACTTATTACGACTATGTATGCCAAGTTAGCACCTAGAAAAGCAGGTTATTATAATGTAGGACTTACAAATCTTAACAACACCTTACAATACCGTATGTAAACTTAAAACTCCATAATAAACCTAATGAATTCGTCCGAGTCCTTTGAACATTGTACGACAACTTAATACATCTTACGACTCTGTATGCCATATAACCTCTTAAAGCACGTTATTGTAATGTTGGACGCCTTACAAATATTAACAACATCTTACAATACCGTATGTAAACTTAAAAACTATATAATAAACCTAAGGAACTCGTTCGAATCCTTTGAACATAGTACGTCAACTTTAAACATATTACGACTCTGTATGCCATATTAACACCTAGAAAAGCACGTTATTATAATGTAGGACCTACAAATCTTAACAACACCTTACAATACCATATGTATACTTAAAACTCCATAATAAACCAAATGAATTCGTCTAAGTCTTTTGAACATTGTACGGCAACTTAAAACATCTTTCGACTCTGTATGCCATAGTACCTCTTAAAACACGTTATTATAATGTAGGACGCCTTACAAATCTTAACAACACCTTACGATACCGTATGTAAACTTAAAACTCCATAATAAACCTAATGAATTCGTCCGAGTACTTTGAACATTGTACGGCAACTTAATACATCTTTCGACTCTGTATGCCATATTACCTCTTAAAACACGTTATTATAATGTAGGACGCCTTACAAATCTTAACAACATCTTACAATACCGTATGTAAACTTAATACTCCATAATAAACCTAATGAATTCGTCCGAGTCCTTTGAACATTGTACGACAACTTAATACATCTTACAACTCTGTATGCCATATTACCTCTTAAAACACGTTATTATAATGTAGGACGCCTTACAAATCTTAACAACACCTTACAATACCATATGTAAACTTAAAACTCCATAACAAACCTAATGAATTCGTCCGAGTCCTTTGAACATTGTACGGCAACTTAAAACATCTTACGAATCTGTATGCCATATTACCTCTTAATACACGTTATTATAATGTAGGACGACTTACAAATCTTAACAACACCTTACAATACCATATGTATACTTAACAGTCCATAATAAACCAAATGAATTTGTCTGAGTCCTTTGAACATTGTACGGCAACTTAAAACATCTAACGACTCTGTACGCCATATTACCTCTTAAAATAAGTTATTATAATGTAGGACGCCTTACAAATCTTAACAACACCTTACAATAACGTATGTAAGCCTAATGAATTCGTCCTAGTCCTTTGAACATTGTACGGCAACTTAAAACATCTAACGACTCTGTACGCCATATTACATCTTAAAACACGTTATTATAATGTAGGACGCCTTACAAATCTTAACAACACCTTACAATACCATATGTAAACATAAAAATCCATAATAAACCTAATAAATTCGTTCGTGTCCTTTGAACATAGTACGGCAATTTCAAACATATTACGACCCCGTATGCCATATTAGCATCTAGAAAAGCACGTTATTATAATGTAGGACTTACCAATCTTAAGAACATCTTACAATACCGTATGTAAAGTTAAAACTCCAGAATAAACCTAATGAATTCGTCCGAGTCCTTTGAACATTGTACGGCAACTTAAAACATCTTACAACTCTGTATGCCATATTACCTCTTAAAGCACGTGATTATAATGTTGGACGCCTTACAAATCTTAACAACATCTTACAATACTGTATGTAAACTTAAAACTACATAATAAACCTAATGAATTCGTTCGAGTCCTTTGAACATAGTACGACAACTTCAAACATATTAGGACTCTGTATGCCATTTTAGCACCTAGAAAAGCGCGTTATTATAATGTAGGACTTACAAATTATAACAACACCTTACAATACCTCTACAAACAAGTTATTATAATGTAGGACGCCTTACAAATCTTAACAACACCTTACAATACCATATGTAAACTTAAAACTCCATAATAAACCTAATGAATTCGTCCGAGTCCTTTGAACATTGTTCGGCAACTTAAAACATCTTACGACTTGTATGCCATATTACCTCGATCTTAAAACATGTTATTATAATGTAGGACGCCTTACAAATCTTAACCACACCTTACAATACCGTATGTAAACTTAAAACTCCATAATAAACCTAATGAATTCGTCCGAGTTCTTTGAACATTGTACGGAAACTTAAAACATCTTACGACTTTGTATGCCATATTTGCACCTTGAAAAGCACGTTATTTTAATGTTGTACGCCTTACAAATCTTAACAACACCTTAGAATACCGTATGTAAACTTAAAACTCCATAATAAACCTAATGAATTCGTCCGAGTCCTTTCAACATTGTACGACAACTTAAAACATCTTACGACTCTGTATGCCATATTAACTCCTCTAAAAGCACCTTATTATAATTTTGGACGCCTTAAAAGTATTAACGACACCTTACAATACCGTATGTAAACTTAAAACTCTATAATAAACCTAATGAATTCGTCCGATTCCTTTGAACATTGTACGTCAACTTAAAACATCTTACGACTTGTATGCCATATTACCTCTTAAAACACGTTATTTTAATGTAGGACGCCTTACAAATCTTAACAACACCTTACAATACCGTATGTAAACTTAAAACTCCATAATAAACCTAATGAATTCGTCCGAGTCCTTTGAACATTGTACGGCAACTTAAAACATCTAACGACTCTGTACGCCATATTACATCTTAAAACACGTTATTATAATGTAGGACGCCTTACAAATCTTAACAACACCTTACAATACCATATGTAAACATAAAAATCCATAATAAACCTAATAAATTCGTTCGTGTCCTTTGAACATAGTACGGCAATTTCAAACATATTACGACCCCGTATGCCATATTAGCACCTAGAAAAGCACGTTATTATAATGTAGGACTTACAAATCTTAACAACATCTTACAATACCGTATGTAAACTTAATACTACATAATAAACCTAATGAATTCGTTCGAGTCCTTTGAACATAGTATGGCAACTTTAAACTTATTACGACTCTGTATGCCATATTACCACCTAGAAAAGCACGTTATTATAATGTAGGACTTACCAATCTTAACAACATCTTACAATACCGTATGTAAAGTTAAAACTCCAGAATAAACCTAATGAATTCGTCCGAGTCCTTTGAACATTGTACGGCAACTTAAAACATCTTACGACTCTGTATGCCATATTCCCTCTTAAAGCACGTGATTATAATGTTGGACGCCTTACAAATCTTAACAACATCTTACAATACCGTATGTAAACTTAAAACTACATAATAAACCTAATGAATTCGTTCGAGTCCTTTGAACATTGTACGGCAACTTAAAACATCTTACGACTCTGTATGCCATATTACCTCTTAAAGCACGTGATTATAATGTTGGACGCCTTACAAATCTTAACAACATCTTACAATACCGTATGTAAACTTAAAACTACATAATAAACCTAATGAATTCGTTCGAGTCCTTTGAACATTGTACGACAACTTCAAACATATTAGGACTCTGTATGCCATTATAGCACCTAGAAAAGCGCGTTATTATAATGTAGGACTTATAAATCTTAACAACACCTTTCAATACCATATGTATACTTAACACTCCATAATAAACCAAATGAATTTGTCTGAGTCCTTTGAACATTGTACGGCAACTTAAAATATCTAACGACTCTGTATGCCATATTACCTCATAAAACAAGTTATTATAATGTAGGACGCCTTACAAATCTTAACAACACCTTACAATACCATATGTAAACTTAAAAACTCCATAGTAAACCTAATGAATTCGTCTGAGTCCTTTGAACATTGTTCGGCAACTTAAAACATCTTACGACTTGTATGCCATATTACCTCTTAAAACATGTTATTATAATGTAGGACGCCTTACAAATCTTAATAACACCTTACAATACCGTATGTAAACTTAAAACTCCATAATATACCTAATGAATTCGTCCGAGTCCTTTGAACATTGTACGGAAACTTCAAACATCTTACGACTTTGTATGCCATATTTGCACCATGAAAAGCACGTTATTTTAATGTTGGACGCCTTACAAATCTTAACAACACCTTAGAATACCGTATGTAAACTTAAAACTTCATAATAAACCTAATGAATTCGTCCGAGTCCTTTCAACATTGTACGACAACTTAGAACATCTTACGACTCTGTATGCCATATTACCTCCTCTAAAAGCACGTTATTATAATTTAGGACGCCTTAAAAGTATTAACAACACCTTGCAATACCGTATGTAAACTTAAAACTCTATAATAAACCTAATGAATTCGTCCGATTCCTTTGAACATTTTTCGGCAACTTAAAACATCTTACGACTTTGTATGCCATATTTGAACCTTGAAAAGCACATTATTATAATGTTGGATGCCTTACAAATCTTAACAACACCTTACAATACCGTATGTAAAGTTAAAACTGCATAATAAACCTAATGAATTCGTCCGAGTCCTTTCAACATTGTACGACAACATAAAACATCTTACGACTCTGTATGCCATATTAACTCCTCTAAAAGCACGTTATTATAATTTAGGACGCCTTAAAAGTATTAACAACACTTACAACACCGTATGTAAACTTAAAACTCTATAATAAACCTAATGAATTCGTCCGATTCCTTTGAACATTGTACGGCAACTTAAAACATCTTACGACTTGTATGCCATTTTAGCACCTAAAAAAGCACGTTATTATAATGTAGGACTTACAAATCTTAACAACACCTTACAATACCATATGTATACTTAACACCCCATAATAAACCAAATGAATTCGTCTGAGTCCTTTGAACATTGTACGGCAACTTAAAACATCTAACGACTCTGTATGCCATATTACCTCTGAAAACAAGTTATTATAATCTAGGACGCCTTACAAATCTTAACAACACCTTACAATACCGTATGTAAACTTAAAACTCCATAATAAACCTAATAAATTCGTCCGAGTCTTTTGAACATTGTACGGCAACTTAAAACATCTTACGACTTGTATGCCATAATACCTCTTAAAACACGTTATTATAATGTAGGACGCCTTACAAATCTTAACAACACCTTACAATACTGTATGTAAACTTAAAACTCCATAATAAACTTAATGAATTCGTCCGAGTCCTTTGAACATTGTACGACAACTTAAAACATCTTACGACTTTGTATGCCATATTTACACCTTGAAAAGCACGTTATTATAATGTTGGACGCCTTACAAATCTTAACAACACCTTACAATACCGTATGTAAACTTAAAACTCCATAATAAACCTAATGAATTCGTCCGAGTCCTTTCAACATTGTACGACAACTTAGAACATATTACGACTCTGTATGCCATATTACCTCCTCTAAAAGCACGTTATTATAATTTAGGACGCCTTAGAAATATTAACAACACCTTACAATACTGTATGTCAACTTAAAACTCTATAATAAACCTAATGAATTCGTCCGATTCCTTTGAACATTGTACGGCAACTTAATACATCTTACGACTTTGTATGCCATATTTGCACCTTGAAAAGCACATTATTATAATGTTGGATGCCTTACAAATCTTAACAACACCTTACAATACCGTATGTAAAGTTAAAACTGCATTATAAACCTAATGAATTCGTCCGAGTCCTTTCAACATTATACGACAACATAAAACATCTTACGACTCTGTATGCCATATTAACTCCTCTAAAAGCACGTTATTATAATTTAGGACGCCTTAAAAGTATTAACAACACCTTACAATACCGTATGTAAACTTAAAACTCTATAATAAACCTAATGAATTCGTCCGATTCCTTTGAACATTGTACGGCAACTTAAAACATCTTACGACTTGTATGCCATTTTAGCACCTAAAAAAGCACGTTATTATAATGTAGGACTTACAAATCTTAACAACACCTTACAATACCATATGTATACTTAACACCCCATAATAAACCAAATGAATTCGTCTGAGTCCTTTGAACATTGTACGACAACTTAAAACATCTAACGACTCTGTATGCCATATTACCTCTGAAAACAAGTTATTATAATCTAGGACGCCTTACAAATGTTAACAACACCTTACAATACCGTATGTAAACTTAAAACTCCATAATAAATCTAATAAATTCGTCCGAGTCTTTTGAACATTGTACGGCAACTTAAAACATCTTACGACTTGTATGCCATAATACCTCTTAAAACACGTTATCATAATGTAGGACGCCTTACAAATCTTAACAACGCCTTACAATACAGTATGTAAACTTAAAACTCCATAATAAACTTAATGAATTCGTCCGAGTCCTTTGAACATTGTACGACAACTTAAAACATCTTACGACTTTGTATGCCATATTTACACCTTGAAAAGCACGTTATTATAATGTTGGACGCCTTACAAATCTTAACAACACCTTACAATACCGTATGTAAACTTAAAACTCCATAATAAACCTAATGAATTCGTCCGAGTCCTTTCAACATTGTACGACAACTTAGAACATATTACGACTCTGTATGCCATATTACCTCCTATAAAAGCACGTTATTATAATTTAGGACGCCTTAGAAGTATTAACAACACCTTACAATACTGTATGTCAACTTAAAACTCTATAATAAACCTAATGAATTCGTCCGATTCCTTTGAACATTGTACGGCAACTTAATACATCTTACGACTTTGTATGCCATATTTGCACCTTGAAAAGCACATTATTATAATGTTGGATGCCTTACAAATCTTAACAACACCTTACAATACCGTATGTAAAGTTAAAACTGCATAATAAACCTAATGAATTCGTCCGAGTCCTTTCAACATTATACGACAACATAAAACATCTTACGACTCTGTATGCCATATTAACTCCTCTAAAAGCACGTTATTATAATTTAGGACGCCTTAAAAGTATTAACAACACCTTACAATACCGTATGTAAACTTAAAACTCTATAATAAACCTAATGAATTCGTCCGATTCCTTTGAACATTGTACGGCAACTTAAAACATCTTACGACTTGTATGCCATTTTAGCACCTAAAAAAGCACGTTATTATAATGTAGGACTTACAAATCTTAACAACACCTTACAATACCATATGTATACTTAACACCCCATAATAAACCAAATGAATTCGTCTGAGTCCTTTGAACATTGTACGGCAACTTAAAACATCTAACGACTCTGTATGCCATATTACCTCTGAAAACAAGTTATTATAATCAAGGACGCCTTACAAATGTTAACAACACCTTACAATACCGTATGTAAACTTAAAACTCCATAATAAATCTAATAAATTCGTCCGAGTCTTTTGAACATTGTACGGCAACTTAAAACATCTTACGACTTGTATGCCATAATACCGCTTAAAACACGTTATTATAATGTAGGACGCCTTACAAATCTTAACAACGCCTTACAATACAGTATGTAAACTTAAAACTCCATAATAAACTTAATGAATTCGTCCGAGTCCTTTGAACATTGTACGACAACTTAAAACATCTTACGACTTTGTATGCCATATTTACACCTTGAAAAGCACGTTATTATAATGTTGGACGCCTTACAAATCATAACAACACCTTACAATACCGTATGTAAACTTAAAACTCCATAATAAACCTAATGAATTCGTCCGAGTCCTTTCAACATTGTACGACAACTTAGAACATATTACGACTCTGTATGCCATATTACCTCCTCTAAAAGCACGTTATTATAATTTAGGACGCCTTAGAAGTATTAACAACACCTTACAATACCGTATGTCAACTTAAAGCTCTCTAATAAACCTAATGAATTCGTCTGATTCCTTTGAACATTGTACGGCAACTTAATACATCTTACGACTTTGTATGCCATATTTGCACCTTGAAAAGCACATTATTATAATGTAGGACGCCTTACAAATCTTAACAACACCTTACAATACCGTATGTAAACTTAAAACTCCATAATAAACCTAATGAATTCGTCCGAGTCCTTTCAACATTGTACGACAACTTAGAACATCTTACGACTCTGTATGCCATATTAACTCCTCTAAAAGCACGTTATTATATTTTAGGACGCCTTAAAAGTATTAACAACACCTTACAATACCGTATGTAAACTTAAAACTCTATAATAAACCTAATGAATTCGTCCGATTCCTTTGAACATTGTACGGCAACTTAAAAAATCTTACGACTTGTATGCCATATTACCTCTTAAAACACGTTATTATAATGTAGGACGCCTTACAAATCTTAACAACACCTTACAATACCGTATGTAAACTTAAAACTCCATAATAAACCTAATGAATTCGTCCTAGTCCTTTCAACATTGTACGACAACTTAGAACATCTTACGACTCTGTATGCCATATTACCTCCTCTAAAAGCACGTTATTATAATTTAGGACGCCTTAAAAGTATTAACACCACCTTACAATACCGTATGTAAACTTAAAACTCTATAATAAACCTAATGAATTCGTCCGATTCCTTTGAACATTGTACGGCAACTTAAAACATCTTACGACTTTGTATGCCATATTTGCACCTTGAAAAGCACATTATTATAATGTTGGATGCCTTACAAATCTTAACAACACCTTACAATACCGTAAGTAAACTTAAAACTCCATAATAAACCTAATGAATTCGTCCGAGTCCTTTCAACATTGTACGACAACATAAAACATCTTACGACTCTGTATGCCATATTAACTCCTCTAAAAGCACGTTATTATAATTTAGGACGCCTTAAAAGTATTAACAACACCTTACAATACCGTATGTAAACTTAAAACTCTATAATAAACCTAATGAATTCGTCCGATTCCTTTGAACATTGTACGACAACTTAATACATCTTACGACTTTGTATGCCATATTTGCACCTTGAAAAGCACATTATTATAATGTTGGATGCCTTACAAATCTTAACAACACCTTACAATACCGTATGTAAACTTAAAACTCCATAATAAACCTAATGAATTCGTCCGAGTCCTTTCAACATTGTACGACAACATAAAACATCTTACGACTATGTATGCCATATTAACTCCTCTAAAAGCACGTTATTATAATTTAGGACGCCTTAAAAGTATTAACAACACCTTACAATACCGTATGTAAACTTAAAACTCTATAATAAACCTAATGAATTCGTCCGATTCCTTTGAACATTGTACGGCAACTTAAAACATCTAACGACTCTGTATGCCATATTACCTCTGAAAACAAGTTATTATAATCAAGGACGCCTTACAAATGTTAACAACACCTTACAATACCGTATGTAAACTTAAAACTCCATAATAAATCTAATAAATTCGTCCGAGTCTTTTGAACATTGTACGGCAACTTAAAACATCTTACGACTTGTATGCCATAATACCGCTTAAAACACGTTATTATAATGTAGGACGCCTTACAAATCTTAACAACGCCTTACAATACAGTATGTAAACTTAAAACTCCATAATAAACTTAATGAATTCGTCCGAGTCCTTTGAACATTGTACGACAACTTAAAACATCTTACGACTTTGTATGCCATATTTACACCTTGAAAAGCACGTTATTATAATGTTGGACGCCTTACAAATCTTAACAACACCTTACAATACCGTATGTAAACTTAAAACTCCATAATAAACCTAATGAATTCGTCCGAGTCCTTTCAACATTGTACGACAACTTAGAACATATTACGACTCTGTATGCCATATTACCTCCTCTAAAAGCACGTTATTATAATTTAGGACGCCTTAGAAGTATTAACAACACCTTACAATACCGTATGTCAACTTAAAGCTCTCTAATAAACCTAATGAATTCGTCTGATTCCTTTGAACATTGTACGGCAACTTAATACATCTTACGACTTTGTATGCCATATTTGCACCTTGAAAAGCACATTATTATAATGTAGGACGCCTTACAAATCTTAACAACACCTTACAATACCGTATGTAAACTTAAAACTCCATAATAAACCTAATGAATTCGTCCGAGTCCTTTCAACATTGTACGACAACTTAGAACATCTTACGACTCTGTATGCCATATTAACTCCTCTAAAAGCACGTTATTATATTTTAGGACGCCTTAAAAGTATTAACAACACCTTACAATACCGTATGTAAACTTAAAACTCTATAATAAACCTAATGAATTCGTCCGATTCCTTTGAACATTGTACGGCAACTTAAAAAATCTTACGACTTGTATGCCATATTACCTCTTAAAACACGTTATTATAATGTAGGACGCCTTACAAATCTTAACAACACCTTACAATACCGTATGTAAACTTAAAACTCCATAATAAACCTAATGAATTCGTCCTAGTCCTTTCAACATTGTACGACAACTTAGAACATCTTACGACTCTGTATGCCATATTACCTCCTCTAAAAGCACGTTATTATAATTTAGGACGCCTTAAAAGTATTAACACCACCTTACAATACCGTATGTAAACTTAAAACTCTATAATAAACCTAATGAATTCGTCCGATTCCTTTGAACATTGTACGGCAACTTAAAACATCTTACGACTTTGTATGCCATATTTGCACCTTGAAAAGCACATTATTATAATGTTGGATGCCTTACAAATCTTAACAACACCTTACAATACCGTAAGTAAACTTAAAACTCCATAATAAACCTAATGAATTCGTCCGAGTCCTTTCAACATTGTACGACAACATAAAACATCTTACGACTCTGTATGCCATATTAACTCCTCTAAAAGCACGTTATTATAATTTAGGACGCCTTAAAAGTATTAACAACACCTTACAATACCGTATGTAAACTTAAAACTCTATAATAAACCTAATGAATTCGTCCGATTCCTTTGAACATTGTACGACAACTTAATACATCTTACGACTTTGTATGCCATATTTGCACCTTGAAAAGCACATTATTATAATGTTGGATGCCTTACAAATCTTAACAACACCTTACAATACCGTATGTAAACTTAAAACTCCATAATAAACCTAATGAATTCGTCCGAGTCCTTTCAACATTGTACGACAACATAAAACATCTTACGACTATGTATGCCATATTAACTCCTCTAAAAGCACGTTATTATAATTTAGGACGCCTTAAAAGTATTAACAACACCTTACAATACCGTATGTAAACTTAAAACTCTATAATAAACCTAATGAATTCGTCCGATTCCTTTGAACATTGTACGGCAACTTAAAAAATCTTACGACTTGTATGCCATATTTGCACCTTGAAAAGCACATTATTATAATGTTGGATGCCTTACAAATCTTAACAACACCTTACAATACCGTATGTAAACTTAAAACTCCATAATAAACCTAATGAATTCGTCCGAGTCCTTTCAACATTGTACGACAACATAAAACATCTTACGACTCTGTATGCCATATTAACTCCTCTAAAAGCACGTTATTATAATTTAGGACGCCTTAAAAGTATTAACAACACCTTACAATACCGTATGTAAACTTAAAACTCTATAATAAACCTAATGAATTCGTCCGATTCCTTTGAACATTGTACGACAACTTAATACATCTTACGACTTTGTATGCCATATTTGTACCTTGAAAAGCACATTATTATAATGTTGGATGCCTTACAAATCTTAACAACACCTTACAATACCGTATGTAAACTTAAAACTCCATAATAAACCTAATGAATTCGTCCGAGTCCTTTCAACATTGTACGACAACATAAAACATCTTACGACTCTGTATGCCATATAAACTCCTCTAAAAGCACGTTATTATAATTTAGGATGCCTTAAAAGTATTAACAACACCTTACAATACCGTATGTAAACTTAAAACTCTATAATAAACCTAATGAATTCGTCCGATTCCTTTGAACATTGTACGGCAACTTAAAAAATCTTAAGACTTGTATGCCATATTACCTCTTAAAACATGTTATTATAATGTAGGACGCCTTACAAATCTTAACAACACCTTACAATACCGTATGTAAACTTAAAACTCCATAATAAACCTAATGAATTCGTCCGAGTCCTTTCAACATTGTACGACAACTTAGAACATCTTACGACTCTGTATGCCATATTACCTCCTCTAAAAGCACGTTATTATAATTTAGGACGCCTTAAAAGTATTAACAACACCTTACAATACCGTATGTAAACTTAAAACTCTATAATAAACCTAATGAATTCGTCCGATTCCTTTGAACATTGTACGGCAACTTAAAACATCTTACGACTTTGTATGCCATATTTGCACCTTGAAAAGCACATTATTATAATGTTGGATGCCTTACAAATCTTAACAACACCTTACAATACCGTAAGTAAACTTAAAACTCCATAATAAACCTAATGAATTCGTCCGAGTCCTTTCAACATTGTACGACAACATAAAACATCTTACGACTCTGTATGCCATATTAACTCCTCTAAAAGCACGTTATTATAATTTAGGACGCCTTAAAAGTATTAACAACACCTTACAATACCGTATGTAAACTTAAAACTCTATAATAAACCTAATGAATTCGTCCGATTCCTTTGAACATTGTACGACAACTTAATACATCTTACGACTTTGTATGCCATATTTGCACCTTGAAAAGCACATTATTATAATGTTGGATGCCTTACAAATCTTAACAACACCTTACAATACCGTATGTAAACTTAAAACTCCATAATAAACCTAATGAATTCGTCCGAGTCCTTTCAACATTGTACGACAACATAAAACATCTTACGACTCTGTATGCCATATTAACTCCTCTAAAAGCACGTTATTATAATTTAGGACGCCTTAAAAGTATTAACAACACCTTACAATACCGTATGTAAACTTAAAACTCTATAATAAACCTAATGAATTCGTCGGATTACTTTGAACATTGTACGGCAACTTAAAAAATCTTAAGACTTGTATGCCATATTACCTCTTAAAACATGTTATTATAATGTAGGACGTCTTACAAATCTTAAAACCACCTTACAATACCGTATGTAAACTTAAAACTCCATAATAAACCTAATGAATTCGTCAGAGTCCTTTCAACATTGTACGACAACTTAGAACATCTTACGACTCTGTATGCCATATTACCTCCTCTAAAAGCACGTTATTATAATTTAGGACGCCTTAAAAGTATTAACAACACCTTACAATACCGTATGTAAACTTAAAACTCTATAATAAACCTAATGAATTCGTCCGATTCCTTTGAACATTGTACGGCAACTTAAAACATCTTACGACTTTTTATGCCATATTTGCACCTTGAAAAGCACATTATTATAATGTTGGATGCCTTACAAATCTTAACAACACCTTACAATACCGTATGTAAACTTAAAACTCCATAATAAACCTAATGAATTCGTCCGAGTCCTTTCAACATTGTACGACAACATAAAACATCTTACGACTATGTATGCCATATTAACTCCTCTAAAAGCACGTTATTATAATTTAGGACGCCTTAAAAGTATTAACAACACCTTACAATACCGTATGTAAACTTAAAACTCTATAATAAACCTAATGAATTCGTCCGATTCCTTTGAACATTGTACGGCAACTTAAAAAATCTTACGACTTGTATGCCATATTTGCACCTTGAAAAGCACATTATTATAATGTTGGATGCCTTACAAATCTTAACAACACCTTACAATACCGTATGTAAACTTAAAACTCCATAATAAACCTAATGAATTCGTCCGAGTCCTTTCAACATTGAACGACAACATCAAACATCTTACGACTCTGTATGCCATATTAACTCCTCTAAAAGCACGTTATTATAATTTAGGACGCCTTAAAAGTATTAACAACACCTTACAATACCGTATGTAAACTTAAAACTCTATAATAAACCTAATGAATTCGTCCGATTCCTTTGAACATTGTACGACAACTTAATACATCATACGACTTTGTATGCCATATTTGCACCTTGAAAAGCACATTATTATAATGTTGGATGCCTTACAAATCTTAACAACACCTTACAATACCGTATGTAAACTTAAAACTCCATAATAAACCTAATGAATTCGTCCGAGTCCTTTCAACATTGTACGACAACATAAAACATCTTATGACTCTGTATGCCATATTAACTCCTCTAAAAGCACGTTATTATAATTTAGGACGCCTTAAAAGTATTAACAACACCTTACAATACCGTATGTAAACTTAAAACTCTATAATAAACCTAATGAATTCGTCCGATTCCTTTGAACATTGTACGGCAACTTAAAAAATCTTAAGACTTGTATGCCATATTACCTCTTAAAACATGTTATTATAATGTAGGACGCCTTACAAATCTTAACAACACCTTACAATACCGTATGTAAACTTAAAACTCCATAATAAACCTAATGAATTCGTCCGAGTCCTTTCAACATTGTACGACAACTTAGAACATCTTACGACTCCGTATGCCATATTACCTCCTCTAAAAGCACGTTATTATAATTTAGGACGCCTTAAAAGTATTAACAACACCTTACAATACCGTATGTAAACTTAAAACTCTACAATAAACCTAATGAATTCGTCCGATTCCTTTGAACATTGTACGGCAACTTAAAACATCTTACGACTTTGTATGCCATATTTGCACCTTGAAAAGCACATTATTATAATGTTGGATGCCTTACAAATCTTAACAACACCTTACAATACCGTATGTAAACTTAAAACTCCATAATAAACCTAATGAATTCGACCGAGTCCTTTCAACATTGTACGACAACATAAAACATCTTACGACTATGTATGCCATATTAACTCCTCTAAAAGCACGTTATTACAATTTAGGACGCCTTAAAAGTATTAACAACACCTTACAATACCGTATGTAAACTTAAAACTCTATAATAACCTAATGAATTCGTCCGATTCCTTTGAACATTGTACGGCAACTTAAAAAATCTTACGACTTGTATGCCATATTTGCACCTTGAAAAGCACATTATTATAATGTTGGATGCCTTACAAATCTTAACAACACCTTACAATACCGTATGTAAACTTAAAACTCCATAATAAACCTAATGAATTCGTCCGAGTCCTTTCAACATTGTACGACAACATAAAACATCTTACGACTCTGTATGCCATATTAACTCCTCTAAAAGCACGTTATTATAATTTAGGACGCCTTAAAAGTATTAACAACACCTTACAATACCGTATGTAAACTTAAAACTCTATAATAAACCTAATGAATTCGTCCGATTCCTTTGAACATTGTACTGAAACTTAAAAAATATTACGACTTGTATGCCATATTACCTCTTAAAACATGTTATTATAATGTAGGACGCCTTACAAATCTTAACAACACCTTACAATACCGAATGTAAACTTAAAACTCCATAATAAACCTAATGAATTCGTCCGAGTCCTTTCAACATTGTACGACAACTTAGAACATCTTACGACTCTGTATGTCATATTACCTCCTCTAAAAGCACGTTATTATAATTTAGGACGCCTTAAAAGTATTAACAACACCTTACAATACCGTATGTAAACTTAAAACTCCATAATAAACCTAATGAATTCGTCCGAGTCCTTTCAACATTGTACGACAACTTAGAACATCTTACGACTCTGTATGCCATATTACCTCCTCTAAAAGCACGTTATTATAATTTAGGACGCCTTAAAAGTATTAACAACACCTTACAATACCGTATGTAAACTTAAAACTCTATAATAAACCTAATGAATTCGTCCGATTCCTTTGAACATTGTACGGCAACTTAAAACATCTTACGACTTTGTATGCCATATTTGCACCTTGAAAAGCACATTATTATAATGTTGGATGCCTTACAAATCTTAACAACACCTTACAATACCGTATGTAAACTTAAAACTCCATAATAAACCTAATGAATTCGTCCGAGTCCTTTAAACATTGTACGACAACATAAAACATCTTACGACTATGTATGCCATATTAACTCCTCTAAAAGCACGTTATTATAATTTAGGACGCCTTAAAAGTATTAACAACACCTTACAATACCGTATGTAAACTTAAAACTCTATAATAAACCTAATGAATTCGTCCGATTCCTTTGAACATTGTACGGCAACTTAAAAAATCTTACGACTTGTATGCCATATTTGCACCTTGAAAAGCACATTATTATAATGTTGGATGCCTTACAAATCTTAACAACACCTTACAATACCGTATGTAAACTTAAAACTCCATAATAAACCTAATGAATTCGTCCGAGTCCTTTCAACATTGTACGACAACATAAAACATCTTACGACTCTGTATGCCATATTAACTCCTCTAAAAGCACGTTATTATAATTTAGGACGCCTTAAAAGTATTAACAACACCTTACAATACCGTATGTAAACTTAAAACTCTATAATAAACCTAATGAATTCGTCCGATTCCTTTGAACATTGTACGGCAACTTAAAAAATCTTAAGACTTGTATGCCATATTACCTCTTAAAACATGTTATTATAATGTAGGACGCCTTACAAATCTTAACAACACCTTACAATACCGTATGTAAACTTAAAACTCCATAATAAACCTAATGAATTCGTCCGAGTCCTTTCAACACTGTACGACAACTTAGAACATCTTACGACTTCGTATGCCATATTACCTCCTCTAAAAGCACGTTATTATAATTTAGGACGCCTTAAAAGTATTAACAACACCTTACAATACCGTATGTAAACTTAAAACTCTACAATAAACCTAATGAATTCGTCCGATTCCTTTGAACATTGTACGGCAACTTAAAACATCTTACGACTTTGTATGCCATATTTGCACCTTGAAAAGCACATTATTATAATGTTGGATGCCTTACAAATCTTAACAACACCTTACAATACCGTATGTAAACTTAAAACTCCATAATAAACCTAATGAATTCGACCGAGTCCTTTCAACATTGTACGACAACATAAAACATCTTACGACTATGTATGCCATATTAACTCCTCTAAAAGCACGTTATTACAATTTAGGACACCTTAAAAGTATTAACAACACCTTACAATACCGTATGTAAACTTAAAACTCTATAATAACCTAATGAATTCGTCCGATTCCTTTGAACATTGTACGGCAACTTAAAAAATCTTACGACTTGTATGCCATATTTGCACCTTGAAAAGCACATTATTATAATGTTGGATGCCTTACAAATCTTAACAACACCTTACAATACCGTATGTAAACTTAAAACTCCATAATAAACCTAATGAATTCGTCCGAGTCCTTTCAACATTGTACGACAACATAAAACATCTTACGACTCTGTATGCCATATTAACTCCTCTAAAAGCACGTTATTATAATTTAGGACGCCTTAAAAGTATTAACAACACTTTACAATACCGTATGTAAACTTAAAACTCTATAATAAACCTAATGAATTCGTCCGATTCCTTTGAACATTGTACTGAAACTTAAAAAATATTACGACTTGTATGCCATATTACCTCTTAAAACATGTTATTATAATGTAGGACGCCTTACAAATCTTAACAACACCTTACAATACCGAATGTAAACTTAAAACTCCATAATAAACCTAATGAATTCGTCCGAGTCCTTTCAACATTGTACGACAACTTAGAACATCTTACGACTCTGTATGTCATATTACCTCCTCTAAAAGCACGTTATTATAATTTAGGACGCCTTAAAAGTATTAACAACACCTTACAATACCGTATGTAAACTTAAAACTCCATAATAAACCTAATGAATTCGTCCGAGTCCTTTCAACATTGTACGACAACTTAGAACATCTTACGACTCTGTATGCCATATTACCTCCTCTAAAAGCACGTTATTATAATTTAGGACGCCTTAAAAGTATTAACAACACCTTACAATACCGTATGTAAACTTAAAACTCTATAATAAACCTAATGAATTCGTCCGATTCCTTTGAACATTGTACGGCAACTTAAAACATCTTACGACTTTGTATGCCATATTTGCACCTTGAAAAGCACATTATTATAATGTTGGATGCCTTACAAATCTTAACAACACCTTACAATACCGTATGTAAACTTAAAACTCCATAATAAACCTAATGAATTCGACCGAGTCCTTTCAACATTGTACGACAACATAAAACATCTTACGACTATGTAAGCCATATTAACTCCTCTAAAAGCACGTTATTACAATTTAGGACGCCTTAAAAGTATTAACAACACCTTACAATACCGTATGTAAACTTAAAACTCTATAATAACCTAATGAATTCGTCCGATTCCTTTGAACATTGTACGGCAACTTAAAAAATCTTATGACTTGTATGCCATATTTGCACCTTGAAAAGCACATTATTATAATGTTGGATGCCTTACAAATCTTAACAACACCTTACAATACCGTATGTAAACTTAAAACTCCATAATAAACCTAATGAATTCGTCCGAGTCCTTTCAACATTGTACGACAACATAAAACATCTTACGACTCTGTATGCCATATTAACTCCTCTAAAAGCACGTTATTATAATTTAGGACGCCTTAAAAGTATTAACAACACCTTACAATACCGTATGTAAACTTAAAACTCTATAATAACCTAATGAATTCGTCCGATTCCTTTGAACATTGTACGGCAACTTAAAAAATCTTACGACTTGTATGCCATATTTGCACCTTGAAAAGCACATTATTATAATGTTGGATGCCTTACAAATCTTAACAACACCTTACAATACCGTATGTAAACTTAAAACTCCATAATAAACCTAATGAATTCGTCCGAGTCCTTTCAACATTGTACGACAACATAAAACATCTTACGACTCTGTATGCCATATTAACTCCTCTAAAAGCACGTTATTATAATTTAGGACGCCTTAAAAGTATTAACAACACCTTACAATACCGTATGTAAACTTAAAACTCTATAATAAACCTAATGAATTCGTCCGATTCCTTTGAACATTGTACTGAAACTTAAAAAATATTACGACTTGTATGCCATATTACCTCTTAAAACATGTTATTATAATGTAGGACGCCTTACAAATCTTAATAACACCTTACAATACCGAATGTAAACTTAAAACTCCATAATAAACCTAATGAATTCGTCCGAGTCCTTTCAACATTGTACGACAACTTAGAACATCTTACGACTCTGTATGTCATATTACCTCCTCTAAAAGCACGTTATTATAATTTAGGACGCCTTAAAAGTATTAACAACACCTTACAATACCGTATGTAAACTTAAAACTCCATAATAAACCTAATGAATTCGTCCGAGTCCTTTCAACATTGTACGACAACTTAGAACATCTTACGACTCTGTATGCCATATTACCTCCTCTAAAAGCACGTTATTATAATTTAGGACGCCTTAAAAGTATTAACAACACCTTACAATACCGTATGTAAACTTAAAACTCTATAATAAACCTAATGAATTCGTCCGATTCCTTTGAACATTGTACGGCAACTTAAAACATCTTACGACTTTGTATGCCATATTTGCACCTTGAAAAGCACATTATTATAATGTTGGATGCCTTACAAATCTTAACAACACCTTACAATACCGTATGTAAACTTAAAACTCCATAATAAACCTAATGAATTCGACCGAGTCCTTTCAACATTGTACGACAACATAAAACATCTTACGACTATGTATGCCATATTAACTCCTCTAAAAGCACGTTATTACAATTTAGGACGCCTTAAAAGTATTAACAACACCTTACAATACCGTATGTAAACTTAAAACTCTATAATAACCTAATGAATTCGTCCGATTCCTTTGAACATTGTACGGCAACTTAAAAAATCTTACGACTTGTATGCCATATTTGCACCTTGAAAAGCACATTATTATAATGTTGGATGCCTTACAAATCTTAACAACACCTTACAATACCGTATGTAAACTTAAAACTCCATAATAAACCTAATGAATTCGTCCGAGTCCTTTCAACATTGTACGACAACATAAAACATCTTACGACTCTGTATGCCATATTAACTCCTCTAAAAGCACGTTATTATAATTTAGGACGCCTTAAAAGTATTAACAACACCTTACAATACCGTATGTAAACTTAAAACTCTATAATAAACCTAATGAATTCGTCCGATTCCTTTGAACATTGTACTGAAACTTAAAAAATATTACGACTTGTATGCCATATTACCTCTTAAAACATGTTATTATAATGTAGGACGCCTTACAAATCTTAACAACACCTTACAATACCGAATGTAAACTTAAAACTCCATAATAAACCTAATGAATTCGCCCGAGTCCTTTCAACATTGTACGACAACTTAGAACATCTTACGACTCTGTATGTCATATTACCTCCTCTAAAAGCACGTTATTATAATTTAGGACGCCTTAAAAGTATTAACAACACCTTACAATACCGTATGTAAACTTAAAACTCTATAATAAACCTAATGAATTCGTCCGATTCCTTTGAACATTGTACTGAAACTTAAAAAATATTACGACTTGTATGCCATATTACCTCTTAAAACATGTTATTATAATGTAGGACGCCTTACAAATTTTAACAACACCTTACAATACCGAATGTAAACTTAAAACTCCATAATAAACCTAATGAATTCGTCCGAGTCCTTTCAACATTGTACGACAACTTAGAACATCTTACGACTCTGTATGTCATATTACCTCCTCTAAAAGCACGTTATTATAATTTAGGACGCCTTAAAAGTATTAACAACACCTTAAAATACCGTATGTAAACTTAAAACTCCATAATAAACCTAATGAATTCGTCCGAGTCCTTTCAACATTGTACGACAACTTAGAACATCTTACGACTCTGTATGCCATATTACCTCCTCTAAAAGCACGTTATTATAATTTAGGACGCCTTAAAAGTATTAACAACACCTTACAATACCGTATGTAAACTTAAAACTCTATAATAAACCTAATGAATTCGTCCGATTCCTTTGAACATTGTACGGCAACTTAAAACATCTTACGACTTTGTATGCCATATTTGCACCTTGAAAAGCACATTATTATAATGTTGGATGCCTTACAAATCTTAACAACACCTTACAATACCGTATGTAAACTTAAAACTCCATAATAAACCTAATGAATTCGTCCGAGTCCTTTCAACATTGTACGACAACATAAAACATCTTACGACTATGTATGCCATATTCACTCCTCTAAAAGCACGTTATTATAATTTAGGACGCCTTAAAAGTATTAACAACACCTTACAATACCGTATGTAAACTTAAAACTCTATAATAAACCTAATGAATTCGTCCGATTCCTTTGAACATTGTACGGCAACTTAAAAAATCTTACGACTTGTATGCCATATTTGCACCTTGAAAAGCACATTATTATAATGTTGGATGCCTTACAAATCTTAACAACACCTTACAATACCGTATGTAAACTTAAAACTCCATAATAAACCTAATGAATTCGTCCGAGTCCTTTCAACATTGTACGACAACATCAAACATCTTACGACTCTGTATGCCATATTAACTCCTCTAAAAGCACGTTATTATAATTTAGGACGCCTTAAAAGTATTAACAACACCTTACAATACCGTATGTAAACTTAAAACTCTATAATAAACCTAATGAATTCGTCCGATTCCTTTGAACATTGTACGACAACTTAATACATCATACGACTTTGTATGCCATATTTGCACCTTGAAAAGCACATTATTATAATGTTGGATGCCTTACAAATCTTAACAACACCTTACAATACCGTATGTAAACTTAAAACTCCATAATAAACCTAATGAATTCGTCCGAGTCCTTTCAACATTGTACGACAACATAAAACATCTTACGACTCTGTATGCCATATTAACTCCTCTAAAAGCACGTTATTATAATTTAGGACGCCTTAAAAGTATTAACAACACCTTACAATACCGTATGTAAACTTAAAACTCTATAATAAACCTAATGAATTCGTCCGATTCCTTTGAACATTGTACTGAAACTTAAAAAATATTACGACTTGTATGCCATATTACCTCTTAAAACATGTTATTATAATGTAGGACGCCTTACAAATCTTAACAACACCTTACAATACCGAATGTAAACTTAAAACTCCATAATAAACCTAATGAATTCGTCCGAGTCCTTTCAACATTGTACGACAACTTAGAACATCTTACGACTCTGTATGTCATATTACCTCCTCTAAAAGCACGTTATTATAATTTAGGACGCCTTAAAAGTATTAACAACACCTTACAATACCGTATGTAAACTTAAAACTCTATAATAAACCTAATGAATTCGTCCGATTCCTTTGAACATTGTACGGCAACTTAAAAAATCTTAAGACTTGTATGCCATATTACCTCTTAAAACATGTTATTATAATGTAGGACGCCTTACAAATCTTAACAACACCTTACAATACCGTATGTAAACTTAAAACTCCATAATAAACCTAATGAATTCGTCCGAGTCCTTTCAACATTGTACGACAACTTAGAACATCTTACGACTCTGTATGTCATATTACCTCCTCTAAAAGCACGTTATTATAATTTAGGACGCCTTAAAAGTATTAACAACACCTTACAATACCGTATGTAAACTTAAAACTCTATAATAAACCTAATGAATTCTTCCGATTCCTTTGAACATTGTACGGCAACTTAAAAAATCTTAAGACTTGTATGCCATATTACCTCTTAAAACATGTTATTATAATGTAGGACGCCTTACAAATCTTAACAACACCTTACAATACCGTATGTAAACTTAAAACTCCATAATAAACCTAATGAATTCGTCCGAGTCCTTTCAACATTGTACGACAACTTAGAACATCTTACGACTCTGTATGTCATATTACCTCCTCTAAAAGCACGTTATTATAATTTAGGACGCCTTAAAAGTATTAACAACACCTTACAATACCGTATGTAAACTTAAAACTCCATAATAAACCTAATGAATTCGTCCGAGTCCTTTCAACATTGTACGACAACTTAGAACATCTTACGACTCTGTATGCCATATTACCTCCTCTAAAAGCACGTTATTATAATTTAGGACGCCTTAAAAGTATTAACAACACCTTACAATACCGTATGTAAACTTAAAACTCTATAATAAACCTAATGAATTCGTCCGATTCCTTTGAACATTGTACGGCAACTTAAAACATCTTACGACTTTGTATGCCATATTTGCACCTTGAAAAGCACATTATTATAATGTTGGATGCCTTACAAATCTTAACAACACCTTACAATACCGTATGTAAACTTAAAACTCCATAATAAACCTAATGAATTCGTCCGAGTCCTTTCAACATTGTACGACAACATAAAACATCTTACGACTATGTATGCCATATTAACTCCTCTAAAAGCACGTTATTATAATTTAGGACGCCTTAAAAGTATTAACAACACCTTACAATACCGTATGTAAACTTAAAACTCTATAATAAACCTAATGAATTCGTCCGATTCCTTTGAACATTGTACGGCAACTTAAAAAATCTTACGACTTGTATGCCATATTTGCACCTTGAAAAGCACATTATTATAATGTTGGATGCCTTACAAATCTTAACAACACCTTACAATACCGTATGTAAACTTAAAACTCCATAATAAACCTAATGAATTCGTCCGAGTCCTTTCAACATTGTACGACAACATCAAACATCTTACGACTCTGTATGCCATATTAACTCCTCTAAAAGCACGTTATTATAATTTAGGACGCCTTAAAAGTATTAACAACACCTTACAATACCGTATGTAAACTTAAAACTCTATAATAAACCTAATGAATTCGTCCGATTCCTTTGAACATTGTACGACAACTTAATACATCATACGACTTTGTATGCCATATTTGCACCTTGAAAAGCACATTATTATAATGATGGATGCCTTACAAATCTTAACAACACCTTACAATACCGTATGTAAACTTAAAACTCCATAATAAACCTAATGAATTCGTCCGAGTCCTTTCAACATTGTACGACAACATAAAACATCTTACGACTCTGTATGCCATATTAACTCCTCTAAAAGCACGTTATTATAATTTAGGACGCCTTAAAAGTATTAACAACACCTTACAATACCGTATGTAAACTTAAAACTCTATAATAAACCTAATGAATTCGTCCGATTCCTTTGAACATTGTACTGAAACTTAAAAAATATTACGACTTGTATGCCATATTACCTCTTAAAACATGTTATTATAATGTAGGACGCCTTACAAATCTTAACAACACCTTACAATACCGAATGTAAACTTAAAACTCCATAATAAACCTAATGAATTCGTCCGAGTCCTTTCAACATTGTACGACAACTTAGAACATCTTACGACTCTGTATGTCATATTACCTCCTCTAAAAGCACGTTATTATAATTTAGGACGCCTTAAAAGTATTAACAACACCTTACAATACCGTATGTAAACTTAAAACTCTATAATAAACCTAATGAATTCGTCCGATTCCTTTGAACATTGTACGGCAACTTAAAAAATCTTAAGACTTGTATGCCATATTACCTCTTAAAACATGTTATTATAATGTAGGACGCCTTACAAATCTTAACAACACCTTACAATACCGTATGTAAACTTAAAACTCCATAATAAACCTAATGAATTCGTCCGAGTCCTTTCAACATTGTACGACAACTTAGAACATCTTACGACTCTGTATGCCATATTACCTCCTCTAAAAGCACGTTATTATAATTTAGGACGCCTTAAAAGTATTAACAACACCTTACAATACCGTATGTAAACTTAAAACTCTACAATAAACCTAATGAATTCGTCCGATTCCTTTGAACATTGTACGGCAACTTAAAACATCTTACGACTTTGTATGCCATATTTGCACCTCGAAAAGCACATTATTATAATGTTGGATGCCTTACAAATCTTAACAACACCTTACAATACCGTATGTAAACTTAAAACTCCATAATAAACCTAATGAATTCGACCGAGTCCTTTCAACATTGTACGACAACATAAAACATCTTACGACTATGTATGCCATATTAACTCCTCTAAAAGCACGTTATTACAATTTAGGACGCCTTAAAAGTATTAACAACACCTTACAATACCGTATGTAAACTTAAAACTCTATAATAACCTAATGAATTCGTCCGATTCCTTTGAACATTGTACGGCAACTTAAAAAATCTTACGACTTGTATGCCATATTTGCACCTTGAAAAGCACATTATTATAATGTTGGATGCCTTACAAATCTTAACAACACCTTACAATACCGTATGTAAACTTAAAACTCCATAATAAACCTAATGAATTAGTCCGAGTCCTTTCAACATTGTACGACAACATAAAACATCTTACGACTCTGTATGCCATATTAACTCCTCTAAAAGCACGTTATTATAATTTAGGACGCCTTAAAAGTATTAACAACACCTTACAATACCGTATGTAAACTTAAAACTCTATAATAAACCTAATGAATTCGTCTGATTCCTTTGAACATTGTACGACAACTTAATACATCTTACGACTTTGTATGCCATATTTGCACCTTGAAAAGCACATTATTATAATGTTGGATGCCTTACAAATCTTAACAACACCTTACAATACCGTATGTAAACTTAAAACTCCATAATAAACCTAATGAATTCGTTCGAGTCCTTTCAACATTGTACGACAACATAAAACATCTTACGACTCTGTATGCCATATTAACTCCTCTAAAAGCACGTTATTATAATTTAGGACGCCTTAAAAGTATTAACAACACCTTACAATACCGTATGTAAACTTAAAACTCTATAATAACCTAATGAATTCGTCCGATTCCTTTGAACATTGTACGGCAACTTAAAAAATCTTACGACTTGTATGCCATATTTGCACCTTGAAAAGCACATTATTATAATGTTGGATGCCTTACAAATCTTAACAACACCTTACAATACCGTATGTAAACTTAAAACTCCATAATAAACCTAATGAATTCGTCCGAGTCCTTTCAACATTGTACGACAACATAAAACATCTTACGACTCTGTATGCCATATTAACTCCTCTAAAAGCACGTTATTATAATTTAGGACGCCTTAAAAGTATTAACAACACCTTACAATACCGTATGTAAACTTAAAACTCTATAATAAACCTAATGAATTCGTCCGATTCCTTTGAACATTGTACTGAAACTTAAAAAATATTACGACTTGTATGCCATATTACCTCTTAAAACATGTTATTATAATGTAGGACGCCTTACAAATCTTAACAACACCTTACAATACCGAATGTAAACTTAAAACTCCATAATAAACCTAATGAATTCGTCCGAGTCCTTTCAACATTGTACGACAACTTAGAACATCTTACGACTCTGTATGTCATATTACCTCCTCTAAAAGCACGTTATTATAATTTAGGACGCCTTAAAAGTATTAACAACACCTTACAATACCGTATGTAAACTTAAAACTCTATAATAAACCTAATGAATTCGTCCGATTCCTTTGAACATTGTACGGCAACTTAAAGCATCTTACGACTTTGTATGCCATATTTGCACCTTGAAAAGCACATTATTATAATGTTGGATGCCTTACAAATCTTAACAACACCTTACAATACCGTATGTAAACTTAAAACTCCATAATAAACCTAATGAATTCGTCCGAGTCCTTTCAACATTGTACGACAACATAAAACATCTTACGACTATGTATGCCATATTAACTCCTCTAAAAGCACGTTATTATAATTTAGGACGCCTTAAAAGTATTAACAACACCTTACAATACCGTATGTAAACTTAAAACTCTATAATAACCTAATGAATTCGTCCGATTCCTTTGAACATTGTACGGCAACTTAAAAAATCTTACGACTTGTATGCCATATTTGCACCTTGAAAAGCACATTATTATAATGTTGGATGCCTTACAAATCTTAACAACACCTTACAATACCGTAAGTAAACTTAAAACTCCATAATAAACCTAATGAATTCGTCCGAGTCCTTTCAACATTGTACGACAACATAAAACATCTTACGACTCTGTATGCCATATTAACTCCTCTAAAAGCACGTTATTATAATTTAGGACGCCTTAAAAGTATTAACAACACCTTACAATACCGTATGTAAACTTAAAACTCTATAATAAACCTAATGAATTCGTCCGATTCCTTTGAACATTGTACGACAACTTAATACATCTTACGACTTTGTATGCCATATTTGCACCTTGAAAAGCACATTATTATAATGTTGGATGCCTTACAAATCTTAACAACACCTTACAATACCGTATGTAAACTTAAAACTCCATAATAAACCTAATGAATTCGTCCGAGTCCTTTCAACATTGTACGACAACATAAAACATCTTACGACTCTGTATGCCATATTAACTCCTCTAAAAGCACGTTATTATAATTTAGGACGCCTTAAAAGTATTAACAACACCTTACAATACCGTATGTAAACTTAAAACTCTATAATAAACCTAATGAATTCGTCCGATTACTTTGAACATTGTACGGCAACTTAAAAAATCTTAAGACTTGTATGCCATATTACCTCTTAAAACATGTTATTATAATGTAGGACGTCTTACAAATCTTAACAACACCTTACAATACCGTATGTAAACTTAAAACTCCATAATAAACCTAATGAATTCGTCCGAGTCCTTTCAACATTGTACGACAACTTAGAACATCTTACGACTCTGTATGCCATATTACCTCCTCTAAAAGCACGTTATTATAATTTAGGACGCCTTAAAAGTATTAACAACACCTTACAATACCGTATGTAAACTTAAAACTCTATAATAAACCTAATGAATTCGTCCGATTCCTTTGAACATTGTACGGCAACTTAAAACATCTTACGACTTTGTATGCCATATTTGCACCTTGAAAAGCACATTATTATAATGTTGGATGCCTTACAAATCTTAACAACACCTTACAATACCGTATGTAAACTTAAAACTCCATAATAAACCTAATGAATTCGTCCGAGTCCTTTCAACATTGTACGACAACATAAAACATCTTACGACTCTGTATGCCATATTAACTCCTCTAAAAGCACGTTATTATAATTTAGGACGCCTTAAAAGTATTAACAACACCTTACAATACCGTATGTAAACTTAAAACTCTATAATAAACCTAATGAATTCGTCCGATTCCTTTGAACATTGTACTGAAACTTAAAAAATATTACGACTTGTATGCCATATTACCTCTTAAAACATGTTATTATAATGTAGGACGCCTTACAAATCTTAACAACACCTTACAATACCGAATGTAAACTTAAAACTCCATAATAAACCTAATGAATTCGTCCGAGTCCTTTCAACATTGTACGACAACTTAGAACATCTTACGACTCTGTATGTCATATTACCTCCTCTAAAAGCACGTTATTATAATTTAGGACGCCTTAAAAGTATTAACAACACCTTACAATACCGTATGTAAACTTAAAACTCTATAATAAACCTAATGAATTCGTCTGATTCCTTTGAACATTGTACGGCAACTTAAAACATCTTACGACTTTGTATGCCATATTTGCACCTTGAAAAGCACATTATTATAATGTTGGATGCCTTACAAATCTTAACAACACCTTACAATACCGTATGTAAACTTAAAACTCCATAATAAACCTAATGAATTCGTCCGAGTCCTTTCAACATTGTACGACAACATAAAACATCTTACGACTATGTATGCCATATTATCTCCTCTAAAAGCACGTTATTATAATTTAGGACGCCTTAAAAGTATTAACAACACCTTACAATACCGTATGTAAACTTAAAACTCTATAATAACCTAATGAATTCGTCCGATTCCTTTGAACATTGTACGGCAACTTAAAACATCTTACGACTTTGTATGCCATATTTGCACCTTGAAAAGCACATTATTATAATGTTGGATGCCTTACAAATCTTAACAACACCTTACAATACCGTATGTAAACTTAAAACTCCATAATAAACCTAATGAATTCGTCCGAGTCCTTTCAACATTGTACGACAACATAAAACATCTTACGACTCTGTATGCCATATTAACTCCTCTAAAAGCACGTTATTATAATTTAGGACGCCTTAAAAGTATTAACAACACCTTACAATACTGTATGTAAACTTAAAACTCTATAATAAACCTAATGAATTCGTCCGATTACTTTGAACATTGTACGGCAACTTAAAAAATCTTAAGACTTGTATGCCATATTACCTCTTAAAACATGTTATTATAATGTAGGACGTCTTACAAATCTTAACAACACCTTACAATACCGTATGTAAACTTAAAACTCCATAATAAACCTAATGAATTCGTCCGAGTCCTTTCAACATTGTACGACAACTTAGAACATCTTACGACTCTGTATGCCATATTACCTCCTCTAAAAGCACGTTATTATAATTTAGGATGCCTTAAAAGTATTAA
This sequence comes from Tagetes erecta, assembly GCA_030867185.1. Classification (NCBI taxonomy): domain Eukaryota; kingdom Viridiplantae; phylum Streptophyta; class Magnoliopsida; order Asterales; family Asteraceae; genus Tagetes; species Tagetes erecta. Next base: position 26,826,314 of record CM061493.1, on the reverse strand, counting down.
CAACACCTTACAATACCGTATGTAAACTTAAAACTCTATAATAAACCTAATGAATTCGTCCGATTCCTTTGAACATTGTACGGCAACTTAAAACATCTTACGACTTTGTATGCCATATTTGCACCTTGAAAAGCACATTATTATAATGTTGGATGCCTTACAAATCTTAACAACACCTTACAATACCGTATGTAAACTTAAAACTCCATAATAAACCTAATGAATTCGTCCGAGTCCTTTCAACATTGTACGACAACATAAAACATCTTACGACTCTGTATGCCATATTAACTCCTCTAAAAGCACGTTATTATAATTTAGGACGCCTTAAAAGTATTAACAACACCTTACAATACCGTATGTAAACTTAAAACTCTATAATAAACCTAATGAATTCGTCCGATTCCTTTGAACATTGTACTGAAACTTAAAAAATATTACGACTTGTATGCCATATTACCTCTTAAAACATGTTATTATAATGTAGGACGCCTTACAAATCTTAACAACACCTTACAATACCGAATGTAAACTTAAAACTCCATAATAAACCTAATGAATTCGTCCGAGTCCTTTCAACATTGTACGACAACTTAGAACATCTTACGACTCTGTATGTCATATTACCTCCTCTAAAAGCACGTTATTATAATTTAGGACGCCTTAAAAGTATTAACAACACCTTACAATACCGTATGTAAACTTAAAACTCTATAATAAACCTAATGAATTCGTCTGATTCCTTTGAACATTGTACGGCAACTTAAAACATCTTACGACTTTGTATGCCATATTTGCACCTTGAAAAGCACATTATTATAATGTTGGATGCCTTACAAATCTTAACAACACCTTACAATACCGTATGTAAACTTAAAACTCCATAATAAACCTAATGAATTCGTCCGAGTCCTTTCAACATTGTACGACAACATAAAACATCTTACGACTATGTATGCCATATTATCTCCTCTAAAAGCACGTTATTATAATTTAGGACGCCTTAAAAGTATTAACAACACCTTACAATACCGTATGTAAACTTAAAACTCTATAATAACCTAATGAATTCGTCCGATTCCTTTGAACATTGTACGGCAACTTAAAAAATCTTACGACTTGTATGCCATATTTGCACCTTGAAAAGCACATTATTATAATGTTGGATGCCTTACAAATCTTAACAACACCTTACAATACCGTATGTAAACTTAAAACTCCATAATAAACCTAATGAATTCGTCCGAGTCCTTTCAACATTGTACGACAACATAAAACATCTTACGACTCTGTATGCCATATTAACTCCTCTAAAAGCACGTTATTATAATTTAGGACGCCTTAAAAGTATTAACAACACCTTACAATACCGTATGTAAACTTAAAACTCTATAATAAACCTAATGAATTCGTCCGATTCCTTTGAACATTGTACTGAAACTTAAAAAATATTACGACTTGTATGCCATATTACCTCTTAAAACATGTTATTATAATGTAGGACGCCTTACAAATCTTAACAACACCTTACAATACCGAATGTAAACTTAAAACTCCATAATAAACCTAATGAATTCGTCCGAGTCCTTTCAACATTGTACGACAACTTAGAACATCTTACGACTCTGTATGTCATATTACCTCCTCTAAAAGCACGTTATTATAATTTAGGACGCCTTAAAAGTATTAACAACACCTTACAATACCGTATGTAAATTTAAAACTCTATAATAAACCTAATGAATTCGTCTGATTCCTTTGAACATTGTACGGCAACTTAAAACATCTTACGACTTTGTATGCCATATTTGCACCTTGAAAAGCACATTATTATAATGTTGGATGCCTTACAAATCTTAACAACACCTTACAATACCGTATGTAAACTTAAAACTCCATAATAAACCTAATGAATTCGTCCGAGTCCTTTCAACATTGTACGACAACATAAAACATCTTACGACTATGTATGCCATATTATCTCCTCTAAAAGCACGTTATTATAATTTAGGACGCCTTAAAAGTATTAACAACACCTTACAATACCGTATGTAAACTTAAAACTCTATAATAACCTAATGAATTCGTCCGATTCCTTTGAACATTGTACGGCAACTTAAAAAATCTTACGACTTGTATGCCATATTTTGTCACAACCCCAACGCGGCGTGCGGTCCCAGGTGCCCGGGGGTTATCGCGTGTGACGAATGGATATCAGGAGCAACGCAACGGAATCAACAACATACATACACACAGCTTAAAACATAAAGCTGTTCATACATTAAACTTCAAACTACAATTCCATAGTTCTCAAAATGACAATTGATTGTTTTAATACATAACATCAACAACTAGAGCTAGCAACTATTCTAGGTCCAGAGCGTCTATCTTCTAAGCCCGCAAGACTTCTACCTGCTCTAGCCTCAACAGTGCTTTCCTGCATCACACGGCACCTAGGATGTGTGCCAAAAAGTTTTAAAAGAAAGGGTCAGCTTACGCTGGTGAGTTCATAATAAAACATTTTACAAAACATTCAACCAAATACTTGTAAAAACCTTGATCAACGAGTTACCAAGCTCCATTGATCAAAGAGTTACCACTAACTCCATCACTTACAAGCATTTCATAAACATACTAGCATCATCAGATAAATATACACAGACAATACGATAAACCCCTCAACAACTCCGTCAGGCACGTCTGCGCTGGAGCAGAATATATGCATATACCCTTCACCGAGTTTACCGCCCGTCACCCTAAAAACAGAAGTGGTATTGCCCGATATTTACCGTAGAATGCTAGCCAACCGTTCAAAAACAACAGTTTAAGAACACAACCAATCCAAAAGAGTTTATACAAAAACTCACAATCATTTGCAACCAAAACAGGTTTAAGCAACACATCCAGTTTTGTAAAACATACAATCATTTCAAAAGAGTTTAAGTGTATGAACTCACCTCAACAAGATCACAACAAGCTCACAACTAGCTTCGTTCCTTGATCTAATCCCGATAATCAATCCAAATGACTATCTCCACAATCAACACAAATAGCTATACTGACAATTAACTTCAATAGCTATAATCCACCTATAACGCGATATCACAACGTTATAAACAACGATTCCTAGGACTATGTAAGTCCTAGGGCTTAACTAGCAAAGCACACGACTAGATACGAGTCGTTGCCACCTACGCTTACCAAATCCCGAACCTCGGGATCTAAACGAATCCTACAGAGAAATGTTATCCGTTCACAACGGATATCATACCCCTAGGGTACGGATATTCAATCCGCACCCTCCCCGTGTAATCTACCCGTTAGTTGCGGGTGTTTAATCCCGCAACCATTTCCCCTAGCACGTCCCTCGTGCTATGCGGGTATCTTCACCCCGCATTCCCATCGGGTTCCCAACCCGATTCCCGTCCTAAACTAATCGAGAATGAAAGACCATTACCTCGTCGATCACCGATCTTCAATAGCGCAACACCTTGATGATCACCGTTCTTCACTCGGACAGAACCTCGACGCACGCCAAGCGATCTACACGCGTCCGAGACTCGAAGGAACGTCACGACGCAGGGTACCGCACACGAGGCGCGATTCCGCAAGAAAAATAACTGGTTTCTCTCTCTAAAAAGTTCTAGAGAGAGAGAGGGTTGTGAGCACAAGTGAAGGGGGGTTGCACCCCTTTAAATAGGCTGTCTGGGCTGTTCCAGGCGATACGCGCAGCCCACATGCACCATCTGCGCGTATCGCGTAGATGGTGAGTGGCTGCCAGCTGTTTTCCACCCGACTGACACTAGGCGATACGCGCAGGGCACTACCCCTTGATGCGCGGACCGCGTAACCCACATTTTCAGATTCCTCTCGTCGAAACACGTGGAATTCATATATTATGGGCTCCGTAACTCTTCTTCTAAGTCAAGATATGCTCGAAACAAGTTTTCGGGCATTCCTCGGGTGTTTTCGCATTTCCCGCTTCGTTATAACTCCGATTTGAGTTCCGTTTTCGCCCACGCTCTTCATTTTCAGTCCTCTACCACCCCTAGGGTTTATCAATATAGATTAGGACTGTTTATTCAACGTGCTATTTACATGAACACCCGCCCATTATCGACATATACTTTCGTCTAGATTTAGGGTTTTACATTTCTCCCCTCCTTAAAATAATTTCGTCCTCGAAATTCGAATATTATAAAAATAACTGAGGGTATTTGGCTTTCATCTCACTAGCCAATTCCCAAGTCTTCTCCGGTCCTCTTTGTCCTTCCCATTGGACCAACACTAACCGGATTCTTTTCTTTCTCAACTTTCTTTCTTGAGTATCAAGAATCTTCACTGGCTTCTCAGTAAAAGATAGCTTCTCACTTACTTGAACATCTTTGAGAGGTACAGCTTGGTTCGGATCTGCCAAAGATTTCCTTAAGTTTGACACATGAAAGGTATCGTGCACACCCTTCAAGGTTTCCGGTAATTCAAGCTTATAAGCAACTTTCCCAACTCTCGCAACAATCTTGAATGGACCAATGTATCGCGGGGCTAACTTTCCACGTTTGATAAACCTCACCACTCCTTTCCATGGAGATACTTTCAACATCACGTAATCTCCAACTTTGAATTCTAAGGGCCTTCTACGAACATCAGCATAACTTTTCTGCCTATCCTGGGCAGCTTTCAGCCTTTGCTTAATCTGTTGGATTTTATCAGTTGTTTCTAACATCATCTCAGTATTACACAACTGATCATCCCCAACTTTCGTCCAACAAACAGGAGTTCTGCACTTTCTTCCATAAAGTGCTTCAAATGGTGCCATCCCTATGCTGGTGTGATAACTGTTGTTGTATGAAAACTCAACCAATGGTAAGAATTCATCCCAACTACCACTAAAGTCAATCACACACGCACGCAGCATATCCACAAGGGTTTGGATCGTACGCTCACTCTGCCCATCAGTTTGAGGATGATATGCCGTGCTCAAATTCAATCTAGTTCCTAGATCTTTTTGCAAACTTGCCCAAAACCTTGACGTGAATCGACTATCTCTGTCAGAGATGATCGAAAGTGGCACGCCATGTCTACTCACAATCTCCTTGATATACAATTTCGCCATCTTCTCTGGTGAGTAGCTCTCGTTATATGGTATGAAATGGGACGACTTGGTCAATCGATCCACAATCACCCATATGGCATTATGCCCTACACGAGTTCTTGGGAGCTTCGTAACATAATCCATCGTTATTCTTTCCCACTTCCAAACTGGTAATTCTATCTATTGTAACAGACCTGCTGGTTTCTGATGCTCAATCTTAACTTGTAAACAAGTCAAGCACCTTTGCACATACTGTGCAATTGATCTCTTCATATTGGGCCACCAATAATGTTCTTTCAAGCTCTTGAACATCTTATCTGTTCCAGGATGAATCGAGTACTTAGACTTGTGGGTTTCATCAAGAATTTTATCCTGGATACCTCCAAACTTTGGAATCCAAATTCTTGACCCAAACCTTAGAATCTCATCATTTCCTTTTGTTAACAAACCTTCCTTTCCAACCATTCGCTCCTTCCTGATGCTTTCTTCCTTCAAAGCGTTTTCCTGAGCTTCAACGATCTGATCCTTCCAATCAACCGTTACAACAATCTGCAAAGCCCTTACTCTAATGGGTTTAACCCTCTCCGTCCGACTCAGGGCATCCACTACCACATTGGCCTTGCCAGGGTGGTATTTGATCTCACAATCATAATCGCTAAGCAGTTCCATCCATCTACGTTGCCTCATATTTAGCTCCTTCTGATCAAAAAGGTGTTGGAGGCTTTTGTGATCAGAATATATCACGAATTTAGTACCATAAAGATAGTGTCGCCAAGTCTTCAAGGCAAACACTATGGCACCTAATTCCAAATCATGTGTGGTGTAACGTTTCTCATGAACGCTTAATTGTCGTGATGCATAGGCAATGACCTTCTCTCGTTGCATCAGCACGCAACCAAGACCATTAAGTGAGGCATCACAACATACCACAAAATCCTCATTACCTTCGGGTAATGAAAGGATTGGAGCGCTACAAAGCTTCTTCTTCAAGACACTAAAGGCTTCCTCTTGCTCGGGTCCCCATTTGAACCCAGCCTTCTTCCGCGTTAATGCAGTCATCGGTGTAGCAATCTTGGAGAAGTCTTTGATAAATCTTCGGTAGTACCCAGCTAAGCCTAAGAAGCTCCTAATTTCCGTGGGAGTCTTCGGGACTTCCCATTTCATTATAGCCTCTATCTTAGTTGGATCTACCTGAACACCAGCTTCATTTATCACATGCCCGAGAAATTGAACTTCTCTCTTCCAAAAATCACACTTGGAGAACTTAGCGTACAACTTCTCCTGCCTGAGAGTTTCCAAAACCTTCTTCAAGTGTTCAGCATGATCATTTTGATCTCTCGAATAGACCAAAATATCATCGATAAAGACAATGACGAATTTGTCTAAGTACGGCTTGCAGACTCTGTTCATGAGATCCATGAATGCTGCAGGGGCATTGGTTAGTCCAAAGGACATAACCAAAAACTCATAGTGCCCATAACGGGTTCTAAAAGCCGTCTTGGGAATATCTTCTTCCCGCACCTTCAGCTGATGGTATCCAGACCTAAGATCGATCTTGGAAAAATAACTAGCGCCTTGCAGCTGATCAAACAGATCGTCTATCCTCGGCAATGGATACTTGTTCTTGATTGTCAACTTGTTCAGCTCACGGTAGTCGATGCACATCCGCATGGAACCGTCCTTCTTCTTTACAAACAACACTGGTGCACCCCAAGGGGATGAACTCGGTCTAATGAAGCCTAAGTCGAGCAACTCCTGGACTTGCTTCATCAGTTCTTGCAATTCGGAGGGCGCCAAACGATAAGGAGCCTTTGCAATTGGCCTTGCTTCAGGTATTAAATCGATTCGAAATTCGATTTGTCGGTTGGGAGGGAGTCCAGGTAAGTCATCCGGAAACACGTCAGGGTAATCACATACGACTGGGATATCCGAAATCTGCTTTTCGGGCTTAGCATCTAAAGCATAGGCTATAAAAGCCTCACAACCTTTCATCAAACATTTACTAGCCTTAATTGCAGATATCATCCGGATATTACCTCCGATACTATCTCCCTTAACCATTAATGTTTCACCATCTGACTTACATACCCTAACCAACTTTTTCTCACAATCAACTTGGGCTCGATTATAAGTTAACCAGTCCATTCCTATGACTACATCATAACTACACAAGTTCATAGGCATAACATCAACTGGAAACTCAACACCATTTAAATTAAGCAAGCAATCCTTATACACTACTGTTATCATATCACTTCCTCCATTTGTTGTTTCTACCTCATAGGCAGAATCTAGCACTACAGGTTCTTTTCCTAGGTATTTATCAAAGGAAACTGACACAAAACTCTTATTTGCACCCGTGTCAAATAAAACCTTAGCATAAACGTTGTTTAGAGGGAACATACCTGCCACAACATCCTCATTAACTTCTTTATCATCACCCTTCTTCATAACAAACACCCGCCCTTTGGCTGGGTTCTTTCCTCCTTTAATTTTAGGGCAATCATTCTTAAAATGCCCTGTTTCCTGACAATTATAGCACTTAATCGTCGGACACGACCTTGAGAGATGTCCCGATTGCTGACATCTGTAACACCTCTTCTCTTGATATTCCTCTCCAGCCTTCCCCTTATCTTTGCCACCGCCTTCTCCCTTTTTAAACTTGAATCTACCGCCAGATCCACTTTTCCTATCCTCCGACTTCCTCTTCCTTTCTCCTTCATGTACTTCTTGACTTTGCACCTCATCGTAGATGATTGCGCTCAGTCCTACTGCTTCATCAAAGGTCGTTGGCCCTTTCGCCTTTACATGCGTTCGGACCTTTGGTGGAAGCCCCTGGATATAACACCTCAACCTTCTAGACTCGGGAGTAACTAAGTGGGGAACCAACAAAGCCATCTCGTTGAATCTAGAGGTGTACTCACGAGGCGTCATTGATCCAGCCTCAAGCCGAAGAAACTCCATCTCCATCTTGTCCAACTCATTCTGCGGACAGAATTGTTGGAGCACCAACTCCTTCATGTCATTCCACCTCATGCTATCGATAGCGGCCTGTCCTTTCCTTTGGACTATCGTCTTCCACCAGTGCATAGCTTCTTCTTCAAACGAATGAGCAGCGTACTTGACCGCTTGATCTTCTCGGCACTCACTGATGTTGATCACAGCTTCCATCGCAGAAATCCAATTGTACGTCGCTATGGCACCACCTTTTCCATTGAAGGGTTTAGGAGTACAATCCTTAAAACCTTTATACAAGCAACCTTTCTTTGGGATTCTCCCGCCATCGTTTCCACCAGTATCATCACCGCCTCTAGCATCGCCACCACTTCCCGTGCCACCACGACCTCTAGTACCACCACTGCCTCTGGTGCCTTCAGTACCACCACTACCATCACCGCCTCCACGGTTCCCTTCATTTGATCTCCTCTGCAATGCAGAGTCTAAGATTCTAGGCAACGTGGTTTCCAGTACCTTGGAGACTTGATCAGCAACCGCCGAATTAAACTGGGTTTCCGTCATGATAACTTCATCTCCGTCATTATCATGATTCTCGATAGTCTCAGCGTTATCAGTTTCTTTATTCGTGTTCGTCCTAGTACTTCTTCTTGTAGGAGGACGTCTACCGCTACCTTTCCTTTTACCAGCCATAACTCTACCTACAAAAAGAGCAGGGAGTCAGTATTCACATGATGGACCATGATTAAGAACAATATAGTGCTTGTAAACAAATAATGACAGTGGCCAGTTGCAATTATTTATTTACCGCGCTGATCGTGTTCTTAGCCATTCTCCGCCACGTTCGTACCAAAACCCATTTCCCTATCCAGAAAGGAAACTTCTATACACCTATGCGGGCACTTATCCTATCTTATCTTAGTTTAAGTCTAGATACTAAGCTTGTACCTAGTTCGCTTAAACTACGACTCTGATACCAAGCCTGTCACAACCCCAACGCGGCGGGCGGTCCCAGGTGCCCGGGGGTTATCGCGCGTGACGAATGGATATCAGGAGCAACGCAACGGAATCAACAACATACATACACACAGCTTAAAACATAAAGCTGTTCATACATTAAACTTCAAACTACAATTCCATAGTTCTCAAAATGACAATTGATTGTTTTAATACATAACATCAACAACTAGAGCTAGCAACTATTCTAGGTCCAGAGCGTCTATCTTCTAAGCCCGCAAGACTTCTACCTGCTCTAGCCTCAACAGTGCTTTCCTGCATCACACGGCACCTAGGATGTGTGCCAAAAAGTTTTAAAAGAAAGGGTCAGCTTACGCTGGTGAGTTCATAATAAAACATTTTACAAAACATTCAACCAAATACTTGTAAAAACCTTGATCAACGAGTTACCAAGCTCCATTGATCAAAGAGTTACCACTAACTCCAACACTTACAAGCATTTCATAAACATACTAGCATCATCAGATAAATATACACAGACAATACGATAAACCCCTCAACAACTCCGTCAGGCACGTCTGCGCTGGAGCAGAATATATGCATATACCCTTCACCGAGTTTACCGCCCGTCACCCTAAAAACAGAAGTGGTATTGCCCGATATTTACCGTAGAATGCTAGCCAACCATTCAAAAACAACAGTTTAAGAACACAACCAATCCAAAAGAGTTTATACAAAAACTCACAATCATTTGCAACCAAAACAGGTTTAAGCAACACATCCAGTTTTGTAAAACATACAATCATTTCAAAAGAGTTTAAGTGTATGAACTCACCTCAACAAGATCACAACAAGCTCACAACTAGCTTCGTTCCTTGATCTAATCCCGATAATCAATCCAAATGACTATCTCCACAATCAACACAAATAGCTATACTGACAATTAACTTCAATAGCTATAATCCACCTATAACGCGATATCACAACGTTATAAACAACGATTCCTAGGACTATGTAAGTCCTAGGGCTTAACTAGCAAAGCACACGACTAGATACGAGTCGTTGCCACCTACGCTTACCAAATCCCGAACCTCGGGATCTAAACGAATCCTACAGAGAAATGTTATCCGTTCACAACGGATATCATACCCCTAGGGTACGGATATTCAATCCGCACCCTCCCCGTGTAATCTACCCGTTAGTTGCGGGTGTTTAATCCCGCAACCATTTCCCCTAGCACGTCCCTCGTGCTATGCGGGTATCTTCACCCCGCATTCCCATCGGGTTCCCAACCCGATTCCCGTCCTAAACTAATCGAGAATGAAAGACCATTACCTCGTCGATCACCGATCTTCAATTGCGCAACACCTTGATGATCACCGTTCTTCACTCGGACAGAACCTCGACGCACGCCAAGCGATCTACACGCGTCCGAGACTCGAAGGAACGTCACGACGCAGGGTACCGCACACGAGGCGCGATTCCGCAAGAAAAATAACTGGTTTCTCTCTCTAAAAAGTTCTAGAGGGAGAGAGGGTTGTGAGCACAAGTGAAGGGGGGTTGCACCCCTTTAAATAGGCTGTCTGGGCTGTTCCAGGCGATACGCGCAGCCCACATGCACCATCTGCGCGTATCGCGTAGATGGTGAGTGGCTGCCAGCTGTTTTCCACCCGACTGACACTAGGCGATACGCGCAGGGCACTACCCCTTGATGCGCGGACCGCGTAACCCACATTTTCAGATTCCTCTCGTCGAAACACGTGGAATTCATATATTATGGGCTCCGTAACTCTTCTTCTAAGTCAAGATATGCTCGAAACAAGTTTTCGGGCATTCCTCGGGTGTTTTCGCATTTCCCGCTTCGTTATAACTCCGATTTGAGTTCCGTTTTCGCCCACGCTCTTCATTTTCAGTCCTCTACCACCCCTAGGGTTTATCAATATAGATTAGGACTGTTTATTCAACGTGCTATTTACATGAACACCCGCCCATTATCGACATATACTTTCGTCTAGATTTAGGGTTTTACATTTCTCCCCTCCTTAAAATAATTTCGTCCTCGAAATTCGAATATTATAAAAATAACTGAGGGTATTTGGCTTTCATCTCACTAGCCAATTCCCAAGTCTTCTCCGGTCCTCTTTGTCCTTCCCATTGGACCAACACTAACCGGATTCTTTTCTTTCTCAACTTTCTTTCTTAAGTATCAAGAATCTTCACTGGCTTCTCAGTAAAAGATAGCTTCTCACTTACTTGAACATCTTTGAGAGGTACAGCTTGGTTCGGATCTGCCAAAGATTTCCTTAAGTTTGACACATGAAAGGTATCGTGCACACCCTTCAAGGTTTCCGGTAATTCAAGCTTATAAGCAACTTTCCCAACTCTCGCAACAATCTTGAATGGACCAATGTATCGCGGGGCTAACTTTCCACGTTTGATAAATCTCACCACTCCTTTCCATGGAGATACTTTCAACATCACGTAATCTCCAACTTTGAATTCTAAGGGCCTTCTACGAACATCAGCATAACTTTTCTGCCTATCCTGGGCAGCTTTCAGCCTTTGCTTAATCTGTTGGATTTTATCAGTTGTTTCTAACATCATCTCAGTATTACACAACTGATCATCCCCAACTTTCGTCCAACAAACAGGAGTTCTGCACTTTCTTCCATAAAGTGCTTCAAATGGTGCCATCCCTATGCTGGTGTGATAACTGTTGTTGTATGAAAACTCAACCAATGGTAAGAATTCATCCCAACTACCACTAAAGTCAATCACACACGCACGCAGCATATCCACAAGGGTTTGGATCGTACGCTCACTCTGCCCATCAGTTTGAGGATGATATGTCGTGCTCAAATTCAATCTAGTTCCTAGATCTTTTTGCAAACTTGCCCAAAACCTTGACGTGAATCGACTATCTCTGTCAGAGATGATCGAAAGTGGCACGCCATGTCTACTCACAATCTCCTTGATATACAATTTCGCCATCTTCTCTGGTGAGTAGCTCTCGTTATATGGTATGAAATGGGACGACTTGGTCAATCGATCCACAATCACCCATATGGCATTATGCCCTACACGAGTTCTTGGGAGCTTCGTAACATAATCCATCGTTATTCTTTCCCACTTCCAAACTGGTAATTCTATCTATTGTAACAGACCTGCTGGTTTCTGATGCTCAATCTTAACTTGTAAACAAGTCAAGCACCTTTGCACATACTGTGCAATTGATCTCTTCATATTGGGCCACCAATAATGTTCTTTCAAGCTCTTGAACATCTTATCTGTTCCAGGATGAATCGAGTACTTAGACTTGTGGGTTTCATCAAGAATTTTATCCTGGATACCTCCAAACTTTGGAATCCAAATTCTTGACCCAAACCTTAGAATCTCATCATTTCCTTTTGTTAACAAACCTTCCTTTCCAACCATTCGCTCCTTCCTGATGCTTTCTTCCTTCAAAGCGTTTTCCTGAGCTTCAACGATCTGATCCTTCCAATCAACCGTTACAACAATCTGCAAAGCCCTTACTCTAATGGGTTTAACCCTCTCCGTCCGACTCAGGGCATCCACTACCACATTGGCCTTGCCAGGGTGGTATTTGATCTCACAATCATAATCGCTAAGCAGTTCCATCCATCTACGTTGCCTCATATTTAGCTCCTTCTGATCAAAAAGGTGTTGGAGGCTTTTGTGATCAGAATATATCACGAATTTAGTACCATAAAGATAGTGTCGCCAAGTCTTCAAGGCAAACACTATGGCACCTAATTCCAAATCATGTGTGGTGTAACGTTTCTCATGAACGCTTAATTGTCGTGATGCATAGGCAATGACCTTCTCTCGTTGCATCAGCACGCAACCAAGACCATTAAGTGAGGCATCACAACATACCACAAAATCCTCATTACCTTCGGGTAATGAAAGGATTGGAGCGCTACAAAGCTTCTTCTTCAAGACACTAAAGGCTTCCTCTTGCTCGGGTCCCCATTTGAACCCAGCCTTCTTCCGCGTTAATGCAGTCATCGGTGTAGCAATCTTGGAGAAGTCTTTGATAAATCTTCGGTAGTACCCAGCTAAGCCTAAGAAGCTCCTAATTTCCGTGGGAGTCTTCGGGACTTCCCATTTCATTATAGCCTCTATCTTAGTTGGATCTACCTGAACACCAGCTTCATTTATCACATGCCCGAGAAATTGAACTTCTCTCTTCCAAAAATCACACTTGGAGAACTTAGCGTACAACTTCTCCTGCCTGAGAGTTTCCAAAACCTTCTTCAAGTGTTCAGCATGATCATTTTGATCTCTCGAATAGACCAAAATATCATCGATAAAGACAATGACGAATTTGTCTAAGTACGGCTTGCAGACTCTGTTCATGAGATCCATGAATGCTGCAGGGGCATTGGTTAGTCCAAAGGACATAACCAAAAACTCATAGTGCCCATAACGGGTTCTAAAAGCCGTCTTGGGAATATCTTCTTCCCGCACCTTCAGCTGATGGTATCCAGACCTAAGATCGATCTTGGAAAAATAACTAGCGCCTTGCAGCTGATCAAACAGATCGTCTATCCTCGGCAATGGATACTTGTTCTTGATTGTCAACTTGTTCAGCTCACGGTAGTCGATGCACATCCGCATGGAACCGTCCTTCTTCTTTACAAACAACACTGGTGCACCCCAAGGGGATGAACTCGGTCTAATGAAGCCTAAGTCGAGCAACTCCTGGACTTGCTTCATCAGTTCTTGCAATTCGGAGGGCGCCAAACGATAAGGAGCCTTCGCAATTGGCCTTGCTTCAGGTATTAAATCGATTCGAAATTCGATTTGTCGGTTGGGAGGGAGTCCAGGTAAGTCATCCGGAAACACGTCAGGGTAATCACATACGACTGGGATATCCGAAATCTGCTTTTCGGGCTTAGCATCTAAAGCATAGGCTATAAAAGCCTCACAACCTTTCATCAAACATTTACTAGCCTTAATTGCAGATATCATCCGGATATTACCTCCGATACTATCTCCCTTAACCATTAATGTTTCACCATCTGACTTACATACCCTAACCAACTTTTTCTCACAATCAACTTGGGCTCGATTATAAGTTAACCAGTCCATTCCTATGACTACATCATAACTACACAAGTTCATAGGCATAACATCAACTGGAAACTCAACACCATTTAAATTAAGCAAGCAATCCTTATACACTACTGTTATCATATCACTTCCTCCATTTGTTGTTTCTACCTCATAGGCAGAATCTAGCACTACAGGTTCTTTTCCTAGGTATTTATCAAAGGAAACTGACACAAAACTCTTATTTGCACCCGTGTCAAATAAAACCTTAGCATAAACGTTGTTTAGAGGGAACATACCTGCCACAACATCCTCATTAACTTCTTTATCATCACCCTTCTTCATAACAAACACCCGCCCTTTGGCTGGGTTCTTTCCTCCTTTAATTTTAGGGCAATCATTCTTAAAATGCCCTGTTTCCTGACAATTATAGCACTTAATCGTCGGACACGACCTTGAGAGATGTCCCGATTGCTGACATCTGTAACACCTCTTCTCTTGATATTCCTCTCCAGCCTTCCCCTTATCTTTGCCACCGCCTTCTCCCTTTTTAAACTTGAATCTACCGCCAGATCCACTTTTCCTATCCTCCGACTTCCTCTTCCTTTCTCCTTCATGTACTTCTTGACTTTGCACCTCATCGTAGATGATTGCGCTCAGTCCTACTGCTTCATCAAAGGTCGTTGGCCCTTTCGCCTTTACATGCGTTCGGACCTTTGGTGGAAGCCCCTGGATATAACACCTCAACCTTCTAGACTCGGGAGTAACTAAGTGGGGAACCAACAAAGCCATCTCGTTGAATCTAGAGGTGTACTCACGAGGCGTCATTGATCCAGCCTCAAGCCGAAGAAACTCCATCTCCATCTTGTCCAACTCATTCTGCGGACAGAATTGTTGGAGCACCAACTCCTTCATGTCATTCCACCTCATGCTATCGATAGCGGCCTGTCCTTTCCTTTGGACTATCGTCTTCCACCAGTGCATAGCTTCTTCTTCAAACGAATGAGCAGCGTACTTGACCGCTTGATCTTCTCGGCACTCACTGATGTTGATCACAGCTTCCATCGCAGAAATCCAATTGTACGTCGCTATGGCACCACCTTTTCCATTGAAGGGTTTAGGAGTACAATCCTTAAAACCTTTATACAAGCAACCTTTCTTTGGGATTCTCCCGCCATCGTTTCCACCAGTATCATCACCGCCTCTAGCATCGCCACCACTTCCCGTGCCACCACTACCTCTAGTACCACCACTGCCTCTGGTGCCTTCAGTACCACCACTACCATCACCGCCTCCACGGTTCCCTTCATTTGATCTCCTCTGCAATGCAGAGTCTAAGATTCTAGGCAACGTGGTTTCCAGTACCTTGGAGACTTGATCAGCAACCGCCGAATTAAACTGGGTTTCCGTCATGATAACTTCATCTCCGTCATTATCATGATTCTCGATAGTCTCAGCGTTATCAGTTTCTTTATTCGTGTTCGTCCTAGTACTTCTTCTTGTAGGAGGACGTCTACCGCTACCTTTCCTTTTACCAGCCATAACTCTACCTACAAAAGAGAGCAGGGAGTCAGTATTCACATGATGGACCGTGATTAAGAACAATATAGTGCTTGTAAACAAATAATGACAGTGGCCAGTTGCAATTATTTATTTACCGCGCTGATCGTGTTCTTAGCCATTCTCCGCCACGTTCGTACCAAAACCCATTTCCCTATCCAGAAAGGAAACTTCTATACACCTATGCGGGCACTTATCCTATCTTATCTTAGTTTAAGTCTAGATACTAAGCTTGTACCTAGTTCGCTTAAACTACGACTCTGATACCAAGCCTGTCACAACCCCAACGCGGCGGGCGGTCCCAGGTGCCCGGGGGTTATCGCGCGTGACGAATGGATATCAGGAGCAACGCAACGGAATCAACAACATACATACACACAGCTTAAAACATAAAGCTGTTCATACATTAAACTTCAAACTACAATTCCATAGTTCTCAAAATGACAATTGATTGTTTTAATACATAACATCAACAACTAGAGCTAGCAACTATTCTAGGTCCAGAGCGTCTATCTTCTAAGCCCGCAAGACTTCTACCTGCTCTAGCCTCAACAGTGCTTTCCTGCATCACACGGCACCTAGGATGTGTGCCAAAAAGTTTTAAAAGAAAGGGTCAGCTTACGCTGGTGAGTTCATAATAAAACATTTTACAAAACATTCAACCAAATACTTGTAAAAACCTTGATCAACGAGTTACCAAGCTCCATTGATCAAAGAGTTACCACTAACTCCATCACTTACAAGCATTTCATAAACATACTAGCATCATCAGATAAATATACACAGACAATACGATAAACCCCTCAACAACTCCGTCAGGCACGTCTGCGCTGGAGCAGAATATATGCATATACCCTTCACCGAGTTTACCGCCCGTCACCCTAAAAACAGAAGTGGTATTGCCCGATATTTACCGTAGAATGCTAGCCAACCGTTCAAAAACAACAGTTTAAGAACACAACCAATCCAAAAGAGTTTATACAAAAACTCACAATCATTTGCAACCAAAACAGGTTTAAGCAACACATCCAGTTTTGTAAAACATACAATCATTTCAAAAGAGTTTAAGTGTATGAACTCACCTCAACAAGATCACAACAAGCTCACAACTAGCTTCGTTCCTTGATCTAATCCCGATAATCAATCCAAATGACTATCTCCACAATCAACACAAATAGCTATACTGACAATTAACTTCAATAGCTATAATCCACCTATAACGCGATATCACAACGTTATAAACAACGATTCCTAGGACTATGTAAGTCCTAGGGCTTAACTAGCAAAGCACACGACTAGATACGAGTCGTTGCCACCTACGCTTACCAAATCCCGAACCTCGGGATCTAAACGAATCCTACAGAGAAATGTTATCCGTTCACAACGGATATCATACCCCTAGGGTACGGATATTCAATCCGCACCCTCCCCGTGTAATCTACCCGTTAGTTGCGGGTGTTTAATCCCGCAACCATTTCCCCTAGCACGTCCCTCGTGCTATGCGGGTATCTTCACCCCGCATTCCCATCGGGTTCCCAACCCGATTCCCGTCCTAAACTAATCGAGAATGAAAGACCATTACCTCGTCGATCACCGATCTTCAATTGCGCAACACCTTGATGATCACCGTTCTTCACTCGGACAGAACCTCGACGCACGCCAAGCGATCTACACGCGTCCGAGACTCGAAGGAACGTCACGACGCAGGGTACCGCACACGAGGCGCGATTCCGCAAGAAAAATAACTGGTTTCTCTCTCTAAAAAGTTCTAGAGAGAGAGAGGGTTGTGAGCACAAGTGAAGGGGGGTTGCACCCCTTTAAATAGGCTGTCTGGGCTGTTCCAGGCGATACGCGCAGCCCACATGCACCATCTGCGCGTATCGCGTAGATGGTGAGTGGCTGCCAGCTGTTTTCCACCCGACTGACACTAGGCGATACGCGCAGGGCACTACCCCTTGATGCGCGGACCGCGTAACCCACATTTTCAGATTCCTCTCGTCGAAACACGTGGAATTCATATATTATGGGCTCCGTAACTCTTCTTCTAAGTCAAGATATGCTCGAAACAAGTTTTCGGGCATTCCTCGGGTGTTTTCGCATTTCCCGCTTCGTTATAACTCCGATTTGAGTTCCGTTTTCGCCCACGCTCTTCATTTTCAGTCCTCTACCACCCCTAGGGTTTATCAATATAGATTAGGACTGTTTATTCAACGTGCTATTTACATGAACACCCGCCCATTATCGACATATACTTTCGTCTAGATTTAGGGTTTTACATATTTGCACCTTGAAAAGCACATTATTATAATGTTGGATGCCTTACAAATCTTAACAACACCTTACAATACCGTAAGTAAACTTAAAACTCCATAATAAACCTAATGAATTCGTCCGAGTCCTTTCAACATTGTACGACAACATAAAACATCTTACGACTCTGTATGCCATATTAACTCCTCTAAAAGCACGTTATTATAATTTAGGACGCCTTAAAAGTATTAACAACACCTTACAATACCGTATGTAAACTTAAAACTCTATAATAAACCTAATGAATTCGTCCGATTCCTTTGAACATTGTACGACAACTTAATACATCTTACGACTTTGTATGCCATATTTGCACCTTGAAAAGCACATTATTATAATGTTGGATGCCTTACAAATCTTAACAACACCTTACAATACCGTATGTAAACTTAAAACTCCATAATAAACCTAATGAATTCGTCCGAGTCCTTTCAACATTGTACGACAACATAAAACATCTTACGACTCTGTATGCCATATTAACTCCTCTAAAAGCACGTTATTATAATTTAGGACGCCTTAAAAGTATTAACAACACCATACAATACCGTATGTAAACTTAAAACTCTATAATAAACCTAATGAATTCGTCCGATTACTTTGAACATTGTACGGCAACTTAAAAAATCTTAAGACTTGTATGCCATATTACCTCTTAAAACATGTTATTATAATGTAGGACGTCTTACAAATCTTAACAACACCTTACAATACCGTATGTAAACTTAAAACTCCATAATAAACCTAATGAATTCGTCCGAGTCCTTTCAACATTGTACGACAACTTAGAACATCTTACGACTCTGTATGCCATATTACCTCCTCTAAAAGCACGTTATTATAATTTAGGATGCCTTAAAAGTATTAACAACACCTTACAATACCGTATGTAAACTTAAAACTCTATAATAAACCTAATGAATTCGTCCGATTCCTTTGAACATTGTACGGCAACTTAAAACATCTTACGACTTTGTATGCCATATTTGCACCTTGAAAAGCACATTATTATAATGTTGGATGCCTTACAAATCTTAACAACACCTTACAATACCGTATGTAAACTTAAAACTCCATAATAAACCTAATGAATTCGTCCGAGTCCCTTCAACATTGTACGACAACATAAAACATCTTACGACTCTGTATGCCATATTAACTCCTCTAAAAGCACGTTATTATAATTTAGGACGCCTTAAAAGTATTAACAACACCTTACAATACCGTATGTAAACTTAAAACTCTATAATAAACCTAATGAATTCGTCCGATTCCTTTGAACATTGTACTGAAACTTAAAAAATATTACGACTTGTATGCCATATTACCTCTTAAAACATGTTATTATAATGTAGGACGCCTTACAAATCTTAACAACACCTTACAATACCGAATGTAAACTTAAAACTCCATAATAAACCTAATTAATTCGTCCGAGTCCTTTCAACATTGTACGACAACTTAGAACATCTTACGACTCTGTATGTCATATTACCTCCTCTAAAAGCACGTTATTATAATTTAGGACGCCTTAAAAGTATTAACAACACCTTACAATACCGTATGTAAACTTAAAACTCTATAATAAACCTAATGAATTCGTCCGATTCCTTTGAACATTGTACGGCAACTTAAAAAATCTTACGACTTGTATGTCATATTTGCACATTGAAAAGCACATTATTATAATGTTGGATGCCTTACAAATCTTAACAACACCTTACAATACCGTATGTAAACTTAAAACTCCATAATAAACCTAATGAATTCGTCCGAGTCCTTTCAACATTGTACGACAACATAAAACATCTTACGACTCTGTATGCCATATTAACTCCTCTAAAAGCACGTTATTATAATTTAGGACGCCTTAAAAGTATTAACAACACCTTACAATACCGTATGTAAACTTAAAACTCTATAATAAACCTAATGAATTCGTCCGATTCCTTTGAACATTGTACGACAACTTAAAACATCTTACGACTTTGTATGCCATATTTGCACCTTGAAAAGCACATTATTATAATGTTGGATGCCTTACAAATCTTAACAACACCTTACAATACCGTATGTAAACTTAAAACTCCATAATAAACCTAATGAATTCGTCCGAGTCCTTTCAACATTGTACGACAACATAAAACATATTACGACTATGTATGCCATATTAACTCCTCTAAAAGCACGTTATTATAATTTAGGACGCCTTAAAAGTATTAACAACACCTTACAATACCGTATGTAAACGTAAAACTCTATAATAAACCTAATGAATTCGTCCGATTCCTTTGAACATTGTACGGCAACTTAAAAAATCTTACGACTTGTATGCCATATTTGCACCTTGAAAAGCACATTATTATAATGTTGGATGCCTTACAAATCTTAACAACACCTTACAATACCGTATGTAAACTTAAAACTCCATAATAAACCTAATGAATTCGTCCGAGTCCTTTCAACATTGTACGACAACTTAAAACATCTTACGACTTTGTATGCCATATTTGCACCTTGAAAAGCACATTATTATAATGTTGGATGCCTTACAAATCTTAACAACACCTTACAATACCGTATGTAAACTTAAAACTCCATAATAAACCTAATGAATTCGACCGAGTCCTTTCAACATTGTACGACAACATAAAACATCTTACGACTATGTATGCCATATTAACTCCTCTAAAAGCACGTTATTACAATTTAGGACGCCTTAAAAGTATTAACAACACCTTACAATACCGTATGTAAACTTAAAACTCTATAATAACCTAATGAATTCGTCCGATTCCTTTGAACATTGTACGGCAACTTAAAAAATCTTACGACTTGTATGTCATATTTGCATCTTGAAAAGCACATTATTATAATGTTGGATGCCTTACAAATCTTAACAACACCTTACAATACCGTATGTAAACTTAAAACTCCATAATAAACCTAATGAATTCGTCCGAGTCCTTTCAACATTGTACGACAACATAAAACATCTTACGACTCTGTATGCCATATTAACTCCTCTAAAAGCACGTTATTATAATTTAGGACGCCTTAAAAGTATTAACAACACCTTACAATACCGTATGTAAACTTAAAACTCTATAATAAACCTAATGAATTCGTCCGATTCCTTTGAACATTGTACTGAAACTTAAAAAATATTACGACTTGTATGCCATATTACCTCTTAAAACATGTTATTATAATGTAGGACGCCTTACAAATCTTAACAACACCTTACAATACCGTATGTAAACTTAAAACTCCATAATAAACCTAATGAATTCGTCCGAGTCCTTTCAACATTGTACGACAACTTAAAACATCTTACGACTTTGTATGCCATATTTGTACCTTGAAAAGCACATTATTATAATGTTGGATGCCTTACAAATCTTAACAACACCTTACAATACCGTATGTAAACTTAAAACTCCATAATAAACCTAATGAATTCGACCGAGTCCTTTCAACATTGTACGACAACATAAAACATCTTACGACTATGTATGCCATATTAACTCCTCTAAAAGCACGTTATTACAATTTAGGACGCCTTAAAAGTATTAACAACACCTTACAATACCGTATGTAAACTTAAAACTCTATAATAACCTAATGAATTCGTCCGATTCCTTTGAACATTGTACGGCAACTTAAAAAATCTTACGACTTGTATGTCATATTTGCACCTTGAAAAGCACATTATTATAATGTTGGATGCCTTACAAATCTTAACAACACCTTACAATACCGTATGTAAACTTAAAACTCCATAATAAACCTAATGAATTCGTCCGAGTCCTTTCAACATTGTACGACAACATAAAACATCTTACGACTCTGTATGCCATATTAACTCCTCTAAAAGCACGTTATTATAATTTAGGACGCCTTAAAAGTATTAACAACACCTTACAATACCCTATGTAAACTTAAAACTCTATAATAAACCTAATGAATTCGTCCGATTCCTTTGAACATTGTACTGAAACTTAAAAAATATTACGACTTGTATGCCATATTACCTCTTAAAACATGTTATTATAATGTAGGACGCCTTACAAATCTTAACAACACCTTACAATACCGTATGTAAACTTAAAACTCCATAATAAACCTAATGAATTCGTCCGAGTCCTTTCAACATTGTACGACAACTTAAAACATCTTACGAATTTGTATGCCATATTTGCACCTTGAAAAGCACATTATTATAATGTTGGATGCCTTACAAATCTTAACAACACCTTACAATACCGTATGTAAACTTAAAACTCCATAATAAACCTAATGAATTCGACCGAGTCCTTTCAACATTGTACGACAACATAAAACATCTTACGACTATGTATGCCATATTAACTCCTCTAAAAGCACGTTATTACAATTTAGGACGCCTTAAAAGTATTAACAACACCTTACAATACCGTATGTAAACTTAAAACTCTATAATAACCTAATGAATTCGTCCGATTCCTTTGAACATTGTACGGCAACTTAAAAAATCTTACGACTTGTATGTCATATTTGCACCTTGAAAAGCACATTATTATAATGTTGGATGCCTTACAAATCTTAACAACACCTTACAATACCGTATGTAAACTTAAAACTCCATAATAAACCTAATGAATTCGTCCGAGTCCTTTCAACATTGTACGACAACATAAAACATCTTACGACTCTGTATGCCATATTAACTCCTCTAAAAGCACGTTATTATAATTTAGGACGCCTTAAAAGTATTAACAACACCTTACAATACCGTATGTAAACTTAAAACTCTATAATAAACCTAATGAATTCGTCCGATTCCTTTGAACATTGTACTGAAACTTAAAAAATATTACGACTTGTATGCCATATTACCTCTTAAAACATGTTATTATAATGTAGGACGCCTTACAAATCTTAACAACACCTTACAATACCGTATGTAAACTTAAAACTCCATAATAAACCTAATGAATTCGTCCGAGTCCTTTCAACATTGTACGACTACTTAGAACATCTTACGACTCTGTATGTCATAATACCTCCTCTAAAAGCACGTTATTATAATTTAGGACGCCTTAAAAGTATTAACAACACCTTACAATACCGTATGTAAACTTAAAACTCTATAATAAACCTAATGAATTCGTCCGATTCCTTTGAACATTGTACGGCAACTTAAAACATCTTACGACTTTGTATGCCATATTTGCACCTTGAAAAGCACATTATTATAATGTTGGATGCCTTACAAATCTTAACAACACCTTACAATACCGTATGTAAACTTAAAACTCCATAATAAACCTAATGAATTCGTCCGAGTCCTTTCAACATTGTACGACAACTTAGAACATCTTACGACTCTGTATGTCATATTACCTCCTCTAAAAGCACGTTATTATAATTTAGGACGCCTTAAAAGTATTAACAACACCTTACAATACCGTATGTAAACTTAAAACTCTATAATAAACCTAATGAATTCGTCCGATTCCTTTGAACATTGTACGGCAACTTAAAAAATCTTAAGACTTGTATGCCATATTACCTCTTAAAACATGTTATTATAATGTAGGACGCCTTACAAATCTTAACAACACCTTACAATACCGTATGTAAACTTAAAACTCTATAATAAACCTAATGAATTCGTCCGATTCCTTTGAACATTGTACGACAACTTAATACATCATACGACTTTGTATGCCATATTTGCACCTTGAAAAGCACATTATTATAATGTTGGATGCCTTACAAATCTTAACAACACCTTACAATACCGTATGTAAACTTAAAACTCCATAATAAACCTAATGAATTCGTCCGAGTCCTTTCAACATTGTACGACAACATAAAACATCTTACGACTCTGTATGCCATATTAACTCCTCTAAAAGCACGTTATTATAATTTAGGACGCCTTAAAAGTATTAACAACACCTTACAATACCGTATGTAAACTTAAAACTCTATAATAAACCTAATGAATTCGTCCGATTCCTTTGAACATTGTACGGCAACTTAAAAAATCTTAAGACTTGTATGCCATATTACCTCTTAAAACATGTTATTATAATGTAGGACGCCTTACAAATCTTAACAACACCTTACAATACCGTATGTAAACTTAAAACTCCATAATAAACCTAATGAATTCGTCCGAGTCCTTTCAACATTGTACGACAACTTAGAACATCTTACGACTCTGTATGCCATATTACCTCCTCTAAAAGCACGTTATTATAATTTAGGACGCCTTAAAAGTATTAACAACACCTTACAATACCGTATGTAAACTTAAAACTCTACAATAAACCTAATGAATTCGTCCGATTCCTTTGAACATTGTACGGCAACTTAAAACATCTTACGACTTTGTATGCCATATTTGCACCTTGAAAAGCACATTATTATAATGTTGGATGCCTTACAAATCTTAACAACACCTTACAATACCGTATGTAAACTTAAAACTCCATAATAAACCTAATGAATTCGACCGAGTCCTTTCAACATTGTACGACAACATAAAACATCTTACGACTATGTATGCCATATTAACTCCTCTAAAAGCACGTTATTACAATTTAGGACGCCTTAAAAGTATTAACAACACCTTACAATACCGTATGTAAACTTAGAACTCTATAATAACCTAATGAATTCGTCCGATTCCTTTGAACATTGTACGGCAACTTAAAAAATCTTACGACTTGTATGCCATATTTGCACCTTGAAAAGCACATTATTATAATGTTGGATGCCTTACAAATCTTAACAACACCTTACAATACCGTATGTAAACTTAAAACTCCATAATAAACCTAATGAATTCGTCCGAGTCCTTTCAACATTGTACGACAACGTAAAACATCTTACGACTCTGTATGCCATATTAACTCCTCTAAAAGCACGTTATTATAATTTAGGACGCCTTAAAAGTATTAACAACACCTTACAATACCGTATGTAAACTTAAAACTCTATAATAAACCTAATGAATTCGTCCGATTCCTTTGAACATTGTACTGAAACTTAAAAAATATTACGACTTGTATGCCATATTACCTCTTAAAACATGTTATTATAATGTAGGACGCCTTAAAAATCTTAACAACACCTTACAATACCGTATGTAAACTTAAAACTCCATAATAAACCTAATGAATTCGTCCGAGTCCTTTCAACATTGTACGACTACTTAGAACATCTTACGACTCTGTATGTCATAATACCTCCTCTAAAAGCACGTTATTATAATTTAGGACGCCTTAAAAGTATTAACAACACCTTACAATACCGTATGTAAACTTAAAACTCTATAATAAACCTAATGAATTCGTCCGATTCCTTTGAACATTGTACGGCAACTTAAAACATCTTACGACTTTGTATGCCATATTTGCACCTTGAAAAGCACATTATTATAATGTTGGATGCCTTACAAATCTTAACAACACCTTACAATACCGTATGTAAACTTAAAACTCCATAATAAACCTAATGAATTCGTCCGAGTCCTTTCAACATTGTACGACAACTTAGAACATCTTACGACTCTGTATGTCATATTACCTCCTCTAAAAGCACGTTATTATAATTTAGGACGCCTTAAAAGTATTAACAACACCTTACAATACCGTATGTAAACTTAAAACTCTATAATAAACCTAATGAATTCGTCCGATTCCTTTGAACATTGTACGGCAACTTAAAAAATCTTAAGACTTGTATGCCATATTACCTCTTAAAACATGTTATTATAATGTAGGACGCCTTACAAATCTTAACAACACCTTACAATACCGTATGTAAACTTAAAACTCTATAATAAACCTAATGAATTTGTCCGATTCCTTTGAACATTGTACGACAACTTAATACATCATACGACTTTGTATGCCATATTTGCACCTTGAAAAGCACATTATTATAATGTTGGATGCCTTACAAATCTTAACAACACCTTACAATACCGTATGTAAACTTAAAACTCCATAATAAACCTAATGAATTCGTCCGAGTCCTTTCAACATTGTACGACAACATAAAACATCTTACGACTCTGTATGCCATATTAACTCCTCTAAAAGCACGTTATTATAATTTAGGACGCCTTAAAAGTATTAACAACACCTTACAATACCGTATGTAAACTTAAAACTCTATAATAAACCTAATGAATTCGTCCGATTCCTTTGAACATTGTACGGCAACTTAAAAAATCTTAAGACTTGTATGCCATATTACCTCTTAAAACATGTTATTATAATGTAGGACGCCTTACAAATCTTAACAACACCTTACAATACCGTATGTAAACTTAAAACTCCATAATAAACCTAATGAATTCGTCCGAGTCCTTTCAACATTGTACGACAACTTAGAACATCTTACGACTCTGTATGCCATATTACCTCCTCTAAAAGCACGTTATTATAATTTAGGACGCCTTAAAAGTATTAACAACACCTTACAATACCGTATGTAAACTTAAAACTCTACAATAAACCTAATGAATTCGTCCGATTCCTTTGAACATTGTACGGCAACTTAAAACATCTTACGACTTTGTATGCCATATTTGCACCTTGAAAAGCACATTATTATAATGTTGGATGCCTTACAAATCTTAACAACACCTTACAATACCGTATGTAAACTTAAAACTCCATAATAAACCTAATGAATTCGACCGAGTCCTTTCAACATTGTACGACAACATAAAACATCTTACGACTATGTATGCCATATTAACTCCTCTAAAAGCACGTTATTACAATTTAGGACGCCTTAAAAGTATTAACAACACCTTACAATACCGTATGTAAACTTAGAACTCTATAATAACCTAATGAATTCGTCCGATTCCTTTGAACATTGTACGGCAACTTAAAAAATCTTACGACTTGTATGCCATATTTGCACCTTGAAAAGCACATTATTATAATGTTGGATGCCTTACAAATCTTAACAACACCTTACAATACCGTATGTAAACTTAAAACTCCATAATAAACCTAATGAATTCGTCCGAGTCCTTTCAACATTGTACGACAACGTAAAACATCTTACGACTCTGTATGCCATATTAACTCCTCTAAAAGCACGTTATTATAATTTAGGACGCCTTAAAAGTATTAACAACACCTTACAATACCGTATGTAAACTTAAAACTCTATAATAAACCTAATGAATTCGTCCGATTCCTTTGAACATTGTACTGAAACTTAAAAAATATTACGACTTGTATGCCATATTACCTCTTAAAACATGTTATTATAATGTAGGACGCCTTAAAAATCTTAACAACACCTTACAATACCGTATGTAAACTTAAAACTCCATAATAAACCTAATGAATTCGTCCGAGTCCTTTCAACATTGTACGACAACTTAGAACATCTTACGACTCTGTATGTCATATTACCTCCTCTAAAAGCACGTTATTATAATTTAGGACGCCTTAAAAGTATTAACAACACCTTACAATACCGTATGTAAACTTAAAACTCTATAATAAACCTAATGAATTCGTCTGATTCCTTTGAACATTGTACGGCAACTTAAAACATCTTACGACTTTGTATGCCATATTTGCACCTTGAAAAGCACATTATTATAATGTTGGATGCCTTACAAATCTTAACAACACCTTACAATACCGTATGTAAACTTAAAACTCCATAATAAACCTAATGAATTCGTCCGAGTCCTTTCAACATTGTACGACAACATAAAACATCTTACGACTATGTATGCCATATTAACTCCTCTAAAAGCACGTTATTATAATTTAGGACGCCTTAAAAGTATTAACAACACCTTACAATACCGTATGTAAACTTAAAACTCTATAATAACCTAATGAATTCGTCCGATTCCTTTGAACATTGTACGGCAACTTAAAAAATCTTACGACTTGTATGCCATATTTGCACCTTGAAAAGCACATTATTATAATGTTGGATGCCTTACAAATCTTAACAACACCTTACAATACCGTATGTAAACTTAAAACTCCATAATAAACCTAATGAATTCGTCCGAGTCCTTTCAACATTGTACGACCACATAAAACATCTTACGACTCTGTATGCCATATTAACTCCTCTAAAAGCACGTTATTATAATTTAGGACGCCTTAAAAGTATTAACACCTTACAATACCGTATGTAAACTTAAAACTCTATAATAAACCTAATGAATTCGTCCGATTCCTTTGAACATTGTACTGAAACTTAAAAAATATTACGACTTGTATGCCATATTACCTCTTAAAACATGTTATTATAATGTAGGACGCCTTACAAATCTTAACAACACCTTACAATACCGTATGTAAACTTAAAACTCCATAATAAACCTAATGAATTCGTCCGAGTCCTTTCAACATTGTACGACAACTTAGAACATCTTACGACTCTGTATGTCATATTACCTCCTCTAAAAGCACGTTATTATAATTTAGGACGCCTTAAAAGTATTAACAACACCTTACAATACCGTATGTAAACTTAAAACTCTATAATAAACCTAATGAATTCGTCCGATTCCTTTGAACATTGTACGGCAACTTAAAACATCTTACGAATTTGTATGCCATATTTGCACCTTGAAAAGCACAGTATTATAATGTTGGATGCCTTACAAATCTTAACAACACCTTACAATACCGTATGTAAACTTAAAACTCCATAATAAACCTAATGAATTCGTCCGAGTCCTTTCAACATTGTACGACAACATAAAACATCTTACGACTATGTATGCCATATTAACTCCTCTAAAAGCACGTTATTATAATTTAGGACGCCTTAAAAGTATTAACAACACCTTACAATACCGTATGTAAACTTAAAACTCTATAATAAACCTAATGAATTCGTCCGATTCCTTTGAACATTGTACGGCAACTTAAAAAATCTTAACACTTGTATGCCATATTTGCACCTTGAAAAGCACATTATTATAATGTTGGATGCCTTACAAATCTTAACAACACCTTACAATACCGTATGTAAACTTAAAACTCCATAATAAACCTAATGAATTCGTCCGAGTCCCTTCAACATAGTACGACAACATAAAACATCTTACGACTCTGTATGCCATATTTGCACCTTGAAAAGCACGTTATTATAATGTTGGACGCCTTACAAATCTTAACAACACCTTACAATACCGTATGTAAACTTAAAACTCCATAATAAACCTAATGAATTCGTCCGAGTCCTTTCAACATTGTACGACAACATAAAACATCTTACGACTATGTATGCCATATTAACTCCTCTAAAAGCACGTTATTATAATTTAGGACGCCTTAAAAGTATTAACAACACCTTACAATACCGTATGTAAACTTAAAACTCTATAATAACCTAATGAATTCGTCCGATTCCTTTGAACATTGTACGACAACTTAAAAAATCTTACGACTTGTATGCCATATTTGCACCTTGAAAAGCACATTATTATAATGTTGGATGCCTTACAAATCTTAACAACACCTTACAATACCGTATGTAAACTTAAAACTCCATAATAAACCTAATGAATTCGTCCGAGTCCTTTCAACATTGTACGACAACTTAGAACATCTTACGACTCTGTATGTCATATTACCTCCTCTAAAAGCACGTTATTATAATTTAGGACGCCTTAAAAGTATTAACAACACCTTACAATACCGTATGTAAACTTAAAACTCTATAATAAACCTAATGAATTCGTCCGATTCCTTTGAACATTGTACGGCAACTTAAAAAATCTTAAGACTTGTATGCCATATTACCTCTTAAAACATGTTATTATAATGTAGGACGCCTTACAAATCTTAACAACACCTTACAATACCGTATGTAAACTTAAAACTCTATAATAAACCTAATGAATTCGTCCGATTCCTTTGAACATTGTACGACAACTTAATACATCATACGACTTTGTATGCCATATTTGCACCTTGAAAAGCACATTATTATAATGTTGGATGCCTTACAAATCTTAACAACACCTTACAATACCGTATGTAAACTTAAAACTCCATAATAAACCTAATGAATTCGTCCGAGTCCTTTCAACATTGGACGGCAACTTAAAACATCTTACGACTCTGTATGCCATATTAACTCCTCTAAAAGCACGTTATTATAATTTAGGACGCCTTAAAAGTATTAACAACACCTTACAATACCGTATGTAAACTTAAAACTCTATAATAAACCTAATGAATTCGTCCGATTCCTTTGAACATTGTACGGCAACTTAAAAAATCTTAACACTTGTATGCCATATTTGCACCTTGAAAAGCACATTATTATAATGTTGGATGCCTTACAAATCTTAACAACACCTTACAATACCGTATGTAAACTTAAAACTCCATAATAAACCTAATGAATTCGTCCGAGTCCCTTCAACATAGTACGACAACATAAAACATCTTACGACTCTGTATGCCATATTTGCACCTTGAAAAGCACGTTATTATAATGTTGGACGCCTTACAAATCTTAACAACACCTTACAATACCGTATGTAAACTTAAAACTCCATAATAAACCTAATGAATTCGTCCGAGTCCTTTCAACATTGTACGACAACATAAAACATCTTACGACTATGTATGCCATATTAACTCCTCTAAAAGCACGTTATTATAATTTAGGACGCCTTAAAAGTATTAACAACACCTTACAATACCGTATGTAAACTTAAAACTCTATAATAACCTAATGAATTCGTCCGATTCCTTTGAACATTGTACGACAACTTAAAAAATCTTACGACTTGTATGCCATATTTGCACCTTGAAAAGCACATTATTATAATGTTGGATGCCTTACAAATCTTAACAACACCTTACAATACCGTATGTAAACTTAAAACTCCATAATAAACCTAATGAATTCGTCCGAGTCCTTTCAACATTGTACGACAACTTAGAACATCTTACGACTCTGTATGTCATATTACCTCCTCTAAAAGCACGTTATTATAATTTAGGACGCCTTAAAAGTATTAACAACACCTTACAATACCGTATGTAAACTTAAAACTCTATAATAAACCTAATGAATTCGTCCGATTCCTTTGAACATTGTACGGCAACTTAAAAAATCTTAAGACTTGTATGCCATATTACCTCTTAAAACATGTTATTATAATGTAGGACGCCTTACAAATCTTAACAACACCTTACAATACCGTATGTAAACTTAAAACACTATAATAAACCTAATGAATTCGTCCGATTCCTTTGAACATTGTACGACAACTTAATACATCATACGACTTTGTATGCCATATTTGCACCTTGAAAAGCACATTATTATAATGTTGGATGCCTTACAAATCTTAACAACACCTTACAATACCGTATGTAAACTTAAAACTCCATAATAAACCTAATGAATTCGTCCGAGTCCTTTCAACATTGGACGACAACTTAAAACATCTTACGACTCTGTATGCCATATTAACTCCTCTAAAAGCACGTTATTATAATTTAGGACGCCTTAAAAGTATTAACAACACCTTACAATACCGTATGTAAACTTAAAACTCTATAATAAACCTAATGAATTCGTCCGATTCCTTTGAACATTGTACGGCAACTTAAAAAATCTTAACACTTGTATGCCATATTTGCACCTTGAAAAGCACATTATTATAATGTTGGATGCCTTACAAATCTTAACAACACCTTACAATACCGTATGTAAACTTAAAACTCCATAATAAACCTAATGAATTCGTCCGAGTCCCTTCAACATAGTACGACAACATAAAACATCTTACGACTCTGTATGCCATATTTGCACCTTGAAAAGCACGTTATTATAATGTTGGACGCCTTACAAATCTTAACAACACCTTACAATACCGTATGTAAACTTAAAACTCCATAATAAACCTAATGAATTCGTCCGAGTCCTTTCAACATTGTACGACAACATAAAACATCTTACGACTATGTATGCCATATTAACTCCTCTAAAAGCACGTTATTATAATTTAGGACGCCTTAAAAGTATTAACAACACCTTACAATACCGTATGTAAACTTAAAACTCTATAATAACCTAATGAATTCGTCCGATTCCTTTGAACATTGTACGACAACTTAAAAAATCTTACGACTTGTATGCCATATTTGCACCTTGAAAAGCACATTATTATAATTTTGGATGCCTTACAAATCTTAACAACACCTTACAATACCGTATGTAAACTTAAAACTCCATAATAAACCTAATGAATTCGTCCGAGTCCTTTCAACATTGTACGACAACTTAGAACATCTTACGACTCTGTATGTCATATTACCTCCTCTAAAAGCACGTTATTATAATTTAGGACGCCTTAAAAGTATTAACAACACCTTACAATACCGTATGTAAACTTAAAACTCTATAATAAACCTAATGAATTCGTCCGATTCCTTTGAACATTGTACGGCAACTTAAAAAATCTTAAGACTTGTATGCCATATTACCTCTTAAAACATGTTATTATAATGTAGGACGCCTTACAAATCTTAACAACACCTTACAATACCGTATGTAAACTTAAAACTCTATAATAAACCTAATGAATTCGTCCGATTCCTTTGAACATTGTACGACAACTTAATACATCATACGACTTTGTATGCCATATTTGCACCTTGAAAAGCACATTATTATAATGTTGGATGCCTTACAAATCTTAACAACACCTTACAATACCGTATGTAAACTTAAAACTCCATAATAAACCTAATGAATTCGTCCGAGTCCTTTCAACATTGTACGACAACGTAAAACATCTTACGACTCTGTATGCCATATTAACTCCTCTAAAAGCACGTTATTATAATTTAGGACGCCTTAAAAGTATTAACAACACCTTACAATACCGTATGTAAACTTAAAACTCTATAATAAACCTAATGAATTCGTCCGATTCCTTTGAACATTGTACTGAAACTTAAAAAATATTACGACTTGTATGCCATATTACCTCTTAAAACATGTTATTATAATGTAGGACGCCTTACAAATCTTAACAACACCTTACAATACCGTATGTAAACTTAAAACTCCATAATAAACCTAATGAATTCGTCCGAGTCCTTTTAACATTGTACGACAACTTAGAACATCTTACGACTCTGTATGTCATATTACCTCCTCTAAAAGCACGTTATTATAATTTAGGACGCCTTAAAAGTATTAACAACACCTTACAATACCGTATGTAAACTTAAAACTCTATAATAAACCTAATGAATTCGTCTGATTCCTTTGAACATTGTACGGCAACTTAAAACATCTTACGACTTTGTATGCCATATTTGCACCTTGAAAAGCACATTATTATAATGTTGGATGCCTTACAAATCTTAACAACACCTTACAATACCGTATGTAAACTTAAAACTCCATAATAAACCTAATGAATTCGTCCGAGTCCTTTCAACATTGTACGACAACATAAAACATCTTACGACTATGTATGCCATATTAACTCCTCTAAAAGCACGTTATTATAATTTAGGACGCCTTAAAAGTATTAACAACACCTTACAATACCGTATGTAAACTTAAAACTCTATAATAACCTAATGAATTCGTCCGATTCCTTTGAACATTGTACGGCAACTTAAAAAATCTTACGACTTGTATGCCATATTTGCACCTTGAAAAGCACATTATTATAATGTTGGATGCCTTACAAATCTTAACAACACCTTATAATACCGTATGTAAACTTAAAACTCCATAATAAACCTAATGAATTCGTCCGAGTCCTTTCAACATTGTACGACAACATAAAACATCTTACGACTCTGTATGCCATATTAACTCCTCTAAAAGCACGTTATTATAATTTAGGACGCCTTAAAAGTATTAACACCTTACAATACCGTATGTAAACTTAAAACTCTATAATAAACCTAATGAATTCGTCCGATTCCTTTGAACATTGTACTGAAACTTAAAAAATATTACGACTTGTATGCCATATTACCTCTTAAAACATGTTATTATAATGTAGGACGCCTTACAAATCTTAACAACACCTTACAATACCGTATGTAAACTTAAAACTCCATAATAAACCTAATGAATTCGTCCGAGTCCTTTCAACATTGTACGACAACTTAGAACATCTTACGACTCTGTATGTCATATTACCTCCTCTAAAAGCACGTTATTATAATTTAGGACGCCTTAAAAGTATTAACAACACCTTACAATACCGTATGTAAACTTAAAACTCTATAATAAACCTAATGAATTCGTCCGATTCCTTTGAACATTGTACGGCAACTTAAAACATCTTACGAATTTGTATGCCATATTTGCACCTTGAAAAGCACAGTATTATAATGTTGGATGCCTTACAAATCTTAACAACACCTTACAATACCGTATGTAAACTTAAAACTCCATAATAAACCTAATGAATTCGTCCGAGTCCTTTCAACATTGTACGACAACTTAGAACATCTTACGACTCTGTATGTCATATTACCTCCTCTAAAAGCACGTTATTATAATTTAGGACGCCTTAAAAGTATTAACAACACCTTACAATACCGTATGTAAACTTAAAACTCTATAATAAACCTAATGAATTCGTCCGATTCCTTTGAACATTGTACGGCAACTTAAAAAATCTTAAGACTTGTATGCCATATTACCTCTTAAAACATGTTATTATAATGTAGGACGCCTTACAAATCTTAACAACACCTTACAATACCGTATGTAAACTTAAAACTCTATAATAAACCTAATGAATTCGTCCGATTCCTTTGAACATTGTACGACAACTTAATACATCATACGACTTTGTATGCCATATTTGCACCTTGAAAAGCACATTATTATAATGTTGGATGCCTTACAAATCTTAACAACACCTTACAATACCGTATGTAAACTTAAAACTCCATAATAAACCTAATGAATTCGTCCGAGTCCTTTCAACATTGTACGACAACATAAAACATCTTACGACTCTGTATGCCATATTAACTCCTCTAAAAGCACGTTATTATAATTTAGGACGCCTTAAAAGTATTAACAACACCTTACAATACCGTATGTAAACTTAAAACTCTATAATAAACCTAATGAATTCGTCCGATTCCTTTGAACATTGTACGGCAACTTAAAAAATCTTAAGACTTGTATGCCATATTTGCACCTTGAAAAGCACATTATTATAATGTTGGATGCCTTACAAATCTTAACAACACCTTACAATACCGTATGTAAACTTAAAACTCCATAATAAACCTAATGAATTCGTCCGAGTCCTTTCAACATTGTACGACAACATAAAACATCTTACGACTCTGTATGCCATATTAACTCCTCTAAAAGCACGTTATTATAATTTAGGACGCCTTAAAAGTATTAACACCTTACAATACCGTATGTAAACTTAAAACTCTATAATAAACCTAATGAATTCGTCCGATTCCTTTGAACATTGTACTGAAACTTAAAAAATATTACGACTTGTATGCCATATTACCTCTTAAAACATGTTATTATAATGTAGGACGCCTTACAAATCTTAACAACACCTTACAATACCGTATGTAAACTTAAAACTCCATAATAAACCTAATGAATTCGTCCGAGTCCTTTCAACATTGTACGACAACTTAGAACATCTTACGACTCTGTATGTCATATTACCTCCTCTAAAAGCACGTTATTATAATTTAGGACGCCTTAAAAGTATTAACAACACCTTACAATACCGTATGTAAACTTAAAACTCTATAATAAACCTAATGAATTCGTCCGATTCCTTTGAACATTGTACGGCAACTTAAAACATCTTACGACTTTGTATGCCATATTTGCACCTTGAAAAGCACAGTATTATAATGTTGGATGCCTTACAAATCTTAACAACACCTTACAATACCGTATGTAAACTTAAAACTCCATAATAAACCTAATGAATTCGTCCGAGTCCTTTCAACATTGTACGACAACATAAAACATCTTACGACTATGTATGCCATATTAACTCCTCTAAAAGCACGTTATTATAATTTAGGACGCCTTAAAAGTATTAACAACACCTTACAATACCGTATGTAAACTTAAAACTCTATAATAAACCTAATGAATTCGTCCGATTCCTTTGAACACTGTACGGCAACTTAAAAAATCTTAACACTTGTATGCCATATTTGCACCTTGAAAAGCACATTATTATAATGTTGGATGCCTTACAAATCTTAACAACACCTTACAATACCGTATGTAAACTTAAAACTCCATAATAAACCTAATGAATTCGTCCGAGTCCCTTCAACATAGTACGACAACATAAAACATCTTACGACTCTGTATGCCATATTTGCACATTGAAAAGCACGTTATTATAATGTTGGACGCCTTACAAATCTTAACAACACCTTACAATACCGTATGTAAACTTAAAACTCCATAATAAACCTAATGAATTCGTCCGAGTCCTTTCAACATTGTACGACAACATAAAACATCTTACGACTATGTATGCCATATTAACTCCTCTAAAAGCACGTTATTATAATTTAGGACGCCTTAAAAGTATTAACAACACCTTACAATACCGTATGTAAACTTAAAACTCTATAATAACCTAATGAATTCGTCCGATTCCTTTGAACATTGTACGGCAACTTAAAAAATCTTACGACTTGTATGCCATATTTGCACCTTGAAAAGCACATTATTATAATGTTGGATGCCTTACAAATCTTAACAACACCTTACAATACCGTATGTAAACTTAAAACTCCATAATAAACCTAATGAATTCGTCCGAGTCCTTTCAACATTGTACGACAACTTAGAACATCTTACGACTCCGTATGTCATATTACCTCCTCTAAAAGCACGTTATTATAATTTAGGACGCCTTAAAAGTATTAACAACACCTTACAATACCGTATGTAAACTTAAAACTCTATAATAAACCTAATGAATTCGTCCGATTCCTTTGAACATTGTACGGCAACTTAAAAAATCTTAAGACTTGTATGCCATATTACCTCTTAAAACATGTTATTATAATGTAGGACGCCTTACAAATCTTAACAACACCTTACAATACCGTATGTAAACTTAAAACTCTATAATAAACCTAATGAATTCGTCCGATTCCTTTGAACATTGTACGACAACTTAATACATCATACGACTTTGTATGCCATATTTGCACCTTGAAAAGCACATTATTATAATGTTGGATGCCTTACAAATCTTAACAACACCTTACAATACCGTATGTAAACTTAAAACTCCATAATAAACCTAATGAATTCGTCCGAGTCCTTTCAACATTGTACGACAACATAAAACATCTTACGACTCTGTATGCCATATTAACTCCTCTAAAAGCACGTTATTTTAATTTAGGACGCCTTAAAAGTATTAACAACACCTTACAATACCGTATGTAAACTTAAAACTCTATAATAAACCTAATGAATTCGTCCGATTCCTTTGAACATTGTACGGCAACTTAAAAAATCTTAAGACTTGTATGCCATATTACCTCTTAAAACATGTTATTATAATGTAGGACGCCTTACAAATCTTAACAACACCTTACAATACCGTATGTAAACTTAAAACTCCATAATAAACCTAATGAATTCGTCCGAGTCCTTTCAACATTGTACGACAACTTAGAACATCTTACGACTCTGTATGCCATATTACCTCCTCTAAAAGCACGTTATTATAATTTAGGACGCCTTAAAAGTATTAACAACACCTTACAATACCGTATGTAAACTTAAAACTCTATAATAAACCTAATGAATTCGTCCGATTCCTTTGAACATTGTACGGCAACTTAAAAAATCTTAAGACTTGTATGCCATATTACCTCTTAAAACATGTTATTATAATGTAGGACGCCTTACAAATCTTAACAACACCTTACAATACCGTATGTAAACTTAAAACTCTATAATAAACCTAATGAATTCGTCCGATTCCTTTGAACATTGTACGGCAACTTAAAAAATCTTAAGACTTGTATGCCATATTACCTCTTAAAACATGTTATTATAATGTAGGACGCCTTACAAATCTTAACAACACCTTACAATACCGTATGTAATCTTAAAACTCTATAATAAACCTAATGAATTCGTCCGATTCCTTTGAACATTGTACGACAACTTAATACATCATACGACTTTGTATGCCATATTTGCACCTTGAAAAGCACATTATTATAATGTTGGATGCCTTACAAATCTTAACAACACCTTACAATACCGTATGTAAACTTAAAACTCCATAATAAACCTAATGAATTCGTCCGAGTCCTTTCAACATTGTACGACAACATAAAACATCTTACGACTCTGTATGCCATATTAACTCCTCTAAAAGCACGTTATTATAATTTAGGACGCCTTAAAAGTATTAACAACACCTTACAATACCGTATGTAAACTTAAAACTCTATAATAAACCTAATGAATTCGTCCGATTCCTTTGAACATTGTACGGCAACTTAAAAAATCTTAAGACTTGTATGCCATATTACCTCTTAAAACATGTTATTATAATGTAGGACGCCTTACAAATCTTAACAACACCTTACAATACCGTATGTAAACTTAAAACTCTATAATAAACCTAATGAATTCGTCCGATTCCTTTGAACATTGTACGACAACTTAATACATCATACGACTTTGTATGCCATATTTGCACCTTGAAAAGCACATTATTATAATGTTGGATGCCTTACAAATCTTAACAACACCTTACAATACCGTATGTAAACTTAAAACTCCATAATAAACCTAATGAATTCGTCCGAGTCCTTTCAACATTGTACGACAACATAAAACATCTTACGACTCTGTATGCCATATTAACTCCTCTAAAAGCACGTTATTATAATTTAGGACGCCTTAAAAGTATTAACAACACCTTACAATACCGTATGTAAACTTAAAACTCTATAATAAACCTAATGAATTCGTCCGATTCCTTTGAACATTGTACGGCAACTTAAAAAATCTTAAGACTTGTATGCCATATTACCTCTTAAAACATGTTATTATAATGTAGGACGCCTTACAAATCTTAACAACACCTTACAATACCGTATGTAAACTTAAAACTCCATAATAAACCTAATGAATTCGTCCGAGTCCTTTCAACATTGTACGACAACTTAGAACATCTTACGACTCTGTATGCCATATTACCTCCTCTAAAAGCACGTTATTATAATTTAGGACGCCTTAAAAGTATTAACAACACCTTACAATACCGTATGTAAACTTAAAACTCTACAATAAACCTAATGAATTCGTCCGATTCCTTTGAACATTGTACGGCAACTTAAAACATCTTACGACTTTGTATGCCATATTTGCACCTTGAAAAGCACATTATTATAATGTTGGATGCCTTACAAATCTTAACAACACCTTACAATACCGTATGTAAACTTAAAACTCCATAATAAACCTAATGAATTCGACCGAGTCCTTTCAACATTGTACGACAACATAAAACATCTTACGACTATGTATGCCATATTAACTCCTCTAAAAGCACGTTATTACAATTTAGGACGCCTTAAAAGTATTAACAACACCTTACAATACCGTATGTAAACTTAAAACTCTATAATAACCTAATGAATTCGTCCGATTCCTTTGAACATTGTACGACAACTTAAAAAATCTTACGACTTGTATGCCATATTTGCACCTTGAAAAGCACATTATTATAATGTTGGATGCCTTACAAATCTTAACAACACCTTACAATACCGTATGTAAACTTAAAACTCCATAATAAACCTAATGAATTCGTCCGAGTCCTTTCAACATTGTACGACAACATAAAACATCTTACGACTCTGTATGCCATATTAACTCCTCTAAAAGCACGTTATTATAATTTAGGACGCCTTAAAAGTATTAACAACACCTTACAATACCGTATGTAAACTTAAAACTCTATAATAAACCTAATGAATTCGTCCGATTCCTTTGAACATTGTACTGAAACTTAAAAAATATTACGACTTGTATGCCATATTACCTCTTAAAACATGTTATTATAATGTAGGACGCCTTACAAATCTTAACAACACCTTACAATACCGTATGTAAACTTAAAACTCCATAATAAACCTAATGAATTCGTCCGAGTCCTTTCAACATTGTACGACAACTTAGAACATCTTACGACTCTGTATGTCATATTACCTCCTCTAAAAGCACGTTATTATAATTTAGGACGCCTTAAAAGTATTAACAACACCTTACAATACCGTATGTAAACTTAAAACTCTATAATAAACCTAATGAATTCGTCCGATTCCTTTGAACATTGTACGGCAACTTAAAAAATCTTAAGACTTGTTTGCCATATTACCTCTTAAAACATGTTATTATAATGTAGGACGCCTTACAAATCTTAACAACACCTTACAATACCGTATGTAAACTTAAAACTCTATAATAAACCTAATGAATTCGTCCGATTCCTTTGAACATTGTACGACAACTTAATACATCATACGACTTTGTATGCCATATTTGCACCTTGAAAAGCACATTATTATAATGTTGGATGCCTTACAAATCTTAACAACACCTTACAATACCGTATGTAAACTTAAAACTCCATAATAAACCTAATGAATTCGTCCGAGTCCTTTCAACATTGTACGACAACATAAAACATCTTACGACTCTGTATGCCATATTAACTCCTCTAAAAGCACGTTATTATAATTTAGGACGCCTTAAAAGTATTAACACCTTACAATACCGTATGTAAACTTAAAACTCTATAATAAACCTAATGAATTCGTCCGATTCCTTTGAACATTGTACTGAAACTTAAAAAATATTACGACTTGTATGCCATATTACCTCTTAAAACATGTTATTATAATGTAGGACGCCTTACAAATCTTAACAACACCTTACAATACCGTATGTAAACTTAAAACTCCATAATAAACCTAATGAATTCGTCCGAGTCCTTTCAACATTGTACGACAACTTAGAACATCTTACGACTCTGTATGTCATATTACCTCCTCTAAAAGCACGTTATTATAATTTAGGACGCCTTAAAAGTATTAACAACACCTTACAATACCGTATGTAAACTTAAAACTCTATAATAAACCTAATGAATTCGTCCGATTCCTTTGAACATTGTACGGCAACTTAAAAAATCTTAAGACTTGTTTGCCATATTACCTCTTAAAACATGTTATTATAATGTAGGACGCCTTACAAATCTTAACAACACCTTACAATACCGTATGTAAACTTAAAACTCTATAATAAACCTAATGAATTCGTCCGATTCCTTTGAACATTGTACGACAACTTAATACATCATACGACTTTGTATGCCATATTTGCACCTTGAAAAGCACATTATTATAATGTTGGATGCCTTACAAATCTTAACAACACCTTACAATACCGTATGTAAACTTAAAACTCCATAATAAACCTAATGAATTCGTCCGAGTCCTTTCAACATTGTACGACAACATAAAACATCTTACGACTCTGTATGCCATATTAACTCCTCTAAAAGCACGTTATTATAATTTAGGACGCCTTAAAAGTATTAACACCTTACAATACCGTATGTAAACTTAAAACTCTATAATAAACCTAATGAATTCGTCCGATTCCTTTGAACATTGTACTGAAACTTAAAAAATATTACGACTTGTATGCCATATTACCTCTTAAAACATGTTATTATAATGTAGGACGCCTTACAAATCTTAACAACACCTTACAATACCGTATGTAAACTTAGAACAACTTAAAACTCCATAATAAACCTAATGAATTCGTCCGAGTCCTTTCAACATTGTACGACAACATAAAACATCTTACGACTCTGTATGTCATATTACCTCCTCTAAAAGCACGTTATTATAATTTAGGACGCCTTAAAAGTAGTAACAACACCTTACAATACCGTATGTAAACTTAAATCTCTATAATAAACCTAATGAATTCGTCCGATTCCTTTGAACATTGTACGGCAACTTAAAACATCTTACGACTTTGTATGCCATATTTGCACCTTGAAAAGCACAGTATTATAATGTTGGATGCCTTACAAATCTTAACAACACCTTACAATACCGTATGTAAACTTAAAACTCCATAATAAACCTAATGAATTCGTCCGAGTCCTTTCAACATTGTACGACAACATAAAACATCTTACGACTCTGTATGCCATATTAACTCCTCTAAAAGCACGTTATTATAATTTAGGACGCCTTAAAAGTATTAACACCTTACAATACCGTATGTAAACTTAAAACTCTATAATAAACCTAATGAATTCGTCCGATTCCTTTGAACATTGTACTGAAACTTAAAAAATATTACGACTTGTATGCCATATTACCTCTTAAAACATGTTATTATAATGTAGGACGCCTTACAAATCTTAACAACACCTTACAATACCGTATGTAAACTTAAAACTCCATAATAAACCTAATGAATTCGTCCGAGTCCTTTCAACATTGTACGACAACTTAGAACATCTTACGACTCTGTATGTCATATTACCTCCTCTAAAAGCACGTTAATATAATTTAGGACGCCTTAAAAGTATTAACAACACCTTACAATACC
Organism: Tagetes erecta; assembly: GCA_030867185.1. Taxonomy (NCBI): domain Eukaryota; kingdom Viridiplantae; phylum Streptophyta; class Magnoliopsida; order Asterales; family Asteraceae; genus Tagetes; species Tagetes erecta. The sequence continues at coordinate 26,783,668 of CM061493.1, read as the reverse complement.
GTATGTAAACTTAAAACTCTATAATAAACCTAATGAATTCGTCTGATTCCTTTGAACATTGTACGGCAACTTAAAAAATCTTAAGACTTGTTTGCCATATTACCTCTTAAAACATGTTATTATAATGTAGGACGCCTTACAAATCTTAACAACACCTTACAATACCGTATGTAAACTTAAAACTCTATAATAAACCTAATGAATTCGTCCGATTCCTTTGAACATTGTACGACAACTTAATACATCATACGACTTTGTATGCCATATTTGCACCTTGAAAAGCACATTATTATAATGTTGGATGCCTTACAAATCTTAACAACACCTTACAATACCGTATGTAAACTTAAAACTCCATAATAAACCTAATGAATTCGTCCGAGTCCTTTCAACATTGTACGACAACATAAAACATCTTACGACTCTGTATGCCATATTAACTCCTCTAAAAGCACGTTATTATAATTTAGGACGCCTTAAAAGTATTAACACCTTACAATACCGTATGTAAACTTAAAACTCTATAATAAACCTAATGAATTCGTCCGATTCCTTTGAACATTGTACTGAAACTTAAAAAATATTACGACTTGTATGCCATATTACCTCTTAAAACATGTTATTATAATGTAGGACGCCTTACAAATCTTAACAACACCTTACAATACCGTATGTAAACTTAAAACTCCATAATAAACCTAATGAATTCGTCTGAGTCCTTTCAACATTGTACGACAACTTAGAACATCTTACGACTCTGTATGTCATATTACCTCCTCTAAAAGCACGTTATTATAATTTAGGACGCCTTAAAAGTAGTAACAACACCTTACAATACCGTATGTAAACTTAAAACTCTATAATAAACCTAATGAATTCGTCCGATTCCTTTGAACATTGTACGGCAACTTAAAACATCTTACGACTTTGTATGCCATATTTGCACCTTGAAAAGCACAGTATTATAATGTTGGATGCCTTACAAATCTTAACAACACCTTACAATACCGTATGTAAACTTAAAACTCCATAATAAACCTAATGAATTCGTCCGAGTCCTTTCAACATTGTACGACAACATAAAACATCTTACGACTATGTATGCCATATTAACTCCTCTAAAAGCACGTTATTATAATTTAGGACGCCTTAAAAGTATTAACAACACCTTACAATACCGTATGTAAACTTAAAACTCTATAATAAACCTAATGAATTCGTCCGATTCCTTTGAACATTGTACGGCAACTTAAAAAATCTTAACACTTGTATGCCATATTTGCACCTTGAAAAGCACATTATTATAATGTTGGATGCCTTACAAATCTTAACAACACCTTACAATACCGTATGTAAACTTAAAACTCCATAATAAACCTAATGAATTCGTCCGAGTCCCTTCAACATAGTACGACAACATAAAACATCTTACGACTCTGTATGCCATATTTGCACCTTGAAAAGCACGTTATTATAATGTTGGACGCCTTACAAATCTTAACAACACCTTACAATACCGTATGTAAACTTAAAACTCCATAATAAACCTAATGAATTCGTCCGAGTCCTTTCAACATTGTACGACAACATAAAACATCTTACGACTATGTATGCCATATTAACTCCTCTAAAAGCACGTTATTATAATTTAGGACGCCTTAAAAGTATTAACAACACCTTACAATACCGTATGTAAACTTAAAACTCTATAATAACCTAATGAATTCGTCCGATTCCTTTGAACATTGTACGACAACTTAAAAAATCTTACGACTTGTATGCCATATTTGCACCTTGAAAAGCACATTATTATAATGTTGGATGCCTTACAAATCTTAACAACACCTTACAATACCGTATGTAAACTTAAAACTCCATAATAAACCTAATGAATTCGTCCGAGTCCTTTCAACATTGTACGACAACATAAAACATCTTACGACTCTGTATGCCATATTAACTCCTCTAAAAGCACGTTATTATAATTTAGGACGCCTTAAAAGTATTAACAACACCTTACAATACCGTATGTAAACTTAAAACTCTATAATAAACCTAATGAATTCGTCCGATTCCTTTGAACATTGTACTGAAACTTAAAAAATATTACGACTTGTATGCCATATTACCTCTTAAAACATGTTATTATAATGTAGGACGCCTTACAAATCTTAACAACACCTTACAATACCGTATGTAAACTTAAAACTCCATAATAAACCTAATGAATTCGTCCGAGTCCTTTCAACATTGTACGACAACTTAGAACATCTTACGACTCTGTATGCCATATTACCTCCTCTAAAAGCACGTTATTATAATTTAAGACGCCTTAAAAGTATTAACAACACCTTACAATACCGTATGTAAACTTAAAACTCTACAATAAACCTAATGAATTCGTCCGATTCCTTTGAACATTGTACGGCAACTTAAAACATCTTACGACTTTGTATGCCATATTTGCACCTTGAAAAGCACATTATTATAATGTTGGATGCCTTCCAATCTTAACAACACCTTACAATACCGTATGTAAACTTAAAACTCCATAATAAACCTAATGAATTCGACCGAGTCCTTTCAACATTGTACGACAACATAAAACATCTTACGACTATGTATGCCATATTAACTCCTCTAAAAGCACGTTATTATAATTTAGGACGCCTTAAAAGTATTAACAACACCTTACAATACCGTATGTAAACTTAAAACTCTATAATAAACCTAATGAATTCGTCCGATTCCTTTGAACATTGTACGGCAACTTAAAAAATCTTAAGACTTGTTTGCCATATTACCTCTTAAAACATGTTATTATAATGTAGGACGCCTTACAAATCTTAACAACACCTTACAATACCGTATGTAAACTTAAAACTCTATAATAAACCTAATGAATTCGTCCGATTCCTTTGAACATTGTACGACAACTTAATACATCATACGACTTTGTATGCCATATTTGCACCTTGAAAAGCACATTATTATAATGTTGGATGCCTTACAAATCTTAACAACACCTTACAATACCGTATGTAAACTTAAAACTCCATAATAAACCTAATGAATTCGTCCGAGTCCTTTCAACATTGTACGACAACATAAAACATCTTACGACTCTGTATGCCATATTAACTCCTCTAAAAGCACGTTATTATAATTTAGGACGCCTTAAAAGTATTAACAACACCTTACAATACCGTATGTAAACTTAAAACTCTATAATAAACCTAATGAATTCGTCCGATTCCTTTGAACATTGTACGGCAACGTAAAAAATCTTAAGACTTGTATGCCATATTACCTCTTAAAACATGTTATTATAATGTAGGACGCCTTACAAATCTTAACAACACCTTACAATACCGTATGTAAACTTAAAACTCCATAATAAACCTAATGAATTCGTCCGAGTCCTTTCAACATTGTACGACAACTTAGAACATCTTACGACTCTGTATGCCATATTACCTCCTCTAAAAGCACGTTATTATAATTTAAGACGCCTTAAAAGTATTAACAACACCTTACAATACCGTATGTAAACTTAAAACTCTACAATAAACCTAATGAATTCGTCCGATTCCTTTGAACATTGTACGGCAACTTAAAACATCTTACGACTTTGTATGCCATATTTGCACCTTGAAAAGCACATTATTATAATGTTGGATGCCTTACAAATCTTAACAACACCTTACAATACCGTATGTAAACTTAAAACTCCATAATAAACCTAATGAATTCGACCGAGTCCTTTCAACATTGTACGACAACATAAAACATCTTACGACTATGTATGCCATATTAACTCCTCTAAAAGCACGTTATTACAATTTAGGACGCCTTAAAAGTATTAACAACACCTTACAATACCGTATGTAAACTTAAAACTCTATAATAACCTAATGAATTCGTCCGATTCCTTTGAACATTGTACGGCAACTTAAAAAATCTTACGACTTGTATGCCATATTTGCACCTTGAAAAGCACATTATTATAATGTTGGATGCCTTACAAATCTTAACAACACCTTACAATACCGTATGTAAACTTAAAAATCCATAATAAACCTAATGAATTCGTCCGAGTCCTTTCAACATTGTACGACAACATAAAACATCTTACGACTCTGTATGCCATATTAACTCCTCTAAAAGCACGTTATTACAATTTAGGACGCCTTAAAAGTATTAACAACACCTTACAATACCGTATGTAAACTTAAAACTCTATAATAACCTAATGAATTCGTCCGATTCCTTTGAACATTGTACGGCAACTTAAAAAATCTTACGACTTGTATGCCATATTTGCACCTTGAAAAGCACATTATTATAATGTTGGATGCCTTACAAATCTTAACAACACCTAACAATACCGTATGTAAACTTAAAAATCCATAATAAACCTAATGAATTCGTCCGAGTCCTTTCAACATTGTACGACAACATAAAACATCTTACGACTCTGTATGCCATATTAACTCCTCTAAAAGCACGTTATTATAATTTAGGACGCCTTAAAAGTATTAACAACACCTTACAATACCGTATGTAAACTTAAAACTCTATAATAAACCTAATGAATTCGTCCGATTCCTTTGAACATTGTACTGAAACTTAAAAAATATTACGACTTGTATGCCATATTACCTCTTAAAACATGTTATTATAATGTAGGACGCCTTACAAATCTTAACAACACCTTACAATACCGTATGTAAACTTAAAACTCCATAATAAACCTAATGAATTCGTCCGAGTCCATTCAACATTGTACGACAACTTAGAACATCTTACGACTCTGTATGTCATATTACCTCCTCTAAAAGCACGTTATTATAATTTAGAACGCCTTAAAAGTATTAACAACACCTTACAATACCGTATGTAAACTTAAAACTCTATAATAAACGTAATGAATTCGTCCGATTCCTTTGAACATTGTACGGCAACTTAAAACATCTTACGACTTTGTATGCCATATTTGCACCTTGAAAAGCACATTATTATAATGTTGGATGCCTTACAAATCTTAACAACACCTTACAATACCGTATGTAAACTTAAAACTCCATAATAAACCTAATGAATTCGTCCGAGTCCTTTCAACATTGTACGACAACATAAAACATCTTACGACTATGTATGCCATATTAACTCCTCTAAAAGCACGTTATTATAATTTAGGACGCCTTAAAAGTATTAACAACACCTTACAATACCGTATGTAAACTTAAAACTCTATAATAACCTAATGAATTCGTCCGATTCCTTTGAACATTGTACGGCAACTTAAAAAATCTTACGACTTGTATGCCATATTTGCACCTTGAAAAGCACATTATTATAATGTTGGATGCCTTACAAATCTTAACAACACCTTACAATACCGTATGTAAACTTAAAACTCCATAATAAACCTAATGAATTCGTCCGAGTCCTTTCAACATTGTACGACAACATAAAACATCTTACGACTCTGTATGCCATATTAACTCCTCTAAAAGCACGTTATTATAATTTAGGACGCCTTAAAAGTATTAACACCTTACAATACCGTATGTAAACTTAAAACTCTATAATAAACCTAATGAATTCGTCCGATTCCTTTGAACATTGTACTGAAACTTAAAAAATATTACGACTTGTATGCCATATTACCTCTTAAAACATGTTATTATAATGTAGGACGCCTTACAAATCTTAACAACACCTTACAATACCGTATGTAAACTTAAAACTCCATAATAAACCTAATGAATTCGTCCGAGTCCTTTCAACATTGTATGACAACTTAGAACATCTTACGACTCTGTATGTCATATTACCTCCTCTAAAAGCACGTTATTATAATTTAGGACACCTTAAAAGTATTAACAACACCTTACAATACCGTATGTAAACTTAAAACTCTATAATAAACCTAATGAATTCGTCCGATTCCTTTGAACATTGTACGGCAACTTAAAACATCTTACGACTTTGTATGCCATATTTGCACCTTGAAAAGCACAGTATTATAATGTTGGATGCCTTACAAATCTTAACAACACCTTACAATACCGTATGTAAACTTAAAACTCCATAATAAACCTAATGAATTCGTCCGAGTCCTTTCAACATTGTACGACAACATAAAACATCTTACGACTATGTATGCCATATTAACTCCTTTAAAAGCACGTTATTATAATTTAGGACGCCTTAAAAGTATTAACAACACCTTACAATACCGTATGTAAACTTAAAACTCTATAATAAACCTAATGAATTCGTCCGATTCCTTTGAACATTGTACGGCAACTTAAAAAATCTTAACACTTGTATGCCATATTTGCACCTTGAAAAGCACATTATTATAATGTTGGATGCCTTACAAATCTTAACAACACCTTACAATACCGTATGTAAACTTAAAACTCCATAATAAACCTAATGAATTCGTCCGAGTCCTTTCAACATTGTACGACAACATAAAACATCTTACGACTCTGTATGCCATATTAACTCCTCTAAAAGCACGTTATTATAATTTAGGACGCCTTAAAAGTATTAACACCTTACAATACCGTATGTAAACTTAAAACTCTATAATAAACCTAATGAATTCGTCCGATTCCTTTGAACATTGTACTGAAACTTAAAAAATATTACGACTTGTATGCCATATTACCTCTTAAAACATGTTATTATAATGTAGGACGCCTTACAAATCTTAACAACACCTTACAATACCGTATGTAAACTTAAAACTCCATAATAAACCTAATGAATTCGTCCGAGTCCTTTCAACATTGTACGACAACTTAGAACATCTTACGACTCTGTATGTCATATTACCTCCTCTAAAAGCACGTTATTATAATTTAGGACGCCTTAAAAGTATTAACAACACCTTACAATACCGTATGTAAACTTAAAACTCTATAATAAACCTAATGAATTCGTCCGATTCCTTTGAACATTGTACGGCAACTTAAAACATCTTACGACTTTGTATACCATATTTGCACCTTGAAAAGCACAGTATTATAATGTTGGATGCCTTACAAATCTTAACAACACCTTACAATACCGTATGTAAACTTAAAACTCCATAATAAACCTAATGAATTCGTCCGAGTCCTTTCAACATTGTACGACAACATAAAACATCTTACGACTATGTATGCCATATTAACTCCTCTAAAAGCACGTTATTATAATTTAGGACGCCTTAAAAGTATTAACAACACCTTACAATACCGTATGTAAACTTAAAACTCTATAATAAACCTAATGAATTCGTCCGATTCCTTTGAACATTGTACGGCAACTTAAAAAATCTTAACACTTGTATGCCATATTTGCACCTTGAAAAGCACATTATTATAATGTTGGATGCCTTACAAATCTTAACAACACCTTACAATACCGTATGTAAACTTAAAACTCCATAATAAACCTAATGAATTCGTCCGAGTCCCTTCAACATAGTACGACAACATAAAACATCTTACGACTCTGTATGCCATATTTGCACCTTGAAAAGCACGTTATTATAATGTTGGACGCCTTACAAATCTTAACAACACCTTACAATACCGTATGTAAACTTAAAACTCCATAATAAACCTAATGAATTCGTCCGAGTCCTTTCAACATTGTACGACAACATAAAACATCTTACGACTATGTATGCCATATTAACTCCTCTAAAAGCACGTTATTATAATTTAGGACGCCTTAAAAGTATTAACAACACCTTACAATACCGTATGTAAACTTAAAACTCTATAATAAACCTAATGAATTCGTCCGATTCCTTTGAACATTGTACGGCAACTTAAAAAATCTTACGACTTGTATGCCATATTTGCACCTTGAAAAGCACATTATTATAATGTTGGATGCCTTACAAATCTTAACAACACCTTACAATACCGTATGTAAACTTAAAACTCCATAATAAACCTAATGAATTCGTCCGAGTCCTTTCAACATTGTACGACAACATAAAACATCTTACGACTATGTATGCCATATTAACTCCTCTAAAAGCACGTTATTATAATTTAGGACGCCTTAAAAGTATTAACAACACCTTACAATACCGTATGTAAACTTAAAACTCTATAATAAACCTAATGAATTCGTCCGATTCCTTTGAACATTGTACGGCAACTTAAAAAATCTTAACACTTGTATGCCATATTTGCACCTTGAAAAGCACATTATTATAATGTTGGATGCCTTACAAATCTTAACAACACCTTACAATACCGTATGTAAACTTAAAACTCCATAATAAACCTAATGAATTCGTCCGAGTCCCTTCAACATAGTACGACAACATAAAACATCTTACGACTCTGTATGCCATATTTGCACCTTGAAAAGCACGTTATTATAATGTTGGACGCCTTACAAATCTTAACAACACCTTACAATACCGTATGTAAACTTAAAACTCCATAATAAACCTAATGAATTCGTCCGAGTCCTTTCAACATTGTACGACAACATAAAACATCTTACGACTATGTATGCCATATTAACTCCTCTAAAAGCACGTTATTATAATTTAGGACGCCTTAAAAGTATTAACAACACCTTACAATACCGTATGTAAACTTAAAACTCTATAATAAACCTAATGAATTCGTCCGATTCCTTTGAACATTGTACGGCAACTTAAAAAATCTTACGACTTGTATGCCATATTTGCACCTTGAAAAGCACATTATTATAATGTTGGATGCCTTACAAATCTTAACAACACCTTACAATACCGTATGTAAACTTAAAACTCCATAATAAACCTAATGAATTCGTCCGAGTCCTTTCAACATTGTACGACAACATAAAACATCTTACGACTATGTATGCCATATTAACTCCTCTAAAAGCACGTTATTATAATTTAGGACGCCTTAAAAGTATTAACAACACCTTACAATACCGTATGTAAACTTAAAACTCTATAATAAACCTAATGAATTCGTCCGATTCCTTTGAACATTGTACGGCAACTTAAAAAATCTTACGACTTGTATGCCATATTTGCACCTTGAAAAGCACATTATTATAATGTTGGATGCCTTACAAATCTTAACAACACCTTACAATACCGTATGTAAACTTAAAACTCCATAATAAACCTAATGAATTCGTCCGAGTCCTTTCAACATTGTACGACAACATAAAACATCTTACGACTCTGTATGCCATATTAACTCCTCTAAAAGCACGTTATTATAATTTAGGACGCCTTAAAAGTATTAACACCTTACAATACCGTATGTAAACTTAAAACTCTATAATAAACCTAATGAATTCGTCCGATTCCTTTGAACATTGTACTGAAACTTAAAAAATATTACGACTTGTATGCCATATTACCTCTTAAAACATGTTATTATAATGTAGGACGCCTTACAAATCTTAACAACACCTTACAATACCGTATGTAAACTTAAAACTCCATAATAAACCTAATGAATTCGTCCGAGTCCTTTCAACATTGTATGACAACTTAGAACATCTTACGACTCTGTATGTCATATTACCTCCTCTAAAAGCACGTTATTATAATTTAGGACGCCTTAAAAGTATTAACAACACCTTACAATACCGTATGTAAACTTAAAACTCTATAATAAACCTAATGAATTCGTCCGATTCCTTTGAACATTGTACGGCAACTTAAAACATCTTACGACTTTGTATGCCATATTTGCACCTTGAAAAGCACAGTATTATAATGTTGGATGCCTTACAAATCTTAACAACACCTTACAATACCGTATGTAAACTTAAAACTCCATAATAAACCTAATGAATTCGTCCGAGTCCTTTCAACATTGTACGACAACATAAAACATCTTACGACTATGTATGCCATATTAACTCCTTTAAAAGCACGTTATTATAAATTAGGACGCCTTAAAAGTATTAACAACACCTTACAATACCGTATGTAAACTTAAAACTCTATAATAAACCTAATGAATTCGTCCGATTCCTTTGAACATTGTACGGCAACTTAAAAAATCTTAACACTTGTATGCCATATTTGCACCTTGAAAAGCACATTATTATAATGTTGGATGCCTTACAAATCTTAACAACACCTTACAATACCGTATGTAAACTTAAAACTCCATAATAAACCTAATGAATTCGTCCGAGTCCTTTCAACATTGTACGACAACATAAAACATCTTACGACTCTGTATGCCATATTAACTCCTCTAAAAGCACGTTATTATAATTTAGGACGCCTTAAAAGTATTAACACCTTACAATACCGTATGTAAACTTAAAACTCTATAATAAACCTAATGAATTCGTCCGATTCCTTTGAACATTGTACTGAAACTTAAAAAATATTACGACTTGTATGCCATATTACCTCTTAAAACATGTTATTATAATGTAGGACGCCTTACAAATCTTAACAACACCTTACAATACCGTATGTAAACTTAAAACTCCATAATAAACCTAATGAATTCGTCCGAGTCCTTTCAACATTGTACGACAACTTAGAACATCTTACGACTCTGTATGTCATATTACCTCCTCTAAAAGCACGTTATTATAATTTAGGACGCCTTAAAAGTATTAACAACACCTTACAATACCGTATGTAAACTTAAAACTCTATAATAAACCTAATGAATTCGTCCGATTCCTTTGAACATTGTACGGCAACTTAAAACATCTTACGACTTTGTATACCATATTTGCACCTTGAAAAGCACAGTATTATAATGTTGGATGCCTTACAAATCTTAACAACACCTTACAATACCGTATGTAAACTTAAAACTCCATAATAAACCTAATGAATTCGTCCGAGTCCTTTCAACATTGTACGACAACATAAAACATCTTACGACTATGTATGCCATATTAACTCCTCTAAAAGCACGTTATTATAATTTAGGACGCCTTAAAAGTATTAACAACACCTTACAATACCGTATGTAAACTTAAAACTCTATAATAAACCTAATGAATTCGTCCGATTCCTTTGAACATTGTACGGCAACTTAAAAAATCTTAACACTTGTATGCCATATTTGCACCTTGAAAAGCACATTATTATAATGTTGGATGCCTTACAAATCTTAACAACACCTTACAATACCGTATGTAAACTTAAAACTCCATAATAAACCTAATGAATTCGTCCGAGTCCCTTCAACATAGTACGACAACATAAAACATCTTACGACTCTGTATGCCATATTTGCACCTTGAAAAGCACGTTATTATAATGTTGGACGCCTTACAAATCTTAACAACACCTTACAATACCGTATGTAAACTTAAAACTCCATAATAAACCTAATGAATTCGTCCGAGTCCTTTCAACATTGTACGACAACATAAAACATCTTACGACTATGTATGCCATATTAACTCCTCTAAAAGCACGTTATTATAATTTAGGACGCCTTAAAAGTATTAACAACACCTTACAATACCGTATGTAAACTTAAAACTCTATAATAAACCTAATGAATTCGTCCGATTCCTTTGAACATTGTACGGCAACTTAAAAAATCTTACGACTTGTATGCCATATTTGCACCTTGAAAAGCACATTATTATAATGTTGGATGCCTTACAAATCTTAACAACACCTTACAATACCGTATGTAAACTTAAAACTCCATAATAAACCTAATGAATTCGTCCGAGTCCTTTCAACATTGTACGACAACATAAAACATCTTACGACTATGTATGCCATATTAACTCCTCTAAAAGCACGTTATTATAATTTAGGACGCCTTAAAAGTATTAACAACACCTTACAATACCGTATGTAAACTTAAAACTCTATAATAAACCTAATGAATTCGTCCGATTCCTTTGAACATTGTACGGCAACTTAAAAAATCTTACGACTTGTATGCCATATTTGCACCTTGAAAAGCACATTATTATAATGTTGGATGCCTTACAAATCTTAACAACACCTTACAATACCGTATGTAAACTTAAAACTCCATAATAAACCTAATGAATTCGTCCGAGTCCTTTCAACATTGTACGACAACTTAGAACATCTTACGACTCTGTATGTCATATTACCTCCTCTAAAAGCACGTTATTATAATTTAGGACGCCTTAAAAGTATTAACAACACCTTACAATACCGTATGTAAACTTAAAACTCTATAATAAACCTAATGAATTCGTCCGATTCCTTTGAACATTGTACGGCAACTTAAAACATCTTACGACTTTGTATGCCATATTTGCACCTTGAAAAGCACATTATTATAATGTTGGATGCCTTACAAATCTTAACAACACCTTACAATACCGTATGTAAACTTAAAACTCCATAATAAACCTAATGAATTCGTCCGAGTCCTTTCAACATTGTACGACAACATAAAACATCTTACGACTATGTATGCCATATTAACTCCTCTAAAAGCACGTTATTATAATTTAGGACGCCTTAAAAGTATTAACAACACCTTACAATACCGTATGTAAACTTAAAACTCTATAATAAACCTAATGAATTCGTCCGATTCCTTTGAACATTGTACGGCAACTTAAAAAATCTTAACACTTGTATGCCATATTTGCACCTTGAAAAGCACATTATTATAATGTTGGATGCCTTACAAATCTTAACAACACCTTACAATACCGTATGTAAACTTAAAACTCCATAATAAACCTAATGAATTCGTCCGAGTCCCTTCAACATAGTACGACAACATAAAACATCTTACAACTCTGTATGCCATTTTGCACCTTGAAAAGCACGTTATTATAATGTTGGACGCCTTACAAATCTTAACAACACCTTACAATAGTAAACTTAAAACTCCATAATAAACCTAATGAATTCGTCCGAGTCCTTTCAACATTGCACGACAACATAAAACATCTTACGACTATGTATGCCATATTAACTCCTCTAAAAGCACGTTATTATAATTTAAGACGCCTTAAAAGTATTAACAACACCTTACAATACCGTATGTAAACTTAAAACTCTATAATAAACCTAATGAATTCGTCCGATTCCTTTGAACATTGTACGGCAACTTAAAAAATCTTACGACTTGTATGCCATATTTGCACCTTGAAAAGCACATTATTATAATGTTGGATGCCTTACAAATCTTAACAACACCTTACAATACCGTATGTAAACTTAAAACTCCATAATAAACCTAATGAATTCGTCCGAGTCCTTTCAACATTGTACGACAACATAAAACATCTTACGACTATGTATGCCATATTAACTCCTCTAAAAGCACGTTATTATAATTTTGGACGCCTTAAAAGTATTAACAACACCTTACAATACCGTATGTAAACTTAAAACTCTATAATAACCTAATGAATTCGTCCGATTCCTTTGAACATTGTACGGCAACTTAAAAAATCTTACGACTTGTATGCCATATTTGCACCTTGAAAAGCACATTATTATAATGTTGGATGCCTTACAAATCTTAACAACACCTTACAATACCGTATGTAAACTTAAAACTCCATAATAAACCTAATGAATTCGTCCGTGTCCTTTCAACATTGTACGACAACATAAAACATCTTACGACTCTGTATGCCATATTAACTCCTCTAAAAGCACGTTATTATAATTTAGGACGCCTTAAAAGTATTAACAACACCTTACAATACCGTATGTAAACTTAAAACTCTATAATAAACCTAATGAATTCGTCCGATTCCTTTGAACATTGTACTGAAACTTAAAAAATATTACGACTTGTGTGCCATATTACCTCTTAAAACATGTTATTATAATGTAGGACGCCTTACAAATCTTAACAACACCTTACAATACCGTATGTAAACTTAAAACTCCATAATAAACCTAATGAATTCGTCCGAGTCCTTTCAACATTGTACGACAACTTAGAACATCTTACGACTCTGTATGTCATATTACCTCCTCTAAAAGCACGTTATTATAATTTAGGACGCCTTAAAAGTATTAACAACACCTTACAATACCGTATGTAAACTTAAAACTCTATAATAAACCTAATGAATTCGTCCGATTCCTTTGAACATTGTACGGCAACTTAAAACATCTTACGACTTTGTATGTCATATTTGCACCTTGAAAAGCACATTATTATAATGTTGGATGCCTTACAAATCTTAACAACACCTTACAATACCGTATGTAAACTTAAAACTCCATAATAAACCTAATGAATTCGTCCGAGTCCTTTCAACATTGTACGACAACATAAAACATCTTACGACTATGTATGCCATATTAACTCCTCTAAAAGCACATTATTATAATTTAGGACGCCTTAAAAGTATTAACAACACCTTACAATACCGTATGTAAACTTAAAACTCTATAATAAACCTAATGAATTCGTCCGATTCCTTTGAACATTGTACGGCAACTTAAAACATCTTACGACTTTGTATGCCATATTTGCACCTTGAAAAGCACATTATTATAATGTTGGATGCCTTACAAATCATAACAACACCTTACAATACCGTATGTAAACTTAAAACTCCATAATAAACCTAATGAATTCGTCCGAGTCCTTTCAACATTGTACGACAACATAAAACATCTTACGACTATGTATGCCATATTAACTCCTCTAAAAGCACGTTATTATAATTTAGGACGCCTTAAAAGTATTAACAACACCTTACAATACCGTATGTAAACTTAAAACTCTATAATAAACCTAATGAATTCGTCCGATTCCTTTGAACATTGTACGGCAACTTAAAAAATCTTACGACTTGTATGCCATATTTGCACCTTGAAAAGCACATTATTATAATGTTGGATGCCTTACAAATCTTAACAACACCTTACAATACCGTATGTAACTTAAAACTCCATAATAAACCTAATGAATTCGTCCGAGTCCCTTCAACATTGTACGACAACATAAAACATCTTACGACTCTGTATGCCATATTTGCACCTTGAAAAGCACGTTATTATAATGTTGGACGCCTTACAAATCTTAACAACACCTTACAATACCGTATGTAAACTTAAAACTCCATAATAAACCTAATGAATTCGTCCGAGTCCTTTCAACATTGTACGACAACATAAAACATCTTACGACTATGTATGCCATATTAACTCCTCTAAAAGCACGTTATTATAATTTAGGACGCCTTAAAAGTATTAACAACACCTTACAATACCGTATGTAAACTTAAAACTCTATAATAAACCTAATGAATTCGTCCGATTCCTTTGAACATTGTACGGAAACTTAAAAAATCTTACGACTTGTATTCCATATTTGCACCTTGAAAAGCACATTATTATAATGTTGGATGCCTTACAAATCTTAACAACACCTTACAATACCGTATGTAAACTTAAAACTCCATAATAAACCTAATGAATTCGTCCGAGTCCTTTCAACATTGTACGACAACATAAAACATCTTACGACTATGTATGCCATATTAACTCCTCTAAAAGCACATTATTATAATTTAGGACGCCTTAAAAGTATTAACAACACCTTACAATACCGTATGTAAACTTAAAACTCTATAATAAACCTAATGAATTCGTCCGATTCCTTTGAACATTGTACGGCAACTTAAAACATCTTACGACTTTGTATGCCATATTTGCACCTTGAAAAGCACATTATTATAATGTTGGATGCCTTACAAATCTTAACAACACCTTACAATACCGTATGTAAACTTAAAACTCCATAATAAACCTAATGAATTCGTCCGAGTCCTTTCAACATTGTACGACAACATAAAACATCTTACGACTATGTATGCCATATTAACTCCTCTAAAAGCACGTTATTATAATTTAGGACGCCTTAAAAGTATTAACAACACCTTACAATACCGTATGTAAACTTAAAACTCTATAACAAACCTAATGAATTCGTCCGATTCCTTTGAACATTGTACGGCAACTTAAAAAATCTTACGACTTGTATGCCATATTTGCACCTTGAAAAGCACATTATTATAATGTTGGATGCCTTACAAATCTTAACAACACCTTACAATACCGTATGTAAACTTAAAACTCCATAATAAACCTAATGAATTCGTCCGAGTCCCTTCAACATTGTACGACAACATAAAACATCTTACGACTCTGTATGCCATATTTGCACCTTGAAAAGCACGTTATTATAATGTTGGACGCCTTACAAATCTTAACAACACCTTACAATACCGTATGTAAACTTAAAACTCCATAATAAACCTAATGAATTCGTCCGAGTCCTTTCAACATTGTACGACAACATAAAACATCTTACGACTATGTATGCCATATTAACTCCTCTAAAAGCACGTTATTATAATTTAGGACGCCTTAAAAGTATTAACAACACCTTACAATACCGTATGTAAACTTAAAACTCTATAATAAACCTAATGTATTCGTCCGATTCCTTTGAACATTGTACGGAAACTTAAAAAATCTTACGACTTGTATTCCATATTTGCACCTTGAAAAGCACATTATTATAATGTTGGATGCCTTACAAATCTTAACAACACCTTACAATACCGTATGTAAACTTAAAACTCCATAATAAACCTAATGAATTCGTCCGAGTCCTTTCAACATTGTACGACAACATAAAACATCTTACGACTATGTATGCCATATTAACTCCTCTAAAAGCACATTATTATAATTTAGGACGCCTTAAAAGTATTAACAACACCTTACAATACCGTATGTAAACTTAAAACTCTATAATAAACCTAATGAATTCGTCCGATTCCTTTGAACATTGTACGGCAACTTAAAACATCTTACGACTTTGTATGCCATATTTGCACCTTGAAAAGCACATTATTATAATGTTGGATGCCTTACAAATCTTAACAACACCTTACAATACCGTATGTAAACTTAAAACTCCATAATAAACCTAATGAATTCGTCCGAGTCCTTTCAACATTGTACGACAACATAAAACATCTTACGACTATGTATGCCATATTAACTCCTCTAAAAGCACGTTATTATAATTTAGGATGCCTTAAAAGTATTAACAACACCTTACAATACCGTATGTAAACTTAAAACTCTATAACAAACCTAATGAATTCGTCCGATTCCTTTGAACATTGTACGGCAACTTAAAAAATCTTACGACTTGTATGCCATATTTGCACCTTGAAAAGCACATTATTATAATGTTGGATGCCTTACAAATCTTAACAACACCTTACAATACCGTATGTAAACTTAAAACTCCATAATAAACCTAATGAATTCGTCCGAGTCCTTTCAACATTGTACGACAACATAAAACATCTTACGACTATGTATGCCATATTAACTCCTCTAAAAGCACATTATTATAATTTAGGACGCCTTAAAAGTATTAACAACACCTTACAATACCGTATGTAAACTTAAAACTGTATAATAAACCTAATGAATTCGTCCGATTCCTTTGAACATTGTACGGAAACTTAAAAAATCTTACGACTTGTATTCCATATTTGCACCTTGAAAAGCACATTATTATAATGTTGGATGCCTTACAAATCTTAACAACACCTTACAATACCGTATGTAAACTTAAAACTCCATAATAAACCTAATGAATTCGTCCGAGTCCTTTCAACATTGTACGACAACATAAAACATCTTACGACTATGTATGCCATATTAACTCCTCTAAAAGCACATTATTATAATTTAGGACGCCTTAAAAGTATTAACAACACCTTACAATACCGTATGTAAACTTAAAACTCTATAATAAACCTAATGAATTCGTCCGATTCCTTTGAACATTGTACGGCAACTTAAAACATCTTACGACTTTGTATGCCATATTTGCACCTTGAAAAGCACATTATTATAATGTTGGATGCCTTACAAATCTTAACAACACCTTACAATACCGTATGTAAACTTAAAACTCCATAATAAACCTAATGAATTCGTCCGAGTCCTTTCAACATTGTACGACAACATAAAACATCTTACGACTATGTATGCCATATTAACTCCTCTAAAAGCACGTTATTATAATTTAGGATGCCTTAAAAGTATTAACAACACCTTACAATACCGTATGTAAACTTAAAACTCTATAACAAACCTAATGAATTCGTCCGATTCCTTTGAACATTGTACGGCAACTTAAAAAATCTTACGACTTGTATGCCATATTTGCACCTTGAAAAGCACATTATTATAATGTTGGATGCCTTACAAATCTTAACAACACCTTACAATACCGTATGTAAACTTAAAACTCCATAATAAACCTAATGAATTCGTCCGAGTCCCTTCAACATTGTACGACAACATAAAACATCTTACGACTCTGTATGCCATATTTGCACCTTGAAAAGCACGTTATTATAATGTTGGACGCCTTACAAATCTTAACAACACCTTACAATACCGTATGTAAACTTAAAACTCCATAATAAACCTAATGAATTCGTCCGAGTCCTTTCAACATTGTACGACAACATAAAACATCTTACGACTATGTATGCCATATTAACTCCTCTAAAAGCACGTTATTATAATTTAGGACGCCTTAAAAGTATTAACAACACCTTACAATACCGTATGTAAACTTAAAACTCTATAATAAACCTAATGAATTCGTCCGATTCCTTTGAACATTGTACGGCAACTTAAAAAATCTTACGACTTGTATGCCATATTTGCACCTTGAAAAGCACATTATTATAATGTTGGATGCCTTACAAATCTTAACAACACCTTACAATACCGTATGTAAACTTAAAACTCCATAATAAACCTAATGAATTCGTCCGAGTCCCTTCAACATTGTACGACAACATAAAACATCTTACGACTCTGTATGCCATATTTGCACCTTGAAAAGCACGTTATTATAATGTTGGACGCCTTACAAATCTTAACAACACCTTACAATACCGTATGTAAACTTAAAACTCCATAATAAACCTAATGAATTCGTCCGAGTCCTTTCAACATTGTACGACAACATAAAACATCTTACGACTATGTATGCCATATTAACTCCTCTAAAAGCACGTTATTATAATTTAGGACGCCTTAAAAGTATTAACAACACCTTACAATACCGTATGTAAACTTAAAACTCTATAATAAACCTAATGAATTCGTCCGATTCCTTTGAACATTGTACGGCAACTTAAAAAATCTTACGACTTGTATGCCATATTTGCACCTTGAAAAGCACATTATTATAATGTTGGATGCCTTACAAATCTTAACAACACCTTACAATACAGTATGTAAACTTAAAACTCCATAATAAACCTAATGAATTCGTCCGAGTCCTTTCAACATTGTACGACAACATAAAACATCTTACGACTATGTATGCCATATTAACTCCTCTAAAAGCACGTTATTATAATTTAGGACGCCTTAAAAGTATTAACAACACCTTACAATACCGTATGTAAACTTAAAACTCTATAATAACCTAATGAGTTCGTCCGATTCCTTTAAACATTGTACGGCAACTTAAAAAATCTTACGACTTGTATGCCATATTTGCACCTTGAAAAGCACATTATTATAATGTTGGATGCCTTACAAATCTTAACAACACCTTACAATACCGTATGTAAACTTAAAACTCCATAATAAACCTAATGAATTCGTCCGAGTCCTTTCAACATTGTACGACAACATAAAACATCTTACGACTCTGTATGCCATATTAACTCCTCTAAAAGCACGTTATTATAATTTAGGACGCCTTAAAAGTATTAACAACACCTTACAATACCGTATGTAAACTTAAAACTCTATAATAAACCTAATGAATTCGTCCGATTCCTTTGAACATTGTACTGAAACTTAAAAAATATTACGACTTGTATGCCATATTACCTCTTAAAACATGTTATTATAATGTAGGACGCCTTACAAATCTTAACAACACCTTACAATACCGTATGTAAACTTAAAACTCCATAATAAACCTAATGAATTCGTCCGAGTCTTTTCAACATTGTACGACAACTTAGAACATCTTACGACTCTGTATGTCATATTACCTCCTCTAAAAGCACGTTATTATAATTTAGGACGCCTTAAAAGTATTAACAACACCTTACAATACCGTATGTAAACTTAAAACTCTATAATAAACCTAATGAATTCGTCCGATTCCTTTGAACATTGTACGGAAACTTAAAAAATCTTACGACTTGTATGCCATATTACCTCTTAAAACATGTTATTATAATGTAGGACGCCTTAAAAAACTTAACAACACCTTACAATACCGTATGTAAACTTAAAACTCCATAATAAACCTAATGAATTCGTCCGAGTCCTTTCAACATTGTACGACAACTTAGAACATCTTACGACTCTGTATGCCATATTACCTCCTCTAAAAGCACGTTATTATAATTTAGGACGCCTTAAAAGTATTAACAACACCTTACAATACCGTATGTAAACTTAAAACTCTATAATAAACCTAATGAATTCGTCCGATTCCTTTGAACATTGTACGGCAACTTAAAAAATCTTACGACTTGTATGCCTTATTTGCACCTTGAAAAGCACATTATTATAATGTTGGATGCCTTACAAATCTTAACAACACCTTACAATACCGTATGTAAACTTAAAACTCCATAATAAACCTAATGAATTCGTCCAAGTCCCTTCAACATTGTACGACAACATAAAACATCTTACGACTCTGTATGCCATATTTGCACCTTGAAAAGCACGTTATTATAATGTTGGACGCCTTACAAATCTTAACAACACCTTACAATACCGTATGTAAACTTAAAACTCCATAATAAACCTAATGAATTCGTCCGAGTCCTTTCAACATTGTACGACAACATAAAACATCTTACGACTATGTATGCCATATTAACTCCTCTAAAAGCACGTTATTATAATTTAGGACGCCTTAAAAGTATTAACAACACCTTACAATACCGTATGTAAACTTAAAACTCTATAATAAACCTAATGAATTCGTCCGATTCCTTTGAACATTGTACGGCAACATAAAAAATCTTACGACTTGTATGCCATATTTGCACCTTGAAAAGCACATTATTATAATGTTGGATGCCTTACAAATCTTAACAACACCTTACAATACATTATGTAAACTTAAAACTCCATAATAAACCTAATGAATTCGTCCGCGTCCTTTCAACATTGTAAGACAACATAAAACATCATACGACTATGTATGCCATATTAACTCCTCTAAAAGCACGTTATTATAATTTAGGACGCCTTAAAAGTATTAACAACACCTTACAATACCGTATGTAAACTTAAAACTCTATAATAACCTAATGAGTTCGTCCGATTCCTTTAAACATTGTACGGCAACTTAAAAAATCTTACGACTTGTATGCCATATTTGCACCTTGAAAAGCACATTATTATAATGTTGGATGCCTTACAAATCTTAACAACACCTTACAATACCGTATGTAAACTTAAAACTCCATAATAAACCTAATGAATTCGTCCGAGTCCTTTCAACATTGTACGACAACATAAAACATCTTACGACTCTGTATGCCATATTAACTCCTCTAAAAGCACGTTATTATAATTTAGGACGCCTTAAAAGTATTAACAACACCTTACAATACCGTATGTAAACTTAAAACTCTATAATAAACCTAATGAATTCGTCCGATTCCTTTGAACATTGTACGGAAACTTAAAAAATCTTACGACTTGTATGCCATATTACCTCTTAAAACATGTTATTATAATGTAGGACGCCTTAAATAACTTAACAACACCTTACAATACCGTATGTAAACTTAAAACTCCATAATAAACCTAATGAATTCGTCCGAGTCCTTTCAACATTGTACGACAACTTAGAACATCTTACGACTCTGTATGCCATATTACCTCCTCTAAAAGCACGTTATTATAATTTAGGACGCCTTAAAAGTATTAACAACACCTTACAATACCGTATGTAAACTTAAAACTCTATAATAAACCTAATGAATTCGTCCGATTCCTTTGAACATTGTACGGCAACTTAAAACATCTTACGACTTTGTATGCCATATTTGCACCTTGAAAAGCACATTATTATAATGTTGGATGCCTTACAAATCTTAACAACACCTTACAATACCGTATGTAAACTTAAAACTCCATAATAAACCTAATGATGAATTCGTCCGAGTCCTTTCAACATTGTACGACAACATAAAACATCTTACGACTATGTATGCCATATTAACTCCTCTAAAAGCACGTTATTATAATTTAGGACGCCTTAAAAGTATTAACAACACCTTACAATACCGTATGTAAACTTAAAACTCTATAATAAACCTAATGAATTCGTCCGATTCCTTTGAACATTGTACGGCAATTTAAAAAATCTTACGACTTGTATGCCATATTTGCACCTTGAAAAGCACATTATTATAATGTTGGATGCCTTACAAATCTTAACAACACCTTACAATACCGTATGTAAACTTAAAACTCCATAATAAACCTAATGAATTCGTCCGAGTCCCTTCAACATTGTACGACAACATAAAACATCTTACGACTCTGTATGCCATATTTGCACCTTGAAAAGCATGTTATTATAATGTTGGACGCCTTACAAATATTAACAACACCTTACAATACCGTATGTAAACTTAAAACTCCATAATAAACCTAATGAATTCGTCCGAGTCCTTTCAACATTGTACGACAACATAAAACATCTTACGACTATGTATGCCATATTATAACTCCTCTAAAAGCACATTATTATAATTTAGGACACCTTAAAAGTATTAACAACACCTTACAATACCGTATGTAAAGTTAAAACTCTATAATAAACCTAATGAACTCGTCCGATTCCTTTGAACATTGTACGGCAACTTAAAAAATCTTAAGACTTTTATGCCATATTCGCACCTTGAAAAGCACATTATTTTAATGTTGGATGCCTTACAAATCTTAACAACACCTTACAATACCGTATGTAAACTTAAAACTCCATAATAAACCTAATGAATTCGTCCGAGTCCTTTCAACATTGTACGACAACATAAAACATCTTACGACTCTGTATGCCATATTTGCACCTTGAAAAGCATGTTATTATAATGTTGGACGCCTTACAAATATTAACAACACCTTACAATACCGTATGTAAACTTAAAACTCCATAATAAACCTAATGAATTCGTCCGAGTCCTTTCAACATTGTACGACAACATAAAACATCTTACGACTATGTATGCCATATTATAACTCCTCTAAAAGCACATTATTATAATTTAGGACACCTTAAAAGTATTAACAACACCTTACAATACCGTATGTAAAGTTAAAACTCTATAATAAACCTAATGAACTCGTCCGATTCCTTTGAACATTGTACGGCAACTTAAAAAATCTTAAGACTTTTATGCCATATTCGCACCTTGAAAAGCACATTATTTTAATGTTGGATGCCTTACAAATCTTAACAACACCTTACAATACCGTATGTAAACTTTAAACTCCATAATAAACCTAATGAATTCGTCCGAGTCCTTTCAACATTGTACGACAACATAAACATCTTACGACTCTGTATGCCATATTAACTCCTCTAAAAGCACGTTATTATAATTTAGGACGGCTTAAAAGTATTAACAACACCTTACAATACCGTATGTAAACTTAAAACTCTATAATAAACCTAATGAATTCGTCCGATTCCTTTGAACATTGTACGGAAACATAAAAAATCTTACGACTTGTATGCCATATTACCTCTTAAAACATGTTATTATAATGTAGGACGCCTTACAAATCTTAACAACACCTTACAATACCGTATGTAAACTTAAAACTCCATAATAAACCTAATGAATTCGTCCGAGTCCTTTCAACATTGTACGACAACTTAGAACATCTAACGACTCTGTATGCCATATTACCTCCTCTAAAAGCACGTTATTATAATTTAGGACGCCTTAAAAGTATTAACAACACCTTACAATACCGTATGTAAACTTAAAACTCTATAATAAACCTAATGAATTCGTCCGATTCCTTTGAACATTGTACGGCAACTTAAAACATCTTACGACTTTGTATGCCATATTGGCACCTTGAAAAGCACATTATTATAATGTTGGATGCCTTACAAATCTTAACAACACCTTACAATACCGTATGTAAACTTAAAACTCCATAATAAACCTAATGAATTCGTCCGAGTCCTTTCAACATTGTACGACAACTTAGAACATCTAACGACTCTGTATGCCATATTACCTCCTCTAAAAGCACGTTATTATAATTTAGGACGCCTTAAAAGTATTAACAACACCTTACAATACCGTATGTAAACTTAAAACTCTATAATAAACCTAATGAATTCGTCCGATTCCTTTGAACATTGTACGGCAACTTAAAACATCTTACGACTTTGTATGCCATATTTGCACCTTGAAAAGCACGTTATTATAATGTTGGACGTCTTACAAATCTTAACAACACCTTACAATACCGTATGTAAACTTAAAACTCCATAATAAAACTAATGAATTCGTCCGAGTCCTTTCAACATTGTACGACAACTTAGAACATATTACGACTCTGTATGCCATATTACCTCCTCTAAAAGCACGTTATTATAATTTAGGACGCCTTAAAAGTATTAACAACACCTTATAATGCCATATGTAAACTTAAAACTCTATAATAAACCTAATGAATTCGTCCGATTCCTTTGAACATTGTACGGCAAGTTAATACATCTTACGACTTTGTATGCCATATTTGCACCTTGAAAAGCACATTATTATAATGTTGGATGCCTTACAAATCTTAACAACACCTTACAATACCGTATGTAAACTTAAAACTCCATAATAAACCTAATGAATTCGTCCGAGTCCTTTCAACATTGTACGACAACTTAGAACATATTACGACTCTGTATGCCATATTACCTCCTCTAAAAGCACGTTATTATAATTTAGGACGCCTTAAAAGTATTAACAACACCTTACAATGCCATATGTAAACTTAAAACTCTATAATAAACCTAATGAATTCGTCCGATTCCTTTGAACATTGTACGGCAACTTAAAAAATCTTACGACTTATATGCCATATTTGCACCTTGAAAAGCACATTATTATAATGTTGGATGCCTTACAAATCTTAACAACACCTTACAATACCGTATGTAAACTTAAAACTCCATAATAAACCTAATGAATTCGTCCGAGTCCTTTCAACATTGTACGATAACATAAAACATCTTACGACTCTGTATGCCATATTAACTCCTCTAAAAGCACGTTCTTATAATTTAGGACGCCTTAAAAGTATTAACAACACCTTACAATACCGTATGCAAACTTAAAACTCTATAATAAACCTAATGAATTCGTCCGATTCCTTTGAACATTGTACTGAAACTTAAAAAATATTACGACTTGTATGCCATATTACATCTTAAAACATGTTATTATAATGTAGGACGCCTTACAAATCTTAACAACACCTTACAATACCGTATGTAAACTTAAAACTCCATAATAAACCTAATGAATTCGTCCGAGTCCTTTCAACATTGTACGACAACTTAGAACATCTAACGACTCTGTATGCCATATTACCTCCTCTAAAAGCACGTTATTATAATTTAGGACGCCTTAAAAGTATTAACAACACCTTACAATACCGTATGTAAACTTAAAACTCTATAATAAACCTAATGAATTCGTCCGATTCCTTTGAACATTGTACGGCAACTTAAAACATCTTACGACTTTGTATGCCATATTGGCACCTTGAAAAGCACATTATTATAATGTTGGATGCCTTACAAATCTTAACAACACCTTACAATACCGTATGTAAACTTAAAACTCCATAATAAACCTAATGAATTCGTCCGAGTCCTTTGAACATTGTACGGCAACTTAAAACATCTTACGACTCTGTATGCCATATTCCCTCATAAAACATGTTATTATAATGTAGGACGCCTTACAAATCTTAACAACACCTTACAATACCGTATGTAAACTTAAAACTCCATAATAAACCTAATGAATTCGTCCGAGTCCTTTCAACATTGTACGACAACTTAGAACATCTTACGACTCTGTATGCCATATTACCTCCTCTAAAAGCACGTTATTATAATTTAGGACGCCTTAAAAGTATTAACAACAGCTTACAATACCGTATGTAAACTTAAAACTCTATAATAAACCTAATGAATTCGTCCGATTCCTTTAACATTGTACGGCAACTTAAAACATCTTACGACTTTGTATGCCATATTGGCACCTTGAAAAGCACATTATTATAATGTTGGATGCCTTACAAATCTTAACAACACCTTACAATACCGTATGTAAACTTAAAACTCCATAATAAACCTAATGAATTCGTCCGAGTCCTTTCAACATTGTACGACAACATAAAACATCTTACGACTATGTATGCCATATTAACTCCTCTAAAAGCACGTTATTATAATTTAGGACGCCTTAAAAGTATTAACAACACCTTACAATACCGTATATAAACTTAAAACTCTATAATAAATCTAATGAATTCGTCCGATTCCTTTGTACATTGTACGGCAACTTAAAACATCTTACGACTTGTATGCCATTTTAGCGCCTAAAAAAGCACGTTATTATAATGTAGGACTTACAAATCTTAACAACACCTTACAATACCATATGTATACTTAACACCCCATAATAAACCAAATGAATTCGTCTGAGTCCTTTGAACATTGTACGGCAACTTAAAACATCTTACGACTGTGTATGCCATATTTGCACCTTGAAAAGCACGTTATTATAATGTTGGACGCCTTACAAATCTTAACAACACCTTACAATACCGTATGTAAACTTAAAACTCCATAATAAAACTAATGAATTCGTCCGAGTCCTTTCAACATTGTACGACAACTTAGAACATATTACGACTCTGTATGCCATATTACCTCCTCTAAAAGCACGTTATTATAATTTAGGACGCCTTAAAAGTATTAACAACACCTTACAATGCCATATGCAAACTTAAAACTCTATAATAAACCTAATGAATTCGTCCGATTCCTTTGAACATTGTACGGCAACTTAAAAAATCTTACGACTTGTATGCCATATTTGCACCTTGAAAAGCACATTATTATAATGTTGGATGCCTTACAAATCTTAACAACACCTTACAATACCGTATGTAAACTTAAAACTCCATAATAAACCTAATGAATTCGTCCGAGTCCTTTCAACATTGTACGACAACTTAGAACATCTTACGACTCTGTATGCCATATTACCTCCTCTAAAAGCACGTTATTATAATTTAGGACGCCTTAAAAGTATTAACAACACCTTACAATACCGTATGTAAACTTAAAACTCTATAATAAACCTAATGAATTCGTCCGATTCCTTTTAACATTGTACGGCAACTTAAAACATCTTACGACTTTGAATGCCATATTTGCACCTTGAAAAGCACATTATTATAATGTTGGATGCCTTACAAATCTTAACAACACCTTACAATACCGTATGTAAACTTAAAACTCCATAATAAACCTAATGAATTCGTCCGAGTCCTTTCAACATTGTACGACAACATAAAACATCTTACGACTATGTATGCCATATTTTAACTCCTCTAAAAGCACATTATTATAATTTAGGACGCCTTAAAAGTATTAACAACACCTTACAATACCGTATGTAAAGTTAAAACTCTATAATAAACCTAATGAACTCGTCCGATTCCTTTGAACATTGTACGGCAACTTAAAAAATCTTACGACTTTTATGCCATATTCGCACCTTGAAAAGCACATTATTTTAATGTTGGATGCCTTACAAATCTTAACAACACCTTACAATACCGTATGTAAACTTAAAACTCCATAATAAACCTAATGAATTCGTCCGAGTCCTTTCAACATTGTACGACAACATAAAACATCTTACGACTATGTATGCCATATTAACTCCTCTAAAAGCACGTTATTATAATTTAGGACGCCTTAAAAGTATTAACAACACCTTACAATACCGTATATAAACTTAAAACTCTATAATAAACCTAATGAATTCGTCCGATTCCTTTGTACATTGTACGGCAACTTAAAACATGTTACGACTTGTATGCCATTTTAGCACCTAAAAAACCACGTTATTATAATGTAGGACTTACAAATCTTAACAACACCTTACAATACCATATGTATACTTAACACCCATCATAAACCAAATGAATTCGTCTGAGTCCTTTGAACATTGTACGGCAACTTAAAACATCTTACGACTTTGTATGCCATATTTGCACCTTGAAAAGCACGTTATTATAATGTTGGACGCCTTACAAATCTTAACAACACCTTACAATACCGTATGTAAACTTAAAACTCCATAATAAACCTAATGAATTCGTCCGAGTCCTTTCAACATTGTACGACAACTTAGAACATATTACGACTCTGTATGCCATATTACCTCCTCTAAAAGCACGTTATTATAATTTAGGACGCCTTAAAAGTATTAACAACACCTTACAATGCCATATGCAAACTTAAAACTCTATAATAAACCTAATGAATTCGTCCGATTCCTTTGAACATTGTACGGCAACTTAAAAAATCTTACGACTTGTATGCCATATTTGCACCTTGAAAAGCACATTATTATAATGTTGGATGCCTTACAAATCTTAACAACACCTTACAATACCGTATGTAAACTTAAAACTCCATAATAAACCTAATGAATTCGTCCGAGTCCTTTCAACATTGTACGACAACTTAGAACATCTTACGACTCTGTATGCCATATTACCTCCTCTAAAAGCACGTTATTATAATTTAGGACGCCTTAAAAGTATTAACAACACCTTACAATACCGTATGTAAACTTAAAACTCTATAATAAACCTAATGAATTCGTCCGATTCCTTTGAACATTGTACGGCAACTTAAAACATCTTACGACTTTGAATGCCATATTTGCACCTTGAAAAGCACATTATTATAATGTTGGATGCCTTACAAATCTTAACAACACCTTACAATACCGTATGTAAACTTAAAACTCCATAATAAACCTAATGAATTCGTCCGAGTCCTTTCAACATTGTACGACAACATAAAACATCTTACGACTATGTATGCCATATTTTAACTCCTCTAAAAGCACATTATTATAATTTAGGACGCCTTAAAAGTATTAACAACACCTTACAATACCGTATGTAAAGTTAAAACTCTATAATAAACCTAATGAACTCGTCCGATTCCTTTGAACATTGTACGGCAACTTAAAAAATCTTACGACTTTTATGCCATATTCGCACCTTGAAAAGCACATTATTTTAATGTTGGATGCCTTACAAATCTTAACAACACCTTACAATACCGTATGTAAACTTAAAACTCCATAATAAACCTAATGAATTCGTCCGAGTCCTTTCAACATTGTACGACAACATAAAACATCTTACGACTATGTATGCCATATTAACTCCTCTAAAAGCACGTTATTATAATTTAGGACGCCTTAAAAGTATTAACAACACCTTACAATACCGTATATAAACTTAAAACTCTATAATAAACCTAATGAATTCGTCCGATTCCTTTGTACATTGTACGGCAACTTAAAACATGTTACGACTTGTATGCCATTTTAGCACCTAAAAAACCACGTTATTATAATGTAGGACTTACAAATCTTAACAACACCTTACAATACCATATGTATACTTAACACCCCATCATAAACCAAATGAATTCGTCTGAGTCCTTTGAACATTGTACGGCAACTTAAAACATCTTACGACTTTGTATGCCATATTTGCACCTTGAAAAGCACGTTATTATAATGTTGGACGCCTTACAAATCTTAACAACACCTTACAATACCGTATGTAAACTTAAAACTCCATAATAAAACTAATGAATTCGTCCGAGTCCTTTCAACATTGTATGACAACTTAGAACATATTACGACTCTGTATGCCATATTACCTCCTCTAAAAGCACGTTATTATAATTTAGGACGCCTTAAAAGTATTAACAACACCTTACAATGCCATATGAAAACTTAAAACTCTATAATAAACCTAATGAATTCGTCCGATTCCTTTGAACATTGTACGGCAACTTAATACATCTTACGACTTTGTATGCCATATTTGCACCTTGAAAAGCACATTATTATAATGTTGGATGCCTTACAAATCTTAACAACACCTTACAATACCGTATGTAAACTTAAAACTCCATAATAAACCTAATGAATTCGTCCGAGTCCTTTCAACATTGTACGACAACTTAGAACATATTACGACTCTGTATGCCATATTACCTCCTCTAAAAGCACGTTATTATAATTTAGGACGCCTTAAAAGTATTAACAACACCTTACAATGCCATATGTAAACTTAAAACTCTATAATAAACCTAATGAATTCGTCCGATTCCTTTGAACATTGTACGGCAACTTAAAAAATCTTACGACTTGTATGCCATATTTGCACCTTGAAAAGTACATTATTATAATGTTGGATGCCTTACAAATCTTAACAACACCTTACAATACCGTATGTAAACTTAAAACTCCATAATAAACCTAATGAATTCGTCCGAGTCCTTTCAACATTGTACGACAACATAAAACATCTTACGACTATGTATGCCATATTAACTCCTCTAAAAGCATGTTATTATAATTTAGGATGCCTTAAAAGTATTAACAACACCTTACAATACCGTATGTAAACTTAAAACTCTATAATAAACCTAATGAATTCGTCCGATTCCTTTGATCATTGTACGGCAACTTAAAACATCTTACGACTTTGTATGCCATATTTGCACCTTGAAAAGCACATTATTATAATGTTGGATGCCTTACAAATCTTAACAACACCTTACAATACCGTATGTAAACTTAAAACTCCATAATAAACCTAATGAATTCGTCCGAGTCCTTTCAACATTGTACGACAATATAAAACATCTTACGACTCTGTATGCCATATTAACTCCTCTAAAAGCACGTTATTATAATTTAGGACGCCTTAAAAGTATTAACAACACCTTACTATACCGTATGTAAACTTAAAACTCTATAATAAACCTAATGAATTCGTCCGATTCCTTTGAACATTGTACGGCAACTTAAAAAATCTTACGACTTGTATGCCATATTTGCACCTTGAAAAGCACATTATTATAATGTTGGATGCCTTACAAATCTTAACAACACCTTACAATACCGTATGTAAACTTAAAACTTCATAATAAACCTAATGAATTCGTCCGAGTCCTTCAACATTGTACGACAACATAAAACATCTTACGAATCTGTATGCCATATTTGCACCTTAAAAAGCACGTTATTATAATGTTGGACGCCTTACAAATCTTAACAACACCTTACAATACCGTATGTAAACATAAAACTCCATAATAAACCTAATGAATTCGTCCGAGTCCTTTCAACATTGTACGACAACATAAAACATCTTACGACTATGTATGCCATATTAACTCCTCTAAAAGCACGTTATTATAATTTAGGACGCCTTAAAAGTATTAACAACACCTTACAATACCGTATGTAAACTTAAAACTCTATAATAAACCTAATGAATTCGTCCGATTCCATTGAACATTGTACGACAACTTAAAAAATCTTACGACTTGTATGCCATATTTGCACCTTGAAAAGCACATTATTATAATGTTGGATGCCTTACAAATCTTAACAACACGTTACAATACCGTATGTAAACTTAAAACTCCATAATAAACCTAATGAATTCGTCCGAGTCCTTTCAACATTGTACGACAACATAAAACATCTTACGACTCTGTATGACATATTAACTCCTCTAAAAGCACGTTGTTATAATTTAGGACGCCTTAAAAGTATTAACAACACCTTACAATACCGTATGTAAACTTAAAACTCTATAATAAACCTAATGAATTCGTCCGATTCCTTTGAACATTGTACGGAAACTTAAAAAATCTTACGACTTGTATGCCATATTACCTCTTAAAACATGTTATTATAATGTAGGACGCCTTACAAATCTTAACAACACCTTACAATACCGTATGTAAACTTAAAACTCTATAATAAACCTAATGAATTCGTCCGATTCCTTTGTACATTGTACGGCAACTTAAAACATCTTACGACTTGTATGCCATTTTAGCACCTAAAAAAGCACGTTATTATAATGTAGGACTTACAAATCTTAACAACACCTTACAATACCATATGTATACTTAACACCCCATAATAAACCAAATGAATTCGTCTGAGTCCTTTGAACATTGTACGGCAACTTAAAACATCTTACGACTTTGTATGCCATATTTGCGCCTTGAAAAGCACGTTATTATAATGTTGGACGCCTTACAAATCTTAACAACACCTTACAATACCGTATGTAAACTTAAAACTCCATAATAAAACTAATGAATTCGTCCGAGTCCTTTCAACATTGTACGACAACATAAAACATCTTACGACTATGTATGCCATATTAACTCCTCTAAAAGCACGTTATTATAATTTAGGACACCTTAAAAGTATTAACAACACCTTACAATACCGCATGTAAACTTAAAACTCTATAATAAACCTAATGAATTCGTCCGATTCCTTTGATCATTGTACGGCAACTTAAAACATCTTACGACTTTGTATGCCATATTTGCACCTTGAAAAGCACATTATTATAATGTTGGATGCCTTACAAATCTTAACAACACCTTACAATACCGTATGTAAACTTAAAACTCCATAATAAACCTAATGAATTCGTCCGAGTCCTTTCAACATTGTACGACAACATAAAACATCTTACGACTATGTATGCCATATTAACTCCTCTAAAAGCACGTTATTATAATTTAGGACGCCTTAAAAGTATTAACAACACCTTACAATACCGTATGTAAACTTAAAACTCTATAATAAACCTAATGAATTCGTCCGATTCCTTTGAACATTGTACGGCAACTTAAAAAATCTTACGACTTGTATGCCATATTTGCACCTTGAAAAGCACATTATTATAATGTTGGATGCCTTACAAATCTTAACAACACCTTACAATACCGTATGTAAACTTAAAACTTCATAATAAACCTAATGAATTCGTCCGAGTCCCTTCAACATTGTACGACAACATAAAACATCTTACGACTCTGTATGCCATATTTGCACCTTAAAAAGCACGTTATTATAATGTTGGACGCCTTACAAATCTTAACAACACCTTACAATACCGTATGTAAACATAAAACTCCATAATAAACCTAATGAATTCGTCCGAGTCCTTTCAACATTGTACGACAACATAAAACATCTTACGACTATGTATGCCATATTAACTCCTCTAAAAGCACGTTATTATAATTTAGGACGCCTTAAAAGTATTAACAACACCTTACAATACCGTATGTAAACTTAAAACTCTATAATAAACCTAATGAATTCGTCCGATTCCATTGAACATTGTACGGCAACTTAAAAAATCTTACGACTTGTATGCCATATTTGCACCTTGAAAAGCACATTATTATAATGTTGGATGCCTTACAAATCTTAACAACACCTTACAATACCGTATGTAAACTTAAAACTCCATAATAAACCTAATGAATTCGTCCGAGTCCTTTCAACATTGTACGACAACATAAAACATCTTACGACTCTGTATGCCATATTAACTCCTCTAAAAGCACGTTGTTATAATTTAGGACGCCTTAAAAGTATTAACAACACCTTACAATACCGTATGTAAACTTAAAACTCTATAATAAACCTAATGAATTCGTCCGATTCCTTTGAACATTGTACGGAAACTTAAAAAATCTTACGACTTGTATGCCATATTACCTCTTAAAACATGTTATTATAATGTAGGACGCCTTACAAATCTTAACAACACCTTACAATACCGTATGTAAACTTAAAACTCTATAATAAACCTAATGAATTCGTCCGATTCCTTTGTACATTGTACGGCAACTTAAAACATCTTACGACTTGTATGCCATTTTAGCACCTAAAAAAGCACGTTATTATAATGTAGGACTTACAAATCTTAACAACACCTTACAATACCATATGTATACTTAACACCCCATAATAAACCAAATGAATTCGTCTGAGTCCTTTGAACATTGTACGGCAACTTAAAACATCTTACGACTTTGTATGCCATATTTGCACCTTGAAAAGCACGTTATTATAATGTTGGACGCCTTACAAATCTTAACAACACCTTACAATACCGTATGTAAACTTAAAACTCCATAATAAAACTAATGAATTCGTCCGAGTCCTTTCAACATTGTACGACAACATAAAACATCTTACGACTATGTATGCCATATTAACTCCTCTAAAAGCACGTTATTATAATTTAGGACACCTTAAAAGTATTA
Organism: Tagetes erecta; assembly: GCA_030867185.1. Lineage (NCBI taxonomy): Eukaryota > Viridiplantae > Streptophyta > Magnoliopsida > Asterales > Asteraceae > Tagetes > Tagetes erecta. The sequence goes on along the minus strand of CM061493.1, from coordinate 26,749,169 downwards.
ACAACACCTTACAATACCGTATGTAAACTTAAAACTCTATAATAAACCTAATGAATTCGTCCGATTCCTTTGATCATTGTACGGCAACTTAAAACATCTTACGACTTTGTATGCCATATTTGCACCTTGAAAAGCACATTATTATAATGTTGGATGCCTTACAAATCTTAACAACACCTTACAATACCGTATGTAAACTTAAAACTCCATAATAAACCTAATGAATTCGTCCGAGTCCTTTCAACATTGTACGACAACATAAAACATCTTACGACTATGTATGCCATATTAACTCCTCTAAAAGCACGTTATTATAATTTAGGACGCCTTAAAAGTATTAACAACACCTTACAATACCGTATGTAAACTTAAAACTCTATAATAAACCTAATGAATTCGTCCGATTCCTTTGAACATTGTACGGCAACTTAAAAAATCTTACGACTTGTATGCCATATTTGCACCTTGAAAAGCACATTTTTATAATGTTGGAGCCTTACAAATCTTAACAACACCTTACAATACCGTATGTAAACTTAAAACTTCATAATAAACCTAATGAATTCGTCCGAGTCCCTTCAACATTGTACGACAACATAAAACATCTTACGACTCTGTATGCCATATTTGCACCTTAAAAAGCACGTTATTATAATGTTGGACGCCTTACAAATCTTAACAACACCTTACAATACCGTATGTAAACATAAAACTCCATAATAAACCTAATGAATTCGTCCGAGTCCTTTCAACATTGTACGACAACATAAAACATCTTACGACTATGTATGCCATATTAACTCCTCTAAAAGCACGTTATTATAATTTAGGACGCCTTAAAAGTATTAACAACACCTTACAATACCGTATGTAAACTTAAAACTCTATAATAAACCTAATGAATTCGTCCGATTCCATTGAACATTGTACGGCAACTTAAAAAATCTTACGACATGTATGCCATATTTGCACCTTGAAAAGCACATTATTATAATGTTGGATGCCTTACAAATCTTAACAACACCTTACAATACCGTATGTAAACTTAAAACTCCATAATAAACCTAATGAATTCGTCCGAGTCCTTTCAACATTGTACGACAACATAAAACATCTTACGACTCTGTATGCCATATTAACTCCTCTAAAAGCACGTTGTTATAATTTAGGACGCCTTAAAAGTATTAACAACACCTTACAATACCGTATGTAAACTTAAAACTCTATAATAAACCTAATGAATTCGTCCGATTCCTTTGAACATTGTACGGAAACTTAAAAAATCTTACGACTTGTATGCCATATTACCTCTTAAAATATGTTATTATAATGTAGGACGCCTTACAAATCTTAACAACACCTTACAATACCGTATGTAAACTTAAAACTCTATAATAAACCTAATGAATTCGTCTGATTCCTTTGTACATTGTACGGCAACTTAAAACATCTTACGACTTGTATGCCATTTTAGCACCTAAAAAAGCACGTTATTATAATGTAGGACTTACAAATCTTAACAACACCTTACAATACCATATGTATACTTAACACCCCATAATAAACCAAATGAATTCGTCTGAGTCCTTTGAACATTGTACGGCAACTTAAAACATCTTACGACTTTGTATGCCATATTTGCACCTTGAAAAGCACGTTATTATAATGTTGGACGCCTTACAAATCTTAACAACACCTTACAATACCGTATGTAAACTTAAAACTCCATAATAAACCTAATGAATTCGTCCGAGTCCTTTCAACATTGTACGACAACATAAAACATCTTACGACTATGTATGCCATATTAACTCCTCTAAAAGCACGTTATTATAATTTAGGACGCCTTAAAAGTATTAACAACACCTTACAATACCGTATGTAAACTTAAAACTCTATAATAAACCTAATGAATTCGTCCGATTCCTTTGAACATTGTACGGCAACTTAAAAAATCTTACGACTTGTATGCCATATTTGCACCTTGAAAAGCACATTATTATAATGTTGGATGCCTTACAAATCTTAACAACACCTTACAATACCGTATGTAAACTTAAAACTTCATAATAAACCTAATGAATTCGTCCGAGTCCCTTCAACATTGTACGACAACATAAAACATCTTACGACTCTGTATGCCATATTTGCACCTTAAAAAGCACGTTATTATAATGTTGGACGCCTTACAAATCTTAACAACACCTTACAATACCGTATGTAAACATAAAACTCCATAATAAACCTAATGAATTCGTCCGAGTCCTTTCAACATTGTACGACAACATAAAACATCTTACGACTATGTATGCCATATTAACTCCTCTAAAAGCACGTTATTATAATTTAGGACGCCTTAAAAGTATTAACAACACCTTACAATACCGTATGTAAACTTAAAACTCTATAATAAACCTAATGAATTCGTCCGATTCCATTGAACATTGTACGGCAACTTAAAAAATCTTACGACATGTATGCCATATTTGCACCTTGAAAAGCACATTATTATAATGTTGGATGCCTTACAAATCTTAACAACACCTTACAATACCGTATGTAAACTTAAAACTCCATAATAAACCTAATGAATTCGTCCGAGTCCTTTCAACATTGTACGACAACATAAAACATCTTACGACTCTGTATGCCATATTAACTCCTCTAAAAGCACGTTGTTATAATTTAGGACGCCTTAAAAGTATTAACAACACCTTACAATACCGTATGTAAACTTAAAACTCTATAATAAACCTAATGAATTCGTCCGATTCCTTTGAACATTGTACGGAAACTTAAAAAATCTTACGACTTGTATGCCATATTACCTCTTAAAACATGTTATTATAATGTAGGACGCCTTACAAATCTTAACAACACCTTACAATACCGTATGTAAACTTAAAACTCTATAATAAACCTAATGAATTCGTCCGATTCCTTTGTACATTGTACGGCAACTTAAAACATCTTACGACTTGTATGCCATTTTAGCACCTAAAAAAGCACGTTATTATAATGTAGGACTTACAAATCTTAACAACACCTTACAATACCATATGTATACTTAACACCCCATAATAAACCAAATGAATTCGTCTGAGTCCTTTGAACATTGTACGGCAACTTAAAACATCTTACGACTTTGTATGCCATATTTGCACCTTGAAAAGCACGTTATTATAATGTTGGACGCCTTACAAATCTTAACAACACCTTACAATACCGTATGTAAACTTAAAACTCCATAATAAACCTAATGAATTCGTCCGAGTCCTTTCAACATTGTACGACAACATAAAACATCTTACGACTATGTATGCCATATTAACTCCTCTAAAAGCACGTTATTATAATTTAGGACGCCTTAAAAGTATTAACAACACCTTACAATACCGTATGTAAACTTAAAACTCTATAATAAACCTAATGAATTCGTCCGATTCCTTTGAACATTGTACGGCAACTTAAAAAATCTTACGACTTGTATGCCATATTTGCACCTTGAAAAGCACATTATTATAATGTTGGATGCCTTACAAATCTTAACAACACCTTACAATACCGTATGTAAACTTAAAACTTCATAATAAACCTAATGAATTCGTCCGAGTCCCTTCAACATTGTACGACAACATAAAACATCTTACGACTCTGTATGCCATATTTGCACCTTAAAAAGCACGTTATTATAATGTTGGACGCCTTACAAATCTTAACAACACCTTACAATACCGTATGTAAACATAAAACTCCATAATAAACCTAATGAATTCGTCCGAGTCCTTTCAACATTGTACGACAACATAAAACATCTTACGACTATGTATGCCATATTAACTCCTCTAAAAGCACGTTATTATAATTTAGGACGCCTTAAAAGTATTAACAACACCTTACAATACCGTATGTAAACTTAAAACTCTATAATAAACCTAATGAATTCGTCCGATTCCATTGAACATTGTACGGCAACTTAAAAAATCTTACGACTTGTATGCCATATTTGCACCTTGAAAAGCACATTATTATAATGTTGGATGCCTTACAAATCTTAACAACACCTTACAATACCGTATGTAAACTTAAAACTCCATAATAAACCTAATGAATTCGTCCGAGTCCTTTCAACATTGTACGACAACATAAAACATCTTACGACTCTGTATGCCATATTAACTCCTCTAAAAGCACGTTGTTATAATTTAGGACGCCTTAAAAGTATTAACAACACCTTACAATACCGTATGTAAACTTAAAACTCTATAATAAACCTAATGAATTCGTCCGATTCCTTTGAACATTGTACGGAAACTTAAAAAATCTTACGACTTGTATGCCATATTACCTCTTAAAACATGTTATTATAATGTAGGACGCCTTACAAATCTTAACAACACCTTACAATACCGTATGTAAACTTAAAACTCTATAATAAACCTAATGAATTCGTCCGATTCCTTTGTACATTGTACGGCAACTTAAAACATCTTACGACTTGTATGCCATTTTAGCACCTAAAAAAGCACGTTATTATAATGTAGGACTTACAAATCTTAACAACACCTTACAATACCATATGTATACTTAACACCCCATAATAAACCAAATGAATTCGTCTGAGTCCTTTGAACATTGTACGGCAACTTAAAACATCTTACGACTTTGTATGCCATATTTGCACCTTGAAAAGCACGTTATTATAATGTTGGACGCCTTACAAATCTTAACAACACCTTACAATACCGTATGTAAACTTAAAACTCCATAATAAAACTAATGAATTCGTCCGAGTCCTTTCAACATTGTACGACAACATAAAACATCTTACGACTATGTATGCCATATTAACTCCTCTAAAAGCACGTTATTATAATTTAGGACACCTTAAAAGTATTAACAATACCTTACAATACCGTATGTAAACTTAAAACTCTATAATAAACCTAATGAATTCGTCCGATTCCTTTGATCATTGTACGGCAACTTAAAACATCTTACGACTTTGTATGCCATATTTGCACCTTGAAAAGCACATTATTATAATGTTGGATGCCTTACAAATCTTAACAACACCTTACAATACCGTATGTAAACTTAAAACTCCATAATAAACCTAATGAATTCGTCCGAGTCCTTTCAACATTGTACGACAACATAAAACATCTTACGACTATGTATGCCATATTAACTCCTCTAAAAGCACGTTATTATAATTTAGGACGCCTTAAAAGTATTAACAACACCTTACAATACCGTATGTAAACTTAAAACTCTATAATAAACCTAATGAATTCGTCCGATTCCATTGAACATTGTACGGCAACTTAAAAAATCTTACGACTTGTATGCCATATTTGCACCTTGAAAAGCACATTATTATAATGTTGGATGCCTTACAAATCTTAACAACACCTTACAATACCGTATGTAAACTTAAAACTCCATAATAAACCTAATGAATTCGTCCGAGTCCTTTCAACATTGTACGACAACATAAAACATCTTACGACTCTGTATGCCATATTAACTCCTCTAAAAGCACGTTGTTATAATTTAGGACGCCTTAAAAGTATTAACAACACCTTACAATACCGTATGTAAACTTAAAACTCTATAATAAACCTAATGAATTCGTCCGATTCCTTTGAACATTGTACGGAAACTTAAAAAATCTTACGACTTGTATGCCATATTACCTCTTAAAACATGTTATTATAATGTAGGACGCCTTACAAATCTTAACAACACCTTACAATACCGTATGTAAACTTAAAACTCTATAATAAACCTAATGAATTCGTCCGATTCCTTTGTACATTGTACGGCAACTTAAAACATCTTACGACTTGTATGCCATTTTAGCACCTAAAAAAGCACGTTATTATAATGTAGGACTTACAAATCTTAACAACACCTTACAATACCATATGTATACTTAACACCCCATAATAAACCAAATGAATTCGTCTGAGTCCTTTGAACATTGTACGGCAACTTAAAACATCTTACGACTTTGTATGCCATATTTGCACCTTGAAAAGCACGTTATTATAATGTTGGACGCCTTACAAATCTTAACAACACCTTACAATACCGTATGTAAACTTAAAACTCCATAATAAAACTAATGAATTCGTCCGAGTCCTTTCAACATTGTACGACAACATAAAACATCTTACGACTATGTATGCCATATTAACTCCTCTAAAAGCACGTTATTATAATTTAGGACACCTTAAAAGTATTAACAATACCTTACAATACCGTATGTAAACTTAAAACTCTATAATAAACCTAATGAATTCGTCCGATTCCTTTGATCATTGTACGGCAACTTAAAACATCTTACGACTTTGTATGCCATATTTGCACCTTGAAAAGCACATTATTATAATGTTGGATGCCTTACAAATCTTAACAACACCTTACAATACCGTATGTAAACTTAAAACTCCATAATAAACCTAATGAATTCGTCCGAGTCCTTTCAACATTGTACGACAACATAAAACATCTTACGACTATGTATGCCATATTAACTCCTCTAAAAGCACGTTATTATAATTTAGGACGCCTTAAAAGTATTAACAACACCTTACAATACCGTATGTAAACTTAAAACTCTATAATAAACCTAATGAATTCGTCCGATTCCATTGAACATTGTACGGCAACTTAAAAAATCTTACGACTTGTATGCCATATTTGCACCTTGAAAAGCACATTATTATAATGTTGGATGCCTTACAAATCTTAACAACACCTTACAATACCGTATGTAAACTTAAAACTCCATAATAAACCTAATGAATTCGTCCGAGTCCTTTCAACATTGTACGACAACATAAAACATCTTACGACTCTGTATGCCATATTAACTCCTCTAAAAGCACGTTGTTATAATTTAGGACGCCTTAAAAGTATTAACAACACCTTACAATACCGTATGTAAACTTAAAACTCTATAATAAACCTAATGAATTCGTCCGATTCCTTTGAACATTGTACGGAAACTTAAAAAATCTTACGACTTGTATGCCATATTACCTCTTAAAACATGTTATTATAATGTAGGACGCCTTACAAATCTTAACAACACCTTACAATACCGTATGTAAACTTAAAACTCTATAATAAACCTAATGAATTCGTCCGATTCCTTTGTACATTGTACGGCAACTTAAAACATCTTACGACTTGTATGCCATTTTAGCACCTAAAAAAGCACGTTATTATAATGTAGGACTTACAAATCTTAACAACACCTTACAATACCATATGTATACTTAACACCCCATAATAAACCAAATGAATTCGTCTGAGTCCTTTGAACATTGTACGGCAACTTAAAACATCTTACGACTTTGTATGCCATATTTGCACCTTGAAAAGCACGTTATTATAATGTTGGACGCCTTACAAATCTTAACAACACCTTACAATACCGTATGTAAACTTAAAACTCCATAATAAAACTAATGAATTCGTCCGAGTCCTTTCAACATTGTACGACAACATAAAACATCTTACGACTATGTATGCCATATTAACTCCTCTAAAAGCACGTTATTATAATTTAGGACACCTTAAAAGTATTAACAATACCTTACAATACCGTATGTAAACTTAAAACTCTATAATAAACCTAATGAATTCGTCCGATTCCTTTGATCATTGTACGGCAACTTAAAACATCTTACGACTTTGTATGCCATATTTGCACCTTGAAAAGCACATTATTATAATGTTGGATGCCTTACAAATCTTAACAACACCTTACAATACCGTATGTAAACTTAAAACTCCATAATAAACCTAATGAATTCGTCCGAGTCCTTTCAACATTGTACGACAACATAAAACATCTTACGACTATGTATGCCATATTAACTCCTCTAAAAGCACGTTATTATAATTTAGGACGCCTTAAAAGTATTAACAACAACTTACAATACCGTATGTAAACTTAAAACTCTATAATAAACCTAATGAATTCGTCCGATTCCTTTGAACATTGTACGGCAACTTAAAAAATCTTACGACTTGTATGCCATATTTGCACCTTGAAAAGCACATTATTATAATGTTGGATGCCTTACAAATCTTAACAACACCTTACAATACCGTATGTAAACTTAAAACTCCATAATAAACCTAATGAATTCGTCCGAGTCTTTTGAACATTGTACGGCAAATTAAAACATATTACGACTTGTATGCCATAATACCTCTTAAAACACGTTATTATAATGTAGGACGCCTTACAATTCTTAACAACACCTTACAATACCGTATGTAAACTTAAAACTCTATAATAAACTTAATGAATTCGTCCGAGTCCTTTGAACATTGTACGACAACTTAAAACATCTTACGACTTTGTATGCCATATTTGCACCTTGAAAAGCACGTTATTATAATGTTGGACGCCTTACAAATATTAACAACACCTTACAATACCGTATCTAAACTTAATACTCCATAATAAACCTAATGAATTCGTCCGAGTCCTTTCAACATTGTACGACAACTTAGAACATATTACGACTCTGTATGCCATATTACCTCCTCTAAAAGCACGTTATTATAATTTAGGACGCCTTAAAAGTATTAACAACACCTTACAATACCGTATGTAAACTTAAAACTTCATAATAAACCTAATGAATTCGTCCGAGTCCCTTCAACATTGTACGACAACATAAAACATCTTACGACTCTGTATGCCATATTTGCACCTTAAAAAGCACGTTATTATAATGTTGGACGCCTTACAAATCTTAACAACACCTTACAATACCGTATGTAAACATAAAACTCCATAATAAACCTAATGAATTCGTCCGAGTCCTTTCAACATTGTACGACAACATAAAACATCTTACGACTATGTATGCCATATTAACTCCTCTAAAAGCACGTTATTATAATTTAGGACGCCTTAAAAGTATTAACAACACCTTACAATACCGTATGTAAACTTAAAACTCTATAATAAACCTAATGAATTCGTCCGATTCCTTTGAACATTGTACGGCAACTTAAAAAATCTTACGACTTGTATGCCATATTTGCACCTTGAAAAGCACATTATTATAATGTTGGATGCCTTACAAATCTTAATAACACCTTACAATACCGTATGTAAACTTAAAACTCCATAATAAACCTAATGAATTCGTCCGAGTCCTTTCAACATTGTACGACAACATAAAACATCTTACGACTCTGTATGGCATATTAACTCCTCTAAAAGCACGTTGTTATAATTTAGGACGCCTTAAAAGTATTAACAACACCTTACAATACCGTATGTAAACTTAAAACTCTATAATAAACCTAATGAATTCGTCCGATTCCTTTGAACATTGTACGGAAACTTAAAAAATCTTACGACTTGTATGCCATATTACCTCTTAAAACATGTTATTATAATGTAGGACGCCTTACAAATCTTAACAACACCTTACAATACCGTATGTAAACTTAAAACTCTATAATAAACCTAATGAATTCGTCCGATTCCTTTGTACATTGTACGGCAACTTAAAACATCTTACGACTTGTATGCCATTTTAGCACCTAAAAAAGCACGTTATTATAATGTAGGACTTACAAATCTTAACAACACCTTACAATACCATATGTATACTTAACACCCCATAATAAACCAAATGAATTCGTCTGAGTCCTTTGAACATTGTACGGCAACTTAAAACATCTTACGACTTTGTATGCCATATTTGCACCTTGAAAAGCACGTTATTATAATGTTGGACGCCTTACAAATCTTAACAACACCTTACAATACCGTATGTAAACTTAAAACTCCATAATAAAACTAATGAATTCGTCCGAGTCCTTTCAACATTGTACGACAACATAAAACATCTTACGACTATGTATGCCATATTAACTCCTCTAAAAGCACGTTATTATAATTTAGGACACCTTAAAAGTATTAACAATACCTTACAATACCGTATGTAAACTTAAAACTCTATAATAAACCTAATGAATTCGTCCGATTCCTTTGATCAACGGCAACTTAAAACATCTTACGACTTTGTATGCCATATTTGCACCTTGAAAAGCACATTATTATAATGTTGGATGCCTTACAAATCTTAACAACACCTTACAATACCGTATGTAAACTTAAAACTCCATAATAAACCTAATGAATTCGTCCGAGTCCTTTCAACATTGTACGACAACATAAAACATCTTACGACTATGTATGCCATATTAACTCCTCTAAAAGCACGTTATTATAATTTAGGACGCCTTAAAAGTATTAACAACAACTTACAATACCGTATGTAAACTTAAAACTCTATAATAAACCTAATGAATTCGTCCGATTCCTTTGAACATTGTACGGCAACTTAAAAAATCTTACGACTTGTATGCCATATTTGCACCTTGAAAAGCACATTATTATAATGTTGGATGCCTTACAAATCTTAACAACACCTTACAATACCGTATGTAAACTTAAAACTCCATAATAAACCTAATGAATTCGTCCGAGTCTTTTGAACATTGTACGGCAAATTAAAACATCTTACGACTTGTATGCCATAATACCTCTTAAAACACGTTATTATAATGTAGGACGCCTTACAATTCTTAACAACACCTTACAATACCGTATGTAAACTTAAAACTCTATAATAAACTTAATGAATTCGTCCGAGTCCTTTGAACATTGTACGACAACTTAAAACATCTTACGACTTTGTATGCCATATTTGCACCTTGAAAAGCACGTTATTATAATGTTGGACGCCTTACAAATATTAACAACACCTTACAATACCGTATCTAAACTTAATACTCCATAATAAACCTAATGAATTCGTCCGAGTCCTTTCAACATTGTACGACAACTTAGAACATATTACGACTCTGTATGCCATATTACCTCCTCTAAAAGCACGTTATTATAATTTAGGACGCCTTAAAAGTATTAACAACACCTTACAATACCGTATGTAAACTTAAAACTTCATAATAAACCTAATGAATTCGTCCGAGTCCCTTCAACATTGTACGACAACATAAAACATCTTACGACTCTGTATGCCATATTTGCACCTTAAAAAGCACGTTATTATAATGTTGGACGCCTTACAAATCTTAACAACACCTTACAATACCGTATGTAAACATAAAACTCCATAATAAACCTAATGAATTCGTCCGAGTCCTTTCAACATTGTACGACAACATAAAACATCTTACGACTATGTATGCCATATTAACTCCTCTAAAAGCACGTTATTATAATTTAGGACGCCTTAAAAGTATTAACAACACCTTACAATACCGTATGTAAACTTAAAACTCTATAATAAACCTAATGAATTCGTCCGATTCCTTTGAACATTGTACGGCAACTTAAAAAATCTTACGACTTGTATGCCATATTTGCACCTTGAAAAGCACATTATTATAATGTTGGATGCCTTACAAATCTTAATAACACCTTACAATACCGTATGTAAACTTAAAACTCCATAATAAACCTAATGAATTCGTCCGAGTCCTTTCAACATTGTACGACAACATAAAACATCTTACGACTCTGTATGGCATATTAACTCCTCTAAAAGCACGTTGTTATAATTTAGGACGCCTTAAAAGTATTAACAACACCTTACAATACCGTATGTAAACTTAAAACTCTATAATAAACCTAATGAATTCGTCCGATTCCTTTGAACATTGTACGGAAACTTAAAAAATCTTACGACTTGTATGCCATATTACCTCTTAAAACATGTTATTATAATGTAGGACGCCTTACAAATCTTAACAACACCTTACAATACCGTATGTAAACTTAAAACTCTATAATAAACCTAATGAATTCGTCCGATTCCTTTGTACATTGTACGGCAACTTAAAACATCTTACGACTTGTATGCCATTTTAGCACCTAAAAAAGCACGTTATTATAATGTAGGACTTACAAATCTTAACAACACCTTACAATACCATATGTATACTTAACACCCCATAATAAACCAAATGAATTCGTCTGAGTCCTTTGAACATTGTACGGCAACTTAAAACATCTTACGACTTTGTATGCCATATTTGCACCTTGAAAAGCACGTTATTATAATGTTGGACGCCTTACAAATCTTAACAACACCTTACAATACCGTATGTAAACTTAAAACTCCATAATAAAACTAATGAATTCGTCCGAGTCCTTTCAACATTGTACGACAACTTAGAACATATTACGACAATATATGCCATATTACCTCCTCTAAAAGCACGTTATTATAATTTAGGACGCCTTACAAATCTTAACAACACCTTACAATACCGTATGTAAACTTAAAACTCCATAATAAAACTAATGAATTCGTCCGAGTCCTTTCAACATTGTACGACAACTTAGAACATATTACGACAATATATGCCATATTACCTCCTCTAAAAGCACGTTATTATAATTTAGGACGCCTTAAAAGTATTAACAACACCTTACAATGCCATATGTAAACTTAAAACTCTATAACAAACCTAATGAATTCGTCCGATTCCTTTGAACATTGTACGGCAACTTAATACATCTTACGACTTTGTATGCCATATTTGCACCTTGAAAAGCACATTATTATAATGTTGGATGCCTTACAAATCTTAACAACACCTTACAATACCGTATGTAAACTTAAAACTCCATAATAAACCTAATGAATTCGTCCGAGTCCTTTCAACATTGTACGACAACATAAAACATCATACGACTCTGTATGCCATATTAACTCCTCCAAAAGCACGTTATTATAATTTAGGACGCCTTAAAAGTATTAACAACACCTTACAATACCGTATGTAAACTTAAAACTCTATAATAAACCTAATGAATTCGTCTGATTTCTTTGAACATTGTACGGCAACTTAAAACATCTTACGACTTTGTATGCCATATTTGCACCTTGAAAAGCACATTATTATAATGTTGGATGCCTTACAAATCTTAACAACACCTTACAATACCGTATGTAAACTTAAAACTCCATAATAAACCTAATGAATTCGTCCGAGTCTTTTGAACATTGTCCGGCAAATTAAAACATCTTACGACTTGTATGCCATAATACCTCTTAAAACACGTTATTATAATGTAGGACGCCTTACAAATCTTAACAACACCTTACAATACCGTATGTAAACTTAAAACTCTATAATAAACTTAATGAATTCGTCCGAGTCCTTTGAACATTGTACGACAACTTAAAACATCTTACGACTTTGTATGCCATATTTGCACCTTGAAAAGCACGTTATTATAATGTTGGACGCCTTACAAATATTAACAACACCTTACAATACCGTATCTAAACTTAATACTCCATAATAAACCTAATGAATTCGTCCGAGTCCTTTCAACATTGTACGACAACTTAGAACATACTACGACTCTGTATGCCATATTACCTCCTCTAAAAGCACGTTATTATAATTTAGGACGCCTTAAAAGTATTAACAACACCTTACAATACCGTATGTAAACTTAAAACTCTATAATAAACCTAATGAATTCGTCCGATTCCTTTGAACATTGTACTGAAACTTAAAAAATATTACGACTTGTGTGCCATATTACCTCTTAAAACATGTTATTATAATGTAGGACGCCTTACAAATCTTAACAACACCTTACAATACCGTATGTAAACTTAAAACTCTATAATAAACCTAATGAATTCGTCCGATTCCTTTGTACATTGTACGGCAACTTAAAACATCTTACGACTTGTATGCCATTTTAGCACCTAAAAAAGCACGTTATTATAATGTAGGACTTACAAATCTTAACAACACCTTACAATACCATATGTATACTTAACACCCCATAATAAACCAAATGAATTCGTCTGAGTCCTTTGAACATTGTACGGCAACTTAAAACATCTTACGACTTTGTATGCCATATTTGCACCTTGAAAAGCACGTTATTATAATGTTGGACGCCTTACAAATCTTAACAACACCTTACAATACCGTATGTAAACTTAAAACTCCATAATAAAACTAATGAATTCGTCCGAGTCCTTTCAACATTGTACGACAACTTAGAACATATTACGACAATATATGCCATATTACCTCCTCTAAAAGCGCGTTATTATAATTTAGGACGCCTTACAAATCTTAACAACACCTTACAATACCGTATGTAAACTTAAAACTCCATAATAAAACTAATGAATTCGTCCGAGTCCTTTCAACATTGTACGACAACTTAGAACATATTACGACAATATATGCCATATTACCTCCTCTAAAAGCACGTTATTATAATTTAGGACGCCTTAAAAGTATTAACAACACCTTACAATGCCATATGTAAACTTAAAACTCTATAACAAACCTAATGAATTCGTCCGATTCCTTTGAACATTGTACGGCAACTTAATACATCTTACGACTTTGTATGCCATATTTGCACCTTGAAAAGCACATTATTATAATGTTGGATGCCTTACAAATCTTAACAACACCTTACAATACCGTATGTAAACTTAAAACTCCATAATAAACCTAATGAATTCGTCCGAGTCCTTTCAACATTGTACGACAACATAAAACATCATACGACTCTGTATGCCATATTAACTCCTCCAAAAGCACGTTATTATAATTTAGGACGCCTTAAAAGTATTAACAACACCTTACAATACCGTATGTAAACTTAAAACTCTATAATAAACCTAATGAATTCGTCTGATTTCTTTGAACATTGTACGGCAACTTAAAACATCTTACGACTTTGTATGCCATATTTGCACCTTGAAAAGCACATTATTATAATGTTGGATGCCTTACAAATCTTAACAACACCTTACAATACCGTATGTAAACTTAAAACTCCATAATAAACCTAATGAATTCGTCCGAGTCTTTTGAACATTGTCCGGCAAATTAAAACATCTTACGACTTGTATGCCATAATACCTCTTAAAACACGTTATTATAATGTAGGACGCCTTACAAATCTTAACAACACCTTACAATACCGTATGTAAACTTAAAACTCTATAATAAACCTAATGAATTCGTCCGATTCCTTTGTACATTGTACGGCAACTTAAAACATCTTACGACTTGTATGCCATTTTAGCACCTAAAAAAGCACGTTATTATAATGTAGGACTTACAAATCTTAACAACACCTTACAATACCATATGTATACTTAACACCCCATAATAAACCAAATGAATTCGTCTGAGTCCTTTGAACATTGTACGGCAACTTAAAACATCTTACGACTTTGTATGCCATATTTGCACCTTGAAAAGCACGTTATTATAATGTTGGACGCCTTACAAATCTTAACAACACCTTACAATACCGTATGTAAACTTAAAACTCCATAATAAAACTAATGAATTCGTCCGAGTCCTTTCAACATTGTACGACAACTTAGAACATATTACGACAATATATGCCATATTACCTCCTCTAAAAGCGCGTTATTATAATTTAGGACGCCTTACAAATCTTAACAACACCTTACAATACCGTATGTAAACTTAAAACTCCATAATAAAACTAATGAATTCGTCCGAGTCCTTTCAACATTGTACGACAACTTAGAACATATTACGACAATATATGCCATATTACCTCCTCTAAAAGCACGTTATTATAATTTAGGACGCCTTAAAAGTATTAACAACACCTTACAATGCCATATGTAAACTTAAAACTCTATAACAAACCTAATGAATTCGTCCGATTCCTTTGAACATTGTACGGCAACTTAATACATCTTACGACTTTGTATGCCATATTTGCACCTTGAAAAGCACATTATTATAATGTTGGATGCCTTACAAATCTTAACAACACCTTACAATACCGTATGTAAACTTAAAACTCCATAATAAACCTAATGAATTCGTCCGAGTCCTTTCAACATTGTACGACAACATAAAACATCATACGACTCTGTATGCCATATTAACTCCTCCAAAAGCACGTTATTATAATTTAGGACGCCTTAAAAGTATTAACAACACCTTACAATACCGTATGTAAACTTAAAACTCTATAATAAACCTAATGAATTCGTCTGATTTCTTTGAACATTGTACGGCAACTTAAAACATCTTACGACTTTGTATGCCATATTTGCACCTTGAAAAGCACATTATTATAATGTTGGATGCCTTACAAATCTTAACAACACCTTACAATACCGTATGTAAACTTAAAACTCCATAATAAACCTAATGAATTCGTCCGAGTCTTTTGAACATTGTCCGGCAAATTAAAACATCTTACGACTTGTATGCCATAATACCTCTTAAAACACGTTATTATAATGTAGGACGCCTTACAAATCTTAACAACACCTTACAATACCGTATGTAAACTTAAAACTCTATAATAAACTTAATGAATTCGTCCGAGTCCTTTGAACATTGTACGACAACTTAAAACATCTTACGACTTTGTATGCCATATTTGCACCTTGAAAAGCACGTTATTATAATGTTGGACGCCTTACAAATATTAACAACACCTTACAATACCGTATCTAAACTTAATACTCCATAATAAACCTAATGAATTCGTCCGAGTCCTTTCAACATTGTACGACAACTTAGAACATACTACGACTCTGTATGCCATATTACCTCCTCTAAAAGCACGTTATTATAATTTAGGACGCCTTAAAAGTATTAACAACACCTTACAATACCGTATGTAAACTTAAAACTCTATAATAAACCTAATGAATTCGTCCGATTCCTTTGAACATTGTACGGCAACTTAATACATCTTACGACTTTGTATGCCATATTTGCACCTTGAAAAGCACATTATTATAATGTTGGATGCCTTACAAATCTTAACAACACCTTACAATACCGTATGTAAACTTAAAACTCCATAATAAACCTAATGAATTCGTCCGAGTCCTTTCAACATTGTACGACAACATAAAACATCTTACGACTCTGTATGCCATATTAACTCCTCTAAAAGCACGTTATTATAATTTAGGACGCCTTAAAAGTATTAACAACACCTTACAATACCGTATGTAAACTTAAAACTCTATAATAAACCTAAGGAATTCGTCCGATTCCTTTGAACATTGTACGGCAACTTAAAAAATCTTACGACTTGTATGCCATATTTGCACCTTGAAAAGCACATTATTATAATGTTGGATGCCTTACAAATCTTAACAACACCTTACAATACCGTATGTAAACTTAAAACTCCATAATAAACCTAATGAATTCGTCCGAGTCCTTTCAACATTGTACGACAACATAAAACATCTTACGACTCTGTAGGCCATATTAACTCCTCTAAAAGCACGTTATTATAATTTAGGACGCCTTAAAAGTATTAACAACACCTTACAATACCGTATGTAAACTTAAAACTCTATAATATACCTAATGAATTCGTCCGATTCCTTTGAACATTGTACGGCAACTTAAAACATCTTACAACTTGTATGCCATATTACCTCTTAAAACACGTTATTATAATGTAGGACGCCTTACAAATCTTAACAACACCTTACAATACCGTATGTAAACTTAAAACTCCATAATAAACTTAATGAATTCGTCCGAGTCCTTTGAACATTGTACGACAACTTAAAACATCTTACGACTTTGTATGCCATATTTGCACCTTGAAAAGCACGTTATTATAATGTTGGACGCCTTACAAATCTTAACAACACCTTACAATACCGTATGTAAACTTAAAACTCCATAATAAACCTAATGAATTCGTCCGAGTCCTTTCAACATTGTACGACAACTTTGAACATATTACGACTCTGTATGCCATATTACCTCCTCTAAAAGCACGTTATTATAATTTAGGACGCCTTAAAAGTATTAACAACACCTTACAATACCGTATGTAAACTTAAAACTCTATAATAAACCTAATGAATTCGTCCGATTCCTTTGAACATTGTACGGCAACTTAAAACATCTTACGACTTTGGATGCCATATTTGCACCTTGAAAAGCACATTATTATAATGTTGGATGCCTTACAAATCTTAACAACACCTTACAATACCGTATGTAAACTTAAAACTCCATAATAAACCTAATGAATTCGTCCGAGTCCTTTCAACATTGTACGACAACATAAAACATCTTACGACTCTGTATGCCATATTAACTCCTCTAAAAGCACGTTATTATAATTTAGGACGCCTTAAAAGTATTAACAACACCTTACAATACCGTATGTAAACTTAAAACTCTATAATAAACCTAATGAATTCGTCCGATTCCTTTGAACATTGTACGGCAACTTAAAACATCTTACGACTTGTATGCCATATTACCTCTTAAAACACGTTATTATAATGTAGGACGCCTTACAAATCTTAACAACACCTTACAATACCGTATGTAAACTTAAAACTCCATAATAAACTTAATGAATTCGTCCGAGTCCTTTGAACATTGTACGACAACTTAAAACATCTTACGACTTTGTATGCCATATTTGCACCTTGAAAAGCACGTTATTATAATGTTGGACGCCTTACAAATCTTAACAACACCTTACAATACCGTATGTAAACTTAAAACTCCATAATAAACCTAATGAATTCGTCCGAGTCCTTTCAACATTGTATGACAACTTAGAACATATTACGACTCTGTATGCCATATTACCTCCTCTAAAAGCACGTTATTATAATTTAGGACGCCTTAAAAGTATTAACAACACCTTACAATACCGTATGTAAACTTAAAACTCTATAATAAACCTAATGAATTCGTCTGATTCCTTTGAACATTGTACGGCAACTTAAAACATCTTACGACTTTGTATGCCATATTTGCACCTTGAAAAGCACATTATCATAATGTTGGATGCCTTACAAATCTTAACAACACCTTACAATACCGTATGTAAACTTAAAACTCCATAATAAACCTAATGAATTCGTCTGAGTCTTTTGAACATTGTACGGCAAATTAAAACATCTTACGACTTGTATGCCATAATACCTCTTAAAACACGTTATTATAATGTAGGACGCCTTACAAATCTTAACAACACCTTACAATACCGTATGTAAACTTAAAACTCTATAATAAACTTAATGAATTCGTCCGAGTCCTTTGAACATTGTACGACAACTTAAAACATCTTACGACTTTGTATGCCATATTTGCACCTTGAAAAGCACGTTATTATAATGTTGGACGCCTTACAAATCTTAACAACACCTTACAATACCGTATGTAAACTTAAAACTCCATAATAAACCTAATGAATTCGTCCGAGTCCTTTCAACATTGTACGACAACTTAGAACATATTACGACTCTGTATGCCATATTACCTCCTCTAAAAGCACGTTATTATAATTTAGGACGCCTTAAAAGTATTAACAACACCTTACAATACCGTATGTAAACTTAAAACTCTATAATAAACCTAATGAATTCGTCCGATTCCTTTGAACATTGTACGGCAACTTAAAACATCTTACGACTTTGGATGCCATATTTGCACCTTGAAAAGCACATTATTATAATGTTGGATGCCTTACAAATCTTAACAACACCTTACAATACCGTATGTAAACTTAAAACTCCATAATAAACCTAATGAATTCGTCCGAGTCCTTTCAACATTGTACGACAACATAAAACATCTTACGACTCTGTATGCCATATTAACTCCTCTAAAAGCACGTTATTATAATTTAGGACGCCTTAAAAGTATTAACAACACCTTACAATACCGTATGTAAACTTAAAACTCTATAATAAACCTAATGAATTCGTCCGATTCCTTTGAACATTGTACGGCAACTTAAAACATCTTACGACTTGTATGCCATATTACCTCTTAAAACACGTTATTATAATGTAGGACGCCTTACAAATCTTAACAACACCTTACAATACCGTATGTAAACTTAAAACTCCATAATAAACTTAATGAATTCGTCCGAGTCCTTTGAACATTGTACGACAACTTAAAACATCTTACGACTTTGTATGCCATATTTGCACCTTGAAAAGCACGTTATTATAATGTTGGACGCCTTACAAATCTTAACAACACCTTACAATACCGTATGTAAACTTAAAACTCCATAATAAACCTAATGAATTCGTCCGAGTCCTTTCAACATTGTATGACAACTTAGAACATATTACGACTCTGTATGCCATATTACCTCCTCTAAAAGCACGTTATTATAATTTAGGACGCCTTAAAAGTATTAACAACACCTTACAATACCGTATGTAAACTTAAAACTCTATAATAAACCTAATGAATTCGTCTGATTCCTTTGAACATTGTACGGCAACTTAAAACATCTTACGACTTTGTATGCCATATTTGCACCTTGAAAAGCACATTATCATAATGTTGGATGCCTTACAAATCTTAACAACACCTTACAATACCGTATGTAAACTTAAAACTCCATAATAAACCTAATGAATTCGTCTGAGTCTTTTGAACATTGTACGGCAAATTAAAACATCTTACGACTTGTATGCCATAATACCTCTTAAAACACGTTATTATAATGTAGGACGCCTTACAAATCTTAACAACACCTTACAATACCGTATGTAAACTTAAAACTCTATAATAAACTTAATGAATTCGTCCGAGTCCTTTGAACATTGTACGACAACTTAAAACATCTTACGACTTTGTATGCCATATTTGCACCTTGAAAAGCACGTTATTATAATGTTGGACGCCTTACAAATCTTAACAACACCTTACAATACCGTATGTAAACTTAAAACTCCATAATAAACCTAATGAATTCGTCCGAGTCCTTTCAACATTGTACGACAACTTAGAACATATTACGACTCTGTATGCCATATTACCTCCTCTAAAAGCACGTTATTATAATTTAGGACGCCTTAAAAGTATTAACAACACCTTACAATACCGTATGTAAACTTAAAACTCTATAATAAACCTAATGAATTCGTCCGATTCCTTTGAACATTGTACGGCAACTTAAAACATCTTACGACTTTGGATGCCATATTTGCACCTTGAAAAGCACATTATTATAATGTTGGATGCCTTACAAATCTTAACAACACCTTACAATACCGTATGTAAACTTAAAACTCCATAATAAACCTAATGAATTCGTCCGAGTCCTTTCAACATTGTACGACAACATAAAACATCTTACGACTCTGTATGCCATATTAACTCCTCTAAAAGCACGTTATTATAATTTAGGTCGCCTTAAAAGTATTAACAACACCTTACAATACCGTATGTAAACTTAAAACTCTATAATAAACCTAATGAATTCGTCCGATTCCTTTGAACATTGTACGGCAACTTAAAACATCTTACGACTTGTATGCCATATTACCTCTTAAAACACGTTATTATAATGTAGGACGCCTTACAAATCTTAAAAACACCTTACAATACCGTATGTAAACTTAAAACTCCATAATAAACTTAATGAATTCGTCCGAGTCCTTTGAACATTGTACGACAACTTAAAACATCTTACGACTTTGTATGCCATATTTGCACCTTGAAAAGCACGTTATTATAATGTTGGACGCCTTACAAATCTTAACAACACCTTACAATACCGTATGTAAACTTAAAACTCCATATTAAACCTAATGAATTCGTCCAAGTCCTTTCAACATTGTACGACAACTTTGAACATATTACGACTCTGTATGCCATATTACCTCCTCTAAAAGCACGTTATTATAATTTAGGACACCTTAAAAGTATTAACAACACCTTACAATACCGTATGTAAACTTAAAACTCTATAATAAACCTAATGAATTCGTCCGATTCCTTTGAACATTGTACAGCAACTTAAAACATCTTACGACTTTGTATGCCATATTTGCACCTTGAAAAGCACATTATTATAATGTTGGATGCCTCACAAATCTTAACAACACATTACAATGCCGTATGTAAACTTAAAACTGCATAATAAACCTAATGAATTCGTCCGAGTCCTTTCAACATTGTACGACAACATAAAACATCTTACGACTCTGTATGCCATATTAACTCCTCTAAAAGCACGTTATTATAATTTAGGACGCCTTAAAAGTATTAACAACACCTTACAATACCGTATGTAAACTTAAAACTCTATAATAAACCTAATTAGTTCGTCCGATTCCTTTGAACATTGTACGGCAACTTAAAACATCTTACGACTTTGTATGCCATATTTGCACCTTGAAAAGCACATTATTATAATGTTGGATGCCTTACAAATCTTAACAACACCTTACAATACCGTATGTTAACTTAAAACTCCATAATAAACCTAATGAATTCGTCCGAGTCCTTTCAACATTGTACGACAACATAAAACATCTTACGACTCTGTATGCCATATTAACTCCTCTAAAAGCACGTTATTATAATTTAAGACGCCTTAAAAGTATTAACAACACCTTACAATACCGTATGTAAACTTAAAACTCTATAATAAACCTAATGAATTCGTCCGATTCCTTTGAACATTGTACGGCAACTTAAAACATCTTACGACTTGTATGCCATATTACCTCTTAAAACACGTTATTATAATGTAGGACGCCTTACAAATCTTAACAACACCTTACAATACCGTATGTAAACTTAAAACTCCATAATAAACTTAATGAATTCGTCCGAGTCCTTTGAACATTGTACAACAACTTAAAACATCTTACGACTTTGTATGCCATATTTGCACCTTGAAAAGCACGTTATTATAATGTTGGACGCCTTACAAATCTTAACAACACCTTACAATACCGTATGTAAACTTAAAACTCCATAATAAACCTAATGAATTCGTCCGAGTCCTTTCAACATTGTACGACAACTTTGAACATATTACGACTCTGTATGCCATATTACCTCCTCTAAAAGCACGTTATTATAATTTAGGACGCCTTAAAAGTATTAACAACACCTTACAATACCGTATGTAAACTTAAAACTCTATAATAAACCTAATGAATTCGTCCGATTCCTTTGAACATTGTACAGCTACTTAAAACATCTTACGACTTTGTATGCCATATTTGCACCTTGAAAAGCACATTATTATAATGTTGGATGCCTCACAAATCTTAACAACACCTTACAATACCGTATGTAAACTTAAAACTGCATAATAAACCTAATGAATTCGTCCGAGTCCTTTCAACATTGTACGACAACATAAAACATCTTACGACTCTGTATGCCATATTACCTCCTCTAAAAGCACATTATTATAATTTAGGACGCCTTAAAAGTATTAACAACACCTTACAAAACCGTATGTAAACTTAAAACTCTATAATAAACCTAATGAATTCGTCCGATTCCTTTGAACATTGTACGTCAACTTAAAACATCTTACGACTTTGTATGCCATATTTGCACCTTGAAAAGCACATTATTATAATGTTGGATGCCTTACAAATCTTAACAACACCTTACAATACCGTATGTTAACTTAAAACTCCATAATAAACCTAATGAATTCGTCCGAGTCCTTTCAACATTGTACGACAACATAAAACATCTTACGACTCTGTATGCCATATTAACTCCTCTAAAAGCACGTTATTATAATTTAAGACGCCTTAAAAGTATTAACAACACCTTACAATACCGTATGTAAACTTAAAACTCTATAATAAACCTAATGAATTCGTCCGATTCCTTTGAACATTGTACGGCAACTTAAAACATCTTACGACTTGTATGCCATATTACCTCTTAAAACACGTTATTATAATGTAGGACGCCTTACAAATCTTAACAACACCTTACAATACCGTATGTAAACTTAAAACTCCATAATAAACTTAATGAATTCGTCCGAGTCCTTTGAACATTGTACAACAACTTAAAACATCTTACGACTTTGTATGCCATATTTGCACCTTGAAAAGCACGTTATTATAATGTTGGACGCCTTACAAATCTTAACAACACCTTACAATACCGTATGTAAACTTAAAACTCCATAATAAACTTAATGAATTCGTCCGAGTCCTTTGAACATTGTACGACAACTTAAAACATCTTACGACTTTGTATGCCATATTTGCACCTTGAAAAGCACGTTATTATAATGTTGGACGCCTTACAAATCTTAACAACACCTTACAATACCGTATGTAAACTTAAAACTCCATAATAAACCTAATGAATTCGTCCGAGTCCTTTCAACATTGTACGACAACTTTGAACATATTACGACTCTGTATGCCATATTACCTCCTCTAAAAGCACGTTATTATAATTTAGGACACCTTAAAGTATTAACAACACCTTACAATACCGTATGTAAACTTAAAACTCTATAATAAACCTAATGAATTCGTCCGATTCCTTTGAACATTGTACAGCAACTTAAAACATCTTACGACTTTGTATGCCAAATTTGCACCTTGAAAAGCACATTATTATAATGTTGGATGCCTCACAAATCTTAACAACACCTTACAATGCCGTATGTAAACTTAAAACTGCATAATAAACCTAATGAATTCGTCCGAGTCCTTTCAACATTGTACGACAACATAAAACATCTTACGACTCTGTATGCCATATTAACTCCTCTAAAAGCACGTTATTATAATTTAGGACGCCTTAAAAGTATTAACAACACCTTACAATACCGTATGTAAACTTAAAACTCTATAATAAACCTAATGAGTTCGTCCGATTCCTTTGAACATTGTACGGCAACTTAAAACATCTTACGACTTTGTATGCCATATTTGCACCTTGAAAAGCACATTATTATAATGTTGGATGCCTTACAAATCTTAACAACACCTTACAATACCGTATGTTAACTTAAAACTCCATAATAAACCTAATGAATTCGTCCGAGTCCTTTCAACATTGTACGACAACATAAAACATCTTACGACTCTGTATGCCATATTAACTCCTCTAAAAGCACGTTATTATAATTTAAGACGCCTTAAAAGTATTAACAACACCTTACAATACCGTATGTAAACTTAAAACTCTATAATAAACCTAATGAATTCGTCCGATTCCTTTGAACATTGTACGGCAACTTAAAACATCTTACGACTTGTATGCCATATTACCTCTTAAAACACGTTATTATAATGTAGGACGCCTTACAAATCTTAACAACACCTTACAATACCGTATGTAAACTTAAAACTCCATAATAAACTTAATGAATTCGTCCGAGTCCTTTGAACATTGTACAACAACTTAAAACATCTTACGACTTTGTATGCCATATTTGCACCTTGAAAAGCACGTTATTATAATGTTGGACGCCTTACAAATCTTAACAACACCTTACAATACCGTATGTAAACTTAAAACTCCATAATAAACTTAATGAATTCGTCCGAGTCCTTTGAAAATTGTACGACAACTTAAAACATCTTACGACTTTGTATGCCATATTTGCACCTTGAAAAGCACGTTATTATAATGTTGGACGCCTTACAAATCTTAACAACACCTTACAATACCATATGTAAACTTAAACTCCATAATAAACCTAATGAATTCGTCCGAGTCCTTTCAACATTGTACGACAACTTTGAACATATTACGACTCTGTATGCCATATTACCTCCTCTAAAAGCACGTTATTATAATTTAGGACGCCTTAAAAGTATTAACAACACCTTACAATACCGTATGTAAACTTAAAACTCTATAATAAACCTAATGAATTCGTCCGATTCCTTTGAACATTGTACAGCAACTTAAAACATCTTACGACTTTGTATGCCATATTTGCACCTTGAAAAGCACATTATTATAATGTTGGATGCCTCACAAATCTTAACAACACCTTACAATACCGTATGTAAACTTAAAACTGCATAATAAACCTAATGAATTCGTCCGAGTCCTTTCAACATTGTACGACAACATAAAACATCTTACGACTCTGTATGCCATATTAACTCCTCTAAAAGCACGTTATTATAATTTAAGACGCCTTAAAAGTATTAACAACACCTTACAATACCGTATGTAAACTTAAAACTCTATAATAAACCTAATGAATTCGTCCGATTCCTTTGAACATTGTACGGCAACTTAAAACATCTTACGACTTGTATGCCATATTACCTCTTAAAACACGTTATTATAATGTAGGACGCCTTACAAATCTTAACAACACCTTACAATACCGTATGTAAACTTAAAACTCCATAATAAACTTAATGAATTCTTCCGAGTCCTTTGAACATTGTACAACAACTTAAAACATCTTACGACTTTGTATGCCATATTTGCACCTTGAAAAGCACGTTATTATAATGTTGGACGCCTTACAAATCTTAACAACACCTTACAATACCGTATGTAAACTTAAAACTCCATAATAAACTTAATGAATTCGTCCGAGTCCTTTGAACATTGTACGACAACTTAAAACATCTTACGACTTTGTATGCCATATTTGCACCTTGAAAAGCACGTTATTATAATGTTGGACGCCTTACAAATCTTAACAACACCTTACAATACCGTATGTAAACTTAAAACTCCATAATAAACCTAATGAATTCGTCCGAGTCCTTTCAACATTGTACGACAACTTTGAACATATTACGACTCTGTATGCCATATTACCTCCTCTAAAAGCACGTTATTATAATTTAGGACACCTTAAAAGTATTAACAACACCTTACAATACCGTATGTAAACTTAAAACTCTATAATAAACCTAATGAATTCGTCCGATTCCTTTGAACATTGTACAGCAACTTAAAACATCTTACGACTTTGTATGCCATATTTGCACCTTGAAAAGCACATTATTATAATGTTGGATGCCTCACAAATCTTAACAACACCTTACAATGCCGTATGTAAACTTAAAACTGCATAATAAACCTAATGAATTCGTCCGAGTCCTTTCAACATTGTACGACAACATAAAACATCTTACGACTCTGTATGCCATATTAACTCCTCTAGAAGCACGTTATTATAATTTAGGACGCCTTAAAAGTATTAACAACACCTTACAATACCGTATGTAAACTTAAAACTCTATAATAAACCTAATGAGTTCGTCCGATTCCTTTGAACATTGTACGGCAACTTAAAACATCTTACGACTTTGTATGCCATATTTGCACCTTGAAAAGCACATTATTATAATGTTGGATGCCTTACAAATCTTAAAAACACCTTACAATACCGTATGTTAACTTAAAACTCCATAATAAACCTAATGAATTCGTCCGAGTCCTTTCAACATTGTACGACAACATAAAACATCTTACGACTCTGTATGCCATATTAACTCCTCTAAAAGCACGTTATTATAATTTAAGACGCCTTAAAAGTATTAACAACACCTTACAATACCGTATGTAAACTTAAAACTCTATAATAAACCTAATGAATTCGTCCGATTCCTTTGAACATTGTACGGCAACTTAAAACATATTACGACTTGTATGCCATATTACCTCTTAAAACACGTTATTATAATGTAGGACGCCTTATAAATCTTAACAACACCTTACAATACCGTATGTAAACTTAAAACTCCATAATAAACTTAATGAATTCGTCCGAGTCCTTTGAACATTGTACAACAACTTAAAACATCTTACGACTTTGTATGCCATATTTGCACCTTGAAAAGCACGTTATTATAATGTTGGACGCCTTACAAATCTTAACAACACCTTACAATACCATATGTAAACTTAAACTCCATAATAAACCTAATGAATTCGTCCGAGTCCTTTCAACATTGTACGACAACTTTGAACATATTACGACTCTGTATGCCATATTACCTCCTCTAAAAGCACGTTATTATAGTTTAGGACGCCTTAAAAGTATTAACAACACCTTACAATACCGTATGTAAACTTAAAACTCTATAATAAACCTAATGAATTCGTCCGATTCCTTTGAACATTGTACAGCAACTTAAAACATCTTACGACTTTGTATGCCATATTTGCACCTTGAAAAGCACATTATTATAATGTTGGATGCCTCACAAATCTTAACAACACCTTACAATACCGTATGTAAACTTAAAACTGCATAATAAACCTAATGAATTCGTCCGAGTCCTTTCAACATTGTACGACAGCATAAAACATCTTACGACTCTGTATGCCATATTAACTCCTCTAAAAGCACGTTATTATAATTTTGGACGCCTTAAAAGTATTAACAACACCTTACAATACCGTATGTAAACTTAAAACTCTATAATAAACCTAATGAATTCGTCCGATTCCTTTGAACATTGTACAGCAACTTAAAACATCTTACGACTTTGTATGCCATATTTGCACCTTGAAAAGCACATTATTATAATGTTGGATGCCTCACAAATCTTAACAACACCTTACAATGCCGTATGTAAACTTAAAACTGCATAATAAACCTAATGAATTCGTCCGAGTCCTTTCAACATTGTACGACAACATAAAACATCTTACGACTCTGTATGCCATATTAACTCCTCTAAAAGCACGTTATTATAATTTAGGACGCCTTAAAAGTATTAACAACACCTTACAATACCGTATGTAAACTTAAAACTCTATAATAAACCTAATGAGTTCGTCCGATTCCTTTGAACATTGTACGGCAACTTAAAACATCTTACGACTTTGTATGCCATATTTGCACCTTGAAAAGCACATTATTATAATGTTGGATGCCTTACAAATCTTAACAACACCTTACAATACCGTATGTTAACTTAAAACTCCATAATAAACCTAATGAATTCGTCCGAGTCCTTTCAACATTGTACGACAACATAAAACATCTTACGACTCTGTATGCCATATTAACTCCTCTAAAAGCACGTTATTATAATTTAAGACGCCTTAAAAGTATTAACAACACCTTACAATACCGTATGTAAACTTAAAACTCTATAATAAACCTAATGAATTCGTCCGATTCCTTTGAACATTGTACGGCAACTTAAAACATCTTACGACTTGTATGCCATATTACCTCTTAAAACACGTTATTATAATGTAGGACGCCTTACAAATCTTAACAACACCTTACAATACCGTATGTAAACTTAAAACTCCATAATAAACTTAATGAATTCGTCCGAGTCCTTTGAACATTGTACAACAACTTAAAACATCTTACGACTTTGTATGCCATATTTGCACCTTGAAAAGCACGTTATTATAATGTTGGACGCCTTACAAATCTTAACAACACCTTACAATACCGTATGTAAACTTAAAACTCCATAATAAACTTAATGAATTCGTCCGAGTCCTTTGAAAATTGTACGACAACTTAAAACATCTTACGACTTTGTATGCCATATTTGCACCTTGAAAAGCACGTTATTATAATGTTGGACGCCTTACAAATCTTAACAACACCTTACAATACCATATGTAAACTTAAACTCCATAATAAACCTAATGAATTCGTCCGAGTCCTTTCAACATTGTACGACAACTTTGAACATATTACGACTCTGTATGCCATATTACCTCCTCTAAAAGCACGTTATTATAATTTAGGACGCCTTAAAAGTATTAACAACACCTTACAATACCGTATGTAAACTTAAAACTCTATAATAAACCTAATGAATTCGTCCGATTCCTTTGAACATTGTACAGCAACTTAAAACATCTTACGACTTTGTATGCCATATTTGCACCTTGAAAAG
Organism: Tagetes erecta; assembly: GCA_030867185.1. Lineage (NCBI taxonomy): Eukaryota > Viridiplantae > Streptophyta > Magnoliopsida > Asterales > Asteraceae > Tagetes > Tagetes erecta. The sequence goes on along the minus strand of CM061493.1, from coordinate 26,719,443 downwards.
CACATTATTATAATGTTGGATGCCTCACAAATCTTAACAACACCTTACAATACCGTATGTAAACTTAAAACTGCATAATAAACCTAATGAATTCGTCCGAGTCCTTTCAACATTGTACGACAACATAAAACATCTTACGACTCTGTATGCCATATTAACTCCTCTAAAAGCACGTTATTATAATTTAAGACGCCTTAAAAGTATTAACAACACCTTACAATACCGTATGTAAACTTAAAACTCTATAATAAACCTAATGAATTCGTCCGATTCCTTTGAACATTGTACGGCAACTTAAAACATCTTACGACTTGTATGCCATATTACCTCTTAAAACACGTTATTATAATGTAGGACGCCTTACAAATCTTAACAACACCTTACAATACCGTATGTAAACTTAAAACTCCATAATAAACTTAATGAATTCTTCCGAGTCCTTTGAACATTGTACAACAACTTAAAACATCTTACGACTTTGTATGCCATATTTGCACCTTGAAAAGCACGTTATTATAATGTTGGACGCCTTACAAATCTTAACAACACCTTACAATACCGTATGTAAACTTAAAACTCCATAATAAACTTAATGAATTCGTCCGAGTCCTTTGAACATTGTACGACAACTTAAAACATCTTACGACTTTGTATGCCATATTTGCACCTTGAAAAGCACGTTATTATAATGTTGGACGCCTTACAAATCTTAACAACACCTTACAATACCGTATGTAAACTTAAAACTCCATAATAAACCTAATGAATTCGTCCGAGTCCTTTCAACATTGTACGACAACTTTGAACATATTACGACTCTGTATGCCATATTACCTCCTCTAAAAGCACGTTATTATAATTTAGGACACCTTAAAAGTATTAACAACACCTTACAATACCGTATGTAAACTTAAAACTCTATAATAAACCTAATGAATTCGTCCGATTCCTTTGAACATTGTACAGCAACTTAAAACATCTTACGACTTTGTATGCCATATTTGCACCTTGAAAAGCACATTATTATAATGTTGGATGCCTCACAAATCTTAACAACACCTTACAATGCCGTATGTAAACTTAAAACTGCATAATAAACCTAATGAATTCGTCCGAGTCCTTTCAACATTGTACGACAACATAAAACATCTTACGACTCTGTATGCCATATTAACTCCTCTAGAAGCACGTTATTATAATTTAGGACGCCTTAAAAGTATTAACAACACCTTACAATACCGTATGTAAACTTAAAACTCTATAATAAACCTAATGAGTTCGTCCGATTCCTTTGAACATTGTACGGCAACTTAAAACATCTTACGACTTTGTATGCCATATTTGCACCTTGAAAAGCACATTATTATAATGTTGGATGCCTTACAAATCTTAAAAACACCTTACAATACCGTATGTTAACTTAAAACTCCATAATAAACCTAATGAATTCGTCCGAGTCCTTTCAACATTGTACGACAACATAAAACATCTTACGACTCTGTATGCCATATTAACTCCTCTAAAAGCACGTTATTATAATTTAAGACGCCTTAAAAGTATTAACAACACCTTACAATACCGTATGTAAACTTAAAACTCTATAATAAACCTAATGAATTCGTCCGATTCCTTTGAACATTGTACGGCAACTTAAAACATATTACGACTTGTATGCCATATTACCTCTTAAAACACGTTATTATAATGTAGGACGCCTTATAAATCTTAACAACACCTTACAATACCGTATGTAAACTTAAAACTCCATAATAAACTTAATGAATTCGTCCGAGTCCTTTGAACATTGTACAACAACTTAAAACATCTTACGACTTTGTATGCCATATTTGCACCTTGAAAAGCACGTTATTATAATGTTGGACGCCTTACAAATCTTAACAACACCTTACAATACCATATGTAAACTTAAACTCCATAATAAACCTAATGAATTCGTCCGAGTCCTTTCAACATTGTACGACAACTTTGAACATATTACGACTCTGTATGCCATATTACCTCCTCTAAAAGCACGTTATTATAATTTAGGACGCCTTAAAAGTATTAACAACACCTTACAATACCGTATGTAAACTTAAAACTCTATAATAAACCTAATGAATTCGTCCGATTCCTTTGAACATTGTACAGCAACTTAAAACATCTTACGACTTTGTATGCCATATTTGCACCTTGAAAAGCACATTATTATAATGTTGGATGCCTCACAAATCTTAACAACACCTTACAATACCGTATGTAAACTTAAAACTGCATAATAAACCTAATGAATTCGTCCGAGTCCTTTCAACATTGTACGACAGCATAAAACATCTTACGACTCTGTATGCCATATTAACTCCTCTAAAAGCACGTTATTATAATTTTGGACGCCTTAAAAGTATTAACAACACCTTACAATACCGTATGTAAACTTAAAACTCCATAATAAACCTAATGAATTCGTCCGAGTCCTTTGAACATTGTACGGCAACTTAAAACATCTTACGACTCTGTATGCCATATTACCTCTTAAAGCACGTGATTATAATGTTGGACGCCTTACAAATCTTAACAACATTTGACAATACCGTATGTAAACTTAATACTACATAATAAACCTAATGAATTCGTTCGAGTCCTTTGAACATAGTACGGCAACTTCAAACATATTACGACTCTGTATGCCATTTTAGAACCTAGAAAAGCACGTTATTATAATGTAGGACTTACAAATCTGAACTACACCTTACAATACCATATGTATACTTAACACTCCATAATAAACCAAATGAATTCGTCTGAGTCCTTTTAACATTCTACGGAAACTTAAAACATCTTACGACTCTGTATGCCATACTACCTCTTAAAAAAAGTTATTATAATGTAGGACGCCTTACAAATCTTAACAACACCTTAGAATACCGTATGTAAACTTAAAACTCCATAATAAACCTAATAAATTCGTCCGAGTCCTTTCAACATTGTACGACAACTTTGAACATATTACGACTCTGTATGCCATATTACCTCCTCTAAAAGCACGTTATTATAATTTAGGACACCTTAAAAGTATTAACAACACCTTACAATACCGTATGTAAACTTAAAACTCTATAATAAACCTAATGAATTCGTCCGATTCCTTTGAACATTGTACAGCAACTTAAAACATCTTACGACTTTGTATGCCATATTTGCACCTTGAAAAGCACATTATTATAATGTTGGATGCCTCACAAATCTTAACAACACCTTACAATGCCGTATGTAAACTTAAAACTGCATAATAAACCTAATGAATTCGTCCGAGTCCTTTCAACATTGTACGACAACATAAAACATCTTACGACTCTGTATGCCATATTAACTCCTCTAAAAGCACGTTATTATAATTTAGGACGCCTTAAAAGTATTAACAACACCTTACAATACCGTATGTAAACTTAAAACTCTATAATAAACCTAATGAGTTCGTCCGATTCCTTTGAACATTGTACGGCAACTTAAAACATCTTACGACTTTGTATGCCATATTTGCACCTTGAAAAGCACATTATTATAATGTTGGATGCCTTACAAATCTTAACAACACCTTACAATACCGTATGTTAACTTAAAACTCCATAATAAACCTAATGAATTCGTCCGAGTCCTTTCAACATTGTACGACAACATAAAACATCTTACGACTCTGTATGCCATATTAACTCCTCTAAAAGCACGTTATTATAATTTAAGACGCCTTAAAAGTATTAACAACACCTTACAATACCGTATGTAAACTTAAAACTCTATAATAAACCTAATGAATTCGTCCGATTCCTTTGAACATTGTACGGCAACTTAAAACATCTTACGACTTGTATGCCATATTACCTCTTAAAACACGTTATTATAATGTAGGACGCCTTACAAATCTTAACAACACCTTACAATACCGTATGTAAACTTAAAACTCCATAATAAACTTAATGAATTCGTCCGAGTCCTTTGAACATTGTACAACAACTTAAAACATCTTACGACTTTGTATGCCATATTTGCACCTTGAAAAGCACGTTATTATAATGTTGGACGCCTTACAAATCTTAACAACACCTTACAATACCGTATGTAAACTTAAAACTCCATAATAAACCTAATGAATTCGTCCGAGTCCTTTCAACATTGTACGACAACTTTGAACATATTACGACTCTGTATGCCATATTACCTCCTCTAAAAGCACGTTATTATAATTTAGGACGCCTTAAAAGTATTAACAACACCTTACAATACCGTATGTAAACTTAAAACTCTATAATAAACCTAATGAATTCGTCCGATTCCTTTGAACATTGTACAGCAACTTAAAACATCTTACGACTTTGTATGCCATATTTGCACCTTGAAAAGCACATTATTATAATGTTGGATGCCTCACAAATCTTAACAACACCTTACAATACCGTATGTAAACTTAAAACTGCATAATAAACCTAATGAATTCGTCCGAGTCCTTTCAACATTGTACGACAACATAAAACATCTTACGACTCTGTATGCCATATTACCTCCTCTAAAAGCACATTATTATAATTTAGGACGCCTTAAAAGTATTAACAACACCTTACAAAACCGTATGTAAACTTAAAACTCTATAATAAACCTAATGAATTCGTCCGATTCCTTTGAACATTGTACGTCAACTTAAAACATCTTACGACTTTGTATGCCATATTTGCACCTTGAAAAGCACATTATTATAATGTTGGATGCCTTACAAATCTTAACAACACCTTACAATACCGTATGTAAACTTAAAACTGCATAATAAACCTAATGAATTCGTCCGAGTCCTTTCAACATTGTACGACAACATAAAACATCTTACGACTCTGTATGCCATATTAACTCCTCTAAAAGCACGTTATTATAATTTTGGACGCCTTAAAAGTATTAACAACACCTTACAATACCGTATGTAAACTTAAAACTCTATAATAAACCTAATGAATTCGTCCGATTCCTTTGAACATTGTACGGCAACTTAAAACATCTTACGACTTGTATGCCATATTACCTCTTAAAACACGTTATTATAATGTAGGACGCCTTACAAATCTTAACAACACCTTACAATACCGTATGTAAACTTAAAACTCCATAATAAACCTAATGAATTCGTCCGAGTCCTTTGAACATTGTACGGCAACTTAAAACATCTTACGACTCTATATGCCATATTACCTCTTAAAGCACGTGATTATAATGTTGGACGCCTTACAAATCTTAACAACATTTGACAATACCGTATGTAAACTTAATACTACATAATAAACCTAATGAATTCGTTCGAGTCCTTTGAACATAGTACGGCAACTTCAAACATATTACGACTCTGTATGCCATTTTAGAACCTAGAAAAGCACGTTATTATAATGTAGGACTTACAAATCTGAACAACACCTTACAATACCATATGTATACTTAACACTCCATAATAAACCAAATGAATTCGTCTGAGTCCTTTTAACATTCTACGGAAACTTAAAACATCTTACGACTCTGTATGTCATACTACCTCTTAAAACAAGTTATTATAATGTAGGACGCCTTACAAATCTTAACAACACCTTAGAATACCGTATGTAAACTTAAAACTCCATAATAAACCTAATAAATTCGTCCGAGTCTTTTGAACATTGTACGGCAACTTAAAACATCTTACGACTTGTATGCCATAATACCTCTTAAAACACGTTATTATAATGTAGGACGCCTTACAAATCTTAACAACACCTTACAATACCGTATGTAAACTTAAAACATCTTACGACTTTGTATGCCATATTTGCACCTTATAAAGCACATTATTATAATGTTGGATGCCTCACAAATCTTAACAACACCTTACAATGCCGTATGTAAACTTAAAACTGCATAATAAACCTAATGAATTCGTCCGAGTCCTTTCAACATTGTACGACAACATAAAACATCTTACGACTCTGTATGCCATATTAACTCCTCTAAAAGCACGTTATTATAATTTTGGACGCCTTAAAAGTATTAACAACACCTTACAATACCGTATGTAAACTTAAAACTCTATAATAAACCTAATGAGTTCGTCCGATTCCTTTGAACATTGTACGGCAACTTAAAACATCTTACGACTTTGTATGCCATATTTGCACCTTGAAAAGCACATTATTATAATGTTGGATGCCTTACAAATCTTAACAACACCTTACAATACCGTATGTTAACTTAAAACTCCATAATAAACCTAATGAATTCGTCCGAGTCCTTTCAACATTGTACGACAACATAAAACATCTTACGACTCTATATGCCATATTAACTCCTCTAAAAGCACGTTATTATAATTTAAGACGCCTTAAAAGTATTAACAACACCTTACAATACCGTATGTAAACTTAAAACTCTATAATAAACCTAATGAATTCGTCCGATTCCTTTGAACATTGTACGGCAACTTAAAACATCTTACGACTTGTATGCCATATTACCTCTTAAAACACGTTATTATAATGTAGGACGCCTTACAAATCTTAACAACACCTTACAATACCGTATGTAAACTTAAAACTCCATAATAAACTTAATGAATTCGTCCGAGTCCTTTGAACATTGTACAACAACTTAAAACATCTTACGACTTTGTATGCCATATTTGCACCTTGAAAAGCACGTTATTATAATGTTGGACGCCTTACAAATCTTAATAACACCTTACAATACCGTATGTAAACTTAAAACTCCATAATAAACCTAATGAATTCGTCCAAGTCCTTTCAACATTGTACGACAACTTAGAACATATTACGACTCTGTATGCCATATTACCTCCTCTAAAAGCACATTATTATAATTTAGGACGCCTTAAAAGTATTAACAACACCTTACAAAACCGTATGTAAACTTAAAACTCTATAATAAACCTAATGAATTCGTCCGATTCCTTTGAACATAGTACGTCAACTTAAAACATCTTACGACTTTGTATGCCATATTTGCACCTTGAAAAGCACGTTATTATAATGTTGGACGCCTTACAAATCTTAACAACACCTTACAATACCGTATGTAAACTTAAAACTCCATAATAAACCTAATGAATTCGTCCGAGTCCTTTCAACATTGTACGACAACTTAGAACATATTACGACTCTGTATGCCATATTACCTCCTCTAAAAGCACGTTATTATAATTTAGGATGCCTTAAAAGTATTAACAACACCTTACAATACCGTATGTAAACTTAAAACTCTATATTAAACCTAATGAATTCGTCCGATTCCTTTGAACATTGTACGGCAACTTAAAACATCTTACGACTTTGGATGCCATATTTGCACCTTGAAAAGCACATTATTATAATGTTGGATGCCTTACAAATCTTAACAACACCTTACAATACCGTATGTAAACTTAAAACTCCATAATAAACCTAATGAATTCGTCCGAGTCCTTTCAACATTGTACGACAACATAAAACATCTTACGACTCTGTATGCCATATTAACTCCTCTAAAAGCACGTTATTATAATTTAGGACGCCTTAAAAGTATTAACAACACCTTACAATACCGTATGTAAACTTAAAACTCTATAATAAACCTAATGAATTCGTCCGATTCCTTTGAACATTGTACGGCAACTTAAAACATCTTACGACTTGTATGCCATATTACCTCTTAAAACACGTTATTATAATGTAGGACGCCTTACAAATCTTAACAACACCTTACAATACCGTATGTAAACTTAAAACTCCATAATAAACTTAATGAATTCGTCCGAGTCCTTTGAACATTGTACGACAACTTAAAACATCTTACGACTTTGTATGCCATATTTGCACCTTGAAAAGCACGTTATTATAATGTTGGACGCCTTACAAATCTTAATAACACCTTACAATACCGTATGTAAACTTAAAACTCCATAATAAACCTAATGAATTCGTCCAAGTCCTTTCAACATTGTACGACAACTTAGAACATATTACGACTCTGTATGCCATATTACCTCCTCTAAAAGCACATTATTATAATTTAGGACGCCTTAAAAGTATTAACAACACCTTACAAAACCGTATGTAAACTTAAAACTCTATAATAAACCTAATGAATTCGTCCGATTCCTTTGAACATAGTACGTCAACTTAAAACATCTTACGACTTTGTATGCCATATTTGCACCTTGAAAAGCACGTTATTATAATGTTGGACGCCTTACAAATCTTAACAACACCTTACAATACCGTATGTAAACTTAAAACTCCATAATAAACCTAATGAATTCGTCCGAGTCCTTTCAACATTGTACGACAACTTAGAACATATTACGACTCTGTATGCCATATTACCTCCTCTAAAAGCACGTTATTATAATTTAGGATGCCTTAAAAGTATTAACAACACCTTACAATACCGTATGTAAACTTAAAACTCTATAATAAACCTAATGAATTCGTCCGATTCTTTTGAACATTGTACGGCAACTTAAAACATCTTACGACTTTGGATGCCATATTTGCACCTTGAAAAGCACATTATTATAATGTTGGATGCCTTACAAATCTTAACAACACCTTACAATACCGTATGTAAACTTAAAACTCCATAATAAACCTAATGAATTCGTCCGAGTCCTTTCAACATTGTACGACAACATAAAACATCTTACGACTCTGTATGCCATATTAACTCCTCTAAAAGCACGTTATTATAATTTAGGACGCCTTAAAAGTATTAACAACACCTTACAATACCGTATGTAAACTTAAAACTCTATAATAAACCTAATGAATTCGTCCGATTCCTTTGAACATTGTACGGCAACTTAAAACATCTTACGACTTGTATGCCATATTACCTCTTAAAACACGTTATTATAATGTAGGACGCCTTACAAATCTTAACAACACCTTACAATACCGTATGTAAACTTAAAACTCCATAATAAACTTAATGAATTCGTCCGAGTCCTTTGAACATTGTACGACAACTTAAAACATCTTACGACTTTGTATGCCATATTTGCACCTTGAAAAGCAGGTTATTATAATGTTGGACGCCTTACAAATCTTAACAACACCTTACAATATCGTATGTAAACTTAAAACTCCATAATAAACCTAATGAATTCGTCCGAGTCCTTTCAACATTGTACGACAACTTAGAACATATTACGACTCTGTATGCCATATTAACTCCTCTAAAAGCACGTTATTATAATTTAGGACGCCTTAAAAGTATTAACAACACCTTACAATACCGTATGTAAACTTAAAACTCTATAATAAACCTAATGAGTTCGTCCGATTCCTTTGAACATTGTACGGCAACTTAAAACATCTTACGACTTTGTATGCCATATTTGCACCTTGAAAAGCACATTATTATAATGTTGGATGCCTTACAAATCTTAACAACACCTTACAATACCGTATGTTAACTTAAAACTCCATAATAAACCTAATGAATTCGTCCGAGTCCTTTCAACATTGTACGACTACATAAAACATCTTACGACTCTGTATGCCATATTAACTCCTCTAAAAGCACGTTATTATAATTTAAGACGCCTTAAAAGTATTAACAACACCTTACAATACCGTATGTAAACTTAAAACTCTATAATAAACCTAATGAATTCGTCCGATTCCTTTGAACATTGTACGGCAACTTAAAACATCTTACGACTTGTATGCCATATTACCTCTTAAAACACGTTATTATAATGTAGGACGCCTTACAAATCTTAACAACACCTTACAATACCGTATGTAAACTTAAAACTCCATAATAAACTTAATGAATTCGTCCGAGTCCTTTGAACATTGTACAACAACTTAAAACATCTTACGACTTTGTATGCCATATTTGCACCTTGAAAAGCACGTTATTATAATGTTGGACGCCTTACAAATCTTAATAACACCTTACAATACCGTATGTAAACTTAAAACTCCATAATAAACCTAATGAATTCGTCCAAGTCCTTTCAACATTGTACGACAACTTAGAACATATTACGACTCTGTATGCCATATTACCTCCTCTAAAAGCACATTATTATAATTTAGGACGCCTTAAAAGTATTAACAACACCTTACAAAACCGTATGTAAACTTAAAACTCTATAATAAACCTAATGAATTCGTCCGATTCCTTTGAACATAGTACGTCAACTTAAAACATCTTACGACTTTGTATGCCATATTTGCACCTTGAAAAGCACGTTATTATAATGTTGGACGCCTTACAAATCTTAACAACACCTTACAATACCGTATGTAAACTTAAAACTCCATAATAAACCTAATGAATTCGTCCGAGTCCTTTCAACATTGTACGACAACTTAGAACATATTACGACTCTGTATGCCATATTACCTCCTCTAAAAGCACGTTATTATAATTTAGGATGCCTTAAAAGTATTAACAACACCTTACAATACCGTATGTAAACTTAAAACTCTATAATAAACCTAATGAATTCGTCCGATTCCTTTGAACATTGTACGGCAACTTAAAACATCTTACGACTTTGGATGCCATATTTGCACCTTGAAAAGCACATTATTATAATGTTGGATGCCTTACAAATCTTAACAACACCTTACAATACCGTATGTAAACTTAAAACTCCATAATAAACCTAATGAATTCGTCCGAGTCCTTTCAACATTGTACGACAACATAAAACATCTTACGACTCTATATGCCATATTAACTCCTCTAAAAGCACGTTATTATAATTTAGGACGCCTTAAAAGTATTAACAACACCTTACAATACCGTATGTAAACTTAAAACTCTATAATAAACCTAATGAATTCGTCCGATTCCTTTGAACATTGTACGGCAACTTAAAACATCTTACGACTTGTATGCCATATTACCTCTTAAAACACGTTATTATAATGTAGGACGCCTTACAAATCTTAACAACACCTTACAATACCGTATGTAAACTTAAAACTCCATAATAAACTTAATGAATTCGTCCGAGTCCTTTGAACATTGTACGACAACTTAAAACATCTTACGACTTTGTATGCCATATTTGCACCTTGAAAAGCACGTTATTATAATGTTGGACGCCTTACAAATCTTAATAACACCTTACAATACCGTATGTAAACTTAAAACTCCATAATAAACCTAATGAATTCGTCCGAGTCCTTTCAACATTGTACGACAACATAAAACATCTTACGACTCTGTATGCCATATTAACTCCTCTAAAAGCACGTTATTATAATTTAGGACGCCTTAAAAGTATTAACAACACCTTACAATACCGTATGTAAACTTAAAACTCTAAAATAAACCTAATGAATTCGTCCGATTCCTTTGAACATTGTACGGCAACTTAAAACATCTTACGACTTGTATGCCATATTACCTCTTAAAACACGTTATTATACTGTAGGACGCCTTACAAATCTTAACAACACCTTACAATACCGTATGTAAACTTAAAACTCCATAATAAACTTAATGAATTCGTCCGAGTCCTTTGAACATTGTACGACAACTTAAAACATCTTACGACTTTGTATGCCATATTTGCACCTTGAAAAGCACGTTATTATAATGTTGGACGCCTTACAAATCTTAACAACACCTTACAATATCGTATGTAAACTTAAAACTCCATAATAAACCTAATGAATTCGTCCGAGTCCTTTCAACATTGTACGACAACATAAAACATCTTACGACTCTGTATGCCATATTAACTCCTCTAAAAGCACGTTATTATAATTTAGGACGCCTTAAAAGTATTAACAACACCTTACAATACCGTATGTAAACTTAAAACTCTATAATAAACCTAATGAGTTCGTCCGATTCCTTTGAACATTGTACGGCAACTTAAAACATCTTACGACTTTGTATGCCATATTTGCACCTTGAAAAGCACATTATTATAATGTTGGATGCCTTACAAATCTTAACAACACCTTACAATACCGTATGTTAACTTAAAACTCCATAATAAACCTAATGAATTCGTCCGAGTCCTTTCAACATTGTACGACAACATAAAACATCTTACGACTCTGTATGCCATATTAACTCCTCTAAAAGCACGTTATTATAATTTAAGACGCCTTAAAAGTATTAACAACACCTTACAATACCGTATGTAAACTTAAAACTCTATAATAAACCTAATGAATTCGTCCGATTCCTTTGAACATTGTACGGCAACTTAAAACATCTTACGACTTGTATGCCATATTACCTCTTAAAACACGTTATTATAATGTAGGACGCCTTACAAATCTTAACAACACCTTACAATACCGTATGTAAACTTAAAACTCCATAATAAACTTAATGAATTCGTCCGAGTCCTTTGAACATTGTACAACAACTTAAAACATCTTACGACTTTGTATGCCATATTTGCACCTTGAAAAGCACGTTATTATAATGTTGGACGCCTTACAAATCTTAATAACACCTTACAATACCGTATGTAAACTTAAAACTCCATAATAAACCTAATGAATTCGTCCAAGTCCTTTCAACATTGTACGACAACTTAGAACATATTACGACTCTGTATGCCATATTACCTCCTCTAAAAGCACATTATTATAATTTAGGACGCCTTAAAAGTATTAACAACACCTTACAAAACCGTATGTAAACTTAAAACTCTATAATAAACCTAATGAATTCGTCCGATTCCTTTGAACATAGTACGTCAACTTAAAACATCTTACGACTTTGTATGCCATATTTGCACCTTGAAAAGCACGTTATTATAATGTTGGACGCCTTACAAATCTTAACAACACCTTACAATACCGTATGTAAACTTAAAACTCCATAATAAACCTAAGGAATTCGTCCGAGTCCTTTCAACATTGTACGACAACTTTGAACATATTACGACTCTGTATGCCATATTACCTCCTCTAAAAGCACGTTATTATAATTTAGGATGCCTTAAAAGTATTAACAACACCTTACAATACCGTATGTAAACTTAAAACTCTATAATAAACCTAATGAATTCGTCCGATTCCTTTGAACATTGTACGGCAACTTAAAACATCTTACGACTTTGGATGCCATATTTGCACCTTGAAAAGCACATTATTATAATGTTGGATGCCTTACAAATCTTAACAACACCTTACAATACCGTATGTAAACTTAAAACTCCATAATAAACCTAATGAATTCGTCCGAGTCCTTTCAACATTGTACGACAACATAAAACATCTTACGACTCTGTATGCCATATTAACTCCTCTAAAAGCACGTTATTATAATTTAGGACGCCTTAAAAGTATTAACAACACCTTACAATACCGTATGTAAACTTAAAACTCTATAATAAACCTAATGAATTCGTCCGATTCCTTTGAACATTGTACGGCAACTTAAAACATCTTACGACTTGTATGCCATATTACCTCTTAAAACACGTTATTATAATGTAGGACGCCTTACAAATCTTAACAACACCTTACAATACTGTATGTAAACTTAAAACTCCATAATAAACTTAATGAATTCGTCCGAGTCCTTTGAACATTGTACGACAACTTAAAACATCTTACGACTTTGTATGCCATATTTGCACCTTGAAAAGCACGTTATTATAATGTTGGACGCCTTACAAATATTAATAACACCTTACAATACCGTATGTAAACTTAAAACTCCATAATAAACCTAATGAATTCGTCCAAGTCCTTTCAACATTGTACGACAACTTAGAACATATTACGACTCTGTATGCCATATTACCTCCTCTAAAAGCACATTATTATAATTTAGGACGCCTTAAAAGTATTAACAACACCTTACAAAACCGTATGTAAACTTAAAACTCTATAATAAACCTAATGAATTCGTCCGATTCCTTTGAACATAGTACGTCAACTTAAAACATCTTACGACTTTGTATGCCATATTTGCACCTTGAAAAGCACGTTATTATAATGTTGGACGCCTTACAAATCTTAACAACACCTTACAATACCGTATGTAAACTTAAAACTCCATAATAAACCTAATGAATTCGTCCGAGTCCTTTCAACATTGTACGACAACTTAGAACATATTACGACTCTGTATGCCATATTACCTCCTCTAAAAGCACGTTATTATAATTTAGGATGCCTTAAAAGTATTAACAACACCTTACAATACCGTATGTAAACTTAAAACTCTATAATAAACCTAATGAATTCGTCCGATTCCTTTGAACATTGTACGGCAACTTAAAACATCTTACGACTTTGGATGCCATATTTGCACCTTGAAAAGCACATTATTATAATGTTGGATGCCTTACAAATCTTAACAACACCTTACAATACCGTATGTAAACTTAAAACTCCATAATAAACCTAATGAATTCGTCCGAGTCCTTTCAACATTGTACGACAACATAAAACATCTTACGACTCTGTATGCCATATTAACTCCTCTAAAAGCACGTTATTATAATTTAGGACGCCTTAAAAGTATTAACAACACCTTACAATACCGTATGTAAACTTAAAACTCTATAATAAACCTAATGAATTCGTCCGATTCCTTTGAACATTGTACGGCAACTTAAAACATCTTACGACTTGTATGCCATATTACCTCTTAAAACACGTTATTATAATGTAGGACGCCTTACAAATCTTAACAACACCTTACAATACCGTATGTAAACTTAAAACTCCATAATAAACTTAATGAATTCGTCCGAGTCCTTTGAACATTGTACGACAACTTAAAACATCTTACGACTTTGTATGCCATATTTGCACCTTGAAAAGCACGTTATTATAATGTTGGACGCCTTACAAATCTTAACAACACCTTACAATATCGTATGTAAACTTAAAACTCCATAATAAACCTAATGAATTCGTCCGAGTCCTTTCAACATTGTACGACAACATAAAACATCTTACGACTCTGTATGCCATATTAACTCCTCTAAAAGCACGTTATTATAATTTAGGACGCCTTAAAAGTATTAACAACACCTTACAATACCGTATGTAAACTTAAAACTCTATAATAAACCTAATGAGTTCGTCCGATTCCTTTGAACATTGTACGGCAACTTAAAACATCTTACGACTTTGTATGCCATATTTGCACCTTGAAAAGCACATTATTATAATGTTGGATGTCTTACAAATCTTAACAACACCTTACAATACCGTATGTTAACTTAAAACTCCATAATAAACCTAATGAATTCGTCCGAGTCCTTTCAACATTGTACGACAACATAAAACATCTTACGACTCTGTATGCCATATTAACTCCTCTAAAAGCACGTTATTATAATTTAAGACGCCTTAAAAGTATTAACAACACCTTACAATACCGTATGTAAACTTAAAACTCTATAATAAACCTAATGAATTCGTCCGATTCCTTTGAACATTGTACGGCAACTTAAAACATCTTACGACTTGTATGCCATATTACCTCTTAAAACACGTTATTATAATGTAGGACGCCTTACAAATCTTAACAACACCTTACAATACCGTATGTAAACTTAAAACTCCATAATAAACTTAATGAATTCGTCCGAGTCCTTTGAACATTGTACAACAACTTAAAACATCTTACGACTTTGTATGCCATATTTGCACCTTGAAAAGCACGTTATTATAATGTTGGACGCCTTACAAATCTTAATAACACCTTACAATACCGTATGTAAACTTAAAACTCCATAATAAACCTAATGAATTCGTCCAAGTCCTTTCAACATTGTACGACAACTTAGAACATATTACGACTCTGTATGCCATATTACCTCCTCTAAAAGCACGTTATTATAATTTAGGATGCCTTAAAAGTATTAACAACACCTTACAATATCGTATGTAAACTTAAAACTCTATAATAAACCTAATGAATTCGTCCGATTCCTTTGAACATTGTACGGCAACTTAAAACATCTTACGACTTTGGATGCCATATTTGCACCTTGAAAAGCACATTATTATAATGTTGGATGCCTTACAAATCTTAACAACACCTTACAATACCGTATGTAAACTTAAAACTCCATAATAAACCTAATGAATTCGTCCGAGTCCTTTCAACATTGTACGACAACATAAAACATCTTACGACTCTGTATGCCATATTAACTCCTCTAAAAGCACGTTATTATAATTTAGGACGCCTTAAAAGTATTAACAACACCTTACAATACCGTATGTAAACTTAAAACTCTATAATAAACCTAATGAATTCGTCCGATTCCTTTGAACATTGTACGGCAACTTAAAACATCTTACGACTTGTATGCCATATTACCACTTAAAACACGTTATTATAATGTAGGACGCCTTACAAATCTTAACAACACCTTACAATACCGTATGTAAACTTAAAACTCCATAATAAACTTAATGAATTCGTCCGAGTCCTTTGAACATTGTACGACAACTTAAAACATCTTACGACTTTGTATGCCATATTTGCACCTTGAAAAGCACGTTATTATAATGTTGGACGCCTTACAAATCTTAACAACACCTTACAATACCGTATGTAAACTTAAAACTCCATAATAAACCTAATGAATTCGTCCGAGTCCTTTCAACATTGTACGACAACTTTGAACATATTACGACTCTGTATGCCATATTACCTCCTCTAAAAGCACGTTATTATAATTTAGGACGCCTTAAAAGTATTAACAACACCTTACAATACCGTATGTAAACTTAAAACTCTATAAAAAACCTAATGAATTCGTCCGATTCCTTTGAACATTGTACGGCAACTTAAAACATCTTACGACTTTGTATGCCATATTTGCACCTTGAAAAGCACATTATTATAATGTTGGATGCCTCACAAATCTTAACAACACCTTACAATACCGTATGTAAACTTAAAACTGCATAATAAACCTAATGAATTCGTCCGAGTCCTTTCAACATTGTACGACAACATAAAACATCTTACGACTCTGTATGCCATATTACCTCCTCTAAAAGCACATTATTATAATTTAGGACGCCTTAAAAGTATTAACAACACCTTACAAAACCGTATGTAAACTTAAAACTCTATAATAAACCTAATGAATTCGTCCGATTCCTTTGAACATTGTACGTCAACTTAAAACATCTTACGACTTTGTATGCCATATTTGCACCTTGAAAAGCACATTATTATAATGTTGGATGCCTTACAAATCTTAACAACACCTTACAATACCGTATGTAAACTTAAAACTGCATAATAAACCTAATGAATTCGTCCGAGTCCTTTCAACATTGTACGACAACATAAAACATCTTACGACTCTGTATGCCATATTAACTCCTCTAAAAGCACGTTATTATAATTTTGGACGCCTTAAAAGTATTAACAACACCTTACAATACCGTATGTAAACTTAAAACTCTATAATAAACCTAATGAATTCGTCCGATTCCTTTGAACATTGTACGGCAACTTAAAACATCTTACGACTCTGTATGCCATATTACCTCTTAAAGCACGTGATTATAATGTTGGACGCCTTACAAATCTTAACAACATTTGACAATACCGTATGTAAACTTAATACTACATAATAAACCTAATGAATTCGTTCGAGTCCTTTGAACATAGTACGGCAACTTCAAACATATTACGACTCTGTATGCCATTTTAGAACCTAGAAAAGCACGTTATTATAATGTAGGACTTACAAATCTGAACAACACCTTACAATACCATATGTATACTTAACACTCCATAATAAACCAAATGAATTCGTCTGAGTCCTTTTAACATTCTACGGAAACTTAAAACATCTTACGACTCTGTATGCCATACTACCTCTTAAAACAAGTTATTATAATGTAGGACGCCTTACAAATCTTAACAACACCTTAGAATACTGTATGTAAACTTAAAACTCCATAATAAACCTAATAAATTCGTCCGAGTCTTTTGAACATTGTATGGCAACTTAAAACATCTTACGACTTATATGCCATAATACCTCTTAAAACACGTTATTATAATGTAGGACGCCTTACAAATCTTAACAACACCTTACAATACCGTATGTAAACTTAAAACTCCATAATAAACTTAATGAATTCGTCCAAGTCCTTTGAACATTGTACAACAACTTAAAACATCTTACGACTTTGTATGCCATATTTGCACCTTGAAAAGCACGTTATTATAATGTTGGACGCCTTACAAATCTTAACAACACCTTACAATACCGTATGTAAACTTAAAACTCCATAATAAACTTAATGAATTCGTCCAAGTCCTTTCAACATTGTACGACAACTTAGAACATATTACGACTCTGTATGCCATATTACCTCCTCTAAAAGCACATTATTATAATTTAGGACGCCTTAAAAGTATTAACAACACCTTACAAAACCGTATGTAAACTTAAAACTCTATAATAAACCTAATGAATTCGTCCGATTCCTTTGAACATAGTACGTCAACTTAAAACATCTTACGACTTTGTATGCCATATTTGCACCTTGAAAAGCACGTTATTATAATGTTGGACGCCTTACAAATCTTAACAACACCTTACAATACCGTATGTAAACTTAAAACTCCATAATAAACCTAATGAATTCGTCCGAGTCCTTTCAACATTGTACGACAACTTAGAACATATTACGACTCTGTATGCCATATTACCTCCTCTAAAAGCACGTTATTATAATTTAGGACGCCCTAAAAGTATTAACAACACCTTACAATACCGTATGTAAACTTAAAACTCTATAATAAACCTAATGAATTCGTCCGATTCCTTTGAACATTGTACGGCAACTTAAAACATCTTACGACTTTGGATGCCATATTTTCACCTTGAAAAGCACATTATTATAATGTTGGATGCCTTACAAATCTTAACAACACCTTACAATACCGTATGTAAACTTAAAACTCCATAATAAACCTAATGAATTCGTCCGAGTCCTTTCAACATTGTACGACAACATAAAACATCTTACGACTCTGTATGCCATATTAACTCCTCTAAAAGCACGTTATTATAATTTAGGACGCCTTAAAAGTATTAACAACACCTTACAATACCGTATGTAAACTTAAAACTCTATAATAAACCTAATGAATTCGTCCGATTCCTTTGAACATTGTACGGCAACTTAAAACATCTTACGACTTTGTATGCCATATTTGCACCTTGAAAAGCACGTTATTATAATGTTGGACGCCTTACAAATCTTAACAACACCTTACAATACCGTATGTAAACTTAAAACTCCATAATAAACCTAATGAATTCGTCCGAGTCCTTTCAACATTGTACGAAAACTTAGAACATATTATGACTCTGTATGCCATATTACCTCCTCTAAAAGCACGTTATTATAATTTAGGATGCCTTAAAAGTATTAACAACACCTTACAATACCGTATGTAAACTTAAAACTCTATAATAAACCTAATGAATTCGTCCGATTCCTTTGAACATTGTACGGCAACTTAAAACATCTTACGACTTTGGATGCCATATTTTCACCTTGAAAAGCACATTATTATAATGTTGGATGCCTTACAAATCTTAACAACACCTTACAATACCGTATGTAAACTTAAAACTCCATAATAAACCTAATGAATTCGTCCGAGTCCTTTCAACATTGTACGACAACATAAAACATCTTACGACTCTGTATGCCATATTAACTCCTCTAAAAGCACGTTATTATAATTTAGGACGCCTTAAAAGTATTAACAACACCTTACAATACCGTATGTAAACTTAAAACTCTATAATAAACCTAATGAATTCGTCCGATTCCTTTGAACATTGTACGGCAACTTAAAACATCTTACGACTTGTATGCCATATTACCTTTTAAAACACGTTATTATAATGTAGGACGCCTTACAAATCTTAACAACACCTTACAATACCGTATGTAAACTTAAAACTCCATAATAAACTTAATGAATTCGTCCGAGTCCTTTGAACATTGTACGACAACTTAAAACATCTTACGACTTTGTATGCCATATTTGCACCTTGAAAAGCACGTTATTATAATGTTGGACGCCTTACAAATCTTAACAACACCTTACAATACCGTATGTAAACTTAAAACTCCATAATAAACCTAATGAATTCGTCCGAGTCCTTTCAACATTGTACGACAACTTTGAACATACTACGACTCTGTATGCCATATTACCTCCTCTAAAAGCACGTAATTATAATTTAGGACGCCTTAAAAGTATTAACAACACCTTACAATACCGTATGTAAACTTAAAACTCTATAATAAACCTAATGAATTCGTCCGATTCCTTTGAACATTGTACAGCTACTTAAAACATCTTACGACTTTGTATGCCATATTTGCACCTTGAAAAGCACATTATTATAATGTTGGATGCCTCACAAATCTTAACAACACCTTACAATACCGTATGTAAACTTAAAACTGCATAATAAACCTAATGAATTCGTCCGAGTCCTTTCAACATTGTACGACAACATAAAACATCTTACGACTCTGTATGCCATATTACCTCCTCTAAAAGCACTTTATTAAAATTTACGACGCCTTAAAAGTATTAACAACACCTTACAAAACCGTATGTAAACTTAAAACTCTATAATAAACCTAATGAATTCGTCCGATTCCTTTGAACATTGTACGTCAACTTAAAACATCTTACGACTTTGTATGCCATATTTGCACCTTGAAAAGCACATTATTATAATGTTGGATGCCTTACAAATCTTAACAACACCTTACAATACCGTATGTAAACTTAAAACTGCATAATAAACCTGATGAATTCGTCCGAGTCCTTTCAACATTGTACGACAACATAAAACATCTTACGACTCTGTATGCCATATTAACTCCTCTAAAAGCACGTTATTATAATTTTGGACGCCTTAAAAGTATTAACAACACCTTACAATACCGTATGTAAACTTAAAACTCTATAATAAACCTAATGAATTCGTCCGATTCCTTTGAACATTGTACGGCAACTTAAAACATCTTACGACTTGTATGCCATATTACCTCTTAAAACACGTTATTATAATGTAGGACGCCTTACAAATCTTAACAACACCTTACAATACCGTATGTAAACATAAAACTCCATAATAAACCTAATGAATTCGTCCGAGTCCTTTGAACATTGTACGGCAACTTAAAACATCTTACGACTCTGTATGCCATATTACCTCTTAAAGCACGTGATTATAATGTTGGACGCCTTACAAATCTTAACAACATTTGACAATACCGTATGTAAACTTAATACTACATAATAAACCTAATGAATTCGTTCGAGTCCTTTGAACATAGTACGGCAACTTCAAACATATTACGACTCTGTATGCCATTTTAGAACCTAGAAAAGCACGTTATTATAATGTAGGACTTACAAATCTGAACAACACCTTACAATACCATATGTATACTTAACACTCCATAATAAACCAAATGAATTCGTCTGAGTCCTTTTAACATTCTACCGAAACTTAAAACATCTTACGACTCTGTATGCCATATTACCTCTTAAAACAAGTTATTATAATGTAGGACGCCTTACAAATCTTAACAACACCTTACAATACCGTATGTAAACTTAAAACTCCATAATAAACCTAATAAATTCGTCCGAGTCTTTTGAACATTGTACGGCAACTTAAAACATCTTACGACTTGTATGCCATAATACCTCTTAAAACACGTTATTATAATGTAGGACGCCTTACAAATCTTAACAACACCTTACAATACCGTATGTAAACTTAAAACTCCATAATAAACTTAATGAATTCGTCCGAGTCCTTTGAACATTGTACGACAACTTAAAACATCTTACGACTTTGTATGCCATATTTGCACCTTGAAAAGCACGTTATTATAATGTTGGACGCCTTACAAATCTTAACAACACCTTATAATACCGTATGTAAACTTAAAACTCCATAATAAACCTAATGAATTCGTCCAAGTCCTTTCAACATTGTACGACAACTTAGAACATATTACGACTCTGTATGCCATATTACCTCCTCTAAAAGCACGTAATTATAATTTAGGACGCCTTAAAAGTATTAACAACACCTTACAATACCGTATGTAAACTTAAAACTCTATAATAAACCTAATGAATTCGTCCGATTCCTTTGAACATTGTACAGCTACTTAAAACATCTTACGACTTTGTATGCCATATTTGCACCTTGAAAAGCACATTATTATAATGTTGGATGCCTCACAAATCTTAACAACACCTTACAATACCGTATGTAAACTTAAAACTGCATAATAAACCTAATGAATTCGTCCGAGTCCTTTCAACATTGTACGACAACATAAAACATCTTACGACTCTGTATGCCATATTACCTCCTCTAAAAGCACTTTATTATAATTTACGACGCCTTAAAAGTATTAACAACACCTTACAAAACCGTATGTAAACTTAAAACTCTATAATAAACCTAATGAATTCGTCCGATTCCTTTGAACATTGTACGTCAACTTAAAACATCTTACGACTTTGTATGCCATATTTGCACCTTGAAAAGCACATTATTATAATGTTGGATGCCTTACAAATCTTAACAACACCTTACAATACCGTATGTAAACTTAAAACTGCATAATAAACCTGATGAATTCGTCCGAGTCCTTTCAACATTGTACGACAACATAAAACATCTTACGACTCTGTATGCCATATTAACTCCTCTAAAAGCACGTTATTATAATTTTGGACGCCTTAAAAGTATTAACAACACCTTACAATACCGTATGTAAACTTAAAACTCTATAATAAACCTAATGAATTCGTCCGATTCCTTTGAACATTGTACGGCAACTTAAAACATCTTACGACTTGTATGCCATAGTACCTCTTAAAACACGTTATTATAATGTAGGACGCCTTACAAATCTTAACAACACCTTACAATACCGTATGTAAACTTAAAACTCCATAATAAACCTAATGAATTCGTCCGAGTCCTTTGAACATTGTACGGCAACTTAAAACATCTTACGACTCTGTATGCCATATTACCTCTTAAAGCACGTGATTATAATGTTGGACGCCTTACAAATCTTAACAACATTTGACAATACCGTATGTAAACTTAATACTACATAATAAACCTAATGAATTCGTTCGAGTCCTTTGAACATAGTACGGCAACTTCAAACATATTACGACTCTGTATGCCATTTTAGAACCTAGAAAAGCACGTTATTATAATGTAGGACTTACAAATCTGAACAACACCTTACAATACCATATGTATACTTAACACTCCATAATAAACCAAATGAATTCGTCTGAGTCCTTTTAACATTCTACCGAAACTTAAAACATCTTACGACTCTGTATGCCATATTACCTCTTAAAACAAGTTATTATAATGTAGGACGCCTTACAAATCTTAACAACACCTTACAATACCGTATGTAAACTTAAAACTCCATAATAAACCTAATAAATTCGTCCGAGTCTTTTGAACATTGTACGGCAACTTAAAACATCTTACGACTTGTATGCCATAATACCTCTTAAAACACGTTATTATAATGTAGGACGCCTTACAAATCTTAACAACACCTTACAATACCGTATGTAAACTTAAAACTCCATAATAAACTTAATGAATTCGTCCGAGTCCTTTGAACATTGTACGACAACTTAAAACATCTTACGACTTTGTATGCCATATTTGCACCTTGAAAAGCACGTTATTATAATGTTGGACGCCTTACAAATCTTAACAACACCTTATAATACCGTATGTAAACTTAAAACTCCATAATAAACCTAATGAATTCGTCCAAGTCCTTTCAACATTGTACGACAACTTAGAACATATTACGACTCTGTATGCCATATTACCTCCTCTAAAAGCACGTAATTATAATTTAGGACGCCTTAAAAGTATTAACAACACCTTACAATACCGTATGTAAACTTAAAACTCTATAATAAACCTAATGAATTCGTCCGATTCCTTTGAACATTGTACAGCTACTTAAAACATCTTACGACTTTGTATGCCATATTTGCACCTTGAAAAGCACATTATTATAATGTTGGATGCCTCACAAATCTTAACAACACCTTACAATACCGTATGTAAACTTAAAACTGCATAATAAACCTAATGAATTTGTCCGAGTCCTTTCAACATTGTACGACAACATAAAACATCTTACGACTCTGTATGCCATATTACCTCCTCTAAAAGCACTTTATTATAATTTACGACGCCTTAAAAGTATTAACAACACCTTACAAAACCGTATGTAAACTTAAAACTCTATAATAAACCTAATGAATTCGTCCGATTCCTTTGAACATTGTACGTCAACTTAAAACATCTTACGACTTTGTATGCCATATTTGCACCTTGAAAAGCACATTATTATAATGTTGGATGCCTTACAAATCTTAACAACACCTTACAATACCGTATGTAAACTTAAAACTGCATAATAAACCTGATGAATTCGTCCGAGTCCTTTCAACATTGTACGACAACATAAAACATCTTACGACTCTGTATGCCATATTAACTCCTCTAAAAGCACGTTATTATAATTTTGGACGCCTTAAAAGTATTAACAACACCTTACAATACCGTATGTAAACTTAAAACTCTATAATAAACCTAATGAATTCGTCCGATTCCTTTGAACATTGTACGGCAACTTAAAACATCTTACGACTTGTATGCCATAGTACCTCTTAAAACACGTTATTATAATGTAGGACGCCTTACAAATCTTAACAACACCTTACAATACCGTATGTAAACTTAAAACTCCATAATAAACCTAATGAATTCGTCCGAGTCCTTTGAACATTGTACGGCAACTTAAAACATCTTACGACTCTGTATGCCATATTACCTCTTAAAGCACGTGATTATAATGTTGGACGCCTTACAAATCTTAACAACATTTGACAATACCGTATGTAAACTTAATACTACATAATAAACCTAATGAATTCGTTCGAGTCCTTTGAACATAGTACGGAAACTTCAAACATATTACGACTCTGTATGCCATTTTAGAACCTAGAAAAGCACGTTATTATAATGTAGGACTTACAAATCTGAACAACACCTTACAATACCATATGTATACTTAACACTCCATAATAAACCAAATGAATTCGTCTGAGTCCTTTTAACATTCTACCGAAACTTAAAACATCTTACGACTCTGTATGCCATATTACCTCTTAAAACAAGTTATTATAATGTAGGACGCCTTACAAATCTTAACAACACCTTACAATACCGTATGTAAACTTAAAACTCCATAATAAACCTAATAAATTCGTCCGAGTCTTTTGAACATTGTACGGCAACTTAAAACATCTTACGACTTGTATGCCATAATACCTCTTAAAACACGTTATTATAATGTAGGACGCCTTACAAATCTTAACAACACCTTACAATACCGTATGTAAACTTAAAACTCCATAATAAACTTAATGAATTCGTCCGAGTCCTTTGAACATTGTACGACAACTTAAAACATCTTACGACTTTGTATGCCATATTTGCACCTTGAAAAGCACGTTATTATAATGTTGGACGCCTTACAAATCTTAACAACACCTTACAATACCGTATGTAAACTTAAAACTCCATAATAAACCTAATGAATTCGTCCGAGTCCTTTCAACATTGTACGACAACTTAGAACATATTACGACTCCTTATGCCATATTACCTCCTCTAAAAGCACGTTATTATAATTTAGGACGCCTTAAAAGTATTAACAACACCTTACAATACCGTATGTAAACTTAAAACTCTATAATAAACTTAATGAATTCGTCCGATTCCTTTAAACATTGTACGGCAACTTAAAACATCTTACGACTTTGTATGCTATATTTGCACCTTGAAAAGCACATTATTATAATGTTGGATGCCTTACAAATCTTAACAACACCTTACAATACCGTATGTAAACTTAACCATAATAAACCTAATGAATTCGTCCGAGTCCTTTCAACATTGTACGACAACATAAAACATCTTACGACTCTTTATGCCATATTAACTCCTCTAAAAGCACGTGATTATAATTTTGGACGCCTTAAAAGTATTAACAACACCTTACAATACCGTATGTAATCTTAAAACTCTATAATAAACCTAATGAATTCGTCCGATTCCTTTGAACATTGTACGGCAACTTAAAACATCTTACGACTTGTATGCCATATTACCTCTTAAAACACGTTATTATAATGTAGGACGCCTTACAAATCTTAACAACACCTTACAATACCGTATGTAAACTTAAAACTCCATAATAAACCTAATGAATTCGTCCGAGTCCTTTGAACATTGTACGGCAACTTAAAACATCTTACGACTCTGTATGCCATATTACCTCTTAAAGCACGTGATTATAATGTTGGACGCCTTACAAATCTTAACAACATTTGACAATACCGTATGTAAACTTAATACTACATAATAAACCTAATGAATTCGTTCGAGTCCTTTGAACATATTACGGCAACTTCAAACATATTACGACTCTGTATGCCATTTTAGAACCTAGAAAAGCACGTTATTATAATGTAGGACTTACAAATCTGAACAACACCTTACAATACCATATGTATACTTAACACTCCATAATAAACCAAATGAATTCGTCTGAGTCCTTTTAACATTCTACGGAAACTTAAAACATCTTACGACTCTGTATGCCATATTACCTCTTAAAACAAGTTATTATAATGTAGGACGCCTTACAAATCTTAACAACACCTTACAATACCGTATATAAACTTAAAACTCCATAATAAACCTAATAAATTCGTCCGAGTCTTTTGAACATTGTACGGCAACTTAAAACATCTTACGACTTGTATGCCATAATACCTCTTAAAACACGTTATTATAATGTAGGACGCCTTACAAATCTTAACAACACCTTACAATACCGTATGTAAACTTAAAACTCCATAATAAACTTAATGAATTCGTCCGAGTCCTTTGAACATTGTACGACAACTTAAAACATCTTACGACTTTGTATGCCATATTTGCACCTTGAAAAGCACGTTATTATAATGTTGGACGCCTTACAAATCTTAACAACACCTTACAATACCGTATGTAAACTTAAAACTCCATAATAAACCTAATGAATTCGTCCGAGTCCTTTCAACATTGTACGACAACTTAGAACATATTACGACTCCTTATGCCATATTACCTCCTCTAAAAGCACGTTATTATAATTTAGGACGCCTTAAAAGTATTAACAACACCTTACAATACCGTATGTAAACTTAAAACTCTATAATAAACTTAATGAATTCGTCCGATTCCTTTAAACATTGTACGGCAACTTAAAACATCTTACGACTTTGTATGCTATATTTGCACCTTGAAAAGCACATTATTATAATGTTGGATGCCTTACAAATCTTAGCAACACCTTACAATACCGTATGTAAACTTAACCATAATAAACCTAATGAATTCGTCCGAGTCCTTTCAACATTGTACGACAACATAAAACATCTTACGACTCTGTATGCCATATTAACTCCTCTAAAAGCACGTTATTATAATTTTGGACGCCTTAAAAGTATTAACAACACCTTACAATACCGTATGTAATCTTAAAACTCTATAATAAACCTAATGAATTCGTCCGATTCCTTTGAACATTGTACGGCAACTTAAAACATCTTACGACTTGTATGCCATATTACCTCTTAAAACACGTTATTATAATGTAGGACGCCTTACAAATCTTAACAACACCTTACAATACCGTATGTAAACTTAAAACTCCATAATAAACCTAATGAATTCGTCCGAGTCCTTTGAACATTGTACGGCAACTTAAAACATCTTACGACTCTGTATGCCATATTACCTCTTAAAGCACGTGATTATAATGTTGGACGCCTTACAAATCTTAACAACATTTGACAATACCGTATGTAAACTTAATACTACATAATAAACCTAATGAATTCGTTCGAGTCCTTTGAACATAGTACGGCAACTTCAAACATATTACGACTCTGTATGCCATTTTAGAACCTAGAAAAGCACGTTATTATAATGTAGGACTTACAAATCTGAACAACACCTTACAATACCATATGTATACTTAACACTCCATAATAAACCAAATGAATTCGTCTGAGTCCTTTTAACATTCTACGGAAACTTAAAACATCTTACGACTCTGTATGCCATATTACCTCTTAAAACAAGTTATTATAATGTAGGACGCCTTACAAATCTTAACAACACCTTACAATACCGTATATAAACTTAAAACTCCATAATAAACCTAATAAATTCGTCCGAGTCTTTTGAACATTGTACGGCAACTTAAAACATCTTACGACTTGTATGCCATAATACCTCTTAAAACACGTTATTATAATGTAGGACGCCTTACAAATCTTAACAACACCTTACAATACCGTATGTAAACTTAAAACTCCATAATAAACTTAATGAATTCGTCCGAGTCCTTTGAACATTGTACGACAACTTAAAACATCTTACGACTTTGTATGCCATATTTGCACCTTGAAAAGCACGTTATTATAATGTTGGACGCCTTACAAATCTTAACAACACCTTACAATACCGTATGTAAACTTAAAACTCCATAATAAACCTAATGAATTCGTCCGAGTCCTTTCAACATTGTACGACAACTTAGAACATATTACGACTCCTTATGCCATATTACCTCCTCTAAAAGCACGTTATTATAATTTAGGACGCCTTAAAAGTATTAACAACACCTTACAATACCGTATGTAAACTTAAAACTCTATAATAAACTTAATGAATTCGTCCGATTCCTTTAAACATTGTACGGCAACTTAAAACATCTTACGACTTTGTATGCTATATTTGCACCTTGAAAAGCACATTATTATAATGTTGGATGCCTTACAAATCTTAGCAACACCTTACAATACCGTATGTAAACTTAACCATAATAAACCTAATGAATTCGTCCGAGTCCTTTCAACATTGTACGACAACATAAAACATCTTACGACTCTGTATGCCATATTAACTCCTCTAAAAGCACGTTATTATAATTTTGGACGCCTTAAAAGTATTAACAACACCTTACAATACCGTATGTAATCTTAAAACTCTATAATAAACCTAATGAATTCGTCCGATTCCTTTGAACATTGTACGGCAACTTAAAACATCTTACGACTTGTATGCCATATTACCTCTTAAAACACGTTATTATAATGTAGGACGCCTTACAAATCTTAACAACACCTTACAATACCGTATGTAAACTTAAAACTCCATAATAAACCTAATGAATTCGTCCGAGTCCTTTGAACATTGTACGGCAACTTAAAACATCTTACGACTCTGTATGCCATATTACCTCTTAAAGCACGTGATTATAATGTTGGACGCCTTACAAATCTTAACAACATTTGACAATACCGTATGTAAACTTAATACTACATAATAAACCTAATGAATTCGTTCGAGTCCTTTGAACATAGTACGGCAACTTCGAACATATTACGACTCTGTATGCCATTTTAGAACCTAGAAAAGCACGTTATTATAATGTAGGACTTACAAATCTGAACAACACCTTACAATACCATATGTATACTTAACACTCCATAATAAACCAAATGAATTCGTCTGAGTCCTTTTAACATTCTACGGAAACTTAAAACATCTTACGACTCTGTATGCCATATTACCTCTTAAAACAAGTTATTATAATGTAGGACGCCTTACAAATCTTAACAACACCTTACAATACCGTATATAAACTTAAAACTCCATAATAAACCTAATAAATTCGTCCGAGTCTTTTGAACATTGTACGGCAACTTAAAACATCTTACGACTTGTATGCCATAATACCTCTTAAAACACGTTATTATAATGTAGGACGCCTTACAAATCTTAACAACACCTTACAATACCGTATGTAAACTTAAAACTCCATAATAAACTTAATGAATTCGTCCGAGTCCTTTGAACATTGTACGACAACTTAAAACATCTTACGACTTTGTATGCCATATTTGCACCTTGAAAAGCACGTTATTATAATGTTGGACGCCTTACAAATCTTAACAACACCTTACAATACCGTATGTAAACTTAAAACTCCATAATAAACCTAATGAATTCGTCCGAGTCCTTTCAACATTGTACGACAACTTAGAACATATTACGACTCCTTATGCCATATTACCTCCTCTAAAAGCACGTTATTATAATTTAGGACGCCTTAAAAGTATTAACAACACCTTACAATACCGTATGTAAACTTAAAACTCTATAATAAACTTAATGAATTTGTCCGATTCCTTTTAACATTGTACGGCAACTTAAAACATCTTACGACTTTGTATGCTATATTTGCACCTTGAAAAGCACATTATTATAATGTTGGATGCCTTACAAATCTTAACAACACCTTACAATACCGTATGTAAACTTAACCATAATAAACCTAATGAATTCGTCCGAGTCCTTTCAACATTGTACGACAACATAAAACATCTTACGACTCTGTATGCCATATTAACTCCTCTAAAAGCACGTTATTATAATTTAGGACGCCTTAAAAGTATTAACAACACCTTACAATACCGTATGTAAACTTAAAACTCTATAATAAACCTAATGAGTTCGTCCGATTCCTTTGAACATTGTACGGCAACTTAAAACATCTTACGACTTTGTATGCCATATTTGCACCTTGAAAAGCACATTATTATAATGTTGGATGCCTTACAAATCTTAACAACACCTTACAATACCGTATGTTAACTTAAAAGTCCATAATAAACCTAATGAATTCGTTCGAGTCCTTTCAACATTGTACGACAACATAAAACATCTTACGACTCTGTATGCCATATTAACTCCTCTAAAAGCACGTTATTATAATTTAGGACGCCTTAAAAGTATTAACAACACCTTACAATACCGTATGTAAACTTAAAACTCTATAATAAACCTAATGAATTCGTCCGATTCCTTTGAACATTGTACGGCAACTTAAAACATCTTACGACTTGTATGCCATATTACCTCTTAAAACACGTTATTATAATGTAGGACGCCTTACAAATCTTAACAACACCTTACAATACCGTATGTAAACTTAAAACTCCATAATAAACTTAATGAATTCGTCTGAGTCCTTTGAACATTGTACAACAACTTAAAACATCTTACGACTTTGTATGCCATATTTGCACCTTGAAAAGCACGTTATTATAATGTTGGACGCCTTACAAATCTTAACAACACCTTACAATACCGTATGTAAACTTAAAACTCCATAATAAACCTAATGAATTCGTCCAAGTCCTTTCAACATTGTACGACAACTTAGAACATATTACGACTCTGTATGCCATATTACCTCCTCTAAAAGCACATTATTATAATTTAGGACGCCTTAAAAGTATTAACAACACCTTACAAAACCGTATGTAAACTTAAAACTCTATAATAAACCTAATGAATTCGTCCGATTCCTTTGAACATTGTACGTCAACTTAAAACATCTTACGACTTTGTATGCCATATTTGCACCTTGAAAAGCACATTATTATAATGTTGGATGCCTTACAAATCTTAACAACACCTTACAATACCGTATGTAAACTTAAAACTGCATAATAAACCTAATGAATTCGTCCGAGTCCTTTCAACATTGTACGACAACATAAAACATCTTACGACTCTGTATGCTATATTAACTCCTCTAAAAGCACGTTATTATAATTTTGGACGCCTTAAAAGTATTAACAACACCTTACAATACCGTATGTAAACTTAAAACTCTATAATAAACCTAATGAATTCGTCCGATTCCTTTGAACATTGTACGGCAACTTAAAACATCTTACGACTTGTATGCCATATTACCTCTTAAAACACGTTATTATAATGTAGGACGCCTTACAAATCTTAACAACACCTTACAATACCGTATGTAAACTTAAAACTCCATAATAAACCTAATGAATTCGTCCGAGTCCTTTGAACATTGTACGGCAACTTAAAACATCTTACGACTTGTATGCCATAATACCTCTTAAAACACGTTATTACAATAGAGGACGCCTTACAAATCTTAACAACACCTTACAATACCGTATGTAAACTTAAAACTCCATAATAAACCTAATGAATTCGTCCGAGTCCTTTGAACATTGTACGACAACTTAAAACATCTTACGACTTTGTATGCCATATTTGCACCTTGAAAAGCACGTTATTATAATGTTGGACGCCTTACAAATCTTAACAACACCTTACAATACCGTATGTAAACTTAAAACTCCATAATAAACCTAATGAATTCGTCCGAGTCCTTTCAACATTGTACGACAACTTAGAACATATTACGACTCCTTATGCCATATTACCTCCTCTAAAAGCACGTTATTATAATTTAGGACGCCTTAAAATTATTAACAACACCTTACAATACCGTATGTAAACTTATAACTCTATAATAAACTTAATGAATTCGTCCGATTCCTTTAAACATTGTACGCCAACTTAAAACATCTTACGACTTTGTATGCTATATTTGCACCTTGAAAAGCACATTATTATAATGTTGGATGCCTTACAAATCTTAACAACACCTTACAATACTGTATGTAAACTTAACCATAATAAACCTAATGAATTCGTCCGAGTCCTTTCAACATTGTACGACAACATAAAACATCTTACGACTCTTTATGCCATATTAACTCCTCTAAAAGCACGTTATTATAATTTAGGACGCCTTAAAAGTATTAACAACACCTTACAATACCGTATGTAAACTTAAAACTCTATAATAAACCTAATGAATTCGTCCGATTCCTTTGAACATTGTACGGCAACTTAAAACATCTTACGACTTGTATGCCATAATACCTCTTAAAACACGTTATTACAATGTTGGACGCCTTACAAATCTTAACAACACCTTACAATAACGTATGTAAACTTAAAACTCCATAATAAACTTAATGAATTCGTCCGAGTCCTTTGAACATTGTACGACAACTTAAAACATCTTACGACTTTGTATGCCATATTTGCACCTTGAAAAGCACGTTATTATAATGTTGGACGCCTTACAAATCTTAACAACACCTTACAATACCGTATGTAAACTTGAAACTCCATAATAAACCTAATGAATTCGTCCGAGTCCTTTCAACATTGTACGACAACTTAGAACATATTACGACTTTGTATGCCATATTACCTCCTCTAAAAGCACGTTATTATAATTTAGGATACCTTAAAAGTATTAACAACACCTTACAATACCGTATGTAAACTTAAAACTCTATAATAAACTTAATGAATTCGTCCGATTCCTTTAAACATTGTACGGCAACTTAAAACATCTTACGACTTTGTATGCCATATTTGCACCTTGAAAAGCACATTATTATAATGTTGGATGCCTTACAAATCTTAACAACACCTTACAATACAGTATGTAAACTTAAAACTGCATAATAAACCTAATGAATTCGTCCGAGTCCTTTCAACATTGTACGACAACATAAAACATCTTACGACTCTGTATGCCATATTAACTCCTCTAAAAGCACGTTATTATAATTTTGGACGCCTTAAAAGTATTAACAACACCTTACAATACCGTATGTAAACTTAAAACTCTATAATAAACCTAATGAGTTCGTCCGATTCCTTTGAACATTGTACGGCAACTTAAAACATCTTACGACTTGTATGCCATATTACCTCTTAAAACACGTTATTATAATGTAGGACGCCTTACAAATCTTAACAACACCTTACAATACCGTATGTAAACTTAAAACTCCATAATAAACCTAATGAATTCGTCCGAGTCCTTTGAACATTGTACGGCAACTTAAAACATCTTACGAATCTGTATGCCATATTACCTCTTAAAGCACGTGATTATAATGTTGGACGCCTTACAAATCTTAACAACATTTGACAATACCGTATGTAAACTTAATACTACATAATAAACCTAATGAATTCGTTCGAGTCCTTTGAACATAGTACGGCAACTTCAAACATATTACGACTCTGTATGCCATTTTAGAACCTAGAAAAGCACGTTATTATAATGTAGGACTTACAAATCTGAACAACACCTTACAATACCATATGTATACTTAACACTCCATAATAAACCAAATGAATTCGTCTGAGTCCTTTTAACATTCTACGGAAACTCAAAACATCTTACGACTCTGTATGCCATATTACCTCTCAAAACAAGTTATTATAATGTAGGACGCCTTACAAATCTTAACAACACCTTACAATACCGTATGTAAACTTAAAACTCCATAATAAACCTAATAAATTCGTCCGAGTCTTTTGAACATTGTACGGCAACTTAAAACATCTTACGACTTGTATGCCATAATACCTCTTAAAACACGTTATTACAATGTAGGACGCCTTACAAATCTTAACAACACCTTACAATACCGTATGTAAACTTAAAACTCCATAATAAACTTAATGAATTCGTCCGAGTCCTTTGAACATTGTACGACAACTTAAAACATCTTACGACTTTGTATGCCATATTTGCACCTTGAAAAGCACGTTATTATAATGTTGGACGCCTTACAAATCTTAACAACACCTTACAATACCGTATGTAAACTTAAAACTCCATAATAAACCTAATGAATTCGTCCGAGTCCTTTCAACATTGTACGACAACTTAGAACATATTACGACTCCTTATGCCATATTACCTCCTCTAAAAGCACGTTATTATAATTTAGGACGCCTTAAAAGTATTAACAACACCTTACAATACCGTATGTAAACTTAAAACTCTATAATAAACTTAATGAATTCGTCCGATTCCTTTAAACATTGTACGACAACTTAAAACATCTTACGACTTTGTATGCTATATTTGCACCTTGAAAAGCACATTATTATAATGTTGGATGCCTTACAAATCTTAACAACACCTTACAATACTGTATGTAAACTTAACCATAATAAACCTAATGAATTCGTCCGAGTCCTTTCAACATTGTACGACAACATAAAACATCTTACGACTCTGTATGCCATATTAACTCCTCTAAAAGCACGTTATTATAATTTAGGACGCCTTAAAAGTATTAACAACACCTTACAATACCGTATGTAAACTTAAAACTCTATAATAAACCTAATGAATTCGTCCGATTCCTTTGAACATTGTACGGCAACTTAAAACATCTTACGACTTGTATGCCATAATACCTCTTAAAACACGTTATTACAATGTAGGACGCCTTACAAATCTTAACAACACCTTACAATACCGTATGTAAACTTAAAACTCCATAATAAACTTAATGAATTCGTCCGAGTCCTTTGAACATTGTACGACAACTTAAAACATCTTACGACTTTGTATGCCATATTTGCACCTTGAAAAGCACGTTATTATAATGTTGGACGCCTTACAAATCTTAACAACACCTTACAATACCGTATGTAAACTTAAAACTCCATAATAAACCTAATGAATTCGTCCGAGTCCTTTCAACATTGTACGACAACTTAGAACATATTACGACTCCTTATGCCATATTACCTCCTCTAAAAGCACGTTATTATAATTTAGGACGCCTTAAAAGTATTAACAACACCTTACAATACCGTATGTAAACTTAAAACTCTATAATAAACTTAATGAATTCGTCCGATTCCTTT
The DNA here is from genome assembly GCA_030867185.1 of Tagetes erecta. NCBI lineage: Eukaryota > Viridiplantae > Streptophyta > Magnoliopsida > Asterales > Asteraceae > Tagetes > Tagetes erecta. The sequence goes on along the minus strand of CM061493.1, from coordinate 26,683,619 downwards.
AAACATTGTACGACAACTTAAAACATCTTACGACTTTGTATGCTATATTTGCACCTTGAAAAGCACATTATTATAATGTTGGATGCCTTACAAATCTTAACAACACCTTACAATACTGTATGTAAACTTAACCATAATAAACCTAATGAATTCGTCTGAGTCCTTTCAACATTGTACGACAACATAAAACATCTTACGACTCTGTATGCCATATTAACTCCTCTAAAAGCACGTTATTATAATTTAGGACGCCTTAAAAGTATTAACAACACCTTACAATACCGTATGTAAACTTAAAACTCTATAATAAACCTAATGAATTCGTCCGATTCCTTTGAACATTGTACGGCAACTTAAAACATCTTACGACTTGTATGCCATAATACCTCTTAAAACACGTTATTACAATGTAGGACGCCTTACAAATCTTAACAACACCTTACAATACCGTATGTAAACTTAAAACTCCATAATAAACTTAATGAATTTGTCCGAGTCCTTTGAACATTGTACGACAACTTAAAACATCTTACGACTTTGTATGCCATATTTGCACCTTGAAAAGCACGTTATTATAATGTTGGACGCCTTACAAATCTTAACAACACCTTACAATACCGTATGTAAACTTAAAACTCCATAATAAACCTAATGAATTCGTCCGAGTCCTTTCAACATTGTACGACAACTTAGAACATATTACGACTTTGTATGCCATATTACCTCCTCTAAAAGCACGTTATTATAATTTAGGACGCCTTAAAAGTATTAACAACACCTTACAATACCGTATGTAAACTTAAAACTCTATAATAAACTTAATGAATTCGTCCGATTCCTTTAAACATTGTACGGCAACTTAAAACATCTTACGACTTTGTATGCCATATTTGCACCTTGAAAAGCACATTATTATAATGTTGGATGCCTTACAAATCTTAACAACACCTTACAATACAGTATGTAAACTTAAAACTGCATAATAAGCCTAATGAATTCGTCCGAGTCCTTTCAACATTGTACGACAACATAAAACATCTTACGACTCTGTATGCCATATTAACTCCTCTAAAAGCACGTTATTATAATTTTGGACGCCTTAAAAGTATTAACAACACCTTACAATACCGTATGTAAACTTAAAACTCTATAATAAACCTAATGAATTCGTCCGATTCCTTTGAACATTGTACGGCAACTTAAAACATCTTACGACTTGTATGCCATATTACCTCTTAAAACACGTTATTATAATGTAGGACGCCTTACAAATCTTAACAACACCTTACAATACCGTATGTAAACTTAAAACTCCATAATAAACCTAATAAATTCGTCCGAGTCTTTTGAACATTGTACGGCAACTTAAAACATCTTACGACTTGTATGCCATAATACCTCTTAAAACACGTTATTACAATGTAGGACGCCTTACAAATCTTAACAACACCTTACAATACCGTATGTAAACTTAAAACTCCATAATAAACTTAATGAATTCGTCCGAGTCCTTTGAACATTGTACGACAACTTAAAACATCTTACGACTTTGTATGCCATATTTGCACCTTGAAAAGCACGTTATTATAATGTTGGACGCCTTACAAATCTTAACAACACCTTACAATACCGTATGTAAACTTAAAACTCCATAATAAACCTAATGAATTCGTCCGAGTCCTTTCAACATTGTACGACAACTTAGAACATATTACGACTCCTTATGCCATATTACCTCCTCTAAAAGCACGTTATTATAATTTAGGACGCCTTAAAAGTATTAACAACACCTTACAATACCGTATGTAAACTTAAAACTCTATAATAAACTTAATGAATTCGTCCGATTCCTTTAAACATTGTACGACAACTTAAAACATCTTACGACTTTGTATGCTATATTTGCACCTTGAAAAGCACATTATTATAATGTTGGATGCCTTACAAATCTTAACAACACCTTACAATACTGTATGTAAACTTAACCATAATAAACCTAATGAATTCGTCCGAGTCCTTTCAACATTGTACGACAACATAAAACATCTTACGACTCTGTATGCCATATTAACTCCTCTAAAAGCACGTTATTATAATTTAGGACGCCTTAAAAGTATTAACAACACCTTACAATACTGTATGTAAACTTAAAACTCTATAATAAACCTAATGAATTCGTCCGATTCCTTTGAACATTGTACGGCAACTTAAAACATCTTACGACTTGTATGCCATAATACCTCTTAAAACACGTTATTACAATGTAGGACGCCTTACAAATCTTAACAACACCTTACAATACCGTATGTAAACTTAAAACTCCATAATAAACTTAATGAATTCGTCCGAGTCCTTTGAACATTGTACGACAACTTAAAACATCTTACGACTTTGTATGCCATATTTGCACCTTGAAAAGCACGTTATTATAATGTTGGACGCCTTACAAATCTTAACAACACCTTACAATACCGTATGTAAACTTAAAACTCCATAATAAACCTAATGAATTCGTCCGAGTCCTTTCAACATTGTACGACAACTTAGAACATATTACGACTTTGTATGCCATATTACCTCCTCTAAAAGCACGTTATTATAATTTAGGACGCCTTAAAAGTATTAACAACACCTTACAATACCGTATGTAAACTTAAAACTCTATAATAAACTTAATGAATTCGTCCGATTCCTTTAAACATTGTACGGCAACTTAAAACATCTTACGACTTTGTATGCCATATTTGCACCTTGAAAAGCACATTATTATAATGTTGGATGCCTTACAAATCTTAACAACACCTTACAATACAGTATGTAAACTTAAAACTGCATAATAAACCTAATGAATTCGTCCGAGTCCTTTCAACATTGTACGACAACATAAAACATCTTACGACTCTGTATGCCATATTAACTCCTCTAAAAGCACGTTATTATAATTTTGGACGCCTTAAAAGTATTAACAACACCTTACAATACCGTATGTAAACTTAAAACTCTATAATAAACCTAATGAATTCGTCCGATTCCTTTGAACATTGTACGGCAACTTAAAACATCTTACGACTTGTATGCCATATTACCTCTTAAAACACGTTATTATAATGTAGGACGCCTTACAAATCTTAACAACACCTTACAATACCGTATGTAAACTTAAAACTCCATAATAAACCTAATGAATTCGTCCGAGTCCTTTGAACATTGTACGGCAACTTAAAACATCTTACGACTCTGTATGCCATATTACCTCTTAAAACAAGTTATTATAATGTAGGACGCCTTACAAATCTTAACAACACCTTACAATACCGTATGTAAACTTAAAACTCCATAATAAACCTAATAAATTCGTCCGAGTCTTTTGAACATTGTACAGCAACTTAAAACATCTTACGACTTGTATGCCATAATACCTCTTAAAACACGTTATTATAATGTAGGACGCCTTACAAATCTTAACAACACCTTACAATACCGTATGTAAACTTAAAACTCCATAATAAACTTAATGAATTCGTCCGAGTCCTTTGAACATTGTACAACAACTTAAAACATCTTACGACTTTGTATGCCATATTTGCACCTTGAAAAGCACGTTATTATAATGTTGGACGCCTTACAAATCTTAACAACACCTTACAATACCGTATGTAAACTTAAAACTCCATAATAAACCTAATGAATTCGTCCAAGTCCTTTCAACATTGTACGACAACTTAGAACATATTACGACTCTGTATGCCATATTACCTCCTCTAAAAGCACATTATTATAATTTAGGACGCCTTAAAAGTATTAACAACACCTTACAAAACCGTATGTAAACTTAAAACTCTATAATAAACCTAATGAATTCGTCCGATTCCTTTGAACATTGTACGTCAACTTAAAACATCTTACGACTTTGTATGCCATATTTGCACCTTGAAAAGCACATTATTATAATGTTGGATGCCTTACAAATCTTAACAACACCTTACAATACAGTATGTAAACTTAAAACTGCATAATAAACCTAATGAATTCGTCCGAGTCCTTTCAACATTGTACGACAACATAAAACATCTTACGACTCTGTATGCCATATTAACTCCTCTAAAAGCACGTTATTATAATTTTGGACGCCTTAAAAGTATTAACAACACCTTACAATACCGTATGTAAACTTAAAACTCTATAATAAACCTAATGAATTCGTCCGATTCCTTTGAACATTGTACGGCAACTTAAAACATCTTACGACTTGTATGCCATATTACCTCTTAAAACACGTTATTATAATGTAGGACGCCTTACAAATCTTAACAACACCTTACAATACCGTATGTAAACTTAAAACTCCATAATAAACCTAATGAATTCGTCCGAGTCCTTTGAACATTGTACGGCAACTTAAAACATCTTACGACTCTGTATGCCATATTACCTCTTAAAGCACGTGATTATAATGTTGGACGCCTTACAAATCTTAACAACATTTGACAATACCGTATGTAAACTTAATACTACATAATAAACCTAATGAATTCGTTTGAGTCCTTTGAACATAGTACGGCAACTTCAAACATATTACGACTCTGTATGCCATTTTAGAACCTAGAAAAGCACGTTATTATAATGTAGGACTTACAAATCTGAACAACACCTTACAATACCATATGTATACTTAACACTCCATAATAAACCAAATGAATTCGTCTGAGTCCTTTTAACATTCTACGGAAACTCAAAACATCTTACGACTCTGTATGCCATATTACCTCTTAAAACAAGTTATTATAATGTAGGACGCCTTACAAATCTTAACAACACCTTACAATACCGTATGTAAACTTAAAACTCCATAATAAACCTAATAAATTCGTCCGAGTCTTTTGAACATTGTACGGCAACTTAAAACATCTTACGACTTGTATGCCATAATACCTCTTAAAACACGTTATTACAATGTAGGACGCCTTACAAATCTTAACAACACCTTACAATACCGTATGTAAACTTAAAACTCCATAATAAACTTAATGAATTCGTCCGAGTCCTTTGAACATTGTACGACAACTTAAAACATCTTACGACTTTGTATGCCATATTTGCACCTTGAAAAGCACGTTATTATAATGTTGGACGCCTTACAAATCTTAACAACACCTTACAATACCGTATGTAAACTTAAAACTCCATAATAAACCTAATGAATTCGTCCGAGTCCTTTCAACATTGTACGACAACTTAGAACATATTACGACTCCTTATGCCATATTACCTCCTCTAAAAGCACGTTATTATAATTTAGGACGCCTTAAAAGTATTAACAACACCTTACAATACCGTATGTAAACTTAAAACTCTATAATAAACTTAATGAATTCGTCCGATTCCTTTAAACATTGTACGGCAACTTAAAACATCTTACGAATTTGTATGCTATATTTGCACCTTGAAAAGCACATTATTATAATGTTGGATGCTTTACAAATCTTAACAACACCTTACAATACCGTATGTAAACTTAACCATAATAAACCTAATGAATTCGTCCGAGTCCTTTCAACATTGTACGACAACATAAAACATCTTACGACTCTGTATGCCATATTAACTCCTCTAAAACCACGTTATTATAATTTAGGACGCCTTAAAAGTATTAACAACACCTTACAATACCGTATGTAAACTTAAAACTCTATAATAAACCTAATGAATTCGTCCGATTCCTTTGAACATTGTACGGCAACTTAAAACATCTTACGACTTGTATGCCATAATACCTCTTAAAACACGTTATTATAATGTAGGACGCCTTACAAATCTTAACAACACTTTACAATACCGTATGTAAACTTAAAACTCCATAATAAACCTAATGAATTCGTCCGAGTCCTTTGAACATTGTACGGCAACTTAAAACATCTTACGACTTTGTATGCCATATTTGCACCTTGAAAAGCACGTTATTATAATGTTGGACGCCTTACAAATCTTAACAACACCTTACAATACCGTATGTAAACTTAAAACTCCATAATAAACCTAATGAATTCGTCCGAGTCCTTTCAACATTGTACGATAACTTAGAACATATTACGACTCCTTATGCCATATTACCTCCTCTAAAAGCACGTTATTATAATTTAGGACGCCTTAAAAGTATTAACAACACCTTACAATACCGTATGTAAACTTAAAACTCTATAATAAACTTAATGAATTCGTCCGATTCCTTTAAACATTGTACGGCAACTTAAAACATCTTACGAATTTGTATGCTATATTTGCACCTTGAAAAGCACATTATTATAATGTTGGATGCCTTACAAATCTTAACAACACCTTACAATACCGTATGTAAACTTAACCATAATAAACCTAATGAATTCGTCCGAGTCCTTTCAACATTGTACGACAACATAAAACATCTTACGACTCTGTATGCCATATTAACTCCTCTAAAACCACGTTATTATAATTTAGGACGCCTTAAAAGTATTAACAACACCTTACAATACCGTATGTAAACTTAAAACTCTATAATAAACCTAATGAATTCGTCCGATTCCTTTGAGCATTGTACGGCAACTTAAAACATCTTACGACTTGTATGCCATAATACCTCTTAAAACACGTTATTATAATGTAGGACGCCTTACAAATCTTAACAACACTTTACAATACCGTATGTAAACTTAAAACTCCATAATAAACCTAATGAATTCGTCCGAGTCCTTTGAACATTGTACGGCAACTTAAAACATCTTACGACTTTGTATGCCATATTTGCACCTTGAAAAGCACGTTATTATAATGTTGGACGCCTTACAAATCTTAACAACACCTTACAATACTGTATGCAAACTTAAAACTCCATAATAAACCTAATGAATTCGTCCGAGTCCTTTCAACATTGTACGACAACTTAAAACATCTTACGACTCTGTATGCCATATTAACTCCTCTAAAAGCATGTTATTATAATTTAGGACGCCTTAAAAGTATTAACAACACCTTACAATACCGTATGTAAACTTAAAACTCTATAATAAACCTAAGGAATTCGTCCGATTCCTTTGAACATTGTACGGCAACTTAAAACATCTTACGACTTTGTATGCCATATTTGCACCTTGAAAAGCACATTATTATAATGTTGGATGCCTTACAAATCTTAACAACACCTTACAATACCGTATGTAAACTTAAAACTGCATAATAAACCTAATGAATTCGTCCGAGTCCTTTCAACATTGTACGACAACATAAAACATCTTACGACTCTGTATGCCATATTAACTCCTCTAAAAGCACGTTATTATAATTTAGGACGCCTTAAAAGTATTAACAACACCTTACAATACCGTATGTAAACTTAAAACTCTATAATAAACCTAATGAATTCGTCCGATTCCTTTGAACATTGTACGGCAACTTAAAACATCTTACGACTTGTATGCCATAATACCTCTTAAAACACGTTATTATAATGTAGGACGCCTTACAAATCTTAACAACACCTTACAATACCGTATGTAAACTTAAAACTCCATAATAAACCTAATGAATTCGTCCGAGTCCTTTGAACATTGTACGGCAACTTAAAACATCTTACGACTTTGTATGCCATATTTGCACCTTGAAAAGCACGTTATTATAATGTTGGACGCCTTACAAATCTTAACAACACCTTACAATACCGTATGTAAACTTAAAACTCCATAATAAACCTAATGAATTCGTCCGAGTCCTTTCAACATTGTACGACAACTTAAAACATCTTACGACTCTATATGCCAAATGAACTCCTCTAAAAGCATGTTATTATAATTTAGGACGCCTTAAAAGTATTAACAACACCTTACAATACCTTATGTAAACTTAAAACTCTATAATAAACCTAAGGAATTCGTCCGATTCCTTTGAACATTGTACGGCAACATAAAACATCTTACGACTTTGTATGCCATATTTGCACCTTGAAAAGCACATTATTATAATGTTGGATGCCTTACAAATCTTAACAACACCTTACAATACCGTATGTAAACTTAAAACTGCATAATAAACCTAATGAATTCGTCCGAGTCCTTTCAACATTGTACGACAACATAAAACATCTTACGACTCTGTATGCCATATTAACTCCTCTAAAAGCACGTTATTATAATTTAGGACGCCTTAAAAGTATTAACAACTCCTTACAATACCGTATGTAAACTTAAAACTCTATAATAAACCTAATGAATTCGTCCGATTCCTTTGAACATTGTACGGCAACTTAAAACATCTTACGACTTGTATGCCATAATACCTCTTAAAACACGTTATTATAATGTAGGACGCCTTACAAATCTTAACAACACCTTACAATACCGTATGTAAACTTAAAACTCCATAATAAACCTAATGAATTCGTCCGAGTCCTTTGAACATTGTACGGCAACTTAAAACATCTTCCGACTTTGTATGCCATATTTGCACCTTGAAAAGCACGTTATTATAATTTTGGACGCCTTACAAATCTTAACAACACCTTACAATACCGTATGTAAACTTAAAACTCCATAATAAACCTAATGAATTCGTCCGAGTCCTTTCAACATTGTACGACAACTTAAAACATCTTACGACTCTGTATGCCATATTAACTCCTCTAAAAGCATGTTATTATAATTTAGGACGCCTTAAAAGTATTAACAACACCTTACAATACCGTATGTAAACTTAAAACTCTATAATAAACCTAAGGAATTCGTCCGATTCCTTTGAACATTGTACGGCAACTTAAAACATCTTACGACTTTGTATGCCATATTTGCACCTTGAAAAGCACATTATTATAATGTTGGATGCCTTACAAATCTTAACAACACCTTACAATACCGTATGTAAACTTAAAACTGCATAATAAACCTAATGAATTCGTCCGAGTCCTTTCAACATTGTACGACAACATAAAACATCTTACGACTCTGTATGCCATATTAACTCCTCTAAAAGCACGTTATTATAATTTAGGACGCCTTAAAAGTATTAACAACACCTTACAATACCGTATGTAAACTTAAAACTCTATAATAAACCTAATGAATTCGTCCGATTCCTTTGAACATTGTACGGCAACTTAAAACATCTTACGACTTGTATGCCATATTACCTCTTAAAACACGTTATTATAATGTAGGACGCCTTACAAATCTTAACAACACCTTACAATACCGTATGTAAACTTAAAACTCTATAATAAACCTAATGAATTCGTCCGAGTCCTTTGAACATTGTACGGCAACTTAAAACATCTTACGACTTTGTATGCCATATTTGCACCTTGAAAAGCACGTTATTATAATGTTGGACGCCTTACAAATCTTAACAACACCTTACAATACCGTATGTAAACTTAAAACTCCATAATAAACCTAATGAATTCGTCCGAGTCCTTTCAACATTGTACGACAACTTAAAACATCTTACGACTCTATATGCCAAATGAACTCCTCTAAAAGCATGTTATTATAATTTAGGACGCCTTAAAAGTATTAACAACACCTTACAATACCTTATGTAAACTTAAAACTCTATAATAAACCTAAGGAATTCGTCCGATTCCTTTGAACATTGTACGGCAACATAAAACATCTTACGACTTTGTATGCCATATTTGCACCTTGAAAAGCACATTATTATAATGTTGGATGCCTTACAAATCTTAACAACACCTTACAATACCGTATGTAAACTTAAAACTGCATAATAAACCTAATGAATTCGTCCGAGTCCTTTCAACATTGTACGACAACATAAAACATCTTACGACTCTGTATGCCATATTAACTCCTCTAAAAGCACGTTATTATAATTTAGGACGCCTTAAAAGTATTAACAACTCCTTACAATACCGTATGTAAACTTAAAACTCTATAATAAACCTAATGAATTCGTCCGATTCCTTTGAACATTGTACGGCAACTTAAAACATCTTACGACTTGTATGCCATAATACCTCTTAAAACACGTTATTATAATGTAGGACGCCTTACAAATCTTAACAACACCTTACAATACCGTATGTAAACTTAAAACTCCATAATAAACCTAATGAATTCGTCCGAGTCCTTTGAACATTGTACGGCAACTTAAAACATCTTCCGACTTTGTATGCCATATTTGCACCTTGAAAAGCACGTTATTATAATTTTGGACGCCTTACAAATCTTAACAACACCTTACAATACCGTATGTAAACTTAAAACTCCATAATAAACCTAATGAATTCGTCCGAGTCCTTTCAACATTGTACGACAACTTAAAACATCTTACGACTCTGTATGCCATATTAACTCCTCTAAAAGCATGTTATTATAATTTAGGACGCCTTAAAAGTATTAACAACACCTTACAATACCGTATGTAAACTTAAAACTCTATAATAAACCTAAGGAATTCGTCCGATTCCTTTGAACATTGTACGGCAACTTAAAACATCTTACGACTTTGTATGCCATATTTGCACCTTGAAAAGCACATTATTATAATGTTGGATGCCTTACAAATCTTAACAACACCTTACAATACCGTATGTAAACTTAAAACTGCATAATAAACCTAATGAATTCGTCCGAGTCCTTTCAACATTGTACGACAACATAAAACATCTTACGACTCTGTATGCCATATTAACTCCTCTAAAAGCACGTTATTATAATTTAGGACGCCTTAAAAGTATTAACAACACCTTACAATACCGTATGTAAACTTAAAACTCTATAATAAACCTAATGAATTCGTCCGATTCCTTTGAACATTGTACGGCAACTTAAAACATCTTACGACTTGTATGCCATATTACCTCTTAAAACACGTTATTATAATGTAGGACGCCTTACAAATCTTAACAACACCTTACAATACCGTATGTAAACTTAAAACTCCATAATAAACCTAATGAATTCGTCCGAGTCCTTTGAACATTGTACGGCAACTTAAAACATCTTACGACTTTGTATGCCATATTTGCACCTTGAAAAGCACGTTATTATAATGTTGGACGCCTAACAAATCTTAACAACACCTTACAATACCGTATGTAAACTTAAAACTCCTTAATAAACCTAATGAATTCGTCCGAGTCCTTTCAACATTGTACGACAACTTAAAACATCTTACGACTCTGTATGCCATATTAACTCCTCTAAAAGCATGTTATTATAATTTAGGACGCCTTAAAAGTATTAACAACACCTTACAATACCGTATGTAAACTTAAAACTCTATAATAAACCTAAGGAATTCGTCCGATTCCTTTGAACATTGTACGGCAACTTAAAACATCTTACGACTTTGTATGCCATATTTGCACCTTGAAAAGCACATTATTATAATGTTGGATGCCTTACAAATCTTAACAACACCTTACAATACCGTATGTAAACTTAAAACTGCATAATAAACCTAATGAATTCGTCCGAGTCCTTTCAACATTGTACGACAACATAAAACATCTTACAACTCTGTATGCCATATTAACTCCTCTAAAAGCACGTTATTAAAATTTAAGACGCCTTAAAAGTATTAACAACACCTTACAATACCGTATGTAAACTTAAAACTCTATAATAATGAAATACCTGCTTAAAAATAATACTACTAATAATAATAATAATACTAATACTAATAATAATAATAATAAAAATAATAATACTAATACCAATAATAATAATAATAATAATAATTATAATAATATTAAATGGAAATAAAATGTAAATGAAAAAAAATGCATGATCGAAAATTAACGTTCACTAAGTTAGTTTTTTTTTTATTATTACTTTTAAATTGACCATCTTTAAATCAAACATACGTGGAGAAAGAAAGGAACGTAAATAATGTGAATCGTTAGGTCTTACTGATTCGGGTAACCTCCGCCTTTGTAATTCTTTTTCCTTAATTAACTATGAATTAGTTATAACCTCATTGAAACTAAAAAGTCTGTATCTTGATAAACCATTCAAGTCTCAAGTATTGTGTTCCCTTCTCTCTCTGCATCGCTCCATCCTTGTTCTTGAAATCGTTGTCGGAGGCTTATGGCGACTGCAAGATGACCACCACACGAGTCACTTAATACTTCTTAGATCAAGATCACAAACGCTGGGTTGTGGACAGGTCCATCGAACTAACACCAGATCATTGAAGTTGGGTTGCATTCCGTAATCACGCGTCCATAAGGTGCCAAAAACCGATCCATTGTTAAAATATACGTCCGGATATCGGGTAAGGCTTCTCTAAAACTCCGGTGATTGAATATTTGTCGACGTTAAAGCGACCAGTAACGATTTTAACTACGGCGATCACGGTTCGGTTGTTCGAGCTTTCATACTCAACCCACACATATATTCACAACCCGCTTAAATTGCCATTGGATTTGAACGCCACCTTTGATACACATCTAAACTGCCACGAGCCGTTGTTTACTGACTAAAGATCTCAGGCTATAAATCCATTACCATTTACGACCAAGGTACCATTACTAGTTCTTTGTATGGTTTCTTTTAGGACTTATATATATACTCGCATGGTAAAGAAGCAGGGGGAAAAAAAAGGGATTTTTCATGTAGGTGATGGCAACTTAAAATGGGTTTTACAGTTGGTACGGTACCACACACACTAACTCACAATTGTCATATTTTCTAGCTGTTCATTATTAAACCGATGATTAAGTCTATATAATAGGTTGATTCGCATGCAAGGTTATATAGGTCGGTCAAGTTCATATAATTACTTTCCAATAGCTTGATTGATTTACAAACTTGATTTATATGAAAACCTACATATGTCGTAAGGTGAGTACTTGAACTAAATCTAATTGACTAATAAAATTTCCATCGTACTCTTGGGTCCTGAAACAGTATTTGTACTAAGAAAAAAAAAAGACGCATAATTAACAACCTAAACCGAGTTAATTAAAGTTCAACAAAACTAATGTTGTACATATAATTAATTAATATGTAGGCATCTATCTTAGCTAGAGACACAACTGAATTTTCTTGTTATTTACGAGTAAGCCAAGGTACGGATTCTAACCCTTCTTTTGTTGTAGCATGAATTCCTCTTTTCTCTCTATCATTGTTTTGATTTCCTATTCATATTCGATACTTCGCTTTCTATATGACATAGTGATCACTTTGGTATGTGATATTGTTGCTATGAGCATTGGACTGAAATATTGAAAATGTTATGCGTGCGATAGGTCTTTTTAACTCATTGTCGCACGTTCCTATAGTGTATAATATTGTTAAACGCTTAATGTGATTTAGCGTTCTCAAGTTAAGTGATTATTATTGACTATACTGTACTGTTGCATTGGACCTCAATACCCGAGCATATCCACCTATGGGGACATAGGGCGTCATTGTTGGCACTGATGGCGTGCACCATCTGTGGCGGTGCGATTAGCCACAGCGTCTCCTTTGTTGTGATTGGTTATTGGTGGTAGGAGGCGTATGGATCGATCCTAGGATAATTACTGTTACTGGTGGATGGATATAGGTGTGTGTGCCCACACCGCCATCTCACATTATTGTACATTAGGGCTGCAGCCAATGTACTTACTGATTACTGTTTACTGTTTATTGTTACTGTTTACTGATACTGGCTCGATGGGTATTTCCTTATTATATATATGATTCGCTTGTTTCTTCCTAAGTCATTTTCTATTTCCACCTGGTATTATTAGACTATCATAATTGTCTCACTGCGACCCTTTCGTTTTTACTGCTGTTGTATTCTCCGTTACTGAGCAATTTTGGCTCAGCCGTGTTCTTTTGTTGTTTCTTTATTTACATGGCAGGTACCCAAGGGGCTCAGGGGAACGTGTGATGAGAGTTAAATCAAGAAATCGGGACGCAACGTTTAAATAAATAATTAAGATTGAATCGTACTTTATTTTAGACTTTATTATACTCGGACTTATGTAATGATTTGAACGTTTCGATTAAGTACGTTATTAAGTAATTAATATTATTTCTGATTACTGTATCGCGTGACACGTCAGCCCTAATGGGTTGGGGTGTTACAGTTATGGTATCAGAGCTTAGGCTCTTTCCTGTAGAAAACTTAAACTAAATAACTAAGACATGTGAGGATATGGGTAGACGTTGGGCTAGGTTTCTTATATATATGTTCATTTTTCTAAAATTCCACTTACCGTATCAAATTTGATTTGCTTCATTCTAGATGCCTCCACGTCGTCCCCCTCGAGGATCAAAAAGAGTAGACCCAAACCTTGTCAATGCTATGACTTAGGCCCTTACATCTGTACTACCGACTCTGATCGAAGCATTGCGTAACCCAAACCCAGAACCAAATCCAAACCCAGAACCGAATCCAGACCCTGAATCGAAACCAAACCCGGAGCCGAATCCAAATCCTAATCCTAATCCTAACCCGACGGGTGTAGATGTTTGGCTGGAGAGATTCCAGAAGCAGAAACCGCGATCATTCACTAAGGCCGCCACACCTGCAGTTGCCAAGGACTGGATCGCTCATATTGAGAAAATCTTCACAGTACTTAGGGTTGATCAACAATATAGGGCAGGGTTGGCTGCTTACAAGTTAGAGGAGGATGCTCAAGTCTGGTGGGAAAACGTTAAAGTTGAAAGAGGAGGCGACCAGTTTGTAGAGTCTCTATCTTGGGATGATTTTTGTACCATTTTCTATGATAAGTATTTTACAAATGTCGATAAAGCGGCTTACAGAAGGGAGTTTGATAACATCCGCCAACGGAATGACGAGTCACTTACCGACTTCACTGATAGATTTTATCGATTGTTAGGATTTTTGGGTACCGCTGCCGGAACACCTGAAGAACGAGCTGAAAAATACCAATGGGCTGTTTGTGATCGAATCCGTAGGGCTATCATTCACTCCACTTTCAATAACGTTGAAGAAGCAGTCAAAGCGGCAAAGAGGGTTGACTTAGAGAGAAAGGAATATTTGGGAAAGGTGGAGGAAGGTAAGAAGCGGAATAGAGACGGAACTCGTATTAATTATGGGGAGTCATCTCATGGGTTTGACCGAGGTGGGAACGATCGTCAGAAGAATCAAACTTCAGGGAAGAACACCAAGCCATGGCATAATAAGACCCAGAACCAAGGCCAAATGATACCGTATCAGCAGCCGATTGCAGCGCAACCAGTGAACCAGAGAGGTAATCCTACTCAGCATCCTTTGTGTACCCACTGTGGTAAACCTCATTCTGGGGTTTGTCGTCGACTTTCGGGAGCTTGCCTTCGTTGTGGTGAGATGGGTCATATGATAAGGCAATGCCCTAAATCTAGAGACAATCCAGGAGGAAATGCTAAGGGGGCTAATGCGCAACCAAATGCTAAAGGACGAGTTTTTGCTCTAACGGCTGGTGAAGCGGCTAATGCTCCAGGTACTGTTTATGGAATTATTTACTTCTTAAATTATGATTAATTATGTATTAGTTGATGCTGGGACGACCCATTTAGGAACTTTAGAATTCCTTCTAGACATATTAAGGATTATACCTTTTCCAGGTACTATTTCTGGGATTATTTATCTCGCCGACCGTGAATTATATGCGTTGTTTGATACTGGGGCAACCCACTCGGTAGTTTCCCAAATGATCACTAGGCACCTTAAAATTATTCCTTCCCCGCTACAGTGTCCGTTAGTAATTTCTACACCAATGGGGAATTCTGCTATTTTTACTCACATATATAAAGATTGTCCGCTTGTGGTCGGGGATATTGTTCGTAAAGGGGATCTTCTTCCCATGCAAATGGGAGACTTTGATATCATACTAGGAATGGATTGGTTGGCTATGCATCGAGCGACAATTGATTGCCACTCTAAAAGAATTATCTTTGGAGACATTCTTCGTCCTGAGTTTATCTATCAGGGGACTCAGCCCCGAAAATCCATTAAAATTATCTCTGCACTCAAAGCCCAGAAACTGATTTCCCACGGATGTGAAGGATTCTTAGCCTCGATTAAAGACACGTCACATGCTTCACCTCTTATTGAAGATTTATCGATCGTTCGAGATTATCCCGATGTCTTTCCTAATGAATTACCAGGAATACCACCTGAACGTGAGGTAGAATTTACCATCGACTTGATTCCTGGATCTGAACCTATCTCTAAAGCACCCTACCGCATGGCACCATTGGAGTTGAAAGAATTGAAAGAACAGTTGCAAGAATTATTAGAACTCGGCTTTATCAGACCAAGTGTTTCGCCGTGGGGCGCACCTGTGTTATTTGTAAAAAAAGAAAGATGGTAGCATGCGTCTTTGCATTGATTATCGTGAGCGGAATAAAATCACCATTCGAAACCGTTATCCATTACCACGAATTGACGACCTTTTTGATCAACTTCAGGGTGCAAAGTTTTTCTCTAAAATCGATCTTAGATCTGGTTACCATCAGTTAAGGGTAAGAGATCAAGATGTTCCTAAGACTGCTTTTCGAACTCGGTATGGCCATTATGAGTTCTTAGTCATGCCGTTCGGTTTGACTAATGCTCCTGCTGTCTTCATGGATCTAATGAACAGAGTATTCCACGAGTATTTAGACCGTTTCGTTATCGTGTTCATAGATGACATATTGGTTTTTTCTAAAAGCAGACAAGAGCATGAAGACCACCTCCGCTCCGTTCTTGAGACCTTGCGCCATAAAAAGTTATACGCGAAATTTTCTAAGTGTGAATTTTGGCTTGAACAAGTGGCATTTCTTGGCCATGTCATATCAGCTGAAGGTATTACCATGGATCCGTCCAAAGTTGAAGCTATCACTAAGTGGCCTCGACCGACCTCAGTTACTGAAGTTCGTAGTTTTCTCGGGTTAGCAGGTTATTATCGACGTTTTGTGGAGGGATTCTCTACTTTAGCCTTACCGCTTACTCAACTTATGAGAAAAGGAGTAAAGTTCATTTGGAACGCGGAGAGGGAAACTAGTTTCGAGGAGTTGAAGAAACGATTGGTGTCGGCTCCCATTCTTACTCTTCCTTCTGGTTCGGGCGGCTACCAAATTTATAGCGACGCCTCAAAGAAAGGACTTGGTTGTGTTCTTATGCAGAACGGGAAAGTCATTGCATATGCTTCAAGACAGCTTAAGCCTTATGAGGTAAATTACCCAACTCATGACCTAGAGCTAGCTGCGGTCATCTTCGCCCTCAAGATTTGGAGGCACTACTTATATGGCGAGACGTGCGACATCTTCACCGATCATAAGAGCCTCAAATATATTTTCACTCAGAAAGAGCTAAACATGAGGCAGAGGCGATGGTTAGAGCTACTTAAGGATTATGATGCCAACATTCAGTATCATCCAGGTAAGGCGAATGTGGTGGCGGATGCGCTTAGCCGAAAGAATGCAGGCACTTTGGCGTGTTTTAACATTGAACCCCGTATTATTTCTGATCTTGACAAAATGGGTATTGGACTTCAAGTTGGTAGATCTGATGGTTATCTGGCCAAGCTAAAGATTGAATCAGACCTTATTAATCGTGTTAAGGAAGCTCAAGATGAAGATGGTGAACTTTGGGCAATATTGCAAAACATGGAGGTTGGGAAGCAATCTGAATTTCGAATTGATGAGCGAGGAGTAATCTGGTGTGGAAAGCGATTATGTGTTCCTAACAATCCGACCCTTCGTGAATCTCTTTTAGCCGAGGCACATAGTTCTCCATTTTCTATTCACCCGGGAGCCACAAAAATGTACAGAGATTTAAGGCAAAACTTTTGGTGGAGTGGTATGAAAGAAGACGTAGCTAAATATGTGGCTCATTGTTTAACTTGCCAGCAGGTAAAGATCGAGCATCAGAGAGCCAGTGGATTGTTACAACCGTTAGACATTCCAGTCTGGAAATGGGATGATATCTCTATGGACTTTGTTACGGGACTTCCAAAAACTCTAAAGAAAAATGATGCTATATGGGTCGTGGTCGATAGACTCACAAAATCTGCTCATTTCTTACCCATTCAAAAGGGATACCCAGTTAGCAAGTTGTCAGAGATGTTCCTTCGCGATATTGTTCGACTTCATGGCACACCGTCTTCTATTGTATGTGATAGAGATCCGCGTTTCACTTCACGCTTTTGGAAAGGTTTTCAGAAGGCTTGGGGTACAAAGATAAGATTTAGCACGGCCTTTCATCCGCAAACCGACGGGCAATCTGAACGCACTATTCAAACGTTGGAGGATATGCTTAGAGCATGCGCTCTTGAATGGACAGGTAATTGGGATGAATATTTGTTCCTAATCGAATTTTCTTACAATAATAGTTGGCAGGCGAGTATCGATATGGCTCCATACGAGTTGTTATACGGTCGAAAATGTAGAGCGCCCATATGTTGGAATGAAGTAGGAGAGAAGGTGATTGAAGGTCCTGAATTGGTGCAGATTACAAATGAAAAAGTCGCCGTAGCTCGGGAAAAATTAAAGGAAGCTCAGAGTAGACAAAAATGTTATGCAGACCGACACCGACGTTACTTAGAATTTAATATTGGTGATAAAGTGTTCCTAAAAGTTTCTCCATGTCGAGGTGTTCGTCGTTTTGGCATCAAGGGGAAACTTAGTCCTCGTTATATTGGACCTTTTGAGATCTTGGAGCGAGTAGGCGAAGTCTCCTATAGTTTAGCGTTACCACCGCAACTCTCCCATGTTCATAATGTTTTTCATGTATCTCTTCTGAGGGGATATAACTATCATCCATTGCACGTTGTTAATTATGCATTACCCGCAATTCAAGAAGATCTTTCGTATGAAGAAAAACCTGAAGCCATTCTTGATCGTCAAGAACGAGTCATGAGACGCAAGTCGATACCGTTTGTTAAGATCTTATGGAAGAACCATCCGGAACGTGAAGCGACGTGGGAGACAGAAGAAATGATGCGTTCACTGTACCCACATCTTTTTGAAAACTAAAGTACGTTCTCTGACTTCCGACTATTGTTGCCCTTTGTTCAGAAATATCTATGCATAAGAAAAGAATTGTTGCATTCATAGTCTACTACTAGGATTCATGCTATGATCGGGTTAGAATTTCGAGGACGAAATCATTTTAAGAGGGGTAGAGTTGAAATACCTGCTTAAAAATAATACTACTAATAATAATAATAATACTAATACTAATAATAATAATAATAAAAATAATAATACTAATACCAATAATAATAATAATAATAATTATAATAATATTAAATGGAAATAAAATGTAAATGAAAAAAAATGCATGATCGAAAATTAACGTTCACTAAGTTAGTTTTTTTTTTATTATTACTTTTAAATTGACCATCTTTAAATCAAACATACGTGGAGAAAGAAAGGAACGTAAATAATGTGAATCGTTAGGTCTTACTGATTCGGGTAACCTCCGCCTTTGTAATTCTTTTTCCTTAATTAACTATGAATTAGTTATAACCTCATTGAAACTAAAAAGTCTGTATCTTGATAAACCATTCAAGTCTCAAGTATTGTGTTCCCTTCTCTCTCTGCATCGCTCCATCCTTGTTCTTGAAATCGTTGTCGGAGGCTTATGGCGACTGCAAGATGACCACCACACGAGTCACTTAATACTTCTTAGATCAAGATCACAAACGCTGGGTTGTGGACAGGTCCATCGAACTAACACCAGATCATTGAAGTTGGGTTGCATTCCGTAATCACGCGTCCATAAGGTGCCAAAAACCGATCCATTGTTAAAATATACGTCCGGATATCGGGTAAGGCTTCTCTAAAACTCCGGTGATTGAATATTTGTCGACGTTAAAGCGACCAGTAACGATTTTAACTACGGCGATCACGGTTCGGTTGTTCGAGCTTTCATACTCAACCCACACATATATTCACAACCCGCTTAAATTGCCATTGGATTTGAACGCCACCTTTGATACACATCTAAACTGCCACGAGCCGTTGTTTACTGACTAAAGATCTCAGGCTATAAATCCATTACCATTTACGACCAAGGTACCATTACTAGTTCTTTGTATGGTTTCTTTTAGGACTTATATATATACTCGCATGGTAAAGAAGCAGGGGGAAAAAAAAGGGATTTTTCATGTAGGTGATGGCAACTTAAAATGGGTTTTACAGTTGGTACGGTACCACACACACTAACTCACAATTGTCATATTTTCTAGCTGTTCATTATTAAACCGATGATTAAGTCTATATAATAGGTTGATTCGCATGCAAGGTTATATAGGTCGGTCAAGTTCATATAATTACTTTCCAATAGCTTGATTGATTTACAAACTTGATTTATATGAAAACCTACATATGTCGTAAGGTGAGTACTTGAACTAAATCTAATTGACTAATAAAATTTCCATCGTACTCTTGGGTCCTGAAACAGTATTTGTACTAAGAAAAAAAAAAGACGCATAATTAACAACCTAAACCGAGTTAATTAAAGTTCAACAAAACTAATGTTGTACATATAATTAATTAATATGTAGGCATCTATCTTAGCTAGAGACACAACTGAATTTTCTTGTTATTTACGAGTAAGCCAAGGTACGGATTCTAACCCTTCTTTTGTTGTAGCATGAATTCCTCTTTTCTCTCTATCATTGTTTTGATTTCCTATTCATATTCGATACTTCGCTTTCTATATGACATAGTGATCACTTTGGTATGTGATATTGTTGCTATGAGCATTGGACTGAAATATTGAAAATGTTATGCGTGCGATAGGTCTTTTTAACTCATTGTCGCACGTTCCTATAGTGTATAATATTGTTAAACGCTTAATGTGATTTAGCGTTCTCAAGTTAAGTGATTATTATTGACTATACTGTACTGTTGCATTGGACCTCAATACCCGAGCATATCCACCTATGGGGACATAGGGCGTCATTGTTGGCACTGATGGCGTGCACCATCTGTGGCGGTGTGATTAGCCACAGCGTCTCCTTTGTTGTGATTGGTTATTGGTGGTAGGAGGCGTATGGATCGATCCTAGGATAATTACTGTTACTGGTGGATGGATATAGGTGTGTGTGCCCACACCGCCATCTCACATTATTGTACATTAGGGCTGCAGCCAATGTACTTACTGATTACTGTTTACTGTTTATTGTTACTGTTTACTGATACTGGCTCGATGGGTATTTCCTTATTATATATATGATTCGCTTGTTTCTTCCTAAGTCATTTTCTATTTCCACCTGGTATTATTAGACTATCATAATTGTCTCACTGCGACCCTTTCGTTTTTACTGCTGTTGTATTCTCCGTTACTGAGCAATTTTGGCTCAGCCGTGTTCTTTTGTTGTTTCTTTATTTACATGGCAGGTACCCAAGGGGCTCAGGGGAACGTGTGATGAGAGTTAAATCAAGAAATCGGGACGCAACGTTTAAATAAATAATTAAGATTGAATCGTACTTTATTTTAGACTTTATTATACTCGGACTTATGTAATGATTTGAACGTTTCGATTAAGTACGTTATTAAGTAATTAATATTATTTCTGATTACTGTATCGCGTGACACGTCAGCCCTAATGGGTTGGGGTGTTACAAATAAACCTAATGAATTCGTCCGATTCCTTTGAACATTGTACGACAACTTAAAACATCTTACGACTTGTATGCCATATTACCTCTTAAAACACGTTATTATCATGTAGGACGCCTTACAAATCTTAACAACACCTTACAATACCGTATGTAAACTTAAAACTCCATAATAAACCTAATGAATTCGTCCGAGTCCTTTGAACATTGTACGGCAACTTAAAACATCTTACGACTCTGTATGCCATATTACCTCTTAAAGCACGTGATTATAATGTTGGACGCCTTACAAATCTTAACAACATTTGACAATACCGTATGTAAACTTAATACTACATAATAAACCTAATGAATTCGTTCGAGTCCTTTGAACATAGTACGGCAACTTCAAACATATTACGACTCTGTATGCCATTTTAGAACCTAGAAAAGCACGTTATTATAATGTAGGACTTACAAATCTTAACAACACCTTACAATACCATATGTATACTTAACACTCCATAATAAACCAAATGAATTCGTCTGAGTCCTTTGAACATTGTACGGAAACTTAAAACATCTTACGACTCTGTATGCCATATTACCTCTTAAAACAAGTTATTATAATGTAGGACGCCTTACAAATCTTAACAACACCTTACAATACCGAATGTAAACTTAAAACTCCATAATAAACCTAATAAATTCGTCCGAGTCTTTTGAACATTGTACGGCAACTTAAAAGATCTTACGACTTGTATGCCATAATACCTCTTAAAACACGTTATTATAACGTAGGACGCCTTACAAATCTTAACAACACCTTACAATACCGTATGTAAACTTAAAACTCCATAATAAACTTAATGATTTCGTCCGAGTCCTTTGAACATTGTACGACAACTTAAAACATCTTACGACTTTGTATGCCATATTTGCACCTTGAAAAGCACGTTATTATAATGTTGGACGCCTTACAAATCTTAACAACACCTTATAATACCGTATGTAAACTTAAAACTCCATAATAAACCTAATGAATTCGTCCAAGTCCTTTCAACATTGTACGACAACTTAGAACATATTACGACTCTGTATGCCATATTACCTCCTCTAAAAGCACGTTATTATAATTTAGGACGCCTTAAAAGTATTAACAACACCTTACAATACCGTATGTAAACTTAAAACTCTATAATAAACCTAATGAATTCGTCCGATTCCTTTGAACATTGTACGGCAACTTAAAACATCTTACGACTTTGTATGCCATATTTGCACCTTGAAAAGCACATTATTATAATGTTGGATGCCTTACAAATCTTAACAACACCTTACAATACCGTATGTAAACTTAAAACTGCATAATAAACCTAATGAATTCGTCCGAGTCCTTTCAACATTGTACGACAACATAAAACATCTTACGACTCTGTATGCCATATTAACTCCTCTAAACGCACGTTATTATAATTTAGGACGCCTTAAAAGTATTAACAACACCTTACAATACCGTATGTAAACTTAAAACTCTATAATAAACCTAATGAATTCGTCCGATTCCTTTGAACATTGTACGGCAACTTAAAACATCTTACGACTCTGTATGCCATATTACCTCTTAAAGCACGTGATTATAATGTTGGACGCCTTACAAATCTTAACAACATTTGACAATACCGTATGTAAACTTAATACTACATAATAAACCTAATGAATTCGTTCGAGTCCTTTGAACATAGTACGGCAACTTCAAACATATTACGACTCTGTATGCCATTTTAGAACCTAGAAAAGCACGTTATTATAATGTAGGACTTACAAATCTTAACAACACCTTACAATACCATATGTATACTTAACACTCCATAATAAACCAAATGAATTCGTCTGAGTCCTTTGAACATTGTACGGAAACTTAAAACATCTTACGACTCTGTATGCCATATTACCTCTTAAAACAAGTTATTATAATGTAGGACGCCTTACAAATCTTAACAACACCTTACAATACCGAATGTAAACTTAAAACTCCATAATAAACCTAATAAATTCGTCCGAGTCTTTTGAACATTGTACGGCAACTTAAAAGATCTTACGACTTGTATGCCATAATACCTCTTAAAACACGTTATTATAACGTAGGACGCCTTACAAATCTTAACAACACCTTACAATACCGTATGTAAACTTAAAACTCCATAATAAACTTAATGAATTCGTCCGAGTCCTTTGAACATTGTACGACAACTTAAAACATCTTACGACTTTGTATGCCATATTTGCACCTTGAAAAGCACGTTATTATAATGTTGGACGCCTTACAAATCTTAACAACACCTTATAATACCGTATGTAAACTTAAAACTCCATAATAAACCTAATGAATTCGTCCAAGTCCTTTCAACATTGTACGACAACTTAGAACATATTATGACTCTGTATGCCATATTACCTCCTCTAAAAGCACGTTATTATAATTTAGGACGCCTTAAAAGTATTAACAACACCTTACAATACCGTATGTAAACTTAAAACTCTATAATAAACCTAATGAATTCGTCCGATTCCTTTGAACATTGTACGGCAACTTAAAACATCTTACGACTTTGTATGCCATATTTGCACCTTGAAAAGCACATTATTATAATGTTGGATGCCTTACAAATCTTAACAACACCTTACAATACCGTATGTAAACTTAAAACTGCATAATAAACCTAATGAATTCGTCCGAGTCCTTTCAACATTGTACGACAACATAAAACATCTTACGACTCTGTATGCCATATTAACTCCTCTAAACGCACGTTATTATAATTTAGGACGCCTTAAAAGTATTAACAACACCTTACAATACCGTATGTAAACTTAAAACTCTATAATAAACCTAATGAATTCGTCCGATTCCTTTGAACATTGTACGGCAACTTAAAACATCTTACGACTTGTATGTCATATTACCTCTTAAAACACGTTATTATAATGTAGGACGCCTTACAAATCTTAACAACACCTTACAATACCGTATGTTAACTTAAAACTCCATAATAAACCTAATGAATTCGTCCGAGTCCTTTGAACATTGTACGGCAACTTAAAACATCTTACGACTCTATATGCCATATTACCTCTTAAAGCACGTGATTATAATGTTGGACGCCTTACAAATCTTAACAACATTTGACAATACCGTATGTAAACTTAATACTACATAATAAACCTAATGAATTCGTTCGAGTCCTTTGAACATAGTACGGCAACTTCAAACATATTACGACTATGTATGCCATTTTAGAACCTAGAAAAGCACGTTATTATAATGTAGGACTTACAAATCTGAACAACACCTTACAATACCATATGTATACTTAACACTCCATAATAAACCAAATGAATTCGTCTGAGTCCTTTTAACATTCTACGGAAACTTAAAACATCTTACGACTCTGTATGCCATATTACCTCTTAAAACAAGTTATTATAATGTAGGACGCGTTACAAATCTTAACAACACCTTACAATACCGTATGTAAACTTAAAACTCCATAATAAACCTAATAAATTCGTCCGAGTCTTTTGAACATTGTACGGCAACTTAAAACATCTTACGACTTGTATGCCATAATACCTCTTAAAACACGTGATTATAATGTAGGACGCCTTACAAATCTTAACAACACCTTACAATACCGTATGTAAACTTAAAACTCCATAATAAACTTAATGAATTCGTCTGAGTCCTTTGAACATTGTACGACAACTTAAAACATCTTACGACTTTGTATGCCATATTTGCACCTTGAAAAGCACGTTATTATAATGTTGGACGCCTTACAAATCTTAACAACACCTTATAATACCGTATGTAAACTTAAAACTCCATAATAAACCTAATGAATTCATCCAAGTCCTTTCAACATTGTACGACAACTTAGAACATATTACGACTCTGTATGCCATATTACCTCCTCTAAAAGCACGTTATTATAATTTAGGACGCCTTAAAAGTATTAACAACACCTTACAATACCGTATGTAAACTTAAAAGTCTATAATAAACCTAATGAATTCGTCCGATTCCTTTGAACATTGTACGGCAACTTAAAACATCTTACGACTTTGTATGCCATATTTGAACCTTGAAAAGCACATTATTATAATGTTGGATGCCTTACAAATCTTAACAACACCTTACAATACCGTATGTAAACTTAAAACTGCATAATAAACCTAATGAATTCGTCCGAGTCCTTTCAACATTGTACGACAACAAAAAACATCTTACGACTCTGTATGCCATATTAACTCCTCTAAAAGCACGTTATTATAATTTAGGACGCCTTAAAAGTATTAACAACACCTTACAATACCGTATGTAAACTTAAAACTCTATAATAAACCTAATGAATTCGTCCGATTCCTTTGAACATTGTACGGCAACTTAAAACATCTTACGACTTGTATGCCATATTACCTCTTAAAACACGTTATTATAATGTAGGACGCCTTACAAATCTTAACAACACCTTACAATACCGTATGTAAACTTAAAACTCCATAATAAACCTAATGAATTCGTCTGAGTCCTTTGAACATTGTACGGCAACTTAAAACATCTTACGACTCTGTATGCCATATTACCTCTTAAAGCACGTGATTATAATGTTGGACGCCTTACAAATCTTAACAACATTTGACAATACCGTATGTAAACTTAATACTACATAATAAACCTAATGAATTCGTTCGAGTCCTTTGAACATAGTACGGCAACTTCAAACATATTACGACTCTGTATGCCATTTTAGAACCTAGAAAAGCACGTTATTATAATGTAGGACTTACAAATCTTAACAACACCTTACAATACCATATGTATACTTAACACTCCATAATAAACCAAATGAATTCGTCTGAGTCCTTTTAACATTCTACGGAAACTTAAAACATCTTACGACTCTGTATGCCATATTTCCTCTTAAAACAAGTTATTATAATGTAGGACGCCTTACAAATCTTAACAACACCTTACAATACCGTATGTAAACTTAAAACTCCATAATAAACCTAATAAATTCGTCCGAGTCTTTTGAACATTGTACGGCAACTTAAAACATCTTACGACTTGTATGCCATAATACCTCTTAAAACACGTTATTATAATGTAGGACGCCTTACAAATCTTAACAACACCTTACAATACCGTATGTAAACTTAAAACTCCATAATAAACTTAATGAATTCGTCCGAGTCCTTTGAACATTGTATGACAACTTAAAACATCTTACGACTTTGTATGCCGTATTTGCACCTTGAAAAGCACGTTATTATAATGTTGGACGCCTTACAAATCTTAACAACACCTTACAATACCGTATGTAAACTTAAAACTCCATAATAAACCTAATGAATTCGTCCGAGTCCTTTCAACATTGTACGACAACTTAGAACATATTACGACTCCTTATGCCATATTACCTCCTCTAAAAGCACGTTATTATAATTTAGGACGCCTTAAAAGTATTAACAACACCTTACAATACCGTATGTAAACTTAAAACTCTATAATAAACCTAATGAATTCGTCCGATTCCTTTGAACATTGTACGGCAACTTAAAACATCTTACGACTTTGTATGCCATATTTGCACCTTGAAAAGCACATTATTATAATGTTGGATGCCTTACAAATCTTAACAACACCTTACAATACCGTATGTAAACTTAAAACTGCATAATAAACCTAATGAATTCGTCCGAGTCCTTTCAACATTGTACGACAACATAAAACATCTTACGACTCTGTATGCCATATTAACTCCTCTAAACGCACGTTATTATAATTTAGGACGCCTTAAAAGTATTAACAACACCTTACAATACCGTATGTAAACTTAAAACTCTATAATAAACCTAATGAATTCGTCCGATTCCTTTGAACATTGTACGGCAACTTAAAACATCTTACGACTTGTATGTCATATTACCTCTTAAAACACGTTATTATAATGTAGGACGCCTTACAAATCTTAACAACACCTTACAATACCGTATGTTAACTTAAAACTCCATAATAAACCTAATGAATTCGTCCGAGTCCTTTGAACATTGTACGGCAACTTAAAACATCTTACGACTCTATATGCCATATTACCTCTTAAAGCACGTGATTATAATGTTGGACGCCTTACAAATCTTAACAACATTTGACAATACCGTATGTAAACTTAATACTACATAATAAACCTAATGAATTCGTTCGAGTCCTTTGAACATAGTACGGCAACTTCAAACATATTACGACTATGTATGCCATTTTAGAACCTAGAAAAGCACGTTATTATAATGTAGGACTTACAAATCTGAACAACACCTTACAATACCATATGTATACTTAACACTCCATAATAAACCAAATGAATTCGTCTGAGTCCTTTTAACATTCTACGGAAACTTAAAACATCTTACGACTCTGTATGCCATATTACCTCTTAAAACAAGTTATTATAATGTAGGACGCGTTACAAATCTTAACAACACCTTACAATACCGTATGTAAACTTAAAACTCCATAATAAACCTAATAAATTCGTCCGAGTCTTTTGAACATTGTACGGCAACTTAAAACATCTTACGACTTGTATGCCATAATACCTCTTAAAACACGTGATTATAATGTAGGACGCCTTACAAATCTTAACAACACCTTACAATACCGTATGTAAACTTAAAACTCCATAAGAAACTTAATGAATTCGTCTGAGTCCTTTGAACATTGTACGACAACTTAAAACATCTTACGACTTTGTATGCCATATTTGCACCTTGAAAAGCACGTTATTATAATGTTGGACGCCTTACAAATCTTAACAACACCTTATAATACCGTATGTAAACTTAAAACTCCATAATAAACCTAATGAATTCATCCAAGTCCTTTCAACATTGTACGACAACTTAGAACATATTACGACTCTGTATGCCATATTACCTCCTCTAAAAGCACGTTATTATAATTTAGGACACCTTAAAAGTATTAACAACACCTTACAATACCGTATGTAAACTTAAAAGTCTATAATAAACCTAATGAATTCGTCCGATTCCTTTGAACATTGTACGGCAACTTAAAACATCTTACGACTTTGTATGCCATATTTGAACCTTGAAAAGCACATTATTATAATGTTGGATGCCTTACAAATCTTAACAACACCTTACAATACCGTATGTAAACTTAAAACTGCATAATAAACCTAATGAATTCGTCCGAGTCCTTTCAACATTGTACGACAACATAAAACATCTTACGACTCTGTATGCCATATTAACTCCTCTAAAAGCACGTTATTATAATTTAGGACGCCTTAAAAGTATTAACAACACCTTACAATACCGTATGTAAACTTAAAACTCTATAATAAACCTAATGAATTCGTCCGATTCCTTTGAACATTGTACGGCAACTTAAAACATCTTACGACTTGTATGCCATATTACCTCTTAAAACACGTTATTATAATGTAGGACGCCTTACAAATCTTAACAACACCTTACAATACCGTATGTAAACTTAAAACTCCATAATAAACCTAATGAATTCGTCTGAGTCCTTTGAACATTGTACGGCAACTTAAAACATCTTACGACTCTGTATGCCATATTACCTCTTAAAGCACGTGATTATAATGTTGGACGCCTTACAAATCTTAACAACATTTGACAATACCGTATGTAAACTTAATACTACATAATAAACCTAATGAATTCGTTCGAGTCCTTTGAACATAGTACGGCAACTTCAAACATATTACGACTCTGTATGCCATTTTAGAACCTAGAAAAGCACGTTATTATAATGTAGGACTTACAAATCTTAACAACACCTTACAATACCATATGTATACTTAACACTCCATAATAAACCAAATGAATTCGTCTGAGTCCTTTTAACATTCTACGGAAACTTAAAACATCTTACGACTCTGTATGCCATATTTCCTCTTAAAACAAGTTATTATAATGTAGGACGCCTTACAAATCTTAACAACACCTTACAATACCGTATGTAAACTTAAAACTCCATAATAAACCTAATAAATTCGTCCGAGTCTTTTGAACATTGTACGGCAACTTAAAACATCTTACGACTTGTATGCCATAATACCTCTTAAAACACGTTATTATAATGTAGGACGCCTTACAAATCTTAACAACACCTTACAATACCGTATGTAAACTTAAAACTCCATAATAAACTTAATGAATTCGTCCGAGTCCTTTGAACATTGTACGACAACTTAAAACATCTTACGACTTTGTATGCCGTATTTGCACCTTGAAAAGCACGTTATTATAATGTTGGACGCCTTACAAATCTTAACAACACCTTACAATACCGTATGTAAACTTAAAACTCCATAATAAACCTAATGAATTCGTCCGAGTCCTTTCAACATTGTACGACAACTTAGAACATATTACGACTCCTTATGCCATATTACCTCCTCTAAAAGCACGTTATTATAATTTAGGACGCCTTAAAAGTATTAACAGCACCTTACAATACCGTATGTAAACATAAAACTCTATAATAAACCTAATGAATTCGTCCGATTCCTTTGAACATTGTACGGCAACTTAAAACATCTTACGACTTGTATACCATATTACCTCTTAAAACACGTTATTATAATGTAGGACGCCTTACAAATCTTAACAACACCTTACAATACCGTATGTAAACTTAAAACTCCATAATAAACCTAATGAATTCGTCCGAGTCCTTTGAACATTGTACGGCAACTTAAAACATCTTACGACTCTGTATGCCATATTACCTCTTAAAGCACGTGATTATAATGTTGGACGCCTTACAAATCTTAACAACACCTTACAATACCGTATGTAAACTTAAAACTACATAATAAACCTAATGAATTCGTCCGAATCTTTTGAACATTGTACGACAACTTAAAACATCTTACGACTTGTATGCCATAATACCTCTTAAAACACGTTATTATAATGTAGGACGCCTTACAAATCTTAACAACACCTTATAATAGCGTATGTAAACTTAAAACTCCATAATAAACCTAATGAATTCGTCCGAGTCCTTTGAACATTGTACGGCAACTTAAAATATCTTACGACTTTGTATGCCATATTTGCACCTTGAAAAGCACGTTATTATAATGTTGGACGCCTTACAAATCTTAACAACACCTTACAATACCGTATGTAAACTTAAAACTCTATAATAAACCTAATAAATTCGTCCGATTCCTTTGAACATTGTACGGCAACTTAAAACATCTTACGACTTTGTATGCCATATTTGCACCTTGAAAAGCACATTATTATAATGTTGGATGCCTTACAAAACTTAACAACACCTTACAATACCGTATGTAAACTTAAAACTCCATAATAAACCTAATGAATTCGTCCGAGTCCTTTCAACATTGTACGACAACATAAAACATCTTACGACTCTGTATGCCATATTAACTCCTCTAAAAGCACGTTATTATAATTTAGGACGCCTTAAAAGTATTAACAACACCTTACAATACCGTATGTAAACTTAAAACTCTATAATAAACCTAATGAATTCGTCCGATTCCTTTGAACATTGTACGGCAACTTAAAACATCTTACGACTTGTATGCCATATTACCTCTTAAAACACGTTATTATAATGTAGGACGCCTTACAAATCTTAACAACACCTTACAATACCGTATGTAAACTTAAAACTCCATAATAAACCTAATGAATTCGTCAGAGTCCTTTCAACATTGTACGACAACATAAAACATCTTATGACTCTGTATGCCATATTAACTCCTCTAAAAGCACGTTATTATAATTTAGGACGCCTTAAAAGTATTAACAACACCTTACAATACCGTATGTAAACTTAAAACTCTATAATAAACCTAATGAATTCGTCCGATTCATTTGAACATTGTACGGCAACTTAAAACATCTTACGACTTGTATGCCATATTACCTCTTAAAACACGTTATTATAATGTAGGACGCCTTACAAATCTTAACAACACCTTACAATACCGTATGTAAACTTAAAACTCCATAATAAACCTAATGAATTCGTCCGAGTCCTTTGAACATTGTACGGCAACTTAAAACATCTTACGACTCTGTATGCCATATTACCTCTTAAAGCACGTGATTATAATGTTGGACGCCTTACAAATCTTAACAACATTTTACAATACCGTATGTAAACTTAATACTACATAATAAACCTAATGAATTCGTTCGAGTCCTTTGAACATAGTACGGCAACTTAAAACATATTACGACTCTTTATGCCATTTAAGAACCTAGAAAAGCACGTTATTATAATGTAGGACTTACAAATCTTAACAACACATTACAATACCATATGTATACTTAACACTCCATAATAAACCAAATGAATTCGTCTGAGTCCTTTGAACATTGTACGGAAACTTAAAACATCTTACGACTCTGTATGCCATATTACCTCTTAAAACAAGTTATTATAATGTAGGACGCCTTACAAATCTTAACAACACCTTACAATACCGTATGTAAACTTAAAACTCCATAATAAACCTAATAAATTCGTCCGAGTCTTTTGAACATTGTACGGCAACTTAAAACATCTTACGACTTGTATGCCATAATACCTCTTAAAACACGTTATTATAATGTAGGACGCCTTACAAATCTTAACAACACCTTACAATACCGTATGTAAACTTAAAACTCCATAATAAACTTAATGAATTCGTCCGAGTCCTTTGAACATTGTACGACAACTTAAAACATCTTACGACTTTGTATGCCGTATTTGCACCTTGAAAAGCACGTTATTATAATGTTGGACGCCTTACAAATCTTAACAACACCTTACAATACCGTATGTAAACTTAAAACTCCATAATAAACCTAATGAATTCGTCCGAGTCCTTTCAACATTGTACGACAACTTAGAACATATTACGACTCTGTATGCCATATTACCTCCTCTAAAAGCACGTTATTATAATTTAGGACGCCTTAAAAGTATTAACAGCACCTTACAATACCGTATGTAAACTTAAAACTCTATAATAAACCTAATGAATTCGTCCGATTCCTTTGAACATTGTACGGCAACTTAAAACATCTTACGACTTGTATGCCATATTACCTCTTAAAACACGTTATTATAATGTAGGACGCCTTACAAATCTTAACAACACCTTACAATACCGTATGTAAACTTAAAACTCCATAATAAACCTAATGAATTCGTCCGAGTCCTTTGAACATCGTACGGCAACTTAAAACATCTTACGACTCTGTATGCCATATTACCTCTTAAAGCACGTGATTATAATGTTGGACGCCTTACAAATCTTAACAACACCTTACAATACCGTATGTAAACTTAAAACTACATAATAAACCTAATGAATTCGTCCGAATCTTTTGAACATTGTACGGCAACTTAAAACATCTTACGACTTGTATGCCATAATACCTCTTAAAACACGTTATTATAATGTAGGACGCCTTACAAATCTTAACAACACCTTATAATAGCGTATGTAAACTTAAAACTACATAATAAACCTAATGAATTCGTCCGAGTCCTTTGAACATTGTACGGCAACTTAAAATATCTTACGACTTTGTATGCCATATTTGCACCTTGAAAAGCACGTTATTATAATGTTGGACGCCTTACAAATCTTAACAACACCTTACAATACCGTATGTAAACTTAAAACTCTATAATAAACCTAATAAATTCGTCCGATTCCTTTGAACATTGTACGGCAACTTAAAACATCTTACGACTTTGTATGCCATATTTGCACCTTGAAAAGCACATTATTATAATGTTGGATGCCTTACAAAACTTAACAACACCTTACAATACCGTATGTAAACTTAAAACTCCATAATAAACCTAATGAATTCGTCCGAGTCCTTTCAACATTGTACGACAACATAAAACATCTTACGACTCTGTATGCCATATTAACTCCTCTAAAAGCACGTTATTATAATTTAGGACGCCTTAAAAGTATTAACAACACCTTACAATACCGTATGTAAACTTAAAACTCTATAATAAACCTAATGAATTCGTCCGATTCCTTTGAACATTGTACGGCAACTTAAAACGTCTTACGACTTGTATGCCATATTACCTCTTAAAACACGTTATTATAATGTAGGACGCCTTACAAATCTTAACAACACCTTACAATACCGTATGTAAACTTAAAACTCCATAATAAACCTAATGAATTCGTCAGAGTCCTTTCAACATTGTACGACAACATAAAACATCTTATGACTCTGTATGCCATATTAACTCCTCTAAAAGCACGTTATTATAATTTAGGACGCCTTAAAAGTATTAACAACACCTTACAATACCGTATGTAAACTTAAAACTCTATAATAAACCTAATGAATTCGTCCGATTCCTTTGAACATTGTACGGCAACTTAAAACATCTTACGACTTGTATGCCATATTACCTCTTAAAACACGTTATTATAATGTAGGACGCCTTACAAATCTTAACAACACCTTACAATACCGTATGTAAACTTAAAACTCCATAATAAACCTAATGAATTCGTCCGAGTCCTTTGAACATTGTACGGCAACTTAAAACATCTTACGACTCTGTATGCCATATTACCTCTTAAAGCACGTGATTATAATGTTGGACGCCTTACAAATCTTAACAACATTTTACAATACCGTATGTAAACGTAATACTACATAATAAACCTAATGAATTCGTTCGAGTCCTTTGAACATAGTACGGCAACTTAAAACATATTACGACTCTTTATGCCATTTAAGAACCTAGAAAAGCACGTTATTATAATGTAGGACTTACAAATCTTAACAACACATTACAATACCATATGTATACTTAACACTCCATAATAAACCAAATGAATTCGTCTGAGTCCTTTGAACATTGTACGGAAACTTAAAACATCTTACGACTCTGTATGCCATATTACCTCTTAAAACAAGTTATTATAATGTAGGACGCCTTACAAATCTTAACAACACCTTACAATACCGTATGTAAACTTAAAACTTCATAATAAACCTAATAAATTCGTCCGAGTCTTTTGAACATTGTACGGCAACTTAAAACATCTTACGACTTGTATGCCATAATACCTCTTAAAACACGTTATTATAATGTAGGACGCCTTACAAATCTTAACAACACCTTACAATACCGTATGTAAACTTAAAACTCCATAATAAACTTAATGAATTCGTCCGAGTCCTTTGAACATTGTACGACAACTTAAAACATCTTACGACTTTGTATGCCATATTTGCACCTTGAAAAGCACGTTATTATAATCTTGGACGCCTTACAAATCTTAACAACACCTTATAATACCGTATGTAAACTTAAAACTCCATAATAAACCTAATGAATTCGTCCAAGTCCTTTCAACATTGTACGACAACTTTGAACATATTACGACTCTGTATGCCATATTACCTCCTCTAAAAGCACGTTATTATAATTTAGGACGCCTTAAAAGTATTAACAACACCTTACAATACCGTATGTAAACTTAAAACTCTATAATAAACCTAATGAATTCGTCCGATTCCTTTGAACATTGTACGGCAACTTAAAACATCTTACGACTTTGTATGCCATATTTGCACCTTGAAAAGCATATTATTATAATGTTGGATGCCTTACAAATCTTAACAACACCTTACAATACCGTATGTAAACTTAAAACTGCATAATAAACCTAATGAATTCGTCCGAGTCCTTTCAACATTATACGACAACATAAAACATCTTACGACTCTGTATGCCATATTAACTCCTCTAAAAGCACGTTATTATAATTTAGGACGCCTTAAAAGTATTAACAACACCTTACAATACCGTATGTAAACTTAAAACTCTATAAGAAACCTAATGAATTGTCCGATTCCTTTGAACATTGTACGGCAACTTAAAACATCTTACGACTTGTATGCCATATTACCTCTTAAAACACGTTATTATAATGTAGGGCGCCTTACAAATGTTAACAACACCTTACAATACCGTATGTAAACTTAAAACTACATAATAAACCTAATGAATTCGTCCGAGTCTTTTGAACATTGTACGGCAACTTAAAACATCTTACGACTTGTATGCCATAATACCTCTTAAAACACGTTATTATAATGTAGGATGCCTTACAAATCTTAACAACACCTTATAATACCGTATGTAAACTTAAAACTCCATAATAAACCTAATGAATTCGTCCGAGTCCTTTGAACATTGTACGACAACTTAAAACATCTTACGACTTTGTATGCCGTATTTGCACCTTGAAAAGCACGTTATTATAATGTTGGACGCCTTACAAATCTTAACAACACCTTACAATACCGTATGTAAACTTAAAACTCCATAATAAACCTAATGAATTCGTCCGTGTCCTTTCAACATTGTACGACAACTTAGAACATATTACGACTCTGTATGCCATATTACCTCCTCTAAAAGCACGTTATTATAATTTAGGACGCCTTAAAAGTATTAACAGCACCTTACAATACCGTATGTAAACTTAAAACTCTATAATAAACCTAATGAATTCGTCCGATTCCTTTGAACATTGTACGGCAACTTAAAACATCTTACGACTTGTATGCCATATTACCTCTTAAAACACGTTATTATAATGTAGGACGCCTTACAAATCTTAACAACACCTTACAATACCGTATGTAAACTTAAAACTCCATAATAAACCTAATGAATTCGTCCGAGTCCTTTGAACATCGTACGGCAACTTAAAACATCTTACGACTCTGTATGCCATATTACCTCTTAAAGCACGTGATTATAATGTTGGACGCCTTACAAATGTTAACAACACCTTACAATACCGTATGTAAACTTAAAACTACATAATAAACCTAATGAATTCGTCCGAATCTTTTGAACATTGTACGGCAACTTAAAACATCTTACGACTTGTATGCCATAATACCTCTTAAAACACGTTATTATAATGTAGGACGCCTTACAAATCTTAACAACACCTTATAATAGCGTATGTAAACTTAAAACTACATAATAAACCTAATGAATTCGTCCGAGTCCTTTGAACATTGTACGGCAACTTAAAATATCTTACGACTTTGTATGCCATATTTGCACCTTGAAAAGCACGTTATTATAATGTTGGACGCCTTACAAATCTTAACAACACCTTACAATACCGTATGTAAACTTAAAACTCTATAATAAACCTAATAAATTCGTCCGATTCCTTTGAACATTGTACGGCAACTTAAAACATCTTACGACTTTGTATGCCATATTTGCACC
This sequence comes from Tagetes erecta, assembly GCA_030867185.1. Classification (NCBI taxonomy): domain Eukaryota; kingdom Viridiplantae; phylum Streptophyta; class Magnoliopsida; order Asterales; family Asteraceae; genus Tagetes; species Tagetes erecta. The sequence continues at coordinate 26,646,701 of CM061493.1, read as the reverse complement.
TTGAAAAGCACATTATTATAATGTTGGATGCCTTACAAAACTTAACAACACCTTAAAATACCGTATGTAAACTTAAAACTCCATAATAAACCTAATGAATTCGTCCGAGTCCTTTCAACATTGTACGACAACATAAAACATCTTACGACTCTGTATGCCATATTAACTCCTCTAAAAGCACGTTATTATAATTTAGGACGCCTTAAAAGTATTAACAACACCTTACAATACCGTATGTAAACTTAAAACTCTATAATAAACCTAATGAATTCGTCCGTTTCCTTTGAACATTGTACGGCAACTTAAAACGTCTTACGACTTGTATGCCATATTACCTCTTAAAACACGTTATTATAATGTAGGACGCCTTACAAATCTTAACAACACCTTACAATACCGTATGTAAACTTAAAACTCCATAATAAACCTAATGAATTCGTCAGAGTCCTTTCAACATTGTACGACAACATAAAACATCTTATGACTCTGTATGCCATATTAACTCCTCTAAAAGCACGTTATTATAATTTAGGACGCCTTAAAAGTATTAACAACACCTTACAATACCGTATGTAAACTTAAAACTCTATAATAAACCTAATGAATTCGTCCGATTCCTTTGAACATTGTACGGCAACTTAAAACATCTTACGACTTGTATGCCATATTACCTCTTAAAACACGTTATTATAATGTAGGACGCCTTACAAATCTTAACAACACCTTACAATACCGTATGTAAACTTAAAACTCCATAATAAACCTAATGAATTCGTCCGAGTCCTTTGAACATTGTACGGCAACTTAAAACATCTTACGACTCTGTATGCCATATTACCTCTTAAAGCACGTGATTATAATGTTGGACGCCTTACAAATCTTAACAACATTTTACAATACCGTATGTAAACGTAATACTACATAATAAACCTAATGAATTCGTTCGAGTCCTTTGAACATAGTACGGCAACTTAAAACATATTACGACTCTTTATGCCATTTAAGAACCTAGAAAAGCACGTTATTATAATGTAGGACTTACAAATCTTAACAACACATTACAATACCATATGTATACTTAACACTCCATAATAAACCAAATGAATTCGTCTGAGTCCTTTGAACATTGTACGGAAACTTAAAACATCTTACGACTCTGTATGCCATATTACCTCTTAAAACAAGTTATTATAATGTAGGACGCCTTACAAATCTTAACAACACCTTACAATACCGTATGTAAACTTAAAACTCCATAATAAACCTAATAAATTCGTCCGAGTCTTTTGAACATTGTACGGCAACTTAAAACATCTTACGACTTGTATGCCATAATACCTCTTAAAACACGTTATTATAATGTAGGACGCCTTACAAATCTTAACAACACCTTACAATACCGTATGTAAACTTAAAACTCCATAATAAACTTAATGAATTCGTCCGAGTCCTTTGAACATTGTACGACAACTTAAAACATCTTACGACTTTGTATGCCATATTTGCACCTTGAAAAGCACGTTATTATAATCTTGGACGCCTTACAAATCTTAACAACACCTTATAATACCGTATGTAAACTTAAAACTCCATAATAAACCTAATGAATTCGTCCAAGTCCTTTCAACATTGTACGACAACTTTGAACATATTACGACTCTGTATGCCATATTACCTCCTCTAAAAGCACGTTATTATAATTTAGGACGCCTTAAAAGTATTAACAACACCTTACAATACCGTATGTAAACTTAAAACTCTATAATAAACCTAATGAATTCGTCCGATTCCTTTGAACATTGTACGGCAACTTAAAACATCTTACGACTTTGTATGCCATATTTGCACCTTGAAAAGCATATTATTATAATGTTGGATGCCTTACAAATCTTAACAACACCTTACAATACCGTATGTAAACTTAAAACTGCATAATAAACCTAATGAATTCGTCCGAGTCCTTTCAACATTATACGACAACATAAAACATCTTACGACTCTGTATGCCATATTAACTCCTCTAAAAGCACGTTATTATAATTTAGGACGCCTTAAAAGTATTAACAACACCTTACAATACCGTATGTAAACTTAAAACTCTATAAGAAACCTAATGAATTGTCCGATTCCTTTGAACATTGTACGGCAACTTAAAACATCTTACGACTTGTATGCCATATTACCTCTTAAAACACGTTATTATAATGTAGGGCGCCTTACAAATGTTAACAACACCTTACAATACCGTATGTAAACTTAAAACTACATAATAAACCTAATGAATTCGTCCGAGTCTTTTGAACATTGTACGGCAACTTAAAACATCTTACGACTTGTATGCCATAATACCTCTTAAAACACGTTATTATAATGTAGGATGCCTTACAAATCTTAACAACACCTTATAATACCGTATGTAAACTTAAAACTCCATAATAAACCTAATGAATTCGTCCGAGTCCTTTGAACATTGTACGGCAACTTAAAACATCTTACGACTTTGTATGCCTTATTTGCACCTTGAAAAGCACGTTATTATAATGTTGGACGCCTTACAAATCTTAACAACACCTTACAATACCGTATGTAAACTTAAAACTCTATAATAAACCTAATGAATTCGTCCGATTCCTTTGAACATTGTACGGCAACTTAAAACATCTTACGACTTTGTATGCCATATTTGCACCTTGAAAAGCACATTATTATAATGTTGGATGCCTTACAAATCTTAACAACACCTTACAATACCGTATGTAAACTTAAAACTCCATAATAAACCTAATGAATTTGTCCGAGTCCTTTCAACATTGTACGACAACATAAAACATCTTACGACTCTGTATGCCATATTAACTCCTCTAAAAGCACGTTATTATAATTTAGGACGCCTTAATAGTATTAACAACACCTTACAATACTGTATGTAAACTTAAAACTCTATAATAAACCTAATGAATTCGTCCGATTCCTTTGAACATTGTACGGCAACTTAAAACATCTTACGACTTTGTATGCCATATTTGCACCTTGAAAAGCACATTATTATAATGTTGGATGCCTTACAAATCTTAACAACACCTTACAATACCGTATGTAAACTTAAAACTGCATAATAAACCTAATGAATTCGTGTGAGTCCTTTCAACATTATACGACAACATAAAACATCTTACGACTCTGTATGCCATATTAACTCCTCTAAAAGCACGTTATTATAATTTAGGACGCCTTAAAAGTATTAACAACACCTTACAATACCGTATGTAAACTTAAAACTCTATAAGAAACCTAATGAATTGTCCGATTCCTTTGAACATTGTACTGCAACTTAAAACATCTTACGACTTGTATGCCATATTACCTCTTAAAACACGTTATTATATGTAGGACGCCTTACAAATCTTAACAACACCTTACAATACCGTATGTAAACTTAAAACTACATAATAAACCTAATGAATTCGTCCGAGTCTTTTGAACATTGTACGGCAACTTAAAACATCTTACGACTTGTATGCCATAATACCTCTTAAAACACGTTATTATAATGTAGGACGCCTTACAAATCTTAACAACACCTTATAATACCGTATGTAAACTTAAAACTCCATAATAAACCTAATGAATTCGTCCGAGTCCTTTGAACATTGTACGGCAACTTAAAACATCTTACGACTTTGTATGCCATATTTGCACCTTGAAAAGCACGTTATTATAATGTTGGACGCCTTACAAATCTTAACAACACCTTACAATACCGTATGTAAACTTAAAACTCTATAATAAACCTAATGAATTCGTCCGATTCCTTTGAACATTGTACGGCAACTTAAAACATCTTACGACTTTGTATGCCATATTTGCACCTTGAAAAGCACATTATTATAATGTTGGATGCCTTACAAATCTTAACAACACCTTACGGGTTAATAACTTCAATGGCTACATCATTTAGAGAAGTTTTCAGTAAACCTTTGGTAGTACACGCTAATCCTAAAAATTAACGCATCTCCGTAGGAGTTTTTGGCGCTTCACAAATCTTATTGGCCTCAGTCTTTGCCGGATCTACATGAATACCTTTTTTATTAATCACGTGACCAAGAACACGAACTTCTCTGAGCCAGAACTCACATTGTGAAATCATAGCATAAAATTTCACATTTCTTAACATTTCTAGAATTAACTTTAGAATATGCTCATGATCTCCTTTGCTTTGTGAATGAATAAGTGTACCGTCAGTGAATACTATTCTAAACTTATCCAAATAAGGTCTACACAACCTATTCATAAGCTCCATGAATACTACATGTACATTTTTTTTTAAAACTACACGGCATGACCAACACTCATAATGTCCATAACGCGTCCTAAGAGTAGTTTTCGGGACATCATCTTCGGCTATTAACAACTAATGGTAGCCATATCGAATATCAATCTTAGAATAATAACTACAACGTGTAGCTAATCGAACAAATCATCAATTCTAGGCAACATATATCTAATCTAAATTATAAGTTCATTCGACTTTCTCAAAAATCTATACACATCCTAAATGATCCATCATTTTTCATAACGAACAACACAGGTGATCTCCAACTTTTGTTCATCGTCCTTGGCACTGATAAATTTAATTAAGTAAAAACATCGGACATCCCTTGCTCCAATACTCATAAGCTTTCATGATATTTCAATTTTTAAAGAAGACTTTCCTTTATCTCCTAAAACAGTTAAAACTTCACCGTTTTCGAACGGAAGCCGAACAATCTTTTCAAAACAAACTTCCTCGGCACAATGTCCAATCAATCAATCCACACCGATAACTACATCGGAAACTACCAAGTTTAACGGGTAAAGATCTATACTAAAGGAATGACTTTCTAATTGCTAGGAAAAATTCCTAAATAATTCGCTAGTTCCCATTTTATTTCCATTAGCTAATTCAGTAATATATATCTTACTTAACTTACTAGAGTTTAGACCAATTAATACTTAAAATTCCTTTGACACAAAGCTCGTTTCAGGGAAAATACTCCCGTAACAATCTTTCCTTCAGATCGTTCCATGAAAGACCATAAACAGTAACTTCATCCAAATTCTGGATCAACGAATTCCACCACATCAACGTTTCATCCTGAAACGTACATGTAGCATTCTTAACTCTTTGGCCATCTTGAGCAATTGCCTATTGCCATATCCGACTCCATTTTCACAATCCATCTCATTATGTCAAGAGGACTTTCAAAACCAGTAAAAATTCGTGGGTGACAAACTTGAAAAGTCTCATAAGCACACCCTAACAATGGATTCCTTTTTCCATAGTTCAATAAAATCAATGATCACCACTTGATTTAACTATTTCGAGAAGCTCCTAAAATCATCCATACATGCTTAGATGATCTAATACCTAAAGAACTACTAATACTAAGATGTCACTAAGGTTACCATCTGAAACGTCACGTCCTCTACCACGCCCTATTGTTAAACTAGCGTCACACTATTCTAGAGCAGCATTGCCATATGGAGCTATTAACTAGGCTAAATCCTATACCTCCACCCGAAGGTGTCATTCGAATTACCGGGGGCGTATTTTATTTCTAACAAATAAAATATTACTAAATATGATAAGGTATAGTTCACATCATGGTGTTAAATGTTTGAGTATCGTACGTAATACCACATAACATAAGTAACCAATCAATAACAAAATCGTGAATTATCGTCAATCCTCACCGCCCAATCGGCTACTAAAGTTACCGATCTAATGATCATAGAAAGAAAAGGAAGGGCTTACTTCGGAATAACAGAATTTAGTGAGATCGTAGAATTCTTTACCGATATAAAGTTTTATTATATTTTTATTTATTTATTTATTTATTTTATTCTATCGATTTAACCAATCATCTACGAGCGCCTTTAACGTAGTTCTCTCCTCGAGAGAAGTCAACCGGGTAAGCATCATCTGGCACGCGTCAAACACGATTTGCATCTCTATCTTGTAATTCATCGATCTATCGTTCGTACTAAGCACACCTTGCGGTAAGAGTAAGAAGGAAAACGTTCGATAGATTTCTCTAACATGGAATCTAAACGTGGAGTACTAGATGACTCGTTAAACTCAAATGTAAACGGAACACCGCACTCTACGCCTGGGGAATCAACTGCCGACTCCCTTACCCTGTTGGGTTCGGGTGTAACCTCATCATGAACAACCATATGGAAGATCTTTCTACGTCTCCAGGAATATACTATGCAGTGCTCGGGGGTTCGCTTCAATTCATTCGAAGATAGGATGTCTTGAACATCATCACTCTACATAAACCACAGACTCAACAACTGACCCTAAAGTGGTGCTAAGTGAGACTCGTGTCTCGGGGACTCGTTCAGGCATTAGTGACAACAAAAGGCATATTCGTACTTAATTCCTAGCTTAAAAGGCACTTAAAATACACTTATATCAAATAAGCACACAAGGTACACTTAGATATTCAATCTAATAATTATAAACCACACAAGGTATATTTAGTCAATTTAAACCACACAAGGTATTCTTAGATATACAATCTAAAAATCAAAACGCACAAAAATGCTTGGGAATTTTGGAAGTGTTTTTGGGACTTTAAAATTTTTCAAAACCTTTCAAGTTATAGTCTAGAATTTTTCAAAAACTTTTCTAGTTCGCTATAACCATTGGCTCTGATACCAACTTCTGTCACACCCCAAAATCGTTGCAGCGGAAGTCACGAATATTTGGTGCTTAGAGCGAAGTTGGCACCCATTAATTATAAAGCAAACATCCACATTAATTTAAAAGGTAATTAAAAGTGTTAATGTTGATACGTCAACATCCCACAATTTTTCATTAAGAAAATAAAATACGATGTTGTCTTAATAAAGCGTAGATTGTTTGAAGTAAGTCAAACAAAATTTTAAACAAAGAGGTCCCAAAACACATAAACCAAATGTGGAGTTTGTAGTCCAAAAACTATCCTTCCACAAATTCCCATGCCCAACACTTTGTACCTGAAAAACATGTAAAAACTGAGTCAACATAAAGTTGGTGAGTTTTCGGGTTTTAATCAAAGTAAAGTCATCTTTCATTCACAATAGATATGCTTGGCTTTGAGACATCAACAAGACCGTACGTCAAGGGCTAGCTAGGCCCAGAGACAATCGAATCATCAAAGTCGTGAGTCCATAATCAAACAAAGAAACGAAGTTCCCTCATAACAATCAACTTATATTCCCCCGCATGTCAACACGATCAGAGCGACTGATCACGAGGGGCGGAATTCCAATCCCGATAGATCTACCAATATAACCTGTGGTTCCTCACTCCAAGAGAAATTAATGATTATGAGAGGGCATTACACGTAAAATCATCAAACACTCATGTCATCATTTTGGTCAACAACAATACCCGTCTCCCAATTCATATCAAAACAAGTTAAACAAATACATGTTTTTCCCCCGAAAATATTTAAATAAAACATTATTTAAAAAGGGGCCGAGACACTCACAGGTCTCTCAATTCATTTCAAAACATTATAAACAAATACATGTTTTTCCCCCAAAACAGTTAAATAAAACGTTATTTAAAAAGGGGCCGAAGAACTCACATGTCTCCCAATTCATATCAAAACAAGTTAAACAAATACATGCTTTTCCCCCAAAATATTTAATAAGACGTTAGTTAAAAAGGGGCCGAAGAACTCACAGTGGATACGCCAAAAGCTAGAACATATAAGCCCAACAATAACACCACCTAAGAACATCCTATACACAAAGGACCCGTTCAAAAGATGCACATATATATCAAGTCTAAAACCGTGTAGGTTGTTCACCAAAACCTAACTAGACTTACGTGAAAACGTTTCATTTACAAAAACATCAACCCTTAATTTTAATGACCCGTTGGTGATCTTTGCCTTCGATTAATATTACATATATAATAACACACTTTGTTATTTTGTGATTCTTTGATTAGCTTTCATACTACTACTCACATAAACACATATAGCACAAATGTAATGACACATAAAAGACATATTTAGTCCTTTAACTTTTCTAAGTAAAACAAACACCTTTACTTATCCAATATTATTCATATACTTAGGAAAATATAATTTAATATTCTCGTGTCATAAGTAAAAGTTCATAACACTTAGAAAAATATACATTTTTCTCTAGTTAACTAGTATGCAATTTTCAACATGACGGTTAGCACTTAAGGGACATTTAACCATGTTTTCATAAACAACTTATTAATCATATGAAATTATATATATCTAAACATATTGTCACATAACAAAAATCATATTTCATATATTTTCCATACAAATCACAATATTAGCTAAACATGTCAATTTCAACATTTTCGGGAACGTTTTCGGGTCACGGAAAGCAACCCAATACCCGTATTTTTGTCATGACCAAAGTTTCTGATCCAAATCAGTTTGCAAAAATATTACGTTTTAGAGTCGAAAATCTTCGTTTTCGGCTTTTCCGGGTACATAGTTTGCACGTTTTTGAGTTTAAAACTCTAAGTTTTTGTACCAAACTTTAAATCTCATATTTTTATATAAAAATATACTTTATAATCTGTTGAAAATAATATTTTTACATATCTACATTTTTAAGCTAAAATCGTTGCGTTTTACGCGTATTTTCGTATCGAAAACCGTTATTTGTATGGTTTAATCACATCTTTCTTATAATACATTTAAAATACTTATTTTATAAAGTTTATAAATATTCAAAAATATGATTTAATTCAGAATATAAATTAGTTTTTATATCTTTACAAAAATATATAAAAATTACATTTTAAGTCTTTTTAAACTTCAAGCATCATATATCACTACTTACATTAATATTTCATACGTCTAAAAACAATTTTACACTTTAAGAAATCATGTATACGTCTAAAAACAATTTTACACTTTAAGAAATCATGTATTTTATCATATCATAATCATCATAACAAAATAATTTTCATACTTACATCTAGCCATTTTCATAAATAAACATGTAGCAAGCTTTTCATAAAAATAACATCTTCCAATTTCATGTTATATGACTACATTTTTGTAAATATTTTTCTAACACTTTTCATGTTATTCAAAATCATTTAGTGACCTTAGTATCATAACTTCATTAATACCTATTTGCATGTTAAGATCTAAACAATTTAAGTGTAAATACACATCATAATACCAACTAGCATATATTCACACATACATACATACATACATACATACGGTTTCATATACATACATACATACATTCATATTTCAATATCACAACTAGCACACACTTATTCATTTTATCCCATTTTCTAACAAAACAACCTTTCAACACTTTGACATAAACATTATCAATGCAAGAACACAATTTTTACTTGATGATACTAACATGTAAATACACATACACACACATATACATACGGATCTACATACATATATACCCAAAATCATGTTTTGATGAACACACATAACATAAACTTGTTCATTTCTTCCCTTTTCCTTTATCAAACTTTCAAAACCATTCATTTAACACTTATGAAATCTTGTTTTAAAAATCAAAAACACACATATACACATGTATATATATACCTACGGATACTCACACATGCACACACACACACTGATAGGTTCAATTGGATCGATAATATCACTCAAATGATCAGAATAAAGCGTACAAACAAACGATTCAATCACAAACACAGTTCATACTCATAAATTCTCTTGTATATTGATGATCAAAGCAATTCGTAGTACAAAGTGCAGGAGAAAATAAATCACACACAGTTAATTCTCTCTCTCACAGTGTAAAAGTGATCTAGCCTCTCTCCTAACACACGCACACTACATGCTATAACAAACAAAATGCAAGTTTAAGGAAAATACATAATAAACCCTAAACTATACAAACATATAAACAAAATACAAAGTAAATCTTAACAAGGAAATAAGCCTAACAGTACTCCCCCTAAGATTTATCTTTGGATCTTCAAAAACTTCAATCTTTTTCTTCTTTTATCAGCATCAAACTTCAATCTTTTTCTACCATTCTTCTTGTTCTTCTTTCACGTTCAGCAATTCTCGACCTTTATACTCCTCTTGTTCTTTGAAAGCTTCTTCAATACAGGATTTGAACTTTTCAGCGATCTTCGCTTGTCGAGGCTTGGATTCATTCGTCAGAATTGGCAAAGCATTCATGCGTCTAAGTGAGTCCAAATTCAAACCTGCAAAATCGATATTAGCATAAAACTCAAATGGCAACTCTTGGCCTTGAACTTTCACCTCCAAAGTACCCTTCCTACTGATCCGCATATATTCTATCTCTGGTATATCAACCCTCACGAGATTAGAATTGAGTAAAGCCTTTCTCACACGAATCTTCTCCGAAGCAGCAGCAATCACTTCTATCATCACAGTAAATAAATTTCTGTCAGCTTCAGCAAGTTTATCTTTGCACTTTTCAATCTTGTAACTTCGCAAAAACTCAATGTATGACGGATGCAGCAGTTTCAACTCAAAAGTACTAAAGAGTGTGATCATATCCTTATCCCAATCCTCCAAGTTCCGAACAAGCTTTAGTTCAAACGTTTCCTGATTGTAAAACACTCTCAGTATTGGCTTCGTCATTTGTGACCCATCTATTACCTTCAATCCAGGATCTGTAATCTTGTCAAAGTATTCGTCCGAGAACTCTTCTAAGTACATATCCTCGGTCACCACCAATCTTTTCTTCTTTCTTTGTTTCTTTGCTTGCACATATGCTGTATCTTCCTGTTGGCCTCTAAAGTCAAGAAACTTAGCTGTTCTACTCATTCCAGCATCAAGAAGTATCACGCATTTATCACCACGCTCAGCATGCGTGTGATTAATTAACTTCAGCTTGTGCAACTCTTTCAGATCCTGAACTTCCAATTTGAAGATGCTTGAATAGTAATGATAAACGTCACATAAGCCATTTACCCTCTTGATCATAAACGCATCAAAAACTTCATCATATTTCCACGCGATTATTTTCACCTTCTTATTTTTCTCAGGCACAATCATCGAATCTAATAAGTCAGCAATTGATTGTCCTTTACTCAGCAGTGACCTAACAACATCACCTGTTGTTGCTGATTTATGCCAAGTCTCACGCACCTCCATTGGAATGTTGTAAGATTTGACTTCGCTAGGAAACATATCCATTAGTTCATGCCTCTTTTTGTGTGCATTTTCAGGAAGTGCCATTACTGGAATCTCCTTCGGACCAAGCACTTTGAATCTCTTTGTCAGCTCAAAATACTGAGGATTATTGTAATCCAAGTAAAACATCCTCTTGTACATCTTTTCTGTTTTCATGAAACTGACCACAATCTTCCTCAACGATTCTGATTTCAACCTCTGCAAAGTTTTATACGGATAGTTCCTCGAACTCAACCAACTTCGCATATCAGAAGCAGTCATTTCATCTGGGTTTTGATGATAAAGCTCTGTTGGAGGCAAGTCTTCGATATTTAAGCTTTCTTGCATCGGAGTCCATTCACCCATCTCAACCACGAACTCTTTTTGATCAGCTTCGGTTTTATCTTGAGCAGTGATGCACTTCTCATACTCCTCATTAATCTGAGTCACTGTCAAACCATTCAAAAATACCAAATTGTACTTCATTCTTTCAAGATAAGCAAACCTCTGATCCAAATCATCAGGTAACTCTTCAACAGTATTCTGTACAGGCTCTGGCTCCTCTTCATTTTCAGACTCAGTCCAATCTATATCCAAATCATCCAATGCCTCTATCATAGGTGCTTCATCAGTTTGAACCGGCTCAAACTGACTAGCCACTTCAGCTTCTGTTTCAGTCACATCCACAGCTTCAGATTGAATCGGCTTAATCTGAACTGTATCTCCAGAGCCAACATCTTTCGCACTATCTGTTGCTTCAAATACTTCGGTTTCAGCTTCCGATACAATCTCAGTCTCAGCTTCATACACACTCTCAGTCTCAGCAACTTTCTCAATCTCAGCCACAGCTACAGATTGAATAGGCTCAATCTGCACTGTTTCATCAGTTTTTGCCCTTTTCGAACTTTCTTCATCACCAAATATCTCCGGTATAGCATCTATTTTCCTCTTTCCCTCAGCTTTGTTCATCTTGACAGTTTCAGCAGCAACTTCATCGGGAATGATAATTGGTGATTCAACTAAAATACCAGCATTCGCAACACCTCGAGCTCTAGTCAAATAAACTTTAGGCACTTCAGCTCCAGTCACTTCGACTACTTTATCAGAAAAATCTTTATCAGACGATGAATCAGATTTCTTCGGTTTCATATCCTCCAACTCTTTTTCCAACATCTCTTTCTCAGCCTCCAGTGTATTGCATTCAGCTCTAACCTCAGCATAATCATATTTCAAGTTCTCATATTCCTCCTTGAGCTTATCATAATCATCTCTCAACTTCAGATGATCATCCACCAGCTTAACATGATCTTCATCCAACTTCTTGAAAATTTTCAAATTTTGATTGTGAATATCCCAATATTCATCAAATCTTTTCTTTTTACGTTCATTAGAAGCTTTCAACAACTCATTTGCTTCTATCAGCTTAGCCACCATCTCTTCTAACTCAGCTATTCTTTTATCTTTCTCAGTTTCATCAACACTTGGCACAACATTTGGCGAAGACTCCAAATCTTGTCCAATGTTTTCAGCAGTTTGTGGTAATGCGGTGGGAATATCAACATCAATAGTATCAGCAATGCCAGCATCCACTTCCTCTATCTGTGCAATAGATTCAGCTTCGGCCATTACTGTCTGAGCAATTTCCATCACATCAATCTCTTCAGGTTCAACCACTGGTTTCGACTTCTTTCGTCTAACATACTGAACAGATACTTCTTTAGGAATCTCAGAAATGACTTCTTCAATCACAGAAGCAACCTCAGCAGGTTCTTCTATCTCAGTAGTCTCCATAACCTCCTCAGTCTCCATTGGTTCAACCTCCTCTGAATTAGATTCAGATTCAGTATCATCACCACCATCATCATTACCATCATCACCATCACTATCTTCATCATTGTCACCATCATCATTACCATCATTACCTTCATCTTCTTCATCCTCTGGATGACGAGCAAAGTACTCGTCATCATCCAATAGATTGTCCGGCACCTCATCCACTAAATCCTGTGGATTCACAATCTCACCATGAGATATGTGATAATATACTCCATCCACATCTTCTTCATTGTTGATTATATCTCTCATATAATCAAACAACTCAACATCAGGCACATTCCCGATACTCATCTTTCGATAAGAGAGATCGTTCATGTCCTCAGTATACAACATGCCTCCAGCATAACCTTCACTTCTGATGATAGGATAGGCAATGTTTATCATCAGTTGCAGAAACCTTGGGTACATAAGAAATTTGAACCTCTTGCCCTTCACCAAGTTAAACACAAACCCATTCATTATCCATTTGACATGTTGAATGGTTTGTTTTCTGCAATAGCTATTATTGGTGATGCAATGTCTGAAGGAAAGTTATCAAACCCTGCACTTCTTCTAGACATGCATTGTTGCACTACATAGCACATCAACTTGTATTTCCTTCCCAACTTAGCTCTGTAAAACTGTGACTTTGGAAACACAGGTGGATGTCCCATGTTCACAAAACACGTTTTGCATTCCTCCATTGTCAGTTCATCCATCATGCCAACCTCATCCTCATCTATCCTCAGAGCTTGCCTAATAGCTTCTTCAGTAACATTTAGTACCCAGTCTCTAGTGATATGCCCTCTAACCATAGCAACTCCATTCTCATCTCTCACAACCTCTGCTGATCTCCAGAAGCTCTTAATCAGCCTTGCATATATGACCGGTTTGGCACATATAGCATAAACATACTTAGTCCTCTTAATGAACTTAATCATATCTCTATAACCCTCTGTCTCAGGAAGTGATTCATCTAAACATGCCACTAGATTATGTTTAGGTTCAAATTTGAGATTCTCCATCTGTTAAAAACACACACAAACACAAAACAAGGCAAATGTATTAGATTCTTCATAAACATATCAAAAATTTTAATAAGTGTTTAACTAAAAGTTAGAAAGCAAAACATTAACATAATCAATTTAAATCCTAGATTGTTCTAATAACCTGATTTTCATCATTTTAATCAAACAACATTGAATTTTAAAGATTATACTTTCTGTTTAAGCTTTTAACAGTTACTCACTTAGGCACAATTTGACAAATTTATGATGAACAAGTTCAACATGTTTTGGTTCAGTTTTAACAAGTTTAATCACTTTTAAACAGATATTTCATTGTTTTTATGATTAACTTTTAAAAGCTTCAAAGTTCAACAATGGCGATTTAAATCAGTTAAGAACATTTCACTTGATTCAGTTGATTTTAAGGTGTTTTAGTGCAAATGAATGATTGAATGTTGATAATCGACAGATTTTAACCCTAAAACAACATTCGATTTAAGTTTTAATGCTCAAAATCAAAGTGTCGATTCAAGTTCAAAACACTGTTCATCATCGTTTTTCTTTTTAACAGTTGATTTGCAGGTCGATTTAGGTCAAAAACACTTAATCACTACCTTATTCAATCGTTTAATCTTGTTATAGAGCAACAGATTGAATATGATAACAATGGCGATTTGAGGTTCAGAGTGTTTGTGTGAAGATGAAAGTGTGAAATGATAAGTGTATGTGAAGAGGCGGTCTTTTGTATCGTCAAAAATTTTAGGTCAAACTTTAAGTGCCGGGTCAACAAAAGCAAAATAGGCCCAATAAACCTTGCCGGGTCAAGTACTGTAGTGACGGGTCATGTACTGTAGATACGGGTCAAGTACATAAAACAAGTCACCAACATGTGAAAATCACTTGACGGGTCAAGCACTGTAGATACGGGTAAGTCACTGTAGTGACGGGTAAAGGCTAAGGAACAACTACACCTGATGGGTTTTATTCATCACCCGGCAGAATAGTTATCATCAAAACATCACCCGGCAACCTTCTTCATCACCCGGCAACACAGTTGCTTTCCTTCTTCATCCGGCTTGCTTTCTTCTTTACACGGCAACCTTTGACAACCTTCTTCACACGGCATACACACTTCTTCATTACCCGGCAACATAGTGTCATACCTTTACACGGCAACAATACTTCTTCATTTACCCGGCTGTATAGTATACACTTGTCACCCGGCAAGATATCTATGACCTTCACCCGGCTGTATTTGACATGATCATTGCCCGGCTGTACAGTGGTCATAACATCTTCACCTTTTTCCTTAATCACCCGGCAAGTATCAGACTTACAACTTTACTCGGCTGAACAGTTCTTTACCCGGCTGTACAGTTGTATCTGATATCTTTACCCGGCAATAACACAAGCAATTTCTTCAAATTTTCCTCGTCTGTTGACTTTTTCAACGATCATTTATTGCACCTGCAACATTCTCCGACATATTAATTAGACAAGATATCCTTAAAGAATGTTTGTCATATTAATTATCAAACAACATTAACATTGCAACAAATTAATTTTTCAATTAAAATTCATTTTTCTTTTTCTTAAAATGTTTTTGCACAACCAATTTCTCTATATCCCGAAGCAATTTCTTAAAAACAAATTACAAGACCTTGGGTTTGTTTTTAACACATCCAATACCTTTGCTTTTCATAACTTATAATCTTGTTCATTCAAAACACACTTATTTAAAACAAAATATTTTTGGATTTTTGTAGATATTTTTCTTCAATTTATTCTCCCCCTAAACTTGAAATTTCTTGAAATTTTTAAGTTTAACAAGGATGTTGATGTGTCAATAATGATTCCATATGCCTGCACACACAAAGCACACACATTAAAATAAATACATATGCAATGCAATGAATCAAAATATCGCAGTGAGATCATACCACACATTATCTGAACATGTTTTGCAAGTTTTGAATAGACATTTGACTTATGCTTGATTGAGTGATGATATGAAAACATACCAATTAGCTCGAATTGACACACTTACTTTTTCAGTATCATGATGATATTTAAGGTTCGATTAGAATGACTTATGTGACCCACATGTATACATATGTCAACATATTTCCTTATCAATCACTACCTGAATGCATATTGCACAGAACCTGGTCACTTACAGTCATACATAGTGTGGAATCTGGGTTCTATTCGGATTTGGTCCACTTTGGGACTTCTTTTTAATTCCAACTTTGGGAATTTTTCTTTCCTATCGTTCCCCTTGGGAATCTTCTGAATTCCATTTTGGAATTTTTGTTTGGTGTCGGTCCACATTTGGGACTCTTTTTGTTCCATTTTGGAATCTTTTGCTGCATCTTGAAGCTCAAAAGAGACTTCGTGTGAGACTTCAGGTCTGTGGGTACCACAACAAAGAAGCTCACGATGCAGTTCATCACACTGAATACACTGCATCGTTACCCGATCATGCACAACTATCATCACAAGCAATGTTTCAAAAGATATATATCTAGACATGTATAACAATGGAACTTAACACAAAGATCATTAAGTTTATGTTTGTCAACAATCAACTTACTTGTTCAGTCTAATTGCCTGAGCTGTCTAGCACATCAATTAACATTCATCAGTCTTTATTAAAAATGATGTAACAAATAATGTCTAGTGTATCTATCATTTCTCACTTTTTGCAATATAGATTCTTATGACATGATATTTTCTTTTCTTTTTGATTTTATATTTTGTATTTTCTTTTCTTTTTCATGCACACACACAATGCAAAACATAAAATAAAAGGCAAAGGAATCAAAACTTAACATCAACTTATTATATTTTTGGCTTTTATATTTTCTGATTTTTTTTTTCTTTTGATTTTCGAAAAATAGAATCAATCATGATTGATTAATCCTATGGATTGAATTAAAAATTCAAACCGGCCTGACAAAAATGATTTTGTGAAAAGATCTGCCAGTTGTTTGTCGGTATGAACTTTAATCAAGATTATTAAACCTTTTTCAGAGTTGTCTCTTAAAAAGTGATATCTAATTTCGATGTGTTTGGTTTTAGAATGTTGAACAGGATTAGCAGTTATAAACATAGCCGCAGTATTGTCTATGTAAATAGGAGTTTTCAGAAAGTTAAACCCGTAGTCCAGCAACTGATTTTGTAACCATAAAACCTGAGAACATCCTGCAGATGCAGCGATATACTCTGCTTCAGCTGTGGATACAGAAACATTGGTTTGCTTCTTGCATTGCCAAGAGACAAGCCTTGGACCCAGAAATTGACAACCACCAGTAGTCGATTTCCTGTCAAGAGCACAACCACCAAAATCACTGTCAGAATAGCTATATAATTCAAAATTTCCTTCATAAGGATACCATAAACCAAGATTTGGTTTCCCTTTGAGATATCTGAATATACGCTTCACAGCAACAAGATGTGACTCTTTCGGATCAGACTGATATCTGGCACATACACACACAGCGTACATGATATCTGGCCTTGATGCAGTAAGATACATCAGCGAACCGATCATTGATCTGTATAGTGTCTGATCAACTGCTTTGCCCTTTGGATCAGGTTGTATCTTGCAATTTACGTCAGAAGGAGTTCGGATAGTCTGACAATCTTGCATCTTGAACTTCTTCAGCAACTTCTCAACAAATTTTGATTGGTTGATAAAAATCCCGTCAGCAGACTGTTTCACTTGTAATCCCAGAAAGAAATTAATCTCCCCCATCGAACTCATCTGAAATCTTGACTTCATGATTTCTTCAAATTCTTTGCACATGGACTCACTGGTTGAACCGAAGATAATATCGTCCACATAAACTTGAACGCACAATAGATCATCATTATCCCTCTTCATAAACAAAGTTGGATCAATCTGACCTCTTGTAAATCCGTGTTCTAGTAAATGCTTGGATAATGTCTCATACCAGATTCTAGGAGCTTGATGTAGACCGTAAAGAGCTTTACTCAACTTGTATACCCGATGAGGATAGTCAGGATCTTCAAAACCCGGGGGTTGTCTGACATAAACATCATCTGTAATAGGTCCATACAAGAAAGCACCTTTGACGTCCATTTGGAATACCTTAAACTTCATGAAAGACGCATATGCAAGAAAAACGCGTATGGCTTCAAGTCTTGCGACTGGAGCAAACACCTCTTCATAATCAATGCCTTCTTCTTGAGTGTATCCCTGTGCAATCAGTCTTGCTTTGTTTCTCACAACAATGCCACGTTCGTCTGGCTTGTTCTTGTACAACCATCTTGTACCTATCGCATTCTCTCCTTCAGGTAAGTCCACAAGTTTCTAAACTTCCTGTTTGCGAAACTGAAGCAATTCCTCTTGCATGGCTTCAATCCAACTATTGTCTTGCAACGCCTCTGAAATGTTCTTTGGCACCACTTGAGATAGAAAACACGAGTAAAGACAAACATTTGCTTGCTCTGTCTGACTTCTTGTAGTTCTCTGATTCAACGGCCCAATAATCTGAGAGACAGGATGTTTCTTGTGAATTCGATGAATAGGAATATCACCTCCTTGCACTTGAGTCTCTAGATTAGAAGTATTCAGATTTGGTAGATCTTGTAGTATAGTTGAAGTATGCGGTGTGAAATTCGGGACTTGATCCGGTGAATTGATGAAGTAATCGAATGATTCAGGAATAACTTCAACATTCGGATCCGATGATGGTTGATTTTGAACGGATCCACCATCATTAGGAGTCAATTGCGAATTCACATTTTCTTCATGATTGTTTGATTCTTGATCTTCTTGCGAACCAGAAGGACCCGGAGCTTGACTGGATTTGACATGATCAGGATTGTGAAATGACATAAATGGATATTCAGAGTTGAGATTTCCATCTTCGTCATTATCAGAATCGTCACTAAAGCTTCCTAAGTCACCTGATTCCTTCCTTGCGTTTCCTGAAAAATCAAATAAGTTAGAATTGAAAGATCTAGATAACGAATCCAAATCAAATAACCATTCGGGACCATGAGCCACTAATGGAAACGAATTTTCTAAAAACTTGACGTTGATAGTTTCAATAACAGTATTTGTTTTGCTATTAAAAACTCGATAAGCTTTAGAAACAGACGAATATCCTAGGAAAAATCCATCGTAAGATTTTGACTCAAACTTCCCGAGATGTTCATTTAGATTAAGGATCGAAACTGGACAACCAAATGCTTTCAAGTAAGAAATATTTGGTTTTCTTCCAAACAACAACTCATAAGAAGTTTTCTGTTTATCTTGAACTAATAATGTTCTATTTTGTACAAAACACGCAGTAGCAATAGCTTCATCCCAAAAAGTGATAGGGATTTTGGCATCTGCGAGCATGGATCTTGCAGCTTCAATTAGTGTCCGGTTTTTCCGTTCCGCAACCCCATTTTGCTGAGGCGTTCTTGGAGCACTATACTGACGAGCAATCCCCTTTTCTGCACAAAATAAATCAACATTAGCATTCTTAAATTCAGTTCCATTATCACTTCTTAAAATTTTAACTTTGCATTCCAATTGATTTTCAATTTTAATGATAAATTCTTTCAATAATTCAGCTGTTTCAGATTTTGCATGCAAAAAATAAACCCATGAAAATCTAGTGAAGTCATCTATGATAACTAAACAACATGATTTTCTGCCGATGCTTTGAACATTTGTCGGTCCAAAAAGATCCATATGTAGCATCTGCAAAGGTTTTGAAATGGAGTTCTCGAGCTTGGACTTAAAAGACATCCGATGCTGTTTGCCCTTCAAACATGCTGGACAGAGATCAGT
Source organism: Tagetes erecta (assembly GCA_030867185.1). Classification (NCBI taxonomy): domain Eukaryota; kingdom Viridiplantae; phylum Streptophyta; class Magnoliopsida; order Asterales; family Asteraceae; genus Tagetes; species Tagetes erecta. Next base: position 26,626,884 of record CM061493.1, on the reverse strand, counting down.
TGTGGAGAATTTCTTCGATGGGATTCCCACAGCGTGATTTCCAGTTACCAAACGGTTCATGTTTCTGAAGTTGGAGTGGCCCAGCCGTCTATGCCAAAGCTGACTCTCATCATTTGAAGCATGGGCAATGAGACAGGTTGTTTCGGTTTCAGCGTCAATCTGCGACATATCCAACTTTTATACATCACGATCTCTTGGAGCTTTAACCACTACCCACTCATTGTCAATCTTGAAACCTGGTTTAAGAATATAACAGAAAGAATGTTAGGGTTATTTCCTGTTAAGATTTACTTTGTATTTTTGTTATTATATATGTTTGTATAGTTTAGGGTTTATTATGTATTTTCCTTAAACTTGCATTTTGTTTGATATAGGCATGTAGTGTGCGTGTGTTAGAGGAGCGACTTTTACACTGTTAGAGAGAGAATTAACTGTGTGTAATTTGTTTTCTCCTGCACTTTTGTACTACGAATTGCTTGATCATCAAATACAAAGAGAATTTATGAGTATGAATTGTGTTTGTGATTGAATCGTTTGTTTGTACTTGTTGTTCTGATCATTTGAGTGATATTATCGATCCAATTGAACCTATCAATTGGTATCAGAGCTTTCGGTTTGTGTTCTTCGCTGTTTCTAAGCAAAACACATCAATATTGCTCAAAATATCATGATCTGAATGAATTGTTGGTGTTTTCAGTTGTGATTTATCATCATTATCACTTCTATACACAGCGATTGTGCAGATTCTATCAGATCATCATCAGATCTGAAGAATTAAGAAGAATAGAAAAAGTACTGTTCGATCAATTTTTGCTCAAAATTCATCGAAGAATGAAGATGTTTTGGATTGATTGATACAAGGGTTTGATAATCGGACTATTTCACAGCTTGTGTGTGAATTTTGGACAATTTGGACAAGTTTTAGACAAAACCCAGAAAATCTTCATGAAGAAGATGATGAACAGTTGAGTTTGGTTGAAGATTAACTTGCCGGGTGATATATTTGACTTAGACATTTTCCTTGGACTTAGATTTTGTGAAGAAATTAGGTCCTGTGCAGCCGTGTAAGGGAATTTGTTGTAGACGGGTGAAGAATTTGACTTGAAAAATTGCTACTGTTCAGCCGGATCAGACACTGTTGTGCCGGGTAATACACTGTTACGCCGGGTGATAGAGAAAATACAGCCGGGTAAACTTCAACTGTGTAGCCGGGTAATTAACAAAGTGTCGTGTGACCAAGTACTGTTCAGCCGGGGAAGCTTTTTGCCGTGTCAAGATTCTGCCGTGTCAAGTCTTATTGCCGTGTGAAGTTTTTCTGATTGCCGGGTAACTGTTCATCTGGGTGAAGAACAAAGTATTTTTCAACTGTTTAGCCGGGTAACTATTTAGACGGGTGAAGACTTTTTCCTGCCGGGTGAAGAACAAATCCACTGTTTAGCCGGGTGAAGAAGGATTTTCACTGTTTTGCCGGTTGACTTAATTTAGTTGTTTTTAATACTTGTTTCTTATCTTGTCTTTAATTTCTTGTCTTTATTTTAGTATTTTAATCATTTTTTTTTCAAAAATTAACAAAAACCAAAAATATTTTCTTTAAAAATTGTTAAAATGGCTCCTAATGATGATTCTGATAACCGTGTTCCTAGACTTTTGAATCGTGCAGATTTCAAAAACTGGACCATCAGGCTGAGACATCACTTGTGTTCTATTGACAATGACTTATGGAAATCTATTGAGAAGGGTCCTCACATTCCAACACAGACACAACCAGATAGTGCCAGTACCTATACTAAAGATTCTACTACACCTTATCCAGAGGATAATTTGTCAGCTGAAGACTTGAGGAAGGTAAAGAATGATAGCAAGGCCTATTCGTTGATGTGCAAAGGGTTGCCATTACAAGTTTTGTCTAGATTGGATGCATATCAGACTGGTTATACATGCTTTAAGGCATTGAAGTCTATATGTGAAGGAGGAGAGCAGTTAAGAAGTTTGAAGAAATCAAATAACCATTCGGGACCATGAGCCACTAATGGAAACGAATTTTCTAAAAACTTGACGTTGATAGTTTCAATAACAGTATTTGTTTTGCTATTAAAAACTCGATAAGCTTTAGAAACAGACGAATATCCTAGGAAAAATCCATCGTAAGATTTTGACTCAAACTTCCCGAGATGTTCATTTAGATTAAGGATCGAAACTGGACAACCAAATGCTTTCAAGTAAGAAATATTTGGTTTGCTTCCAAACAACAACTCATAAGAAGTTTTCTGTTTATCTTGAACTAATAATGTTCTATTTTGTACAAAACACGCAGTAGCAATAGCTTCATCCCAAAAAGTGATAGGGATTTTGGCATCTGCGAGCATGGATCTTGCAGCTTCAATTAGTGTCCGGTTTTTCCGTTCCGCAACCCCATTTTGCTGAGGCGTTCTTGGAGCACTATACTGACGAGCAATCCCCTTTTCTGCACAAAATAAATCAACATTAGCATTCTTAAATTCAGTTCCATTATCACTTCTTAAAATTTTAACTTTGCATTCCAATTGATTTTCAATTTTAATGATAAATTCTTTCAATAATTCAGCTGTTTCAGATTTTGCATGCAAAAAATAAACCCATGAAAATCTAGTGAAGTCATCTATGATAACTAAACAACATGATTTTCTGCCGATGCTTTGAACATTTGTCGGTCCAAAAAGATCCATATGTAGCATCTGCAAAGGTTTTGAAATGGAGTTCTCGAGCTTGGACTTAAAAGACATCCGATGCTGTTTGCCCTTCAAACATGCTGGACAGAGATCAGTTGTGGAGAATTTCTTCGATGGGATTCCCACAGCGTGATTTCCAGTTACCAAACGGTTCATGTTTCTGAAGTTGGAGTGGCCCAGCCGTCTATGCCAAAGCTGACTCTCATCATTTGAAGCATGGGCAATGAGACAGGTTGTTTCGGTTTCAGCGTCAATCTGCGACATATCCAACTTTTATACATCACGATCTCTTGGAGCTTTAACCACTACCCACTCATTGTCAATCTTGAAACCTGGTTTAAGAATATAACAGAAAGAATGTTAGGGTTATTTCCTGTTAAGATTTACTTTGTATTTTTGTTATTATATATGTTTGTATAGTTTAGGGTTTATTATGTATTTTCCTTAAACTTGCATTTTGTTTGATATAGGCATGTAGTGTGCGTGTGTTAGAGGAGCGACTTTTACACTGTTAGAGAGAGAATTAACTGTGTGTAATTTGTTTTCTCCTGCACTTTTGTACTACGAATTGCTTGATCATCAAATACAAAGAGAATTTATGAGTATGAATTGTGTTTGTGATTGAATCGTTTGTTTGTACTTGTTGTTCTGATCATTTGAGTGATATTATCGATCCAATTGAACCTATCAATTGGTATCAGAGCTTTCGGTTTGTGTTCTTCGCTGTTTCTAAGCAAAACACATCAATATTGCTCAAAATATCATGATCTGAATGAATTGTTGGTGTTTTCAGTTGTGATTTATCATCATTATCACTTCTATACACAGCGATTGTGCAGATTCTATCAGATCATCATCAGATCTGAAGAATTAAGAAGAATAGAAAAAGTACTGTTCGATCAATTTTTGCTCAAAATTCATCGAAGAATGAAGATGTTTTGGATTGATTGATACAAGGGTTTGATAATCGGACTATTTCACAGCTTGTGTGTGAATTTTGGACAATTTGGACAAGTTTTAGACAAAACCCAGAAAATCTTCATGAAGAAGATGATGAACAGTTGAGTTTGGTTGAAGATTAACTTGCCGGGTGATATATTTGACTTAGACATTTTCCTTGGACTTAGATTTTGTGAAGAAATTAGGTCCTGTGCAGCCGTGTAAGGGAATTTGTTGTAGACGGGTGAAGAATTTGACTTGAAAAATTGCTACTGTTCAGCCGGATCAGACACTGTTGTGCCGGGTAATACACTGTTACGCCGGGTGATAGAGAAAATACAGCCGGGTAAACTTCAACTGTGTAGCCGGGTAATTAACAAAGTGCCGTGTGACCAAGTACTGTTCAGCCGGGGAAGCTTTTTGCCGTGTCAAGATTCTGCCGTGTCAAGTCTTATTGCCGTGTGAAGTTTTTCTGATTGCCGGGTAACTGTTCATCTGGGTGAAGAACAAAGTATTTTTCAACTGTTTAGCCGGGTAACTATTTAGACGGGTGAAGACTTTTTCCTGCCGGGTGAAGAACAAATCCACTGTTTAGCCGGGTGAAGAAGGATTTTCACTGTTTTGCCGGTTGACTTAATTTAGTTGTTTTTAATACTTGTTTCTTATCTTGTCTTTAATTTCTTGTCTTTATTTTAGTATTTTAATCATTTTTTTTTCAAAAATTAACAAAAACCAAAAATATTTTCTTTAAAAATTGTTAAAATGGCTCCTAATGATGATTCTGATAACCGTGTTCCTAGACTTTTGAATCGTGCAGATTTCAAAAACTGGACCATCAGGCTGAGACATCACTTGTGTTCTATTGACAATGACTTATGGAAATCTATTGAGAAGGGTCCTCACATTCCAACACAGACACAACCAGATAGTGCCAGTACCTATACTAAAGATTCTACTACACCTTATCCAGAGGATAATTTGTCAGCTGAAGACTTGAGGAAGGTAAAGAATGATAGCAAGGCCTATTCGTTGATGTGCAAAGGGTTGCCATTACAAGTTTTGTCTAGATTGGATGCATATCAGACTGGTTATACATGCTTTAAGGCATTGAAGTCTATATGTGAAGGAGGAGAGCAGTTAAGAAGTTTGAAGAAATCAAAGCTCAAAAGACAACTGGAATTATTTGAACACATCAATGGAGAGACAGTACACCAAATGATGAATAGATTTGTTCATTTAACTACTGAAATGACAAATCTCGGAGTGAAGACTGAACTTCAGGACTTGAATGATCGTTTGTTAGGTGCTTTACCATCATCATGGAAACAAACTGTTACCTTGTTGAAACATACTGAGAAATTTCCAATGGAACTTGACTTGCTTATTGGAAAGATAGAAGAAGTTGAGATTGATGAAGGATCTAGAAACACTGATAGATCAATGTCACAAACTCAATACAAGTATGTGGTAAATCCTGCCAATACTGTGGATAATGCTTTTCTTGTGCAAAATACAACAAAGTCTGAAGATGAGGATGACTTATTCGTTGGTGCAAGTTTCTATACTGATTCAGCATATTTTCCAAATTCACCAACTTATTCTCAACCTCAATCTCCGCCAAGAGCTCAAGTTCAAGTCCAAAGTCAGAATATGAAGAATCAATCAGAAAATCAAAGTTCAAATGTTCAAGCCAAGGTGAAAGACGTCATGAATATTCTGTTGCAAGATGACGAAACAAAAACTGCCTTTACTGCTTTTATGGCAAGTTTTCAAGCGTACCAAGGTAGTCATTTAAGTCAAATGGACGTTGTTCTTCAAGACTTATTTGAAATGGATCCAGTGAATGTTGAGGAAATGGATCTTAACTGGCAGATGGTTATGGTAGCTTATCGTACTCAAAAGCATGCATATGTCAACAGAAGCTACAAACCTCATGCAAACAAGACTGTTGGATTTGACAAATCTAAGGCCAGATGTTTTAACTGTAATCAGTATGGTCATTTCTCAAGAGAATGTAAAGCTCCAAAGAATTTCAATGATCAAGCCAGTTCAAGCAATCAAGGTCAAGGTCAAAGTTCTCAACAATCAACAAGTTATCAAGGCAGAAATCAACGTTTCTTTCAGAAACCATACCAAAGTCTTCCTATGCCTGAATTGAAGGATGAAGGAAAGAAGCCAGAAGACCAAACAAAGGCGTTGGTTGTAAGTGTGAAAGACGGGTATGATTGGAGCGCTTATGCAGAACAATTCACGTCTGATCTTACATCGAGTCTGGCATTGGTATGTGAAGTAGAAGAAGATTGGTCAGAAGAAGGGGATTGTAAGATGATTGAAGATGTGAGTGAAGATTCAGAAGACTATGACTGGAGTGCAAAATCTGATCCTACTGAAGAATCTGAGTCTGAACTTGTGCTAATGGCTACTGCCAGTGAGTCTTCATCATCTACAGAACAACCAAAGGTTAATACTGACCTACCCCCTAACTATGTTCCATTACCTGCTGATGTCAAGGAAAGGCTATGTTCTGAACAGTGCATTCAACAAGTAGAACATTATCGGACTCATTCATTTAAAATCGGTGACAAATTAAGCAAACATGAGAAAATTCATGAACAACTTAAAATTGATCACAAAATTGCTGATGAGAAGATTTTGTCACTTAAAGAATCATGGAACAAAACCTTAAAGGAACTGGAATTGATAACAAAACAACTTGAAGAAATGACAAAGAACTTTGAACAAGAAAAAGTAGCACATGCTGTCACTCAAGTTGAACTAACAAAGGTTAAAAGCTGTAAAACCATGGTTAAACAACTCATCAAAGAAAGAGGTAACAAAACCAAAACCGGGTTGGGTTTTACTCATGAACCGATGCCAAATTCAATCACTCAAACCTTACCGGAAAACTTTAATGAATTTGATCATTCACCTGAAAATGAACGAAAATTTAAAGAAATTCAAAGAAGTAAATCCGAGTCTGAAGGATCTGAGGTGTTGATTGAAAGTTTGAAAGAAGAAGATGGAATGACAACTGAAGCTGATGGTGAAGCAAGCAACAAATCTGAAAACAAAGTTGAGCCTGTTCTGATCCAACTTGTTGAATATCCAAAGCTTAATCCCGAACCAGAAACACCGGTGAAGGAAGAAGGTGAATTTTCAGGATACAATGATCCTGAGTACATCAAGTGGAAGAAGGAACAAAAGGCGCAAGTTGCTGCTCAGTTGGTCAAAAAGCTAGAAGTGAAAAAGGCTGAAGTTTCGAGTGTTAAGAAGCAAAAATCGAAAACAATGAATAATCAATCTGAAACGAAACAGTCAAAAGGCAAAAATGTTTTTAAATCGAATGATAACACAAAAGTTCAAAGTGTTAAAGCTGACAAAGGTAAACCTGTCAAGAAAGTGTCAAAAGAAAAGAAAATCAAGTTTGTGTCTGCAGGAACGTTTGATTTAAATGGATCTTATGGTAAACCAATCAATTCTCCAATCAAATCTAACTCTGGTCTGAAAACAGGTTCAGGTCCTAAGTCTTCCGCTGTCAATGAAAAGAGAATTGAAAACAAAAAGGTGACCAAACAGAACAATTTAAAATCGAACCAAAGTTCCATGCAATCAAAAGCACAAACAATGACTCCACAAAAGAATGTTAATCTAAAACCGAACAACTTTGATAATGAATCACGTTTTGATTCAACATCTAGAGTAAACAATCGGCTCTTTAGGATTAGCAAGAAATATTGTGAAATTTGTGATAGATATAATCATGCAACTGCTGAATGTTTCTTTAACAGGTACTGCAGTTTCTGTGACAAAAGAAATCATTCTTCAGAAGAATGTTATTTTAACAAATTTTGTGATATCTGTGAGAGAAGAAACCATGACACAAAGGATTGTTTCTTTCGATCAAACTCGACTAGAGAAATGACTCCATATTCAAATTTTCAAAGAAATAATTCATATGGTTTTCAAAATATGAGTCAAAGTCATTCTCCGGTTTTGAGAAACTTCAATCGAAACAATTCTGTTTCTAACTTTTCAAGGAATGTGCAGGTTAACAGTTTTAAACCAAGAGCTTTAATGGTTAAGAATCAAAAGTTTGAAAATAACCTTGATCCTAAGCTAGAGGAGAGGTTTATTGCTTTAAGGAGAAAGCAATCATTGAACGCCAATGGGCGAAGTTATCAGCATCAAAATCTTTTAAACGAAACAAATTTTCAAAATGTTCAATACCAACAAGTTACTATTGCAGATAGATTCGGAAAACCCAAGACCGTGTGGGCCTGGGTTGACCAAACTAACTGAATGTTTTTGTTGAAATGCAGGTACGCCCAAGAAGACCTATCAACTCGTGGTTCGTTGATAGTGGGTGTAGCCGGCACATGACAGGCAACCATGCCTTGCTTCAGGATTTCAAACTGAAAAATGGTACTCATGTAGCGTTTGGAGGTGATGCGGGTGGAAAGATAACAGGAGAAGGAACAGTATCCAATGGGATCATTAGTTTTGATAAAGTCAACTACTGTGCACAGTTGAACTTTAACTTACTAAGTGTCTCCCAAATTTGTTATAAATCTTATTCAACTTTATTTGATGATTCTTTCTGTTATATTCTTAAACCAGGTTTCAAGATTGACAGTGAGTGGGTAGTGGTTAAAGCTCCTAGAGATCGTGATGTATACAAGTTGGATATGTCGCAGATTGACGCTGATACCGAAACAACCTGTCTCATTGCCCATGCTTCAAATGATGAGAGTCAGCTTTGGCATAGACGGCTGGGCCACTCCAACTTCAGAAACATGAACCGTTTGGTAACTGGAAATCACGCTGTGGGAATCCCATCGAAGAAATTCTCCACAACTGATCTCTGTCCAGCATGTTTGAAGGGCAAACAGCATCGGATGTCTTTTAAGTCCAAGCTCGAGAACTCCATTTCAAAACCTTTGCAGATGTTACATATGGATCTTTTCGGACCGACAAATGTTCAAAGCATCGGCAGAAAATCTTATTGTTTAGTGATCATAGATGACTTCACTAGATTTTCATGGGTTTATTTTTTGCATGCAAAATCTGAAACAGCTGAATTATTGAAAGAATTTATCATTAAAATTGAAAATCAATTGGAATGCAAAGTTAAAACTTTAAGAAGTGATAATGGAACTGAATTTAAGAATGCTAATGTTGATTTATTTTGTGCAGAAAAGGGAATTGCTCGTCAGTATAGTGCTCCAAGAACGCCTCAGCAAAATGGGGTTGCGGAACGGAAAAACCGGACACTAATTGAAGCTGCAAGATCCATGCTCGCAGATGCCAAAATCCCTATCACTTTTTGGGATGAAGCTATTGCTACTGCGTGTTTTGTACAAAATAGAACATTATTAGTCCAAGATAAACAGAAAACTTCTTATGAGTTGTTGTTTGGAAGAAAACCAAATATTTCTTACTTGAAAGCATTTGGTTGTCCAGTTTCGATTCTTAATCTAAATGAACATCTCGGGAAGTTTGAGTCAAAATCTGACGATGGATTTTTCCAAGGATATTCGTCTGTTTCTAAAGCTTATCGGGTTTTTAATAGCAAAACAAATACTGTTATTGAAACTTTCAACGTCAAGTTTTTAGAAAATTCGTTTCCTTTAGTGGCTCACGGTCCCGAATGGTTATTTGATTTGGATTCGTTATCTAGATCTTTCAATTCTAACTTATTTGATTTTTCAGGAAATGCAAGGAAGGAATCAGGTGACTTAGGAAGCTTTAGTGACGATTCTGATAATGACGAAGATGGAAATCTCAACTCTGAATATCCATTTATGTCTTTTCACAATCCTGATCATGTCAAATCCAGTCAAGCTCCGGGTCCTTCTGGTTCACAAGAAGATCAAGAATCAAACAATCATGAAGAAAATGTGAATTCACAAATGTGTCCTAATGATGGTGGATCTGTTCAAAATCAACCATCATCGGATCCGAATGCTGAAGTTATTCCAGAATCTTTTGATTACTTCATCAATTCACCGGATCAAGTCCCGAATTTCACACCGCATACTTCTTCCATACTTCAAGATCTACCAAATCTGAATACTTCTAATCTAGAGACTCAAGTGCAAGGAGGTGATATTCCTATTCATCGAATTCACAAGAAACATCCTGTCTCTCAGATTATTGGGCCGTTGAATCAGAGAACTACAAGAAGTCAGACAGAGCAAGCAAATGTTTGTCTTTACTCGTGTTTTCTATCTCAAGTGGTGCCAAAGAATATTTCAGAGGCGTTGCACGACAACCGTTGGATTGAAGCCATGCAAGAGGAATTGCTTCAGTTTCGCAAACAGGAAGTTTGGAAACTTGTGGACTTACCTGAAGGAGAGAATGTAATAGGTACAAGATGGTTGTACAAAAACAAGCCAGACGAACGTGGCATAGTTGTGAGAAATAAAGCAAGACTGATTGCACAGGGATACACTCAGGAAGAAGGCATTGATTATGAAGAGGTGTTTGCTCCGGTCGCAAGACTTGAAGCCATACGCGTTTTTCTTGCATATGCGTCTTTCATGAAGTTTAAGGTATTCCAAATGGACGTCAAAGGTGCTTTCTTGTATGGACCTATTACAGATGATGTCTATGTCAGACAACCCCCGGGTTTCGAAGATCCTGACTATCCACATCGGGTATACAAGTTGAGCAAAGCTCTTTACGGTCTACATCAAGCTCCGAGAATCTGGTATGAGACACTATCTAAGCATTTACTAGAACACGGATTCACAAGAGGTCAGATTGATCCAACCTTGTTTATGAAGAGGGAGAATGACGACTTATTGTGTGTTCAAGTCTATGTGGACGATATTATCTTCGGTTCAACCAGTGAGTCCATGTGCAAAGAATTTGAAGAAATCATGAAGTCAAGATTTCAGATGAGTTCGATGGGGGAGATTAATTTCTTTCTGGGATTACAAGTGAAACAGTCTGCTGACGGAATTTTTATCAACCAATCAAAATTTGTTGAGAAGTTGCTGAAGAAGTTCAAGATGCAAGATTGTCAGACTATCCGAACTCCTTCTGATGTAAATTGCAAGATACAACCTGATCCAAAGGGCAAAGCAGTTGATCAGACACTATACAGATCAATGATCGGTTCTCTGATGTATCTTACTGCATCAAGACCAGATATCATGTACGCTGTGTGTGTATGCGCCAGATACCAGTCAGATCCGAAAGAGTCGCATCTAGTTGCTGTGAAGCGTATATTCAGATATCTCAAAGGGAAACCAAATCTTGGGTTATGGTATCCTTATGAAGGAAATTTTGAACTATATAGCTATTCTGACAGTGATTTTGGTGGTTGTGCTCTTGACAGGAAATCAACTACTGGTGGTTGTCAATTTTTGGGTCCAAGGCTTGTCTCTTGGCAATGCAAGAAGCAAACCAATGTTTCTGTATCCACAGCTGAAGCAGAGTATATCGCTGCATCTGCAGGATGTTCTCAGGTTTTATGGTTACAAAATCAGTTGCTGGACTACGGGTTTAACTTCTTAAAAACTCCCATTTACATAGACAATACTGCTGCTATGTTTATAACTGCTAATCCTGTTCAACATTCTAAAACCAAACACATCGAAATTAGATATCATTTTTTAAGAGATAACTCTGAAAAGGGTTTAATAATTTTGATTAAAGTTCATACCGACAAACAACTGGCAGATCTTTTCACAAAATCATTTTTGTCAGGCCGGTTTGAATTTTTAATTCAATCCATAGGATTAATCAATCATGATTGATTCTAGTTTTTTTTTCGAAAATCAAAAGAAAAATCAGAAAATATAAAAGCCAAAAATATAATAAGTTGATGTTATGTTTTGATTCCTTTGCTTTTAATTTTATATTTTGCATTGTGTGTGTGCATGAAAAAGAAAAACAAATACAAAATATAAAATCAAAAAGAAAAGAAAATATCATGTCATAAGAATCTATATTGCAAAAAGTGAGAAATGATAGATACACTAGACATTATTTGTTACATCATTTTTAATAAAGACTGATGAATGTTAATTGATGTGCTAGACAGCTCAGGCAATTAGACTGAACAAGTAAGTTGATTGTTGACAAACATAAACTTAATGATCTTTGTGTTAAGTTCCATTGTTATACATGTCTAGATATATATCTTTTGAAACATTGCTTGTGATGATAGTTGTGCATGTTCGGGTAACGATGCAGTGTATTCAGTGTGATGAACCGCATCGTGAGCTTCTTTGTTGTGGTACCCACAGACCTGAAGTCTCACACGAAGTCTCTTTTGAGCTTCAAGATGCAGCAAAAGATTCCAAAATGGAACAAAAAGAGTCCCAAATGTGGACCGACACCAAACAAAAATTCCAAAATGGAATTCAGAAGATTCCCAAGGGGAACGATAGGAAATAAAAATTCCCAAAGTTGGAATTAAAAAGAAGTCCCAAAGTGGACCAAATCCGAATAGAACCCAGATTCCACACTGTGTATGACTGTAAGTGACCAGGTTCTGTGCAATATGCATTCAGGAAGTGATTGATAAGGAAATATGTTGACATATGTATACATGTGGGTCACATAAGTCATTCTAATCGAACCTTAAATATCATCATGATACTGAAAAAGTAAGTGTGTCAATTCGAGCTAATTGGTATGTTTTCATATCATCACTCAATCAAGCATAAGTCAAATGTCTATTCAAAAACTTGCAAAACATGTTCAAATAATGTGTGGTATGATCTCACTGCGATATTTTGATTCATTGCATTGCATATGTTTTTATTTTAATGTGTGTGCTTTGTGTGTGCAGGCATTTGGAATCATTATTGACACATCAACATCCTTGTTAAACTTAAAAATTTTCAAGAAATTTCAAGTTTAGGGGGAGAATAAATTTAAGAAAAATAATAAGTGTGTTTTGAATGAACAAGATTATAAGTTATGAAAAGCAAAGGTATTGGATGTGTTAAAAACAAACCCAAGGTCTCGTAATTTGTTTTTAAGAAATTGCTTCGGGATATAGAAAAATTGGTTGTGCAAAAACATTTTTGAAAAGAAAAAGAAAAATTGACTTTTAATTGAAAATTAATTTGTTGCAATGTTTAATGTTGTTTGATAATTAATATGACAAACATTCTTTAAGGATATCTTGTCTAATTAATCTGTCGGAGAATGTTGCAGGTGCAATAAATGACCGTTGAAAAAGTCAACAGACGAGGAAAATTGAAGAAATTGCTTAAGTGTTATTGCCGGGTAAAGATATCAGATACAACTGTACAGCCGGGTAAAGAACTGTTCAGCCGGGTAAAGTTGTAAGTCTGATACTTGCCGGGTGATTGAGGAAATAGGTGAAGATGTTATGACCACTGTACAGCCGGGCAATGATCATGTCAAATACAGCCGGGTGAAGGTCATAAATATCTTGCCGGGTGACTAGTGTATACTATACAGCCGGGTAATGAAGAAGTGTGCATGCCGTGTGAAGAAGGTTGTCAAAAGTTGCCGTGTAAAGGAGAAAAGCAAGCCGGATGAAGAAGGAAAGCAACTGTGTTGCCGGGTGATGAAGAAGGTTGCCGGGTGATGTTTTGATCACAACTATTCTGCCGGGTGATGAATAAAATCATCAGGTGTAGTTGTTCCTTAACCTTTACCCGTCACTACAGTGACTTACCCGTATCTATAGTGCTTGACCCGTCAAGTGATTTTCACGTGTTGGTGACTTGTTTTTATGTACTTGACCCGTATCTACAGTACATGACCCGTCACTACAGTACTTGACCCGGCAAGGTTATTGGGCCTAATTTGCTTTTGTTGACCCGGCACTTAAAGTTTGACCTAAATTTCTTTGACGATACAAATACCGCCTCTTCACAAACACTTATCATTTCACACACATTCACTTTCACTCAAACACTCTGTGCTTCAAAACGCCATTGTTATCATAGTCAATCTGTTGCTCTATAACAAGATTAATAGATTGATTAAGGTAGAGATTATGTGTTTTTGACATAAATCGACCTGCAAATCAACTGTTAAAAGGAAAAACGATGATGAACAGTGTTTTGAACTTGAATCGACACTTTGATTTTGTGCGTTAAAACTGAAATCGAGTGTTGCTTTAGGGTTAAAATCCGTCGATCATCAACATTCAATCATTCATTTGCACTAAAACACCTTAAAACCAACTGAACAAGTGAACTGGACTTAACTGTTAAAATCGCCATTGATGAACTTTGAAGCTTTTAAAAGTTAAACATCAAAACGATGAAATGTTTGTTTTAAAAGTGATTAAACTTGCTAAAACTGAACCAAAACATGTTAAATTTTTCATCATGAAATTTATCAAAATTTTGCCTAAGTGATTAACTGTTAAAAGTTTAAAACATGAAATATAATCTTTAAAATTCAATGTTGTTTGATTAAAATGATGAAAATCAGGTTATTAGAACAATTTAGGGTTTAAAATGATTATATTAATGTTATGCTTTCTAACTTTTAGTTAAGCACTTGTTAAATTGTTGATATGCTTAATGAAGAATCTAATACATTTGCCTTGTTTTGTGTTTTTGTTTGTGTTTAACAGATGGAGAATCTCAAATTTGAGCCTAAACATAATCTGGTAGCATGTTTGGATGAATCACTGCCTGAGACAGAAGGTTATAGAGACATGATTCAGTTCATTAAGAGGACCAAGTATGTTTATGCTATATGTGCCAAACCGGTCATATATGCAAGGCTGATTAAAAGCTTCTGGAGAACAGCAGAAGTTGTGAGGAATGAGGATGGTAGTGCTATTGTCAGAGGACATATCACAAGGGATTGGGTACTGAATGTGACTGAAGATGCCATTAGACAAGCTCTGAGAATAGATGAGGATGAGGTAGGCATGATGGATGAACTGACAATGGAGGAGTGTAAAACTTGTTTTGTGAACATGGGTCATCCACCTGTGTTTCCAAAGTCACAGTTTTTCAGAGCAAAGTTGGGAAGAAAGTATAAATTGTTGTGCTATGTTGTGCAACAATGCATGTCTAGAAGGAGTGCTGGGTTTGATAACTTTCCTTCAGACATTGCATCACCAATCGTGGCGATAGCAGAAAACAAGCCATTTAACATGTCAAGGTGGATTATGAATGGCTTTGTTTTCAATTTGGTGAAGGGAAAGAGATTTAAGTTCCTCATGTACCCGAGGTTCTTACAGCTGATGATAAACATTGCTTATCCTATCATCAGATCTGAGGGTTATGCTGGAGGGATGCTGTATACTGAGGACATGAACGATCTCTCTTACAAAAAGATGAGTATCGGGAATGTGCTTGACATTGCTTTGTTTGACTATATGAGAGATATAGTAAACAATGAAGAGGATGTAGAAGGCATTTACTATCACATATCTCATGGTGAGATTGTGAATCCACTGGACCTTGTGGATGAGGTGCCAGATAACTTATTGGATGATGACGAGTACTTTGCTCGTCATCCAGAGGATGAAGATAATGATGATGATGATGATAGTGATGATGAGGATGGTAATGATGATGGTGGTGATGATGCTGAATCTGAATCTAATTCAGAGGAGGTTGAACCAACCAAGACTGATATAGAGATTGTTGAACCTATGGTTGTAGAAGAACCTGCTGAGGTTGCTTCTGAGATTGAAGAAGTAGTTGCTGAGATTCCTAAAGATGTTTCGGTACAATATGTTAGGAAGAAGAAGAAAACGGTAGAAAAGCCTAAGGAGATTGATGTGCTACAGATTGCTGAGACAGTAATGGCCGAAGCTGAATCTATTGCACAGATAGAGGAAGTGGATGCTGGCATTACTGATCCCATTATTGATGATATTCCCACTTTATCACCACAAACTGTTGAAGACATTGGACAAGGTTTGGAGTCTTCACCAAACATTGGGCCAAGTGTTGATGAGATTTATGAGGAAAAAGAGAAACGCATTGCTGAATTAGAAGAGATGGTTGAAAGTCTGTTTAAGGCAAACGATTTGTTAAAAGCTTCCAAAGAACGAAAAAGGAAAAGATTGGATGAGTACTGGGATATTCATAATCAGAATCTGAAGATTTTCAAAGAGTTAGATTCTGATCATCTGAAGTTAAAAATTGAGCATGATAAGTTGAAAGATGAGCATGAGAAGTTGAAGGAGGAGTATGAGAACTTAAAGTTTGATTATGTTGAAGTTAAGGCTGAGTGTAACACTTTGGAGGCTGAGAAAGAAATGCTTGAGAAGGAATTGGAGGATATGAAACCAAAGAAGGCTGGCTCATCACTATCAGACAAAGATTTTTCTGATGATATAGTTGAAATGACTGGAGCTGAAGTGCCAAAAGTTTACTTAACTAGAGCTCGAGGTGTTGCAAATGCTGGAATTTTAGTTGAATCACCAATCATAATTCCCGATGAAGCTGTGGCTGAAACTGTCAATATGGACAAAGCTGAGGGAAAGAGGAAAATAGATGCAATACCAGAGATATTTGGTGATGAAGAAAGTTCTAAAAGGGCGAAGATTGATAAACCAGTGCAGATTGAGCCGATTCAATCTGTAGCTGAGGCTGAGACCGAGAACGTATCTGAAGCAGAAACTGAAATATTTGCAACATCAGACAGTGAAAAAGAAGTTAATTCAGGAGATACAGTTCAGATTGAGCCGATTCAATCTGAAGCTGGTGAAACTGTTGATATGCCTGAGACTGAAACAGTAGCTGAAGTGGCTAGTCAGTTTGAGCCGGTTCAAACTGATGATGCACCTATGATAGAGGCATTGGATGATCTAGACATTGATTGGACTGAGTCTGAGGATGAAGCTGAGCAAGAACCAGTACAGAATACTGTTGAAGAAGTGCCAGATGATTTAGATCAGAGGTTTGCTTATCTTGAAAAAATGAAGTACAATTCGGTGTTTTTGAATGGGTTGACGGTGACTCAGATTAATGAAGAGTACGAGAAATGCATGATTCATCAAGATAAGACTGAAGCAGATAAGAAAGAGATTGTTACTGAGATGGGCGAGTGGACTCCAATGCAGGAAAGTCTAAACATAGAAGATCTGCCACCAACTGAGCTACATCATCCAAATCCGGACGAAATGACTGCTTATGAGATGCGAAGTTGGTTGAGTTCGAGGAACTATCCGTATAAAACTTTGCAGAGGTTGAAGTCTGGATCTTTGAAGAAGATAGTGGTCAGTTTCATGAAGACAGAAAAATTGTACAATCGGATGTTTTATCTGGATTACAATAATCCACAATATTTTGAGTTGACAAAGAGGTACACAATTCTGGGTCCAAAAGAAATTCCTGTAATGGCGCTTCCTGAAGATGCTCACAAGAAAAGACACGAACTGAGGATATGTTTCCGAGCGAGGTTAAATCGTACAACATACCGATGGAAGTACGTGAAACTTGGCATAAGGCAGCAACACCAGGTGATGTGGTGAGGTCGCTGATGAGCAAAGGACAATCAATTGCTGAGTTGTTAGACTCTATGATTGTGCCTGAGAAGAACAAGAAAGTTAAAATAATTGCTTGGAAATATGATGAAGTCTTTGACGCATTTATAATCAAGAGAGTAAATGGTTTGTGTGACGTTTATCATTACTACTCGAGTATATTCAAGTTGGAGGTTCAGGATCTGAAAGAGTTGCACAAATTAAGGATAATTAATCACACGCGTGCTGAGCGTGGTGAAAAATGCGTGATACTTCTTGATGCTGGTATGAGTAGAACTGCAAAATTTCTTGACTTTAGAGGTCAACAAGAAGACACTGCATATGTGCAAGCAAAGAAACAGAGAAAGAAGAAGAGATTGGTGGTAACCGAGGATATGTATTTAGAAGAATTCTCGGACGAATATTTTGACAAGATTACTGATCCTGGATTGAAGGTGATAGATGGAAGTCAAATGACAAAGCCAATACTGAGAGTATTTTACAATCAGGAGACGTTTGAACTAAAGCTTGTTCAAAACTTGGAGAATTGGGATGAAGACATGATTACGCTTTTCAGTACGTTTGAATTGAAGTTGTTGCATCCTTCATATATAGATTTTTTGAGAAGCTGTCGAATGGAGAAGTGTAAAGATGCATTGGCTGAAGCTGATCGAAAGCTATTTGTCGTTATGATTGAAGTGATTGCTGCAGCTACTGAAAAGATTCGAGTGAGGAAAGCTATGCTCAATTCTAATCTCGTGATGGTTGACTTGCCGGAGATAGAATATATAAGGATATCCAGAAAAGGAACATTGGAAGTGAAAGTCAAAGGCCAAGAGATGCCATTTGAATTTTATGCTAATATCGATTTTGCAGGTTTGAATCTGGACTCACTTAGACGTATGAATGCTCTGCCAATATTGACGAATGAATCCAAACCTCAACAAGCCAAACTCGCTGAAAAGTTCAAGTCCTGCATTGAAGAAGCTCTGAAAGAAAAAGAAGAATATAAAGGCCGAGAATTACTGGATGTGAAAGAGGAACCAGAAGAATGGTAGAAAAAGAGAAGATTGATGCTGATAAACGAAGAAAAAGATTGAAGTTTTTGAAGATCCAAAGATAAATCTTAGGGGGAGTACTGTTAGGGTTATTTCCTGTTAAGATTTACTTTGTATTTTTGTTATTATATATGTTTGTATAGTTTAGGGTTTATTATGTATTTTCCTTAAACTTGCATTTTGTTTGATATAGGCATGTAGTGTGCGTGTGTTAGAGGAGCGACTTTTACACTGTTAGAGAGAGAATTAACTGTGTGTAATTTGTTTTCTCCTGCACTTTTGTACTACGAATTGCTTGATCATCAAATACAAAGAGAATTTATGAGTATGAATTGTGTTTGTGATTGAATCGTTTGTTTGTACTTGTTGTTCTGATCATTTGAGTGATATTATCGATCCAATTGAACCTATCAAAGAATCATCAAATAAAGTTGAATAAGATTTATCACAAATTTGAGATACACTTAGTAAGTTAAAGTTCAACTGTGCACAGTAGTTGACTTTATCAAAACTAATGACCCCATTGGATACTGTTCCTTCTCCTGTTATCTTTCCACCCGCATCACCTCCAAACGCTACGTGAGTACCATTTTTCAGCTTGAAATCCTGAAGCAAGGCATGGTTGCCTGTCATGTGCCGGCTACACCCACTATCAACGAACCATGAGTTGATAGGTCTTCTTGGGCGTACCTGCGTTTCAACAAACACTCAGTTAGTTTGGTCAACCCAGGCCCACACGGTCTTGGGTTTTCCGAATCTATCTGCAATAGTAACTTGTTGGTATTGAACATTTTGAAAATTTGTTTCATTCAAAAGATTTTGATGCTGATAACTTCGCCCATTGGCGTTCAATGATTGCTTTCTCCTCAAAGCAATAAACCTTTCCTCTAGCTTAGGATCAAGGTTATTTTCAAACTTTTGATTTCTAACCATTAAAGCTCTTGGTTTAAAACTGTTAACCTGCACATTCCTTGAAAAGTTAGAAACAGAATTGTTTTGATTGAAATTTCTCAAAACCGGAGAATGACTTTGACTCATATTTTGAAAGCCATATGAATTATTTCTTTGAAAGTTTGAATATGGAGTCATTTCTCTAGTCGAGTTTGATCGAAAGAAACAATCCTTTGTGTCATGGTTTCTTCTCTCACAGATATCACAAAATTTGTTAAAATAACATTCTTCTGAAGAATGATTTCTTTTGTCACAGAAACTGCAGTACCTGTTAAAGAAACATTCAGCAGTTGCATGATTATATCTATCACAAATTTCACAATGTTTCTTGCTAATCCTAAAGAGCCGATTGTTAACTCTTGATGTTGAACCAAAACGTGATTCGTTATCATAGTTGTTCGGTTTTAGATTAACGTTTTTCTGTGGAGTCATTGTATGTGCTTTTGATTGCATGGGAGTTTGGTTCGATTTTAAACTGTTCTGTTTGGTCACCATTTTGTTTTCAATTCTCTTTTCATTGACAGCGGAAGACTTAGGACCTGAACCTGTTTTCAGACCAGAGTTAGATTTGATTGGAGAATTAATTGGTTTACCATAAGATCCGTTCAAATCAAACGTTCCTGCAGACACAAACTTGATTTTCTTTTCTTTTGACACTTTCTTGACAGGTTTAACTTTGTCAGTTTTAACACTTTGAACTTTTGTGTTATCATTCGATTTTAAGACATTTTTGCCTTTTGACTGTTTTGTTTCAGATTGATTGTTCATTGTTTTCGATTTTTGCTTCTTAGCATTTGAAACTTCAGTCATGTTCACTTCTTGCTTCTTGATCAACTGAGCTGCAACTTGCGCCTTTTGTTCCTTCTTCCACTTGATGTATTCAGGATCATTGTATCCTGAAAATTCACCTTCTTCCTTCACCGGTGTTTCTGGTTCGGGATTAAGCTTTGGATACTCAACAAGTTGGATAAGAACAGGTTCTAATTTGTTTTCAGATTTGTTGCTTGCTTCATCATCAGCTTCAGTTGTCATTCCTTCTTCTTCTCTCAAACTTTCAATCAACACCTCAGATCCTTCAGACTCGGATTTACTTCTTTGAATTTCTTTAAATTTTCGTTCATTTTCAGGTGAATGATCAAATTCATTAAAGTTTTCCGGTAAGGTTTGAGTGATTGAATTTGGCATCGGTTCATGTGTAAAACCCAACCCTGTTTTGGTTTTGTTACCTCTTTCTTTGATGAGTTGTTTAACCATTGTTTTACAGCTTTTAACCTTTGTTAATTCAACTTGAGTGACAGCATGTGCGACTTTTTCTTCAAGTTCAATTGATAGGTTCAATTGGATCGATAATATCACTCAAATGATCAGAATAAAGCGTACAAACAAACGATTCAATCACAAACACAGTTCATACTCATAAATTCTCTTGTTCAAAGTTCTTTGTCATTTCTTCAAGTTGTTTGGTTATCAATTCCAGTTCCTTTAAGGTTTTGTTCCATGATTCTTTAAGTGACAGAATCTTCTCATCAGCAATTTTGTGATCAATTTTAAGTTGTTCATGAATTTTCTCATGTTTGCTTAATTTGTCACCGATTTTAAATGAATGAGTCCGATAATGTTCTACTTGTTGAATGCACTGTTCAGAACATAGCCTTTCCTTGACATCAGCAGGTAATGGAACATAGTTAGGGGGTAGGTCAGTATTAACCTTTGGTTGTTCTGTAGATGATGAAGATTCACTGGCAGTAGCCATCAGCACAAGTTCAGACTCAGATTCTTCAGTAGGATTAGATTTTGCACTCCAGTCATACTCTTCTGAATCTTCACTCACATCTTCAATCATCTTACAATCCCCTTCTTCTGACCAATCTTCTTCTACTTCACATACCAATGCCAGACTCGATGTAAGATCAGACGTGAATTGTTCTGCATAAGCGCTCCAATCATACCCGTCTTTCACACTTACAACCAACGCCTTTGTTTGGTCTTCTGGCTTCTTTCCTTCATCCTTCAATTCAGGCATAGGAAGACTTTGGTATGGTTTCTGAAAGAAACGTTGATTTCTGCCTTGATAACTCGTTGATTGTTGAGAACTTTGACCTTGCCCTTGATTGCTTGAACTAGCTTGGTCATTGAAATTCTTTGGAGCTTTACATTCTCTTGAGAAATGACCATACTGGTTACAGTTAAAGCATCTGGCCTTAGATTTGTCAAATCCAACAGTCTTGTTAGCATGAGGTTTGTAACTTCGGTTAACATATGCATGCTTTTGAGTACGATAAGCTACCATAACCATCTGCCAGTTAAGATCCATTTCCTCAACATCCACTGGATCCATTTCAAATAAGTCTTGAAGAACAACGTCCATTTGACTTAAATGACTACCTTGGTACGCTTGAAAACTTGCCATAAAAGCAGTGAATGCAGTTTTTGTTTCGTCATCTTGCAACAGAATATTCATGACGTCTTTCACTTTGGTTTGAACATTTGAACCTTGGTTTTCTGATTGATTCTTCACATTCTGACTTGGGATTTGAACTTGAGCTCTTGGCGGAGATTGAGGTTGAGAATAAGTTGGTGAATTTGGAAAGTATGCTGAATCAGTATAGAAACTTGCACCAACGAATAAGTCATCCTCTTCTTCAAACTTTGTTGTATTTTGCATAAGAAATGCATTGTCCACAGTATTGGCAGGATTTACCACATACTTATATTGAGTTTGTGAGGTCGATCTATCAGAATTTCTCGATCCTTCATCAATCTCAACTTCTTCAATTTTCCCAATCAGCAGATCTAATTCCATTGGGAATTTCTCAGTATGCTTCAAAAGAGTAACAGTCTGCTTCCATGATGATGGTAAAGCACATAACAATCGATCATTCAAGTCTTGAAGTTCAGTCTTAACTCCGAGGTTTGACATCTCAGTAGTTAAGTGAACAAACCTGTTCATCATCTGGTGAACTGTCTCTCCATTAATGTGTTCAAATAATTCCAGTTGTCTTTTGAGCTTTGATTTCTTCAAACTTCTTAACTGCTCTCCTCCTTCACATATAGACTTCAATGCCTTGAAGCATGTATAACCAGTCTGATATGCATCCAATCTAGACAAAACTTGGAGTGGTAACCCCTTGCACATCAACGAATAGGCCTTGCTATCATTCTTTACCTTCCTCAAGTCTTCAGCTGACAGATTATCCTCTGGATAAGGTGTAGTAGAATCTTTAGTATAGGTACTGGCACTATCTGGTTGTGTCTGAGTTGGAATGTGAGGACCCTTCTCAATGGATTTCCATAAGTCATTGTCAATAGAACACAAGTGATGTCTCAGCCTGATGGTCCAGTTCTTGAAATCTGCACGATTCAAAAGTCTAGGAACACGGTTATCAGAATCATCATTAGGAGCCATTTTTTAACAATTTTAAAGAAAATATTTTTTGGTTTTTGTTAATTTTTGAAAAGAAGTGATTAAAATACTAAAATAAAGACAAGAAATTAAAGACAAGATAAGAAACAAGTATTGAAAAACAACTAAAATGAGTCACACGGCAAAACAGTGAAAATCCTTCTTCAACCGGCTAAACAGTGTATTTGTTCTTCACCCGGCAGAATAAGTCTTTACACGGCTAAACAGTTAGACGGCTAAACAGTTGTAATTGTTTTTCTTCTTCACCCGGATGAACAGTTACCCGGCAATAAGAAAAACTTCACACGGCAATAAGTCTTTGACCCGGCAGAATCTTGACACGGCAAAGAGCTTCCCCGGCTGAACAGTACTTGGTCACACGACAGAGTTGTTAATTACCCGGCTACACAGTTGAAGTTTACCCGGCTGTATTTTCTCTATCACCCGGCGTAACAGTGTATCACGCGGCACAACAGTGTCTGATCCGGCTGAACAGTAGCACTTTTTCAAGTCAAATTCTTTACCCGTCTAGAACAAATTTCCTTACACGGCTGCACAGGACCTAATTTCTTCACAAAATTCTAAGTCCAAGGAAATTGTCTAAGTCAAATATATCACCCGGCAAGTTAATCTTCAACCAAAACTCAACTGTTCATCATCTTCTTCATGAAGATTTTCTGGGTTTTGTCTAAAACTTGTCCAAATTGTCCAAAATTCACACACAAGCTGTGAAATAGTCCGATTATCAAACCCTTGTATCAATCAATCCAAAACATCATCATTTTTCGATGAATTTGAGCAAAAATTGATCGAACAGTAACTTTTTCAATTTTTCTTAATTTCTCAGATCTGATGAGAATCTGATGAAATCTGCACAATCGCTGTGAATTAGAGTGATTATGATGATAAATCACACCTAAAAACACCAACAATTCATTCAGATCATGATATTTTGAGCAATATTGATGTGTTTTGCTTAGAAACAGCGAAGAACACGATACCGAAAGCTCTGATACCAATTGATAGGTTCAATTGGATCGATAATATCACTCAAATGATCAGAATAAAGCGTACAAACAAACGATTCAATCACAAACACAGTTCATACTCATAAATTCTCTTGTATATTGATGATCAAAGCAATTCGTAGTACAAAGTGCAGGAGAAAATAAATCACACACAGTTAATTCTCTCTCTCACAGTGTAAAAGTGATCTAGCCTCTCTCCTAACACACGCACACTACATGCTATAACAAACAAAATGCAAGTTTAAGGAAAATACATAATAAACCCTAAACTATACAAACATATAAACAAAATACAAAGTAAATCTTAACAAGGAAATAACCCTAACACACACCCATTTTGAAAACCCATTTCCATTTTAAAAACATTCATCTTTTGGTTTAAGGTTTGGTGAACAACACTTCAAGAACACAATCTTGAACACATTCAAATCATAAAAACCAAATGGAAAATGTTCACAACCTTGATGAACACTAGAATAAGATGAAAAAGATGGATTTGGCCTTTAAACACTTCTTGGATGCTCTCACTTGCATCAAACACCTTCAAGAGCATAAGATCTTGCTAGGAAGTGTAAGAATGAGTGTGGAGAGTGTGAGGGAGAGTCATGGCCGAAATTTTGTGAAAGGGGGTGTGGTGGTTCGGTTTTAGAGAGAGGAGGGAGAAGGGGATGGAGTGTTGAGGTGGTGAAAGGATGTTGGAGTGTGGTAGTGGTGTAATGGGAAGTGTGTAAAGAGATTTTGTGTAGTTTTTGGGAGATTTAATAAGATTTTTGTATGGGGATTTGGGGTATAATAAAGGGGGCCGAATTTTAATAAAAAAAAAAGAAATTATATACCCTTTATTATATATAAACACTACACATTTAAATATCAAGTAAATTTCAAGTCTTGTTAAATTTTAACCCCATATATACCAAAATACTTCCAATATTATTATTTTACATTTCAAATATCAGAAATATATTAATAAATATTTTATGGTACTCCGGGTAGTGTACTGGTACTGAAACCGGGCAAAAACTGAAACACACGCGATAATCTGAAAAACATCGGATAAAATACATCGCTTTTAGTTTTTATTATGTTTTCACTTATACACACCCAAAATATATTATTTGATGCTATCTCGAGCATTATATCAATTATTGGACTGTTAAAATTTATCAGGCAGTCACCAACGTTCATTACCGGGTATTTAACCGCTACGCGATTAAGCAATTTCAAAAATCACAAAATGCAAAACAATGCACAAAAATGGGCTTAACGAACTTTAATAACACATTAATTATCATAATTAAATCAAATGACGCATCACAAAATAATAAGCACGTTTTAAGCTAGTACGAATATTGACCGAAATTTGCCGGGTGTCACAGCCATATTTGCACCTTGAAAAGCACATTATTATAATGTTGGATGCCTTACAAATCTTAACAACACCTTACAATACCGTATGTAAACTTAAAACTGCATAATAAACCTAATGAATTCGTGTGAGTCCTTTCAACATTATACGACAACATAAAACATCTTACGACTCTGTATGCCATATTAACTCCTCTAAAAGCACGTTATTATAATTTAGGACGCCTTAAAAGTATTAACAACACCTTACAATACCGTATGTAAACTTAAAACTCTATAAGAAACCTAATGAATTGTCCGATTCCTTTGAACATTGTACGGCAACTTAAAACATCTTACGACTTGTATGCCATATTACCTCTTAAAACACGTTATTATAATGTAGGACGCCTTACAAATCTTAACAACACCTTACAATACCGTATGTAAACTTAAAACTATATAATAAACCTAATGAATTCGTCCGAGTCTTTTGAACATTGTACGGCAACTTAAAACATCTTACGACTTGTATGCCATAATACCTCTTAAAACACGTTATTATAATGTAGGACGCCTTACAAATCTTAACAACACCTTATAATACCGTATGTAAACTTAAAACTCCATAATAAACCTAATGAATTCGTCCGAGTCCTTTGAACATTGTACGGCAAGTTAAAACATCTTACGACTTTGTATGCCATATTTGCACCTTGAAAAGCACGTTATTATAATGTTGGACGCCTTACAAATCTTAACAACACCTTACAATACCGTATGTAAACTTAAAACTCTATAATAAACCTAATGAATTCGTCCGATTCCTTTGAACATTGTACGGCAACTTAAAACATCTTACGACTTTGTATGCCATATTTGCACCTTGAAAAGCACATTATTATAATGTTGGATGCCTTACAAATCTTAACAACACCTTACAATACCGTATGTAAACTTAAAACTGCATAATAAACCTAATGAATTCGTGTGAGTCCTTTCAACATTATACGACAACATAAAACATCTTACGACTATGTATGCCATATTAACTCCTCTAAAAGCACGTTATTATAATTTAGGACGCCTTAAAAGTATTAACAACACCTTACAATACCGTATGTAAACTTAAAACTCTATAAGAAACCTAATGAATTGTCCGATTCCTTTGAACATTGTACGGCAACTTAAAACATCTTACGACTTGTATGCCATATTACCTCTTAAAACACGTTATTATAATGTAGGACGTCTTACAAATCTTAACAACACCCTACAATACCGTATGTAAACTTAAAACTCCATAATAAACCTAATGAATTCGTCCGAGTCCTTTCAACATTGTACGACAACATAAAACATCTTATGACTCTGTATGCCATATTAACTCCTCTAAAAGCACTTTATAATAATTTAGGACGCCTTAAAAGTATTAACAACACCTTACAATACCGTATGTAAACTTAAAACTCTATAATAAACCTAATGAATTCGTCCGATTCCTTTGAACATTGTACGGCAACTTAAAACATCTTACGACTTTGTATGCCATATTTGCACCTTGAAAAGCACATTATTATAATGTTGGATGCCTTACAAATCTTAACAACACCTTACAATACCGTATGTAAACTTAAAACTCCATAATAAACCTAATGAATTTGTCCGAGTCCTTTCAACATTGTACGACAACATAAAACATCTTACGACTCTGTATGCCATATTAACTCCTCTAAAAGCACGTTATTATAATTTAGGACGCCTTAAAAGTATTAACAACACCTTACAATACTGTATGTAAACTTAAAACTCTATAATAAACCTAATGAATTCGTCCGATTCCTTTGAACGTTGTACGGCAACTTAAAACATCTTACGACTTTGTATGCCATATTTGCACCTTGAAAAGCACATTATTATAATGTTGGATGCCTTACAAATCTTAACAACACCTTACAATACCGTATGTAAACTTAAAACTGCATAATAAACCTAATGAATTCGTGTGAGTCCTTTCAACATTATACGACAACATAAAACATCTTACGACTCTGTATGCCATATTAACTCCTCTAAAAGCACGTTATTATAATTTAGGACGCCTTAAAAGTATTAACAACACCTTACAATACCGTATGTAAACTTAAAACTCTATAAGAAACCTAATGAATTGTCCGATTCCTTTGAACATTGTACGGCAACTTAAAACATCTTACGACTTGTATGCCATATTACCTCTTAAAACACGTTATTATAATGTAGGACGCCTTACAAATCTTAACAACACCTTACAATACCGTATGTAAACTTAAAACTACATAATAAACCTAATGAATTCGTCCGAGTCTTTTGAACATTGTACGACAACTTAAAACATCTTACGACTTGTATGCCATAATACCTCTTAAAACACGTTATTATAATGTAGGACGCCTTACAAATCTTAACAACACCTTATAATACCGTATGTAAACTTAAAACTCCATAATAAACCTAATGAATTCGTCCGAGTCCTTTGAACATTGTACGGCAACTTAAAACATCTTACGACTTTGTATGCCATATTTGCACCTTGAAAAGCACGTTATTATAATGTTGGACGCCTTACAAATCTTAACAACACCTTACAATACCGTATGTAAACTTAAAACTCTATAATAAACCTAATGAATTCGTCCGATTCCTTTGAACATTGTACGGCAACTTAAAACATCTTACGACTTTGTATGCCATATTTGCACCTTGAAAAGCACATTATTATAATGTTGGATGCCTTACAAATCTTAACAACACCTTACAATACCGTATGTAAACTTAAAACTCCATAATAAACCTAATGAATTTGTCCGAGTCCTTTCAACATTGTACGACAACATAAAACATCTTACGACTCTGTATGCCATATTAACTCCTCTAAAAGCACTTTATTATAATTTAGGACGCCTTAAAAGTATTAACAACACCTTACAATACTGTATGTAAACTTAAAACTCTATAATAAACCTAATGAATTCGTCCGATTCCTTTGAACATTGTACGGCAACTTAAAACATCTTACGACTTTGTATGCCATATTCGCACCTTGAAAAGCACATTATTATAATGTTGGATGCCTTACAAATCTTAACAACACCTTACAATACCGTATGTAAACTTAAAACTCCATAATAAACCTAATGAATTTGTCCGAGTCCTTTCAACATTGTACGACAACATAAAACATCTTACGACTCTGTATGCCATATTAACTCCTCTAAAAGCACGTTATTATAATTTAGGACGCCTTAAAAGTATTAACAACACCTTACAATACTGTATGTAAACTTAAAACTCTATAATAAACCTAATGAATTCGTCCGATTCCTTTGAACGTTGTACGGCAACTTAAAACATCTTACGACTTTGTATGCCATATTTGCACCTTGAAAAGCACATTATTATAATGTTGGATGCCTTACAAATCTTAACAACACCTTACAATACCGTATGTAAACTTAAAACTGCATAATAAACCTAATGAATTCGTGTGAGTCCTTTCAACATTATACGACAACATAAAACATCTTACGACTCTGTATGCCATATTAACTCCTCTAAAAGCACGTTATTATAATTTAGGACGCCTTAAAAGTATTAACAACACCTTACAATACCGTATGTAAACTTAAAACTCTATAAGAAACCTAATGAATTGTCCGATTCCTTTGAACATTGTACGGCAACTTAAAACATCTTACGACTTGTATGCCATATTACCTCTTAAAACACGTTATTATAATGTAGGACGCCTTACAAATCTTAACAACACCTTACAATACCGTATGTAAACTTAAAACTACATAATAAACCTAATGAATTCGTCCGAGTCTTTTGAACATTGTACGGCAACTTAAAACATCTTACGACTTGTATGCCATAATACCTCTTAAAACACGTTATTATAATGTAGGACGCCTTACAAATCTTAACAACACCTTATAATACCGTATGTAAACTTAAAACTCCATAATAAACCTAATGAATTCGTCCGAGTCCTTTGAACATTGTACGGCAACTTAAAACATCTTACGACTTTGTATGCCATATTTGCACCTTGAAAAGCACGTTATTATAATGTTGGACGCCTTACAAATCTTAACAACACCTTACAATACCGTATGTAAACTTAAAACTCTATAATAAACCTAATGAATTCGTCCGATTCCTTTGAACATTGTACGGCAACTTAAAACATCTTACGACTTTGTATGCCATATTTGCACCTTGAAAAGCACATTATTATAATGTTGGATGCCTTACAAATCTTAACAACACCTTACAATACCGTATGTAAACTTAAAACTCCATAATAAACCTAATGAATTTGTCCGAGTCCTTTCAACATTGTACGACAACATAAAACATCTTACGACTCTGTATGCCATATTAACTCCTCTAAAAGCACTTTATTATAATTTAGGACGCCTTAAAAGTATTAACAACACCTTACAATACTGTATGTAAACTTAAAACTCTATAATAAACCTAATGAATTCGTCCGATTCCTTTGAACATTGTACGGCAACTTAAAACATCTTACGACTTGTATGCCATATTACCTCTTAAAACACGTTATTATAATGTAGGACGCCTTACAAATCTTAACAACACCTTACAATACCGTATGTAAACTTAAAACTCCATAATAAACCTAATGAATTCGTCCGAGTCCTTTCAACATTGTACGACAACATAAAACATCTTATGACTCTGTATGCCATATTAACTCCTCTAAAAGCACTTTATAATAATTTAGGACGCCTTAAAAGTATTAACAACACCTTACAATACCGTATGTAAACTTAAAACTCTATAATAAACCTAATGAATTCGTCCGATTCCTTTGAACATTGTACGGCAACTTAAAACATCTTACGACTTGTATGCCATATTACCTCTTAAAACACGTTATTATAATGTAGGACGCCTTACAAATCTTAACAACACTTTACAATACCGTATGTAAACTTAAAACTCCATAATAAACCTAATGAATTCGTCCGAGTCCTTTGAACATTGTACGGCAACTTAAAACATCTTACGACTCTGTATGCCAAATTACCTCTTAAAGCACGTGATTATAATGTTGGACGCCTTACAAATCTTAACAACATTTTACAATACCGTATGTAAACTTAATACTACATAATAAACCTAATGAATTCGTTTGAGTCCTTTGAACATAGTACGGCAACTTCAAACATATTACGACTCTTTATGCCATTTTAGAACCTAGAAAAGCACGTTATTATAATGTAGGACTTACAAATCTTAACAACACATTACAATACCGTATGTAAACTTAAAACTCTATAATAAACCTAATGAATTCGTCCGATTCCTTTGAACATTGTACGGCAACTTAAAACATCTTACGACTTTGTATGCCATATTTGCACCTTTAAAAGCACATTATTATAATGTTGGATGCCTTACAAATCTTAACAACACCTTACAATACCGTATGTAAACTTAAAACTCCATAATAAACCTAATGAATTCGTCCGAGTCCTTTGAACATTGTACGGCAACTTAAAACATCTTACGACTTTGTATGCCATATTTGCACCTTGAAAAGCACGTTATTATAATGTTGGACGCCTTACAAATCTTAACAACACCTTACAATATCGTATGTAAACTTAAAACTCTATAATAAACCTAATGAATTCGTCCGATTCCTTTGAACATTGTACGGCAACTTAAAACATCTTACGACTTTGTATGCCATATTTGCACCTTGAAAAGCACATTATTATAATGTTGGATGCCTTACAAAACTTAACAACACCTTACAATACCGTATGTAAACATAAAACTCCATAATAAACCTAATGAATTTGTCCGAGTCCTTTCAACATTGTACGACAACATAAAACATCTTACGACTCTGTATGCCATATTAACTCCTGTAAAAGTACGTTATTATAATTTAGGACGCCTTAAAAGTATTAACAACACCTTACAATACCGTATGTAAACTTAAAACTCTATAATAAACCTAATGAATTCGTCCGATTCCTTTGAACATTGTACGGCAACTTAAAACATCTTACGACTTGTATGCCATAATACCTCTTAAAACACGTTATTATAATGTAGGACGCCTTACAAATCTTAACAACACCTTATAATACCGTATGTAAACTTAAAACTCCATAATAAACCTAATGAATTCGTCCGAGTCCTTTGAACATTGTACGGCAACTTAAAACATCTTACGACTTTGTATGCCATATTTGCACCTTGAAAAGCACGTTATTATAATGTTGGACGCCTTACAAATCTTAACAACACCTTACAATACCGTATGTAAACTTAAAACTCTATAATAAACCTAATGAATTCGTCCGATTCCTTTGAACATTGTACGGCAACTTAAAACATCTTACGACTTTGTATGCCATATTTGCACCTTGAAAAGCACATTATTATAATGTTGGATGCCTTACAAATCTTAACAACACCTTACAATACCGTATGTAAACTTAAAACTCCATAATAAACCTAATGAATTTGTCCGAGTCCTTTCAACATTGTACGACAACATAAAACATCTTACGACTCTGTATGCCATATTAACTCCTCTAAAAGCACTTTATTATAATTTAGGACGCCTTAAAAGTATTAACAACACCTTACAATACTGTATGTAAACTTAAAACTCTATAATAAACCTAATGAATTCGTCCGATTCCTTTGAACATTGTACGGCAACTTAAAACATCTTACGACTTGTATGCCATATTACCTCTTAAAACACGTTATTATAATGTAGGACGCCTTACAAATCTTAACAACACCTTACAATACCGTATGTAAACTTAAAACTCCATAATAAACCTAATGAATTCGTCCGAGTCCTTTCAACATTGTACGACAACATAAAACATCTTATGACTCTGTATGCCATATTAACTCCTCTAAAAGCACTTTATAATAATTTAGGACGCCTTAAAAGTATTAACAACACCTTACAATACCGTATGTAAACTTAAAACTCTATAATAAACCTAATGAATTCGTCCGATTCCTTTGAACATTGTACGGCAACTTAAAACATCTTACGACTTGTATGCCATATTACCTCTTAAAACACGTTATTATA
Source organism: Tagetes erecta (assembly GCA_030867185.1). Lineage (NCBI taxonomy): Eukaryota > Viridiplantae > Streptophyta > Magnoliopsida > Asterales > Asteraceae > Tagetes > Tagetes erecta. The sequence goes on along the minus strand of CM061493.1, from coordinate 26,594,874 downwards.
ATGTAGGACGCCTTACAAATCTTAACAACACTTTACAATACCGTATGTAAACTTAAAACTCCATAATAAACCTAATGAATTCGTCCGAGTCCTTTGAACATTGTACGGCAACTTAAAACATCTTACGACTCTGTATGCCAAATTACCTCTTAAAGCACGTGATTATAATGTTGGACGCCTTACAAATCTTAACAACATTTTACAATACCGTATGTAAACTTAATACTACATAATAAACCTAATGAATTCGTTTGAGTCCTTTGAACATAGTACGGCAACTTCAAACATATTACGACTCTTTATGCCATTTTAGAACCTAGAAAAGCACGTTATTATAATGTAGGACTTACAAATCTTAACAACACATTACAATACCGTATGTAAACTTAAAACTCTATAATAAACCTAATGAATTCGTCCGATTCCTTTGAACATTGTACGGCAACTTAAAACATCTTACGACTTTGTATGCCATATTTGCACCTTTAAAAGCACATTATTATAATGTTGGATGCCTTACAAATCTTAACAACACCTTACAATACCGTATGTAAACTTAAAACTCCATAATAAACCTAATGAATTCGTCCGAGTCCTTTGAACATTGTACGGCAACTTAAAACATCTTACGACTTTGTATGCCATATTTGCACCTTGAAAAGCACGTTATTATAATGTTGGACGCCTTACAAATCTTAACAACACCTTACAATATCGTATGTAAACTTAAAACTCTATAATAAACCTAATGAATTCGTCCGATTCCTTTGAACATTGTACGGCAACTTAAAACATCTTACGACTTTGTATGCCATATTTGCACCTTGAAAAGCACATTATTATAATGTTGGATGCCTTACAAAACTTAACAACACCTTACAATACCGTATGTAAACATAAAACTCCATAATAAACCTAATGAATTTGTCCGAGTCCTTTCAACATTGTACGACAACATAAAACATCTTACGACTCTGTATGCCATATTAACTCCTGTAAAAGTACGTTATTATAATTTAGGACGCCTTAAAAGTATTAACAACACCTTACAATACCGTATGTAAACTTAAAACTCTATAATAAACCTAATGAATTCGTCCGATTCCTTTGAACATTGTACGGCAACTTAAATCATCTTACGACTTGTATGCCATATTACCTCTTAAAACACGTTATTATAATGTAGGACGCCTTACAAATCTTAACAACACCTTACAATACCGTATGTAAACTTAAAACTCCATAATAAACCTAATGAATTCGTCCGAGTCCTTTCAACATTGTACGACAACATAAAACATCTTATGACTCTGTATGCCATATTAACTCCTCTAAAAGCACGTTATTATAATTTTGGACGCCTTAAAAGTATTAACAACACCTTACAATAACGTATGTAAACTTAAAACTCTATAATAAACCAAATGAATTCGTCCGATTCCTTTGGACATTGTACGGCAACTTAAAACATCTTACGACTTGTATGCCATATTACCTCTTAAAACACGTTATTATAATGTAGGACGCCTTACAAATCTTAACAACACTTTACAATACCGTATGTAAACTTAAAACTCCATAATAAACCTAATGAATTCGTCCGAGTCCTTTGAACATTGTACGGCAACTTAAAACATCTTACGACTCTGTATGCCATATTACCTCTTAAAGCACGTGATTATAATGTTGGACGCCTTACAAATCTTAACAACATTTTACAATACCGTATGTAAACTTAATACTACATAATAAACCTAATGAATTCGTTCGAGTCCTTTGAACATAGTACGGCAACTTCAAACATATTACGACTCTTTATGCCATTTTAGAACCTAGAAAAGCACGTTATTATAATGTAGGACTTACAAATCTTAACAACACATTACAATACCATATGTATACTTAACACTCCATAATAAACCAAATGAATTCGTCTGAGTCCTTTGAACATTGTACGGAAACTTAAAACATCTTATGACTCTGTATGCCATATTACCTCTTAAAACAAGTTATTCTAATGTAGGACGCCTTACAAATCTTAACAACACCTTACAATACCGTATGTAAACTTAAAATTCCATAATAAATCTAATGAATTCGTCCGAGTCTTTTGAACATTGTACGGCAACTTAAAACATCTTACGACTTGTATGCCATAATACCTCTTAAAACACGTTATTATAATGTAGGACGCCTTACAAATCTTAACAACACCTTATAATACCGTATGTAAACTTAAAACTCCATAATAAACCTAATGAATTCGTCCGAGTCCTTTCAACATTGTACGACAACTTAGAACATATTACGACTCTGTATGCCATATTACCTCCTCTAAAAGCACGTTATTATAATTTAGGACGCCTTAAAAGTATTAACAACACCTTACAATACCGTATGTAAACTTAAAACTCTATAATAAACGTAATGAATTCGTCCGATTCCTTTGAACATTGTACGGCAACTTAAAACATCTTACGACTTGTATGCCATATTACCTCTTAAAACACGTTATTATAATGTAAGACGCCTTACAAATCTTAACAACACCTTACAATACCGTATGAAAACTTAAAACTCCATAATAAACCTAATGAATTCGTCCGAGTCCTTTGAACATTGTACGGCAACTTAAAACATCTTACGACTCTGTATGTCATATTACCTCTTAAAACACGTGATTATAATGTTGGACGCCTTACAAATCTTAACAACATTTTAGAATACCGTATGTAAACTTAAAACTCTATAATAAACCTAATGAATTCGTCCGAGTCCTTTGAACATTGTACGGCAACTTAAAACATCTTACGACTTTGTATGCCATATTTGCACCTTGAAAAGCACATTATTATAATGTTGGATGCCTTACAAATCTTAACAACACCTTACAATACCGTATGTAAACTTAAAACTCCATAATAAACCTAATGAATTTGTCCGAGTCCTTTCAACATTGTACGACAACATAAAACATCTTACGACTCTGTATGCCATATTAACTCCTCTAAAAGCACTTTATTATAATTTAGGACGCCTTAAAAGTATTAACAACACCTTACAATACTGTATGTAAACTTAAAACTCTATAATAAACCTAATGAATTCGTCCGATTCCTTTGAACATTGTACGGCAACTTAAAACATCTTACGACTTGTATGCCATATTACCTCTTAAAACACGTTATTATAATGTAGGACGCCTTACAAATCTTAACAACACCTTACAATACCGTATGTAAACTTAAAACTCCATAATAAACCTAATGAATTCGTCCAAGTCCTTTCAACATTGTACGACAACATAAAACATCTTATGACTCTGTATGCCATATTAACTCCTCTAAAAGCACTTTATAATAATTTAGGACGCCTTAAAAGTATTAACAACACCTTACAATACCGTATGTAAACTTAAAACTCTATAATAAACCTAATGAATTCGTCCGATTCCTTTGAACATTGTACGGCAACTTAAAACATCTTACGACTTGTATGCCATATTACCTCTTAAAACACGTTATTATAATGTAGGACGCCTTACAAATCTTAACAACACTTTACAATACCGTATGTAAACTTAAAACTCCATAATAAACCTAATGAATTCGTCCGAGTCCTTTGAACATTGTACGGCAACTTAAAACATCTTACGACTCTGTATGCCAAATTACCTCTTAAAGCACGTGATTATAATGTTGGACGCCTTACAAATCTTAACAACATTTTACAATACCGTATGTAAACTTAATACTACATAATAAACCTAATGAATTCGTTTGAGTCCTTTGAACATAGTACGGCAACTTCAAACATATTACGACTCTTTATGCCATTTTAGAACCTAGAAAAGCACGTTATTATAATGTAGGACTTACAAATCTTAACAACACATTACAATACCGTATGTAAACTTAAAACTCTATAATAAACCTAATGAATTCGTCCGATTCCTTTGAACATTGTACGGCAACTTAAAACATCTTACGACTTTGTATGCCATATTTGCACCTTTAAAAGCACATTATTATAATGTTGGATGCCTTACAAATCTTAACAACACCTTACAATACCGTATGTAAACTTAAAACTCCATAATAAACCTAATGAATTCGTCCGAGTCCTTTGAACATTGTACGGCAACTTAAAACATCTTACGACTTTGTATGCCATATTTGCACCTTGAAAAGCACGTTATTATAATGTTGGACGCCTTACAAATCTTAACAACACCTTACAATACCGTATGTAAACTTAAAACTCTATAATAAACCTAATGAATTCGTCCGATTCCTTTGAACATTGTACGGCAACTTAAAACATCTTACGACTTTGTATGCCATATTTGCACCTTGAAAAGCACATTATTATAATGTTGGATGCCTTACAAAACTTAACAACACCTTACAATACCGTATGTAAACATAAAACTCCATAATAAACCTAATGAATTTGTCCGAGTCCTTTCAACATTGTACGACAACATAAAACATCTTACGACTCTGTATGCCATATTAACTCCTGTAAAAGCACGTTATTATAATTTAGGACGCCTTAAAAGTATTAACAACACCTTACAATAACGTATGTAAACTTAAAACTCTATAATAAACCAAATGAATTCGTCCGATTCCTTTGGACATTGTACGGCAACTTAAAACATCTTACGACTTGTATGCCATATTACCTCTTAAAACACGTTATTATAATGTAGGACGCCTTACAAATCTTAACAACACTTTACAATACCGTATGTAAACTTAAAACTCCATAATAAACCTAATGAATTCGTCCGAGTCCTTTGAACATTGTACGGCAACTTAAAACATCTTACGACTCTGTATGCCATATTACCTCTTAAAGCACGTGATTATAATGTTGGACGCCTTACAAATCTTAACAACATTTTACAATACCGTATGTAAACTTAATACTACATAATAAACCTAATGAATTCGTTCGAGTCCTTTGAACATAGTACGGCAACTTCAAACATATTACGACTCTTTATGCCATTTTAGAACCTAGAAAAGCACGTTATTATAATGTAGGACTTACAAATCTTAACAACACATTACAATACCATATGTATACTTAACACTCCATAATAAACCAAATGAATTCGTCTGAGTCCTTTGAACATTGTACGGAAACTTAAAACATCTTATGACTCTGTATGCCATATTACCTCTTAAAACAAGTTATTCTAATGTAGGACGCCTTACAAATCTTAACAACACCTTACAATACCGTATGTAAACTTAAAACTCCATAATAAATCTAATGAATTCGTCCGAGTCTTTTGAACATTGTACGGCAACTTAAAACATCTTACGACTTGTATGCCATAATACCTCTTAAAACACGTTATTATAATGTAGGACGCCTTACAAATCTTAACAACACCTTATAATACCGTATGTAAACTTAAAACTCCATAATAAACCTAATGAATTCGTCCGAGTCCTTTCAACATTGTACGACAACTTAGAACATATTACGACTCTGTATGCCATATTACCTCCTCTAAAAGCACGTTATTATAATTTAGGACGCCTTAAAAGTATTAACAACACCTTACAATACCGTATGTAAACTTAAAACTCTATAATAAACGTAATGAATTCGTCCGATTCCTTTGAACATTGTACGGCAACTTAAAACATCTTACGACTTGTATGCCATATTACCTCTTAAAACACGTTATTATAATGTAAGACGCCTTACAAATCTTAACAACACCTTACAATACCGTATGAAAACTTAAAACTCCATAATAAACCTAATGAATTCGTCCGAGTCCTTTGAACATTGTACGGCAACTTAAAACATCTTACGACTCTGTATGTCATATTACCTCTTAAAACACGTGGTTATAATGTTGGACGCCTTACAAATCTTAACAACATTTTACAATACCGTATGTAAACTTAAAACTCTATAATAAACCTAATGAATTCGTCCGAGTCCTTTGAACATTGTACGGCAACTTAAAACATCATACGACTTGTATGCCATATTACCTCTTAAAACACGTTATTATAATGTAGGACGCCTTACAAATCTTAACAACACTTTACAATACCGTATGTAAACTTAAAACTCCATAATAAACCTAATGAATTCGTCCGAGTCCTTTGAACATTGTACGGCAACTTAAAACATCTTACGACTCTGTATGCCAAATTACCTCTTAAAGCACGTGATTATAATGTTGGACGACTTACAAATCTTAACAACATTTTACAATACCGTATGTAAACTTAATACTACATAATAAACCTAATGAATTCGTTTGAGTCCTTTGAACATAGTACGGCAACTTCAAACATATTACGACTCTTTATGCCATTTTAGAACCTAGAAAAGCACGTTATTATAATGTAGGACTTACAAATCTTAACAACACATTACAATACCGTATGTAAACTTAAAACTCTATAATAAACCTAATGAATTCGTCCGATTCCTTTGAACATTGTACGGCAACTTAAAACACCTTACGACTTTGTATGCCATATTTGCACCTTTAAAAGCACATTATTATAATGTTGGATGCCTTACAAATCTTAACAACACCTTACAATACCGTATGTAAACTTAAAACTCCATAATAAACCTAATGAATTCGTCCGAGTCCTTTGAACATTGTACGGCAACTTAAAACATCTTACGACTTTGTATGCCATATTTGCACCTTGAAAAGCACGTTATTATAATGTTGGACGCCTTACAAATCTTAACAACACCTTACAATACCGTATGTAAACTTAAAACTCTATAATAAACCTAATGAATTCGTCCGATTCCTTTGAACATTGTACGGCAACTTAAAACATCTTACGACTTTGTATGCCATATTTGCACCTTGAAAAGCACATTATTATAATGTTGGATGCCTTACAAAACTTAACAACACCTTACAATACCGTATGTAAACATAAAACTCCATAATAAACCTAATGAATTTGTCCGAGTCCTTTCAACATTGTACGACAACATAAAACATCTTACGACTCTGTATGCCATATTAACTCCTGTAAAAGCACGTTATTATAATTTAGGACGCCTTAAAAGTATTAACAACACCTTACAATACCGTATGTAAACTTAAAACTCTATAATAAACCTAATGAATTCGTCCGATTCCTTTGAACATTGTACGGCAACTTAAATCATCTTACGACTTGTATGCCATATTACCTCTTAAAACACGTTATTATAATGTAGGACGCCTTACAAATCTTAACAACACCTTACAATACCGTATGTAAACTTAAAACTCCATAATAAACCTAATGAATTCGTCCGAGTCCTTTCAACATTGTACGACAACATAAAACATCTTATGACTCTGTATGCCATATTAACTCCTCTAAAAGCACGTTATTATAATTTAGGACGCCTTAAAAGTATTAACAACACCTTACAATAACGTATGTAAACTTAAAACTCTATAATAAACCAAATGAATTCGTCCGATTCCTTTGGACATTGTACGGCAACTTAAAACATCTTACGACTTGTATGCCATATTACCTCTTAAAACACGTTATTATAATGTAGGACGCCTTACAAATCTTAACAACACTTTACAATACCGTATGTAAACTTAAAACTCCATAATAAACCTAACGAATTCGTCCGAGTCCTTTGAACATTGTACGGCAACTTAAAACATCTTACGACTCTGTATGCCATATTACCTCTTAAAGCACGTGATTATAATGTTGGACGCCTTACAAATCTTAACAACATTTTACAATACCGTATGTAAACTTAATACTACATAATAAACCTAATGAATTCGTTCGAGTCCTTTGAACATAGTACGGCAACTTCAAACATATTACGACTCTTTATGCCATTTTAGAACCTAGAAAAGCACGTTATTATAATGTAGGACTTACAAATCTTAACAACACATTACAATACCATATGTATACTTAACACTCCATAATAAACCAAATGAATTCGTCTGAGTCCTTTGAACATTGTACGGAAACTTAAAACATCTTATGACTCTGTATGCCATATTACCTCTTAAAACAAGTTATTCTAATGTAGGACGCCTTACAAATCTTAACAACACCTTACAATACCGTATGTAAACTTAAAACTCCATAATAAATCTAATGAATTCGTCCGAGTCTTTTGAACATTGTACGGCAACTTAAAACATCTTACGACTTGTATGCCATAATACCTCTTAAAACACGTTATTATAATGTAGGACGCCTTACAAATCTTAACAACACCTTATAATACCGTATGTAAACTTAAAACTCCATAATAAACCTAATGAATTCGTCCGAGTCCTTTCAACATTGTACGACAACTTAGAACATATTACGACTCTGTATGCCATATTACCTCCTCTAAAAGCACGTTATTATAATTTAGGACGCCTTAAAAGTATTAACAACACCTTACAATACCGTATGTAAACTTAAAACTCTATAATAAACGTAATGAATTCGTCCGATTCCTTTGAACATTGTACGTCAACTTAAAACATCTTACGACTTGTATGCCATATTACCTCTTAAAACACGTTATTATAATGTAAGACGCCTTACAAATCTTAACAACACCTTACAATACCGTATGAAAACTTAAAACTCCATAATAAACCTAATGAATTCGTCCGAGTCCTTTGAACATTGTACGGCAACTTAAAACATCTTACGACTCTGTATGTCATATTACCTCTTAAAACACGTGATTATAATGTTGGACGCCTTACAAATCTTAACAACATTTTACAATACCGTATGTAAACTTAAAACTCTATAATAAACCTAATGAATTCGTCCGAGTCCTTTGAACATTGTACGGCAACTTAAAACATCTTACGACTCTGTATGCCATATTACCTCTTAAAGCACGTGATTATAATGTTGGACGCCTTACAAATCTTAACAACATTTTACAATACCGTATGTAAACTTAATACTACATAATAAACCTAATGAATTCGTTCGAGTCCTTTGAACATAGTACGGCAACTTCAAACATATTACGACTCTTTATGCCATTTTAGAACCTAGAAAAGCACGTTATTATAATGTAGGACTTACAAATCTTAACAACACATTACAATACCATATGTATACTTAACACTCCATAATAAACCAAATGAATTCGTCTGAGTCCTTTGAACATTGTACGGAAACTTAAAACATCTTATGACTCTGTATGCCATATTACCTCTTAAAACAAGTTATTCTAATGTAGGACGCCTTACAAATCTTAACAACACCTTACAATACCGTATGTAAACTTAAAACTCCATAATAAATCTAATGAATTCGTCCGAGTCTTTTGAACATTGTACGGCAACTTAAAACATCTTACGACTTGTATGCCATAATACCTCTTAAAACACGTTATTATAATGTAGGACGCCTTACAAATCTTAACAACACCTTATAATACCGTATGTAAACTTAAAACTCCATAATAAACCTAATGAATTCGTCCGAGTCCTTTCAACATTGTACGACAACTTAGAACATATTACGACTCTGTATGCCATATTACCTCCTCTAAAAGCACGTTATTATAATTTAGGACGCCTTAAAAGTATTAACAACACCTTACAATACCGTATGTAAACTTAAAACTCTATAATAAACGTAATGAATTCGTCCGATTCCTTTGAACATTGTACGTCAACTTAAAACATCTTACGACTTGTATGCCGTATTACCTCTTAAAACACGTTATTATAATGTAAGACGCCTTACAAATCTTAACAACACCTTACAATACCGTATGAAAACTTAAAACTCCATAATAAACCTAATGAATTCGTCCGAGTCCTTTGAACATTGTACGGCAACTTAAAACATCTTACGACTCTGTATGTCATATTACCTCTTAAAACACGTGATTATAATGTTGGACGCCTTACAAATCTTAACAACATTTTACAATACCGTATGTAAACTTAAAACTCTATAATAAACCTAATGAATTCGTCCGAGTCCTTTGAACATTGTACGGCAACTTAAAACATCTTACGACTCTGTATGCCATATTACCTCTTAAAGCACGTGATTATAATGTTGGACGCCTTACAAATCTTAACAACATTTTACAATACCGTATGTAAACTTAATACTACATAATAAACCTAATGAATTCGTTCGAGTCCTTTGAACATAGTACGGCAACTTCAAACATATTACGACTCTTTATGCCATTTTAGAACCTAGAAAAGCACGTTATTATAATGTAGGACTTACAAATCTTAACAACACATTACAATACCATATGTATACTTAACACTCCATAATAAACCAAATGAATTCGTCTGAGTCCTTTGAACATTGTACGGAAACTTAAAACATCTTATGACTCTATATGCCATATTACCTCTTAAAACAAGTTATTCTAATGTAGGACGCCTTACAAATCTTAACAACACCTTACAATACCGTATGTAAACTTAAAACTCCATAATAAATCTAATGAATTCGTCCGAGTCTTTTGAACATTGTACGGCAACTTAAAACATCTTACGACTTGTATGCCATAATACCTCTTAAAACACGTTATTATAATGTAGGACGCCTTACAAATCTTAACAACACCTTATAATACCGTATGTAAACTTAAAACTCCATAATAAACCTAATGAATTCGTCCGAGTCCTTTCAACATTGTACGACAACTTAGAACATATTACGACTCTGTATGCCATATTACCTCCTCTAAAAGCACGTTATTATAATTTAGGACGCCTTAAAAGTATTAACAACACCTTACAATACCGTATGTAAACTTAAAACTCTATAATAAACGTAATGAATTCGTCCGATTCCTTTGAACATTGTACGGCAACTTAAAACATCTTACGACTTGTATGCCATATTACCTCTTAAAACACGTTATTATAATGTAAGACGCCTTACAAATCTTAACAACACCTTACAATACCGTATGAAAACTTAAAACTCCATAATAAACCTAATGAATTCGTCCGAGTCCTTTGAACATTGTACGGCAACTTAAAACATCTTACGACTCTGTATGTCATATTACCTCTTAAAACACGTGATTATAATGTTAGACGCCTTACAAATCTTAACAACATTTTACAATACCGTATGTAAACTTAAAACTCTATAATAAACCTAATGAATTCGTCCGAGTCCTTTGAACATTGTACGGCAACTTAAAACATCTTACGACTTTGTATGCCATATTTGCACCTTGAAAAGCACATTATTATAATGTTGGATGCCTTACAAATCTTAACAACACCTTACAATACCGTATGTAAACTTAAAACTCCATAATAAACCTAATGAATTTGTCCGAGTCCTTTCAACATTGTACGACAACATAAAACATCTTACGACTCTGTATGCCATATTAACTCCTCTAAAAGCACTTTATTATAATTTAGGACGCCTTAAAAGTATTAACAACACCTTACAATACTGTATGTAAACTTAAAACTCTATAATAAACCTAATGAATTCGTCCGATTCCTTTGAACATTGTACGGCAACTTAAAACATCTTACGACTTGTATGCCATATTACCTCTTAAAACACGTTATTATAATGTAGGACGCCTTACAAATCTTAACAACACCTTACAATACCGTATGTAAACTTAAAACTCCATAATAAACCTAATGAATTCGTCCGAGTCCTTTCAACATTGTACGACAACATAAAACATCTTATGACTTTGTATGCCATATTAACTCCTCTAAAAGCACTTTATAATAATTTAGGACGCCTTAAAAGTATTAACAACACCTTACAATACCGTATGTAAACTTAAAACTCTATAATAAACCTAATGAATTCGTCCGATTCCTTTGAACATTGTACGGCAACTTAAAACATCTTACGACTTGTATGCCATATTACCTCTTAAAACACGTTATTATAATGTAGGACGCCTTACAAATCTTAACAACACTTTACAATACCGTATGTAAACTTAAAACTCCATAATAAACCTAATGAATTCGTCCGAGTCCTTTGAACATTGTACGGCAACTTAAAACATCTTACGACTCTGTATGCCAAATTACCTCTTAAAGCACGTGATTATAATGTTGGACGCCTTACAAATCTTAACAACATTTTACAATACCGTATGTAAACTTAATACTACATAATAAACCTAATGAATTCGTTTGAGTCCTTTGAACATAGTACGGCAACTTCAAACATATTACGACTCTTTATGCCATTTTAGAACCTAGAAAAGCACGTTATTATAATGTAGGACTTACAAATCTTAACAACACATTACAATACCGTATGTAAACTTAAAACTCTATAATAAACCTAATGAATTCGTCCGATTCCTTTGAACATTGTACGGCAACTTAAAACATCTTACGACTTTGTATGCCATATTTGCACCTTGAAAAGCACGTTATTATAATGTTGGACGCCTTACAAATCTTAACAACACCTTACAATACCGTATGTAAACTTAAAACTCTATAATAAACCTAATGAATTCGTCCGATTCCTTTGAACATTGTACGGCAACTTAAAACATCTTACGACTTTGTATGCCATATTTGCACCTTGAAAAGCACATTATTATAATGTTGGATGCCTTACAAATCTTAACAACACCTTACAATACCGTATGTAAACATAAAACTCCATAATAAACCTAATGAATTTGTCCGAGTCCTTTCAACATTGTACGACAACATAAAACATCTTACGACTCTGTATGCCATATTAACTCCTATAAAAGCACGTTATTATAATTTAGGACGCCTTAAAAGTATTAACAACACCTTACAATACCGTATGTAAACTTAAAACTCTATAATAAACCTAATGAATTCGTCCGATTCCTTTGAACATTGTACGGCAACTTAAATCATCTTTCGACTTGTATGCCATATTACCTCTTAAAACACGTTATTATAATGTAGGACGCCTTACAAATCTTAACAACACCTTACAATACCGTATGTAAACTTAAAACTCCATAATAAACCTAATGAATTCGTCCGAGTCCTTTCAACATTGTACGACAACATAAAACATCTTATGACTCTGTATGCCATATTAACTCCTCTAAAAGCACGTTATTATAATTTAGGACGCCTTAAAAGTATTAACAACACCTTACAATAACGTATGTAAACTTAAAACTCTATAATAAACCAAATGAATTCGTCCGATTCCTTTGGACATTGTACGGCAACTTAAAACATCTTACGACTTGTATGCCATATTACCTCTTAAAACACGTTATTATAATGTAGGACGCCTTACAAATCTTAACAACACATTACAATACCGTATGTAAACTTAAAACTCTATAATAAACCTAATGAATTCGTCCGATTCCTTTGAACATTGTACGGCAACTTAAAACATCTTACGACTTTGTATGCCATATTTGCACCTTGAAAAGCACGTTATTATAATGTTGGACGCCTTACAAATCTTAACAACACCTTACAATACCGTATGTAAACTTAAAACTCTATAATAAACCTAATGAATTCGTCCGATTCCTTTGAACATTGTACGGCAACTTAAAACATCTTACGACTTTGTATGCCATATTTGCACCTTGAAAAGCACATTATTATAATGTTGGATGCCTTACAAATCTTAACAACACCTTACAATACCGTATGTAAACATAAAACTCCATAATAAACCTAATGAATTTGTCCGAGTCCTTTCAACATTGTACGACAACATAAAACATCTTACGACTCTGTATGCCATATTAACTCCTATAAAAGCACGTTATTATAATTTAGGACGCCTTAAAAGTATTAACAACACCTTACAATACCGTATGTAAACTTAAAACTCTATAATAAACCTAATGAATTCGTCCGATTCCTTTGAACATTGTACGGCAACTTAAATCATCTTACGACTTGTATGCCATATTACCTCTTAAAACACGTTATTATAATGTAGGACGCCTTACAAATCTTAACAACACCTTACAATACCGTATGTAAACTTAAAACTCCATAATAAACCTAATGAATTCGTCCGAGTCCTTTCAACATTGTACGACAACATAAAACATCTTATGACTCTGTATGCCATATTAACTCCTCTAAAAGCACGTTATTATAATTTAGGACGCCTTAAAAGTATTAACAACACCTTACAATAACGTATGTAAACTTAAAACTCTATAATAAACCAAATGAATTCGTCCGATTCCTTTGGACATTGTACGGCAACTTAAAACATCTTACGACTTGTATGCCATATTACCTCTTAAAACACGTTATTATAATGTAGGACGCCTTACAAATCTTAACAACACTTTACAATACCGTATGTAAACTTAAAACTCCATAATAAACCTAATGAATTCGTCCGAGTCCTTTGAACATTGTACGGCAACTTAAAACATCTTACGACTCTGTATGCCATATTACCTCTTAAAGCACGTGATTATAATGTTGGACGCCTTACAAATCTTAACAACATTTTACAATACCGTATGTAAACTTAATACTAAATAATAAACCTAATGAATTCGTTCGAGTCCTTTGAACATAGTACGGCAACTTCAAACATATTACGACTCTTTATGCCATTTTAGAACCTAGAAAAGCACGTTATTATAATGTAGGACTTACAAATCTTAACAACACATTAGAATACCATATGTATACTTAACACTCCATAATAAACCAAATGAATTCGTCTGAGTCCTTTGAACATTGTACGGAAACTTAAGACATCTTATGACTCTGTATGCCATATTACCTCTTAAAACAAGTTATTCTAATGTAGGACGCCTTACAAATCTTAACAACACCTTACAATACCGTATGTAAACTTAAAACTCCATAATAAATCTAATGAATTCGTCCGAGTCTTTTGAACATTGTACGGCAACTTAAAACATCTTACGACTTGTATGCCATAATACCTCTTAAAACACGTTATTATAATGTAGGACGCCTTATAAATCTTAACAACACCTTATAATACCGTATGTAAACTTAAAACTCCATAATAAACCTAATGAATTCGTCCGAGTCCTTTCAACATTGTACGACAACTTAGAACATATTACGACTCTGTATGCCATATTACCTCCTCTAAAAGCACGTTATTATAATTTAGGACGCCTTAAAAGTATTAACAACACCTTACAATACCGTATGTAAACTTAAAACTCTATAATAAACGTAATGAATTCGTCCGATTCCTTTGAACATTGTACGGCAACTTAAAACATCTTACGACTTGTATGCCATATTACCTCTTAAAACACGTTATTATAATGTAGGACGCCTTACAAATCTTAACAACACCTTACAATACCGTATGAAAACTTAAAACTCCATAATAAACCTAATGAATTCGTCTGAGTCCTTTGAACATTGTACGGCAACTTAAAACATCTTACGACTCTGTATGTCATATTACCTCTTAAAACACGTGATTATAATGTTGGACGCCTTACAAATCTTAACAACATTTTACAATACCGTATGTAAACTTAAAACTCTATAATAAACCTAATGAATTCGTCCGATTCCTTTGAACATTGTACGGCAACTTAAATCATCTTACGACTTGTATGCCATATTACCTCTTAAAACACGTTATTATAATGTAGGACGCCTTACAAATCTTAACAACACCTTACAATACCGTATGTAAACTTAAAACTCCATAATAAACCTAATGAATTCGTCCGAGTCCTTTCAACATTGTACGACAACATAAAACATCTTATGACTCTGTATGCCATATTAACTCCTCTAAAAGCACGTTATTATAATTTAGGACGCCTTAAAAGTATTAACAACACCTTACAATAACGTATGTAAACTTAAAACTCTATAATAAACCAATTGAATTCGTCCGATTCCTTTGGACATTGTACGGCAACTTAAAACATCTTACGACTTGTATGCCATATTACCTCTTAAAACACGTTATTATAATGTAGGACACCTTACAAATCTTAACAACACTTTACAATACCGTATGTAAACTTAAAACTCCATAATAAACCTAATGAATTCGTCCGAGTCCTTTGAACATTGTACGGCAACTTAAAACATCTTACGACTCTGTATGCCATATTACCTCATAAAGCACGTGATTATAATGTTGGACGCCTTACAAATCTTAACAACATTTTACAATACCGTATGTAAACTTAATACTACATAATAAACCTAATGAATTCGTTCGAGTCCTTTGAACATAGTACGGCAACTTCAAACATATTACGACTCTTTATGCCATTTTAGAACCTAGAAAAGCACGTTATTATAATGTAGGACTTACAAATCTTAACAACACATTACAATACCATATGTATACTTAACACTCCATAATAAACCAAATGAATTCGTCCGAGTCCTTTGAACATTGTACGGAAACTTAAAACATCTTATGACTCTGTATGCCATATTACCTCTTAAAACAAGTTATTCTAATGTAGGATGCCTTACAAATCTTAACAACACCTTACAATACGGTATGTAAACTTAAAAATCCATAATAAATCTAATGAATTCGTCCGAGTCTTTTGAACATTGTACGGCAACTTAAAACATCTTACGACTTGTATGCCATAATACCTCTTAAAACACGTTATTATAATGTAGGACGCCTTACAAATCTTAACAACACCTTATAATACCGTATGTAAACTTAAAACTCCATAATAAACCTAATGAATTCGTCCGAGTCCTTTCAACATTGTACGACAACTTAGAACATATTACGACTCTGTATGCCATATTACCTCCTCTAAAAGCACGTTATTATAATTTAGGACGCCTTAAAAGTATTAACAACACCTTACAATACCGTATGTAAACTTAAAACTCTATAATAAACGTAATGAATTCGTCCGATTCCTTTGAACATTGTACGGCAACTTAAAACATCTTACGACTTGTATGCCATATTACCTCTTAAAACACGTTATTATAATGTAGGACGCCTTACAAATCTTAACAACACCTTACAATACCGTATGAAAACTTAAAACTCCATAATAAACCTAATGAATTCGTCCGAGTCCTTTGAACATTGTACGGCAACTTAAAACATCTTACGACTCTGTATGCCATATTACCTCTTAAAACACGTGATTATAATGTTGGACGCCTTACAAATCTTAACAACATTTTACAATACCGTATGTAAACTTAAAACTCTATAATAAACCTAATGAATTCGTCCGATTCCTTTGAACATTGTACGGCAACTTAAAACATCTTACTACTTGTATGCCATATTACCTCTTAAAACACGTTATTATAATGTAGGACGCCTTACAAATCTTAACAACACCTTACAATACCGTATGTAAACTTAAAACTCCATAATAAACCTAATGAATTCGTCCGAGTCCTTTGAACATTGTACGGCAACTTAAAACATCTTACGACTCTGTATGCCATATTACCTCTTAAAGCACGTGATTATAATGTTGGACGCCTTACAAATCTTAACAACATTTTACAATACCGTATGTAAACTTAATACTACATAATAAACCTAATGAATTCGTTCGAGTCCTTTAAACATAGTACGACAACTTCAAACATATTACGACTCTTTATGCCATTTTAGAACCTAGAAAAGCACGTTATTATAATGTAGGACTTACAAATCTTAACAACACATTACAATACCATATGTATACTTAACACTCCATAATAAACCAAATGAATTCGTCTGAGTCCTTTGAACATTGTACGGAAACTTAAAACATCTTATGACTCTGTATGCCATATTACCTCTTAAAACAAGTTATTCTAATGTAGGACGCCTTACAAATCTTAACAACACCTTACAATACCGTATGTAAACTTAAAACTCCATAATAAACCTAATGAATTCGTCCGAGTCTTTTGAACATTGTACGGCAACTTAAAACATCTTACGACTTGTATGCCATAATACCTCTTAAAACACGTTATTATAATGTAGGACGCCTTACAAATCTTAACAACACCTTATAATACCGTATGTAAACTTAAAACTCCATAATAAACCTAATGAATTCGTCCGAGTCCTTTCAACATTGTACGACAACTTAGAACATATTACGACTCTGTATGCCATATTACCTCCTCTAAAAGCACGTTATTATAATTTAGGATGCCTTAAAAGTATTAACAACACCTTACAATACCGTATGTAAACTTAAAACTCTATAATAAACGTAATGAATTCGTCCGATTCCTTTGAACATTGTACGGCAACTTAAAACATCTTACGACTTGTATGCCATATTACCTCTTAAAACACGTTATTATAATGTAGGACGCCTTACAAATCTTAACAACACCTTACAATACCGTATGAAAACTTAAAACTCCATAATAAACCTAATGAATTCGTCCGACTCCTTTGAACATTGTATGGCAACTTAAAACATCTTACGACTCTGTATGCCATATTACCTCTTAAAACACGTGATTATAATGTTGGACGCCTTACAAATCTTAACAACATTTTACAATACCGTATGTAAACTTAAAACTCTATAATAAACCTAATGAATTCGTCCGATTCCTTTGAACATTGTACGGCAACTTAAAACATCTTACGACTTGTTTGCCATATTACCTCTTAAAACACGTTATTATAATGTAGGACGCCTTACAAATCTTAACAACACCTTACAATACCGTATGAAAACTTAAAACTCCATAATAAAGCTAATGAATTCGTCCGACTCCTTTGAACATTGTATGGCAACTTAAAACATCTTACGACTCTGTATGCCATATTACCTCTTAAAACACGTGATTATAATGTTGGACGCCTTACAAATCTTAACAACATTTTACAATACCGTATGTAAACTTAAAACTCTATAATAAACCTAATGAATTCGTCCGATTCCTTTGAACATTGTACGGCAACTTAAAACATCTTACTACTTGTATGCCATATTACCTCTTAAAACACGTTATTATAATGTAGGACGCGTTACAAATCTTAACAACACCTTACAATACCGTATGTAAACTTAAAACTCCATAATAAACCTAATGAATTCGTCCGAGTCCTTTGAACATTGTACGGCAACTTAAAACATCTTACGACTCTGTATGCCATATTACCTCTTAAAGCACGTGATTATAATGTTGGACGCCTTACAAATCTTAACAACATTTTACAATACCGTATGTAAACTTAATACTACATAATAAACCTAATGAATTCGTTCGAGTCCTTTAAACATAGTACGACAACTTCAAACATATTACGACTCTTTATGCCATTTTAGAACCTAGAAAAGCACGTTATTATAATGTAGGACTTACAAATCTTAACAACACATTACAATACCATATGTATACTTAACACTCCATAATAAACCAAATGAATTCGTCTGAGTCCTTTGAACATTGTACGGAAACTTAAAACATCTTATGACTCTGTATGCCATATTACCTCTTAAAACAAGTTATTCTAATGTAGGACGCCTTACAAATCTTAAAAACACCTTACAATACCGTATGTAAACTTAAAACTCCATAATAAACCTAATGAATTCGTCCGAGTCTTTTGAACATTGTACGGCAACTTAAAACATCTTACGACTTGTATGCCATAATACCTCTTAAAACACGTTATTATAATGTAGGACGCCTTACAAATCTTAACAACACCTTATAATACCGTATGTAAACTTAAAACTCCATAATAAACCTAATGAATTCGTCCGAGTCCTTTCAACATTGTACGACAACTTAGAACATATTACGACTCTGTATGCCATATTACCTCCTCTAAAAGCACGTTATTATAATTTAGGATGCCTTAAAAGTATTAACAACACCTTACAATACCGTATGTAAACTTAAAACTCTATAATAAACGTAATGAATTCGTCCGATTCCTTTGAACATTGTACGGCAACTTAAAACATCTTACGACTTGTATGCCATATTACCTCTTAAAACACGTTATTATAATGTAGGACGCCTTACAAATCTTAACAACACCTTACAATACCGTATGAAAACTTAAAACTCCATAATAAACCTAATGAATTCGTCCGACTCCTTTGAACATTGTATGGCAACTTAAAACATCTTACGACTCTGTATGCCATATTACCTCTTAAAACACGTGATTATAATGTTGGACGCCTTACAAATCTTAACAACATTTTACAATACCGTATGTAAACTTAAAACTCTATAATAAACCTAATGAATTCGTCCGATTCCTTTGAACATTGTACGGCAACTTAAAACATCTTACGACTTGTATGCCATATTACCTCTTAAAACACGTTATTATAATGTAGGACGCCTTACAAATCTTAACAACACCTTACAATACCGTATGAAAACTTAAAACTCCATAATAAAGCTAATGAATTCGTCCGACTCCTTTGAACATTGTATGGCAACTTAAAACATCTTACGACTCTGTATGCCATATTACCTCTTAAAACACGTGATTATAATGTTGGACGCCTTACAAATCTTAACAACATTTTACAATACCGTATGTAAACTTAAAACTCTATAATAAACCTAATGAATTCGTCCGATTCCTTTGAACATTGTACGGCAACTTAAAACATCTTACTACTTGTATGCCATATTACCTCTTAAAACACGTTATTATAATGTAGGACGCCTTACAAATCTTAACAACACCTTACAATACCGTATGTAAACTTAAAACTCCATAATAAACCTAATGAATTCGTCCGAGTCCTTTGAACATTGTACGGCAACTTAAAACATCTTACGACTCTGTATGCCATATTACCTCTTAAAGCACGTGATTATAATGTTGGACGCCTTACAAATCTTAACAACATTTTACAATACCGTATGTAAACTTAATACTACATAATAAACCTAATGAATTCGTTCGAGTCCTTTGAACATAGTACGGCAACTTCAAACATATTACGACTCTTTATGCCATTTTAGAACCTAGAAAAGCACGTTATTATAATGTAAGACTTACAAATCTTAACAACACATTACAATACCATATGTATACTTAACACTCCATAATAAACCAAATGAATTCGTCTGAGTCCTTTGAACATTGTACGGAAACTTAAAACATCTTACGACTCTGTATGCCATATTATGTAACATCCGACCCCTCATACCACCAATATTGTCCGCTTTGCTACATTAGAGCTCACGGATTTGCTTTTGGTTGCTCGTGTGAAACCTTCCCAGGATGGTCACCCATCCTGAGATTGCTGTCATCCGAGCACGCTTAACTGTGGAGTTCTCCACTCATCCACTAGCGTTAAGCCCCAAAACGCGTTGTTGGTATTTGAGGTCGGACATCTCTTATAAATCCCAGATCTCTCCTGCCCACAGCCGATGTGGGATTTGCCTAGGGTGTTACAAACACCCCCCCTATTGGACTCATCGTCCTCGATGAGGTTTGCCCCACCATCCCATTCTTGGATGTGGGATTTGCCCAAGGTGTCCCTCCGAACACCCCCGGGGACTCACCATCCTTGATGAGGTTTGCCCCACCATCCCGAACGGCATAGGAGTTGCTCCAATACCACTTGTAACATCCGGCACCTCATACCACCAATATTGTCCGCTTTGCTACATTAGAGCTCACGGATTTGCTTTTGGTTGCTCGTGTGAAACCTTCCCAGGATGCTCACCCATCCTGAGATTGCTGTCATCCGAGCACGCTTAACTGTGGAGTTCTCCACTTATCCACTAGCGTTAAGCCCCAAAACGCGTTGTTGGTATTTGAGGTCGGACATCTCTTATAAATCCCAGATCTCTCCTGCCCACGGCCGATGTGGGATTTGCCTAGGGTGTTACATATTACCTCTTAAAACAAGTTATTATAATGTAGGACGCCTTACAAATCTTAACAACACCTTACAATACCGTATGTAAACTTAAAACTCCATAATAAACCTAATGAATTCGTCCGAGTCTTTTGAACATTGTACGACAACTTAAAACATCTTACGACTTGTATGCCATAATACCTCTTAAAACACGTTATTATAATGTAGGACGCCTTACAAATCTTAACAACACCTTATAATACCGTATGTAATCTTAAAACTCCATAATAAACCTAATGAATTCGTCCGAATCCTTTGAACATTGTACGGCAACTTAAAACATCTTACGACTTTGTATGCCATATTTGCACCTTGAAAAGCACGTTATTATAATGTTGGACGCCTTACAAATCTTAACAACACCTTACAATACCGTATGTAAACTTAAAACTCTATAATAAACCTAATGAATTCGTCCGATTCCTTTGAACATTGTACGGCAACTTAAAACATCTTACGACTTTGTATGCCATATTTGCACCTTGAAAAGCACATTATTATAATGTTGGATGCCTTACAAATCTTAACAACACCTTACAATACCGTATGTAAACTTAAAACTCCATAATAAACCTAATGAATTCGTCCGAGTCCTTTCAACATTGTACGACAACATAAAACATCTTACGACTCTGTATGCCCTATTAACTCCTCTAAAAGCACGTTATTATAATTTAGGATGCCTTAAAAGTATTAACAACACCTTACAATACCGTATGTAAACTTAAAACTCTATAATAAACCAAATGAATTCGTCTGATTCCTTTGAACATTGTACGGCAACTTAAAACATCTTACGACTTGTATGCCATATTACCTCTTAAAACACGTTATTATAATGTAGGACGCCTTACAAATCTTAACAACACCTTACAATACCGTATGTAAACTTAAAACTCCATAATAAACCTAATGAATTCGTCCGAGTCCTTTGAACATTGTACGGCAACTTAAAACATCTTATGACTCTGTATGCCATATTACCTCTTAAAGCACGTGATTATAATGTTGGACGCCTTACAAATCATAACAACATTTTACAATACCGTATGTAAACTTAAAACTCCATAATAAACCTAATGAATTCGTCCGAGTCCTTTGAACATTGTACGGCAACCTAAAACATCTTATGACTCTGTATGCCATATTACCTCTTAAAGCACGTGATTATAATGTTGGACGCCTTACAAATCATAACAACATTTTACAATACCGTATGTAAACTTAATACTACATAATAAACCTAATGAATTCGTTCGAGTCCTTTGAACATAGTACGGCAACTTCAAACATATTACGACTCTTTATGCCATTTTAGAACCTAGAAAAGCACGTTATTATAATGTAGGACTTACAAATCTTAACAACACATTACAATACCATATGTATACTTAACACTCCATAATAAACCAAATGAATTCGTCTGAGTCCTTTGAACATTGTACGGAAACTTAAAACATCTTACGACTCTGTATGCCATAATACCTCTTAAAACAAGTTATTATAATGTAGGACGCCTTACAAATCTTAACAACACCTTACAATACCGTATGTAAACTTAAAACTCCATAATAAACCTAATGAATTCGTCCGAGTCTTTTGAACGGCAACTTAAAACATCTTACGACTTGTATGCCATAATACCTCTTAAAACACGTTATTATAATGTAGGACGCCTTACAAATCTTAACAACACCTTATAATACCGTATGTAAACTTAAAACTCCCTAATAAACCTAATGAATTCGTCCGAGTCCTTTGAACATTGTACGACAACTTAAAATATCTTACGACTTTGTATGCCATATTTGCACCTTGAAAAGCACGTTATTATAATGTTGGACGCCTTACAAATCTTAACAACACCTTACAATACCGTATGTAAACTTAAAACTCTATAATAAACCTAATGAATTCGTCCGATTCCTTTGAACATTGTACGGCAACTTAAAACATCTTACGACTTTGTATGCCATATTTGCACCTTGAAAAGCACATTATTATAATGTTGGATTCCTTACAAATCTTAACAACACCTTACAATACCGTATGTAAACTTAAAACTCCATAATAAACCTAATGAATTCGTCCGAGTCCTTTCAACATTGTACGACAACATAAAACATCTTACGACTCTGTATGCCATATTAACTCCTCTAAAAGCACGCTATTATAATTTAGGACGCCTTAAAAGTATTAACAACACCTTACAATACCGTATGTAAACTTAAAACTCTATAATAAACCTAATGAATTCGACCGATTCCTTTGAACAATGTACGACAACTTAATACATCTTACGACTTGTATGCCATATTACCTCTTAAAAGACGTTATTATAATGTAGGACGCCTTACAAATCTTAACAACACCTTACAATACCGTATGTAAACTTAAAACTCCATAATAAACCTAATGAATTCGTCCGAGTCCTTTCAACATTGTACGACAACATAAAACATCTTATGACTCTGTATGCCATATTAACTCCTCTAAAAGCACGTTATTATAATTTAGGACGCCTTAAAAGTATTAACAACACCTTACAATACCGTATGTAAACTTAAAACTCTATAATAAACCTAATGAATTCGTCCGATTCCTTTGAACATTGTACGGCAACTTAAAACATCTTACGACTTGTATGCCATATTACCTCTTCAAACACGTTATTATAATGTAGGACGCCTTAAAAATCTTACCAACACCTTACAATACCGTATGTAAACTTAAAACTCCATAATAAACCTAATGAATTCGTCCGAGTCCTTTGAACATTGTACGGAAACTTAAAACATCTTATGACTCTGTATGCCATATTACCTCTTAAAGCACGTGATTATAATGTTGGACGCCTTACAAATCATAACAACATTTTACAATACCGTATGTAAACTTAATACTACATAATAAACCTAATGAATTCGTTCGAGTCCTTTGAACATAGTACGGCAACTTCAAACATATTACGACTCTTTATGCCATTTTAGAACCTAGAAAAGCACGTTATTATAATGTAGGACTTACAAATCTTAACAACACATTACAATACCATATGTATACTTAACACTCCACAATAAACCAAATGAATTCGTCTGAGTCCTTTGAACATTGTACGGAAACTTAAAACATCTTACGACTCTGTATGCCATAATACCTCTTAAAACAAGTTATTATAATGTAGGACGCCTTACAAATCTTAACAACACCTTACAATACCGTATGTAAACTTAAAACTCCATAATAAACCTAATGAATTCGTCCGAGTCTTTTGAACGGCAACTTAAAACATCTTACGACTTGTATGCCATAATACCTCTTAAAACACGTTATTATAATGTAGGACGCCTTACAAATCTTAACAACACCTTATAATACCGTATGTAAACTTAAAACTCCCTAATAAACCTAATGAATTCGTCCGAGTCCTTTGAACATTGTACGGGAACTTAAAATATCTTACGACTTTGTATGCCATATTTGCACCTTGAAAAGCACGTTATTATAATGTTGGACGCCTTACAAATCTTAACAACACCTTACAATACCGTATGTAAACTTAAAACTCTATAATAAACCTAATGAATTCGTCTGATTCCTTTGAACATTGTACGGCAACTTAAAACATCTTACGACTTTGTATGCCATATTTGCACCTTGAAAAGCACATTATTATAATGTTGGATGCCTTACAAATCTTAACAACACCTTACAATACCGTATGTAAACTTAAAACTCCATAATAAACCTAATGAATTCGTCCGAGTCCTTTCAACATTGTACGACAACATAAAACATCTTACGACTCTGTATGCCATATTAACTCCTCTAAAAGCACGCTATTATAATTTAGGACGCCTTAAAAGTATTAACAACACCTTACAATACCGTATGTAAACTTAAAACTCTATAATAAACCTAATGAATTCGACCGATTCCTTTGAACAATGTACGACAACTTAATACATCTTACGACTTGTATGCCATATTACCTCTTAAAAGACGTTATTATAATGTAGGACGCCTTACAAATCTTAACAACACCTTACAATACCGTATGTAAACTTAAAACTCCATAATAAACCTAATGAATTCGTCCGAGTCCTTTCAACATTGTACGACAACATAAAACATCTTATGACTCTGTATGCCATATTAACTCCTCTAAAAGCACGTTATTATAATTTAGGACGCCTTAAAAGTATTAACAACACCTTACAATACCGTATGTAAACTTAAAACTCTATAATAAACCTAATGAATTCGTCCGATTCCTTTGAACATTGTACGGCAACTTAAAACATCTTACGACTTGTATGCCATATTACATCTTCAAACACGTTATTATAATGTAGGACGCCTTAAAAATCTTACCAACACCTTACAATACCGTATGTAAACTTAAAACTCCATAATAAACCTAATGAATTCGTCCGAGTCCTTTGAACATTGTACGGAAACTTAAAACATCTTATGACTCTGTATGCCATATTACCTCTTAAAGCACGTGATTATAATGTTGGACGCCTTACAAATCATAACAACATTTTACAATACCGTATGTAAACTTAATACTACATAATAAACCTAATGAATTCGTTCGAGTCCTTTGAACATAGTACGGCAACTTCAAACATATTACGACTCTTTATGCCATTTTAGAACCTAGAAAAGCACGTTATTATAATGTAGGACTTACAAATCTTAACAACACATTACAATACCATATGTATACTTAACACTCCACAATAAACCAAATGAATTCGTCTGAGTCCTTTGAACATTGTACGGAAACTTAAAACATCTTACGACTCTGTATGCCATAATACCTCTTAAAACAAGTTATTATAATGTAGGACGCCTTACAAATCTTAACAACACCTTACAATACCGTATGTAAACTTAAAACTCCATAATAAACCTAATGAATTCGTCCGAGTCTTTTGAACGGCAACTTAAAACATCTTACGACTTGTATGCCATAATACCTCTTAAAACACGTTATTATAATGTAGGACGCCTTACAAATCTTAACAACACCTTATAATACCGTATGTAAACTTAAAACTCCCTAATAAACCTAATGAATTCGTCCGAGTCCTTTGAACATTGTACGGCAACTTAAAATATCTTACGACTTTGTATGCCATATTTGCACCTTGAAAAGCACGTTATTATAATGTTGGACGCCTTACAAATCTTAACAACACCTTACAATACCGTATGTAAACTTAAAACTCTATAATAAACCTAATGAATTCGTCTGATTCCTTTGAACATTGTACGGCAACTTAAAACATCTTACGACTTTGTATGCCATATTTGCACCTTGAAAAGCACATTATTATAATGTTGGATGCCTTACAAATCTTAACAACACCTTACAATACCGTATGTAAACTTAAAACTCCATAATAAACCTAATGAATTCGTCCGAGTCCTTTCAACATTGTACGACAACATAAAACATCTTACGACTCTGTATGCCATATTAACTCCTCTAAAAGCACGCTATTATAATTTAGGACGCCTTAAAAGTATTAACAACACCTTACAATACCGTATGTAAACTTAAAACTCTATAATAAACCTAATGAATTCGACCGATTCCTTTGAACAATGTACGACAACTTAATACATCTTACGACTTGTATGCCATATTACCTCTTAAAAGACGTTATTATAATGTAGGACGCCTTACAAATCTTAACAACACCTTACAATACCGTATGTAAACTTAAAACTCCATAATAAACCTAATGAATTCGTCTGATTCCTTTGAACATTGTACGGCAACTTAAAACATCTTACGACTTTGTATGCCATATTTGCACCTTGAAAAGCACATTATTATAATGTTGGATGCCTTACAAATCTTAACAACACCTTACAATACCGTATGTAAACTTAAAACTCCATAATAAACCTAATGAATTCGTCCGAGTCCTTTCAACATTGTACGACAACATAAAACATCTTATGACTCTGTATGCCATATTAACTCCTCTAAAAGCACGTTATTATAATTTAGGACGCCTTAAAAGTATTAACAACACCTTACAATACCGTATGTAAACTTAAAACTCTATAATAAACCTAATGAATTCGTCCGATTCCTTTGAACATTGTACGGCAACTTAAAACATCTTACGACTTGTATGCCATATTACATCTTCAAACACGTTATTATAATGTAGGACGCCTTAAAAATCTTACCAACACCTTACAATACCGTATGTAAACTTAAAACTCCATAATAAACCTAATGAATTCGTCCGAGTCCTTTGAACATTGTACGGAAACTTAAAACATCTTATGACTCTGTATGCCATATTACCTCTTAAAGCACGTGATTATAATGTTGGACGCCTTACAAATCATAACAACATTTTACAATACCGTATGTAAACTTAATACTACATAATAAACCTAATGAATTCGTTCGAGTCCTTTGAACATAGTACGGCAACTTCAAACATATTACGACTCTTTATGCCATTTTAGAACCTAGAAAAGCACGTTATTATAATGTAGGACTTACAAATCTTAACAACACATTACAATACCATATGTATACTTAACACTCCACAATAAACCAAATGAATTCGTCTGAGTCCTTTGAACATTGTACGGAAACTTAAAACATCTTACGACTCTGTATGCCATATTACCTCTTAAAACAAGTTATTATAATGTAGGACGCCTTTCCAATTTTAACAACACCTTACAATACCGTATGTAAACTTAAAACTCCATAATAAACCTAATGAATTCGTCCGAGTCTTTTGAACATTGTACGGCAACTTAAAACATCTTACGACTTGTATGCCATAATACCTCTTAAAACACGTTATTATAATGTAGGACGCCTTACAAATCTTAACAACACCTTATAATACCGTATGTAAACTTAAAACTCCATAATAAAACTAATGAATTCGTCCGAGTCCTTTGAACATTGTACGGCAACTAAAAACATCTTACGACTTTGTATGCCATATTTGCACCTTGAAAAGCACGTTATTATAATGTTGGACGCCTTACAAATCTTAACAACACCTTACAATACCGTATGTAAACTTAAAACTCTATAATAAACCTAATGAATTCGTCCGATTCCTTTGAACATTGTACGGCAACTTAAAATATCTTACGACTTTGTATGCCATATTTGCACCTTGAAAAGCACATTATTATAATGTTGGATGCCTTACAAATCTTAACAACACCTTACAATACCGTATGTAAACTTAAAACTCCATAATAAACCTAATGAATTCGTCCGAGTCCTTTCAACATTGTATGACAACATAAAACATCTTACGACTCTGTATGCCATATTAACTCCTCTAAAAGCACGTTATTTTAATTTAGGACGCCTTAAAAGTATTAACAACACCTTACAATACCGTATGTAAACTTAAAACTCTATAATAAACCTAATGAATTCGTCCGATTCCTTTGAACAATGTACGGCAACTTAAAACATCTTACGAATTGTATGCCATATTACCTCTTAAAACACGTTATTATAATGTAGGACGCCTTACAAATCTTAACAACACCTTACAATACTGTATGTAAACTTAAAACTCCATAATAAACCTAATGAATTCGTCCGAGTCCTTTCAACATTGTACGACAACATAAAACATCTTATGACTCTGTATACCATATTAACTCCTCTAAAAGCACGTTATTATAATTTAGGACGCCTTAAAAGTATTAACAACACCTTACAATACCGTATGTAAACTTAAAACTCTATAATAAACCTAATGAATTCGTCCGATTCCTTTGAACATTGTACGGCAACTTAAAACATCTTACGACTTGTATGCCATATTACCTCTTAAAACACGTTATTATTATGCAGGACGCCTTACAAATCTTAACAACACCTTACAATACCGTATGTAAACTTAAAACTCATAATAAACCTAATGAATTCGTCCGAGTCCTTTGAACATTGTACGACAACTTAAAACATCTTACGACTCTGTATGCCATATTACCTCTTAAAGCACGTGATTATAATGTTGGACGCCTTACAAATCTTAACAATATTTTACAATACCGTATGTAAACTTAATACTACATAATAAACCTAATGAATTCGTTCGAGTCCTTTGAACATAGTCCGGCAACTTCAAACATATTACGACTCTTTATGCCATTTTAGAATCTAGAAAAGCACGTTATTATAATGTTGGACGCCTTACAAATCTTAACAACACCTTACAATATCGTATGTAAACTTAAAACTCCATAATAAACCTAATGAATTCGTCCGAGTCCTTTGAACATTGTACGGAAACTTAAAACATCTTACGACTCTGTATGCCATATTACCTCTTAAAACAAGTTATTATAATGTAGGACGCCTTACAAATCTTAACAACACCTTACAATACCGTATGTAAACTTAAAACTCCATAATAAACCTAATGAATTCGTCCGAGTCTTTTGAACGGCAACTTAAAACATCTTACGACTTGTATGCCATAATACCTCTTAAAACACGTTATTATAATGTAGGACGCCTTACAAATCTTAACAACACTTTACAATACCGTATGTAAACTTAAAACTCCATAATAAACCTAATGAATTCGTCCGAGTCCTTTGAACATTGTACGGCAACTTAAAACATCTTACGACTCTGTATGCCAAATTACCTCTTAAAGCACGTGATTATAATGTTGGACGCCTTACAAATCTTAACAACATTTTACAATACCGTATGTAAACTTAATACTACATAATAAACCTAATGAATTCGTTTGAGTCCTTTGAACATAGTACGGCAACTTCAAACATATTACGACTCTTTATGCCATTTTAGAACCTAGAAAAGCACGTTATTATAATGTAGGACTTACAAATCTTAACAACACATTACAATACCGTATGTAAACTTAAAACTCTATAATAAACCTAATGAATTCGTCCGATTCCTTTGAACATTGTACGGCAACTTAAAACATCTTACGACTTTGTATGCCATATTTGCACCTTTAAAAGCACATTATTATAATGTTGGATGCCTTACAAATCTTAACAACACCTTACAATACCGTATGTAAACTTAAAACTCCATAATAAACCTAATGAATTCGTCCGAGTCCTTTGAACATTGTACGGCAACTTAAAACATCTTACGACTTTGTATGCCATATTTGCACCTTGAAAAGCACGTTATTATAATGTTGGACGCCTTACAAATCTTAACAACACCTTACAATACCGTATGTAAACTTAAAACTCTATAATAAACCTAATGAATTCGTCCGATTCCTTTGAACATTGTACGGCAACTTAAAACATCTTACGACTTTGTATGCCATATTTGCACCTTGAAAAGCACATTATTATAATGTTGGATGCCTTACAAAACTTAACAACACCGTACAATACCGTATGTAAACATAAAACTCCATAATAAACCTAATGAATTTGTCCGAGTCCTTTCAACATTGTATGACAACATAAAACATCTTACGACTCTGTATGCCATATTAACTCCTGTAAAAGCACGTTATTATAATTTAGGACGCCTTAAAAGTATTAACAACACCTTACAATACCGTATGTAAACTTAAAACTCTATAATAAACCTAATGAATTCGTCCGATTCCTTTGAACATTGTACGGCAACTTAAATCATCTTACGACTTGTATGCCATATTACCTCTTAAAACACGTTATTATAATGTAGGACGCCTTACAAATCTTAACAACACCTTACAATACCGTATGTAAACTTAAAACTCCATAATAAACCTAATGAATTCGTCCGAGTCCTTTCAACATTGTACGACAACATAAAACATCTTATGACTCTGTATGCCATATTAACTCCTCTAAAAGCACGTTATTATAATTTAGGACGCCTTAAAAGTATAAACAACACCTTACAATAACGTATGTAAACTTAAAACTCTATAATAAACCAAATGAATTCGTCCGATTCCTTTGGACATTGTACGGCAACTTAAAACATCTTACGACTTGTATGCCATATTACCTCTTAAAACACGTTATTATAATGTAGGACGCCTTACAAATCTTAACAACACTTTACAATACCGTATGTAAACTTAAAACTCCATAATAAACCTAATGAATTCGTCCGAGTCCTTTGAACATTGTACGGCAACTTAAAACATCTTACGACTCTGTATGCCATATTACCTCTTAAAGCACGTGATTATAATGTTGGACGCCTTACAAATCTTAACAACATTTTACAATACCGTATGTAAACTTAATACTACATAATAAACCTAATGAATTCGTTCGAGTCCTTTGAACATAGTACGGCAACTTCAAACATATTACGACTCTTTATGCCATTTTAGAACCTAGAAAAGCACGTTATTATAATGTAGGACTTACAAATCTTAACAACACATTACAATACCATATGTATACTTAACACTCCATAATAAACCAAATGAATTCGTCTGAGTCCTTTGAACATTGTACGGAAACTTAAAACATCTTATGACTCTGTATGCCATATTACCTCTTAAAACAAGTTATTCTAATGTAGGACGCGTTACAAATCTTAACAACACCTTACAATACCGTATGTAAACTTAAAACTCCATAATAAATCTAATGAATTCGTCCGAGTCTTTTGAACATTGTACGGCAACTTAAAACATCTTACGACTTGTATGCCATAATACCTCTTAAAACACGTTATTATAATGTAAGACGCCTTACAAATCTTAACAACACCTTATAATACCGTATGTAAACTTAAAACTCCATAATAAACCTAATGAATTCGTCCGAGTCCTTTCAACATTGTACGACAACTTAGAACATATTACGACTCTGTATGCCATATTACCTCCTCTAAAAGCACGTTATTATAATTTAGGACGCCTTAAAAGTATTAACAACACCTTACAATACCGTATGTAAACTTAAAACTCTATAATAAACGTAATGAATTCGTCCGATTCCTTTGAACATTGTACGGCAACTTAAAACATCTTACGACTTGTATGCCATATTACCTCTTAAAACACGTTATTATAATGTAAGACGCCTTACAAATCTTAACAACACCTTACAATACCGTATGAAAACTTAAAACTCCATAATAAACCTAATGAATTCGTCCGAGTCCTTTGAACATTGTACGGCAACTTAAAACATCTTACGACTCTGTATGTCATATTACCTCTTAAAACACGTGATTATAATGTTGGACGCCTTACAAATCTTAACAACATTTTACAATACCGTATGTAAACTTAAAACTCTATAATAAACCTAATGAATTCGTCCGAGTCCTTTGAACATTGTACGGCAACTTAAAACATCTTACGACTCTGTATGCCATATTACCTCTTAAAGCACGTGATTATAATGTTGGACGCCTTACAAATCTTAACAACATTTTACAATACCGTATGTAAACTTAATACTACATAATAAACCTAATGAATTCGTTCGAGTCCTTTGAACATAGTACGGCAACTTCAAACATATTACGACTCTTTATGCCATTTTAGAACCTAGAAAAGCACGTTATTATAATGTAGGACTTACAAATCTTAACAACACATTACAATACCATATGTATACTTAACACTCCATAATAAACCAAATGAATTCGTCTGAGTCCTTTGAACATTGTACGGAAACTTAAAACATCTTATGACTCTGTATGCCATATTACCTCTTAAAACAAGTTATTCTAATGTAGGACGCCTTACAAATCTTAACAACACCTTACAATACCGTATGTAAACTTAAAACTCCATAATAAATCTAATGAATTCGTCCGAGTCTTTTGAACATTGTACGGCAACTTAAAACATCTTACGACTTGTATGCCATAATACCTCTTAAAACACGTTTTTATAATGTAGGACGCCTTACAAATCTTAACAACACCTTATAATACCGTATGTAAACTTAAAACTCCATAATAAACCTAATGAATTCGTCCGAGTCCTTTCAACATTGTACGACAACTTAGAACATATTACGACTCTGTATGCCATATTACCTCCTCTAAAAGCACGTTATTATAATTTAGGACGCCTTAAAAGTATTAACAACACCTTACAATACCGTATGTAAACTTAAAACTCTATAATAAACGTAATGAATTCGTCCGATTCCTTTGAACATTGTACGGCAACTTAAAACATCTTACGACTTGTATGCCATATTACCTCTTAAAACACGTTATTATATTGTAAGACGCCTTACAAATCTTAACAACACCTTACAATACCGTATGAAAACTTAAAACTCCATAATAAACCTAATGAATTCGTCCGAGTCCTTTGAACATTGTACGGCAACTTAAAACATCTTACGACTCTGTATGTCATATTACCTCTTAAAACACGTGATTATAATGTTGGATGCCTTACAAATCTTAACAACATTTTACAATACCGTATGTAAACTTAAAACTCTATAATAAACCTAATGAATTCGTCCGAGTCCTTTGAACATTGTACGGCAACTTAAAACATCTTACGACTTTGTATGCCATATTTGCACCTTGAAAAGCACATTATTATAATGTTGGATGCCTTACAAATCTTAACAACACCTTACAATACCGTATGTAAACTTAAAACTCCATAATAAACCTAATGAATTTGTCCGAGTCCTTTCAACATTGTACGACAACATAAAACATCTTACGACTCTGTATGCCATATTAACTCCTCTAAAAGCACTTTATTATAATTTAGGACGCCTTAAAAGTATTAACAACACCTTACAATACTGTATGTAAACTTAAAACTCTATAATAAACCTAATGAATTCGTCCGATTCCTTTGAACATTGTACGGCAACTTAAAACATCTTACGACTTGTATGCCATATTACCTCTTAAAACACGTTATTATAATGTAGGACGCCTTACAAATCTTAACAACACCTTACAATACCGTATGTAAACTTAAAACTCCATAATAAACCTAATGAATTCGTCCGAGTCCTTTCAACATTGTACGACAACATAAAACATCTTATGACTTTGTATGCCATATTAACTCCTCTAAAAGCACTTTATAATAATTTAGGACGCCTTAAAAGTATTAACAACACCTTACAATACCGTATGTAAACTTAAAACTCTATAATAAACCTAATGAATTCGTCCGATTCCTTTGAACATTGTACGGCAACTTAAAACATCTTACGACTTGTATGCCATATTACCTCTTAAAACACGTTATTATAATGTAGGACGCCTTACAAATCTTAACAACACTTTACAATACCGTATGTAAACTTAAAACTCCATAATAAACCTAATGAATTCGTCCGAGTCCTTTGAACATTGTACGACAACTTAAAACATCTTACGACTCTGTATGCCAAATTACCTCTTAAAGCACGTGATTATAATGTTGGACGCCTTACAAATCTTAACAACATTTTACAATACCGTATGTAAACTTAATACTACATAATAAACCTAATGAATTCGTTTGAGTCCTTTGAACATAGTACGGCAACTTCAAACATATTACGACTCTTTATGCCATTTTAGAACCTAGAAAAGCACGTTATTATAATGTAGGACTTACAAATCTTAACAACACATTACAATACCGTATGTAAACTTAAAACTCTATAATAAACCTAATGAATTCGTCCGATTCCTTTGAACATTGTACGGCAACTTAAAACATCTTACGACTTTGTATGCCATATTTGCACCTTGAAAAGCACGTTATTATAATGTTGGACGCCTTACAAATCTTAACAACACCTTACAATACCGTATGTAAACTTAAAACTCTATAATAAACCTAATGAATTCGTCCGATTCCTTTGAACATTGTACGGCAACTTAAAACATCTTACGACTTTGTATGCCATATTTGCACCTTGAAAAGCACATTATTATAATGTTGGATGCCTTACAAATCTTAACAACACCTTACAATACCGTATGTAAACATAAAACTCCATAATAAACCTAATGAATTTGTCCGAGTCCTTTCAACATTGTACGACAACATAAAACATCTTACGACTCTGTATGCCATATTAACTCCTATAAAAGCACGTTATTATAATTTAGGACGCCTTAAAAGTATTAACAACACCTTACAATACCGTATGTAAACTTAAAACTCTATAATAAACCTAGTGAATTCGTCCGATTCCTTTGAACATTGTACGGCAACTTAAATCATCTTACGACTTGTATGCCATATTACCTCTTAAAACACGTTATTATAATGTAGGACGCCTTACAAATCTTAACAACACCTTACAATACCGTATGTAAACTTAAAACTCCATAATAAACCTAATGAATTCGTCTGAGTCCTTTCAACATTGTACGACAACATAAAACATCTTATGACTCTGTATGCCATATTAACTCCTCTAAAAGCACGTTATTATAATTTAGGACGCCTTAAAAGTATTAACAACACCTTACAATAAAGTATGTAAACTTAAAACTCTATAATAAACCAAATGAATTCGTCCGATTCCTTTGGACATTGTACGGCAACTTAAAACATCTTACGACTTGTATGCCATATTACCTCTTAAAACACGTTATTATAATGTAGGACGCCTTACAAATCTTAACAACACTTTACAATACCGTATGTAAACTTAAAACTCCATAATAAACCTAATGAATTCGTCCGAGTCCTTTGAA
Source organism: Tagetes erecta (assembly GCA_030867185.1). Lineage (NCBI taxonomy): Eukaryota > Viridiplantae > Streptophyta > Magnoliopsida > Asterales > Asteraceae > Tagetes > Tagetes erecta. Next base: position 26,558,363 of record CM061493.1, on the reverse strand, counting down.
CATTGTACGGCAACTTAAAACATCTTACGACTCTGTATGCCATATTACCTCTTAAAGCACGTGATTATAATGTTGGACGCCTTACAAATCTTAACAACATTTTACAATACCGTATGTAAACTTAATACTACATAATAAACCTAATGAATTCGTTCGAGTCCTTTGAACATAGTACGGCAACTTCAAACATATTACGACTCTTTATGCCATTTTAGAACCTAGAAAAGCACGTTATTATAATGTAGGACTTACAAATCTTAACAACACATTAGAATACCATATGTATACTTAACACTCCATAATAAACCAAATGAATTCGTCTGAGTCCTTTGAACATTGTACGGAAACTTAAAACATCTTATGACTCTGTATGCCATATTACCTCTTAAAACAAGTTATTCTAATGTAGGACGCCTTACAAATCTTTACAACACCTTACAATACCGTATGTAAACTTAAAACTCCATAATAAATCTAATGAATTCGTCCGAGTCTTTTGAACATTGTACGGCAACTTAAAACATCTTACGACTTGTATGCCATAATACCTCTTAAAACACGTTATTATAATGTAGGACGCCTTACAAATCTTAACAACACCTTATAATACCGTATGTAAACTTAAAACTCCATAATAAACCTAATGAATTCGTCCGAGTCCTTTCAACATTGTACGACAACTTGGAACATATTACGACTCTGTATGCCATATTACCTCCTCTAAAAGCACGTTATTATAATTTAGGACGCCTTAAAAGTATTAACAACACCTTACAATACCGTATGTAAACTTAAAACTCTATAATAAACGTAATGAATTCGTCCGATTCCTTTGAACATTGTACGGCAACTTAAAACATCTTACGACTTGTATGCCATATTACCTCTTAAAACACGTTATTATAATGTAGAACGCCTTACAAATCTTAACAACACCTTACAATACCGTATGAAAACTTAAAACTCCATAATAAACCTAATGAATTCGTCTGAGTCCTTTGAACATTGTACGGCAACTTAAAACATCTTACGACTCTGTATGTCATATTACCTCTTAAAACACGTGATTATAATGTTGGACGCCTTACAAATCTTAACAACATTTTACAATACCGTATGTAAACTTAAAACTCTATAATAAACCTAATGAATTCGTCCGATTCCTTTGAACATTGTACGGCAACTTAAATCATCTTATGACTTGTATGCCATATTACCTCTTAAAACACGTTATTATAATGTAGGACGCCTTACAAATCTTAACAACACCTTACAATACCGTATGTAAACTTAAAACTCCATAATAAACCTAATGAATTCGTCCGAGTCCTTTCAACATTGTACGACAACATAAAACATCTTATGACTCTGTATGCCATATTAACTCCTCTAAAAGCACGTTATTATAATTTAGGACGCCTTAAAAGTATTAACAACACCTTACAATAACGTATGTAAACTTAAAACTCTATAATAAACCAATTGAATTCGTCCAATTCCTTTGGACATTGTACGGCAACTTAAAACATCTTACGACTTGTATGCCATATTACCTCTTAAAACACGTTATTATAATGTAGGACACCTTACAAATCTTAACAACACTTTACAATACCGTATGTAAACTTAAAACTCCATAATAAACCTAATGAATTCGTCCGAGTCCTTTGAACATTGTACGGCAACTTAAAACATCTTACGACTCTGTATGCCATATTACCTCATAAAGCACGTGATTATAATGTTGGACGCCTTACAAATCTTAACAACATTTTACAATACCGTATGTAAACTTAATACTACATAATAAACCTAATGAATTCGTTCGAGTCCTTTGAACATAGTACGGCAACTTCAAACATATTACGACTCTTTATGCCATTTTAGAACCTAGAAAAGCACGTTATTATAATGTAGGACTTACAAATCTTAACAACACATTACAATACCATATGTATACTTAACACTCCATAATAAACCAAATGAATTCGTCTGAGTCCTTTGAACATTGTACGGAAACTTAAAACATCTTATGACTCTGTATGCCATATTACCTCTTAAAACAAGTTATTCTAATGTAGGACGCCTTACAAATCTTAACAACACCTTACAATACCGTATGTAAACTTAAAACTCCATAATAAACCTAATGAATTCGTCCGAGTCTTTTGAACATTGTACGGCAACTTAAAACATCTTACGACTTGTATGCCATAATACCTCTTAAAACACGTTATTATAATGTAGGACGCCTTACAAATCTTAACAACACCTTATAATACCGTATGTAAACTTAAAACTCCATAATAAACCTAATGAATTCGTCCGAGTCCTTTCAACATTGTACGACAACTTAGAACATATTACGACTCTGTATGCCATATTACCTCCTCTAAAAGCACGTTATTATAATTTAGGATGCCTTAAAAGTATTAACAACACCTTACAATACCGTATGTAAACTTAAAACTCTATAATAAACGTAATGAATTCGTCCGATTCCTTTGAACATTGTACGGCAACTTAAAACATCTTACGACTTGTATGCCATATTACCTCTTAAAACACGTTATTATAATGTAGGACGCCTTACAAATCTTAACAACACCTTACAATACCGTATGAAAACTTAAAACTCCATAATAAACCTAATGAATTCGTCCGACTCCTTTGAACATTGTATGGCAACTTAAAATATCTTACGACTCTGTATGCCATATTACCTCTTAAAACACGTGATTATAATGTTGGACGCCTTACAAATCTTAACAACATTTTACAATACCGTATGTAAACTTAAAACTCTATAATAAACCTAATGAATTCGTCCGATTCCTTTGAACATTGTACGGCAACTTAAAACATCTTACTACTTGTATGCCATATTACCTCTTAAAACACGTTATTATAATGTAGGACGCCTTACAAATCTTAACAACACCTTACAATACCGTATGTAAACTTAAAACTCCATAATAAACCTAATGAATTCGTCCGAGTCCTTTGAACATTGTACGGCAACTTAAAACATCTTACGACTCTGTATGCCATATTACCTCTTAAAGCACGTGATTATAATGTTGGACGCCTTACAAATCTTAACAACATTTTACAATACCGTATGTAAACTTAATACTACATAATAAACCTAATGAATTCGTTCGAGTCCTTTGAACATAGTACGGCAACTTCAAACATATTACGACTCTTTATGCCATTTTAGAACCTAGAAAAGCACGTTATTATAATGTAGGACTTACAAATCTTAACAACACATTACAATACCATATGTATACTTAACACTCCATAATAAACCAAATGAATTCGTCTGAGTCCTTTGAACATTGTACGGAAACTTAAAACATCTTATGACTCTGTATGCCATATTACCTCTTAAAACAAGTTATTCTAATGTAGGACGCCTTACAAATCTTAACAACACCTTACAATACCGTATGTAAACTTAAAACTCCATAATAAATCTAATGAATTCGTCCGAGTCTTTTGAACATTGTACGGCAACTTAAAACATCTTACGACTTGTATGCCATAATACCTCTTAAAACACGTTATTATAATGTAGGACGCCTTACAAATCTTAACAACACCTTATAATACCGTATGTAAACTTAAAACTCCATAATAAACCTAATGAATTCGTCCGAGTCCTTTCAACATTGTACGACAACTTAGAACATATTACGACTCTGTATGCCATATTACCTCCTCTAAAAGCACGTTATTATAATTTAGGACGCCTTAAAAGTATTAACAACACCTTACAATACCGTATGTAAACTTAAAACTCTATAATAAACGTAATGAATTCGTCCGATTCCTTTGAACATTGTACGGCAACTTAAAACATCTTACGACTTGTATGCCATATTACCTCTTAAAACACGTTATTATAATGTAGGACGCCTTACAAATCTTAACAACACCTTACAATACCGTATGAAAACTTAAAACTCCATAATAAACCTAATGAATTCGTCTGAGTCCTTTGAACATTGTACGGCAACTTAAAACATCTTACGACTCTGTATGTCATATTACCTCTTAAAACACGTGATTATAATGTTGGACGCCTTACAAATCTTAACAACATTTTACAATACCGTATGTAAACTTAAAACTCTATAATAAACCTAATGAATTCGTCCGATTCCTTTGAACATTGTACGGCAACTTAAATCATCTTATGACTTGTATGCCATATTATCTCTTAAAACACGTTATTATAATGTAGGACGCCTTACAAATCTTAACAACACCTTACAATACCGTATGTAAACTTAAAACTCCATAATAAACCTAATGAATTCGTCCGAGTCCTTTCAACATTGTACGACAACATAAAACATCTTATGACTCTGTATGCCATATTAACTCCTCTAAAAGCACGTTATTATAATTTAGGACGCCTTAAAAGTATTAACAACACCTTACAATAACGTATGTAAACTTAAAACTCTATAATAAACCAATTGAATTCGTCCGATTCCTTTGGACATTGTACGGCAACTTAAAACATCTTACGACTTGTATGCCATATTACCTCTTAAAACACGTTATTATAATGTAGGACACCTTACAAATCTTAACAACACTTTACAATACCGTATGTAAACTTAAAACTCCATAATAAACCTAATGAATTCGTCCGAGTCCTTTGAACATTGTACGGCAACTTAAAACATCTTACGACTCTGTATGCCATATTACCTCATAAAGCACGTGATTATAATGTTGGACGCCTTACAAATCTTAACAACATTTTACAATACCGTATGTAAACTTAATACTACATAATAAACCTAATGAATTCGTTCGAGTCCTTTGAACATAGTACGGCAACTTCAAACATATTACGACTCTTTATGCCATTTTAGAACCTAGAAAAGCACGTTATTATAATGTAGGACTTACAAATCTTAACAACACATTACAATACCATATGTATACTTAACACTCCATAATAAACCAAATGAATTCGTCTGAGTCCTTTGAACATTGTACGGAAACTTAAAACATCTTATGACTCTGTATGCCATATTACCTCTTAAAACAAGTTATTCTAATGTAGGACGCCTTACAAATCTTAACAACACCTTACAATACCGTATGTAAACTTAAAACTCCATAATAAACCTAATGAATTCGTCCGAGTCTTTTGAACATTGTACGGCAACTTAAAACATCTTACGACTTGTATGCCATAATACCTCTTAAAACACGTTATTATAATGTAGGACGCCTTACAAATCTTAACAACACCTTATAATACCGTATGTAAACTTAAAACTCCATAATAAACCTAATGAATTCGTCCGAGTCCTTTCAACATTGTACGACAACTTAGAACATATTACGACTCTGTATGCCATATTACCTCCTCTAAAAGCACGTTATTATAATTTAGGATGCCTTAAAAGTATTAACAACACCTTACAATACCGTATGTAAACTTAAAACTCTATAATAAACGTAATGAATTCGTCCGATTCCTTTGAACATTGTACGGCAACTTAAAACATCTTACGACTTGTATGCCATATTACCTCTTAAAACACGTTATTATAATGTAGGACGCCTTACAAATCTTAACAACACCTTACAATACCGTATGAAAACTTAAAACTCCATAATAAACCTAATGAATTCGTCCGACTCCTTTGAACATTGTATGGCAACTTAAAATATCTTACGACTCTGTATGCCATATTACCTCTTAAAACACGTGATTATAATGTTGGACGCCTTACAAATCTTAACAACATTTTACAATACCGTATGTAAACTTAAAACTCTATAATAAACCTAATGAATTCGTCCGATTCCTTTGAACATTGTACGGCAACTTAAAACATCTTACTACTTGTATGCCATATTACCTCTTAAAACACGTTATTATAATGTAGGACGCCTTACAAATCTTAACAACACCTTACAATACCGTATGTAAACTTAAAACTCCATAATAAACCTAATGAATTCGTCCGAGTCCTTTGAACATTGTACGGCAACTTAAAACATCTTACGACTCTGTATGCCATATTACCTCTTAAAGCACGTGATTATAATGTTGGACGCCTTACAAATCTTAACAACATTTTACAATACCGTATGTAAACTTAATACTACATAATAAACCTAATGAATTCGTTCGAGTCCTTTGAACATAGTACGGCAACTTCAAACATATTACGACTCTTTATGCCATTTTAGAACCTAGAAAAGCACGTTATTATAATGTAAGACTTACAAATCTTAACAACACATTACAATACCATATGTATACTTAACACTCCATAATAAACCAAATGAATTCGTCTGAGTCCTTTGAACATTGTACGGAAACTTAAAACATCTTACGACTCTGTATGCCATATTATGTAACATCCGGCCCCTCATACCACCAATATTGTCCGCTTTGCTACATTAGAGCTCACGGATTTGCTTTTGGTTGCTCGTGTGAAACCTTCCCAGGATGGTCACCCATCCTGAGATTGCTGTCATCCGAGCACGCTTAACTGTGGAGTTCTCCACTCATCCACTAGCGTTAAGCCCCAAAACGCGCTGTTGGTATTTGAGGTCGGACATCTCTTATAAATCCCAGATCTCTCCTGCCCACAGCCGATGTGGGATTTGCCTAGGGTGTTACAAACACCCCCCATATTGGACTCATCGTCCTCGATGAGGTTTGCCCCACCATCCCATTCTTGGATGTGGGATTTGCCCAAGGTGTCCCTCCGAACACCCCCGGGGACTCACCATCCTTGATGAGGTTTGCCCCACCATCCCGAACGGCATAGGAGTTGCTCCAATACCACTTGTAACATCCGGCACCTCATACCACCAATATTGTCCGCTTTGCTACATTAGAGCTCACGGATTTGCTTTTGGTTGCTCGTGTGAAACCTTCCCAGGATGGTCACCCATCCTGAGATTGCTGTCATCCGAGCACGCTTAACTGTGGAGTTCTCCACTTATCCACTAGCGTTAAGCCCCAAAACGCGTTGTTGGTATTTGAGGTCGGACATCTCTTATAAATCCCAGATCTCTCCTGCCCACGGCCGATGTGGGATTTGCCTAGGGTGTTACATATTACCTCTTAAAACAAGTTATTATAATGTAGGACGCCTTACAAATCTTAACAACACCTTACAATACCGTATGTAAACTTAAAACTCCATAATAAACCTAATGAATTCGTCCGAGTCTTTTGAACATTGTACGACAACTTAAAACATCTTACGACTTGTATGCCATAATACCTCTTAAAACACGTTATTATAATGTAGGACGCCTTACAAATCTTAACAACACCTTATAATACCGTATGTAAACTTAAAACTCCATAATAAACCTAATGAATTCGTCCGAATCCTTTGAACATTGTACGGCAACTTAAAACATCTTACGACTTTGTATGCCATATTTGCACCTTGAAAAGCACGTTATTATAATGTTGGACGCCTTACAAATCTTAACAACACCTTACAATACCGTATGTAAACTTAAAACTCTATAATAAACCTAATGAATTCGTCCGATTCCTTTGAACATTGTACGGCAACTTAAAACATCTTACGACTTTGTATGCCATATTTGCACCTTGAAAAGCACATTATTATAATGTTGGATGCCTTACAAATCTTAACAACACCTTACAATACCGTATGTAAACTTAAAACTCCATAATAAACCTAATGAATTCGTCCGAGTCCTTTCAACATTGTACGACAACATAAAACATCTTACGACTCTGTATGCCCTATTAACTCCTCTAAAAGCACGTTATTATAATTTAGGATGCCTTAAAAGTATTAACAACACCTTACAATACCGTATGTAAACTTAAAACTCTATAATAAACCAAATGAATTCGTCCGATTCCTTTGAACATTGTACGGCAACTTAAAACATCTTACGACTTGTATGCCATATTACCTCTTAAAACACGTTATTATAATGTAGGACGCCTTACAAATCTTAACAACACCTTACAATACCGTATGTAAACTTAAAACTCCATAATAAACCTAATGAATTCGTCCGAGTCCTTTGAACATTGTACGGCAACTTAAAACATCTTATGACTCTGTATGCCATATTACCTCTTAAAGCACGTGATTATAATGTTGGACGCCTTACAAATCATAACAACATTTTACAATACCGTATGTAAACTTAAAACTCCATAATAAACCTAATGAATTCGTCCGAGTCCTTTGAACATTGTACGGCAACTTAAAACATCTTATGACTCTGTATGCCATATTACCTCTTAAAGCACGTGATTATAATGTTGGACGCCTTACAAATCATAACAACATTTTACAATACCGTATGTAAACTTAATACTACATAATAAACCTAATGAATTCGTTCGAGTCCTTTGAACATAGTACGGCAACTTCAAACATATTACGACTCTTTATGCCATTTTAGAACCTAGAAAAGCACGTTATTATAATGTAGGACTTACAAATCTTAACAACACATTACAATACCATATTTATACTTAACACTCCATAATAAACCAAATGAATTCGTCTGAGTCCTTTGAACATTGTACGGAAACTTAAAACATCTTACGACTCTGTATGCCATAATACCTCTTAAAACAAGTTATTATAATGTAGGACGCCTTACAAATCTTAACAACACCTTACAATACCGTATGTAAACTTAAAACTCCATAATAAACCTAATGAATTCGTCCGAGTCTTTTGAACGGCAACTTAAAACATCTTACGACTTGTATGTCATAATACCTCTTAAAACACGTTATTATAATGTAGGACGCCTTACAAATCTTAACAACACCTTACAATACCGTATGTAAACTTAAAACTCCATAATAAACCTAATGAATTCGTCCGAGTCTTTTGAACATTGTACGACAACTTAAAACATCTTACGACTTGTATGCCATAATACCTCTTAAAACACGTTATTATAATGTAGGACGCCTTACAAATCTTAACAACACCTTATAATACCGTATGTAAACTTAAAACTCCATAATAAACCTAATGAATTCGTCCGAATCCTTTGAACATTGTACGGCAACTTAAAACATCTTACGACTTTGTATGCCATATTTGCACCTTGAAAAGCACGTTATTATAATGTTGGACGCCTTACAAATCTTAACAACACCTTACAATACCGTATGTAAACTTAAAACTCCATAATAAACCTAATGAATTCGTCCGAGTCCTTTCAACATTGTACGACAACATAAAACATCTTACGACTCTGTATGCCCTATTAACTCCTCTAAAAGCACGTTATTATAATTTAGGATGCCTTAAAAGTATTAACAATACCTTACAATACCGTATGTAAACTTAAAACTCTATAATAAACCAAATGAATTCGTCCGATTCCTTTGAACATTGTACGGCAACTTAAAACATCTTACGACTTGTATGCCATATTACCTCTTAAAACACGTTATTATAATGTAGGACGCCTTACAAATCTTAACAACACCTTACAATACCGTATGTAAACTTAAAACTCCATAATAAACCTAATGAATTCGTCCGAGTCCTTTGAACATTGTACGGCAACTTAAAACATCTTATGACTCTGTATGCCATATTACCTCTTAAAGCACGTGATTATAATGTTGGACGCCTTACAAATCATAACAACATTTTACAATACCGTATGTAAACTTAAAACTCCATAATAAACCTAATGAATTCGTCCGAGTCCTTTGAACATTGTACGGCAACTTAAAACATCTTATGACTCTGTATGCCATATTACCTCTTAAAGCACGTGATTATAATGTTGGACGCCTTACAAATCATAACAACATTTTACAATACCGTATGTAAACTTAATACTACATAATAAACCTAATGAATTCGTTCGAGTCCTTTGAACATAGTACGGCAACTTCAAACATATTACGACTCTTTATGCCATTTTAGAACCTAGAAAAGCACGTTATTATAATGTAGGACTTACAAATCTTAACAACACATTACAATACCATATGTATACTTAACACTCCATAATAAACCAAATGAATTCGTCTGAGTCCTTTGAACATTGTACGGAAACTTAAAACATCTTACGACTCTGTATGCCATAATACCTCTTAAAACAAGTTATTATAATGTAGGACGCCTTACAAATCTTAACAACACCTTACAATACCGTATGTAAACTTAAAACTCCATAATAAACCTAATGAATTCGTCCGAGTCTTTTGAACGGCAACTTAAAACATCTTACGACTTGTATGCCATAATACCTCTTAAAACACGTTATTATAATGTAGGACGCCTTACAAATCTTAACAACACCTTATAATACCGTATGTAAACTTAAAACTCCCTAATAAACCTAATGAATTCGTCCGAGTCCTTTGAACATTGTACGGCAACTTAAAATATCTTACGACTTTGTATGCCATATTTGCACCTTGAAAAGCACGTTATTATAATGTTGGACGCCTTACAAATCTTAACAACACCTTACAATACCGTATGTAAACTTAAAACTCTATAATAAACCTAATGAATTCGTCCGATTCCTTTGAACATTGTACGGCAACTTAAAACATCTTACGACTTTGTATGCCATATTTGCACCTTGAAAAGCACATTATTATAATGTTGGATGCCTTACAAATCTTAACAACACCTTACAATACCGTATGTAAACTTAAAACTCCATAATAAACCTAATGAATTCGTCCGAGTCCTTTCAACATTGTACGACAACATAAAACATCTTACGACTCTGTATGCCATATTAACTCCTCTAAAAGCACGCTATTATAATTTAGGACGCCTTAAAGTATTAACAACACCTTACAATACCGTATGTAAACTTAAAACTCTATAATAAACCTAATGAATTCGACCGATTCCTTTGAACAATGTACGACAACTTAATACATCTTACGACTTGTATGCCATATTACCTCTTAAAAGACGTTATTATAATGTAGGACGCCTTACAAATCTTAACAACACCTTACAATACCGTATGTAAACTTAAAACTCCATAATAAACCTAATGAATTCGTCCGAGTCCTTTCAACATTGTACGACAACATAAAACATCTTATGACTCTGTATGCCATATTAACTCCTCTAAAAGCACGTTATTATAATTTAGGACGCCTTAAAAGTATTAACAACACCTTACAATACCGTATGTAAACTTAAAACTCTATAATAAACCTAATGAATTCGTCCGATTCCTTTGAACATTGTACGGCAACTTAAAACATCTTACGACTTGTATGCCATATTACCTCTTCAAACACGTTATTATAATGTAGGACGCCTTAAAAATCTTACCAACACCTTACAATACCGTATGTAAACTTAAAACTCCATAATAAACCTAATGAATTCGTCCGAGTCCTTTGAACATTGTACGGAAACTTAAAACATCTTATGACTCTGTATGCCATATTACCTCTTAAAGCACGTGATTATAATGTTGGACGCCTTACAAATCATAACAACATTTTACAATACCGTATGTAAACTTAATACTACATAATAAACCTAATGAATTCGTTCGAGTCCTTTGAACATAGTACGGCAACTTCAAACATATTACGACTCTTTATGCCATTTTAGAACCTAGAAAAGCACGTTATTATAATGTAGGACTTACAAATCTTAACAACACATTACAATACCATATGTATACTTAACACTCCACAATAAACCAAATGAATTCGTCTGAGTCCTTTGAACATTGTACGGAAACTTAAAACATCTTACGACTCTGTATGCCATATTACCTCTTAAAACAAGTTATTATAATGTAGGACGCCTTTCCAATTTTAACAACACCTTACAATACCGTACGTAAACTTAAAACTCCATAATAAACCTAATGAATTCGTCCGAGTCTTTTGAACATTGTACGGCAACTTAAAACATCTTACGACTTGTATGCCATAATACCTCTTAAAACACGTTATTATAATGTAGGACGCCTTACAAATCTTAACAACACCTTATAATACCGTATGTAAACTTAAAACTCCATAATAAAACTAATGAATTCGTCCGAGTCCTTTGAACATTGTACGGCAACTAAAAACATCTTACGACTTTGTATGCCATATTTGCACCTTGAAAAGCACGTTATTATAATGTTGGACGCCTTACAAATCTTAACAACACCTTACAATACCGTATGTAAACTTAAAACTCTATAATAAACCTAATGAATTCGTCCGATTCCTTTGAACATTGTACGGCAACTTAAAACATCTTACGACTTTGTATGCCATATTTGCACCTTGAAAAGCACATTATTATAATGTTGGATGCCTTACAAATCTTAACAACACCTTACAATACCGTATGTAAACTTAAAACTCCATAATAAACCTAATGAATTCGTCCGAGTCCTTTCAACATTGTACGACAACATAAAACATCTTACGACTCTGTATGCCATATTAACTCCTCTAAAAGCACGCTATTATAATTTAGGACGCCTTAAAAGTATTAACAACACCTTACAATACCGTATGTAAACTTAAAACTCTATAAAAAACCTAATGAATTCGACCGATTCCTTTAAACAATGTACGACAACTTAATACATCTTACGACTTGTATGCCATATTACCTCTTAAAAGACGTTATTATAATGTAGGACGCCTTACAAATCTTAACAACACCTTACAATACCGTATGTAAACTTAAAACTCCATAATAAACCTAATGAATTCGTCCGAGTCCTTTCAACATTGTACGACAACATAAAACATCTTATGACTCTGTATGCCATATTAACTCCTCTAAAAGCACGTTATTATAATTTAGGACGCCTTAAAAGTATTAACAACACCTTACAATACCGTATGTAAACTTAAAACTCTATAATAAACCTAATGAATTCGTCCGATTCCTTTGAACATTGTACGGCAACTTAAAATATCTTACGACTTTGTATGCCATATTTGCACCTTGAAAAGCACATTATTATAATGTTGGATGCCTTACAAATCTTAACAACACCTTACAATACCGTATGTAAACTTAAAACTCCATAATAAACCTAATGAATTCGTCCGAGTCCTTTGAACATTGTACGGAAACTTAAAACATCTTATGACTCTGTATGCCATATTACCTCTTAAAGCACGTGATTATAATGTTGGACGCCTTACAAATCATAACAACATTTTACAATACCGTATGTAAACTTAATACTACATAATAAACCTAATGAATTCGTTCGAGTCCTTTGAACATAGTACGGCAACTTCAAACATATTACGACTCTTTATGCCATTTTAGAACCTAGAAAAGCACGTTATTATAATGTAGGACTTACAAATCTTAACAACACATTACAATACCATATGTATACTTAACACTCCACAATAAACCAAATGAATTCGTCTGAGTCCTTTGAACATTGTACGGAAACTTAAAACATCTTACGACTCTGTATGCCATATTACCTCTTAAAACAAGTTATTATAATGTAGGACGCCTTTCCAATTTTAACAACACCTTACAATACCGTATGTAAACTTAAAACTCCATAATAAACCTAATGAATTCGTCCGAGTCTTTTGAACATTGTACGGCAACTTAAAACATCTTACGACTTGTATGCCATAATACCTCTTAAAACACGTTATTATAATGTAGGACGCCTTACAAATCTTAACAACACCTTATAATACCGTATGTAAACTTAAAACTCCATAATAAAACTAATGAATTCGTCCGAGTCCTTTGAACATTGTACGGCAACTAAAAACATCTTACGACTTTGTATGCCATATTTGCACCTTGAAAAGCACGTTATTATAATGTTGGACGCCTTACAAATCTTAACAACACCTTACAATACCGTATGTAAACTTAAAACTCTATAATAAACCTAATGAATTCGTCCGATTCCTTTGAACATTGTACGGCAACTTAAAATATCTTACGACTTTGTATGCCATATTTGCACCTTGAAAAGCACATTATTATAATGTTGGATGCCTTACAAATCTTAACAACACCTTACAATACCGTATGTAAACTTAAAACTCCATAATAAACCTAATGAATTCGTCCGAGTCCTTTCAACATTGTATGACAACATAAAACATCTTACGACTCTGTATGCCATATTAACTCCTCTAAAAGCACGTTATTTTAATTTAGGACGCCTTAAAAGTATTAACAACACCTTACAATACCGTATGAAACTTAAAACTCTATAATAAACCTAATGAATTCGTCCGATTCCTTTGAACAATGTACGGCAACTTAAAACATCTTACGAATTGTATGCCATATTACCTCTTAAAACACGTTATTATAATGTAGGACGCCTTACAAATCTTAACAACACCTTACAATACTGTATGTAAACTTAAAACTCCATAATAAACCTAATGAAATCGTCCGAGTCCTTTCAACATTGTACGACAACATAAAACATCTTATGACTCTGTATGCCATATTAACTCCTCTAAAAGCACGTTTATAATTTAGGACGCCTTAAAAGTATTAACAACACCTTACAATACCGTATGTAAACTTAAAACTCTATAATAAACCTAATGAATTCGTCCGATTCCTTTGAACATTGTACGGCAACTTAAAACATCTTACGACTTGTATGCCATATTACCTCTTAAAACACGTTATTATTATGCAGGACGCCTTACAAATCTTAACAACACCTTACAATACCGTATGTAAACTTAAAACTCATAATAAACCTAATGAATTCGTCCGAGTCCTTTGAACATTGTACGACAACTTAAAACATCTTACGACTCTGTATGCCATATTACCTCTTAAAGCACGTGATTATAATGTTGGACGCCTTACAAATCTTAACAATATTTTACAATACCGTATGTAAACTTAATACTACATAATAAACCTAATGAATTCGTTCGAGTCCTTTGAACATAGTCCGGCAACTTCAAACATATTACGACTCTTTATGCCATTTTAGAATCTAGAAAAGCACGTTATTATAATGTTGGACGCCTTACAAATCTTAACAACACCTTACAATATCGTATGTAAACTTAAAACTCCATAATAAACCTAATGAATTCGTCCGAGTCCTTTGAACATTGTACGGAAACTTAAAACATCTTACGACTCTGTATGCCATATTACCTCTTAAAACAAGTTATTATAATGTCGGACGCCTTACAAATCTTAACAACACCTTACAATACCGTATGTAAACTAAAAACTCCATAATAAACCTAATGAATTCGTCCGAGTCTTTTGAACATTGTACGGCAACTTAAAACATCTTACGACTTGTATGCCATAATACCTCTTAAAACACGTTATTATAATGTAGGACGCCTTACAAATCTTAACAACACCTTACAATACCGTATGTAAACTTAAAACTCCATAATAAACCTAATGAATTCGTCCGAGTCCTTTCAACATTGTATGACAACATAAAACATCTTACGACTCTGTATGCCATATTAACTCCTCTAAAAGCACGTTATTTTAATTTAGGACGCCTTAAAAGTATTAACAACACCTTACAATACCGTATGTAAACTTAAAACTCTATAATAAACCTAATGAATTCGTCCGATTCCTTTGAACAATGTACGGCAACTTAAAACATCTTACGAATTGTATGCCATATTACCTCTTAAAACACGTTATTATAATGTAGGACGCCTTACAAATCTTAACAACACCTTACAATACTGTATGTAAACTTAAAACTCCATAATAAACCTAATGAAATCGTCCGAGTCCTTTCAACATTGTACGACAACATAAAACATCTTATGACTCTGTATGCCATATTAACTCCTCTAAAAGCACGTTTATAATTTAGGACGCCTTAAAAGTATTAACAACACCTTACAATACCGTATGTAAACTTAAAACTCTATAATAAACCTAATGAATTCGTCCGATTCCTTTGAACATTGTACGGCAACTTAAAACATCTTACGACTTGTATGCCATATTACCTCTTAAAACACGTTATTATTATGCAGGACGCCTTACAAATCTTAACAACACCTTACAATACCGTATGTAAACTTAAAACTCATAATAAACCTAATGAATTCGTCCGAGTCCTTTGAACATTGTACGACAACTTAAAACATCTTACGACTCTGTATGCCATATTACCTCTTAAAGCACGTGATTATAATGTTGGACGCCTTACAAATCTTAACAATATTTTACAATACCGTATGTAAACTTAATACTACATAATAAACCTAATGAATTCGTTCGAGTCCTTTGAACATAGTCCGGCAACTTCAAACATATTACGACTCTTTATGCCATTTTAGAATCTAGAAAAGCACGTTATTATAATGTTGGACGCCTTACAAATCTTAACAACACCTTACAATATCGTATGTAAACTTAAAACTCCATAATAAACCTAATGAATTCGTCCGAGTCCTTTGAACATTGTACGGAAACTTAAAACATCTTACGACTCTGTATGCCATATTACCTCTTAAAACAAGTTATTATAATGTCGGACGCCTTACAAATCTTAACAACACCTTACAATACCGTATGTAAACTTAAAACTCCATAATAAACCTAATAAATTCGTCCGAGTCTTTTGAAAATTGTACGGAAACTTAAAACATCTTACGACTTGTATGCCATAATACCTCTTAAAACACGTTATTATAATGTAGGACGCCTTACAAATCTTAACAACACCTTACAATACCGTATGTAAACTTAAAACTCCATAATAAACTTAATGAATTCGTCCGAGTCCTTTGAACATTGTACGACAACTTAAAACATCTTACGACTTTGTATCCATATTTGCACCTTGAAAAGCACGTTATTATAATGTTGGACGCCTTACAAATCTTAACAACACCTTACAATACCGTATGTAAACTTAAAACTCCATAATAAACCTAATGAATTCGTCCGAGTCCTTTCAACATTGTACGACAACTTAGAACATATTACGACTCTGTATGCCATATTACCTCCTCTAAAAGCACGTTATAATAATTTAGGACGCCTTAAAAGTATTAACAACACCTTACAATACCGTATGTAAGCTTAAAACTCTATAATAAACCTAATGAATTCGTCCGATTCCTTTGAACATTGTACGACAACATAAAACATCTTACGACTTGTATGCCATTTTAGCACCTAAAAAAGCACGTTATTATAATGTAGGACTTACAAATCTTAACAACACCTTACAATACCATATGTATACTTAACACTCCAAAATAAAGCAAATGAATTCGTCTGAGTCCTTTGAACATTGTACGACAACTTAAAACATCTAACGACTCTGTATGCCATATTACCTCTTAAAACAAGTTATTATAATCTAGGACGCCTTACAAATCTTAACAACACCTTACAATACGGTATGTAAACTTAAAACTCCATAATAAACCTAATAAATTCGTCCGAGTCTTTTGAACATTGTACGGAAACTTAAAACATCTTACGACTTGTATGCCATAATACCTCTTAAAACACGTTATTATAATGTAGGACGCCTTACAAATCTTAACAACACCTTACAATACCGTATGTAAACTTAAAACTCCATAATAAACTTAATGAATTCGTCCGAGTCCTTTGAACATTGTACGACAACTTAAAACATCTTACGACTTTGTATCCATATTTGCACCTTGAAAAGCATGTTATTATAATGTTGGACGCCTTACAAATCTTAACAACACCTTACAATACCGTAAGTAAACTTAAAACTCCATAATAAACCTAATGAATTCGTCCGAGTCCTTTCAACATTGTACGACAACTTAGAACATATTACGACTCTGTATGCCATATTACCTCCTCTAAAAGCACGTTATAATAATTTAGGACGCCTTAAAAGTATTAACAACACCTTACAATACCGTATGTAAACTTGAAACTCCATAATAAACCTAATAAATTCGTCCGAGTCTTTTGAACATTGTACGGCAACTTAAAACATCTTACGACTTGTATGCCATATTACCTCTTAAAGCAAGTGATTATAATGTTGGACGCCTTACAAATCTTAACAACATTTTACAATACCGTAGGTAAACTTAATACTACATAATAAACCTAATGAATTCGTTCGAGTCCTTTGAACATAGTACGGCAACTTCAAACATATTATGACTCTTTATGCCATTTTAGAACCTAGAAAAGCACATTATTATAATGTAGGACTTACAAATCTTAACAACACCTTACAATACCATATGTATACTTAACACTCCATAATAAACCAAATGAATTCGTCTGAGTCCTTTGAACATTGTACGGAAACTTAAAACATATTACGACTCTGTATGCCATATTACCTCTTAAAACAAGTTATTATAATGTAGGACGCCTTACAAATCTTAACAACACCTTACAATACCGTATGTAAACTTAAAACTCCATAATAAACCTAATGAATTCGTCCGAGTCTTTTGAACATTGTACGGCAACTTAAAATATCTTACGACTTGTATGCCATAATACCTCTTAAAACACGTTATTATAATGTAGGACGCCTTACAAATCTTAAGAACACCTTATAATACCGTATGTAAACTTAAAACTCCATAATAAACCTAATGAATTCGTCTGAGTCCTTTGAACATTGTACGGCAACTTAAAACATCTTACGACTTTGTATGCCATATTTGCACCTTGAAAAGCACATTATTATAATGTTGGATGCCTTACAAATCTTAACAACACCTTACAATACCGAATGTAAACTTAAAACTCCATAATAAACTTAATGAATTCGTCCGAGTCCTTTTAACATCGTACGACAACATAAAACATCTTACGACTCTGTATGCCATATTAACTCCTCTAAAAGCACGTTATTATAATTTAGGACGCCTTAAAAGTATTAACAACACCTTACAATACCGTATGTAAGCTTAAAACTCTATAATAAACCTAATGAATTCGTCCGATTCCTTTGAACATTGTACGACAACTTAAAACATCTTACGACTTGTATGCCATTTTAGCACCTAAAAAAGCACGTTATTATAATGTAGGACTTACAAATCTTAACAACACCTTACAATACCATATGTATACTTAACACTCCAAAATAAAGCAAATGAATTCGTCTGAGTCCTTTGAACATTGTACGGCAACTTAAAACATCAAACGACTCTGTATGCCATATTACCTCTTAAAACAAGTTATTATAATCTAGGACGCCTTACAAATCTTAACAACACCTTACAATACCGTATGTAAACTTAAAACTCCATAATAAACCTAATAAATTCGTCCGAGTCTTTTGAACATTGTACGGAAACTTAAAACATCTTACGACTTGTATGCCATAATACCTCTTAAAACACGTTATTATAATGTAGGACGCCTTACAAATCTTAACAACACCTTACAATACCGTATGTAAACTTAAAACTCCATAATAAACTTAATGAATTCGTCCGAGTCCTTTGAACATTGTACGACAACTTAAAACATCTTACGACTTTGTATCCATATTTGCACCTTGAAAAGCACGTTATTATAATGTTGGACGCCTTACAAATCTTAACAACACCTTACAATACCGTATGTAAACTTAAAACTCCATAATAAACCTAATGAATTCGTCCGAGTCCTTTCAACATTGTACGACAACTTAGAACATATTACGACTCTGTATGCCATATTACCTCCTCTAAAAGCACGTTATAATAATTTAGGACGCCTTAAAAGTATTAACAACACCTTACAATACCGTATGTAAGCTTAAAACTCTATAATAAACCTAATGAATTCGTCCGATTCCTTTGAACATTGTACGACAACTTAAAACATCTTACGACTTGTATGCCATTTTAGCACCTAAAAAAGCACGTTATTATAATGTAGGACTTACAAATCTTAACAACACCTTACAATACCATATGTATACTTAACACTCCAAAATAAAGCAAATGAATTCGTCTGAGTCCTTTGAACATTGTACGGCAACTTAAAACATCTAACGACTCTGTATGCCATATTACCTCTTAAAACAAGTTATTATAATCTAGGACGCCTTACAAATCTTAACAACACCTTACAATACCGTATGTAAACTTGAAACTCCATAATAAACCTAATAAATTCGTCCGAGTCTTTTGAACATTGTACGGCAACTTAAAACATCTTACGACTTGTATGCCATATTACCTCTTAAAGCAAGTGATTATAATGTTGGACGCCTTACAAATCTTAACAACATTTTACAATACCGTAGTTAACTTAATACTACATAATAAACCTAATGAATTCGTTCGAGTCCTTTGAACATAGTACGGCAACTTCAAACATATTACGACTCTTTATGCCATTTTAGAACCTAAAAAAGTACGTTATTATAATGTAGGACTTACAAATCTTAACAACACCTTACAATACCATATGTATACTTAACACTCCATAATAAACCAAATGAATTCGTCTGAGTCCTTTGAACATTGTACGGAAACTTAAAACATATTACGACTCTGTATGCCATATTACCTCTTAAAACAAGTTATTATAATGTAGGACGCCTTACAAATCTTAACAACACCTTACAATATCGTATGTAAACTTAAAACTCCATAATAAACCTAATGAATTCGTCCGAGTCTTTTGAACATTGTACGGCAACTTAAAATATCTTACGACTTGTATGCCATAATACCTCTTAAAACACGTTATTATAATGTAGGACGCCTTACAAATCTTAAGAACACCTTATAATACCGTATGTAAACTTAAAACTCCATAATAAACCTAATGAATTCGTCCGAGTCCTTTGAACATTGTACGGCAACTTAAAACATCTTACGACTTTGTATGCCATATTTGCACCTTGAAAAGCACATTATTATAATGTTGGATGCCTTACAAATCTTAACAACACCTTACAATACCGTATGTAAACTTAAAACTCCATAATAAACCTAATGAATTCGTCCGAGTCCTTTCAACATTGTACGACAACTTAGAACATATTACGACTCTGTATGCCATATTACCTCCTCTAAAAGCATGTTATAATAATTTAGGACGCCTTAAAAGTATTAACAACACCTTACAATACCGTATGTAAACTTAAAACTCTATAATAAACCTAATGAATTCGTCCGATTCCTTTGAACATTGTACGACAACTTAAAACATCTTACGACTTTGTATGCCATATTTGCACCTTGAGAAGCACATTATTATAATGTTGGATGCCTTACAAATCTTAACAACACCTTACAATACCGTATGTAAACTTAAAACTGCATAATAAACCTAATGAATTCGTCCGAGTCCTTTCAACATTGTACGACAACATAAAACATCTTACGACTCTGTATGCCATATTAACTCCTCTAAAAGCACGTTATTATAATTTAGGACGCCTTAAAAGTATTAACAACACCTTACAATACCGTATGTAAACTTAAAACTCTATAATAAACCTAAAGAATTCGTCCGATTCATTTGAACATTGTACGGCAACTTAAAAAATCTTACGACTTGTATGCCATATTACCTCTTAAAACACGTTATTATAATGTAGGACGCCTTACAAATCTTAACAACACCTTACAATACCTTATGTAAACTTAAAACTCCATAATAAACCTAATGAATTCGTCCGAGTCCTTTGAACATTGTACGGCAACTTAAAACATCTTACGACTCTGTATGCCATATTACCTCTTAAAGCACGTGATTATAATGTTGGACGCCTTACAAATCTTAACAACATTTTACAATACCGTATGTAAACTTAATACTACATAATAAACCTAATGAATTCGTTCGAGTCCTTTGAACATAGTACGGCAACTTCAAACATATTACGACTCTTTATGCCATTTTAGAACCTAGAAAAGCACGTTATTATAATGTAAGACTTACAAAACTTAACAACACCTTACAATACCATATGTATACTTAACACTCCATAATAAACCAAATGAATTCGTCTGAGTCCTTTGAACATTGTACGGAAACTTAAAACATATTACGACTCTGTATGCCATATTACCTCTTAAAACAAGTTATTATAATGTAGGACGCCTTACAAATCTTAACAACACCTTACAATACCGTATGTAAACTTAAAACTCCATAATAAACCTAATGAATTCGTCCGAGTCTTTTGAACATTGTACGGCAACTTAAAATATCTTACGACTTGTATGCCATAATACCTCTTAAAACACGTTATTATAATGTAGGACGCCTTACAAATCTTAAGAACACCTTATAATACCGTATGTAAACTTAAAACTCCATAATAAACCTAATGAATTCGTCCGAGTCCTTTGAACATTGTACGGCAACTTAAAACATCCTACGACTTTGTATGCCATATTTGAACCTTGAAAAGCACATTATTATAAAGTTGGATGCCTTACAAATCTTAACAACACCTTACAATACCGTATGTAAACTTAAAACTCCATAATAAACTTAATGAATTCGTCCGAGTCCTTTTAACATCGTACGACAACATAAAACATCTTACGACTCTGTATGCCATATTAACTCCTCTAAAAGCACGTTATTATAATTTAGGACGCCTTAAAAGTATTAACAACACCTTACAATACCGTATGTAAGCTTAAAACTCTATAATAAACCTAATGAATTCGTCCGATTCCTTTGAACATTGTACGGCAACTTAAAACATCTTACGACTTGTATGCCATTTTAGCACCTAAAAATGCACGTTATTATAATGTAGGACTTACAAATCTTAACAACACCTTACAATACCATATGTATACTTAACACTCCAAAATAAAGCAAATGAATTCGTCTGAGTCCTTTGAACATTGTACGACAACTTAAAACATCTAACGACTCTGTATGCCATATTACCTCTTAAAACAAGTTATTATAATCTAGGACGCCTTACAAATCTTAACAACACCTTACAATACCGTATGTAAACTTAAAACTCCATAATAAACCTAATAAATTCGTCCGAGTCTTTTGAACATTGTACGGAAACTTAAAACATCTTACGACTTGTATGCCATAATACCTCTTAAAACACGTTATTATAATGTAGGACGCCTTAAAAATCTTAACAACACCTTACAATACCGTATGTAAACTTAAAACTCCATAATAAACTTAATGAATTCGTCCGAGTCCTTTGAACATTGTACGACAACTTAAAACATCTTACGACTTTGTATCCATATTTGCACCTTGAAAAGCACGTTATTATAATGTTGGACGCCTTACAAATCTTAACAACACCTTACAATACCGTATGTAAACTTAAAAATCCATAATAAACCTAATGAATTCGTCCGAGTCCTTTCAACATTGTACGACAACTTAGAACATATTACGACTCTGTATGCCATATTACCTCCTCTAAAAGCACGTTATAATAATTTAGGACGCCTTAAAAGTATTAACAACACCTTACAATACCGTATGTAAACTTAAAACTCTATAATAAACCTAATGAATTCGTCCGATTCCTTTGAACATTGTACGACAACTTAAAACATCTTACGACTTTGTATGCCATATTTGCACCTTGAAAAGCACATTATTATAATGTTGGATGCCTTACAAATCTTAACAACACCTTACAATACCGTATGTAAACTTAAAACTGCATAATAAACCTAATGAATTCGTCCGAGTCCTTTCAACATTGTACGACAACATAAAACATCTTACGACTCTGTATGCCATATTAACTCCTCTAAAAGCACGTTATTATAATTTAGGACGCCTTAAAAGTATTAACAACACCTTACAATACCGTATGTAAACTTAAAACTCTATAATAAACCTAATGAATTCGTCCGATTCCTTTGAACATTGTACGGCAACTTAAAACATCTTACGACTTGTATGCCATATTACCTCTTAAAACACGTTATTATAATGTAGGACGCCTTACAAATCTTAACAACACCTTACAATACCTTATGTAAACTTAAAGCTCCATAATAAACCTAATGAATTCGTCCGAGTCCTTTGAACATTGTACGGAAACTTAAAACATCTTACGACTTGTATGCCATATTACCTCTTAAAACACGTTATTATAATGTAGGACGCCTTAAAAGTATTAACAACACCTTACAATACCATATGTAAACTTAAAACTGTATAATAAACCTAATGAATTCGTCCGATTCCTTTGAACATTGTACGGCAACTTAAAACATCTTACGACTTGTATGCCATAATACCTCTTAAAACACGTTATTATAATGTAGGACGCCTTACAAATCTTAACAACACCTTATAATACCGTATGTAAACTTAAAACTCCATAATAAACCTAATGAATTCGTCCGAGTCCTTTGAACATTGTACGGCAACTTAAAACATCTTACGACTTTGTATGCCATATTTGCACCTTGAAAAGCACGTTATTATAATGTTGGACGCCTTACAAATCTTAACAACACCTTACAATATCGTATGTAAACTTAAAACTCCATAATAAACCTAATAAATTCGTCCGAGTCTTTTGAACATTGTACGGAAACTTAAAACATCTTACGACTTGTATGCCATAATACCTCTTAAAACACGTTATTATAATGTAGGACGCCTTAAAAATCTTAACAACACCTTACAATACCGTATGTAAACTTAAAACTCCATAATAAACTTAATGAATTCGTCCGAGTCCTTTGAACATTGTACGACAACTTAAAACATCTTACGACTTTGTATCCATATTTGCACCTTGAAAAGCACGTTATTATAATGTTGGACGCCTTACAAATCTTAACAACACCTTACAATACCGTATGTAAACTTAAAAATCCATAATAAACCTAATGAATTCGTCCGAGTCCTTTCAACATTGTACGACAACTTAGAACATATTACGACTCTGTATGCCATATTACCTCCTCTAAAAGCACGTTATAATAATTTAGGACGCCTTAAAAGTATTAACAACACCTTACAATACCGTATGTAAACTTAAAACTCTATAATAAACCTAATGAATTCGTCCGATTCCTTTGAACATTGTACGACAACTTAAAACATCTTACGACTTTGTATGCCATATTTGCACCTTGAAAAGCACATTATTATAATGTTGGATGCCTTACAAATCTTAACAACACCTTACAATACCGTATGTAAACTTAAAACTGCATAATAAACCTAATGAATTCGTCCGAGTCCTTTCAACATTGTACGACAACATAAAACATCTTACGACTCTGTATGCCATATTAACTCCTCTAAAAGCACGTTATTATAATTTAGGACGCCTTAAAAGTATTAACAACACCTTACAATACCGTATGTAAACTTAAAACTCTATAATAAACCTAATGAATTCGTCCGATTCCTTTGAACATTGTACGGCAACTTAAAACATCTTACGACTTGTATGCCATATTACCTCTTAAAACACGTTATTATAATGTAGGACGCCTTACAAATCTTAACAACACCTTACAATACCTTATGTAAACTTAAAGCTCCATAATAAACCTAATGAATTCGTCCGAGTCCTTTGAACATTGTACGGAAACTTAAAACATCTTACGACTTGTATGCCATATTACCTCTTAAAACACGTTATTATAATGTAGGACGCCTTAAAAGTATTAACAACACCTTACAATACCATATGTAAACTTAAAACTGTATAATAAACCTAATGAATTCGTCCGATTCCTTTGAACATTGTACGGCAACTTAAAACATCTTACGACTTGTATGCCATAATACCTCTTAAAACACGTTATTATAATGTAGGACGCCTTACAAATCTTAACAACACCTTATAATACCGTATGTAAACTTAAAACTCCATAATAAACCTAATGAATTCGTCCGAGTCCTTTGAACATTGTACGGCAACTTAAAACATCTTACGACTTTGTATGCCATATTTGCACCTTGAAAAGCACGTTATTATAATGTTGGACGCCTTACAAATCTTAACAACACCTTACAATATCGTATGTAAACTTAAAACTCCATAATAAACCTAATGAATTCGTCCGAGTCCTTTGAACATTGTACGGAAACTTAAAACATCTTACGACTCTGTATGCCATATTACCTCTTAAAACAAGTTATTATAATGTCGGACGCCTTACAAATCTTAACAACACCTTACAATACCGTATGTAAACTTAAAACTCCATAATAAACCTAATGAATTCTTCCGAGTCTTTTGAACATTGTACGGCAACTTAAAACATCTTACGACTTGTATGCCATAATACCTCTTAAAACACGTTATTATAATGTAGGACGCCTTACAAATCTTAACAACACCTTATAATACCGTATGTAAACTTAAAACTCCATAATAAACCTAATGAATTCGTCCGAGTCCTTTGAACATTGTACGGCAACTTAAAACATCTTACGACTTTGTATGCCATATTTGCACCTTGAAAAGCACGTTATTATAATGTTGGACGCCTTACAAATCTTAACAACACCTTACAATATCGTATGTAAACTTAAAACTCCATAATAAACCTAATGAATTCGTCCGAGTCCTTTGAACATTGTACGGAAACTTAAAACATCTTACGACTCTGTATGCCATATTACCTCTTAAAACAAGTTATTATAATTTAGGACGCCTTAAAAGTATTAACAACACCTTACAATACCGTATGTAAACTTAAAACTCCATAATAAACCTAATGAATTCGTCCGATTCCTTTGAACATTGTACGGCAACTTAAAACATCTTACGACTTGTATGCCATAATACCTCTTAAAACACGTTATTATAATGTAGGACGCCTTACAAATCTTAACAACACCTTATAATACCGTATGTAAACTTAAAACTCCATAATAAACCTAATGAATTCGTCCGAGTCCTTTGAACATTGTACGGCAACTTAAAACATCTTACGACTTTGTATGCCATATTTGCACCTTGAAAAGCACGATATTATAATGTTGGACGCCTTAAAAGTATTAACAACACCTTACAATACCGTATGTAAACTTAAAACTCTATAATAAACCTAATGAATTCGTCCGATTCCTTTGAACATTGTACGGCAACTTAAAACATCTTACGACTTGTATGCCATATTACCTCTTAAAACACGTTATTATAATGTAGGACGCCTTACAAATCTTAACAACACCTTACAATACCGTATGTAAACTAAAAACTCCATAATAAACCTAATGAATTCGTCCGAGTCCTTTCAACATTGTACGACAACATAAAACATCTTATGACTCTGTATGCCATATTAACTCCTCTAAAAGCACGTAATATAATTTAGGACGCCTTAAAAGTATTAACAACACCTTACAATACCGTATGTAAACTTAAAACTGTATAATAAACCTAATGAATTCGTCCGATTCCTTTGAACATTGTACGGCAACTTAAAACATCTTACGACTTGTATGCCATAATACCTCTTAAAACACGTTATTATAATGTAGGACGCCTTACAAATCTTAACAACACCTTATAATACCGTATGTAAACTTAAAACTCCATAATAAACCTAATGAATTCGTCCGAGTCCTTTGAACATTGTACGGCAACTTAAAACATCTTACGACTTTGTATGCCATATTTGCACCTTGAAAAGCACGTTATTATAATGTTGGACGCCTTACAAATCTTAACAACACCTTACAATATCGTATGTAAACTTAAAACTCCATAATAAACCTAATGAATTCGTCCGAGTCCTTTGAACATTGTACGGAAACTTAAAACATCTTACGACTCTGTATGCCATATTACCTCTTAAAACAAGTTATTATAATGTCGGACGCCTTACAAATCTTAACAACACCTTACAATACCGTATGTAAACTTAAAACTCCATAATAAACCTAATGAATTCGTCCGAGTCTTTTGAACATTGTACGGCAACTTAAAACATCTTACGACTTGTATGCCATAATACCTCTTAAAACACGTTATTATAATGTAGGACGCCTTACAAATCTTAACAACACCTTATAATACCGTATGTAAACTTAAAACTCCATAATAAACCTAATGAATTCGTCCGAGTCCTTTGAACATTGTACGGCAACTTAAAACATCTTACGACTTTGTATGCCATATTTGCACCTTGAAAAGCACGTTATTATAATGTTGGACGCCTTACAAATCTTAACAACACCTTACAATATCGTATGTAAACTTAAAACTCCATAATAAACCTAATGAATTCGTCCGAGTCCTTTGAACATTGTACGGAAACTTAAAACATCTTACGACTCTGTATGCCATATTACCTCTTAAAACAAGTTATTATAATGTCGGACGCCTTACAAATCTTAACAACACCTTACAATACCGTATGTAAACTTAAAACTCCATAATAAACCTAATGAATTCTTCCGAGTCTTTTGAACATTGTACGGCAACTTAAAACATCTTACGACTTGTATGCCATAATACCTCTTAAAACACGTTATTATAATGTAGGACGCCTTACAAATCTTAACAACACCTTATAATACCGTATGTAAACTTAAAACTCCATAATAAACCTAATGAATTCGTCCGAGTCCTTTGAACATTGTACGGCAACTTAAAACATCTTACGACTTTGTATGCCATATTTGCACCTTGAAAAGCACGTTATTATAATGTTGGACGCCTTACAAATCTTAACAACACCTTACAATATCGTATGTAAACTTAAAACTCCATAATAAACCTAATGAATTCGTCCGAGTCCTTTGAACATTGTACGGAAACTTAAAACATCTTACGACTCTGTATGCCATATTACCTCTTAAAACAAGTTATTATAATTTAGGACGCCTTAAAAGTATTAACAACACCTTACAATACCGTATGTAAACTTAAAACTCCATAATAAACCTAATGAATTCGTCCGATTCCTTTGAACATTGTACGGCAACTTAAAACATCTTACGACTTGTATGCCATAATACCTCTTAAAACACGTTATTATAATGTAGGACGCCTTACAAATCTTAACAACACCTTATAATACCGTATGTAAACTTAAAACTCCATAATAAACCTAATGAATTCGTCCGAGTCCTTTGAACATTGTACGGCAACTTAAAACATCTTACGACTTTGTATGCCATATTTGCACCTTGAAAAGCACGATATTATAATGTTGGACGCCTTAAAAGTATTAACAACACCTTACAATACCGTATGTAAACTTAAAACTCTATAATAAACCTAATGAATTCGTCCGATTCCTTTGAACATTGTACGGCAACTTAAAACATCTTACGACTTGTATGCCATATTACCTCTTAAAACACGTTATTATAATGTAGGACGCCTTACAAATCTTAACAACACCTTACAATACCGTATGTAAACTAAAAACTCCATAATAAACCTAATGAATTCGTCCGAGTCCTTTCAACATTGTACGACAACATAAAACATCTTATGACTCTGTATGCCATATTAACTCCTCTAAAAGCACGTAATATAATTTAGGACGCCTTAAAAGTATTAACAACACCTTACAATACCGTATGTAAACTTAAAACTGTATAATAAACCTAATGAATTCGTCCGATTCCTTTGAACATTGTACGGCAACTTAAAACATCTTACGACTTGTATGCCATAATACCTCTTAAAACACGTTATTATAATGTAGGACGCCTTACAAATCTTAACAACACCTTATAATACCGTATGTAAACTTAAAACTCCATAATAAACCTAATGAATTCGTCCGAGTCCTTTGAACATTGTACGGCAACTTAAAACATCTTACGACTTTGTATGCCATATTTGCACCTTGAAAAGCACGTTATTATAATGTTGGACGCCTTACAAATCTTAACAACACCTTACAATATCGTATGTAAACTTAAAACTCCATAATAAACCTAATGAATTCGTCCGAGTCCTTTGAACATTGTACGGAAACTTAAAACATCTTACGACTCTGTATGCCATATTACCTCTTAAAACAAGTTATTATAATGTCGGACGCCTTACAAATCTTAACAACACCTTACAATACCGTATGTAAACTTAAAACTCCATAATAAACCTAATGAATTCGTCCGAGTCTTTTGAACATTGTACGGCAACTTAAAACATCTTACGACTTGTACGCCATAATACCTCTTAAAACACGTTATTATAATGTAGGACGCCTTACAAATCTTAACAACACCTTATAATACCGTATTTAAACTTAAAACTCCATAATAAACCTAATGAATTCGTCCGAGTCCTTTGAACATTGTACGGCAACTTAAAACATCTTACGACTTTGTATGCCATATTTGCACCTTGAAAAGCACGTTATTATAATGTTGGACGCCTTACAAATCTTAACAACACCTTACAATATCGTATGTAAACTTAAAACTCCATAATAAACCTAATGAATTCGTCCGAGTCCTTTGAACATTGTACGGAAACTTAAAACATCTTACGACTCTGTATGCCATATTACCTCTTAAAACAAGTTATTATAATGTCGGACGCCTTACAAATCTTAACAACACCTTACAATACCGTATGTAAACTTAAAACTCCATAATAAACCTAATGAATTCTTCCGAGTCTTTTGAACATTGTACGGCAACTTAAAACATCTTACGACTTGTATGCCATAATACCTCTTAAAACACGTTATTATAATGTAGGACGCCTTACAAATCTTAACAACACCTTATAATACCGTATGTAAACTTAAAACTCCATAATAAACCTAATGAATTCGTCCGAGTCCTTTGAACATTGTACGGCAACTTAAAACATCTTACGACTTTGTATGCCATATTTGCACCTTGAAAAGCACGTTATTATAATGTTGGACGCCTTACAAATCTTAACAACACCTTACAATATCGTATGTAAACTTAAAACTCCATAATAAACCTAATGAATTCGTCCGAGTCCTTTGAACATTGTACGGAAACTTAAAACATCTTACGACTCTGTATGCCATATTACCTCTTAAAACAAGTTATTATAATTTAGGACGCCTTAAAAGTATTAACAACACCTTACAATACCGTATGTAAACTTAAAACTCCATAATAAACCTAATGAATTCGTCCGATTCCTTTGAACATTGTACGGCAACTTAAAACATCTTACGACTTGTATGCCATAATACCTCTTAAAACACGTTATTATAATGTAGGACGCCTTACAAATCTTAACAACACCTTATAATACCGTATGTAAACTTAAAACTCCATAATAAACCTAATGAATTCGTCCGAGTCCTTTGAACATTGTACGGCAACTTAAAACATCTTACGACTTTGTATGCCATATTTGCACCTTGAAAAGCACGATATTATAATGTTGGACGCCTTAAAAGTATTAACAACACCTTACAATACCGTATGTAAACTTAAAACTCTATAATAAACCTAATGAATTCGTCCGATTCCTTTGAACATTGTACGGCAACTTAAAACATCTTACGACTTGTATGCCATATTACCTCTTAAAACACGTTATTATAATGTAGGACGCCTTACAAATCTTAACAACACCTTACAATACCGTATGTAAACTAAAAACTCCATAATAAACCTAATGAATTCGTCCGAGTCCTTTCAACATTGTACGACAACATAAAACATCTTATGACTCTGTATGCCATATTAACTCCTCTAAAAGCACGTAATATAATTTAGGACGCCGTAAAAGTATTAACAACACCTTACAATACCGTATGTAAACTTAAAACTGTATAATAAACCTAATGAATTCGTCCGATTCCTTTGAACATTGTACGGCAACTTAAAACATCTTACGACTTGTATGCCATAATACCTCTTAAAACACGTTATTATAATGTAGGACGCCTTACAAATCTTAACAACACCTTATAATACCGTATGTAAACTTAAAACTCCATAATAAACCTAATGAATTCGTCCGAGTCCTTTGAACATTGTACGGCAACTTAAAACATCTTACGACTTTGTATGCCATATTTGCACCTTGAAAAGCACGTTATTATAATGTTGGACGCCTTACAAATCTAAACAACACCTTACAATATCGTATGTAAACTTAAAACTCCATAATAAACCTAATGAATTTGTCCGAGTCCTTTGAACATTGTACGGAAACTTAAAACATCTTACGACTCTGTATGCCATATTACCTCTTAAAACAAGTTATTATAATGTCGGACGCCTTACAAATCTTAACAACACCTTACAATACCGTATGTAAACTTAAAACTCCATAATAAACCTAATGAATTCGTCCGAGTCTTTTGAACATTGTTCGGCAACTTAAAACATCTTACGACTTGTATGCCATAATACCTCTTAAAACACGTTATTATAATGTAGGACGCCTTACAAATCTTAACAACACCTTATAATACCGTATTTAAACTTAAAACTCCATAATAAACCTAATGAATTCGTCCGAGTCCTTTGAACATTGTACGGCAACTTAAAACATCTTACGACTTTGTATGCCATATTTGCACCTTGAAAAGCACGTTATTATAATGTTGGACGCCTTACAAATCTTAACAACACCTTACAATATCGTATGTAAACTTAAAACTCCATAATAAACCTAATGAATTCGTCCGAGTCCTTTGAACATTGTACGGAAACTTAAAACATCTTACGACTCTGTATGCCATATTACCTCTTAAAACAAGTTATTATAATTTAGGACGCCTTAAAAGTATTAACAACACCTTACAATACCATATGTAAACTTAAAACTCCATAATAAACCTAATGAATTCGTCCGATTCCTTTGAACATTGTACGGCAACTTAAAACATCTTATGACTTGTATGCCAATATACCTCTTAAAACACGTTATTATAATGTAGGACGCCTTACAAATCTTAACAACACCTTATAATACCGTATGTAAACTTAAAACTCCATAATAAACCTAATGAATTCGTCCGAGTCCTTTGAACATTGTACGGCAACTTAAAACATCTTACGACTTTGTATGCCATATTTGCACCTTGAAAAGCAAAATTATTATAATGTTGGACGCCTTAAAAGTATTAACAACACCTTACAATACCGTATGTAAACTTAAAACTGTATAATAAACCTAATGAATTCGTCCGATTCCTTTGAACATTGTACTGCAACTTAAAACATCTTACGACTTGTATGCCATATTACCTCTTAAAACACGTTATTATAATGTAGGACGCCTTACAAATCTTAACAACACCTTACAATACCGTATGTAAACTTAAAACTCCATAATAAACCTAATGAATTCGTCCGATTCCTTTGAACATTGTACGGCAACTTAAAACATCTTACGACTCTGTATGCCATATTACCTCTTAAAGCACGTGATTATAATGTTGGACGCCTTACAAATCTTAACAACATTTTACAATATCGTATGTAAACTTAATACTACATAATAAACCTAATGAATTTGTTCGAGTCCTTTGAACATAGTACGGCAACTTCAAACATATTACGACTCTTTATGCCATTTTAGAATCTAGAAAAGCACGTTATTATAATGTAGGACTTACAAATCTTAACAACACCTTACAATACCATATGTATACTTAACACTCCATAATAAACCAAATGAATTCGTCTGAGTCCTTTGAACATTGTACGGAAACTTAAAACATCTTACGACTCTGTATGCCATATTACCTCTTAAAACAAGTTATTATAATGTAGGACGCCTTACAAATCTTAACAACACCTTACAATACCGTATGTAAACTTAAAACTCCATAATAAACCTAATGAATTCGTCCGAGTCTTTTGAACATTGTACGGCAACTTAAAACATCTTACGACTTGTATGCCATAATACCTCTTAAAACACGTTATTATAATGTAGGACGCCTTACAAATCTTAACAACACCTTATAATACCGTATGTAAACTTAAAACTCCATAATAAACCTAATGAATTCGTCCGAGTCCTTTGAACATTGTATGGCAACTTAAAACATCTTACGACTTTGTATGCCATATTTGCACCTTGAAAAGCACGTTATTATAATGTTGGACGCCTTACACATCTTAACAACACCTTACAATATCGTATGTAAACTTAAAACACCATAATAAACCTAATGAATTCGTCCGAGTCCTTTCAACATTTTACGACAACTTAAAACATCTTACGACTCTGTATGCCATATTAACTCCTCTAAAAGCATGTTATTATAATTTAGGACGCCTTAAAAGTATTAACAACACCTTACAATACCGTATGTAAACTTAAAACTCTATAATAAAACTAATGAATTCGTCCGATTCCTTTGAACATTGTACGGCAACTTAAAACATCTTACGACTTTGTATGCCATATTTGCACCTTGAAAAGCACATTATTATAATGTTGGATGCCTTACAAATCTTAACAACACCTTACAATACCGTATGTAAACTTAAAACTCCATAATAAACCTAATGAATTCGTCCGAGTCCTTTCAACATTGTACGACAACATAAAACATCTTACGACTCTGTATGCCATATTAACTCCTCTAAAAGCACATTATTATAATTTAGGACGCCTTAAAAGTATTAACAACACCTTACAATACCGTATGTAAACTTAAAACTCTATAATAAACCTAATGAATTCGTCCGATTCCTTTGAACATTGTACGGCAACTTAAAACATCTTACGACTTGTATGCCATATTACCTCTTAAAACACGTTATTATAATGTAGGACGCCTTACAAATCTTAACAACACCTTACAATACCGTATGTAAACTTAAAACTCCATAATAAACCTAATGAATTCGTCCGAGTCCTTTGAACATTGTACGGCAACTTAAAACATCTTACGACTCTGTATGCCGTATTACCTCTTAAAGCACGTGATTATAATGTTGGACGCCTTACAAATCTTAACAACATTTTACAATACCGTATGTAAACTTAATACTACATAATAAACCTAATGAATTCGTTCGAGTCCTTTGAACATAGTACGGCAACTTCAAACATATTACGACTCTGTATGCCATTTTAGAACCTAGAAAAGCACGTTATTATAATGTAGGACTTACAAATCTTAACAACACCTTACAATACCATATGTATACTTAACACTCCATAATAAACCAAATGAATTCGTCTGAGTTCTTTGAACATTGTACGGAAACTTAAAACATCTTACAACTCTGTATGTCATATTACCTCTTAAAACAAGTTATTATAATGTAGGACGCCTTACAAATCTTAACAACACCTTACAATACCGTATGTAAACTTAAAACTCCATAATAAACCTAATGAATTCGTCCGATTCCTTTGAACATTGTACGACAACTTAAAACATCTTACGACTTTGTATGCCATATTTGCACCTTGAAAAGCACATTATTATAATGTTGGATGCCTTACAAATCTTAACAACACCTTACAATACCGTATGTAAACTTAAAACTCCATAATAAACCTAATGAATTCGTCCGAGTCCTTTCAACATTGTACGACAACATAAAACATCTTACGACTCTGTATGCCATATTAACTCCTCTAAAAGCACATTATTATAATTTAGGACGCCTTAAAAGTATTAACAACACCTTACAATACCGTATGTAAACTTAAAACTCTATAATAAACCTAATGAATTCGTCCGATTCCTTTGAACATTGTACGGCAACTTAAAACATCTTACGACTTGTATGCCATATTACCTCTTAAAACACGTTATTATAATGTAGGACGCCTTACAAATCTTAACAACACCTTACAATACCGTATGTAAACTTAAAACTCCATAATAAACCTAATGAATTCGTCCGAGTCCTTTGAACATTGTACGGCAACTTAAAACATCTTACGACTCTGTATGCCATATTACCTCTTAAAGCACGTGATTATAATGTTGGACGCCTTACAAATCTTAACAACATTTTACAATACCGTATGTAAACTTAATACTACATAATAAACCTAATGAATTCGTTCGAGTCCTTTGAACATAGTACGGCAACTTCAAACATATTACGACTCTGTATGCCATTTTAGAACCTAGAAAAGCACGTTATTATAATGTAGGACTTACAAATCTTAACAACACCTTACAATACCATATGTATACTTAACACTCCATAATAAACCAAATGAATTCGTCTGAGTTCTTTGAACATTGTACGGAAACTTAAAACATCTTACAACTCTGTATGTCATATTACCTCTTAAAACAAGTTATTATAATGTAGGACGCCTTACAAATCTTAACAACACCTTACAATACCGTATGTAAACTTAAAACTCCATAATAAACCTAATGAATTCGTCCGATTCCTTTGAACATTGTACGACAACTTAAAACATCTTACGACTTTGTATGCCATATTTGCACCTTGAAAAGCACATTATTATAATGTTGGATGCCTTACAAATCTTAACAACACCTTACAATACCGTATGTAAACTTAAAACTCCATAATAAACCTAATGAATTCGTCCGAGTCCTTTCAACATTGTACGACAACATAAAACATCTTACGACTCTGTATGCCATATTAACTCCTCTAAAAGCACGTTATTATAATTTAGGACGCCTTAAAAGTATTAACAACACCTTACAATACCGTATGTAAACTTAAAACTCTATAATAAACCTAATGAATTCGTCCGATTCCTTTGAACATTGTACGGCAACTTAAAACATCTTACGACTTGTATGCCATATTACCTCTTAAAACACGTTATTATAATGTAGGACGCCTTACAAATCTTAACAACACCTTACAATACCGTATGTAAACTTAAAACTCTATAATAAACCTAATGAATTCGTCCGATTCCTTTGAACATTGTACGGCAACTTAAAACATCTTACGACTTGTATGCCATATTACCTCTTAAAACACGTTATTATAATGTAGGACGCCTTACAAATCTTAACAACACCTTACAATACCGTATGTAAACTTAAAACTCCATAATAAACCTAATGAATTCGTCCGAGTCCTTTGAACATTGTACGGCAACTTAAAACATCTTACGACTCTGTATGCCATATTACCTCTTAAAGCACGTGATTATAATGTTGGACGCCTTACAAATCTTAACAACATTTTACAATACCGTATGTAAACTTAATACTACATAATAAACCTAATGAATTCGTTCGAGTCCTTTGAACATAGTACGGCAACTTCAAACATATTACGACTCTGTATGCCATTTTAGAACCTAGAAAAGCACGTTATTATAATGTAGGACTTACAAATCTTAACAACACCTTACAATACCATATGTATACTTAACACTCCATAATAAACCAAATGAATTCGTCTGAGTCCTTTGAACATTGTACGAAACTTAAAACATCTTACAACTCTGTATGTCATATTACCTCTTAAAACAAGTTATTATAATGTAGGACGCCTTACAAATCTTAACAACACCTTACAACACCGTATGTAAACTTAAAACTCCATAATAAACCTAATGAATTCGTCCGAGTCTTTTGAACATTGTACGGCAACTTAAAACATCTTACGACTTGTATGCCATAATACCTCTTAAAACACGTTATTATAATGTAGGACGCCTTACAAATCTTAACAACACCTTATAATACCGTATGTAAACTTAAAACTCTATAATAAACCTAATGAATTCGTCCGAGTCCTTTGAACATTGTACGGCAACTTAAAACATCTTACGACTTTGTATGCCATATTTGCACCTTGAAAAGCACGTTATTATAATGTTGGACGCCTTACAAATCTTAACAACACCTTACAATACCGTATGTAAACTTAAAACTCCATAACAAACCTAATGAATTCGTCCGAGTCCTTTCAACATTGTACGACAACTTAAAACATCTTACGACTCTGTATGCCATATTAACTCCTCTAAAAGCATGTTATTATAATTTAGGACGCCTTAAAAGTATTAACAACACCTTACAATACCGTATGTAAACTTAAAACTCTATAATAAACCTAATGAATTCGTCCGATTCCTTTGAACATTGTACGGCAACTTAAAACATCTTACGACTTTGTATGCCATATTTGCACCTTGAAAAGCACATTATTATAATGTTGGATGCCTTACAAATCTTAACAACACCTTACAATACCGTATGTAAACTTAAAACTCCATAATAAACCTATTGAATTTGTCCGAGTCCTTTTAACATCGTACGACAACATAAAACATCTTACGACTCTGTATGCCATATTAACTCCTCTAAAAGCACGTTATTATAATTTAGGACGCCTTAAAAGTAATAACAACACCATACAATACATCTTACGACTCCTTTGAACATTGTACGGCAACTTAAAACATCTTACGACTTGTATGCCATTTTAGCACCTAAAAAAGCACTTTATTATAATGTAGGACTTACAAATATTAACAACACCTTACAATACCATATGTATACTTAACACTCCAAAATAAACCAAATGAATTCGTCTGAGTCCTTCGAACATTGTACGGCAACTTAAAACATCTAACGACTCTGTATGCCATATTACCTCTTAAAACAAGTTATTATAATCTAGGACGCTTACAAATCTGAACAACACCTTAACATTCCGTATGTAAACTTAAAACTCCATAATAAACCTAATAAATTCGTCCGAGTCTTTTGAACATTGTACGGCAACTTAAAACATCTTACGACTTGTATGCCATAATACCTCTTAAAACACGTTATTATAATGTAGGACGCCTTACAAATCTTAACAACACCTTATAATACCGTATGTAAACTTAAAACTCCATAATAAACCTAATGAATTCGTCCGAGTCCTTTGAACATTGTACGGCAACTTAAAACATCTTACGACTTTGTATGCCATATTTGCACCTTGAAAAGCACGTTATTATAATGTTGGACGCCTTACAAATCTTAACAACACCTTACAATACCGTATGTAAACTTAAAACTCCATAATAAACCTAATGAATTCGTCTGAGTCCTTTCAACATTGTACGACAACTTAAAACATCTTACGACTCTGTATGCCATATTAACTCCTCTAAAAGCATGTTATTATAATTTAGGACGCCTTAAAAGTATTAACAACACCTTACAATACCGTATGTAAACTTAAAACTCTATAATAAACCTAATGAATTCGTCCGATTCCTTTGAACATTGTACGGCAACTTAAAACATCTTACGACTTTGTATGCCATATTTGCACCTTGAAAAGCACGTTATTATAATGTTGGACGCCTTACACATCTTAACAACACCTTACAATATCGTATGTAAACTTAAAACACCATAATAAACCTAATGAATTCGTCCGAGTCCTTTCAACATTTTACGACAACTTAAAACATCTTACGACTCTGTATGCCATATTAACTCCTCTAAAAGCATGTTATTATAATTTAGGACGCCTTAAAAGTATTAACAACACCTTACAATACCGTATGTAAACTTAAAACTCTATAATAAAACTAATGAATTCGTCCGATTCCTTTG
The DNA here is from genome assembly GCA_030867185.1 of Tagetes erecta. NCBI lineage: Eukaryota > Viridiplantae > Streptophyta > Magnoliopsida > Asterales > Asteraceae > Tagetes > Tagetes erecta. The sequence continues at coordinate 26,518,966 of CM061493.1, read as the reverse complement.
AACATTGTACGGCAACTTAAAACATCTTACGACTTTGTATGCCATATTTGCACCTTGAAAAGCACATTATTATAATGTTGGATGCCTTACAAATCTTAACAACACCTTACAATACCGTATGTAAACTTAAAACTCCATAATAAACCTAATGAATTCGTCCGAGTCCTTTCAACATTGTACGACAACATAAAACATCTTACGACTCTGTATGCCATATTAACTCCTCTAAAAGCACATTATTATAATTTAGGACGCCTTAAAAGTATTAACAACACCTTACAATACCGTATGTAAACTTAAAACTCTATAATAAACCTAATGAATTCGTCCGATTCCTTTGAACATTGTACGGCAACTTAAAACATCTTACGACTTGTATGCCATATTACCTCTTAAAACACGTTATTATAATGTAGGACGCCTTACAAATCTTAACAACACCTTACAATACCGTATGTAAACTTAAAACTCCATAATAAACCTAATGAATTCGTCCGAGTCCTTTGAACATTGTACGGCAACTTAAAACATCTTACGACTCTGTATGCCATATTACCTCTTAAAGCACGTGATTATAATGTTGGACGCCTTACAAATCTTAACAACATTTTACAATACCGTATGTAAACTTAATACTACATAATAAACCTAATGAATTCGTTCGAGTCCTTTGAACATAGTACGGCAACTTCAAACATATTACGACTCTGTATGCCATTTTAGAACCTAGAAAAGCACGTTATTATAATGTAGGACTTACAAATCTTAACAACACCTTACAATACCATATGTATACTTAACACTCCATAATAAACCAAATGAATTCGTCTGAGTTCTTTGAACATTGTACGGAAACTTAAAACATCTTACAACTCTGTATGTCATATTACCTCTTAAAACAAGTTATTATAATGTAGGACGCCTTACAAATCTTAACAACACCTTACAATACCGTATGTAAACTTAAAACTCCATAATAAACCTAATGAATTCGTCCGATTCCTTTGAACATTGTACGACAACTTAAAACATCTTACGACTTTGTATGCCATATTTGCACCTTGAAAAGCACATTATTATAATGTTGGATGCCTTACAAATCTTAACAACACCTTACAATACCGTATGTAAACTTAAAACTCCATAATAAACCTAATGAATTCGTCCGAGTCCTTTCAACATTGTACGACAACATAAAACATCTTACGACTCTGTATGCCATATTAACTCCTCTAAAAGCACGTTATTATAATTTAGGACGCCTTAAAAGTATTAACAACACCTTACAATACCGTATGTAAACTTAAAACTCTATAATAAACCTAATGAATTCGTCCGATTCCTTTGAACATTGTACGGCAACTTAAAACATCTTACGACTTGTATGCCATATTACCTCTTAAAACACGTTATTATAATGTAGGACGCCTTACAAATCTTAACAACACCTTACAATACCGTATGTAAACTTAAAACTCTATAATAAACCTAATGAATTCGTCCGATTCCTTTGAACATTGTACGGCAACTTAAAACATCTTACGACTTGTATGCCATATTACCTCTTAAAACACGTTATTATAATGTAGGACGCCTTACAAATCTTAACAACACCTTACAATACCGTATGTAAACTTAAAACTCCATAATAAACCTAATGAATTCGTCCGAGTCCTTTGAACATTGTACGGCAACTTAAAACATCTTACGACTCTGTATGCCATATTACCTCTTAAAGCACGTGATTATAATGTTGGACGCCTTACAAATCTTAACAACATTTTACAATACCGTATGTAAACTTAATACTACATAATAAACCTAATGAATTCGTTCGAGTCCTTTGAACATAGTACGGCAACTTCAAACATATTACGACTCTGTATGCCATTTTAGAACCTAGAAAAGCACGTTATTATAATGTAGGACTTACAAATCTTAACAACACCTTACAATACCATATGTATACTTAACACTCCATAATAAACCAAATGAATTCGTCTGAGTCCTTTGAACATTGTACGAAACTTAAAACATCTTACAACTCTGTATGTCATATTACCTCTTAAAACAAGTTATTATAATGTAGGACGCCTTACAAATCTTAACAACACCTTACAACACCGTATGTAAACTTAAAACTCCATAATAAACCTAATGAATTCGTCCGAGTCTTTTGAACATTGTACGGCAACTTAAAACATCTTACGACTTGTATGCCATAATACCTCTTAAAACACGTTATTATAATGTAGGACGCCTTACAAATCTTAACAACACCTTATAATACCGTATGTAAACTTAAAACTCTATAATAAACCTAATGAATTCGTCCGAGTCCTTTGAACATTGTACGGCAACTTAAAACATCTTACGACTTTGTATGCCATATTTGCACCTTGAAAAGCACGTTATTATAATGTTGGACGCCTTACAAATCTTAACAACACCTTACAATACCGTATGTAAACTTAAAACTCCATAACAAACCTAATGAATTCGTCCGAGTCCTTTCAACATTGTACGACAACTTAAAACATCTTACGACTCTGTATGCCATATTAACTCCTCTAAAAGCATGTTATTATAATTTAGGACGCCTTAAAAGTATTAACAACACCTTACAATACCGTATGTAAACTTAAAACTCTATAATAAACCTAATGAATTCGTCCGATTCCTTTGAACATTGTACGGCAACTTAAAACATCTTACGACTTTGTATGCCATATTTGCACCTTGAAAAGCACATTATTATAATGTTGGATGCCTTACAAATCTTAACAACACCTTACAATACCGTATGTAAACTTAAAACTCCATAATAAACCTATTGAATTCGTCCGAGTCCTTTTAACATCGTACGACAACATAAAACATCTTACGACTCTGTATGCCATATTAACTCCTCTAAAAGCACGTTATTATAATTTAGGACGCCTTAAAAGTAATAACAACACCATACAATACATCTTACGACTCCTTTGAACATTGTACGGCAACTTAAAACATCTTACGACTTGTATGCCATTTTAGCACCTAAAAAAGCACTTTATTATAATGTAGGACTTACAAATATTAACAACACCTTACAATACCATATGTATACTTAACACTCCAAAATAAACCAAATGAATTCGTCTGAGTCCTTCGAACATTGTACGGCAACTTAAAACATCTAACGACTCTGTATGCCATATTACCTCTTAAAACAAGTTATTATAATCTAGGACGCTTACAAATCTGAACAACACCTTAACATTCCGTATGTAAACTTAAAACTCCATAATAAACCTAATAAATTCGTCCTAGTCTTTTGAACATTGTACGGCAACTTAAAACATCTTACGACTTGTATGCCATAATACCTCTTAAAACACGTTATTATAATGTAGGACGCCTTACAAATCTTAACAACACCTTATAATACCGTATGTAAACTTAAAACTCCATAATAAACCTAATGAATTCGTCCGAGTCCTTTGAACATTGTACGGCAACTTAAAACATCTTACGACTTTGTATGCCATATTTGCACCTTGAAAAGCACGTTATTATAATGTTGGATGCCTTACAAATCTTAACAACACCTTACAATACCGTATGTAAACTTAAAACTCCATAATAAACCTAATGAATTCGTCCGAGTCCTTTTAACATCGTACGACAACATAAAACATCTTACGACTCTGTATGCCATATTAACTCCTCTAAAAGCACGTTATTATAATTTAGGACGCCTTAAAGGTAATAACAACACCTTACAATACATCTTACGACTCCTTTGAACATTGTACGGCAACTTAAAACATCTTACGACTTGTATGCCATTTTAGCACCTAAAAAAGCACTTTATTATAATGTAGGACTTACAAATCTTAACAACACCTTACAATACCATATGTATACTTAACACTCCAAAATAAACCAAATGAATTCGTCTGAGTCCTTCGAACATTGTACGGCAACTTAAAACATCTAACGACTCTATATGCCATATTACCTCTTAAAACAAGTTATTATAATCTAGGACGCTTACAAATCTTAACAACACCTTAACATTCCGTATGTAAACTTAAAACTCCATAATAAACCTAATAAATTCGTCCGAGTCTTTTGAACATTGTACGGCAACTTAAAACATCTTACGACTTGTATGCCATAATACCTCTTAAAACACGTTATTATAATGTAGGACGCCTTACAAATCTTAACAACACCTTACAATACCGTATGTAAACTTAAAACTCCATAATAAACCTAATGAATTCGTCCGAGTCCTTTGAACATTGTACGGCAACTTAAAACATCTTACGACTCTGTATGCCATATTACCTCTTAAAGCACGTGATTATAATGTTGGACGCTTTACAAATCTTAACAACATTTTACAATACCGTATGTAAACTTAATACTACATAATAAACCTAATGAATTCGTTCGAGTCCTTTGAACATAGTACGGCAACTTCAAACATATTACGACTCTGTATGCCAATTTAGAACCTAGAAAAGCACGTTATTATAATGTAGGACTTACAAATCTTAACAACACCTTACAATACAATATGTATACTTAACACTCCGTAATAAACCAAATGAATTCGTCTGAGTCCTTTGAACATTGTACGGCAACTTAAAACATCTTACGACTCTGTATGCCATATTACCTCTTAAAACAAGTTATTATAATGTAGGACGCCTTACAAATCTTAACAACACCTTACAGTACCGTAGGTAAACTTAAAACTCCATAATAAACCTAATGAATTCGTCCGAGTCTTTTGAACATTGTACGGCAACTTAAAACATCTTACGACTTGTATGCCATAATACCTCTTAAAACACGTTATTATAATGTAGGACGCCTTACAAATCTTAACAACACCTTATAATACCGTATGTAAACTTAAAACTCCATAATAAACCTAATGAATTCGTCCGAGTCCTTTGAACATTGTACGGCAACTTAAAACATCTTACGACTTTGTATGCCATATTTGCACCTTGAAAAGCACGTTATTATAATGTTGGACGCCTTACAAATCTTAACAACACCTTACAATACCGTATGTAAACTTAAAACTCCATAATAAACCTAATGAATTCGTCCGAGTCCTTTCAACATTGTACGACAACTTAGAACATATTACGACTCTGTTTGCCATATTACCTCCTCTAAAAGCACGTTATTATAATTTAGGACGCCTTAAAAGTATTAACAACACCTTACAATACCGTATGTAAACTTAAAACTCTATTATAAACCTAATGAATTCGTCCGATTCCTTTGAACATTGTACAGCAACTTAAAACATCTTACGAATTTGTATGCCATATTTGCACCTTGAAAAGCACGTTATTATAATGTTGGACGCATTACAAATCTTAACAACACCTTACAATACCGTATGTAAACTTAAAACTCCATAATAAACCTAATGAATTCGTCCGAGTCCTTTCAACATTGTACGACAACATAAAACATCTTACGACCCTGTATGCCATATTAACTCCTCTAAAAGCACGTTATTATAATTTAGGACGCCTTAAAAGTATTAACAACACCTTACAATACCGTATGTAAACTTAAAACTCTATAATAAACCTAATGAATTCGTCTGATTCCTTTGAACATTGTAAGGCAACTTAAAACATCTTACGACTTGTATGCCATATTACCTCTTAAAACACGTTATTATAATGTAGGACGCCTTACAAATCTTAACAACACCTTACAATATCGTATGTAAACTTAAAACTCCATAATAAACCTAATGAATTCGTCCGAGTCCTTTGAACATTGTACGGCAACTTAAAACATCTTACGACTCCGTATGCCGTATTACCTCTTAAAGCACGTGATTATAATGTTGGACGCCTTACAAATCTTAACAACATTTTACAATACCGTATGTAAACTTAATACTACATAATAAACCTAATGAATTCGTTCGAGTCCTTTGAACATAGTACGGCAACTTCAAACATATTACGACTCTGTATGCCATTTTAGAACCTAGAAAAGCACGTTATTATAATGTAGGACTTACAAATCTTAACAACACCTTACAATACAATATGTATACTTAACACTCCATAATAAACCAAATGAATTCGTCTGAGTCCTTTGAACATTGTACGGCAACTTAAAACATCTTACGACTCTGTATGCCATATTACCTCTTAAAACAAGTTATTATAATGTAGGACGCTTTACAAATCTTAACAACACCTTACAGTACTGTATGTAAACTTAAAACTCCATAATAAACCTAATGAATTCGTCCGAGTCTTTTGAACATTGTACGGCAACTTAAAACATCTTACGACTTGTATGCCATAATACCTCTTAAAACACGTTATTATAATGTAGGAAGCCTTACAAATCTTAACAACACCTTATAATACCGTATGTAAACTTAAACTCCATAATAAACCTAATGAATTCCTCCGAGTCCTTTGAACATTGTACGGCAACTTAAAACATCTTACGACTTTGTATGCCATATTTGCACCTTGAAAAGCACGTTATTATAATGTTGGACGCCTTACAAATCTTAACAACACCTTACAATACCGTATGTAAACTTAAAACTCCATAATAAACCTAATGAATTCGTCCGAGTCCTTTCAACATTGTACGACAACTTAGAACATATTACGACTCTGTTTGCCATATTACCTCCTCTAAAAGCACATTATTATAATTTAGGACGCCTTAAAAGTATTAACAACACCTTACAATACCGTATGTAAACTTAAAACTCTATTATAAACCTAATGAATTCGTCCGATTCCTTTGAACATTGTACGGCAACTTAAAACATCTTACGACTCTGTATGCCATATTACCTCTTAAAACAAGTTATTATAATGTAGGACGCCTTACAAATCTTAACAACACCTTAAAATACAGTATGTAAACTTAAAACTCCATAATAAACCTAATGAATTCGTCCGAGTCTTTTGAACATTGTACGTTATTATAAAACATCTTACGACTTGTATGCCATAATACCTCTTAAAACATGTTATTATAGTGTAGGACGCCTTACAAATCTTAACAACACCTTATAATACCGTATGTAAACTTAAAACTCCATAATAAACCTAATGAACTCGTCCGAGTCCTTTGAACATTGTACGGCAAATTAAAACATCTTACGACTTTGTATGCCATATTTGCACCTTGAAAAGCACGTTATTATAATGTTGGACGCCTTACAAATCTTAACAACACCTTACAATACCGTATGTAAACTTAAAACTCCATAATAAACCAAATGAATTCGTCCGAGTCCTTTCAACATTGTACGACAACTTAAAACATTTTACGACTCTAAATGCCATATTAACTCCTCTAAAAGCATGTTATTATAATTTAGGACGCCTTAAAAGTATTAACAACACCTTACAATACCGTATGTAAACTTAAAACTCTAAAATAAACCTAATGAATTCGTCCGATTCCTTTGAACATTGTACGGCAACTTAAAACATCTTACGACTTTGTATGCCATATTTGCACCTTGAAAAGCACATTTTATAATGTTGGATGCCTTACAAATCTTAACAACACCTTACAATACCGTATGTAAACTTAAAACTCCATAATAAACCTAATGAATTCGTCCGAGTCCTTTCAACATTGTACGACAACATAAACCATCTTACGACTCTTTATGCCATATTAACTCCTCTAAAAGCACGTTATTATAATTTAGGACACCTTAAAAGTATTAACAACACCTTACAATACCGTATGTAAACTTAAAACTCTATAAAAAACCTATTGAATTCGTCCGAGTCCTTTGAACATTGTACGGAAACTTAAAACATCTTACGACTTTGTATGCCATATTTGCACCTTGAAAAGCACATTATTATAATGTTGGATGCCTTACAAATCTTAACAACACCTTACAATACCGTATGTAAACTTAAAACTCCATAATAAACCTAATGAATTCGTCCGAGTCCTTTCAACATTGTACGACAACATAAACCATCTTACGACTCTTTATGCCATATTAACTCCTCTAAAAGCACGTTATTATAATTTAGGACACCTTAAAAGTATTAACAACACCTTACAATACCGTATGTAAACTTAAAACTCTATAAAAAACCTATTGAATTCGTCCGAGTCCTTTGAACATTGTACGGAAACTTAAAACATCTTACGACTCTGTATGCCATATTACCTCTTAAAGCATGTGATTATAATGTTGGACGCCTTACAAATCTTAACAACATTTTACAATACCGTATGTAAACTTAATACTACATAATAAACCTAATGAATTCGTTCGAGTCCTTTGAACATAGTACGGCAACTTCAAACTTATTACGACTCTGTATGCCATTTTAGAACCTAGAAAAGTACGTTATTATAATGTAGGACTTACAAATCGTAACAACACCTTACAATACCATATGTATACTTAACACTCCATAATAAACCAAATGAATTCGTCTGAGTCCTTTGAACATTGTACGGCAACTTAAAACATTTTACGACTCTGTATGCCATATTACCTCTTAAAACAAGTTATTATAATGTAGGACGCCTTACAAATCTTAACAACACCTTACAATACCGTATGTAAACTTAAAACTCCATAATAAACCTAATGAATTCGTCCGAGTCTTTTGAACATTGTACGGCAACTTAAAACATCTTACGACTTGTATGCCATAATACCTCTTAAAACATGTTATTATAGTGTAGGACGCCTTACAAATCTTAACAACACCTTATAATACCGTATGTAAACTTAAAACTCCATAATAAACCTAACGAACTCGTCCGAGTCCTTTGAACATTGTACGGCAAATTAAAACATCTTACGACTTTGTATGCCATATTTGCACCTTGAAAAGCACGTTATTATAATGTTGGACGCCTTACAAATCTTAACAACACCTTACAATACCGTATGTAAAATTAAAACTCCATAATAAACCAAATGAATTCGTCCGAGTCCTTTCAACATTGTACGACAACTTAAAACATTTTACGACTCTAAATGCCATATTAACTCCTCTAAAAGCATGTTATTATAATTTAGGACGCCTTAAAAGTATTAACAACACCTTACAATACCGTATGTAAACTTAAAACTCTATAATAAACCTAATGAATTCGTCCGATTCCTTTGAACATTGTACGGCAACTTAAAACATCTTACGACTTTGTATGCCATATTTGCACCTTGAAAAGCACATTTTATAATGTTGGATGCCTTACAAATCTTAACAACACCTTACAATACCGTATGTAAACTTAAAACTCCATAATAAACCTAATGAATTCGTCCGAGTCCTTTTAACATCGTACGACAACATAAAACATCTTACGACTTTGTATGCCATATTAACTCCTCTAAAAGCACGTTATTATAATTTAGGACGCCTTAAAAGTATTAACAACACCTTACAATACCGTATGTAAGCTTAAAACTCTATAATAAACCTAATGAATTCGTCCGATTCCTTTGAACATTGTACGGCAACTTAAAACATCTTACGACTTGTATGCCATTTTAGCACCTAAAAAAGCACGTTATTATAATGTAGGACTTACAAATCTTAACAACACCTTACAATACCATATGTATACTTAACACTCCATAATAAACCAAATGAATACGTCTGAGTCCTTTGAACATTGTACGGCAACTTAAAACATCTAACGACTCTGTATGCCATATTACCTCTTAAAACAAGTTATTATAATCCAGGACGCCTTACAAATCTTAACAACACCTTACAATACCGTATGTAAACTTAAAACTCCATAATAAACCTAATAAATTTGTCCGAGTCTTTTGAACATTGTACGGCAACTTAAAACATCTTACGACTTTGTATGCCATATTTGCACCTTTAAAAGCACGTTATTATAATGTTGGACGCCTTACAAATCTTAACAACACCTTACAATACCGTATGTAAACTTAAAACTCCATAATAAACCTAATGAATTCGTCCGAGTCCCTTCAACATTGTACGACAACTTAGAACATATTACGACTCTGTATGCCATATTACCTCCTCTAAAAGCACGTTATTATAATTTAGGACGCCATAAAAGTAATAACAACACCTTACAATACCGTATGTAAACTTAAAACTCTATAATAAACCTAATGAATTCGTCCGATTCCTTTGAACATTGTACGGAAACTTAAAACATCTTACGACTTTGTATGCCATATTTGCACCTTGAAAAGCACATTATTATAATGTTGGATGCCTTACAAATCTTAACAACACCTTACAATACCGTATGTAAACTTAAAACTCCATAATAAACCTAATGAATTCGTCCGAGTCCTTTCAACATTGTACGACAACATAAACCATCTTACGACTCTTTATGCCATATTAACTCCTCTAAAAGCACGTTATTATAATTTAGGAGACCTTAAAAGTATTAACAACACCTTACAATACCGTATGTAAACTTAAAACTCTATAAAAAACCTATTGAATTCGTCCGAGTCCTTTGAACATTGTACGGAAACTTAAAACATCTTACGACTCTGTATGCCATATTACCTCTTAAAGCATGTGATTATAATGTTGGACGCCTTACAAATCTTAACAACATTTTACAATACCGTATGTAAACTTAATACTACATAATAAACCTAATGAATTCGTTCGAGTCCTTTGAACATAGTACGGCAACTTCAAACTTATTACGACTCTGTATGCCATTTTAGAACCTAGAAAAGTACGTTATTATAATGTAGGACTTACAAATCGTAACAACACCTTACAATACCATATGTATACTTAACACTCCATAATAAACCAAATGAATTCGTCTGAGTCCTTTGAACATTGTACGGCAACTTAAAACATTTTACGACTCTGTATGCCATATTACCTCTTAAAACAAGTTATTATAATGTAGGACGCCTTACAAATCTTAACAACACCTTACCATACCGTATGTAAACTTAAAACTCCATAATAAACCTAATGAATTCGTCCGAGTCTTTTGAACATTGTACGGCAACTTAATACATCTTACGACTTGTATGCCATAATACCTCTTAAAACATGTTATTATAGTGTAGGACGCCTTACAAATCTTAACAACACCTTATAATACCGTATGTAAACTTAAAACTCCATAATAAACCTAATGAACTCGTCCGAGTCCTTTGAACATTGTACGGCAAATTAAAACATCTTACGACTTTGTATGCCATATTTGCACCTTGAAAAGCACGTTATTATAATGTTGGACGCCTTACAAATCTTAACAACACCTTACAATACCGTATGTAAACTTAAAACTCCATAATAAACCAAATGAATTCGTCCGAGTCCTTTCAACATTGTACGACAACTTAAAACATTTTACGACTCTAAATGCCATATTAACTCCTCTAAAAGCATGTTATTATAATTTAGGACGCCTTAAAAGTATTAACAACACCTTACAATACCGTATGTAAACTTAAAACTCTATAATAAACCTAATGAATTCGTCCGATTCCTTTGAACATTGTACGGCAACTTAAAACATCTTACGACTTTGTATGCCATATTTGCACCTTGAAAAGCACATTTTATAATGTTGGATGCCTTACAAATCTTAACAACACCTTACAATACCGTATGTAAACTTAAAACTCCATAATAAACCTAATGAATTCGTCCGAGTCCTTTCAACATTGTACGACAACATAAACCATCTTACGACTCTTTATGCCATATTAACTCCTCTAAAAGCACGTTATTATAATTTAGGACACCTTAAAAGTATTAACAACACCTTACAATACCGTATGTAAACTTAAAACTCTATAAAAAACCTATTGAATTCGTCCGAGTCCTTTGAACATTGTACGGAAACTTAAAACATCTTACGACTTTGTATGCCATATTTGCACCTTGAAAAGCACATTATTATAATGTTGGATGCCTTACAAATCTTAACAACACCTTACAATACCGTATGTAAACTTAAAACTCCATAATAAACCTAATGAATTCGTCCGAGTCCTTTCAACATTGTACGACAACATAAACCATCTTACGACTCTTTATGCCATATTAACTCCTCTAAAAGCACGTTATTATAATTTAGGACACCTTAAAAGTATTAACAACACCTTACAATACCGTATGTAAACTTAAAACTCTATAAAAAACCTATTGAATTCGTCCGAGTCCTTTGAACATTGTACGGAAACTTAAAACATCTTACGACTCTGTATGCCATATTACCTCTTAAAGCATGTGATTATAATGTTGGACGCCTTACAAATCTTAACAACATTTTACAATACCGTATGTAAACTTAATACTACATAATAAACCTAATGAATTCGTTCGAGTCCTTTGAACATAGTACGGCAACTTCAAACTTATTACGACTCTGTATGCCATTTTAGAACCTAGAAAAGTACGTTATTATAATGTAGGACTTACAAATCGTAACAACACCTTACAATACCATATGTATACTTAACACTCCATAATAAACCAAATGAATTCGTCTGAGTCCTTTGAACATTGTACGGCAACTTAAAACATTTTACGACTCTGTATGCCATATTACCTCTTAAAACAAGTTATTATAATGTAGGACGCCTTACAAATCTTAACAACACCTTACAATACCGTATGTAAACTTAAAACTCCATAATAAACCTAATGAATTCGTCCGAGTCTTTTGAACATTGTACGGCAACTTAAAACATCTTACGACTTGTATGCCATAATACCTCTTAAAACATGTTATTATAGTGTAGGACGCCTTACAAATCTTAACAACACCTTATAATACCGTATGTAAACTTAAAACTCCATAATAAACCTAACGAACTCGTCCGAGTCCTTTGAACATTGTACGGCAAATTAAAACATCTTACGACTTTGTATGCCATATTTGCACCTTGAAAAGCACGTTATTATAATGTTGGACGCCTTACAAATCTTAACAACACCTTACAATACCGTATGTAAACTTAAAACTCCATAATAAACCAAATGAATTCGTCCGAGTCCTTTCAACATTGTACGACAACTTAAAACATTTTACGACTCTAAATGCCATATTAACTCCTCTAAAAGCATGTTATTATAATTTAGGACGCCTTAAAAGTATTAACAACACCTTACAATACCGTATGTAAACTTAAAACTCTATAATAAACCTAATGAATTCGTCCGATTCCTTTGAACATTGTACGGCAACTTAAAACATCTTACGACTTTGTATGCCATATTTGCACCTTGAAAAGCACATTTTATAATGTTGGATGCCTTACAAATCTTAACAACACCTTACAATACCGTATGTAAACTTAAAACTCCATAATAAACCTAATGAATTCGTCCGAGTCCTTTCAACATTGTACGACAACATAAACCATCTTACGACTCTTTATGCCATATTAACTCCTCTAAAAGCACGTTATTATAATTTAGGACACCTTAAAAGTATTAACAACACCTTACAATACCGTATGTAAACTTAAAACTCTATAAAAAACCTATTGAATTCGTCCGAGTCCTTTGAACATTGTACGGAAACTTAAAACATCTTACGACTTTGTATGCCATATTTGCACCTTGAAAAGCACATTATTATAATGTTGGATGCCTTACAAATCTTAACAACACCTTACAATACCGTATGTAAACTTAAAACTCCATAATAAACCTAATGAATTCGTCCGAGTCCTTTCAACATTGTACGACAACATAAACCATCTTACGACTCTTTATGCCATATTAACTCCTCTAAAAGCACGTTATTATAATTTAGGACACCTTAAAAGTATTAACAACACCTTACAATACCGTATGTAAACTTAAAACTCTATAAAAAACCTATTGAATTCGTCCGAGTCCTTTGAACATTGTACGGAAACTTAAAACATCTTACGACTCTGTATGCCATATTACCTCTTAAAGCATGTGATTATAATGTTGGACGCCTTACAAATCTTAACAACATTTTACAATACCGTATGTAAACTTAATACTACATAATAAACCTAATGAATTCGTTCGAGTCCTTTGAACATAGTACGGCAACTTCAAACTTATTACGACTCTGTATGCCATTTTAGAACCTAGAAAAGTACGTTATTATAATGTAGGACTTACAAATCGTAACAACACCTTACAATACCATATGTATACTTAACACTCCATAATAAACCAAATGAATTCGTCTGAGTCCTTTGAACATTGTACGGCAACTTAAAACATTTTACGACTCTGTATGCCATATTACCTCTTAAAACAAGTTATTATAATGTAGGACGCCTTACAAATCTTAACAACACCTTACAATACCGTATGTAAACTTAAAACTCCATAATAAACCTAATGAATTCGTCCGAGTCTTTTGAACATTGTACGGCAACTTAAAACATCTTACGACTTGTATGCCATAATACCTCTTAAAACATGTTATTATAGTGTAGGACGCCTTACAAATCTTAACAACACCTTATAATACCGTATGTAAACTTAAAACTCCATAATAAACCTAACGAACTCGTCCGAGTCCTTTGAACATTGTACGGCAAATTAAAACATCTTACGACTTTGTATGCCATATTTGCACCTTGAAAAGCACGTTATTATAATGTTGGACGCCTTACAAATCTTAACAACACCTTACAATACCGTATGTAAACTTAAAACTCCATAATAAACCAAATGAATTCGTCCGAGTCCTTTCAACATTGTACGACAACTTAAAACATTTTACGACTCTAAATGCCATATTAACTCCTCTAAAAGCATGTTATTATAATTTAGGACGCCTTAAAAGTATTAACAACACCTTACAATACCGTATGTAAACTTAAAACTCTATAATAAACCTAATGAATTCGTCCGATTCCTTTGAACATTGTACGGCAACTTAAAACATCTTACGACTTTGTATGCCATATTTGCACCTTGAAAAGCACATTTTATAATGTTGGATGCCTTACAAATCTTAACAACACCTTACAATACCGTATGTAAACTTAAAACTCCATAATAAACCTAATGAATTCGTCCGAGTCCTTTCAACATTGTACGACAACATAAACCATCTTACGACTCTTTATGCCATATTAACTCCTCTAAAAGCACGTTATTATAATTTAGGACACCTTAAAAGTATTAACAACACCTTACAATACCGTATGTAAACTTAAAACTCTATAAAAAACCTATTGAATTCGTCCGAGTCCTTTGAACATTGTACGGAAACTTAAAACATCTTACGACTTTGTATGCCATATTTGCACCTTGAAAAGCACATTATTATAATGTTGGATGCCTTACAAATCTTAACAACACCTTACAATACCGTATGTAAACTTAAAACTCCATAATAAACCTAATGAATTCGTCCGAGTCCTTTCAACATTGTACGACAACATAAACCATCTTACGACTCTTTATGCCATATTAACTCCTCTAAAAGCACGTTATTATAATTTAGGACACCTTAAAAGTATTAACAACACCTTACAATACCGTATGTAAACTTAAAACTCTATAAAAAACCTATTGAATTCGTCCGAGTCCTTTGAACATTGTACGGAAACTTAAAACATCTTACGACTCTGTATGCCATATTACCTCTTAAAGCATGTGATTATAATGTTGGACGCCTTACAAATCTTAACAACATTTTACAATACCGTATGTAAACTTAATACTACATAATAAACCTAATGAATTCGTTCGAGTCCTTTGAACATAGTACGGCAACTTCAAACTTATTACGACTCTGTATGCCATTTTAGAACCTAGAAAAGTACGTTATTATAATGTAGGACTTACAAATCGTAACAACACCTTACAATACCATATGTATACTTAACACTCCATAATAAACCAAATGAATTCGTCTGAGTCCTTTGAACATTGTACGGCAACTTAAAACATTTTACGACTCTGTATGCCATATTACCTCTTAAAACAAGTTATTATAATGTAGGACGCCTTACAAATCTTAACAACACCTTACAATACCGTATGTAAACTTAAAACTCCATAATAAACCTAATGAATTCGTCCGAGTCTTTTGAACATTGTACGGCAACTTAAAACATCTTACGACTTGTATGCCATAATACCTCTTAAAACATGTTATTATAGTGTAGGACGCCTTACAAATCTTAACAACACCTTATAATACCGTATGTAAACTTAAAACTCCATAATAAACCTAACGAACTCGTCCGAGTCCTTTGAACATTGTACGGCAAATTAAAACATCTTACGACTTTGTATGCCATATTTGCACCTTGAAAAGCACGTTATTATAATGTTGGACGCCTTACAAATCTTAACAACACCTTACAATACCGTATGTAAACTTAAAACTCCATAATAAACCAAATGAATTCGTCCGAGTCCTTTCAACATTGTACGACAACTTAAAACATTTTACGACTCTAAATGCCATATTAACTCCTCTAAAAGCATGTTATTATAATTTAGGACGCCTTAAAAGTATTAACAACACCTTACAATACCGTATGTAAACTTAAAACTCTATAATAAACCTAATGAATTCGTCCGATTCCTTTGAACATTGTACGGCAACTTAAAACATCTTACGACTTTGTATGCCATATTTGCACCTTGAAAAGCACATTTTATAATGTTGGATGCCTTACAAATCTTAACAACACCTTACAATACCGTATGTAAACTTAAAACTCCATAATAAACCTAATGAATTCGTCCGAGTCCTTTTAACATCGTACGACAACATAAAACATCTTACGACTTTGTATGCCATATTAACTCCTCTAAAAGCACGTTATTATAATTTAGGACGCCTTAAAAGTATTAACAACACCTTACAATACCGTATGTAAGCTTAAAACTCTATAATAAACCTAATGAATTCGTCCGATTCCTTTGAACATTGTACGGCAACTTAAAACATCTTACGACTTGTATGCCATTTTAGCACCTAAAAAAGCACGTTATTATAATGTAGGACTTACAAATCGTAACAACACCTTACAATACCATATGTATACTTAACACTCCATAATAAACCAAATGAATTCGTCTGAGTCCTTTGAACATTGTACGGCAACTTAAAACATTTTACGACTCTGTATGCCATATTACCTCTTAAAACAAGTTATATAATGTAGGACGCCTTACAAATCTTAACAACACCTTACAATACCGTATGTAAACTTAAAACTCCATAATAAACCTAATGAATTCGTCCGAGTCTTTTGAACATTGTACGGCAACTTAAAACATCTTACGACTTGTATGCCATAATACCTCTTAAAACATGTTATTATAGTGTAGGACGCCTTACAAATCTTAACAACACCTTATAATACCGTATGTAAACTTAAAACTCCATAATAAACCTAACGAACTCGTCCGAGTCCTTTGAACATTGTACGGCAAATTAAAACATCTTACGACTTTGTATGCCATATTTGCACCTTGAAAAGCACGTTATTATAATGTTGGACGCCTTACAAATCTTAACAACACCTTACAATACCGTATGTAAACTTAAAACTCCATAATAAACCAAATGAATTCGTCCGAGTCCTTTCAACATTGTACGACAACTTAAAACATTTTACGACTCTAAATGCCATATTAACTCCTCTAAAAGCATGTTATTATAATTTAGGACGCCTTAAAAGTATTAACAACACCTTACAATACCGTATGTAAACTTAAAACTCTATAATAAACCTAATGAATTCGTCTGATTCCTTTGAACATTGTACGGCAACTTAAAACATCTTACGACTTTGTATGCCATATTTGCACCTTGAAAAGCACATTTTATAATGTTGGATGCCTTACAAATCTTAACAACACCTTACAATACCGTATGTAAACTTAAAACTCCATAATAAACCTAATGAATTCGTCCGAGTCCTTTCAACATTGTACGACAACATAAACCATCTTACGACTCTTTATGCCATATTAACTCCTCTAAAAGCACGTTATTATAATTTAGGACACCTTAAAAGTATTAACAACACCTTACAATACCGTATGTAAACTTAAAACTCTATAAAAAACCTATTGAATTCGTCCGAGTCCTTTGAACATTGTACGGAAACTTAAAACATCTTACGACTTTGTATGCCATATTTGCACCTTGAAAAGCACATTATTATAATGTTGGATGCCTTACAAATCTTAACAACACCTTACAATACCGTATGTAAACTTAAAACTCCATAATAAACCTAATGAATTCGTCCGAGTCCTTTCAACATTGTACGACAACATAAACCATCTTACGACTCTTTATGCCATATTAACTCCTCTAAAAGCACGTTATTATAATTTAGGACACCTTAAAAGTATTAACAACACCTTACAATACCGTATGTAAACTTAAAACTCTATAAAAAACCTATTGAATTCGTCCGAGTCCTTTGAACATTGTACGGAAACTTAAAACATCTTACGACTCTGTATGCCATATTACCTCTTAAAGCATGTGATTATAATGTTGGACGCCTTACAAATCTTAACAACATTTTACAATACCGTATGTAAACTTAATACTACATAATAAACCTAATGAATTCGTTCGAGTCCTTTGAACATAGTACGGCAACTTCAAACTTATTACGACTCTGTATGCCATTTTAGAACCTAGAAAAGTACGTTATTATAATGTAGGACTTACAAATCGTAACAACACCTTACAATACCATATGTATACTTAACACTCCATAATAAACCAAATGAATTCGTCTGAGTCCTTTGAACATTGTACGGCAACTTAAAACATTTTACGACTCTGTATGCCATATTACCTCTTAAAACAAGTTATTATAATGTAGGACGCCTTACAAATCTTAACAACACCTTACAATACCGTATGTAAACTTAAAACTCCATAATAAACCTAATGAATTCGTCCGAGTCCTTTGAACATTGTACGGCAAATTAAAACATCTTACGACTTTGTATGCCATATTTGCACCTTGAAAAGCACGTTATTATAATGTTGGACGCCTTACAAATCTTAACAACACCTTACAATACCGTATGTAAACTTAAAACTCCATAATAAACCAAATGAATTCGTCCGAGTCCTTTCAACATTGTACGACAACTTAAAACATTTTACGACTCTAAATGCCATATTAACTCCTCTAAAAGCATGTTATTATAATTTAGGACGCCTTAAAAGTATTAACAACACCTTACAATACCGTATGTAAACTTAAAACTCTATAATAAACCTAATGAATTCGTCCGATTCCTTTGAACATTGTACGGCAACTTAAAACATCTTACGACTTTGTATGCCATATTTGCACCTTGAAAAGCACATTTTATAATGTTGGATGCCTTACAAATCTTAACAACACCTTACAATACCGTATGTAAACTTAAAACTCCATAATAAACCTAATGAATTCGTCCGAGTCCTTTCAACATTGTACGACAACATAAACCATCTTACGACTCTTTATGCCATATTAACTCCTCTAAAAGCACGTTATTATAATTTAGGACACCTTAAAAGTATTAACAACACCTTACAATACCGTATGTAAACTTAAAACTCTATAAAAAACCTATTGAATTCGTCCGAGTCCTTTGAACATTGTACGGAAACTTAAAACATCTTACGACTCTGTATGCCATATTACCTCTTAAAGCATGTGATTATAATGTTGGACGCCTTACAAATCTTAACAACATTTTACAATACCGTATGTAAACTTAATACTACATAATAAACCTAATGAATTCGTTCGAGTCCTTTGAACATAGTACGGCAACTTCAAACTTATTACGACTCTGTATGCCATTTTAGAACCTAGAAAAGTACGTTATTATAATGTAGGACTTACAAATCGTAACAACACCTTACAATACCATATGTATACTTAACACTCCATAATAAACCAAATGAATTCGTCTGAGTCCTTTGAACATTGTACGACAACTTAAAACATTTTACGACTCTGTATGCCATATTACCTCTTAAAACAAGTTATTATAATGTAGGACGCCTTACAAATCTTAACAACACCTTACAATACCGTATGTAAACTTAAAACTCCATAATAAACCTAATGAATTCGTCCGAGTCTTTTGAACATTGTACGGCAACTTAAAACATCTTACGACTTGTATGCCATAATACCTCTTAAAACATGTTATTATAGTGTAGGACGCCTTACAAATCTTAACAACACCTTATAATACCGTATGTAAACTTAAAACTCCATAATAAACCTAACGAACTCGTCCGAGTCCTTTGAACATTGTACGGCAAATTAAAACATCTTACGACTTTGTATGCCATATTTGCACCTTGAAAAGCACGTTATTATAATGTTGGACGCCTTACAAATCTTAACAACACCTTACAATACCGTATGTAAACTTAAAACTCCATAATAAACCAAATGAATTCGTCCGAGTCCTTTCAACATTGTACGACAACTTAAAACATTTTACGACTCTAAATGCCATATTAACTCCTCTAAAAGCATGTTATTATAATTTAGGACGCCTTAAAAGTATTAACAACACCTTACAATACCGTATGTAAACTTAAAACTCTATAATAAACCTAATGAATTCGTCCGATTCCTTTGAACATTGTACGGCAACTTAAAACATCTTACGACTTTGTATGCCATATTTGCACCTTGAAAAGCACATTTTATAATGTTGGATGCCTTACAAATCTTAACAACACCTTACAATACCGTATGTAAACTTAAAACTCCATAATAAACCTAATGAATTCGTCCGAGTCCTTTTAACATCGTACGACAACATAAAACATCTTACGACTTTGTATGCCATATTAACTCCTCTAAAAGCACGTTATTATAATTTAGGACGCCTTAAAAGTATTAACAACACCTTACAATACCGTATGTAAGCTTAAAACTCTATAATAAACCTAATGAATTCGTCCGATTCCTTTGAACATTGTACGGCAACTTAAAACATCTTACGACTTGTATGCCATTTTAGCACCTAAAAAAGCACGTTATTATAATGTAGGACTTACAAATCTTAACAACACCTTACAATACCATATGTATACTTAACACTCCATAATAAACCAAATGAATACGTCTGAGTCCTTTGAACATTGTACGGCAACTTAAAACATCTAACGACTCTGTATGCCATATTACCTCTTAAAACAAGTTATTATAATCCAGGACGCCTTACAAATCTTAACAACACCTTACAATACCGTATGTAAACTTAAAACTCCATAATAAACCTAATAAATTTGTCCGAGTCTTTTGAACATTGTACGGCAACTTAAAACATCTTACGACTTTGTATGCCATATTTGCACCTTTAAAAGCATGTTATTATAATGTTGGACGCCTTACAAATCTTAACAACACCTTACAATACCGTATGTAAACTTAAAACTCCATAATAAACCTAATGAATTCGTCCGAGTCCCTTCAACATTGTACGACAACTTAGAACATATTACGACTCTGTATGCCATATTACCTCCTCTAAAAGCACGTTATTATAATTTAGGACGCCATAAAAGTAATAACAACACCTTACAATACCGTATGTAAACTTAAAACTCTATAATAAACCTAATGAATTCGTCCGATTCCTTTGAACATTGTACGGCAACTTAAAACATCTTACGACTTGTATGCCATAATACCTCTTAAAACATGTTATTATAGTGTAGGACGCCTTACAAATCTTAACAACACCTTATAATACCGTATGTAAACTTAAAACTCCATAATAAACCTAACGAACTCGTCCGAGTCCTTTGAACATTGTACGGCAAATTAAAACATCTTACGACTTTGTATGCCATATTTGCACCTTGAAAAGCACGTTATTATAATGTTGGACGCCTTACAAATCTTAACAACACCTTACAATACCGTATGTAAACTTAAAACTCCATAATAAACCAAATGAATTCGTCCGAGTCCTTTCAACATTGTACGACAACTTAAAACATTTTACGACTCTAAATGCCATATTAACTCCTCTAAAAGCATGTTATTATAATTTAGGACGCCTTAAAAGTATTAACAACACCTTACAATACCGTATGTAAACTTAAAACTCTATAATAAACCTAATGAATTCGTCCGATTCCTTTGAACATTGTACGGCAACTTAAAACATCTTACGACTTTGTATGCCATATTTGCACCTTGAAAAGCACATTTTATAATG
Source organism: Tagetes erecta (assembly GCA_030867185.1). Classification (NCBI taxonomy): domain Eukaryota; kingdom Viridiplantae; phylum Streptophyta; class Magnoliopsida; order Asterales; family Asteraceae; genus Tagetes; species Tagetes erecta. The sequence goes on along the minus strand of CM061493.1, from coordinate 26,496,749 downwards.
TTGGATGCCTTACAAATCTTAACAACACCTTACAATACCGTATGTAAACTTAAAACTCCATAATAAACCTAATGAATTCGTCCGAGTCCTTTTAACATCGTACGACAACATAAAACATCTTACGACTTTGTATGCCATATTAACTCCTTTAAAAGCACGTTATTATAATTTAGGACGCCTTAAAAGTATTAACAACACCTTACAATACCGTATGTAAGCTTAAAACTCTATAATAAACCTAATGAATTCGTCCGATTCCTTTGAACATTGTACGGCAACTTAAAACATCTTACGACTTGTATGCCATTTTAGCACCTAAAAAAGCACGTTATTATAATGTAGGACTTACAAATCTTAACAACACCTTACAATACCATATGTATACTTAACACTCCATAATAAACCAAATGAATACGTCTGAGTCCTTTGAACATTGTACGGCAACTTAAAACATCTAACGACTCTGTATGCCATATTACCTCTTAAAACAAGTTATTATAATCCAGGACGCCTTACAAATCTTAACAACACCTTACAATACCGTATGTAAACTTAAAACTCCATAATAAACCTAATAAATTTGTCCGAGTCTTTTGAACATTGTACGGCAACTTAAAACATCTTACGACTTTGTATGCCATATTTGCACCTTTAAAAGCACGTTATTATAATGTTGGACGCCTTACAAATCTTAACAACACCTTACAATACCGTATGTAAACTTAAAACTCCATAATAAACCTAATGAATTCGTCCGAGTCCCTTCAACATTGTACGACAACTTAGAACATATTACGACTCTGTATGCCATATTACCTCCTCTAAAAGCACGTTATTATAATTTAGGACGCCATAAAAGTAATAACAACACCTTACAATACCGTATGTAAACTTAAAACTCTATAATAAACCTAATGAATTCGTCCGATTCCTTTGAACATTGTACGGCAACTTAAAACATCTTACGACTTTGTATGCCATATTTGCACCTTGAAAAGCACATTATTATAATGTTGGATGCCTTACAAATCTTAACAACACCTTACAATACCTTATGTAAACTTAAAACTCCATAATAAACCTAATGAATTCGTCCGAGTCCTTTCAACATTGTACGACAACATAAACCATCTTACGACTCTTTATGCCATATTAACTCCTCTAAAAGCACGTTATTATAATTTAGGACACCTTAAAAGTATTAACAACACCTTACAATACCGTATGTAAACTTAAAACTCTATAAAAAACCTATTGAATTCGTCCGAGTCCTTTGAACATTGTACGGAAACTTAAAACATCTTACGACTCTGTATGCCATATTACCTCTTAAAGCATGTGATTATAATGTTGGACGCCTTACAAATCTTAACAACATTTTACAATACCGTATGTAAACTTAATACTACATAATAAACCTAATGAATTCGTTCGAGTCCTTTGAACATAGTACGGCAACTTCAAACTTATTACGACGCTGTATGCCATTTTAGAACCTAGAAAAGTACGTTATTATAATGTAGGACTTACAAATCGTAACAACACCTTACAATACCATATGTATACTTAACACTCCATAATAAACCAAATGAATTCGTCTGAGTCCTTTGAACATTGTACGGCAACTTAAAACATTTTACGACTCTGTATGCCATATTACCTCTTAAAACAAGTTATTATAATGTAGGACGCCTTACAAATCTTAACAACACCTTACAATACCGTATGTAAACTTAAAACTCCATAATAAACCTAATGAATTCGTCCGAGTCTTTTGAACATTGTACGGCAACTTAAAACATCTTACGACTTGTATGCCATAATACCTCTTAAAACATGTTATTATAGTGTAGGACGCCTTACAAATCTTAACAACACCTTATAATACCGTATGTAAACTTAAAACTCCATAATAAACCTAATGAACTCGTCCGAGTCCTTTGAACATTGTACGGCAAATTAAAACATCTTACGACTTTGTATGCCATATTTGCACCTTGAAAAGCACGTTATTATAATGTTGGACGCCTTACAAATCTTAACAACACCTTACAATACCGTATGTAAACTTAAAACTCCATAATAAACCAAATGAATTCGTCCGAGTCCTTTCAACATTGTACGACAACTTAAAACATTTTACGACTCTAAATGCCATATTAACTCCTCTAAAAGCATGTTATTATAATTTAGGACGCCTTAAAAGTATTAACAACACCTTACAATACCGTATGTAAACTTAAAACTCTATAATAAACCTAATGAATTCGTCCGATTCCTTTGAACATTGTACGGCAACTTAAAACATCTTACGACTTTGTATGCCATATTTGCACCTTGAAAAGCACATTTTATAATGTTGGATGCCTTACAAATCTTAACAACACCTTACAATACCGTATGTAAACATAAAACTCCATAATAAACCTAATGAATTCGTCCGAGTCCTTTTAACATCGTACGACAACATAAAACATCTTACGACTTTGTATGCCATATTAACTCCTCTAAAAGCACGTTATTATAATTTAGGACGCCTTAAAAGTATTAACAACACCTTACAATACCGTATGTAAGCTTAAAACTCTATAATAAACCTAATGAATTCGTCCGATTCCTTTGAACATTGTACGGCAACTTAAAACATCTTACGACTTGTATGCCATTTTAGCACCTAAATATTAACAACACCTTACAATACCATATGTATACTTAACACTCCATAATAAACCAAATGAATACGTCTGAGTCCTTTGAACATTGTACGGCAACTTAAAACATCTAACGACTCTGTATGCCATATTACCTCTTAAAACAAGTTATTATAATCCAGGACGCCTTACAAATCTTAACAACACCTTACAATACCGTATGTAAACTTAAAACTCCATAATAAACCTAATAAATTTGTCCGAGTCTTTTGAACATTGTACGGCAACTTAAAACATCTTACGACTTTGTATGCCATATTTGCACCTTTAAAAGCACGTTATTATAATGTTGGACGCCTTACAAATCTTAACAACACCTTACAATACCGTATGTAAACTTAAAACTCCATAATAAACCTAATGAATTCGTCCGAGTCCCTTCAACATTGTACGACAACTTAGAACATATTACGACTCTGTATGCCATATTACCTCCTCTAAAAGCACGTTATTATAATTTAGGACGCCATAAAAGTAATAACAACACCTTACAATACCGTATGTAAACTTAAAACTCTATAATAAACCTAATGAATTCGTCCGATTCCTTTGAACATTGTACGGCAACTTAAAACATCTTACGACTTTGTATGCCATATTTGCACCTTGAAAAGCACATTATTATATTGTTGGATGCCTTACAAATCTTAACAACACCTTACAATACCGTATGTAAACTTAAAACTCCATAATAAACCTAATGAATTCGTCCGAGTCCTTTCAACATTGTACGACAACATAAAACATCTTACGACTCTGTATGCCATATTAACTCCTCTAAAAGCACGTTATTATAATTTAGGACGCCATAAAAGTATTAACAACACCTTACAATACCGTATGTAAACTTAAAACTCTATAATAAACCTAATGAATTCGTCCGATTCCTTTGAACATTGTACGGCGACTTAAAACATCTTACGACTTTGTATGCCATATTTGCACCTTGAAAAGCACATTATTATAATGTTGGATGCCTTACAAATCTTAACAACACCTTACAATACCGTGTGTAAACTTAAAACTCCATAATAAACCTAATGAATTCGTCCGAGTCCTTTCAACATTGTACGACAACTTAGAACATATTACGACTCTGTTTGCCATATTACCTCCTCTAAAAGCACGTTATTATAATTTAGGACGCCTTAAAAGTATTAACAACACCTTACAATACCGTATGTAAATTTAAAACTCTATTATAAACCTAATGAATTCGTCCGATTCCTTTGAACATTGTACGGCAACTTAAAACATCTTACGACTCTGTATGCCATATTACCTCTTAAAACAAGTTATTATAATGTAGGACGCCTTACAAATCTTAACAACACCTTAAAATACAATATGTAAACTTAAAACTCCATAATAAACCTAATGAATTCGTCCGAGTCTTTTGAACATTGTACGGCAACTTAAAACATCTTACGACTTGTATGCCATAATACCTCTTAAAACATGTTATTATAATGTAGGACGCCTTACAAATCTTAACAACACCTTATAATACCATATGTAAACTTAAAACTCCATAATAAACCTAATGAATTCGTCCGAGTCCTTTGAACATTGTACGGCAACTTAAAACATCTTACGACTTTGTATGCCATATTTGCACCTTGAAAAGCACGTTATTATAATGTTGGACGCCTTACAAATCTTAACAACACCTTACAATACCGTAAGTAAACTTAAAACTTCATAATAAACCTAATGAATTCGTCCGAGTCCTTTCAACATTGTACGACAACTTAAAACATTTTACGACTCTGTATGCCATATTAACTCCTCTAAAAGCATGTTATTATAATTTAGGACGCCTTAAAAGTATTAACAACACCTTACAATACCGTATGTAAACTTAAAACTCTATAATAAACCTAATGAATTCGTCCGATTCCTTTGAACATTGTACGGCAACTTAAAACATCTTACGACTTTGTATGCCATATTTGCACCTTTAAAAGCACGTTATTATAATGTTGGACGCCTTACAAATCTTAACAACACCTTACAATACCGTATGTAAACTTAAAACTCCATAATAAACCTAATGAATTCGTCCGAGTCCTTTCAACATTGTACGACAACATAAAACATCTTACGACTCTGTATGCCATATTAACTCCTCTAAAAGCACGTTATTATAATTTTGGACACCTTAAAAGTATTAACAACACCTTACATTACCGTATGTAAACTTAAAACTCTATGAAAAACCTATTGAATTCGTCCGAGTCCTTTGAACATTGTACGGAAACTTAAATCATCTTACGACTCTGTATGCCATATTACCTCTTAAAGCATGTGATTATAATGTTGGACGCCTTACAAATCTTAACAACATTTTACAATGCCGTATGTAAACTTAAAACTCCATAATAAACCTAATGACCTCGTCCGAGTCCTTTGAACATTGTACGGCAACTTAAAACATCTTACGACTTTGTATGCCATATTTGCACCTTGAAAAGCACGTTATTATAATGTTGGACGCCTTACAAATCTTAACAACACCTTACAATACCGTATGTAAACTTAAAACTTCATAATAAACCTAATGAATTCGTCCGAGTCCTTTCAACATTGTACGACAACTTAAAACATTTTACGACTCTGTATGCCATATTAACTCCTCTAAAAGCATGTTATTATAATTTAGGACGCCTTAAAAGTATTAACAACACCTTACAATACCGTATGTAAACTTAAAACTCTATAATAAACCTAATGAATTCGTCCGATTCCTTTGAACATTGTACGGCGACTTAAAACATCTTACGACTTTGTATGCCATATTTGCACCTTGAAAAGCACATTATAATAATGTTGGATGCCTTACAAATCTTAACAACACCTTACAATACCGTATGTAAACTTAAAACTCCATAATAAACCTAATGAATTCGTCCGAGTCCTTTCAACATTGTACGACAACTTAGAACATATTACGACTCTGTTTGCCATATTACCTCCTCTAAAAGCACGTTATTATAATTTAGGACGCCTTAAAAGTATTAACAACACCTTACAATACCGTATGTAAACTTAAAACTCTATAATAAACCTAATGAATTCGTCCGATTCCTTTGAACATTGTACGGCAACTTAAAACATCTTACGACTTTGTATGCCATATTTGCACCTTGAAAAGCACATTATTATATTGTTGGATGCCTTACAAATCTTAACAACACCTTACAATACCGTATGTAAACTTAAAACTCCATAATAAACCTAATGAATTCGTCCGAGTGCTTTCAACATTGTACGACAACATAAAACATCTTACGACTCTGTATGCCATATTAACTCCTCTAAAAGCACGTTATTATAATTTAGGACACCTTAAAAGTATTAACAACACCTTACAATACCGTATGTAAACTTAAAACTCTATAAAAAACCTATTGAATTCGTCCGAGTCCTTTGAACATTGTACGGAAACTTAAAACATCTTACGACTCTGTATGCCATATTACCTCTTAAAGCATGTGATTATAATGTTGGACGCCTTACAAATCTTAACAACATTTTACAATACCGTATGTAAACTTAAAACTCCATAATAAACCTAATGACCTCGTCCGAGTCCTTTGAACATTGTACGGCAACTTAAAACATCTTACGACTTTGTATGCCATATTTGCACCTTGAAAAGCACGTTATTATAATGTTGGACGCCTTACAAATCTTAACAACACCTTACAATACCGTATGTAAACTTAAAACTTCATAATAAACCTAATGAATTCGTCCGAGTCCTTTCAACATTGTACGACAACTTAAAACATTTTACGACTCTGTATGCCATATTAACTCCTCTAAAAGCATGTTATTATAATTTAGGACGCCTTAAAAGTATTAACAACACCTTACAATACCGTATGTAAACTTAAAACTCTATAATAAACCTAATGAATTCGTCCGATTCCTTTGAACATTGTACGGCGACTTAAAACATCTTACGACTTTGTATGCCATATTTGCACCTTGAAAAGCACATTATTATAATGTTGGATGCCTTACAAATCTTAACAACACCTTACAATACCGTATGTAAACTTAAAACTCCATAATAAACCTAATGAATTCGTCCGAGTCCTTTCAACATTGTACGACAACTTAGAACATATTACGACTCTGTTTGCCATATTACCTCCTCTAAAAGCACGTTATTATAATTTAGGACGCCTTAAAAGTATTAACAACACCTTACAATACCGTATGTAAACTTAAAACTCTATTATAAACCTAATGAATTCGTCCGATTCCTTTGAACATTGTACGGCAACTTAAAACATCTTACGACTCTGTATGCCATATTACCTCTTAAAACAAGTTATTATAATGTAGGACGCCTTACAAATCTTAACAACACCTTAAAATACAGTATGTAAACTTAAAACTCCATAATAAACCTAATGAATTCTTCCGAGTCCTTTGAACATTGTACGGCAACTTAAAACATCTTACGACTCTGTATGCCATATTACCTCTTAAAACAAGTTATTATAATGTAGGACGCCTTACAAATCTAAACAACACCTTAAAATACAGTATGTAAACTTAAAACTCCATAATAAACCTAATGAATTCGTCCGAGTCTTTTGAACATTGTACGGCAACTTAAAACATCTTACGACTTTGTATGCCATATTTGCACCTTGAAAAGCACGTTATTATAATGTTGGACGCCTTACAAATCTTAACAACACCTTACAATACCGTATGTAAACTTAAAACTCTATAATAAACCTAATGAATTCGTCCGATTCCTTTGAACATTGTACGGCAACTTAAAACATCTTACGACTTTGTATGCCATATTTGCACCTTCAAAAACACGTTATTATAATGTTGGACGCCTTACAAATCTTAACAACACCTTACAATACCGTATGTAAACTTAAAACTCCATAATAAACCTAATGAATTCGTCCGAGTCCTTTCAACATTGTACGACAACATAAAACATCTTACGACTCTGTATGCCATATTAACTCCTCTAAAAGCACGTTATTATAATTTTGGACACCTTAAAAGTATTAACAACACCTTACATTACCGTATGTAAACTTAAAACTCTATGAAAAACCTATTGAATTCGTCCGAGTCCTTTGAACATTGTACGGAAACTTAAATCATCTTACGACTCTGTATGCCATATTACCTCTTAAAGCATGTGATTATAATGTTGGACGCCTTACAAATCTTAACAACATTTTACAATGCCGTATGTAAACTTAAAACTCCATAATAAACCTAATGACCTCGTCCGAGTCCTTTGAACATTGTACGGCAACTTAAAACATCTTACGACTTTGTATGCCATATTTGCACCTTGAAAAGCACGTTATTATAATGTTGGACGCCTTACAAATCTTAACAACACCTTACAATACCGTATGTAAACTTAAAACTTCATAATAAACCTAATGAATTCGTCCGAGTCCTTTCAACATTGTACGACAACTTAAAACATTTTACGACTCTGTATGCCATATTAACTCCTCTAAAAGCATGTTATTATAATTTAGGACGCCTTAAAAGTATTAACAACACCTTACAATACCGTATGTAAACTTAAAACTCTATAATAAACCTAATGAATTCGTCCGATTCCTTTGAACATTGTACGGCGACTTAAAACATCTTACGACTTTGTATGCCATATTTGCACCTTGAAAAGCACATTATAATAATGTTGGATGCCTTACAAATCTTAACAACACCTTACAATACCGTATGTAAACTTAAAACTCCATAATAAACCTAATGAATTCGTCCGAGTCCTTTCAACATTGTACGACAACTTAGAACATATTACGACTCTGTTTGCCATATTACCTCCTCTAAAAGCACGTTATTATAATTTAGGACGCCTTAAAAGTATTAACAACACCTTACAATACCGTATGTAAACTTAAAACTCTATAATAAACCTAATGAATTCGTCCGATTCCTTTGAACATTGTACGGCAACTTAAAACATCTTACGACTTTGTATGCCATATTTGCACCTTGAAAAGCACATTATTATATTGTTGGATGCCTTACAAATCTTAACAACACCTTACAATACCGTATGTAAACTTAAAACTCCATAATAAACCTAATGAATTCGTCCGAGTGCTTTCAACATTGTACGACAACATAAAACATCTTACGACTCTGTATGCCATATTAACTCCTCTAAAAGCACGTTATTATAATTTAGGACACCTTAAAAGTATTAACAACACCTTACAATACCGTATGTAAACTTAAAACTCTATAAAAAACCTATTGAATTCGTCCGAGTCCTTTGAACATTGTACGGAAACTTAAAACATCTTACGACTCTGTATGCCATATTACCTCTTAAAGCATGTGATTATAATGTTGGACGCCTTACAAATCTTAACAACATTTTACAATACCGTATGTAAACTTAAAACTCCATAATAAACCTAATGACCTCGTCCGAGTCCTTTGAACATTGTACGGCAACTTAAAACATCTTACGACTTTGTATGCCATATTTGCACCTTGAAAAGCACGTTATTATAATGTTGGACGCCTTACAAATCTTAACAACACCTTACAATACCGTATGTAAACTTAAAACTTCATAATAAACCTAATGAATTCGTCCGAGTCCTTTCAACATTGTACGACAACTTAAAACATTTTACGACTCTGTATGCCATATTAACTCCTCTAAAAGCATGTTATTATAATTTAGGACGCCTTAAAAGTATTAACAACACCTTACAATACCGTATGTAAACTTAAAACTCTATAATAAACCTAATGAATTCGTCCGATTCCTTTGAACATTGTACGGCGACTTAAAACATCTTACGACTTTGTATGCCATATTTGCACCTTGAAAAGCACATTATTATAATGTTGGATGCCTTACAAATCTTAACAACACCTTACAATACCGTATGTAAACTTAAAACTCCATAATAAACCTATTGAATTCGTCCGAGTCCTTTCAACATTGTACGACAACTTAGAACATATTACGACTCTGTTTGCCATATTACCTCCTCTAAAAGCACGTTATTATAATTTAGGACGCCTTAAAAGTATTAACAACACCTTACAATACCGTATGTAAACTTAAAACTCTATTATAAACCTAATGAATTCGTCCGATTCCTTTGAACATTGTACGGCAACTTAAAACATCTTACGACTCTGTATGCCATATTACCTCTTAAAACAAGTTATTATAATGTAGGACGCCTTACAAATCTTAACAACACCTTAAAATACAGTATGTAAACTTAAAACTCCATAATAAACCTAATGAATTCTTCCGAGTCCTTTGAACATTGTACGGCAACTTAAAACATCTTACGACTCTGTATGCCATATTACCTCTTAAAACAAGTTATTATAATGTAGGACGCCTTACAAATCTAAACAACACCTTAAAATACAGTATGTAAACTTAAAACTCCATAATAAACCTAATGAATTCGTCCGAGTCTTTTGAACATTGTACGGCAACTTAAAACATCTTACGACTTTGTATGCCATATTTGCACCTTGAAAAGCACGTTATTATAATGTTGGACGCCTTACAAATCTTAACAACACCTTACAATACCGTATGTAAACTTAAAACTCTATAATAAACCTAATGAATTCGTCCGATTCCTTTGAACATTGTACGGCAACTTAAAACATCTTACGACTTTGTATGCCATATTTGCACCTTCAAAAACACGTTATTATAATGTTGGACGCCTTACAAATCTTAACAACACCTTACAATACCGTATGTAAACTTAAAACTCCATAATAAACCTAATGAATTCGTCCGAGTCCCTTCAACATTGTACGACAACTTAGAACATATTACGACTCTGTATGCCATATTACCTCCTCTAAAAGCACGTTATTATAATTTAGGACGCCATAAAAGTAATAACAACACCTTACAATACCGTATGTAAACTTAAAACTCTATAATAAACCTAATGAATTCGTCCGATTCCTTTGAACATTGTACGGCAACTTAAAACATCTTACGACTTTGTATGCCATATTTGCACCTTGAAAAGCACATTATTATATTGTTGGATGCCTTACAAATCTTAACAACACCTTACAATACCGTATGTAAACTTAAAACTCCATAATAAACCTAATGAATTCGTCCGAGTCCTTTCAACATTGTACGACAACATAAAACATCTTACGACTCTGTATGCCATATTAACTCCTCTAAAAGCACGTTATTATAATTTAGGACACCTTAAAAGTATTAACAACACCTTACATTACCGTATGTAAACTTAAAACTCTATAAAAAACCTATTGAATTCGTCCGAGTCCTTTGAACATTGTACGGAAACTTAAAACATCTTACGACTCTGTATGCCATATTACCTCTTAAAGCATGTGATTATAATGTTGGACGCCTTACAAATCTTAACAACATTTTACAATACCGTATGTAAACTTAAAACTCCATAATAAACCTAATGACCTCGTCCGAGTCCTTTGAACATTGTACGGCAACTTAAAACATCTTACGACTTTGTATGCCATATTTGCACCTTGAAAAGCACGTTATTATAATGTTGGACGCCTTACAAATCTTAACAACACCTTACAATACCGTATGTAAACTTAAAACTTCATAATAAACCTAATGAATTCGTCCGAGTCCTTTCAACATTGTACGACAACTTAAAACATTTTACGACTCTGTATGCCATATTAACTCCTCTAAAAGCATGTTATTATAATTTAGGACGCCTTAAAAGTATTAACAACACCTTACAATACCGTATGTAAACTTAAAACTCTATAATAAACCTAATGAATTCGTCCGATTCCTTTGAACATTGTACGGCGACTTAAAACATCTTACGACTTTGTATGCCATATTTGCACCTTGAAAAGCACATTATTATAATGTTGGATGCCTTACAAATCTTAACAACACCTTACAATACCGTATGTAAACTTAAAACTCCATAATAAACCTAATGAATTCGTCCGAGTCCTTTCAACATTGTACGACAACTTAGAACATATTACGACTCTGTTTGCCATATTACCTCCTCTAAAAGCACGTTATTATAATTTAGGACGCCTTAAAAGTATTAACAACACCTTACTATACCGTATGTAAACTTGAAACTCTATTATAAACCTAATGAATTCGTCCGATTCCTTTGAACATTGTACGGCAACTTAAAACATCTTACGACTCTGTATGGCATATTACCTCTTAAAACAAGTTATTATAATGTAGGACGCCTTACAAATCTTAACAACACCTTAAAATACAGTATGTAAACTTAAAACTCCATAATAAACCTAATGAATTCTTCCGAGTCCTTTGAACATTGTACGGCAACTTAAAACATCTTACGACTCTGTATGCCATATTACCTCTTAAAACAAGTTATTATAATGTAGGACACCTTACAAATCTAAACAACACCTTAAAATACAGTATGTAAACTTAAAACTCCATAATAAACCTAATGAATTCGTCCGAGTCTTTTGAACATTGTACGGCAACTTAAAACATCTTACGACTTGTATGCCATAATACCTCTTAAAACATGTTATTATAATGTAGGACGCCTTACAAATCTTAACAACACCTTATAATACCATATGTAAACTTAAAACTCCATAATAAACCTAATAAATTTGTCCGAGTCTTTTGAACATTGTACGGCAACTTAAAACATCTTACGACTTTGTATGCCATATTTGCACCTTTAAAAGCACGTTATTATAATGTTGGACGCCTAACAAATCTTAACAACACCTTACAATACCGTATGTAAACTTAAAACTCCATAATAAACCTAATGAATTCGTCCGAGTCCCTTCAACATTGTACGACAACTTAGAACATATTACGACTCTGTATGCCATATTACCTCCTCTAAAAGCACGTTATTATAATTTAGGACGCCATAAAAGTAATAACAACACCTTACAATACCGTATGTAAACTTAAAACTCTATAATAAACCTAATGAATTCGTCCGATTCCTTTGAACATTGTACGGAAACTTAAAACATCTTACGACTTTGTATGCCATATTTGCACCTTGAAAAGCACATTATTATATTGTTGGATGCCTTACAAATCTTAACAACACCTTACAATACCGTATGTAAACTTAAAACTCCATAATAAACCTAATGAATTCGTCCGAGTCCTTTCAACATTGTACGACAACATAAAACATCTTACGACTCTGTATGCCATATTAACTCCTCTAAAAGCACGTTATTATAATTTAGGACACCTTAAAAGTATTAACAACACCTTACAATACCGTATGTAAACTTAAAACTCTATAAAAAACCTATTGAATTCGTCCGAGTCCTTTGAACATTGTACGGAAACTTAAAACATCTTACGACTCTGTATGCCATATTACCTCTTAAAGCATGTGATTATAATGTTGGACGCCTTACAAATCTTAACAACATTTTACAATACCGTATGTAAACTTAAAACTCCATAATAAACCTAATGAACTCGTCCGAGTCCTTTGAACATTGTACGGCAACTTAAAACATCTTACGACTTTGTATGCCATATTTGCACCTTGAAAAGCACGTTATTATAATGTTGGACGCCTTACAAATCTTAACAACACCTTACAATACCGTATGTAAACTTAAAACTTCATAATAAACCTAATGAATTCGTCCGAGTCCTTTCAACATTGTACGACAACTTAAAACATTTTACGACTCTGTATGCCATATTAACTCCTCTAAAAGCATGTTATTATAATTTAGGACGCCTTAAAAGTATTAACAACACCTTACAATACCGTATGTAAACTTAAAACTCTATAATAAACCTAATGAATTCGTCCGATTCCTTTGAACATTGTACGGCGACTTAAAACATCTTACGACTTTGTATGCCATATTTGCACCTTGAAAAGCACATTATTATAATGTTGGATGCCTTACAAATCTTAACAACACCTTACAATACCGTGTGTAAACTTAAAACTCCATAATAAACCTAATGAATTCGTCCGAGTCCTTTCAACATTGTACGACAACTTAGAACATATTACGACTCTGTTTGCCATATTACCTCCTCTAAAAGCACGTTATTATAATTTAGGACGCCTTAAAAGTATTAACAACACCTTACAATACCGTATGTAAATTTAAAAAACTCTATTATAAACCTAATGAATTCGTCCGATTCCTTTGAACATTGTACGGCAACTTAAAACATCTTACGACTCTGTATGCCATATTACCTCTTAAAACAAGTTATTATAATGTAGGACGCCTTACAAATCTTAACAACACCTTAAAATACAATATGTAAACTTAAAACTCCATAATAAACCTAATGAATTCGTCCGAGTCTTTTGAACATTGTACGGCAACTTAAAACATCTTACGACTTGTATGCCATAATACCTCTTAAAACATGTTATTATAATGTAGGACGCCTTACAAATCTTAACAACACCTTATAATACCATATGTAAACTTAAAACTCCATAATAAACCTAATGAATTCGTCCGAGTCCTTTGAACATTGTACGGCAACTTAAAACATCTTACGACTTTGTATGCCATATTTGCACCTTGAAAAGCACGTTATTATAATGTTGGACGCCTTACAAATCTTAACAACACCTTACAATACCGTATGTAAACTTAAAACTTCATAATAAACCTAATGAATTCGTCCGAGTCCTTTCAACATTGTACGACAACTTAAAACATTTTACGACTCTGTATGCCATATTAACTCCTCTAAAAGCATGTTATTATAATTTAGGACGCCTTAAAAGTATTAACAACACCTTACAATACCGTATGTAAACTTAAAACTCTATAATAAACCTAATGAATTCGTCCGATTCCTTTGAACATTGTACGGCGACTTAAAACATCTTACGACTTTGTATGCCATATTTGCACCTTGAAAAGCACATTATTATAATGTTGGATGCCTTACAAATCTTAACAACACCTTACAATACCGTATGTAAACTTAAAACTCCATAATAAACCTAATGAATTCGTCCGAGTCCTTTCAACATTGTACGACAACTTAGAACATATTACGACTCTGTTTGCCATATTACCTCCTCTAAAAGCACGTTATTATAATTTAGGACGCCTTAAAAGTATTAACAACACCTTACAATACCGTATGTAAACTTAAAACTCTATTATAAACCTAATGAATTCGTCCGATTCCTTTGAACATTGTACGGCAACTTAAAACATCTTACGACTCTGTATGCCATATTACCTCTTAAAACAAGTTATTATAATGTAGGACGCCTTACAAATCTTAACAACACCTTAAAATACAGTATGTAAACTTAACACTCCATAATAAACCAAATGAATTCGTCTGAGTCCTTTGAACATTTACGGCAACTTAAAACATCTTACGACTCTATATGCCATATTACCTCTTAAAACAAGTTATTATAATGTAGGACGCCTTACAAATCTTAACAACACCTTACAATACCGTATGTAAACTTAAAACTCCATAATAAACCTAATGAATTCGTCCGAGTCCTTTGAACATTGTACGGCAACATAAAACATCTTACGACTTTGTATGCCATATTTGCACCTTGAAAAGCACGTTATTATAATGTTGGACGCCTTACAAATCTTAACAACACCTTACAATACCGTATGTAAACTTAAAACTCCATAATAAACCTAATGAATTCGTCCGAGTCCTTTCAACATTGTACGACAACTTAAAACATCTTACGACTCTGTATGCCATATTAACTCCTCTAAAAGCACGTTATTATAATTTAGGACGCCTTAAAAGTATTAACAACACCTTACAATACCGTATGTAAACTTAAAACTCTATAATAAACCTAATGAATTCGTCCGATTCCTTTGAACATTATACGGCAACTTAAAACATCTTACGACTTTGTATGCCATATTTGCACCTTGAAAAGCACATTATTATAATGTTGGATGCCTTACAAATCTTTACAACACCTTACAATACCGTATGTAAACTTAAAACTCCATAATAAACCTAATGAATTCGTCCGAGTCCTTTCAACATTGTACGACAACATAAAACATCTTACGACTCTATATGCCATATTAACTCCTCTAAAAGCACGTAATTATAATTTAGGACGCCTTAAAAGTATTAACAACACCTTACAATACCGTATGTAAACTTAAAACTCTATAATAAACCTAATGAATTCGTCTGATTCCTTTGAACATTGTACGGCAACTTAAAACATCTTACGACTTGTATGCCATATTACCTCTTAAAACACGTTATTATAATGTAGGACGCCTTACAAATCTTAACAACACCTTACAATACCGTATGTAAACTTAAAACTCCATAATAAACCTAATGAATTCGTCCGAGTCCTTTGAACATTGTACGACAACTTAAAACATCTTACGACTCTGTATGCCATATTACCTCTTAAAGCACGTGATTATAATGTTGGACGCCTTACAAATCTTAACAACATTTACAATACCGTATGTAAACTTAATACTACATAATAAACCTATGGAATTCGTTCGAGTCCTTTGAACATAGTACGGCAACTTCAAACATATTACGACTCTGTATGCCATTTTAGAACCTAGAAAATAACATCATTATAATGTAGGACTTACAAATCTTAACAACACCTTACAATACCATATGTATACTTAACACTCCATAATAAACCAAATGAATTCGTCTGAGTCCTTTGAACATTTACGGCAACTTAAAACATCTTACGACTCTGTATGCCATATTACCTCTTAAAACAAGTTATTATAATGTAGGACGCCTTAAAAGTATTAACAACACCTTACAATACCGTATGTAAACTTAAAACTCTATAATAAACCTAATGAATTCGTCCGATTCCTTTGAACATTGTACGGCAACTTAAAACATCTTACGACTTGTATGCCATATTACCTCTTAAAACACGTTATTATAATGTAGGACGCCTTACAAATCTTAACAACACCTTACAATACCGTATGTAAACTTAAAACTCCATAATAAACCTAATGAATTCGTCCGAGTCCTTTGAACATTGTACGACAACTTAAAACATCTTACGACTCTGTATGCCATATTACCTCTTAAAGCACGTGATTATAATGTTGGACGCCTTACAAATCTTAACAACATTTACAATACCGTATGTAAACTTAATACTACATAATAAACCTATGGAATTCGTTCGAGTCCTTTGAACATAGTACGGCAACTTCAAACATATTACGACTCTGTATGCCATATTTGCACCTTGAAAAGCACATTATTATAATGTTGGATGCCTTACAAATCTTTACAACACCTTACAATACCGTATGTAAACTTAAAACTCCATAATAAACCTAATGAATTCGTCTGAGTCCTTTGAACATTTACGGCAACTTAAAACATCTTACGACTCTGTATGCCATATTACCTCTTAAAACAAGTTATTATAATGTAGGACGCCTTACAAATCTTAACAACACCTTACAATACCGTATGTAAACTTAAAACTCCATAATAAACCTAATGAATTCGTCCGAGTCCTTTGAACATTGTACGGCAACATAAAACATCTTACGACTTTGTATGCCATATTTGCATGTTGAAAAGCACGTTATTATAATGTTGGACGCCTTACAAATCTTAACAACACCTTACAATACCGTATGTAAACTTAAAACTCCATAATAAACCTAATGAATTCGTCCGAGTCCTTTCAACATTGTACGACAACTTAAAACATCTTACGACTCTGTATGCCATATTAACTCCTCTAAAAGCACGTTATTATAATTTAGGACGCCTTAAAAGTATTAACAACACCTTACAATACCGTATGTAAACTTAAAACTCTATAATAAACCTAATGAATTCGTCCGATTCCTTTGAACATTATACGGCAACTTAAAACATCTTACGACTTTGTATGCCATATTTGCACCTTGAAAAGCACATTATTATAATGTTGGATGCCTTACAAATCTTTACAACACCTTACAATACCGTATGTAAACTTAAAACTCCATAATAAACCTAATGAATTCGTCCGAGTCCTTTCAACATTGTACGACAACATAAAACATCTTACGACTCTGTATGCCATATTAACTCCTCTAAAAGCACGTAATTATAATTTAGGACGCCTTAAAAGTATTAACAACACCTTACAATACCGTATGTAAACTTAAAACTCTATAATAAACCTAATGAATTCGTCCGATTCCTTTGAACATTGTACGGCAACTTAAAACATCTTACGACTTGTATGCCATATTACCTCTTAAAACACGTTATTATAATGTAGGACGCCTTACAAATCTTAACAACACCTTACAATACCGTATGTAAACTTAAAACTCCATAATAAACCTAATGAATTCGTCCGAGTCCTTTGAACATTGTACGACAACTTAAAACATCTTACGACTCTGTATGCCATATTACCTCTTAAAGCACGTGATTATAATGTTGGACGCCTTACAAATCTTAACAACATTTACAATACCGTATGTAAACTTAATACTACATAATAAACCTATGGAATTCGTTCGAGTCCTTTGAACATAGTACGGCAACTTCAAACATATTACGACTCTGTATGCCATTTTAGAACCTAGAAAATAACATCATTATAATGTAGGACTTACAAATCTTAACAACACCTTACAATACCATATGTATACTTAACACTCCATAATAAACCAAATGAATTCGTCTGAGTCCTTTGAACATTTACGGCAACTTAAAACATCTTACGACTCTGTATGCCATATTACCTCTTATAACAAGTTATTATAATGTAGGACGTCTTACAAATCTTAACAACACCTTACAATACCGTATGTAAACTTAAAACTCCATAATAAACCTAATGAATTCGTCCGTGTCTTTTGAACATTGTACGGCAACTTAAAACATCTTACGACTTGTATGCCATAATACCTCTTAATACACGTTATTATAATGTAGGACGCCTTACAAATCTTAGCAACACCTTATAATACCGTATGTAAACTTAAAACTCCATAATAAACCTAATGAATTCGTCCGAGTCCTTTGAACATTGTACGGCAACTTAAAACATCTTACGACTTTGTATGCCATATTTTCACCTTGAAAAGCACGTTATTATAATGTTGGACGCCTTACAAATCTTATCAACACCTTACAATACCGTATGTAAACTTAAAACTCCATAATAAACCTAATGAATTCGTCCGAGTCCTTTCAACATTGTACGACAACTTAAAACATCTTACGACTCTGTTTCCCATATTAACTCCTCTAAAAGCACGTTATTATAATTTAGGACGCCTTAAAAGTATTAACAACACCTTACAATACCGTATGTAAACTTAAAACTCTATAATAAACCTAATGAATTCGTCCGATTCCTTTGAACATTATACGGCAACTTAAAACATCTTACGACTTTGTATGCCATATTTGCACCTTGAAAAGCACATTATTATAATGTTGGATGCCTTACAAATCTTTACAACACCTTACAATACCGTATGTAAACTTAAAACTCCATAATAAACCTAATGAATTCGTCCGAGTCCTTTCAACATTGTACGACAACATAAAACATCTTACGACTCTGTATGCCATATTAACTCCTCTAAAAGCACGTAATTATAATTTAGGACGCCTTAAAAGTATTAACAACACCTTACAATACCGTATGTAAACTTAAAACTCTATAATAAACCTAATGAATTCGTCCGATTCCTTTGAACATTGTACGGCAACTTAAAACATCTTACGACTTGTATGCCATATTACCTCTTAAAACACGTTATTATAATGTAGGACGCCTTACAAATCTTAACAACACCTTACAATACCGTATGTAAACTTAAAACTCCATAATAAACCTAATGAATTCGTCCGAGTCCTTTGAACATTGTACGACAACTTAAAACATCTTACGACTCTGTATGCCATATTACCTCTTAAAGCACGTGATTATAATGTTGGACGCCTTACAAATCTTAACAACATTTACAATACCGTATGTAAACTTAATACTACATAATAAACCTATGGAATTCGTTCGAGTCCTTTGAACATAGTACGGCAACTTCAAACATATTACGACTCTGTATGCCATTTTAGAACCTAGAAAATAACATCATTATAATGTAGGACTTACAAATCTTAACAACACCTTACAATACCATATGTATACTTAACACTCCATAATAAACCAAATGAATTCGTCTGAGTCCTTTGAACATTTACGGCAACTTAAAACATCTTACGACTCTGTATGCCATATTACCTCTTAAAACAAGTTATTATAATGTAGGACGCCTTACAAATCTTAACAACACCTTACAATACCGTATGTAAACTTAAAACTCCATAATAAACCTAATGAATTCGTCCGTGTCTTTTGAACATTGTACGGCAACTTAAAACATCTTACGACTTGTATGCCATAATACCTCTTAATACACGTTATTATAATGTAGGACGCCTTACAAATCTTAACAACACCTTATAATACCGTATGTAAACTTAAAACTCCATAATAAACCTAATGAATTCGTCCGAGTCCTTTGAACATTGTACGGCAACTTAAAACATCTTACGACTTTGTATGCCATATTTGCACCTTGAAAAGCACGTTATTATAATGTTGGACGCCTTACAAATCTTAACAACACCTTACAATACCGTATGTAAACTTAAAACTCCATAATAAACCTAATGAATTCGTCCGAGTCCTTTCAACATTGTACGACAACTTAAAACATCTTACGACTCTGTATGCCATATTAACTCCTCTAAAAGCACGTTATTATAATTTAGGACGCCTTAAAAGTATTAACAACACCTTACAATACCGTATGTAAACTTAAAACTCTATAATAAACCTAATGAATTCGTCCGATTCCTTTGAACATTATACGGCAACTTAAAACATCTTACGACTTTGTATGCCATATTTGCACCTTGAAAAGCACATTATTATAATGTTGGATGCCTTACAAATCTTTACAACACCTTACAATACCGTATGTAAACTTAAAACTCCATAATAAACCTAATGAATTCGTCCGAGTCCTTTCAACATTGTACGACAACATAAAACATCTTACGACTCTGTATGCCATATTAACTCCTCTAAAAGCACGTAATTATAATTTAGGACGCCTTAAAAGTATTAACAACACCTTACAATACCGTATGTAAACTTAAAACTCTATAATAAACCTAATGAATTCGTCCGATTCCTTTGAACATTGTACGGCAACTTAAAACATCTTACGACTTGTATGCCATATTACCTCTTAAAACACGTTATTATAATGTAGGACGCCTTACAAATCTTAACAACACCTTACAATACTGTATGTAAACTTAAAACTCCATAATAAACCTAATGAATTCGTCCGAGTCCTTTGAACATTGTACGACAACTTAAAACATCTTACGACTCTGTATGCCATATTACCTCTTAAAGCACGTGATTATAATGTTGGACGCCTTACAAATCTTAACAACATTTACAATACCGTATGTAAACTTAATACTACATAATAAACCTATGGAATTCGTTCGAGTCCTTTGAACATAGTACGGCAACTTCAAACATATTACGACTCTGTATGCCATTTTAGAACCTAGAAAATAACATCATTATAATGTAGGACTTACAAATCTTAACAACACCTTACAATACCATATGTATACTTAACACTCCATAATAAACCAAATGAATTCGTCTGAGTCCTTTGAACATTTACGGCAACTTAAAACATCTTACGACTCTGTATGCCATATTACCTCTTAAAACAAGTTATTATAATGTAGGACACCTTACAAATCTTAACAACACCTTACAATACCGTATGTAAACTTAAAACTCCATAATAAACCTAATGAATTCGTCCGTGTCTTTTGAACATTGTACGGCAACTTAAAACATCTTACGACTTGTATGCCGTAATACCTCTTAATACACGTTATTATAATGTAGGACGCCTTACAAATCTTAACAACACCTTATAATACCGTATGTAAACTTAAAATTCCATAATAAACCTAATGAATTCGTCCGAGTCCTTTGAACATTGTACGGCAACTTGAAACATCTTACGACTTTGTATGCCATATTTGCACCTTGAAAAGCACGTTATTATAATGTTGGACGCCTTACAAATCTTAACAACACCTTACAATACCGTATGTAAACTTAAAACTCCATAATAAACCTAATGAATTCGTCCGAGTCCTTTCAACATTGTACGACAACTTAAAACATCTTACGACTCTGTATGCCATATTAACTCCTCTAAAAGCACGTTATTATAATTTAGGACGCCTTAAAAGTATTAACAACACCTTACAATACCGTATGTAAACTTAAAACTCTATAATAAACCTAATGAATTCGTCCGATTCCTTTGAACATTATACGGCAACTTAAAACATCTTACGACTTTGTATGCCATATTTGCACCTTGAAAAGCACATTATTATAATGTTGGATGCCTTACAAATCTTTACAACACCTTACAATACCGTATGTAAACTTAAAACTCCATAATAAACCTAATGAATTCGTCCGAGTCCTTTCAACATTGTACGACAACATAAAACATCTTACGACTCTGTATGCCATATTAACTCCTCTAAAAGCACGTAAGTATAATTTAGGACGCCTTAAAAGTATTAACAACACCTTACAATACCGTATGTAAACTTAAAACTCTATAATAAACCTAATGAATTCGTCCGATTCCTTTGAACATTGTACGGCAACTTAAAACATCTTACGACTTGTATGCCATATTACCTCTTAAAACACGTTATTATAATGTAGGACGCCTTACAAATCTTAACAACACCTTACAATACTGTATGTAAACTTAAAACTCCATAATAAACCTAATGAATTCGTCCGAGTCCTTTGAACATTGTACGACAACTTAAAACATCTTACGACTCTGTATGCCATATTACCTCTTAAAGCACGTGATTATAATGTTGGACGCCTTACAAATCTTAACAACATTTACAATACCGTATGTAAACTTAATACTACATAATAAACCTACGGAATTCGTTCGAGTCCTTTGAACATAGTACGGCAACTTCAAACATATTACGACTCTGTATGCCATTTTAGAACCTAGAAAAAAACATCATTATAATGTAGGACTTACAAATCTTAACAACACCTTACAATACCATATGTATACTTAACACTCCATAATAAACCAAATGAATTCGTCTGAGTCCTTTGAACATTTACGGCAACTTAAAACATCTTACGACTCTGTATGCCATATTACCTCTTAAAACAAGTTATTATAATGTAGGACGCCTTACAAATCTTAACAACACCTTACAATACCGTATGTAAACTTAAAACTCCATAATAAACCTAATGAATTCGTCCGTGTCTTTTGAACATTGTACGGCAAATTAAAACATCTTACGACTTGTATGCCATAATACCTCTTAATACACGTTATTATAATGTAGGACGCCTTACAAATCTTAACAACACCTTATAATACCGTATGTAAACTTAAAACTCCATAATAAACCTAATGAATTCGTCCGAGTCCTTTGAACATTGTACGGCAACTTAAAACATCTTACGACTTTGTATGCCATATTTGCACCTTGAAAAGCACGTTATTATAATGTTGGACGCCTTACAAATCTTAACAACACCTTACAATACCGTATGTAAACTTAAAACTCCATAATAAACCTAATGAATTCGTCCGAGTCCTTTCAACATTGTACGACAACTTAAAACATCTTACGACTCTGTATGCCATATTAACTCCTCTAAAAGCACGTTATTATAATTTAGGACGCCTTAAAAGTATTAACAACACCTTACAATACCGTATGTAAACTTAAAACTCTATAATAAACCTAATGAATTCGTCCGATTCCTTTGAACATTATACGGCAACTTAAAACATCTTACGACTTTGTATGCCATATTTGCACCTTGAAAAGCACGTTATTATAATGTTGGACGCCTTACAAATCTTAACAACACCTTACAATACCGTATGTAAACTTAAAACTCCATAATAAACCTAATGAATTCGTCCGAGTCCTTTCAACATTGTACGACAACTTAAAACATCTTACGACTCTGTATGCCATATTAACTCCTCTAAAAGCACGTTATTATAATTTAGGACGCCTTAAAAGTATTAACAACACCTTACAATACCGTATGTAAACTTAAAACTCTATAATAAACCTAATGAATTCGTCCGATTCCTTTGAACATTATATGGCAACTTAAAACATCTTACGACTTTGTATGCCATATTTGCACCTTGAAAAGCACATTATTATAATGTTGGATGCCTTACAAATCTTTACAACACCTTACAATACCGTATGTAAACTTAAAACTCCATAATATACCTAATGAATTCGTCCGAGTCCTTTCAACATTGTACGACAACATAAAACATCTTACGACTCTGTATGCCATATTAACTCCTCTAAAAGCACGTAATTATAATTTAGGACGCCTTAAAAGTATTAACAACACCTTACAATACCGTATGTAAACTTAAAACTCTATAATAAACCTAATGAATTCGTCCGATTCCTTTGAACATTGTACGGCAACTTAAAACATCTTACGACTTGTATGCCATATTACCTCTTAAAACACGTTATTATAATGTAGGACGCCTTACAAATCTTAACAACACCTTACAATACTGTATGTAAACTTAAAACTCCATAATAAACCTAATGAATTCGTCCGAGTCCTTTGAACATTGTACGACAACTTAAAACATCTTACGACTCTGTATGCCATATTACCTCTTAAAGCACGTGATTATAATGTTGGACGCCTTACAAATCTTAACAACATTTACAATACCGTATATAAACTTAATACTACATAATAAACCTATGGAATTCGTTCGAGTCCTTTGAACATAGTACGGCAACTTCAAACATATTACGACTCTGTATGCCATTTTAGAACCTAGAAAATAACATCATTATAATGTAGGACTTACAAATCTTAACAACACCTTACAATACCATATGTATACTTAACACTCCATAATAAACCAAATGAATTCGTCTGAGTCCTTTGAACATTTACGGCAACTTAAAACATCTTACGACTCTGTATGCCATATTACCTCTTAAAACAAGTTATTATAATGTAGGACGCCTTACAAATCTTAACAACACCTTACAATACCGTATGTAAACTTAAAACTCCATAATAAACCTAATGAATTCGTCCGTGTCTTTTGAACATTGTACGGCAACTTAAAACATCTTACGACTTGTATGCCATAATACCTCTTAATACACATTATTATAATGTAGGACGCCTTACAAATCTTAACAACACCTTATAATACCGTATGTAAACTTAAAACTCCATAATAAACCTAATGAATTCGTCCGAGTCCTTTGAACATTGTACGGCAACTTAAAACATCTTACGACTTTGTATGCCATATTTGCACCTTGAAAAGCACGTTATTATAATGTTGGACGCCTTACAAATCTTAACAACACCTTACAATACCGTATGTAAACTTAAAACTCCATAATAAACCTAATGAATTCGTCCGAGTCCTTTCAACATTGTACGACAACTTAAAACATCTTACGACTCTGTATGCCATATTAACTCCTCTAAAAGCACGTTATTATAATTTTGGATGCCTTAAAAGTATTAACAACACTTTACATTACCGTATGTAAACTTAAAACTCTATAATAAACCTAATGAATTCGTCCGATTCCTTTGAACATTATACGGCAACTTAAAACATCTTACGACTTTGTATGCCATATTTGCACCTTGAAAAGCACATTATTATAATGTTGGATGCCTTACAAATCTTAACAACACCTTACAATACCGTATGTAAACTTAAAACTCCATAATAAACCTAATGAATTCGTCCGAGTCCTTTCAACATTGTACGACAACATAAAACATCTTACGACTCTGTATGCCATATTAACTCCTCTAAAAGCACGTAATTATAATTTAGGACGCCTTAAAAGTATTAACAACACCTTACAATACCGTATGTAAACTTAAAACTCTATAATAAACCTAATGAATTCGTCCGATTCCTTTGAAAATTGTACGGCAACTTAAAACATCTTACGACTTGTATGCCATATTACCCCTTAAAACACGTTATTATAATGTAGGACGCCTTACAAATCTTAACAATACCTTACAATACCGTATGTAAACTTAAAACTCCATAATAAACCTAATGAATTCGTCCGAGTCCTTTGAACATTGTACGGCAACTTAAAACATCTTACGACTCTGTATGCCATATTACCTCTTAAAGCACGTGATTATAATGTTGGACGCCTTACAAATCTTAACAACATTTTACAATACCGTATGTAAACTTAATACTACATAATAAACCTAATGAATTCGTTCGAGTCCTTTGAACATAGTACGGCAACTTCAAACATATTACGACTCTGTATGCCATTTTAGAACCTAGAAAAGAACATTATTATAATGTAGGACTTACAAATCTTAACAACACCTTACAATACCATATGTATACTTAACACTCCATAATAAACCAAATGAATTCGTCTGAGTCCTTTGAACATTTACGACAACTTAAAACATCTTACGACTCTGTATGCCATATTACCTCTTAAAACAAGTTATTATAATGTAGGACGCCTTACAAATCTTAACAACACCTTACAATACCGTATGTAAACTTAAAATTCCATAATAAACCTAATGAATTCGTCCGTGTCTTTTGAACATTGTACGGCAACTTAAAACATCTTACGACTTGTATGCCATAATACCTCTTAATACACGTTATTATAATGTAGGACGCCTTACAAATCTTAACAACACCTTATAATACCGTATGTAAACTTAAAACTCCATAATAAACCTAATGAATTCGTCCGAGTCCTTTGAACATTGTACGGCAACTTAAAACATCTTACGACTTTGTATGCCATATTTGCACCTTGAAAAGCGCGTTATTATAATGTTGGACGCCTTACAAATCTTAACAACACCTTACAATACCGTATGTAAACTTAAAACTCCATAATAAACCTAATGAATTCGTCCGAGTCCTTTCAATATTGTACGACAACTTAAAACATCTTACGACTCTGTATGCCATATTACCTCCTCTAAAAGCACGTTATTATAATTTAGGACGCCTTAAAAGTATTAACAACACCTTA
Source organism: Tagetes erecta (assembly GCA_030867185.1). Taxonomy (NCBI): domain Eukaryota; kingdom Viridiplantae; phylum Streptophyta; class Magnoliopsida; order Asterales; family Asteraceae; genus Tagetes; species Tagetes erecta. The sequence goes on along the minus strand of CM061493.1, from coordinate 26,469,776 downwards.
CAATACCGTATGTAAACTTAAAACTCTATAATAAACCTAATGAATTCGTCCGATTCCTTTGAACATTATACGGCAACTTAAAACATCTTACGACTTTGTATGCCATATTTGCACCTTGAAAAGCACATTATTATAATGTTGGATGACTTACAAATCTTAACAACACCTTACAATACCGTATGTAAACTTAAAACTCCATAATAAACCTAATGAATTCGTCCGAGTCCTTTCAACATTGTACGACAACATAAAACATCTTACGACTCTGTATGCCATATTAACTCCTCTAAAAGCACGTAATTATAATTTAGGACGCCTTAAAAGTATTAACAACACCTTACAATACCGTATGTAAACTTAAAACTCTATAATAAACCTAATGAATTCGTCCGATTCCTTTGAAAATTGTACGGCAACTTAAAACATCTTACGACTTGTATGCCATATTACCCCTTAAAACACGTTATTATAATGTAGGACGCCTTACAAATCTTAACAATACCTTACAATACCGTATGTAAACTTAAAACTCCATAATAAACCTAATGAATTCGTCCGAGTCCTTTGAACATTGTACGGCAACTTAAAACATCTTACGACTCTGTATGCCATATTACCTCTTAAAGCACGTGATTATAATGTTGGACGCCTTACAAATCTTAACAACATTTTACAATACCGTATGTAAACTTAATACTACATAATAAACCTAATGAATTCGTTCGAGTCCTTTGAACATAGTACGGCAACTTCAAACATATTACGACTCTGTATGCCATTTTAGAACCTAGAAAAGAACATTATTATAATGTAGGACTTACAAATCTTAACAACACCTTACAATACCATATGTATACTTAACACTCCATAATAAACCAAATGAATTCGTCTGAGTCCTTTGAACATTTACGACAACTTAAAACATCTTACGACTCTGTATGCCATATTACCTCTTAAAACAAGTTATTATAATGTAGGACGCCTTACAAATCTTAACAACACCTTACAATACCGTATGTAAACTTAAAACTCCATAATAAACCTAATGAATTCGTCCGTGTCTTTTGAACATTGTACGGCAACTTAAAACATCTTACGACTTGTATGCCATAATACCTCTTAATACACGTTATTATAATGTAGGACGCCTTACAAATCTTACCAACACCTTATAATACCGTATGTAAACTTAAAACTCCATAATAAACCTAATGAATTCGTCCGAGTCCTTTGAACATTGTACGGCAACTTAAAACATCTTACGACTTTGTATGCCATATTTGCACCTTGAAAAGCGCGTTATTATAATGTTGGACGCCTTACAAATCTTAACAACACCTTACAATACCGTATGTAAACTTAAAACTCCATAATAAACCTAATGAATTCGTCCGAGTCCTTTCAACATTGTACGACAACTTAAAACATCTTACGACTCTGTATGCCATATTAACTCCTCTAAAAGCACGTTATTATAATTTAGGACGCCTTAAAAGTATTAACAACACCTTACAATACCGTATGTAAACTTAAAACTCTATAATAAACCTAATGAATTCGTCCGATTCCTTTGAACATTATACGGCAACTTAAAACATCTTACGACTTTGTATGCCATATTTGCACCTTGAAAAGCACATTATTATAATGTTGGATGCCTTACAAATCTTAACAACACCTTACAATACCGTATGTAAACTTAAAACTCCATAATAAACCTAATGAATTCGTCCGAGTCCTTTCAACATTGTACGACAACATAAAACATCTTACGACTCTGTATGCCATATTAACTCCTCTAAAAGCACGTAATTATAATTTAGGACGCCTTAAAAGTATTAACAACACCTTACAATACCGTATGTAAACTTAAAACTCTATAATAAACCTAATGAATTCGTCCGATTCCTTTGAACATTGTACGGCAACTTAAAACATCTTACGACTCTGTATGCCATATTACCTCTTAAAGCACGTGATTATAATGTTGGACGCCTTACAAATCTTAACAACATTTTACAATACCGTATGTAAACTTAATACTACATAATAAACCTAATGAATTCGTTCGAGTCCTTTGAACATAGTACGGCAACTTCAAACATATTACGACTCTGTATGCCATTTTAGAACCTAGAAAAGAACATTATTATAATGTAGGACTTACAAATCTTAACAACACCTTACAATACCATATGTATACTTAACACTCCATAATAAACCAAATGAATTCGTCTGAGTCCTTTGAACATTTACGACAACTTAAAACATCTTACGACTCTGTATGCCATATTACCTCTTAAAACAAGTTATTATAATGTAGGACGCCTTACAAATCTTAACAACACCTTACAATACCGTATGTAAACTTAAAACTGCATAATAAACCTAATGAATTCGTCCGTGTCTTTTGAACATTGTACGGCAACTTAAAACATCTTACGACTTGTATGCCATAATACCTCTTAATACACGTTATTATAATGTAGGACGCCTTACAAATCTTACCAACACCTTATAATACCGTATGTAAACTTAAAACTCCATAATAAACCTAATGAATTCGTCCGAGTCCTTTGAACATTGTACGGCAACTTAAAACATCTTACGACTTTGTATGCCATATTTGCACCTTGAAAAGCGCGTTATTATAATGTTGGACGCCTTACAAATCTTAACAACACCTTACAATACCGTATGTAAACTTAAAACTCCATAATAAACCTAATGAATTCGTCCGAGTCCTTTCAACATTGTACGACAACTTAAAACATCTTACGACTCTGTATGCCATATTAACTCCTCTAAAAGCACGTTATTATAATTTAGGACGCCTTAAAAGTATTAACAACACCTTACAATACCGTATGTAAACTTAAAACTCTATAATAAACCTAATGAATTCGTCCGATTCCTTTGAACATTATACGGCAACTTAAAACATCTTACGACTTTGTATGCCATATTTGCACCTTGAAAAGCACATTATTATAATGTTGGATGCCTTACAAATCTTAACAACACCTTACAATACCGTATGTAAACTTAAAACTCCATAATAAACCTAATGAATTCGTCCGAGTCCTTTCAACATTGTACGACAACATAAAACATCTTACGACTCTGTATGCCATATTAACTCCTCTAAAAGCACGTAATTATAATTTAGGACGCCTTAAAAGTATTAACAACACCTTACAATACCGTATGTAAACTTAAAACTCTATAATAAACCTAATGAATTCGTCCGATTCCTTTGAACATTGTACGACAACTTAAAACATCTTACGACTTGTATGCCATATTACCTCTTAAAACACGTTATTATAATGTAGGACGCCTTACAAATCTTAACAACACCTTACAATACCGTATGTAAACTTAAAACTCCATAATAAACCTAATGAATTCGTCCGAGTCCTTTGAACATTGTACGGCAACTTAAAACATCTTACGACTCTGTATGCCATATTACCTCTTAAAGCACGTGATTATAATGTTGGACGCCTTACAAATCTTAACAACATTTTACAATACCGTATGTAAACTTAATACTACATAATAAACCTAATGAATTCGTTCGAGTCCTTTGAACATAGTACGGCAACTTCAAACATATTACGACTCTGTATGCCATTTTGGAACCTAGAAAAGAACATTATTATAATGTAGGACTTACAAATCTTAACAACACCTTACAATACCATATGTATACTTAACACTCCATAATAAACCAAATGAATTCGTCTGAGTCCTTTGAACATTTACGGCAACTTAAAACATCTTACGACTCTGTATGCCATATTACCTCTTAAAACAAGTTATTATAATGTAGGACGCCTTACAAATCTTAACAACACCTTACAATACCGTATGTAAACTTAAAACTCCATAATAAACCTAATGAATTCGTCCGTGTCTTTTGAACATTGTACGGCAACTTAAAACATCTTACGACTTGTATGCCATAATACCTCTTAATACACGTTATTATAATGTAGGACGCCTTACAAATCTTACCAACACCTTATAATACCGTATGTAAACTTAAAACTCCATAATAAACCTAATGAATTCGTCTGAGTCCTTTGAACATTGTACGGCAACTTAAAACATCTTACGACTCTGTATGCCATATTACCTCTTAAAGCACGTGATTATAATGTTGGACGCCTTACAAATCTTAACAACATTTTACAATACCGTATGTAAACTTAATACTACATAATAAACCTAATGAATTCGTTCGAGTCCTTTGAACATAGTACGGCAACTTCAAACATATTACGACTCTGTATGCCATTTTGGAACCTAGAAAAGAACATTATTATAATGTAGGACTTACAAATCTTAACAACACCTTACAATACCATATGTATACTTAACACTCCATAATAAACCAAATGAATTCGTCTGAGTCCTTTGAACATTTACGGCAACTTAAAACATCTTACGACTCTGTATGCCATATTACCTCTTAAAACAAGTTATTATAATGTAGGACGCCTTACAAATCTTAACAACACCTTACAATACCGTATGTAAACTTAAAACTCCATAATAAACCTAATGAATTCGTCCGTGTCTTTTGAACATTGTACGGCAACTTAAAACATCTTACGACTTGTATGCCATAATACCTCTTAATACACGTTATTATAATGTAGGACGCCTTACAAATCTTAACAACACCTTATAATACCGTATGTAAACTTAAAACTCCATAATAAACCTAATGAATTCGTCCGAGTCCTTTGAACATTGTACGGCAACTTAAAACATTTTACGACTTTGTATGCCATATTTGCACCTTGAAAAGCACGTTATTATAATGTTGGACGCCTTACAAATCTTAACAACACCTTACAATATCGTATGTAAACTTAAAACTCCATAATAAACCTAATGAATTCGTCCGAGTCCTTTCAACATTGTACGACAACTTAAAACATCTTACGACTCTGTATGCCATATTAACTCCTCTAAAAGCACGTTATTATAATTTAGGACGCCTTAAAAGTATTAACAACACCTTACAATACCGTATGTAAACTTAAAACTCTATAATAAACCTAATGAATTCGTCCGATTCCTTTAAACATTATACGGCAACTTAAAACATCTTATGACTTTGTATGCCATATTTGCACCTTGAAAAGCACATTATTATAATGTTGGATGCCTTACAAATCTTAACAACACCTTACAATACCGTATGTAAACTTAAAACTCCATAATAAACCTAATGAATTCGTCCGAGTCCTTTCAACATTGTACGACAACATAAAACATCTTACGACTCTGTATGCCATATTAACTCCTCTAAAAGCACGTAATTATAATTTAGGACGCCTTAAAAGTATTAACAACACCTTACAATACCGTATGTAAACTTAAAACTCTATAATAAACCTAATGAATTCGTCCGATTCCTTTGAACATTGTACGGCAACTTAAAACATCTTACGACTTGTATGCCATATTACCTCTTAAAACACGTTATTATAATGTAGGACGCCTTACAAATCTTAACAACACCTTACAATACTGTATGTAAACTTAAAACTCCATAATAAACCTAATGAATTCGTCCGAGTCCTTTGAACATTGTACGGCAACTTAAAACATCTTACGACTCTATATGCTATATTACCTCTTAAAGCACGTGATTATAATGTTGGACGCCTTACAAATCTTAACAACATTTTACAATACCGTATCTAACTTAATACTACATAATAAACCTAATGAATTCGTTCGAGTCCTTTGAACATAGTACGGCAACTTCAAACATATTACGACTCTGTATGCCATTTTAGAACCTAGAAAAGAACGTTATTATAAAGTAGGACTTACAAATCTTAACAACACCTTACAATACCATATGTATACTTAACACTCCATAATAAACCAAATGAATTCGTCTGAGTCCTTTGAACATAGTACGGCAACTTCAAACATATTACGACTCTGTATGCCATTTTAGAACCTAGAAAAGAACGTTATTATAAAGTAGGACTTACAAATCTTAACAACACCTTACAATACCATATGTATACTTAACACTCCATAATAAACCAAATGAATTCGTCTGAGTCCTTTGAACATTGTACGGCAACTTAAAACATCTTACGACTCTGTATGCCATGTTACCTCTTAAAACAAGTTATTATAATGTAGGACGCCTTACAAATCTTAACAACACCTTACAATACCGTATGTAAACTTAAAACTCCATAATAAACCTAATGAATTCGTCCGAGTCTTTTGAACATTGTACGGCAACTTAAAACATCTTACGACTTGTATGCCATAATACCTCTTAAAACACGTTATTATAATGTAGGACGCCTTACAAATCTTAACAACACCTTACAATACCGTATGTAAACTTAAAACTCCATAATAAACTTAATGAATTCGTCCGAGTCCTTTGAACATTGTACGACAACTTAAAACATCTTACGACTTTTTATGCCATATTTGCACCTTGAAAAGCACGTTATTATAATGTTGGACGCCTTACAAATCTTAACAACACCTTACAATACCATATGTATACTTAACACTCCATCATAAACCAAATGAATTCGTCTGAGTCCTTTGAACATAGTACGGCAACTTCAAACATATTACGACTCTGTATGCCATTTTAGAACCTAGAAAAGAACGTTATTATAAAGTAGGACTTACAAATCTTAACAACACCTTACAATACCATATGTATACTTAACACTCCATAATAAACCAAATGAATTCGTCTGAGTCCTTTGAACATTGTACGGCAACTTAAAACATCTTACGACTCTGTATGCCATATTACCTCTTAAAACAAGTTATTATAATGTAGGACGCCTTACAAATCTTAACAACACCTTACAATACCGTATGTAAACTTAAAACTCCATAATAAACCTAATGAATTCGTCCGAGTCTTTTGAACATTGTACGGCAACTTAAAACATCTTACGACTTGTATGCCATAATACCTCTTAAAACACGTTATTATAATGTAGGACGCCTTACAAATCTTAACAACACCTTACAATACCGTATGTAAACTTAAAACTCCATAATAAACTTAATGAATTCGTCTGAGTCCTTTGAACATTGTACGACAACTTAAAACATCTTACGACTTTTTATGCCATATTTGCACCTTGAAAAGCACGTTATTATAATGTTGGACGCCTTACAAATCTTAACAACACCTTACAATACCGTATGTAAACTTAAAACTCCATAATAAACCTAATGAATTCGTCCGAGTCCTTTCAACATTGTACGACAACTTAGAACATCTTACGACTCTGTATGCCATATTACCTCCTCTAAAAGCACGTAATTATAATTTAGGACGCCTTAAAAGTATTAACAACACCTTACAATACCGTATGTAAACTTAAAACTCTATAATAAACCTAATGAATTCGTCCGATTCCTTTGAACATTGTACGGCAACTTAAAACATCTTACGACTTTGTATGCCATATTTGCACCTTGAAAAGCACATTATTATAATGTTGGATGCCTTACAAATCTTAACAACACCTTACAATACCGTATGTAAACTTAAAACTCCATAATAAACCTAATGAATTCGTCCGAGTCCTTTCAACATTGTACGACAACTTAGAACATCTTACGACTCTGTATGCCATATTACCTCCTCTAAAAGCACGTTATTATAATTTAGGACGCTTTAAAAGTATTAACAACACCTTACAATACCGTATTTAAACTTAAAACTCTATAATAAACCTAATGAATTCGTCCGATTCCTTTGAACATTGTACGGCAACTTAAAACATCTTACGACTTTGTATGCCATATTTGCACCTTGAAAAGCACATTATTATAATGTTGGATGCCTTACAAATCTTAACAACACCTTACAATACCGTATGTAAACTTAAAACTTCATAATAAACCTAATGAATTCGTCTGAGTCCTTTCAACATTGTACGACAACATAAAACATCTTACGACTTTGTATGCCATATTAACTCCTCTAAAAGCACGTTATTATAATTTAGGACGCCTTAAAAGTATTAACAACACCTTACAATACCGTATGTAAACTTAAAACTCTATAATAAACCTAATGAATTCGTCCGATTCCTTTGAACATTGTACGACAACTTAAAACATCTTACGACTTGTATGCCATTTTAGCACCTAAAAAAGCACGTTATTATAATGTAGGACTTACAAATCTTAACAACACTGTTAGGGCTATTTCCTTGTTAAGATTTACTTTGTATTTTGTTTATATATGTTTGTAAATAGTTTAGGGTTTATTTTGTTATATTCCTTAAACTTGTATTTTGTTGCTATAAGCATGTGGTGAGAGAGTGTTAGGAGAGAGGCTAGATCACTTTTACACGTTAGAGAGAGAATTAACTGTGTGTGATTTATTTCTCCTGCACTTGTACTACGAATTGCTTTGATCATCAATATACAAAGAGAATTATTAGTATGAAATGTGTTATGATTGAACTGTGTTCTGTGTACATGTTATTCTGATCATTTGAGTGATATTAACGATCCAATTAAACCTATCAATTGGTATCAGAGCTATCGGTATCGTGTTCTTCGCTGTTCATAAGCAAAACACATCAATATTGCTCAAAATATCATGATCTGAATGAATTGTTTGTGTTTTTAGTTGTGATTCATCATCATAATCACTCCTATACACAACGATTGTGTAGATTTCATCAGATCATCATCAGATTTGAGAAATTAAGAAACTACTGTTCGATTGAATTTTTCATAAATTCATCAGAAATTGAACATGTTTCAGATTGATTGATATAAGGGATTGTTAATCGGATTGATTCACAGCTTGTGTGTGAATTTTGGACAAATTGGACAAGTTTTAGACAAAACCCAGAAAAATCTCACGAAGAAGATGATGAACATTTCAGTTTTGGTTGAAGATTAACTTGCCGGGTGATATATTTGACTTAGACAATTTCCTTGGACTTAGATTTGAGAAGAAATTAGGTCCTGTGCTGCCGTGTAAGGGAATTTGTTCTAGACGGGTGAAGAATTTGACTTGAAAAAGTGTTACTGTTCAGCCGGATCAAACACTATAGTGCCGGGTAATACACTGTTACGCCGGGTGAAGAACAAAATTCAGCTGGGTAAATCATCAACTGTGTTGCCGGGTAAACAACTCTGCCGTGTGATCAAGTACTGTTCAGCCGGACAAAGCTTTTGTCGTGTCAAGATTCTGCCGGGTCAAAGACTATTGCCGTGTGAAGTTTTTCTTGTTGCCGGGTAACTGTTCATCCGGGTGAAGAACAAAACAATTACAACTATTTAGCCGGGTGACTATTTGGCCGTGTAAAGACTTTTTCCTGCCGGGTGAAGAACAAAGACACTGTTTAGCCGGTTGAAGAAGGATTTTCACTGTTTTGCCATGTGACTCACTTTAGTTGTTTTTAATACTTGTTTCTTATCATGTCTTTAATTTCTTGTCTTAATTTTTAGTATTTTAATCACTTCATTTCAAAAAATTAACAAAAACCAAAAATATTTTTCTTAAAAATTGTTAAAATGGCTCCTTCTGATGATTATGATAACCGTGTTCCTAGACTTTTGAATCGTGCAGATTTCAAGAATTGGACCATCAGGTTGAGACATCACTTGTGTTCTATTGACAATGACTTATGGAAATCAATTGAGAAGGGTCCTCACATTCCAACTCAGACAGCACCAGATAGTGCCAGTACCTATACTAAAGATTCTACTACACCTGATCCAGAGGATAATTTGTCAGCTGAAGATTTGAGGAAGGTAAAGAATGATAGCAAGGCATATTCTTTAATGTGCAAGGGGTTGCCACTCCAAGTTTTGTCTAGATTGGATGCATATCAGACTGGTTATACATGCTTCAAGGCATTGAAGTCGATATGTGAAGGAGGAGAACAATTGAGAAGTTTGAAGAAATCAAAGCTGAAAAGACAACTAGAATTGTTTGAGCACATTAATGGAGAGACAGTACACCAGATGATGAACAGGTTTGTTCACTTAACTACTGAGATGTCAAACCTCGGAGTTAAGACTGAACTTCAAGACTTGAATGATCGATTGTTATGTGCTTTGCCATCATCATGGAAGCAGACTGTTACTCTGTTAAAGCATACTGAGAAATTTCCAATGGAACTAGATTTGCTTATTGGAAAAATTGAAGAAGTTGAAATTGATGAAGGATCGAGAAATTCTGATAGATCAAGCTCACAAACTCAATACAAGTATGTGGTAAATCCTGCCAATACTGTGGATAATGCTTTTCTTGTACAAAATACAACAAAGTTTGAAGTTGAGGATGACTTATTTGTTGGTGCAAGTTTTTATACTGATTCAGCATATTTTCCAAATTCACCAACTTATTCTCAACCTCAATCTCCACCAAGAGCTCAAGTTCAAAGTCAAAATCAGAATCTGAAGAATCAACCAGAAAGTCCAAATTCAAATGTTCAAGCCAAGGTGAAAGATGTTATGAACATTCTGTTGCAAGATGACGAAACTAAAACTGCCTTTACTGCTTTTATGGCAAGTTTTCAAGCATACCAAGGAAGTCACTTAAGTCAAATGGACGTTGTCCTTCAAGACTTATTTGAGATGGATCCAGTTGATGTTGAGGAAATGGATCTTAACTGGAAAATGGTTATGGTAGCTTATCGTACACAAAAGCATGCATATGTTAATCGAAGCTACAAACCTCATGCAAACAAAACCGTTGGATTTGACAAATCTATGGCCAGATGTTTTAATTGTAACCAGTATGGTCATTTCTCAAGAGAATGCAAAGCTCCAAAGAATTTCAATGACCAAGCTAGTTCAAGCAGTCAAGGTCAAGGTCAAAGTTCTCAACAGTCTTCAAGTTATCAAGGCAGAAATCAACGTTTCTTTCAGAAACCGTACCAAAGTCTTCCTATGCCTGAATTGAAAGATGAAGGGAAGAAACCAGAAGACCAAACAAAGGCGTTGGTAGTAAGTGTAAAAGACGGTTATGATTGGAGCGCCTATGCAGAACAATTTACGTCTGATCTTACATCAAGTTTGGCACTGGTATGTGAAATAGAAGAAGATTGGTCAGAAGAAGGGGATGGTAAGATGATTGAAGATGTGAGTGAAGATTCTGAAGATTATGACTGGAGTGCAAAATCTGATCCCGTTGAAGAATCTGAGTCTGAACTTGTGCTGATGGCTACTGCCAGTGAGTCTTCTTCATCTACCGAACAACCAAAGGTTAGTACTGACTTACCCCCTAACTATGTTCCACTGCCCCTAGATGTGAAAGAAAGGTTGTGTTCTGAACAGTGCATTCAACAAGTAGAACATTATCGAACTCATTCATTCAAAATCGATGACAAATTAAGCAAACATGAGAAAATTCATGAACAACTTAAAATCGATCACAAAATTGCTGATGAGAAGATTTTGTCACTTAAAGAATCATGGAACAAAACCTTAACAGAACTGGAACTGATAACAAAACAACTTGAAGAAATGACAAAGAACTTTGAACAAGAAAAAGTTGCTCATGCTGTCACGCAAGTTGAATTGACAAAAGTAAAAAGTTGCAAAACCATGGTAAAACAACTCATTAATGAAAGAGGTAATAAAACCAAAACCGGGTTGGGTTTTACTCATGAACCGATGCCAAATTCAATCACTCAAACCTTACCGGAAAACTTTAATGAATTTGATCATTCACCTGAAAATGAACGAAAATTCAAAGAAATTCAAAGAAGTAAATCCGAGTCTGAAGGATCTGAGGTGTTGATTGAAAGTTTGAGGGAAGAAGATGGTTTGACAACTGAAGCTGATGATGAAGCAAGCAACAAATCTGAAAACAAATTAGAACCTGTTCTTATCCAACTTGTTGAGTATCCAAAGCTTAATCCCGAACCAGAAACACCGGTGAAGGAAGAAGGTGAATTTTCAGGATACAATGATCCTGAATACATCAAGTGGAAGAAAGAACAAAAGGCGCAAGTTGCTGCTCAGTTGGTCAAAAAGCCAGAAGTGAAAAAGACTGAAATTTCAACTGCAAAGAAGCAGAAATCGAAAACAATGAACAATCAATCTGAAATGAAACAGTCAAAAGACAAAAGTGTCTTAAAAACAAATGATAAAACCAAAGTTCAAAGTGTTAAAACTGACAAACCTGTCAAGAAAGTGTCAAAAGGAAAGAAAATCAAGTTTGTGTCTGCAGGAACGTTTGATTTAAATGGATCTTATGGTAAACCAATCAATTCTCCAATCAACTCTAACTCTGGTCTGAAAACAGGTTCAGGTCCTAAGTCTTCCGCTGTCAATGATAAGAGAGTTGAAAACAAAAAGGTAACCAAACAGAACAGTTTAAAATCGAACCAAAGTTCCATGCAATCAAAATCTCAAACCAAGTCTCCACAAAAGATCGTTAATCTAAAACCGAATAACCAAGATAATGAATCACGTTTTGGTTCTACATCAAAAGTTAACAATCGGCTCTTTAGGATTAGCAAGAAACATTGTGAAATTTGTAATAGGTATAATCATGCAACTGCTGAATGTTTCTTTAACAGGTACTGCAGTTTCTGTGACAAAAGAAACCATTCTTCAGAAGAATGTTACTATAACAAGTTTTGTGATATTTGTGAAAGAAGAAACCATGACACAAAGGATTGTTTCTTTCGATCAAACTCAACTAGAGAAATGACTCCATATTCAAACGTTCAAAGAAATAATTCATTAGGTTTTCAAAATATGAGTCAAAGTCATTCTCCAGTTTTGAGAAATTTCAATCGAAACAATTCTGTTTCTAATTTTTCAAGGAATGTGCAGGTTAACAATTTTAAACCAAGAGCTTTATTGGTAAGAAATCAAAAGTTTGAAAATAACCTTGATCCTAAGCTAGAGGAAAGGTTTAGTGCTTTGAGGAGAAAGCAATCAATGAGCGCCAATGGGCGAAACAACAGTTACCAGCATCAAAATCTTTTGAATGAAACAAACTTTCAAAATGTTCAATATCAACAAGTTACTATTGCTGATAGATTCGGAAAACCCAAGACCGTGTGGGCCTGGGTTGACCAAACTAACTGAGTGTTTTTGTTGAAATGCAGGTACGCCCAAGAAGACCTATCAACTCGTGGTTCGTTGATAGTGGGTGTAGCCGGCACATGACAGGCAACCATGCCTTGCTTCAGGATTTCAAGCTGAAAAATGGTACACACGTTGCATTTGGAGGTGATGCGGGTGGAAAGATCACAGGAGAAGGAACCGTATCCAATGGAGTCATTAGTTTTGATAAAGTCAACTACTGTGCACAGTTGAACTTTAACTTACTAAGTGTCTCGCAAATTTGTGATAAATCTTATTCAACTTTATTTGATGATTCTTTCTGTTATATTCTTAAACCAGGTTTCAAGATTGACAATGAGTGGGTAGTGGTTAAAGCTCCAAGAGATCGTGATGTATACAAGTTGGATATGTCGCAGATTGACGCTGATACCGAAACAACCTGTCTCATTGCCCATGCTTCAAATGATGAGAGTCAGCTTTGGCATAGACGGCTGGGCCATTCCAACTTCAGAAACATGAACCGTTTGGTAACTGGAAATCACGCTGTGGGAATCCCATCGAAGAAATTCTCCACAACTGATCTCTGTTCAGCATGTTTGAAGGGCAAACAGCATCGGATGTCTTTTAAGTCCAAGCTAGAAAACTCCATTTCAAAACCCTTGCAGATGTTACATATGGATCTTTTCGGACCAACAAATGTGCAAAGCATCGGAAAGAAGTCTTATTGTTTTGTCATTATTGACGATTTCACTAGATTTTCTTGGGTTTATTTTTTGCAAGCTAAATCTGAAACAGCTGAATTATTAAAAGAATTTATCATCAAAGTTGAAAACCAATTGGATTGCAAAGTTAAAGTGTTAAGAAGCGATAATGGCACTGAATTTAAGAATGCTAATGTGGATTTATTTTGTGCAGAAAAAGGAATTGCGCGTCAGTATAGTGCTCCAAGAACGCCTCAACAGAATGGGGTTGCGGAACGGAAAAACCGGACACTAATTGAAGCTGCAAGATCCATGCTCGCAGATGCCAAAATCCCTATCACTTTTTGGGACGAAGCTATTGCTACTGCGTGTTTTGTACAAAATAGGACATTATTAGTGCAAGACAAACAGAAAACATCTTATGAGTTGTTATTTGGAAGAAAGCCGAATATTTCTTATTTGAAAGCATTTGGTTGTCCCGTAACGGTTCTAAATTTAAATGATCATCTCGGGAAATTTGAGTCAAAATCTGACGATGGATTTTTCCTAGGATATTCGTCTGTTTCTAAAGCTTATCGGGTTTTTAATAGCAAAACAAATACTGTTATTGAAACTATTAACGTAAAGTTTTTAGAAAATTCGTTTCCGTCAGTGGCGCATGGTCCCGAATGGTTATTTGATCTAGATGCGTTATCAAAATCTTTCAATTCTAACTTGTTTGATTTTTCAGGAAAAGCAAGGAAGGAATCAGGTGACTTAGGAAGCTTTAGTGACGATTCTGATAATGACGAGGATGGCAATATCAATTCTGAATATCCGTTCATGTCATTTCACAATCCTGATCATGTCAAATCCAGTCAAGCTCCGGGTCCTTCTGGTTCGCAAGAAGATCAAGAATCAAACAATCATGAAGAAAATGTGAATTCGCAAATGTCTCCTAATGATGGTGGATCCGTTCAAAATCAACCATCATCGGATCCGAATGTTGAAGTTATTCCAGAATCTTTTGATTACTTCATCAATTCACCGGATCAAGTCCCGAATTTCACACCGCATACTTCGTCCATACTACAAGATCTACCAAATCTGAACACTTCTAATCTGGAGAGTCAAGTGCAAGGAGGTGATATTCCTATTCATCGAATTCACAAGAAACATCCTGTCTCTCAGATTATTGGGCCGTTGAATCAGAGAACTACAAGAAGTCAGACTGAACAAGCAAATGTTTGTCTTTATTCGTGTTTTCTATCTCAAGTGGTGCCAAAGAACATTTCAGAGGCGTTGCAAGACAACAGTTGGATTGAAGCCATGCAAGAGGAATTGCTTCAGTTTCGCAAACAGGAAGTTTGGAAACTTGTGGACTTACCTGAAGGAGAGAATGCAATAGGTACAAGATGGTTGTACAAAAACAAGCCAGACGAACGTGGCATTGTTGTGAGAAACAAAGCAAGACTCATTGCACAGGGATACACTCAAGAAGAAGGCATTGATTATGAAGAAGTGTTTGCTCCGGTCGCAAGACTTGAAGCCATACACGTTTTTCTTGCATATGCTTCCTTCATGAAGTTTAAGGTATTCCAAATGGACGTGAAAGATGCTTTTCTGTATGGACCGATTACAGATGATGTATATGTCAGACAACCTCCGGGTTTTGAAGATCCTGACTATCCTCATCGGGTATACAAGTTGAGTAAAGCTCTTTACGGTCTACATCAAGCTCCTAGAATCTGGTATGAAACATTATCCAAGCATTTACTAGAACATGGATTCACAAGAGGACAGATTGATCCAACTTTGTTTATGAAGAGGGAGAATGACGATCTCTTATGTGTTCAAGTTTATGTGGACGATATTATCTTCGGATCAACTAGTGAGTCAATGTGCAAAGAATTTGAGGAAATCATGAAGTGCAGATTCCAGATGAGTTCTATGGGGGAGATTAATTTCTTTCTTGGATTACAAGTGAAACAATCAGCTGACGGAATTTTCATCAATCAATCAAAATTTGTTGAGAAGTTGTTGAAGAAGTTCAAGATGCAAGATTGTCAAACAATTCGAACTCCTTCTGATGTGAACTGCAAGATACAACCGGATCCGAAAGGCAAATCCGTGGATCAAACACTATACAGATCAATGATCGGTTCACTGATGTATCTTACTGCATCAAGGCCAGACATCATGTATGCTGTATGTGTATGCGCAAGATATCAGTCTGATCCAAAGGAGTCGCACCTGATTGCTGTGAAGCGTATATTCAGATATCTCAAAGGGAAACCGAATCTTGGGTTATGGTATCCTTATGAAGGAAATTTTGAATTATATAGCTATTCTGACAGTGATTTTGGTGGTTGTGCTCTTGACAGGAAATCGACTACTGGTGGTTGTCAATTTCTGGGTCCTAGACTTGTCTCTTGGCAATGCAAGAAGCAGACCAATGTTTCTGTATCCACAGCTGAAGCAGAGTATATCGCTGCATCTGCAGGATGTTCTCAGGTTTTATGGTTACAAAATCAGTTACTTGACTACGGGTTTAACTTTCTAAAAACTCCTATTTACATAGACAATACTGCTGCTATGTTTATAACTGCTAATCCTGTTCAACATTCCAAAACCAAACACATCGAAATTAGATATCACTTTTTAAGAGACAACTCTGAAAAAGGTTTAATAATTTTGATTAAAGTTCATACCGACAAACAACTGGCAGATCTTTTCACAAAATCATTTTTGTCAGGCCGGTTTGAATTTTTAATTCAATCCATAGAATTAATCAATCATGATTTATTCTATTTTTCTAAAACAAAAGAAAAATCAGAAAATATAAAAGCCAAAAATATAATAAGTTGATGTTAAGTATTGATTCCTTTGTCGATTATTTTATGTTTTGCATTGTGTGTGTGCATGAAAAAGAAAAGCAAATACAAAATATAAAATCAAAAAGAAAAGAAAATATCATGTCATAAGAATCTATATTGCAAAAGTGAGAAATGATAGATACACTAGACATTATTTGTTACGTTATTTTTAAATAAAGACTGATGAATGTTAATTGATGTGCTAGACAGCTCAGGCAATTAGACTGAAAAAGTAAGTTGATTGTTGACAAACATAAACTTAATGATTTTTGTGTTAAGTTCCATTGTTATACATGTCTAGATATATATTTTTTGAAACATTGCTTGTGATGATAGTTGTGCATGATCGGGTAACGATGCAGTGTATTCAGTGTGATGAACCGCATCGTGAGCTTCTTTGTTGTGGTACCCACAGACCTGAAGTCTCACACGAAGTCTCTTTTGAGCTTCAAGGTGCAGCAAAAGATTCCAAAAGGAACAAAAAGAGTCCCAAATGTGGACCAACACCAAACAAAAATTCCAAAAAGGAATTCAGAAGATTCCCAAGGGGAACGATAGGAAAGAAAAATTCCCAAAGTTGGAATTAAAAAGAAGTCCCAAAGTGGACCAAATCCGAATAGAACCCAGATTCCACACTGTGTATGACTGTAAGTGACCAGGTTCTGTGCAATTTGCATTCAGGTAGTGATTGATAAGGAAATATGTTGACATATGTATACATGTGGGTCACATAAGTCATTCTAATCGAACCTTAAATATCATCATGATACTGAAAAAGTAAGTGTGTCAATTCGAGCTAATTGGTATGTTTTCATATCATCACTCAATCAAACATAAGTCAAATGTCTATTCAAAACTTGCAAAACATGTTCAGATAATGTGTGGTATGATCTCACTGCGATATTTTGATTCATTGCATTGCATATGTCTTTATTTTAATGTGTGTGCTTTGTGTGTGCAGGCATATGGAATCATTATTGACACATCAACATCCTTGTTAAACTTAAAAATTTCAAGAAATTTCAAGTTTAGGGGGAGAATAAATTGAAGAAAAAATATCTACAAAAATCCAAAAATATTTTGTTTTAAATAAGTGTGTTTTTGAATGAACAAGGTTATAAGTTATGAAAAGCAAAGGTATTGGATGTGTTAAAAACAAACCCAAGGTCTTGTAATTTGTATTTAAGAAATTGCTTCGGGATATAGAAAAATTGGTTGTGCAAAAACATTTTTGAAAAAGAAAAAGAAAAATGAATTTTAATTGAAAATTAATTTGTTGCAATGTTTAATGTTGTTTGATAATTAATATGACAAACATTCTTTTTAAGGATAACTTGTCTAATTAATATGTCGGAGAATGTTTGCAGGTGCAATAAATGCCGTTGGAAAAGTCAACAGACGAGAAAAGTGAAGAAAATTGTTTAAGTGTTGTAGCCGGGCAAAGATATCAGATGCAACTGTTCATCCGGGCAAAGAACTGTTTAGCCGGGTAAAGTTGTATGACTGATAACATGCCGGGTGATTGAGGAAATAGGTGAAGATGTTATGACCACTGTACAGCCGGGCAATGATCATGTTAAATATAGCCGGGTGAAGGTCATAAATATCTTGCCGGGTGACAAGTGTTTACTATACAGCCGGGTAAAAGAGAAATCTTCTTGCCGTGTAAAGGTATGACACTATGTTGCCGGGTAATAAAGAAGTGTGTATGCCGTGTGAAGAAGGTTGCCGTGTAAAGAAGAAAGCAAGCCGGATGAAGAAGGAAAGCAACTGTGTTGCCGGGTGATGAATAAAGGCTGCCGGGTGATGTTTTGAAGAAAACTATTCTGCCGGGTGATGAATAAAACCCATCAGGTGTAGTTGTTCCTTAACCTTTACCCGTCACTACAGTGACTTACCCGTATCTACAGTACTTTACCCGTCAAGGGTTTTTCACATGTTGGTGACTTGTTTTATGTACTTGACCCGTCACTACAGTACATGACCCGTCACTACAGTACTTGACCCGGCAAGGTTTATTGGGCCTAATTTGCTTTTGTTGACCCGGCACTTAAAATTTGACCTAAAAATTTTTGACGATACAAAAGACCCCCTCTTCACAAACACTTATCATTTCACACTTTCATCTTCACACAAACACTCTGAACCTCAAATCGTCTTGTTATCATATTCAATCTGTTGCTCTATAACAAGATTAATCGATTGAATAAGGTAGTGATTAAGTGTTTTTGACCTAAATCGACCTGCAAATCAACTGTTAAAAAGAAAAATGATGATGAACAGTGTTTTGAACTTGAATCGACACTTTGATTTTTAGTGTTAAAACTTAACTTGAATGTTGTTTTAGGGTTAAAATCTGTCGATCATCAACATTCAATCATTCATTTGCATCAAAAGACCTTAAAATCAACTAAATCACTCAAAATGTTCTTAATTGATAAAATCGCCATTGATGAACTTTGAAGCTTTTAAAAGTTAAACATCAAAACGATGAAATATCTGTCTAAAAGTGATTAAACTTGTTAAAACTGAACCAAAACATGTTAAACATGTTTCATCATAAAAGTGTCAAAATTTTGCTTAAGTGATTAACTGTTAAAATGAAAAATGTTGTATAAATCATTAAGATTCAAAGTTGTGTTAATCAAAATGATGAAAATCAATTTGTTAGAACAATTTAGGGTTAAAAATGATTATATGAATGTTTTACTTTCTAACTGTTATTCAAATACTTATTAAAATTTTGAATTGTTTAATGAAGAATCTAATACATTTGTCTTGTTTTGTGTTTGTTTGTGTTTTTAACAGATGGAGAATCTCAAATTTGAACCTAAACATAATTTGGTGGCATGTTTAGATGAATCACTTCCTGAGACAGATGGTTATAGGGATATGATTAAGTTCATCAAGAGGACCAAATATGTTTATGCTATATGTGCCAAACCGGTCATATATGCAAGGCTGATCAAGAGCTTTTGGAGAACAGCAGAGGTTGTGAGAGATGAGAATGGTGTTGCTATGGTGAGAGGGCATATTACTAGAGATTGGGTACTGAATGTTACTGAAGAAGCTATTAGACAAGCTCTGAGGATAGATGAGGATGAAATTGGTATGATGGATGAACTGACCATGGAGGAATGTAAAGCTTGTTTTGTGAACATGGGACATCCACCTGTGTTTCCAAAGTCACAGTTTTACATAGCTAAGTTGGGAAGGAAGTATAAGTTGCTGTGTTATGTTGTACAGCAATGCATGTCCAGGAGGAGTGCAGGTTTCGATAACTTCCCTTCAGATATTGCTTCACCAATTGTGGCCATAGCAGAGAACAAGCCATTCAACATGTCGAGGTGGATTATGAATGGTTTTGTATTCAACTTGGTGAAAGGCAAAAGGTTTAAGTTCCTCATGTACCCGAGGTTCTTACAACTGATGATCAATGTTGCGTATCCTGTGATCAGAAGTGAAGGTTATGTTGGAGGTATACTGTATACAGAGGACATGAACGATCTATCTTACCGAAAGATGAGTATCGGGAATGTGCCTGATGTTGATTTGTTTGACTATATGAGAGATATAGTAAACAATGAAGAAGATGTAGAAGGTATTTACTATCACATATCTCATGGAGAGATTGTTGATCCACTGGACCTAGTGGATGAGGTGCCAGATAATTTGTTAGATGATGACGAGTACTTTGCTCGTCATCCAGAAGATGAAGAAGATGATGGTAATGATGGTGATAATGATGGTGGTGATGATGCTGAATCTGAATCTAATTCAGAGGAGGTTGAACCAATGGAGACTGAGACAGAAAATATAGAGAATGTTGAAGTGAGTGAGCCTATGGTAGAAGAACCTGCTGAGGTTGCTTCTGTGATTGAAGAAGTAGTTGCTGAGATTCCAAGAGATATTTCTGTCCAGTATGTTCGAAAGAAGATGTCGAAACCAGTAGAAAAACCTGAAGAGATTGATGTGATAGAGATTGCTCAGACAGTAATGGCCGAAGCTGAATCTATTGCACAGATAGATGAAGTGGATGCTGGCATTACTGATACTATTGCTGTTGATTTTCCACAATTTGCTGAAAACATTGGACAAGGTTTGGAGTCTTCACCAAATGTTGTGCCAAGTGTTGATGAAGTTTATGAAGAAAAAGAGAAACGTATTGCAGAGTTAGAAGATATGGTGGAAAAGTTGATTGAAGCGAATAACTTGTTGAAAGCTTCAAATGATCGCAAAAAGAAAAGGTTTGATGAATATTGGGATATTCACAATCAGAACTTGAAGATTTTCAAAGAATTGGATTCTGATCATCTGAAGTTGAAGATAGAACATGATGAGTTGAAGGATGAACATGTGAAGTTAAGGGAATATTATGATAAACTGAAAGAAGAGCATGAGAACCTAAAGTATGATTATACGGAGGTTAGAGCTGAATGCAATACGTTGGAGGCAGAAAAAGAGATGTTAGAAAAGGAGTTGGAGGAAATGAAACCAAAGAAGGCTGGTTCATCTTCAGATAAAGATTTTTCTGATGAAGTAGTCGAAGTGACTGAAGCTGAAGTGCCGAAAGTTTATTTGACTAGAGCTCGAGGTATTGCGAATGCTGGTATTTTGGTTGAATCACCAATTATCATTCCCGATGAAGCTGTTGCAGAAAATGTCAATATGGACAAAGCTGAGGGAAAGAGGAAGATAGATGCTGTTCCTGAAATTTTTGGTGATGAAGGAAGCTCGAAAAAGGCGAAGATTGATGAAACAGTGCAAATTGAGCCGATTCAATCTGTAGCTGTAATTGAGAGTGAAAAAGTGACTGAAGCTGAGATTGATAAATCAGGTCAGATTGAGCCGATTCAATCTGATTCTGTAGCTAAGACTGAAGAGTTTGTTGTCACTGATAGTGAAAAAGAAGCTGGTTCTGAGGATACAGTTCAGATTGAGCCGATTCAATCTGAAGCTGTGGATGCGCCTGAAATAGAAGCTGAAGTTGCTAGTCAGTTTGAGCCGGTTCAAGCTGATGATGCACCTATGATAGAAGCGTTGGATGATTTAGATGATATTGATTGGACTGAGTCTGAAGATGAAGCTGAGCCTGTACAGAATATTGCCGAAGAGTTACCAGATGATTTGGATCAGAGGTTTGCATATCTTGAGAGAATGAAGTACAATTCGGTGTTTTTGAATGGGTTGACAGTAAGTCAGATAAACAAAGAGTATGAGAAGTGCATTACTGCCCAAGATAAAGCCGAAGCTGATCAGAAAGAGTTCTTGATTGAGATGGGTGAATGGACTCCGTTGCAAGAAAGCTTAAACATAGAAGACTTACCTCCGACTGAGCTTTATCATCAAAATCCAGATGAAATGACTGCATCAAATATGCGAAGTTGGTTGAGTTCGAGGAACTATCCATACAAAACATTGCAGAGGTTGAAGTCCGAGTCACTGAGGAAGATAGTGGTCAGTTTTATGAAAACAGAGAAGATGTACAACAGGATGTTTTACTTGGATTATAACAATCCTCAGTATTACGAGTTGACAAAGAGATTTAAAGTGCTTGGACCTAAGGAGATTCCTGTGATGGCGCTTCCTGAAAATGCTCATAAAAAGAGACACGAACTGATGGACATGTTTCCAAGCGAAGCCAAATCTTACAATATACCAATGGAGGTGCGTGAATCTTGGCATAAGTCAGCAACAGCAGGTGATATTGTTAGGTCACTGCTGAGTAAAGGACAATCGATTGCTGAATTACTAAATTCGATGATTGTGCCTGAAAAGAATAAGAAAGTGAAGATAATAGCTTGGAAATATGATGAAGTTTTTGATGCGTTTATGATTAAGAGGGTAAATGGTTTATGTGACGTATATCATTACTACTCAAGCATCTTTAAACTGGAGGTTCAGGATTTGAAAGAGCTGCACAAACTGAGGTTAATTAATCACACGCATGTTGAGCGTGGTGATAAATGCGTGATGCTTCTTGATGCTGGAATGGGTAGAACAGCAAAGTTTCTTGACTTTAGAGGTCAACAGGAAGATACAGCATATGTGCAAGCTAAGAAACAAAGAAAGAAGAAACGTTTGGTGGTAACTGAAGATATGTACTTGGAAGAGTTCTCGGATGAGTACTTTGACAAGATTACAGATCCTGGATTGAAGGTGATAGATGGGTCACAAATGACGAAGCCAATACTCAGAGTATTTTACAATCAGGAAACGTTTGAACTGAAGCTTGTTCGGAACTTGGAGGATTGGGACAAGGATATGATCACACTCTTTAGTACATTCGAGTTGAAATTGCTGCATCCTTCATATATTGAGTTTTTGCGAAGTTACAAGATTGAAAAGTGCAAAGACAAACTTGCTGAAGCTGACAGAAAGTTATTTACTGTGATGATAGAAGTGATTGCTGCTGCTTCGGAGAAGATTCGTGTGAGAAAGGCTTTACTCAATTCTAATCTCGTGATGGTTGATATACCAGAGATAGAATATATGCGGATCAGTAGGAAGGGTACTTTGGAAGTGAAAGTTCAAGGCCAAGAGTTGCCGTTTGAGTTTTATGCTAATATCGATTTTGCAGGTTTGAATCTGGATTCACTTAGACGCATGAATGCTTTGCCAATTCTGACGAATGAATCCAAGCCTCGACAAGCCAAGATTGCCGAAAAGTTCAAATCATGCATTGAAGAAGCTTTGAAGGAAAAAGAAGAGTATAAAGGACGAGAGTTGCTGAATGTGAAAGATGAACCAGAAGAATGGTAGAAAAAGATTGAAGATTGATGCTGATAAAAGAAGATAAAGATTGAAGTTTTTGAAGATCCAAAGTTAAATCTTAGGGGGAGTACTGTTAGGGTTATTTCCTTGTTAAGATTTACTTTGTATTTTGTTTATTGTTTATATGTTTGTATAGTTTAGGGTTTATTATGTATTTTCCTTAAACTTGTATTTTGTTTGTTATAAGCATGTAGTGTGTGTGTGTGAGAAAAGGCTAGATCACTTTTACACTGTTAGAGAGAGAATTAACTGTGTGTGATTTTGTTTCTCCTGCACATTGTACTACGAATTGCTTTGATCATCAATATACCAAGAGAATTTATTAGTATGAACTGTGTTTGTGATTGAATCGTTTTGTTTGTACTGTTATTCTGATCATTTGAGTGATTGTGTCGATCCAATTGAACCTATCATGTCTCCTAATGATGGTGGATCTGTTCAAAATCAACCATCATCAGATCCGAATGCTGAAGTTATTCCAGAATCATTTGATTACTTCATCAATTCACCGGATCAAGTCCCGAATTTCACTCCGCATACTTCTTCCATTCTACAAGATCTACCGAATCTGAATCAGTCTAATCTGGAGACTCAAGTGCAAGGAGGTGATATTCCTATTCATCGAATTCACAAGAAACATCCTGTCTCTCAGATTATTGGGCCATTGAATCAGAGAACTACAAGAAGTCAGACTGAGCAAGCAAACGTTTGTCTTTATTCATGTTTTCTTTCTCAAGTGGTGCCGAAGAACATTTCAGAAGCATTACAAGATAATAGTTGGATTGAAGCCATGCAAGAGGAGTTACTTCAATTTCGCAAACAAGAGGTTTGGAAATTAGTGGACTTACCTGAAGGAGAGAATGCGATTGGTACAAGATGGTTGTACAAAAACAAGCCAGACGAACGTGGCATTGTTGTGAGAAACAAAGCAAGACTCATTGCACAAGGATACACTCAGGAAGAAGGCATTGATTACGAAGAGGTGTTCGCTCCGGTCGCAAGACTTGAAGCCATACGCGTTTTTCTTGGATATGCTTCTTTCATGAAGTTTAAAGTATTCCAAATGGACGTTAAAGGCGCTTTTCTGTATGGACCGATTACAGATGACGTATATGTCAAACAACCTCCGGGTTTTGAAGATCCTGACTATCCTCATCGGGTATACAAGTTGAGTAAAGAACTTTACGGTCTACATCAAGCTCCTAGAATCTGGTATGAGACATTATCCAAGCATTTACTAGAACATGGATTCTCAAGAGGACAGATTGATCCAACTTTGTTTATGAAGAGGGAAAATGACGATCTCTTATGTGTTCAACTTTATGTGGACGATATTATCTTCGGATCAACCAGTGAGTCAATGTGCAAAGAATTTGAGGAAATCATGAAGTGCAGATTCCAGATGAGTTCTATGGGGGAGATTAACTTCTTTCTTGGATTACAAGTAAAACAATCAGCTGACGGAATTTTCATCAATCAATCAAAATTTGTTGAGAAGTTGTTGAAGAAGTTCAAGATGCAAGATTGTCAAACAATTCGAACTCCATCTGATGTGAATTGCAAGATACAACCGGATCCGAAAGGCAAATCCGTGGATCAAACACTATACAGATCAATGATCGGTTCACTGATGTATCTTACTGCATCAAGGCCAGACATCATGTATGCTGTATGTGTATGCGCAAGATATCAGTCTGATCCAAAGGAGTCGCACCTGATTGCTGTGAAACGTATTTTCAGATACCTTAAAGGGAAACCGAATCTTGGGTTATGGTATCCTTATGAAGGAAATTTTGAATTATATAGTTATTCTGACAGTGATTTTGGTGGTTGTGCTCTTGACAGGAAATCGACTACTGGTGGTTGTCAATTTCTGGGTCCTAGACTTGTCTCTTGGCAATGCAAGAAGCAGACCAACGTTTCTGTATCCACAGCTGAAGCAGAGTATATCGCTGCATCTGCAGGATGTTCTCAAGTTTTGTAGTTACAAAATCAATTGCTGGACTACGGGTTCAACTTTCTCAAAACTCCTATATACATAGACAATACTGCTGCTATGTTCATTACTGCTAATCCTGTTCAACACTCAAAAACCAAACATATCGAAATTCGATATCACTTTTTAAGAGACAACTCTGAAAAAGGTTTAATAATTTTGATTAAGGTTCATACCGACAAACAACTGGCAGATCTTTTCACGAAATCATTTTTGTCAAGCCGGTTTGAATTCTTAATTCAATCCATAGGATTAATCAATCATGATTGATTCTATTTTTCAAAAACAAAAAGAAAAATCAGAAAATATAAAAGCCAAAAATAAAATAAGTTGATGTTAAGTATTGATTCCTTTGTCTTTTATTTTATATTTTGCATTGTGTGTGTGCATGAAAAAGAAAATCAAAAACAAAATATAAAAACAAAAAGAAAAGAAAATATCATGTCATAAGAATCTATATTGCAAAAAGTGAGAAATGATAGTTACACTAGACATTATTTGTTACATCATTTTTAATAAAGACCGATGAATGTTAATTGATGTGCTAGACAGCTCAGGCAATTAGACTGAAAAAGTAAGTTGATTGTTGACAAACATAAACTTAATGATCTTTGTGTTAAGTTCCATTGTTATACATGTCTAGATATATATCTTTTGATACATTGTTTGTGATGATAGTTGTGCATGATCCGGTAACGATGCAGTGTATTCAGTGTGATGAACCGCATCGTGAGCTTCTTTGTTGTGGTACCCACAGACCTGAAGTCTCACAAGAAGTCTCTTTTGAGCTTCAAGGTGCAGCAAAAGATTCCCAAAGTTGGAACAAAAAGAGTCCCAAATGTGGACCAACACCAAACAAAAATTCCAAAAAGGAATTCAGAAGATTCCCAAGGGGAACATAGGCAAAAAGAAAAATTTCAAAAAGGAATTCAAAAGAAGTCCCAAAGTGGACCAAATCCGAATAGAACCCATATTCCACACTGTGTATGACTGTAAGTGACCAGATTCTGTGCAATATGCATTCAGGTAGTGATTGATAAGGAAATATATTGACATATGTATACATGTGGGTCACATAAGTCATTCTAATCGAACCTTAAATATCATCATGATACTGAAAAAGTAAGTGTGTCAATTCGAGCTAATTGGTATGTTTTCATATCATCACTCAATCTAGCATAAGTCAAATTTCTATTCAAAACTTGCAAAACATGTTCAGATAATGTGTGGTATGATCTCACTGCGATATTTTGATTCATTGCATTGCATATGTATTTATTTTAATGTGTGTGCTTTGTGTGTGCAGGCATATGGAATCTTTATTGACACATCGACATCATTGTTAAACTTAAAAATTTCAAGAAATTTCAAGTTTAGGGGGAGAATAAATTTGAAGAAAAATATCTACAAAAATCCAAAAATATTTTGTTTTGAATAAGTGAGTTTGAATGAACAAGATTATGTGGAATGAAAAGCAAAAGTATTGGATGTGTTAAAAACAAACCCAAGGTCTTGAAAATTGTTTTTAAGAAAAATGCTTCGGGATATAGAAAAATTGGTTGTGCAAAAAAAAAAACATTCTTGAAAAAGAAAAAGAAAAATGATTTTTATTGAAATTAATGTTATTGACTTGTTTAATATTGTTTGATAATTAATATGACAAACATTCTTTTTAAGGATATCATGTCTAATTAATATGTCGGAGAATGTTTGCAGGTGCAATAAATGCAGTTGAAAAAGTCAACAGTCGAGAAAAATGAAGAAATTGCTCAAAGTGTTATTGCCGGGCAAATATATCAGATGCAACTGTACAGCCGGGTAAAGAACTCACTGTTCAGCCGGGTAAAGTTGTAAGTGTGATACATGCCGGGTGATTGAGGAAATGGTGAAGATATTATGACCACTGTACAGCCGGGCAAAGATCATGTTAAATACAGCCGGGTGAAGGTCATAGATATCTTGCCGGGTGACAAGTGTTTACTATACAGCCGGGTAAAAGAGAAATCTTCTTGCCGTGTAAAGGTATGACACTGTGTTGCCGGGTAATGAAGAAGAAAGCATGCCGGGTGATATAGATGACAACTATATTGCCGTGTAATGAACAAATGCTTGCCGTGTGAAGAAGGTTGCCGTGTGAAGAAGGTTGCCGTGTAAAGAAGGTTGCCGTGTAATGAAGAAAGCAAGCCGGATGAAGAAGGAAAGCAACTGTGTTGCCGGGTGATGAAGAAAGGTTGCCGGGTGATGTTTTGAAGATAACTATTCTGCCGGGTGATGAATAAAACCCATCAGGTGTAGTTGTTCCTAACCTTTACCCGTCACTACAGTGACTTACCCGTCTCTACAGTGCTTGACCCGTCAAGTGTTTTTCACATGTTTGTGACTTGTCTGATGTACTTGACCCGTCACTACAGTACATGACCCGTCACTACAGTACTTGACCCGGCAAGGCTTATTGGGCCAATTTTGTTGACCCGGCACTTAAAATTTGACCTAAATTTTTGACGATACAAAAACCCGCCTCTTCACAAACACTTATCATTTCACACATTCACTTTCACACAAATCCTCTGAACTTAAAATCGTCGTGTTATCATATTCAATCGTTTGTTCTGTAACAAGGTTG
Organism: Tagetes erecta; assembly: GCA_030867185.1. Classification (NCBI taxonomy): domain Eukaryota; kingdom Viridiplantae; phylum Streptophyta; class Magnoliopsida; order Asterales; family Asteraceae; genus Tagetes; species Tagetes erecta. Next base: position 26,441,747 of record CM061493.1, on the reverse strand, counting down.
ATCGATTGGATAAGGTAGTGATTAAGTGTTTTTGACCTAAATAGACCTGTAAATCAACTGTTAAAAGGAAAAACGATGATGAACAGTGTTTGGACTTTGAATCGACACTTTGATTTTGTGTGTTAAAACATAAATCGAATGTTGTTTTAAGGTTAAAATCTGTCGATCATCAACATTCAATCACTCATTTGCATCAAAACACCTTAAAATCAACTGAATCACTCAAAATGTTCTTAACTGATAAAATCGCCATTGATGAACTGTGAAGCTCTTAAAAGTTAAACATCAAAACGATGGAATATCTGTTTAAAAATAATTAAACTTGTTAAAACTGAACCAAAACATGATAAACAATTTCATCATAAACATGTCAAAATTCTGCCTAAGTGATTAACAGTTAAAATTGAAACATGAAGTATAATCTTTAAGATTCAATGTTGTTTGATTAAAATGATGAAAATCAGGTTATTAGAACAATTTAGAGTTTAAAATGATTATGTGAATGTTTTGCGTTCTAACTTTTATTCAAACACTTAAGAAAATTTTGATATGTTTTAATGAAGAATCTAACACATTTGTCTTGTTTTTGTGTTTGTTTGTGTTTTTAACAGATGGAGAATCTCAAGTTTGAACCTAAACATAATCTGGTGGCATGTTTAGATGAATCTATCCCTGAAACAGAAGGTTACAGAGATATGATTAAGTTCATCAAGAGGACTAAATATGTGTATGCTATATGTGCCAAACCGGTCATATATGCAAGGCTGATTAAGAGTTTTTGGAGGACAGCAGAGGTTGTCAGAGATGAGAATGGTGTTGCTGTGGTCAGAGGGAATATTACTAGAGATTGGGTACTGACTGTTTCTGAAGAAGCCATTAGACATGCCCTGAGAATAGATGAAGATGAAGTTGGTATGATGGATGAGCTGACCATGGATGAATGCAAATCGTGTTTTGTTAATATGGGTCATCCACCTATATTTCCAAAATCACAATTTTATAGGGCAAAGTTGGGAAAGAAGTACAAGCTGTTATGCTATGTGGTGCAACAATGCATGTCCAGGAGGAGTGCAGGATTCGATAATTTCCCATCAGATATTGCTTCACCAATTGTTGCCATAGCAGAGAACAAGCCTTTTAATATGTCGAGATGGATTATGAATGGCTTTGTATTTAACTTGGTGAAAGGCAAAAGATTTAAGTTTCTCATGTACCCGAGATTCTTACAACTAATGATAAACATTGCCTATCCTATCATCAGAAATGAAGGTTATTCTGGAGGTATTTTATACACTGAGGACATGAACGATCTATCTTACCGAAAGATGAGTATCGGGAATGTGCCTGATGTGGAGTTGTTTGACTATATGAGAGATATAGCCAATAATGAAGAAGAAGTTGGGGTAGTCTATCATCATATTTCGAATGGAGAGATTGTAAATCCAATGGATCTTGTTGATAGAGAGATTGATGAAAGTGATGATGGTCAAGATGATGATAATGATGATGGTGACAATGATGAAGATAGTGATGGTAATGATGAACATGATGATGGTGGTGATGATGCTGAGTCTGAATCTAATTCAGAGGAGGCTGAACCAATGGAGAATGAGATAGAGGAAACTGAGACTGTTGAGATAGAAGAACCTGCTGAGGTTGCTTCTGTGGTTGAAGAAGTTGTTACTAAGATTCCAAAGGAGATTAATGTTCAGTATGTTAGACGAAAGAGATCAAAAACAGTGATAGAGCCTGAAGAGGTTGATATACTTCAGATTGCTCAGGAGGCAATGGCCGAAGCTGAGACTATGGCACAGATAGTTGAGGAAGCTGATGCTGGCGTTGCTGATCCTTCTGCTATTGATATTCCCACCACATCATCCCAATTTGCTGAAAACATTGGACAAGATTTGGAGTCTTCACCAAATGTTGTGCCAAGTGTTGATCAAACAGAGAATGAGAAGCGTATTGCAGAATTAGAAGATATGGTTGAAAAGTTGATTGAAGCGAATGATATGTTGAAAGCATCAAATGAACGGAAGAAGAAAAGATTTGATGAGTATTGGGATATACATAATCAGAATCTGAAAACCTTCAAAAAGTTGGATGAGGATCATGTCAAACTGGTTGATGAACATGTGAAGTTGAAGGACGATTATGAAAAACTGAAAGAGGAATATGAGTATCTGAAATATGATTATACTGAACTGAAAGCTGAATGCAATACGTTGAATGCCGAGAAAGAAATGCTAGAAAAAGAGTTGGAGGAGACTAAACCAAAGAAAGCTGGCTCATCATCAGATAAAGATTTTTCTGAAGAAGTAGTTGAAGTGACTGAATCGCATGTACCAAAAGTTTATCTGACCAGAGCTCGAGGCACTACGAATGTTGGCATTAGAGTGGAATCACCAATCATCATTCCCGATGAAGCTGTTGCTGAAACTGTCATCTCTGACAAAGCTGAGGGAAAAAGGAAGATAAATGCGATACCTGAGATTTTTGGTGATGAAGAAAATTCGAAAAAGGCTAAGATATATGAAACAGTGCAGATTGAGCCGATTCAATCTGTAGCTGTGATTGAGACTGATAATGTGACTGAGGCTGAGATTGCTAAATCAGGTCAGATTGAGCCGATTCAATCTGATTCTGTAGCTGAGACTGAAGTTTTTGAGGTCACATAGAGTGAGAAAGAAGCTGGTTCTGAAGACACAGTTCAGGTTGAGCCGATTCAATCTGAAGCTGTTGAAGTTGAAAGTATGCCTGAAACTGTATCTGAAGTGGCAAGTCAGTTTGAGCCGATTCAAACTGACAATGCACCTATGATTGAAGCATTGGATGACTTAGATGAGATAGACTTTACTGACTGAGGATGAAGCTGAGCCAGTGCAGAATGTTGTTGAAGAGATACCGGATGATCTGGATCAAAGATTTGCTTATCTCGAGAAAATGAAGTACAATTCTGTGTTTTTGAATGGTTTGACGGTGAGTTAGATAAATGAAGAGTATGAGAAGTGCTTGATTGCTCAAGACAAAGCTGAAGCAGATAAGAAAGAGTTTGTGATCGAGATGGGAGAATGGACACCAATGCAAGAAAGCCTAAACATAGAAGATTTGCCTCCGACTGAACTATATCACCAAAATCCAGATGAAATGACTGCTTCAAATATGCGTAGTTGGCTGAGTTCAAGAAATTATCCATACAAGACTTTGCAGAGATTGAAATCTGAATCTTTGAGGAAAATTGTTGTGAGCTTTATGAAGACCGAAAAAATGTACAATCGTATGTTTTATTTGGACTACAACAATCCTCAGTATTTCGAGTTGACGAAAAGATTCAAAGTTCTTGGACCAAAGGAGATTCCAGTGATGGCATTACCTGAAGATGCTCACAAAAAGAGGCACGAATTGATTGATATGTTTCCTAGCGATGTTAAAGCATACAACATACCAATGAATGTTAGAGAATCTTGGCATAAGTCAGCAACAGCAGGTGACGTGGTGAGGTCACTGCTGAGTAAAGGCCAATCCATTGCTGAGCTACTAGATTCGATGATTGTGCCTGAGAAAAATAAGAAGGTGAAGATAATTGCTTGGAAATATGATGAAGTGTTTGACGCTTTCATGATCAAGAGAGTGAATGGTTTATGTGATGTATACCATTACTTCTCGAGCATCTTTAAGTTGGAAGTTCAGGATTTAAAGGAGTTACACAAATTAAGGTTGATAAATCACACGCGTGCTGAGCGTGGTGATAAGTGTGTAATGCTTCTTGATGCTGGGATTGCTAGACCACCAAAGTATCTGGATTTTAGAGGCCAACAAGAAGATTCAGCATATGTGCAAGCAAAGAAACAAAGGAAGAAAAAGAGATTGGTTGTGACTGAAGATATGTACCTTGAAGAATTTTCGGATGAATATTTTGACAAAGTGACAGATCCTGGATTGAAAGTGATCGATGGTTCGCAAATGACAAAGCCTATACTCAGAGTGTTTTATAATCAAGAAACGTTTGAATTGAAGCTTGTTCGAAACTTGGAGAATTGGGATAAAGACATGATCACACTTTTTAGTACTTTTGAGTTGAAGCTACTACATCCGTCATACATAGACTTTTTGAGAAGCTACAGAATGGAGAAGTGTAAGGATGCGCTTGCTGAAGCTGATAGGAAGTTGTTTGTTGTGATGATTGAAGTAATCGCTGCTGCAACTGAAAAGATACGTGTGAGAAAAGCATTGCTGAACTCTAATCTCGTGAGGATTGATTTGCCAGAGATAGAGTATATGAGGATATCCAGAAAAGGAACTTTGGAGGTGAAAGTCAAAGGCCAGGAGATGCCATTTGAGTTTTATGCTAATATTGACTTTGCAGGTTTAAATCTGGATTCGCTCAGACGAATGAATGCCTTACCAATTCTGAAAAACGAGTCCAAACCTCGACAAGCCAAAATTGCTGAGAAGTTCAAGTCGTGTATTGAAGAAGCACTGAAGGAACAAGAAGAGTATAAAGGACGAGAGTTGCTGAATGTCAAAGATGAACCGGAAGATTGGTAGAAAGAGATGATACTGATCAAAGATGAAAAAGATAGAAGATTTTGCTGAAGATCCAAAGATAAATCTTAGGGGGAGTACTGTTAGGGCTATTTCCTTGTTAAGATTTACTTTGTATTTTGTTTATATATGTTTGTAAATAGTTTAGGGTTTATTTTGTTATATTCCTTAAACTTGTATTTTGTTGCTATAAGCATGTGGTGAGAGAGTGTTAGGAGAGAGGCTAGATCACTTTTACACGTTAGAGAGAGAATTAACTGTGTGTGATTTATTTCTCCTGCACTTGTACTACGAATTGCTTTGATCATCAATATACAAAGAGAATTATTAGTATGAAATGTGTTATGATTGAACTGTGTTCTGTGTACATGTTATTCTGATCATTTGAGTGATATTAACGATCCAATTGAACCTATCAAACACCTTACAATACCATATGTATACTTAACACTCCATAATAAACCAAATGAATTCGTCTAAGTCCTTTGAACATTGTACGGCAACTTAAAACATCTAACGACTCTGTATGCCATATTACCTATTAAAAAAGTTATTATAATCTAGGACGCCTTACAAATCTTAACAACACCTTACAATACCGTATGTAAACTTAAAACTCCATAATAAACCTAATAAATTCGTCCGAGTCTTTTGAACATTGTACGGCAACTTAAAACATCTTACGACTTGTATGCCATAATACCTCTTAAAACACGTTATTATAATGTAGGACGCCTTACAAATCTTAACAACACCTTACAATACCATATGTAAACTTTAAACTCCATAATAAACTTAATGAATTCGTCCGAGTCCTTTGAACATTGTACGACAACTTAAAACATCTTACGACTTTGTATGCCATATTTGCACCTTGAAAAGCACGTTATTATAATGTTGGACGCCGTACAAATCTTAACAACACCTTACAATACCGTATGTAAACTTAAAACTCCATAATAAACCTAATGAATTCGTCCGAGTCCTTTCAACATTGTACGACAACTTAGAACATCTTACGACTCTGTATGCCATATTACCTCCTCTAAAAGCACGTTATTATAATTTAGGACGCTTTAAAAGTATTAACAACACCTTACAATACCGTATTTAAACTTAAAACTCTATAATAAACCTAATGAATTCGTCCGATTCCTTTGAACATTGTACGGCAACTTAAAACATCTTACGACTTTGTATGCCATATTTGCACATTGAAAAGCACATTATTATAATGTTGGATGCCTTACAAATCTTAACAACACCTTACAATACCGTATGTAAACTTAAAACTTCATAATAAACCTAATGAATTCGTCCGAGTCCTTTCAACATTGTACGACAACATAAAACATCTTACGACTTTGTATGCCATATTAACTCCTCTAAAAGCACGTTATTATAATTTAGGACGCCTTAAAAGTATTAACAACACCTTACAATACCGTATGTAAACTTAAAACTCTATAATAAACCTAATGAATTCGTCCGATTCCTTTGAACATTGTACGGCAACTTAAAACATCTTACGTCTTGTATGCCATATTACCTCTTAAAACACGTTATTATAATGTAGGACGCCTTACAAATCTTAACAACACCTTACAATACCGTATGTAAACTTAAAACTCCATAATAAACCTAATGAATTCGTCCGAGTCCTTTGAACATTGTACGGCAACTTAAAACATCTTACGACTCTGTATGCCATATTACCTCTTAAAGCACGTGATTATAATGTTGGACGCCTTACAAATCTTAACAACATTTTACAATACCGTATGTAAACTTAATACTACATAATAAACCTAATGAATTCGTTCGAGTCCTTTGAACATAGTACGGCAACTTCAAACATATTACGACTCTGTATGCCATTTTAGAACCTAGAAAGGACGTTATTATAATGTAGGACTTACAAATCTTAACAACACCTTACAATACCATATGTATACTTAACACTCCATAATAAACCAAATGAATTCGTCTGAGTCCTTTGAACATTGTACGGAAACTTAAAACATCTTACAACTCTGTATGTCAGATTACCTCTTAAAACAAGTTATTATAATGTAGGACGCCTTACAAATCTTAACAACACCTTACAATACCGTATGTAAACTTAAAACTCCATAATAAACCTAATGAATTCGTCCGAGTCTTTTGAACATTGTACGGCAACTTAAAAGATCTTACGACTTGTATGCCATAATACCTCTTAAAACACGTTATTATAATGTAGGACGCCTTACAAATCTTAACAACACCTTATAATACCGTATGTAACTTAAAACTCCATAATAAACCTAATGAATTCGTCCGAGTCCTTTGAACATTGTACGGCAACTTAAAACATTTTACGACTTTGTATGCCATATTTGCACCTTGAAAAGCACGTTATTATAATGTTGGACGCCTTACAAATCTTAACAACACCTTACAATACCGTATGTAAACTTAAAACTCTATAATAAACCTAATGAATTCGTCCGATTCCTTTGAACATTGTACGGCAACTTAAAACATCTTACGACTTTGTATGCCATAATTGCACCTTGAAAAGCACATTATTATAATGTTGGATGCCTTACAAATCTTAACAACACCTTACAATACCGTATGTAAACTTAAAACTCCATAATAAACCTAATGAATTCGTCCGAGTCCTTTCAACATTGTACGACAACATAAAACATCTTACGACTCTGTATGCCATATTAACTCCTCTAAAAGCACGTTATTATAATTTAGGACGCCTTAAAAGTATTAACAACACCTTACAATACCGTATGTAAACTTAAAACTCTATAATAAACCTAATGAATTCGTCCGATTCCTTTGAACATTGTACGGCAACTTAAAACATCTTACGACTTGTATGCCATATTACCTGTTAAAACACGTTATTATAATGTAGGACGCCTTACAAATCTTAACAACACCTTACCATACCGTATGTAAACTTAAAACTCCATAATAAACCTAATGAATTCGTCCGAGTCCTTTCAACATTGTACGACAACATAAAACATCTTATGACTCTGTATGCCATATTAACTCCTCTAAAAGCACGTAATTATAATTTAGGACGCCTTAAAAGTATTAACAACACCTTACAATACCGTATCTAAACTTAAAACTGTATAATAAACCTAATGAATTCGTCCGATTGCTTTGAACATTGTACGGCAACTTAAAACATCTTACGACTTGTATGCCATATTACCTCTTAAAACACGTTATTATAATGTAGGACGCCTTACAAATCTTAACAACACCTTACAATACCGTATGTAAACTTAAAACTCCATAATAAAACTAATGAATTCGTCCGAGTCCTTTGAACATAGTACGGCAACTTCAAACATATTACGACTCTTTATGCCATTTTAGAATCTAGAAAAGCACGTTATTATAATGTAGGATTACAAATCTTAACAACACCTTACAATACCATATGTATACTTAAAACTCCATAATAAACCAAATGAATTCGTCTGAGTCCTTTGAACATTGTACGGAAACTTAAAACATCTTACGACTCTGTATGCCATATTACCTCTTAAAACAAGTTATTATAATGTAGGACGCCTTACAAATCTTAACAACACCTTACAATACCGTATGTAAACTTAAAACTCCATAATAAACCTAATGAATTCGTCCGAGTCTTTTGAACATTGTACGGCAACTTAAAACATCTTACGACTTGTATGCCATAATACCTCTTAAAACACGTTATTATAATGTAGGACGCCTTACAAATCTTAACAACACCTTATAATACCGTATGTAAACTTAAAACTCCATAATAAACCTAATGAATTCGTCCGAGTCCTTTGAACATTGTACGGCAACTTAAAACATCTTACGACTTTGTATGCCATATTTGCACCTTGAAAAGCACGTTATTATAATGTTGGACGCCTTACAAATCTTAACAACACCTTACAATATCGTATGTAAACTTAAAACTCCATAATAAACCTAATGAATTCGTCCGAGTCCTTTCAACATTGTACGACAACTTAAAACATCTTACTACTTTGTATGCCATATTAACTCCTCTAAAAGCATGTTATTATAATTTAGGACGCCTTAAAAGTATTAACAACACCTTACAATACCGTATGTAAACTTAAAACTCTATAATAAAACTAATGAAATCGTCCGATTCCTTTGAACATTGTACGGCAACTTAAAACATCTTACGACTTTGTATGCCATATTTGCACCTTGAAAAGCACATTATTATAATGTTGGATGCCTTACAAATCTTAACAACACCTTACAATACCGTATGTAAACTTAAAACTCCATAATAAACCTAATGAATTCGTCCGAGTCCTTGTAACATCGTACGACAACATAAAACATCTTACGACTCTGTATGCCATATTAACTCCTCTAAAAGCACGTTATTATAATTTAGGACGCCTTAAAAGTATTAACAACACCTTACAATACCGTATGTAAGCTTAAAACTCTATAATAAACCTAATGAATTCGTCCGATTCCTTTGAACATTGTACGGCAACTTAAAACATCTTACGACTTGTATGCCATATTACCTCTTAAAACACGTTATTATAATGTAGGACGCCTTACAAATCTTAACAACACCTTACAATACCGTATGTAAACTTAAAACTCCATAATAAACCTAATGAATTCGTCCGAGTCCTTTGAACATTGTACGGCAACTTAAAACATCTTACGACTCTGTATGCCATATTACCTCTTAAAGCACGTGATTATAATGTTGGACGCCTTACAAATCTTAACAACATTTTACAATACCGTATGTAAACTTAATACTACATAATAAACCTAATGAATTCGTTCGAGTCCTTTGAACATAGTACGGCAACTTCAAACATATTACGACTCTGTATGCCATTTTAGAACCTAGAAAAGCACGTTATTATAATGTAGGACTTACAAATCTTAACAACACCTTACAATACCATATGTATACTTAACACTCCATAATAAACCAAATGAATTCGTCTGAGTCCTTTGAACATTGTACGGAAACTTAAAACATCTTACAACTCTGTATGTCATATTACCTCTTAAAACAAGTTATTATAATGTAGGACGCCTTACAAATCTTAACAACACCGTACAATACCGTATGTAAACTTAAAACTCCATAATAAACCTAATGAATTCGTCCGAGTCTTTTGAACATTGTACGGCAACTTAAAACATCTTACGACTTTGTATGCCATATTTGCACCTTGAAAAGCACGTTATTATAATGTTGGACGCCTTACAAATCTTAACAACACCTTACAATATCGTATGTAAACTTAAAACTCCATAATAAACCTAATGAATTCGTCCGAGTCCTTTCAACATTGTACGACAACTTAAAACATCTTACTACTCTGTATGCCATATTAACTCCTCTAAAAGCATGTTATTATAATTTAGGACGCCTTAAAAGTATTAACAACACCTTACAATACCGTATGTAAACTTAAAACTCTATAATAAAACTAATGAAATCGTCCGATTCCTTTGAACATTGTACGGCAACTTAAAACATCTTACGACTTTGTATGCCATATTTGTACCTTGAAAAGCACATTATTATAATGTTGGATGCCTTACAAATCTTAACAACACCTTACAATACCGTATGTAAACTTAAAACTCCATAATAAACCTAATGAATTCGTCCGAGTCCTTTTAACATCGTACGACAACATAAAACATCTTACGACTCTGTATGCCATATTAACTCCTCTAAAAGCACGTTATTATAATTTAGGACGCCTTAAAAGTATTAACAACACCTTACAATACCGTATGTAAGCTTAAAACTCTATAATAAACCTAATGAATTCGTCCGATTCCTTTGAACATTGTACGGCAACTTAAAACATCTTACTACTTGTATGCCATATTACCTCTTAAAACACGTTATTATAATGTAGGACGCCTTACAAATCTTAACAACACCTTACAATACCGTATGTAAACTTAAAACTCCATAATAAACCTAATGAATTCGTCCGAGTCCTTTGAACATTGTACGGCAACTTAAAACATCTTACAACTCTGTATGCCATATTACCTCTTAAAGCACGTGATTATAATGTTGGACGCCTTACAAATCTTAACAACATTTTACAATACCGTATGTAAACTTAATACTACATAATAAACCTAATGAATTCGTTCGAGTCCTTTGAACATAGTACGGCAACTTCAAACATATTACGACTCTGTATGCCATTTTAGAACCTAGAAAAGCACGTTATTATAATGTAGGACTTACAAATCTTAACAACACCTTACAATACCATATGTATACTTAACACTCCATAATAAACCAAATGAATTCGTCTGAGTCCTTTGAACATTGTACGGAAACTTAAAACATCTTACAACTCTGTATGTCATATTACCTCTTAAAACAAGTTATTATAATGTAGGATGCCTTACAAATCTTAACAACACCGTACAATACCGTATGTAAACTTAAAACTCCATAATAAACCTAATGAATTCGTCCGAGTCTTTTGAACATTGTACGGCAACTTAAAACATCTTACGACTTGTATGCCATATTTGCACCTTGAAAAGCACGTTATTATAATGTTGGACGCCTTACAAATCTTAACAACACCTTACAATATCGTATGTAAACTTAAAACTCCATAATAAACCTAATGAATTCGTCCGAGTCCTTTCAACATTGTACGACAACTTAAAACATCTTACTACTCTGTATGCCATATTAACTCCTCTAAAAGCATGTTATTATAATTTAGGACGCCTTAAAAGTATTAACAACACCTTACAATACCGTATGTAAACTTAAAACTCTATAATAAAACTAATGAAATCGTCCGATTCCTTTGAACATTGTACGGCAACTTAAAACATCTTACGACTTTGTATGCCATATTTGCACCTTGAAAAGCACATTATTATAATGTTGGATGCCTTACAAATCTTAACAACACCTTACAATACCGTATGTAAACTTAAAACTCCATAATAAACCTAATGAATTCGTCCGAATCCTTTTAACATCGTACGACAACATAAAACATCTTACGACTCTGTATGCCATATTAACTCCTCTAAAAGCACGTTATTATAATTTAGGACGCCTTAAAAGTATTAACAACACCTTACAATACCGTATGTAAGCTTAAAACTCTATAATAAACCTAATGAATTCGTCCGATTCCTTTGAACATTGTACGGCAACTTAAAACATCTTACGACTTGTATGCCATATTACCTCTTAAAACACGTTATTATAATGTAGGACGCCTTACAAATCTTAACAACACCTTACAATACCGTATGTAAACTTAAAACTCCATAATAAACCTAATGAATTCGTCCGAGTCCTTTGAACATTGTACGGCAACTTAAAACATCTTACGACTCTGTATGCCATATTACCTCTTAAAGCACGTGATTATAATGTTGGACGCCTTACAAATCTTAACAACATTTTACAATACCGTATGTAAACTTAATACTACATAATAAACCTAATGAATTCGTTCGAGTCCTTTGAACATAGTACGGCAACTTCAAACATATTACGACTCTGTATGCCATTTTAGAACCTAGAAAAGCACGTTATTATAATGTAGGACTTACAAATCTTAACAACACCTTACAATACCATATGTATACTTAACACTCCATAATAAACCAAATGAATTCGTCTGAGTCCTTTGAACATTGTACGGAAACTTAAAACATCTTACAACTCTGTATGTCATATTACCTCTTAAAACAAGTTATTATAATGTAGGATGCCTTACAAATCTTAACAACACCGTACAATACCGTATGTAAACTTAAAACTCCATAATAAACCTAATGAATTCGTCCGAGTCTTTTGAACATTGTACGGCAACTTAAAACATCTTACGACTTGTATGCCATATTTGCACCTTGAAAAGCACGTTATAATAATGTTGGACGCCTTACAAATCTTAACAACACCTTACAATACCGTATGTAAACTTAAAACTCCATAATAAACCTAATGAATTCGTCCGAGTCCTTTGAACATTGTACGGCAACTTAAAACATCTTACGACTTTGTATGCCATATTTGCACCTTGAAAAGCACGTTATTATAATGTTGGACGCCTTACAAATCTTAACAACACCTTACAATACCGAATGTAAACTTAAAACTCCATAATAAACCTAATGAATTCGTCCGAGTCCTTTCAACATTGTACGACAACTTAAAACATCTTACGACTCTGTATGCCATATTAACTCCTCTAAAAGCACGTTATTATAGTTTAGGACGCCTTAAAAGTATTAACAACACCTTACAATACCGTATGTAAACTTAAAACTCTATAATAAACCTAATGAATTCGTCCGATTCCTTTGAACATTATACGGCAACTTAAAACATCTTACGACTTTGTATGCCATAATACCTCTTAAAACACGTTATTATAATGTAGGACGTCTTACAAATCTTAACAACACCTTTCAATAACGTATGTAAACTTAAAACTCCATAATAAACTTAATGAATTCGTCCGAGTCCTTTGAACATTGGACGACAACTTAAAACATCTTACGACTTTGTATGCCATATTTGCACCTTGAAAAGCACGTTATTATAATGTTGGACGCCTTACAAATCTTAACAACACCTTACAATAGCGTATGTAAACTTAAAACTCCAAAATAAACCTAATGAATTCGTCCGAGTCCTTTCAACATTGTACGACAACTTAAAACATCTTACGACTCTGTATGCCATATTACCTCCTCTAAAAGCACGTAATTATAATTTAGGACGCCTTAAAAGTATTAACAACACCTTACAATACCGTATGTAAACTTAAAACTCTATAATAAACCTAATGAATTCGTCCGATTCCTTTGAACATTGTACGGCAACTTAAAACATCTTACGACTTTGTATGCCATATTTGCACCTTGAAAAGCACATTATTATAATGTTGGATGCCTTACAAATCTTAACAACACCTTACAATACCGTATGTAAACTTAAAACTCCATAATAAACCTAATGAATTCGTCCGAGTCCTTTCAACATTGTACGACAACATAAAACATCTTACGACTCTGTATGCCATATTAACTCCTCTAAAAGCACGTTATTATAATTTAGGACGCCTTAAAAGTATTAATAACACCTTACAATACCATATGTAAACTTAAAACTCTATAATAAACCTAATGAATTCGTCCGATTCCTTTGAACATTGTACGACAACTTAAAACATCTTACGACTTGTATGCCATTTTAGCACCTAAAAAAGCACGTTATTATAATGTAGGACTTACAAATCTTAACAACACCTTACAATACCATATGTATACTTAACACTCCATAATAAACCAAATGAATTCGTCTTAGTCCTTTGAACATTGTACGGCAACTTAAAACATCTAACGACTCTGTATGCCATATTACCTCTTAAAAAAGTTATTATAATCTAGGACGCCTTACAAATCTTAACAACACCTTACAATACCGTATGTAAACTTAAAACTCCATAATAAACCTAATAAATTCGTCCGAGTCTTTTGAACATTGTACGGCAACTTAAAACATCTTACGACTTGTATGCCATAATACCTCTTAAAACACGTTATTATAATGTAGGACGCCTTACAAATCTTAACAACACCTTACAATACCATATGTAAACTTAAAACTCCATAATAAACTTAATGAATTCGTCCGAGTCTTTTGAACATTGCACGACAACTTAAAACATCTTACGACTTTGTATGCCATATTTGCACCTTGAAAAGCACGTTATTATAATGTTGGACGCCTTACAAATCTTAACAACACCTTACAATAGCGTATGTAAACTTAAAACTCCATAATAAACCTAATGAATTCGTCCGAGTCCTTTCAACATTGTACGACAACTTAGAACATCTTACGACCCTGTATGCCATATTACCTCCTCTAAAAGCAAGTTATTATAATTTAGGACGCCTTAAAAGTATTAACAGCACCTTACAATACCGTATGTAAACTTAAAACTCTATAATAAACCTAATGAATTCGTCCGATTCCTTTGAACATTTTACGGCAACTTAAAACATCTTACGACTTTGTATGCCATATTTGCACCTTGAAAAGCACGTTATAATAATGTTGGACGCCTTACAAATCTTAACAACACCTTACAATACCGTATGTAAACTTAAAACTCCATAATAAACCTAATGAATTCGTCCGAGTCCTTTCAACATTGTACGACAACTTAGAACATCTTACGACTCTGTATGCCATATTACCTCCTCTAAAAGCACGTTATTATAATTTAGGACGCTTTAAAAGTATTAACAACACCTTACAATACCGTATTTAAACTTAAAACTCTATAATAAACCTAATGAATTCGTCCGATTCCTTTGAACAGTGTACGGCAACTTAAAACATCTTACGACTTTGTATGCCATATTTGCACCTTGAAAAGCACATTATTATAATGTTGGATGCCTTACAAATCTTAACAACACCTTACAATACCACTCCATAATAAACCAAATGAATTCGTCTTAGTCCTTTGAACATTGTACGGCAACTTAAAACATCTAACGACTCTGTATGCCATATTACCTCTTAAAACAAGTTATTATAATCTAGGACGCCTTACAAATCTTAACAACACCTTATAATACCGTATGTAAACTTAAACTCCATAATAAATGATAGGTTCAATTGGATCGATAATATCACTCAATGATCAGAACAATTCATACACAAACACAGTTCAATCATAAACACAATTCATACTAATAATTCTCTTTTGTATATTGATGATCAAAGCAGATTTGTAGTACAAGTGCAGGAGAAAATAAATCACACACACTTAGTTCTCTCTCTAACGTGAATAGTGATCTAGCCTCTCTCCTCACACTCTCTCACTACATGCTTTTAAGCAACAATTACAAGTTTAAGGAATATAACAAAATAGACCCTAAACTATACATAAACATATAAACAAATACAAAGTAAATCTTAACTAGGAAATAGCCCTAACAGTACTCCCCCTAAGATTTATCTTTGGATCTTCTGCAAAATCTTCAACAGTTTTCATCTTTTTCAGCTTCAATCTCTCTCACCAATCTTCTGGTTCCTCTTTGATATCCAGCAGCTCTTTTCCTTTAAACTCTTCTTGTTCCTTCAGTGCTTCTTCTATACAAGACTTGAACTTTTCCGCAATCTTGGCTTGTCTTGGTTTGGACTCGTTTGTAAGGATTGGGCAGGCATTCATGCGTCTCAGAGAATCCAGATTTAAACCTGCAAAATCAATGTTAGCATAAAATTCATAAGGCATCTCCTTCCCTTTGACTTGCACCTCCAAAGTACCCTTCGCACTAATCCTCATAAATTCTATCTCTGGAATGTCAACCCTCACAAGATTAGAATTGAGCAATGCCTTCCGTACTCGAATCTTTTCTGATGCAGCTGCTATCACTTCTATCATCACAACAAAAAGTTTTCGATCAGCTTCAGCCAGTTTATCTTTGCATTTTTCCATTCTACAACTTCTCAGAAAATCAATATATGATGGATGCAGCAGTTTCAGCTCAAAGGTACTGATATAAAGTAATCATATCTTTATCCCAATCGTCCAAATTTCGAACAAGCTTCAACTCAAAAGTTTCTTGATTGTAGAAAACTCTAAGTATTGGCTTTGTCATTTGAGTACCATCAATCACTTTCAGTCCCGGATTGGTTACCTTATCAAAATACTCATCAGAAAATTCCTCCAAGTACATGTCCTCACTAACAACCAACTTCTTTTTCTTTCTTTCTTTCTTCGCTTGCACATAAGCACCGTCCTCCTGTTGGCCTCTGAAGTCCAAATATTTCGGTGATCTGGCAATCCCGACATCCAGCAGCATTACACATTTATCACCACGCTCAGCATGCGTGTGATTTATCAACCTAAGTTTGTGCAACTCTTTCAGATCTTGAACTTCCAACTTGAAAATGCTAGAGTAATAATGGTATACATCACATAAACCATTAACTCTTTTAATCATGAACGCATCAAACACCTCATCGTATTTCCATGCAATAATCTTTACCTTCTTGGATTTTTCCGGTACGATCATTGAATCAAGAAGTTCAGCAACCGACTGACCCTTGCTCAGCAGTGACCTCACAACGTCACCTGCTGTGGCTGATTTATGCCATGATTCACGTACATCCATAGGTATGTTATATGACTTCTTCTCACTAGGAAACATATCCATCAACTCATGTCTTTTCTTGTGTGCATTCTCAGGTAAAGCCATCACCGGTATCTCCTTCGGTCCAAGGACTTTGTATCTTTTTGTCAGCTCATGATATTGAGGGTTATTGTAGTCCAAATAAAACATACGATTGTACATTTTCTCCGTCTTCATGAAACTAACAACAATTTTCCTCAGCGACTCAGATTTCAATCTCTTCAAAGTCCTATACGGATAATTCCTTGAGCTCAGTTAGTCTCGCATATTACTACTTGACATCTCTTCAGGATTTTGGTGATATAGTTCAGTTGGAGGTAAATCTTCTATGTTCAAACTCTCTTGAAGCGGTGTCCATTCTCCCTTTTCAACAATAAACTCTTTTTCATCAGCAGCAACTTTGTCTTGGGCTATCAAACACTTTTCATATTCTTCGTTGATTTGTCTCACAGTCAGCCCATTCAAAAACACAGAATTGTACTTCATCTTCTCAAGATAAGCAAATCTTTCATCTAAATCATCTGGAATCTCTTGATCAGGATTAGTTTCTGGCTCAGCTTGTGGTTCAGACTCAGTAAAATCAATATCATCAAGATCATCTAAAGCCTCAATCATAGGTGCATTGTCAGTTTGAACCGGCTCAAACTGACTTGCGTCTTCTGGTACAATTTCAGGCACATTTTCAGCTACAACAGCTTAAGATTGAATCGGATCAATCTGAACTGTTTCATCATATCCAACTTCTTTCTCGCTATCTGATATCACAAAAACTTCAGTTTCAGCTACAGATTCAGATTGAATCGGCTCAATCTGAACTGTTTCTTCTATTCTGGCCTTCTTTGAACTAACTTCCTCAGCCACTATTTCAGGCACAACATCTAGTTTACGTTTTCCCTCAGCCTTGTCAAGATTGATAGTATTAGCAGCTTCATCGGGAATAGGGACAGATTCTACAATTGGTTCTGTCACAGTCTTAGATCGCTGCGATCTAGTTTGATAGACTGTGACGTCCCTAGAAGTCTCAGACACTCCAACGTCCTCTTCTACCACGAAGTCCTTATCAGATTCTGAACTTTCAGCCTCCTCTTCTTTGATCCAATTTTCCAGTACCTCCTTTTCAGCCTCTAATGTATTGCATTCAGCCTTCAACTCAGTATAGTCAAACTTCAGATTTTCATATTCCTCCTTCAAACTTTCATATTTAGCTTTCAACTCGTCATGTTCAATCTTCAATTTAAGATGACCAGCATCCAAAGCTTTGAAAGTTTCCAGATTTTGATTGTGAGTAACCCAAAACTCTTCAAGTCTTTTCTTTTTCCTGTCATTTGAAGCTTTCAACAGTTCATTCGCCTCTAACAACTTTGCCACCATCTCTTCTAGTTCGACAATTTTTTTCTTATCTTCATTCTCATCAACACTTGACACAATTTTTGGCGAAGACTCCAAAACTTGTTCAATCTTTTTCGCAGCAGGGGATTATGTGGTGGGTATATCAACAAGGATAGGATCAGTAACGCCAGCATCAGCTTCATCAACTATCTGTGCAATAGTCTCAGCCTCGGCCATTACTTCCTGAGCTATCTGAACAATATCTATCTCTTCCGGCTCACTCATTACTTTCTCAACAACAGATTTAGATCTTCGAGATCTAACATACTGTTTAGTGATAGGCTTAGCAACTTCAATTTCCACTTCTTTTTCAACAGAAGCAACCTCAACAGGTTCTTCTATCACAACTTGTTCAATGACTTCAACATTTTCTGCTTCAATAATCTCTGCCTCCTCTGAATCAGATTCAGCATCAACACCACCATCATTTCCACTATCATCATCATTATCTTCATCTTGACCATTGTCACTATTATTATCATCATTCTCAGATCCATCCTCTTCATCTTCTGCATGACGAGCATTATACTCATCATCATCCAGTAGATTCTCAGGAACCTCATCAATAAGGTCCTCTGGATTCACAATCTCTCCATGACAAATATGATGATAAACAAACTCAACATCTTCCTCATTATTTGCTATATCTCTCATATAGTCAAATAGATCAATATTTGGCATATTCCCGATACTCATCTTCTTATAAGATAGTTCATTCATATCCTCAGTGTACAAAATTCCACCAACTACACCTTCTTCTCTGATAATGGGATTGGCAACATTTATCATCAACTGTAAGAATCTCGGATACATGAGAAACTTAAATCTTTTTCCCTTTACCAGATTAAACACAAAACCATTCATGATCCACCTTGACATATTAAATGGTTTGTTTTCTGCAATGGCAACTATTGGGGATGCAATGTCAGAAGGAAAGTTGTTGAAACCAGCACTTCTCCTTGACATGCATTGCTGAACAACATAGCACAAAAGCTTCCATTTCTTCCCCAACCTTGCTCTATAAAACTGTGACTTTGGAAATGCAGGAGGATGTCCCATATTAACAAAGCACGTTTGGCATTCAGCCATAGTCAACTCATCATTCATTCCTACTTCATCATCATCTATTCTCAATGCAGTTCTGATTGCTTCTTCAGAAACTGTCAACACTAATTCTCTAGTGATGTTTCCTCGAACAACAGCTACTCCATTATCATCTCTGACAACCTCAGCTGTCCTCCAAAAACTCTTTATCAACCTTGCATATATGACCGGTTTGGCACACATAGCATATACATACTTTGTCCTCTTAATGAATCTCATCATGTCTCTGTAACCTTCAGTTTCAGGGATAGATTCATCTAAACATGCCACCAGATTGTGCTTAGGCTCAAACTTCAAATTCTCCATCTGTTAAAACAAAAACAAACATAAACAAGACAAATGTGTTAGATTTTTCATCAATAAATTTCAACTTTTCATAAGTGTTTGAACAACAGTTAACATGAAAAACATTCACATAATCATTTTAACTCCTAAATTGTTCTAATAATCTGATTTTCATCATTTTGATCAAAACAACTTTGAATTTTAATGATTATACAACATTTTTTTTCAATATAACAGTTTATCACTTAAGAACATGAATTTGACATTTATAGGATGAAGTTGTTTATCATGCTTTAGTTCAGTTTTAACAAGAATTTGTCACTTTTAACACATATTTCATCATTTTGAAGTTTAACATTTATGAGCTTGAAACAGGTCATCAATGGCGGTTAACAGTCATGAACAAATTTGGTTGATTCTGTTGATTTTAAGGACATTTGGTGCAAATGAATGATTGATTGTTGATAATCGAGAGTTTTTACACCTAAAGCAACATTCGATTTTGGTTTTAACACACACAATCAAAGTGTCGATTCAGTGATCAAAAACACTGTTCATCATCGTTTTTCATTTTATCGGTCGATTTGCAGGTTTATCAAACACAATTCACATAAACAATACCTTATTCAATCGATCAGACTTGTTACAGATCAAGCGATTGAATATGATAAACAACAATTTTAAGTGCAGAGGATTTGCTTGAACAAGTGAGTGAAAAATGATAAGTGTTTGTGAAGAGGCGGGTTTTATATGGTTAAAAATTAGGTCAAACTTTGAGGTGCCGGGTCAACAATTTGGGACGGGTAAGCATAAAAGCCCAATAAGCCTTGACGGGTCATGCACTGTTGAGCCGTGTCAGTCACTGTTGGGACGGGTCAAGTACTTGGGACGGGTCACAACATGAGACGGATCAACATAATCATGTTAAAACCACTTGACGGGTCAACCACTGTAGAGACGGGTAAGTCAAGTAGAGACGGGTAAGTCACTGTAGAGACGGGTAAGGGTTAGGAACAACTACACCTGATTGGTTTAAACCATCACCCGGCAGCATAGTAGTCTTCACAACATCACCCGGCTTGCACAATAACTTGTTTGTTCATTACCCGGCTGCATAGTGACACCTTCATCACCGGGCATGCTTTTCTTCTTCATCCAGCATGCTTTCTTCTTCACCCGGCAACACAGTTGCTTCAACTATCATCCGGCTTGCTATTCTTTATCACCCGGCATGCTTTCTTCATTACCCGGCAACACAGTTGTCTTCTATATCACCCGACATGTTTTTCTTCATTACCCGGCAATACAGTTGTTTTCTATATCACCCGGCTACACAGTGTTATACACTTACACGGCAAGATAACTTCTCTTTTACCCGGCTGTATAGTGATAACATATCTTCACCCGGCAAATATCTATGACCTTCACCCGGCATGGATTTGACATGTTCATTGCCTGGCTTTACAGTAGTCATAATATCTTCACCCGGCTGTCTTCTTTTTCTCAATCACCCGGCTCATATCAGACACACAACTTTACCCGGCTGAACAGTGTCTTCATTACTCGGCTAAATAGTGTTCTGATATCTTTGCCCGGCTACAACACTTGAGCAATTTTCTTCACTTTTCTCGTCTGTTGACTTTTTCAACTGCATTTATTACACCTGCAAACAATCTCGACATATTAATTAGACAAGATATCCTTATTAGGGTTTGTCACATTAATAATCAACAACATTTTTAGGGCAACAATTTAATTCAAATTAAATCACTTTTTCTTTTTCTTTGATTTTTCTTTTAAAAATGTTTTTGCACAACCAAAATTTCTATATCTCGAAGCAATTTCTTAAAAACAAATCACAAGACCTTGGGTTTGTTTTTAACACATCCAATACAAATGCTTTTCATATCACATAATCTTGTTCATTCAAAACACTTATTCAAAGATATTTTTGGATTTTTGAAATGTTTTCTTCATTATTCTCCCCCTAAACTTGAAATTTCTTGAAATTTTTAAGTTTAACAAGGATGTCGATATGTCAATAAAGATTCCAAATGCCTGCACACACAAAGCACACACATTAAAATAAAGACATATGCAATGCAATGAATCAAAATATCGCAGTGACATCATACCACACATTATCTGAACATGTTTTGCAAGTTTTGAATAGACATAACTTATGTTTGATTGAGTGATGATATGAAGACATACCAATTAGCTCGAATTGACACACTTACTTTTTCAGTATCATGATGAGTTTAAGGTTCGATTAGAATGACTTATGTGACCCACATGTATACATATTGCAACATATTTCCTTATCAACAATCACTTGAATGCATATTGCACAAAAACCTGGTCACTTACAGTCATAAACAGTGTGGAATTTGGGTTCTATTCGAATTTGGTCCACTTTGGGACTTCTTTTGATTCCATTTTGGAATTTAATTTCCTATCGTTCCCCTTGGGAATCTTCTGAATTCCTTTTTGGAATTTTTGTTTGGTGATGGTCCACATTTGGGACTCTTTTTGTTCCAACTTTGGGAATCTTTTGCTGCACCTCGAAGCTCAAAAGAGACTTCGTGTGAGACTTCAGGTCTGTGGATACCACAACAAAGAAGCTCACGATGCGGTTCATCACACTGAATAGACTGCATCGTTACCCGATCATGCACAACTAGTATCACAAGCAATGCATTAAAAGATATATATCTAGACATGTATAACAATGGAACTTAACACTAAGATCTTTGATTTTAGATTTGTCAACAATGAAACTTACTTTTTCAGTCTAATTGCCTGAGCTGTCTAGCACATCAATTAACATTTATCAGTCTTTATTAAAAACTAATGAAACAAATAATGTCTAGTGTAACTATCGTTTGTCACTTTTTGCAATATAGATTCTTATGACATGATATTTTCTTTTCTTTTTGGTTTTACTTTTTCTTTTAGTTTTTCCTTTTCTTTTTCATGCACACACACAATGCAAAACAACAAAATAAAAGACAAAGAAATCAATACTTAACATCGACTTATTATATTTTTGGATTTTATATATTTTCTGATTTTTCTTTGATTTTTTATAAAAATAGAATTAATCATGATTGATTAATCCTATGGATTGAACTAAGAATTCAAACCGTCCTGACAAAAATGATTTTGTGAAAAGATCAGCCAGTTGTTTATCGGTATGAACCTTAATCAATATTATTAAACATTTTTCAGAGTTATCTCTTAAAAAGTGATATCGAATTTCGATATGTTTGTTTTAGAATGTTGAACAGGATTAGCAGTTATGAACATAGCAGCAGTATTGTCTATGTAAATCGGAGTTTTAAGAAAGTTAAACCCGTAGTCAAGCAACTGATTTTGTAGCCACAAAACCTGAGAACATCCTGCAGATGCAGCGATATATTCTGCGTCAGCTGTGGATACAGAAACGTTGGTTTGCTTTTTACATTGCCAAGAAACAAGTCTAGGACCCAGGAATTGACAGCCACCTGTAGTCGATTTCCTGTCAAGAGCACAACCACCAAAATCACTGTCAGAATAACTATATAATTCAAAATTGCCTTCATAAGGATACCATAATCCAAGACTCGGTTTCCCTTTAAGGTATCTGAATATACGTTTCACAGCAACAAGATGCGACTCCTTCGGATCAGACTGATATCTGGCGCATACACAGACAGAATACATGATATCTGGTCTTGATGCAGTAAGATACATCAAAGATCCAATCATTGATCTGTACAGTGTTTGATCAACTGGTTTTCCCTTTGGATCCGGCTGTATCTTGCAATTTACATCTGATGGCGTTCGAAAAGTTTGACAATCTTGCATCTTGAACTTTTTCAGCAACTTTTCAACGAACTTTGATTGGTTGATAAAAATCCCGTCAGTAGACTATTTCACTTGCAATCCAAGAAAGAAGTTAATCTCTCCCATCGAACTCATCTGGAATCTTGACTTCATGATTTCCTCAAACTCTTTACACATGGACGAGTTGGTTGATCCAAAGATGATATCGTCCACATAAACTTGAATACACAATAGATCTTCATTCTCCCTCTTCATAAATAAGGTGGGATCAATCTGACCTCTTGTAAAACCGTGATCTAGCAGATGCTTTGATAACGTCTCGTACCAAATCCTCGGAGCTTGGTGTAGACCATACAATGCTTTACTCAGTTTGTATACACGATGAGGATAATCAGGATCCTCAAAGCCAGGAGGTTGTCTGACATATACATCATCGGTAATAGGTCCATACAGAAAAGCACCTTTCACGTCCATCTGAAATACTTTAAACTTCATAAAGGAGGCATATGCTAAAAAGACGCGAATTGCTTCAAGTCTAGCGACCAGAGCAAACACTTCTTCATAATCTAACCCTTCTTCCTGAGTGTATCCCTGTGCAATGAGTCTGGCTTTATTTCGCACAACAATGCCACGCTCATCCGGCTTGTTTTTGTATAACCATCGTGTTCCAATTGCATTCTCTCCTTCAGGCAAGTCCACTAGTTTCCAAACCTCTTGTTTGCGAAATTGTAGTAACTCCTCTTGCATAGCCTCAATCCAACTATTATCTTGTAGCGTTTCTGATATGTTCTTCGGCACCACTTGAGATAGAAAACAAGAATAGAGACAGACATTTGCTTGCTCAGTCTGACTTCTTGTAGTTCTCTGATTCAACGGCCCAATAATCTGAGAGACAGGATGTTTCTTGTGAATTCGATGAATTGGTATGTCATCTCCTTGCACTTGACTCTCCAGATTAGACATATTCAGATTCGGTAAATCTTGGAGAATAGTAGACGTATGCGGAGTGAAATTCGGGACTTGATCCGGTGAATTGATGAAGTAATCGAAACTTCAGGAACATCTTCACCATTTGAATCTGATGATGGTTGACTTGGAACAGATTCACCATCATTAGGAGAAACTTGCGGATTAACATCATCAAAAACATTTGATTCTTGAGCTTCGTGAGAAACGGAAGGACCCGGAGCTTGACTGGATTTGACATGATCAGGATTATGAAAAGACATGAATGGATACTCTGAATTGAGATTGCCATCATCGTCATTATCAGAATCATCGCTAAAGCTTCCCAAGTCTCCTGCTTCTTTTCTTGATTTTCCTGTAAAATCCAACAAGTTAGAATCGAAAGATTTCAATAACGAGTCTAAATCAAACAACCATGCGGGACCATGAGCCACTGATGGAAATGAATTTTCTAAAAACTTTACGTTAATAGTTTCAATAACAATATTAGTTTTGCTATTAAAAACCCGATAAGCTTTTGAAACCGAAGAGTAACCAAGAAAAAATCCATCATCAGATTTAGACTCAAACTTCCCGAGATGATCATTTAGATTTAAAATCGATACCGGACAACCAAATGCTTTCAAATAAGAAATATTCGGTTTCCTTCCAAATAACAACTCATAAGATGTTTTATTTTTGTCCTGAACCAGTAATGTTCTGTTTTGTACAAAACATGCGGTAGCAATTGCTTCATCCCAAAAAGTGATTGGAATTTTGGCATCTGCAAGCATAGATCTTGCTGCTTCTATCAGTGTCCTATTTTTCCGTTCAGCAACACCATTTTGTTGAGGCGTCCTAGGAGCACTATATTGGCGAGCAATACCTTTTTCTGCACAAAACAAATCAACATTTGAGTTTTTGAAGTCGGTTCCATTATCACTTCTTAAGGTTTTAACTTTACATTCCAATTGATTTTCAACTTTTATGATAAATTCTTTCAATAATTCAGCCGTTTCAGATTTAGCATACAAAAAATAAACCCAAGAAAATCTAGTAAAGTCATCTATGATAACTAAACAGTATGATTTTCTCCCGATGCTTTGAACGTTGGTCGGTCCAAAAAGGTCCATGTGTAGCATCTGCAGGGGTTTTGAGATAGAGTTTTCTTGCTTGGACTTAAAAGACATCCGATGCTGTTTTCCCTTCAAACACGCCGGACAGAGATCAGTTGTGGAGAATTTCTTCGACTGGATTCCCACAGCGTGATTTCCGGTTACCAGACGGTTCATGTTTCTGAAATTTGAATGGCCCAGCCGTCTATGCCAAAGCTGACTCTCATCGATTGAAGCATGCGCAATGAGACAAGTAGTTTCAGTTTCAGCATCAATCTGCGACATATCCAACTTGTATACATCACGATCTCTAGGCGCTTTAACTACTACCCACTCATTGTCTATCTTGAAACCTGGTTTAAGAATATAACAGAAAGAATCATCAAAAAGAGTTGAATAAGATTTATCACATATTTGAGAAACACTTAGTAAGTTAAAGTTCAACCGTGCACAGTAGTTGACTTTATCAAAACTAATGACCCCATTTGAGACAATTCATTCTCCCGTTATTTTACCACCCGCATCACCTCCAAAAGCAACGTGAGTACCACTCTTTTGCTTAAAGTCTTGAAGCAAGGCATGGTTGCCTGTCATGTGCCGGCTGCACCCACTATCAACAAACCACGAGTTGATAGGTCTTCGAGGGCGCACCTGCAATTCAAACACTATCTAGTTAGTTTGGTCAACCCAGGCCCACACGGTCTTGGGTTTACCGAATTTATCTGCAATAGTAACTTGTTTATATTGAATATTTTGAAAATTTGTTTCATTTAAGAGATTTTGATGCTGAAAACTGTTTCGCCCATTGGCGTGCATTGATTGCTTTCTTCTCAAAGCACTGAACCTTTCCTCCAATTGAGGATCAAGGTTGTTTTCAAATTTCTGGTTTCTTACCAACAAAGCTCTCGGCTTAAAATTATTAACCTTCAAATTTCTTGATGAAAAATCATTAACACCATAATTGTTTCGATTAATAGTTCTCAACATAGGAGAATGACTTTGGTTAAACTTTTTGAAACCAAATGATTGATTTTGAAAATTTGAAAAAGGTGTCATTTCCTTAGATGAGGTTTTTCGAAAGAAACAATCAACGGTGTCATGATTCCTTCTTTCACAAATATCACAGAATTTGTTATAAAAACATTCTTCTGACGAATGGTTTCTTTTGTCACAGTAACTGCAATACCTGTTGAAGAAACATTCAGCGGTAGTATGGTTATAACGGTCACATATCTCACAATGCCTTTTGCTAATCCTAAAGAGCCGATTATTAACTTTTGAAGTTGAACCCACTTGTGATTCATTATCCAGTTTGTTCGGTTTTAGATTAAGAGCATTCTTTTGTGGAGATTTTGTTTGTGAATTTGCTTGCTTGGACACTTGGTTCGATTTTAACACACCCTGTTTGGTTAACCTTTTTGATTCAATTCTTTTATCAATGACAGCGGAAAACTTAGGTCCTGAACCTGTATTCAGACCAGAGTTAGATTTGATTGGAGAATTGCTTTGGTTACCATAAGATCCGTTCATATCGAAAGTTCCAGCAGACACAAACTTAATGGTTTTACCTTTTGACACTTTCTTTGTCATTGATTTGTCATTTTCAGATTTAACACTTTGAGCTTTGGGTTTGCCAGTTGATTTTATGGCACTTTTGCCTTTCGACTGTTTAGTTTCAGATTGATTGATTGTTATGTTCGATTTTTGTGATTTTCCATTCGAAACTTCAGTCTTTTTCACAGCTTTCTTCTTGATCAGTTGATCAGCAACCTTTGCCTTCTGCTCATTCTTCCACTTGATGTACTCCGGATCATTGTATCCTGAGAATTCAGCTTGATCCTTCACTTCTTCCTTAGGATTCAGTTCCGGATATTCAACCAGTTGAGTCAGAACAGGCTCTGATTTGTTACTAGCTTCATCGTCAGCTTCAGTCGTCACACCATCCTCTTCTTTCAGACTTTCAATCAACACATCAGAACCTTCAGATTCGGATTTACTTCTCTGAATTTCTTTGAATTTTCGTTCATTTTCCGGTGAATGGTCGAATTCATTGAAGTTTTCAGGTAAGGTTTGTGTGATGGATTTAGGCATTGGTTCATGAGTAAAACCCAACCCTTGTTTGTTTTTGTTTCCCCTTTCACTGATCAATTGTTTCACCATTGTTTTACAACTTTTAACCTTTGTTAATTCAACTTGTGTGACAGCATGAGCAACTTTTTCTTCTTCAAAATTCTTTGTCATTTCTTCAAGTTGTTTGGTTATTAGTTCAAGTTCTTTCAAAGTTTTGTTCCAAGATTCATTTAGAGACAAAATCTTCTCATTTGCGATCTTGTGATCAAGCTTAAGTTGTTCATGAATTTGTTCATGTTTACTTAGTTTATCACCGATTTTAAACGAATGAGTTCGATAATGTTCTACCTGTTTAATACACTGATCTAAACACAATCTACCTTTAACATCTTCAGGCAGAGGAACATAGTTAGGAGGGAGTTCAGAACTAACCTTTAGTTGCTCAGTAGATGATGAAGACTCATTAGCTGTTTCCATAAGCGCAACTTCCAGTTCAGCTTCTTCAGCAGGATCAGCTTTTGCGCTCCAGTCATACTCTTCAGAATCTTCAGTCACTGCTTCAATCTGTTCAACATCTCCTTCTTCTGACCAATCTTCTTCAATTTCACATACCAATGCCAGATTCGATGTAAGATCGGATGTGAACTGTTCTGCATATGCACTCCAATCGTATCCGTCTTTAACACTCACTACTAATGCTTCAACTCAGGCATGGGAAGACTTTGGTCCGCTTTTGCATGAAGCGTTGATTTCTGTTTTGATAGTTCGAAGACTGTTGTGAGCTTTGACCTTGACCATGAGTCTGTCTACTCGAACTTGCTTGATCATTATAGTTTTGATTCTTAGGAGCCTTGGATTCCCTTGAAAAAGGACCATAACAATTGCAAATAAAGCATCTTGCTTTCGATTTGTCAAAACCAACAGTTTTGTTTGCATGTGGCTTGTAGCTTCGGTTGACATAAGCATGTTTTTGTGTACGGTATGCAACCATAACCATTTGCCAATTCAGATCCATTTCTTCTACATCATCTGGATCCATTTCGAACAGATCTTGCAATACAACATCCATCTGAGACAAATGACTTCCTTGATAAGCTTGAAAGCTTGCCATGAAAGCAGTAAATGCAGTTTTGGTCTCGTCATCTTGCAACAAAATGTTCATCACATCTTTCACTTTGGCATGAACTGTAGAACTTTGATTTTCTGATTGCGAATTCATTGGAGATTGATTTTGAACTTGAGCTCTTGGTGGAGATTGAGGTTGAGAGTATATTGGTGAGCTTGATTGATACAAAGAATCAGTATAAAAACTAGCACCAACGAATAAATCACTCTCGTCATCAGTCTTGGCATTGTCTTGAACAAGAAATGCATTCTCCACAGTATTGGCAGGATTCACAATATACTTATATTGAGCTTGTGAGCTTGATCTATCAGTATTTCTCGATCCTTCATCTATCTCAACTTCTTCAATATTTCAAATAAGCAAATCTAATTCCATTGGAAATTTCTCTGTATGCTTCAAAAGAGTAACATTTTGCTTCCATGATGATGGCAAAGCACATAACAATCGATCATTCAAGTCTTAAAGTTCAGTCTTAACTCCGATGTTCGACATCTCAGAAGTTAAGTGAACAAACCTGTTCATCATCTGGTGTACTGTTTCTCCATTAATGTGCTCAAACAATTCCAATTGCCTTTTCAATTTTGATTTCTTCAAACTTCTTAATTGTTCTCCTCCTTCACATATGGACTTTAATGCTTTGAAACATGTATAACCAGTCTGATATGCATCCAATCTCGACAAAACTTGGAGTGGCAGTCCCTTGCACATCAAAGAATAAGCCTTGCTATCATTCTTCACTTTCCTCAAATCTTCTGTTGACAAGTTATCCTCTGGATAAGGTTCAGGAGAGTCTTTAGTGTAGGTACTTGCACTATCCGGAGCAGTGTGAGTTGGAATATGAGGACCTTTCTCAATCGACTTCCATAGAGCATTGTCAATAGAACACAAATGATGTCTCAACCTGATAGTCCAATTTTTGAAATCTGCACGATTAATAAGTCTAGGAACACGGTTATCAGAATCATCATTAGGTGCCATTTTAACAATTTTTAAAGAAAATATTTTTGGTTTTTGTTGATTTTTGAAAAAAAATAGTTAAACTACTAAAATAAAGACAAGTAATTAATGACAAGATAAGAAAACAAGGATTAAAACAACTAAAAATGAGTCACACGGCTGAACAGTGAAAATTCTTCTTCACCCGGCTGAACAGTAGCTTTTGTTCTTTACCCGGCAGAGAAAAGACTTCACCCGGCAGAACAGTGACCCGGCTAAACAGTTGTAAAACTTCAACACTTGTAGTCTTCACCCGGCAGAACAGTTACCCAGCAACAAGAAATAACTTCACACGGCAGATAATACTTGACCCGGCTTGAATCTTGACACGGCAGAAACAGCTTGTTTACCCGGCTGAACAGTTGCAATCACACGGCAGCAAAGTAAGTTACCCGGCTACACAGTAGATCACCCGTCTGAACAGTAATAAGTCACCCGGCAAGAATGTTAATCACCCGGCACAACAGTACTTGATCCGGCTGAACAGTAACACTTTTCCTCGTCAAATTCTTTACCCGTCTAGCACAAAATCCTTTACACGGCTGGACAAGACCTAATTTGTTCACAAATCAAAGTCCAAAGGAGATTGTCTAAGTCAATTTTATCACCCGGCAAGTTAATCTTCAACCAAGTTCATACTGTTCATCATTTTCGTCAAACGAATTTTCTGGTTTGTCAAAAACTTGTCCAAATCTTCCAAAATTCACACACAAGCAGCGTAATAGTCCGATTATCAAACCCTAATCTCAATCAATCCAAAACATGATCAATTTTTTATGAAATTGAGAAAAATTTTGATCGCACAGTACTTTTTCTATCTTCTTAATTTCTCAGATCTGATGATAATCTGACGAAATTTGCATAATCATTGTGTATTAGAAGTGATTGCGATGATAAATCACAGCTAAAAACAGCAACAATTCATTCAGATCATGAATTTGAGCAATATTTCAGTGTTTTTGCTTGATGAATAGCGAAGAACACAATACCGAAAGCTCTGATACCAATTGATAGGTTCAATTGGATCGATAATATCACTCAATGATCAGAACAATTCATACACAAACACAGTTCAATCATAAACACAATTCATACTAATAATTCTCTTTTGTATATTGATGATCAAAGCAGATTTGTAGTACAAGTGCAGGAGAAAATAAATCACACACACTTAGTTCTCTCTCTAACGTGAATACTGATCTAGCCTCTCTCCTCACACTCTCTCACTACATGCTTTTAAGCAACAATTACAAGTTTAAGGAATATAACAAAATAGACCCTAAACTATACATAAACATATAAACAAATACAAAGTAAATCTTAACTAGGAAATAGCCCTAACAATAAACTTAATGAATTCGTCCGAGTCCTTTGAACATTGTACGACAACTTAAAACATCTTACGACTTTGTATGCCATATTTGCACCTTGAAAAGCAGGTTATTATAATGTTGGACATCTTACAAATCTTAACAACACCTTACAATACCGTATGTAAACTTAAAACTCCATAATAAACCTAATGAATTCGTCCGAGTCCTTTCAACATTGTACGACAACTTAAAACATCTTACGACTCTGTATGCCATATTAACTCCTCTAAAAGCACGTTATTATAATTTAGGACGCCTTAAAAGTATTAACAACACCTTACAATACCGTATGTAAACTTAAAACTCCATAATAAACCTAATGAATTCGTCCGAGTCCTTTCAACATTGTACGACAACTTAAAACTTCTTACGACTCTGTATGCCATATTAACTCCTCTAAAAGCACGTTATTATAATTTACGACGCCTTAAAAGTATTAACAACACCTTACAATACCGTATGTAAACTTAAAACTCTATCATAAACCTAATGAATTCGTCCGATTCCTTTGAACATTGTACGGCAACTTAAAACATCTTACGACTTATTATGCCATATTTGCACCTTGAAAAGCACATTATTATAATGTTGGATGCCTTACAAATCTTAACAACACCTTACAATACCGTATGTAAACTTAAAACTCCATAATAAACCTAATGAATTCGTCCGAGTCCTTTCAACATTGTACGACAACATAAAACATCTTACGACTCTGTATGCCATATTAACTCCTCTAAAAGCACGTGATTATAATGATGGACGCCTTACAAATCTTAACAACATCTTACAATACCGTATGTAAACTTAAAACTACATAATAAACCTAATGAATTCGTTCGAGTCCTTTGAACATAGTACGGCAACTTCAAACATATTACGACTCTGTATGCCATTTTAGCACCTAGAAAAGCACGTTATTATAATGTAGGACTTACAAATCTTAACAACACCTTACAATACCATATGTATACTTAACACTCCATAATAAACCAAATGAATTCGTCTGAGTCCTTTGAACATTGTACGGCAACTTAAAACATCTAACGACTCTGTATGCCATATTACCTCTTAAAACAAGTTATTATAATCTAGGACGCCTTACAAATCTTAACAACACCTTACAATACCGTATGTAAACTTAAAACTCCATAATAAACCTAATAAATTCGTCCGAGTCTTTTGAACATTGTACGACAAGTTAAAACATCTTACGACTTGTATGCCATAATACCTCTTAAAACACGTTATTATAATGTAGGACGCCTTACAAATCTTAACAACACCTTACAATACCGTATGTAAACTTAAAACTCCATAATAAACTTAATGAATTCGTCCGAGTCCTTTGAACATTGTACGACAACTTAAAACATCTTACGACTTTGTATGCCGTATTTGCACCTTGAAAAGCACGTTATTATAATGTTGGACGCCTTACAAATCGTAACAACACCTTACAATACCGTATGTAAACTTAAAACTCCATAATAAACCTAATGAATTCGTCCGAGTCCTTTCAACATTGTACGACAACTTAAAACATCTTACGACTCTGTATGCCATATTAACTCCTCTAAAAGCACGTTATTATAATTTAGGACGCCTTAAAAGTATTAACAACACCTTACAATACCGTATGTAAACTTAAAACTCTATAATAAACCTAATGAATTCGTCCGATTCCTTTGAACATTGTACGGCAACTTAAAACATCTTACGACTTGTATGCCATATTACCTCTTAAAACACGTTATTATAATGTAGGACGCCTTACAAATCTTAACAACACCTTACAATACCGTATGTAAACTTAAAACTCCGTAATAAACCTAATGAATTCGTCCGAGTCCTTTGAACATTGTACGGCAACTTAAACCATCTTACGACTCTGTATGCCATATTACCTCTTAAAGCACGTGATTATAATGTTGGACGCCTTACAAATCTTAACAACATCTTACAATACCGTATGTAAACTTTAAACTACATAATAAACCTAATGAATTCGTTCGAGTCCTTTGAACATAGTACGGCAACTTCAAACATATTACGACTCTGTATGCCATATTACCTCTTAAAACACGTTATTATAATGTAAGAGGCCTTACAAATCTTAACAACACCTTACAATACCGTATGTAAACTTAAAACTCCAAAATAAACCTAATGAATTCGTCCGAGTCCTTTGAACATTGTACAGCAAATTAAAACATCTTAAGACTCTGTATGCCATATTAACTCCTCTAAAAGCATGTTATTATAATTTAGGACGCCTTAAAAGTATTAACAACACCTTATAATACCGTATGTAAACTTAAAACTCTATAATAAACCTAATGAATTCGTCCGAGTCCTTTGAACATTGTACGGCAACTTAAAACATCATACGACTCTGTATGCCATATTACCTCTTAAAACACGTTATTATAATGTAGGACGCCTTACAAATCTTAACAACACCTTACAATACCGTATGTAAACTTAAAACTCCATAATAAACCTAATGAATTCATCCGAGTCCTTCCAACATTGTACGGCAACTTAAAACATCTTACGACTCTGTATGCCATATTAACTCCTCTAAAAGCATGTTATTATAATTTAGGACGCCTTACAAATATTAACAACACCTTACAATACCGTATGTAAACTTAAAACTCCATAATAAACCTAATGAATTCGTCCGAGTCCTTTGAACATTGTACGGCAACTTAAAACATCTTACGACTCTGTATGCCATATTACCTCTTAAAACACGTTATTATAATGTAAGAGGCCTTACAAATCTTAACAACACCTTACAATACCGTATGTAAACTTAAAACTCCAAAATAAACCTAATGAATTCGTCCGAGTCCTTTGAACATTGTACTGCAAATTAAAACATCTTAAGACTCTGTATGCCATATTAACTCCTCTAAAAGCATGTTATTATAATTTAGGACGCCTTAAAAGTATTAACAACACCTTATAATACCGTATGTAAACTTAAAACTCTATAATAAACCTAATGAATTCGTCCGAGTCCTTTGAACATTGTACGGCAACTTAAAACATCATACGACTCTGTATGCCATATTACCTCTTAAAACACGTTATTATAATGTAGGACGCCTTACAAATCTTAACAACACCTTACAATACCGTATGTAAACTTAAAACTCCATAATAAACCTAATGAATTCATCCGAGTCCTTCCAACATTGTACGGCAACTTAAAACATCTTACGACTCTGTATGCCATATTAACTCCTCTAAAAGCATGCTATTACAATTTAGGACGCCTTAAAAGTATTAACAACACCTTACAATACCGTATGTAAACTTAAAACTCTATAATAAACCTAATGAATTCGTCTGATTCCTTTGAACATTGTACGGCAACTTAAAACATCTTACGACTTTGTATGCCATATTTGCACCTTGAAAAGCACATTATTATAATGTTGGATACCTTACAAATCTTAACAACACCTTACAATACCGTATGTAAACTTAAAACTCTATAATAAACCTAATGAATTCGTCCGAGTCCTTTGAACATTGTACGGCAACTTAAAACATCATACGACTCTGTATGCCATATTACCTCTTAAAACACGTTATTATAATGTAGGACGCCTTACAAATATTAACAACACCTTACAATACCGTATGTAAACTTAAAACTCCATAATGAACCTAGAATTCGTCCGAGTCCTTTGAACATTGTACGGCAACTTAAAACATCTTACGACTCTGTATGCCATATTACCTCTTAAAACACGTTATTATAATGTAAGAGGCCTTACAAATCTTAACAACACCTTACAATACCGTATGTAAACTTAAAACTCCATAATAAACCTAATGAATTCATCCGAGTCCTTCCAACATTGTACGGCAACTTAAAATATCTTACGACTCTGTATGCCATATTAACTCCTCTAAAAGCATGTTATTATAATTTAGGACGCCTTAAAAGTATTAACAACACCTTACAATACCGTATGTAAACTTAAAACTCTATAATAAACCTAATGAATTCGTCCGATTCCTTTGAACATTGTACGGCAACTTAAAACATCTTACGACTTTGTATGCCATATTTGCACCTTGAAAAGCACATTATTATAATGTTGGATGCCTTACAAATCTTAACAACACCTTACAATACCGTATGTAAACTTAAAACTCTATAATAAACCTAATGAATTCGTCCGAGTCCTTTGAACATTGTACGGCAACATAAAACATCATACGACTCTGTATGCCATATTACCTCTTAAAACACGTTATTATAATGTACGACGCCTTACAAATCTTAACAACACCTTACAATACCGTATGTAAACTTAAAACTCCATAATAAACCTAATGAATTCGTCCGAGTCCTTTCAACATTGTACGACAACTTAAAACTTCTTACGACTCTATATGCCATATTAACTCCTCTAAAAGCATGTTATTATAATTTAGGACGCCTTAAAAGTATTAACAACACCTTACAATACCGTATGTAAACTTAAAACTCTATAATAAACCTAATGAATTCGTCCGAGTCATTTGAACATTGTACGACATCTTAAAACATCTTACGACTTGTATGCCATATTACCTCTTAAAACACAATATTATAATGTAGGACGCCTTACAAATATTAACAACACCTTACAATACCGTATGTAAACTTAAAACTCCATAATAAACCTAATGAATTCGTCCGAGTCCTTTGAACATTGTACGACAACTTAAAACATCTTACGACTCTGTATGCCATATTACCTCTTAAAACACGTTATTATAATGTACGACGCCTTACAAATCTTAACAACACCTTACAATACCGTATGTAAACTTAAAACTCTATAATAAACCTAATGAATTCGTCCGAGTCCTTTGAACATTGTACGGCAACTTAAAACATCTTACGACTCTGTATGCCATATTACCTCTTAAAACACGTTATTATAATGCAAGAGGCCTTACAAATCTTAACAACACCTTACAATACCGTATGTAAACTTAAAACTCCAAAATAAACCTAATGAATTCGTCCGAGTCCTTTGAACATTGTACTGCAAATTAAAACATCTTAAGACTCTGTATGCCATATTAACTCCTCTAAAAGCATGTTATTATAATTTAGGACGCCTTAAAAGTATTAACAACACCTTATAATACCGTATGTAAACTTAAAACTCTATAATAAACCTAATGAATTCGTCCGAGTCCTTTGAACATTGTACGGCAACTTAAAACATCATACGACTCTGTATGCCATATTACCTCTTAAAACACGTTATTATAATGTAGGACGCCTTACAAATCTTAACAACACCTTACAATACCGTATGTAAACCTAAAACTCCATAATAAACCTAATGAATTCATCCGAGTCCTTCCAACATTGTACGGCAACTTAAAACATCTTACGACTCTGTATGCCATATTAACTCCTCTAAAAGCATGTTATTATAATTTAGGACGCCTTACAAATATTAACAACACCTTACAATACCGTATGTAAACTTAAAACTCCATAATAAACCTAATGAATTCGTCCGAGTCCTTTGAACATTGTACGGCAACTTAAAACATCTTACGACTCTGTATGCCATATTACCTCTTAAAACACGTTATTATAATGTAAGAGGCCTTACAAATCTTAACAACACCTTACAATACCGTATGTAAACTTAAAACTCCAAAATAAACCTAATGAATTCGTCCGAGTCCTTTGAACATTGTACTGCAAATTAAAACATCTTAAGACTCTGTATGTCATATTAACTCCTCTAAAAGCATGTTATTATAATTTAGGACGCCTTAAAAGTATTAACAACACCTTATAATACCGTATGTAAACTTAAAACTCTATAATAAACCTAATGAATTCGTCCGAGTCCTTTGAACATTGTACGGCAACTTAAAACATCATACGACTCTGTATGCCATATTACCTCTTAAAACACGTTATTATAATGTAGGACGCCTTACAAATCTTAACAACACCTTACAATACCGTATGTAAACTTAAAACTCCATAATAAACCTAATGAATTCATCCGAGTCCTTCCAACATTGTACGGCAACTTAAAACATCTTACGACTCTGTATGCCATATTAACTCCTCTAAAAGCATGTTATTATAATTTAGGACGCCTTAAAAGTATTAACAACACCTTACAATACCGTATGTAAACTTAAAACTCTATAATAAACCTAATGAATTTGTCTGATTCCTTTGAACATTGTACGGCAACTTAAAACATCTTACGAATTTGTATGCCATATTTGCACCTTGAAAAGCACATTATTATAATGTTGGATACCTTACAAATCTTAACAACACCTTACAATACCGTATGTAAACTTAAAACTCTATAATAAACCTAATGAATTCGTCCGAGTCCTTTGAACATTGTACGGCAACTTAAAACATCATACGACTCTGTATGCCATATTACCTCTTAAAACACGTTATTATAATGTAGGACGCCTTACAAATCTTAACAACACCTTACAATACCGTATGTAAACTTAAAACTCCATAATAAACCTAATGAATTCATCCGAGTCCTTCCAACATTGTACGGCAACTTAAAACATCTTACGACTCTGTATGCCATATTAACTCCTCTA
Organism: Tagetes erecta; assembly: GCA_030867185.1. Lineage (NCBI taxonomy): Eukaryota > Viridiplantae > Streptophyta > Magnoliopsida > Asterales > Asteraceae > Tagetes > Tagetes erecta. The sequence continues at coordinate 26,404,101 of CM061493.1, read as the reverse complement.
AAAGCATGTTATTATAATTTAGGACGCCTTAAAAGTATTAACAACACCTTACAATACCGTATGTAAACTTAAAACTCTATAATAAACCTAATGAATTTGTCTGATTCCTTTGAACATTGTACGGCAACTTAAAACATCTTACGACTTTGTATGCCATATTTGCACCTTGAAAAGCACATTATTATAATGTTGGATACCTTACAAATCTTAACAACACCTTACAATACCGTATGTAAACTTAAAACTCTATAATAAACCTAATGAATTCGTCCGAGTCCTTTGAACATTGTACGACAACTTAAAACATCATACGACTCTGTATGCCATATTACCTCTTAAAACACGTTATTATAATGTAGGACGCCTTACAAATATTAACAACACCTTACAATACCGTATGTAAACTTAAAACTCCATAATAAACCTAATGAATTCGTCCGAGTCATTTGAACATTGTACGGCAACTTAAAACATCTTACGACTTGTATGCCATATTACCTCTTAAAACACAATATTATAATGTAGGACGCCTTACAAATCTTAACAACACCTTACAATACCGTATGCAAACTTAAAACTCCATAATAAACCTAATGAATTCGTCTGAGTCCTTCCAACATTGTACGACAACTTAAAACATCTTACGACTCTGTATGCCATATTAACTCCTCTAAAAGCATGTTATTATAATTTAGAACGCCTTAAAAGTATTAACAACACCTTACAATACCGTATGTAAACTTAAAACTCTATAATAAACCTAATGAATTCGTCCGATTCCTTTGAACATTGTACGGCAACTTAAAACATCATACGACTCTGTATGCCATATTACCTCTTAAAACACGTTATTATAATGTAGGACGCCTTACAAATATTAACAACACCTTACAATACCGTATGTAAACTTAAAACTCCATAATGAACCTAGAATTCGTCCGAGTCCTTTGAACATTGTACGACAACTTAAAACATCTTACGACTCTGTATGCCATATTACCTCTTAAGACACGTTATTATAATGTAAGAGGCCTTACAAATCTTAACAACACCTTACAATACCGTATGTAAACTTAAAACTCCATAATAAACCTAATGAATTCATCCGAGTCCTTCCAACATTGTACGACAACTTAAAATATCTTACGACTCTGTATGCCATATTAACTCCTCTAAAAGCTTGTTATTATAATTTAGGACGCCTTAAAAGTATTAACAACACCTTACAATACCGTATGTAAACTTAAAACCCTATAATAAACCTAATGAATTCGTCCGATTCCTTTGAACATTGTACGGCAACTTAAAACATCTTACGACTTTGTATGCCATATTTGCACCTTGAAAAGCACATTATTATAATGTTGGATGCCTTACAAATCTTAACAACACCTTACAATACCGTATGTAAACTTAAAACTCTATAATAAACCTAATGAATTCGTCCGAGTCCTTTGAACATTGTACGGCAACATAAAACATCATACGACTCTGTATGCCATATTACCTCTTAAAACACGTTATTATAATGTACGACCCCTTACAAATCTTAACAACACCTTACAATACCGTATGTAAACTTAAAACTCCATAATAAACCTAATGAATTCGTCCGAGTCCTTTCAACATTGTACGACAACTTAAAACATCTTACGACTCTATATGCCATATTAACTCCTCTAAAAGCATGTTATTATAATTTAGGACGCCTTAAAAGTATTAACAACACCTTACAATACCGTATGTAAACTTAAAACTCTATAATAAACCTAATGAATTCGTCCGAGTCATTTGAACATTGTACGGCAACTTAAAACATCTTACAACTTGTATGCCATATTACCTCTTAAAACACAATATTATAATGTAGGACGCCTTACAAATATTAACAACACCTTACAATACCGTATGTAAACTTAAAACTCCATAATAAACCTAATGAATTCGTCCGAGTCCTTTGAACATTGTACGGCAACTTAAAACATCTTACGACTCTGTATGCCATATTAACTCCTCTAAAAGCATGTTATTATAATTTAGGACGCCTTACAAATATTAACAACACCTTACAATACCGTATGTAAACTTAAAACTCCATAATAAACCTAATGAATTCGTCCGAGTCCTTTGAACATTGTACGGCAACTTAAAACATCTTACGACTCTGTATGCCATATTAACTCCTCTAAAAGCATGTTATTATAATTTAGGACGCCTTACAAATATTAACAACACCTTACAATACCGTATGTAAACTTAAAACTCCATAATAAACCTAATGAATTCGTCCGAGTCCTTTGAACATTGTATGGCAACTTAAAACATCTTACGACTCTGTATGCCATATTACCTCTTAAAACACGTTATTATAATGTACGACGCCTTACAAATCTTAACAACACCTTACAATACCGTATGTAAACTTAAAACTCTATAATAAACCTAATGAATTCGTCCGAGTCCTTTGAACATTGTACGGCAACTTAAAACATCTTACGACTCTGTATGCCATATTACCTCTTAAAACACGTTATTATAATGTAAGAGGCCTTACAAATCTTAACAACACCTTACAATACCGTATGTAAACTTAAAACTCTAAAATAAACCTAATGAATTCGTCCGAGTCCTTTGAACATTGTACTGCAAATTAAAACATCTTAAGACTCTGTATGCCATATTAACTCCTCTAAAAGCATGTTATTATAATTTAGGACGCCTTAAAAGTATTAACAACACCTTATAATACCGTACGTAAACTTAAAACTCTATAATAAACCTAATGAATTCGTCCGAGTCCTTTGAACATTGTACGGCAACTTAAAACATCATACGACTCTGTATGCCATATTACCTCTTAAAACACGTTATTATAATGTAGGACGCCTTACAAATCTTAACAACACCTTACAATACCGTATGTAAACTTAAAACTCCATAATAAACCTAATGAATTCATCCGAGTCCTTCCAACATTGTACGGCAACTTAAAACATCTTACGACTCTGTATGCCATATTAACTCCTCTAAAAGCATGTTATTATAATTTAGGACGCCTTACAAATATTAACAACACCTTACAATACCGTATGTAAACTTAAAACTCCATAATAAACCTAATGAATTCGTCCGAGTCCTTTGAACATTGTACGGCAACTTAAAACATCTTACGACTCTGTATGCCATATTACCTCTTAAAACACGTTATTATAATGTAAGAGGCCTTACAAATCTTAACAACACCTTACAATACCGTATGTAAACTTAAAACTCCAAAATAAACCTAATGAATTCGTCCGAGTCCTTTGAACATTGTACAGCAAATTAAAACATCTTAAGACTCTGTATGCCATATTAACTCCTCTAAAAGCATGTTATTATAATTTAGGACGCCTTAAAAGTATTAACAACACCTTATAATACCGTATGTAAACTTAAAACTCTATAATAAACCTAATGAATTCGTCCGAGTCCTTTGAACATTGTACGGCAACTTAAAACATCATACGACTCTGTATGCCATATTACCTCTTAAAACATGTTATTATAATGTAGGACGCCTTACAAATCTTAACAACACCTTACAATACCGTATGTAAACTTAAAACTCCATAATAAACCTAATGAATTCGTCCGAGTCCTTCCAACATTGTACGGCAACTTAAAACATCTTACGACTCTGTATGCCATATTAACTCCTCTAAAAGCATGTTATTATAATTTAGGACGCCTTACAAATATTAACAACACCTTACAATACCGTATGTAAACTTAAAACTCCATAATAAACCTAATGAATTCGTCCGAGTCCTTTGAACATTGTACGGCAACTTAAAACATCTTACGACTCTGTATGCCATATTACCTCTTAAAACACGTTATTATAATGTACGAGGCCTTACAAATCTTAACAACACCTTACAATACCGTATGTAAACTTAAAACTCCAAAATAAATCTAATGAATTCGTCCGAGTCCTTTGAACATTGTACTGCAAATTAAAACATCTTAAGACTCTGTATGCCATATTAACTCCTCTAAAAGCATGTTATTATAATTTAGGACGCCTTAAAAGTATTAACAACACCTTATAATACCGTATGTAAACTTAAAACTCTATAATAAACCTAATGAATTCGTCCGATTCCTTTGAACATTGTACGGCAACTTAAAACATCTTACGACTTTGTATGCCATATTTGCACCTTGAAAAGCACATTATTATAATGTTGGATGCCTTACAAATCTTAACAACACCTTACAATACCGTATGTAAACTTAAAACTCTATAATAAACCTAATGAATTCGTCCGAGTCCTTTGAACATTGTACGGCAACATAAAACATCATACGACTCTGTATGCCATATTACCTCTTAAAACACGTTATTATAATGTACGACGCATTACATATCTTAACAACACCTTACAATACCGTATGTAAACTTAAAACTCCATAATAAACCTAATGAATTCGTCCGAGTCCTTTCAACATTGTACGACAACTTAAAACATCTTACGACTCTATATGCCATATTAACTCCTCTAAAAGCATGTTATTATAATTTAGGACGCCTTAAAAGTATTAACAACACCTTACAATACCGTATGTAAACTTAAAACTCTATAATAAACCTAATGAATTCGTCCGAGTCATTTGAACATTGTACGGCAACTTAATACATCTTACGACTTGTATGCCATATTACCTCTTAAAACACAATATTATAATGTAGGACGCCTTACAAATATTAACAACACCTTACAATACCGTATGTAAACTTAAAACTCCATAATAAACCTAATGAATTCGTCCGAGTCCTTTGAACATTGTACGGCAACTTAAAACATCTTACGACTCTGTATGCCATATTAACTCCTCTAAAAGCATGTTATTATAATTTAGGACGCCTTACAAATATTAACAACACCTTACAATACCGTATGTAAACTTAAAACTCCATAATAAACCTAATGAATTCGTCCGAGTCCTTTGAACATTGTACGGCAACTTAAAACATCTTACGACTCTGTATGCCATATTACCTCTTAAAACACGTTATTATAATGTAAGAGGCCTTACAAATCTTAACAACACCTTACAATACCGTATGTAAACTTAAAACTCCAAAATAAACCTAATGAATTCGTCCGAGTCCTTTGAACATTGTACAGCAAATTAAAACATCTTAAGACTCTGTATGCCATATTAACTCCTCTAAAAGCATGTTATTATAATTTAGGACGCCTTAAAAGTATTAACAACACCTTATAATACCGTATGTAAACTTAAAACTCTATAATAAACCTAATGAATTCGTCCGAGTCCTTTGAACATTGTACGGCAACTTAAAACATCATACGACTCTGTATGCCATATTACCTCTTAAAACATGTTATTATAATGTAGGACGCCTTACAAATCTTAACAACACCTTACAATACCGTATATAAACTTAAAACTCCATAATAAACCTAATGAATTCGTCCGAGTCCTTCCAACATTGTACGGCAACTTAAAACATCTTACGACTCTGTATGCCATATTAACTCCTCTAAAAGCATGTTATTATAATTTAGGACGCCTTACAAATATTAACAACACCTTACAATACCGTATGTAAACTTAAAACTCCATAATAAACCTAATGAATTCGTCCGAGTCCTTTGAACATTGTACGGCAACTTAAAACATCTTACGACTCTGTATGCCATATTACCTCTTAAAACACGTTATTATAATGTACGAGGCCTTACAAATCTTAACAACACCTTACAATACCGTATGTAAACTTAAAACTCCAAAATAAATCTAATGAATTCGTCCGAGTCCTTTGAACATTGTACTGCAAATTAAAACATCTTAAGACTCTGTATGCCATATTAACTCCTCTAAAAGCATGTTATTATAATTTAGGACGCCTTAAAAGTATTAACAACACCTTATAATACCGTATGTAAACTTAAAACTCTATAATAAACCTAATGAATTCGTCCGATTCCTTTGAACATTGTACGGCAACTTAAAACATCTTACGACTTTGTATGCCATATTTGCACCTTGAAAAGCACATTATTATAATGTTGGATGCCTTACAAATCTTAACAACACCTTACAATACCGTATGTAAACTTAAAACTCTATAATAAACCTAATGAATTCGTCCGAGTCCTTTGAACATTGTACGGCAACATAAAACATCATACGACTCTGTATGCCATATTACCTCTTAAAACACGTTATTATAATGTACGACGCCTTACATATCTTAACAACACCTTACAATACCGTATGTAAACTTAAAACTCCATAATAAACCTAATGAATTCGTCCGAGTCCTTTCAACATTGTACGACAACCTAAAACATCTTACGACTCTATATGCCATATTAACTCCTCTAAAAGCATGTTATTATAATTTAGGACGCCTTAAAAGTATTAACAACACCTTACAATACCGTATGTAAACTTAAAACTCTATAATAAACCTAATGAATTCGTCCGAGTCATTTGAACATTGTACGGCAACTTAAAACATCTTACGACTTGTATGCCATATTACCTCTTAAAACACAATATTATAATGTAGGACGCCTTACAAATATTAACAACACCTTACAATACCGTATGTAAACTTAAAACTCCATAATAAACCTAATGAATTCGTCCGAGTCCTTTGAACATTGTACGGCAACTTAAAACATCTTACGACTCTGTATGCCATATTAACTCCTCTAAAAGCATGTTATTATAATTTAGGACGCCTTACAAATATTAACAACACCTTACAATACCGTATGTAAACTTAAAACTCCATAATAAACCTAATGAATTCGTCCGAGTCCTTTGAACATTGTACGGCAACTTAAAACATCTTACGACTCTGTATGCCATATTAACTCCTCTAAAAGCATGTTATTATAATTTAGGACGCCTTACAAATATTAACAACACCTTACAATACCGTATGTAAACTTAAAACTCCATAATAAACCTAATGAATTCGTCCGAGTCCTTTGAACATTGTATGGCAACTTAAAACATCTTACGACTCTGTATGCCATATTACCTCTTAAAACACGTTATTATAATGTACGACGCCTTACAAATCTTAACAACACCTTACAATACCGTATGTAAACTTAAAACTCTATAATAAACCTAATGAATTCGTCCGAGTCCTTTGAACATTGTACGGCAACTTAAAACATCTTACGACTCTGTATGCCATATTACCTCTTAAAACACGTTATTATAATGTAAGACGCCTTACAAATCTTAACAACACCTTACAATACCGTATGTAAACTTAAAACTCCAAAATAAACCTAATGAATTCGTCCGAGTCCTTTGAACATTGTACTGCAAATTAAGACATCTTAAGACTCTGTATGCCATATTAACTCCTCTAAAAGCATGTTATTATAATTTAGGACGCCTTAAAAGTATTAACAACACCTTATAATACCGTATGTAAACTTAAAACTCTATAATAAACCTAATGAATTCGTCCGAGTCCTTTGAACATTGTACGGCAACTTAAAACATCATACGACTCTGTATGCCATATTACCTCTTAAAACACGTTATTATAATGTAGGACGCCTTACAAATCTTAACAACACCTTACAATACCGTATGTAAACTTAAAACTCCATAATAAACCTAATGAATTCATCCGAGTCCTTCCAACATTGTACGGCAACTTAAAACATCTTACGACTCTGTATGCCATATTAACTCCTCTAAAAGCATGTTATTATAATTTAGGACGCCTTACAAATATTAACAACACCTTACAATACCGTATGTAAACTTAAAACTCCATAATAAACCTAATGAATTTGTCCGAGTCCTTTGAACATTGTACGGCAACTTAAAACATCTTACGACTCTGTATGCCATATTACCTCTTAAAACACGTTATTATAATGTAAGAGGCCTTACAAATCTTAACAACACCTTACAATACCGTATGTAAACTTAAAACTCCAAAATAAACCTAATGAATTCGTCCGAGTCCTTTGAACATTGTACAGCAAATTAAAACATCTTAAGACTCTGTATGCCATATTAACTCCTCTAAAAGCATGTTATTATAATTTAGGACGCCTTAAAAGTATTAACAACACCTTATAATACCGTATGTAAACTTAAAACTCTATAATAAACCTAATGAATTCGTCCGAGTCCTTTGAACATTGTACGGCAACTTAAAACATCATACGACTCTGTATGCCATATTACCTCTTAAAACATGTTATTATAATGTAGGACGCCTTACAAATCTTAACAACACCTTACAATACCGTATGTAAACTTAAAACTCCATAATAAACCTAATGAATTCGTCCGAGTCCTTCCAACATTGTACGGCAACTTAAAACATCTTACGACTCTGTATGCCATATTAACTCCTCTAAAAGCATGTTATTATAATTTAGGACGCCTTACAAATATTAACAACACCTTACAATACCGTATGTAAACTTAAAACTCCATAATAAACCTAATGAATTCGTCCGAGTCCTTTGAACATTGTACGGCAACTTAAAACATCTTACGACTCTGTATGCCATATTACCTCTTAAAACACGTTATTATAATGTACGAGGCCTTACAAATCTTAACAACACCTTACAATACCGTATGTAAACTTAAAACTCCAAAATAAATCTAATGAATTCGTCCGAGTCCTTTGAACATTGTACTGCAAATTAAAACATCTTAAGACTCTGTATGCCATATTAACTCCTCTAAAAGCATGTTATTATAATTTAGGACGCCTTAAAAGTATTAACAACACCTTATAATACCGTATGTAAACTTAAAACTCTATAATAAACCTAATGAATTCGTCCGAGTCCTTTGAACATTGTACGGCAACTTAAAACATCATACGACTCTGTATGCCATATTACCTCTTAAAACACATTATTATAATGTAGGACGCCTTACAAATCTTAACAACACCTTACAATACCGTATGTAAACTTAAAACTCCATAATAAACCTAATGAATTCATCCGAGTCCTTCCAACATTGTACGGCAACTTAAAACATCTTACGACTCTGTATGCCATATTAACTCCTCTAAAAGCATGTTATTATAATTTAGGACGCCTTAAAAGTATTAACAACACCTTACAATACCGTATGTAAACTTAAAACTCTATAATAAACCTAATGAATTCGTCTTATTCCTTTGAACATTGTACGGCAACTTAAAACATCTTACGACTTTGTATGCCATATTTGCACCTTGAAAAGCACATTATTATAATGTTGGATACCTTACAAATCTTAACAACACCTTACAATACCGTATGTAAACTTAAAACTCTATAATAAACCTAATGAATTCGTCCGAGTCCTTTGAACATTGTACGGCAACTTAAAACATCATACGACTCTGTATGCCATATTACCTCTTAAAACACGTTATTATAATGTAGGACGCCTTACAAATATTAACAACACCATACAATACCGTATGTAAACTTAAAACTCCATAATAAACCTAATGAATTCGTCCGAGTCATTTGAACATTATACGGCAACTTAAAACATCTTACGACTTGTATGCCATATTACCTCTTAAAACACAATATTATAATGTAGGACGCCTTACAAATCTTAACAACACCTTACAATACCGTATGCAAACTTAAAACTCCATAATAAACCTAATGAATTCATCCGAGTCCTTCCAACATTGTACGGCAACTTAAAATATCTTACGACTCTGTATGCCATATTAACTCCTCTAAAAGCATGTTATTATAATTTAGGACGCCTTAAAAGTATTAACAACACCTTACAATACCGTATGTAAACTTAAAACTCTATAATAAACCTAATGAATTCGTCCGATTCCTTTGAACATTGTACGGCAACTTAAAACATCTTACGACTTTGTATGCCATATTTGCACCTTGAAAAGCACATTATTATAATGTTGGATGCCTTACAAATCTTAACAACACCTTACAATACCGTATGTAAACTTAAAACTCTATAATAAACCTAATGAATTCGTCCGAGTCCTTTGAACATTGTACGGCAACATAAAACATCATACGACTCTGTATGCCATATTACCTCTTAAAACACGTTATTATAATGTACGACGCCTTACAAATCTTAACAACACCTTACAATACCGTATGTAAACTTAAAACTCCATAATAAACCTAATGAATTCGTCCGAGTCCTTTCAACATTGTACGACAACTTAAAACATCTTACGACTCTATATGCCATATTAACTCCTCTAAAAGCATGTTATTATAATTTAGGACGCCTTAAAAGTATTAACAACACCTTACAATACCGTATGTAAACTTAAAACTCTATAATAAACCTAATGAATTCGTCCGAGTCATTTGAACATTGTACGGCAACTTAAAACATCTTACGACTTGTATGCCATATTACCTCTTAAAACACAATATTATAATGTAGGACGCCTTACAAATATTAACAACACCTTACAATACCGTATGTAAACTTAAAACTCCATAATAAACCTAATGAATTCGTCCGAGTCCTTTGAACATTGTACGGCAACTTAAAACATCTTACGACTCTGTATGCCATATTAACTCCTCTAAAAGCATGTTATTATAATTTAGGACGCCTTACAAATATTAACAACACCTTACAATACCGTATGTAAACTTAAAACTCCATAATAAACCTAATGAATTCGTCCGAGTCCTTTGAACATTGTACGGCAACTTAAAACATCTTACGACTCTGTATGCCATATTACCTCTTAAAACACGTTATTATAATGTACGACGCCTTACAAATCTTAACAACACCTTACAATACCGTATGTAAACTTAAAACTCCATAATAAACCTAATGAATTCATCCGAGTCCTTCCAACATTGTACGGCAACTTAAAACATCTTACGACTCTGTATGCCATATTAACTCCTCTAAAAGCATGTTATTATAATTTAGGACGCCTTACAAATATTAACAACACCTTACAATACCGTATGTAAACTTAAAACTCCATAATAAACCTAATGAATTCGTCCGAGTCCTTTGAACATTGTACGGCAACTTAAAACATCTTACGACTCTATATGCCATATTACCTCTTAAAACACGTTATTATAATGTAAGAGGCCTTACAAATCTTAACAACACCTTACAATACCGTATGTAAACTTAAAACTCCAAAATAAACCTAATGAATTCGTCCGAGTCCTTTGAACATTGTACTGCAAATTAAAACATCTTAAGACTCTGTATGCCATATTAACTCCTCTAAAAGCATGTTATTATAATTTAGGACTCCTTAAAAGTATTAACAACACCTTATAATGCCGTATGTAAACTTAAAACTCTATAATAAACCTAATGAATTCGTCCGAGTCCTTTGAACATTGTACGGCAACTTAAAACATCATACGACTCTGTATGCCATATTACCTCTTAAAACACGTTATTATAATGTAGGACGCCTTACAAATCTTAACAACACCTTACAATACCGTATGTAAACTTAAAACTCCATAATAAACCTAATGAATTCATCCGAGTCCTTCCAACATTGTACGGCAACTTAAAACATCTTACGACTCTGTATGCCATATTAACTCCTCTAAAAGCATGCTATTATAATTTAGGACGCCTTAAAAGTATTAACAACACCTTACAATACCGTATGTAAACTTAAAACTCTATAATAAACCTAATGAATTCGTCTGATTCCTTTGAACATTGTACGGCAACTTAAAACATCTTACGACTTTGTATGCCATATTTGCACCTTGAAAAGCACATTATTATAATGTTGGATACCTTACAAATCTTAACAACACCTTACAATACCGTATGTAAACTTAAAACTCTATAATAAACCTAATGAATTCGTCCGAGTCCTTTGAACATTGTACGGCAACTTAAAACATCATACGACTCTGTATGCCATATTACCTCTTAAAACACGTTATTATAATGTAGGACGCCTTACAAATATTAACAACACCTTACAATACCGTATGTAAACTTAAAACTCCATAATGAACCTAGAATTCGTCCGAGTCCTTTGAACATTGTACGGCAACTTAAAACATCTTACGACTCTGTATGCCATATTACCTCTTAAGACACGTTATTATAATGTAAGAGGCCTTACAAATCTTAACAACACCTTACAATACCGTATGTAAACTTAAAACTCCATAATAAACCTAATGAATTCATCCGAGTCCTTCCAACATTGTACGGCAACTTAAAATATCTTACGACTCTGTATGCCATATTAACTCCTCTAAAAGCATGTTATTATAATTTAGGACGCCTTAAAAGTATTAACAACACCTTACAATACCGTATGTAAACTTAAAACTCTATAATAAACCTAATGAATTCGTCCGATTCCTTTGAACATTGTACGGCAACTTAAAACATCTTACGACTTTGTATGCCATATTTGCACCTTGAAAAGCACATTATTATAATGTTGGATGCCTTACAAATCTTAACAACACCTTACAATACCGTATGTAAACTTAAAACTCTATAATAAACCTAATGAATTCGTCCGAGTCCTTTGAACATTGTACGGCAACATAAAACATCATACGACTCTGTATGCCATATTACCTCTTAAAACACGTTATTATAATGTACGACACCTTACAAATCTTAACAACACCTTACAATACCGTATGTAAACTTAAAACTCCATAATAAACCTAATGAATTCGTCCGAGTCCTTTCAACATTGTACGACAACTTAAAACATCTTACGACTCTATATGCCATATTAACTCCTCTAAAAGCATGTTATTATAATTTAGGACGCCTTAAAAGTATTAACAACACCTTACAATACCGTATGTAAACTTAAAACTCTATAATAAACCTAATGAATTCGTCCGAGTCATTTGAACATTGTACGGCAACTTAAAACATCTTACGACTTGTATGCCATATTACCTCTTAAAACACAATATTATAATGTAGGACGCCTTACAAATATTAACAACACCTTACAATACCGTATGTAAACTTAAAACTCCATAATAAACCTAATGAATTCGTCCGAGTCCTTTGAACATTGTACGGCAACTTAAAACATCTTACGACTCTGTATGCCATATTAACTCCTCTAAAAGCATGTTATTATAATTTAGGACGCCTTACAAATATTAACAACACCTTACAATACCGTATGTAAACTTAAAACTCCATAATAAACCTAATGAATTCGTCCGAGTCCTTTGAACATTGTACGGCAACTTAAAACATCTTACGACTCTGTATGCCATATTAACTCCTCTAAAAGCATGTTATTATAATTTAGGACGCCTTACAAATATTAACAACACCTTACAATACCGTATGTAAACTTAAAACTCCATAATAAACCTAATGAATTCGTCCTAGTCCTTTGAACATTGTATGGCAACTTAAAACATCTTACGACTCTGTATGCCATATTACCTCTTAAAACACGTTATTATAATGTACGACGCCTTACAAATCTTAACAACACCTTACAATACCGTATGTAAACTTAAAACTCTATAATAAACCTAATGAATTCGTCCGAGTCCTTTGAACATTGTACGGCAACTTAAAACATCTTACGACTCTGTATGCCATATTACCTCTTAAAACACGTTATTATAATGTAAGACGCCTTACAAATCTTAACAACACCTTACAATACCGTATGTAAACTTAAAACTCCAAAATAAACCTAATGAATTCGTCCGAGTCCTTTGAACATTGTACTGCAAATTAAAACATCTTAAGACTCTGTATGCCATATTAACTCCTCTAAAAGCATGTTATTATAATTTAGGACGCCTTAAAAGTATTAACAACACCTTATAATACCGTATGTAAACTTAAAACTCTATAATAAACCTAATGAATTCGTCCGAGTCCTTTGAACATTGTACGGCAACTTAAAACATCATACGACTCTGTATGCCATATTACCTCTTAAAACACGTTATTATAATGTAGGACGCCTTACAAATCTTAACAACACCTTACAATACCGTATGTAAACTTAAAACTCCATAATAAACCTAATGAATTCATCCGAGTCCTTCCAACATTGTACGGCAACTTAAAACATCTTACGACTCTGTATGCCATATTAACTCCTCTAAAAGCATGTTATTATAATTTAGGACGCCTTACAAATATTAACAACACCTTACAATACCGTATGTAAACTTAAAACTCCATAATAAACCTAATGAATTTGTCCGAGTCCTTTGAACATTGTACGGCAACTTAAAACATCTTACGACTCTGTATGCCATATTACCTCTTAAAACACGTTATTATAATGTAAGAGGCCTTACAAATCTTAACAACACCTTACAATACCGTATGTAAACTTAAAACTCCAAAATAAACCTAATGAATTCGTCCGAGTCCTTTGAACATTGTACAGCAAATTAAAACATCTTAAGACTCTGTATGCCATATTAACTCCTCTAAAAGCATGTTATTATAATTTAGGACGCCTTAAAAGTATTAACAACACCTTATAATACCGTATGTAAACTTAAAACTCTATAATAAACCTAATGAATTCGTCCGAGTCCTTTGAACATTGTACGGCAACTTAAAACATCATACGACTCTGTATGCCATATTACCTCTTAAAACATGTTATTATAATGTAGGACGCCTTACAAATCTTAACAACACCTTACAATACCGTATGTAAACTTAAAACTCCATAATAAACCTAATGAATTCGTCCGAGTCCTTCCAACATTGTACGGCAACTTAAAACATCTTACGACTCTGTATGCCATATTAACTCCTCTAAAAGCATGTTATTATAATTTAGGACGCCTTACAAATATTAACAACACCTTACAATACCGTATGTAAACTTAAAACTCCATAATAAACCTAATGAATTCGTCCGAGTCCTTTGAACATTGTACGGCAACTTAAAACATCTTACGACTCTGTATGCCATATTACCTCTTAAAACACGTTATTATAATGTACGAGGCCTTACAAATCTTAACAACACCTTACAATACCGTATGTAAACTTAAAACTCCAAAATAAATCTAATGAATTCGTCCGAGTCCTTTGAACATTGTACTGCAAATTAAAACATCTTAAGACTCTGTATGCCATATTAACTCCTCTAAAAGCATGTTATTATAATTTAGGACGCCTTAAAAGTATTAACAACACCTTATAATACCGTATGTAAACTTAAAACTCTATAATAAACCTAATGAATTCGTCCGAGTCCTTTGAACATTGTACGGCAACTTAAAACATCATACGACTCTGTATGCCATATTACCTCTTAAAACACATTATTATAATGTAGGACGCCTTACAAATCTTAACAACACCTTACAATACCGTATGTAAACTTAAAACTCCATAATAAACCTAATGAATTCATCCGAGTCCTTCCAACATTGTACGGCAACTTAAAACATCTTACGACTCTGTATGCCATATTAACTCCTCTAAAAGCATGTTATTATAATTTAGGACGCCTTAAAAGTATTAACAACACCTTACAATACCGTATGTAAACTTAAAACTCTATAATAAACCTAATGAATTCGTCTGATTCCTTTGAACATTGTACGGCAACTTAAAACATCTTACGACTTTGTATGCCATATTTGCACCTTGAAAAGCACATTATTATAATGTTGGATACCTTACAAATCTTAACAACACCTTACAATACCGTATGTAAACTTAAAACTCTATAATAAACCTAATGAATTCGTCCGAGTCCTTTGAACATTGTACGGCAACTTAAAACATCATACGACTCTGTATGCCATATTACCTCTTAAAACACGTTATTATAATGTAGGACGCCTTACAAATATTAACAACACCATACAATACCGTATGTAAACTTAAAACTCCATAATAAACCTAATGAATTCGTCCGAGTCATTTGAACATTGTACGGCAACTTAAAACATCTTACGACTTGTATGCCATATTACCTCTTAAAACACAATATTATAATGTAGGACGCCTTACAAATCTTAACAACACCTTACAATACCGTATGCAAACTTAAAACTCCATAATAAACCTAATGAATTCATCCGAGTCCTTCCAACATTGTACGGCAACTTAAAATATCTTACGACTCTGTATGCCATATTAACTCCTCTAAAAGCATGTTATTATAATTTAGGACGCCTTAAAAGTATTAACAACACCTTACAATACCGTATGTAAACTTAAAACTCTATAATAAACCTAATGAATTCGTCC
Organism: Tagetes erecta; assembly: GCA_030867185.1. NCBI lineage: Eukaryota > Viridiplantae > Streptophyta > Magnoliopsida > Asterales > Asteraceae > Tagetes > Tagetes erecta. The sequence goes on along the minus strand of CM061493.1, from coordinate 26,387,829 downwards.
GATTCCTTTGAACATTGTACGGCAACTTAAAACATCTTACGACTTTGTATGCCATATTTGCACCTTGAAAAGCACATTATTATAATGTTGGATGCCTTACAAATCTTAACAACACCTTACAATACCGTATGTAAACTTAAAACTCTATAATAAACCTAATGAATTCGTCCGAGTCCTTTGAACATTGTACGGCAACATAAAACATCATACGACTCTGTATGCCATATTACCTCTTAAAACACGTTATTATAATGTACGACGCCTTACAAATCTTAACAACACCTTACAATACCGTATGTAAACTTAAAACTCCATAATAAACCTAATGAATTCGTCCGAGTCCTTTCAACATTGTACGACAACTTAAAACATCTTACGACTCTATATGCCATATTAACTCCTCTAAAAGCATGTTATTATAATTTAGGACGCCTTAAAAGTATTAACAACACCTTACAATACCGTATGTAAACTTAAAACTCTATAATAAACCTAATGAATTCGTCCGAGTCATTTGAACATTGTACGGCAACTTAAAACATCTTACGACTTGTATGCCATATTACCTCTTAAAACACAATATTATAATGTAGGACGCCTTACAAATATTAACAACACCTTACAATACCGTATGTAAACTTAAAACTCCATAATAAACCTAATGAATTCGTCCGAGTCCTTTGAACATTGTACGGCAACTTAAAACATCTTACGACTCTGTATGCCATATTAACTCCTCTAAAAGCATGTTATTATAATTTAGGACGCCTTACAAATATTAACAACACCTTACAATACCGTATGTAAACTTAAAACTCCATAATAAACCTAATGAATTCGTCCGAGTCCTTTGAACATTGTACGGCAACTTAAAACATCTTACGACTCTGTATGCCATATTACCTCTTAAAACACGTTATTATAATGTACGACGCCTTACAAATCTTAACAACACCTTACAATACCGTATGTAAACTTAAAACTCCATAATAAACCTAATGAATTCATCCGAGTCCTTCCAACATTGTACGGCAACTTAAAACATCTTACGACTCTGTATGCCATATTAACTCCTCTAAAAGCATGTTATTATAATTTAGGACGCCTTACAAATATTAACAACACCTTACAATACCGTATGTAAACTTAAAACTCCATAATAAACCTAATGAATTCGTCCGAGTCCTTTGAACATTGTACGGCAACTTAAAACATCTTACGACTCTATATGCCATATTACCTCTTAAAATACGTTATTATAATGTAAGAGGCCTTACAAATCTTAACAACACCTTACAATACCGTATGTAAACTTAAAACTCCAAAATAAACCTAATGAATTCGTCCGAGTCCTTTGAACATTGTACTGCAAATTAAAACATCTTAAGACTCTGTATGCCATATTAACTCCTCTAAAAGCATGTTATTATAATTTAGGACTCCTTAAAAGTATTAACAACACCTTATAATGCCGTATGTAAACTTAAAACTCTATAATAAACCTAATGAATTCGTCCGAGTCCTTTGAACATTGTACGGCAACTTAAAACATCATACGACTCTGTATGCCATATTACCTCTTAAAACACGTTATTATAATGTAGGACGCCTTACAAATCTTAACAACACCTTACAATACCGTATGTAAACTTAAAACTCCATAATAAACCTAATGAATTCATCCGAGTCCTTCCAACATTGTACGGCAACTTAAAACATCTTACGACTCTGTATGCCATATTAACTCCTCTAAAAGCATGCTATTATAATTTAGGACGCCTTAAAAGTATTAACAACACCTTACAATACCGTATGTAAACTTAAAACTCTATAATAAACCTAATGAATTCGTCTGATTCCTTTGAACATTGTACGACAACTTAAAACATCTTACGACTTTGTATGCCATATTTGCACCTTGAAAAGCACATTATTATAATGTTGGATACCTTACAAATCTTAACAACACCTTACAATACCGTATGTAAACTTAAAACTCTATAATAAACCTAATGAATTCGTCCGAGTCCTTTGAACATTGTACGGCAACTTAAAACATCATACGACTCTGTATGCCATATTACCTCTTAAAACACGTTATTATAATGTAGGACGCCTTACAAATATTAACAACACCTTACAATACCGTATGTAAACTTAAAACTCCATAATGAACCTAGAATTCGTCCGAGTCCTTTGAACATTGTACGGCAACTTAAAACATCTTACGACTCTGTATGCCATATTACCTCTTAAGACACGTTATTATAATGTAAGAGGCCTTACAAATCTTAACAACACCTTACAATACCGTATGTAAACTTAAAACTCCATAATAAACCTAATGAATTCATCCGAGTCCTTCCAACATTGTACGGCAACTTAAAATATCTTACGACTCTGTATGCCATATTAACTCCTCTAAAAGCATGTTATTATAATTTAGGACGCCTTAAAAGTATTAACAACACCTTACAATACCGTATGTAAACTTAAAACTCTATAATAAACCTAATGAATTCGTCCGATTCCTTTGAACATTGTACGGCAACTTAAAACATCTTACGACTTTGTATGCCATATTTGCACCTTGAAAAGCACATTATTATAATGTTGGATGCCTTACAAATCTTAACAACACCTTACAATACCGTATGTAAACTTAAAACTCTATAATAAACCTAATGAATTCGTCCGAGTCCTTTGAACATTGTACGGCAACATAAAACATCATACGACTCTGTATGCCATATTACCTCTTAAAACACGTTATTATAATGTACGACGCCTTACAAATCTTAACAACACCTTACAATACCGTATGTAAACTTAAAACTCCATAATAAACCTAATGAATTCGTCCGAGTCCTTTCAACATTGTACGACAACTTAAAACATCTTACGACTCTATATGCCATATTAACTCCTCTAAAAGCATGTTATTATAATTTAGGACGCCTTAAAAGTATTAACAACACCTTACAATACCGTATGTAAACTTAAAACTCTATAATAAACCTAATGAATTCGTCCGAGTCATTTGAACATTGTACGGCAACTTAATACATCTTACGACTTGTATGCCATATTACCTCTTAAAACACAATATTATAATGTAGGACGCCTTACAAATATTAACAACACCTTACAATACCGTATGTAAACTTAAAACTCCATAATAAACCTAATGAATTCGTCCGAGTCCTTTGAACATTGTACGGCAACTTAAAACATCTTACGACTCTGTATGCCATATTAACTCCTCTAAAAGCATGTTATTATAATTTAGGACGCCTTACAAATATTAACAACACCTTACAATACCGTATGTAAACTTAAAACTCCATAATAAACCTAATGAATTCGTCCGAGTCCTTTGAACATTGTACGGCAACTTAAAACATCTTACGACTCTGTATGCCATATTACCTCTTAAAACACGTTATTATAATGTACGACGCCTTACAAATCTTAACAACACCTTACAATACCGTATGTAAACTTAAAACTCTATAATAAACCTAATGAATTCGTCCGAGTCCTTTGAACATTGTACGGCAACTTAAAACATCTTACGACTCTGTATGCCATATTACCTCTTAAAACACGTTATTATAATGTAAGACGCCTTACAAATCTTAACAACACCTTACAATACCGTATGTAAACTTAAAACTCCAAAATAAACCTAATGAATTCGTCCGAGTCCTTTGAACATTGTACTGCAAATTAAAACATCTTAAGACTCTGTATGCCATATTAACTCCTCTAAAAGCATGTTATTATAATTTAGGACGCCTTAAAAGTATTAACAACACCTTATAATACCGTATGTAAACTTAAAACTCTATAATAAACCTAATGAATTCGTCCGAGTCCTTTGAACATTGTACGGCAACTTAAAACATCATACGACTCTGTATGCCATATTACCTCTTAAAACACGTTATTATAATGTAGGACGCCTTACAAATCTTAACAACACCTTACAATACCGTATGTAAACTTAAAACTCCATAATAAACCTAATGAATTCATCCGAGTCCTTCCAACATTGTACGGCAACTTAAAACATCTTACGACTCTGTATGCCATATTAACTCCTCTAAAAGCATGTTATTATAATTTAGGACGCCTTACAAATATTAACAACACCTTACAATACCGTATGTAAACTTAAAACTCCATAATAAACCTAATGAATTCGTCCGAGTCCTTTGAACATTGTACGGCAACTTAAAACATCTTACGACTCTGTATGCCTTATTACCTCTTAAAACACGTTATTATAATGTACGACGCCTTACAAATCTTAACAACACCTTACAATACCGTATGTAAACTTAAAACTCTATAATAAACCTAATGAATTCGTCCGAGTCCTTTGAACATTGTACGGCAACTTAAAACATCTTACGACTCTGTATGCCATATTACCTCTTAAAACACGTTATCATAATGTAAGACGCCTTACAAATCTTAACAACACCTTACAATACCGTATGTAAACTTAAAACTCCAAAATAAACCTAATGAATTCGTCCGAGTCCTTTGAACATTGTACTGCAAATTAAAACATCTTAAGACTCTGTATGCCATATTAACTCCTCTAAAAGCATGTTATTATAATTTAGGACGCCTTAAAAGTATTAACAACACCTTATAATACCGTATGTAAACTTAAAACTCTATAATAAACCTAATGAATTCGTCCGAGTCCTTTGAACATTGTACGGCAACTTAAAACATCATACGACTCTGTATGCCATATTACCTCTTAAAACACGTTATTATAATGTAGGACGCCTTACAAATCTTAACAACACCTTACAATACCGTATGTAAACTTAAAACTCCATAATAAACCTAATGAATTCATCCGAGTCCTTCCAACATTGTACGGCAACTTAAAACATCTTACGACTCTGTATGCCATATTAACTCCTCTAAAAGCATGTTATTATAATTTAGGACGCCTTACAAATATTAACAACACCTTACAATACCGTATGTAAACTTAAAACTCCATAATAAACCTAATGAATTCGTCCGAGTCCTTTGAACATTGTACGGCAACTTAAAACATCTTACGACTCTGTATGCCATATTACCTCTTAAAACACGTTATTATAATGTAAGAGGCCTTACAAATCTTAACAACACCTTACAATACCGTATGTAAACTTAAAACTCCAAAATAAACCTAATGAATTCGTCCGAGTCCTTTGAACATTGTACAGCAAATTAAAACATCTTAAGACTCTGTATGCCATATTAACTCCTCTAAAAGCATGTTATTATAATTTAGGACGCCTTAAAAGTATTAACAACACCTTATAATACCGTATGTAAACTTAAAACTCTATAATAAACCTAATGAATTCGTCCGAGTCCTTTGAACATTGTACGGCAACTTAAAACATCATACGACTCTGTATGCCATATTACCTCTTAAAACACGTTATTATAATGTAGGACGCCTTACAAATCTTAACAACACCTTACAATACCGTATGTAAACTTAAAACTCCATAATAAACCTAATGAATTCGTCCGAGTCCTTCCAACATTGTACGGCAACTTAAAACATCTTACGACTCTGTATGCCATATTAACTCCTCTAAAAGCATGTTATTATAATTTAGGACGCCTTACAAATATTAACAACACCTTACAATACCGTATGTAAACTTAAAACTCCATAATAAACCTAATGAATTCGTCCGAGTCCTTTGAACATTGTACGGCAACTTAAAACATCTTACGACTCTGTATGCCATATAACCTCTTAAAATACGTTATTATAATGTACGAGGCCTTACAAATCTTAACAACACCTTACAATACCGTATGTAAACTTAAAACTCCAAAATAAATCTAATGAATTCGTCCGAGTCCTTTGAACATTGTACTGCAAATTAAAACATCTTAAGACTCTGTATGCCATATTAACTCCTCTAAAAGCATGTTATTATAATTTAGGACGCCTTAAAAGTATTAACAACACCTTATAATACCGTATGTAAACTTAAAACTCTATAATAAACCTAATGAATTCGTCCGAGTCCTTTGAACATTGTACGGCAACTTAAAACATCATACGACTCTGTATGCCATATTACCTCTTAAAACACGTTATTATAATGTAGGACGCCTTACAAATCTTAACAACACCTTACAATACCGTATGTAAACTTAAAACTCCATAATAAACCTAATGAATTCATCCGAGTCCTTCCAACATTGTACGGCAACTTAAAACATCTTACGACTCTGTATGCCATATTAACTCCTCTAAAAGCATGTTATTATAATTTAGGACGCCTTAAAAGTATTAACAACACCTTATAATACCGTATGTAAACTTAAAACTCTATAATAAACCTAATGAATTCGTCCGAGTCCTTTGAACATTGTACGGCAACTTAAAACATCATACGACTCTGTATGCCATATTACCTCTTAAAACACGTTATTATAATGTAGGACGCCTTACAAATCTTAACAACACCTTACAATACCGTATGTAAACTTAAAACTCCATAATAAACCTAATGAATTCGTCCGAGTCCTTCCAACATTGTACGGCAACTTAAAACATCTTACGACTCTGTATGCCATATTAACTCCTCTAAAAGCATGTTATTATAATTTAGGACGCCTTACAAATATTAACAACACCTTACAATACCGTATGTAAACTTAAAACTCCATAATAAACCTAATGAATTCGTCCGAGTCCTTTGAACATTGTACGGCAACTTAAAACATCTTACGACTCTGTATGCCATATAACCTCTTAAAATACGTTATTATAATGTACGAGGCCTTACAAATCTTAACAACACCTTACAATACCGTATGTAAACTTAAAACTCCAAAATAAATCTAATGAATTCGTCCGAGTCCTTTGAACATTGTACTGCAAATTAAAACATCTTAAGACTCTGTATGCCATATTAACTCCTCTAAAAGCATGTTATTATAATTTAGGACGCCTTAAAAGTATTAACAACACCTTATAATACCGTATGTAAACTTAAAACTCTATAATAAAACTAATGAATTCGTCCGAGTCCTTTGAACATTGTACGGCAACTTAAAACATCATACGACTCTGTATGCCATATTACCTCTTAAAACACGTTATTATAATGTAGGACGCCTTACAAATCTTAACAACACCTTACAATACCGTATGTAAACTTAAAACTCCATAATAAACCTAATGAATTCATCCGAGTCCTTCCAACATTGTACGGCAACTTAAAACATCTTACGACTCTGTATGCCATATTAACTCCTCTAAAAGCATGTTATTATAATTTAGGACGCCTTAAAAGTATTAACAACACCTTATAATACCGTATGTAAACTTAAAACTCTATAATAAACCTAATGAATTCGTCCGAGTCCTTTGAACATTGTACGGCAACTTAAAACATCATACGACTCTGTATGCCATATTACCTCTTAAAACACGTTATTATAATGTAGGACGCCTTACAAATCTTAACAACACCTTACAATACCGTATGTAAACTTAAAACTCCATAATAAACCTAATGAATTCGTCCGAGTCCTTCCAACATTGTACGGCAACTTAAAACATCTTACGACTCTGTATGCCATATTAACTCCTCTAAAAGCATGTTATTATAATTTAGGACGCCTTACAAATATTAACAACACCTTACAATACCGTATGTAAACTTAAAACTCCATAATAAACCTAATGAATTCGTCCGAGTCCTTTGAACATTGTACGGCAACTTAAAACATCTTACGACTCTGTATGCCATATAACCTCTTAAAATACGTTATTATAATGTACGAGGCCTTACAAATCTTAACAACACCTTACAATACCGTATGTAAACTTAAAACTCCAAAATAAATCTAATGAATTCGTCCGAGTCCTTTGAACATTGTACTGCAAATTAAAACATCTTAAGACTCTGTATGCCATATTAACTCCTCTAAAAGCATGTTATTATAATTTAGGACGCCTTAAAAGTATTAACAACACCTTATAATACCGTATGTAAACTTAAAACTCTATAATAAAACTAATGAATTCGTCCGAGTCCTTTGAACATTGTACGGCAACTTAAAACATCATACGACTCTGTATGCCATATTACCTCTTAAAACACGTTATTATAATGTAGGACGCCTTACAAATCTTAACAACACCTTACAATACCGTATGTAAACTTAAAACTCCATAATAAACCTAATGAATTCATCCGAGTCCTTCCAACATTGTACGGCAACTTAAAACATCTTACGACTCTGTATGCCATATTAACTCCTCTAAAAGCATGTTATTATAATTTAGGACGCCTTAAAAGTATTAACAACACCTTACAATACCGTATGTAAACTTAAAACTCTATAATAAACCTAATGAATTCGTCTGATTCCTTTGAACATTGTACGGCAACTTAAAACATCTTACGACTTTGTATGTCATATTTGCACCTTGAAAAGCACATTATTATAATGTTGGATACCTTACAAATCTTAACAACACCTTACAATACCGTATGTAAACTTAAAACTCTATAATAAACCTAATGAATTCGTCCGAGTCCTTTGAACATTGTACGGCAACTTAAAACATCATACGACTCTGTATGCCATATTACCTCTTAAAACACGTTATTATAATGTAGGACGCCTTACAAATATTAACAACACCTTACAATACCGTATGTAAACTTAAAACTCCATAATAAACCTAATGAATTCGTCCGAGTCATTTGAACATTGTACGGCAACTTAAAACATCTTACGACTTGTATGCCATATTACCTCTTAAAACACAATATTATAATGTAGGACGCCTTACAAATCTTAACAACACCTTACAATACCGTATGCAAACTTAAAACTCCATAATAAACCTAATGAATTCGTCTGAGTCCTTCCAACATTGTACGGCAACTTAAAACATCTTACGACTCTGTATGCCATATTAACTCCTCTAAAAGCATGTTATTATAATTTAGAACGCCTTAAAAGTATTAACAACACCTTACAATACCGTATGTAAACTTAAAACTCTATAATAAACCTAATGAATTCGTCCGATTCCTTTGAACATTGTACGGCAACTTAAAACATCATACGACTCTGTATGCCATATTACCTCTTAAAACACGTTATTATAATGTAGGACGCCTTACAAATCTTAACAACACCTTACAATACCGTATGTAAACTTAAAACTCCATAATAAACCTAATGAATTCATCCGAGTCCTTCCAACATTGTACGGCAACTTAAAACATCTTACGACTCTGTATGCCATATTAACTCCTCTAAAAGCATGTTATTATAATTTAGGACGCCTTAAAAGTATTAACAACACCTTACAATACCGTATGTAAACTTAAAACTCTATAATAAACCTAATGAATTCGTCTGATTCCTTTGAACATTGTACGGCAACTTAAAACATCTTACGACTTTGTATGCCATATTTGCACCTTGAAAAGCACATTATTATAATGTTGGATACCTTACAAATCTTAACAACACCTTACAATACCGTATGTAAACTTAAAACTCTATAATAAACCTAATGAATTCGTCCGAGTCCTTTGAACATTGTACGACAACTTAAAACATCATACGACTCTGTATGCCATATTACCTCTTAAAACACGTTAATATAATGTAGGACGCCTTACAAATATTAACAACACCTTACAATACCGTATGTAAACTTAAAACTCCATAATGAACCTAATGAATTCGTCCGAGTCCTTTCAACATTGTACGACAACTTAAAACATCTTACGACTCTATATGCCATATTAACTCCTCTAAAAGCATGTTATTATAATTTAGGACGCCTTAAAAGTATTAACAATACCTTACAATACCGTATGTAAACTTAAAACTCTATAATAAACCTAATGAATTCGTCCGATTCCTTTGAACATTGTACGGCAACTTAAAACATCATACGACTCTGTATGCCATATTACCTCTTAAAACACGTTATTATAATGTAGGACGCCTTACAAATATTAACAACACCTTACAATACTGTATGTAAACTTAAAACTCCATAATAAACCTAATGAATTCGTCCGAGTCATTTGAACATTGTACGGCAACTTAAAACATCTTACGACTTGTATGCCATATTACCTCTTAAAACACAATATTATAATGTAGGACGCCTTAAAAATATTAACAACACCTTACAATACCGTATGTAAACTTAAAACTCCATAATAAACCTAATGAATTCGTCTGAGTCCTTCCAACATTGTACGGAAACTTAAAACATCTTACGACTCTGTATGCCATATTAACTCCTCTAAAAGCATGTTATTATAATTTAGGACGCCTTAAAAGTATTAACAACACCTTACAATACCGTATGTAAACTTAAAACTCTATAATAAACCTAATGAATTCGTCCGATTCCTTTGAACATTGTACGGCAACTTAAAACATCATACGACTCTGTATGCCATATTACCTCTTAAAACACGTTATTATAATGTAGGACGCCTTACAAATATTAACAACACCTTACAATACCGTATGTAAACTTAAAACTCCATAATAAACCTAATGAATTCGTCCGAGTCATTTGAACATTGTACGGCAACTTAAAACATCTTACGACTTGTATGCCATATTACCTCTTAAAACACAATATTATAATGTAGGACGCCTTACAAATCTTAACAACACCTTACAATACCGTATGCAAACTTAAAACTCCATAATAAACCTAATGAATTCGTCTGAGTCCTTCCAACATTGTACGGCAACTTAATACATCTTACGACTCTGTATGCCATATTAACTCCTCTAAAAGCATGTTATTATAATTTAGGACGCCTTAAAAGTATTAACAACACCTTACAATACCGTATGTAAACTTAAAACTCTATAATAAACCTAATGAATTCGTCCGATTCCTTTGAACATTGTACGGCAACTTAAAACATCATACGACTCTGTATGCCATATTACCTCTTAAAACACGTTATTATAATGTAGGACGCCTTACAAATATTAACAACACCTTACAATACCGTATGCAAACTTAAAACTCTATAATAAACCTAATGAATTCGTCCGAGTCCTTTCAACATTGTACGGCAACTTAAAACATCTTACGACTCTGTATACAATATTAAATCCTCTAAAAGCATGTTATTATAATTTAGGACGCCTTAAAAGTATTAACAACACCTTACAATACCGTATGTAAACTTAAAACTCTATAATAAACCTAATGAATTCGTCCGAGTCATTTGAACATTGTACGGCAACTTAAAACATCTTACGACTTGTATGCCATATTACCTCTTAAAACACAATATTATAATGTAGGACGCCTTACAAATATTAACAACACCTTACAATACCGTATGTAAACTTAAAACTCCATAATAAACCTAATGAATTCGTCCGAGTCCTTTGAACATTGTACGGCAACTTAAAACATCTTACGACTCTGTATGCCATATTAACTCCTCTAAAAGCATGTTATTTTAATTTAGGACGCCTTACAAATATTAACAACACCTTACAATACCGTATGTAAACTTAAAACTCCATAATAAACCTAATGAATTCGTCCGAGTCCTTTGAACATTGTACGGCAACTTAAAACATCTTACGACTCTGTATGCCATATTACCTCTTAAAACACGTTATTATAATGTAAGAGGCCTTACAAATCTTAACAACACCTTACAATACCGTATGTAAACTTAAAACTCCAAAATAAACCTAATGAATTCGTCCGAGTCCTTTGAACATTGTTCTACAAATTAAAACATCTTAAGACTTTGTATGCCATATTAACTCCTCTAAAAGCATGTTATTATAATTTAGGACGCCTTAAAAGTATTAACAACACCTTATAATACCGTATGTAAACTTAAAACTCTATAATAAACCTAATGAATTCGTCCGAGTCCTTTGAACATTGTACGGCAACTTAAAACATCATACGACTCTGTATGCCATATTACCTCTTAAAACACGTTATTATAATGTAGGACGCCTTACAAATCTTAACAACACCTTACAATACCGTATGTAAACTTAAAACTCCATAATAAACCTAATGAATTCATCCGAGTCCTTCCAACATTGTACGGCAACTTAAAACATCTTACGACTCTGTATGCCATATTAACTCCTCTAAAAGCATGCAATTATAATTTACGACGCCTTAAAAGTATTAACAACACCTTACAATACCGTATGTAAACTTAAAACTCTATAATAAACCTAATGAATTCGTCTGATTCCTTTGAACATTGTACGACAACTTAAAACATCTTACGACTTTGTATGCCATATTTGCACCTTGAAAAGCACATTATTATAATGTTGGATACCTTACAAATCTTAACAACACCTTACAATACCGTATGTAAACTTAAAACTCTATAATAAACCTAATGAATTCGTCCGAGTCCTTTGAACATTGTACGGCAACTTAAAACATCATACGACTCTGTGTGCCATATTACCTCTTAAAACACGTTATTATAATGTAGGACGCCTTACAAATATTAACAACACCTTACAATACCGTATGTAAACTTAAAACTCCATAATGAACCTAGAATTCGTCCGAGTCCTTTGAACATTGTACGGCAACTTAAAACATCTTACGACTCTGTATGCCATATTACCTCTTAAAACACGTTATTATAATGTAAGAGGCCTTACAAATCTTAACAACACCTTACAATACCGTATGTAAACTTAAAACTCCATAATAAACCTAACGAATTCATCCGAGTCCTTCCAACATTGTACGGCATCTTAAAATATCTTACGAGTCTGTATGCCATATTAACTCCTCTAAAAGCATGTTATTATAATTTAGGACGCCTTAAAAGTATTAACAACACCTTACAATACCGTATGTAAACTTAAAACTCTATAATAAACCTAATGAATTCGTCCGATTCCTTTGAACATTGTACGGCAACTTAAAACATCTTACGACTTTGTATGCCATATTTGCACCTTGAAAAGCACATTATTATAATGTTGGATGCCTTACAAATCTTAACAACACCTTACAATACCGTATGTAAACTTAAAACTCTATAATAAACCTAATGAATTCGTCCGAGTCCTTTGAACATTGTACGGCAACTTAAAACATCATACGACTCTGTGTGCCATATTACCTCTTAAAACACGTTATTATAATGTAGGACGCCTTACAAATATTAACAACACCTTACAATACCGTATGTAAACTTAAAACTCCATAATGAACCTAGAATTCGTCCGAGTCCTTTGAACATTGTACGGCAACTTAAAACATCTTACGACTCTGTATGCCATATTACCTCTTAAAACACGTTATTATAATGTAAGAGGCCTTACAAATCTTAACAACACCTTACAATACCGTATGTAAACTTAAAACTCCATAATAAACCTAATGAATTCATCCGAGTCCTTCCAACATTGTACGGCAACTTAAAATATCTTACGACTCTGTATGCCATATTAACTCCTCTAAAAGCATGTTATTATAATTTAGGACGCCTTAAAAGTATTAACAACACCTTACAATACCGTATGTAAACTTAAAACTCTATAATAAACCTAATGAATTCGTCCGATTCCTTTGAACATTGTACGGCAACTTAAAACATCTTACGACTTTGTATGCCATATTTGCACCTTGAAAAGCACATTATTATAATGTTGGATGCCTTACAAATCTTAACAACACCTTACAATACCGTATGTAAACTTAAAACTCTATAATAAACCTAATGAATTCGTCCGAGTCCTTTGAACATTGTACGGCAACATAAAACATCATACGACTCTGTATGCCATATTACCTCTTAAAACACGTTATTATAATGTAGGACGCCTTACAAATCTTAACAACACCTTACAATACCGTATATAAACTTAAAACTCCATAATAAACCTAATGAATTCGTCCGAGTCTTTTCAACATTGTACGACAACTTAAAACATCTTACGACTCTATATGCCATATTAACTCCTCTAAAAGCATGTTATTATAATTTAGGACGCCTTAAAAGTATTAACAATACCTTACAATACCGTATGTAAACTTAAAACTCTATAATAAACCTAATGAATTCGTCCGAGTCCTTTGAACATTGTACGGCAACTTAAAACATCATACGACTCTGTATGCCATATTACATCTTAAAACACGTTATTATAATGTAGGACGCCTTTCAAATCTTAACAACACCTTACAATTCCGTATGTAAACTTAAAACTCCATAATAAACCTAATGAATTCATCCGAGTCCTTCCAACATTGTACGGCAACTTAAAACATCTTACGACTCTGTATGCCATATTAACTCCTCTAAAAGCATGTTATTATAATTTAGGACGCCTTAAAAGTATTAACAACACCTTACAATACCGTATGTAAACTTAAAACTCTATAATAAACCTAATGAATTCGTCTGATTCCTTTGAACATTGTACGGCAACTTAAAACATCTTACGACTTTGTATGCCATATTTGCACCTTGAAAAGCACATTATTATAATGTTGGATACCTTACTAATCTTAACAACACCTTACAATACCGTATGTAAACTTAAAACTCTATAATAAACCTAATGAATTCGTCCGAGTCCTTTGAACATTGTACGGCAACTTAAAACATCATACGACTCTGTATGCCATATTACCTCTTAAAACACGTTATTATAATGTAGGACGCCTTACAAATATTAACAACACCTTACAATACCGTATGTAAACTTAAAACTCCATAATGAACCTAGAATTCGTCCGATTCCTTTGAACATTGTACGGCAACTTAAAACATCTTACGACTCTGTATGCCATATTACCTCTTAAAACACGTTATTATAATGTAAGAGGCCTTACAAATCTTAACAACACCTTACAATACCGTATGTAAACTTAAAACTCCATAATAAACCTAATGAATTCATCCGAGTCCTTCCAACATTGTACGGCAACTTAAAACATCTTACGACTCTGTATGCCATATTAACTCCTCTAAAAGCATGTTATTATAATTTAGGACGCCTTACAAATATTAACAACACCTTACAATACCGTATGTAAACTTACAACTCCATAATAAACCTAATGAATTCGTCCGAGTCCTTTGAACATTGTACTGCAAATTAAAACATCTTAAGACTTTGTATGCCATATTAACTCCTCTAAAAGCATGTTATTATAATTTAGGACGCCTTAAAAGTATTAACAACACCTTAAAATACCGTATGTAAACTTAAAACTCTATAATAAACCTAATGAATTCGTCCGAGTCCTTTGAACGTTGTACGGCAACTTAAAACATCATACGACTCTGTATGCCATATTACCTCTTAAAACACGTTATTATAATGTAGGACGCCTTACAAATCTTAACAACACCTTACAATACCATATGTAAACTTAAAACTCCATAATAAACCTAATGAATTCATCCGAGTCCTTCCAACATTGTACGGCAACTTAAAACATCTTACGACTCTGTATGCCATATTAACTCCTCTAAAAGCATGTTATTATAATTTAGGACGCCTTACAAATATTAACAACACCTTACAATACCGTATGTAAACTTAAAACTCCATAATAAACCTAATGAATTCGTCCGAGTCCTTTGAACATTGTACGGCAACTTAAAACATCTTACGACTCTGTATGCCATATTACCTCTTAAAACACGTTATTATAATGTAAGAGGCCTTACAAATCTTAACAACACTTTACAAAACCGTATGTAAACTTAAAACTCCAAAATAAACCTAATGAATTCGTCCGAGTCCTTTGAACATTGTACTACAAATTAAAACATCTTAAGACTCTATATGCCATATTAACTCCTCAAAAAGCATGTTATTATAATTTAGGACGCCTTAAAAGTATTAACAACACCTTATAATACCGTATGTAAACTTAAAACTCTATAATAAACCTAATGAATTCGTCCGAGTCCTTTGAACATTGTACGGAAACTTAAAACATCATACGACTCTTTATGCCATATTACCTCTTAAAACACGTTATTATAATGTAGGACGCCTTACAAATCTTAACAACACCTTACAATTCCGTATGTAAACTTAAAACTCCATAATAAACCTAATGAATTCATCCGAGTCCTTCCAACATTGTACGGCAACTTAAAACATCTTACGACTCTGTATGCCATATTAACTCCTCTAAAAGCATGTTATTATAATTTAGGACGCCTTAAAAGTATTAACAACACCTTACAATACCGTATGTAAACTTAAAACTCTATAATAAACCTAATGAATTCGTCTGATTCCTTTGAACATTGTACGGCAACTTAAAACATCTTACGACTTTGTATGCCATATTTGCACCTTGAAAAGCACATTATTATAATGTTGGATACCTTACAAATCTTAACAACACCTTACAATACCGTATGTAAACTTAAAACTCTATAATAAACCTAATGAATTCGTCCGAGTCCTTTGAACGTTGTACGGCAACTTAAAACATCATACGACTCTGTATGCCATATTACCTCTTAAAACACGTTATTATAATGTAGGACGCCTTACAAATCTTAACAACACCTTACAATACCGTATGTAAACTTAAAACTCCATAATAAACCTAATGAATTCATCCGAGTCCTTCCAACATTGTACGGCAACTTAAAACATCTTACGACTCTGTATGCCATATTAACTCCTCTAAAAGCATGTTATTATAATTTAGGACGCCTTACAAATATTAACAACACCTTACAATACCGTATGTAAACTTAAAACTCCATAATAAACCTAATGAATTCGTCCGAGTCCTTTGAACATTGTACGGCAACTTAAAACATCTTACGACTCTGTATGCCATATTACCTCTTAAAACACGTTATTATAATGTAAGAGGCCTTACAAATCTTAACAACACCTTACAAAACCGTATGTAAACTTAAAACTCCAAAATAAACCTAATGAATTCGTCCGAGTCCTTTGAACATTGTACTACAAATTAAAACATCTTAAGACTCTATATGCCATATTAACTCCTCAAAAAGCATGTTATTATAATTTAGGACGCCTTAAAAGTATTAACAACACCTTATAATACCGTATGTAAACTTAAAACTCTATAATAAACCTAATGAATTCGTCCGAGTCCTTTGAACATTGTACGGAAACTTAAAACATCATACGACTCTGTATGCCATATTACCTCTTAAAACACGTTATTATAATGTAGGACGCCTTACAAATCTTAACAACACCTTACAATTCCGTATGTAAACTTAAAACTCCATAATAAACCTAATGAATTCATCCGAGTCCTTCCAACATTGTACGGCAACTTAAAACATCTTACGACTCTGTATGCCATATTAACTCCTCTAAAAGCATGTTATTATAATTTAGGACGCCTTAAAAGTATTAACAACACCTTACAATACCGTATGTAAACTTAAAACTCTATAATAAACCTAATGAATTCGTCTGATTCCTTTGAACATTGTACGGCAACTTAAAACATCTTACGACTTTGTATGCCATATTTGCACCTTGAAAAGCACATTATTATAATGTTGGATACCTTACAAATCTTAACAACACCTTACAATACCGTATGTAAACTTAAAACTCTATAATAAACCTAATGAATTCGTCCGTGTCCTTTGAACATTGTACGGCAACTTAAAACATCATACGACTCTGTATGCCATATTACCTCTTAAAACACGTTATTATAATGTAGGACGCCTTACAAATATTAACAACACCTTACAATACCGTATGTAAACTTAAAACTCCATAATGAACCTAGAATTCGTCCGAGTCCTTTGAACATTGTACGGCAACTTAAAACATCTTACGACTCTGTATGCCATATTACCTCTTAAAACACGTTATTATAATGTAAGAGGCCTTACAAATCTTAACAACACCTTACAATACCGTATGTAAACTTAAAACTCCATAATAAACCTAATGAATTCATCCGAGTCCTTCCAACATTGTACGGCAACTTAAAACATCTTACGACTCTGTATGCCATATTAACTCCTCTAAAAGCATGTTATTATAATTTAGGACGCCTTACAAATATTAACAACACCTTACAATACCGTATGTAAACTTAAAACTCCATAATAAACCTAATGAATTCGTCCGAGTCCTTTGAACATTGTACTGCAAATTAAAACATCTTAAGACTTTGTATGCCATATTAAATCCTCTAAAAGCATGTTATTATAATTTAGGACGTCTTAAAAGTATTAACAACACCTTATAATACCGTATGTAAACTTAAAACTCTATAATAAACCTAATGAATTCGTCCGAGTCCTTTGAACGTTGTACGGCAACATAAAACATCATACGACTCTGTATGCCATATTACCTCTTAAAACACGTTATTATAATGTAGGACGCCTTACAAATCTTAACAACACCTTACAATACCGTATGTAAACTTAAAACTCCATAATAAACCTAATGAATTCATCCGAGTCCTTCCAACATTGTACGGCAACTTAAAACATCTTACGACTCTGTATGCCATATTAACTCCTCTAAAAGCATGTTATTATAATTTAGGATGCCTTACAAATATTAACAACACCTTACAATACCGTATGTAAACTTAAAACTCCATAATAAACCTAATGAATTCGTCCGAGTCCTTTGAACATTGTACGGCAACTTAAAACATCTTACGACTCTGTATGCCATATTACCTCTTAAAACACGTTATTATAATGTAAGAGGCCTTACAAATCTTAACAACACCTTACAATACCGTATGTAAACTTAAAACTCCAAAATAAACCTAATGAATTCGTCCGAGTCCTTTGAACATTGTACTGCAAATTAAAACATCTTAAGACTCTGTATGCCATATTAACTCCTCTAAAAGCATGTTATTATAATTTAGGACGCCTTAAAAGTATTAACAACACCTTATAATACCGTATGTAATCTTAAAACTCTATAATAAACCTAATGAATTCGTCCGAGTCCTTTGAACATTGTACGGCAACTTAAAACATCATACGACTCTGTATGCCATATTACCTCTTAAAACACGTTATTATAATGTAGGACGCCTTACAAATCTTAACAACACCTTACAATTCCGTATGTAAACTTAAAACTCCATAATAAACCTAATGAATTCATCCGAGTCCTTCCAACATTGTACGGCAACTTAAAACATCTTACGACTCTGTATGCCATATTAACTCCTCTAAAAGCATGTTATTATAATTTAGGACGCCTTAAAAGTATTAACAACACCTTACAATACCGTATGTAAACTTAAAACTCTATAATAAACCTAATGAATTCGTCTGATTCCTTTGAACATTGTACGGCAAATTAAAACATCTTACGACTTTGTATGCCATATTTGCACCTTGAAAAGCACATTATTATAATGTTGGATACCTTACAAATCTTAACAACACCTTACAATACCGTATGTAAACTTAAAACTCTATAATAAACCTAATGAATTCGTCCGTGTCCTTTGAACATTGTACGGCAACTTAAAACATCATACGACTCTGTATGCCATATTACCTCTTAAAACACGTTATTATAATGTAGGACGCCTTACAAATATTAACAACACCTTACAATACCGTATGTAAACTTAAAACTCCATAATGAACCTAGAATTCGTCCGAGTCCTTTGAACATTGTACGGCAACTTAAAACATCTTACGACTCTGTATGCCATATTACCTCTTAAAACACGTTATTATAATGTAAGAGGCCTTACAAATCTTAACAACACCTTACAATACCTTATGTAAACTTAAAACTCCATAATAAACCTAATGAATTCATCCGAGTCCTTCCAACATTGTACGGCAACTTAAAACATCTTACGACTCTGTATGCCATATTAACTCCTCTAAAAGCATGTTATTATAATTTAGGACGCCTTACAAATATTAACAACACCTTACAATACCGTATGTAAACTTAAAACTCCATAATAAACCTAATGAATTCGTCCGAGTCCTTTGAACATTGTACTGCAAATTAAAACATCTTAAGACTTTGTATGCCATATTAACTCCTCTAAAAGCATGTTATTATAATTTAGGACGTCTTAAAAGTATTAACAACACCTTATAATACCGTATGTAAACTTAAAACTCTATAATAAACCTAATGTATTCGTCCGAGTCCTTTGAACGTTGTACGGCAACTTAAAACATCAGACGACTCTGTATGCCATATTACCTCTTAAAACACGTTATTATAATGTAGGACGCCTTACAAATCTTAACAACACCTTACAATACCGTATGTAAACTTAAAACTCCATAATAAACCTAATGAATTCATCCGAGTCCTTCCAACATTGTACGGCAACTTAAAACATCTTACGACTCTGTATGCCATATTAACTCCTCTAAAAGCATGTTATTATAATTTAGGACGCCTTACAAATATTAACAACACCTTACAATACCGTATGTAAACTTAAAACTCCATAATAAACCTAATGAATTCGTCCGAATCCTTTGAACATTGTACGGCAACTTAAAACATCTTACGACTCTGTATGCCATATTACCTCTTAAAACACGTTATTATAATGTAAGAGGCCTTACAAATCTTAATAACACCTTACAATACCGTATGTAAACTTAAAACTCCAAAATAAACCTAATGAATTCGTCCGAGTCCTTTGAACATTGTACTGCAAATTAAAACATCTTAAGACTCTGTATGCCATATTAACTCCTCTAAAAGCATGTTATTATAATTTAGGACGCCTTAAAAGTATTAACAACACCTTATAATACCGTATGTAAACTTAAAACTCTATAATAAACCTAATGAATTCGTCCGAGTCCTTTGAACATTGTACGCAACTTAAAACATCATACGACTCTGTATGCCATATTACCTCTTAAAACACGTTATTATAATGTAGGACGCCTTACAAATCTTAACAACACCTTACAATTCCGTATGTAAACTTAAAACTCCATAATAAACCTAATGAATTCATCCGAGTCCTTCCAACATTGTACGGCAACTTAAAACATCTTACAACTCTGTATGCCATATTAACTCCTCTAAAAGCATGTTATTATAATTTAGGACGCCTTAAAAGTATTAACAACACCTTACAATACCGTATGTAAACTTAAAACTCTATAATAAACCTAATGAATTCGTCTGATTCCTTTGAACATTGTACGGCAACTTAAAACATCTTACGACTTTGTATGCCATATTTGCACCTTGAAAAGCACATTATTATAATGTTGGATACCTTACAAATCTTAACAACACCTTACAATACCGTATGTAAACTTAAAACTCTATAATAAACCTAATGAATTCGTCCGAGTCCTTTGAACATTGTACGGCAACTTAAAACATCATACGACTCTGTATGCCATATTACCTCTTAAAACACGTTATTATAATGTAGGACGCCTTACAAATATTAACAACACCTTACAATACCGTATGTAAACTTAAAACTCCATAATGAACCTAGAATTCGTCCGAGTCCTTTGAACATTGTACGGCAACTTAAAACATCTTACGACTCTGTATGCCATATTACCTCTTAAAACACGTTATTATAATGTAAGAGGCCTTACAAATCTTAACAACACCTTACAATACCGTATGTAAACTTAAAACTCCATAATAAACCTAATTAATTCATCCGAGTCCTTCCAACATTGTACGGCAACTTAAAATATCTTACGACTTTGTATGCCATATTAACTCCTCTAAAAGCATGTTATTATAATTTAGGACTCCTTAAAAGTATTAACAACACCTTACAATACCGTATGTAAACTTAAAACTCTATAATAAACCTAATGAATTCGTCCGATTCCTTTGAACATTGTACGGCAACTTAAAACATCTTACGACTTTGTATGCCATATTTGCACCTTGAAAAGCACATTATTATAATGTTGGATGCCTTACAAATCTTAACAACACCTTACAATACCGTATGTAAACTTAAAACTCTATAATAAACCTAATGAATTCGTCCGAGTCCTTTGAACATTGTACGGCAACATAAAACATCATACGACTCTGTATGCCATATTACCTCTTAAAACACGTTATTATAATGTAGGACGCCTTACAAATCTTAACAACACCTTACAATACCGTATGTAAACTTAAAACTCCATAATAAACCTAATGAATTCGTCCGAGTCCTTTCAACATTGTACGACAACTTAAAACATCTTACGACTCTATATGCCATATTAACTCCTCTAAAAGCATGTTATTATAATTTAGGACGCCTTAAAAGTATTAACAATACCTTACAATAACGTATGTAAACTTAAAACTCTATAATAAACCTAATGAATTCGTCCGAGTCCTTTCAACATTGTACGGCAACTTAAAACATCTTACGACTCTGTATACAATATTAACTCCTCTAAAAGCATGTTATTATAATTTAGGACGCCTTAAAAGTATTAACAACACCTTACAATACCGTATGTAAACTTAAAACTCTTTAATAAACCTAATGAATTCGTCCGAGTCATTTGAACATTGTACGGCAACTTAAAACATCTTACGACTCTGTATGCCATATTACCTCTTAAAACACAATATTATAATGTAGGACGCCTTACAAATATTAACAACACCTTACAATACCGTATGTAAACTTAAAACTCCATAATAAACCTAATGAATTCGTCCGAGTCCTTTGAACATTGTACGGCAACTTAAAACATCTTACGACTCTGTATGCCATATTAACTCCTCTAAAAGCATGTTATTATAATTTAGGACGCCTTACAAATATTAACAACACCTTACAATACCGTATGTAAACTTAAAACTCCATAATAAACCTAATGAATTCGTCCGAGTCCTTTGAACATTGTACGGCAACTTAAAACATCTTACGACTCTGTATGCCATATTACCTCTTAAAACACGTTATTATAATGTAAGAGGCCTTACAAATCTTAACAACACCTTACAATACCGTATGTAAACTTAAAACTCCAAAATAAACCTAATAAATTCGTCCGAGTCCTTTGAACATTGTACTGTAAATTAAAACATCTTAAGACTTTGTATGCCATATTAACTCCTCTAAAAGCATGTTATTATAATTTAGGACGCCTTAAAAGTATTAACAACACCTTATAGTACCGTATGTAAACTTAAAACTCTATAATAAACCTAATGAATTCGTCCGAGTCCTTTGAACGTTGTACGGCAACTTAAAACATCATACGACTCTGTATGCCATATTACCTCTTAAAACACGTTATTATAATGTAGGACGCCTTACAAATCTTAACAACACCTTACAATACCGTATGTAAACTTAAAACTCCATAATAAACCTAATGAATTCATCCGAGTCCTTTCAACATTGTACGGCAACTTAAAACATCTTACGACTTTGTATACAATATTAACTCCTCTAAAAGCATGTTATTATAATTTAGGACGCCTTAAAAGTATTAACAACACCTTATAGTACCGTATGTAAACTTAAAACTCTATAATAAACCTAATGAATTCGTCCGAGTCCTTTGAACGTTGTACGGCAACTTAAAACATCATACGACTCTGTATGCCATATTACCTCTTAAAACACGTTATTATAATGTAGGACGCCTTACAAATCTTAACAACACCTTACAATACCGTATGTAAACTTAAAACTCCATAATAAACCTAATGAATTCATCCGAGTCCTTTCAACATTGTACGGCAACTTAAAACATCTTACGACTTTGTATACAATATTAACTCCTCTAAAAGCATGTTATTATAATTTAGGACGCCTTAAAAGTATTAACAACACCTTACAATACCGTATGTAAACTTAAACTCTTTAATAAACCTAATGAATTCGTCCGAGTCATTTGAACATTGTACGGCAACTTAAAACATCTTACGACTCTGTATGCCATATTACCTCTTAAAACACAATATTATAATGTAGGACGCCTTACAAATATTAACAACACCTTACAATACCGTATGTAAACTTAAAACTCCATAATAAACCTAATGAATTCGTCCGAGTCCTTTGAACATTGTACGGCAACTTAAAACATCTTACGACTCTGTATGCCATATTAACTCCTCTAAAAGCATGTTATTATAATTTAGGACGCCTTACAAATATTAACAACACCTTACAATACCGTATGTAAACTTAAAACTACATAATAAACCTAATGAATTCGTCCGAGTCCTTTGAACATTGTACGGCAACTTAAAACATCATACGACTCTGTATGCCATATTACCTCTTAAAACACGTTATTATAATGTAAGAGGCCTTACAAATCTTAACAACACCTTACAATACCGTATGTAAACTTAAAACTCCAAAATAAACCTAATAAATTCGTCCGAGTCCTTTGAACATTGTACTGCAAATTAAAACATCTTAAGACTTTGTATGCCATATTAACTCCTCTAAAAGCATGTTATTATAATTTAGGACGCCTTAAAAGTATTAACAACACCTTATAATACCGTATGTAAACTTAAAACTCTATAATAAACCTAATGAATTCGTCCAAGTCCTTTGAACGTTGTACGGCAACTTAAAACATCATACGACTCTGTATGCCATATTACCTCTTAAAACACGTTATTATAATGTAGGACGCCTTACAAATCTTAACAACACCTTACAATACCGTATGTAAACTTAAAACTCCATAATAAACCTAATGAATTCATCCGAGTCCTTCCAACATTGTACGGCAACTTAAAACATCTTACGACTCTGTATGCCATATTAACTCCTCTAAAAGCATGTTATTATAATTTAGGACGCCTTACAAATATTAACAACACCTTACAATACCGTATGTAAACTTAAAACTCCATAATAAACCTAATGAATTCGTCCGAGTCCTTTGAACATTGTACGGCAACTTAAAACATCTTACGACTCTGTATGCCATATTACCTCTTAAAACACGTTATTATAATGTAAGAGGCCTTACAAATCTTAACAACACCTTACAATACCGTATGTAAACTTAAAACTCCAAAATAAACCTACTGAATTCGTCCGAGTCCTTTGAACATTGTACTGCAAATTAAAACATCTTCAGACTCTGTATGCCATATTAACTCCTCTAAAAGCATGTTATTATAATTTAGGACGCCTTAAAAGTATTAACAACACCTTATAATACCGTATGTAAACTTAAAACTCTATAATAAACCTAATGAATTCGTCCGAGTCCTTTGAACATTGTACGGCAACTTAAAACATCATACGACTCTGTATGCCATATTACCTCTTAAAACACGTTATTATAATGTAGGACGCCTTACAAATCTTAACAACACCTTACAATTCCGTATGTAAACTTAAAGCTCCATAATAAACCTAATGAATTCATCCGAGTCCTTCCAACATTGTACGGCAACTTAAAACATCTTACGACTCTGTATGCCATATTAACTCCTCTAAAAGCATGTTATTATAATTTAGGACGCCTTAAAAGTATTAACAACACCTTACAATACCGTATGTAAACTTAAAACTCTATAATAAACCTAATGAATTCGTCTGATTCCTTTGAACATTGTACTGCAAATTAAAACATCTTAAGACTTTGTATGCCATATTAACTCCTCTAAAAGCATGTTATTATAAGTTAGGACGCCTTAAAAGTATTAACAACACCTTATAATACCGTATGTAAACTTAAAACTCTATAAGAAACCTAATGAATTCGTCCGAGTCCTTTGAACGTTGTACGGCAACTTAAAACATCATACGACTCTGTATGCCATATTACCTCTTAAAACACGTTATTATAATGTAGGACGCCTTACAAATCTTAACAACACCTTACAATACCGTATGTAAACTTAAAACTCCATAATAAACCTAATGAATTCATCCGAGTCCTTCCAACACTGTACGGCAACTTAAAACATCTTACGACTCTGTATGCCATATTAACTCCTCTAAAAGCATGTTATTATAATTTAGGACGCCTTACAAATATTAACAACACCTTACAATACCGTATGTAAACTTAAAACTCCATAATAAACCTAATGAATTCGTCCGAGTCCTTTGAACATTGTACGGCAACTTAAAACATCTTACGACTCTGTATGCCATATTACCTCTTAAAACACGTTATTATAATGTAAGAGGCCTTACAAATCTTAACAACACCTTAAAATACCGTATGTAAACTTAAAACTCCAAAATAAACCTAATGAATTCGTCCGAGTCCTTTGAACATTGTACTGCAAATTAAAACATCTTAAGACTCTGTATGCCATATTAACTCCTCTAAAAGCATGTTATTATAATTTAGGACGCCTTAAAAGTATTAACAACACCTTATAATACCGTATGTAAACTTAAAACTCTATAATAAACCTAATGAATTCGTCCGAGTCCTTTGAACATTGTACGGCAACTTAAAACATCTTACGACTTGTATGCCATATTACCTCTTAAAACACAATATTATAATGTAGGACGCCTTACAAATATTAACAACACCTTACAATACCGTATGTAAACTTAAAACTCCATAATAAACCTAGAATTCGTCCGAGTCCTTTGAACCTTGTATGGCAACTTAAAACATCATACGACTCTGTATGCCATATTACCTCTTAAAACACGTTATTATAATGTAGGACGCCTTACAAATCTTAACAACACCTTACAATACCGTATGTAAACTTAAAACTCCATAATAAACCTAATGAATTCATCCGAGTCCTTCCAACATTGTACAGCAACTTAAAACATCTTACGACTCTGTATGCCATATTAACTCCTCTAAAAGCATGTTATTATAATTTAGGACGCCTTACAAATATTAACAACACCTTACAATACCGTATGTAAACTTAAAACTCCATAATAAACCTAATGAATTCGTCCGAGTCCTTTGAACATTGTACGGCAACTTAAAACATCTTACGACTCTGTATGCCATATTACCTCTTAAAACACGTTATTATAATGTAAGAGGCCTTACAAATCTTAACAACACCTTACAATACCGTATGTAAACTTAAAACTCCAAAATAAACCTAATGAATTCGTCCGAGTCCTTTGAACATTGTACTGCAAATTAAAACATCTTAAGACTCTGTATGCCATATTAACTCCTCTAAAAGCATGTTATTATAATTTAGGACGCCTTAAAAGTATTAACAACACCTTATAATACCGTATGTAAACTTAAAACTCTATAATAAACCTAATGAATTCGTCCGAGTCCTTTGAACATTGTACGGCAACTTAAAACATCTTACGACTTGTATGCCATATTACCTCTTAAAACACAATATTATAATGTAGGACGCCTTACAAATATTAACAACACCTTACAATACCGTATGTAAACTTAAAACTCCATAATAAACCTAGAATTCGTCCGAGTCCTTTGAACATTGTACGGCAACTTAAAACATCTTACGACTCTGTATGCCATATTAACTCCTCTAAAAGCATGTTATTATAATTTAGGACGCCTTACAAATATTAACAACGCCTTACAATACCGTATGTAAACTTAAAACTCCATAATAAACCTAATGAATTCGTCCGAGTCCTTTGAACATTGTACGGCAACTTAAAACATCTTACGACTCTGTATGCCATATTACCTCTTAAAACACGTTATTATAATGTAAGAGGCCTTACAAATCTTAACAACACCTTACAATACCGTATGTAAACTTAAAACTCCAAAATAAACCTAATGAATTCGTCCGAGTCCTTTGAACATTGTACTGCAAATTAAAACATCTTAAGACTCTGTATGCCATATTAACTCCTCTAAAAGCATGTTATTATAATTTAGGACGCCTTAAAAGTATTAACAACACCTTATAATACCGTATGTAAACTTAAAACTCTATAATAAACCTAATGAATTCGTCCGAGTCCTTTGAACATTGTACGGCAACTTAAAACATCTTACGACTTGTATGCCATATTACCTCTTAAAACACAATATTATAATGTAGGACGCCTTACAAATATTAACAACACCTTACAATACCGTATGTAAACTTAAAACTCCATAATAAACCTAGAATTCGTCCGAGTCCTTTGAACATTGTACGGCAACTTAAAACATCATACGACTCTGTATGCCATATTACCTCTTAAAACACGTTATTATAATGTAGGACGCCTTACAAATATTAACAACACCTTACAATACCGTATGTAAACTTAAAACTCAATAATAAACCTAGAATTCGTCCGAGTCCTTTGAACCTTGTACGGCAACTTAAAACATCTTACAACTCTGTATGCCATATTACCTCTTAAAACACGTTATTATAATGTAAGAGGCCTTACAAATCTTAACAACACCTTACAATACCGTATGTAAACTTAAAACTCCATAATAAACCTAATGAATTCATCCGAGTCCTTCCAACATTGTACGGCAACTTAAAATATCTTACGACTCTGTATGCCATATTAACTCCTCTAAAAGCATGTTATTATAATTTAGGACGCCTTAAAAGTATTAACAACACCTTACAATACCGTATGTAAACTTAAAACTCTATAATAAACCTAATGAATTCGTCCGATTCCTTTGAACATTGTACGGCAACTTAAAACATCTTACGACTTTGTATGCCATATTTGCACCTTGAAAAGCACATTATTATAATGTTGGATGCCTTACAAATCTTAACAACATCTTACAATACCGTATGTAAACTTAAAACTCTATAATAAACCTAATGAATTCGTCCGAGTCCTTTGAACATTGTACGGCAACATAAAACATCATACGACTCTGTATGCCATATTACCTCTTAAAACACGTTATTATAATGTAGGACGCCTTACAAATCTTAACAACACCTTACAATACCGTATGTAAACTTAAAACTCCATAATAAACCTAATGAATTCGTCCGAGTCCTTTCAACATTGTACGACAACTTAAAACATCTTACGACTCTATATGCCATATTAACTCCTCTAAAAGCATGTTATTATAATTTAGGACGCCTTAAAAGTATTAACAATACCTTACAATACCGTATGTAAACTTAAAACTCTATAATAAACCTAATGAATTCGTCCGAGTCCTTTGAACATTGTACGGCAACTTAAAACATAATACGACTTGTATGCCATATTACCTCTTAAAACACGTTATTATAATGTAGGACGCCTTACAAATATTAACAACACCTTACAATACCGTATGTAAACTTAAAACTCCATAATAAACCTAATGAAATCGTCTGAGTCCTTTGAACATTGTACGGCAACTTAAAACATCTAACGACTCTGTATGCCATATTACCTCTTAAAACAAGTTATTATAATGTAGGACGCCTTACAAATCTTAACAACACCTTCCAATACCGTACACAAACTTAAAACTCCATAATAAACCTAATGAATTCGTCCGAGTCCTTTCAACATTGTACGGCAACTTAAAACATCTTACGACTCTGTATGCCATATTAACTCCTCTAAAAGCATGTTATTATAATTTAGGACGCCTTAAAAGTATTAACAACACCTTACAATACCGTATGTAAACTTAAAACTCTATAATAAACCTAATGAATTCGTCCGAGTCATTTGAACATTGTACGGCAACTTAAAACATCTTACGACTTGTATGCCATATTACCTCTTAAAACACAATATTATAATGTAGGACGCCTTACAAATATTAACAACACCTTACAATACCGTATGTAAACTTAAAACTCCATAATAAACCTAGAATTCGTCCGAGTCCTTTTAACCTTGTACGACAACTTAAAACATCTTACGACTCTGTATGCCATATTACCTCTTAAAACACGTTATTATAATGTAAGAGGCCTTACAAATCTTAACAACACCTTACAATACCGTATGTAAACTTAAAACTCCATAATAAACCTAATGAATTCATCCGAGTCCTTCCAACATTGTACGGCAACTTAAAATATCTTACGACTCTGTATGCCATATTAACTCCTCTAAAAGCATGTTATTATAATTTAGGACGCCTTAAAAGTATTAACAACACCTTACAATACCGTATGTAAACTTAAAACTCTATAATAAACCTAATGAATTCGTCCGAGTCCTTTGAACATTGTACGGCAACTTAAAACATCTTACGACTCTGTATGCCATATTAACTCCTCTAAAAGCATGTTATTATAATTTAGGACGCCTTAAAAGTATTAACAACACCTTAGAATACCGTATGTAAACTTAAAACTCTATAATAAACCTAATGAATTCGTCCGAGTCATTTGAACATTGTACGGCAACTTAAAACATAATACGACTTGTATGCCATATTACCTCTTAAAACACGTTATTATAATGTAGGACGCCTTACAAATATTAACAACACCTTACAATACCGTATGTAAACTTAAAACTCCATAATAAACCTAATGAAATCGTCTGAGTCCTTTGAACATTGTACGGCAACTTAAAACATCTTACGACTCTGTATGCCATATTACCTCTTAAAACAAGTTATTATAATGTAGGACGCCTTACAAATCTTAACAACACCTTCCAATACCGTACGCAAACTTAAAACTCCATAATAAACGTAATGAATTCGTCCGAGTCCTTTCAACATTGTACGGCAACTTAAAACATCTTACGACTCTGTATGCCATATTAACTCCTCTAAAAGCATGTTATTATAATTTAGGACGCCTTAAAAGTATTAACAACACCTTACAATACCGTATGTAAACTTAAAACTCTATAATAAACCTAATGAATTCGTCCGATTCCTTTGAACATTGTACGGCAACTTAAAACATCTTACGACTTTGTAAGCCATATTTGCACCTTGAAAAGCACATTATTATAATGTTGGATGCCTTACAAATCTTAACAACATCTTACAATACCGTATGTAAACTTAAAACTCTATAATAAACCTAATGAATTCGTCCGAGTCCTTTGAACATTGTACGGCAACATAAAACATCATACGACTCTGTATGCCATATTACCTCTTAAAACACGTTATTATAATGTAGGACGCCTTACAAATCTTAACAACACCTTACAATACCGTATGTAAACTTAAAACTCCATAATAAACCTAATGAATTCGTCCGAGTCCTTTCAACATTGTACGACAACTTAAAACATCTTACGACTCTATATGCCATATTAACTCCTCTAAAAGCATGTTATTATAATTTAGGACGCCTTAAAAGTATTAACAATACCTTACAATACCGTATGTAAACTTAAAACTCTATAATAAACCTAATGAATTCGTCCGAGTCCTTTGAACATTGTACGGCAACTTAAAACATAATACGACTTGTATGCCATATTACCTCTTAAAACACGTTATTATAATGTAGGACACCTTACAAATATTAACAACACCTTACAATACCGTATGTAAACTTAAAACTCCATAATAAACCTAATGAAATCGTCTGAGTCCTTTGAACATTGTACGGCAACTTAAAACATCTTACGACTCTGTATGCCATATTACCTCTTAAAACAAGTTATTACAATGTAGGACGCCTTACAAATCTTAACAACACCTTCCAATACCGTACGCAAACTTAAAACTCCATAATAAACCTAATAAATTCGTCCGAGTCCTTTCAACATTGTACGGCAACTTAAAACATCTTACGACTCTGTATGCCATATTAACTCCTCTAAAAGCATGTTATTATAATTTAGGACGCCTTAAAAGTATTAACAACACCTTACAATACCGTATGTAAACTTAAAACTCTATAATAAACCTAATGAATTCGTCCGATTCCTTTGAACATTGTACGGCAACTTAAAACATCTTATGACTTTGTATGCCATATTTGCACCTTGAAAAGCACATTATTATAATGTTGGATGCCTTACAAATCTTAACAACATCTTACAATACCGTATGTAAACTTAAAACTCTATAATAAACCTAATGAATTCGTCCGAGTCCTTTGAACATTGTACGGCAACATAAAACATCATACGACTCTGTATGCCATATTACCTCTTAAAACACGTTATTATAATGTAGGACGCCTTACAAATCTTAACAACACCTTACAATACCGTATGTAAACTTAAAACTCCATAATAAACCTAATGAATTCGTCCGAGTCCTTTCAACATTGTACGACAACTTAAAACATCTTACGACTCTATATGCCATATTAACTCCTCTAAAAGCATGTTATTATAATTTAGGACGCCTTAAAAGTATTAACAATACCTTACAATACCGTATGTAAACTTAAAACTCTATAATAAACCTAATGAATTCGTCCGAGTCCTTTGAACATTGTACGGCAACTTAAAACATAATACGACTTGTATGCCATATTACCTCTTAAAACACGTTATTATAATGTAGGACGCCTTACAAATATTAACAACACCTTACAATACCGTATGTAAACTTAAAACTCCATAATAAACCTAATGAAATCGTCTGAGTCCTTTGAACATTGTACGGCAACTTAAAACATCTTACGACTCTGTATGCCATATTACCTCTTAAAACAAGTTATTATAATGTAGGACGCCTTACAAATCTTAACAACACCTTCCAATACCGTACGCAAACTTAAAACTCCATAATAAACGTAATGAATTCGTCCGAGTCCTTTCAACATTGTACGGCAACTTAAAACATCTTACGACTCTGTATGCCATATTAACTCCTCTAAAAGCATGTTATTATAATTTAGGACGCCTTAAAAGTATTAACAACACCTTACAATACCGTATGTAAACTTAAAACTCTATAATAAACCTAATGAATTCGTCCGAGTCCTTTGAACATTGTACTGCAAATTAAAACATCATACGACTCTGTATGCCATATTAACTCCTCTAAAAGCATGTTATTATAATTTAGGACGCCTTAAAAGTATTAACAACACCTTATAATACCGTATGTAATCTTAAAACTCTATAATAAACCTAATGAATTCGTCCGAGTCCTTTGAACATTGTACGGCAACTTAAAACATCATACGACTCTGTATGCCATATTACCTCTTAAAACACGTTATTATAATGTAGGACGCCTTACAAATCTTAACAACACCTTACAATTCCGTATGTAAACTTAAAACTCCATAATAAACCTAATGAATTCATCCGAGTCCTTCCAACATTGTACGGCAACTTAAAACATCTTACGACTCTGTATGCCATATTAACTCCTCTAAAAGCATGTTATTATAATTTAGGACGCCTTAAAAGTATTAACAACACCTTACAATACCGTATGTAAACTTAAAACTCTATAATAAACCTAATGAATTCGTCTGATTCCTTTGAACATTGTACGGCAAATTAAAACATCTTACGACTTTGTATGCCATATTTGCACCTTGAAAAGCACATTATTATAATGTTGGATACCTTACAAATCTTAACAACACCTTACAATACCGTATGTAAACTTAAAACTCTATAATAAACCTAATGAATTCGTCCGTGTCCTTTGAACATTGTACGGCAACTTAAAACATCATACGACTCTGTATGCCATATTACCTCTTAAAACACGTTATTATAATGTAGGACGCCTTACAAATATTAACAACACCTTACAATACCGTATGTAAACTTAAAACTCCATAATGAACCTAGAATTCGTCCGAGTCCTTTGAACATTGTACGGCAACTTAAAACATCTTACGACTCTGTATGCCATATTACCTCTTAAAACACGTTATTATAATGTAAGAGGCCTTACAAATCTTAACAACACCTTACAATACCTTATGTAAACTTAAAACTCCATAATAAACCTAATGAATTCATCCGAGTCCTTCCAACATTGTACGGCAACTTAAAACATCTTACGACTCTGTATGCCATATTAACTCCTCTAAAAGCATGTTATTATAATTTAGGACGCCTTACAAATATTAACAACACCTTACAATACCGTATGTAAACTTAAAACTCCATAATAAACCTAATGAATTCGTCCGAGTCCTTTGAACATTGTACTGCAAATTAAAACATCTTAAGACTTTGTATGCCATATTAACTCCTCTAAAAGCATGTTATTATAATTTAGGACGTCTTAAAAGTATT
The DNA here is from genome assembly GCA_030867185.1 of Tagetes erecta. Taxonomy (NCBI): domain Eukaryota; kingdom Viridiplantae; phylum Streptophyta; class Magnoliopsida; order Asterales; family Asteraceae; genus Tagetes; species Tagetes erecta. The sequence goes on along the minus strand of CM061493.1, from coordinate 26,353,721 downwards.
AACAACACCTTATAATACCGTATGTAAACTTAAAACTCTATAATAAACCTAATGTATTCGTCCGAGTCCTTTGAACGTTGTACGGCAACTTAAAACATCAGACGACTCTGTATGCCATATTACCTCTTAAAACACGTTATTATAATGTAGGACGCCTTACAAATCTTAACAACACCTTACAATACCGTATGTAAACTTAAAACTCCATAATAAACCTAATGAATTCATCCGAGTCCTTCCAACATTGTACGGCAACTTAAAACATCTTACGACTCTGTATGCCATATTAACTCCTCTAAAAGCATGTTATTATAATTTAGGACGCCTTACAAATATTAACAACACCTTACAATACCGTATGTAAACTTAAAACTCCATAATAAACCTAATGAATTCGTCCGAATCCTTTGAACATTGTACGGCAACTTAAAACATCTTACGACTCTGTATGCCATATTACCTCTTAAAACACGTTATTATAATGTAAGAGGCCTTACAAATCTTAATAACACCTTACAATACCGTATGTAAACTTAAAACTCCAAAATAAACCTAATGAATTCGTCCGAGTCCTTTGAACATTGTACTGCAAATTAAAACATCTTAAGACTCTGTATGCCATATTAACTCCTCTAAAAGCATGTTATTATAATTTAGGACGCCTTAAAAGTATTAACAACACCTTATAATACCGTATGTAAACTTAAAACTCTATAATAAACCTAATGAATTCGTCCGAGTCCTTTGAACATTGTACGCAACTTAAAACATCATACGACTCTGTATGCCATATTACCTCTTAAAACACGTTATTATAATGTAGGACGCCTTACAAATCTTAACAACACCTTACAATTCCGTATGTAAACTTAAAACTCCATAATAAACCTAATGAATTCATCCGAGTCCTTCCAACATTGTACGGCAACTTAAAACATCTTACAACTCTGTATGCCATATTAACTCCTCTAAAAGCATGTTATTATAATTTAGGACGCCTTAAAAGTATTAACAACACCTTACAATACCGTATGTAAACTTAAAACTCTATAATAAACCTAATGAATTCGTCTGATTCCTTTGAACATTGTACGGCAACTTAAAACATCTTACGACTTTGTATGCCATATTTGCACCTTGAAAAGCACATTATTATAATGTTGGATACCTTACAAATCTTAACAACACCTTACAATACCGTATGTAAACTTAAAACTCTATAATAAACCTAATGAATTCGTCCGAGTCCTTTGAACATTGTACGGCAACTTAAAACATCATACGACTCTGTATGCCATATTACCTCTTAAAACACGTTATTATAATGTAGGACGCCTTACAAATATTAACAACACCTTACAATACCGTATGTAAACTTAAAACTCCATAATGAACCTAGAATTCGTCCGAGTCCTTTGAACATTGTACGGCAACTTAAAACATCTTACGACTCTGTATGCCATATTACCTCTTAAAACACGTTATTATAATGTAAGAGGCCTTACAAATCTTAACAACACCTTACAATACCGTATGTAAACTTAAAACTCCATAATAAACCTAATTAATTCATCCGAGTCCTTCCAACATTGTACGGCAACTTAAAATATCTTACGACTTTGTATGCCATATTAACTCCTCTAAAAGCATGTTATTATAATTTAGGACTCCTTAAAAGTATTAACAACACCTTACAATACCGTATGTAAACTTAAAACTCTATAATAAACCTAATGAATTCGTCCGATTCCTTTGAACATTGTACGGCAACTTAAAACATCTTACGACTTTGTATGCCATATTTGCACCTTGAAAAGCACATTATTATAATGTTGGATGCCTTACAAATCTTAACAACACCTTACAATACCGTATGTAAACTTAAAACTCTATAATAAACCTAATGAATTCGTCCGAGTCCTTTGAACATTGTACGGCAACATAAAACATCATACGACTCTGTATGCCATATTACCTCTTAAAACACGTTATTATAATGTAGGACGCCTTACAAATCTTAACAACACCTTACAATACCGTATGTAAACTTAAAACTCCATAATAAACCTAATGAATTCGTCCGAGTCCTTTCAACATTGTACGACAACTTAAAACATCTTACGACTCTATATGCCATATTAACTCCTCTAAAAGCATGTTATTATAATTTAGGACGCCTTAAAAGTATTAACAATACCTTACAATAACGTATGTAAACTTAAAACTCTATAATAAACCTAATGAATTCGTCCGAGTCCTTTCAACATTGTACGGCAACTTAAAACATCTTACGACTCTGTATACAATATTAACTCCTCTAAAAGCATGTTATTATAATTTAGGACGCCTTAAAAGTATTAACAACACCTTACAATACCGTATGTAAACTTAAAACTCTTTAATAAACCTAATGAATTCGTCCGAGTCATTTGAACATTGTACGGCAACTTAAAACATCTTACGACTCTGTATGCCATATTACCTCTTAAAACACAATATTATAATGTAGGACGCCTTACAAATATTAACAACACCTTACAATACCGTATGTAAACTTAAAACTCCATAATAAACCTAATGAATTCGTCCGAGTCCTTTGAACATTGTACGGCAACTTAAAACATCTTACGACTCTGTATGCCATATTAACTCCTCTAAAAGCATGTTATTATAATTTAGGACGCCTTACAAATATTAACAACACCTTACAATACCGTATGTAAACTTAAAACTCCATAATAAACCTAATGAATTCGTCCGAGTCCTTTGAACATTGTACGGCAACTTAAAACATCTTACGACTCTGTATGCCATATTACCTCTTAAAACACGTTATTATAATGTAAGAGGCCTTACAAATCTTAACAACACCTTACAATACCGTATGTAAACTTAAAACTCCAAAATAAACCTAATAAATTCGTCCGAGTCCTTTGAACATTGTACTGTAAATTAAAACATCTTAAGACTTTGTATGCCATATTAACTCCTCTAAAAGCATGTTATTATAATTTAGGACGCCTTAAAAGTATTAACAACACCTTATAGTACCGTATGTAAACTTAAAACTCTATAATAAACCTAATGAATTCGTCCGAGTCCTTTGAACGTTGTACGGCAACTTAAAACATCATACGACTCTGTATGCCATATTACCTCTTAAAACACGTTATTATAATGTAGGACGCCTTACAAATCTTAACAACACCTTACAATACCGTATGTAAACTTAAAACTCCATAATAAACCTAATGAATTCATCCGAGTCCTTTCAACATTGTACGGCAACTTAAAACATCTTACGACTTTGTATACAATATTAACTCCTCTAAAAGCATGTTATTATAATTTAGGACGCCTTAAAAGTATTAACAACACCTTATAGTACCGTATGTAAACTTAAAACTCTATAATAAACCTAATGAATTCGTCCGAGTCCTTTGAACGTTGTACGGCAACTTAAAACATCATACGACTCTGTATGCCATATTACCTCTTAAAACACGTTATTATAATGTAGGACGCCTTACAAATCTTAACAACACCTTACAATACCGTATGTAAACTTAAAACTCCATAATAAACCTAATGAATTCATCCGAGTCCTTTCAACATTGTACGGCAACTTAAAACATCTTACGACTTTGTATACAATATTAACTCCTCTAAAAGCATGTTATTATAATTTAGGACGCCTTAAAAGTATTAACAACACCTTACAATACCGTATGTAAACTTAAACTCTTTAATAAACCTAATGAATTCGTCCGAGTCATTTGAACATTGTACGGCAACTTAAAACATCTTACGACTCTGTATGCCATATTACCTCTTAAAACACAATATTATAATGTAGGACGCCTTACAAATATTAACAACACCTTACAATACCGTATGTAAACTTAAAACTCCATAATAAACCTAATGAATTCGTCCGAGTCCTTTGAACATTGTACGGCAACTTAAAACATCTTACGACTCTGTATGCCATATTAACTCCTCTAAAAGCATGTTATTATAATTTAGGACGCCTTACAAATATTAACAACACCTTACAATACCGTATGTAAACTTAAAACTACATAATAAACCTAATGAATTCGTCCGAGTCCTTTGAACATTGTACGGCAACTTAAAACATCATACGACTCTGTATGCCATATTACCTCTTAAAACACGTTATTATAATGTAAGAGGCCTTACAAATCTTAACAACACCTTACAATACCGTATGTAAACTTAAAACTCCAAAATAAACCTAATAAATTCGTCCGAGTCCTTTGAACATTGTACTGCAAATTAAAACATCTTAAGACTTTGTATGCCATATTAACTCCTCTAAAAGCATGTTATTATAATTTAGGACGCCTTAAAAGTATTAACAACACCTTATAATACCGTATGTAAACTTAAAACTCTATAATAAACCTAATGAATTCGTCCAAGTCCTTTGAACGTTGTACGGCAACTTAAAACATCATACGACTCTGTATGCCATATTACCTCTTAAAACACGTTATTATAATGTAGGACGCCTTACAAATCTTAACAACACCTTACAATACCGTATGTAAACTTAAAACTCCATAATAAACCTAATGAATTCATCCGAGTCCTTCCAACATTGTACGGCAACTTAAAACATCTTACGACTCTGTATGCCATATTAACTCCTCTAAAAGCATGTTATTATAATTTAGGACGCCTTACAAATATTAACAACACCTTACAATACCGTATGTAAACTTAAAACTCCATAATAAACCTAATGAATTCGTCCGAGTCCTTTGAACATTGTACGGCAACTTAAAACATCTTACGACTCTGTATGCCATATTACCTCTTAAAACACGTTATTATAATGTAAGAGGCCTTACAAATCTTAACAACACCTTACAATACCGTATGTAAACTTAAAACTCCAAAATAAACCTACTGAATTCGTCCGAGTCCTTTGAACATTGTACTGCAAATTAAAACATCTTCAGACTCTGTATGCCATATTAACTCCTCTAAAAGCATGTTATTATAATTTAGGACGCCTTAAAAGTATTAACAACACCTTATAATACCGTATGTAAACTTAAAACTCTATAATAAACCTAATGAATTCGTCCGAGTCCTTTGAACATTGTACGGCAACTTAAAACATCATACGACTCTGTATGCCATATTACCTCTTAAAACACGTTATTATAATGTAGGACGCCTTACAAATCTTAACAACACCTTACAATTCCGTATGTAAACTTAAAGCTCCATAATAAACCTAATGAATTCATCCGAGTCCTTCCAACATTGTACGGCAACTTAAAACATCTTACGACTCTGTATGCCATATTAACTCCTCTAAAAGCATGTTATTATAATTTAGGACGCCTTAAAAGTATTAACAACACCTTACAATACCGTATGTAAACTTAAAACTCTATAATAAACCTAATGAATTCGTCTGATTCCTTTGAACATTGTACTGCAAATTAAAACATCTTAAGACTTTGTATGCCATATTAACTCCTCTAAAAGCATGTTATTATAAGTTAGGACGCCTTAAAAGTATTAACAACACCTTATAATACCGTATGTAAACTTAAAACTCTATAAGAAACCTAATGAATTCGTCCGAGTCCTTTGAACGTTGTACGGCAACTTAAAACATCATACGACTCTGTATGCCATATTACCTCTTAAAACACGTTATTATAATGTAGGACGCCTTACAAATCTTAACAACACCTTACAATACCGTATGTAAACTTAAAACTCCATAATAAACCTAATGAATTCATCCGAGTCCTTCCAACACTGTACGGCAACTTAAAACATCTTACGACTCTGTATGCCATATTAACTCCTCTAAAAGCATGTTATTATAATTTAGGACGCCTTACAAATATTAACAACACCTTACAATACCGTATGTAAACTTAAAACTCCATAATAAACCTAATGAATTCGTCCGAGTCCTTTGAACATTGTACGGCAACTTAAAACATCTTACGACTCTGTATGCCATATTACCTCTTAAAACACGTTATTATAATGTAAGAGGCCTTACAAATCTTAACAACACCTTAAAATACCGTATGTAAACTTAAAACTCCAAAATAAACCTAATGAATTCGTCCGAGTCCTTTGAACATTGTACTGCAAATTAAAACATCTTAAGACTCTGTATGCCATATTAACTCCTCTAAAAGCATGTTATTATAATTTAGGACGCCTTAAAAGTATTAACAACACCTTATAATACCGTATGTAAACTTAAAACTCTATAATAAACCTAATGAATTCGTCCGAGTCCTTTGAACATTGTACGGCAACTTAAAACATCTTACGACTTGTATGCCATATTACCTCTTAAAACACAATATTATAATGTAGGACGCCTTACAAATATTAACAACACCTTACAATACCGTATGTAAACTTAAAACTCCATAATAAACCTAGAATTCGTCCGAGTCCTTTGAACCTTGTATGGCAACTTAAAACATCATACGACTCTGTATGCCATATTACCTCTTAAAACACGTTATTATAATGTAGGACGCCTTACAAATCTTAACAACACCTTACAATACCGTATGTAAACTTAAAACTCCATAATAAACCTAATGAATTCATCCGAGTCCTTCCAACATTGTACAGCAACTTAAAACATCTTACGACTCTGTATGCCATATTAACTCCTCTAAAAGCATGTTATTATAATTTAGGACGCCTTACAAATATTAACAACACCTTACAATACCGTATGTAAACTTAAAACTCCATAATAAACCTAATGAATTCGTCCGAGTCCTTTGAACATTGTACGGCAACTTAAAACATCTTACGACTCTGTATGCCATATTACCTCTTAAAACACGTTATTATAATGTAAGAGGCCTTACAAATCTTAACAACACCTTACAATACCGTATGTAAACTTAAAACTCCAAAATAAACCTAATGAATTCGTCCGAGTCCTTTGAACATTGTACTGCAAATTAAAACATCTTAAGACTCTGTATGCCATATTAACTCCTCTAAAAGCATGTTATTATAATTTAGGACGCCTTAAAAGTATTAACAACACCTTATAATACCGTATGTAAACTTAAAACTCTATAATAAACCTAATGAATTCGTCCGAGTCCTTTGAACATTGTACGGCAACTTAAAACATCTTACGACTTGTATGCCATATTACCTCTTAAAACACAATATTATAATGTAGGACGCCTTACAAATATTAACAACACCTTACAATACCGTATGTAAACTTAAAACTCCATAATAAACCTAGAATTCGTCCGAGTCCTTTGAACATTGTACGGCAACTTAAAACATCTTACGACTCTGTATGCCATATTAACTCCTCTAAAAGCATGTTATTATAATTTAGGACGCCTTACAAATATTAACAACGCCTTACAATACCGTATGTAAACTTAAAACTCCATAATAAACCTAATGAATTCGTCCGAGTCCTTTGAACATTGTACGGCAACTTAAAACATCTTACGACTCTGTATGCCATATTACCTCTTAAAACACGTTATTATAATGTAAGAGGCCTTACAAATCTTAACAACACCTTACAATACCGTATGTAAACTTAAAACTCCAAAATAAACCTAATGAATTCGTCCGAGTCCTTTGAACATTGTACTGCAAATTAAAACATCTTAAGACTCTGTATGCCATATTAACTCCTCTAAAAGCATGTTATTATAATTTAGGACGCCTTAAAAGTATTAACAACACCTTATAATACCGTATGTAAACTTAAAACTCTATAATAAACCTAATGAATTCGTCCGAGTCCTTTGAACATTGTACGGCAACTTAAAACATCTTACGACTTGTATGCCATATTACCTCTTAAAACACAATATTATAATGTAGGACGCCTTACAAATATTAACAACACCTTACAATACCGTATGTAAACTTAAAACTCCATAATAAACCTAGAATTCGTCCGAGTCCTTTGAACATTGTACGGCAACTTAAAACATCATACGACTCTGTATGCCATATTACCTCTTAAAACACGTTATTATAATGTAGGACGCCTTACAAATATTAACAACACCTTACAATACCGTATGTAAACTTAAAACTCAATAATAAACCTAGAATTCGTCCGAGTCCTTTGAACCTTGTACGGCAACTTAAAACATCTTACAACTCTGTATGCCATATTACCTCTTAAAACACGTTATTATAATGTAAGAGGCCTTACAAATCTTAACAACACCTTACAATACCGTATGTAAACTTAAAACTCCATAATAAACCTAATGAATTCATCCGAGTCCTTCCAACATTGTACGGCAACTTAAAATATCTTACGACTCTGTATGCCATATTAACTCCTCTAAAAGCATGTTATTATAATTTAGGACGCCTTAAAAGTATTAACAACACCTTACAATACCGTATGTAAACTTAAAACTCTATAATAAACCTAATGAATTCGTCCGATTCCTTTGAACATTGTACGGCAACTTAAAACATCTTACGACTTTGTATGCCATATTTGCACCTTGAAAAGCACATTATTATAATGTTGGATGCCTTACAAATCTTAACAACATCTTACAATACCGTATGTAAACTTAAAACTCTATAATAAACCTAATGAATTCGTCCGAGTCCTTTGAACATTGTACGGCAACATAAAACATCATACGACTCTGTATGCCATATTACCTCTTAAAACACGTTATTATAATGTAGGACGCCTTACAAATCTTAACAACACCTTACAATACCGTATGTAAACTTAAAACTCCATAATAAACCTAATGAATTCGTCCGAGTCCTTTCAACATTGTACGACAACTTAAAACATCTTACGACTCTATATGCCATATTAACTCCTCTAAAAGCATGTTATTATAATTTAGGACGCCTTAAAAGTATTAACAATACCTTACAATACCGTATGTAAACTTAAAACTCTATAATAAACCTAATGAATTCGTCCGAGTCCTTTGAACATTGTACGGCAACTTAAAACATAATACGACTTGTATGCCATATTACCTCTTAAAACACGTTATTATAATGTAGGACGCCTTACAAATATTAACAACACCTTACAATACCGTATGTAAACTTAAAACTCCATAATAAACCTAATGAAATCGTCTGAGTCCTTTGAACATTGTACGGCAACTTAAAACATCTAACGACTCTGTATGCCATATTACCTCTTAAAACAAGTTATTATAATGTAGGACGCCTTACAAATCTTAACAACACCTTCCAATACCGTACACAAACTTAAAACTCCATAATAAACCTAATGAATTCGTCCGAGTCCTTTCAACATTGTACGGCAACTTAAAACATCTTACGACTCTGTATGCCATATTAACTCCTCTAAAAGCATGTTATTATAATTTAGGACGCCTTAAAAGTATTAACAACACCTTACAATACCGTATGTAAACTTAAAACTCTATAATAAACCTAATGAATTCGTCCGAGTCATTTGAACATTGTACGGCAACTTAAAACATCTTACGACTTGTATGCCATATTACCTCTTAAAACACAATATTATAATGTAGGACGCCTTACAAATATTAACAACACCTTACAATACCGTATGTAAACTTAAAACTCCATAATAAACCTAGAATTCGTCCGAGTCCTTTTAACCTTGTACGACAACTTAAAACATCTTACGACTCTGTATGCCATATTACCTCTTAAAACACGTTATTATAATGTAAGAGGCCTTACAAATCTTAACAACACCTTACAATACCGTATGTAAACTTAAAACTCCATAATAAACCTAATGAATTCATCCGAGTCCTTCCAACATTGTACGGCAACTTAAAATATCTTACGACTCTGTATGCCATATTAACTCCTCTAAAAGCATGTTATTATAATTTAGGACGCCTTAAAAGTATTAACAACACCTTACAATACCGTATGTAAACTTAAAACTCTATAATAAACCTAATGAATTCGTCCGAGTCCTTTGAACATTGTACGGCAACTTAAAACATCTTACGACTCTGTATGCCATATTAACTCCTCTAAAAGCATGTTATTATAATTTAGGACGCCTTAAAAGTATTAACAACACCTTAGAATACCGTATGTAAACTTAAAACTCTATAATAAACCTAATGAATTCGTCCGAGTCATTTGAACATTGTACGGCAACTTAAAACATAATACGACTTGTATGCCATATTACCTCTTAAAACACGTTATTATAATGTAGGACGCCTTACAAATATTAACAACACCTTACAATACCGTATGTAAACTTAAAACTCCATAATAAACCTAATGAAATCGTCTGAGTCCTTTGAACATTGTACGGCAACTTAAAACATCTTACGACTCTGTATGCCATATTACCTCTTAAAACAAGTTATTATAATGTAGGACGCCTTACAAATCTTAACAACACCTTCCAATACCGTACGCAAACTTAAAACTCCATAATAAACGTAATGAATTCGTCCGAGTCCTTTCAACATTGTACGGCAACTTAAAACATCTTACGACTCTGTATGCCATATTAACTCCTCTAAAAGCATGTTATTATAATTTAGGACGCCTTAAAAGTATTAACAACACCTTACAATACCGTATGTAAACTTAAAACTCTATAATAAACCTAATGAATTCGTCCGATTCCTTTGAACATTGTACGGCAACTTAAAACATCTTACGACTTTGTAAGCCATATTTGCACCTTGAAAAGCACATTATTATAATGTTGGATGCCTTACAAATCTTAACAACATCTTACAATACCGTATGTAAACTTAAAACTCTATAATAAACCTAATGAATTCGTCCGAGTCCTTTGAACATTGTACGGCAACATAAAACATCATACGACTCTGTATGCCATATTACCTCTTAAAACACGTTATTATAATGTAGGACGCCTTACAAATCTTAACAACACCTTACAATACCGTATGTAAACTTAAAACTCCATAATAAACCTAATGAATTCGTCCGAGTCCTTTCAACATTGTACGACAACTTAAAACATCTTACGACTCTATATGCCATATTAACTCCTCTAAAAGCATGTTATTATAATTTAGGACGCCTTAAAAGTATTAACAATACCTTACAATACCGTATGTAAACTTAAAACTCTATAATAAACCTAATGAATTCGTCCGAGTCCTTTGAACATTGTACGGCAACTTAAAACATAATACGACTTGTATGCCATATTACCTCTTAAAACACGTTATTATAATGTAGGACACCTTACAAATATTAACAACACCTTACAATACCGTATGTAAACTTAAAACTCCATAATAAACCTAATGAAATCGTCTGAGTCCTTTGAACATTGTACGGCAACTTAAAACATCTTACGACTCTGTATGCCATATTACCTCTTAAAACAAGTTATTACAATGTAGGACGCCTTACAAATCTTAACAACACCTTCCAATACCGTACGCAAACTTAAAACTCCATAATAAACCTAATGAATTCGTCCGAGTCCTTTCAACATTGTACGGCAACTTAAAACATCTTACGACTCTGTATGCCATATTAACTCCTCTAAAAGCATGTTATTATAATTTAGGACGCCTTAAAAGTATTAACAACACCTTACAATACCGTATGTAAACTTAAAACTCTATAATAAACCTAATGAATTCGTCCGATTCCTTTGAACATTGTACGGCAACTTAAAACATCTTATGACTTTGTATGCCATATTTGCACCTTGAAAAGCACATTATTATAATGTTGGATGCCTTACAAATCTTAACAACATCTTACAATACCGTATGTAAACTTAAAACTCTATAATAAACCTAATGAATTCGTCCGAGTCCTTTGAACATTGTACGGCAACATAAAACATCATACGACTCTGTATGCCATATTACCTCTTAAAACACGTTATTATAATGTAGGACGCCTTACAAATCTTAACAACACCTTACAATACCGTATGTAAACTTAAAACTCCATAATAAACCTAATGAATTCGTCCGAGTCCTTTCAACATTGTACGACAACTTAAAACATCTTACGACTCTATATGCCATATTAACTCCTCTAAAAGCATGTTATTATAATTTAGGACGCCTTAAAAGTATTAACAATACCTTACAATACCGTATGTAAACTTAAAACTCTATAATAAACCTAATGAATTCGTCCGAGTCCTTTGAACATTGTACGGCAACTTAAAACATAATACGACTTGTATGCCATATTACCTCTTAAAACACGTTATTATAATGTAGGACGCCTTACAAATATTAACAACACCTTACAATACCGTATGTAAACTTAAAACTCCATAATAAACCTAATGAAATCGTCTGAGTCCTTTGAACATTGTACGGCAACTTAAAACATCTTACGACTCTGTATGCCATATTACCTCTTAAAACAAGTTATTATAATGTAGGACGCCTTACAAATCTTAACAACACCTTCCAATACCGTACGCAAACTTAAAACTCCATAATAAACGTAATGAATTCGTCCGAGTCCTTTCAACATTGTACGGCAACTTAAAACATCTTACGACTCTGTATGCCATATTAACTCCTCTAAAAGCATGTTATTATAATTTAGGACGCCTTAAAAGTATTAACAACACCTTACAATACCGTATGTAAACTTAAAACTCTATAATAAACCTAATGAATTCGTCCGATTCCTTTGAACATTGTACGGCAACTTAAAACATCTTACGACTTTGTAAGCCATATTTGCACCTTGAAAAGCACATTATTATAATGTTGGATGCCTTACAAATCTTAACAACATCTTACAATACCGTATGTAAACTTAAAACTCTATAATAAACCTAATGAATTCGTCCGAGTCCTTTGAACATTGTACGGCAACATAAAACATCATACGACTCTGTATGCCATATTACCTCTTAAAACACGTTATTATAATGTAGGACGCCTTACAAATCTTAACAACACCTTACAATACCGTATGTAAACTTAAAACTCCATAATAAACCTAATGAATTCGTCCGAGTCCTTTCAACATTGTACGACAACTTAAAACATCTTACGACTCTATATGCCATATTAACTCCTCTAAAAGCATGTTATTATAATTTAGGACGCCTTAAAAGTATTAACAATACCTTACAATACCGTATGTAAACTTAAAACTCTATAATAAACCTAATGAATTCGTCCGAGTCCTTTGAACATTGTACGGCAACTTAAAACATAATACGACTTGTATGCCATATTACCTCTTAAAACACGTTATTATAATGTAGGACACCTTACAAATATTAACAACACCTTACAATACCGTATGTAAACTTAAAACTCCATAATAAACCTAATGAAATCGTCTGAGTCCTTTGAACATTGTACGGCAACTTAAAACATCTTACGACTCTGTATGCCATATTACCTCTTAAAACAAGTTATTACAATGTAGGACGCCTTACAAATCTTAACAACACCTTCCAATACCGTACGCAAACTTAAAACTCCATAATAAACCTAATGAATTCGTCCGAGTCCTTTCAACATTGTACGGCAACTTAAAACATCTTACGACTCTGTATGCCATATTAACTCCTCTAAAAGCATGTTATTATAATTTAGGACGCCTTAAAAGTATTAACAACACCTTACAATACCGTATGTAAACTTAAAACTCTATAATAAACCTAATGAATTCGTCCGATTCCTTTGAACATTGTACGGCAACTTAAAACATCTTACGACTTTGTATGCCATATTTGCACCTTGAAAAGCACATTATTATAATGTTGGATGCCTTACAAATCTTAACAACATCTTACAATACCGTATGTAAACTTAAAACTCTATAATAAACCTAATGAATTCGTCCGAGTCCTTTGAACATTGTACGGCAACATAAAACATCATACGACTCTGTATGCCATATTACCTCTTAAAACACGTTATTATAATGTAGGACGCCTTACAAATCTTAACAACACCTTACAATACCGTATGTAAACTTAAAACTCCATAATAAACCTAATGAATTCGTCCGAGTCCTTTCAACATTGTACGACAACTTAAAACATCTTACGACTCTATATGCCATATTAACTCCTCTAAAAGCATGTTATTATAATTTAGGACGCCTTAAAAGTATTAACAATACCTTACAATACCGTATGTAAACTTAAAACTCTATAATAAACCTAATGAATTCGTCCGAGTCCTTTGAACATTGTACGGCAACTTAAAACATAATACGACTTGTATGCCATATTACCTCTTAAAACACGTTATTATAATGTAGGACGCCTTACAAATATTAACAACACCTTACAATACCGTATGTAAACTTAAAACTCCATAATAAACCTAATGAAATCGTCTGAGTCCTTTGAACATTGTACGGCAACTTAAAACATCTTACGACTCTGTATGCCATATTACCTCTTAAAACAAGTTATTATAATGTAGGACGCCTTACAAATCTTAACAACACCTTCCAATACCGTACACAAACTTAAAACTCCATAATAAACCTAATGAATTCGTCCGAGTCCTTTCAACATTGTACGGCAACTTAAAACATCTTACGACTCTGTATGCCATATTAACTCCTCTAAAAGCATGTTATTATAATTTAGGACGCCTTAAAAGTATTAACAACACCTTACAATACCGTATGTAAACTTAAAACTCTATAATAAACCTAATGAATTCGTCCGAGTCATTTGAACATTGTACGGCAACTTAAAACATCTTACGACTTGTATGCCATATTACCTCTTAAAACACAATATTATAATGTAGGACGCCTTACAAATATTAACAACACCTTACAATACCGTATGTAAACTTAAAACTCCATAATAAACCTAGAATTCGTCCGAGTCCTTTGAACCTTGTACGACAACTTAAAACATCTTACGACTCTGTATGCCATATTACCTCTTAAAACACGTTATTATAATGTAAGAGGCCTTACAAATCTTAACAACACCTTACAATACCGTATGTAAACTTAAAACTCCATAATAAACCTAATGAATTCATTCGAGTCCTTCCAACATTGTACGGCAACTTAAAATATCTTACGACTCTGTATGCCATATTAACTCCTCTAAAAGCATGTTATTATAATTTAGGACGCCTTAAAAGTATTAACAACACCTTACAATACCGTATGTAAACTTAAAACTCTATAATAAACCTAATGAATTCGTCCGAGTCCTTTGAACATTGTACGGCAACTTAAAACATCTTACGACTCTGTATGCCATATTAACTCCTCTAAAAGCATGTTATTATAATTTAGGACGCCTTAAAAGTATTAACAACACCTTACAATACCGTATGTAAACTTAAAACTCTATAATAAACCTAATGAATTCGTCCGAGTCATTTGAACATTGTACGGCAACTTAAAACATAATACGACTTGTATGCCATATTACCTCTTAAAACACGTTATTATAATGTAGGACGCCTTACAAATATTAACAACACCTTACAATACCGTATGTAAACTTAAAACTCCATAATAAACCTAATGAAATCGTCTGAGTCCTTTGAACATTGTACGGCAACTTAAAACATCTTACGACTCTGTATGCCATATTACCTCTTAAAACAAGTTATTATAATGTAGGACGCCTTACAAATCTTAACAACACCTTCCAATACCGTACGCAAACTTAAAACTCCATAATAAACGTAATGAATTCGTCCGAGTCCTTTCAACATTGTACGGCAACTTAAAACATCTTACGACTCTGTATGCCATATTAACTCCTCTAAAAGCATGTTATTATAATTTAGGACGCCTTAAAAGTATTAACAACACCTTACAATACCGTATGTAAACTTAAAACTCTATAATAAACCTAATGAATTCGTCCGATTCCTTTGAACATTGTACGGCAACTTAAAACATCTTACGACTTTGTAAGCCATATTTGCACCTTGAAAAGCACATTATTATAATGTTGGATGCCTTACAAATCTTAACAACATCTTACAATACCGTATGTAAACTTAAAACTCTATAATAAACCTAATGAATTCGTCCGAGTCCTTTGAACATTGTACGGCAACATAAAACATCATACGACTCTGTATGCCATATTACCTCTTAAAACACGTTATTATAATGTAGGACGCCTTACAAATCTTAACAACACCTTACAATACCGTATGTAAACTTAAAACTCCATAATAAACCTAATGAATTCGTCCGAGTCCTTTCAACATTGTACGACAACTTAAAACATCTTACGACTCTATATGCCATATTAACTCCTCTAAAAGCATGTTATTATAATTTAGGACGCCTTAAAAGTATTAACAATACCTTACAATACCGTATGTAAACTTAAAACTCTATAATAAACCTAATGAATTCGTCCGAGTCCTTTGAACATTGTACGGCAACTTAAAACATAATACGACTTGTATGCCATATTACCTCTTAAAACACGTTATTATAATGTAGGACGCCTTACAAATATTAACAACACCTTACAATACCGTATGTAAACTTAAAACTCCATAATAAACCTAATGAAATCGTCTGAGTCCTTTGAACATTGTACGGCAACTTAAAACATCTTACGACTCTGTATGCCATATTACCTCTTAAAACAAGTTATTACAATGTAGGACGCCTTACAAATCTTAACAACACCTTCCAATACCGTACGCAAACTTAAAACTCCATAATAAACCTAATGAATTCGTCCGAGTCCTTTCAACATTGTACGGCAACTTAAAACATCTTACGACTCTGTATGCCATATTAACTCCTCTAAAAGCATGTTATTATAATTTAGGACGCCTTAAAAGTATTAACAACACCTTACAATACCGTATGTAAACTTAAAACTCTATAATAAACCTAATGAATTCGTCCGAGTCATTTGAACATTGTACGGCAACTTAAAACATCTTACGACTTGTATGCCATATTACCTCTTAAAACACAATATTATAATGTAGGACGCCTTACAAATATTAACAACACCTTACAATACCGTATGTAAACTTAAAACTCCATAATAAACCTAGAATTCGTCCGAGTCCTTTGAACCTTGTACAGCAACTTAAAACATCTTACGACTCTGTATGCCATATTACCTCTTAAAACACGTTATTATAATGTAAGAGGCCTTACAAATCTTAACAACACCTTACAATACCGTATGCAAACTTAAAACTCCATAATAAACCTAATGAATTCATCCGAGTCCTTCCAACATTGTACGGCAACTTAAAATATCTTACGACTCTGTATGCCATATTAACTCCTCTAAAAGCATGTTATTATAATTTAGGACGCCTTACAAATCTTAACAACACCTTCCAATACCGTACGCAAACTTAAAACTCCATAATAAACGTAATGAATTCGTCCGAGTCCTTTCAACATTGTACGGCAACTTAAAACATCTTACGACTCTGTATGCCATATTAACTCCTCTAAAAGCATGTTATTATAATTTAGGACGCCTTAAAAGTATTAACAACACCTTACAATACCGTATGTAAACTTAAAACTCTATAATAAACCTAATGAATTCGTCCGATTCCTTTGAACATTGTACGGCAACTTAAAACATCTTACGACTTTGTAAGCCATATTTGCACCTTGAAAAGCACATTATTATAATGTTGGATGCCTTACAAATCTTAACAACATCTTACAATACCGTATGTAAACTTAAAACTCTATAATAAACCTAATGAATTCGTCCGAGTCCTTTGAACATTGTACGGCAACATAAAACATCATACGACTCTGTATGCCATATTACCTCTTAAAACACGTTATTATAATGTAGGACGCCTTACAAATCTTAACAACACCTTACAATACCGTATGTAAACTTAAAACTCCATAATAAACCTAATGAATTCGTCCGAGTCCTTTCAACATTGTACGACAACTTAAAACATCTTACGACTCTATATGCCATATTAACTCCTCTAAAAGCATGTTATTATAATTTAGGACGCCTTAAAAGTATTAACAATACCTTACAATACCGTATGTAAACTTAAAACTCTATAATAAACCTAATGAATTCGTCCGAGTCCTTTGAACATTGTACGGCAACTTAAAACATAATACGACTTGTATGCCATATTACCTCTTAAAACACGTTATTATAATGTAGGACGCCTTACAAATATTAACAACACCTTACAATACCGTATGTAAACTTAAAACTCCATAATAAACCTAATGAAATCGTCTGAGTCCTTTGAACATTGTACGGCAACTTAAAACATCTTACGACTCTGTATGCCATATTACCTCTTAAAACAAGTTATTACAATGTAGGACGCCTTACAAATCTTAACAACACCTTCCAATACCGTACGCAAACTTAAAACTCCATAATAAACCTAATGAATTCGTCCGAGTCCTTTCAACATTGTACGGCAACTTAAAACATCTTACGACTCTGTATGCCATATTAACTCCTCTAAAAGCATGTTATTATAATTTAGGACGCCTTAAAAGTATTAACAACACCTTACAATACCGTATGTAAACTTAAAACTCTATAATAAACCTAATGAATTCGTCCGAGTCATTTGAACATTGTACGGCAACTTAAAACATCTTACGACTTGTATGCCATATTACCTCTTAAAACACAATATTATAATGTAGGACGCCTTACAAATATTAACAACACCTTACAATACCGTATGTAAACTTAAAACTCCATAATAAACCTAGAATTCGTCCGAGTCCTTTGAACCTTGTACAGCAACTTAAAACATCTTACGACTCTGTATGCCATATTACCTCTTAAAACACGTTATTATAATGTAAGAGGCCTTACAAATCTTAACAACACCTTACAATACCGTATGCAAACTTAAAACTCCATAATAAACCTAATGAATTCATCCGAGTCCTTCCAACATTGTACGGCAACTTAAAATATCTTACGACTCTGTATGCCATATTAACTCCTCTAAAAGCATGTTATTATAATTTAGGACGCCTTAAAAGTATTAACAACACCTTACAATACCGTATGTAAACTTAAAACTCTATAATAAACCTAATGAATTCGTCCGAGTCCTTTGAACATTGTACGGCAACTTAAAACATCTTACGACTCTGTATGCCATATTAACTCCTCTAAAAGCATGTTATTATAATTTAGGACGCCTTAAAAGTATTAACAACACCTTACAATACCGTATGTAAACTTAAAACTCTATAATAAACCTAATGAATTCGTCCGAGTCATTTGAACATTGTACGGCAACTTAAAACATAATACGACTTGTATGCCATATTACCTCTTAAAACACGTTATTATAATGTAGGACGCCTTACAAATATTAACAACACCTTACAATACCGTATGTAAACTTAAAACTCCATAATAAACCTAATGAAATCATCTGAGTCCTTTGAACATTGTACGGCAACTTAAAACATCTTACGACTCTGTATGCCATATTACCTCTTAAAACAAGTTATTATAATGTAGGACGCCTTACAAATATTAACAACACCTTCCAATACCGTACGCAAACTTAAAACTCCATAATAAACCTAATGAATTCGTCCGAGTCCTTTCAACATTGTACGGCAACTTAAAACATCTTACGACTCTGTATGCCATATTAACTCCTCTAGAAGCATGTTATTATAATTTAGGACGCCTTAAAAGTATTAACAACACCTTACAATACCGTATGTAAACTTAAAACTCTATAATAAACCTAATGAATTCGTCCGAGTCATTTGAACATTGTACGGCAACTTAAAACATCTTACGACTTGTATGCCATATTACCTCTTAAAACACAATATTATAATGTAGGACGCCTTACAAATATTAACAACACCTTACAATACCGTATGTAAACTTAAAACTCCATAATAAACCTAGAATTCGTCCGAGTCCTTTGAACCTTGTACGGCAACTTAAAACATCTTACGACTCTGTATGCCATATTACCTCTTAAAACACGTTATTATAATGTAAGAGGCCTTACAAATCTTAACAACACCTTACAATACCGTATGTAAACTTAAAACTCCATAATAAACCTAATGAATTCATCCGAGTCCTTCCAACATTGTACGGCAACTTAAAATATCTTACGACTCTGTATGCCATATTAACTCCTCTAAAAGCATGTTATTATAATTTAGGACGCCTTAAAAGTATTAACAACACCTTACAATACCGTATGTAAACTTAAAACTCTATAATAAACCTAATGAATTCGTCCGATTCCTTTGAACATTGTACGGCAACTTAAAACATCTTACGACTTTGTATGCCATATTTGCACCTTGAAAAGCACATTATTATAATGTTGGATGCCTTACAAATCTTAACAACATCTTACCATACCGTATGTAAACTTAAAACTCTATAATAAACCTAATGAATTCGTCCGAGTCCTTTGAACATTGTACGGCAACATAAAACATCATACGACTCTGTATGCCATATTACCTCTTAAAACACGTTATTATAATGTAGGACGCCTTACAAATCTTAACAACACCTTACAATACCGTATGTAAACATAAAACTCCATAATAAACATAATGAATTCGTCCGAGTCCTTTCAACATTGTACGACAACTTAAAACATCTTACGACTCTATATGCCATATTAACTCCTCTAAAAGCATGTTATTATAATTTAGGACGCCTTAAAAGTATTAACAATACCTTACAATACCGTATGTAAACTTAAAACTCTATAATAAACCTAATGAATTCGTCCGAGTCATTTGAACATTGTACGGCAACTTAAAACATAATACGACTTGTATGCCATATTACCTCTTAAAACACGTTATTATAATGTAGGACGCCTTACAAATATTAACAACACCTTACAATACCGTATGTAAACTTAAAACTCCATAATAAACCTAATGAAATCGTCTGAGTCCTTTGAACATTGTACGGCAACTTAAAACATCTTACGACTCTGTATGCCATATTACCTCTTAAAACAAGTTATTATAATGTAGGACGCCTTACAAATCTTAACAACACCTTCCAATACCGTACGCAAACTTAAAACTCCATAATAAACCTAATAAATTCGTCCGAGTCCTTTCAACATTGTACGGCAACTTAAAACATCTTACGACTCTGTATGCCATATTAACTCCTCTAAAAGCATGTTATTATAATTTAGGACGCCTTAAAAGTATTAACAACACCTTACAATACCGTATGTAAACTTAAAACTCTATAATAAACCTAATGAATTCGTTTGAGTCATTTCAACATTGTACGGCAACTTAAAACATCTTACGACTTGTATGCCATATTACCTCTTAAAACACAATATTATAATGTAGGATGCCTTACAAATATTAACAACACCTTAAAATACCGTATGTAAACTTAAAACTCCATAATAAACCTAATGAATTCGTCCGAGTCCTTTCAACATTGTACGGCAACTTAAAACATCTTACGACTCTGTATGCCATATTAACTCCTCTAAAAGCATGTTATTATAATTTAGGACGCCTTAAAAGTATTAACAACACCTTATAATACGGTATGTAAACTTAAAACTGTATAATAAACCTAATGAATTCGTCCGAGTCCTTTGAACATTGTACGGCAACTTAAAACATCATACGACTTGTATGCCATATTACCTCTTAAAACACGTTATTATAATGTAGGACGCCTTACAAATATTAACAACACCTTAAAATACCGTATGTAAACTTAAAACTCCATAATAAACCTAATGAATTCGTCTGAGTCCTTTGAACATTGTACGGCAACTTAAAACATCTTACGACTCTGTATGCCATATTACCTCTTAAAACACGTTATTATAATGTAAGAGGCCTTACAAATCTTAACAACACCTTACAATACCGTATGTAAACTTAAAACTCCAAAATAAACCTAATAAATTCGTCCGAGTCCTTTGAACATTGTACTGCAAATTAAAACATCTTAAGACTCTGTATGCCATATTAACTCCTCTAAAAGCATGTTATTATAATTTAGGACGCCTTAAAAGTATTAACAACACCTTATAATACCGTATGTAAACTTAAAACTCTATAATAAACCTAATGAATTCGTCCGAGTCCTTTGAACATTGTACGGCAACTTAAAACATCATACGACTTGTATGCCATATAACCTCTTAAAACACGTTATTATAATGTAGGACTTCTTACAAATATTAACAACACCTTACAATACCGTATGTAAACTTAAAACTCCATAATAAACCTAATGAATTCGTCCGAGTCCTTTGAACATTGTACGGCAACTTAAAACATCTTACGACTCTGTATGCCATATTACCTCTTAAAACACGTTATTATAATGTAAGAGGCCTTACAAATCTTAACAACACCTTACAATACCGTATGTAAACTTAAAACTCCAAAATAAACCTAATAAAATCGTCCGAGTCCTTTGAACATTGTACTGCAAATTAAAACATCTTAAGACTCTGTATGCCATATTAACTCCTCTAAAAGCATGTTATTATAATTTAGGACGCCTTAAAAGTATTAACAACACCTTATAATACCGTATGTAAACTTAAAACTCTATAATAAACCTAATGAATTTGTCCGAGTCCTTTGAACATTGTACGGCAACTTAAAACATCATACGACTTGTATGCCATATTACCTCTTAAAACACGTTATTATAATGTAGGACGCCTTACAAATATTAACAACACCTTACAATACCGTATGTAAACTTAAAACTCCATAATAAACCTAATGAATTCGTCCGAGTCCTTTGAACATTGTACGGCAACTTAAAACATCTTACGACTCTGTATGCCATATTACCTCTTAAAACACGTTATTATAATGTAGGAGGCCTTACAAATCTTAACAACACCTTACAATACCGTATGTAAACTTAAAACTCCAAAATAAACCTAATAAATTCGTCAGAGTCCTTTGAACATTGTACTGCAAATTAAAACATCTTAAGACTCTGTATGCCATATTAACTCCTCTAAAAGCATGTTATTATAATTTAGGACGCCTTAAAAGTATTAACAGCACCTTATAATACCGTATGTAAACTTAAAACTCTATAATAAACCTAATGAATTCGTCCGAGTCCTTTGAACATTGTACGGCAACTTAAAACATCATACGACTCTGTATGCCATATTACCTCTTAAAACACGTTATTATAATGTAAGAGGCCTTACAAATCTTAACAACACCTTACAATACCGTATGTAAACTTAAAACTCCAAAATAAACCTAATGAATTCGTCCGAGTCCTTTGAACATTGTACTGCAAATTAAAACATCTTAAGACTCTGTATGCCATATTAACTCCTCTAAAAGCATGTTATTATAATTTAGGACGCCTTAAAAGTATTAACAACACCTTATAATACCGTATGTAAACTTAAAACTCTATAATAAACCTAATGAATTCGTCCGAGTCCTTTGAACATTGTACGGCAACTTAAAACATCTTACGACTCTGTATGCCATATTACCTCTTAAAACACGTTATTATAATGTAAGAGGCCTTACAAATCTTAACAACACCTTACAATACCGTATGTAAACTTAAAACTCCAAAATAAACCTAATAAAATCGTCCGAGTCCTTTGAACATTGTACTGCAAATTAAAACATCTTAAGACTCTGTATGCCATATTAACTCCTCTAAAAGCATGTTATTATAATTTAGGACGCCTTAAAAGTATTAACAACACCTTATAATACCGTATGTAAACTTAAAACTCTATAATAAACCTAATGAATTTGTCCGAGTCCTTTGAACATTGTACGGCAACTTAAAACATCATACGACTTGTATGCCATATTACCTCTTAAAACACGTTATTATAATGTAGGACGCCTTACAAATATTAACAACACCTTACAATACCGTATGTAAACTTAAAACTCCATAATAAACCTAATGAATTCGTCCGAGTCCTTTGAACATTGTACGGCAACTTAAAACATCTTACGACTCTGTATGCCATATTACCTCTTAAAACACGTTATTATAATGTAGGAGGCCTTACAAATCTTAACAACACCTTACAATACCGTATGTAAACTTAAAACTCCAAAATAAACCTAATAAATTCGTCAGAGTCCTTTGAACATTGTACTGCAAATTAAAACATCTTAAGACTCTGTATGCCATATTAACTCCTCTAAAAGCATGTTATTATAATTTAGGACGCCTTAAAAGTATTAACAGCACCTTATAATACCGTATGTAAACTTAAAACTCTATAATAAACCTAATGAATTCGTCCGAGTCCTTTGAACATTGTACGGCAACTTAAAACATCATACGACTCTGTATGCCATATTACCTCTTAAAACACGTTATTATAATGTAAGAGGCCTTACAAATCTTAACAACACCTTACAATACCGTATGTAAACTTAAAACTCCAAAATAAACCTAATGAATTCGTCCGAGTCCTTTGAACATTGTACTGCAAATTAAAACATCTTAAGACTCTGTATGCCATATTAACTCCTCTAAAAGCATGTTATTATAATTTAGGACGCCTTAAAAGTATTAACAACACCTTATAATACCGTATGTAAACTTAAAACTCTATAATAAACCTAATGAATTCGTCCGAGTCCTTTGAACATTGTACGGCAACTTAAAACATCTTACGACTCTGTATGCCATATTACCTCTTAAAACACGTTATTATAATGTAAGAGGCCTTACAAATCTTAACAACACCTTACAATACCGTATGTAAACTTAAAACTCCAAAATAAACCTAATAAAATCGTCCGAGTCCTTTGAACATTGTACTGCAAATTAAAACATCTTAAGACTCTGTATGCCATATTAACTCCTCTAAAAGCATGTTATTATAATTTAGGACGCCTTAAAAGTATTAACAACACCTTATAATACCGTATGTAAACTTAAAACTCTATAATAAACCTAATGAATTTGTCCGAGTCCTTTGAACATTGTACGGCAACTTAAAACATCATACGACTTGTATGCCATATTACCTCTTAAAACACGTTATTATAATGTAGGACGCCTTACAAATATTAACAACACCTTACAATACCGTATGTAAACTTAAAACTCCATAATAAACCTAATGAATTCGTCCGAGTCCTTTGAACATTGTACGGCAACTTAAAACATCTTACGACTCTGTATGCCATATTACCTCTTAAAACACGTTATTATAATGTAGGAGGCCTTACAAATCTTAACAACACCTTACAATACCGTATGTAAACTTAAAACTCCAAAATAAACCTAATAAATTCGTCAGAGTCCTTTGAACATTGTACTGCAAATTAAAACATCTTAAGACTCTGTATGCCATATTAACTCCTCTAAAAGCATGTTATTATAATTTAGGACGCCTTAAAAGTATTAACAGCACCTTATAATACCGTATGTAAACTTAAAACTCTATAATAAACCTAATGAATTCGTCCGAGTCCTTTGAACATTGTACGGCAACTTAAAACATCATACGACTCTGTATGCCATATTACCTCTTAAAACACGTTATTATAATGTAAGAGGCCTTACAAATCTTAACAACACCTTACAATACCGTATGTAAACTTAAAACTCCAAAATAAACCTAATGAATTCGTCCGAGTCCTTTGAACATTGTACTGCAAATTAAAACATCTTAAGACTCTGTATGCCATATTAAATCCTCTAAAAGCATGTTATTATAATTTAGGACGCCTTAAAAGTATTAACAACACCTTATAATACCGTATGTAAACTTAAAACTCTATAATAAACCTAATGAATTCGTCCGAGTCCTTTGAACATTGTACGGCAACTTAAAACATCTTACGACTCTGTATGCCATATTACCTCTTAAAACACGTTATTATAATGTAAGAGGCCTTACAAATCTTAACAACACCTTACAATACCGTATGTAAACTTAAAACTCCATAATAAACCTAATGAATTCATCCGAGTCCTTCCAACATTGTACGGCAACTTAAAATATCTTACGACTCTGTATGCCATATTAACTCCTCTAAAAGCATGTTATTATAATTTAGGACGCCTTAAAAGTATTAACAACACCTTACAATACCGTATGTAAACTTAAAACTCTATAATAAACCTAATGAATTCGTCTGATTCTTTTGGACATTGTACGGCAACTTAAAACATCTTACGACTTTGTATGCCATATTTGCACCTTGAAAAGCACATTATTATAATGTTTGATGCCTTACAAATCTTAACAACACCTTATAATACCGTATGTAAACTTAAAACTCTATAATAAACCTAATGAATTCGTCCGAGTTCTTTGAACATTGTACGGCAACTTAAAACATCATACGACTCTGTATGCCATATTGCCTCTTAAAACGCGTTATTATAATGTAGGACGCCTTACAAATCTTAACAACACCTTACAATACCGTATGTAAACTTAAAACTCCATAATAAACCTAATGAATTCGTCCGAGTCCTTTCAACATTGTACGACAACTTAAAACATCTTACGACTCTATATGCCATATTAACTCCTCTAAAAGCATGTTATTATAATTTAGGACGCCTTAAAAGTATTAACAACACCTTACAATACCGTATGTAAACTTAAAACTCTATAATAAACCTAATGAATTCGTCCGAGTCCTTTGAACATTGTACGGCAACTTAAAACATCATACGACTTGTATGCCATATTACCTCTTAAAACACGTTATTATAATGTAGGACGCCTTACAAATATTAACAACACCTTACAATACCGTATGTAAACTTAAAACTCCATAATAAACCTAATGAAATCGTCTGAGTCCTTTGAACATTGTACGGCAACTTAAAACATCTTACGACTCTGTATGCCATATTACCTCTTAAAACAAGTTATTATAATGTAGGACGCCTTACAAATCTTAACAACACCTTCCAATACCGTACGCAAACTTAAAACTCCATAATAAACCTAATGAATTCGTCCGAGTCCTTTCAACATTGTACGGCAACTTAAAACATCTTACGACTCTGTATGCCATATTAACTCCTCTAAAAGCATGTTATTATAATTTAGGACGCCTTAAAAGTATTAACAACACCTTACAATACCGTATGTAAACTTAAAACTCTATAATAAACCTAATGAATTCGTCCGAGTCATTTGAACATTGTACAGCAACTTAAAACATCTTACGACTTGTATGCCATATTACCTCTTAAAACACAATATTATAATGTAGGACGCCTTACAAATATTAACAACACCTTACAATACCGTATGTAAACTTAAAACTCTATAATAAACCTAATGAATTCGTCTGATTCTTTTGGACATTATACGGCAACTTAAAACATCTTACGACTTTGTATGCCATATTTGCACCTTGAAAAGCACATTATTATAATGTTTGATGCCTTACAAATCTTAACAACACCTTATAATACCGTATGTAAACTTAAAACTCTATAATAAACCTAATGAATTCGTCCGAGTCCTTTGAACATTGTACGGCAACTTAAAACATCATACGACTTGTATGCCATATTACCTCTTAAAACACGTTATTATAATGTAGGACGCCTTACAAATATTAACAACACCTTACAATACCGTATGTAAACTTAAAACTCCATAATAAACCTAATGAATTCGTCCGAGTCCTTTGAACATTGTACGGCAACTTAAAACATCTTACGACTCTATATGCCATATTACCTCTTAAAACAAGTTATTATAATGTAGGACGCCTTACAAATCTTAACAACACCTTCCAATACCATACGCAAACTTAAAACTCCATAATAAACCTAATGAATTCGTCCGAGTCCTTTCAACATTGTACGGCAACTTAAAACATTTTACGACTCTGTATGCCATATTAACTCCTCTAAAAGCATGTTATTATAATTTAGGACGCCTTAAAAGTATTAACAACACCTTACAATACCGTATGTAAACTTAAAACTCTATAATAAACCTAATGAATTCGTCCGAGTCCTTTGAACATTGTACGGCAACTTAAAACATCATACGACTTGTATGCCATATTACCTCTTAAAACACGTTATTATAATGTAGGACGCCTTACAAATATTAACAACACCTTACAATACCGTATGTAAACTTAAAACTCCATAATAAACCTAATGAAATCGTCTGAGTCCTTTGAACATTGTACGGAAACTTAAAACATCTTACGACTCTGTATGCCATATTACCTCTTAAAACACGTTATTATAATGTAGGACGCCTTACAAATCTTAACAACACCTTCCAATACCGTTCGCAAACTTAAAACTCCATAATAAACCTAATGAATTCGTCCGAGTCCTTTCAACATTGTACGGCAACTTAAAACATCTTACGACTCTGTATGCCATATTAACTCCTCTAAAAGCATGTTATTATAATTTAGGACGCCTTAAAAGTATTAACAACACCTTACAATACCGTATGTAAACTTAAAACTCTATAATAAACCTAATGAATTCGTCCGAGTCATTTGAACATTGTACGGCAACTTAAAACATCTTACGACTTGTATGCCATATTACCTCTTAAAACACAATATTATAATGTAGGACGCCTTACAAATATTAACAACACCTTACAATACCGTATGTAAACTTAAAACTCCATAATAAACCTAATGAATTCGTCCGAGTCCTTTCAACATTGTACGGCAACTTAAAACATCTTACGACTCTGTATGCCATATTAACTCCTCTAAAAGCATGTTATTATAATTTAGGACGCCTTAAAACTATTAACAACACCTTATAATACCGTATGTAAACTTAAAACTCTATAATAAACCTAATGAATTCGTCCGAGTCCTTTGAACATTGTACGGCAACTTAAAACATCATACGACTTGTATGCCATATTACCTCTTAAAACACGTTATTATAATGTAGGACGCCTTACAAATATTAACAACACCTTACAATACCGTATGTAAACTTAAAACTCCATAATAAACCTAATGAAATCATCTGAGTCCTTTGAACATTGTACGGCAACTTAAAACATCTTACGACTTTGTATGCCATATTACCTCTTAAAACAAGTTATTATAATGTAGGACGCCTTACAAATATTAACAACACCTTCCAATACCGTACGCAAACTTAAAACTCCATAATAAACCTAATGAATTCGTCCGAGTCCTTTCAACATTGTACGGCAACTTAAAACATCTTACGACTCTGTATGCCATATTAACTCCTCTAAAAGCATGTTATTATAATTTAGGACGCCTTAAAAGTATTAACAACACCTTACAATACCGTATGTAAACTTAAAACTCTATAATAAACCTAATGAATTCGTCCGAGTCATTTGAACATTGTACGGCAACTTAAAACATCTTACGACTCTGTATGCCATATTACCTCTTAAAACACGTTATTATAATGTAAGAGGCCTTACAAATCTTAACAACACCTTACAATACCGTATGTAAACTTAAAACTCCAAAATAAACCTAATAAAATCGTCCGAGTCCTTTGAACATTGTACTGCAAATTAAAACATCTTAAGACTCTGTATGCCATATTAACTCCTCTAAAAGCATGTTATTATAATTTAGGACGCCTTAAAAGTATTAACAACACCTTATAATACCGTATGTAAACTTAAAACTCTATAATAAACCTAATGAATTTGTCCGAGTCCTTTGAACATTGTACGGCAACTTAAAACATCATACGACTTGTATGCCATATTACCTCTTAAAACACGTTATTATAATGTAGGACGCCTTACAAATATTAACAACACCTTACAATACCGTATGTAAACTTAAAACTCCATAATAAACCTAATGAATTCGTCCGAGTCCTTTGAACATTGTACGGCAACTTAAAACATCTTACGACTCTGTATGCCATATTACCTCTTAAAACACGTTATTATAATGTAGGAGGCCTTACAAATCTTAACAACACCTTACAATACCGTATGTAAACTTAAAACTCCAAAATAAACCTAATAAATTCGTCAGAGTCCTTTGAACATTGTACTGCAAATTAAAACATCTTAAGACTCTGTATGCCATATTAACTCCTCTAAAAGCATGTTATTATAATTTAGGACGCCTTAAAAGTATTAACATCACCTTATAATACCGTATGTAAACTTAAAACTCTATAATAAACCTAATGAATTCGTCCGAGTCCTTTGAACATTGTACGGCAACTTAAAACATCATACGACTCTGTATGCCATATTACCTCTTAAAACACGTTATTATAATGTAAGAGGCCTTACAAATCTTAACAACACCTTACAATACCGTATGTAAACTTAAAACTCCAAAATAAACCTAATGAATTCGTCCGAGTCCTTTGAACATTGTACTGCAAATTAAAACATCTTAAGACTCTGTATGCCATATTAACTCCTCTAAAAGCATGTTATTATAATTTAGGACGCCTTAAAAGTATTAACAACACCTTATAATACCGTATGTAAACTTAAAACTCTATAATAAACCTAATGAATTCGTCCGAGTCCTTTGAACATTGTACGGCAACTTAAAACATCTTACGACTCTGTATGCCATATTACCTCTTAAAACACGTTATTATAATGTAAGAGGCCTTACAAATCTTAACAACACCTTACAATACCGTATGTAAACTTAAAACTCCAAAATAAACCTAATAAAATCGTCCGAGTCCTTTGAACATTGTACTGCAAATTAAAACATCTTAAGACTCTGTATGCCATATTAACTCCTCTAAAAGCATGTTATTATAATTTAGGACGCCTTAAAAGTATTAACAACACCTTATAATACCGTATGTAAACTTAAAACTCTATAATAAACCTAATGAATTTGTCCGAGTCCTTTGAACATTGTACGGCAACTTAAAACATCATACGACTTGTATGCCATATTACCTCTTAAAACACGTTATTATAATGTAGGACGCCTTACAAATATTAACAACACCTTACAATACCGTATGTAAACTTAAAACTCCATAATAAACCTAATGAATTCGTCCGAGTCCTTTGAACATTGTACGGCAACTTAAAACATCTTACGACTCTGTATGCCATATTACCTCTTAAAACACGTTATTATAATGTAGGAGGCCTTACAAATCTTAACAACACCTTACAATACCGTATGTAAACTTAAAACTCCAAAATAAACCTAATAAATTCGTCAGAGTCCTTTGAACATTGTACTGCAAATTAAAACATCTTAAGACTCTGTATGCCATATTAACTCCTCTAAAAGCATGTTATTATAATTTAGGACGCCTTAAAAGTATTAACAGCACCTTATAATACCGTATGTAAACTTAAAACTCTATAATAAACCTAATGAATTCGTCCGAGTCCTTTGAACATTGTACGGCAACTTAAAACATCATACGACTCTGTATGCCATATTACCTCTTAAAACACGTTATTATAATGTAAGAGGCCTTACAAATCTTAACAACACCTTACAATACCGTATGTAAACTTAAAACTCCAAAATAAACCTAATGAATTCGTCCGAGTCCTTTGAACATTGTACTGCAAATTAAAACATCTTAAGACTCTGTATGCCATATTAACTCCTCTAAAAGCATGTTATTATAATTTAGGACGCCTTAAAAGTATTAACAACACCTTATAATACCGTATGTAAACTTAAAACTCTATAATAAACCTAATGAATTCGTCCGAGTCCTTTGAACATTGTACGGCAACTTAAAACATCTTACGACTCTGTATGCCATATTACCTCTTAAAACACGTTATTATAATGTAAGAGGCCTTACAAATCTTAACAACACCTTACAATACCGTATGTAAACTTAAAACTCCATAATAAACCTAATGAATTCATCCGAGTCCTTCCAACATTGTACGGCAACTTAAAATATCTTACGACTCTGTATGCCATATTAACTCCTCTAAAAGCATGTTATTATAATTTAGGACGCCTTAAAAGTATTAACAACACCTTACAATACCGTATGTAAACTTAAAACTCTATAATAAACCTAATGAATTCGTCTGATTCTTTTGGACATTGTACGGCAACTTAAAACATCTTACGACTTTGTATGCCATATTTGCACCTTGAAAAGCACATTATTATAATGTTTGATGCCTTACAAATCTTAACAACACCTTATAATACCGTATGTAAACTTAAAACTCTATAATAAACCTAATGAATTCGTCCGAGTTCTTTGAACATTGTACGGCAACTTAAAACATCATACGACTCTGTATGCCATATTACCTCTTAAAACGCGTTATTATAATGTAGGACGCCTTACAAATCTTAACAACACCTTACAATACCGTATGTAAACTTAAAACTCCATAATAAACCTAATGAATTCGTCCGAGTCCTTTCAACATTGTACGACAACTTAAAACATCTTACGACTCTATATGCCATATTAACTCCTCTAAAAGCATGTTATTATAATTTAGGACGCCTTAAAAGTATTAACAACACCTTACAATACCGTATGTAAACTTAAAACTCTATAATAAACCTAATGAATTCGTCCGAGTCCTTTGAACATTGTACGGCAACTTAAAACATCATACGACTTGTATGCCATATTACCTCTTAAAACACGTTATTATAATGTAGGACGCCTTACAAATATTAACAACACCTTACAATACCGTATGTAAACTTAAAACTCCATAATAAACCTAATGAAATCGTCTGAGTCCTTTGAACATTGTACGGCAACTTAAAACATCTTACGACTCTGTATGCCATATTACCTCTTAAAACAAGTTATTATAATGTAGGACGCCTTACAAATCTTAACAACACCTTCCAATACCGTACGCAAACTTAAAACTCCATAATAAACCTAATGAATTCGTCCGAGTCCTTTCAACATTGTACGGCAACTTAAAACATCTTACGACTCTGTATGCCATATTAACTCCTCTAAAAGCATGTTATTATAATTTAGGACGCCTTAAAAGTATTAACAACACCTTACAATACCGTATGTAAACTTAAAACTCTATAATAAACCTAATGAATTCGTCCGAGTCATTTGAACATTGTACAGCAACTTAAAACATCTTACGACTTGTATGCCATATTACCTCTTAAAACACAATATTATAATGTAGGACGCCTTACAAATATTAACAACACCTTACAATACCGTATGTAAACTTAAAACTCTATAATAAACCTAATGAATTCGTCTGATTCTTTTGGACATTATACGGCAACTTAAAACATCTTACGACTTTGTATGTCATATTTGCACCTTGAAAAGCACATTATTGTAATGTTTGATGCCTTACAAATCTTAACAACACCTTATAATACCGTATGTAAACTTAAAACTCTATAATAAACCTAATGAATTCGTCCGAGTCCTTTGAACATTGTACGGCAACTTAAAACATCATACGACTTGTATGCCATATTACCTCTTAAAACACGTTATTATAATGTAGGACGCCTTACAAATATTAACAACACCTTACAATACCGTATGTAAACTTAAAACTCCATAATAAACCTAATGAATTCGTCCGAGTCCTTTGAACATTGTACGGCAACTTAAAACATCTTACGACTCTATATGCCATATTACCTCTTAAAACAAGTTATTATAATGTAGGACGCCTTATAAATCTTAACAACACCTTCCAATACCGTACGCAAACTTAAAACTCCATAATAAACCTAATGAATTCGTCCGAGTCCTTTCAACATTGTACGGCAACTTAAAACATCTTACGACTCTGTATGCCATATTAACTCCTCTAAAAGCATGTTATTATAATTTAGGACGCCTTAAAAGTATTAACAACACCTTACAATACCGTATGTAAACTTAAAACTCTATAATAAACCTAATGAATTCGTCCGAGTCATTTGAACATTGTACAGCAACTTAAAACATCTTACGACTTGTATGCCATATTACCTCTTAAAACACAATATTATAATGTAGGACGCCTTACAAATATTAACAACACCTTACAATACCGTATGTAAACTTAAAACTCTATAATAAACCTAATGAATTCGTCTGATTCTTTTGGACATTATACGGCAACTTAAAACATCTTACGACTTTGTATGTCATATTTGCACCTTGAAAAGCACATTATTATAATGTTTGATGCCTTACAAATCTTAACAACACCTTATAATACCGTATGTAAACTTAAAACTCTATAATAAACCTAATGAATTCGTCCGAGTCCTTTGAACATTGTACGGCAACTTAAAACATCATACGACTTGTATGCCATATTACCTCTTAAAACACAATATTATAATGTAGGACGCCTTACAAATATTAACAACACCTTACAATACCGTATGTAAACTTAAAACTCTATAATAAACCTAATGAATTCGTCTGATTCTTTTGGACATTATACGGCAACTTAAAACATCTTACGACTTTGTATGTCATATTTGCACCTTGAAAAGCACATTATTATAATGTTTGATGCCTTACAAATCTTAACAACACCTTATAATACCGTATGTAAACTTAAAACTCTATAATAAACCTAATGAATTCGTCCGAGTCCTTTGAACATTGTACGGCAACTTAAAACATCATACGACTTGTATGCCATATTACCTCTTAAAACACGTTATTATAATGTAGGACGCCTTACAAATATTAACAACACCTTACAATACCGTATGTAAACTTAAAACTCCATAATAAACCTAATGAATTCGTCCGAGTCCTTTGAACATTGTACGGCAACTTAAAACATCTTACGACTCTATATGCCATATTACCTCTTAAAACAAGTTATTATAATGTAGGACGCCTTACAAATCTTAACAACACCTTCCAATACCATACGCAAACTTAAAACTCCATAATAAACCTAATGAATTCGTCCGAGTCCTTTCAACATTGTACGGCAACTTAAAACATTTTACGACTCTGTATGCCATATTAACTCCTCTAAAAGCATGTTATTATAATTTAGGACGCCTTAAAAGTATTAACAACACCTTACAATACCGTATGTAAACTTAAAACTCTATAATAAACCTAATGAATTCGTCCGAGTCCTTTGAACATTGTACGGCAACTTAAAACATCATACGACTTGTATGCCATATTACCTCTTAAAACACGTTATTATAATGTAGGACGCCTTACAAATATTAACAACACCTTACAATACCGTATGTAAACTTAAAACTCCATAATAAACCTAATGAAATCGTCTGAGTCCTTTGAACATTGTACGGAAACTTAAAACATCTTACGACTCTGTATGCCATATTACCTCTTAAAACACGTTATTATAATGTAGGACGCCTTACAAATCTTAACAACACCTTCCAATACCGTTCGCAAACTTAAAACTCCATAATAAACCTAATGAATTCGTCCGAGTCCTTTCAACATTGTACGGCAACTTAAAACATCTTACGACTCTGTATGCCATATTAACTCCTCTAAAAGCATGTTATTATAATTTAGGACGCCTTAAAAGTATTAACAACACCTTACAATACCGTATGTAAACTTAAAACTCTATAATAAACCTAATGAATTCGTCCGAGTCATTTGAACATTGTACGGCAACTTAAAACATCTTACGACTTGTATGCCATATTACCTCTTAAAACACAATATTATAATGTAGGACGCCTTACAAATATTAACAACACCTTACAATACCGTATGTAAACTTAAAACTCCATAATAAACCTAATGAATTCGTCCGAGTCCTTTCAACATTGTACGGCAACTTAAAACATCTTACGACTCTGTATGCCATATTAACTCCTCTAAAAGCATGTTATTATAATTTAGGACGCCTTAAAACTATTAACAACACCTTATAATACCGTATGTAAACTTAAAACTCTATAATAAACCTAATGAATTCGTCCGAGTCCTTTGAACATTGTACGGCAACTTAAAACATCATACGACTTGTATGCCATATTACCTCTTAAAACACGTTATTATAATGTAGGACGCCTTACAAATCTTAACAACACCTTACAATACCGTATGTAAACTTAAAACTCTATAATAAACCTAATGAATTCGTCCGAGTCCTTTGAACATTGTACGACAACTTAAAACATCATACGACTCTGTATGCCATATTACCTCTTAAAACACGTTATTATAATGTAGGACGCCTTACAAATATTAACAACACCTTACAATACCGTATGTAAACTTAAAACTCCATAATAAACCTAATGAATTCGTCCTAGTCCTTTCAACATTGTACGGCAACTTAAAACATCTTACGACTCTGTATGCCATATTAACTCCTCTAAAAGCATGTTATTATAATTTAGGACGCCTTAAAAGTATTAACAACACCTTATAATAACGTATGTAACTTTAAACTCTATAATAAACCTAATGAAGTCGTCCGAGTCCTTTGAACATTGTACGGCAACTTAAAACATCATACGACTTGTATGCCATATTACCTCTTAAAACACGTTATTATAATGTAGGACGCCTTATAAATATTAACAACACCTTACAATACCGTATGTAAACTTAAAACTCTATAATAAACCTAATGAATTCGTCCGAGTCCTTTGAACATTGTACGACAACTTAAATCATCTTACGACTTGTATGCCATATTACCTATTAAAACACGTTATTATAATGTAGGACGCCTTACAAATCTTAACAACACCTTACAATACCGTATGCAAACTTAAAACTCCATAATAAACCTAATGAATTCGTCCGAGTCCTTTGAACATTGTACGACAACTTAAAACATCTTACGACTCTGTATGCCATATTACCTCTTAAAACACGTTATTATAATGTAGGACGCCTTACAAATCTTAACAACACCTTACAATACCGTATGTAAACTTAAAACTCCAAAATAAACCTAATGAATTCGTCCGAGTCCTTTGAACATTGTACGGCAACTTAAAACATCTTACGACTCTGTATGCCATATTAACTCCTCTAAAAGCACGTTATTATAATTTAGGACGCCTTAAAAGTATTAACAACACCTTACAATACCATATGTAAACTTAAAACTCTATAATAAACCTAATGAATTCGTCCGAGTCCTTTGAACATTGTATGGCAACTTAAAACATCTTACGACTTGTACGCCATATTACCTCTTAAAACACGTTATTATAATGTAGGACGCCTTACAAATATTAACAACACCTTACAATACCGTATGTAAACTTAAAACTCCATAATAAACCTAATGAATTCGTCCGAGTCCTTTCAACATTGTACGGCAACTTAAAACATCTTACGACTCTGTATGCCATATTAACTCCTCTAAAAGCATGTTATTATAATTTAGGACGCCTTAAAACTATTAACAACACCTTATAATACCGTATGTAAACTTAAAACTCTATAATAAACCTAATGAAGTCGTCCGAGTCCTTTGAACATTGTACGGCAACTTAAAACATCATACGACTTGTATGCCATATTACCTCTTAAAACACGTTATTATAATGTAGGACGCCTTACAAATATTAACAACACCTTACAATACCGTATGTAAACTTAAAACTCCATAATAAACCTAATGAATTCGTCCGAGTCCTTTGAACATTGTACGGCAACTTAAAACATCTTACGACTCTGTATGCCATATTACCTCTTAAAACAAGTTATTATAATGTAGGACGCCTTACAAATCTTAACAACACCTTCCAATACCGTACGCAAACTTAAAACTCCATAATAAACCTAATGAATTCGTCCGAGTCCTTTCAACATTGTACGACAACTTAAAACATCTTACGACTCTGTATGCCATATTAACTCCTCTAAAAGCACGTTATTATAATTTAGGACGCCTTAAAAGTATTAACAACACCTTACAATACCGTATGTAAACTTAAAACTCTATAATAAACCTAATGAATTCGTCCGAGTCCTTTGAACATTGTACGACAACTTAAATCATCTTACGACTTGTATGCCATATTACCTATTAAAACACGTTATTATAATGTAGGACGCCTTACAAATCTTAACAACACCTTACAATACCGTATGCAAACTTAAAACTCCATAATAAACCTAATGAATTCGTCCGAGTCCTTTGAACATTGTACGACAACTTAAAACATCTTACGACTCTGTATGCCATATTACCTCTTAAAACACGTTATTATAATGTAGGACGCCTTACAAATCTTAACAACACCTTACAATACCGTATGTAAACTTAAAACTCCAAAATAAACCTAATGAATTCGTCCGAGTCCTTTGAACATTGTACGGCAACTTAAAACATCTTACGACTCTGTATGCCATATTAACTCCTCTAAAAGCACGTTATTATAATTTAGGACGCCTTAAAAGTATTAACAACACCTTACAATACCATATGTAAACTTAAAACTCTATAATAAACCTAATGAATTCGTCCGAGTCCTTTGAACATTGTATGGCAACTTAAAACATCTTACGACTTGTACGCCATATTACCTCTTAAAACACGTTATTATAATGTAGGACGCCTTACAAATATTAACAACACCTTACAATACCGTATGTAAACTTAAAACTCCATAATAAACCTAATGAATTCGTCCGAGTCCTTTCAACATTGTACGGCAACTTAAAACATCTTACGACTCTGTATGCCATATTAACTCCTCTAAAAGCATGTTATTATAATTTAGGACGCCTTAAAACTATTAACAACACCTTATAATACCGTATGTAAACTTAAAACTCTATAATAAACCTAATGAAGTCGTCCGAGTCCTTTGAACATTGTACGGCAACTTAAAACATCATACGACTTGTATGCCATATTACCTCTTAAAACACGTTATTATAATGTAGGACGCCTTACAAATATTAACAACACCTTACAATACCGTATGTAAACTTAAAACTCCATAATAAACCTAATGAATTCGTCCGAGTCCTTTGAACATTGTACGGCAACTTAAAACATCTTACGACTCTGTATGCCATATTACCTCTTAAAACAAGTTATTATAATGTAGGACGCCTTACAAATCTTAACAACACCTTCCAATACCGTACGCAAACTTAAAACTCCATAATAAACCTAATGAATTCGTCCGAGTCCTTTCAACATTGTACGGCAACTTAAAACATCTTACGACTCTGTATGCCATATTAACTCCTCTAAAAGCATGTTATTATAATTTAGGACGCCTTAAAACTATTAACAACACCTTATAATACCGTATGTAAACTTAAAACTCTATAATAAACCTAATGAATTCGTCCGAGTCCTTTGAACATTGTACGGCAACTTAAAACATCATACGACTTGTATGCCATATTACCTCTTAAAACACGTTATTATAATGTAGGACGCCTTACAAATATTAACAACACCTTACAATACCGTATGTAAACTTAAAACTCCATAATAAACCTAATTAATTCGTCCGAGTCCTTTGAACATTATACGGCAACTTAAAACATCTTACGACTCTGTATGCCATATTACCTCTTAAAACAAGTTATTATAATGTAGGACGCCTTACAAATCTTAACAACACCTTCCAATACCGTACGCAAACTTAAAACTCCATAATAAACCTAATGAATTCGTCCGAGTCCTTTCAACATTGTACGGCAACTTAAAACATCTTACGACTCTGTATGCCATATTAACTCCTCTAAAGCATGTTATTATAATTTAGGACGCCTTAAAAGTATTAACAACACCTTACAATACCGTATGTAAACTTAAAACTCTATAATAAACCTAATGAATTCGTCCGAGTACTTTGAACATTGTACGGCAACTTAAAACATCATACGACTTGTATGCCATATTACCTCTTAAAACACGTTATTATAATGTAGGACGCCTTACAAATCTTAACAACACCTTACAATACCGTATGTAAACTTAAAACTCCAAAATAAACCTAATGAATTCGTCCGAGTCCTTTGAACATTGTACGGCAACTTAAAACATCTTACGACTCTGTATGCCATATTAACTCCTCTAAAAGCACGTTATTATAATTTAGGACGCCTTAAAAGTATTAACAACACCTTACAATACCGTATGTAAACTTAAAACTCTTTAATAAACCTAATGAATTCGTCCGAGTCCTTTGAACATTGTACGGCAACTTAAAACATCATACGACTTATATGCCATATTACCACTTAAAACACGTTATTATAATGTAGGACGCCTTACAAATCTTAACAACACCTTACAATACCGTATGTAAACTTAAAACTCCAAAATAAACCTAATGAATTCGTCCGAGTCCTTTGAACATTGTACGGAAACTTAAAACATCTTACGACTCTGTATGCCATATTAACTCCTCTAAAAGCACGTTATTATAATTTAGGACGCCTTAAAAGTATTAACAACACCTTACAATACCATATGTAAACTTAAAACTCTATAATAAACCTAATGAATTCGTCCGAGTCCTTTGAACATTGTATGGCAACTTAAAACATCTTACGACTTGTACGCCATATTACCTCTTAAAACACGTTATTATAATGTAGGACGCCTTACAAATATTAACAACACCTTACAATACCGTATGTAAACTTAAAACTCCATAATAAACCTAATGAATTCGTCCGAGTCCTTTCAACATTGTACGGCAACTTAAAACATCTTACGACTCTGTATGCCATATTAACTCCTCTAAAAGCATGTTATTATAACTTAGGACGCCTTAAAAGTATTAACAACACCTTATAATAACGTATGTAACTTTAAACTCTATAATAAACCTAATGAAGTCGTCCGAGTCCTTTGAACATTGTACGGCAACTTAAAACATCATACGACTTGTATGCCATATTACCTCTTAAAACACGTTATTATAATGTAGGACGCCTTACAAATATTAACAACACCTTACAATACCGTATGTAAACTTAAAACTCTATAATAAACCTAATGAATTCGTCCGATTCCTTTGAACATTGTACGGCAACTTAAAACATCTTACGACTTGTATGCCATATTACCTCTTAAAACACGTTATTATAATGTAGGCGCCTTACAAATGTTAACAACACCTTACAATACCGTATGTAAACT
This sequence comes from Tagetes erecta, assembly GCA_030867185.1. Classification (NCBI taxonomy): domain Eukaryota; kingdom Viridiplantae; phylum Streptophyta; class Magnoliopsida; order Asterales; family Asteraceae; genus Tagetes; species Tagetes erecta. The sequence continues at coordinate 26,312,697 of CM061493.1, read as the reverse complement.
TAAAACTCCATAATAAACCTAATGAATTCGTCCGAGTCCTTTCAACATTGTACTGCAACTTAAAACATTTTACGACTCTGTATGCCATATTAACTCCTCTAAAAGCACGTTATTATAATTTAGGACGCCTTAAAAGTATTAACAACACTTTACAATACCGTATGTAAACTTAAAACTCTATAATAAACCTAATGAATTCGTCCGAGTCCTTTGAACATTGTACGACAACTTAAATCATCTTACGACTTGTATGCCATGTTACCTCTTAAAACACGTTATTATAATGTAGGACGCCTTACAAATAAAAACAACACCTTACAATACCGTATGTAAACTTAAAACTCCATAATAAACCTAATGAATTCTTCCGAGTCCTTTGAACATTGTACGGCAACTTAAAACATCATACGACTTATATGCCATATTACCTCTTAAAACACGTTATTATAATGTAGGATGCCTTACAAATATTAACAACACCTTACAATAACGTATGTAAACTTAAAACTCCATAATAAACCTAATGAATTCTTCCGAGTCCTTTGAACATTGTACGACAACTTAAATCATCTTACGACTTGTATGCCATATTATCTCTTAAAACACGTTATTATAATTTAGGACGCCTTACAAATCTTAACAACACCTTCCAATACCGTACGCAAACTTAAAACTCCATAATAAACCTAATGAATTCGTCCGAGTCCTTTCAACATTGTACGGCAACTTAAAACATCTTACGACTCTGTATGCCATATTAACTCCTCTAAAAGCATGTTATTATAATTTAGGACGCCTTAAAAGTATTAACAACACCTTACAATACCGTATGTAAACTTAAAACTCTATAATAAACCTAATGTATTCGTCCGAGTACTTTGAACATTGTACGGCAACTTAAAACATCATACGACTTGTATGCCATATTACCTCTTAAAACACGTTATTATAATGCAGGACGCCTTACAAATCTTAACAACACCTTACAATACCGTATGTAAACTTAAAACTCCAAAATAAACCTAATGAATTCGTCCGAGTCCTTTGAACATTGTACGGCAACTTAAAACATCTTACGACTCTGTATGCCATATTAACTCCTCTAAAAGCACGTTATTATAATTTAGGACGCCTTAAAAGTATTAACAACACCTTACAATACCGTATGTAAACTTAAAACTCTTTAATAAACCTAATGAATTCGTCCGAGTCCTTTGAACATTGTACGGCAACTTAAAACATCATACGACTTATATGCCATATTACCTCTTAAAACAAGTTATTATAATGTAGGACGCCTTACAAATCTTAACAACACCTTACAATACCGTATGCAAACTTAAAACTCCATAATAAACCTAATGAATTCGTCTGAGTCCTTTCAACATTGTACGACAACTTAAAACATCTTACGACTCTGTATGCCATATTAACTCCTCTAAAAGCACGTTATTATAATTTAGGACGCCTTAAAAGTATTAACAACACCTTACAATACCGTATGTAAACTTAAAACTCTATAATAAACCTAATGAATTCGTCCGAGTCCTTTGAACATTGTACGACAACTTAAATCATCTTACGACTTGTATGCCATATTACCTATTAAAACACGTTATTATAATGTAGGACGCCTTACAAATCTTAACAACACCTTACAATACCGTATGCAAACTTAAAACTCCATAATAAACCTAATGAATTCGTCCGAGTCCTTTGAACATTGTACGACAACTTAAAACATCTTACGACTCTGTATGCCATATTACCTCTTAAAACACGTTATTATAATGTAGGACGCCTTACAAATCTTAACAACACCTTACAATACCGTATGTAAACTTAAAACTCCAAAATAAACCTAATGAATTCGTCCGAGTCCTTTGAACATTGTACGGCAACTTAAAACATCTTACGACTCTGTATGCCATATTAACTCCTCTAAAAGCACGTTATTATAATTTAGGACGCCTTAAAAGTATTAACAACACCTTACAATACCATATGTAAACTTAAAACTCTATAATAAACCTAATGAATTCGTCCGAGTCCTTTGAACATTGTATGGCAACTTAAAACATCTTACGACTTGTACGCCATATTACCTCTTAAAACACGTTATTATAATGTAGGACGCCTTACAAATATTAACAACACCTTACAATACCGTATGTAAACTTAAAACTCCATAATAAACCTAATGAATTCGTCCGAGTCCTTTCAACATTGTACGGCAACTTAAAACATCTTACGACTCTGTATGCCATATTAACTCCTCTAAAAGCATGTTATTATAACTTAGGACGCCTTAAAAGTATTAACAACACCTTATAATAACGTATGTAACTTTAAACTCTATAATAAACCTAATGAAGTCGTCCGAGTCCTTTGAACATTGTACGGCAACTTAAAACATCATACGACTTGTATGCCATATTACCTCTTAAAACACGTTATTATAATGTAGGACGCCTTATAAATATTAACAACACCTTACAATACCGTATGTAAACTTAAAACTCTATAATAAACCTAATGAATTCGTCCGAGTCCTTTGAACATTGTACGACAACTTAAAACATCATACGACTTATATGCCATATTACCTCTTAAAACAAGTTATTATAATGTAGGACGCCTTACAAATCTTAACAACACCTTACAATACCGTATGCAAACTTAAAACTCCATAATAAACCTAATGAATTCGTCTGAGTCCTTTCAACATTGTACGACAACTTAAAACATCTTACGACTCTGTATGCCATATTAACTCCTCTAAAAGCACGTTATTATAATTTAGGACGCCTTAAAAGTATTAACAACACCTTACAATACCGTATGTAAACTTAAAACTCTATAATAAACCTAATGAATTCGTCCGAGTCCTTTGAACATTGTACGACAACTTAAATCATCTTACGACTTGTATGCCATATTACCTATTAAAACACGTTATTATAATGTAGGACGCCTTACAAATCTTAACAACACCTTACAATACCGTATGCAAACTTAAAACTCCATAATAAACCTAATGAATTCGTCCGAGTCCTTTGAACATTGTACGACAACTTAAAACATCTTACGACTCTGTATGCCATATTACCTCTTAAAACACGTTATTATAATGTAGGACGCCTTACAAATCTTAACAACACCTTACAATACCGTATGTAAACTTAAAACTCCAAAATAAACCTAATGAATTCGTCCGAGTCCTTTGAACATTGTACGGCAACTTAAAACATCTTACGACTCTGTATGCCATATTAACTCCTCTAAAAGCACGTTATTATAATTTAGGACGCCTTAAAAGTATTAACAACACCTTACAATACCATATGTAAACTTAAAACTCTATAATAAACCTAATGAATTCGTCCGAGTCCTTTGAACATTGTATGGCAACTTAAAACATCTTACGACTTGTACGCCATATTACCTCTTAAAACACGTTATTATAATGTAGGACGCCTTACAAATATTAACAACACCTTACAATACCGTATGTAAACTTAAAACTCCATAATAAACCTAATGAATTCGTCCGAGTCCTTTCAACATTGTACGGCAACTTAAAACATCTTACGACTCTGTATGCCATATTAACTCCTCTAAAAGCATGTTATTATAACTTAGGACACCTTAAAAGTATTAACAACACCTTATAATAACGTATGTAACTTTAAACTCTATAATAAACCTAATGAAGTCGTCCGAGTCCTTTGAACATTGTACGGCAACTTAAAACATCATACGACTTGTATGCCATATTACCTCTTAAAACACGTTATTATAATGTAGGACGCCTTATAAATATTAACAACACCTTACAATACCGTATGTAAACTTAAAACTCTATAATAAACCTAATGAATTCGTCCGAGTCCTTTGAACATTGTACGACAACTTAAAACGTCTTACGACTCTGTATGCCATATTACCTCTTAAAACACGTTATTATAATGTAGGACGCCTTACAAATCTTAACAACACCTTACAATACCGTATGTAAACTTAAAACTCCAAAATAAACCTAATGAATTCGTCCGAGTCCTTTGAACATTGTACGGCAACTTAAAACATCTTACGACTCTGTATGCCATATTAACTCCTCTAAAAGCACGTTATTATAATTTAGGACGCCTTAAAAGTATTAACAACACCTTACAATACCATATGTAAACTTAAAACTCTATAATAAACCTAATGAATTCGTCCGAGTCCTTTGAACATTGTACGGCAACTTAAAACATCTTACGTCTTGTATGCCATATTACCTCTTAAAACACGTTATTATAATGTAGGACGCCTTACAAATATTAACAACACCTTACAATACCGTATGTAAACTTAAAACTCTATAATAAACCTAATGAATTCGTCCGATTCCTTTGAACATTGTACGGCAACTTAAAACATCTTACGACTTGTATGCCATATTACCTCTTAAAACACGTTATTATAATGTAGGCGCCTTACAAATCTTAACAACACCTTACAATACCGTATGTAAACTTAAAACTCCATAATAAACCTAATGAATTCGTCCGAGTCCTTTCAACATTGTACTGCAACTTAAAACATTTTTCGACTCTGTATGCCATATTAACTCCTCTAAAAGCACGTTATTATAATTTAGGACGCCTTAAAAGTATTAACAACACTTTACAATACCGTATGTAAACTTAAAACTCTATAATAAACCTAATGAATTCGTCCGAGTCCTTTGAACATTGTACGACAACTTAAATCATCTTACGACTTGTATGCCATGTTACCTCTTAAAACACGTTAATATAATGTAGGACGCCTTACAAATAAAAACAACACCTTATAATACCGTATGTAAACTTAAAACTCCATAATAAACCTAATGAATTCTTCCGAGTCCTTTGAACATTGTACGGCAACTTAAAACATCATACGACTTATATGCCATATTACCTCTTAAAACACGTTATTATAATGTAGGATGCCTTACAAATATTAACAACACCTTACAATAACGTATGTAAACTTAAAACTCCATAATAAACCTAATGAATTCTTCCGAGTCCTTTGAACATTGTACGGCAACTTAAAACATCTTACGACTCTTTATGCCATATTACCTCTTAAAATACGTTATTATAATGTAGGACGCCTTACAAATCTTAACAACACCTTACAATACCGTATGTAAACTTAAAACTCCATAATAAACCTAATGAATTCGTCCTAGTCCTTTCAACATTGTACTGCAACTTAAAACATCTTACGACTCTGTATGCCATATTAACTCCTCTAAAAGCACGTTATTATAATTCAGGACGCCTTAAAAGTATTAACAACACCTTACAATACCGTATGTAAACTTAAAACTCTATAATAAACCTAATGAATTCGTCCGAGTCCTTTGAACATTGTACGACAACTTAAATCATCTTACGACTTGTATGCCATATTACCTCTTAAAACACGTTATTATAATTTAGGACGCCTTACAAATATTAACAACACCTTACAATACAGTATGTAAACTTAAAACTCCATAATAAACCTAATGAATTCGTCCGAGTCCTTTGAACATTGTACGGCTACTTAAAACATCTTATGACTCTGTATGCCATATTACCTATTAAAACACCTTATTATAATGTAGGACGCCTTACAAATTTTAACAACACCTTACAATACCGTATGTAAACTTAAAACTCCAAAATAAACCTAATGAATTCGTCCGAGTCCTTTGAACATTGTACGACAACTTAAAACATCTTATGACTCTGTATGCCATATTACCTATTAAAACACGTTATTATAATGTAGGACGCCTTACAAATATTAACAACTCCTTGCAATACCGTATATAAACTTAAAACTCCATAATAAACCTAATGAATTCGTCCGAGTCCTTTGAACATTGTACGACAACTTAAATCATCTTACGACTTGTATGCCATATTACCTATTAAAACACGTTATTATAATGTAGGACGCCTTACAAATCTTAACAACACCTTACAATACCGTATGTAAACTTAAAACTCCAAAATAAACCTAATGAATTCGTCCGAGTCCTTTGAACATTGTACGGCAACTTAAAACATCTTACGACTTGTACGCCATATTACCTCTTAAAACACGTTATTATAATGTACGACGCCTTACAAATATTAACAACACCTTACAATACCGTATGTAAACTTAAAACTCCATAATAAACCTAATGAATTCGTCCGAGTCCTTTCAACATTGTACGGCAACTTAAAACATCTTACGACTCTGTATGCCATATTAACTCCTCTAAAAGCATGTTATTATAACTTAGGACGCCTTAAAAGTATTAGCAACACCTTATAATAACGTATGTAACTTTAAACTCTATAATAAACCTAATGAAGTCGTCCGAGTCCTTTGAACATTGTACGGCAACTTAAAACATCATACGACTTGTATGCCATATTACCTCTTAAAACACGTTATTATAATGTAGGACGCCTTATAAATATTAACAACACCTTACAATACCGTATGTAAACTTAAAACTCTATAATAAACCTAATGAATTCGTCCGAGTCCTTTGAACATTGTACGACAACTTAAATCATCTTACGACTTGTATTCCATATTACCTCTTAAAACACGTTATTATAATGTAGGACGCCTTACAAATATTAACAACACCTTACAATACAGTATGTAAACTTAAAACTTCATAATAAACCTAATGAATTCGTCCGAGTCCTTTGAACATTGTACGGCTACTTAAAACATCTTATGACTCTGTATGCCATATTACCTATTAAAACACCTTATTATAATGTAGGACGCCTTACAAATTTTAACAACACCTTACAATACCGTATGTAAACTTAAAACTCCAAAATAAACCTAATGAATTCGTCCGAGTCCTTTGAACATTGTACGGCAACTTAAAACATCTTATGACTCTGTATGCCATATTACCTATTAAAACACGTTATTATAATGTAGGACGCCTTACAAATATTAACAACACCTTACAATACCGTATGTAAACTTAAAACTCCATAATAAACCTAATGAATTCGTCCGAGTCCTTTGAACATTGTACGACAACTTAAAACATCTTACGACTCTGTATGCCATATTACCTCTTAAAACAAGTTATTATAATGTAGGACGCCTTACAAATCTTAACAACACCTTACAATACCGTATGCAAACTTAAAACTCCATAATAAACCTAATGAATTCGTCCGAGTCCTTTTAACATTGTACGACAACTTAAAACATCTTACGACTCTGTATGCCATATTAACTCCTCTAAAAGCATCTTATTATAATTTAGGACGCCTTAAAAGTATTAACAACACCTTACAATACCGTATGTAAACTTAAAACTCTATAATAAACCTAATGAATTCGTCCGAGTCCTTTGAACATTGTACGGCAACTTAAAACATCTTACGTCTTGTATGCCATATTACCTCTTAAAACACGTTATTATAATGTACGACGCCTTACAAATATTAACAACACCTTACAATACCGTATGTAAACTTAAAACTCTATAATAAACCTAATGAATTCGTCCGATTCCTTTGAACATTGTACGGCAACTTAAAACATCTTACGACTTGTATGCCATATTACCTCTTAAAACACGTTATTATAATGTAGGACGCCTTATAAATATTAACAACACCTTACAATACCGTATGTAAACTTAAAACTCTATAATAAACCTAATGAATTCGTCCGAGTCCTTTGAACATTGTACGACAACTTAAATCATCTTACGACTTGTATTCCATATTACCTCTTAAAACACGTTATTATAATGTAGGACGCCTTACAAATATTAACAACACCTTACAATACAGTATGTAAACTTAAAACTTCATAATAAACCTAATGAATTCGTCCGAGTCCTTTGAACATTGTACGGCTACTTAAAACATCTTATGACTCTGTATGCCATATTACCTATTAAAACACGTTATTATAATGTAGGACGCCTTACAAATATTAACAACACCTTACAATACCGTATGTAAACTTAAAACTCCATAATAAACCTAATGAATTCGTCCGAGTCCTTTGAACATTGTACGACAACTTAAAACATCTTACGACTCTGTATGCCATATTACCTCTTAAAACAAGTTATTATAATGTAGGACGCCTTACAAATCTTAACAACACCTTACAATACCGTATGCAAACTTAAAACTCCATAATAAACCTAATGAATTCGTCCGAGTCCTTTTAACATTGTACGACAACTTAAAACATCTTACGACTCTGTATGCCATATTAACTCCTCTAAAAGCATCTTATTATAATTTAGGACGCCTTAAAAGTATTAACAACACCTTACAATACCGTATGTAAACTTAAAACTCTATAATAAACCTAATGAATTCGTCCGAGTCCTTTGAACATTGTACGGCAACTTAAAACATCATACGACTTGTATGCCATATTACCTCTTAAAACACGTTATTATAATGTAGGACGCCTTATAAATATTAACAACACCTTACAATACCGTATGTAAACTTAAAACTCTATAATAAACCTAATGAATTCGTCCGAGTCCTTTGAACATTGTACGACAACTTAAATCATCTTACGACTTGTATTCCATATTACCTCTTAAAACACGTTATTATAATGTAGGACGCCTTACAAATATTAACAACACCTTACAATACAGTATGTAAACTTAAAACTTCATAATAAACCTAATGAATTCGTCCGAGTCCTTTGAACATTGTACGGCTACTTAAAACATCTTATGACTCTGTATGCCATATTACCTATTAAAACACCTTATTATAATGTAGGACGCCTTACAAATTTTAACAACACCTTACAATACCGTATGTAAACTTAAAACTCCAAAATAAACCTAATGAATTCGTCCGAGTCCTTTGAACATTGTACGGCAACTTAAAACATCTTATGACTCTGTATGCCATATTACCTATTAAAACACGTTATTATAATGTAGGACGCCTTACAAATATTAACAACACCTTACAATACCGTATGTAAACTTAAAACTCCATAATAAACCTAATGAATTCGTCCGAGTCCTTTGAACATTGTACGACAACTTAAAACATCTTACGACTCTGTATGCCATATTACCTCTTAAAACAAGTTATTATAATGTAGGACGCCTTACAAATCTTAACAACACCTTACAATACCGTATGCAAACTTAAAACTCCATAATAAACCTAATGAATTCGTCCGAGTCCTTTTAACATTGTACGACAACTTAAAACATCTTACGACTCTGTATGCCATATTAACTCCTCTAAAAGCATCTTATTATAATTTAGGACGCCTTAAAAGTAATAACAACACCTTACAATACCGTATGTAAACTTAAAACTCTATAATAAACCTAATGAATTCGTCCGAGTCCTTTGAACATTGTACGGCAACTTAAAACATCTTACGTCTTGTATGCCATATTACCTCTTAAAACACGTTATTATAATGTACGACGCCTTACAAATATTAACAACACCTTACAATACCGTATGTAAACTTAAAACTCTATAATAAACCTAATGAATTCGTCCGATTCCTTTGAACATTGTACGGCAACTTAAAACATCTTACGACTTGTATGCCATATTACCTCTTAAAACACGTTATTATAATGTAGGCGCCTTACAAATCTTAACAACACCTTACAATACCGTATGTAAACTTAAAACTCCATAATAAACCTAATGAATTCGTCCGAGTCCTTTCAACATTGTACTGCAACTTAAAACATTTTACGACTTTGTATGCCATATTAACTCCTCTAAAAGCACGTTATTATAATTTAGGACGCCTTAAAAGTATTAACAACACTTTACAATACCGTATGTAAACTTAAAACTCTATAATAAACCTAATGAATTCGTCCGAGTCCTTTGAACATTGTACGACAACTTAAATCATCTTACGACTTGTATGCCATGTTACCTCTTAAAACACGTTATTATAATGTAGGACGCCTTACAAATAAAAACAACACCTTACAATACCGTATGTAAACTTAAAACTCCATAATAAACCTAATGAATTCTTCCGAGTCCTTTGAACATTGTACGGCAACTTAAAACATCATACGACTTATATGCCATATTACCTCTTAAAACACGTTATTATAATGTTGGATGCCTTACAAATATTAACAACACCTTACAATAACGTATGTAAACTTAAAACTCCATAATAAACCTAAGGAATTCTTCCGAGTCCTTTGAACATTGTACGGCAACTTAAAACATCTTACGACTCTGTATGCCATATTACCTCTTAAAATACGTTATTATAATGTAGGACGCCTTACAAATCTTAACAACACCTTACAATACCGTATGTAAACTTAAAACTCCATAATAAACCTAATGAATTCGTCCGAGTCCTTTCAACATTGTACTGCAACTTAAAACATCTTACGACTCTGTATGCCATATTAACTCCTCTAAAAGCACGTTATTATAATTCAGGACGCCTTAAAAGTATTAACAACACCTTACAATACCGTATGTAAACTTAAAACTCTATAATAAACCTAATGAATTCGTCCGAGTCCTTTGAACATTGTACGACAACTTAAATCATCTTACGACTTGTATGCCATATTACCACTTAAAACACGTTATTATAATTTAGGACGCCTTACAAATATTAACAACACCTTACAATACAGTATGTAAACTTAAAACTCCATAATAAACCTAATGAATTCGTCCGAGTCCTTTGAACATTGTACGGCTACTTAAAACATCTTATGACTCTGTATGCCATATTACCTATTAAAACACCTTATTATAATGTAGGACGCCTTACAAATTTTAACAACACCTTACAATACCGTATGTAAACTTAAAACTCCAAAATAAACCTAATGAATTCGTCCGAGTCCTTTGAACATTGTACGGCAACTTAAAACATCTTATGACTCTGTATGCCATATTACCTATTAAAACACGTTATTATAATGTAGGACGCCTTACAAATATTAACAACTCCTTGCAATACCGTATATAAACTTAAAACTCCATAATAAACCTAATGAATTCGTCCGAGTCCTTTGAACATTGTACGACAACTTAAATCATCTTACGACTTGTATGCCATATTACCTATTAAAACACGTTATTATAATGTAGGACGCCTTACAAATCTTAACAACACCTTACAATACCGTATGCAAACTTAAAACTCCATAATAAACCTAATGAATTCGTCCGAGTCCTTTGAACATTGTACGACAACTTAAATCATCTTACGACTTGTATGCCATATTACCTCTTAAAACACGTTATTATAATTTAGGACGCCTTACAAATATTAACAACACCTTACAATACAGTATGTAAACTTAAAACTCCATAATAAACCTAATGAATTCGTCCGAGTCCTTTGAACATTGTACGGCTACTTAAAACATCTTATGACTCTGTATGCCATATTACCTATTAAAACACCTTATTATAATGTAGGACGCCTTACAAATTTTAACAACACCTTACAATACCGTATGTAAACTTAAAACTCCAAAATAAACCTAATGAATTCGTCCGAGTCCTTTGAACATTGTACGGCAACTTAAAACATCTTATGACTCTGTATGCCATATTACCTATTAAAACACGTTATTATAATGTAGGACGCCTTACAAATATTAACAACTCCTTGCAATACCGTATGTAAACTTAAAACTCTATAATAAACCTAATGAATTCGTCCGAGTCCTTTGAACATTGTACGACAACTTAAATCATCTTACGACTTGTATGCCATATTACCTATTAAAACACGTTATTATAATGTAGGACGCCTTACAAATCTTAACAACACCTTACAATACCGTATGCAAACTTAAAACTCCATAATAAACCTAACGAATTCGTCCGAGTCCTTTGAACATTGTACGACAACTTAAAACATCTTACGACTCTATATGCCATATTACCTCTTAAAACACGTTATTATAATGTAGGACGCCTTACAAATCTTAACAACACCTTACAATACCGTATGTAAACTTAAAACTCCAAAATAAACCTAATGAATTCGTCCGAGTCCTTTGAACATTGTACGGCAACTTAAAACATCTTACGACTCTGTATGCCATATTAACTCCTCTAAAAGCACGTTATTATAATTTAGGACGCCTTAAAAGTATTAACAACACCTTACAATACCATATGTAAACTTAAAACTCTATAATAAACCTAATGAATTCGTCCGAGTCCTTTGAACATTGTATGGCAACTTAAAACATCTTACGACTTGTACGCCATATTACCTCTTAAAACACGTTATTATAATGTAGGACGCCTTACAAATATTAACAACACCTTACAATACCGTATGTAAACTTAAAACTCCATAATAAACCTAATGAATTCGTCCGAGTCCTTTCAACATTGTACGGCAACTTAAAACATCTTACGACTCTGTATGCCATATTAACTCCTCTAAAAGCATGTTATTATAATTTAGGACGCCTTAAAAGTATTAACAACACCTTATAATAACGTATGTAACTTTAAACTCTATAATAAACCTAATGAAGTCGTCCGAGTCCTTTGAACATTGTACGGCAACTTAAAACATCATACGACTTGTATGCCATATTACCTCTTAAAACACGTTATTATAATGTAGGACGCCTTATAAATATTAACAACACCTTACAATACCGTATGTAAACTTAAAACTCTATAATAAACCTAATGAATTCGTCCGAGTCCTTTGAACATTGTATGACAACTTAAATCATCTTACGACTTGTATGCCATATTACCTCTTAAAACACGTTATTATAATGTAGGACGCCTTACAAATATTAACAACACCTTACAATACAGTATGTAAACTTAAAACTTCATAATAAACCTAATGAATTCGTCCGAGTCCTTTGAACATTGTACGGCAACTTAAAACATCTTATGACTCTGTATGCCATATTACCTATTAAAACACGTTATTATAATGTAGGACGCCTTACAAATATTAACAACTCCTTGCAATACCGTATGTAAACTTAAAACTCTATAATAAACCTAATGAATTCGTCCGAGTCCTTTGAACATTGTACGACAACTTAAATCATCTTACGACTTGTATGCCATATTACCTATTAAAACACGTTATTATAATGTAGGACGCCTTACAAATCTTAACAACACCTTACAATACCGTATGCAAACTTAAAACTCCATAATAAACCTAATGAATTCGTCCGAGTCCTTTGAACATTGTACGACAACTTAAATCATCTTACGACTTGTATGCCATATTACCTATTAAAACACGTTATTATAATGTAGGACGCCTTACAAATCTTAACAACACCTTACAATACCGTATGCAAACTTAAAACTCCATAATAAACCTAACGAATTCGTCCGAGTCCTTTGAACATTGTACGACAACTTAAAACATCTTACGACTCTATATGCCATATTACCTCTTAAAACACGTTATTATAATGTAGGACGCCTTACAAATCTTAACAACACCTTACAATACCGTATGTAAACTTAAAACTCCAAAATAAACCTAATGAATTCGTCCGAGTCCTTTGAACATTGTACGGCAACTTAAAACATCTTACGACTCTGTATGCCATATTAACTCCTCTAAAAGCACGTTATTATAATTTAGGACGCCTTAAAAGTATTAACAACACCTTACAATACCATATGTAAACTTAAAACTCTATAATAAACCTAATGAATTCGTCCGAGTCCTTTGAACATTGTATGGCAACTTAAAACATCTTACGACTTGTACGCCATATTACCTCTTAAAACACGTTATTATAATGTAGGACGCCTTACAAATATTAACAACACCTTACAATACCGTATGTAAACTTAAAACTCCATAATAAACCTAATGAATTCGTCCGAGTCCTTTCAACATTGTACGGCAACTTAAAACATCTTACGACTCTGTATGCCATATTAACTCCTCTAAAAGCATGTTATTATAATTTAGGACGCCTTAAAAGTATTAACAACACCTTATAATAACGTATGTAACTTTAAACTCTATAATAAACCTAATGAAGTCGTCCGAGTCCTTTGAACATTGTACGGCAACTTAAAACATCATACGACTTGTATGCCATATTACCTCTTAAAACACGTTATTATAATGTAGGACGCCTTATAAATATTAACAACACCTTACAATACCGTATGTAAACTTAAAACTCTATAATAAACCTAATGAATTCGTCCGAGTCCTTTGAACATTGTATGACAACTTAAATCATCTTACGACTTGTATGCCATATTACCTCTTAAAACACGTTATTATAATGTAGGACGCCTTACAAATATTAACAACACCTTACAATACAGTATGTAAACTTAAAACTTCATAATAAACCTAATGAATTCGTCCGAGTCCTTTGAACATTGTACGGCAACTTAAAACATCTTATGACTCTGTATGCCATATTACCTATTAAAACACGTTATTATAATGTAGGACGCCTTACAAATATTAACAACTCCTTGCAATACCGTATGTAAACTTAAAACTCTATAATAAACCTAATGAATTCGTCCGAGTCCTTTGAACATTGTACGACAACTTAAATCATCTTACGACTTGTATGCCATATTACCTATTAAAACACGTTATTATAATGTAGGACGCCTTACAAATCTTAACAACACCTTACAATACCGTATGCAAACTTAAAACTCCATAATAAACCTAATGAATTCGTCCGAGTCCTTTGAACATTGTACGACAACTTAAAACATCTTACGACTTTATATGCCATATTACCTCTTAAAACACGTTATTATAATGTAGGACGCCTTACAAATCTTAACAACACCTTACAATACCGTATGTAAACTTAAAACTCCAAAATAAACCTAATGAATTCGTCCGAGTCCTTTGAACATTGTACGGCAACTTAAAACATCTTACGACTCTGTATGCCATATTAACTCCTCTAAAAGCACGTTATTATAATTTAGGACGCCTTAAAAGTATTAACAACACCTTACAATACCATATGTAAACTTAAAACTCTATAATAAACCTAATGAATTCGTCCGAGTCCTTTGAACATTGTATGGCAACTTAAAACATCTTACGACTTGTACGCCATATTACCTCTTAAAACACGTTATTATAATGTAGGACGCCTTACAAATATTAACAACACCTTACAATACCGTATGTAAACTTAAAACTCCATAATAAACCTAATGAATTCGTCCGAGTCCTTTCAACATTGTACGGCAACTTAAAACATCTTACGACTCTGTATGCCATATTAACTCCTCTAAAAGCATGTTATTATAATTTAGGACGCCTTAAAAGTATTAACAACACCTTATAATAACGTATGTAACTTTAAACTCTATAATAAACCTAATGAAGTCGTCCGAGTCCTTTGAACATTGTACGGCAACTTAAAACATCATACGACTTGTATGCCATATTACCTCTTAAAACACGTTATTATAATGTAGGACGCCTTATAAATATTAACAACACCTTACAATACCGTATGTAAACTTAAAACTCTATAATAAACCTAATGAATTCGTCCGAGTCCTTTGAACATTGTACGACAACTTAAATCATCTTACGACTTGTATGCCATATTACCTCTTAAAACACGTTATTATAATGTAGGACGCCTTACAAATATTAACAACACCTTACAATACAGTATGTAAACTTAAAACTTCATAATAAACCTAATGAATTCGTCCGAGTCCTTTGAACATTGTACGGCTACTTAAAACATCTTATGACTCTGTATGCCATATTACCTATTAAAACACCTTATTATAATGTAGGACGCCTTACAAATTTTAACAACACCTTACAATACCGTATGTAAACTTAAAACTCCAAAATAAACCTAATGAGTTCGTCCGAGTCCTTTGAACATTGTACGGCAACTTAAAACATCTTATGACTCTGTATGCCATATTACCTATTAAAACACGTTATTATAATGTAGGACGCCTTACAAATATTAACAACACCTTACAAACACCGTATGTAAACTTAAAACTCCATAATAAACCTAATGAATTCGTCCGAGTCCTTTGAACATTGTACGACAACTTAAAACATCTTACGACTCTGTATGCCATATTACATCTTAAAACAAGTTATTATAATGTAGGACGCCTTACAAATCTTAACAACACCTTACAATACCATATGCAAACTTAAAACTCCATAATAAACCTAATGAATTCGTCCGAGTCCTTTTAACATTGTACGACAACTTAAAACATCTTACGACTCTGTATGCCATATTAACTCCTCTAAAAGCATCTTATTATAATTTAGGACGCCTTAAAAGTATTAACAACACCTTACAATACCGTATGTAAACTTAAAACTCTATAATAAACCTAATGAATTCGTCCGAGTCCTTTGAACATTGTACGGCAACTTAAAACATCTTACGTCTTGTATGCCATATTACCTCTTAAAACACGTTATTATAATGTAGGACGCCTTACAAATATTAACAACACCTTACAATACCGTATGTAAACTTAAAACTCTATAATAAACCTAATGAATTCGTCCGATTCCTTTGAACATTGTACGGCAACTTAAAACATCTTACGACTTGTATGCCATATTACCTCTTAAAACACGTTATTATAATGTAGGCGCCTTACAAATCTTAACAACACCTTACAATACCGTATGTAAACTTAAAACTCCATAATAAACCTAATGAATTCGTCCGAGTCCTTTCAACATTGTACTGCAACTTAAAACATTTTACGACTCTGTATGCCATATTAACTCCTCTAAAAGCACGTTATTATAATTTAGGACGCCTTAAAAGTATTAACAACACTTTACAATACCGTATGTAAACTTAAAACTCTATAATAAACCTAATGAATTCGTCCGAGTCCTTTGAACATTGTACGACAACTTAAATCATCTTACGACTTGTATGCCATGTTACCTCTTAAAACACGTTATTATAATGTAGGACGCCTTACAAATATTAACAACACCTTACAACACAGTATGTAAACTTAAAACTCCATAATAAACCTAATGAATTCGTCCGAGTCCTTTGAACATTGTACGGCAACTTAAAACATCATACGACTTATATGCCAAATTACCTCTTAAAACACGTTATTATAATGTAGGACGCCTTACAAATAAAAACAACACCTTACAATACCGTATGTAAACTTAAAACTCCATAATAAACCTAATGAATTCTTCCGAGTCCTTTGAACATTGTACGGCAACTTAAAACATCATACGACTTATATGCCATATTACCTCTTAAAACACGTTATTATAATGTAGGACGCCTTACAAATATTAACAACACCTTACAATAACGTATGTAAACTTAAAACTCCATAATAAACCTAATGAATTCTTCCGAGTCCTTTGAACATTGTACGGCAACTTAAAACATCTTACGACTCTGTATGCCATATTACCTCTTAAAATACGTTATTATAATGTAGGACGCCTTACAAATCTTAACAACACCTTACAATACCGTATGTAAACTTAAAACTCCATAATAAACCTAATGAATTCGTCCGAGTCCTTTCAACATTGTACTGCAACTTAAAACATCTTACGACTCTGTATGCCATATTAACTCCTCTAAAAGCACGTTATTATAATTCAGGACGCCTTAAAAGTATTAACAACACCTTACAATACCGTATGTAAACTTAAAACTCTATAATAAACCTAATGAATTCGTCCGAGTCCTTTGAACATTGTACGACAACTTAAATCATCTTACGACTTGTATGCCATATTACCTCTTAAAACACGTTATTATAATTTAGGACGCCTTACAAATATTAACAACACCTTACAATACAGTATGTAAACTTAAAACTCCATAATAAACCTAATGAATTCGTCCGAGTCCTTTGAACATTGTACGGCTACTTAAAACATCTTATGACTCTGTATGCCATATTACCTATTAAAACACCTTATTATAATGTGGGACGCCTTACAAATTTTAACAACACCTTACAATACCGTATGTAAACTTAAAACTCCAAAATAAACCTAATGAATTCGTCCGAGTCCTTTGAACATTGTACGGCAACTTAAAACATCTTATGACTCTGTATGCCATATTACCTATTAAAACACGTTATTATAATGTAGGACGCCTTACAAATATTAACAACTCCTTGCAATACCGTATATAAACTTAAAACTCCATAATAAACCTAATGAATTCGTCCGAGTCCTTTGAACATTGTACGACAACTTAAAACATCTTACGACTCTGTATGCCATATTACCTCTTAAAACAAGTTATTATAATGTAGGACGCCTTACAAATCTTAACAACACCTTACAATACCGTATGCAAACTTAAAACTCCATAATAAATCTAATGAATACGTCTGAGTCCTTTCAACATTGTACGACAACTTAAAACATCTTACGACTCTGTATGCCATATTAACTCCTCTAAAAGCATCTTATTATAATTTAGGACGCCTTAAAAGTATTAACAACACCTTACAATACCGTATGTAAACTTAAAACTCTATAATAAACCTAATGAATTCGTCCGAGTCCTTTGAACATTGTACGGCAACTTAAAACATCTTACGTCTTGTATGCCATATTACCTCTTAAAACACGTTATTATAATGTAGGACGCCTTACAAATATTAACAACACCTTACAATACCGTATGTAAACTTAAAACTCTATAATAAACCTAATGAATTCGTCCGATTCCTTTGAACATTGTACGGCAACTTAAAACATCTTACGATTTGTATGCCATATTACCTCTTAAAACACGTTATTATAATGTAGGCGCCTTACAAATCTTAACAACACCTTACAATACCGTATGTAAACTTAAAACTCCATAATAAACCTAATGAATTCGTCCGAGTCCTTTCAACATTGTACTGCAACTTAAAACATTTTACGACTCTGTATGCCATATTAACTCCTCTAAAAGCACGTTATTATAATTTAGGACGCCTTAAAAGTATTAACAACACCTTACAATACCGTATGTAAACTTAAAACTCTATAATAAACCTAATGAATTCGTCCGAGTCCTTTGAACATTGTACGACAACTTAAATCATCTTACGACTTATATGCCATATTACCTCTTAAAACACGTTATTATAATGTAGGACGCATTACAAATATTAACAACACCTTACAATAACGTATGTAAACCTAAAACTCCATAATAAACCTAATGAATTCTTCCGAGTCCTTTGAACATTGTACGGCTACTTAAAACATCTTATGACTCTGTATGCCATATTACCTATTAAAACACCTTATTATAATGTAGGACGCCTTACAAATTTTAACAATACCTTACAATACCGTATGTAAACTTAAAACTCCAAAATAAACCTAATGAATTCGTCCGAGTCCTTTGAACATTGTACGACAACTTAAAACATCTTACGACTCTGTATGCCATATTACCTCTTAAAACAAGTTATTATAATGTAGGACGCCTTACAAATCTTAACAACACCTTACAACACAGTACGTAAACTTAAAACTCCATAATAAACCTAATGAATTCGTCCGAGTCCTTTCAACATTGTACGGCAACTTAAAACATCATACGACTTATATGTCATATTAACTCCTCTAAAAGCATGTTATTATAATTTAGGACGCCTTAAAAGTATTAACAACACCTTACAATACCGTATGTAAACTTAAAACTCTATAATAAATCTAATGAATTCTTCCGAGTCCTTTGAACATTGTACGGCAACTTAAAACATCTTATGACTCTGTATGCCATATTACCTCTTAAAACACGTTATTATAATGTAGGACGCATTACAAATATTAACAACACCTTACAATAACGTATGTAAACCTAAAACTCCATAATAAACCTAATGAATTCTTCCGAGTCCTTTGAACATTGTACGACAACTTAAAACATCTTACGACTCTGTATGCCATATTACCTCTTAAAACAAGTTATTATAATGTAGGACGCCTTACAAATCTTAACAACACCTTACAATACCGTATGCAAACTTAAAACTCCATAATAAATCTAATGAATACGTCTGAGTCCTTTCAACATTGTACGACAACTTAAAACATCTTACGACTCTGTATGCCATATTAACTCCTCTAAAAGCATCTTATTATAATTTAGGACGCCTTAAAAGTATTAACAACACCTTACAATACCGTATGTAAACTTAAAACTCTATAATAAACCTAATGAATTCGTCCGAGTCCTTTGAACATTGTACGACAACTTAAATCATCTTACGACTTGTATGCCATGTTACCTCTTAAAACACGTTATTATAATGTAGGACGCCTTACAAATATTAACAACACCTTACAACACAGTATGTAAACTTAAAACTCCATAATAAACCTAATGAATTCGTCCGAGTCTTTTGAACATTGTACGGAAACTTAAAACATCTTATGACTCTGTATGCCATATTACCTCTTAAAACACGTTATTATAATGTTAGACGCATTACAAATATTAACAACACCTTACAATAACGTATGTAAACCTAAAACTCCATAATAAACCTAATGAATTCTTCCGAGTCCTTTGAACATTGTACGGCAACTTAAAACATCTTACGACTCTGTATGCCATATTATCTCTTAAAACACGTTATTATAATGTAGGACGCCTTACAAATCTTAACAACACCTTCCAATACCGTATGTAAACTTAAAACTCCATAATAAACCTAATGAATTCGACCGAGTCCTTTCAACATTGTACTGCAACTTAAAACATCTTGCGACTCTGTATGTCATATTAACTCCTCTAAAAGCACGTTATTATAATTTAGGACGCCTTAAAAGTATTAACAACACCTTACAATACCGTATGTAAACTTAAAACTCTATAATAAACCTAATGAATTCGTCCGAGTCCTTTGAACATTGTACGACAACTTAAATCATCTTACGACTTATATGCCATATTACCTCTTAAAACACGTTATTATAATGTAGGACGCATTACAAATATTAACAACACCTTACAATAACGTATGTAAACCTAAAACTCCATAATAAACCTAATGAATTCTTCCGAGTCCTTTGAACATTGTACGGCTACTTAAAACATCTTATGACTCTGTATGCCATATTACCTATTAAAACACCTTATTATAATGTAGGACGCCTTACAAATTTTAACAATACCTTACAATACCGTATGTAAACTTAAAACTCCAAAATAAACCTAATGAATTCGTCCGAGTCCTTTGAACATTGTTCGACAACTTAAAACATCTTACGACTCTGTATGCCATATTACCTCTTAAAACAAGTTATTATAATGTATGACGCCTTACAAATCTTAACAACACCTTACAACACAGTACGTAAACTTAAAACTCCATAATAAACCTAATGAATTCGTCCGAGTCCTTTCAACATTGTACGGCAACTTAAAACATCATACGACTTATATGTCATATTAACTCCTCTAAAAGCATGTTATTATAATTTAGGACGCCTTAAAAGTATTAACAACACCTTACAATACCGTATGTAAACTTAAAACTCTATAATAAACCTAATGAATTCTTCCGAGTCCTTTGAACATTGTACGGCAACTTAAAACATCTTATGACTCTGTATGCCATATTACCTCTTAAAACACGTTATTATAATGTAGGACGCATTACAAATATTAACAACACCTTACAATAACGTATGTAAACCTAAAACTCCATAATAAACCTAATGAATTCTTCCGAGTCCTTTGAACATTGTACGACAACTTAAAACATCTTACGACTCTGTATGCCATATTACCTCTTAAAACAAGTTATTATAATGTAGGACGCCTTACAAATCTTAACAACACCTTACAATACCGTATGCAAACTTAAAACTCCATAATAAATCTAATGAATACGTCTGAGTCCTTTCAACATTGTACGACAACTTAAAACATCTTACGACTCTGTATGCCATATTAACTCCTCTAAAAGCATCTTATTATAATTTAGGACGCCTTAAAAGTATTAACAACACCTTACAATACCGTATGTAAACTTAAAACTCTATAATAAACCTAATGAATTCGTCCGAGTCCTTTGAACATTGTACGACAACTTAAATCATCTTACGACTTGTATGCCATGTTACCTCTTAAAACACGTTATTATAATGTAGGACGCCTTACAAATATTAACAACACCTTACAACACAGTATGTAAACTTAAAACTCCATAATAAACCTAATGAATTCGTCCGAGTCTTTTGAACATTGTACGGAAACTTAAAACATCTTATGACTCTGTATGCCATATTACCTCTTAAAACACGTTATTATAATGTAGGACGCATTACAAATATTAACAACACCTTACAATAACGTATGTAAACCTAAAACTCCATAATAAACCTAATGAATTCTTCCGAGTCCTTTGAACATTGTACGGCAACTTAAAACATCTTACGACTCTGTATGCCATATTATCTCTTAAAACACGTTATTATAATGTAGGACGCCTTACAAATCTTAACAACACCTTCCAATACCGTATGTAAACTTAAAACTCCATAATAAACCTAATGAATTCGACCGAGTCCTTTCAACATTGTACTGCAACTTAAAACATCTTGCGACTCTGTATGTCATATTAACTCCTCTAAAAGCACGTTATTATAATTTAGGACGCCTTAAAAGTATTAACAACACCTTACAATACCGTATGTAAACTTAAAACTCTATAATAAACCTAATGAATTCGTCCGAGTCCTTTGAACATTGTACGACAACTTAAATCATCTTACGACTTATATGCCATATTACCTCTTAAAACACGTTATTATAATGTAGGACGCATTACAAATATTAACAACACCTTACAATAACGTATGTAAACCTAAAACTCCATAATAAACCTAATGAATTCTTCCGAGTCCTTTGAACATTGTACGGCTACTTAAAACATCTTATGACTCTGTATGCCATATTACCTATTAAAACACCTTATTATAATGTAGGACGCCTTACAAATTTTAACAATACCTTACAATACCGTATGTAAACTTAAAACTCCAAAATAAACCTAATGAATTCGTCCGAGTCCTTTGAACATTGTACGACAACTTAAAACATCTTACGACTCTGTATGCCATATTACCTCTTAAAACAAGTTATTATAATGTATGACGCCTTACAAATCTTAACAACACCTTACAACACAGTACGTAAACTTAAAACTCCATAATAAACCTAATGAATTCGTCCGAGTCCTTTCAACATTGTACGGCAACTTAAAACATCATACGACTTATATGTCATATTAACTCCTCTAAAAGCATGTTATTATAATTTAGGACGCCTTAAAAGTATTAACAACACCTTACAATACCGTATGTAAACTTAAAACTCTATAATAAACCTAATGAATTCTTCCGAGTCCTTTGAACATTGTACGGCAACTTAAAACATCTTATGACTCTGTATGCCATATTACCTCTTAAAACACGTTATTATAATGTAGGACGCATTACAAATATTAACAACACCTTACAATAACGTATGTAAACCTAAAACTCCATAATAAACCTAATGAATTCTTCCGAGTCCTTTGAACATTGTACGACAACTTAAAACATCTTACGACTCTGTATGCCATATTACCTCTTAAAACAAGTTATTATAATGTAGGACGCCTTACAAATCTTAACAACACCTTACAATACCGTATGCAAACTTAAAACTCCATAATAAATCTAATGAATACGTCTGAGTCCTTTCAACATTGTACGACAACTTAAAACATCTTACGACTCTGTATGCCATATTAACTCCTCTAAAAGCATCTTATTATAATTTAGGACGCCTTAAAAGTATTAACAACACCTTACAATACCGTATGTAAACTTAAAACTCTATAATAAACCTAATGAATTCGTCCGAGTCCTTTGAACATTGTACGACAACTTAAATCATCTTACGACTTGTATGCCATGTTACCTCTTAAAACACGTTATTATAATGTAGGACGCCTTACAAATATTAACAACACCTTACAACACAGTATGTAAACTTAAAACTCCATAATAAACCTAATGAATTCGTCCGAGTCTTTTGAACATTGTACGGAAACTTAAAACATCTTATGACTCTGTATGCCATATTACCTCTTAAAACACGTTATTATAATGTAGGACGCATTACAAATATTAACAACACCTTACAATAACGTATGTAAACCTAAAACTCCATAATAAACCTAATGAATTCTTCCGAGTCCTTTGAACATTGTACGGCAACTTAAAACATCTTACGACTCTGTATGCCATATTATCTCTTAAAACACGTTATTATAATGTAGGACGCCTTACAAATCTTAACAACACCTTCCAATACCGTATGTAAACTTAAAACTCCATAATAAACCTAATGAATTCGACCGAGTCCTTTCAACATTGTACTGCAACTTAAAACATCTTGCGACTCTGTATGTCATATTAACTCCTCTAAAAGCACGTTATTATAATTTAGGACGCCTTAAAAGTATTAACAACACCTTACAATACCGTATGTAAACTTAAAACTCTATAATAAACCTAATGAATTCGTCCGAGTCCTTTGAACATTGTACGACAACTTAAATCATCTTACGACTTATATGCCATATTACCTCTTAAAACACGTTATTATAATGTAGGACGCATTACAAATATTAACAACACCTTACAATAACGTATGTAAACCTAAAACTCCATAATAAACCTAATGAATTCTTCCGAGTCCTTTGAACATTGTACGGCTACTTAAAACATCTTATGACTCTGTATGCCATATTACCTATTAAAACACCTTATTATAATGTAGGACGCCTTACAAATTTTAACAATACCTTACAATACCGTATGTAAACTTAAAACTCCAAAATAAACCTAATGAATTCGTCCGAGTCCTTTGAACATTGTACGACAACTTAAAACATCTTACGACTCTGTATGCCATATTACCTCTTAAAACAAGTTATTATAATGTAGGACGCCTTACAAATCTTAACAACACCTTACAATACCGTATGCAAACTTAAAACTCCATAATAAACCTAATGAATTCGTCCGAGTCCTTTCAACATTGTACGGCAACTTAAAACATCTTACGACTCTGTATGCCATATTAACTCCTCTAAAAGCATGTTATTATAATTTAGGACGCCTTAAAAGTATTAACAACACCTTACAATACCGTATGTAAACTTAAAACTCTATAATAAACCTAATGAATTCGTCCGAGTCCTTTGAACATTTTACGGCAACTTAAAACATCTTACGTCTTGTATGCCATATTACCTCTTAAAACACGTTATTATAATGTATGACGCCTTACAAATATTAACAACACCTTACAATACCGTATGTAAACTTAAAACTCTATAATAAACCTAATGAATTCGTCCGATTCCTTTGAAAATTGTACGGCAACTTAAAACATCTTACAACTTGTATGCCATATTACCTCTTAAAACACGTTATTATAATGTAGGCGCCTTACAAATCTTAACAACACCTTACAATACCGTATGTAAACTTAAAACTCCATAATAAACCTAATGAATTCGTCCGAGTCCTTTCAACATGGTACTGCAACTTAAAACATTTTACGACTCTGTATGCCATATTTACTCCTCTAAAAGCACGTTATTATAATTCAGGACGCCTTAAAAGTATTAACAACACCTTACAATACCGTATGTAAACTTAAAACTCTATAATAAACCTAATGAATTCGTCCGAGTCCTTTGAACATTGTACGACAACTTAAATCATCTTACGACTTGTATGCCATGTTACCTCTTAAAACACGTTATTATAATGTAGGACGCCTTACAAATATTAACAACACCTTACAACACAGTATGTAAACTTAAAACTCCATAATAAACCTAATGAATTCGTCCGAGTCCTTTGAACATTGTACGGAAACTTAAAACATCTTATGACTCTGTATGCCATATTTCCTATTAAAACACCTTATTATAATGTAAGACGCCTTACAAATTTTAACAACACCTTACAATTCCGTATGTAAACTTAAAACTCCAAATAAACCTAATGAATTCGTCCGAGTCCTTTGAACATTGTACGGCAACTTAAAACATCTTATGACTCTGTATGCCATATTACCTATTAAAACACGTTATTATAATGTAGGACGCCTTACAAATATTAACAACTCCTTGCAATACCGTATGTAAACTTAAAACTCCATAATAAACCTAATGAATTCGTCCGAGTCCTTTGAACATTGTACGACAACTTAAAACATCTTACGACTCTGTATGCCATATTACCTCTTAAAACAAGTTATTATAATGTAGGACGCCTTACAAATCTTAACAACACCTTACAATACCGTATGCAAACTTAAAACTCCATAATAAATCTAATGAATACGTCTGAGTCCTTTCAACATTGTACGACAACTTAAAACATCTTACGACTCTGTATGCCATATTAACTCCTCTAAAAGCATGTTATTATAATTTAGGACGCCTTAAAAGTATTAACAACACCTTACAATACCGTATGTAAACTTAAAACTCTATAATAAACCTAATGAATTCGTCCGAGTCCTTTGAACATTGTACGGCAACTTAAAACATCATACGACTTATGTGCCATATTACCTCTTAAAACACGTTATTATAATGTAGGACGCCTTACAAATAATAACAACACCTTACAATACCGTATGTAAACTTAAAACTCCATAATAAACCTAATGAATTCTTCCGAGTCCTTTGAACATTGTACGGCAACTTAAAACATCATACGACTTATATGCCATATTACCTCTTAAAACACGTTATTATAATGTAGGACGCCTTACAAATCTTAACAACACCTTACAATACCGTATGTAAACTTAAAACTCCATAATAAACCTAATGAATTCGTCCGAGTCCTTTCAACATTGTACTGCAACTTAAAACATCTTACGACTCTGTATGCCATATTAACTCCTCTAAAAGCACGTTATTATAATTTAGGACGCCTTAAAAGTATTAACAACACCTTACAATACCGTATGTAAACTTAAAACTCTATAATAAACCTAATGAATTCGTCCGAGTCCTTTGAACATTGTACGACAACTTAAATCATCTTACGACTTGTATGCCATATTACCTCTTAAAACACGTTATTATAATGTAGGACGCCTTACAAATATTAACAACACCTTACAATACAGTATGTAAACTTAAAACTCCATAATAAACCTAATGAATTCGTCCGAGTCCTTTGAACATTGTACGGCTACTTAAAACATCTTATGACTCTGTATGCCATATTACCTATTAAAACACCTTATTATAATGTAGGACGCCTTACAAATTTTAACAACACCTTACAATACCGTATGTAAACTTAAAACTCCAAAATAAACCTAATGAATTCGTCCGAGTCCTTTGAACATTGTACGGCAACTTAAAACATCTTATGACTCTGTATGCCATATTACCTATTAAAACACCTTATTATAATGTAGGACGCCTTACAAATATTAACAACACCTTACAATAAAGTATGTAAACTTAAAACTCCATAATAAACCTAATGAATTCGTCCGAGTCCTTTGAACATTGTACGGCAACTTAAAACATCTTACGACTCTGTATGCCATATTATCTCTTAAAACATGTTATTATAATGTAGGACGCCTTACAAATCTTAACAACACCTTACAATACCGTATGTAAACTTAAAACTCCATAATAAACCTAATGAATTCGTCCGAGTCCTTTCAACATTGTACTGCAACTTAAAACATCTTACGACTCTGTATGCCATATTAACTCCTCTAAAAGCACGTTATTATAATTTAGGACGCCTTAAAAGTATTAACAACACCTTACAATACCGTATGTAAACTTAAAACTCTATAATAAACCTAATGAATTCGTCCGAGTCCTTTGAACATTGTACGACAACTTAAATCATCTTACGACTTGTATGCCATATTACCTCTTAAAACACGTTATTATAATGTAGGACGCCTTACAAATATTAACAACACCTTACAATACAGTATGTAAACTTAAAACTCCATAATAAACCTAATGAATTCGTCCGAGTCCTTTGAACATTGTACGGCTACTTAAAACATCTTATGACTCTGTATGCCATATTACCTATTAAAACACCTTATTATAATGTAGGACGCCTTACAAATTTTAACAACACCTTACAATACCGTATGTAAACTTAAAACTCCAAAATAAACCTAATGAATTCGTCTGAGTCCTTTGAACATTGTACGGCAACTTAAAACATCTTATGACTCTGTATGCCATATTACCTATTAAAACACCTTATTATAATGTAGGACGCCTTACAAATATTAACAACACCTTACAATAAAGTATGTAAACTTAAAACTCCATAATAAACCTAATGAATTCGTCCGAGTC
Organism: Tagetes erecta; assembly: GCA_030867185.1. NCBI lineage: Eukaryota > Viridiplantae > Streptophyta > Magnoliopsida > Asterales > Asteraceae > Tagetes > Tagetes erecta. Next base: position 26,284,222 of record CM061493.1, on the reverse strand, counting down.
CTTTGAACATTGTACGGCAACTTAAAACATCTTACGACTCTGTATGCCATATTATCTCTTAAAACATGTTATTATAATGTAGGACGCCTTACAAATCTTAACAACACCTTACAATACCGTATGTAAACTTAAAACTCCATAATAAACCTAATGAATTCGTCCGAGTCCTTTCAACATTGTACTGCAACTTAAAACATCTTACGACTCTGTATGTCATATTAACTCCTCTTAAAGCACGTTATTATAATTTAGGACACCTTAAAAGTATTAACAACACCTTACAATACCGTATGTAAACTTAAAACTCTATAATAAACCTAATGAATTCGTCCGAGTCCTTTGAACATTGTACGACAACTTAAATCATCTTACGACTTGTATGCCATGTTACCTCTTAAAACACGTTATTATAATGTAGGACGCCTTACAAATATTAACAACACCTTACAACACAGTATGTAAACTTAAAACTCCATAATAAACCTAATGAATTCGTCCGAGTCCTTTGAACATTGTACGGCAACTTAAAACATCATACGACTTATATGCCATATTACCTCTTAAAACACGTTATTATAATGTAGGACGCCTTACAAATAATAACAACACCTTACAATACCGTATGTAAACTTAAAACTCCATAATAAACCTAATGAATTCTTCCGAGTCCTTTGAACATTGTACGGCAACTTAAAACATCATACGACTTATATGCCATATTACCTCTTAAAACACGTTATTATAATGTAGGACGCATTACAAATATTAACAACACCTTACAATAACGTATGTAAACCTAAAACTCCATAATAAACCTAATGAATTCTTCCGAGTCCTTTGAACATTGTACGGCAACTTAAAACATCTTACGACTCTGTATGCCATATTATCTCTTAAAACACGTTATTATAATGTAGGACGCCTTACAAATCTTAACAACACCTTACAATACCGTATGTAAACATAAAACTCCATAATAAACCTAATGAATTCGTCCGAGTCCTTTCAACATTGTACTGCAACTTAAAACATCTTACGACTCTGTATGTCATATTAACTCCTCTTAAAGCACGTTATTATAATTTAGGACGCCTTAAAAGTATTAACAACACCTTACAATACCGTATGTAAACTTAAAACTCTATAATAAACCTAATGAATTCGTCCGAGTCCTTTGAACATTGTACGACAACTTAAATCATCTTACGACTTGTATGCCATATTACCTCTTAAAACACGTTATTATAATGTAGGACGCCTTACAAATATTAACAACACCTTACAACACAGTATGTAAACTTAAAACTCCATAATAAACCTAATGAATTCGTCCGAGTCCTTTGAACATTGTACAGAAACTTAAAATATCTTATGACTCTGTATGCCATATTACCTATTAAAACACCTTATTATAATGTAAGACGCCTTACAAATTTTAACAACACCTTACAATACCGTATGTAAACTTAAAACTCCAAATAAACCTAATGAATTCGTCCGAGTCCTTTGAACATTGTACGGCAACTTAAAACATCTTATGACTCAGTATGCCATATTACCTATTAAAACACGTTATTATAATGTAGGACGCCTTACAAATATTAACAACACCTTACAATACCGTATGTAAACTTAAAACTCCATAATAAACCTAATGAATTCGTTAGAGTCCTTTGAACATTGTACGACAACTTAAAACATCTTACGACTCTGTATGCCATATTACCTCTTAAAACACGTTATTATAATGTAGGACGCCTTACAAATATTAACAACACCTTACAATACAGTATGTAAACTTAAAACTCCATAATAAACCTAATGAATTCGTCCGAGTCCTTTGAACATTGTACGGCTACTTAAAACATCTTATGACTCTGTATGCCATATTACCTATTAAAACACCTTATTATAATGTAGGACGCCTTACAAATTTTACAACACCTTACAATACCGTATGTAAACTTAAAACTCCAAAATAAACCTAATGAATTCGTCCGAGTCCTTTGAACATTGTACGGCAACTTAAAACATCTTATGACTCTGTATGCCATATTACCTATTAAAACACCTTATTATAATGTAGGACGCCTTACAAATATTAACAACACCTTACAATAAAGTATGTAAACTTAAAACTCCATAATAAACCTAATGAATTCGTCCGAGTCCTTTGAACATTGTACGGCAACTTAAAACATCTTACGACTCTGTATGCCATATTATCTCTTAAAACACGTTATTATAATTAGGGGTGTTCAAAAATATCCGCATCCGAAAACCCGTTCCGAAAATCCGATATTCCGAACCCGAAATACCCGAAATTTCGGATACCCGAAAATTCGGATATCCGAACTTCGGATACCCGAAATTTCGGATTCGGGTTCGGATAGTAATTTTGGCATAATTCGGATATTCGGATTATCCGATTATCCGAAATCCAAATTTTTTATTTTTATTTTTTTAGATTATGTATTTAATATATTTATAAAACTATGCTTATAAACTTTAAAGTTAACATGTATTTAGTATTCCAATTACATTCACGCCCTCTATCCTCCGGTCTCAAATCGGTGCACGCTCCGGCGACCCACTGTCGCACGCCCGACAAGTCGAAAACCCACCGGTGCACGCCTCCGATCATGTTGTTACCTTGTAAATGCATTTGTACTTTTTTATAGTATTCTTTATAGTCTTTTTTAATATTATTTTCTAAAATAACCAAGAGATAACTTATATTTAATTTCATTATTAGTTTTTCAAAAGTATGAGAAATAAAAAAAAACTTCATAATCATGTCCAATATTTGATTTTTAGTTAGTTTTTTTTGTTGTCGACTTAAAAGTCTTGGTCATGAGACAAGTAGCGGACTTGTCAGATGTATAGAGTGGACGATTATTTGAATGTATTGAAATGTTTGGAGTTGATGTTTGATTAAAACAACTTGTTATTTAGATATTTGTACTTTGACTATAATTGTATTATGACTTTTTTGGTTAGTTGTTTAACATTAAGGCTAATTTTGGATTGAATGAAATGCAAAAAAAAAAACAAAAAAAAAAAAAAAAATCAAAATTTTCGGATATTTGGATACTATCCGAATCCGTATCCGAACTTTCGGGTATCCGAAATCCGGATATCCGAAATTTCGGATTCGGATACGGATAGTGAAAATCACTATCCGAAATTTTCGGATATCCGAAAATTCGGGTATCCGAAATCCGGATACCCGACTTTGGACACCCCTAATTATAATGTAGGACGCCTTACAAATCTTAACAACACCTTACAATACCGTATGTAAACTTAAAACTCCATAATAAACCTAATGAATTCGTCCGAGTCCTTTCAACATTGTACTGCAACTTAAAACATCTTACGACTCTGTATGTCATATTAACTCCTCTTAAAGCACGTTATTATAATTTAGGACGCCTTAAAAGTATTAACAACACCTTACAATACCGTATGTAAACTTAAAACTCTATAATAAACCTAATGAATTCGTCCGAGTCCTTTGAACATTGTACGACAACTTAAATCATCTTACGACTTGTATGCCATGTTACCTCTTAAAACACGTTATTATAATGTAGGACGCCTTACAAATATTAACAACACCTTACAACACAGTATGTAAACTTAAAACTCCATAATAAACCTAATGAATTCGTCCGAGTCCTTTGAACATTGTACGGCAACTTAAAACATCATACGACTTATATGCCATATTACCTCTTAAAACACGTTATTATAATGTAGGACGCCTTACAAATAATAACAACACCTTACAATACCGTATGTAAACTTAAAACTCCATAATAAACCTAATGAATTCTTCCGAGTCCTTTGAACATTGTACGGCAACTTAAAACATCATACGACTTATATGCCATATTACCTCTTAAAACACGTTATTATAATGTAGGACGCATTACAAATATTAACAACACCTTACAATAACGTATGTAAACCTAAAACTCCATAATAAACCTAATGAATTCTTCCGAGTCCTTTGAACATTGTACGGCAACTTAAAACATCTTACGACTCTGTATGCCATATTATCTCTTAAAACACGTTATTATAATGTAGGACGCCTTACAAATCTTAACAACACCTTACAATACCGTATGTAAACTTAAAACTCCATAATAAACCTAATGAATTCGTCCGAGTCCTTTCAACATTGTACTGCAACTTAAAACATCTTACGACTCTGTATGTCATATTAACTCCTCTTAAAGCACGTTATTATAATTTAGGACGCCTTAAAAGTATTAACAACACCTTACAATACCGTATGTAAACTTAAAACTCTATAATAAACCTAATGAATTCGTCCGAGTCCTTTGAACATTGTACGACAACTTAAATCATCTTACGACTTGTATGCCATGTTACCTCTTAAAACACGTTATTATAATGTAGGACGCCTTACAAATATTAACAACACCTTACAACACAGTATGTAAACTTAAAACTCCATAATAAACCTAATGAATTCGTCCGAGTCCTTTGAACATTGTACGGCAACTTAAAACATCATACGACTTATATGCCATATTACCTCTTAAAACACGTTATTATAATGTAGGACGCCTTACAAATAATAACAACACCTTACAATACCGTATGTAAACTTAAAACTCCATAATAAACCTAATGAATTCTTCCGAGTCCTTTGAACATTGTACGGCAACTTAAAACATCATACGACTTATATGCCATATTACCTCTTAAAACACGTTATTATAATGTAGGACGCATTACAAATATTAACAACACCTTACAATAACGTATGTAAACCTAAAACTCCATAATAAACCTAATGAATTCTTCCGAGTCCTTTGAGCATTGTACGGCAACTTAAAACATCTTACGACTCTGTATGCCATATTATCTCTTAAAACACGTTATTATAATGTAGGACGCCTTACAAATCTTAACAACACCTTACAATACCGTATGTAAACTTAAAACTCCATAATAAACCTAATGAATTCGTCCGAGTCCTTTCAACATTGTACTGCAACTTAAAACATCTTACGACTCTGTATGTCATATTAACTCCTCTTAAAGCACGTTATTATAATTTAGGACGCCTTAAAAGTATTAACAACACCTTACAATACCGTATGTAAACTTAAAACTCTATAATAAACCTAATGAATTCGTCCGAGTCCTTTGAACATTGTACGACAACTTAAATCATCTTACGACTTGTATGCCATGTTACCTCTTAAAACACGTTATTATAATGTAGGACGCCTTACAAATATTAACAACACCTTACAACACAGTATGTAAACTTAAAACTCCATAATAAACCTAATGAATTCGTCCGAGTCCTTTGAACATTGTACGGCAACTTAAAACATCATACGACTTATATGCCATATTACCTCTTAAAACACGTTATTATAATGTAGGACGCCTTACAAATAATAACAACACCTTACAATACCGTATGTAAACTTAAAACTCCATAATAAACCTAATGAATTCTTCCGAGTCCTTTGAACATTGTACGGCAACTTAAAACATCATACGACTTATATGCCATATTACCTCTTAAAACACGTTATTATAATGTAGGACGCATTACAAATATTAACAACACCTTACAATAACGTATGTAAACCTAAAACTCCATAATAAACCTAATGAATTCTTCCGAGTCCTTTGAGCATTGTACGGCAACTTAAAACATCTTACGACTCTGTATGCCATATTATCTCTTAAAACACGTTATTATAATGTAGGACGCCTTACAAATCTTAACAACACCTTACAATACCGTATGTAAACTTAAAACTCCATAATAAACCTAATGAATTCGTCCGAGTCCTTTCAACATTGTACTGCAACTTAAAACATCTTACGACTCTGTATGTCATATTAACTCCTCTTAAAGCACGTTATTATAATTTAGGACGCCTTAAAAGTATTAACAACACCTTACAATACCGTATGTAAACTTAAAACTCTATAATAAACCTAATGAATTCGTCCGAGTCCTTTGAACATTGTACGACAACTTAAATCATCTTACGACTTGTATGCCATATTACCTCTTAAAACACGTTATTATAATGTAGGACGCCTTACAAATATTAACAACACCTTACAACACAGTATGTAAACTTAAAACTCCATAATAAACCTAATGAATTCGTCCGAGTCCTTTGAACATTGTACAGAAACTTAAAATATCTTATGACTCTGTATGCCATATTACCTATTAAAACACCTTATTATAATGTAAGACGCCTTACAAATTTTAACAACACCTTACAATACCGTATGTAAACTTAAAACTCCAAATAAACCTAATGAATTCGTCCGAGTCCTTTGAACATTGTACGGCAACTTAAAACATCTTATGACTCAGTATGCCATATTACCTATTAAAACACGTTATTATAATGTAGGACGCCTTACAAATATTAACAACACCTTACAATACCGTATGTAAACTTAAAACTCCATAATAAACCTAATGAATTCGTTAGAGTCCTTTGAACATTGTACGACAACTTAAAACATCTTACGACTCTGTATGCCATATTACCTCTTAAAACAAGTTATTATAATGTAGGATGCCTTACAAATCTTAACAACACCTTACAATACCGTATGCAAACTTAAAACTCCATAATAAACCTAATGAATTCGTCCGAGTCATTTCAACATTTTACGGCAACTTAAAACATCTTACGACTCTGTATGCCATATTACCTCTTAAAACAAGTTATTATAATGTAGGACGCCTTACAAATCTTAACAACACCTTACAATACCGTATGCAAACTTAAAACTCCATAATAAACCTAATGAATTCGTCCGAGTCCTTTGAACATTGTACGGCAACTTAAAACATCATACGACTTATATGCCATATTACCTCTTAAAACACGTTATTATAATGTAGGACGCCTTACAAATAATAACAACACCTTACAATACCGTATGTAAACTTAAAACTCCATAATAAACCTAATGAATTCTTCCGAGTCCTTTGAACATTGTACGGCAACTTAAAACATCATACGACTTATATGCCATATTACCTCTTAAAACACGTTATTATAATGTAGGACGCATTACAAATATTAACAACACCTTACAATAACGTATGTAAACCTAAAACTCCATAATAAACCTAATGAATTCTTCCGAGTCCTTTGAATATTGTACGGCAACTTAAAACATCTTACGACTCTGTATGCCATATTATCTCTTAAAACACGTTATTATAATGTAGGACGCCTTACAAATCTTAACAACACCTTACAATACCGTATGTAAACTTAAAACTCCATAATAAACCTAATGAATTCGTCCGAGTCCTTTCAACATTGTACTGCAACTTAAAACATCTTACGACTCTGTATGTCATATTAACTCCTCTTAAGCACGTTATTATAATTTAGGACGCCTTAAAAGTATTAACAACACCTTACAATACCGTATGTAAACTTAAAACTCTATAATAAACCTAATGAATTCGTCCGAGTCCTTTGAACATTGTACGACAACTTAAATCATCTTACGACTTGTATGCCATATTACCTCTTAAAACACGTTATTATAATGTAGGACGCCTTACAAATATTAACAACACCTTACAACACAGTATGTAAACTTAAAACTCCATAATAAACCTAATGAATTCGTCCGAGTCCTTTGAACATTGTACAGAAACTTAAAATATCTTATGACTCTGTATGCCATATTACCTATTAAAACACCTTATTATAATGTAAGACGCCTTACAAATTTTAACAACACCTTACAATACCGTATGTAAACTTAAAACTCCAAATAAACCTAATGAATTCGTCCGAGTCCTTTGAACATTGTACGGCAACTTAAAACATCTTATGACTCAGTATGCCATATTACCTATTAAAACACGTTATTATAATGTAGGACGCCTTACAAATATTAACAACACCTTACAATACCGTATGTAAACTTAAAACTCCATAATAAACCTAATGAATTCGTTAGAGTCCTTTGAACATTGTACGACAACTTAAAACATCTTACGACTCTGTATGCCATATTACCTCTTAAAACAAGTTATTATAATGTAGGATGCCTTACAAATCTTAACAACACCTTACAATACCGTATGCAAACTTAAAACTCCATAATAAACCTAATGAATTCGTCCGAGTCCTTTCAACATTTTACGGCAACTTAAAACATCTTACGACTCTGTATGCCATATTACCTCTTAAAACAAATTATTATAATGTAGGACGCCTTACAAATCTTAACAACACCTTACAATACCGTATGTAAACTTAAAACTCCATAATAAACCTAATGAATTCGTCCGAGTCCTTTCAACATTGTACGGCAACTTAAAACATCTTACGACTCTGTATGCCATATTAACTCCTCTAAAAGCATGTTATTATAATTTATGACGCCTTAAAAGTATTAACAACACCTTACAATACCGTATGTAAACTTAAAACTCTATAATAAACCTAATGAATTCGTCCGAGTCCTTTGAACATTTTACGGCAACTTAAAACATCTTACGACTTGTATGCCATATTACCTCTTAAAACACGTTATTATAATGTAGGACGCCTTACAAATATTAACAACACCTTACAATACCGTATGTAAACTTAAAACTCCATAATAAACCTAATGAATTCGTCCGAGTCCTTTCAACATTGTACGGCAACTTAAAACATCTTACGACTCTATATGCCATATTAACTCCTCTAAAAGCATGTTATTATAATTTAGGACCCCTTAAAAGTATTAACAACACCTTATAATGCCGTATGTAACTTTAAACTCTATAATAAACCTAATGAATTCGTCCGAGTCCTTTGAACATTGTACGACAACTTAAAACATCTTACGTCTTGTATGCCATATTACCTCTTAAAACACGTTATTATAATGTAGGACGCCTTACAAATATTAACAACACCTTACAATACCGTATGTAAACTTAAAACTCTATAATAAACCTAATGAATTCGTCCGATTCCTTTGAAAATTGTACGGCAACTTAAAACATCTTACGACTTGTATGCCATATTACCTCTTAAAACACGTTATTATAATGTAGGACGCCTTACAAATATTAACAACACCTTACAACACAGTATGTAAACTTAAAACTCCATAATAAACCTAATGAATTCGTCCGAGTCCTTTGAACATTGTACAGAAACTTAAAATATCTTATGACTCTGTATGCCATATTACCTATTAAAACACCTTATTATAATGTAAGACGCCTTACAAATTTTAACAACACCTTACAATACCGTATGTAAACTTAAAACTCCAAATAAACCTAATGAATTCGTCCGAGTCCTTTGAACATTGTACGGCAACTTAAAACATCTTATGACTCAGTATGCCATATTACCTATTAAAACACGTTATTATAATGTAGGACGCCTTACAAATATTAACAACACCTTACAATACCGTATGTAAACTTAAAACTCCATAATAAACCTAATGAATTCGTTAGAGTCCTTTGAACATTGTACGACAACTTAAAACATCTTACGACTCTGTATGCCATATTACCTCTTAAAACAAGTTATTATAATGTAGGATGCCTTACAAATCTTAACAACACCTTACAATACCGTATGCAAACTTAAAACTCCATAATAAACCTAATGAATTCGTCCGAGTCCTTTCAACATTTTACGGCAACTTAAAACATCTTACGACTCTGTATGCCATATTACCTCTTAAAACAAGTTATTATAATGTAGGACGCCTTACAAATCTTAACAACACCTTACAATACCGTATGCAAACTTAAAACTCCATAATAAACCTAATGAATTCGTCCGAGTCCTTTGAACATTGTACGGCAACTTAAAACATCATACGACTTATATGCCATATTACCTCTTAAAACACGTTATTATAATGTAGGACGCCTTACAAATAATAACAACACCTTACAATACCGTATGTAAACTTAAAACTCCATAATAAACCTAATGAATTCTTCCGAGTCCTTTGAACATTGTACGGCAACTTAAAACATCATACGACTTATATGCCATATTACCTCTTAAAACACGTTATTATAATGTAGGACGCATTACAAATATTAACAACACCTTACAATAACGTATGTAAACCTAAAACTCCATAATAAACCTAATGAATTCTTCCGAGTCCTTTGAACATTGTACGGCAACTTAAAACATCTTACGACTCTGTATGCCATATTATCTCTTAAAACACGTTATTATAATGTAGGACGCCTTACAAATCTTAACAACACCTTACAATACCGTATGTAAACTTAAAACTCCATAATAAACCTAATGAATTCGTCCGAGTCCTTTCAACATTGTACTGCAACTTAAAACATCTTACGACTCTGTATGTCATATTAACTCCTCTTAAGCACGTTATTATAATTTAGGACGCCTTAAAAGTATTAACAACACCTTACAATACCGTATGTAAACTTAAAACTCTATAATAAACCTAATGAATTCGTCCGAGTCCTTTGAACATTGTACGACAACTTAAATCATCTTACGACTTGTATGCCATATTACCTCTTAAAACACGTTATTATAATGTAGGACGCCTTACAAATATTAACAACACCTTACAACACAGTATGTAAACTTAAAACTCCATAATAAACCTAATGAATTCGTCCGAGTCCTTTGAACATTGTACAGAAACTTAAAATATCTTATGACTCTGTATGCCATATTACCTATTAAAACACCTTATTATAATGTAAGACGCCTTACAAATTTTAACAACACCTTACAATACCGTATGTAAACTTAAAACTCCAAATAAACCTAATGAATTCGTCCGAGTCCTTTGAACATTGTACGGCAACTTAAAACATCTTATGACTCAGTATGCCATATTACCTATTAAAACACGTTATTATAATGTAGGACGCCTTACAAATATTAACAACACCTTACAATACCGTATGTAAACTTAAAACTCCATAATAAACCTAATGAATTCGTTAGAGTCCTTTGAACATTGTACGACAACTTAAAACATCTTACGACTCTGTATGCCATATTACCTCTTAAAACAAGTTATTATAATGTAGGATGCCTTACAAATCTTAACAACACCTTACAATACCGTATGCAAACTTAAAACTCCATAATAAACCTAATGAATTCGTCCGAGTCCTTTCAACATTTTACGGCAACTTAAAACATCTTACGACTCTGTATGCCATATTACCTCTTAAAACAAGTTATTATAATGTAGGACGCCTTACAAATCTTAACAACACCTTACAATACCGTATGTAAACTTAAAACTCCATAATAAACCTAATGAATTCGTCCGAGTCCTTTCAACATTGTACGGCAACTTAAAACATCTTACGACTCTGTATGCCATATTAACTCCTCTAAAAGCATGTTATTATAATTTATGACGCCTTAAAAGTATTAACAACACCTTACAATACCGTATGTAAACTTAAAACTCTATAATAAACCTAATGAATTCGTCCGAGTCCTTTGAACATTTTACGGCAACTTAAAACATCTTACGACTTGAATGCCATATTACCTCTTAAAACACGTTATTATAATGTAGGACGCCTTACAAATATTAACAACACCTTACAATACCGTATGTAAACTTAAAACTCCATAATAAACCTAATGAATTCGTCCGAGTCCTTTCAACATTGTACGGCAACTTAAAACATCTTACGACTCTATATGCCATATTAACTCCTCTAAAAGCATGTTATTATAATTTAGGACCCCTTAAAAGTATTAACAACACCTTATAATGCCGTATGTAACTTTAAACTCTATAATAAACCTAATGAATTCGTCCGAGTCCTTTGAACATTGTACGACAACTTAAAACATCTTACGTCTTGTATGCCATATTACCTCTTAAAACACGTTATTATAATGTAGGACGCCTTACAAATATTAACAACACCTTACAATACCGTATGTAAACTTAAAACTCTATAATAAACCTAATGAATTCGTCTGATTCCTTTGAAAATTGTACGGCAACTTAAAACATCTTACGACTTGTATGCCATATTACCTCTTAAAACACGTTATTATAATGTAGGCGCCTTACAAATCTTAACAACACCTTACAATACCGTATGTAAACTTAAAACTCCATAATAAACCTAATGAATTCGTCCGAGTCCTTTCAACATTGTACGGCAACTTAAAACATCTTACGACTCTGTATGCCATATTAACTCCTCTAAAAGCATGTTATTATAATTTAAGACGCCTTAAAAGTATTAACAACACCTTACAATACCGTATGTAAACTTAAAACTCTATAATAAACCTAATGAATTCGTCCGAGTCCTTTGAACATTTTACGGCAACTTAAAACATCTTACGACTTGTATGCCATATTACCTCTTAAAACACGTTATTATAATGTAGGACGCCTTACAAATATTAACAACACCTTACAATACCGTATGTAAACTTAAAACTCCATAATAAACCTAATGAATTCGTCCGAGTCCTTTCAACATTGTACGGCAACTTAAAACATCTTACGACTCTATATGCCATATTAACTCCTCTAAAAGCATGTTATTATAATTTAGGACCCCTTAAAAGTAGTAACAACACCTTATAATGCCGTATGTAACTTTAAACTCTATAATAAACCTAATGAATTCGTCCGAGTCCTTTGAACATTGTACGACAACTTAAAACATCTTACGTCTTGTATGCCATATTACCTCTTAAAACACGTTATTATAATGTAGGACGCCTTACAAATATTAACAACACCTTACAATACCGTATGTAAACTTAAAACTCTATAATAAACCTAATGAATTCGTCCGATTCCTTTGAAAATTGTACGGCAACTTAAAACATCTTACGACTTGTATGCCATATTACCTCTTAAAACACGTTATTATAATGTAGGCGCCTTACAAATCTTAACAACACCTTACAATACCGTATGTAAACTTAAAACTCCATAATAAACCTAATGAATTCGTCCGAGTCCTTTCAACATTGTACGGCAACTTAAAACATCTTACGACTCTGTATGCCATATTAACTCCTCTAAAAGCATGTTATTATAATTTAAGACGCCTTAAAAGTATTAACAACACCTTACAATACCGTATGTAAACTTAAAACTCTATAATAAACCTAATGAATTCGTCCGAGTCCTTTGAACATTGTACGACAACTTAAAACATCTTACGTCTTGTATGCCATATTACCTCTTAAAACACGTTATTATAATGTAGGACGCCTTACAAATATTAACAACACCTTACAATACCGTATGTAAACTTAAAACTCTATAATAAACCTAATGAATTCGTCCGATTCCTTTGAAAATTGTACGGCAACTTAAAACATCTTACGACTTGTATGCCATATTACCTCTTAAAACACGTTATTATAATGTAGGCGCCTTACAAATCTTAACAACACCTTACAATACCATATGTAAACTTAAAACTCCATAATAAACCTAATGAATTCGTCCGAGTCCTTTCAACATGGTACTGCAACTTAAAACATTTTACGACTCTGTATGCCATATTTACTCCTCTAAAAGCACGTTATTATAATTTAGGACGCCTTAAAAGTATTAACAACACCTTACCAATACCGTATGTAAACTTAAAACTCCATAATAAACCTAATGAATTCGTCAGAGTCCTTTGAACATTGTACGACAACTTAAAACATCTTACGACTCTGTATGCCATATTACCTCTTAAAACAAGTTATTATAATGTAGGACGCCTTACAAATCTTAACAACACCTTACAATACCGTATGCAAACTTAAAACTCCATAATAAACCTAATGAATTCGTCCGAGTCCTTTCAACATTTTACGGCAACTTAAAACATCTTACGACTCTGTATGCCATATTACCTCTTAAAACAAGTTATTATAATGTAGGACGCCTTACAAATCTTAACAACACCTTACAATACCGTATGTAAACTTAAAACTCCATAATAAACCTAATGAATTCGTCCGAGTCCTTTCAACATTGTACGGCAACTTAAAACATCTTACGACTCTGTATGCCATATTAACTCCTATAAAAGCATGTTATTATAATTTAAGACGCCTTAAAAGTATTAACAACACCTTACAATACCGTATGTAAACTTAAAACTCTATAATAAACCTAATGAATTCGTCCGAGTCCTTTGAACATTGTACGGCAACTTAAAACATCTTACGTCTTGTACGCCATATTACCTCTTAAAACACGTTATTATAATGTTTGACGCCTTACAAATATTAACAACACCTTACAATACCGTATGTAAACTTAAAACTCTATAATAAACCTAATGAATTCGTCCGATTCCTTTGAAAATTGTACGGCAACTTAAAACATCTTACGACTTGTATGCCATATTACCTCTTAAAACACGTTATTATAATGTAGGCGCCTTACAAATCTTAACAACACCTTACAATACCGTATGTAAACTTAAAACTCCATAATAAACCTAATGAATTCGTCCGAGTCCTTTCAACATTGTACGGCAACTTAAAACATCTTACGACTCGTATGCCATATTAACTCCTCTAAAAGCATGTTATTATAATTTAAGACGCCTTAAAAGTATTAACAACACCTTACAATACCGTATGTAAACTTAAAACTCTATAATAAACCTAATGAATTCGTCCGAGTCCTTTGAACATTGTACGACAACTTAAAACATCTTACGTCTTGTATGCCATATTACCTCTTAAAACACGTTATTATAATGTAGGACGCCTTACAAATATTAACAACACCTTACAATACCGTATGTAAACTTAAAACTCTATAATAAACCTAATGAATTCGTCCGATTCCTTTGAAAATTGTACGGCAACTTAAAACATCTTACGACTTGTATGCCATATTACCTCTTAAAACACGTTATTATAATGTAGGCGCCTTACAAATCTTAACAACACCTTACAATACCGTATGTAAACTTAAAACTCCATAATAAACCTAATGAATTCGTCCGAGTCCTTTCAACATTGTACGGCAACTTAAAACATCTTACGACTCTGTATGCCATATTAACTCCTCTAAAAGCATGTTATTATAATTTAAGACGCCTTAAAAGTATTAACAACACCTTACAATACCGTATGTAAACTTAAAACTCTATAATAAACCTAATGAATTCGTCCGAGTCCTTTGAACATTTTACGGCAACTTAAAACATCTTACGACTTGTATGCCATATTACCTCTTAAAACACGTTATTATAATGTAGGACGCCTTACAAATATTAACAACACCTTACAATACCGTATGTAAACTTAAAACTCCATAATAAACCTAATGAATTCGTCCGAGTCCTTTCAACATTGTACGGCAACTTAAAACATCTTACGACTCTATATGCCATATTAACTCCTCTAAAAGCATGTTATTATAATTTAGGACCCCTTAAAAGTAGTAACAACACCTTATAATGCCGTATGTAACTTTAAACTCTATAATAAACCTAATGAATTCGTCCGAGTCCTTTGAACATTGTACGACAACTTAAAACATCTTACGTCTTGTATGCCATATTACCTCTTAAAACACGTTATTATAATGTAGGACGCCTTACAAATATTAACAACACCTTACAATACCGTATGTAAACTTAAAACTCTATAATAAACCTAATGAATTCGTCCGATTCCTTTGAAAATTGTACGGCAACTTAAAACATCTTACGACTTGTATGCCATATTACCTCTTAAAACACGTTATTATAATGTAGGCGCCTTACAAATCTTAACAACACCTTACAATACCGTATGTAAACTTAAAACTCCATAATAAACCTAATGAATTCGTCCGAGTCCTTTCAACATTGTACGGCAACTTAAAACATCTTACGACTCTGTATGCCATATTAACTCCTCTAAAAGCATGTTATTATAATTTAAGACGCCTTAAAAGTATTAACAACACCTTACAATACCGTATGTAAACTTAAAACTCTATAATAAACCTAATGAATTCGTCCGAGTCCTTTGAACATTGTACGACAACTTAAAACATCTTACGTCTTGTATGCCATATTACCTCTTAAAACACGTTATTATAATGTAGGACGCCTTACAAATATTAACAACACCTTACAATACCGTATGTAAACTTAAAACTCTATAATAAACCTAATGAATTCGTCCGATTCCTTTGAAAATTGTACGGCAACTTAAAACATCTTACGACTTGTATGCCATATTACCTCTTAAAACACGTTATTATAATGTAGGCGCCTTACAAATCTTAACAACACCTTACAATACCGTATGTAAACTTAAAACTCCATAATAAACCTAATGAATTCGTCCGAGTCCTTTCAACATGGTACTGCAACTTAAAACATTTTACGACTCTGTATGCCATATTTACTCCTCTAAAAGCACGTTATTATAATTTAGGACGCCTTAAAAGTATTAACAACACCTTACCAATACCGTATGTAAACTTAAAACTCCATAATAAACCTAATGAATTCGTCAGAGTCCTTTGAACATTGTACGACAACTTAAAACATCTTACGACTCTGTATGCCATATTACCTCTTAAAACAAGTTATTATAATGTAGGACGCCTTACAAATCTTAACAACACCTTACAATACCGTATGCAAACTTAAAACTCCATAATAAACCTAATGAATTCGTCCGAGTCCTTTCAACATTTTACGGCAACTTAAAACATCTTACGACTCTGTATGCCATATTACCTCTTAAAACAAGTTATTATAATGTAGGACGCCTTACAAATCTTAACAACACCTTACAATACCGTATGTAAACTTAAAACTCCATAATAAACCTAATGAATTCGTCCGAGTCCTTTCAACATTGTACGGCAACTTAAAACATCTTACGACTCTGTATGCCATATTAACTCCTATAAAAGCATGTTATTATAATTTAAGACGCCTTAAAAGTATTAACAACACCTTACAATACCGTATGTAAACTTAAAACTCTATAATAAACCTAATGAATTCGTCCGAGTCCTTTGAACATTGTACGGCAACTTAAAACATCTTACGTCTTGTACGCCATATTACCTCTTAAAACACGTTATTATAATGTTTGACGCCTTACAAATATTAACAACACCTTACAATACCGTATGTAAACTTAAAACTCTATAATAAACCTAATGAATTCGTCCGATTCCTTTGAAAATTGTACGGCAACTTAAAACATCTTACGACTTGTATGCCATATTACCTCTTAAAACACGTTATTATAATGTAGGCGCCTTACAAATCTTAACAACACCTTACAATACCGTATGTAAACTTAAAACTCCATAATAAACCTAATGAATTCGTCCGAGTCCTTTCAACATTGTACGGCAACTTAAAACATCTTACGACTCTGTATGCCATATTAACTCCTCTAAAAGCATGTTATTATAATTTAAGACGCCTTAAAAGTATTAACAACACCTTACAATACCGTATGTAAACTTAAAACTCTATAATAAACCTAATGAATTCGTCCGAGTCCTTTGAACATTGTACGACAACTTAAAACATCTTACGTCTTGTATGCCATATTACCTCTTAAAACACGTTATTATAATGTAGGACGCCTTACAAATATTAACAACACCTTACAATACCGTATGTAAACTTAAAACTCTATAATAAACCTAATGAATTCGTCCGATTCCTTTGAAAATTGTACGGCAACTTAAAACATCTTACGACTTGTATGCCATATTACCTCTTAAAACACGTTATTATAATGTAGGCGCCTTACAAATCTTAACAACACCTTACAATACCGTATGTAAACTTAAAACTCCATAATAAACCTAATGAATTCGTCCGAGTCCTTTCAACATTGTACGGCAACTTAAAACATCTTACGACTCTGTATGCCATATTAACTCCTCTAAAAGCATGTTATTATAATTTAAGACGCCTTAAAAGTATTAACAACACCTTACAATACCGTATGTAAACTTAAAACTCTATAATAAACCTAATGAATTCGTCCGAGTCCTTTGAACATTTTACGGCAACTTAAAACATCTTACGACTTGTATGCCATATTACCTCTTAAAACACGTTATTATAATGTAGGACGCCTTACAAATATTAACAACACCTTACAATACCGTATGTAAACTTAAAACTCCATAATAAACCTAATGAATTCGTCCGAGTCCTTTCAACATTGTACGGCAACTTAAAACATCTTACGACTCTATATGCCATATTAACTCCTCTAAAAGCATGTTATTATAATTTAGGACCCCTTAAAAGTAGTAACAACACCTTATAATGCCGTATGTAACTTTAAACTCTATAATAAACCTAATGAATTCGTCCGAGTCCTTTGAACATTGTACGACAACTTAAAACATCTTACGTCTTGTATGCCATATTACCTCTTAAAACACGTTATTATAATGTAGGACGCCTTACAAATATTAACAACACCTTACAATACCGTATGTAAACTTAAAACTCTATAATAAACCTAATGAATTCGTCCGATTCCTTTGAAAATTGTACGGCAACTTAAAACAACTTACGACTTGTATGCCATATTACCTCTTAAAACACGTTATTATAATGTAGGCGCCTTACAAATCTTAACAACACCTTACAATACCGTATGTAAACTTAAAACTCCATAATAAACCTAATGAATTCGTCCGAGTCCTTTCAACATTGTACGGCAACTTAAAACATCTTACGACTCTGTATGCCATATTAACTCCTCTAAAAGCATGTTATTATAATTTAAGACGCCTTAAAAGTATTAACAACACCTTACAATACCGTATGTAAACTTAAAACTCTATAATAAACCTAATGAATTCGTCCGAGTCCTTTGAACATTGTACGACAACTTAAAACATCTTACGTCTTGTATGCCATATTACCTCTTAAAACACGTTATTATAATGTAGGACGCCTTACAAATATTAACAACACCTTACAATACCGTATGTAAACTTAAAACTCTATAATAAACCTAATGAATTCGTCCGATTCCTTTGAAAATTGTACGGCAACTTAAAACATCTTACGACTTGTATGCCATATTACCTCTTAAAACACGTTATTATAATGTAGGCGCCTTACAAATCTTAACAACACCTTACAATACCGTATGTAAACTTAAAACTCCATAATAAACCTAATGAATTCGTCCGAGTCCTTTCAACATGGTACTGCAACTTAAAACATTTTACGACTCTGTATGCCATATTTACTCCTCTAAAAGCACGTTATTATAATTTAGGACGCCTTAAAAGTATTAACAACACCTTACCAATACCGTATGTAAACTTAAAACTCCATAATAAACCTAATGAATTCGTCAGAGTCCTTTGAACATTGTACGACAACTTAAAACATCTTACGACTCTGTATGCCATATTACCTCTTAAAACAAGTTATTATAATGTAGGACGCCTTACAAATCTTAACAACACCTTACAATACCGTATGCAAACTTAAAACTCCATAATAAACCTAATGAATTCGTCCGAGTCCTTTCAACATTTTACGGCAACTTAAAACATCTTACGACTCTGTATGCCATATTACCTCTTAAAACAAGTTATTATAATGTAGGACGCCTTAAAAATCTTAACAACACCTTACAATACCGTATGTAAACTTAAAACTCCATAATAAACCTAATGAATTCGTCCGAGTCCTTTCAACATTGTACGGCAACTTAAAACATCTTACGACTCTGTATGCCATATTAACTCCTATAAAAGCATGTTATTATAATTTAAGACGCCTTAAAAGTATTAACAACACCTTACAATACCGTATGTAAACTTAAAACTCTATAATAAACCTAATGAATTCGTCCGAGTCCTTTGAACATTGTACGGCAACTTAAAACATCTTACGTCTTGTACGCCATATTACCTCTTAAAACACGTTATTATAATGTTTGATGCCTTACAAATATTAACAACACCTTACAATACCGTATGTAAACTTAAAACTCTATAATAAACCTAATGAATTCGTCCGATTCCTTTGAAAATTGTACGGCAACTTAAAACATCTTACGACTTGTATGCCATATTACCTCTTAAAACACGTTATTATAATGTAGGCGCCTTACAAATCTTAACAACACCTTACAATACCGTATATAAACTTAAAACTCCATAATAAACCTAATGAATTCGTCCGAGTCCTTTCAACATTGTACGGCAACTTAAAACATCTTACGACTCTGTATGCCATATTAACTCCTCTAAAAGCATGTTATTATAATTTAAGACGCCTTAAAAGTATTAACAACACCTTACAATACCGTATGTAAACTTAAAACTCTATAATAAACCTAATGAATTCGTCCGAGTCCTTTGAACATTGTACGACAACTTAAAACATCTTACGACTTGTATGCCATATTACCTCTTAAAACACGTTATTATAATGTAGGCGCCTTACAAATCTTAACAACACCTTACAATACCGTATGTAAACTTAAAACTCCATAATAAACCTAATGAATTCGTCCGAGTCCTTTCAACATGGTACTGCAACTTAAAACATTTTACGACTCTGTATGCCATATTTACTCCTCTAAAAGCACGTTATTATAATTTAGGACGCCTTAAAAGTATTAACAACACCTTACCAATACCGTATGTAAACTTAAAACTCCATAATAAACCTAATGAATTCGTCAGAGTCCTTTGAACATTGTACGACAACTTAAAACATCTTACGACTCTGTATGCCATATTACCTCTTAAAACAAGTTATTATAATGTAGGACGCCTTACAAATCTTAACAACACCTTACAATACCGTATGCAAACTTAAAACTCCATAATAAACCTAATGAATTCGTCCGAGTCCTTTCAACATTTTACGGCAACTTAAAACATCTTACGACTCTGTATGCCATATTAACTCCTCTAAAAGCATGTTATTATAATTTAGGACCCCTTAAAAGTATTAACAACACCTTATAATGCCGTATGTAACTTTAAACTCTATAATAAACCTAATGAATTCGTCCGAGTCCTTTCAACATTGTACGACAACTTAAAACATCTTACGTCTTGTATGCCATATTACCTCTTAAAACACGTTATTATAATGTAGGACGCCTTACAAATATTAACAACACCTTACAATACCGTATGTAAACTTAAAACTCTATAATAAACCTAATGAATTCGTCCGATTCCTTTGAAAATTGTACGGCAACTTAAAACATCTTACGACTTGTATGCCATATTACCTCTTAAAACACGTTATTATAATGTAGGCGCCTTACAAATCTTAACAACACCTTACAATACCGTATGTAAACTTAAAACTCCATAATAAACCTAATGAATTCGTCCGAGTCCTTTCAACATTGTACGGCAACTTAAAACATCTTACGAATCTGTATGCCATATTAACTCCTCTAAAAGCATGTTATTATAATTTAAGACGCCTTAAAAGTATTAACAACACCTTACAATACCGTATGTAAACTTAAAACTCTATAATAAACCTAATGAATTCGTCCGAGTCCTTTGAACATTTTACGGCAACTTAAAACATCTTACGACTTGTATGCCATATTACCTCTTAAAACACGTTATTATAATGTAGGACGCCTTACAAATATTAACAACACCTTACAATACCGTATGTAAACTTAAAACTCCATAATAAACCTAATGAATTCGTCCGAGTCCTTTCAACATTGTACGGCAACTTAAAACATCTTACGACTCTATATGCCATATTAACTCCTCTAAAAGCATGTTATTATAATTTAGGACCCCTTAAAAGTAGTAACAACACCTTATAATGCCGTATGTAACTTTAAACTCTATAATAAACCTAATGAATTCGTCCGAGTCCTTTGAACATTGTACGACAACTTAAAACATCTTACGTCTTGTATGCCATATTACCTCTTAAAACACGTTATTATAATGTAGGACGCCTTACAAATATTAACAACACCTTACAATACCGTATGTAAACTTAAAACTCTATAATAAACCTAATGAATTCGTCCGATTCCTTTGAAAATTGTACGGCAACTTAAAACATCTTACGACTTGTATGCCATATTACCTCTTAAAACACGTTATTATAATGTAGGCGCCTTACAAATCTTAACAACACCTTACAATACCGTATGTAAACTTAAAACTCCATAATAAACCTAATGAATTCGTCCGAGTCCTTTCAACATTGTACGGCAACTTAAAACATCTTACGACTCTGTATGCCATATTAACTCCTCTAAAAGCATGTTATTATAATTTAAGACGCCTTAAAAGTATTAACAACACCTTACAATACCGTATGTAAACTTAAAACTCTATAATAAACCTAATGAATTCGTCCGAGTCCTTTGAACATTGTACGACAACTTAAAACATCTTACGTCTTGTATGCCATATTACCTCTTAAAACACGTTATTATAATGTAGGACGCCTTACAAATATTAACAACACCTTACAATACCGTATGTAAACTTAAAACTCTATAATAAACCTAATGAATTCGTCCGATTCCTTTGAAAATTGTACGGCAACTTAAAACATCTTACGACTTGTATGCCATATTACCTCTTAAAACACGTTATTATAATGTAGGCGCCTTACAAATCTTAACAACACCTTACAATACCGTATGTAAACTTAAAACTCCATAATAAACCTAATGAATTCGTCCGAGTCCTTTCAACATGGTACTGCAACTTAAAACATTTTACGACTCTGTATGCCATATTTACTCCTCTAAAAGCACGTTATTATAATTTAGGACGCCCTAAAAGTATTAACAACACCTTACCAATACCGTATGTAAACTTAAAACTCCATAATAAACCTAATGAATTCGTCAGAGTCCTTTGAACATTGTACGACAACTTAAAACATCTTACGACTCTGTATGCCATATTACCTCTTAAAACAAGTTATTATAATGTAGGACGCCTTACAAATCTTAACAACACCTTACAATACCGTATGCAAACTTAAAACTCCATAATAAACCTAATGAATTCGTCCGAGTCCTTTCAACATTTTACGGCAACTTAAAACATCTTACGACTCTGTATGCCATATTACCTCTTAAAACAAGTTATTATAATGTAGGACGCCTTACAAATCTTAACAACACCTTACAATACCGTATGTAAACTTAAAACTCCATAATAAACCTAATGAATTCGTCCGAGTCCTTTCAACATTGTACGGCAACTTAAAACATCTTACGACTCTGTATGCCATATTAACTCCTATAAAAGCATGTTATTATAATTTAAGACGCCTTAAAAGTATTAACAACACCTTACAATACCGTATGTAAACTTAAAACTCTATAATAAACCTAATGAATTCGTCCGAGTCCTTTGAACATTGTACGGCAACTTAAAACATCTTACGTCTTGTACGCCATATTACCTCTTAAAACACGTTATTATAATGTTTGACGCCTTACAAATATTAACAACACCTTACAATACCGTATGTAAACTTAAAACTCTATAATAAACCTAATGAATTCGTCCGATTCCTTTGAAAATTGTACGGCAACTTAAAACATCTTACGACTTGTATGCCATATTACCGATTAAAACACGTTATTATAATGTAGGCGCCTTACAAATCTTAACAACACCTTACAATACCGTATGTAAACTTAAAACTCCATAATAAACCTAATGAATTCGTCCGAGCCCTTTCAACATTGTACGGCAACTTAAAACATCTTACGACTCTGTATGCCATATTAACTCCTCTAAAAGCATGTTATTATAATTTAAGACGCCTTAAAAGTATTAACAACACCTTACAATACCGTATGTAAACTTAAAACTCTATAATAAACCTAATGAATTCGTCCGAGTCCTTTGAACATTGTACGACAACTTAAAACATCTTACGTCTTGTATGCCATATTACCTCTTAAAACACGTTATTATAATGTAGGACGCCTTACAAATATTAACAACACCTTACAATACCGTATGTAAACTTAAAACTCTATAATAAACCTAATGAATTCGTCCGATTCCTTTGAAAATTGTACGGCAACTTAAAACATCTTACGACTTGTATGCCATATTACCTCTTAAAACACGTTATTATAATGTAGGCGCCTTACAAATCTTAACAACACCTTACAATACCGTATGTAAACTTAAAACTCCATAATAAACCTAATGAATTCGTCCGAGTCCTTTCAACATGGTACTGCAACTTAAAACATTTTACGACTCTGTATGCCATATTTACTCCTCTAAAAGCACGTTATTATAATTTAGGACGCCTTAAAAGTATTAACAACACCTTACCAATACCGTATGTAAACTTAAAACTCCATAATAAACCTAATGAATTCGTCAGAGTCCTTTGAACATTGTACGACAACTTAAAACATCTTACGACTCTGTATGCCATATTACCTCTTAAAAGAAGTTATTATAATGTAGGACGCCTTACAAATCTTAACAACACCTTACAATACCGTATGCAAACTTAAAACTCCATAATAAACCTAACGAATTCGTCCGAGTCCTTTCAACATTTTACGGCAACTTAAAACATCTTACGACTCTGTATGCCATATTACCTCTTAAAACAAGTTATTATAATGTAGGACGCCTTACAAATCTTAACAACACCTTACAATACCGTATGTAAACTTAAAACTCCATAATAAACCTAATGAATTCGTCCGAGTCCTTTCAACATTGTACGGCAACTTAAAACATCTTACGACTCTGTATGCCATATTAACTCCTCTAAAAGCATGTTATTATAATTTAAGACGCCTTAAAAGTATTAACAACACCTTACAATACCGTATGTAAACTTAAAACTCTATAATAAACCTAATGAATTCGTCCGAGTCCTTTGAACATTGTACGGCAACTTAAAACATCTTACGTCTTGTACACCATATTACCTCTTAAAACACGTTATTATAATGTATGACGCCTTACAAATATTAACAACACCTTACAATACCGTATGTAAACTTAAAACTCTATAATAAACCTAATGAATTCGTCCGATTCCTTTGAAAATTGTACGGCAACTTAAAACATCTTACGACATGTATGCCATATTACCTCTTAAAACACGTTATTATAATGTAGGCGCCTTACAAATCTTAACAACACCTTACAATACCGTATGTAAACTTAAAACTCCATAATAAACCTAATGAATTCGTCCGAGTCCTTTCAACATGGTACTGCAACTTAAAACATTTTACGACTCTGTATGCCATATTTACTCCTCTAAAAGCACGTTATTATAATTTAGGACGCCTTAAAAGTATTAACAACACCTTACCAATACCGTATGTAAACTTAAAACTCCATAATAAACCTAATGAATTCGTCAGAGTCCTTTGAACATTGTACGACAACTTAAAACATCTTACGACTCTGTATGCCATATTACCTCTTAAAACAAGTTATTATAATGTAGGACGCCTTACAAATCTTAACAACACCTTACAATACCGTATGCAAACTTAAAACTCCATAATAAACCTAATGAATTCGTCCGAGTCCTTTCAACATTTTACGGCAACTTAAAACATCTTACGACTCTGTATGCCATATTACCTCTTAAAACAAGTTATTATAATGTAGGACGCCTTACAAATCTTAACAACACCTTACAATACCGTATGTAAACTTAAAACTCCATAATAAACCTAATGAATTCGTCCGAGTCCTTTCAACATTGTACGGCAACTTAAAACATCTTACGACTCTGTATGCCATATTAACTCCTCTAAAAGCATGTTATTATAATTTAAGACGCCTTAAAAGTATTAACAACACCTTACAATACCGTATGTAAACTTAAAACTCTATAATAAACCTAATGAATTCGTCCGAGTCCTTTGAACATTGTACGGCAACTTAAAACATCTTACGTCTTGTACACCATATTACCTCTTAAAACACGTTATTATAATGTATGACGCCTTACAAATATTAACAACACCTTACAATACCGTATGTAAACTTAAAACTCTATAATAAACCTAATGAATTCGTCCGATTCCTTTGAAAATTGTACGGCAACTTAAAACATCTTACGACATGTATGCCATATTACCTCTTAAAACACGTTATTATAATGTAGGCGCCTTACAAATCTTAACAACACCTTACAATACCGTATGTAAACTTAAAACTCCATAATAAACCTAATGAATTCGTCCGAGTCCTTTCAACATGGTACTGCAACTTAAAACATTTTACGACTCTGTATGCCATATTTACTCCTCTAAAAGCACGTTATTATAATTTAGGACGCCTTAAAAGTATTAACAACACCTTACCAATACCGTATGTAAACTTAAAACTCCATAATAAACCTAATGAATTCGTCAGAGTCCTTTGAACATTGTACGACAACTTAAAACATCTTACGACTCTGTATGCCATATTACCTCTTAAAACAAGTTATTATAATGTAGGACGCCTTACAAATCTTAACAACACCTTACAATACCGTATGCAAACTTAAAACTCCATAATAAACCTAATGAATTCGTCCGAGTCCTTTCAACATTTTACGGCAACTTAAAACATCTTACGACTCTGTATGCCATATTACCTCTTAAAACAAGTTATTATAATGTAGGACGCCTTACAAATCTTAACAACACCTTACAATACCGTATGTAAACTTAAAACTCCATAATAAACCTAATGAATTCGTCCGAGTCCTTTCAACATTGTACGGCAACTTAAAACATCTTACGACTCTGTATGCCATATTAACTCCTCTAAAAGCATGTTATTATAATTTAAGACGCCTTAAAAGTATTAACAACACCTTACAATACCGTATGTAAACTTAAAACTCTATAATAAACCTAATGAATTCGTCCGAGTCCTTTGAACATTGTACGGCAACTTAAAACATCTTACGTCTTGTACGCCATATTACCTCTTAAAACACGTTATTATAATGTATGACGCCTTACAAATATTAACAACACCTTACAATACCGTATGTAAACTTAAAACTCTATAATAAACCTAATGAATTCGTCCGATTCCTTTGAAAATTGTACGGCAACTTAAAACATCTTACGACTTGTATGCCATATTACCTCTTAAAACACGTTATTATAATGTAGGCGCCTTACAAATCTTAACAACACCTTACAATACCGTATGTAAACTTAAAACTCCATAATAAACCTAATGAATTCGTCCGAGTCCTTTCAACATTGTACGGCAACTTAAAACATCTTACGACTCTGTATGCCATATTAACTCCTCTAAAAGCATGTTATTATAATTTAAGACGCCTTAAAAGTATTAACAACACCTTACAATACCGTATGTAAACTTAAAACTCTATAATAAACCTAATGAATTCGTCCGAGTCCTTTGAACATTGTACGACAACTTAAAACATCTTACGTCTTGTATGCCATATTACCTCTTAAAACACGTTATTATAATGTAGGACGCCTTACAAATATTAACAACACCTTACAATACCGTATGTAAACTTAAAACTCTATAATAAACCTAATGAATTCGTCCGATTCCTTTGAAATTTGTACGGCAACTTAAAACATCTTACGACTTGTATGCCATATTACCTCTTAAAACACGTTATTATAATGTAGGCGCCTTACAAATCTTACCAACACCTTACAATACCGTATGTAAACTTAAAACTCCATAATAAACCTAATGAATTCGTCCGAGTCCTTTCAACATGGTACTGCAACTTAAAACATTTTACGACTCTGTATGCCATATTTACTCCTCTAAAAGCACGTTATTATAATTTAGGACGCCTTAAAAGTATTAACAACACCTTACAATACCGTATGTAAACTTAAAACTCCATAATAAACCTAATGAATTCGTCAGAGTCCTTTGAACATTGTACGACAACTTAAAACATCTTACGACTCTGTATGCCATATTACCTCTTAAAACAAGTTATTATAATGTAGGACGCCTTACAAATCTTAACAACACCTTACAATACCGTATGCAAACTTAAAACTCCATAATAAACCTAATGAATTCGTCCGAGTCCTTTCAACATTTTACGGCAACTTAAAACATCTTACGACTCTGTATGCCATATTACCTCTTAAAACAAGTTATTATAATGTAGGACGCCTTACAAATCTTAACAACACCTTACAATACCGTATGTAAACTTAAAACTCCATAATAAACCTAATGAATTCGTCCGAGTCCTTTCAACATTGTACGGCAACTTAAAACATCTTACGACTCTGTATGCCATATTAACTCCTCTAAAAGCATGTTATTATAATTTAAGACGCCTTAAAAGTATTAACAACACCTTACAATACCGTATGTAAACTTAAAACTCTATAATAAACCTAATGAATTCGTCCGAGTCCTTTGAACATTGTACGGCAACTTAAAACATCTTACGTCTTGTACGCCATATTACCTCTTAAAACACGTTATTATAATGTATGACGCCTTACAAATATTAACAACACCTTACAATACCGTATGTAAACTTAAAACTCTATAATAAACCTAATGAATTCGTCCGATTCCTTTGAAATTTGTACGGCAACTTAAAACATCTTACGACTTGTATGCCATATTACCTCTTAAAACACGTTATTATAATGTAGGCGCCTTACAAATCTTACCAACACCTTACAATACCGTATGTAAACTTAAAACTCCATAATAAACCTAATGAATTCGTCCGAGTCCTTTCAACATGGTACTGCAACTTAAAACATTTTACGACTCTGTATGCCATATTTACTCCTCTAAAAGCACGTTATTATAATTTAGGACGCCTTAAAAGTATTAACAACACCTTACAATACCGTATGTAAACTTAAAACTCCATAATAAACCTAATGAATTCGTCAGAGTCCTTTGAACATTGTACGACAACTTAAAACATCTTACGACTCTGTATGCCATATTACCTCTTAAAACAAGTTATTATAATGTAGGACGCCTTACAAATCTTAACAACACCTTACAATACCGTATGCAAACTTAAAACTCCATAATAAACCTAATGAATTCGTCCGAGTCCTTTCAACATTTTACGGCAACTTAAAACATCTTACGACTCTGTATGCCATATTACCTCTTAAAACAAGTTATTATAATGTAGGACGCCTTACAAATCTTAACAACACCTTACAATACCGTATGTAAACTTAAAACTCCATAATAAACCTAATGAATTCGTCCGAGTCCTTTCAACATTGTACGGCAACTTAAAACATCTTACGACTCTGTATGCCATATTAACTCCTCTAAAAGCATGTTATTATAATTTAAGACGCCTTAAAAGTATTAACAACACCTTACAATACCGTATGTAAACTTAAAACTCTATAATAAACCTAATGAATTCGTCCGAGTCCTTTGAACATTGTACGGCAACTTAAAACATCTTACGTCTTGTACGCCATATTACCTCTTAAAACACGTTATTATAATGTATGACGCCTTACAAATATTAACAACACCTTACAATACCGTATGTAAACTTAAAACTCTATAATAAACCTAATGAATTCGTCCGATTCCTTTGAAAATTGTACGGCAACTTAAAACATCTTACGACTTGTATGCCATATTACCTCTTAAAACACGTTATTATAATGTAGGCGCCTTACAAATCTTAACAACACCTTACAATACCGTATGTAAACTTAAAACTCCATAATAAACCTAATGAATTCGTCCGAGTCCTTTCAACATGGTACTGCAACTTAAAACATTTTACGACTCTGTATGCCATATTTACTCCTCTAAAAGCACGTTATTATAATTTAGGACGCCTTAAAAGTATTAACAACACCTTACAATACCGTATGTAAACTTAAAACTCCATAATAAACCTAATGAATTCGTCAGAGTCCTTTGAACATTGTACGACAACTTAAAACATCTTACGACTCTGTATGCCATATTACCTCTTAAAACAAGTTATTATAATGTAGGACGCCTTACAAATCTTAACAACACCTTACAATACCGTATGCAAACTTAAAACTCCATTATAAACCTAATGAATTCGTCCGAGTCCTTTCAACATTTTACGGCAACTTAAAACATCTTACGACTCTGTATGCCATATTACCTCTTAAAACAAGTTATTATAATGTAGGACGCCTTACAAATCTTAACAACACCTTACAATACCGTATGTAAACTTAAAACTCCATAATAAACCTAATGAATTCGTCCGAGTCCTTTCAACATTGTACGGCAACTTAAAACATCTTACGACTCTGTATGCCATATTAACTCCTCTAAAAGCATGTTATTATAATTTAAGACGCCTTAAAAGTATTAACAACACCTTACAATACCGTATGTAAACTTAAAACTCTATAATAAACCTAATGAATTCGTCCGAGTCCTTTGAACATTGTACGGCAACTTAAAACATCTTACGTCTTGTACGCCATATTACCTCTTAAAACACGTTATTATAATGTATGACGCCTTACAAATATTAACAACACCTTACAATACCGTATGTAAACTTAAAACTCTATAATAAACCTAATGAATTCGTCCGATTCCTTTGAAAATTGTACGGCAAATTAAAACATCTTACGACTTGTATGCCATATTACCTCTTAAAACACGTTATTATAATGTAGGCGCCTTACAAATCTTAACAACACCTTACAATACCGTATGTAAACTTAAAACTCCATAATAAACCTAATGAATTCGTCCGAGTCCTTTCAACATGGTACTGCAACTTAAAACATTTTACGACTCTGTATGCCATATTTACTCCTCTAAAAGCACGTTATTATAATTTAGGACGCCTTAAAAGTATTAACAACACCTTACAATACCGTATGTAAACTTAAAACTCTATAATAAACCTAATGAATTCGTCCGAGTCCTTTGAACATTGTACGACAACTTAAATCATCTTACGACTTGTATGCCATGTTACCTCTTAAAACACGTTATTATAATGTAGGACGCCTTACAAATATTAACAACACCTTACAACACAGTATGTAAACTTAAAACTCCATAATAAACCTAATGAATTCGTCCGAGTCCTTTGAACATTGTATGGAAACTTAAAACATCTTATGACTCTGTATGCCATATTACCTATTAAAACACCTTATTATAATGTAAGACGCCTTACAAATTTTAACAACACCTTACAATACCGTATGTAAACTTAAAACTCCAAATAAACCTAATGAATTCGTCCGAGTCCTTTGAACATTGTACGGCAACTTAAAACATCTTATGACTCAGTATGCCATATTACCTATTAAAACACGTTATTATAATGTAGGACGCCTTACAAATATTAACAACACCTTACAATACCGTATGTAAACTTAAAACTCCATAATAAACCTAACGAATTCGTCAGAGTCCTTTGAACATTGTACGACAACTTAAAACATCTTACGACTCTGTATGCCATATTACCTCTTAAAACAAGTTATTATAATGTAGGACGCCTTACAAATCTTAACAACACCTTACAATACCGTATGCAAACTTAAAACTCCATAATAAACCTAATGAATTCGTCCGAGTCCTTTCAACATTTTACGGCAACTTAAAACATCTTACGACTCTGTATGCCATATTACCTCTTAAAACAAGTTATTATAATGTAGGACGCCTTACAAATCTTAACAACACCTTACAATACCGTATGTAAACTTAAAACTCCATAATAAACCTAATGAATTCGTCCGAGTCCTTTCAACATTGTACGGCAACTTAAAACATCTTACGACTCTGTATGCCATATTAACTCCTCTAAAAGCATGTTATTATAATTTAAGACGCCTTAAAAGTATTAACAACACCTTACAATACCGTATGTAAACTTAAAACTCTATAATAAACCTAATGAATTCGTCCGAGTCCTTTGAACATTGTACGGCAACTTAAAACATCTTACGTATTGTACGCCATATTACCTCTTAAAACACGTTATTATAATGTATGACGCCTTACAAATATTAACAACACCTTACAATACCGTATGTAAACTTAAAACTCTATAATAAACCTAATGAATTCGTCCGATTCCTTTGAAAATTGTACGGCAACTTAAAACATCTTACGACTTGTATGCCATATTACCTCTTAAAACACGTTATTATAATGTAGGCGCCTTACAAATCTTAACAACACCTTACAATACCGTATGTAAACTTAAAACTCCATAATAAACCTAATGAATTCGTCCGAGTCCTTTCAACATGGTACTGCAACTTAAAACATTTTACGACTCTGTATGCCATATTTACTCCTCTAAAAGCACGTTATTATAATTTAGGACGCCTTAAAAGTATTAACAACACCTTACAATACCGTATGTAAACTTAAAACTCTATAATAAACCTAATGAATTCGTCCGAGTCCTTTGAACATTGTACGACAACTTAAATCATCTTACGACTTGTATGCCATGTTACCTCTTAAAACACGTTATTATAATGTAGGACGCCTTACAAATATTAACAACACCTTACAACACAGTATGTAAACTTAAAACTCCATAATAAACCTAATGAATTCGTCCGAGTCCTTTGAACATTGTACGGAAACTTAAAACATCTTATGACTCTGTATGCCATATTACCTATTAAAACACCTTATTATAATGTAAGACGCCTTACAAATTTTAACAACACCTTACAATACCGTATGTAAACTTAAAACTCCAAATAAACCTAATGAATTCGTCCGAGTCCTTTGAACATTGTACGGCAACTTAAAACATCTTATGACTCAGTATGCCATATTACCTATTAAAACACGTTATTATAATGTAGGACGCCTTACAAATATTAACAACACCTTACAATACCGTATGTAAACTTAAAACTCCATAATAAACCTAACGAATTTGTCAGAGTCCTTTGAACATTGTACGACAACTTAAAACATCTTACGACTCTGTATGCCATATTACCTCTTAAAACAAGTTATTATAATGTAGGACGCCTTACAAATCTTAACAACACCTTACAATACCGTATGCAAACTTAAAACTCCATAATAAACCTAATGAATTCGTCCGAGTCCTTTCAACATTTTACGGCAACTTAAAACATCTTACGACTCTGTATGCCATATTACCTCTTAAAACAAGTTATTATAATGTAGGACGCCTTACAAATCTTAACAACACCTTACAATACCGTATGTAAACTTAAAACTCCATAATAAACCTAATGAATTCGTCCGAGTCCTTTCAACATTGTACGGCAACTTAAAACATCTTACGACTCTGTATGCCATATTAACTCCTCTAAAAGCATGTTATTATAATTTAAGACGCCTTAAAAGTATTAACAACACCTTACAATACCGTATGTAAACTTAATACTCTATAATAAACCTAATGAATTCGTCCGAGTCCTTTGAACATTGTACGGCAACTTAAAACATCTTACGTCTTGTACGCCATATTACCTCTTAAAACACGTTATTATAATGTATGACGCCTTACAAATATTAACAACACCTTACAATACCGTATGTAAACTTAAAACTCTATAATAAACCTAATGAATTCGTCCGATTCCTTTGAAAATTGTACGGCAACTTAAAACATCTTACGACTTGTATGCCATATTACCTCTTAAAACACGTTATTATAATGTAGGCGCCTTACAAATCTTAACAACACCTTACAATACCGTATGTAAACTTAAAACTCCATAATAAACCTAATGAATTCGTCCGAGTCCTTTCAACATGGTACTGCAACTTAAAACATTTTACGACTCTGTATGCCATATTTACTCCTCTAAAAGCACGTTATTATAATTTAGGACGCCTTAAAAGTATTAACAACACCTTACAATACCGTATGTAAACTTAAAACTCTATAATAAACCTAATGAATTCGTCCGAGTCCTTTGAACATTGTACGACAACTTAAATCATCTTACGACTTGTATGCCATGTTACCTCTTAAAACACGTTATTATAATGTAGGACGCCTTACAAATATTAACAACACCTTACAACACAGTATGTAAACTTAAAACTCCATAATAAACCTAATGAATTCGTCCGAGTCCTTTGAACATTGTACGGAAACTTAAAACATCTTATGACTCTGTATGCCATATTACCTATTAAAACACCTTATTATAATGTAAGACGCCTTACAAATTTTAACAACACCTTACAATACCGTATGTAAACTTAAAACTCCAAATAAACCTAATGAATTCGTCCGAGTACTTTGAACATTGTACGGCAACTTAAAACATCTTATGACTCAGTATGCCATATTACCTATTAAAACACGTTATTATAATGTAGGACGCCTTACAAATATTAACAACACCTTACAATACCGTATGTAAACTTAAAACTCCATAATAAACCTAACGAATTCGTCAGAGTCCTTTGAACATTGTACGACAACTTAAAACATCTTACGACTCTGTATGCCATATTACCTCTTAAAACAAGTTATTATAATGTAGGACGCCTTACAAATCTTAACAACACCTTACAATACCGTATGCAAACTTAAAACTCCATAATAAACCTAATGAATTCGTCCGAGTCCTTTCAACATTTTACGGCAACTTAAAACATCTTACGACTCTGTATGCCATATTACCTCTTAAAACAAGTTATTATAATGTAGGACGCCTTACAAATCTTAACAACACCTTACAATACCGTATGTAAACTTAAAACTCCATAATAAACCTAATGAATTCGTCCGAGTCCTTTCAACATTGTACGGCAACTTAAAACATCTTACGACTCTGTATGCCATATTAACTCCTCTAAAAGCATGTTATTATAATTTAAGACGCCTTAAAAGTATTAACAACACCTTACAATACCGTATGTAAACTTAATACTCTATAATAAACCTAATGAATTCGTCCGAGTCCTTTGAACATTTTACGGCAACTTAAAACATCTTACGACTTGTATGCCATATTACCTCTTAAAACACGTTATTATAATGTAGGACGCCTTACAAATATTAACAACACCTTACAATACCGTATGTAAACTTAAAACTCCATAATAAACCTAATGAATTCGTCCGAGTCCTTTCAACATTGTACGGCAACTTAAAACATCTTACGACTCTATATGCCATATTAACTCCTCTAAAAGCATGTTATTATAATTTAGGACCCCTTAAAAGTATTAACAACACCTTATAATGCCGTATGTAACTTTAAACTCTATAATAAACCTAATGAATTCGTCCGAGTCCTTTGAACATTGTACGACAACTTAAAACATCTTACGTCTTGTATGCCATATTACCTCTTAAAACACGTTATTATAATGTAGGACGCCTTACAAATATTAACAACACCTTACAATACCGTATGTAAACTTAAAACTCTATAATAAACCTAATGAATTCGTCCGATTCCTTTGAAAATTGTACGGCAACTTAAAACATCTTACGACTTGTATGCCATATTACCTCTTAAAACACGTTATTATAATGTAGGCGCCTTACAAATCTTAACAACACCTTACAATACCGTATGTAAACTTAAAACTCCATAATAAACCTAATGAATTCGTCCGAGTCCTTTCAACATTGTACGGCAACTTAAAACATCTTACGACTCTGCATGCCATATTAACTCCTCTAAAAGCATGTTATTATAATTTAAGACGCCTTAAAAGTATTAACAACACCTTACAATACCGTATGTAAACTTAAAACTCTATAATAAACCTAATGAATTCGTCCGAGTCCTTTGAACATTGTACGACAACTTAAATCATCTTACGACTTGTATGCCATGTTACCTCTTAAAACACGTTATTATAATGTAGGACGCCTTACAAATATTAACAACACCTTACAACACAGTATGTAAACTTAAAACTCCATAATAAACCTAATGAATTCGTCCGAGTCCTTTGAACATTGTACGGAAACTTAAAACATCTTATGACTCTGTATGCCATATTACCTATTAAAACACCTTATTATAATGTAAGACGCCTTACAAATTTTAACAACACCTTACAATACCGTATGTAAACTTAAAACTCCAAATAAACCTAATGAATTCGTCCGAGTCCTTTGAACATTGTACGGCAACTTAAAACATCTTATGACTCAGTATGCCATATTACCTATTAAAACACGTTATTATAATGTAGGACGCCTTACAAATATTAACAACACCTTACAATACCGTATGTAAACTTAAAACTCCATAATAAACCTAATTAATTTGTCAGAGTCCTTTGAACATTGTACGACAACTTAAAACATCTTACGACTCTGTATGCCATATTACCTCTTAAAACAAGTTATTATAATGTAGGACGCCTTACAAATCTTAACAACACCTTACAATACCGTATGCAAACTTAAAACTCCATAATAAACCTAATGAATTCGTCCGAGTCCTTTCAACATTTTACGGCAACTTAAAACATCTTACGACTCTGTATGCCATATTACCTCTTAAAACAAGTTATTATAATGTAGGACGCCTTACAAATCTTAACAACACCTTACAATACCGTATGTAAACTTAAAACTCCATAATAAACCTAATGAATTCGTCCGAGTCCTTTCAACATTGTACGGCAACTTAAAACATCTTACGACTCTGTATGCCATATTAACTCCTCTAAAAGCATGTTATTATAATTTAAGACGCCTTAAAAGTATTAACAACACCTTACAATACCGTATGTAAACTTAATACTCTATAATAAACCTAATGAATTCGTCCGAGTCCTTTGAACATTGTACGGCAACTTAAAACATCTTACGTCTTGTACGCCATATTACCTCTTAAAACACGTTATTATAATGTATGACGCCTTACAAATATTAACAACACCTTACAATACCGTATGTAAACTTAAAACTCTATAATAAACCTAATGAATTCGTCCGATTCCTTTGAAAATTGTACGGCAACTTAAAACATCTTACGACTTGTATGCCATATTACCTCTTAAAACACGTTATTATAATGTAGGCGCCTTACAAATCTTAACAACACCTTACAATACCGTATGTAAACTTAAAACTCCATAATAAACCTAATGAATTCGTCCGAGTCCTTTCAACATGGTACTGCAACTTAAAACATTTTACGACTCTGTATGCCATATTTACTCCTCTAAAAGCACGTTATTATAATTTAGGACGCCTTAAAAGTATTAACAACACCTTACAATACCGTATGTAAACTTAAAACTCTATAATAAAGCTAATGAATTAGTCCGAGTCCTTTGAACATTGTACGACAACTTAAATCATCTTACGACTTGTATGCCATGTTACCTCTTAAAACACGTTATTATAATGTAGGACGCCTTACAAATATTAACAACACCTTACAACACAGTATGTAAACTTAAAACTCCATAATAAACCTAATGAATTCGTTCGAGTCCTTTGAACATTGTACGGAAACTTAAAACATCTTATGACTCTGTATGCCATATTACCTATTAAAACACCTTATTATAATGTAAGACGCCTTACAAATTTTAACAACACCTTACAATACCGTATGTAAACTTAAAACTCCAAATAAACCTAATGAATTCGTCCGAGTCCTTTGAACATTGTACGGCAACTTAAAACATCTTATGACTCAGTATGCCATATTACCTATTAAAACACGTTATTATAATGTAGGACGCCTTACAAATATTAACAACACCTTACAATACCGTATGTAAACTTAAAACTCCATAATAAACCTAACGAATTCGTCAGAGTCCTTTGAACATTGTACGACAACTTAAAACATCTTACGACTCTGTATGCCATATTACCTCTTAAAACAAGTTATTATAATGTAGGACGCCTTACAAATCTTAACAACACCTTACAATACCGTATGCAAACTTAAAACTCCATAATAAACCTAATGAATTCGTCCGAGTCCTTTCAACATTTTACGGCAACTTAAAACATCTTACGACTCTGTATGCCATATTACCTCTTAAAACAAGTTATCATAATGTAGGACGCCTTACAAATCTTAACAACACCTTACAATACCGTATGTAAACTTAAAACTCCATAATAAACCTAATGAATTCGTCCGAGTCCTTTCAACATTGTACGGCAACTTAAAACATCTTACGACTCTGTATGCCATATTAACTCCTCTAAAAGCATGTTATTATAATTTAAGACGCCTTAAAAGTATTAACAACACCTTACAATACCGTATGTAAACTTAATACTCTATAATAAACCTAATGAATTCTTCCGAGTCCTTTGAACATTTTACGGCAACTTAAAACATCTTACGACTTGTATGCCATATTACCTCTTAAAACACGTTATTATAATGTAGGACGCCTTACAAATATTAACAACACCTTACAATACCGTATGTAAACTTAAAACTCCATAATAAACCTAATGAATTCGTCCGAGTCCTTTCAACATTGTACGGCAACTTAAAACATCTTACGACTCTATATGCCATATTAACTCCTCTAAAAGCATGTTATTATAATTTAGGACCCCTTAAAAGTATTAACAACACCTTATAATGCCGTATGTAACTTTAAACTCTATAATAAACCTAATGAATTCGTCCGAGTCCTTTGAACATTGTACGACAACTTAAAACATCTTACGTCTTGTATGCCATATTACCTCTTAAAACACGTTATTATAATGTAGGACGCCTTACAAATATTAACAACACCTTACAATACCGTATGTAAACTTAAAACTCTATAATAAACCTAATGAATTCGTCCGAGTCCTTTCAACATTGTACGGCAACTTAAAACATCTTACGACTCTGTATGCCATATTAACTCCTCTAAAAGCATGTTATTATAATTTAAGACGCCTTAAAAGTATTAACAACACCTTACAATACCGTATGTAAACTTAATACTCTATAATAAACCTAATGAATTCGTCCGAGTCCTTTGAACATTTTACGGCAACTTAAAACATCTTACGACTTGTATGCCATATTACCTCTTAAAACACGTTATTATAATGTAGGACGCCTTACAAATATTAACAACACCTTACAATACCGTATGTAAACTTAAAACTCCATAATAAACCTAATGAATTCGTCCGAGTCCTTTCAACATTGTACGGCAACTTAAAACATCTTACGACTCTATATGCCATATTAACTCCTCTAAAAGCATGTTATTATAATTTAGGACCCCTTAAAAGTATTAACAACACCTTATAATGCCGTATGTAACTTTAAACTCTATAATAAACCTAATGAATTCGTCCGAGTCCTTTGAACATTGTACGACAACTTAAAACATCTTACGTCTTGTATGCCATATTACCTCTTAAAACACGTTATTATAATGTAGGACGCCTTACAAATATTAACAACACCTTACAATACCGTATGTAAACTTAAAACTCTATAATAAACCTAATGAATTCGTCCGATTCCTTTGAAAATTGTACGGCAACTTAAAACATCTTACGACTTGTATGCCATATTACCTCTTAAAACACGTTATTGTAATGTAGGCGCCTTACAAATCTTAACAACACCTTACAATACCGTATGTAAACTTAAAACTCCATAATAAACCTAATGAATTCGTCCGAGTCCTTTCAACATTGTACGGCAACTTAAAACATCTTACGACTCTGCATGCCATATTAACTCCTCTAAAAGCATGTTATTATAATTTAAGACGCCTTAAAAGTATTAACAACACCTTACAATACCGTATGTAAACTTAAAACTCTATAATAAACCTAATGAATTCGTCCGAGTCCTTTGAACATTGTACGACAACTTAAAACATCTTACGTCTTGTATGCCATATTACCTCTTAAAACACGTTATTATAATGTAGGACGCCTTACAAATATTAACAACACCTTACAATACCGTATGTAAACTTAAAACTCTATAATAAACCTAATGAATTCGTCCGATTCCTTTGAAAATTGTACGGCAACTTAAAACATCTTACGACTTGTATGCCATATTACCTCTTAAAACACGTTATTATAATGTAGGCGCCTTACAAATCTTAACAACACCTTACAATACCGTATGTAAACTTAAAACTCCATAATAAACCTAATGAATTCGTCCGAGTCCTTTGAACATGGTACTGCAACTTAAAACATTTTACGACTCTGTATGCCATATTTACTCCTCTAAAAGCACGTTATTATAATTTAGGACGCCTTAAAAGTATTAACAACACCTTACAATACCGTATGTAAACTTAAAACTCCATAATAAACCTAATGAATTCGTCAGAGTCCTTTGAACATTGTACGACAACTTAAAACATCTTACGACTCTGTATGCCATATTACCTCTTAAAACAAGTTATTATAATGTAGGACGCCTTACAAATCTTAACAACACCTTACAATACCGTATGTAAACTTAAAACTCCATAATAAACCTAATGAATTCGTCCGAGTCCTTTCAACATTGTACGGCAACTTAAAACATCTTACGACTCTGTATGCCATATTAACTCCTCTAAAAGCATGTTATTATAATTTAAGACGCCTTAAAAGTATTAACAACACCTTACAATACCGTATGTAAACTTAATACTCTATAATAAACCTAATGAATTCGTCCGAGTCCTTTGAACATTTTACGGCAACTTAAAACATCTTACGACTTGTATGCCATATTACCTCTTAAAACACGTTATTATAATGTAGGACGCCTTACAAATATTAACAACACCTTACAATACCGTATGTAAACTTAAAACTCCATAATAAACCTAATGAATTCGTCCGAGTCCTTTCAACATTGTACGGCAACTTAAAACATCTTACGACTCTATATGCCATATTAACTCCTCTAAAAGCATGTTATTATAATTTAGGACCCCTTAAAAGTATTAACAACACCTTATAATGCCGTATGTAACTTTAAACTCTATAATAAACCTAATGAATTCGTCCGAGTCCTTTGAACATTGTACGACAACTTAAAACATCTTACGTCTTGTATGCCATATTACCTCTTAAAACACGTTATTATAATGTAGGACGCCTTACAAATATTAACAACACCTTACAATACCGTATGTAAACTTAAAACTCTATAATAAACCTAATGAATTCGTCCGATTCCTTTGAAAATTGTACGGCAACTTAAAACATCTTACGACTTGTATGCCATATTACCTCTTAAAACACGTTATTATAATGTAGGCGCCTTACAAATCTTAACAACACCTTACAATACCGTATGTAAACTTAAAACTCCATAATAAACCTAATGAATTCGTCCGAGTCCTTTCAACATTGTACGGCAACTTAAAACATCTTACGACTCTGCATGCCATATTAACTCCTCTAAAAGCATGTTATTATAATTTAAGACGCCTTAAAAGTATTAACAACACCTTACAATACCGTATGTAAACTTAAAACTCTATAATAAACCTAATGAATTCGTCCGAGTCCTTTGAACATTGTACGACAACTTAAAACATCTTACGTCTTGTATGCCATATTACCTCTTAAAACACGTTATTATAATGTAGGACGCCTTACAAATATTAACAACACCTTACAATACCGTATGTAAACTTAAAACTCTATAATAAACCTAATGAATTCGTCCGATTCCTTTGAAAATTGTACGGCAACTTAAAACATCTTACGACTTGTATGCCATATTACCTCTTAAAACACGTTATTATAATGTAGGCGCCTTACAAATCTTAACAACACCTTACAATACCGTATGTAAACTTAAAACTCCATAATAAACCTAATGAATTCGTCCGAGTCCTTTCAACATTGTACGGCAACTTAAAACATCTTACGACTCTGCATGCCATATTAACTCCTCTAAAAGCACGTTATTATAATTTAGGACGCCTTAAAAGTATTAACAACACCTTACAATACCGTATGTAAACTTAAAACTCTATAATAAACCTAATGAATTCGTCAGAGTCCTTTGAACATTGTACGACAACTTAAAACATCTTACGTCTTGTATGCCATATTACCTCTTAAAACATGTTATTATAATGTAGGACGCCTTACAAATATTAACAACACCTTACAATACCGTATGTAAACTTAAAACTCTATAATAAACCTAATGAATTCGTCCGAGTCCTTTGAAAATTGTACGGCAACTTAAAACATCTTACGACTTGTATGCCATATTACCTCTTAAAACACGTTATTATAATGTAGGCGCCTTACAAATCTTAACAACACCTTACAATACCGTATGTAAACTTAAAACTCCATAATAAACCTAATGAATTCGTCCGAGTCCTTTGAACATGGTACTGCAACTTAAAACATTTTACGACTCTGTATGCCATATTTACTCCTCTAAAAGCACGTTATTATAATTTAGGACGCCTTAAAAGTATTAACAACACCTTACAATACCGTATGTAAACTTAAAACTCCATAATAAACCTAATGAATTCGTCAGAGTCCTTTGAACATTGTACGACAACTTAAAACATCTTACGATTCTGTATGCCATATTAC
Organism: Tagetes erecta; assembly: GCA_030867185.1. NCBI lineage: Eukaryota > Viridiplantae > Streptophyta > Magnoliopsida > Asterales > Asteraceae > Tagetes > Tagetes erecta. Next base: position 26,241,684 of record CM061493.1, on the reverse strand, counting down.
CTCTTAAAACAAGTTATTATAATGTAGGACGCCTTACAAATCTTAACAACACCTTACAATACCGTATGCAAACTTAAAACTCCATAATAAACCTAATGAATTCGTCCGAGTCCTTTCAACATTTTACGGCAACTTAAAACATCTTACGACTCTGTATGCCATATTACCTCTTAAAAGAAGTTATTATAATGTAGGACGCCTTATAAATCTTAACAACACCTTACAATACCGTATGTAAACTTAAAACTCCATAATAAACCTAATGAATTCGTCCGAGTCCTTTCAACATTGTACGGCAACTTAAAACATCTTACGACTCTGTATGCCATATTAACTCCTCTAAAAGCATGTTATTATAATTTAAGACGCCTTAAAAGTATTAACAACACCTTACAATACCGTATGTAAACTTAAAACTCTATAATAAACCTAATGAATTCGTCAGAGTCCTTTGAACATTGTACGACAACTTAAAACATCTTACGTCTTGTATGCCATATTACCTCTTAAAACACGTTATTATAATGTAGGACGCCTTACAAATATTAACAACACCTTACAATACCGTATGTAAACTTAAAACTCTATAATAAACCTAATGAATTCGTCCGATTCCTTTGAAAATCGTACGGCAACTTAAAACATCTTACGACTTGTATGCCATATTACCTCTTAAAACACGTTATTATAATGTAGGCGCCTTACAAATCTTAACAACACCTTACAATACCGTATGTAAACTTAAAACTCCATAATAAACCTAATGAATTCGTCCGAGTCCTTTGAACATGGTACTGCAACTTAAAACATTTTACGACTCTGTATGCCATATTTACTCCTCTAAAAGCACGTTATTATAATTTAGGACGCCTTAAAAGTATTAACAACACCTTACAATACCGTATGTAAACTTAAAACTCCATAATAAACCTAATGAATTCGTCAGAGTCCTTTGAACATTGTACGACAACTTAAAACATCTTACGACTCTGTATGCCATATTACCTCTTAAAACAAGTTATTATAATGTAGGACGCCTTACAAATATTAACAACACCTTACAATACCGTATGCAAACTTAAAACTCCATAATAAACCTAATGAATTCGTCCGAGTCCTTTCAACATTTTACGGCAACTTAAAACATCTTACGACTCTGTATGCCATATTACCTCTTAAAACAAGTTATTATAATGTAGGACGCCTTATAAATCTTAACAACACCTTACAATACCGTATGTAAACTTAAAACTCCATAATAAACCTAATGAATTCGTCCGAGTCCTTTCAACATTGTACGGCAACTTAAAACATCTTACGACTCTGTATGCCATATTAACTCCTCTAAAAGCATGTTATTATAATTTAAGACGCCTTAAAAGTATTAACAACACCTTACAATACCGTATGTAAACTTAAAACTCTATAATAAACCTAATGAATTCGTCCGAGTCCTTTGAACATTGTACGACAACTTAAAACATCTTACGTCTTGTATGCCATATTACCTCTTAAAACACGTTATTATAATGTAGGACGCCTTACAAATATTAACAACACCTTACAATACCGTATGTAAACTTAAAACTCTATAATAAACCTAATGAATTCGTCCGATTCCTTTGAAAATTGTACGGCAACTTAAAACATCTTACGACTTGTATGCCATATTACCTCTTAAAACACGTTATTATAATGTAGGCGCCTTACAAATCTTAACAACACCTTACAATACCGTATGTAAACTTAAAACTCCATAATAAACCTAATGAATTCGTCCGAGTCCTTTCAACATGGTACTGCAACTTAAAACATTTTACGACTCTGTATGCCATATTTACTCCTCTAAAAGCACGTTATTAAAATTTAGGACGCCTTAAAAGTATTAACAACACCTTACAATACCGTATGTAAACTTAAAACTCCATAATAAACCTAATGAATTCGTCAGAGTCCTTTGAACATTGTACGACAACTTAAAACATCTTACGACTCTGTATGCCATATTACCTCTTAAAACAAGTTATTATAATGTAGGACGCCTTACAAATCTTAACAACACCTTACAATACCGTATGCAAACTTAAAACTCCATAATAAACCTAATGAATTCGTCCGAGTCCTTTCAACATTTTACGGCAACTTAAAACATCTTACGACTCTGTATGCCATATTACCTCTTAAAACAAGTTATTATAATGTAGGACGCCTTACAAATCTTAACAACACCTTACAATACCGTATGTAAACTTAAAACTCCATAATAAACCTAATGAATTCGTCCGAGTCCTTTCAACATTGTACGGCAACTTAAAACATCTTACGACTCTGTATGCCATATTAACTCCTCTAAAAGCACGTTATTATAATTTAGGACGCCTTAAAAGTATTAACAACACCTTACAATACCGTATGTAAACTTAAAACTCTATAATAAACCTAATGAATTCGTCCGAGTCCTTTGAACATTTTACGGCAACTTAAAACATCTTACGACTTGTATGCCATATTACCTCTTAAAACACGTTATTATAATGTAGGACGCCTTACAAATATTAACAACACCTTACAATACCGTATGTAAACTTAAAACTCCATAATAAACCTAATGAATTCGTCCGAGTCCTTTCAACATTGTACGGCAACTTAAAACATCTTACGACTCTATATGCCATATTAACTCCTCTAAAAGCATGTTATTATAATTTAGGACCCCTTAAAAGTATTAACAACACCTTATAATGCCGTATGTAACTTTAAACTCTATAATAAACCTAATGAATTCGTCCGAGTCCTTTGAACATTGTACGGCAACTTAAAACATCATACGACTTGTATGCCATATTACCTCTTAAAACACGTTATTATAATGTAGGACGCCTTACAAATATTAACAACACCTTACAATACCGTATGTAAACTTAAAACTCCATAATAAACCTAATGAATTCGTCCGAGTCCTTTGAACATTGTACGGCAATTTAAAACATCTTACGACTCTGTATGTCATATTACCTCTTAAAACATGTTATTATAATGTAGGACGCCTTACAAATCTTAACAACACCTTACAATACCGTATGTAAACTTAAAACTCCATAATAAACCTAATGAATTCGTCCGAGTCCTTTGAACATTGTACGGCAACTTAAAACATCTTACGACTCTGTATGCCATATTACCTCTTAAAACAAGTTATTATAATGTAGGACGCCTTAAAAATCTTAACAACACCTTACAATACCGTATGCAAACTTAAAACTCCATAATAAACCTAATGAATTCGTCTGAGTCCTTTCAACATTGTACGACAACTTAAAACATCTTACGACTCTGTATGCCATATTAACTCCTCTAAAAGCATGTTATTATAATTTAGGACGCCTTAAAAGTATTAACAACACCTTACAATACCGTATGTAAACTTAAAACTCTATAATAAACCTAATGAATTCGTCCGAGTCCTTTGAACATTGTACGACAACTTAAAACATCTTACGACTTGTATGCCATATTACCTCTTAAAACAAGTTATTATAATGTAGGACGCCTTACAAATCTTAACAACACCTTACAATACCGTATGCAAACTTAAAACTCCATAATAAACCTAATGAATTCGTCTGAGTCCTTTCAACATTGTACGACAACTTAAAACATCTTACGACTCTGTATGCCATATTAACTCCTCTAAAAGCATGTTATTATAATTTAGGACGCCTTAAAAGTATTAACAACACCTTACAATACCGTATGTAAACTTAAAACTCTATAATAAACCTAATGAATTCGTCCGAGTCCTTTGAACATTGTACGGCAACTTAAAACATCTTACGACTTGTATGCCATATTACCTCTTAAAACATGTTATTATAATGTAGGACGCCTTACAAATATTAACAACACCTTACAATACCGTATGTAAACTTAGAACTCCATAATAAACCTAATTAATTCGTCAGAGTCCTTTGAACATTGTACGACAACTTAAAACATCTTACGACTCTGTATGCCATATTACCTCTTAAAACAAGTTATTATAATGTAGGACGCCTTACAAATCTTAACAACACCTTACAATACCATATGCAAACTTAAAACTCTATAATAAACCTAATGAATTCGTCCGAGTCCTTTCAACATTGTACGGCAACTTAAAACATCTTACGACTCTGTATGCCATATTAACTCCTCTAAAAGCATGTTATTATAATTTAGGACGCCTTAAAAGTATTAACAACACCTTACAATACCGTATGTAAACTTAAAACTCTATAATAAACCTAATGAATTCGTCCGAGTCCTTTGAACATTGTACGACAACTTAAAACATCTTACGACTTGTATGCCATATTACCTCTTAAAACCATTTATTATAATGTAGGACGCCTTACAAATCTTAACAACACCTTACAATACCGTATGCAAACTTAAAACTCCATAATAAACCTAATGAATTCGTCTGAGTCCTTTCAACATTGTACGACAACTTAAAACATCTTACGACTCTGTATGCCATATTAACTCCTCTAAAAGCATGTTATTATAATTTAGGACGCCTTAAAAGTATTAACAACACCTTACAATACCGTATGTAAACTTAAAACTCTATAATAAACCTAATGAATTCGTCCGAGTCCTTTGAACATTGTACGACAACTTAAAACATCTTACGACTTGTATGCCATATTACCTCTTAAAACAAGTTATTATAATGTAGGACGCCTTACAAATCTTAACAACAACTTACAATACCGTATGCAAACTTAAAACTCCATAATAAACCTAATGAATTCGTCCGAGTCCTTTCAACATTGTACGGCAACTTAAAACATCTTACGACTCTGTATGCCATATTAACTCCTCTAAAAGCATGTTATTATAATTTAAGACGCCTTAAAAGTATTAACAACACCTTACAATACCGTATGTAACTTAAAACTCTATAATAAAACTAATGAATTCGTCCGAGTCGTTTGAACATTTTACGGCAACTTAAAACATCATACGACTTGTATGCCATATTACCTCTTAAAACACGTTATTATAATGTAGGACGCCTTACAAATATTAACAACACCTTACAATACCGTATGTAAACTTAAAACTCCATAATAAACCTAATGAATTCGTCCGAGTCCTTTGAACCTTGTACGGCAATTTAAAACATCTTACGACTCTGTATGCCATATTAACTCCTCTAAAAGCATGTTATTATAATTTAGGACGCCTTAAAAGTATTAACAACACCTTACAATACCGTATGTAAACTTAAAACTCCATAATAAACCTAATGAATTCGTCCGAGTCCTTTGAACATTGTACGGCAACTTAAAACATCTTACGACTCTGTATGCCATATTACCTCTTAAAACAAGTTATTATAATGTAGGACGCCTTACAAATATTAACTACACCTTACAATACCGTATGTAAACTTAAAACTCCATAATAAACCTAATGAATTCGTCCGAGTCCTTTCAACATTGTACGGCAACTTAAAACATCTTACGACTCTGTATGCCATATTAACTCCTCTAAAAGCATGTTATTATAATTTAGGACGCCTTAAAAGTATTAACAACACCTTATAATACCGTATGTAAACTTAAAACTCCATAATAAACCTAATGAATTCGTCCGACTCCTTTGAACATTGTACGGCAACTTAAAACATCATACGACTTGTATGCCATATTACCTCTTAAAACACGTTATTATAATGTAGGACGCCTTACAAATATTAACAACACCTTACAATACCGTATGTAAACTTAAAACTCCATAATAAACCTAATGAATTCGTCCGAGTCCTTTCAACATTGTACGGCAACTTAAAACATCTTACGACTCTATATGCCATATTAACTCCTCTAAAAGCATGTTATTATAATTTAGGACGCATTAAAAGTATTAACAACACCTTAAAATACCGTATGTAACTTTAAACTCTATAATAAACCTAATGAATTCGTCCGAGTCCTTTGAACATTGTACGGCAACTTAAAACATCATACGACTTGTATGCCATATTACCTCTTAAAACACGTTATTATAATGTAGGACGCCTTACAAATATTAACAACACCTTACAATACAGTATGTAAACTTAAAACTCCATAATAAACCTAATGAATTCGTCCGAGTCCTTTGAACATTGTACGGCAATTTAAAACATCTTACGACTCTGTATGTCATATTACCTCTTAAAACATGTTATTATAATGTAGGACGCGTTACAAATCTTAACAACACCTTACAATACCGTATGTAAACTTAAAACTCCATAATAAACCTAATGAATTCGTCCGGGTCCTTTGAACATTGTACGGCAACTTAAAACATCTTATGACTCTGTATGCCATATTAACTCCTCTAAAAGCATGTTATTATAATTTAGGACGCCTTAAAAGTATTAACAACACCTTATAATACCGTATGTAAACTTAAAACTCTATAATAAACCTAATGAATTCGTCCGAGTCCTTTGAACATTGTACGGCAACTTAAAACATCATACGACTTGTATGCCATATTACCTCTTAAAACACGTTATTATAATGTAGGACGCCTTACAAATATTAACAACACCTTACAATACCGTATGTAAACTTAAAACTCCATAATAAACCTAATGAATTCGTCCGAGTCCTTTGAACATTGTACGGCAACTTAAAACATCATACGACTTGTATGCCATATTACCTCTTAAAACACGTTATTATAATGTAGGACGCCTTACAAATCTTAACAACACCTTACAATATCGTATGTAAACTTAAAACTCCATAATAAACCTAATGAATTCGTCCGAGTCCTTTGAACATTGTACGGCAACTTAAAACATCATACGACTTGTATGCCATATTACCTCTTAAAACACGTTATTATAATGTAGGACGCCTTACAAATATTAACAACACCTTACAATACCGTATGTAAACTTAAAACTCCATAATAAACCTAATGAATTCGTCCGAGTCCTTTGAATATTGTACGGCAACTTAAAACATCTTACGACTCTGTATGCCATATTAACTCCTCTAAAAGCATGTTATTATAATTTAGGACGCCTTAAAAGTATTAACAACACCTTACAATACCGTATGTAAACTTAAAACTCCATAATAAACCTAATGAATTCGTCCGAGTCCTTTGAACATTGTACGGCAACTTAAAACATCTTACGACTCTGTATGCCATATTACCTCTTAAAACAAGTTATTATAATGTAGGACGCCTTACAAATATTAACTACACCTTACAATACCGTATGTAAACTTAAAACTCCATAATAAACCTAATGAATTCGTCCGAGTCCTTTCAACATTGTACGGCAACTTAAAACATCTTACGACTCTGTATGCCATATTAACTCCTCTAAAAGCATGTTATTATAATTTAGGACGCCTTAAAAGTATTAACAACACCTTATAATACCGTATGTAAACTTAAAACTCCATAATAAACCTAATGAATTCGTCCGACTCCTTTGAACATTGTACGGCAACTTAAAACATCATACGACTTGTATGCCATATTACCTCTTAAAACACGTTATTATAATGTAGGACGCCTTACAAATATTAACAACACCTTACAATACCATATGTAAACTTAAAACTCCATAATAAACCTAATGAATTCGTCCGAGTCCTTTGAACATTGTACGGCAACTTAAAACATCATACGACTTGTATGCCATATTACCTCTTAAAACACGTTATTATAATGTAGGACGCCTTACAAATATTAACAACACCTTACAATACAGTATGTAAACTTAAAACTCCATAATAAACCTAATGAATTCGTCCGAGTCCTTTGAACATTGTACGGCAATTTAAAACATCTTACGACTCTGTATGTCATATTACCTCTTAAAACATGTTATTATAATGTAGGACGCGTTACAAATCTTAACAACACCTTACAATACCGTATGTAAACTTAAAACTCCATAATAAACCTAATGAATTCGTCCGGGTCCTTTGAACATTGTACGGCAACTTAAAACATCTTACGACTCTGTATGCCATATTAACTCCTCTAAAAGCATGTTATTATAATTTAGGACGCCTTAAAAGTATTAACAACACCTTATAATACCGTATGTAAACTTAAAACTCTATAATAAACCTAATGAATTCGTCCGAGTCCTTTGAACATTGTACGGCAACTTAAAACATCATACGACTTGTATGCCATATTACCTCTTAAAACACATTATTATAATGTAGGACGCCTTACAAATATTAACAACACCTTACAATACCGTATGTAAACTTAAAACTCCATAATAAACCTAATGAATTCGTCCGAGTCCTTTGAACATTGTACGGCAACTTAAAACATCATACGACTTGTATGCCATATTACCTCTTAAAACACGTTATTATAATGTAGGACGCCTTACAAATCTTAACAACACCTTACAATACCGTATGTAAACTTAAAACTCCATAATAAACCTAATGAATTCGTCCGAGTCCTTTGAACATTGTACGGCAACTTAAAACATCATACGACTTGTATGCCATATTACCTCTTAAAACACGTTATTATAATGTAGGACGCCTTACAAATATTAACAACACCTTACAATACCGTATGTAAACTTAAAACTCCATAATAAACCTAATGAATTCGTCTGAGTCCTTTGAATATTGTACGGCAACTTAAAACATCTTACGACTCTGTATGCCATATTAACTCCTCTAAAAGCATGTTATTATAATTTAGGACGCCTTAAAAGTATTAACAACACCTTACAATACCGTATGTAAACTTAAAACTCCATAATAAACCTAATGAATTCGTCCGAGTCCTTTGAACATTGTACGGCAACTTAAAACATCTTACGACTCTGTATGCCATATTACCTCTTAAAACAAGTTATTATAATGTAGGACGCCTTACAAATATTAACTACACCTTACAATACCGTATGTAAACTTAAAACTCCATAATAAACCTAATGAATTCGTCCGAGTCCTTTCAACATTGTACGGCAACTTAAAACATCTTACGACTCTGTATGCCATATTAACTCCTCTAAAAGCATGTTATTATAATTTAGGACGCCTTAAAAGTATTAACAACACCTTATAATACCGTATGTAAACTTAAAACTCCATAATAAACCTAATGAATTCGTCCGACTCCTTTGAACATTGTACGGCAACTTAAAACATCATACGACTTGTATGCCATATTACCTCTTAAAACACGTTATTATAATGTAGGACGCCTTACAAATCTTAACAACACCTTACAATACCGTATGTAAACTTAAAACTCCATAATAAACCTAATGAATTCGTCCGAGTCCTTTGAACATTGTACGGCAACTTAAAACATCATACGACTTGTATGCCATATTACCTCTTAAAACACGTTATTATAATGTAGGACGCCTTACAAATATTAACAACACCTTACAATACCGTATGTAAACTTAAAACTCCATAATAAACCTAATGAATTCGTCCGAGTCCTTTGAATATTGTACGGCAACTTAAAACATCTTACGACTCTGTATGCCATATTAACTCCTCTAAAAGCATGTTATTATAATTTAGGACGCCTTAAAAGTATTAACAACACCTTACAATACCGTATGTAAACTTAAAACTCCATAATAAACCTAATGAATTCGTCCGAGTCCTTTGAACATTGTACGGCAACTTAAAACATCTTACGACTCTGTATGCCATATTACCTCTTAAAACAAGTTATTATAATGTAGGACGCCTTACAAATATTAACTACACCTTACAATACCGTATGTAAACTTAAAACTCCATAATAAACCTAATGAATTCGTCCGAGTCCTTTCAACATTGTACGGCAACTTAAAACATCTTACGACTCTGTATGCCATATTAACTCCTCTAAAAGCATGTTATTATAATTTAGGACGCCTTAAAAGTATTAACAACACCTTATAATACCGTATGTAAACTTAAAACTCCATAATAAACCTAATGAATTCGTCCGACTCCTTTGAACATTGTACGGCAACTTAAAACATCATACGACTTGTATGCCATATTACCTCTTAAAACACGTTATTATAATGTAGGACGCCTTACAAATATTAACAACACCTTACAATACCGTATGTAAACTTAAAACTCCATAATAAACCTAATGAATTCGTCCGAGTCCTTTCAACATTGTACGGCAACTTAAAACATCTTACGACTCTATATGCCATATTAACTCCTCTAAAAGCATGTTATTATAATTTAGGACGCATTAAAAGTATTAACAACACCTTAAAATACCGTATGTAACTTTAAACTCTATAATAAACCTAATGAATTCGTCCGAGTCCTTTGAACATTGTACGGCAACTTAAAACATCATACGACTTGTATGCCATATTACCTCTTAAAACACGTTATTATAATGTAGGACGCCTTACAAATATTAACAACACCTTACAATACAGTATGTAAACTTAAAACTCCATAATAAACCTAATGAATTCGTCCGAGTCCTTTGAACATTGTACGGCAATTTAAAACATCTTACGACTCTGTATGTCATATTACCTCTTAAAACATGTTATTATAATGTAGGACGCCTTACAAATCTTAACAACACCTTACAATACCGTATGTAAACTTAAAACTCCATAATAAACCTAATGAATTCGTCCGGGTCCTTTGAACATTGTTCGGCAACTTAAAACATCTTACGACTCTGTATGCCATATTAACTCCTCTAAAAGCATGTTATTATAATTTAGGACGCCTTAAAAGTATTAACAACACCTTATAATACCGTATGTAAACTTAAAACTCTATAATAAACCTAATGAATTCGTCTGAGTCCTTTGAACATTGTACGGCAACTTAAAACATCATACGACTTGTATGCCATATTACCTCTTAAAACACGTTATTATAATGTAGGACGCCTTACAAATCTTAACAACACCTTACAATACCGTATGTAAACTTAAAACTCCATAATAAACCTAATGAATTCGTCCGAGTCCTTTGAACATTGTACGGCAACTTAAAACATCATACGACTTGTATGCCATATTACCTCTTAAAACACGTTATTATAATGTAGGACGCCTTACAAATATTAACAACACCTTACAATACCGTATGTAAACTTAAAACTCCATAATAAACCTAATGAATTCGTCCGAGTCCTTTGAATATTGTACGGCAACTTAAAACATCTTACGACCCTGTATGCCATATTACGTCTTAAAACACGTTATTATAATGTTGGACGCCTTACAAATCTTAACAACACCTTACAATACCGTATGTAAACTTAAAACTCCATAATAAACCTAATGAATTCGTCCGAGTCCTTTGAACATTGTACGGCAACTTAAAACATCTTACGACTCTGTATGCCATATTACCTCTTAAAACAAGTTATTATAATGTAGGACGCCTTACAAATCTTAACAACACCTTACAATACCGTATGCAAACTTAAAACTCTATAATAAACCTAATGAATTCGTCCGAGTCCTTTCAACATTGTACGGCAACTTAAAACATCTTACGACTCTGTATGCCATATTAACTCCTCTAAAAGCATGTTATTATAATTTAGGACGCCTTAAAAGTATTAACAACACCTTATAATACCGTATGTAAACTTAAAACTCTATAATAAACCTAATGAATTCGTCCGAGTCCTTTGAACATTGTACGGCAACTTAAAACATCATACGACTTGTATGCCATATTACCTCTTAAAACACGTTATTATAATGTAGGACGCCTTACAAATCTTAACAACACCTTACAATACCGTATGTAAACTTAAAACTCCATAATAAACCTAATGAATTCGTCCGAGTCCTTTGAACATTGTACGGCAACTTAAAACATCATACGACTTGTATGCCATATTACCTCTTAAAACACGTTATTATAATGTTGGACGCCTTACAAATATTAACAACACCTTACAATACCGTATGTAAACTTAAAACTCCATAATAAACCTAATGAATTCGTCCGAGTCCTTTGAATATTGTACGGCAACTTAAAACATCTTACGAATCTGTATGCCATATTACGTCTTAAAACACGTTATTATAATGTTGGACGCCTTACAAATCTTAACAACACCTTACAATACCGTATGTAAACTTAAAACTCCATAATAAACCTAATGAATTCGTCAGTGTCCTTTGAACATTGTACGACAACTTAAAACATCTTACGACTCTGTATGCCATATTACCTCTTAAAACAAGTTATTATAATGTAGGACGCCTTACAAATCTTAACAACACCTTACAATACCGTATGCAAACTTAAAACTCTATAATAAACCTAATGAATTCGTCCGAGTCCTTTCAACATTGTACGGCAACTTAAAACATCTTACGACTCTGTATGCCATATTAACTCCTCTAAAAGCATGTTATTATAATTTAGGACGCCTTAAAAGTATTAACAACACCTTACAATACCGTATGTAAACTTAAAACTCTATAATAAACCTAATGAATTCGTCCGAGTCCTTTGAACATTGTACGACAACTTAAAACATCTTACGACTTGTATGCCATATTACCTCTTAAAACAAGTTATTATAATGTAGGACGCCTTACAAATCTTAACAACACCTTACAATACTGTATGCAAACTTAAAACTCCATAATAAACCTAATGAATTCGTCCGAGTCCTTTCAACATTGTACGGCAACTTAAAACATCTTACGACTCTGTATGCCATATTAACTCCTCTAAAAGCATGTTATTATAATTTAAGACGCCTTAAAAGTATTAACAACACCTTACAATACCGTATGTAAACTTAAAACTCTATAATAAACCTAATGAATTCGTCCGAGTCCTTTGAACATTTTACGGCAACTTAAAACATCATACGACTTGTATGCCATATTACCTCTTAAAACACGTTATTATAATGTAGGACGCCTTACAAATATTAACAACACCTTACAATACCGTATGTAAACTTAAAACTCCATAATAAACCTAATGAATTCGTCCGAGTCCTTTGAACATTGTACGGCAATTTAAAACATCTTACGACTCTGTATGTCATATTACCTCTTAAAACATGTTATTATAATGTAGGACGCCTTACAAATCTTAACAACACCTTACAATACCGTATGTAAACTTAAAACTCCATAATAAACCTAATGAATTCGTCCGGGTCCTTTGAACATTGTACGGCAACTTAAAACATCTTACGACTCTGTATGCCATATTAACTCCTCTAAAAGCATGTTATTATAATTTAGGACGCCTTAAAAGTATTAACAACACCTTATAATACCGTATGTAAACTTAAAACTCTATAATAAACCTAATGAATTCGTCCGAGTCCTTTGAACATTGTGCGGCAACTTAAAACATCATACGACTTGTATGCCATATTACCTCTTAAAACACGTTATTATAATGTAGGACGCCTTACAAATCTTAACAACACCTTACAATACTGTATGTAAACTTAAAACTCCATAATAAACCTAATGAATTCGTCCGAGTCCTTTGAACATTGTACGGCAACTTAAAACATCATACGACTTGTATACCATATTACCTCTTAAAACACGTTATTATAATGTAGGACGCCTTACAAATATTAACAACACCTTACAATACCGTATGTAAACTTAAAACTCCATAATAAACCTAATGAATTCGTCCGAGTCCTTTGAATATTGTACGGCAACTTAAAACATCTTACGACTCTGTATGCCATATTACGTCTTAAAACACGTTATTATAATGTTGGACGCCTTACAAATCTTAACAACACCTTACAATACCGTATGTAAACTTAAAACTCCATAATAAACCTAATGAATTCGTCCGAGTCCTTTGAACATTGTACGGCAACTTAAAACATCTTACGACTCTGTATGCCATATTAACTCCTCTAAAAGCATGTTATTATAATTTAGGACGCCTTAAAAGTATTAACAACACCTTATAATACCGTATGTAAACTTAAAACTCTATAATAAACCTAATGAATTCGTCCGAGTCCTTTGAACATTGTACGGCAACTTAAAACATCATACGACTTGTATGCCATATTACCTCTTAAAACACGTTATTATAATGTAGGACGCCTTACAAATCTTAACAACACCTTACAATACCGTATGTAAACTTAAAACTCCATAATAAACCTAATGAATTCGTCCGAGTCCTTTGAACATTGTACGGCAACTTAAAACATCATACGACTTGTATACCATATTACCTCTTAAAACACGTTATTATAATGTAGGACGCCTTACAAATATTAACAACACCTTACAATACCGTATGTAAACTTAAAACTCCATAATAAACCTAATGAATTCGTCCGAGTCCTTTGAATATTGTACGGCAACTTAAAACATCTTACGACTCTGAATGCCATATTACGTCTTAAAACACGTTATTATAATGTTGGACGCCTTACAAATCTTAACAACACCTTACAATACCGTATGTAAACTTAAAACTCCATAATAAACCTAATGAATTCGTCCGAGTCCTTTGAACATTGTACGGCAACTTAAAACATCTTACGACTCTGTATGCCATATTAACTCCTCTAAAAGCATGTTATTATAATTTAGGACGCCTTAAAAGTATTAACAACACCTTACAATACCGTATGTAAATTTAAAACTCTATAATAAACCTAATGAATTCGTCCGAGTCCTTTGAACATTGTACGACAACTTAAAACATCTTACGACTTGTATGCCATATTACCTCTTAAAACAAGTTATTATAATGTAGGACGCCTTACAAATCTTAACAACACCTTACAATACCGTATGCAAACTTAAAACTCCATAATAAACCTAATGAATTCGTCCGAGTCCTTTCAACATTGTACGGCAACCTAAAACATCTTACGACTCTGTATGCCATATTAACTCCTCTAAAAGCATGTTATTATAATTTAAGACGCCTTAAAAGTATTAACAACACCTTACAATACCGTATGTAAACTTAAAACTCTATAATAAACCTAATGAATTCGTCCGAGTCCTTTGAACATTTTACGGCAACTTAAAACATCATACGACTTGTATGCCATATTACCTCTTAAAACACGTTATTATAATGTAGGACGCCTTACAAATATTAACAACACCTTACAATACCGTATGTAAACTTAAAACTCCATAATAAACCTAATGAATTCGTCCGAGTCCTTTGAACATTGTACGGCAATTTAAAACATCTTACGACTCTGTATGTCATATTACCTCTTAAAACATGTTATTATAATGTAGGACGCCTTACAAATCTTAACAACACCTTACAATACCGTATGTAAACTTAAAACTCCATAATAAACCTAATGAATTCGTCCGGGTCCTTTGAACATTGTACGGCAACTTAAAACATCTTACGACTCTGTATGCCATATTAACTCCTCTAAAAGCATGTTATTATAATTTAGGACGCCTTAAAAGTATTAACAACACCTTATAATACCGTATGTAAACTTAAAACTCTATAATAAACCTAATGAATTCGTCCGAGTCCTTTGAACATTGTACGGCAACTTAAAACATCATACGACTTGTATGCCATATTACCTCTTAAAACACGTTATTATAATGTAGGACGCCTTACAAATCTTAACAACACCTTACAATACCGTATGTAAACTTAAAACTCCATAATAAACCTAATGAATTCGTCCGAGTCCTTTGAACATTGTACGGCAACTTAAAACATCATACGACTTGTATACCATATTACCTCTTAAAACACGTTATTATAATGTAGGACGCCTTACAAATATTAACAACACCTTACAATACCGTATGTAAACTTAAAACTCCATAATAAACCTAATGAATTCGTCCGAGTCCTTTGAATATTGTACGGCAACTTAAAACATCTTACGACTCTGTATGCCATATTACGTCTTAAAACACGTTATTATAATGTTGGACGCCTTACAAATCTTAACAACACCTTACAATACCGTATGTAAACTTAAAACTCCATAATAAACCTAATGAATTCGTCCGAGTCCTTTGAACATTGTACGGCAACTTAAAACATCTTACGACTCTGTATGCCATATTAACTCCTCTAAAAGCATGTTATTATAATTTAGGACGCCTTAAAAGTATTAACAACACCTTATAATACCGTATGTAAACTTAAAACTCTATAATAAACCTAATGAATTCGTCCGAGTCCTTTGAACATTGTACGGCAACTTAAAACATCATACGACTTGTATGCCATATTACCTCTTAAAACACGTTATTATAATGTAGGACGCCTTACAAATCTTAACAACACCTTACAATACCGTATGTAAATTTAAAACTCCATAATAAACCTAATGAATTCGTCCGAGTCCTTTGAACATTGTATGGCAACTTAAAACATCATACGACTTGTATACCATATTACCTCTTAAAACACGTTATTATAATGTAGGACGCCTTACAAATATTAACAACACCTTACAATACCGTATGTAAACGTAAAACTCCATAATAAACCTAATGAATTCGTCCGAGTCCTTTCAACATTGTTCGGCAACTTAAAACATCTTACGACTCTGTATGCCATATTAACTCCTCTAAAAGCATGTTATTATAATTTAAGACGCCTTAAAAGTATTAACAACACCTTACAATACCGTATGTAAACTTAAAACTCTATAATAAACCTAATGAATTCGTCCGAGTCCTTTGAACATTTTACGGCAACTTAAAACATCATACGACTTGTATGCCATATTACCTCTTAAAACACGTTATTATAATGTAGGACGCCTTACAAATATTAACAACACCTTACAATACCGTATGTAAACTTAAAACTCCATAATAAACCTAATGAATTCGTCCGAGTCCTTTGAACATTGTACGGCAATTTAAAACATCTTACGACTCTGTATGTCATATTACCTCTTAAAACATGTTATTATAATGTAGGACGCCTTACAAATCTTAACAACACCTTACAATACCGTATGTAAACTTAAAACTCCATAATAAACCTAATGAATTCGTCCGGGTCCTTTGAACATTGTACGGCAACTTAAAACATCTTACGACTCTGTATGCCATATTAACTCCTCTAAAAGCATGTTATTATAATTTAGGACGCCTTAAAAGTATTAACAACACCTTATAATACCGTATGTAAACTTAAAACTCTATAATAAACCTAATGAATTCGTCCGAGTCCTTTGAACATTGTACGGCAACTTAAAACATCATACGACTTGTATGCCATATTACCTCTTAAAACACGTTATTATAATGTAGGACGCCTTACAAATCTTAACAACACCTTACAATACCGTATGTAAACTTAAAACTCCATAATAAACCTAATGAATTCGTCCGAGTCCTTTGAACATTGTACGGCAACTTAAAACATCATACGACTTGTATACCATATTACCTCTTAAAACACGTTATTATAATGTAGGACGCCTTACAAATATTAACAACACCTTACAATACCGTATGTAAACTTAAAACTCCATAATAAACCTAATGAATTCGTCCGAGTCCTTTGAATATTGTACGGCAACTTAAAACATCTTACGACTCTGTATGCCATATTACGTCTTAAAACACGTTATTATAATGTAGGACGCCTTACAAATCTTAACAACACCTTAAAATACCGTATGTAAACTTAAAACTCCATAATAAACCTAATGAATTCGTCCGGGTCCTTTGAACATTGTACGGCAACTTAAAACATCTTACGACTCTGTATGCCATATTAACTCCTCTAAAAGCATGTTATTATAATTTAGGACACCTTAAAAGTATTAACAACACCTTATAATACCGTATGTAAACTTAAAACTCTATAATAAACCTAATGAATTCGTCCGAGTCCTTTGAACATTGTACGGCAACTTAAAACATCATACGACTTGTATGCCATATTACCTCTTAAAACACGTTATTATAATGTAGGACGCCTTACAAATCTTAACAACACCTTACAATACCGTATGTAAACTTAAAACTCCATAATAAACCTAATGAATTCGTCCGAGTCCTTTGAACATTGTACGGCAACTTAAAACATCATACGACTTGTATACCATATTACCTCTTAAAACACGTTATTATAATGTAGGACGCCTTACAAATATTAACAACACCTTACAATACCGTATGTAAACTTAAAACTCCATAATAAACCTAATGAATTCGTCCGAGTCCTTTGAATATTGTACGGCAACTTAAAACATCTTACGACTCTGTATGCCATATTACGTCTTAAAACACGTTATTATAATGTTGGACGCCTTACAAATCTTAACAACACCTTACAATACCGTATGTAAACTTAAAACTCCATAATAAACCTAATGAATTCGTCCGAGTCCTTTGAACATTGTACGGCAACTTAAAACATCTTACGACTCTGTATGCCATATTACCTTTAAAACAAGTTATTATAATGTAGGACGCCTTACAAATATTAACTACACCTTACAATACCGTATGTAAACTTAAAACTCCATAATAAACCTAATGAATTTGTCCGAGTCCTTTCAACATTGTACGGCAACTTAAAACATCTTACGACTCTATATGCCATATTAACTCCTTTAAAAGCATGTTATTATAATTTAGGACGCCTTAAAAGTATTAACAACACCTTAAAATACCGTATGTAACTTTAAACTCTATAATAAACCTAATGAATTCGTCCGAGTCCTTTGAACATTGTACGGCAACTTAAAACATCATACGACTTGTATGCCATATTACCTCTTAAAACACGTTATTATAATGTAGGACGCCTTACAAATATTAACAACACCTTACAATACAGTATGTAAACTTAAAACTCCATAATAAACCTAATGAATTCGTCCGAGTCCTTTGAACATTGTACGGCAATTTAAAACATCTTACGACTCTGTATGTCATATTACCTCTTAAAACATGTTATTATAATGTAGGACGCCTTACAAATCTTAACAACACCTTACAATACCGTATGTAAACTTAAAACTCCATAATAAACCTAATGAATTCGTCCGGGTCCTTTGAACATTGTACGGCAACTTAAAACATCTTACGACTCTGTATGCCATATTAACTCCTCTAAAAGCATGTTATTATAATTTAGGACGCCTTAAAAGTATTAACAACACCTTATAATACCGTATGTAAACTTAAAACTCTATAATAAACCTAATGAATTCGTCCGAGTCCTTTGAACATTGTACGGCAACTTAAAACATCATACGACTTGTATGCCATATTACCTCTTAAAACACGTTATTATAATGTAGGACGCCTTACAAATCTTAACAACACCTTACAATACCGTATGTAAACTTAAAACTCCATAATAAACCTAATGAATTCGTCCGAGTCCTTTGAACATTGTACGGCAACTTAAAACATCATACGACTTGTATGCCATATTACCTCTTAAAACACGTTATTATAATGTAGGACGCCTTACAAATATTAACAACACCTTACAATACAGTATGTAAACTTAAAACTCCATAATAAACCTAATGAATTCGTCCGAGTCCTTTGAACATTGTACGGCAATTTAAAACATCTTACGACTCTGTATGTCATATTACCTCTTAAAACATGTTATTATAATGTAGGACGCCTTACAAATCTTAACAACACCTTACAATACCGTATGTAAACTTAAAACTCCATAATAAACCTAATGAATTCGTCCGGGTCCTTTGAACATTGTACGGCAACTTAAAACATCTTACGACTCTGTATGCCATATTAACTCCTCTAAAAGCATGTTATTATAATTTAGGACGCCTTAAAAGTATTAACAACACCTTATAATACCGTATGTAAACTTAAAACTCTATAATAAACCTAATGAATTCGTCCGAGTCCTTTGAACATTGTACGGCAACTTAAAACATCATACGACTTGTATGCCATATTACCTCTTAAAACACGTTATTATAATGTAGAACGCCTTACAAATCTTAACAACACCTTACAATACCGTATGTAAACTTAAAACTCCATAATAAACCTAATGAATTCGTCCGAGTCCTTTGAACATTGTACGGCAACTTAAAACATCATACGACTTGTATGCCATATTACCTCTTAAAACACGTTATTATAATGTAGGACGCCTTACAAATATTAACAACACCTTACAATACCGTATGTAAACTTAAAACTCCATAATAAACCTAATGAATTCGTCCGAGTCCTTAGAATATTGTACGGCAACTTAAAACATCTTACGACTCTGTATGCCATATTACGTCTTAAAACACGTTATTATAATGTTGGACGCCTTATAAATCTTAACAACACCTTACAATACCGTATGTAAACTTAAAACTCCATAATAAACCTAATGAATTCGTCCGAGTCCTTTGAACATTGTACGGCAACTTAAAACATCTTATGACTCTGTATGCCATATTACCTTTAAAACAAGTTATTATAATGTAGGACGCCTTACAAATATTAACTACACCTTACAATACCGTATGTAAACTTAAAACTCCATAATAAACCTAATGAATTTGTCCGAGTCCTTTCAACATTGTACGGCAACTTAAAACATCTTACGACTCTATATGCCATATTAACTCCTTTAAAAGCATGTTATTATAATTTAGGACGCTTTAAAAGTATTAACAACACCTTAAAATACCGTATGTAACTTTAAACTCTATAATAAACCTAATGAATTCGTCCGAGTCCTTTGAACATTGTACGGCAACTTAAAACATCATACGACTTGTATGCCATATTACCTCTTAAAACACGTTATTATAATGTAGGACGCCTTACAAATATTAACAACACCTTACAATACAGTATGTAAACTTAAAACTCCATAATAAACCTAATGAATTCGTCCGAGTCCTTTGAACATTGTACGGCAATTTAAAACATCTTACGACTCTGTATGTCATATTACCTCTTAAAACATGTTATTATAATGTAGGACGCCTTACAAATCTTAACAACACCTTACAATACCGTATGTAAACTTAAAACTCCATAATAAACCTAATGAATTCGTCCGGGTCCTTTGAACATTGTACGGCAACTTAAAACATCTTACGACTCTGTATGCCATATTAACTCCTCTAAAAGCATGTTATTATAATTTAGGACGCCTTAAAAGTATTAACAACACCTTATAATACCGTATGTAAACTTAAAACTCTATAATAAACCTAATGAATTCGTCCGAGTCCTTTGAACATTGTACGGCAACTTAAAACATCATACGACTTGTATGCCATATTACCTCTTAAAACACGTTATTATAATGTAGGACGCCTTACAAATCTTAACAACACCTTACAATACCGTATGTAAACTTAAAACTCCATAATAAACCTAATGAATTCGTCCGAGTCCTTTGAACATTGTACGGCAACTTAAAACATCATACGACTTGTATGCCATATTACCTCTTAAAACACGTTATTATAATGTAGGACGCCTTACAAATATTAACAACACCTTACAATACAGTATGTAAACTTAAAACTCCATAATAAACCTAATGAATTCGTCCGAGTCCTTTGAACATTGTACGGCAATTTAAAACATCTTACGACTCTGTATGTCATATTACCTCTTAAAACATGTTATTATAATGTAGGACGCCTTACAAATCTTAACAACACCTTACAATACCGTATGTAAACTTAAAACTCCATAATAAACCTAATGAATTCGTCCGGGTCCTTTGAACATTGTA
Source organism: Tagetes erecta (assembly GCA_030867185.1). NCBI lineage: Eukaryota > Viridiplantae > Streptophyta > Magnoliopsida > Asterales > Asteraceae > Tagetes > Tagetes erecta. The sequence goes on along the minus strand of CM061493.1, from coordinate 26,219,956 downwards.
CGGCAACTTAAAACATCTTACGACTCTGTATGCCATATTAACTCCTCTAAAAGCATGTTATTATAATTTAGGACGCCTTAAAAGTATTAACAACACCTTATAATACCGTATGTAAACTTAAAACTCTATAATAAACCTAATGAATTCGTCCGAGTCCTTTGAACATTGTACGGCAACTTAAAACATCATACGACTTGTATGCCATATTACCTCTTAAAACACGTTATTATAATGTAGGACGCCTTACAAATATTAACAACACCTTACAATACCGTATGTAAACTTAAAACTCCATAATAAACCTAATGAATTCGTCCGAGTCCTTAGAATATTGTACGGCAACTTAAAACATCTTACGACTCTGTATGCCATATTACGTCTTAAAACACGTTATTATAATGTTGGACGCCTTACAAATCTTAACAACACCTTACAATACCGTATGTAAACTTAAAACTCCATAATAAACCTAATGAATTCGTCCGAGTCCTTTGAACATTGTACGGCAACTTAAAACATCTTACGACTCTGTATGCCATATTACCTCTTAAAACAAGTTATTATAATGTAGGACGCCTTACAAATATTAACTACACCTTACAATACCGTATGTAAACTTAAAACTCCATAATAAACCTAATGAATTCGTCCGAGTCCTTTCAACATTGTACGGCAACTTAAAACATCTTACGACTCTGTATGCCATATTAACTCCTCTAAAAGCATGTTATTATAATTTAGGACGCCTTAAAAGTATTAACAACACCTTATAATACCGTATGTAAACTTAAAACTCTATAATAAACCTAATGAATTCGTCCGAGTCCTTTGAACATTGTACGGCAACTTAAAACATCATACGACTTGTATGCCATATTACCTCTTAAAACACGTTATTATAATGTAGGACGCCTTACAAATCTTAACAACACCTTACAATACCGTATGTAAACTTAAAACTCCATAATAAACCTAATGAATTCGTCCGAGTCCTTTGAACATTGTACGGCAACTTAAAACATCATACGACTTGTATGCCATATTACCTCTTAAAACACGTTATTATAATGTAGGACGCCTTACAAATCTTAACAACACCTTACAATACCGTATGTAAACTTAAAACTCCATAATAAACCTAATGAATTCGTCCGAGTCCTTTGAACATTGTACGGCAACTTAAAACATCATACGACTTGTATACCATATTACCTCTTAAAACACGTTATTATAATGTAGGACGCCTTACAAATATTAACAACACCTTACAATACCGTATGTAAACTTAAAACTCCATAATAAACCTAATGAATTCGTCCGAGTCCTTTGAACATTGTACGGCAACTTAAAACATCATACGACTTGTATGCCATATTACCTCTTAAAACACGTTATTATAATGTAGGACGCCTTACAAATCTTAACAACACCTTACAATACCGTATGTAAACTTAAAACTCCATAATAAACCTAATGAATTCGTCCGAGTCCTTTGAACATTGTACGGCAACTTAAAACATCATACGACTTGTATACCATATTACCTCTTAAAACACGTTATTATAATGTAGGACGCCTTACAAATATTAACAACACCTTACAATACCGTATGTAAACTTAAAACTCCATAATAAACCTAATGAATTCGTCCGAGTCCTTTGAATATTGTACGGCAACTTAAAACATCTTACGACTCTGTATGCCATATTACGTCTTAAAACACGTTATTATAATGTTGGACGCCTTACAAATCTTAACAACACCTTACAATACCGTATGTAAACTTAAAACTCCATAATAAACCTAATGAATTCGTCCGAGTCCTTTGAACATTGTACGGCAACTTAAAACATCTTACGACTCTGTATGCCATATTACCTCTTAAAACAAGTTATTATAATGTAGGACGCCTTACAAATATTAACTACACCTTACAATACCGTATGTAAACTTAAAACTCCATAATAAACCTAATGAATTCGTCCGAGTCCTTTCAACATTGTACGGCAACTTAAAACATCTTACGACTCTGTATGCCATATTAACTCCTCTAAAAGCATGTTATTATAATTTAGGACGCCTTAAAAGTATTAACAACACCTTATAATACTGTATGTAAACTTAAAACTCTATAATAAACCTAATGAATTCGTCCGAGTCCTTTGAACATTGTACGGCAACTTAAAACATCATACGACTTGTATGCCATATTACCTCTTAAAACACGTTATTATAATGTAGGACGCCTTACAAATATTAACAACACCTTACAATACCGTATGTAAACTTAAAACTCTATAATAAACCTGATGAATTTGTCCGAGTCCTTTGAACATTGTACGGCAACTTAAAACATCATACGACTTGTATGCCATATTACCTCTTAAAACACGTTATTATAATGTAGGACGCCTTACAAATATTAACAACACCTTACAATACCGTATGTAAACTTAAAACTCCATAATAAACCTAATGAATTCGTCCGAGTACTTTGAACATTGTACGGCAACTTAAAACATCTTACGACTCTGTATGTCATATTACCTCTTAAAACATGTTATTATAATGTAGGACGCTTTACAAATCTTAACAACACCTTACAATACCGTATGTAAACTTAAAACTCCATAATAAACCTAATGAATTCGTCCGGGTCCTTTGAACATTGTACGGCAACTTAAAACATCTTACGACTCTGTATGCCATATTAACTCCTCTAAAAGCATGTTATTATAATTTAGGACGCCTTAAAAGTATTAACAACACCTTATAATACCGTATGTAAACTTAAAACTCTATAATAAACCTAATGAATTCGTCCGAGTCCTTTGAACATTGTACGGCAACTTAAAACATCATACGAATTGTATGCCATATTACCTCTTAAAACACGTTATTATAATGTAGGACGCCTTACAAATCTTAACAACACCTTACAATACCGTATGTAAACTTAAAACTCCATAATAAACCTAATGAATTCGTCCGAGTCCTTTGAACATTGTACGGAAACTTAAAACATCATACGACTTGTATGCCATATTACCTCTTAAAACACGTTATTATAATGTAGGACGCCTTACAAATATTAACAACACCTTACAATACCGTATGTAAACTTAAAACTCCATAATAAACCTAATGAATTCGTCCGAGTCCTTTGAATATTGTACGGCAACTTAAAACATCTTACGACTCTGTATGCCATATTACGTCTTAAAACACGTTATTATAATGTTGGACGCCTTACAAATCTTAACAACACCTTACAATACCGTATGTAAACTTAAAACTCCATAATAAACCTAATGAATTCGGCCGAGTCCTTTGAACATTGTACGGCAACTTAAAACATCTTACGACTCTGTATGCCATATTACCTCTTAAAACAAGTTATTATAATGTAGGACGCCTTACAAATCTTAACAACACCTTACAATACCGTATGTAAACTTAAAACTCCATAATAAACCTAATGAATTCGTCCGAGTCCTTTGAACATTGTACGGCAACTTAAAACATCTTACGACTCTGTATGCCATATTACCTCTTAAAACAAGTTATTATAATGTAGGACGCCTTACAAATCTTAACAACACCTTACAATACCGTATGTAAACTTAAAACTCTATAATAAACCTAATGAATTCGTCCGAGTCCTTTCAACATTGTACTGCAACTTAAAACATCTTACGACTCTGTATGCCATATTAACTCCTCTAAAAGCACGTTATTATAATTTAGGACTTGTTAAAAGTATTAACAACACCTTACAATATCGTATGTAAACTTAAAACTTTATAATAAACCTAATGAATTCGTCAGAGTTCTTTGAACATTGTACGGCAACTAAAAACATCTTACGACTTGTATGCCATATTACCTCTTAAAACACGTTATAATAATGTAGGACGCCTTACAAATATTAACTACACCTTACAATACCGTATGTAAACTTAAAACTCCATAATAAACCTAATGAATTCGTCCGAGTCCTTTCAACATTGTACGGCAACTTAAAACATCTTACGACTCTGTATGCCATATTAACTCCTCTAAAAGCATGTTATTATAATTTAGGACGCCTTAAAAGTATTAACAACACCTTATAATACCGTATGTAAACTTAAAACTCTATAATAAACCTGATGAATTTATCCGAGTCCTTTGAACATTGTACAACAACTTAAAACATCATACGACTTGTATGCCATATTACCTCTTAAAACACGTTATTATAATGTAGGACGCCTTACAAATATTAACAACACCTTACAATACCGTATGTAAACTTAAAACTCCATAATAAACCTAATGAATTCGTCCGAGTACTTTGAACATTGTACGGCAACTTAAAACATCTTACGACTCTGTATGCCATATTACCTCTTAAAACACGTTATTATAATGTAGGACGCCTTACAAATCTTAACAACACCTTACAATTCCGTATGTAAACTTAAAACTCCATAATAAACCTAATGAATTCGTCCGAGTCCTTTGAATATTGTACGGCAACTTAAAACATCTTACGACTCTGTATGCCATATTACGTCTTAAAACACGTTATTATAATGTTGGACGCCTTACAAATCTTAACAACACCTTACAATACGGTATGTAAACTTAAAACTCCATAATAAACCTAATGAATTCGTCCGAGTCCTTTGAACATTGTACGGCAACTTAAAACATCTTACGACTCTGTATGCCATATTACCTCTTAAAACAAGTTATTATAATGTAGGACGCCTTACAAATATTAACAACACCTTACAATACTGTATGTAAACTTAAAACTCCATAATAAACCTAATGAATTCGTCCGAGTCCTTTGAACACTGTACGGCAACTTAAAACATCTTACGACTCTGTATGCCATATTACCTCTTAAAACAAGTTATTATAATGTAGGACGCCTTATAAATCTTAACAACACCTTACAATACCGTATGTAAACTTAAAACTCTATAATAAACCTAATGAATTCGTCCGAGTCCTTTCAACATTGTACTGCAACTTAAAACATCTTACGACTCTGTATTCCATATTAACTCCTTTAAAAGCACGTTATTATAATTTAGGACGCCTTAAAAGTATTAACAACACCTTACAATATCGTATGTAAGCTTAAAACTTTATAATAAACCTAATGAATTCATCCGAGTACTTTGAACATTGTACGGCAACTTAAAACATCTTACGACTTGTATGCCATATTACCTCTTAAAACACGTTATTATAATGTAGGACGCCTTACAAATATTAACTACACCTTACAATACCGTATGTAAACTTAAAACTCCATAATAAACCTAATGAATTCGTCCGAGTCCTTTGAACATTGTACGGCAACTTAATTAAAACATCTTACGACTCTGTATGCCATATTACCTCTTAAAACAAGTTATTATAATGTAGGACGCCTTACAAATCTTAACAACACCTTACAATACCGTATGTAAACTTAAAACTCTATAATAAACCTAATGAATTCGTCCGAGTCCTTTCAACATTGTACTGCAACTTAAAACATCTTACGACTCTATATGCCATATTAACTCCTCTAAAAGCATGTTATTATAATTTAGGACGCCTTAAAAGTATTAACAACACCTTAAAATACCGTATGTAACTTTAAACTCTATAATAAACCTAATGAATTCGTCCGAGTCCTTTGAACATTGTACGGCAACTTAAAACATCATACGACTTGTATGCCATATTACCTCTTAAAACACGTTATTATAATGTAGGACGCCTTACAAATATTAACAACACCTTACAATACCGTATGTAAACTTAAAACTCCATAATAAATGTAACACCCCGGTTTTTACGATAGGACTTAAATACGTGCTTATACTTATCTGAATGTGCATTTAAATGATTATGATTAAAATGATGCGTGACGGTTACGACATATGATGTGTTAATGATGTAATTATGGGCCATTAAGGGTGAAAGAATGAATTAGGCCCAAAATGGTAAGTGGATTAGTTAAGAGATTTGCCAAAAATAGCCTAATTACCTAATTAAAGCCCAAGCCCACCTAAAAACCCTACCCAATATGGAAAACCCTACTATATAACAACTTATTCCAGCCCCCATCCACACACTTCATCATCTTCACCTACACCCACAAACCCTAATCTTCATTTTGAAAGAAAAAGTAAGAAAGAAGAGAAATCAAAATTTTGATAAATCCAAGTGTTAATCTGAAGAAAAAGGTGTTAAAACACTGGTAATCAAGGTAAGAATCATCCCCCAAAACATGTTTTCATAACACAAAACAAATCTGGCCATTAATGGAGTTTTTGAGTTTTTCAAAAGTTTTAAAAAAAAATCAATAAAGGTTGCATTTTTATGTTTAAAATCATGGAAAAAACTTAGATTTGGACATATAAATGATAAAACAAGGTTTTGGATGTAAAAAGTTTGAGATTTGGTTGAAAAATGAAGATTTTGGGCAAAAACCGAGCTGAAACCCCGTTTTGCGAAACTGCTGTTCATCTTGCGACACTGTAGTGTCACCTGGGTGACACTGTAGTGTCACCCATGCGACACTGTAGTGTCACCTATGCGACACTGTAGTGTCTCATGTGTCTGAAATCTGAAGTTGTGTGTCTGAGTGTGCATAAGTCCCAACGAAAGTTGGGCATGAGCCATGTGAAACTGCATGAGACACTAGCTGCGACACTAGCTGCGACACTAGCTGTGACACTAGAGAAAAATAACTATTTTCCATAATAACTTAAATGCAGATCGTGCACCATTACCACTACCATAACCTTGTCCAAACAAGCAAGATCACCTAAGAATCAGGTGAGTTTCTAGACCTCACTTCCGTTTTCAAAACATTTTTGAGCCTAACATGCATACCGAGATGTTTTCTGGTCTGTAGGACTATATTACGTGATGTATGATGACGATGTAGTAACAAGTAACTAAATACTTGTATATATATATATATAATTATAAAAGCGAATGTAAGACTTAACGGAAGATAAGAATCCTACTGGGGATCATATAAAACCAGCGAAGAATCCTACTGTGGATCGTATAAAACCAGCGAAGAATCCTACTGGGGATCGTATAAAACCAGCGAAGAATCCTACTAGGGATCGTATAAAACCAGCGAAGAATCCTACTGGGGATCGTATAAAACCAGCGAAGAATCCTACTGGGGATCGTATAAAACCAGCGAAGAATCCCACTAGGGATCATATAAAACCAGGTAAGAATCCTACTGGGGATTATATAAGACCAGTTAAGACTGCAGAATGGTTCTCTTATGACCAACGAAAATACAATGATGACTTACTAGTAAATGATGAGGTTATGATGTTATGATTATGTATTATATGAATGTGACGTACGGTACGATGTTGAAACTTACACTTATTGCATGAATGATGATGAGATGTTTCTAAATATGTTATAAAACTAGAACTCACTCAGCGTAGCTGACTTTTTTATGCATGGTAGATTGATGTGCAGGTCTGTTGAGTTAAGGAGCTGCTTAGCGAGAGCTAGGAGTATGTTGAAGACTGGCATAGAAGAAAATCCTTTTAAGATCACGATTATGTTTTGTAATATCTAAATGATGTGTTAAGACAATTATGATGATGTAATGATATTTTAAACAAGTATTCCGCTGCAAATTATGATTTTTATTAAATTATGGTTGTTTTTATGCTTATGAATGCCAACTGTGGCGCTTGCCGAAAGGCGGGCGTTACAAGTTGGTATCAGAGCCAAAGTTTAAGAGAAAATGGGTAAAATGTTTTCAAAGAAGAACCTAATACTTAAACTGAAAATGGGACCAAAGTAAAAATGCTAGTCTGCTAGCTCCACGCCAAGAAGTAAAGAATGAACGGCAACAAGCTGTATATGACATGTTTATGCAACTGAAAATGAAAGAACTCATGAATCTTATACGGATGTAAATAGTAATGATGATAAATATGATGATGAACTGTGCGTGTATGCAATAGGACGATAAGTAAGATGCTTGTAGAAAGTTTGTAGGATATGAGCAAGTGTTAGAAGAGTAGAAGAATAGGTTTAGTGCCTATACATGTTACGTGCCTATGTGTGTTAGAATGCTTTTATATGTTTTATGTGAACTAGACTAGGTTTGAATACTAACGGGATTCGGGAGGGGTATGTTTAGAACGTGAACAGTAAAGTAAGTAGTTAATAACAGCTGGCCACTGTCATTAGGAACTTACCGTACTTATCACGTCCTGAATTGCCCTGACTGATGAACGTGAGTGTTTGAACCTTATAGGAAGTAAGAAATGGCACCAAAAAGAGTAACTAGAAGTTCTGCTGAGGCTGCTAATGCTAAGGCAACGAAAGCCCTTGAGGGGAAGCGCAGGAGAAAGCCCGCAAGAAAGAATGATGAGACTGACCCTGAGATTGAAGCTGAGGTTGTACCAGCCTCCGAACTCGAACAAAATTTGAAGGACGCTATTGCACACGAAGTGCACCAGGTCCTGATTGATGTTATGCCTGCGGTTCTGAAGGAAATGATGAAAGAAATGAACGAAGCTGAAAAGAATAAACCCGCTAAGAAGGGTGTTGAGGGTGATGAAGGTAGGAAGTATGATAACAAGCGAGTCAAGGTTGAAGCAAAGCAGGCAATGGTGTGTAATCAGAATGGGAGTGACAACTGTGGAAAATGTGGCAAACCCCACTCGGGGGAATGTAGGATGGGGTCAGGACTGTGTTACAAGTGTGGGAAGCTGGGCCATCGTGCCTTTGAATGTAAGGCGGCTGTTAAATGCAGCCGATGTGGTAAGCAGGGTCATATGAGTAAGAATTGTCGTGTGAACATTGGAGACAACAAGGGGGAAGATAAGTCGAAAGCTACTGCTAGGGCTTTTACTATGACTAGGAAGGAGGCGAGGAAGGAGCCAGATGTCGATTCAGGCACGTTTTTCGTCAACAACATTTGTGCATCTGTGTTATTTGATTCTGGTGCTAGTAGAAGTTTTATATCTACCTTGTTTTATACGGCCTTAAAAGTTCCCTCTAGAAAAGTAGAACGATCTTTTGACGTAGAGACAGCCGAGGGTAAACTCATTAGAGTCAAATCAAATGATAGGAGGTTGTACCATTACTCTGTTAGGGCGTAGTTTCCTTACAGATTTATGCATTATGACATTGGGTAGTTTCGACGTAATATTGGGGATGGATTAGTTGTCCAAGTTTGATGCCAGCATAGGTTATCGCGAGAGAGTGTTTCGTTTGAAAGCTCCCGATGGAAGCCCCGTAACTGTGTATGGTGACCAAGAAAGTAAGATTCCTCGTATGATCTCAATGATGAAAGCAAGCCGACTAATTCACCAAAGGCTGCAACTCGTTTCTAGCATATGTTAAGGATGTAGAGGAGGGACCGAGACAGTTGTAAGATGTACCGATAGTTGCAATTTCCCTGATGTATTTACCGAAGATTTGCCCGGAACACCACCCGACAGAGAGATTGAATTTCAAGTTGACCTAGTGCCGGGAGCACAACCAGTGGCGAAGGCACCATATCGTTTAGCCCCAAGTGAAATGAAGGAATTGATGACGCAACTGAAGGAGTTGCTAGACAAAGGCTTTATCCGACCGAGCACTTCTCCCTGGGAGCGCCAATGTTGTTTGTTATAAAGAAAGATGGAAGCATGAGGATGTGTATCGACTATAGGGAATTAAACAAATTGACTGTGAAGAATCTTTACCCTTTGCCCAGGATAGATGACTTATTCGATCAGCTGCAAGGTGCAAGTTGGTTTTCAAAGATAGACCTTCGTTCCGGTTATCATCAGTTGAAGATTAGACAGCAAGATATACCGAAGACAGCATTCCGCACGAGATACGGACATTATGAGTTTTTGGTCATGTCCTTCAGACTGACTAACGCGCCAGCCGCGTTTATGGATTTGATGAATCGCGTGTGTAGACCAATGTTGGATAGGTTTGTGATTGTATTTATCAACAATATTTTAATTTACTCTAAGAACGAAGGCAATCATGCGTGCCATTGGAAGGAAGTATTAGAGATGCTGCAGAAGGAGAAATTGTATGCTAATTAAGTTCTCAAAGTGTGCCTTTTGGTTACTAGAAGTTCAGTTTTTGGGGCATGTCATAAACCACGAGGGGATCATGGTTGGCCCATCGAAGATTGAGGCAGTTATGAAGTGGGAAAATTCCCAAGACGCCGTCCGAGATTTCTCCAGAATAGCCTCCCCGCTAACGAAGTTGACAAGGAAGAAGGTTGTATTTGATTGGGGGGAAAGATCAGCAGGAGGCATTTAATAAACTAATAAAAAGGTTAATCGATGCCCCCGTGCTAACATTACCTTAAGGGAATGATGATCTAGTAGTATATTCCGATGCGTCACGACAAGGTTTAGGATGCGTGCTTATGCAGCGAGGAAAAGTAATTGCCTAGGCATCTAGGCAGTTGAAGGAAAATGAGATGAACTACCCGACTCATGATCTTGAACTCGCGGCAGTTATTTTCGCCTTAAAGATTTGGAGACACTATTTGTATGGGACGAAATGTACATTGTACACCGATCATTAGAGCTTGAAGTATTTCTTCGAACAGAAGGATTTGAATATGAGACAGAGAAGATGGTTGGAGTTAATTAAGGATTACGATTGTGAAATTCATTACCATCCAGGAAAGGCAAACGTGGTGGCCGATGCTCTAAGTAGAAAGGAGAAACATGAGCCGATCCGGGTTAAGGCGCGCCAACTGATTATTATCCCTGGAGTCATGGAGGAAACTAGAAGGGCTCAGGCAGAGGCCCTAAAGGAAGATAAGATTAAGGCAGAAAGAATGGTTGGGAAAGGGATAGAATTGACCGAAAATACTTACGGTATGAAGACTATACAGTAAAATATGGGTACCCCGATTCAGGGAGATACGGAAGGGTATACTTGATGAAGCGCATAACTCCCGGTACTCGATCCATCCACAGACGGACAGACAGTCTGAAAGAACGATCCAGACGCTGGAAGATATGCTAAGAGCCTGTGTGCTCGAATTTGGTGGTAGTTGAGGCAACCATCTGCACTTGGCAGAATTCTCTTACAATAACAGTTATCATGCTAGTATAAGGATGCCGCCGTATGAACTGTTGTACGGAAGAAGATGTAGGACTCCCGTATGCTGGGGAGATATTGGCCAGAGAAGGCTCCGAAGTTTGGAGGTAGTCGAGGCTACAACGGAGAAGTTAGAAAAGATTAAAGGGTGTGTGAATGCGGCTAAAGACAGACAAAAGTCCTACGCTGACAAAAGAAGGAAGGATATTGTGTTCCAAGTGGGGGACAGAGTCATGCTAAAAGTGTTCCCATGGGAGGGAATCATCCGATTCAGAAAGAGAGGGAAGTTAAGCCCTCGATTTATCGGGCCGTTTAGAATTATTGCACGAGTGGGAGACGTTGCTTATCGATTAGATCTTCCTGAAGAGTTGAGTGGGATTCACCCCACCTTTCATGTGTCACATTTGCGTAAGTGTTTAGCCGATGAGAGTATGACAGTGCCGTACGATGATCTAGAATTTGATGAGCGGCTGAACTATGTAGAACAACCTGTAGCGATACTAGATGCAAAGGAAAAACAATTACTAAATAAGACAGTGAAGCAGGCAAAAGTTCAGTGGAGACATAGGGAAGGTTCGGATGTTACGTGGGAGCTAGAGAGCGAAATGAGAAAGAATTACACCGCGTTATTTTCATGACTTAGGAGTTTCGGGGACGAAACCTATATAAGGAGGGGAGACTTGTAACACCCCGGTTTTTACGATAGGACTTAAATACGTGCTTATACTTATCTGAATGTGCATTTAAATGATTATGATTAAAATGATGCGTGACGGTTACGACATATGATGTGTTAATGATGTAATTATGGGCCATTAAGGGTGAAAGAATGAATTAGGCCCAAAATGGTAAGTGGATTAGTTAAGAGATTTGCCAAAAATAGCCTAATTACCTAATTAAAGCCCAAGCCCACCTAAAAACCCTACCCAATATGGAAAACCCTACTATATAACAACTTATTCCAGCCCCCATCCACACACTTCATCATCTTCACCTACACCCACAAACCCTAATCTTCATTTTGAAAGAAAAAGCAAGAAAGAAGAGAAATCAAGATTTTGATAAATCCAAGTGTTAATCTGAAGAAAAAGGTGTTAAAACACTGGTAATCAAGGTAAGAATCATCCCCCAAAACATGTTTTCATAACACAAAACAAATCTGGCTATTAATGGAGTTTTTGAGTTTTTCAAAAGTTTCAAAAAAAATCAATAAAGGTTGCATTTTTATGTTTAAAATCATGGAAAAAGCTTAGATTTGGTCATATAAATGAAAAAACAAGGTTTTGGATGTAAAAAGTTTGAGATTTGGTTGAAAAATGAAGATTTTGGGCAAAAACCGAGCTGAAACCCCGTTTTGCGAAACTGCTGTTCATCTTGCGACACTGTAGTGTCACCTATGCGACACTGTAGTGTCTCATGTGTCTGAAATCTGAAGTTGTGTGTCTGAGTGTGCATAAGTCCCAACGAAAGTTGGGCATGAGCCATGTGAAACTGCATGAGACACTAGCTGCGACACTAGCTGCGACACTAGCTGCGACACTAGCTGCGACACTAGTTGCGACACTAGCTGCGACACTAGCTGTGACACTAGAGAAAAATAACTATTTTCCATAATAACTTAAATGCAGATCGTGCACCATTACCACTACCATAACCTTGTCCAAACAAGCAAGATCACCTAAGAATCAGGTGAGTTTCTAGACCTCACTTCCGTTTTCAAAACATTTTTGAGGCTAACATGCATACCGAGATGTTTTCTGGTCTGTAGGACTATATTACGTGATGTATGATGACGATGTAGGAACAAGTAACTAATTATAAAACCAGCGAAGAATCCTACTGGGGATCGTATAAAACCAGCGAAGAATCCTACTAGGGATCATATAAAACCAGCTAAGAATCCTACTGGGGATTATATAAGACCAGTTAAGACTGCAGAATGGTTCTCTTATGACCAACGAAAATACAATGATGACTTACTAGTAAATGATGAGGTTATGATGTTATGATTATGTATTATATGAATGTGACGTACGGTACGATGATGAAACTTACACTTATTGCATGAATGATGATGAGATGTTTCTAAATATGTTATAAAACTAGAACTCACTCAGCGTAGCTGACTTTTGTATGCATGTTAGATTGATGTGCAGGTCTGTTGAGTTAAGGAGCTGCTTAGCGAGAGCTAGGAGTATGTTGAAGACTGGCATAGAAGAAAATCCGTTTAAGATCACGATTATGTTTTGTAATATCTAAATGATGTGTTAAGACAATTATGATGATGTAATGATATTTTAAACAAGTATTCCGCTGCAAATTATGATTTTTATTAAATTATGGTTGTTTTTATGCTTATGAATGCCAACTGTGGCGCTTGCCGAAAGGCGGGCGTTACAATAAACCTAATGAATTCGTCCGAGTCCTTTGAACATTGTACGGCAATTTAAAACATCTTACGACTCTGATGTCATATTACCTCTTAAAACATGTTATTATAATGTAGGACGCCTTACAAATCTTAACAACACCTTACAATACCGTATGTAAACTTAAAACTCCATAATAAACCTAATGAATTCGTCCGAGTCCTTTGAACATTGTACGGCAACTTAAAACATCTTACGACTCTGTATGCCATATTAACTCCTCTAAAAGCATGTTATTATAATTTAGGACGCCTTAAAAGTATTAACAACACCTTATAATACCGTATGTAAACTTAAAACTCTATAATAAACCTAATGAATTCGTCCGAGTCCTTTGAACATTGTACGGCAACTTAAAACATCATACGACTTGTATGCCATATTACCTCTTAAAACACGTTATTATAATGTAGGACGCCTTACAAATCTTAACAACACCTTACAATACCGTATGTAAACTTAAAACTCCATAATAAACCTAATGAATTCGTCCGAGTCCTTTGAATATTGTACGGCAACTTAAAACATCTTACGACTCTGTATGCCATATTACCTCTTAAAACACGTTATTATAATGTTGGACGCCTTACAAATCTTAACAACACCTTACAATACCGTATGTAAACTTAAAACTCCATAATAAACCTAATGAATTCGTCCGAGTCCTTTCAACATTGTACGGCAACTTAAAACATCATACGACTTGTATGCCATATTACCTCTTAAAACACGTTATTATAATGTAGGACGCCTTACAAATATTAACAACACCTTACAATACCGTATGTAAACTTAAAACTCCATAATAAACCTAATGAATTCGTCCGAGTCCTTTGAATATTGTACGGCAACTTAAAACATCTTACGACTCTGTATGCCATATTACCTCTTAAAACACGTTATTATAATGTTGGACGCCTTACAAATCTTAACAACACCTTACAATACCGTATGTAAACTTAAAACTCCATAATAAACCTAATGAATTCGTCCGAGTCCTTTGAACATTGTACGGCAACTTAAAACATCTTACGACTCTGTATGCCATATTAACTCCTCTAAAAGCATGTTATTATAATTTAGGACGCCTTAAAAGTATTAACAACACCTTATAATACCGTATGTAAACTTAAAACTCTATAATAAACCTAATGAATTCGTCCGAGTCCTTTGAACATTGTACGGCAACTTAAAACATCATACGACTTGTATGCCATATTACCTCTTAAAACACGTTATTATAATGTAGGACGCCTTACAAATCTTAACAACACCTTACAATACCGTATGTAAACTTAAAACTCCATAATAAACCTAATGAATTCGTCCGAGTCTTTTGAACATTGTACGGCAACTTAAAACATCATACGACTTGTATGCCATATTACCTCTTAAAACACGTTATTATAATGTAGGACGCCTTACAATTATTAACAACACCTTACAATACCGTATGTAAACTTAAAACTCCATAATAAACCTAATGAATTCGTCTGAGTCCTTTGAATATTGTACGGCAACTTAAAACATCTTACGACTCTGTATGCCATATTACGTCTTAAAACACGTTATTATAATGTTGGACGCCTTACAAATCTTAACAACACCTTACAATACCGTATGTAAACTAAAAACTCCATAATAAACCTAATGAATTCGTCCGAGTCCTTTGAACATTGTACGGCAACTTAAAACATCTTACGACTCTGTATGCCATATTACCTCTTAAAACAAGTTATTATAATGTAGGACGCCTTACAAATCTTAACAACACCTTACAATACCGTATGTAAACTTAAAACTCTATAATAAACCTAATGAATTCGTCCGAGTCCTTTCAACATTGTACTGCAACTTAAAACATCTTACGACTCTGTATGCCATATTAACTCCTCTAAAAGCACGTTATTATAATTTAGGAGGCCTTAAAAGTATTAACAACACCTTACAATATCGTATGTAAACTTAAAACTTTATAATAAACCTAATGAATTCGTCCGAGTCCTTTGAACATTGTACGGCAACTTAAAACATCTTACGACTTGTATGCCATATTACCTCTTAAAACATGTTATTATAATGTAGGACGCCTTACAAATATTAACTACACCTTACAATACCGTATGTAAACTTAAAACTCCATAATAAACCTAATGAATTCGTCCGAGTCCTTTCAACATTGTACGGCAACTTAAAACATCTTACGACTCTGTATGCCATATTAACTCCTCTAAAAGCATGTTATTATAATTTAGGACGCCTTAAAAGTATTAACAACACCTTATAATACCGTATGTAAACTTAAAACTCTATAATAAACCTAATGAATTTGTTCGAGTCCTTTGAACATTGTACGGCAACTTAAAACATCATACGACTTGTATGCCATATTACCTCTTAAAACACGTTATTATAATGTAGGACGCCTTACAAATATTAACAACACCTTACAATACCGTATGTAAACTTAAAACTCCATAATAAACCTAATGAATTCGTCCGAGTACTTTGAAGATTGTACGGCAACTTAAAACATCTTACGACTCTGTATGCCATATTACCTCTTAAAACACGTTATTATAATGTAGGACGCCTTACAAATATTAACAACACCTTACAATACCGTATGTAAACTTAAAACTCCATAATAAACCTAATGAATTCGTCCGAGTCCTTTCAACATTGTACGGCAACTTAAAACATCATACGACTTGTATGCCATATTACCTCTTAAAACACGTTATTATAATGTAGGACGCCTTACAAATATTAACAACACCTTACAATACCGTATGTAAACTTAAAACTCCATAATAAACCTAATGAATTCGTCCGAGTCCTTTGAACACTGTACGGCAACTTAAAACATCTTACGACTCTGTATGTCATATTACCTCTTAAAACAAGTTATTATAATGTAGGACGCCTTATAAGTCTTAACAACACCTTACAATACCGTATGTAAACTTAAAACTCTATAATAAACCTAATGAATTCGTCCGAGTCCTTTCAACATTGTACTGCAACTTAAAACATCTTACGACTCTGTATTCCATATTAACTCCTCTAAAAGCACGTTATTATAATTTAGGACGCCTTAAAAGTATTAACAACACCTTACAATATCGTATGTAAACTTAAAACTTTATAATAAACCTAATGAATTCATCCGAGTACTTTGAACATTGTACGGCAACTTAAAACATCTTACGACTTGTATGCCATATTACCTCTTAAAACACGTTATTATAATGTAGGACGCCTTACAAATATTAACTACACCTTACAATACCGTATGTAAACTTAAAACTCCATAATAAACCTAATGAATTCGTCCGAGTCCTTTCAACATTGTACGGCAACTTAAAACATCTTACGACTCTGTATGCCATATTAACTCCTCTAAAAGCATGTTATTATAATTTAGGACGCCTTAAAAGTATTAACAACACCTTATAATACCGTATGTAAACTTAAAACTCTATAATAAACCTAATGAATTTGTCCGAGTCCTTTGAACATTGTACGGCAACTTAAAACATCATACGACTTGTATGCCATATTACCTCTTAAAACACGTTATTATAATGTAGGACGCCTTACAAATATTAACAACACCTTACAATACCGTATGTAAACTTAAAACTCCATAATAAACCTAATGAATTCGTCCGAGTACTTTGAAGATTGTACGGCAACTTAAAACATCTTACGACTCTGTATGCCATATTACCTCTTAAAACACGTTATTATAATGTAGGACGCCTTACAAATATTAACAACACCTTACAATACCGTATGTAAACTTAAAACTCCATAATAAACCTAATGAATTCGTCCGAGTCCTTTCAACATTGTACGGCAACTTAAAACATCATACGACTTGTATGCCATATTACCTCTTAAAACACGTTATTATAATGTAGGACGCCTTACAAATATTAACAACACCTTACAATACCGTATGTAAACTTAAAACTCCATAATAAACCTAATGAATTCGTCCGAGTCCTTTGAACACTGTACGGCAACTTAAAACATCTTACGACTCTGTATGTCATATTACCTCTTAAAACAAGTTATTATAATGTAGGACGCCTTATAAGTCTTAACAACACCTTACAATACCGTATGTAAACTTAAAACTCTATAATAAACCTAATGAATTCGTCCGAGTCCTTTCAACATTGTACTGCAACTTAAAACATCTTACGACTCTGTATTCCATATTAACTCCTCTAAAAGCACGTTATTATAATTTAGGACGCCTTAAAAGTATTAACAACACCTTACAATATCGTATGTAAACTTAAAACTTTATAATAAACCTAATGAATTCATCCGAGTACTTTGAACATTGTACGGCAACTTAAAACATCTTACGACTTGTATGCCATATTACCTCTTAAAACACGTTATTATAATGTAGGACGCCTTACAAATATTAACTACACCTTACAATACCGTATGTAAACTTAAAACTCCATAATAAACCTAATGAATTCGTCCGAGTCCTTTCAACATTGTACGGCAACTTAAAACATCTTACGACTCTGTATGCCATATTAACTCCTCTAAAAGCATGTTATTATAATTTAGGACGCCTTAAAAGTATTAACAACACCTTATAATACCGTATGTAAACTTAAAACTCTATAATAAACCTAATGAATTTGTCCGAGTCCTTTGAACATTGTACGGCAACTTAAAACATCATACGACTTGTATGCCATATTACCTCTTAAAACATGTTATTATAATGTAGGACGCCTTACAAATATTAACAACACCTTACAATACCGTATGTAAACTTAAAACTCCATAATAAACCTAATGAATTCGTCCGAGTACTTTGAACATTGTACGGCAACTTAAAACATCTTACGACTCTGTATGCCATATTACCTCTTAAAACACGTTATTATAATGTAGGACGCCTTACATATCTTAACAACACCTTACAATTCCGTATGTAAACTTAAAACTTCATAATAAACCTAATGAATTCGTCCGAGTTCTTTCAACATTGTACGGCAACTTAAAACATCATACGACTTGTATGCCATATTACCTCTTAAAACACGTTATTATAATGTAGGACGCCTTACAAATATTAACAACACCTTACAATACCGTATGTAAACTTAAAACTCCATAATAAACCTAATGAATTCGTCCGAGTCCTTTGAACATTGTACGGCAACTTAAAACATCTTACGACTCTGTATGCCATATTACCTCTTAAAACAAGTTATTATAATGTAGGACGCCTTATAAATCTTAACAACACCTTACAATACCGTATGTAAACTTAAAACTCTATAATAAACCTAATGAATTCGTCCGAGTCCTTTCAACATTGTACTGCAACTTAAAACATCTTACGACTCTGTATTCCATATTAACTCCTCTAAAAGCACGTTATTATAATTTAGGACGCCTTAAAAGTATTAACAACACCTTACAATATCGTATGTAAACTTAAAACTTTATAATAAACCTAATGAATTCATCCGAGTCCTTTGAACATTGTACGGCAACTTAAAACATCTTACGACTTGTATGCCATATTACCTCTTAAAACACGTTATTATAATGTAGGACGCCTTACAAATATTAACTACACCTTACAATACCGTATGTAAACTATAAAATCCATTGTTGGTCCATAAAGATCGTGATTTCAGTGCTTTGTTGACTTGTTTAACACAAATATATCCAAGACTTGATGAACAAAGTGTAAAATATCCAAACAACCCAATAACAAGATTCAACACACAATCGAGGTATATAAGCTACAAGGATAAGTAGAATATGCTCCTAGCACCTCAAATTGAACGATTACACAACACAATCAGTGAATAATGGCTTGAGTAAAAGATGTGCAAAAGTTGTATAAAGTGAAGATAAGGTTACAATATATAGCAGTGTTAGGTTCGCTGATAGATTCGCTCTAGCGAATCTATCTAGCGAACCAACACAGGTTCGCTGGGCACATAGGTTCGCCCAGTCGACACCTTAATACAAAAGACAACCTGACCTGCGGGCGAATCTATAGATTCGCCCGTAGGTTCGCTAGTACAAACACAATTACAAGTTTAACAATTACAAACAAAAGTAACACCGACAAGCCGGTGAGTCCAACCTATACATAGTGACTATCAATACTCCCCCTAGGTTGGACCTCACCTGGGGAAGTCTTCTGGTTTAGCTCCGTCTTGATGGCTTCAGAGATGTTCGATAAACGTTCCTGCCCTTTCTTTAATTCCGGCCATTGGTTTTGTAATATCTTCAGATCCGGCCTCATCTTCACTTAAATTCAGCATTGAGTCTATGAACTCTGTATCTGCGACCTCAGCATCAGGCTCAAGTTGAACTGTCGTCTCCGCCTGTTTTTCTGCAGTTTGCTCCTCGCTGATCACCTCCAAATCAATCACTTCTACTGGTTTCTCAAACCTCTGTTCGATAGTTCGATCAAGCTGTCTTGTCAGATCATCCATGTCCATTCGCTGATCATCCGTCCTCCTCAATCTCTCATTTACAGCCTTTAGCTCAGCACGAATCCCCCGGGCTTTGTTTGCGACCTTTACAAACAGGTTCGCTTCAGCAGCAGTGTCATCTCCAGCCCTGTGCTTTATCCTATGCTCGCACAACACCTTCAAATCTTCGTCACAGAAGGAGAAGACCTCCATTGGATCAAATAGACGGATTTCTGGACGGTCATCTCCTTGTAATCTGATAATTGCCTCCCCAGTGCTGTTATCATAAAACCATTTGTAGAAATCCTGCAATCTGGGCGGCTGTGTGTCCGGGACCCTGACTCTGGTCATAACCTTCGGTGCAGCTATCTTCAACACAATCTTGCCCTTCCACGACACCTGATAGGTTCAATTGGATCGATAATATCACTCAAATGATCAGAACAACAAGTACAAACAAACGATTCAATCACAAACACAATTCATACTCATAAATTCTCTTTGTATTTGATGATCAAGCAATTCGTAGTACAAAAGTGCAGGAGAAACAAATTACACACAGTTAATTCTCTCTCTAACAGTGTAAAAGTCGCTCTCTAACACACGCACACTACATGCCTATATCAAACAAAATTCAAGTTTAAGGAAAATACATAATAAACCCTAAACTATACAAACATATATAATAACAAAAATACAAAGTAAATCTTAACAGGAAATAACCCTAACAGTACTCCCCCTAAGATTTATCTTTGGATCTTCAAAAACTTCAATCTTTTTCTTCGTTTATCAGCATCAATCTTCTCTTTTTCTACCATTCTTCTGGTTCCTCTTTCACATCCAGTAATTCTCGGCCTTTATATTCTTCTTTTTCTTTCAGAGCTTCTTCAATGCAGGACTTGAACTTTTCAGCGAGTTTGGCTTGTTGAGGTTTGGATTCATTCGTCAGTATTGGCAGAGCATTCATACGTCTAAGTGAGTCCAGATTCAAACCTGCAAAATCGATATTAGCATAAAATTCAAATGGCATCTCTTGGCCTTTGACTTTCACTTCCAATGTTCCTTTTCTGGATATCCTTATATATTCTATCTCCGGCAAGTCAACCATCACGAGATTAGAATTGAGCATAGCTTTCCTCACTCGAATCTTTTCAGTAGCTGCAGCAATCACTTCAATCATAACGACAAATAGCTTTCGATCAGCTTCAGCCAATGCATCTTTACACTTCTCCATTCGACAGCTTCTCAAAAAATCTATATATGAAGGATGCAACAACTTCAATTCAAACGTACTGAAAAGCGTAATCATGTCTTCATCCCAATTCTCCAAGTTTCGAACAAGCTTTAGTTCAAACGTCTCCTGATTGTAAAATACTCTCAGTATTGGCTTTGTCATTTGACTTCCATCTATCACCTTCAATCCAGGATCAGTAATCTTGTCAAAATATTCGTCCGAGAATTCTTCTAAATACATATCCTCGGTTACCACCAATCTCTTCTTCTTTCTCTGTTTCTTTGCTTGCACATATGCAGTGTCTTCTTGTTGACCTCTAAAGTCAAGAAATTTTGCAGTTCTACTCATACCAGCATCAAGAAGTATCACGCATTTTTCACCACGCTCAGCACGCGTGTGATTAATTAACCTTAATTTGTGCAACTCTTTCAGATCCTGAACCTCCAACTTGAATATACTCGAGTAGTAATGATAAACGTCACACAAACCATTTACTCTCTTGATTATAAATGCGTCAAAGACTTCATCATATTTCCAAGCAATTATTTTAACTTTCTTGTTCTTCTCAGGCACAATCATAGAGTCTAACAACTCAGCAATTGATTGTCCTTTGCTCATCAGCGACCTCACCACATCACCTGGTGTTGCTGCCTTATGCCAAGTTTCACGTACTTCCATCGGTATGTTGTACGATTTAACCTCGCTCGGAAACATATCCATCAGTTCGTGTCTTTTCTTGTGAGCATCTTCAGGAAGCGCCATTACTGGAATTTCTTTTGGACCCAGAATTTTGTACCTCTTTGTCAACTCAAAATATTGTGGATTATTGTAATCCAGATAAAACATCCGATTGTACAATTTTTCTGTCTTCATGAAGCTGACCACTATCTTCTTCAAAGATCCAGATTTCAACCTCTGCAAAGTTTTATACGGATAGTTCCTCGAACTCAACCAACTCCGCATCTCATAAGCAGTCATTTCGTCCGGATTTGGATGATGTAGCTCAGTTGGTGGCAGATCTTCTATGTTTAGACTTTCCTGCATTGGAGTCCATTCGCCCATCTCAGTAACAATCTCTTTCTTATCTGCTTCAGTCTTATCTTGATGAATCATGCATTTCTCGTACTCTTCATTAATCTGAGTCACCGTCAACCCATTCAAAAACACCGAATTGTACTTCATTTTTTCAAGATAAGCAAACCTCTGATCTAAATCATCTGGCACTTCTTCAACAGTATTCTGTACTGGTTCTTGCTCAGCTTCATCCTCAGACTCAGTCCAATCAATGTCTAGATCATCCAATGCCTCTATCATAGGTGCGTCATCAGTTTGAAACGGCTCAAACTGACTAGCCACTTCAGCTACTGTTTCAGTCTCAGGCATATCAACAGTTTCACCAGCTTCAGATTGAATCGGCTCAATCTGAACTGTATCTCCTGAATTAACTTCTTTTTCACTGTCTGATGTTGCAAATATTTCAGTTTCTGCTTCAGATACGTTCTCGGTCTCAGCCTCAGCTACAGATTGAATCGGCTCAATCTGCACTGGTTTATCAATCTTCGCCCTTTTAGAACTTTCTTCATCACCAAATATCTCTGGTATTGCATCTATTTTCCTCTTTCCCTCAGCTTTGTCCATATTGACAGTTTCAGCCACAGCTTCATCGGGAATTATGATTGGTGATTCAACTAAAATTCCAGCATTTGCAACACCTCGAGCTCTAGTTAAGTAAACTTTTGGCACTTCAGCTCCAGTCATTTCAACTATATCATCAGAAAAATCTTTGTCTGATAGTGATGAGCCAGCCTTCTTTGGTTTCATATCCTCCAATTCCTTCTCAAGCATTTCTTTCTCAGCCTCCAAAGTGTTACACTCAGCCTTAACTTCAACATAATCAAACTTTAAGTTCTCATACTCCTCCTTCAACTTCTCATGCTCATCTTTCAACTTATCATGCTCAATTTTTAACTTCAGATGATCAGAATCTAACTCTTTGAAAATCTTCAGATTCTGATTATGAATATCCCAGTACTCATCCAATCTTTTCCTTTTTCGTTCTTTGGAAGCTTTTAACAAATCGTTTGCCTTAAACAGACTTTCAACCATCTCTTCTAATTCAGCAATGCGTTTCTCTTTTTCCTCATAAATCTCATCAACACTTGGCCCAATGTTTGGTGAAGACTCCAAACCTTGTCCAATGTCTTCAACAGTTTGTGGTAATGCGGTGGGAACATTATCAGTAATGGGATCAGTAATGCCAGCATCCACTTCCTCTATCTGTGCAATAGATTCAGCTTCGGCCATTACTGTCTCAGCAATCTGTAGCACATCAATCTCCTTAGGCTTTTCTACCGTTTTCTTCTTCTTCCTAACATATTGTACCGAAACATCTTTAGGAATCTCAGCAACTACTTCTTCAATCTCAGAAGCAACCTCAGCAGGTTCTTCTACAACCATAGGTTCAACAATCTCTATATCAGTCTTGGTTGGTTCAACCTCCTCTGAATTAGATTCAGATTCAGCATCATCACCACCATCATCATTACCATCCTCATCATCACTATCATCATCATCATCATTATCTTCATCCTCTGGATGACGAGCAAAGTACTCGTCATCATCCAATAAGTTATCTGGCACCTCATCCACAAGGTCCAGTGGATTCACAATCTCACCATGAGATATGTGATAGTAAATGCCTTCTACATCCTCTTCATTGTTTACTATATCTCTCATATAGTCAAACAAAGCAATGTCAGGCACATTCCCGATACTCATCTTTTTGTAAGAGAGATCGTTCATGTCCTCAGTATACAGCATCCCTCCAGCATAACCCTCAGATCTGATGATAGGATAAGCAATGTTTATCATCAGCTGTAAGAACCTCGGGTACATGAGGAACTTAAATCTCTTTCCCTTCACCAAATTGAAAACAAAGCCATTCATAATCCACCTTGACATGTTAAATGGCTTGTTTTCTGCTATCGCCACGATTGGTGATGCAATGTCTGAAGGAAAGTTATCAAACCCAGCACTCCTTCTAGACATGCATTGTTGCACAACATAGCACAACAATTTATACTTTCTTCCCAACTTTGCTCTGAAAAACTGTGACTTTGGAAACACAGGTGGATGACCCATGTTCACAAAACAAGTTTTACACTCCTCCATTGTCAGTTCATCCATCATGCCTACCTCATCCTCATCTATTCTCAGAGCTTGTCTAATGGCATCTTCAGTCACATTCAGTACCCAATCCCTTGTGATATGTCCTCTGACAATAGCACTACCATCCTCATTCCTCACAACTTCTGCTGTTCTCCAGAAGCTTTTAATCAGCCTTGCATATATGACCGGTTTGGCACATATAGCATAAACATACTTGGTCCTCTTAATGAACTGAATCATGTCTCTATAACCTTCTGTCTCAGGCAGTGATTCATCCAAACATGCTACCAGATTATGTTTAGGCTCAAATTTGAGATTCTCCATCTGTTAAACACAAACAAAAACACAAAACAAGGCAAATGTATTAGATTCTTCATTAAGCATATCAACAATTTAACAAGTGCTTAACTAAAAGTTAGAAAGCATAACATTAATATAATCATTTTAAACCCTAAATTGTTCTAATAACCTGATTTTCATCATTTTAATCAAACAACATTGAATTTTAAAGATTATATTTCATGTTTTAAACTTTTAACAGTTAATCACTTAGGCAAAATTTTGATAAATTTCATGATGAAAAATTTAACATGTTTTGGTTCAGTTTTAGCAAGTTTAATCACTTTTAAAACAAACATTTCATCGTTTTGATGTTTAACTTTTAAAAGCTTCAAAGTTCATCAATGGCGATTTTAACAGTTAAGTCCATTTCACTTGTTCAGTTGGTTTTAAGGTGTTTTAGTGCAAATGAATGATTGAATGTTGATGATCGACGGATTTTAACCCTAAAGCAACACTCGATTTCAGTTTTAACGCACAAAATCAAAGTGTCGATTCAAGTTCAAAACACTGTTCATCATCGTTTTTTCCTTTTAACAGTTGATTTGCAGGTCGATTTATGTCAAAAACACATAATCTCTACCTTAATCAATCTATTAATCTTGTTATAGAGCAACAGATTGACTATGATAACAATGGCGTTTTGAAGCACAGAGTGTTTGAGTGAAAGTGAATGTGTGTGAAATGATAAGTGTCTGTGAAGAGGCGGTATTTGTATCGTCAGAAAAATTTTAGGTCAAACTTTAAGTGCCGGGTCAACAAAAGCAAATTAGGCCCAATAACCTTGCCGGGTCAAGTACTGTAGTGACGGGTCATGTACTGTAGTTACGGGTCAAGTACATAAAACAAGTCACCAATCATGTGAAAATCACTTGACGGGTCAAGCACTGTAGATACGGGTAAGTCACTGTAGTGACGGGTAAGGGTTTAAGGAACAACTACACCTGATGGATTTTATTCATCACCCGGCAGAATAGTTGTGATCAAAACATCACCCGGCAAAATAGTTGTGATCAAAACATCACCCGGCAA
Organism: Tagetes erecta; assembly: GCA_030867185.1. NCBI lineage: Eukaryota > Viridiplantae > Streptophyta > Magnoliopsida > Asterales > Asteraceae > Tagetes > Tagetes erecta. The sequence continues at coordinate 26,194,169 of CM061493.1, read as the reverse complement.
CCTTCTTCATCACCCGGCAACACAGTTGCTTTCCTTCTTCATCCGGCTTGCTTTCTTCTTTACACGGCAACCTTTGACAACCTTCTTCACACGGCATACACACTTCTTCATTACCCGGCAACATAGTGTCATACCTTTACACGACACCAAGACTTCTTCATTACCCGGCTGTATAGTATACACTAGTCACCCGGCAAGATATTTATGACCTTCACCCGGCTGTATTTGACATGATCATTGCCCGGCTGTACAGTGGTCATAACATCTTCACCTATTTCCTCAATCACCCGGCAAGTATCAGACTTACAACTTTACCCGGCTGAACAGTTCTTTACCCGGCTGTACAGTTGTATCTGATATCTTTACCCGGCAATAACACTTAAGCAATTTCTTCAATTTTCCTCGTCTGTTGACTTTTTCAACGGTCATTTATTGCACCTGCAACATTCTCCGACAGATTAATTAGACAAGATATCCTTAAAGAATGTTTGTCATATTAATTATCAAACAACATTAAACATTGCAACAAATTAATTTTCAATTAAAAGTCAATTTTTCTTTTTCTTTTCAAAAATGTTTTTGCACAACCAATTTTTCTATATCCCGAAGCAATTTCTTAAAAACAAATTACGAGACCTTGGGTTTGTTTTTAACACATCCAATACCTTTGCTTTTCATAACTTATAATCTTGTTCATTCAAAACACACTTATTATTTTTCTTAAATTTATTCTCCCCCTAAACTTGAAATTTCTTGAAAATTTTTAAGTTTAACAAGGATGTTGATGTGTCAATAATGATTCCAAATGCCTGCACACACAAAGCACACACATTAAAATAAAAACATATGCAATGCAATAAATCAAAATATCGCAGTGAGATCATACCACACATTATTTGAACATGTTTTGCAAGTTTTTGAATAGACATTTGACTTATGCTTGATTGAGTGATGATATGAAAGCATACCAATTAGCTCGAATTGACACACTTACTTTTTCAGTATCATGATGATATTTAAGGTTCGATTAGAATGACTTATGTGACCCACATGTATACATATGTCAACATATTTCCTTATCAATCACTACCTGAATGCATATTGCACAGAACCTGGTCACTTACAGTCATACACAGTGTGGAATCTGGGTTCTATTCGGATTTGGTCCACTTTGGGACTTCTTTTTAATTCCAACTTTGGGAATTTTTATTTCCTATCGTTCCCCTTGGGAATCTTCTGAATTCCATTTTGGAATTTTTGTTTGGTGTCGGTCCACATTTGGGACTCTTTTTGTTCCATTTTGGAATCTTTTGCTGCATCTTGAAGCTCAAAAGAGACTTCGTGTGAGACTTCAGGTCTGTGGGTACCACAACAAAGAAGCTCACGATGCGGTTCATCACACTGAATACACTACATCGTTACCCGAACATGCACAACTATCATCACAAGCAATGTTTCAAAAGATATATATCTAGACATGTATAACAATGGAACTTAACACAAAGATCATTAAGTTTATGTTTGTCAACAATCAACTTACTTGTTCAGTCTAATTGCCTGAGCTGTCTAGCACATCAATTAACATTCATCAGTCTTTATTAAAAATGATGTAGCAAATAATGTCTAGTGTATCTATCATTTCTCACTTTTTGCAATATAGATTCTTATGACATGATATTTTCTTTTCTTTTTGATTTTATATTTTGTATTTGTTTTTCTTTTTCATGCACACACACAATGCAAAATATAAAATAAAAGCAAAGGAATCAAAACATAACATCAACTTATTATATTTTTGGCTTTTATATTTTCTGATTTTTCTTTTGTTTTTCGAAAAATAGAATCAATCATGATTGATTAATCCTATGGATTGAATTAAAAATTCAAACCGGCCTGACAAAAATGATTTTGTGAAAAGATCTGCCAGTTGTTTGTCGGTATGAACTTTAATCAAAATTATTAAACCCTTTTCAGAGTTATCTCTTAAAAAATGATATCTAATTTCTATGTGTTTGGTTTTAGAATGTTGAACAGGATTAGCAGTTATAAACATAGCAGCAGTATTGTCTATGTAAATGGGAGTTTTTAAGAAGTTAAACCCGTAGTCCAGCAACTGATTTTGTAACCATAAAACCTGAGAACATCCTGCAGATGCAGCGATATACTCTGCTTCAGCTGTGGATACAGAAACATTGGTTTGCTTCTTGCATTGCCAAGAGACAAGCCTTGGACCCAAAAATTGACAACCACCAATAGTTGATTTCCTGTCAAGAGCACAACCACTAAAATCACTGTCAGAATAGCTATATAGTTCAAAATTTCCTTCATAAGGATACCATAACCCAAGATTTGGTTTCCCTTTGAGATATCTGAATATACGCTTCACAGCAACTAGATGCGACTCTTTCGGATCTGACTGGTATCTGGCGCATACACACACAGCGTACATGATATCTGGTCTTGATGCAGTAAGATACATCAGAGAACCGATCATTGATCTGTATAGTGTCTGATCAACTGCTTTGCCCTTTGGATCAGGTTGTATCTTGCAATTTACATCAGAAGGAGTTCGGATAGTCTGACAATCTTGCATCTTGAACTTCTTCAGCAACTTCTCAACAAATTTTGATTGGTTGATAAAAATTCCGTCAGCAGACTGTTTCACTTGTAATCCCAGAAAGAAATTAATCTCCCCCATCGAACTCATCTGAAATCTTGACTTCATGATTTCTTCAAATTCTTTGCACATGGACTCACTGGTTGAACCGAAGATAATATCGTCCACATAGACTTGAACACACAATAAGTCGTCATTCTCCCTCTTCATAAACAAGGTTGGATCAATCTGACCTCTTGTGAATCCGTGTTCTAGTAAATGCTTAGATAGTGTCTCATACCAGATTCTCGGAGCTTGATGTAGACCGTAAAGAGCTTTGCTCAACTTGTATACCCGATGTGGATAGTCAGGATCTTCGAAACCCGGGGGTTGTCTGACATAGACATCATCTGTAATAGGTCCATACAAGAAAGCACCTTTGACGTCCATTTGGAATACCTTAAACTTCATGAAAGACGCATATGCAAGAAAAACGCGTATGGCTTCAAGTCTTGCGACCGGAGCAAACACCTCTTCATAATCAATGCCTTCTTCCTGAGTGTATCCCTGTGCAATCAGTCTTGCTTTATTTCTCACAACAATGCCACGTTCGTCTGGCTTGTTTTTGTACAACCATCTTGTACCTATTGCATTCTCTCCTTCAGGTAAGTCCACAAGTTTCCAAACTTCCTGTTTGCGAAACTGAAGCAATTCCTCTTGCATGGCTTCAATCCAACTGTTGTCGTGCAACGCCTCTGAAATATTCTTTGGCACCATTTGAGATAGAAAACACGAGTAAAGACAAACATTTGCTTGCTCTGTCTGACTTCTTGTAGTTCTCTGATTCAACGGCCCAATAATCTGAGAGACAGGATGTTTCTTGTGAATTCGATGAATAGGAATATCACCTCCTTGCACTTGAGTCTCTAGATTAGAAGTATTCAGATTTGGTAGATCTTGAAGTATGGAAGAAGTATGCGGTGTGAAATTCGGGACTTGATCCGGTGAATTGATGAAGTAATCAAAAGATTCTGGAATAACTTCAGCATTCGGATCCGATGATGGTTGATTTTGAACGGATCCACCATCATTAGGAGACATTAGCGTATTCACATTTTCTTCATGATTGTTTGATTCTTGATCTTCTTGTGAACCAGAAGGACCCGGAGCTTGACTGGATTTGACATGATCAGGATTGTGAAAAGACATAAATGGATATTCAGAGTTGAGATTTCCATCTTCGTCATTATCAGAATCGTCACTAAAGCTTCCTAAGTCACCTGATTCCTTCCTTGCATTTCCTGAAAAATCAAATAAGTTAGAATTGAAAGATCTAGATAACGAATCCAAATCAAATAACCATTCGGGACCGTGAGCCACTAAAGGAAACGAATTTTCTAAAAACTTGACGTTGAAAGTTTCAATAACAGTATTTGTTTTGCTATTAAAAACCCGATAAGCTTTAGAAACAGACGAATATCCTAGGAAAAATCCATCGTCAGATTTTGACTCAAACTTCCCGAGATGTTCATTTAGATTAAGAATCGAAACTGGACAACCAAATGCTTTCAAGTAAGAAATATTTGGTTTTCTTCCAAACAACAACTCATAAGAAGTTTTCTGTTTATCTTGGACTAATAATGTTCTATTTTGTACAAAACACGCAGTGGCAATAGCTTCATCCCAAAAGGTGATAGGGATTTTGGCATCTGCGAGCATGGATCTTGCAGCTTCAATTAGTGTCCGGTTTTTCCGTTCCGCAACCCCATTTTGCTGAGGCGTTCTTGGAGCACTATACTGACGAGCAATCCCCTTTTCTGCACAAAATAAATCAACATTAGCATTCTTAAATTCAGTTCCATTATCACTTCTTAAAGTTTTAACTTTGCATTCCAATTGATTTTCAATTTTAATGATAAATTCTTTCAATAATTCAGCTGTTTCAGATTTCACATGCAAAAAATAAACCCATGAAAATCTAGTGAAGTCATCTATGATAACTAAACAATAAGATTTTCTGCCGATGCTTTGAACATTTGTCGGTCCAAAAAGATACATATGTAGCATCTGCAACGGTTTTGAAATGGAGTTCTCGAGCTTGGACTTAAAAGACATCCGATGCTGTTTGCCCTTCAAACATGCTGGACAGAGATCAGTTGTGGAGAATTTCTTCGATGGGATTCCCACAGCGTGATTTCCAGTTACCAAACGGTTCATGTTTCTGAAGTTGGAGTGGCCCAGCCGTCTATGCCAAAGCTGACTCTCATCATTTGAAGCATGGGCAATGAGACAGGTTGTTTCGGTATCAGCGTCAATCTGCGACATATCCAACTTGCATACATCACGATCTCTAGGAGCTTTAACCACTACCCACTCATTGTCAATCTTGAAACCTGGTTTAAGAATATAACAGAAAGAATCATCAAATAAAGTTGAATAAGATTTATCACAAATTTGAGATACACTTAGTAAGTTAAAGTTCAACTGTGCACAGTAGTTGACTTTATCAAAACTAATGATCCCATTGGATACTGTTCCTTCTCCTGTTATCTTTCCACCCGCATCACCTCCAAACGCTACATGAGTACCATTTTTCAGTTTGAAATCCTGAAGCAAGGCATGGTTGCCTGTCATGTGCCGGCTACACCCACTATCAACGAACCACGAGTTGATAGGTCTTCTTGGGCGTACCTGCATTTCAACAAAAACATTCAGTTAGTTTGGTCAACCCAGGCCCACACGGTCTTGGGTTTTCCGAATCTATCTGCAATAGTAACTTGTTGGTATTGAACATTTTGAAAATTTGTTTCGTTTAAAAGATTTTGATGCTGATAACTTCGCCCATTGGCGTTCAATGATTGCTTTCTCCTTAAAGCAATAAACCTCTCCTCTAGCTTAGGATCAAGGTTATTTTCAAACTTTTGATTCTTAACCATTAAAGCTCTTGGTTTAAAACTGTTAACCTGCACATTCCTTGAAAAGTTAGAAACAGAATTGTTTCGATTGAAGTTTCTCAAAACCGGAGAATGACTTTGACTCATATTTTGAAAACCATATGAATTATTTCTTTGAAAATTTGAATATGGAGTCATTTCTCTAGTCGAGTTTGATCGAAAGAAACAATCCTTTGTGTCATGGTTTCTTCTCTCACAGATATCACAAAATTTGTTAAAATAACATTATTCTGAAGAATGATTTCTTTTGTCACAGAAACTGCAGTACCTGTTAAAGAAACATTCAGCAGTTGCATGATTATATCTATCACAAATTTCACAATATTTCTTGCTAATCCTAAAGAGCCGATTGTTTACTCTAGATGTTGAATCAAAACGTGATTCATTATCAAAGTTGTTCGGTTTTAGATTAACATTCTTTTGTGGAGTCATTGTTTGTGCTTTTGATTGCATGGAACTTTGGTTCGATTTTAAACTGTTCTGTTTGGTCACCTTTTTGTTTTCAATTCTCTTTTCATTGACAGCGGAAGACTTAGGACCTGAACCTGTTTTCAGACCAGAGTTAGATTTGATTGGAGAATTGATTGGTTTACCATAAGATCCATTTAAATCAAACGTTCCTGCAGACACAAACTTGATTTTCTTTTCTTTTGACACTTTCTTGACAGGTTTACCTTTGTCAGCTTTAACACTTTGAACTTTTGTGTTATCATTCGATTTTAAAACATTTTTGCCTTTTGACTGTTTCGTTTCAGATTGATTATTCATTGTTTTCGATTTTTGCTTCTTAACACTCGAAACTTCAGCCTTTTTCACTTCTAGCTTTTTGACCAACTGAGCAGCAACTTGCGCCTTTTGTTCCTTCTTCCACTTGATGTACTCAGGATCATTGTATCCTGAAAATTCACCTTCTTCCTTCACCGGTGTTTCTGGTTCGGGATTAAGCTTTGGATATTCAACAAGTTGGATCAGAACAGGCTCAACTTTGTTTTCAGATTTGTTGCTTGCTTCATCATCAGCTTCAGTTGTCATTCCATCTTCTTCTCTCAAACTTTCAATCAACACCTCAGACCCTTCAGACTCGGATTTACTTCTTTGAATTTCTTTAAATTTTCGTTCATTTTCAGGTGAATGATCAAATTCATTAAAGTTTTCCGGTAAGGTTTGAGTGATTGAATTTGGCATCGGTTCATGAGTAAAACCCAACCCGGTTTTGGTTTTGTTACCTCTTTCTTTGATGAGTTGTTTAACCATGGTTTTACAGCTTTTAACCTTTGTTAGTTCAACTTGAGTGACAGCATGTGCTACTTTTTCTTGTTCAAAGTTCTTTGTCATTTCTTCAAGTTGTTTGGTTATCAATTCCAGTTCCTTTAAGGTTTTGTTCCAAGATTCTTTAAGTGACAAAATCTTCTCATCAGCAATTTTGTGATCAATTTTAAGTTGTTCATGAATTTTCTCATGTTTGCTTAATTTGTCACCGATTTTAAATGAATGAGTCCGATAATGTTCTACTTGTTGAATGCACTGTTCAGAACATAGCCTTTCCTTGACATCAGCAGGTAAAGGAACATAGTTAGGGGGCAGGTCAGTATTAACCTTTGGTTGTTCTGTGGATGATGAAGACTCACTGGCAGTAGCCATCAGCACAAGTTCAGACTCAGATTCTTCAGTAGGATCAGATTTTGCACTCCAATCATAGTCTTCTGGATCTTCACTCACATCTTCAATCATCTTACTATCCCCTTCTTCTGACCAATCTTCTTCTACTTCACATACCAATGCCAGACTTGATGTAAGATCAGACGTGAATTGTTCTGCATAAGCGCTCCAATCATACCCGTCTTTCACACTTACAACCAACGCCTTTGTTTGGTCTTCTGGCTTCTTTCCTTCATCCTTCAATTCAGGCATAGGAAGACTTTGGTATGGTTTCTGAAAGAAACGTTGATTTCTGCCTTGATAACTTGTTGATTGTTGAGAATTTTGACCTTGACCTTGATTGCTTGAACTGGCTTGATCATTGAAATTCTTTGGAGCTTTACATTCTCTTGAGAAATGACCATACTGATTACAGTTAAAACATCTGGCCTTAGATTTGTCAAATCCAACAGTCTTGTTTGCATGAGGTTTGTAGCTTCTGTTGACATATGCATGCTTTTGAGTACGATAAACTACCATAACCATCTGCCAGTTAAGATCCATTTCCTCAACATCCACTGGATCCATTTCAAATAAGTCTTGAAGAACAACTTCCATTTGACTTAAATGACTACCTTGGTACGCTTGAAAACTTGCCATAAAAGCAGTAAAGGCAGTTTTTGTTTCGTCATCTTGCAACAGAATATTCATGACGTCTTTCACCTTGGCTTGAACATTTGAACTTTGATTTTCTGATTGATTCTTCATATTCTGACTCTGGACTTGAACTTGAGCTCTTGGCGGAGATTGAGGTTGAGAATAAGTTGGTGAATTTGGAAAATATGCTGAATCAGTATAGAAACTTGCACCAACGAATAAGTCATCCTCATCTTCAGACTTTGTTGTATTTTGCACAAGAAAAGCATTATCCACAGTATTGGCAGGATTTACCACATACTTGTATTGAGTTTGTGACATTGATCTATCAGTGTTTCTAGATCCTTCATCAATCTCAACTTCTTCTATCTTTCCAATAAGCAAGTCAAGTTCCATTGGAAATTTCTCAGTATGTTTCAACAAGGTAACAGTTTGTTTCCATGATGATGGTAAAGCACCTAACAAACGATCATTCAAGTCCTGAAGTTCAGTCTTCACTCCGAGATTTGTCATTTCAGTAGTTAAATGAACAAACCTATTCATCATTTGGTGAACTGTCTCTCCATTGATGTGTTCAAATAATTCCAATTGTCTTTTGAGCTTTGATTTCTTCAAACTTCTTAACTGCTCTCCTCCTTCACATATAGACTTCAATGCCTTAAAGCATGTATAACCAGTCTGATATGCATCCAATCTAGACAAAACTTGTAATGGCAACCCTTTGCACATCAACGAATAGGCCTTGCTATCATTCTTTACCTTCCTCAAGTCTTCAGCTGACAGATTATCCTCTGGATAAGGTGTAGTAGAATCTTTAGTATAGGTACTGGCACTATCTGGTTGTGTCTGAGTTGGAATGTGAGGACCCTTCTCAATAGATTTCCATAAGTCATTGTCAATAGAACACAAGTGATGTCTCAGCCTGATGGTCCAGTTTTTGAAATCTGCACGATTCAAAAGTCTAGGAACACGGTTATCAGAATCATCATTAGGAGCCATTTTAACAATTTTTAAAGAAAATATTTTTGGTTTTTGTTAATTTTTGAAAAAAAAAATGATTAAAATACTAAAATAAAGACAAGAAATTAAAGACAAGATAAGAAACAAGTATTAAAAACAACTAAATTGAGTCAACCGGCAAAACAGTGAAAATCCTTCTTCACCCGGCTAAACAGTGGATTTGTTCTTCACCCGGCAGGAAAAAGTCTTCAACCGTCTAAATAGTTACCCGACTAAACAGTTGAAAAATACTTTGTTCTTCACCCGGATGAACAGTTACCCGGCAATCAGAAAAACTTCACACGGCAATAAGACTTGACTCGGCAGAAACTTGACACGGCAAAAAGCTTCCCCGGCTGAACAGTACTTGGTCACACGGCACTTTGTTAATTACCCGGCTACACAGTTGAAGTTTACCCGGCTGTATTTTCTCTATCACCCGGCGTAACAGTGTATTACCCGGCACAACAGTGTCTGATCCGGCTGAACAGTAGCAATTTTTAAGTCAAATTCTTCACCCGTCTAGAACAAATTCCCTTACACGGCTGCGCAGGACCTAATTTCTTCACAAAATCTAAGTCCAAGGAAATTGTCTAAGTCAATTATATCACCCGGCAAGTTAATCTTCAACCAAACTCAACTGTTCATCATCTTCTTCATGAAGATTTTCTGGGTTTTGTCTAAAACTTGTCCGATTTGTCCAAAATTCACACACAAGCTGTGTAATAGTCCGATTATCAAACCCTTGTATCAATCAATCCAAAACATCTTCATTCTTCGATGAATTTTGAGCAAAAATTGATCGAACAGTACTTTTTCTATTCTTCTTAATTCTTCAGATCTGATGATGATCTGATAGAATCTGCACAATCGCTGTGTATAGAAGTGATTATGATGATAAATCACAACTAAAAACACCAACAATTCATTCAGATCATGATATTTTGAGCAATATTGATGTGTTTTGCTTAGAAACAGCGAAGAACACAAACCGAAAGCTCTGATACCAATTGATAGGTTCAATTGGATCGATAATATCACTCAAATGATCAGAACAACAAGTAAAAACAAACGATTCAATCACAAACACAATTCATACTCATAAATTCTCTTTGTATTTGATGATCAAGCAATTCGTAGTACAAAAGTGCAGGAGAAACAAATTACACACAGTTAATTCTCTCTCTAACAGTGTAAAAGTCGCTCTCTAACACACGCACACTACATGCCTATATCAAACAAAATTCAAGTTTAAGGAAAATACATAATAAACCCTAAACTATACAAACATATATAATAACAAAAATACAAAGTAAATCTTAACAGGAAATAACCCTAACAACACCCAATGTTTATCCTTTTTCTGCCTCATCCTTTTCGGCTTCTGATATCCAAAGTCAGCAAAATTAGACTTTGCAGCCTCCCTGATTGACACTTCAAAAGCACAAGCCCTGCCACTATCTTCCTTTCCCAATAACGGAAGTTCGGCCAATCTTCGCAAATCCCACCGAGGTAAGGTGGCGAAGTGCTTCCTGTTCTTGATGTAACTGATGTCACCGCCCCTTCTTTTGATCATGTAGGCATCCACCAAACAGTTATACTTCCACGCTATGATTTGCCTATCAAGCTGTTTGGTGTTGGGTTCATCCAGGTGTTGGAATATCGGCACTTCAGGTACAGCTTCTTCCTCTTTTCGGAACCATTCAGATTTGTCTAGCTCAGCATGTTCAAACTGGTAACTCATCCCCTTTTCTTCCACTTTGTAGATTTCCGGCTCATCATCAATATCTTCCTCACTATCTGCATCAATATCAACCTCCGGTTCATCTACCAATGTATAATCCATACTCGAACCTCCGACCACTTCTTCTCCTTCGAAAGTATCCAAATCAATCCCCATCTCTTCATCAAATGTTTCCTCGGCAGCTTTTCCTTTATCTCCAAAGTCAACATCCATTAACGGATATTTTGCAATATCTGTTAAGGAGTTCAGTTCCGCTTCTGTCATAGCCGGTTCAGTCCCATCCTTTTCCTTCAAACTATTTAACTCCTTGAAAATCCTTACGATCAGACACTGCTGGTCCCTCATCATTCTTCCCATCTCGTATATGACAGTTGATTTTTCAGCATCTTGTTTTTCCAACTCTTCGTGCTTCACTTTCAACTCAACCAGATCAGCCTTCAATCTCTCAACCTCAACTTTCAATTCATTTTCAGACCCAGCAGATGTACCCCCGATATCATGTCTAGCTTTCTTTGATGCTTCAGATTGAGTGTCAGACTTTCTCTTCGTCCTCTGTTCCCTTCCAGCATCTATTTCTGCTTGTATCTCATCCACCTCTCGGTCAAACGAATAATCTTTCTCTTTGGCATACGCCTTCCTTTTCCTGATCTTCTTCTCGACCACCTCTATATTTTCTCCGCCCCGTTTCCTTTCCGTTTCCATCAACCTCTGTATATACATCCATCTTTCGGCCGGATATATTTTTTCCCAGAGATAAGCAGTCCTGCCCACACAGTCCGACCTCACCGATTTACAATCTTTGAAGATTCTTGAATGCATATCCCAGATTTTCAATTCTGCACCCTCCACCGGCAGATTTGGCAATTTATCATTCAGAATCATCTGAATGAATCTGGGATACATTAACCATTTAGTCCCTTTCGTGGCATGGATGTTCTCGAGCATGTAATTGAATATCAGCTTCGCCAGATTTGCCTTCTGCCCTCGGCAGAACAGCACCATAGCTCGAGCCCAGTCCAAGTTCAGCCCGTCCGTACCACCTTTCCTATGATCCAGGCACATGATAAACACATGAGCGATGTACCTCCACTCCTGGATCAAGTAGGACTTAACGAACTCCATTTTCTTCTCGCCGGGCATCGGTCCCTCATACCCAGCAGTCCGAAGTGCCCCGTACACTTCTTCAGCAGACATACTTACTTCTTCTCCGACATCCTCCTCTAGCCTTAAAATCCTGGCTAGATCAGCCTCTGTGAACTCCAAGTCATGACCACAGACTTTGGCACAGATACGTGACGGCTGTACCGACACGTTCATGACAGCAGTTCGCCAGAAATCCCGAACGTGCGTCTCATATATGGTGGGAGAGTGGGAGATGGCATAATGTATATGTGACGACTTCAGCCATTTGATGGAGTCTCTATAGCTGCTGGCCTTTTCATGGTTTTCATCAAGTAAAGCACACATGTTGTGCTTTTTCTCAAAGAATAAAGTCGACATTTTGCCTGAAAAATAAACGGAGATTGATCAGAAATGAAGATTTGAAAAACAGAAAATAGATTCGCTGGAAATTAGGTTCGCTAGTATAGCGAACCTGAGATTTTGGCATCAGAACCTATAGATTCGCTGACATGAAAAATCAGTCATTGTGGTCGAGCGAATGTATAGGTTCGCTAGAAACAGTCGGGCGAATCTATGTTGTTGCGCGGGCAGCATAACGACATAGGTTCGCTCGAAGTTTTGAACTTTCGTTCAGATTCGCCAGACGAACACATAGGTTCGCTGGAAACCCTAGTTTTTGAAAAACGGCCAAAATCACAAACAGTTCAACATTAACAGGCATTCAAAGCAACAAACAAGTAACATAACCATTAAACGAGGCTATTATGATGTAAAACCCTAACAACTAACACCAAATCAGTCATTCAAACAATACATAATCATAGGCCGACTGTTTAAACAGGATTATGATGCGATTAAGGGGTTAAAACATTGATTAAGATGAAATCGAACACATACCAGACAATAAGATGATGTTTAATGTGTGAAAAAGCCGTGAAATAGTGAGAATCGAACGTTCGGTGGTAGGTTTTTTGAAAAGCGCGCTACAGTAGTGACAGCGAAAGTTTTGAAAAACTTCGCTGTCACGGCCTATATATACACACATAGGTTCGCTGGCAGACATTCTAGCGAACTTAATATAGGCCAGCGAACTTATGTACAGCGAACTTTTAGGTTCGCCAGAAGACCAAGAGTCAGAAGCTACATGCGGCGGCGGTGCAAAAGTGGTTGCGGGCGAACCTGAGATTTGGGCGAACCTGTAGGTTCGCTAGCAGGTTCGCTCGCACACAAAATAAAATATTTTTGGATTTTCTTAAATTTTAAAATCTTTGTAAATCCGTGAAAACGTCCCATGATATCAACCCTCCAAAAATAAACTTATACACATATAATCCTAAAAATACTAGTAATAACAAGATAGAAGATAAAATTAAAAATAAAATAAAATAAAGACAAAGTTTTAAACGCTAAGAAGGATATATATTCTTCATGAAGTTTTGAGTAGAATCCGGAGAATCATCGATTGGCGGGATTGCAGATATGTTTGTCCATTTAAACCCATGCCTTAGTCCTTTCAACAAGAGATAAGCAGCTTCTTTTATCATGTTTTCGGTTTGATTGAAGAAACTCAGACAACTCGGTCCCCACAGTCATCTAGGTAAAAAGAACAAGTTCTGTCATCAGGGTATATCTGAGCAATACGATTGACTTTGCTTGAATTTCAATGATCAACTTTTGAATGTTGACCGATGCATTAGCTTCTTTTGACACTTGTGCAATTTGCATCTTTTCTTTGTGAGTGGAGCTTGTCAGCAATTGATTCTTTTGAATACAATGCGACTTATTATTTGGGAAACTCAAATAGTCTAGAGCTCCAGGTCTATACTTACGTATAACAGAGGAGATAAACATTTGAGCATGCTCGGTGAATCTTCAGGTCAATACTTCCGTATAGCAGAGAAGATCCACCAACTCCAGGTCAATACTTCCGTATAGCAGAGGAGTTAAGCACTTGACTCAAAACGATCTGAGGAGTTAACGAGTAACTCACTCAGAGGCTTTTCCGAAGAGCATCACTAGCAGCTTTTTATTTTATTTGTTTTGCATACTAGAAACTCGATTCGGGGATAGGGCGAGGGTGATTTGGGATGTTTGGGGAAATCAAAGCAAAGATTTGACGCTCTCAACCCATTTTTGACAGAACCATTATCTTTGTGCAATCCAATCACGTCAAGGAGATAATCCTTGTTGTCGAGATCTTGAGCGTTATGTTTGGCTGCACAATCACTGTTTACTTCGTTTTCAGGCTGAGCCTATCTGACATATCCCAAACGCAATGCATCTGACCTCCTTCAACGACTTTTCGACATCAATCAGAACGGAGATCCTGAAATAGCAAAATTTGAAAAACTATAAATAGTTAATCTTTTAAATCTCCCCCAAAATTTCTATATAATAGCCGTCTAATAAGAAATTTTTGTTTTTCAGATTTTCTTAATATATATATACAGAGTTAAAAGAAAAATAAAAGAAGATAAAATAAAATAAAATAAAATAAAGTAACGGAGCAATGAATCGAGTGACCCACGGATTTTTCAAAGAAGAAAAAGAAAAGTTATTTACGTATTTACAAATGGATTCTCACAGAAAAAGGTTTTCAAAAAGATATAAGACCCAGCATGGAGATCAGTTCATAAAAACGTGGTTTGTCAAAAGTTTTTGTGAAAAGATCAGCTTTTTGCTTTCGAGTTTCGATAGGAATGATATCAATAAACCCCTTTTCCTGTGCATCCCTGATTGCATGAATTCTCGTTTCAATGTGCTTGGTTCGAGTGTGATGAATAGGATTCTTGGCAATTCCAACAGCAGCTTCATTATCACAAAAGAGTGGCGTATGAAGAAAGTTGATGCCATAATCCATCATCTGATGTTGAATCCACAGCACTTGGCAACAGCAACTTGAAGCAGCAATGTATTCTGCTTCTCCTGTGGACAGAGAGACAGTTGTTTGTTTCTTGCTTTGCCATGAAACAAGACATTCTCCAAGGTATTGACATCCACCAGTGACTGATTTCCTGTTAATCCTGCAACCAGCATGATCACTATCAGAAAAAGCATGTAAATCAAAGTTCCCACCTTTTGGGTACCAAAGTCCCAATCGAGAGGAACCCTTAAGGTAGCGAAAAATGCGTTTAACAGCTTTCTCATGTGATTCTTTTGGATTTGCTTGGAAACGAGCACAGTAACACACGGCAAATGTAATATCTGGACGACTTGCAGTCAGATACATGAGAGATCCGATCATCGAGCGGTACCGATGAGCATCCACAGGATTCCCATTATCGTCGGAAGTAAGGCATGTTTGAGCTGTAAAAGGAATCAATTCAGGAGAGGAGTCATCCATGCCAAACTTCGTGAGGATTTCTTTGATGTATTTCTCTTGGTGGATCAGAATTCCATCAGGCTTTTGCTCCACTTGCAGCCCCAAGAAGAAACACATCTCCCCCATTATTGTCATCTCAAAACGATCCATCATCACCTTCTCAAATTCTCTACACAACCCTTCATTTGTCGAACCAAAAATAATATCATCAACATACACTTGAACGATCAGCAACTCGCCATTCACCTCCTTCTTGAATAATGTCATATCTATAGCCCCACGTGAGAAACCTTTGCTGAGAAGATACTGTGTCAGAGTTTCATACCAGATCCGTGGAGCTTGATGCAACCCATACAAGGATTTATCAAGCTTGTAAACCTTTGACGGGAAATCGGGATCCTCGAAACCTGGTCTCCTCATCGATATCTCCATATAGAAATGCACATTTCACATCCATCTGATAAACCTTAAAGTTTTTGTTTGCGGCATGAGCAAGAAAGATTCTGATGGCTTCCAGGCGAGCCACTGGAGCAAAAACTTCGGTGTAGTCAATTCCCTCCTCTTGAGCAAATCCTTGAACAACCAGCCTCGCTTTGTTTCTGATTACTACACCGCGATCATCTGGCTTGTTTCGGAAAACCCATTTAGTGTCGATTGGACACTTGTTAGGAGGAAGATCAACCAGTTCCCAAACTTTGAGCTTCCTGAATTGCTGCAGCTCCATTTGCATGGCATCCACCCAACTTGGATCTTCAAGTGCTTGTTTATAATTCTTTGGAACGACTTGAGACAGAAAGGCAGCATAAAGACATTCATTAATCAACCCATTCTGACTCCGAGTTCGCACACCATCAGTAATAGATCCAATGATATAATCGTGAGGGTGGTTTTTCAGGGTTTTGAAGTCAGTGTTGAGTAGTAAAGGATTTTGCTCGGTTGAGGGTGTTTGATTTGATGGTTGTGGAGGTGTAGGTGATGGGATGGTAGTGGATGTGGATGGAATATCTGATGGAGAAGTTTGAACAGTTTGAGGTGGTGGAGGTGATGGAATGTCAAATGATGTGGGTGGTAGTTGTGAAGCAGATGTGGAAGGTTGTGGTTGTGATGGTGTAGGTGAATGATTGAAAATAGAAACCGATGTGTGTGGAATGATGTCGTCATCGTCAGAGTCAGGAAGATTAAATGATTTGAAAATGGTGGTGGAATCATAAAACCAAGCTGGTTCACTACCAATACTGGTGGTGTTTGACTCTTGCCAGTCAACATAGTAGGACTCTTGCACAATCCGCGTTCGCTTGTTGTAAACACGATACGCCTTTTGTGTGGTCGAGTATCCCACAAAGAAGCATTCATCAGAGACAGCACCAAACTTCGTCTTCTG
Source organism: Tagetes erecta (assembly GCA_030867185.1). Taxonomy (NCBI): domain Eukaryota; kingdom Viridiplantae; phylum Streptophyta; class Magnoliopsida; order Asterales; family Asteraceae; genus Tagetes; species Tagetes erecta. The sequence continues at coordinate 26,177,756 of CM061493.1, read as the reverse complement.
ATCTTGAGTATTCAAAAGAGTGCAAGAACATCCAAAGGGGCGCAGAAAATCAATCAGCGGCTTGATCCCTCGAAACAGTTGGTATGAAGTCTTCATCTTTTCTTTGACAATCAGTACCCTGTTAAGAACATAAGCTGCACAATTAACCGCTTCAGCCCAGAAGATAATTGGAAGTTTTGACTCGATCAGCATAGTTCTAGCGGCCTCCACAAGGGTTCGATTCTTCCTTTCAGCAACACCATTTTGTTGTGGTGTTCGGGCGGCGCTAAACTGTCTGAGAATACCCCGTTGTTCACAGAAGGAGTTGAAGATGTGGTTTCTGAATTCAGTTCCGTTATCGCTTCTGATGGCGTGAACCTTCTTCTTTCCCAGAACCTCGATTAGAGGTATTAGCTTCATCAACTCTTCGGCAGTCTCACTCTTGTTTGCCATGAATCTCACCCAGGTGTACCTAGAGTAATCATCTGTGACAACCAAGCAATAAGACTTTTTAGCAATAGATTTGACACTTATTGGACCAAATAAATCAGTATGTAACAATTCAAGGGGTTCTGAGATAGTATTTGTAATTTTGAGTTTATGTGGCTTTTTGTGCTGTTTTCCTTTAGCACAAGCCATGCATTTCTCAACCACTGAAAAGTCTTTGAGTGGTAAACCCCTAACTAAATTGTTCTTAACCAATTTATTCAGAATTTTAAAATTAATGTGCCCTAAACGTTTATGCCACAAAAATGATTCAAAGGATGATGCTTTAGACAGAAGACATGTCACGGTGGAATTTGATTCCTTTGATCCCATATTCAGCATATAGGTATCATTTCGTCTCGGAGCTCGCATGATCACCATATCTTCAGGAATAGTAAACTCTGGCTTCAAGAACAGGCATTCATTTGGAAGAAACATTACAGGAATATTCTTATCACAGATTTGTGATACACTCAGAAGATTGAATGCCAGTTCAGGAACATAGTTGACGTCTTCCAAAGTAAGTGAGCCATTTGAGACTTCTCCTTGACCAATCATCTTCCCACCTTTCTTATCTCCCGCAAAAGCAACATAACCTCCATTTATGATCCTATAGTTAGTCAGAAGATCCTTCAATCCTGTCATATGTCAGGAACATCCGCTGTCAATATGCCAATGACTATTTACAACGGCATTTGAATGTTCCTGACATTTATTAAAAGAAATAAAAAGTTAGACCTTTGCAATAGGCACCCAAGTCTTTGTGTACTTGGGTGATGAAGCAGATGAAGTATTACAAAAGAAATTATTTACAAAAGTGTTTAATCTTTTTCCCAAAGATTTTTGCTTTGAGCTATTTTGGATTAACTTAGGGCATTGCTTGACAGTGTGACCAGTATTTCCACATTTAAAACAGTGAGATTTAAAACCAGTTTTGGGAATTCTGTTAACTGGAATTTTATCTATTATAATTTCCTCATCACATTCAGACAGTTGTGAGTTGCAGTCACTGTAAGTGTCATAGAGTTCTTTTAACTTACCTGTTGTGACTTTAACTGTATCAGATTCAGGTTTTGGTTTAAGAATGTATGAAAAAGATGATTCCTTCTCTTTTGGTTTTGAAATTCTCACAGGTGTGAAAGATGGAATTTGATGAGTGAAGAACTTTTGAAAACAGTTTGTTTTGGTTTGACTTTCAGAGACATGACCTGAAAGTTTGTCTTTGTCATTCACACACATATTTTCAATCAAATCATCATTTAACACATTAGGGTTTGAAGTAGAGCACCCTAGATTACTATTAAACATGGAATTGTCTGAACATGACACATTACTACAAACAGAGTTAATTAAACTAATGTCTTCGAAAGACTTCTTGGAATCAGAACTACTGCAATCACTACTGCCAGAACAACCGAGCCCAACACTCCCACCATATGCGTAATCCTCTCTAACTTCCTTAAGATTTACTTCACTTAGACCTGCAATGGAACTGTCAGTATCATTCTGCATAATCTCTTGAATTAACTCATTTGAGGGATGAGGAATAGGTGTAGGAGAGTAACAGAAAGTACTGGGTGGAGGATATGCATATGTTTCATTGTTACTAAAACCCAAACCTGTCTTCACTCTGGCCCCCCTTTGTTTCTTGCACAGTTCCTCCCTTTTCATACCAGATATAGTCCACTGCTGCAATTTGTTTTTAAGTTTTCTTGCTTCAAATTCAGCAAGTGTAACTTGCTCAGTCAAGTAGTTAATTTCACAGTTCTTTTCTAAAAGAGTTCTTTTTAAGTGTTCATTTTCCTTTAAAGCTTCTCTTAACTTAACAAAATATTTTGATTCACTTAATTTAAGCTCTTTGATGGTTCTTTTTAATTCGTTTTCGTTTGACATTAACAATTTATTAGCTTTGTATATGCCAATTAAACGAATTTTGCAAGCAGATGAACACATATCTTCAATAACATCGTAAGGAAGACCAATTACCAGTTTCTCGGCGGCCAGAGCACGATCACATTGGCAGTAGGGAGTGCTTCTTTTGAATTCATCAACTGCATCCAGCCTTGCCTTCTCAATCATTTCTTCCAAGCTAACCTTAGACTCCTCCTCATGCTTCACTTCATTAACAGCAGCTTCACAAACTAACCCTGAATGATTCAGATGTCCTTGAGCAATAACATCTGATTGAACTTTAACAACATTCTCCACTTTCTCTTCCTCTTCCTTTCCATAAAATTCTTTGAACGGATCAAAGAGATTTATATCATTGTCATCAAACTCAGCAATTTCAGCAACAAGGGCATGGTTAATCTCCTCCTTGGTTTCTTCAATTTCTGCACTCCAGTCAAAGTTGGTGAGCAGTGCAGTTTCACTCTTTGACTTTGCTTCCTCAACCTTTTCTTGAATTGGAGCAGATCTTGGATTTGCAGAGTTAACTGGCTCAGTAACGATTGGTAATGGGCATTCTCTCTTGAAGTGGCCCAGTTGTTTGCAGTTATAGCATCGTAACTTTCCCTTGTCATATCCCAGCTTAACATTCTGTCCCTGATTTCCAAAGTTTCTTCTACCAGTTCTTTCCATGAATCGTCTGGCACGAAGAGTGAGCATAGCCATCTGCCACTGGATATCTGTTTCCTCCAGATCATCAGGATCCACCTGATACATATCTTCTACAGTCATACCCTTCCCTTTCAACTCACCTGCAACAAGAGCTTCATAACTGTGAACAAAAATTCCAAATAAAGCCATGGTATCTGACGGGATCTGAGTGGTGACAGATGCATTTGAGCTTGAACCAGCGTTTGTAGATGCACCAGCAGATTTAGCAGACACATGACCAGATGATCCTCTAGATGCAGCACTGTACATATATGAGTTTGCAGCGGATGAGATAAGTGCAGCATTTTGAGAGGGAATGTTTGGAACCATCATTGACTGATTATATTCTCTTCTCTTCACATCAAGGTCGAAAGACTTCAGCTTGTTGATGACGTCCATCAGTTTGTAGTCAGGAAAGTTTCTCTCTTGTTTCAACAGCTTGATTTGAAGACTCCATTGAGGAGGAAGAGAATCTAATAGTTTTGCAACTTGTTCATGATTGCCCAGCTTATCATCATATTTCTTCAGATTACTTGACACAGATAGGAATCGGTTTGTAATGTCAGTCAAGTTTTCTTGTGAGTATCCCACGAAAGAGTTGAATTCCTTTTCAGCTTGTGCTTTTCTATCCAGTTTCAGATCCTCATTCCCATCATAAAATTCACACAATGCATCATACAGGCTCTTTGCAGTTGTGTGTTCAGCAAACCTGTTGAAGATGTCCTGATGCAAGCAAAGTATCAATGCCCCCAGTGCCTTCTTGTCACGATCAAGTAACTTGATATCCGTTTCAGTAAAAGTAGTTGGATTTGTGTTTACTGAGGTGACGGTTCCTTCAACAGTTGTTGGCACGTGCGGGCCATTTACTATAGATTCCCATTGGTTGTAGTCCGTGTAATAGAAGAAAGCTTTCAAACATCTTTCCAGTCTTCAAAGTTTTCACCACTAACAAGCCTCGGTGGCCTGTTAGGTTGAACGCTATCCAGATCATTCATATTCAGTGTTGATGAAGTCATAACTTTGAACAGATTATAGATTCGCTGAAAACTGACAGATTCGCTGGCTAGATTCGCTAGAAGAACACAGCAGATTCGCTGGAAGCAGATTCGCTAGACAGTCAAACAGTTTCGCTGACGAGCAAGCACAGATTCGCTGGCCTGATTTTGGCAGCAGTTTCGCTTGCACAGTCAGTCAAACAAGTGAACTTTCGTTCGATGAAATATCAGATTCGCTGGCCACAACACAAACCAATCAGGACAAAAATTTGAATTAGGTTCGCTGGATGAACAGTTAGTTTCGCTGGTTGAACAAATAGATTCGCTGGTAGCTCAACCACCCTGCAACAGTACGGAAACAGCTCGAAAACCTTCAAAACTTAACCATTTGCATACACGTTTGTTTTAAAAGCTTCCTATGACCAAATACCACAATCTTTGAGCAAAATACAACACCAAAACACTAACACAAGCTTGGAACAGAATCAAAAAGCATTTTCGACCCAAAAACTTCAAAATCAACACAAAAATCACTTGAATCAAACAATCAAGAGCACTAAGGCTCTGATACCATATTGTTGGTCCATAAAGATCGTGATTTCAGTGCTTTGTTGACTTGTTTAACACAAATATATCCAAGACTTGAAGAACAAAGTGTAAAATATCCAAACAACCCAATAACAAGATTCAACACACAATCGAGGTATATAAGCTACAAAGATAAGTAGAATATGCTCCTAGCACCTCAAATTGAACGATTACACAACACAATCAGTGAATAATGGCTTGAGTAAAAGATGTGCAAAAGTTGTATAAAGTGAAGATAAGGTTACAATATATAGCAGTGTTAGGTTCGCTGATAGATTCGCTCTAGCGAATCTATCTAGCGAACCAACACAGGTTCGCTGGGCACATAGGTTCGCCCAGTCGACACCTTAATACAAAAGACAACCTGACCTGCGGGCGAATCTATAGATTCGCCCGTAGGTTCGCTAGTACAAACACAATTACAAGTTTAACAATTACAAACAAAAGTAACACCGACAAGCCGGTGAGTCCAACCTATACATAGTGACTATCATCCATAATAAACCTAATGAATTCGTCCGAGTCCTTTCAACATTGTACGGCAACTTAAAACATCTTACGACTCTGTATGCCATATTAACTCCTCTAAAAGCATGTTATTATAATTTAGGACGCCTTAAAAGTATTAACAACACCTTATAATACCGTATGTAAACTTAAAACTCTATAATAAACCTAATGAATTCGTCCGAGTCCTTTGAACATTGTACGGCAACTTAAAACATCATACGACTTGTATGCCATATTACCTCTTAAAACACGTTATTATAATGTAGGACGCCTTACAAATATTAACAACACCTTACTATACCGTATGTAAACTTAAAACTCCATAATAAACCTAATGAATTCGTCCGAGTACTTTGAACATTGTACGACAACTTAAAACATCTTACGACTCTGTATGCCATATTATCTCTTAAAACACGTTATTATAATGTAGGACGCCATACAAATCTTAACAACACCTTACAATTCCGTATGTAAACTTAAAACTCCATAATAAACCTAATGAATTCGTCCGAGTCCTTTGAACATTGTACGACAACTTAAAACATCTTACGACTCTGTATGCCATATTATCTCTTAAAACACGTTATTATAATGTAGGACGCCTTACAAATCTTAACAACACCTTACAATTCCGTATGTAAACTTAAAACTCCATAATAAACCTAATGAATTCGTCCGAGTCCTTTGAACATTGTACGGCAACTTAAAACATCTTACGACTCTGTATGCCATATTACCTCTTAAAACAAGTTATTATAATGTAGGACGCCTTACAAATCATAACAACACCTTACAATACCGTATGTAAACTTAAAACTCCATAATAAACCTAATGAATTCGTCCGAGTCCTTTCAACATTGTACGGCAACTTAAAACATCTTACGACTCTGTATGCCATATTAACTCCTCTAAAAGCATGTTATTATAATTTAGGACGCCTTAAAAGTATTAACAACACCTTATAATACCGTATGTAAACTTAAAACTCTATAATAAACCTAATGAATTCGTCCGAGTCCTTTGAACATTGTACGGCAACTTAAAACATCATACGACTTGTATGCCATATTACCTCTTAAAACACGTTATTATAATGTAGGACGCCTTACAAATATTAACAACACCTTACAATACCGTATGTAAACTTAAAACTCCATAATAAACCTAATGAATTCGTCCGAGTCCTTTGAACATTGTACGGCAACTTAAAACATCTTACGACTCTGTATGCCATATTACCTCTTAAAACAAGTTATTATAATGTAGGACGCCTTACAAATCTTAACAACACCTTACAATACCGTATGTAAACTTAAAACTCCATAATAAACCTAATGAATTCGTCCGAGTCCTTTCAACATTGTACGGCAACTTAAAACATCATACGACTTGTATGCCATATTACCTCTTAAAACACGTTATTATAATGTAGGACGCCTTACAAATATTAACAACACCTTACAATACCGTATGTAAACTTAAAACTCCATAATAAACCTAATGAATTCGTCCGAGTCCTTTAAATATTGTACGGCAACTTAAAACATCTTACGACTCTGTATGCCATATTACCTCTTAAAACACGTTATTATAATGTTGGACGCCTTACAAATCTTAACAACACCTTACAATACCGTATGTAAACTTAAAACTCCATAATAAACCTAATGAATTCGTCCGAGTCCTTTGAACATTGTACGACAACTTAAAACATCTTACGACTCTGTATGCCATATTACCTCTTAAAACAAGTTATAATAATGTAGGACGCCTTACAAATCATAACAACACCTTACAATACCGTATGTAAACTTAAAACTCCATAATAAACCTAATGAATTCGTCCGAGTCCTTTCAACATTGTACGGCAACTTAAAACATCTTACGACTCTGTATGCCATATTAACTCCTCTAAAAGCATGTTATTATAATTTAGGACGCCTTAAAAGTATTAACAACACCTTATAATACCGTATGTAAACTTAAAACTCTATAATAAACCTAATGAATTCGTCCGAGTCCTTTGAACATTGTACGGCAACTTAAAACATCATACGACTTGTATGCCATATTACCTCTTAAAACACGTTATTATAATGTAGGACGCCTTACAAATATTAACAACACCTTACAATACCGTATGTAAACTTAAAACTCCATAATAAACCTAATGAATTCGTCCGAGTCCTTTGAACATTGTACGGCAACTTAAAACATCTTACGACTCTGTATGCCATATTACCTCTTAAAACAAGTTATTATAATGTAGGACGCCTTACAAATCTTAACAACACCTTACAATATCGTATGTAAACTTAAAACTCCATAATAAACCTAATGAATTCGTCCGAGTCCTTTCAACATTGTACGGCAACTTAAAACATCATACGACTTGTATGCCATATTACCTCTTAAAACACGTTATTATAATGTAGGATGCCTTACAAATATTAACAACACCTTACAATACCGTATGTAAACTTAAAACTCCATAATAAACCTAATGAATTCGTCCGAGTCCTTTGAATATTGTACGGCAACTTAAAACCTCTTACGACTCTGTATGCCATATTACCTCTTAAAACACGTTATTATAATGTTGGACGCCTTACAAATCTTAACAACACCTTACAATACCGTATGTAAACTTAAAACTCCATAATAAACCTAATGAATTCGTCCGAGTCCTTTGAACATTGTACGGCAACTTAAAACATCTTACGACTCTGTATGCGATATTAACTCCTCTAAAAGCATGTTATTATAATTTAGGACGCCTTAAAAGTATTAACAACACCTTATAATACCGTATGTAAACTTAAAACTCTATAATAAACCTAATGAATTCGTCCGAGTCCTTTGAACATTGTACGGCAACTTAAAACATCATACGACTTGTATGCCATATTACCTCTTAAAACACGTTATTATAATGTAGGACGCCTTACAAATCTTAACAACACCTTACAATACCGTATGTAAACTTAAAACTCCATAATAAACCTAATGAATTCGTCCGAGTCTTTTGAACATTGTACGGCAACTTAAAACATCATACGACTTGTATGCCATATTACCTCTTAAAACACGTTATTATAATGTAGGACGCCTTACAATTATTAACAACACCTTACAATACCGTATGTAAACTTAAAACTCCATAATAAACCTAATGAATTCGTCCGAGTCCTTTGAATATTGTACGGCAACTTAAAACATCTTACGACTCTGTATGCCATATTACGTCTTAAAACACGTTATTATAATGTTGGACGCCTTACAAATCTTAACAACACCTTACAATACCGTATGTAAACTTAAAACTCCATAATAAACCTAATGAATTCGTCCGAGTCCTTTGAATATTGTACGGCAACTTAAAACATCTTACGACTCTGTATGCCATATTACCTCTTAAAACACGTTATTATAATGTTGGACGCCTTACAAATCTTAACAACACCTTACAATACCGTATGTAAACTTAAAACTCCATAATAAACCTAATGAATTCGTCCGAGTCCTTTGAACATTGTACGACAACTTAAAACATCTTACGACTCTGTATGCCATATTACCTCTTAAAACAAGTTATAATAATGTAGGACGCCTTACAAATCATAACAACACCTTACAATACCGTATGTAAACTTAAAACTCCATAATAAACCTAATGAATTCGTCCGAGTCCTTTCAACATTGTACGGCAACTTAAAACATCTTACGACTCTGTATGCCATATTAACTCCTCTAAAAGCATGTTATTATAATTTAGGACGCCTTAAAAGTATTAACAACACCTTATAATACCGTATGTAAACTTAAAACTCTATAATAAACCTAATGAATTCGTCCGAGTCCTTTGAACATTGTACGGCAACTTAAAACATCATACGACTTGTATGCCATATTACCTCTTAAAACACGTTATTATAATGTAGGACGCCTTACAAATATTAACAACACCTTACAATACCGTATGTAAACTTAAAACTCCATAATAAACCTAATGAATTCGTCCGAGTCCTTTGAACATTGTACGGCAACTTAAAACATCTTACGACTCTGTATGCCATATTACCTCTTAAAACAAGTTATTATAATGTAGGACGCCTTACAAATCTTAACAACACCTTACAATACCGTATGTAAACTTAAAACTCCATAATAAACCTAATGAATTCGTCCGAGTCCTTTCAACATTGTACGGCAACTTAAAACATCATACGACTTGTATGCCATATTACCTCTTAAAACACGTTATTATAATGTAGGATGCCTTACAAATATTAACAACACCTTACAATACCGTATGTAAACTTAAAACTCCATAATAAACCTAATGAATTCGTCCGAGTCCTTTGAATATTGTACGGCAACTTAAAACCTCTTACGACTCTGTATGCCATATTACCTCTTAAAACACGTTATTATAATGTTGGACGCCTTACAAATCTTAACAACACCTTACAATACCGTATGTAAACTTAAAACTCCATAATAAACCTAATGAATTCGTCCGAGTCCTTTGAACATTGTACGGCAACTTAAAACATCTTACGACTCTGTATGCGATATTAACTCCTCTAAAAGCATGTTATTATAATTTAGGACGCCTTAAAAGTATTAACAACACCTTATAATACCGTATGTAAACTTAAAACTCTATAATAAACCTAATGAATTCGTCCGAGTCCTTTGAACATTGTACGGCAACTTAAAACATCATACGACTTGTATGCCATATTACCTCTTAAAACACGTTATTATAATGTAGGACGCCTTACAAATCTTAACAACACCTTACAATACCGTATGTAAACTTAAAACTCCATAATAAACCTAATGAATTCGTCCGAGTCTTTTGAACATTGTACGGCAACTTAAAACATCATACGACTTGTATGCCATATTACCTCTTAAAACACGTTATTATAATGTAGGACGCCTTACAATTATTAACAACACCTTACAATACCGTATGTAAACTTAAAACTCCATAATAAACCTAATGAATTCGTCCGAGTCCTTTGAATATTGTACGGCAACTTAAAACATCTTACGACTCTGTATGCCATATTACGTCTTAAAACACGTTATTATAATGTTGGACGCCTTACAAATCTTAACAACACCTTACAATACCGTATGTAAACTTAAAACTCCATAATAAACCTAATGAATTCGTCCGAGTCCTTTGAATATTGTACGGCAACTTAAAACATCTTACGACTCTGTATGCCATATTACCTCTTAAAACACGTTATTATAATGTTGGACGCCTTACAAATCTTAACAACACCTTACAATACCGTATGTAAACTTAAAACTCCATAATAAACCTAATGAATTCGTCCGAGTCCTTTGAACATTGTACGACAACTTAAAACATCTTACGACTCTGTATGCCATATTACATCTTAAAACAAGTTATTATAATGTAGGACGCCTTACAAATCATAACAACACCTTACAATACCGTATGTAAACTTAAAACTCCATAATAAACCTAATGAATTCGTCCGAGTCCTTTCAACATTGTACGGCAACTTAAAACATCTTACGACTCTGTATGCCATATTAACTCCTCTAAAAGCATGTTATTATAATTTAGGACGCCTTAAAAGTATTAACAACACCTTATAATACCGTATGTAAACTTAAAACTCTATAATAAACCTAATGAATTCGTCCGAGTCCTTTGAACATTGTACGGCAACTTAAAACATCATACGACTTGTATGCCATATTACCTCTTAAAACACGTTATTATAATGTAGGACGCCTTACAAATATTAACAACACCTTACAATACCGTATGTAAACTTAAAACTCCATAATAAACCTAATGAATTCGTCCGAGTCCTTTGAACATTGTACGACAACTTAAAACATCTTACGACTCTGTATGCCATATTACATCTTAATACAAGTTATTATAATGTAGGACGCCTTACAAATCATAACAACACCTTACAATACCGTATGTAAACTTAAAACTCCATAATAAACCTAATGAATTCGTCCGAGTCCTTTCAACATTGTACGGCAACTTAAAACATCTTACGACTCTGTATGCCATATTAACTCCTCTAAAAGCATGTTATTATAATTTAGGACGCCTTAAAAGTATTAACAACACCTTATAATACCGTATGTAAACTTAAAACTCTATAATAAACCTAATGAATTCGTCCGAGTCCTTTGAACATTGTACGGCAACTTAAAACATCATACGACTTGTATGCCATATTACCTCTTAAAACACGTTATTATAATGTAGGACGCCTTACAAATCTTAACAACACCTTACAATACCGTATGTAAACTTAAAACTCCATAATAAACCTAATGAATTCGTCCGAGTCCTTTGAACATTGTACGGCAACTTAAAACATCATACGACTTGTATGCCATATTACCTCTTAAAACACGTTATTATAATGTAGGACGCCTTACAAATATTAACAACACCTTACAATACCGTATGTAAACTTAAAACTCCATAATAAACCTAATGAATTCGTCCGAGTCCTTTGAACATTGTACGGGAACATAAAACATCTTACGACTCTGTATGCCATATTACCTCTTAAAACAAGTTATTATAATGTAGGACGCCTTACAAATCTTAACAACACCTTACAATACCGTATGTAAACTTAAAACTCCATAATAAACCTAATGAATTCGTCCGAGTCCTTTCAACATTGTACGGCAACTTAAAACATCATACGACTTGTATGCCATATTACCTCTTAAAACACGTTATTATAATGTAGGACGCCTTACAAATATTAACAACACCTTACAATACCGTATGTAAACTTAAAACTCCATAATAAACCTAATGAATTCGTCCGAGTCCTTTGAATATTGTACGGCAACTTAAAACATCTTACGACTCTGTATGCCATATTACCTCTTAAAACACGTTATTATAATGTTGGACGCCTTACAAATCTTAACAACACCTTACAATACCGTATGTAAACTTAAAACTCCATAATAAACCTAATGAATTCGTCCGAGTCCTTTGAACATTGTACGACAACTTAAAACATCTTACGACTCTGTATGCCATATTACCTCTTAAAACAAGTTATTATAATGTAGGACGCCTTACAAATCATAACAACACCTTACAATACCGTATGTAAACTTAAAACTCCATAATAAACCTAATGAATTCGTCCGAGTCCTTTCAACATTGTACGGCAACTTAAAACATCTTACGACTCTGTATGCCATATTAACTCCTCTAAAAGCATGTTATTATAATTTAGGACGCCTTAAAAGTATTAACAACACCTTATAATACCGTATGTAAACTTAAAACTCTATAATAAACCTAATGAATTCGTCCGAGTCCTTTGAACATTGTACGGCAACTTAAAACATCATACGACTTGTATGCCATATTACCTCTTAAAACACGTTATTATAATGTAGGACGCCTTACAAATATTAACAACACCTTACAATACCGTATGTAAACTTAAAACTCCATAATAAACCTAATGAATTCGTCCGAGTCCTTTGAACATTGTACGGAAACTTAAAACATCTTACGACTCTGTATGCCATATTACCTCTTAAAACAAGTTATTATAATGTAGGACGCCTTACAAATCTTAACAACACCTTACAATACCGTATGTAAACTTAAAACTCCATAATAAACCTAATGAATTCGTCCGAGTCCTTTCAACATTGTACGGCAACTTAAAACATCATACGACTTGTATGCCATATTACCTCTTAAAACACGTTATTATAATGTAGGACGCCTTACAAATATTAACAACACCTTACAATACCGTATGTAAACTTAAAACTCCATAATAAACCTAATGAATTCGTCCGAGTCCTTTGAATATTGTACGGCAACTTAAAACATCTTACGACTCTGTATGCCATATTACCTCTTAAAACACGTTATTATAATGTTGGACGCCTTACAAATCTTAACAACACCTTACAATACCGTATGTAAACTTAAAACTCCATAATAAACCTAATGAATTCGTCCGAGTCCTTTGAACATTGTACGGCAACTTAAAACATCTTACGACTCTGTATGCGATATTAACTCCTCTAAAAGCATGTTATTATAATTTAGGACGCCTTAAAAGTATTAACAACACCTTATAATACCGTATGTAAACTTAAAACTCTATAATAAACCTAATGAATTCGTCCGAGTCCTTTGAACATTGTACGGCAACTTAAAACATCATACGACTTGTATGCCATATTACCTCTTAAAACACGTTATTATAATGTAGGACGCCTTACAAATCTTAACAACACCTTACAATACCGTATGTAAACTTAAAACTCCATAATAAACCTAATGAATTCGTCCGAGTCTTTTGAACATTGTACGGCAACTTAAAACATCATACGACTTGTATGCCATATTACCTCTTAAAACACGTTATTATAATGTAGGACGCCTTACAATTATTAACAACACCTTACAATACCGTATGTAAACTTAAAACTCCATAATAAACCTAATGAATTCGTCCGAGTCCTTTCAACATTGTACGGCAACTTAAAACATCTTACGACTCTGTATGCCATATTACCTCTTAAAACACGTTATTATAATGTTGGACGCCTTACAAATCTTAACAACACCTTACAATACCGTATGTAAACTTAAAACTCCATAATAAACCTAATGAATTCGTCCGAGTCCTTTGAACATTGTACGACAACTTAAAACATCTTACGACTCTGTATGCCATATTACCTCTTAAAACAAGTTATTATAATGTAGGACGCCTTACAAATCATAACAACACCTTACAATACCGTATGTAAACTTAAAACTCCATAATAAACCTAATGAATTCGTCCGAGTCCTTTCAACATTGTACGGCAACTTAAAACATCTTACGACTCTGTATGCCATATTAACTCCTCTAAAAGCATGTTATTATAATTTAGGACGCCTTAAAAGTATTAACAACACCTTATAATACCGTATGTAAACTTAAAACTCTATAATAAACCTAATGAATTCGTCCGAGTCCTTTGAACATTGTACGGCAACTTAAAACATCATACGACTTGTATGCCATATTACCTCTTAAAACACGTTATTATAATGTAGGACGCCTTACAAATATTAACAACACCTTACAATACCGTATGTAAACTTAAAACTCCATAATAAACCTAATGAATTCGTCCGAGTCCTTTGAACATTGTACGGAAACTTAAAACATCTTACGACTCTGTATGCCATATTACCTCTTAAAACAAGTTATTATAATGTAGGACGCCTTACAAATCTTAACAACACCTTACAATACCGTATGTAAACTTAAAACTCCATAATAAACCTAATGAATTCGTCCGAGTCCTTTCAACATTGTACGGCAACTTAAAACATCATACGACTTGTATGCCATATTACCTCTTAAAACACGTTATTATAATGTAGGACGCCTTACAAATATTAACAACACCTTACAATACCGTATGTAAACTTAAAACTCCATAATAAACCTAATGAATTCGTCCGAGTCCTTTGAATATTGTACGGCAACTTAAAACATCTTACGACTCTGTATGCCATATTACCTCTTAAAACACGTTATTATAATGTTGGACGCCTTACAAATCTTAACAACACCTTACAATACCGTATGTAAACTTAAAACTCCATAATAAACCTAATGAATTCGTCCGAGTCCTTTGAACATTGTACGGCAACTTAAAACATCTTACGACTCTGTATGCGATATTAACTCCTCTAAAAGCATGTTATTATAATTTAGGACGCCTTAAAAGTATTAACAACACCTTATAATACCGTATGTAAACTTAAAACTCTATAATAAACCTAATGAATTCGTCCGAGTCCTTTGAACATTGTACGGCAACTTAAAACATCATACGACTTGTATGCCATATTACCTCTTAAAACACGTTATTATAATGTAGGACGCCTTACAAATCTTAACAACACCTTACAATACCGTATGTAAACTTAAAACTCCATAATAAACCTAATGAATTCGTCCGAGTCTTTTGAACATTGTACGGCAACTTAAAACATCATACGACTTGTATGCCATATTACCTCTTAAAACACGTTATTATAATGTAGGACGCCTTACAATTATTAACAACACCTTACAATACCGTATGTAAACTTAAAACTCCATAATAAACCTAATGAATTCGTCCGAGTCCTTTCAACATTGTACGGCAACTTAAAACATCTTACGACTCTGTATGCCATATTACCTCTTAAAACACGTTATTATAATGTTGGACGCCTTACAAATCTTAACAACACCTTACAATACCGTATGTAAACTTAAAACTCCATAATAAACCTAATGAATTCGTCCGAGTCCTTTGAACATTGTACGACAACTTAAAACATCTTACGACTCTGTATGCCATATTACCTCTTAAAACAAGTTATTATAATGTAGGACGCCTTACAAATCATAACAACACCTTACAATACCGTATGTAAACTTAAAACTCCATAATAAACCTAATGAATTCGTCCGAGTCCTTTCAACATTGTACGGCAACTTAAAACATCTTACGACTCTGTATGCCATATTAACTCCTCTAAAAGCATGTTATTATAATTTAGGACGCCTTAAAAGTATTAACAACACCTTATAATACCGTATGTAAACTTAAAACTCTATAATAAACCTAATGAATTCGTCCGAGTCCTTTGAACATTGTACGGCAACTTAAAACATCATACGACTTGTATGCCATATTACCTCTTAAAACACGTTATTATAATGTAGGACGCCTTACAAATATTAACAACACCTTACAATACCGTATGTAAACTTAAAACTCCATAATAAACCTAATGAATTCGTCCGAGTCCTTTGAACATTGTACGGCAACTTAAAACATCTTACGACTCTGTATGCCATATTACCTCTTAAAACAAGTTATTATAATGTAGGACGCCTTACAAATTAATCTTAACAACACCTTACAATACCGTATGTAAACTTAAAACTCCATAATAAACCTAATGAATTCGTCCGAGTCCTTTCAACATTGTACGGCAACTTAAAACATCATACGACTTGTATGCCATATTACCTCTTAAAACACGCTATTATAATGTAGGACGCCTTACAAATATTAACAACACCTTACAATACCGTATGTAAACTTAAAACTCCATAATAAACCTAATGAATTCGTCCGAGTCCTTTGAATATTGTACGGCAACTTAAAACATCTTACGACTCTGTATGCCATATTACCTCTTAAAACACGTTATTATAATGTTGGACGCCTTACAAATCTTAACAACACCTTACAATACCGTATGTAAACTTAAAACTCCATAATAAACCTAATGAATTCGTCCGAGTCCTTTGAACATTGTACGGCAACTTAAAACATCTTACGACTCTGTATGCCATATTAACTCCTCTAAAAGCATGTTATTATAATTTAGGACGCCTTAAAAGTATTAACAACACCTTATAATACCGTATGTAAACTTAAAACTCTATAATAAACCTAATGAATTCGTCCGAGTCCTTTGAACATTGTACGGCAACTTAAAACATCATACGACTTGTATGCCATATTACCTCTTAAAACACGTTATTATAATGTAGGACGCCTTACAAATCTTAACAACACCTTACAATACCGTATGTAAACTTAAAACTCCATAATAAACCTAATGAATTCGTCCGAGTCTTTTGAACATTGTACGGCAACTTAAAACATCATACGACTTGTATGCCATATTACCTCTTAAAACACGTTATTATAATGTAGGACGCCTTACAATTATTAACAACACCTTACAATACCGTATGTAAACTTAAAACTCCATAATAAACCTAATGAATTCGTCCGAGTCCTTTGAATATTGTACGGCAACTTAAAACATCTTACGACTCTGTATGCCATATTACGTCTTAAAACACGTTATTATAATGTTGGACGCCTTACAAATCTTAACAACACCTTACAATACCGTATGTAAACTTAAAACTCCATAATAAACCTAATGAATTCGTCCGAGTCCTTTGAACATTGTACGGCAACTTAAAACATCTTACGACTCTGTATGCCATATTACCTCTTAAAACAAGTTATTATAATGTAGGACGCCTTACAAATCTTAACAACACCTTACAATACCGTATGTAAACTTAAAACTCCATAATAAACCTAATGAATTCGTCCGAGTCCTTTCAACATTGTACGGCAACTTAAAACATCATACGACTTGTATGCCATATTACCTCTTAAAACACGTTATTATAATGTAGGACGCCTTACAAATATTAACAACACCTTACAATACCGTATGTAAACTTAAAACTCCATAATAAACCTAATGAATTCGTCCGAGTCCTTTGAATATTGTACGGCAACTTAAAACATCTTACGACTCTGTATGCCATATTAACTCCTCTAAAAGCATGTTATTATAATTTAGGACGCCTTAAAAGTATTAACAACACCTTATAATACCGTATGTAAACTTAAAACTCTATAATAAACCTAATGAATTCGTCCGAGTCCTTTGAACATTGTACGGCAACTTAAAACATCATACGACTTGTATGCCATATTACCTCTTAAAACACGTTATTATAATGTAGGACGCCTTACAAATATTAACAACACCTTACAATACCGTATGTAAACTTAAAACTCCATAATAAACCTAATGAATTCGTCCGAGTCCTTTGAACATTGTACGGCAACTTAAAACATCTTACGACTCTGTATGCCATATTACCTCTTAAAACAAGTTATTATAATGTAGGACGCCTTACAAATCTTAACAACACCTTACAATACCGTATGTAAACTTAAAACTCCATAATAAACCTAATGAATTCGTCCGAGTCCTTTCAACATTGTACGGCAACTTAAAACATCATACGACTTGTATGCCATATTACCTCTTAAAACACGTTATTATAATGTAGGACGCCTTACAAATATTAACAACACCTTACAATACCGTATGTAAACTTAAAACTCCATAATAAACCTAATGAATTCGTCCGAGTCCTTTGAATATTGTACGGCAACTTAAAACATCTTACGACTCTGTATGCCATATTAACTCCTCTAAAAGCATGTTATTATAATTTAGGACGCCTTAAAAGTATTAACAACACCTTATAATACCGTATGTAAACTTAAAACTCTATAATAAACCTAATGAATTCGTCCGAGTCCTTTGAACATTGTACGGCAACTTAAAACATCATACGACTTGTATGCCATATTACCTCTTAAAACACGTTATTATAATGTAGGACGCCTTACAAATATTAACAACACCTTACAATACCGTATGTAAACTTAAAACTCCATAATAAACCTAATGAATTCGTCCGAGTCCTTTGAACATTGTACGGCAACTTAAAACATCTTACGACTCTGTATGCCATATTACCTCTTAAAACAAGTTATTATAATGTAGGACGCCTTACAAATCTTAACAACACCTTACAATACCGTATGTAAACTTAAAACTCCATAATAAACCTAATGAATTCGTCCGAGTCCTTTCAACATTGTACGGCAACTTAAAACATCATACGACTTGTATGCCATATTACCTCTTAAAACACGTTATTATAATGTAGGACGCCTTACAAATATTAACAACACCTTACAATACCGTATGTAAACTTAAAACTCCATAATAAACCTAATGAATTCGTCCGAGTCCTTTGAATATTGTACGGCAACTTAAAACATCTTACGACTCTGTATGCCATATTACCTCTTAAAACACGTTATTATAATGTTGGACGCCTTACAAATCTTAACAACACCTTACAATACCGTATGTAAACTTAAAACTCCATAATAAACCTAATGAATTCGTCCGAGTCCTTTGAACATTGTACGGCAACTTAAAACATCTTACGACTCTGTATGCCATATTAACTCCTCTAAAAGCATGTTATTATAATTTAGGACGCCTTAAAAGTATTAACAACACCTTATAATACCGTATGTAAACTTAAAACTCTATAATAAACCTAATGAATTCGTCCGAGTCCTTTGAACATTGTACGGCAACTTAAAACATCATACGACTTGTATGCCATATTACCTCTTAAAACACGTTATTATAATGTAGGACGCCTTACAAATCTTAACAACACCTTACAATACCGTATGTAAACTTAAAACTCCATAATAAACCTAATGAATTCGTCCGAGTCTTTTGAACATTGTACGGCAACTTAAAACATCATACGACTTGTATGCCATATTACCTCTTAAAACACGTTATTATAATGTAGGACGCCTTACAATTATTAACAACACCTTACAATACCGTATGTAAACTTAAAACTCCATAATAAACCTAATGAATTCGTCCGAGTCCTTTGAATATTGTACGGCAACTTAAAACATCTTACGACTCTGTATGCCATATTACGTCTTAAAACACGTTATTATAATGTTGGACGCCTTACAAATCTTAACAACACCTTACAATACCGTATGTAAACTTAAAACTCCATAATAAACCTAATGAATTCGTCCGAGTCCTTTGAACATTGTACGGCAACTTAAAACATCTTACGACTCTGTATGCCATATTACCTCTTAAAACAAGTTATTATAATGTAGGACGCCTTACAAATCTTAACAACACCTTACAATACCGTATGTAAACTTAAAACTCCATAATAAACCTAATGAATTCGTCCGAGTCCTTTCAACATTGTACGGCAACTTAAAACATCATACGACTTGTATGCCATATTACCTCTTAAAACACGTTATTATAATGTAGGACGCCTTACAATTATTAACAACACCTTACAATACCGTATGTAAACTTAAAACTCCATAATAAACCTAATGAATTCGTCCGAGTCCTTTGAATATTGTACGGCAACTTAAAACATCTTACGACTCTGTATGCCATATTACGTCTTAAAACACGTTATTATAATGTTGGACGCCTTACAAATCTTAACAACACCTTACAATACCGTATGTAAACTTAAAACTCCATAATAAACCTAATGAATTCGTCCGAGTCCTTTGAACATTGTACGGCAACTTAAAACATCTTACGACTCTGTATGCCATATTACCTCTTAAAACAAGTTATTATAATGTAGGACGCCTTACAAATCTTAACAACACCTTACAATACCGTATGTAAACTTAAAACTCCATAATAAACCTAATGAATTCGTCCGAGTCCTTTCAACATTGTACGGCAACTTAAAACATCATACGACTTGTATGCCATATTACCTCTTAAAACACGTTATTATAATGTAGGACGCCTTACAAATATTAACAACACCTTACAATACCGTATGTAAACTTAAAACTCCATAATAAACCTAATGAATTCGTCCGAGTCCTTTGAATATTGTACGGCAACTTAAAACATCTTACGACTCTGTATGCCATATTACCTCTTAAAACACGTTATTATAATGTTGGACGCCTTACAAATCTTAACAACACCTTACAATACCGTATGTAAACTTAAAACTCCATAATAAACCTAATGAATTCGTCCGAGTCCTTTGAACATTGTACGGCAACTTAAAACATCTTACGACTCTGTATGCCATATTAACTCCTCTAAAAGCATGTTATTATAATTTAGGACGCCTTAAAAGTATTAACAACACCTTATAATACCGTATGTAAACTTAACACTCTATAATAAACCTAATGAATTCGTCCGAGTCCTTTGAACATTGTACGGCAACTTAAAACATCATACGACTTGTATGCCATATTACCTCTTAAAACACGTTATTATAATGTAGGACGCCTTACAAATCTTAACAACACCTTACAATACCGTATGTAAACTTAAAACTCCATAATAAACCTAATGAATTCGTCCGAGTCTTTTGAACATTGTACGGCAACTTAAAACATCATACGACTTGTATGCCATATTACCTCTTAAAACACGTTATTATAATGTAGGACGCCTTACAATTATTAACAACACCTTACAATACCGTATGTAAACTTAAAACTCCATAATAAACCTAATGAATTCGTCCGAGTCCTTTGAATATTGTACGGCAACTTAAAACATCTTACGACTCTGTATGCCATATTACGTCTTAAAACACGTTATTATAATGTTGGACGCCTTACAAATCTTAACAACACCTTACAATACCGTATGTAAACTTAAAACTCCATAATAAACCTAATGAATTCGTCCGAGTCCTTTGAATATTGTACGGCAACTTAAAACATCTTACGACTCTGTATGCCATATTACCTCTTAAAACACGTTATTATAATGTTGGACGCCTTACAAATCTTAACAACACCTTACAATACCGTATGTAAACTTAAAACTCCATAATAAACCTAATGAATTCGTCCGAGTCCTTTGAACATTGTACGACAACTTAAAACATCTTACGACTCTGTATGCCATATTACCTCTTAAAACAAGTTATTATAATGTAGGACGCCTTACAAATCATAACAACACCTTACAATACCGTATGTAAACTTAAAACTCCATAATAAACCTAATGAATTCGTCCGAGTCCTTGCAACATTGTACGGCAACTTAAAACATCTTTCGACTCTGTATGCCATATTAACTCCTCTAAAAGCATGTTATTATAATTTAGGACGCCTTAAAAGTATTAACAACACCTTATAATACCGTATGTAAACTTAAAACTCTATAATAAACCTAATGAATTCGTCCGAGTCCTTTGAACATTGTACGGCAACTTAAAACATCATACGACTTGTATGCCATATTACCTCTTAAAACACGTTATTATAATGTAGGACGCCTTACAAATATTAACAACACCTTACAATACCGTATGTAAACTTAAAACTCCATAATAAACCTAATGAATTCGTCCGAGTCCTTTGAACATTGTACGGCAACTTAAAACATCTTACGACTCTGTATGCCATATTACCTCTTAAAACAAGTTATTATAATGTAGGACGCCTTACAAATCTTAACAACACCTTACAATACCGTATGTAAACTTAAAACTCCATAATAAACCTAATGAATTCGTCCGAGTCCTTTCAACATTGTACGGCAACTTAAAACATCATACGACTTGTACGCCATATTACCTCTTAAAACACGTTATTATAATGTAGGACGCCTTACAAATATTAACAACACCTTACAATACCGTATGTAAACTTAAAACTCCATAATAAACCTAATGAATTCGTCCGAGTCCTTTGAATATTGTACGGCAACTTAAAACATCTTACGACTCTGTATGCCATATTACCTCTTAAAACACGTTATTATAATGTTGGACGCCTTACAAATCTTAACAACACCTTACAATACCGTATGTAAACTTAAAACTCCATAATAAACGTAATGAATTCGTCCGAGTCCTTTGAACATTGTACAGCAACTTAAAACATCTTACGACTCTGTATGCCATATTAACTCCTCTAAGAGCATGTTATTATAATTTAGGACGCCTTAAAAGTATTAACAACACCTTATAATACCGTATGTAAACTTAAAACTCTATAATAAACCTAATGAATTCGTCCGAGTCCTTTGAACATTGTACGACAACTTAAAACATCATACGACTTGTATGCCATATTACCTCTTAAAACACGTTATTATAATGTAGGACGCCTTACAAATCTTAACAACACCTTACAATACCGTATGTAAACTTAAAACTCCATAATAAACCTAATGAATTCGTCCGAGTCTTTTGAACATTGTACGGCAACTTAAAACATCATACGACTTGTATGCCATATTACGTCTTAAAACACGTTATTATAATGTTGGACGCCTTACAAATCATAACAACACCTTACAATACCGTATGTATACTTAAAACTCCATAATAAACCTAATGAATTCGTCCGAGTCCTTTGAACATTGTACGGCAACTTAAAACATCTTACGACTCTGTATGCCATATTACCTCTTAAAACAAGTTATTATAATGTAGGACGCCTTACAAATCTTAACAACACCTTACAATACCGTATGTAAACTTAAAACTCTATAATAAACCTAATGAATTCGTCCGAGTCCTTTCAACATTGTACTGCAACTTAAAACATCTTACGACTCTGTATGCCATATTAACTCCTCTAAAAGCACGTTATTATAATTTAGGACGCCTTAAAAGTATTAACAACACCTTACAATATCGTATGTAAACTTAAAACTTTATAATAAACCTAATGAATTCGTCCGAGTCCTTTGAACATTGTACGGCAACTTAAAACATCTTACGACTTGTATGCCATATTACCTCTTAAAACACGTTATTATAATGTAGGACGCCTTACAAATATTAACTACACCTTACAATACCGTATGTAAACTTAAAACTCCATAATAAACCTAATGAATTCGTCCGAGTCCTTTGAATATTGTACGGCAACTTAAAACATCTTACGACTTTGTATGCCATATTACCTCTTAAAACACGTTATTATAATGTTGGACGCCTTACAAATCTTAACAACACCTTACAATACCGTATGTAAACTTAAAACTCCATAATAAACCTAATGAATTCGTCCGAGTCCTTTGAACATTGTACGGCAACTTAAAACATCTTACGACTCTGTATGCCATATTACCTCTTAAAACAAGTTGATATAATGTAGGACGCCTTACAAATCATAACAACACCTTACAATACCGTATGTAAACTTAAAACTCCATAATAAACCTAATGAATTCGTCCGAGTCCTTTGAACATTGTACGGCAACTTAAAACATCTTACGACTCTGTATGCCATATTACCTCTTAAAACAAGTTATTATAATGTAGGACGCCTTACAAATCATAACAACACCTTACAATACCGTATGTAAACTTAAAACTCCATAATAAACCTAATGAATTCGTCCGAGTCCTTTCAACATTGTACGGCAACTTAAAACATCTTTCGACTCTGTATGCCATATTAACTCCTCTAAAAGCATGTTATTATAATTTAGGACGCCTTAAAAGTATTAACAACACCTTATAATACCGTATGTAAACTTAAAACTCTATAATAAACCTAATGAATTCGTCCGAGTCCTTTGAACATTGTACGGCAACTTAAAACATCATACGACTTGTATGCCATATTACCTCTTAAAACACGTTATTATAATGTAGGACGCCTTACAAATATTAACAACACCTTACAATACCGTTTGTAAACTTAAAACTCCATAATAAACCTAATGAATTCGTCCGAGTCCTTTGAACATTGTACGGCAACTTAAAACATCTTACGACTCTGTATGCCATATTACCTCTTAAAACAAGTTATTATAATGTAGGACGCCTTACAAATCTTAACAAGACCTTACAATACCGTATGTAAACTTAAAACTCCATAATAAACCTAATGAATTCGTCCGAGTCCTTTCAACATTGTATGGCAACTTAAAACATCATACGACTTGTATGCCATATTACCTCTTAAAACACGTTATTATAATGTAGGACGCCTTACAAATATTAACAACACCTTACAATACCGTATGTAAACTTAAAACTCCATAATAAACCTAATGAATTCGTCCGAGTCCTTTGAATATTGTACGGCAACTTAAAACATCTTACGACTCTGTATGCCATATTACCTCTTAAAACACGTTATTATAATGTTGGACGCCTTACAAATCTTAACAACACCTTACAATACCGTATGTAAACTTAAAACTCCATAATAAACCTAATGAATTCGTCCGAGTCCTTTGAACATTGTACAGCAACTTAAAACATCTTACGACTCTGTATGCCATATTAACTCCTCTAAAAGCATGTTATTATAATTTAGGACGCCTTAAAAGTATTAACAACACCTTATAATACCGTATGTAAACTTAAAACTCTATAATAAACCTAATGAATTCGTCCGAGTCCTTTGAACATTGTACGGCAACTTAAAACATCATACGACTTGTATGCCATATTACCTCTTAAAACACGTTATTATAATGTAGGACGCCTTACAAATCTTAACAACACCTTACAATACCGTATGTAAACTTAAAACTCCATAATAAACCTAATGAATTCGTCCGAGTCTTTTGAACATTGTACGGCAACTTAAAACATCATACGACTTGTATGCCATATTACCTCTTAAAACACGTTATTATAATGTAGGACGCCTTACAATTATTAACAACACCTTACAATACCGTATGTAAACTTAAAACTCCATAATAAACCTAATGAATTCGTCCGAGTCCTTTGAATATTGTACAGCAACTTAAAACATCTTACGACTCTGTATGCCATATTACGTCTTAAAACACGTTATTATAATGTTGGACGCCTTACAAATCATAACAACACCTTACAATACCGTATGTAAACTTAAAACTCCATAATAAACCTAATGAATTCGTCCGAGTCCTTTGAACATTGTACGGCAACTTAAAACATCTTACGACTCTGTATGCCATATTACCTCTTAAAACAAGTTATTATAATGTAGGACGCCTTACAAATCTTAACAACACCTTACAATACCGTATGTAAACTTAAAACTCTATAATAAACCTAATGAATTCGTCCGAGTCCTTTCAACATTGTACTGCAACTTAAAACATCTTACGACTCTGTATGCCATATTAACTCCTCTAAAAGCACGTTATTATAATTTAGGACGCCTTAAAAGTATTAACAACACCTTACAATATCGTATGTAAACTTAAAACTTTATAATAAACCTAATGAATTCGTCCGAGTCCTTTGAACATTGTACGGCAACTTAAAACATCTTACGACTTGTATGCCATATTACCTCTTAAAACACGTTATTATAATGTAGGACGCCTTACAAATATTAACTACACCTTACAATACCGTATGTAAACTTAAAACTCCATAATAAACCTAATGAATTCGTCCGAGTCCTTTGAATATTGTACGGCAACTTAAAACATCTTACGACTTTGTATGCCATATTACCTCTTAAAACACGTTATTATAATGTTGGACGCCTTACAAATCTTAACAACACCTTACAATACCGTATGTAAACTTAAAACTCCATAATAAACCTAATGAATTCGTCCGAGTCCTTTGAACATTGTACGGCAACTTAAAACATCTTACGACTCTGTATGCCATATTACCTCTTAAAACAAGTTATTATAATGTAGGACGCCTTACAAATCATAACAACACCTTACAATACCGTATGTAAACTTAAAACTCCATAATAAACCTAATGAATTCGTCCGAGTCCTTTGAACATTGTACGGCAACTTAAAACATCTTACGACTCTGTATGCCATATTACCTCTTAAAACAAGTTATTATAATGTAGGACGCCTTACAAATCATAACAACACCTTACAATACCGTATGTAAACTAAAAACTCCTTAATAAACCTAATGAATTCGTCCGAGTCCTTTGAACATTGTACGGCAACTTAAAACATCTTACGACTCTGTATGCCATATTAACTCCTCTAAAAGCATGTTATTATAATTTAGGACGCCTTAAAAGTATTAACAACACCTTATAATACCATATGTAAACTTAAAACTCTATAATAAACCTAATGAATTCGTCCGAGTCCTTTGAACATTGTACGGCAACTTAAAACATCTTACGACTTGTATGCCATATTACCTCTTAAAACACGTTATTATAATGTAGGACGCCTTACAAATATTAACTACACCTTACAATACCGTATGTAAACTTAAAACTCCATAATAAACCTAATGAATTCGTCCGAGTCCTTTCAACATTGTACGGCAACTTAAAACATCTTACGATTCTGTATGCCATATTAACTCCTCTAAAAGCATGTTAATATAATTTAGGACGCCTTAAAAGTATTAACAACACCTTATAATACCGTATGTAAACTTAAAACTCTATAATAAACCTAATGAATTTGTCCGAGTCCTTTGAACATTGTACGGCAACTTAAAACATCATACGACTTGTATGCCATATTACCTCTTAAAACACGTTATTATAATGTAGGACGCCTTACAAATATTAACAACACCTTACAATACCGTATGTAAACTTAAAACTCCATAATAAACCTAATGAATTCGTCCGAGTCCTTTGAATATTGTACGGCAACTTAAAACATCTTACGACTCTGTATGCCATATTACCTCTTAAAACACGTTATTATAATGTTGGACGCCTTACAAATCTTAACAACACCTTACAATACCGTATGTAAACTTAAAACTCCATAATAAACCTAATGAATTCGTCCGAGTCCTTTGAACATTGTACGGCAACTTAAAACATCTTACGACTCTGTATGCCATATTAACTCCTCTAAAAGCATGTTATTATAATTTAGGACGCCTTAAAAGTATTAACAACATCTTATAATACCGTATGTAAACTGAAAACTCTATAATAAACCTAATGAATTCGTCCGAGTCCTTTGAACATTGTACGGCAACTTAAAACATCATACGACTTGTATGCCATATTACCTCTTAAAACACGTTATTATAATGTAGGACGCCTTACAAATCTTAACAACACCTTACAATACCGTATGTAAACTTAAAACTCCATAATAAACCTAATGAATTCGTCCGAGTCTTTTGAACATTGTACGACAACTTAAAACATCATACGACTTGTATGCCATATTACCTCTTAAAACACGTTATTATAATGTAGGACGCCTTACAATTATTAACAACACCTTACAATACCGTATGTAAACTTAAAACTCCATAATAAACCTAATGAATTCGTCCGAGTCCTTTGAATATTGTACGGCAACTTAAAACATCTTACGACTCTGTATGCCATATTACGTCTTAAAACACGTTATTATAATGTTGGACGCCTTACAAATCTTAACAACACCTTACAATACCGTATGTAAACTTAAAACTCCATAATAAACCTAATGAATTCGTCCGAGTCCTTTGAACATTGTACGGCAACTTAAAACATCTTACGACTCTGTATGCCATATTACCTCTTAAAACAAGTTATTATAATGTAGGACGCCTTACAAATCTTAACAACACCTTACAATACCGTATGTAAACTTAAAACTCTATAATAAACCTAATGAATTCGTCCGAGTCCTTTCAACATTGTACTGCAACTTAAAACATCTTACGACTCTGTATGCCATATTAACTCCTCTAAAAGCACGTTATTATAATTTAGGACGCCTTAAAAGTATTAACAACACCTTACAATATCGTATGTAAACTTAAAACTTTATAATAAACCTAATGAATTCGTCCGTGTCCTTTGAACATTGTACGGCAACTTAAAACATCTTACGACTTGTATGCCATATTACCTCTTAAAACACGTTATTATAATGTAGGACGCCTTACAAATATTAACAACACCTTACAATACCGTATGTAAACTTAAAACTCCATAATAAACCTAATGAATTCGTCCGAGTCCTTTGAATATTGTACGGCAACTTAAAACATCTTACGACTCTGTATGCCATATTACCTCTTAAAACACGTTATTATAATGTTGGACGCCTTACAAATCTTAACAACACCTTACAATACCGTATGTAAACTTAAAACTCCATAATAAACCTAATGAATTCGTCCGAGTCCTTTGAACATTGTACGGCAACTTAAAACATCTTACGACTCTGTATGCCATATTAACTCCTCTAAAAGCATGTTATTATAATTTAGGACGCCTTAAAAGTATTAACAACATCTTATAATACCGTATGTAAACTGAAAACTCTATAATAAACCTAATGAATTCGTCCGAGTCCTTTGAACATTGTACGGCAACTTAAAACATCATACGACTTGTATGCCATATTACCTCTTAAAACACGTTATTATAATGTAGGACGCCTTACAAATCTTAACAACACCTTACAATACCGTATGTAAACTTAAAACTCCATAATAAACCTAATGAATTCGTCCGAGTCTTTTGAACATTGTACGACAACTTAAAACATCATACGACTTGTATGCCATATTACCTCTTAAAACACGTTATTATAATGTAGGACGCCTTACAATTATTAACAACACCTTACAATACCGTATGTAAACTTAAAACTCCATAATAAACCTAATGAATTCGTCCGAGTCCTTTGAATATTGTACGGCAACTTAAAACATCTTACGACTCTGTATGCCATATTACGTCTTAAAACACGTTATTATAATGTTGGACGCCTTACAAATCTTAACAACACCTTACAATACCGTATGTAAACTTAAAACTCCATAATAAACCTAATGAATTCGTCCGAGTCCTTTGAACATTGTACGGCAACTTAAAACATCTTACGACTCTGTATGCCATATTACCTCTTAAAACAAGTTATTATAATGTAGGACGCCTTACAAATCTTAACAACACCTTACAATACCGTATGTAAACTTAAAACTCTATAATAAACCTAATGAATTCGTCCGAGTCCTTTCAACATTGTACTGCAACTTAAAACATCTTACGACTCTGTATGCCATATTAACTCCTCTAAAAGCACGTTATTATAATTTAGGACGCCTTAAAAGTATTAACAACACCTTACAATATCGTATGTAAACTTAAAACTTTATAATAAACCTAATGAATTCGTCCGTGTCCTTTGAACATTGTACGGCAACTTAAAACATCTTACGACTTGTATGCCATATTACCTCTTAAAACACGTTATTATAATGTAGGACGCCTTACAAATATTAACTACACCTTACAATACCGTATGTAAACTTAAAACTCCATAATAAACCTAATGAATTCGTCCGAGTCCTTTCAACATTGTACGGCAACTTAAAACATCTTACGACTCTGTATGCCATATTAGACCTGGCAAAACGGGCGGGTCGGGTCGGGTCAACTGTCCGGGTCATAACGGGTCCGGGTCAGAACGGGTCCGGGTCGAGATGGGTTGTTATAAAAACGGGTCAGAACGGGTCGGGTCAGAATGGGTCCGGGTTAAAATAGGTCGGGTCAAAACGGGTCGGGTTATAAAATCACATAAAAATTTACAACCAATTAGAAGAGTATAGTATTTAGAAGAGCTTTATGTTTCATAACAATAACCACTTCCTGATTGTTCCATCCAGCAGCCCACTTAAAAAAACTAATCAAATTCTCCCTTGGAACATTTGAAGCTTCCAACACTCTCACCACACTCAGGTTCAAATTCATATCATCAAGTCTAGGCTCTAATGACCTACTAACCACATCAACATCATCACTTTCACTCTTAAGCAGATACATATCTATCTAACTCATTATTATCAACCACATGACCTTCATCACTAACCGATTGAAACAAATATTAGCAATTGTTTTCATTAGCAGTTCACAAATCATAATAACATAGAATAAGCATCCAACCGAATAAACACAATCGAAGGTTACGTACTTCGTCGGAGTTGGAAGATGTTGAGTTCACCGGAGATGAGTTCTTGTCGCAATCGGTTGTCGGATAAAAAAAACATAGCCATATCTCTTCAATCGATTATAGGGATGATGAAAATCCATGTAAAAATCAAACAACTAATCGATTTTAGGGTTAATGAATCGATTGTAAACCACGATTGTAAACCAGGAAGGAGACAATTGTTCTGAGAAGATGACGAACAGCTGAATCGATTGAGTTCTGAGTATAGAGGATGAACCGATGAAAGGCAGTAATGGATTTTAGGGATTTTAGGCTTGACCCATCATGACCCGTAGACTATTTCCCTAAACCCATCCTAACCCGTAAGTATTTTTTTTCAGCCCACTGGGTTAAGTTTTGACCCGCTATTGAGTTTTCTATGGCCCAAACTAACCCAATATGGATTAATAGATTACCCAATATGACCCAAAACTATAAACATGGGTCTATTTTGCCAGGCCTATGCCATATTAACTCCTCTAAAAGCATGTTATTATAATTTAGGACGCCTTAAAAGTATTAACAACACCTTATAATACCGTATGTAAATTAAAACTCTATAATAAACCTAATGAATTTGTCCGAGTCCTTTGAACATTGTACGGCAACTTAAAACATCATACGACTTGTATGCCATATTACCTCTTAAAACACGTTATTATAATGTAGGACGCCTTACAAATATTAACAACACCTTACAATACCGTATGTAAACTTAAAACTCCATAATAAACCTAATGAATTCGTCCGAGTACTTTGAACATTGTACGGCAACTTAAAACATCTTACGACTCTGTATGCCATATTACCTCTTAAAACACGTTATTATAATGTAGGACGCCTTACAAATATTAACAACACCTTACAATACCGTATGTAAACTTAAAACTCCATAATAAACCTAATGAATTCGTCCGAGTCCTTTCAACATTGTACGGCAACTTAAAACATCATACGACTTGTATGCCATATTACCTCTTAAAACACGTTATTATAATGTAGGACGCCTTACAAATATTAACAACACCTTACAATACCGTATGTAAACTTAAAACTCCATAATAAACCTAATGAATTCGTCCGAGTCCTTTGAACACTGTACGGCAACTTAAAACATCTTACGACTCTGTATGCCATATTACCTCTTAAAACAAGTTATTATAATGTAGGACGCCTTATAAATCTTAACAACACCTTACAATACCGTATGTAAACTTAAAACTCTATAATAAACCTAATGAATTCGTCCGAGTCCTTTCAACATTGTACTGCAACTTAAAACATCTTACGACTCTGTATTCCATATTAACTCCTCTAACAGCACGTTATTATAATTTAGGACTCCTTAAAAGTATTAACAACACCTTACAATATCGTATGTAAACTTAAAACTTTATAATAAACCTAATGAATTCATCCGAGTACTTTGAACATTGTACGGCAACTTAAAACATCTTACGACTTGTATGCCATATTACCTCTTAAAACACGTTATTATAATGTAGGACGCCTTACAAATATTAACTACACCTTACAATACCGTATGTAAACTTAAAACTCCATAATAAACCTAATGAATTCGTCCGAGTCCTTTCAACATTGTACGGCAACTTAAAACATCTTACGATTCTGTATGCCATATTAACTCCTCTAAAAGCATGTTATTATAATTTAGGACGCCTTAAAAGTATTAACAACACCTTATAATACCGTATGTAAACTTAAAACTCTATAATAAACCTAATGAATTTGTCCGAGTCCTTTGAACATTGTACGGCAACTTAAAACATCATACGACTTGTATGCCATATTACCTCTTAAAACACGTTATTATAATGTAGGACGCCTTACAAATATTAACAACACCTTACAATACTGTATGTAAACTTAAAACTCCATAATAAACCTAATGAATTCGTCCGAGTCCTTTGAATATTGTACGGCAACTTAAAACATCTTACGACTCTGTATGCCATATTAACTCCTCTAAAAGCATGTTAATATAATTTAGGACGCCTTAAAAGTATTAACAACACCTTATAATACCGTATGTAAACTTAAAACTCTATAATAAACCTAATGAATTTGTCCGAGTCCTTTGAACATTGTACGGCAACTTAAAACATCATACGACTTGTATGCCATATTACCTCTTAAAACACGTTATTATAATGTAGGACGCCTTACAAATATTAACAACACCTTACAATACCGTATGTAAACTTAAAACTCCATAATAAACCTAATGAATTCGTCCGAGTCCTTTGAATATTGTACGGCAACTTAAAACATCTTACGACTCTGTATGCCATATTACCTCTTAAAACACGTTATTATAATGTTGGACGCCTTACAAATCTTAACAACACCTTACAATACCGTATGTAAACTTAAAACTCCATAATAAACCTAATGAATTCGTCCGAGTCCTTTGAACATTGTACGGCAACTTAAAACATCTTACGACTCTGTATGCCATATTAACTCCTCTAAAAGCATGTTATTATAATTTAGGACGCCTTAAAAGTATTAACAACATCTTATAATACCGTATGTAAACTGAAAACTCTATAATAAACCTAATGAATTCGTCCGAGTCCTTTGAACATTGTACGGCAACTTAAAACATCATACGACTTGTATGCCATATTACCTCTTAAAACACGTTATTATAATGTAGGACGCCTTACAAATCT
The DNA here is from genome assembly GCA_030867185.1 of Tagetes erecta. Classification (NCBI taxonomy): domain Eukaryota; kingdom Viridiplantae; phylum Streptophyta; class Magnoliopsida; order Asterales; family Asteraceae; genus Tagetes; species Tagetes erecta. Next base: position 26,144,495 of record CM061493.1, on the reverse strand, counting down.
TAACAACACCTTACAATACCGTATGTAAACTTAAAACTCCATAATAAACCTAATGAATTCGTCCGAGTCTTTTGAACATTGTACGACAACTTAAAACATCATACGACTTGTATGCCATATTACCTCTTAAAACACGTTATTATAATGTAGGACGCCTTACAATTATTAACAACACCTTACAATACCGTATGTAAACTTAAAACTCCATAATAAACCTAATGAATTCGTCCGAGTCCTTTGAATATTGTACGGCAACTTAAAACATCTTACGACTCTGTATGCCATATTACGTCTTAAAACACGTTATTATAATGTTGGACGCCTTACAAATCTTAACAACACCTTACAATACCGTATGTAAACTTAAAACTCCATAATAAACCTAATGAATTCGTCCGAGTCCTTTGAACATTGTACGGCAACTTAAAACATCTTACGACTCTGTATGCCATATTACCTCTTAAAACAAGTTATTATAATGTAGGACGCCTTACAAATCTTAACAACACCTTACAATACCGTATGTAAACTTAAAACTCTATAATAAACCTAATGAATTCGTCCGAGTCCTTTCAACATTGTACTGCAACTTAAAACATCTTACGACTCTGTATGCCATATTAACTCCTCTAAAAGCACGTTATTATAATTTAGGACGCCTTAAAAGTATTAACAACACCTTACAATATCGTATGTAAACTTAAAACTTTATAATAAACCTAATGAATTCGTCCGTGTCCTTTGAACATTGTACGGCAACTTAAAACATCTTACGACTTGTATGCCATATTACCTCTTAAAACACGTTATTATAATGTAGGACGCCTTACAAATATTAACTACACCTTACAATACCGTATGTAAACTTAAAACTCCATAATAAACCTAATGAATTCATCCGAGTCCTTTCAACATTGTACGGCAACTTAAAACATCTTACGACTCTGTATGCCATATTAGACCTGGCAAAACGGGCGGGTCGGGTCGGGTCAACTGTCCGGGTCATAACGGGTCCGGGTCAGAACGGGTCCGGGTCGAGATGGGTTGTTATAAAAACGGGTCAGAACGGGTCGGGTCAGAATGGGTCCGGGTTAAAATAGGTCGGGTCAAAACGGGTCGGGTTATAAAATCACATAAAAATTTACAACCAATTAGAAGAGTATAGTATTTAGAAGAGCTTTATGTTTCATAACAATAACCACTTCCTGATTGTTCCATCCAGCAGCCCACTTAAAAAAACTAATCAAATTCTCCCTTGGAACATTTGAAGCTTCCAACACTCTCACCACACTCAGGTTCAAATTCATATCATCAAGTCTAGGCTCTAATGACCTACTAACCACATCAACATCATCACTTTCACTCTTAAGCAGATACATATCTATCTAACTCATTATTATCAACCACATGACCTTCATCACTAACCGATTGAAACAAATATTAGCAATTGTTTTCATTAGCAGTTCACAAATCATAATAACATAGAATAAGCATCCAACCGAATAAACACAATCGAAGGTTACGTACTTCGTCGGAGTTGGAAGATGTTGAGTTCACCGGAGATGAGTTCTTGTCGCAATCGGTTGTCGGATAAAAAAAACATAGCCATATCTCTTCAATCGATTATAGGGATGATGAAAATCCATGTAAAAATCAAACAACTAATCGATTTTAGGGTTAATGAATCGATTGTAAACCACGATTGTAAACCAGGAAGGAGACAATTGTTCTGAGAAGATGACGAACAGCTGAATCGATTGAGTTCTGAGTATAGAGGATGAACCGATGAAAGGCAGTAATGGATTTTAGGGATTTTAGGCTTGACCCATCATGACCCGTAGACTATTTCCCTAAACCCATCCTAACCCGTAAGTATTTTTTTTCAGCCCACTGGGTTAAGTTTTGACCCGCTATTGAGTTTTCTATGGCCCAAACTAACCCAATATGGATTAATAGATTACCCAATATGACCCAAAACTATAAACATGGGTTTATTTTGCCAGGCCTATGCCATATTAACTCCTCTAAAAGCATGTTATTATAATTTAGGACGCCTTAAAAGTATTAACAACACATTATAATACCGTATGTAAATTAAAACTCTATAATAAACCTAATGAATTTGTCCGAGTCCTTTGAACATTGTACGGCAACTTAAAACATCATACGACTTGTATGCCATATTACCTCTTAAAACACGTTATTATAATGTAGGACGCCTTACAAATATTAACAACACCTTACAATACCGTATGTAAACTTAAAACTCCATAATAAACCTAATGAATTCGTCCGAGTACTTTGAACATTGTACGGCAACTTAAAACATCTTACGACTCTGTATGCCATATTACCTCTTAAAACACGTTATTATAATGTAGGACGCCTTACAAATATTAACAACACCTTACAATACCGTATGTAAACTTAAAACTCCATAATAAACCTAATGAATTCGTCCGAGTCCTTTCAACATTGTACGGCAACTTAAAACATCATACGACTTGTATGCCATATTACCTCTTAAAACACGTTCTTATAATGTAGGACGCCTTACAAATATTAACAACACCTTACAATACCGTATGTAAACTTAAAACTCCATAATAAACCTAATGAATTCGTCCGAGTCCTTTGAACACTGTACGGCAACTTAAAACATCTTACGACTCTGTATGCCATATTACCTCTTAAAACAAGTTATTATAATGTAGGACGCCTTATAAATCTTAACAACACCTTACAATACCGTATGTAAACTTAAAACTCTATAATAAACCTAATGAATTCGTCCGAGTCCTTTCAACATTGTACTGCAACTTAAAACATCTTACGACTCTGTATTCCATATTAACTCCTCTAACAGCACGTTATTATAATTTAGGACTCCTTAAAAGTATTAACAACACCTTACAATATCGTATGTAAACTTAAAACTTTATAATAAACCTAATGAATTCATCCGAGTACTTTGAACATTGTACGGCAACTTAAAACATCTTACGACTTGTATGCCATATTACCTCTTAAAACACGTTATTATAATGTAGGACGCCTTACAAATATTAACTACACCTTACAATACCGTATGTAAACTTAAAACTCCATAATAAACCTAATGAATTCGTCCGAGTCCTTTCAACATTGTACGGCAACTTAAAACATCTTACGATTCTGTATGCCATATTAACTCCTCTAAAAGCATGTTATTATAATTTAGGACGCCTTAAAAGTATTAACAACACCTTATAATACCGTATGTAAACTTAAAACTCTATAATAAACCTAATGAATTCGTCCGAGTCCTTTGAACATTGTACGGCAACTTAAAACATCTTACGACTCTGTATGCCATATTACCTCTTAAAACAAGTTATTATAATGTAGGACGCCTTACAAATCTTAACAACACCTTACAATACCGTATGTAAACTTAAAACTCTATAATAAACCTAATGAATTCGTCCGAGTCCTTTCAACATTGTACTGCAACTTAAAACATCTTACGACTCTGTATGCCATATTAACTCCTCTAAAAGCACGTTATTATAATTTAGGACGCCTTAAAAGTATTAACAACACCTTACAATATCGTATGTAAACTTAAAACTTTATAATAAACCTAATGAATTCGTCCGTGTCCTTTGAACATTGTACGGCAACTTAAAACATCTTACGACTTGTATGCCATATTACCTCTTAAAACACGTTATTATAATGTAGGACGCCTTACAAATATTAACTACACCTTACAATACCGTATGTAAACTTAAAACTCCATAATAAACCTAATGAATTCGTCCGAGTCCTTTCAACATTGTACGGCAACTTAAAACATCTTACGACTCTGTATGCCATATTAGACCTGGCAAAACGGGCGGGTCGGGTCGGGTCAACTGTCCGGGTCATAACGGGTCCGGGTCAGAACGGGTCCGGGTCGAGATGGGTTGTTATAAAAACGGGTCAGAACGGGTCGGGTCAGAATGGGTCCGGGTTAAAATAGGTCGGGTCAAAACGGGTCGGGTTATAAAATCACATAAAAATTTACAACCAATTAGAAGAGTATAGTATTTAGAAGAGCTTTATGTTTCATAACAATAACCACTTCCTGATTGTTCCATCCAGCAGCCCACTTAAAAAAACTAATCAAATTCTCCCTTGGAACATTTGAAGCTTCCAACACTCTCACCACACTCAGGTTCAAATTCATATCATCAAGTCTAGGCTCTAATGACCTACTAACCACATCAACATCATCACTTTCACTCTTAAGCAGATACATATCTATCTAACTCATTATTATCAACCACATGACCTTCATCACTAACCGATTGAAACAAATATTAGCAATTGTTTTCATTAGCAGTTCACAAATCATAATAACATATAATAAGCATCCAACCGAATAAACACAATCGAAGGTTACGTACTTCGTCGGAGTTGGAAGATGTTGAGTTCACCGGAGATGAGTTCTTGTCGCAATCGGTTGTCGGATAAAAAAAACATAGCCATATCTCTTCAATCGATTATAGGGATGATGAAAATCCATGTAAAAATCAAACAACTAATCGATTTTAGGGTTAATGAATCGATTGTAAACCACGATTGTAAACCAGGAAGGAGACAATTGTTCTGAGAAGATGACGAACAGCTGAATCGATTGAGTTCTGAGTATAGAGGATGAACCGATGAAAGGCAGTAATGGATTTTAGGGATTTTAGGCTTGACCCATCATGACCCGTAGACTATTTTCCTAAACCCATCCTAACCCGTAAGTATTTTTTTCAGCCCACTGGGTTAAGTTTTGACCCGCTATTGAGTTTTCTATGGCCCAAACTAACCCAATATGGATTAATAGATTACCCAATATGACCCAAAACTATAAACATGGGTCTATTTTGCCAGGCCTATGCCATATTAACTCCTCTAAAAGCATGTTATTATAATTTAGGACGCCTTAAAAGTATTAACAACACCTTATAATACCGTATGTAAATTAAAACTCTATAATAAACCTAATGAATTTGTCCGAGTCCTTTGAACATTGTACGGCAACTTAAAACATCATACGACTTGTATGCCATATTACCTCTTAAAACACGTTATTATAATGTAGGACGCCTTACAAATATTAACAACACCTTACAATACCGTATGTAAACTTAAAACTCCATAATAAACCTAATGAATTCGTCCGAGTACTTTGAACATTGTACGGCAACTTAAAACATCTTACGACTCTGTATGCCATATTACCTCTTAAAACACGTTATTATAATGTAGGACGCCTTACAAATATTAACAACACCTTACAATACCGTATGTAAACTTAAAACTCCATAATAAACCTAATGAATTCGTCCGAGTCCTTTCAACATTGTACGGCAACTTAAAACATCATACGACTTGTATGCCATATTACCTCTTAAAACACGTTATTATAATGTAGGACGCCTTACAAATATTAACAACACCTTACAATACCGTATGTAAACTTAAAACTCCATAATAAACCTAATGAATTCGTCCGAGTCCTTTGAACACTGTACGGCAACTTAAAACATCTTACGACTCTGTATGCCATATTACCTCTTAAAACAAGTTATTATAATGTAGGACGCCTTATAAATCTTAACAACACCTTACAATACCGTATGTAAACTTAAAACTCTATAATAAACCTAATGAATTCGTCCGAGTCCTTTCAACATTGTACTGCAACTTAAAACATCTTACGACTCTGTATTCCATATTAACTCCTCTAACAGCACGTTATTATAATTTAGGACTCCTTAAAAGTATTAACAACACCTTACAATATCGTATGTAAACTTAAAACTTTATAATAAACCTAATGAATTCATCCGAGTACTTTGAACATTGTACGGCAACTTAAAACATCTTACGACTTGTATGCCATATTACCTCTTAAAACACGTTATTATAATGTAGGACGCCTTACAAATATTAACTACACCTTACAATACCGTATGTAAACTTAAAACTCCATAATAAACCTAATGAATTCGTCCGAGTCCTTTCAACATTGTACGGCAACTTAAAACATCTTACGATTCTGTATGCCATATTAACTCCTCTAAAAGCATGTTATTATAATTTAGGACGCCTTAAAAGTATTAACAACACCTTATAATACCGTATGTAAACTTAAAACTCTATAATAAACCTAATGAATTTGTCCGAGTCCTTTGAACATTGTACGGCAACTTAAAACATCATACGACTTGTATGCCATATTACCTCTTAAAACATGTTATTATAATGTAGGACGCCTTACAAATATTAACAACACCTTACAATACCGTATGTAAACTTAAAACTCCATAATAAACCTAATGAATTCGTCCGAGTACTTTGAACATTGTACGGCAACTTAAAACATCTTACGACTCTGTATGCCATATTACCTCTTAAAACACGTTATTATAATGTAGGACGCCTTACAAATATTAACAACACCTTACAATACCGTATGTAAACTTAAAACTCCATAATAAACCTAATGAATTCGTCCGAGTCCTTTGAACACTGTACGGCAACTTAAAACATCTTACGACTCTGTATGCCATATTACCTCTTAAAACAAGTTATTATAATGTAGGACGCCTTATAAATCTTAACAACACCTTACAATACCGTATGTAAACTTAAAACTCTATAGTAAACCTAATGAATTCGTCCGAGTCCTTTCAACATTGTACTGCAACTTAAAACATCTTACGACTCTGTATTCCATATTAACTCCTCTAACAGCACGTTATTATAATTTAGGACTCCTTAAAAGTATTAACAACACCTTACAATATCGTATGTAAACTTAAAACTTTATAATAAACCTAATGAATTCATCCGAGTACTTTGAACATTGTACGGCAACTTAAAACATCTTACGACTTGTATGCCATATTACCTCTTAAAACACGTTATTATAATGTAGGACGCCTTACAAATATTAACTACACCTTACAATACCGTATGTAAACTTAAAACTCCATAATAAACCTAATGAATTCGTCCGAGTCCTTTCAACATTGTACGGCAACTTAAAACATCTTACGATTCTGTATGCCATATTAACTCCTCTAAAAGCATGTTATTATAATTTAGGACGCCTTAAAAGTATTAACAACACCTTATAATACCGTATGTAAACTTAAAACTCTATAATAAACCTAATGAATTCGTCCGAGTCCTTTGAACATTGTACGGCAACTTAAAACATCTTACGACTCTGTATGCCATATTACCTCTTAAAACAAGTTATTATAATGTAGGACGCCTTACAAATCTTAACAACACCTTACAATACCGTATGTAAACTTAAAACTCTATAATAAACCTAATGAATTCGTCCGAGTCCTTTCAACATTGTACTGCAACTTAAAACATCTTACGACTCTGTATGCCATATTAACTCCTCTAAAAGCACGTTATTATAATTTAGGACGCCTTAAAAGTATTAACAACACCTTACAATATCGTATGTAAACTTAAAACTTTATAATAAACCTAATGAATTCGTCCGTGTCCTTTGAACATTGTACGGCAACTTAAAACATCTTACGACTTGTATGCCATATTACCTCTTAAAACACGTTATTATAATGTAGGACGCCTTACAAATATTAACTACACCTTACAATACCGTATGTAAACTTAAAACTCCATAATAAACCTAATGAATTCGTCCGAGTCCTTTCAACATTGTACGGCAACTTAAAACATCTTACGACTCTGTATGCCATATTAGACCTGGCAAAACGGGCGGGTCGGGTCGGGTCAACTGTCCGGGTCATAACGGGTCCGGGTCAGAACGGGTCCGGGTCGAGATGGGTTGTTATAAAAACGGGTCAGAACGGGTCGGGTCAGAATGGGTCCGGGTTAAAATAGGTCGGGTCAAAACGGGTCGGGTTATAAAATCACATAAAAATTTACAACCAATTAGAAGAGTATAGTATTTAGAAGAGCTTTATGTTTCATAACAATAACCACTTCCTGATTGTTCCATCCAGCAGCCCACTTAAAAAAACTAATCAAATTCTCCCTTGGAACATTTGAAGCTTCCAACACTCTCACCACACTCAGGTTCAAATTCATATCATCAAGTCTAGGCTCTAATGACCTACTAACCACATCAACATCATCACTTTCACTCTTAAGCAGATACATATCTATCTAACTCATTATTATCAACCACATGACCTTCATCACTAACCGATTGAAACAAATATTAGCAATTGTTTTCATTAGCAGTTCACAAATCATAATAACATATAATAAGCATCCAACCGAATAAACACAATCGAAGGTTACGTACTTCGTCGGAGTTGGAAGATGTTGAGTTCACCGGAGATGAGTTCTTGTCGCAATCGGTTGTCGGATAAAAAAAACATAGCCATATCTCTTCAATCGATTATAGGGATGATGAAAATCCATGTAAAAATCAAACAACTAATCGATTTTAGGGTTAATGAATCGATTGTAAACCACGATTGTAAACCAGGAAGGAGACAATTGTTCTGAGAAGATGACGAACAGCTGAATCGATTGAGTTCTGAGTATAGAGGATGAACCGATGAAAGGCAGTAATGGATTTTAGGGATTTTAGGCTTGACCCATCATGACCCGTAGACTATTTTCCTAAACCCATCCTAACCCGTAAGTATTTTTTTCAGCCCACTGGGTTAAGTTTTGACCCGCTATTGAGTTTTCTATGGCCCAAACTAACCCAATATGGATTAATAGATTACCCAATATGACCCAAAACTATAAACATGGGTCTATTTTGCCAGGCCTATGCCATATTAACTCCTCTAAAAGCATGTTATTATAATTTAGGACGCCTTAAAAGTATTAACAACACCTTATAATACCGTATGTAAATTAAAACTCTATAATAAACCTAATGAATTTGTCCGAGTCCTTTGAACATTGTACGGCAACTTAAAACATCATACGACTTGTATGCCATATTACCTCTTAAAACACGTTATTATAATGTAGGACGCCTTACAAATATTAACAACACCTTACAATACCGTATGTAAACTTAAAACTCCATAATAAACCTAATGAATTCGTCCGAGTACTTTGAACATTGTACGGCAACTTAAAACATCTTACGACTCTGTATGCCATATTACCTCTTAAAACACGTTATTATAATGTAGGACGCCTTACAAATATTAACAACACCTTACAATACCGTATGTAAACTTAAAACTCCATAATAAACCTAATGAATTCGTCCGAGTCCTTTCAACATTGTACGGCAACTTAAAACATCATACGACTTGTATGCCATATTACCTCTTAAAACACGTTATTATAATGTAGGACGCCTTACAAATATTAACAACACCTTACAATACCGTATGTAAACTTAAAACTCCATAATAAACCTAATGAATTCGTCCGAGTCCTTTGAACACTGTACGGCAACTTAAAACATCTTACGACTCTGTATGCCATATTACCTCTTAAAACAAGTTATTATAATGTAGGACGCCTTATAAATCTTAACAACACCTTACAATACCGTATGTAAACTTAAAACTCTATAATAAACCTAATGAATTCGTCCGAGTCCTTTCAACATTGTACTGCAACTTAAAACATCTTACGACTCTGTATTCCATATTAACTCCTCTAACAGCACGTTATTATAATTTAGGACTCCTTAAAAGTATTAACAACACCTTACAATATCGTATGTAAACTTAAAACTTTATAATAAACCTAATGAATTCATCCGAGTACTTTGAACATTGTACGGCAACTTAAAACATCTTACGACTTGTATGCCATATTACCTCTTAAAACACGTTATTATAATGTAGGACGCCTTACAAATATTAACTACACCTTACAATACCGTATGTAAACTTAAAACTCCATAATAAACCTAATGAATTCGTCCGAGTCCTTTCAACATTGTACGGCAACTTAAAACATCTTACGATTCTGTATGCCATATTAACTCCTCTAAAAGCATGTTATTATAATTTAGGACGCCTTAAAAGTATTAACAACACCTTATAATACCGTATGTAAACTTAAAACTCTATAATAAACCTAATGAATTTGTCCGAGTCCTTTGAACATTGTACGGCAACTTAAAACATCATACGACTTGTATGCCATATTACCTCTTAAAACATGTTATTATAATGTAGGACGCCTTACAAATATTAACAACACCTTACAATACCGTATGTAAACTTAAAACTCCATAATAAACCTAATGAATTCGTCCGAGTACTTTGAACATTGTACGGCAACTTAAAACATCTTACGACTCTGTATGCCATATTACCTCTTAAAACACGTTATTATAATGTAGGACGCCTTACAAATATTAACAACACCTTACAATACCGTATGTAAACTTAAAACTCCATAATAAACCTAATGAATTCGTCCGAGTCCTTTGAACACTGTACGGCAACTTAAAACATCTTACGACTCTGTATGCCATATTACCTCTTAAAACAAGTTATTATAATGTAGGACGCCTTATAAATCTTAACAACACCTTACAATACCGTATGTAAACTTAAAACTCTATAGTAAACCTAATGAATTCGTCCGAGTCCTTTCAACATTGTACTGCAACTTAAAACATCTTACGACTCTGTATTCCATATTAACTCCTCTAACAGCACGTTATTATAATTTAGGACTCCTTAAAAGTATTAACAACACCTTACAATATCGTATGTAAACTTAAAACTTTATAATAAACCTAATGAATTCATCCGAGTACTTTGAACATTGTACGGCAACTTAAAACATCTTACGACTTGTATGCCATATTACCTCTTAAAACACGTTATTATAATGTAGGACGCCTTACAAATATTAACTACACCTTACAATACCGTATGTAAACTTAAAACTCCATAATAAACCTAATGAATTCGTCCGAGTCCTTTCAACATTGTACGGCAACTTAAAACATCTTACGATTCTGTATGCCATATTAACTCCTCTAAAAGCATGTTATTATAATTTAGGACGCCTTAAAAGTATTAACAACACCTTATAATACCGTATGTAAACTTAAAACTCTATAATAAACCTAATGAATTTGTCCGAGTCCTTTGAACATTGTACGGCAACTTAAAACATCATACGACTTGTATGCCATATTACCTCTTAAAACATGTTATTATAATGTAGGACGCCTTACAAATATTAACAACACCTTACAATACCGTATGTAAACTTAAAACTCCATAATAAACCTAATGAATTCGTCCGAGTACTTTGAACATTGTACGGCAACTTAAAACATCTTACGACTCTGTATGCCATATTACCTCTTAAAACACGTTATTATAATGTAGGACGCCTTACAAATATTAACAACACCTTACAATACCGTATGTAAACTTAAAACTCCATAATAAACCTAATGAATTCGTCCGAGTCCTTTGAACACTGTACGGCAACTTAAAACATCTTACGACTCTGTATGCCATATTACCTCTTAAAACAAGTTATTATAATGTAGGACGCCTTATAAATCTTAACAACACCTTACAATACCGTATGTAAACTTAAAACTCTATAGTAAACCTAATGAATTCGTCCGAGTCCTTTCAACATTGTACTGCAACTTAAAACATCTTACGACTCTGTATTCCATATTAACTCCTCTAACAGCACGTTATTATAATTTAGGACTCCTTAAAAGTATTAACAACACCTTACAATATCGTATGTAAACTTAAAACTTTATAATAAACCTAATGAATTCATCCGAGTACTTTGAACATTGTACGGCAACTTAAAACATCTTACGACTTGTATGCCATATTACCTCTTAAAACACGTTATTATAATGTAGGACGCCTTACAAATATTAACTACACCTTACAATACCGTATGTAAAATTAAAACTCCATAATAAACCTAATGAATTCGTCCGAGTCCTTTCAACATTGTACGGCAACTTAAAACATCTTACGATTCTGTATGCCATATTAACTCCTCTAAAAGCATGTTATTATAATTTAGGACGCCTTAAAAGTATTAACAACACCTTATAATACCGTATGTAAACTTAAAACTCTATAATAAACCTAATGAATTTGTCCGAGTCCTTTGAACATTGTACGGCAACTTAAAACATCATACGACTTGTATGCCATATTACCTCTTAAAACACGTTATTATAATGTAGGACGCCTTACAAATATTAACAACACCTTACAATACCGTATGTAAACTTAAAACTCCATAATAAACCTAATGAATTCGTCCGAGTACTTTGAACATTGTACGGCAACTTAAAACATCTTACGACTCTGTATGCCATATTACCTCTTAAAACACGTTATTATAATGTAGGACGCCTTACAAATCTTAACAACAACTTACAATTCCGTATGTAAACTTAAAACTCCATAATAAACCTAATGAATTCGTCCGAGTTCTTTCAACATTGTACGGCAACTTAAAACATCATACGACTTGTATGCCATATTACCTCTTAAAACACGTTATTATAATGTAGGATGCCTTACAAATATTAACAACACCTTACAATACCGTATGTAAACTTAAAACTCCATAATAAACCTAATGAATTCGTCCGAGTCCTTTGAACATTGTACGGCAACTTAAAACATCTTACGACTCTGTATGCCATATTACCTCTTAAAACAAGTTATTATAATGTAGGACGCCTTATAAATCTTAACAACACCTTACAATACCGTATGTAAACTTAAAACTCTATAATAAACCTAATGAATTCGTCCGAGTCCTTTCAACATTGTACTGCAACTTAAAACATCTTACGACTCTGTATTCCATATTAACTCCTCTAAAAGCACGTTATTATAATTTAGGACGCCTTAAAAGTATTAACAACACCTTACAATATCGTATGTAAACTTAAAACTTTATATAAACCTAATGAATTCATCCGAGTCCTTTGAACATTGTACGGCAACTTAAAACATCATACGACTTGTATGCCATATTACCTCTTAAAACACGTTATTATAATGTAGGACGCCTTACAAATATTAACAACACCTTACTATACCGTATGTAAACTTAAAACTCCATAATAAACCTAATGAATTCGTCCGAGTACTTTTAACATTGTACGGCAACTTAAAACATCTTACGACTCTGTATGCCATATTATCTCTTAAAACACGTTATTATAATGTAGGACGCCTTACAAATCTTAACAACACCTTACAATTCCGTATGTAAACTTAAAACTCCATAATAAACCTAATGAATTCGTCCGAGTCCTTTCAACATTGTACGGCAACTTAAAACATCATACGACTTGTATGCCATATTACCTCTTAAAACACGTTATTATAATGTATGACGCCTTACAAATATTAACAACACCTTACAATACCGTATGTAAACTTAAAACTCCATAATAAACCTAATGAATTCGTCCGAGTCCTTTGAACATTGTACGGCAACTTAAAACATCTTACGACTCTGTATGCCATATTACCTCTTAAAACACGTTATTATAATGTTGGACGCCTTACAAATCTTAACAACACCTTACAATACCGTATGTAAACTTAAAACTCCATAATAAACCTAATGAATTCGTCCGAGTCCTTTGAACATTGTACGACAACTTAAAACATCTTACGACTCTGTATGCCATATTATCTCTTAAAACACGTTATTATAATGTAGGACGCCTTACAAATATTAACAACACCTTACAATACCGTATGTAAACTTAAAACTCTATAATAAACCTAATGAATTCGTCCGAGTCCTTTGAATATTGTACGGCAACTTAAAACATCTTACGACTCTGTATGCCATATTACCTCTTAAAACACGTTATTATAATGTAGGACGCCTTACAAATATTAACAACACCTTACAATACCGTATGTAAACTTAAAACTCCATAATAAACCTAATGAATTCGTCCGAGTACTTTGAACATTGTACGGCAACTTAAAACATCTTACGACTCTGTATGCCATATTACCTCTTAAAACACGTTATTATAATGTAGGACGCCTTACAAATATTAACAACACCTTACAATACCGTATGTAAACTTAAAACTCCATAATAAACCTAATGAATTCGTCCGAGTCCTTTCAACATTGTACGGCAACTTAAAACATCATACGACTTGTATGCCATATTACCTCTTAAAACACGTTATTATAATGTAGGACGCCTTACAAATATTAACAACACCTTACTATACCGTATGTAAACTTAAAACTCTATAATAAACCTAATGAATTCGTCCGAGTCCTTTCAACATTGTACTGCAACTTAAAACATCTTACGACTCTGTATTCCATATTAACTCCTCTAAAAGCACGTTATTATAATTTAGGACGCCTTAAAAGTATTAACAACACCTTACAATATCGTATGTAAACTTAAAACTTTATAATAAACCTAATGAATTCATCCGAGTCCTTTGAACATTGTACGGCAACTTAAAACATCATACGACTTGTATGCCATATTACCTCTTAAAACACGTTATTATAATGTATGACGCCTTACAAATATTAACAACACCTTACAATACCGTATGTAAACTTAAAACTCCATAATAAACCTAATGAATTCGTCCGAGTCCTTTGAACATTGTACGACAACTTAAAACATCTTACGACTCTGTATGCCATATTATCTCTTAAAACACGTTATTATAATGTAGGACGCCTTACAAATATTAACAACACCTTACAATACCGTATGTAAACTTAAAACTCCATAATAAACCTAATGAATTCGTCCGAGTCCTTTGAATATTGTACGGCAACTTAAAACATCTTACGACTCTGTATGCCATATTACCTCTTAAAACACGTTATTATAATGTAGGACGCCTTACAAATATTAACAACACCTTACAATACCGTATGTAAACTTAAAACTCCATAATAAACCTAATGAATTCGTCCGAGTACTTTGAACATTGTACGGCAACTTAAAACATCTTACGACTCTGTATGCCATATTACCTCTTAAAACACGTTATTATAATGTAGGACGCCTTACAAATATTAACAACACCTTACAATACCGTATGTAAACTTAAAACTCCATAATAAACCTAATGAATTTGTCCGAGTCCTTTCAACATTGTACGGCAACTTAAAACATCATACGACTTGTATGCCATATTACCTCTTAAAACACGTTATTATAATGTAGGACGCCTTACAAATATTAACAACACCTTACTATACCGTATGTAAACTTAAAACTCCATAATAAACCTAATGAATTCGTCCGAGTCCTTTGAACATTGTACGGCAACTTAAAACATCTTACGACTCTGTATGCCATATTACCTCTTAAAACAAGTTATTATAATGTAGGACGCCTTATAAATCTTAACAACACCTTACAATACCGTATGTAAACTTAAAACTCTATAATAAACCTAATGAATTCGTCCGAGTCCTTTCAACATTGTACTGCAACTTAAAACATCTTACGACTCTGTATTTCATATTAACTCCTCTAAAAGCACGTTATTATAATTTAGGACGCCTTAAAAGTATTAACAACACCTTACAATATCGTATGTAAACTTAAAACTTTATAATAAACCTAATGAATTCATCCGAGTCCTTTGAACATTGTACGGCAACTTAAAACATCTTACGACTTGTATGCCATATTACCTCTTAAAACACGTTATTATAATGTAGGACGCCTTACAAATATTAACTACACCTTACAATACCGTATGAAAACTTAAAACTCCATAATAAACCTAATGAATTCGTCCGAGTCCTTTCAACATTGTACGGCAACTTAAAACATCTTACGACTCTGTATGCCATATAAACTCCTCTAAAAGCATGTTATTATAATTTAGGACGCCTTAAAAGTATTAACAACACCTTATAATACCGTATGTAAACTTAAAACTGTATAATAAACCTAATGAATTCGTCCGAGTCCTTTGAACATTGTACGGCAACTTAAAACATCATACGACTTGTATGCCATATTACCTCTTAAAACACGTTATTATAATGTAGGACGCCTTACAAATATTAACAACACCTTACTATACCGTATGTAAACTTAAAACTCCATAATAAACCTAATGAATTCGTCCGAGTACTTTTAACATTGTACGGCAACTTAAAACATCTTACGACTCTGTATGCCATATTATCTCTTAAAACACGTTATTATAATGTAGGACGCCTTACAAATCTTAACAACACCTTACAATTCCGTATGTAAACTTAAAACTCCATAATAAACCTAATGAATTCGTCCGAGTCCTTTCAACATTGTACGGCAACTTAAAACATCTTACGACTTTGTATGCCATATTACCTCTTAAAACACGTTATTATAATGTTGGACGCCTTACAAATCTTAACAACACCTTACAATACCGTATGTAAACTTAAAACTCCATAATAAACCTAATGAATTCGTCCGAGTCCTTTGAACATTGTACGACAACTTAAAACATCTTACGACTCTGTATGCCATATTATCTCTTAAAACTCGTTATTATAATGTAGGACGCCTTACAAATATTAACAACACCTTACAATACCGTATGTAAACTTAAAACTCCATAATAAACCTAATGAATTCGTCCGAGTCCTTTGAACATTGTACGGCAACTTAAAACATCATACGACTTGTATGCCATATTACCTCTTAAAACACGTTATTATAATGTATGACGCCTTACAAATATTAACAACACCTTACAATACCGTATGTAAACTTAAAACTCCATAATAAACCTAATGAATTCGTCCGAGTCCTTTGAACATTGTACGGCAACTTAAAACATCTTACGACTTTGTATGCCATATTACCTCTTAAAACACGTTATTATAATGTTGGACGCCTTACAAATCTTAACAACACCTTACAATACCGTATGTAAACTTAAAACTCCATAATAAACCTAATGAATTCGTCCGAGTCCTTTGAACATTGTACGACAACTTAAAACATCTTACGACTCTGTATGCCATATTATCTCTTAAAACACGTTATTATAATGTAGGACGCCTTACAAATATTAACAACACCTTACAATACCGTATGTAAACTTAAAACTCCATAATAAACCTAATGAATTCGTCCGAGTCCTTTGAATATTGTACGGCAACTTAAAACATCTTACGACTCTGTATGCCATATTACCTCTTAAAACACGTTATTATAATGTAGGACGCCTTACAAATATTAACAACACCTTACAATACCGTATGTAAACTTAAAACTCCATAATAAACCTAATGAATTCGTCCGAGTACTTTGAACATTGTACGGCAACTTAAAACATCTTACGACTCTGTATGCCATATTACCTCTTAAAACACGTTATTATAATGTAGGACGCCTTACAAATATTAACAACACCTTACAATACCGTATGTAAACTTAAAACTCCATAATAAACCTAATCAATTCGTCCGAGTCCTTTCAACATTGTACGGCAACTTAAAACATCATACGACTTGTATGCCATATTACCTCTTAAAACACGTTATTATAATGTAGGACGCCTTACAAATATTAACAACACCTTACAATACCGTATGTAAACTTAAAACTCCATAATAAACCTAATGAATTCGTCCGAGTTCTTTCAACATTGTACGGCAACTTAAAACATCATACGACTTGTATGCCATATTACCTCTTAAAACACGTTATTATAATGTAGGACGCCTTACAAATATTAACAACACCTTACAATACCGTATGTAAACTTAAAACTCCATAATAAACCTAATGAATTCGTCCGAGTCCTTTCAACATGGTACGGCAACTTAAAACATCATACGACTTGTATGCCATATTACCTCTTAAAACACGTTATTATAATGTAGGACGCCTTACAAATATTAACAACACCTTACAATACCGTATGTAAACTTAAAACTCCATAATAAACCTAATGAATTCGTCCGAGTTCTTTCAACATTGTACGGCAACTTAAAACATCATACGACTTGTATGCCATATTACCTCTTAAAACACGTTATTATAATGTAGGACGCCTTACAAATATTAACAACACCTTACAATACCGTATGTAAACTTAAAACTCCATAATAAACCTAATGAATTCGTCCGAGTCCTTTGAACATTGTACGGCAACTTAAAACATCTTACGACTCTGTATGCCATATTACCTCTTAAAACAAGTTATTATAATGTAGGACGCCTTATAAATCTTAACAACACCTTACAATACCGTATGTAAACTTAAAACTCTATAATAAACCTAATGAATTCGTCCGAGTCCTTTCAACATTGTACTGCAACTTAAAACATCTTACGACTCTGTATTCCATATTAACTCCTCTAAAAGCACGTTATTATAATTTAGGACGCCTTAAAAGTATTAACAACACCTTACAATATCGTATGTAAACTTAAAACTTTATAATAAACCTAATGAATTCATCCGAGTCCTTTGAACATTGTACGGCAACTTAAAACATCATACGACTTGTATGCCATATTACCTCTTAAAACACGTTATTATAATGTAGGACGCCTTACAAATATTAACAACACCTTACTATACCGTATGTAAACTTAAAACTCCATAATAAACCTAATGAATTCGTCCGAGTACTTTTAACATTGTACGGCAACTTAAAACATCTTACGACTCTGTATGCCATATTATCTCTTAAAACACGTTATTATAATGTAGGACGCCTTACAAATCTTAACAACACCTTACAATTCCGTATGTAAACTTAAAACTCCATAATAAACCTAATGAATTCGTCCGAGTCCTTTCAACATTGTACGGCAACTTAAAACATCATACGACTTGTATGCCATATTACCTCTTAAAACACGTTATTATAATGTATGACGCCTTACAAATATTAACAACACCTTACAATACCGTATGTAAACTTAAAACTCCATAATAAACCTAATGAATTCGTCCGAGTCCTTTGAACATTGTACGACAACTTAAAACATCTTACGACTCTGTATGCCATATTACCTCTTAAAACACGTTATTATAATGTTGGACGCCTTACAAATCTTAATGATGTGCTAAAAACGGTCTATAAAAATAACTAACCTAAGACTCTAACTAGACACTCGAGTTAAAAACCAATTAACCCTAAACTAGACCTAGCAGAAAGGCAAGTGTACCTATCGACTGGAGTATAGTCTACGGAAGACCGGATATCGAACCCAAAGACACTACGAATAACGGAAACTAAACTTAATAAAAAGGAATTAGTTGATGGGGGGGTTTCTAATAACCTAAAGACAAGAAAATAAATTTTAATGAATAAACTAATTAAAGACAAAACTAGAACGTTGAGAAATTCAAAGATGAGAAGGATACTATCTAGGTGAATCCTAGTTGTAACACATGGATTTGGTTTGGTTAAAAGAACGTTGATGGAACCGATTTTCTAAGAATACGAACCTAAAGGAACATAAAGGATCCTAGATCATTCTCCGGGTGTGACCAAAATGAGTCCTATAGGCACGTGTGAAGCTATCGGGTTGGTCAGATTATCTCTCGATCTCACTGACGACACTAGCATACCCTAATGATAGTTAATCTCTCGATCTAACTAGCACAATACACTTTCATGCAAGGGGTAACATGTAGATGAACTAAAAGACACAATTAACAATGTAAGCAAGTAATCTAGGTAAACCTCCTCTCGGACCGTTTAAATCCTAAAGCTTAATTACAAAGACTAATTGACTAACTTTAATCTTTCGACCTCAAGTTAAGTAGCTCATTCAATGCAATTCATCAATTCAAACCTATTCCTATGGTTACTACGTCTAGTAAACCACCAACAAGTCAAAGACACAAAGTAATCGACCTAGATACGGGAAATTCAACGACAAACATTAAACATTCACGTATGGAATATAGAATTAATCAATGATAAGCACTAAAAAAACATCACACATCCATTAATTCATCAACATGCACTTTATACTAGAATCAAAACCATCAAACATTCAATTAACCAAAACCAAAACCAAAATTAACAACTATTCATCATCCTAGATAGTATGAAAGGTTTAGCTACTCATTAGCATGTTTGAAATCAGTAAATAAACCAAAAACATCAAACAAAACATGAGTTCAAAGTATAAAACCAGGAATGAAGATGAAAGCATAAACCGAGCAACGTTCGTGACTTGATCGGCGATCCAATCTTCAATCCAATCTTCTCCCTTGCTTCTCTACCCTTTCAAACCTCCAAAAGATGTATTTTTTATGCTATGGGACGGCTGGAATGAACTCCCCACGACTAGGGTTTATAATGTGTTTAAATAGCAAAACCCTAAAAAAATCCCGTAATACTGTGCTAGGAGATACGCGCATCATGGACCCCTGTCCTGCGCGTATCGCCTAGAAGGCCTCCAACCAGAAACTTTTTTTTCCTTTCTTGCCTTCTAACTCCAAGTCTTCTCTTGTGCTCCACTTCATTCCTTTAGATCATTTGCACATTTTTAAGCACCAAAACACCTACATAACACACATATAATTTAGATTCATGTGTCATTCAATAAACATATAAAAATTAAGCGAAACACAAGCATTCAACCCGAAAATTAGATGAAAACGATTAACAAAACCATGATGTGTTAGCCACACATCACTTAACAACACCTTACAATACCGTATGTAAACTTAAAACTCCATAATAAACCTAATGAATTCGTCCGAGTCCTTTGAACATTGTACGACAACTTAAAACATCTTACGACTCTGTATGCCATATTATCTCTTAAAACACGTTATTATAATGTAGGACGCCTTACAAATATTAACAACACCTTACAATACCGTATGTAAACTTAAAACTCCATAATAAACCTAATGAATTCGTCCGAGTCCTTTGAATATTGTACGGCAACTTAAAACATCTTACGACTCTGTATGCCATATTACCTCTTAAAACACGTTATTATAATGTAGGACGCCTTACAAATATTAACAACACCTTACAATACCGTATGTAAACTTAAAACTCCATAATAAACCTAATGAATTCGTCCGAGTACTTTGAACATTGTACGGCAACTTAAAACATCTTACGACTCTGTATGCCATATTACCTCTTAAAACACGTTATTATAATGTAGGACGCCTTACAAATATTAACAACACCTTACAATACCGTATGTAAACTTAAAACTCCATAATAAACCTAATGAATTCGTCCGAGTCCTTTCAACATTGTACGGCAACTTAAAACATCATACGACTTGTATGCCATATTACCTCTTAAAACACGTTATTATAATGTATGACGCCTTACAAATATTAACAACACCTTACAATACCGTATGTAAACTTAAAACTCCATAATAAACCTAATGAATTCGTCCGAGTCCTTTGAACATTGTACGGCAACTTAAAACATCTTACGACTCTGTATGCCATATTACCTCTTAAAACACGTTATTATAATGTTGGACGCCTTACAAATCTTAACAACACCTTACAATACCGTATGTAAACTTAAAACTCCATAATAAACCTAATGAATTCGTCCGAGTCCTTTGAACATTGTACGACAACTTAAAACATCTTACGACTCTGTATGCCATATTATCTCTTAAAACACGTTATTATAATGTAGGACGCCTTACAAATATTAACAACACCTTACAATACCGTATGTAAACTTAAAACTCCATAATAAACCTAATGAATTCGTCCGAGTCCTTTGAATATTGTACGGCAACTTAAAACATCTTACGACTCTGTATGCCATATTACCTCTTAAAACACGTTATTATAATGTAGGACGCCTTACAAATATTAACAACACCTTACAATACCGTATGTAAACTTAAAACTCCATAATAAACCTAATGAATTCGTCCGAGTACTTTGAACATTGTACGGCAACTTAAAACATCTTACGACTCTGTATGCCATATTACCTCTTAAAACACGTTATTATAATGTAGGACGCCTTACAAATATTAACAACACCTTACAATACCGTATGTAAACTTAAAACTCCATAATAAACCTAATGAATTCGTCCGAGTCCTTTCAACATTGTACGGCAACTTAAAACATCATACGACTTGTATGCCATATTACCTCTTAAAACACGTTATTATAATGTAGGACGCCTTACAAATATTAACAACACCTTACAATACCGTATGTAAACTTAAAACTCCATAATAAACCTAATGAATTCGTCCGAGTCCTTTGAACATTGTACGGCAACTTAAAACATCTTACGACTCTGTATGCCATATTACCTCTTAAAACAAGTTATTATAATGTAGGACGCCTTATAAATCTTAACAACACCTTACAATACCGTATGTAAACTTAAAACTCTATAATAAACCTAATGATTTCGTCCGAGTCCTTTCAACATTGTACTGCAACTTAAAACATCTTACGACTCTGTATTCCATATTAACTCCTCTAAAAGCACGTTATTATAATTTAGGACGCCTTAAAAGTATTAACAACACCTTACAATATCGTATGTAAACTTAAAACTTTATAATAAACCTAATGAATTCATCCGAGTCCTTTGAACATTGTACGGCAACTTAAAACATCTTACGACTTGTATGCCATATTACCTCTTAAAACACGTTATTATAATGTAGGACGCCTTACAAATATTAACTACACCTTACAATACCGTATGTAAACTTAAAACTCCATAATAAACCTAATGAATTCGTCCGAGTCCTTTCAACATTGTACGGCAACTTAAAACATCTTACGACTCTGTATGCCATATTAACTCCTCTAAAAGCATGTTATTATAATTTAGGACGCCTTAAAAGTATTAACAACACCTTATAATACCGTATGTAAACTTAAAACTCTATAATAAACCTAATGAATTTGTCCGAGTCCTTTGAACATTGTACGACAACTTAAAACATCATACGACTTGTATGCCATATTACCTCTTAAAACACGTTATTATAATGTAGGACGCCTTACAAATATTAACAACACCTTACAATACCGTATGTAAACTTAAAACTCCATAATAAACCTAATGAATTCGTCCGAGTACTTTTAACATTGTACGGCAACTTAAAACATCTTACGACTCTGTATGCCATATTATCTCTTAAAACACGTTATTATAATGTAGGACGCCTTACAAATCTTAACAACACCTTACAATTCCGTATGTAAACTTAAAACTCCATAATAAACCTAATGAATTCGTCCGAGTCCTTTCAACATTGTACGGCAACTTAAAACATCATACGACTTGTATGCCATATTACCTCTTAAAACACGTTATTATAATGTATGACGCCTTACAAATATTAACAACACCTTACAATACCGTATGTAAACTTAAAACTCCATAATAAACCTAATGAATTCGTCCGAGTCCTTTGAACATTGTACGGCAACTTAAAACATCTTACGACTTTGTATGCCATATTACCTCTTAAAACACGTTATTATAATGTTGGACGCCTTACAAATCTTAACAACACCTTACAATACCGTATGTAAACTTAAAACTCCATAATAAACCTAATGAATTCGTCCGAGTCCTTTGAACATTGTACGACAACTTAAAACATCTTACGACTCTGTATGCCATATTATCTCTTAAAACACGTTATTATAATGTAGGACGCCTTACAAATATTAACAACACCTTACAATACCGTATGTAAACTTAAAACTCCATAATAAACCTAATGAATTCGTCCGAGTCCTTTGAATATTGTACGGCAACTTAAAACATCTTACGACTCTGTATGCCATATTACCTCTTAAAACACGTTATTATAATGTAGGACGCCTTACAAATATTAACAACACCTTACAATACCGTATGTAAACTTAAAACTCCATAATAAACCTAATGAATTCGTCCGAGTACTTTGAACATTGTACGGCAACTTAAAACATCTTACGACTCTGTATGCCATATTATCTCTTAAAACACGTTATTATAACGTAGGACGCCTTACAAATATTAACAACACCTTACAATACCGTATGTAAACTTAAAACTCCATAATAAACCTAATGAATTCGTCCGAGTCCTTTGAATATTGTACGGCAACTTAAAACATCTTACGACTCTGTATGCCATATTACCTCTTAAAACACGTTATTATAATGTAGGACGCCTTACAAATATTAACAACACCTTACAATACCGTATGTAAACTTAAAACTCCATAATAAACCTAATGAATTCGTCCGAGTACTTTGAACATTGTACGGCAACTTAAAACATCTTACGACTCTGTATGCCATATTACCTCTTAAAACACGTTATTATAATGTAGGACGCCTTACAAATATTAACAACACCTTACAATACCGTATGTAAACTTAAAACTCCATAATAAACCTAATGAATTCGTCCGAGTACTTTGAACATTGTACGGCAACTTAAAACATCTTACGACTCTGTATGCCATATTACCTCTTAAAACACGTTATTATAATGTAGGACGCCTTACAAATATTAACAACACCTTACAATACCGTATGTAAACTTAAAACTCCATAATAAACCTAATGAATTCGTCCGAGTCCTTTGAACATTGTACGGCAACTTAAAACATCTTACGACTCTGTATGCCATATTACCTCTTAAAACAAGTTATTATAATGTAGGACGCCTTATAAATCTTAACAACACCTTACAATACCGTATGTAAACTTAAAACTCTATAATAAACCTAATGAATTCGTCCGAGTCCTTTCAACATTGTACTGCAACTTAAAACATCTTACGACTCTGTATTCCATATTAACTCCTCTAAAAGCACGTTATTATAATTTAGGACGCCTTAAAAGTATTAATAACACCTTACAATATCGTATGTAAACTTAAAACTTTATAATAAACCTAATGAATTCATCCGAGTACTTTGAACATTGTACGGCAACTTAAAACATCTTACGACTTGTATGCCATATTACCTCTTAAAACACGTTATTATAATGTAGGACGCCTTACAAATATTAACTACACCTTACAATACCGTATGTAAACTTAAAACTCCATAATAAACCTAATGAATTCGTCCGAGTCCTTTCAACATTGTACGGCAACTTAAAACATCTTACGACTCTGTATGCCATATTAACTCCTCTAAAAGCATGTTATTATAATTTAGGACGCCTTAAAAGTATTAACAACACCTTATAATACCGTATGTAAACTTAAAACTCTATAATAAACCTAATGAATTTGTCCGAGTCCTTTGAACATTGTACGGCAACTTAAAACATCATACGACTTGTATGCCATATTACCTCTTAAAACACGTTATTATAATGTAGGACGCCTTACAAATATTAACAACACCTTACAATACCGTATGTAAACTTAAAACTCCATAATAAACCTAATGAATTCGTCCGAGTCCTTTGAATATTGTACGGCAACTTAAAACATCTTACGACTCTGTATGCCATATTACCTCTTAAAACACGTTATTATAATGTAGGACGCCTTACAAATATTAACAACACCTTACAATACCGTATGTAAACTTAAAACTCCATAATAAACCTAATGAATTCGTCCGAGTACTTTGAACATTGTACGGCAACTTAAAACATCTTACGACTCTGTATGCCATATTACCTCTTAAAACACGTTATTATAATGTAGGACGCCTTACAAATATTAACAACACCTTACAATACCGTATGTAAACTTAAAACTCCATAATAAACCTAATGAATTCGTCCGAGTACTTTGAACATTGTACGGCAACTTAAAACATCTTACGACTCTGTATGCCATATTACCTCTTAAAACACGTTATTATAATGTAGGACGCCTTACAAATATTAACAACACCTTACAATACCGTATGTAAACTTAAAACTCCATAATAAACCTAATGAATTCGTCCGAGTCCTTTGAACATTGTACGGCAACTTAAAACATCTTACGACTCTGTATGCCATATTACCTCTTAAAACAAGTTATTATAATGTAGGACGCCTTATAAATCTTAACAACACCTTACAATACCGTATGTAAACTTAAAACTCTATAATAAACCTAATGAATTCGTCCGAGTCCTTTCAACATTGTACTGCAACTTAAAACATCTTACGACTCTGTATTCCATATTAACTCCTCTAAAAGCACGTTATTATAATTTAGGACGCCTTAAAAGTATTAATAACACCTTACAATATCGTATGTAAACTTAAAACTTTATAATAAACCTAATGAATTCATCCGAGTACTTTGAACATTGTACGGCAACTTAAAACATCTTACGACTTGTATGCCATATTACCTCTTAAAACACGTTATTATAATGTAGGACGCCTTACAAATATTAACTACACCTTACAATACCGTATGTAAACTTAAAACTCCATAATAAACCTAATGAATTCGTCCGAGTCCTTTCAACATTGTACGGCAACTTAAAACATCTTACGACTCTGTATGCCATATTAACTCCTCTAAAAGCATGTTATTATAATTTAGGACGCCTTAAAAGTATTAACAACACCTTATAATACCGTATGTAAACTTAAAACTCTATAATAAACCTAATGAATTTGTCCGAGTCCTTTGAACATTGTACGGCAACTTAAAACATCATACGACTTGTATGCCATATTACCTCTTAAAACACGTTATTATAATGTAGGACGCCTTACAAATATTAACAACACCTTACAATACCGTATGTAAACTTAAAACTCCATAATAAACCTAATGAATTCGTCCGAGTACTTTGAACATTGTACGGCAACTTAAAACATCTTACGACTCTGTATGCCATATTACCTCTTAAAACACGTTATTATAATGTAGGACGCCTTACAAATATTAACAACACCTTACAATACCGTATGTAAACTTAAAACTCCATAATAAACCTAATGAATTCGTCCGAGTCCTTTCAACATTGTACGGCAACTTAAAACATCATACGACTTGTATGCCATATTACCTCTTAAAACACGTTATTATAATGTAGGACACCTTACAAATATTAACAACACCTTACAATACCGTATGTAAACTTAAAACTCCATAATAAACCTAATGAATTCGTCCGAGTCCTTTGAACATTGTACGGCAACTTAAAACATCTTACGACTCTGTATGCCATATTACCTCTTAAAACAAGTTATTATAATGTAGGACGCCTTATAAATCTTAACAACACCTTACAATACCGTATGTAAACTTAAAACTCTATAATAAACCTAATGAATTCGTCCGAGTCCTTTCAACATTGTGCTGCAACTTAAAACATCTTACGACTCTGTATTCCATATTAACTCCTCTAAAAGCACGTTATTATAATTTAGGACGCCTTAAAAGTATTAATAACACCTTACAATATCGTATGTAAACTTAAAACTTTATAATAAACCTAATGAATTCATCCGAGTACTTTGAACATTGTACGGCAACTTAAAACATCTTACGACTTGTATGCCATATTACCTCTTAAAACACGTTATTATAATGTAGGACGCCTTACAAATATTAACTACACCTTACAATACCGTATGTAAACTTAAAACTCCATAATAAACCTAATGAATTCGTCCGAGTCCTTTCAACATTGTACGGCAACTTAAAACATCTTACGACTCTGTATGCCATATTAACTCCTCTAAAAGCATGTTATTATAATTTAGGACGCCTTAAAAGTATTAACAACACCTTATAATACCGTATGTAAACTTAAAACTCTATAATAAACCTAATGAATTTGTCCGAGTCCTTTGAACATTGTACGGCAACTTAAAACATCATACGACTTGTATGCCATATTACCTCTTAAAACACGTTATTATAATGTAGGACGCCTTACAAATATTAACAACACCTTACAATACCGTATGTAAACTTAAAACTCCATAATAAACCTAATGAATTCGTCCGAGTACTTTGGACATTGTACGGCAACTTAAAACATCTTACGACTCTGTATGCCATATTACCTCTTAAAACACATTATTATAATGTAGGACGCCTTACAAATCTTAACAACACCTTACAATTCCGTATGTAAACTTAAAACTCCATAATAAACCTAATGAATTCGTCCGAGTTCTTTCAACATTGTACGGCAACTTAAAACATCATACGACTTGTATGCCATATTACCTCTTAAAACACGTTATTATAATGTAGGACGCCTTACAAATATTAACAACACCTTACAATACCGTATGTAAACTTAAAACTCCATAATAAACCTAATGAATTCGTCCGAGTCCTTTGAACATTGTACGACAACTTAAAACATCTTACGACTCTGTATGCCATATTACCTCTTAAAACAAGTTATTATAATGTAGGACGCCTTATAAATCTTAACAACACCTTACAATACCGTATGTAAACTTAAAACTCTATAATAAACCTAATGAATTCGTCCGAGTCCTTTCAACATTGTACTGCAACTTAAAACATCTTACGACTCTGTATTCCATATTAACTCCTCTAAAAGCACGTTATTATAATTTAGGACGCCTTAAAAGTATTAACAACACCTTACAATACCGTATGTAAACTTAAAACTCCATAATAAACCTAATGAATTCGTCCGAGTCCTTTGAACATTGTACGGCAACTTAAAACATCTTACGACTTTGTATGCCATATTACATCTTAAAACACGTTATTATAATGTTGGACGCCTTACAAATCTTAACAACACCTTACAATACCGTATGTAAACTTAAAACTCCATAATAAACCTAATGAATTCGTCCGAGTCCTTTGAACATTGTACGACAACTTAAAACATCTTACGACTCTGTATGCCATATTATCTCTTAAAACACGTTATTATAATGTAGGACGCCTTACAAATATTAACAACACCTTACAATACCGTATGTAAACTTAAAACTCCATAATAAACCTAATGAATTCGTCCGAGTCCTTTGAATTTTGTACGGCAACTTAAAACATCTTACGACTCTGTATGCCATATTACCTCTTAAAACAAGTTATTATAATGTAGGACGCCTTATAAATCTTAACAACACCTTACAATACCGTATGTAAACTTAAAACTCTATAATAAACCTAATGAATTCGTCTGAGTCCTTTCAACATTGTACTGCAACTTAAAACATCTTACGACTCTGTATTCCATATTAACTCATCTAAAAGCACGTTATTATAATTTAGGACGCCTTAAAAGTATTAACAACACCTTACAATATCGTATGTAAACTTAAAACTTTATAATAAACCTAATGAATTCATCCGAGTCCTTTGAACATTATACGGCAACTTAAAACATCTTACGACTTGTATGCCATATTACCTCTTAAAACACGTTATTATAATGTAGGACGCCTTACAAATATTAACTACACCTTACAATACCGTATGTAAACTTAAAACTC
Organism: Tagetes erecta; assembly: GCA_030867185.1. NCBI lineage: Eukaryota > Viridiplantae > Streptophyta > Magnoliopsida > Asterales > Asteraceae > Tagetes > Tagetes erecta. The sequence goes on along the minus strand of CM061493.1, from coordinate 26,115,088 downwards.
CATAATAAACCTAATGAATTCGTCCGAGTCCTTTCAACATTGTACGGCAACTTAAAACATCTTACGACTCTGTATGCCATATTAACTCCTCTAAAAGCATGTTATTATAATTTAGGACGCCTTAAAAGTATTAACAACACCTTATAATACCGTATGTAAACTTAAAACTCTATAATAAACCTAATGAATTCGTCCGAGTCCTTTGAACGTTGTACGGCAACTTAAAACATCATACGACTTGTATGCCATATTACCTCTTAAAACACGTTATTATAATGTAGGACGCCTTACAAATATTAACAACACCTTACTATAACGTATGTAAACTTAAAACTCCATAATAAACCTAATGAATTCGTCCGAGTCCTTTGAACATTGTACGACAACTTAAAACATCTTACGACTCTGTATGCCATATTACCTCTTAAAACAAGTTATTATAATGTAGGACGCCTTATAAATCTTAACAACACCTTACAATACCGTATGTAAACTTAAAACTCTATAATAAACCTAATGAATTCGTCCGAGTCCTTTCAACATTGTACTGCAACTTAAAACATCTTACGACTCTGTATTCCATATTAACTCATCTAAAAGCACGTTATTATAATTTAGGACGCCTTAAAAGTATTAACAACACCTTACAATATCGTATGTAAACTTAAAACTTTATAATAAACCTAATGAATTCATCCGAGTCCTTTGAACATTATACGGCAACTTAAAACATCTTACGACTTGTATGCCATATTACCTCTTAAAACACGTTATTATAATGTAGGACGCCTTACAAATATTAACTACACCTTACAATACCGTATGTAAACTTAAAACTCCATAATAAACCTAATGAATTCGTCCGAGTCCTTTCAACATTGTACGGCAACTTAAAACATCTTACGACTCTGTAAGCCATATTAACTCCTCTAAAAGCATGTTATTATAATTTAGGACGCCTTAAAAGTATTAACAACACCTTATAATACCGTATGTAAACTTAAAACTCTATAATAAACCTAATGAATTCGTCCGAGTCCTTTGAACGTTGTACGGCAACTTAAAACATCATACGACTTGTATGCCATATTACCTCTTAAAACACGTTATTATAATGTAGGACGCCTTACAAATATTAACAACACCTTACTATACCGTATGTAAACTTAAAACTCCATAATAAACCTAATGAATTCGTCCGAGTACTTTGAACATTGTACGGCAACGTAAAACATCTTACGACTCTGTATGCCATATTACCTCTTAAAACACGTTATTATAATGTAGGACGCCTTACAAATCTTAACAACACCATACAATTCCGTATGTAAACTTAAAACTCCATAATAAACCTAATGAATTCGTCCGAGTCCTTTCAACATTGTACGACAACTTAAAACATCATACGACTTGTATGCCATATTACCTCTTAAAACACGTTATTATAATGTAGGACGCCTTACAAATATTAACAACACCTTACAATACCGTATGTAAACTTAAAACTCCATAATAAACCTAATGAATTCGTCCGAGTCCTTTGAACATTGTACGGCAACTTAAAACATCTTACGACTCTGTATGCCATATTACCTCTTAAAACAAGTTATTATAATGTAGGACGCCTTACAAATCTTAACAACACCTTACAATACCGTATGTAAACTTAAAACTCCATAATAAACCTAATGAATTCGTCCGAGTCCTTTCAACATTGTACGGCAACTTAAAACATCATACGACTTGTATGCCATATTACCTCTTAAAACACGTTATTATAATGTAGGACGCCTTACAAATATTAACAACACCTTACAATACCGTATGTAAACTTAAAACTCCATAATAAACCTAATGAATTCGTCCGAGTCCTTTGAATATTGTACGGCAACTTAAAACATCTTACGACTCTGTATGCCATATTACCTCTTAAAACACGTTATTATAATGTTGGACGCCTTACAAATCTTAACAACACCTTACAATACCGTATGTAAACTTAAAACTCCATAATAAACCTAATGAATTCGTCCGAGTCCTTTCAACATTGTACGGCAACTTAAAACATCTTACGACTCTGTATGCCATATTAACTCCTCTAAAAGCATGTTATTATAATTTAGGACGCCTTAAAAGTATTAACAACACCATATAGTACCGTATGTAAACTTAAAACTCTATAATAAACCTAATGAATTCGTCCGAGTCCTTTGAACATTGTACGGCAACTTAAAACATCATACGACTTGTATGCCATATTACCTCTTAAAACACGTTATTATAATGTAGGACGCCTTACAAATATTAACAACACCTTACAATACCGTATGTAAACTTAAAACTCCATAATAAACCTAATGAATTCGTCCGAGTACTTTGAACATTGTACGGCAACTTAAAACATCTTACGACTCTGTACGCCATATTACCTCTTAAAACACGTTATTATAATGTAGGACGCCTTACAAATCTTAACAACACCTTACAATTCCGTATGTAAACTTAAAACTCCATAATAAACCTAATGAATTCGTCCGATTCCTTTCAACATTGTACGGCAACTTAAAACATCTTACGACTTGTATGCCATATTAACTCCTCTAAAAGCATGTTATTATAATTTAGGACGCCTTAAAAGTATTAACAACACCATATAGTACCGTATGTAAACTTAAAACTCTATAATAAACCTAATGAATTCGTCCGAGTCCTTTGAACATTGTACGGCAACTTAAAACATCATACGACTTGTATGCCATATTACCTCTTAAAACACGTTATTATAATGTAGGACGCCTTACAAATATTAACAACACCTTACAATACCGTATGTAAACTTAAAACTCCATAATAAACCTAATGAATTCGTCCGAGTACTTTGAACATTGTACGGCAACTTAAAACATCTTACGACTCTGTACGCCATATTACCTCTTAAAACACGTTATTATAATGTAGGACGCCTTACAAATATTAACAACACCTTACAATACCGTATGTAAACTTAAAACTCCATAATAAACCTAATGAATTCGTCCGAGTCCTTTGAACATTGTACGGCAACTTAAAACATCTTACGACTCTGTATGCCATATTACCTCTTAAAACAAGTTATTATAATGTAGGACGCCTTACAAATCTTAACAACACCTTACAATACCGTATGTAAACTTAAAACTCCATAATAAACCTAATGAATTCGTCCGAGTCCTTTCAACATTGTACGGCAACTTAAAACATCATACGACTTGTATGCCATATTACCTCTTAAAACAAGTTATTATAATGTAGAACGCCTTACAAATCTTAACAACACCTTACAATTCCGTATGTAAACTTAAAACTCCATAATAAACCTAATGAATTCGTCCGAGTCCTTTCAACATTGTACGGCAACTTAAAACATCATACCACTTGTATGCCATATTACCTCTTAAAACACGTTATTATAATGTAGGACGCCTTACAAATATTAACAACACCTTACAATACCGTATGTAAACTTAAAACTCCATAATAAACCTAATGAATTCGTCCGAGTACTTTGAACATTGTACGGCAACTTAAAACATCTTACGACTCTGTATGCCATATTACCTCTTAAAACACGTTATTATAATGTAGGACGCCTTACAAATCTTAACAACACCATACAATTCCGTATGTAAACTTAAAACTCCATAATAAACCTAATGAATTCGTCCAAGTCCTTTCAACATTGTACGGCAACTTAAAACATCATACGACTTGTATGCCATATTACCTCTTAAAACACGTTATTATAATGTAGGACGCCTTACAAATATTAACAACAGCTTACAATGCCGTATGTAAACTTAAAACTCCATAATAAACCTAATGAATTCGTCCGAGTCCTTTGATTATTGTACGGCAACTTAAAACATCTTACGACTCTGTATGCCATATTACCTCTTAAAACACGTTATTATAATGTTGGACGCCTTACAAATCTTAACAACACCTTACAATACCGTATGTAAACTTAAAACTCCATAATAAACCTAATGAATTCGTCAGAGTCCTTTCAACATTGTACGGCAACTTAAAACATCTTACGACTCTGTATGCCATATTAACTCCTCTAAAAGCATGTTATTATAATTTAGGACGCCTTAAAAGTATTAACAACACCATATAGTACCGTATGTAAACTTAAAACTCTATAATAAACCTAATGAATTCGTCCGAGTCCTTTGAACATTGTACGGCAACTTAAAACATCATACGACTTGTATGCCGTATTACCTCTTAAAACACGTTATTATAATGTAGGACGCCTTACAAATATTAACAACACCTTACAATACCGTATGTAAACTTAAAACTCCATAATAAACCTAATGAATTCGTCCGAGTACTTTGAACATTGTACGGCAACTTAAAACAACTTACGACTCTGTACGCCATATTACCTCTTAAAACACGTTATTATAATGTAGGACGCCTTACAAATATTAACAACACCTTACAATACCGTATGTAAACTTAAAACTCCATAATAAACCTAATGAATTCGTCCGAGTACTTTGAACATTGTACGGCAACTTAAAACATCTTACGACTCTGTATGCCATATTACCTCTTAAAACACGTTATTATAATGTAGGACGCCTTACAAATCTTAACAACACCATACAATTCCGTATGTAAACTTAAAACTCCATAATAAACCTAATGAATTCGTCCAAGTCCTTTCAACATTGTACGGCAACTTAAAACATCTTACGACTCTGTATGCCATATTAACTCCTCTAAAAGCATGTTATTATAATTTAGGACGCCTTAAAAGTATTAACAACACCATATAGTACCGTATGTAAACTTAAAACTCTATAATAAACCTAATGAATTCGTCCGAGTCCTTTCAACATTGTACGGCAACTTAAAACATCATACGACTTGTATGCCATATTACCTCTTAAAACACGTTATTATAATGTAGGACGCCTTACAAATATTAACAACACCTTACAATACCGTATGTAAACTTAAAACTCCATAATAAACCTAATGAATTCGTCCGAGTCCTTTGAACATTGTACGGCAACTTAAAACATCTTACGACTCTGTATGCCATATTACCTCTTAAAACAAGTTATTATAATGTAGGACGCCTTACAAATCTTAACAACACCTTACAATACCGTATGTAAACTTAAAACTCCATAATAAACCTAATGAATTCGTCCGAGTCCTTTCAACATTGTACGGCAACTTAAAACATCATACGACTTGTATGCCATATTACCTCTTAAAACAAGTTATTATAATGTAGAACGCCTTACAAATCTTAACAACACCTTACAATTCCGTATGTAAACTTAAAACTCCATAATAAACCTAATGAATTCGTCCGAGTTCTTTCAACATTGTACGGCAACTTAAAACATCATACGACTTGTATGCCATATTACCTCTTAAAACACGTTATTATAATGTAGGACGCCTTACAAATATTAACAACACCTTACAATACCGTATGTAAACTTAAAACTCCATAATAAACCTAATGAATTCGTCCGAGTCCTTTGAACATTGTACGACAACTTAAAACATCTTACGACTCTGTATGCCATATTACCTCTTAAAACAAGTTATTATAATGTAGGACGCCTTATAAATCTTAACAACACCTTACAATACCGTATGTAAACTTAAAACTCTATAATAAACCTAATGAATTCGTCCGAGTCCTTTCAACATTGTACTGCAACTTAAAACATCTTACGACTCTGTATTCCATATTAACTCCTCTAAAAGCACGTTATTATAATTTAGGACGCCTTAAAAGTATTAACAACACCTTACAATACCGTATGTAAACTTAAAACTCCATAATAAACCTAATGAATTCGTCCGAGTCCTTTGAACATTGTACGGCAACTTAAAACATCTTACGACTTTGTATGCCATATTACATCTTAAAACACGTTATTATAATGTTGGACGCCTTACAAATCTTAACAACACCTTACAATACCGTATGTAAACTTAAAACTCCATAATAAACCTAATGAATTCGTCCGAGTCCTTTGAACATTGTACGACAACTTAAAACATCTTACGACTCTGTATGCCATATTATCTCTTAAAACACGTTATTATAATGTAGGACGCCTTACAAATATTAACAACACCTTACAATACCGTATGTAAACTTAAAACTCCATAATAAACCTAATGAATTCGTCCGAGTCCTTTGAATTTTGTACGGCAACTTAAAACATCTTACGACTCTGTATGCCATATTACCTCTTAAAACAAGTTATTATAATGTAGGACGCCTTATAAATCTTAACAACACCTTACAATACCGTATGTAAACTTAAAACTCTATAATAAACCTAATGAATTCGTCTGAGTCCTTTCAACATTGTACTGCAACTTAAAACATCTTACGACTCTGTATTCCATATTAACTCATCTAAAAGCACGTTATTATAATTTAGGACGCCTTAAAAGTATTAACAACACCTTACAATATCGTATGTAAACTTAAAACTTTATAATAAACCTAATGAATTCATCCGAGTCCTTTGAACATTATACGGCAACTTAAAACATCTTACGACTTGTATGCCATATTACCTCTTAAAACACGTTATTATAATGTAGGACGCCTTACAAATATTAACTACACCTTACAATACCGTATGTAAACTTAAAACTCCATAATAAACCTAATGAATTCGTCCGAGTCCTTTCAACATTGTACGGCAACTTAAAACATCTTACGACTCTGTATGCCATATTAACTCCTCTAAAAGCATGTTATTATAATTTAGGACGCCTTAAAAGTATTAACAACACCTTATAATACCGTATGTAAACTTAAAACTCTATAATAAACCTAATGAATTCGTCCGAGTCCTTTGAACGTTGTACGGCAACTTAAAACATCATACGACTTGTATGCCATATTACCTCTTAAAACACGTTATTATAATGTAGGACGCCTTACAAATATTAACAACACCTTACTATAACGTATGTAAACTTAAAACTCCATAATAAACCTAATGAATTCGTCCGAGTCCTTTGAACATTGTACGACAACTTAAAACATCTTACGACTCTGTATGCCATATTACCTCTTAAAACAAGTTATTATAATGTAGGACGCCTTATAAATCTTAACAACACCTTACAATACCGTATGTAAACTTAAAACTCTATAATAAACCTAATGAATTCGTCCGAGTCCTTTCAACATTGTACTGCAACTTAAAACATCTTACGACTCTGTATTCCATATTAACTCATCTAAAAGCACGTTATTATAATTTAGGACGCCTTAAAAGTATTAACAACACCTTACAATATCGTATGTAAACTTAAAACTTTATAATAAACCTAATGAATTCATCCGAGTCCTTTGAACATTATACGGCAACTTAAAACATCTTACGACTTGTATGCCATATTACCTCTTAAAACACGTTATTATAATGTAGGACGCCTTACAAATATTAACTACACCTTACAATACCGTATGTAAACTTAAAACTCCATAATAAACCTAATGAATTCGTCCGAGTCCTTTCAACATTGTACGGCAACTTAAAACATCTTACGACTCTGTAAGCCATATTAACTCCTCTAAAAGCATGTTATTATAATTTAGGACGCCTTAAAAGTATTAACAACACCTTATAATACCGTATGTAAACTTAAAACTCTATAATAAACCTAATGAATTCGTCCGAGTCCTTTGAACGTTGTACGGCAACTTAAAACATCATACGACTTGTATGCCATATTACCTCTTAAAACACGTTATTATAATGTAGGACGCCTTACAAATATTAACAACACCTTACTATACCGTATGTAAACTTAAAACTCCATAATAAACCTAATGAATTCGTCCGAGTACTTTGAACATTGTACGGCAACGTAAAACATCTTACGACTCTGTATGCCATATTACCTCTTAAAACACGTTATTATAATGTAGGACGCCTTACAAATCTTAACAACACCATACAATTCCGTATGTAAACTTAAAACTCCATAATAAACCTAATGAATTCGTCCGAGTCCTTTCAACATTGTACGACAACTTAAAACATCATACGACTTGTATGCCATATTACCTCTTAAAACACGTTATTATAATGTAGGACGCCTTACAAATATTAACAACACCTTACAATACCGTATGTAAACTTAAAACTCCATAATAAACCTAATGAATTCGTCCGAGTCCTTTGAACATTGTACGGCAACTTAAAACATCTTACGACTCTGTATGCCATATTACCTCTTAAAACAAGTTATTATAATGTAGGACGCCTTACAAATCTTAACAACACCTTACAATACCGTATGTAAACTTAAAACTCCATAATAAACCTAATGAATTCGTCCGAGTCCTTTCAACATTGTACGGCAACTTAAAACATCATACGACTTGTATGCCATATTACCTCTTAAAACACGTTATTATAATGTAGGACGCCTTACAAATATTAACAACACCTTACAATACCGTATGTAAACTTAAAACTCCATAATAAACCTAATGAATTCGTCCGAGTCCTTTGAATATTGTACGGCAACTTAAAACATCTTACGACTCTGTATGCCATATTACCTCTTAAAACACGTTATTATAATGTTGGACGCCTTACAAATCTTAACAACACCTTACAATACCGTATGTAAACTTAAAACTCCATAATAAACCTAATGAATTCGTCCGAGTCCTTTCAACATTGTACGGCAACTTAAAACATCTTACGACTCTGTATGCCATATTAACTCCTCTAAAAGCATGTTATTATAATTTAGGACGCCTTAAAAGTATTAACAACACCATATAGTACCGTATGTAAACTTAAAACTCTATAATAAACCTAATGAATTCGTCCGAGTCCTTTGAACATTGTACGGCAACTTAAAACATCATACGACTTGTATGCCATATTACCTCTTAAAACACGTTATTATAATGTAGGACGCCTTACAAATATTAACAACACCTTACAATACCGTATGTAAACTTAAAACTCCATAATAAACCTAATGAATTCGTCCGAGTACTTTGAACATTGTACGGCAACTTAAAACATCTTACGACTCTGTACGCCATATTACCTCTTAAAACACGTTATTATAATGTAGGACGCCTTACAAATCTTAACAACACCTTACAATTCCGTATGTAAACTTAAAACTCCATAATAAACCTAATGAATTCGTCCGATTCCTTTCAACATTGTACGGCAACTTAAAACATCTTACGACTTGTATGCCATATTAACTCCTCTAAAAGCATGTTATTATAATTTAGGACGCCTTAAAAGTATTAACAACACCATATAGTACCGTATGTAAACTTAAAACTCTATAATAAACCTAATGAATTCGTCCGAGTCCTTTGAACATTGTACGGCAACTTAAAACATCATACGACTTGTATGCCATATTACCTCTTAAAACACGTTATTATAATGTAGGACGCCTTACAAATATTAACAACACCTTACAATACCGTATGTAAACTTAAAACTCCATAATAAACCTAATGAATTCGTCCGAGTACTTTGAACATTGTACGGCAACTTAAAACATCTTACGACTCTGTACGCCATATTACCTCTTAAAACACGTTATTATAATGTAGGACGCCTTACAAATATTAACAACACCTTACAATACCGTATGTAAACTTAAAACTCCATAATAAACCTAATGAATTCGTCCGAGTCCTTTGAACATTGTACGGCAACTTAAAACATCTTACGACTCTGTATGCCATATTACCTCTTAAAACAAGTTATTATAATGTAGGACGCCTTACAAATCTTAACAACACCTTACAATACCGTATGTAAACTTAAAACTCCATAATAAACCTAATGAATTCGTCCGAGTCCTTTCAACATTGTACGGCAACTTAAAACATCATACGACTTGTATGCCATATTACCTCTTAAAACAAGTTATTATAATGTAGAACGCCTTACAAATCTTAACAACACCTTACAATTCCGTATGTAAACTTAAAACTCCATAATAAACCTAATGAATTCGTCCGAGTCCTTTCAACATTGTACGGCAACTTAAAACATCATACCACTTGTATGCCATATTACCTCTTAAAACACGTTATTATAATGTAGGACGCCTTACAAATATTAACAACACCTTACAATACCGTATGTAAACTTAAAACTCCATAATAAACCTAATGAATTCGTCCGAGTACTTTGAACATTGTACGGCAACTTAAAACATCTTACGACTCTGTATGCCATATTACCTCTTAAAACACGTTATTATAATGTAGGACGCCTTACAAATCTTAACAACACCATACAATTCCGTATGTAAACTTAAAACTCCATAATAAACCTAATGAATTCGTCCAAGTCCTTTCAACATTGTACGGCAACTTAAAACATCATACGACTTGTATGCCATATTACCTCTTAAAACACGTTATTATAATGTAGGACGCCTTACAAATATTAACAACAGCTTACAATGCCGTATGTAAACTTAAAACTCCATAATAAACCTAATGAATTCGTCCGAGTCCTTTGATTATTGTACGGCAACTTAAAACATCTTACGACTCTGTATGCCATATTACCTCTTAAAACACGTTATTATAATGTTGGACGCCTTACAAATCTTAACAACACCTTACAATACCGTATGTAAACTTAAAACTCCATAATAAACCTAATGAATTCGTCAGAGTCCTTTCAACATTGTACGGCAACTTAAAACATCTTACGACTCTGTATGCCATATTAACTCCTCTAAAAGCATGTTATTATAATTTAGGACGCCTTAAAAGTATTAACAACACCATATAGTACCGTATGTAAACTTAAAACTCTATAATAAACCTAATGAATTCGTCCGAGTCCTTTGAACATTGTACGGCAACTTAAAACATCATACGACTTGTATGCCGTATTACCTCTTAAAACACGTTATTATAATGTAGGACGCCTTACAAATATTAACAACACCTTACAATACCGTATGTAAACTTAAAACTCCATAATAAACCTAATGAATTCGTCCGAGTACTTTGAACATTGTACGGCAACTTAAAACAACTTACGACTCTGTACGCCATATTACCTCTTAAAACACGTTATTATAATGTAGGACGCCTTACAAATATTAACAACACCTTACAATACCGTATGTAAACTTAAAACTCCATAATAAACCTAATGAATTCGTCCGAGTACTTTGAACATTGTACGGCAACTTAAAACATCTTACGACTCTGTATGCCATATTACCTCTTAAAACACGTTATTATAATGTAGGACGCCTTACAAATCTTAACAACACCATACAATTCCGTATGTAAACTTAAAACTCCATAATAAACCTAATGAATTCGTCCAAGTCCTTTCAACATTGTACGGCAACTTAAAACATCTTACGACTCTGTATGCCATATTAACTCCTCTAAAAGCATGTTATTATAATTTAGGACGCCTTAAAAGTATTAACAACACCATATAGTACCGTATGTAAACTTAAAACTCTATAATAAACCTAATGAATTCGTCCGAGTCCTTTCAACATTGTACGGCAACTTAAAACATCATACGACTTGTATGCCATATTACCTCTTAAAACACGTTATTATAATGTAGGACGCCTTACAAATATTAACAACACCTTACAATACCGTATGTAAACTTAAAACTCCATAATAAACCTAATGAATTCGTCCGAGTCCTTTGAACATTGTACGGCAACTTAAAACATCTTACGACTCTGTATGCCATATTACCTCTTAAAACAAGTTATTATAATGTAGGACGCCTTACAAATCTTAACAACACCTTACAATACCGTATGTAAACTTAAAACTCCATAATAAACCTAATGAATTCGTCCGAGTCCTTTCAACATTGTACGGCAACTTAAAACATCATACGACTTGTATGCCATATTACCTCTTAAAACAAGTTATTATAATGTAGAACGCCTTACAAATCTTAACAACACCTTACAATTCCGTATGTAAACTTAAAACTCCATAATAAACCTAATGAATTCGTCCGAGTTCTTTCAACATTGTACGGCAACTTAAAACATCATACGACTTGTATGCCATATTACCTCTTAAAACACGTTATTATAATGTAGGACGCCTTACAAATATTAACAACACCTTACAATACCGTATGTAAACTTAAAACTCCATAATAAACCTAATGAATTCGTCCGAGTCCTTTGAACATTGTACGACAACTTAAAACATCTTACGACTCTGTATGCCATATTACCTCTTAAAACAAGTTATTATAATGTAGGACGCCTTATAAATCTTAACAACACCTTACAATACCGTATGTAAACTTAAAACTCTATAATAAACCTAATGAATTCGTCCGAGTCCTTTCAACATTGTACTGCAACTTAAAACATCTTACGACTCTGTATTCCATATTAACTCCTCTAAAAGCACGTTATTATAATTTAGGACGCCTTAAAAGTATTAACAACACCTTACAATACCGTATGTAAACTTAAAACTCCATAATAAACCTAATGAATTCGTCCGAGTCCTTTGAACATTGTACGGCAACTTAAAACATCTTACGACTTTGTATGCCATATTACATCTTAAAACACGTTATTATAATGTTGGACGCCTTACAAATCTTAACAACACCTTACAATACCGTATGTAAACTTAAAACTCCATAATAAACCTAATGAATTCGTCCGAGTCCTTTGAACATTGTACGACAACTTAAAACATCTTACGACTCTGTATGCCATATTATCTCTTAAAACACGTTATTATAATGTAGGACGCCTTACAAATATTAACAACACCTTACAATACCGTATGTAAACTTAAAACTCCATAATAAACCTAATGAATTCGTCCGAGTCCTTTGAATTTTGTACGGCAACTTAAAACATCTTACGACTCTGTATGCCATATTACCTCTTAAAACAAGTTATTATAATGTAGGACGCCTTATAAATCTTAACAACACCTTACAATACCGTATGTAAACTTAAAACTCTATAATAAACCTAATGAATTCGTCCGAGTCCTTTCAACATTGTACTGCAACTTAAAACATCTTACGACTCTGTATTCCATATTAACTCATCTAAAAGCACGTTATTATAATTTAGGACGCCTTAAAAGTATTAACAACACCTTACAATATCGTATGTAAACTTAAAACTTTATAATAAACCTAATGAATTCATCCGAGTCCTTTGAACATTATACGGCAACTTAAAACATCTTACGACTTGTATGCCATATTACCTCTTAAAACACGTTATTATAATGTAGGACGCCTTACAAATATTAACTACACCTTACAATACCGTATGTAAACTTAAAACTCCATAATAAACCTAATGAATTCGTCCGAGTCCTTTCAACATTGTACGGCAACTTAAAACATCTTACGACTCTGTATGCCATATTAACTCCTCTAAAAGCATGTTATTATAATTTAGGACGCCTTAAAAGTATTAACAACACCTTATAATACCGTATGTAAACTTAAAACTCTATAATAAACCTAATGAATTCGTCCGAGTCCTTTGAACGTTGTACGGCAACTTAAAACATCATACGACTTGTATGCCATATTACCTCTTAAAACACGTTATTATAATGTAGGACGCCTTACAAATATTAACAACACCTTACTATAACGTATGTAAACTTAAAACTCCATAATAAACCTAATGAATTCGTCCGAGTCCTTTGAACATTGTACGACAACTTAAAACATCTTACGACTCTGTATGCCATATTACCTCTTAAAACAAGTTATTATAATGTAGGACGCGTTATAAATCTTAACAACACCTTACAATACCGTATGTAAACTTAAAACTCTATAATAAACCTAATGAATTCGTCCGAGTCCTTTCAACATTGTACTGCAACTTAAAACATCTTACGACTCTGTATTCCATATTAACTCATCTAAAAGCACGTTATTATAATTTAGGACGCCTTAAAAGTATTAACAACACCTTACAATATCGTATGTAAACTTAAAACTTTATAATAAACCTAATGAATTCATCCGAGTCCTTTGAACATTATACGGCAACTTAAAACATCTTACGACTTGTATGCCATATTACCTCTTAAAACACGTTATTATAATGTAGGACGCCTTACAAATATTAACTACACCTTACAATACCGTATGTAAACTTAAAACTCCATAATAAACCTAATGAATTCGTCCGAGTCCTTTCAACATTGTACGGCAACTTAAAACATCTTACGACTCTGTATGCCATATTAACTCCTCTAAAAGCATGTTATTATAATTTAGGACGCCTTAAAAGTATTAACAACACCTTATAATACCGTATGTAAACTTAAAACTCTATAATAAACCTAATGAATTCGTCCGAGTCCTTTGAACGTTGTACGGCAACTTAAAACATCATACGACTTGTATGCCATATTACCTCTTAAAACACGTTATTATAATGTAGGACGCCTTACAAATATTAACAACACCTTACTATACCGTATGTAAACTTAAAACTCCATAATAAACCTAATGAATTCGTCCGAGTACTTTGAACATTGTACGGCAACTTAAAACATCTTACGACTCTGTATGCCATATTACCTCTTAAAACACGTTATTATAATGTAGGACGCCTTACAAATCTTAACAACACCATACAATTCCGTATGTAAACTTAAAACTCCATAATAAACCTAATGAATTCGTCCGAGTCCTTTCAACATTGTACGACAACTTAAAACATCATACGACTTGTATGCCATATTACCTCTTAAAACACGTTATTATAATGTAGGACGCCTTACAAATATTAACAACACCTTACAATACCGTATGTAAACTTAAAACTCCATAATAAACCTAATGAATTCGTCCGAGTCCTTTGAACATTGTACGGCAACTTAAAACATCTTACGACTCTGTATGCCATATTACCTCTTAAAACAAGTTATTATAATGTAGGACGCCTTACAAATCTTAACAACACCTTACAATACCGTATGTAAACTTAAAACTCCATAATAAACCTAATGAATTCGTCCGAGTCCTTTCAACATTGTACGGCAACTTAAAACATCATACGACTTGTATGCCATATTACCTCTTAAAACACGTTATTATAATGTAGGACGCCTTACAAATATTAACAACACCTTACAATACCGTATGTAAACTTAAAACTCCATAATAAACCTAATGAATTCGTCCGAGTCCTTTGAATATTGTACGGCAACTTAAAACATCTTACGACTCTGTATGCCATATTACCTCTTAAAACACGTTATTATAATGTTGGACGCCTTACAAATCTTAACAACACCTTACAATACCGTATGTAAACTTAAAACTCCATAATAAACCTAATGAATTCGTCCGAGTCCTTTCAACATTGTACGGCAACTTAAAACATCTTACGACTCTGTATGCCATATTAACTCCTCTAAAAGCATGTTATTATAATTTAGGACGCCTTAAAAGTATTAACAACACCATATAGTACCGTATGTAAACTTAAAACTCTATAATAAACCTAATGAATTCGTCCGAGTCCTTTGAACATTGTACGGCAACTTAAAACATCATACGACTTGTATGCCATATTACCTCTTAAAACACGTTATTATAATGTAGGACGCCTTACAAATATTAACAACACCTTACAATACCGTATGTAAACTTAAAACTCCATAATAAACCTAATGAATTCGTCCGAGTACTTTGAACATTGTACGGCAACTTAAAACATCTTACGACTCTGTACGCCATATTACCTCTTAAAACACGTTATTATAATGTAGGACGCCTTACAAATCTTAACAACACCTTACAATTCCGTATGTAAACTTAAAACTCCATAATAAACCTAATGAATTCGTCCGAGTCCTTTCAACATTGTACGGCAACTTAAAACATCTTACGACTTGTATGCCATATTAACTCCTCTAAAAGCATGTTATTATAATTTAGGACGCCTTAAAAGTATTAACAACACCATATAGTACCGTATGTAAACTTAAAACTCTATAATAAACCTAATGAATTCGTCCGAGTCCTTTGAACATTGTACGGCAACTTAAAACATCATACGACTTGTATGCCATATTACCTCTTAAAACACGTTATTATAATGTAGGACGCCTTACAAATATTAACAACACCTTACAATACCGTATGTAAACTTAAAACTCCATAATAAACCTAATGAATTCGTCCGAGTACTTTGAACATTGTACGGCAACTTAAAACATCTTACGACTCTGTACGCCATATTACCTCTTAAAACACGTTATTATAATGTAGGACGCCTTACAAATATTAACAACACCTTACAATACCGTATGTAAACTTAAAACTCCATAATAAACCTAATGAATTCGTCCGAGTCCTTTGAACATTGTACGGCAACTTAAAACATCTTACGACTCTGTATGCCATATTACCTCTTAAAACAAGTTATTATAATGTAGGACGCCTTACAAATCTTAACAACACCTTACAATACCGTATGTAAACTTAAAACTCCATAATAAACCTAATGAATTCGTCCGAGTCCTTTCAACATTGTACGGCAACTTAAAACATCATACGACTTGTATGCCATATTACCTCTTAAAACAAGTTATTATAATGTAGAACGCCTTACAAATCTTAACAACACCTTACAATTCCGTATGTAAACTTAAAACTCCATAATAAACCTAATGAATTCGTCCGAGTCCTTTCAACATTGTACGGCAACTTAAAACATCATACCACTTGTATGCCATATTACCTCTTAAAACACGTTATTATAATGTAGGACGCCTTACAAATATTAACAACACCTTACAATACCGTATGTAAACTTAAAACTCCATAATAAACCTAATGAATTCGTCCGAGTACTTTGAACATTGTACGGCAACTTAAAACATCTTACGACTCTGTATGCCATATTACCTCTTAAAACACGTTATTATAATGTAGGACGCCTTACAAATCTTAACAACACCATACAATTCCGTATGTAAACTTAAAACTCCATAATAAACCTAATGAATTCGTCCAAGTCCTTTCAACATTGTACGGCAACTTAAAACATCATACGACTTGTATGCCATATTACCTCTTAAAACACGTTATTATAATGTAGGACGCCTTACAAATATTAACAACAGCTTACAATGCCGTATGTAAACTTAAAACTCCATAATAAACCTAATGAATTCGTCCGAGTCCTTTGAATATTGTACGGCAACTTAAAACATCTTACGACTCTGTATGCCATATTACCTCTTAAAACACGTTATTATAATGTTGGACGCCTTACAAATCTTAACAACACCTTACAATACCGTATGTAAACTTAAAACTCCATAATAAACCTAATGAATTCGTCAGAGTCCTTTCAACATTGTACGGCAACTTAAAACATCTTACGACTCTGTATGCCATATTAACTCCTCTAAAAGCATGTTATTATAATTTAGGACGCCTTAAAAGTATTAACAACACCATATAGTACCGTATGTAAACTTAAAACTCTATAATAAACCTAATGAATTCGTCCGAGTCCTTTGAACATTGTACGGCAACTTAAAACATCATACGACTTGTATGCCGTATTACCTCTTAAAACACGTTATTATAATGTAGGACGCCTTACAAATATTAACAACACCTTACAATACCGTATGTAAACTTAAAACTCCATAATAAACCTAATGAATTCGTCCGAGTACTTTGAACATTGTACGGCAACTTAAAACAACTTACGACTCTGTACGCCATATTACCTCTTAAAACACGTTATTATAATGTAGGACGCCTTACAAATATTAACAACACCTTACAATACCGTATGTAAACTTAAAACTCCATAATAAACCTAATGAATTCGTCCGAGTACTTTGAACATTGTACGGCAACTTAAAACATCTTACGACTCTGTATGCCATATTACCTCTTAAAACACGTTATTATAATGTAGGACGCCTTACAAATCTTAACAACACCATACAATTCCGTATGTAAACTTAAAACTCCATAATAAACCTAATGAATTCGTCCAAGTCCTTTCAACATTGTACGGCAACTTAAAACATCATACGACTTGTATGCCATATTACCTCTTAAAACACGTTATTATAATGTAGGACGCCTTACAAATATTAACAACAGCTTACAATGCCGTATGTAAACTTAAAACTCCATAATAAACCTAATGAATTCGTCCGAGTCCTTTGAATATTGTACGGCAACTTAAAACATCTTACGACTCTGTATGCCATATTACCTCTTAAAACACGTTATTATAATGTTGGACGCCTTACAAATCTTAACAACACCTTACAATACCGTATGTAAACTTAAAACTCCATAATAAACCTAATGAATTCGTCCGAGTCCTTTCAACATTGTACGGCAACTTAAAACATCTTACGACTCTGTATGCCATATTAACTCCTCTAAAAGCATGTTATTATAATTTAGGACGCCTTAAAAGTATTAACAACACCATATAGTACCGTATGTAAACTTAAAACTCTATAATAAACCTAATGAATTCGTCCGAGTCCTTTCAACATTGTACGGCAACTTAAAACATCATACGACTTGTATGCCATATTACCTCTTAAAACACGTTATTATAATGTAGGACGCCTTACAAATATTAACAACACCTTACAATACCGTATGTAAACTTAAAACTCCATAATAAACCTAATGAATTCGTCCGAGTCCTTTGAACATTGTACGGCAACTTAAAACATCTTACGACTCTGTATGCCATATTACCTCTTAAAACAAGTTATTATAATGTAGGACGCCTTACAAATCTTAACAACACCTTACAATACCGTATGTAAACTTAAAACTCCATAATAAACCTAATGAATTCGTCCGAGTCCTTTCAACATTGTACGGCAACTTAAAACATCATACGACTTGTATGCCATATTACCTCTTAAAACAAGTTATTATAATGTAGAACGCCTTACAAATCTTAACAACACCTTACAATTCCGTATGTAAACTTAAAACTCCATAATAAACCTAATGAATTCGTCCGAGTCCTTTCAACATTGTACGGCAACTTAAAACATCATACCACTTGTATGCCATATTACCTCTTAAAACACGTTATTATAATGTAGGACGCCTTACAAATATTAACAACACCTTACAATACCGTATGTAAACTTAAAACTCCATAATAAACCTAATGAATTCGTCCGAGTACTTTGAACATTGTACGGCAACTTAAAACATCTTACGACTCTGTATGCCATATTACCTCTTAAAACACGTTATTATAATGTAGGACGCCTTACAAATCTTAACAACACCATACAATTCCGTATGTAAACTTAAAACTCCATAATAAACCTAATGAATTCGTCCAAGTCCTTTCAACATTGTACGGCAACTTAAAACATCATACGACTTGTATGCCATATTACCTCTTAAAACACGTTATTATAATGTAGGACGCCTTACAAATATTAACAACACCTTACAATGCCGTATGTAAACTTAAAACTCCATAATAAACCTAATGAATTCGTCCGAGTCCTTTGAACATTGTACGGCAACTTAAAACATCTTACGACTCTGTATGCCATATTACCTCTTAAAACAAGTTATTATAATGTAGGACGCCTTACAAATCTTAACAACACCTTACAATACAGTATGTAAACTTAAAACTCCATAATAAACCTAATGAATTCGTCCGAGTCCTTTCAACATTGTACGGCAACTTAAAACATCATACGACTTGTATGCCATATTACCTCTTAAAACACGTTATTATAATGTAGGACGCCTTACAAATATTAACAACACCTTACAATACCGTATGTAAACTTAAAACTCCATAATAAACCTAATGAATTCGTCCGAGTCCTTTGAATATTGTACGGCAACTTAAAACATCTTACGGCTCTGTATGCCATATTACCTCTTAAAACACGTTATTATAATGTTGGACGCCTTACAAATCTTAACAACACCTTACAATACCGTATGTAAACTTAAAACTCCATAATAAACCTAATGAATTCGTCCGAGTCCTTTGAACATTGTACGACAACTTAAAACATCTTACGACTCTGTATGCCATATTACCTCTTAAAACAAGTTATTATAATGTAGGACGCCTTACAAATCATAACAACACCTTACAATACCGTATGTAAACTTAAAACTCCATAATAAACCTAATGAATTCGACCGAGTCCTTTCAACATTGTACGGCAACTTAAAACATCATACGACTTGTATGCCATATTACCTCTTAAAACACGTTATTATAATGTATGACGCCTTACAAATATTAACAACACCTTACAATACCGTATGTAAACGTAAAACTCCATAATAAACCTAATGAATTCGTCCTAGTCCTTTGAACATTGTACGGCAACTTAAAACATCTTACGACTCTGTATGCCATATTACCTCTTAAAACACGTTATTATAATGTAGGACGCCTTACAAATATTAACAACACCTTACAATACCGTATGTAAACTTAAAACTCCATAATAAACCTAATGAATCCGTCCGAGTCCTTTGAATATTGTACGGCAACTTAAAACATCTTATGACTCTGTATGCCATATTACCTCTTAAAACACGTTATTATAATGTTGGACGCCTTACAAATCATAACAACACCTTACAATACCGTATGTAAACTTAAAACTCCATAATAAACCTAATGAATTAGTCCGAGTCCTTTCAACATTGTACGGCAACTTAAAACATCATACGACTTGTATGCCATATTACCTCTTAAAACACGTTATTATAATGTAGGACGCCTTACAAATATTAACAACACCTTACAATACCGTATGTAAACTTAAAACTCCATAATAAACCTAATGAATTCGTCCGAGTCCTTTGAATATTGTACGGCAACTTAAAACATCTTACGACTCTGTATGCCATATTACCTCTTAAAACACGTTATTATAATGTTGGACGCCTTACAAATCTTAACAACACCTTACAATACCGTATGTAAACTTAAAACTCCATAATAAACCTAATGAATTCGTCCTAGTCCTTTGAACATTGTACGACAACTTAAAACATCTTACGACTCTGTATGCCATATTACCTCTTAAAACAAGTTATTATAATGTAGGACGCCTTACAAATCATAACAACACCTTACAATACCGTATGTAAACTTAAAACTCCATAATAAACCTAATGAATTCGTCCGAGTCCTTTCAACATTGTACGGCAACTTAAAACATCATACGACTTGTATGTCATATTACCTCTTAAAACACGTTATTATAATGTATGACGCCTTACAAATATTAACAACACCTTACAATACCGTATGTAAACTTAAAACTCCATAATAAACCTAATGAATTCGTCCGAGTCCTTTGAACATTGTACGGCAACTTAAAACATCTTACGACTCTGTATGCCATATTACCTCTTAAAACAAGTTATTTTAATGTAGGACGCCTTACAAATCTTAACAACACCTTACAATACAGTATGTAAACTTAAAACTCCATAATAAACCTAATGAATTCGTCCGAGTCCTTTCAACATTGTACGGCAACTTAAAACATCATACGACTTGTATGCCATATTACCTCTTAAAACACGTTATTATAATGTAGGACGCCTTACAAATATTAACAACACCTTACAATACCGTATGTAAACTTAAAACTCCATAATAAACCTAATGAATTCGTCCGAGTCCTTTGAATATTGTACGGCAACTTAAAACATCTTACGGCTCTGTATGCCATATTACCTCTTAAAACACGTTATTATAATGTTGGACGCCTTACAAATCTTAACAACACCTTACAATACCGTATGTAAACTTAAAACTCCATAATAAACCTAATGAATTCGTCCGAGTCCTTTGAACATTGTACGACAACTTAAAACATCTTACGACTCTGTATGCCATATTACCTCTTAAAACAAGTTATTATAATGTAGGACGCCTTACAAATCATAACAACACCTTACAATACCGTATGTAAACTTAAAACTCCATAATAAACCTAATGAATTCGACCGAGTCCTTTCAACATTGTACGGCAACTTAAAACATCATACGACTTGTATGCCATATTACCTCTTAAAACACGTTATTATAATGTATGACGCCTTACAAATATTAACAACACCTTACAATACCGTATGTAAACGTAAAACTCCATAATAAACCTAATGAATTCGTCCTAGTCCTTTGAACATTGTACGGCAACTTAAAACATCTTACGACTCTGTATGCCATATTACCTCTTAAAACACGTTATTATAATGTAGGACGCCTTACAAATATTAACAACACCTTACAATACCGTATGTAAACTTAAAACTCCATAATAAACCTAATGAATCCGTCCGAGTCCTTTGAATATTGTACGGCAACTTAAAACATCTTATGACTCTGTATGCCATATTACCTCTTAAAACACGTTATTATAATGTTGGACGCCTTACAAATCTTAACAACACCTTACAATACCGTATGTAAACTTAAAACTCCATAATAAACCTAATGAATTCGTCCGAGTCCTTTGAACATTGTACGACAACTTAAAACATCTTACGACTCTGTATGCCATATTACCTCTTAAAACAAGTTATTATAATGTAGGACGCCTTACAAATCATAACAACACCTTACAATACCGTATGTAAACTTAAAACTCCATAATAAACCTAATGAATTCGTCCGAGTCCTTTCAACATTGTACGGCAACTTAAAACATCATACGACTTGTATGCCATATTACCTCTTAAAACACGTTATTATAATGTAGGACGCCTTACAAATCTTAACAACACCTTACAATACCGTATGCAAATTTAAAACTCCATAATAAACCTAATGAATTCGTCCGAGTCCTTTCAACATTGTACGGCAACTTAAAACATCATACGACTTGTATGCCATATTACCTCTTAAAACACGTTATTATAATGTAGGACGCCTTACAAATATTAACAACACCTTAATACCGTATGTAAACTTAAAACTCCATAATAAACCTAATGAATTCGTCCGAGTCCTTTGAATATTGTACGGCAACTTAAAACATCTTACGACTCTGTATGCCATATTACCTCTTAAAACACGTTATTATAATGTTGGACGCCTTACAAATCTTAACAACACCTTACAATACCGTATGTAAACTTAAAACTCCATAATAAACCTAATGAATTCGTCCGAGTCCCTTCAACATTGTACGGCAACTTAAAACATCTTACGACTCTGTATGCCATATTAACTCCTTTAAAAGCATGTTATTATAATTTAGGACGCCTTAAAATTATTAACAACACCTTATAATACCGTATGTAAACTTAAAACTCTATAAAAAACTTAATGAATTCGTCCGAGTCCTTTGAACATTGTACGGCAACTTAAAACATCATACGACTTGTATGCCATATTACCTCTTAAAACACGTTATTATAATGTATGACGCCTTACAAATATTAACAACACCTTACAATACCGTATGTAAACGTAAAACTCCATAATAAACCTAATGAATTCGTCCTAGTCCTTTGAACATTGTACGGCAACTTAAAACATCTTACGACTCTGTATGCCATATTACCTCTTAAAACACGTTATTATAATGTAGGACGCCTTACAAATATTAACAACACCTTACAATACCGTATGTAAACTTAAAACTCCATAATAAACCTAATGAATCCGTCCGAGTCCTTTGAATATTGTACGGCAACTTAAAACATCTTATGACTCTGTATGCCATATTACCTCTTAAAACACGTTATTATAATGTTGGACGCCTTACAAATCATAACAACACCTTACAATACCGTATGTAAACTTAAAACTCCATAATAAACCTAATGAATTAGTCCGAGTCCTTTCAACATTGTACGGCAACTTAAAACATCATACGACTTGTATGCCATATTACCTCTTAAAACACGTTATTATAATGTAGGACGCCTTACAAATATTAACAACACCTTACAATACCGTATGTAAACTTAAAACTCCATAATAAACCTAATGAATTCGTCCGAGTCCTTTGAATATTGTACGGCAACTTAAAACATCTTACGACTCTGTATGCCATATTACCTCTTAAAACACGTTATTATAATGTTGGACGCCTTACAAATCTTAACAACACCTTACAATACCGTATGTAAACTTAAAACTCCATAATAAACCTAATGAATTCGTCCTAGTCCTTTGAACATTGTACGACAACTTAAAACATCTTACGACTCTGTATGCCATATTACCTCTTAAAACAAGTTATTATAATGTAGGACGCCTTACAAATCATAACAACACCTTACAATACCGTATGTAAACTTAAAACTCCATAATAAACCTAATGAATTCGTCCGAGTCCTTTCAACATTGTACGGCAACTTAAAACATCATACGACTTGTATGTCATATTACCTCTTAAAACACGTTATTATAATGTATGACGCCTTACAAATATTAACAACACCTTACAATACCGTATGTAAACTTAAAACTCCATAATAAACCTAATGAATTCGTCCGAGTCCTTTGAACATTGTACGGCAACTTAAAACATCTTACGACTCTGTATGCCATATTACCTCTTAAAACAAGTTATTTTAATGTAGGACGCCTTACAAATCTTAACAACACCTTACAATACAGTATGTAAACTTAAAACTCCATAATAAACCTAATGAATTCGTCCGAGTCCTTTCAACATTGTACGGCAACTTAAAACATCATACGACTTGTATGCCATATTACCTCTTAAAACACGTTATTATAATGTAGGACGCCTTACAAATATTAACAACACCTTACAATACCGTATGTAAACTTAAAACTCCATAATAAACCTAATGAATTCGTCCGAGTCCTTTGAATATTGTACGGCAACTTAAAACATCTTACGGCTCTGTATGCCATATTACCTCTTAAAACACGTTATTATAATGTTGGACGCCTTACAAATCTTAACAACACCTTACAATACCGTATGTAAACTTAAAACTCCATAATAAACCTAATGAATTCGTCCGAGTCCTTTGAACATTGTACGACAACTTAAAACATCTTACGACTCTGTATGCCATATTACCTCTTAAAACAAGTTATTATAATGTAGGACGCCTTACAAATCATAACAACACCTTACAATACCGTATGTAAACTTAAAACTCCATAATAAACCTAATGAATTCGACCGAGTCCTTTCAACATTGTACGGCAACTTAAAACATCATACGACTTGTATGCCATATTACCTCTTAAAACACGTTATTATAATGTATGACGCCTTACAAATATTAACAACACCTTACAATACCGTATGTAAACGTAAAACTCCATAATAAACCTAATGAATTCGTCCTAGTCCTTTGAACATTGTACGGCAACTTAAAACATCTTACGACTCTGTATGCCATATTACCTCTTAAAACACGTTATTATAATGTAGGACGCCTTACAAATATTAACAACACCTTACAATACCGTATGTAAACTTAAAACTCCATAATAAACCTAATGAATCCGTCCGAGTCCTTTGAATATTGTACGGCAACTTAAAACATCTTATGACTCTGTATGCCATATTACCTCTTAAAACACGTTATTATAATGTTGGACGCCTTACAAATCTTAACAACACCTTACAATACCGTATGTAAACTTAAAACTCCATAATAAACCTAATGAATTCGTCCGAGTCCTTTGAACATTGTACGACAACTTAAAACATCTTACGACTCTGTATGCCATATTACCTCTTAAAACAAGTTATTATAATGTAGGACGCCTTACAAATCATAACAACACCTTACAATACCGTATGTAAACTTAAAACTCCATAATAAACCTAATGAATTCGTCCGAGTCCTTTCAACATTGTACGGCAACTTAAAACATCATACGACTTGTATGCCATATTACCTCTTAAAACACGTTATTATAATGTAGGACGCCTTACAAATCTTAACAACACCTTACAATACCGTATGCAAATTTAAAACTCCATAATAAACCTAATGAATTCGTCCGAGTCCTTTCAACATTGTACGGCAACTTAAAACATCATACGACTTGTATGCCATATTACCTCTTAAAACACGTTATTATAATGTAGGACGCCTTACAAATATTAACAACACCTTAATACCGTATGTAAACTTAAAACTCCATAATAAACCTAATGAATTCGTCCGAGTCCTTTGAATATTGTACGGCAACTTAAAACATCTTACGACTCTGTATGCCATATTACCTCTTAAAACACGTTATTATAATGTTGGACGCCTTACAAATCTTAACAACACCTTACAATACCGTATGTAAACTTAAAACTCCATAATAAACCTAATGAATTCGTCCGAGTCCCTTCAACATTGTACGGCAACTTAAAACATCTTACGACTCTGTATGCCATATTAACTCCTTTAAAAGCATGTTATTATAATTTAGGACGCCTTAAAATTATTAACAACACCTTATAATACCGTATGTAAACTTAAAACTCTATAAAAAACTTAATGAATTCGTCCGAGTCCTTTGAACATTGTACGGCAACTTAAAACATCATACGACTTGTATGCCATATTACCTCTTAAAACACGTTATTATAATGTAGGACGCCTTACAAATATTAACAACACCTTACAATACCGTATGTAAACTTAAAACTCCATAATAAACCTAATGAATTCGTCCGAGTCCTTTGAACATTGTACGACAACTTAAAACATCTTACGACTCTGTATGCCATATTACCTCTTAAAACAAGTTATTATAATGTAGGACGCCTTACAAATCATAACAACACCTTACAATACCGTATGTAAACTTAAAACTCCATAATAAACCTAATGAATTCGTCCGAGTCCTTTCAACATTGTACGGCAACTTAAAACATCATACGACTTGTATGCCATATTACCTCTTAAAACACGTTATTATAATGTAGGACGCCTTACAAATATTAACAACACCTTACAATACCGTATGTAAACTTAAAACTCCATAATAAACCTAATGAATCCGTCCGAGTCCTTTGAATATTGTACGGCAACTTAAAACATCTTACGACTCTGTATGCCATATTACCTCTTAAAACACGTTATTATAATGTTGGACGCCTTACAAATCTTAACAACACCTTACAATACCGTATGTAAACTTAAAACTCCATAATAAACCTAATGAATTCGTCCGAGTCCTTTGAATATTGTACGGCAACTTAAAACATCTTACGACTCTGTATGCCATATTACCTCTTAAAACACGTTATTATAATGTTGGACGCCTTACAAATCTTAACAACACCTTACAATACCGTATGTAAACTTAAAACTCCATAATAAACCTAATGAATTCGTCCGAGTCCTTTGAACATTGTACGACAACTTAAAACATCTTACGACTCTGTATGCCATATTACCTCTTAAAACAAGTTATTATAATGTAGGACGCCTTACAAATCATAACAACACCTTACAATACCGTATGTAAACTTAAAACTCCATAATAAACCTAATGAATTCGTCCGAGTCCTTTCAACATTGTACGGCAACTTAAAACATCATACGACTTGTATGCCATATTACCTCTTAAAACACGTTATTATAATGTAGGACGCCTTACAAATATTAACAACACCTTACAATACCGTATGTAAACTTAAAACTCCATAATAAACCTAATGAATCCGTCCGAGTCCTTTGAATATTGTACGGCAACTTAAAACATCTTATGACACTGTATGCCATATTACCTCTTAAAACACGTTATTATAATGTTGGACGCCTTACAAATCTTAACAACACCTTACAATACCGTATGTAAACTTAAAACTCCATAATAAACCTAATGAATTCGTCCGAGTCCTTTGAACATTGTACGACAACTTAAAACATCTTACGACTCTGTATGCCATATTACCTCTTAAAACAAGTTATTATAATGTAGGACGCCTTACAAATCATAACAACACCTTACAATACCGTATGTAAACTTAAAACTCCATAATAAACCTAATGAATTCGTCCGAGTCCTTTCAACATTGTACGGCAACTTAAAACATCATACGACTTGTATGCCATATTACCTCTTAAAACACGTTATTATAATGTAGGACGCCTTACAAATCTTAACAACACCTTACAATACCGTATGCAAATTTAAAACTCCATAATAAACCTAATGAATTCGTCCGAGTCCTTTCAACATTGTACGGCAACTTAAAACATCATACGACTTGTATGCCATATTACCTCTTAAAACACGTTATTATAATGTAGGACGCCTTACAAATATTAACAACACCTTAATACCGTATGTAAACTTAAAACTCCATAATAAACCTAATGAATTCGTCCGAGTCCTTTGAATATTGTACGGCAACTTAAAACATCTTACGACTCTGTATGCCATATTACCTCTTAAAACACGTTATTATAATGTTGGACGCCTTACAAATCTTAACAACACCTTACAATACCGTATGTAAACTTAAAACTCCATAATAAACCTAATGAATTCGTCCGAGTCCCTTCAACATTGTACGGCAACTTAAAACATCTTACGACTCTGTATGCCATATTAACTCCTTTAAAAGCATGTTATTATAATTTAGGACGCCTTAAAATTATTAACAACACCTTATAATACCGTATGTAAACTTAAAACTCTATAAAAAACTTAATGAATTCGTCCGAGTCCTTTGAACATTGTACGGCAACTTAAAACATCATACGACTTGTATGCCATATTACCTCTTAAAACACGTTATTATAATGTAGGACGCCTTACAAATATTAACAACACCTTACAATACCGTATGTAAACTTAAAACTCCATAATAAACCTAATGAATTCGTCCGAGTCCTTTGAACATTGTACGACAACTTAAAACATCTTACGACTCTGTATGCCATATTACCTCTTAAAACAAGTTATTATAATGTAGGACGCCTTACAAATCATAACAACACCTTACAATACCGTATGTAAACTTAAAACTCCATAATAAACCTAATGAATTCGTCCGAGTCCTTTCAACATTGTACGGCAACTTAAAACATCATACGACTTGTATGCCATATTACCTCTTAAAACACGTTATTATAATGTAGGACGCCTTACAAATATTAACAACACCTTACAATACCGTATGTAAACTTAAAACTCCATAATAAACCTAATGAATCCGTCCGAGTCCTTTGAATATTGTACGGCAACTTAAAACATCTTACGACTCTGTATGCCATATTACCTCTTAAAACACGTTATTATAATGTTGGACGCCTTACAAATCTTAACAACACCTTACAATACCGTATGTAAACTTAAAACTCCATAATAAACCTAATGAATTCGTCCGAGTCCTTTGAATATTGTACGGCAACTTAAAACATCTTACGAATCTGTATGCCATATTACCTCTTAAAACACGTTATTATAATGTTGGACGCCTTACAAATCTTAACAACACCTTACAATACCGTATGTAAACTTAAAACTCCATAATAAACCTAATGAATTCGTCCGGGTCCTTTGAACATTGTACGACAACTTAAAACATCTTACGACTCTGTATGCCATATTACCTCTTAAAACAAGTTATTATAATGTAGGACGCCTTACAAATCATAACAACACCTTACAATACCGTATGTAAACTTAAAACTCCATAATAAACCTAATGAATTCGTCCGAGTCCTTTCAACATTGTACGGCAACTTAAAACATCATACGACTTGTATGCCATATTACCTCTTAAAACACGTTATTATAATGTAGGACGCCTTACAAATATTAACAACACCTTACAATACCGTATGTAAACTTAAAACTCCATAATAAACCTAATGAATTCGTCCGAGTCCTTTGAACATTGTACGACAACTTAAAACATCTTACGACTCTGTATGCCATATTACCTCTTAAAACAAGTTATTATAATGTAGGACGCCTTACAAATCATAACAACACCTTACAATACCGTATGTAAACTTAAAACTCCATAATAAACCTAATGAATTCGTCCGAGTCCTTTCAACATTGTACGGCAACTTAAAACATCATACGACTTGTATGCCATATTACCTCTTAAAACACGTTATTATAATGTAGGACGCCTTACAAATATTAACAACACCTTACAATACCGTATGTAAACTTAAAACTCCATAATAAACCTAATGAATCCATCCGAGTCCTTTGAATATTGTACGGCAACTTAAAACATCTTACGACTCTGTATGCCATATTACCTCTTAAAACACGTTATTATAATGTTGGACGCCTTACAAATCTTAACAACACCTTACAATACCGTATGTAAACTTAAAACTCCATAATAAACCTAATGAATTCGTCCGAGTCCTTTGAATATTGTACGGCAACTTAAAACATCTTACGACTCTGTATGCCATATTACCTCTTAAAACACGTTATTATAATGTTGGACGCCTTACAAATCTTAACAACACCTTACAATACCGTATGTAAACTTAAAACTCCATAATAAACCTAATGAATTCGTCCGAGTCCTTTGAACATTGTACGACAACTTAAAACATCTTACGACTCTGTATGCCATATTACCTCTTAAAACAAGTTATTATAATGTAGGACGCCTTACAAATCATAACAACACCTTACAATACCGTATGTAAACTTAAAACTCCATAATAAACCTAATGAATTCGTCCGAGTCCTTTCAACATTGTACGGCAACTTAAAACATCATACGACTTGTATGCCATATTACCTCTTAAAACACGTTATTATAATGTAGGACGCCTTACAAATATTAACAACACCTTACAATACCGTATGTAAACTTAAAACTCCATAATAAACCTAATGAATCCGTCCGAGTCCTTTGAATATTGTACGGCAACTTAAAACATCTTATGACTCTGTATGCCATATTACCTCTTAAAACACGTTATTATAATGTTGGACGCCTTACAAATCTTAACAACACCTTACAATACCGTATGTAAACTTAAAACTCCATAATAAACCTAATGAATTCGTCCGAGTCCTTTGAACATTGTACGACAACTTAAAACATCTTACGACTCTGTATGCCATATTACCTCTTAAAACAAGTTATTATAATGTAGGACGCCTTACAAATCATAACAACACCTTACAATACCGTATGTAAACTTAAAACTCCATAATAAACCTAATGAATTCGTCCGAGTCCTTTCAACATTGTACGGCAACTTAAAACATCATACGACTTGTATGCCATATTACCTCTTAAAACACGTTATTATAATGTAGGACGCCTTACAAATCTTAACAACACCTTACAATACCGTATGCAAATTTAAAACTCCATAATAAACCTAATGAATTCGTCCGAGTCCTTTCAACATTGTACGGCAACTTAAAACATCATACGACTTGTATGCCATATTACCTCTTAAAACACGTTATTATAATGTAGGACGCCTTACAAATATTAACAACACCTTAATACCGTATGTAAACTTAAAACTCCATAATAAACCTAATGAATTCGTCCGAGTCCTTTGAATATTGTACGGCAACTTAAAACATCTTACGACTCTGTATGCCATATTACCTCTTAAAACACGTTATTATAATGTTGGACGCCTTACAAATCTTAACAACACCTTACAATACCGTATGTAAACTTAAAACTCCATAATAAACCTAATGAATTCGTCCGAGTCCCTTCAACATTGTACGGCAACTTAAAACATCTTACGACTCTGTATGCCATATTAACTCCTTTAAAAGCATGTTATTATAATTTAGGACGCCTTAAAATTATTAACAACACCTTATAATACCGTATGTAAACTTAAAACTCTATAAAAAACTTAATGAATTCGTCCGAGTCCTTTGAACATTGTACGGCAACTTAAAACATCATACGACTTGTATGCCATATTACCTCTTAAAACACGTTATCATAATGTAGGACGCCTTACAAATATTAACAACACCTTACAATACCGTATGTAAACTTAAAACTCCATAATAAACCTAATGAATTCGTCCGAGTCCTTTGAACATTGTACGACAACTTAAAACATCTTACGACTCTGTATGCCATATTACCTCTTAAAACAAGTTATTATAATGTAGGACGCCTTACAAATCATAACAACACCTTACAATACCGTATGTAAACTTAAAACTCCATAATAAACCTAATGAATTCGTCCGAGTCCTTTCAACATTGTACGGCAACTTAAAACATCATACGACTTGTATGCCATATTACCTCTTAAAACACGTTATTATAATGTATGACGCCTTACAAATATTAACAACACCTTACAATACCATATATAAACTTAAAACTCCATAATAAACCTAATGAATTCGTCCGAGTCCTTTGAATATTGTACGGCAACTTAAAACATCTTACGACTCTGTATGCCATATTACCTCTTAAAACACGTTATTATAATGTTGGACGCCTTACAAATCTTAACAACACCTTACAATACCGTATGTAAACTTATAACTCCATAATAAACCTAATGAATTCGTCCGAGTCCCTTCAACATTGTACGGCAACTTAAAACATCTTACGACTCTGTATGCCATATTAACTCCTTTAAAAGCATGTTATTATAATTTAGGACGCCTTAAAATTATTAACAACACCTTATAATACCGTATGTAAACTTAAAACTCTATAATAAACTTAATGAATTCGTCCGAGTCCTTTGAACATTGTACGGCAACTTAAAACATCATACGACTTGTATGCCATATTACCTCTTAAAACACGTTATTATAATGTAGGACGCCTTACAAATATTAACAACACCTTACAATACCGTATGTAAACTTAAAACTCCATAATAAACCTAATGAATTCGTCCGAGTCCTTTGAACATTGTACGACAACTTAAAACATCTTACGACTCTGTATGCCATATTACCTCTTAAAACAAGTTATTATAATGTAGGACGCCTTACAAATCATAACAACACCTTACAATACCGTATGTAAACTTAAAACTCCATAATAAACCTAATGAATTCGTCCGAGTCCTTTCAACATTGTACGGCAACTTAAAACATCATACGACTTGTATGCCATATTACCTCTTAAAACACGTTATTATAATGTATGACGCCTTACAAATATTAACAACACCTTACAATACCATATGTAAACTTAAAACTCCATAATAAACCTAATGAATTCGTCCGAGTCCTTTGAACATTGTACGGCAACTTAAAACATCTTACGACTCTGTATGCCATATTACCTCTTAAAACAAGTTATTATAATGTAGGACGCCTTACAAATCTTAACAACACCTTACAATACCGTATGTAAATTTAAAACTCCATAATAAACCTAATGAATTCGTCCGAGTCCTTTCAACATTGTACGGCAACTTAAAACATCATACGACTTGTATGCCATATTACCTCTTAAAACACGTTATTATAATGTAGGACGCCTTACAAATATTAACAACACCTTACAATACCGTATGTAAACTTAAAACTCCATAATAAACCTAATGAATTCGTCCGAGTCCTTTCAACATTGTACGACAACTTAAAACATCTTACGACTCTGTATGCCATATTAACTACTCTAAAAGCATGTTATTATAATTTAGGACGCCTTAAAATTATTAACAACACCTTATAATACCGTATGTAAACTTAAAACTCTATAATAAACTTAATGAATTCGTCCGAGTCCTTTGAACATTGTACGGCAACTTAAAACATCATACGACTTGTATGCCATATTACCTCTTAAAACACGTTATTATAATGTAGGACGCCTTACAAATATTAACAACACCTTACAATACCGTATGTAAACTTAAAACTCCATAATAAACCTAATGAATTCGTCCGAGTACTTTGAACATTGTACGGCAACTTAAAACATCTTACGACTCTGTACGCCATATTACCTCTTAAAACACGTTATTATAATGTAGGACGCCTTACAAATCTTAACAACACCTTACAATTCCATATGTAAACTTAAAACTCCATAATAAACCTAATGAATTCGTCCGAGTCCTTTCAACATTGTACGGCAACTTAAAACATCGTACGACTTGTATGCCATATTACCTCTTAAAACACGTTATTATAATGTAGGACGCCTTACAAATATTAACAACACCTTACAATACCGTATGTAAACTTAAAACTCCATAATAAACCTAATGAATTCGTCCGAGTCCTTTGAACATTGTACGACAACTTAAAACATCTTACGACTCTGTATGCCATATTACCTCTTAAAACACGTTATTATAATGTTGGACGCCTTACAAATCTTAACAACACCTTACAATACCGTATGTAAACTTAAAACTCCATAATAAACCTAATGAATTCGTCCGAGTCCCTTCAACATTGTACGGCAACTTAAAACATCTTACGACTCTGTATGCCATATTAACTCCTTTAAAAGCATGTTATTATAATTTAGGACGCCTTAAAATTATTAACAACACCTTATAATACCGTATGTAAACTTAAAACTCTATAAAAAACTTAATGAATTCGTCCGAGTCCTTTGAACATTGTACGGCAACTTAAAACATCATACGACTTGTATGCCATATTACCTCTTAAAACACGTTATTATAATGTAGGACGCCTTACAAATATTAACAACACCTTACAATACCGTATGTAAACTTAAAACTCCATAATAAACCTAATGAATTCGTCCGAGTCCTTTGAACATTGTACGACAACTTAAAACATCTTACGACTCTGTATGCCATATTACCTCTTAAAACAAGTTATTATAATGTAGGACGCCTTACAAATCATAACAACACCTTACAATACCGTATGTAAACTTAAAACTCCATAATAAACCTAATGAATTCGTCCGAGTCCTTTCAACATTGTACGGCAACTTAAAACATCATACGACTTGTATGCCATATTACCTCTTAAAACACGTTATTATAATGTATGACGCCTTACAAATATTAACAACACCTTACAATACCATATATAAACTTAAAACTCCATAATAAACCTAATGAATTCGTCCGAGTCCTTTGAATATTGTACGGCAACTTAAAACATCTTACGACTCTGTATGCCATATTACCTCTTAAAACACGTTATTATAATGTTGGACGCCTTACAAATCTTAACAACACCTTACAATACCGTATGTAAACTTATAACTCCATAATAAACCTAATGAATTCGTCCGAGTCCCTTCAACATTGTACGGCAACTTAAAACATCTTACGACTCTGTATGCCATATTAACTCCTTTAAAAGCATGTTATTATAATTTAGGACGCCTTAAAATTATTAACAACACCTTATAATACCGTATGTAAACTTAAAACTCTATAATAAACTTAATGAATTCGTCCGAGTCCTTTGAACATTGTACGGCAACTTAAAACATCATACGACTTGTATGCCATATTACCTCTTAAAACACGTTATTATAATGTAGGACGCCTTACAAATATTAACAACACCTTACAATACCGTATGTAAACTTAAAACTCCATAATAAACCTAATGAATTCGTCCGAGTCCTTTGAACATTGTACGACAACTTAAAACATCTTACGACTCTGTATGCCATATTACCTCT
Organism: Tagetes erecta; assembly: GCA_030867185.1. Classification (NCBI taxonomy): domain Eukaryota; kingdom Viridiplantae; phylum Streptophyta; class Magnoliopsida; order Asterales; family Asteraceae; genus Tagetes; species Tagetes erecta. Next base: position 26,079,423 of record CM061493.1, on the reverse strand, counting down.
TAAAACAAGTTATTATAATGTAGGACGCCTTACAAATCATAACAACACCTTACAATACCGTATGTAAACTTAAAACTCCATAATAAACCTAATGAATTCGTCCGAGTCCTTTCAACATTGTACGGCAACTTAAAACATCATACGACTTGTATGCCATATTACCTCTTAAAACACGTTATTATAATGTATGACGCCTTACAAATATTAACAACACCTTACAATACCATATATAAACTTAAAACTCCATAATAAACCTAATGAATTCGTCCGAGTCCTTTGAATATTGTACGGCAACTTAAAACATCTTACGACTCTGTATGCCATATTACCTCTTAAAACACGTTATTATAATGTTGGACGCCTTACAAATCTTAACAACACCTTACAATACCGTATGTAAACTTATAACTCCATAATAAACCTAATGAATTCGTCCGAGTCCCTTCAACATTGTACGGCAACTTAAAACATCTTACGACTCTGTATGCCATATTAACTCCTTTAAAAGCATGTTATTATAATTTAGGACGCCTTAAAATTATTAACAACACCTTATAATACCGTATGTAAACTTAAAACTCTATAATAAACTTAATGAATTCGTCCGAGTCCTTTGAACATTGTACGGCAACTTAAAACATCATACGACTTGTATGCCATATTACCTCTTAAAACACGTTATTATAATGTAGGACGCCTTACAAATATTAACAACACCTTACAATACCGTATGTAAACTTAAAACTCCATAATAAACCTAATGAATTCGTCCGAGTCCTTTGAACATTGTACGACAACTTAAAACATCTTACGACTCTGTATGCCATATTACCTCTTAAAACAAGTTATTATAATGTAGGACGCCTTACAAATCATAACAACACCTTACAATACCGTATGTAAACTTAAAACTCCATAATAAACCTAATGAATTCGTCCGAGTCCTTTCAACATTGTACGGCAACTTAAAACATCATACGACTTGTATGCCATATTACCTCTTAAAACACGTTATTATAATGTATGACGCCTTACAAATATTAACAACACCTTACAATACCATATGTAAACTTAAAACTCCATAATAAACCTAATGAATTCGTCCGAGTCCTTTGAACATTGTACGGCAACTTAAAACATCTTACGACTCTGTATGCCATATTACCTCTTAAAACAAGTTATTATAATGTAGGACGCCTTACAAATCTTAACAACACCTTACAATACCGTATGTAAATTTAAAACTCCATAATAAACCTAATGAATTCGTCCGAGTCCTTTCAACATTGTACGGCAACTTAAAACATCATACGACTTGTATGCCATATTACCTCTTAAAACACGTTATTATAATGTAGGACGCCTTACAAATATTAACAACACCTTACAATACCGTATGTAAACTTAAAACTCCATAATAAACCTAATGAATTCGTCCGAGTCCTTTCAACATTGTACGACAACTTAAAACATCTTACGACTCTGTATGCCATATTAACTACTCTAAAAGCATGTTATTATAATTTAGGACGCCTTAAAATTATTAACAACACCTTATAATACCGTATGTAAACTTAAAACTCTATAATAAACTTAATGAATTCGTCCGAGTCCTTTGAACATTGTACGGCAACTTAAAACATCATACGACTTGTATGCCATATTACCTCTTAAAACACGTTATTATAATGTAGGACGCCTTACAAATATTAACAACACCTTACAATACCGTATGTAAACTTAAAACTCCATAATAAACCTAATGAATTCGTCCGAGTACTTTGAACATTGTACGGCAACTTAAAACATCTTACGACTCTGTACGCCATATTACCTCTTAAAACACGTTATTATAATGTAGGACGCCTTACAAATCTTAACAACACCTTACAATTCCATATGTAAACTTAAAACTCCATAATAAACCTAATGAATTCGTCCGAGTCCTTTCAACATTGTACGGCAACTTAAAACATCGTACGACTTGTATGCCATATTACCTCTTAAAACACGTTATTATAATGTAGGACGCCTTACAAATATTAACAACACCTTACAATACCGTATGTAAACTTAAAACTCCATAATAAACCTAATGAATTCGTCCGAGTCCTTTGAACATTGTACGACAACTTAAAACATCTTACGACTCTGTATGCCATATTACCTCTTAAAACACGTTATTATAATGTTGGACGCCTTACAAATCTTAACAACACCTTACAATACCGTATGTAAACTTAAAACTCCATAATAAACCTAATGAATTCGTCCGAGTCCCTTCAACATTGTACGGCAACTTAAAACATCTTACGACTCTGTATGCCATATTAACTCCTTTAAAAGCATGTTATTATAATTTAGGACGCCTTAAAATTATTAACAACACCTTATAATACCGTATGTAAACTTAAAACTCTATAAAAAACTTAATGAATTCGTCCGAGTCCTTTGAACATTGTACGGCAACTTAAAACATCATACGACTTGTATGCCATATTACCTCTTAAAACACGTTATTATAATGTAGGACGCCTTACAAATATTAACAACACCTTACAATACCGTATGTAAACTTAAAACTCCATAATAAACCTAATGAATTCGTCCGAGTCCTTTGAACATTGTACGACAACTTAAAACATCTTACGACTCTGTATGCCATATTACCTCTTAAAACAAGTTATTATAATGTAGGACGCCTTACAAATCATAACAACACCTTACAATACCGTATGTAAACTTAAAACTCCATAATAAACCTAATGAATTCGTCCGAGTCCTTTCAACATTGTACGGCAACTTAAAACATCATACGACTTGTATGCCATATTACCTCTTAAAACACGTTATTATAATGTATGACGCCTTACAAATATTAACAACACCTTACAATACCATATATAAACTTAAAACTCCATAATAAACCTAATGAATTCGTCCGAGTCCTTTGAATATTGTACGGCAACTTAAAACATCTTACGACTCTGTATGCCATATTACCTCTTAAAACACGTTATTATAATGTTGGACGCCTTACAAATCTTAACAACACCTTACAATACCGTATGTAAACTTATAACTCCATAATAAACCTAATGAATTCGTCCGAGTCCCTTCAACATTGTACGGCAACTTAAAACATCTTACGACTCTGTATGCCATATTAACTCCTTTAAAAGCATGTTATTATAATTTAGGACGCCTTAAAATTATTAACAACACCTTATAATACCGTATGTAAACTTAAAACTCTATAATAAACTTAATGAATTCGTCCGAGTCCTTTGAACATTGTACGGCAACTTAAAACATCATACGACTTGTATGCCATATTACCTCTTAAAACACGTTATTATAATGTAGGACGCCTTACAAATATTAACAACACCTTACAATACCGTATGTAAACTTAAAACTCCATAATAAACCTAATGAATTCGTCCGAGTCCTTTGAACATTGTACGACAACTTAAAACATCTTACGACTCTGTATGCCATATTACCTCTTAAAACAAGTTATTATAATGTAGGACGCCTTACAAATCATAACAACACCTTACAATACCGTATGTAAACTTAAAACTCCATAATAAACCTAATGAATTCGTCCGAGTCCTTTCAACATTGTACGGCAACTTAAAACATCATACGACTTGTATGCCATATTACCTCTTAAAACACGTTATTATAATGTATGACGCCTTACAAATATTAACAACACCTTACAATACCATATATAAACTTAAAACTCCATAATAAACCTAATGAATTCGTCCGAGTCCTTTGAATATTGTACGGCAACTTAAAACATCTTACGACTCTGTATGCCATATTACCTCTTAAAACACGTTATTATAATGTTGGACGCCTTACAAATCTTAACAACACCTTACAATACCGTATGTAAACTTATAACTCCATAATAAACCTAATGAATTCGTCCGAGTCCCTTCAACATTGTACGGCAACTTAAAACATCTTACGACTCTGTATGCCATATTAACTCCTTTAAAAGCATGTTATTATAATTTAGGACGCCTTAAAATTATTAACAACACCTTATAATACCGTATGTAAACTTAAAACTCTATAATAAACTTAATGAATTCGTCCGAGTCCTTTGAACATTGTACGGCAACTTAAAACATCATACGACTTGTATGCCATATTACCTCTTAAAACACGTTATTATAATGTAGGACGCCTTACAAATATTAACAACACCTTACAATACCGTATGTAAACTTAAAACTCCATAATAAACCTAATGAATTCGTCCGAGTCCTTTGAACATTGTACGACAACTTAAAACATCTTACGACTCTGTATGCCATATTACCTCTTAAAACAAGTTATTATAATGTAGGACGCCTTACAAATCATAACAACACCTTACAATACCGTATGTAAACTTAAAACTCCATAATAAACCTAATGAATTCGTCCGAGTCCTTTCAACATTGTACGGCAACTTAAAACATCATACGACTTGTATGCCATATTACCTCTTAAAACACGTTATTATAATGTATGACGCCTTACAAATATTAACAACACCTTACAATACCATATGTAAACTTAAAACTCCATAATAAACCTAATGAATTCGTCCGAGTCCTTTGAACATTGTACGGCAACTTAAAACATCTTACGACTCTGTATGCCATATTACCTCTTAAAACAAGTTATTATAATGTAGGACGCCTTACAAATCTTAACAACACCTTACAATACCGTATGTAAATTTAAAACTCCATAATAAACCTAATGAATTCGTCCGAGTCCTTTCAACATTGTACGGCAACTTAAAACATCATACGACTTGTATGCCATATTACCTCTTAAAACACGTTATTATAATGTAGGACGCCTTACAAATATTAACAACACCTTACAATACCGTATGTAAACTTAAAACTCCATAATAAACCTAATGAATTCGTCCGAGTCCTTTCAACATTGTACGACAACTTAAAACATCTTACGACTCTGTATGCCATATTAACTACTCTAAAAGCATGTTATTATAATTTAGGACGCCTTAAAATTATTAACAACACCTTATAATACCGTATGTAAACTTAAAACTCTATAATAAACTTAATGAATTCGTCCGAGTCCTTTGAACATTGTACGGCAACTTAAAACATCATACGACTTGTATGCCATATTACCTCTTAAAACACGTTATTATAATGTAGGACGCCTTACAAATATTAACAACACCTTACAATACCGTATGTAAACTTAAAACTCCATAATAAACCTAATGAATTCGTCCGAGTACTTTGAACATTGTACGGCAACTTAAAACATCTTACGACTCTGTACGCCATATTACCTCTTAAAACACGTTATTATAATGTAGGACGCCTTACAAATCTTAACAACACCTTACAATTCCATATGTAAACTTAAAACTCCATAATAAACCTAATGAATTCGTCCGAGTCCTTTCAACATTGTACGGCAACTTAAAACATCGTACGACTTGTATGCCATATTACCTCTTAAAACACGTTATTATAATGTAGGACGCCTTACAAATATTAACAACACCTTACAATACCGTATGTAAACTTAAAACTCCATAATAAACCTAATGAATTCGTCCGAGTCCTTTGAACATTGTACGACAACTTAAAACATCTTACGACTCTGTATGCCATATTACCTCTTAAAACACGTTATTATAATGTTGGACGCCTTACAAATCTTAACAACACCTTACAATACCGTATGTAAACTTAAAACTCCATAATAAACCTAATGAATTCGTCCGAGTCCCTTCAACATTGTACGGCAACTTAAAACATCTTACGACTCTGTATGCCATATTAACTCCTTTAAAAGCATGTTATTATAATTTAGGACGCCTTAAAATTATTAACAACACCTTATAATACCGTATGTAAACTTAAAACTCTATAAAAAACTTAATGAATTCGTCCGAGTCCTTTGAACATTGTACGGCAACTTAAAACATCATACGACTTGTATGCCATATTACCTCTTAAAACACGTTATTATAATGTAGGACGCCTTACAAATATTAACAACACCTTACAATACCGTATGTAAACTTAAAACTCCATAATAAACCTAATGAATTCGTCCGAGTCCTTTGAACATTGTACGACAACTTAAAACATCTTACGACTCTGTATGCCATATTACCTCTTAAAACAAGTTATTATAATGTAGGACGCCTTACAAATCATAACAACACCTTACAATACCGTATGTAAACTTAAAACTCCATAATAAACCTAATGAATTCGTCCGAGTCCTTTCAACATTGTACGGCAACTTAAAACATCATACGACTTGTATGCCATATTACCTCTTAAAACACGTTATTATAATGTATGACGCCTTACAAATATTAACAACACCTTACAATACCATATATAAACTTAAAACTCCATAATAAACCTAATGAATTCGTCCGAGTCCTTTGAATATTGTACGGCAACTTAAAACATCTTACGACTCTGTATGCCATATTACCTCTTAAAACACGTTATTATAATGTTGGACGCCTTACAAATCTTAACAACACCTTACAATACCGTATGTAAACTTATAACTCCATAATAAACCTAATGAATTCGTCCGAGTCCCTTCAACATTGTACGGCAACTTAAAACATCTTACGACTCTGTATGCCATATTAACTCCTTTAAAAGCATGTTATTATAATTTAGGACGCCTTAAAATTATTAACAACACCTTATAATACCGTATGTAAACTTAAAACTCTATAATAAACTTAATGAATTCGTCCGAGTCCTTTGAACATTGTACGGCAACTTAAAACATCATACGACTTGTATGCCATATTACCTCTTAAAACACGTTATTATAATGTAGGACGCCTTACAAATATTAACAACACCTTACAATACCGTATGTAAACTTAAAACTCCATAATAAACCTAATGAATTCGTCCGAGTCCTTTGAACATTGTACGACAACTTAAAACATCTTACGACTCTGTATGCCATATTACCTCTTAAAACAAGTTATTATAATGTAGGACGCCTTACAAATCATAACAACACCTTACAATACCGTATGTAAACTTAAAACTCCATAATAAACCTAATGAATTCGTCCGAGTCCTTTCAACATTGTACGGCAACTTAAAACATCATACGACTTGTATGCCATATTACCTCTTAAAACACGTTATTATAATGTATGACGCCTTACAAATATTAACAACACCTTACAATACCATATATAAACTTAAAACTCCATAATAAACCTAATGAATTCGTCCGAGTCCTTTGAATATTGTACGGCAACTTAAAACATCTTACGACTCTGTATGCCATATTACCTCTTAAAACACGTTATTATAATGTTGGACGCCTTACAAATCTTAACAACACCTTACAATACCGTATGTAAACTTATAACTCCATAATAAACCTAATGAATTCGTCCGAGTCCCTTCAACATTGTACGGCAACTTAAAACATCTTACGACTCTGTATGCCATATTAACTCCTTTAAAAGCATGTTATTATAATTTAGGACGCCTTAAAATTATTAACAACACCTTATAATACCGTATGTAAACTTAAAACTCTATAATAAACTTAATGAATTCGTCCGAGTCCTTTGAACATTGTACGGCAACTTAAAACATCATACGACTTGTATGCCATATTACCTCTTAAAACACGTTATTATAATGTAGGACGCCTTACAAATATTAACAACACCTTACAATACCGTATGTAAACTTAAAACTCCATAATAAACCTAATGAATTCGTCCGAGTCCTTTGAACATTGTACGACAACTTAAAACATCTTACGACTCTGTATGCCATATTACCTCTTAAAACAAGTTATTATAATGTAGGACGCCTTACAAATCATAACAACACCTTACAATACCGTATGTAAACTTAAAACTCCATAATAAACCTAATGAATTCGTCCGAGTCCTTTCAACATTGTACGGCAACTTAAAACATCATACGACTTGTATGCCATATTACCTCTTAAAACACGTTATTATAATGTATGACGCCTTACAAATATTAACAACACCTTACAATACCATATGTAAACTTAAAACTCCATAATAAACCTAATGAATTCGTCCGAGTCCTTTGAACATTGTACGGCAACTTAAAACATCTTACGACTCTGTATGCCATATTACCTCTTAAAACAAGTTATTATAATGTAGGACGCCTTACAAATCTTAACAACACCTTACAATACCGTATGTAAATTTAAAACTCCATAATAAACCTAATGAATTCGTCCGAGTCCTTTCAACATTGTACGGCAACTTAAAACATCATACGACTTGTATGCCATATTACCTCTTAAAACACGTTATTATAATGTAGGACGCCTTACAAATATTAACAACACCTTACAATACCGTATGTAAACTTAAAACTCCATAATAAACCTAATGAATTCGTCCGAGTCCTTTCAACATTGTACGACAACTTAAAACATCTTACGACTCTGTATGCCATATTAACTCCTCTAAAAGCATGTTATTATAATTTAGGACGCCTTAAAATTATTAACAACACCTTATAATACCGTATGTAAACTTAAAACTCTATAATAAACTTAATGAATTCGTCCGAGTCCTTTGAACATTGTACGGCAACTTAAAACATCATACGACTTGTATGCCATATTACCTCTTAAAACACGTTATTATAATGTAGGACGCCTTACAAATATTAACAACACCTTACAATACCGTATGTAAACTTAAAACTCCATAATAAACCTAATGAATTCGTCCGAGTACTTTGAACATTGTACGGCAACTTAAAACATCTTACGACTCTGTACGCCATATTACCTCTTAAAACACGTTATTATAATGTAGGACGCCTTACAAATCTTAACAACACCTTACAATTCCATATGTAAACTTAAAACTCCATAATAAACCTAATGAATTCGTCCGAGTCCTTTCAACATTGTACGGCAACTTAAAACATCGTACGACTTGTATGCCATATTACCTCTTAAAACACGTTATTATAATGTAGGACGCCTTACAAATATTAACAACACCTTACAATACCGTATGTAAACTTAAAACTCCATAATAAACCTAATGAATTCGTCCGAGTCCTTTGAACATTGTACGGCAACTTAAAACATCTTACGACTCTTTATGCCATATTACCTCTTAAAACAAGTTATTATAATGTAGGACGCCTTACAAATCTTAACAACACCTTACAATACCGTATGTAAACTTAAAACTCCATAATAAACCTAATGAATTCGTCCGAGTCCTTTCAACATTGTACGGCAACTTAAAACATCATACGACTTGTATGCCATATTACCTCTTAAAACAAGTTATTATAATGTAGGACGCCTTACAAATCTTAACAACACCTTACAATTCCGTATGTAAACTTAAAACTCCATAATAAACCTAATGAATTCGTCCGAGTCCTTTCAACATTGTACGGAAACTTAAAACATCATACGACTTGTATGCCATATTACCTCTTAAAACACTTTATTATAATGTAGGACGCCTTACAAATATTAACAACACCTTACAATACCGTATGTAAACTTAAAACTCCATAATAAACCTAATGAATTCGTCCGAGTACTTTGAACATTGTACGGCAACTTAAAACATCTTACGACTCTGTATGCCATATTACCTCTTAAAACACGTTATTATAATGTAGGACACCTTACAAATCTTAACAACACCATACAATTCCGTATGTAAACTTAAAACTCCATAATAAACCTAATGAATTCGTCTGAGTCCTTTGAACATTGTACGGCAACTTAAAACATCATACGACTTGTATGCCATATTACCTCTTAAAACACGTTATTATAATGTAGGACGCCTTACAAATATTAACAACACCTTACAATACCGTATGTAAACTTAAAACTCCATAATAAACCTAATGAATTCGTCCGAGTCCTTTGAACATTGTACGACAACTTAAAACATCTTACGACTCTGTATGCCATATTACCTCTTAAAACAAGTTATTATAATGTAGGACGCCTTACAAATCATAACAACACCTTACAATACCGTATGTAAACTTAAAACTCCATAATAAACCTAATGAATTCGTCCGAGTCCTTTCAACATTGTACGGCAACTTAAAACATCATACGACTTGTATGCCATATTACCTCTTAAAACACGTTATTATAATGTATGACGCCTTACAAATATTAACAACACCTTACAATACCATATGTAAACTTAAAACTCCATAATAAACCTAATGAATTCGTCCGAGTCCTTTGAACATTGTACGGCAACTTAAAACATCTTACGACTCTGTATGCCATATTACCTCTTAAAACAAGTTATTATAATGTAGGACGCCTTACAAATCTTAACAACACCTTACAATACCGTATGTAAATTTAAAACTCCATAATAAACCTAATGAATTCGTCCGAGTCCTTTCAACATTGTACGGCAACTTAAAACATCATACGACTTGTATGCCATATTACCTCTTAAAACACGTTATTATAATGTAGGACGCCTTACAAATATTAACAACACCTTACAATACCGTATGTAAACTTAAAACTCCATAATAAACCTAATGAATTCGTCCGAGTCCTTTCAACATTGTACGACAACTTAAAACATCTTACGACTCTGTATGCCATATTAACTCCTCTAAAGCATGTTATTATAATTTAGGACGCCTTAAAATTATTAACAACACCTTATAATACCGTATGTAAACTTAAAACTCTATAATAAACTTAATGAATTCGTCCGAGTCCTTTGAACATTGTACGGCAACTTAAAACATCATACGACTTGTATGCCATATTACTTCTTAAAACACGTTATTATAATGTAGGACGCCTTACAAATATTAACAACACCTTACAATACCGTATGTAAACTTAAAACTCCATAATAAACCTAATGAATTCGTCCGAGTACTTTGAACATTGTACGGCAACTTAAAACATCTTACGACTCTGTACGCCATATTACCTCTTAAAACACGTTATTATAATGTAGGACGCCTTACAAATCTTAACAACACCTTACAATTCCATATGTAAACTTAAAACTCCATAATAAACCTAATGAATTCGTCCGAGTCCTTTCAACATTGTACGGCAACTTAAAACATCGTACGACTTGTATGCCATATTACCTCTTAAAACACGTTATTATAATGTAGGACGCCTTACAAATATTAACAACACCTTACAATACCGTATGTAAACTTAAAACTCCATAATAAACCTAATGAATTCGTCCGAGTCCTTTGAACATTGTACGGCAACTTAAAACATCTTACGACTCTTTATGCCATATTACCTCTTAAAACAAGTTATTATATTGTAGGACGCCTTACAAATCTTAACAACACCTTACAATACCGTATGTAAACTTAAAACTCCATAATAAACCTAATGAATTCGTCCGAGTCCTTTCAACATTGTACGGCAACTTAAAACATCATACGACTTGTATGCCATATTACCTCTTAAAACAAGTTATTATAATGTAGGACGCCTTACAAATCTTAACAACACCTTACAATTCCGTATGTAAACTTAAAACTCCATAATAAACCTAATGAATTCGTCCGAGTCATTTCAACATTGTACGGCAACTTAAAACATCATACGACTTGTATGCCATATTACCTCTTAAAACACGTTATTATAATGTAGGACGCCTTACAAATATTAACAACACCTTACAATACCGTATGTAAACTTAAAACTCCATAATAAACCTAATGAATTCGTCCGAGTACTTTGAACATTGTACGGCAACTTAAAACATCTTACGACTCTGTATGCCATATTACCTCTTAAAACACGTTATTATAATGTAGGACACCTTACAAATCTTAACAACACCTTACAATACCGTATGTAAACTTAAAACTCCATAATAAACCTAATGAATTCGTCCGAGTCCTTTGAACATTGTACGGCAACTTAAAACATCTTACGACTCTGTATGCCATATTACCTCTTAAAACAAGTTATTATAATGTAGGACGCCTTACAAATCTTAACAACACCTTACAATACCGTATGTAAACTTAAAACTCCATAATAAACCTAATGAATTCGTCCGAGTCCTTTCAACATTGTACGGCAACTTAAAACATCATACGACTTGTATGCCATATTACCTCTTAAAACACATTATTATAATGTAGGACGCCTTACATATATTAACAACACTTTACAATACCGTATGTAAACTTCAAAACTCCATAATAAACCTAATGAATTCGTCCGAGTCCTTTGAATATTGTACGGCAACTTAAAACATCTTACGACTCTGTATGCCATATTACCTCTTAAAACACGTTATTATAATGTTGGACGCCTTACAAATCTTAACAACACCTTACAATACCGTATGTAAACTTAAAACTCCATAATAAACCTAATGAATTCGTCCGAGTCCTTTGAACATTGTACGACAACTTAAAACATTTTACGACTCTGTATGCCATATTACCTCTTAAAACAAGTTATTATAATGTAGGACGCCTTACAAATCATAACAACACCTTACAATACCGTATGTAAACTTAAAACTCCATAATAAACCTAATGAATTCGTCCGAGTCCTTTCAACATTGTACGGCAACTTAAAACATCTTACGACTCTGTATGCCATATTAACTCCTCTAAAAGCATGTTATTATAATTTAGGACGCCTTAAAAGTATTAACAACACCTTATAATACCGTATGTAAACTTAAAACTCTATAATAAACCTAATGAATTCGTCCGAGTCCTTTGAACATTGTACGGCAACTTAAAACATCATACGACTTGTATGCCATATTACCTCTTAAAACACGTTATTATAATGTAGGACGCCTTACAAATATTAACAACACCTTACAATACCGTATGTAATCTTAAAACTCCATAATAAACCTAATGAATTCGTCCGAGTACTTTGAACATTGTACGGCAACTTAAAACATCTTACGACTCTGTATGCCATATTACCTCTTAAAACACGTTATTATAATGTAGGACGCCTTACAAATCTTAACAACACCTTACAATTCCGTATGTAAATTTAAAACTCCATAATAAACCTAATGAATTCGTCCGAGTCCTTTCAACATTGTACGGCAACTTAAAACATCATACGACTTGTATGCCATATTACCTCTTAAAACACGTTATTATAATGTATGACGCCTTACAAATATTAACAACACCTTACAATACCATATGTAAACTTAAAACTCCATAATAAACCTAATGAATTCGTCCGAGTCCTTTGAACATTGTACGGCAACTTAAAACATCTTACGACTCTGTATGCCATATTACCTCTTAAAACAAGTTATTATAATGTAGGACGCCTTACAAATCTTAACAACACCTTACAATACCGTATGTAAATTTAAAACTCCATAATAAACCTAATGAATTCGTCCAAGTCCTTTCAACATTGTACGGCAACTTAAAACATCATACGACTTGTATGCCATATTACCTCTTAAAACACGTTATTATAATGTAGGACGCCTTACAAATATTAACAACACCTTACAATACCGTATGTAAACTTAAAACTCCATAATAAACCTAATGAATTCGTCCGAGTCCTTTCAACATTGTACGGCAACTTAAAACATCTTACGACTCTGTATGCCATATTAACTCCTCTAAAAGCATGTTATTATAATTTAGGACGCCTTAAAATTATTAACAACACCTTATAATACCGTATGTAAACTTAAAACTCTATAATAAACTTAATGAATTCGTCCGAGTCCTTTGAACATTGTACGGCAACTTAAAACATCATACGACTTGTATGCCATATTACCTCTTAAAACAAGTTATTATAATGTAGGACGCCTTACAAATCTTAACAACACCTTACAATACCGTATGTAAACTTAAAACTCCATAATAAACCTAATGAATTCGTCCGAGTCCTTTCAACATTGTACGGCAACTTAAAACATCATACGACTTGTATGCCATATTACCTCTTAAAACACATTATTATAATGTAGGACGCCTTACAAATATTAACAACACTTTACAATACCGTATGTAAACTTCAAAACTCCATAATAAACCTAATGAATTCGTCCGAGTCCTTTGAATATTGTACGGCAACTTAAAACATCTTACGACTCTGTATGACATATTACCTCTTAAAACACGTTATTATAATGTTGGACGCCTTACAAATCTTAACAACACCTTACAATACCGTATGTAAACTTAAAACTCCATAATAAACCTAATGAATTCGTCCGAGTCCTTTGAACATTGTACGACAACTTAAAACATTTTACGACTCTGTATGCCATATTACCTCTTAAAACAAGTTATTATAATGTAGGACGCCTTACAAATCATAACAACACCTTACAATACCGTATGTAAACTTAAAACTCCATAATAAACCTAATGAATTCGTCCGAGTCCTTTCAACATTGTACGGCAACTTAAAACATCTTACGACTCTGTATGCCATATTAACTCCTCTAAAAGCATGTTATTATAATTTAGGACGCCTTAAAAGTATTAACAACACCTTATAATACCGTATGTAAACTTAAAACTCCATAATAAACCTAATGAATTCGTCCGAGTCCTTTCAACATTGTACGGCAACTTAAAACATCATACGACTTGTATGCCATATTACCTCTTAAAACACGTTATTATAATGTAGGACGCCTTACAAATATTAACAACACCTTACAATACCGTATGTAAACTTAAAACTCCATAATAAACCTAATGAATTCGTCCGAGTACTTTGAACATTGTACGGCAACTTAAAACATCTTACGACTCTGTATGCCATATTACCTCTTAAAACACGTTATTATAATGTAGGACACCTTACAAATCTTAACAACACCATACAATTCCGTATGTAAACTTAAAACTCCATAATAAACCTAATGAATTCGTCCGAGTCCTTTCAACATTGTACGGCAACTTAAAACATCATACGACTTGTATGCCATATTACCTCTTAAAACACGTTATTATAATGTAGGACGCCTTACAAATATTAACAACACCTTACAATACCGTATGTAAACTTAAAACTCCATAATAAACCTAATGAATTCGTCCGAGTCCTTTGAACATTGTACGGCAACATAAAACATCTTACGACTCTGTATGCCATATTACCTCTTAAAACAAGTTATTATAATGTAGGACGCCTTACAAATCTTAACAACACCTTACAATACCGTATGTAAACTTAAAACTCCATAATAAACCTAATGAATTCGTCCGAGTCCTTTCAACATTGTACGGCAACTTAAAACATCATACGACTTGTATGCCATATTACCTCTTAAAACACATTATTATAATGTAGGACGCCTTACAAATATTAACAACACCTTACAATACCGTATGTAAACTTAAAACTCCATAATAAACCTAATGAATTCGTCCGAGTCCTTTGAATATTGTACGGCAACTTAAAACATCTTACGACTCTGTATGCCATATTACCTCTTAAAACACATTATTATAATGTTGGACGCCTTACAAATCTTAACAACACCTTACAATACCGTATGTAAACTTAAAACTCCATAATAAACCTAATGAATTCGTCCGAGTCCTTTGAACATTGTACGACAACTTAAAACATCTTACGACTCTGTATGTCATATTACCTCTTAAAACAAGTTATTATAATGTAGGACGCCTTACAAATCATAACAACACCTTACAATACCGTATGTAAACTTAAAACTCCATAATAAACCTAATGAATTCGTCCGAGTCCTTTCAACATTGTACGGCAACTTAAAACATCTTACGACTCTGTATGCCATATTAACTCCTCTAAAAGCATGTTATTATAATTTAGGACGCCTTAAAAGTATTAACAACACCTTATAATACCGTATGTAAACTTAAAACTCTATAATAAACCTAATGAATTCGTCCGAGTCCTTTGAACATTGTACGGCAACTTAAAACATCATACGACTTGTATGCCATATTACCTCTTAAAACACGTTATTATAATGTAGGACGCCTTACAAATATTAACAACACCTTACAATACCGTATGTAAACTTAAAACTCCATAATAAACCTAATGAATTCGTCCGAGTACTTTGAACATTGTACGGCAACTTAAAACATCTTACGACTCTGTATGCCATATTACCTCTTAAAACACGTTATTATATTGTAGGACGCCTTACAAATCTTAACAACACCTTACAATTCCGTATGTAAACTTAAAACTCCATAATAAACCTAATGAATTCGTCCGAGTCCTTTCAACATTGTACGGCAACTTAAAACATCATACGACTTGTATGCCATATTACCTCTTAAAACACGTTATTATAATGTATGACGCCTTACAAATATTAACAACACCTTACAATACCATATGTAAACTTAAAACTCCATAATAAACCTAATGAATTCGTCCGAGTCCTTTGAACATTGTACGGCAACTTAAAACATCTTACGACTCTGTATGCCATATTACCTCTTAAAACAAGTTATTATAATGTAGGACGCCTTACAAATCTTAACAACACCTTACAATACCGTATGTAAACTTAAAACTCCATAATAAACCTAATGAATTCGTCCGAGTCGTTTCAACATTGTACGGCAACTTAAAACATCATACGACTTGTATGCCATATTACCTCTTAAAACACATTATTATAATGTAGGACGCCTTACAAATATTAACAACACCTTACAATACCGTATGTAAACTTAAAACTCCATAATAAACCTAATGAATTCGTCCGAGTCCTTTGAATATTGTACGGCAACTTAAAACATCTTACGACTCTGTATGCCATATTACCTCTTAAAACACGTTATTATAATGTTGGACGCCTTACAAATCTTAACAACACCTTACAATACCGTATGTAAACTTAAAACTCCATAATAAACCTAATGAATTCGTCCGAGTCCTTTGAACATTGTACGACAACTTAAAACATCTTACGACTCTGTATGCCATATTACCTCTTAAAACAAGTTATTATAATGTAGGACGCCTTACAAATCATAACAACACCTTACAATACCGTATGTAAACTTAAAACTCCATAATAAACCTAATGAATTCGTCCGAGTCCTTTCAACATTGTACGGCAACTTAAAACATCTTACGACTCTGTATGCCATATTAACTCCTCTAAAAGCATGTTATTATAATTTAGGACGCCTTAAAAGTATTAACAACACCTTATAATACCGTATGTAAACTTAAAACTCTATAATAAACCTAATGAATTCGTCCGAGTCCTTTGAACATTGTACGGCAACTTAAAACATCATACGACTTGTATGCCATATTACCTCTTAAAACACGTTATTATAATGTAGGACGCCTTACAAATATTAACAACACCTTACAATACCGTATGTAAACTTAAAACTCCATAATAAACCTAATGAATTCGTCCGAGTCCTTTGAACATTGTACGACAACTTAAAACATCTTACGACTCTGTATGTCATATTACCTCTAAAAGCATGTTATTATAATTTAGGACGCCTTAAAAGTATTAACAACACCTTATAATACCGTATGTAAACTTAAAACTCCATAATAAACCTAATGAATTCGTCCGAGTCCTTTCAACATTGTACGGCAACTTAAAACATCTTACGACTCTGTATGCCATATTAACTCCTCTAAAAGCATGTTATTATAATTTAGGACGCCTTAAAAGTATTAACAACACCTTATAATACCGTATGTAAACTTAAAACTCTATAATAAACCTAATGAATTCGTCCGAGTCCTTTGAACATTGTACGGCAACTTAAAACATCATACGACTTGTATGCCATATTACCTCTTAAAACACGTTATTATAATGTAGGACGCCTTACAAATATTAACAACACCTTACAATACCGTATGTAAACTTAAAACTCCATAATAAACCTAATGAATTCGTCCGAGTACTTTGAACATTGTACGGCAACTTAAAACATCTTACGACTCTGTATGCCATATTACCTCTTAAAACACGTTATTATAATGTAGGACGCCTTACAAATCTTAACAACACCTTACAATTCCGTATGTAAACTTAAAACTCCATAATAAACCTAATGAATTCGTCCGAGTCCTTTCAACATTGTACGGCAACTTAAAACATCATACGACTTGTATGCCATATTACCTCTTAAAACACGTTATTATAATGTATGACGCCTTACAAATATTAACAACACCTTACAATACCATATGTAAACTTAAAACTCCATAATAAACCTAATGAATTCGTCCGAGTCCTTTGAACATTGTACGGCAACTTAAAACATCTTACGACTCTGTATGCCATATTACCTCTTAAAACAAGTTATTATAATGTAGGACGCCTTACAAATCTTAACAACACCTTACAATACCGTATGTAAATTTAAAACTCCATAATAAACCTAATGAATTCGTCCGAGTCCTTTCAACATTGTACGGCAACTTAAAACATCATACGACTTGTATGCCATATTACCTCTTAAAACACGTTATTATAATGTAGGACGCCTTACAAATCTTAACAACACCTTACAATACCGTATGTAAACTTAAAACTCCATAATAAACCTAATGAATTCGTCCGAGTCCTTTGAACATTGTACGGCAACTTAAAACATCTTACGACTCAGTATGCCATATTACCTCTTAAAACAAGTTATTATAATGTAGGACGCCTTACAAATCTTAACAACACCTTACAATACCGTATGTAAACTTAAAACTCCATAATAAACCTAATGAATTCGTCCGAGTCGTTTCAACATTGTACGGCAACTTAAAACATCATACGACTTGTATGCCATATTACCTCTTAAAACACATTATTATAATGTAGGACGCCTTACAAATATTAACAACACCTTACAATACCGTATGTAAACTTAAAACTCCATAATAAACCTAATGAATTCGTCCGAGTCCTTTCAACATTGTACGGCAACTTAAAACATCTTACGACTCTGTATGCCATATTAACTCCTCTAAAAGCATGTTATTATAATTTAGGACGCCTTAAAAGTATTAACAACACCTTATAATACCGTATGTAAACTTAAAACTCTATAATAAACCTAATGAATTCGTCCGAGTCCTTTGAACATTGTACGGCAACTTAAAACATCATACGACTTGTATGCCATATTACCTCTTAAAACACGTTATTATAATGTAGGACGCCTTACAAATATTAACAACACCTTACAATACCGTATGTAAACTTAAAACTCCATAATAAACCTAATGAATTCGTCCGAGTACTTTGAACATTGTACGGCAACTTAAAACATCTTACGACTCTGTATGCCATATTACCTCTTAAAACACGTTATTATAATGTAGGACGCCTTACAAATCTTAACAACACCTTACAATTCCGTATGTAAACTTAAAACTCCATAATAAACCTAATGAATTCGTCCGAGTCCTTTCAACATTGTACGGCAACTTAAAACATCATACGACTTGTATGCCATATTACCTCTTAAAACACGTTATTATAATGTATGACGCCTTACAAATATTAACAACACCTTACAATACCATATGTAAACTTAAAACTCCATAATAAACCTAATGAATTCGTCCGAGTCCTTTGAACATTGTACGGCAACTTAAAACATCTTACGACTCTGTATGCCATATTACCTCTTAAAACAAGTTATTATAATGTAGGACGCCTTACAAATCTTAACAACACCTTACAATACCGTATGTAAACTTAAAACTCCATAATAAACCTAATGAATTCGTCCGAGTCGTTTCAACATTGTACGGCAACTTAAAACATCATACGACTTGTATGCCATATTACCTCTTAAAACACATTATTATAATGTAGGACGCCTTACAAATATTAACAACACCTTACAATACCGTATGTAAACTTAAAACTCCATAATAAACCTAATGAATTCGTCCGAGTCCTTTGAATATTGTACGGCAACTTAAAACATCTTACGACTCTGTATGCCATATTACCTCTTAAAACACGTTATTATAATGTTGGACGCCTTACAAATCTTAACAACACCTTACAATACCGTATGTAAACTTAAAACTCCATAATAAACCTAATGAATTCGTCCGAGTCCTTTGAACATTGTACGACAACTTAAAACATCTTACGACTCTGTATGCCATATTACCTCTTAAAACAAGTTATTATAATGTAGGACGCCTTACAAATCATAACAACACCTTACAATACCGTATGTAAACTTAAAACTCCATAATAAACCTAATGAATTCGTCCGAGTCCTTTCAACATTGTACGGCAACTTAAAACATCTTACGACTCTGTATGCCATATTAACTCCTCTAAAAGCATGTTATTATAATTTAGGACGCCTTAAAAGTATTAACAACACCTTATAATACCGTATGTAAACTTAAAACTCTATAATAAACCTAATGAATTCGTCCGAGTCCTTTGAACATTGTACGGCAACTTAAAACATCATACGACTTGTATGCCATATTACCTCTTAAAACACGTTATTATAATGTAGGACGCCTTACAAATATTAACAACACCTTACAATACCGTATGTAAACTTAAAACTCCATAATAAACCTAATGAATTCGTCCGAGTACTTTGAACATTGTACGGCAACTTAAAACATCTTACGACTCTGTATGCCATATTACCTCTTAAAACACGTTATTATAATGTAGGACGCCTTACAAATCTTAACAACACCTTACAATTCCGTATGTAAACTTAAAACTCCATAATAAACCTAATGAATTCGTCCGAGTCCTTTCAACATTGTACGGCAACTTAAAACATCATACGACTTGTATGCCATATTACCTCTTAAAACACGTTATTATAATGTATGACGCCTTACAAATATTAACAACACCTTACAATACCATATGTAAACTTAAAACTCCATAATAAACCTAATGAATTCGTCCGAGTCCTTTGAACATTGTACGGCAACTTAAAACATCTTACGACTCTGTATGCCATATTACCTCTTAAAACAAGTTATTATAATGTAGGACGCCTTACAAATCTTAACAACACCTTACAATACCGTATGTAAATTTAAAACTCCATAATAAACCTAATGAATTCGTCCGAGTCCTTTCAACATTGTACGGCAACTTAAAACATCATACGACTTGTATGCCATATTACCTCTTAAAACACGTTATTATAATGTAGGACGCCTTACAAATCTTAACAACACCTTACAATACCGTATGTAAACTTAAAACTCCATAATAAACCTAATGAATTCGTCCGAGTCCTTTGAACATTGTA
Source organism: Tagetes erecta (assembly GCA_030867185.1). Classification (NCBI taxonomy): domain Eukaryota; kingdom Viridiplantae; phylum Streptophyta; class Magnoliopsida; order Asterales; family Asteraceae; genus Tagetes; species Tagetes erecta. Next base: position 26,058,090 of record CM061493.1, on the reverse strand, counting down.
CGGCAACTTAAAACATCTTACGACTCAGTATGCCATATTACCTCTTAAAACAAGTTATTATAATGTAGGACGCCTTACAAATCTTAACAACACCTTACAATACCGTATGTAAACTTAAAACTCCATAATAAACCTAATGAATTCGTCCGAGTCGTTTCAACATTGTACGGCAACTTAAAACATCATACGACTTGTATGCCATATTACCTCTTAAAACACATTATTATAATGTAGGACGCCTTACAAATATTAACAACACCTTACAATACCGTATGTAAACTTAAAACTCCATAATAAACCTAATGAATTCGTCCGAGTCCTTTGAATATTGTACGGCAACTTAAAACATCTTACGACTCTGTATGCCATATTACCTCTTAAAACACGTTATTATAATGTTGGACGCCTTACAAATCTTAACAACACCTTACAATACCGTATGTAAACTTAAAACTCCATAATAAACCTAATGAATTCGTCCGAGTCCTTTGAACATTGTACGACAACTTAAAACATCTTACGACTCTGTATGCCATATTACCTCTTAAAACAAGTTATTATAATGTAGGACGCCTTACAAATCATAACAACACCTTACAATACCGTATGTAAACTTAAAACTCCATAATAAACCTAATGAATTCGTCTGAGTCCTTTCAACATTGTACGGCAACTTAAAACATCTTACGACTCTGTATGCCATATTAACTCCTCTAAAAGCATGTTATTATAATTTAGGACGCCTTAAAAGTATTAACAACACCTTATAATACCGTATGTAAACTTAAAACTCTATAATAAACCTAATGAATTCGTCCGAGTCCTTTGAACATTGTACGGCAACTTAAAACATCATACGACTTGTATGCCATATTACCTCTTAAAACACGTTATTATAATGTAGGACGCCTTACAAATATTAACAACACCTTACAATACCGTATGTAAACTTAAAACTCCATAATAAACCTAATGAATTCGTCCGAGTACTTTGAACATTGTACGGCAACTTAAAACATCTTACGACTCTGTATGCCATATTACCTCTTAAAACACGTTATTATAATGTAGGACGCCTTACAAATCTTAACAACACCTTACAATTCCGTATGTAAACTTAAAACTCCATAATAAACCTAATGAATTCGTCCGAGTCCTTTCAACATTGTACGGCAACTTAAAACATCATACGACTTGTATGCCATATTACCTCTTAAAACACGTTATTATAATGTATGACGCCTTACAAATATTAACAACACCTTACAATACCATATGTAAACTTAAAACTCCATAATAAACCTAATGAATTCGTCCGAGTCCTTTGAACATTGTACGGCAACTTAAAACATCTTACGACTCTGTATGCCATATTACCTCTTAAAACAAGTTATTATAATGTAGGACGCCTTACAAATCTTAACAACACCTTACAATACCGTATGTAAATTTAAAACTCCATAATAAACCTAATGAATTCGTCCGAGTCCTTTCAACATTGTACGGCAACTTAAAACATCATACGACTTGTATGCCATATTACCTCTTAAAACACGTTATTATAATGTAGGACGCCTTACAAATATTAACAACACCTTACAATACCGTATGTAAACTTAAAACTCCATAATAAACCTAATGAATTCTTCCGAGTCCTTTCAACATTGTACGGCAACATAAAACATCTTACGACTCTGTATGCCATATTAACTCCTCTAAAAGCATGTTATTATAATTTAGGACGCCTTAAAATTATTAACAACACCTTATAATACCGTATGTTAACTTAAAACTCTATAATAAACTTAATGAATTCGTCCGAGTCCTTTGAACATTGTACGGCAACTTAAAACATCATACGACTTGTATGCCATATTACCTCTTAAAACACGTTATTATAATGTAGGACGCCTTACAAATATTAACAACACCTTACAATACCGTATGTAAACTTAAAACTCCATAATAAACCTAATGAATTCGTCCGAGTCCTTTGAACATTGTACGACAACTTAAAACATCTTACGACTCTGTATGCCATATTACCTCTTAAAACAAGTTATTATAATGTAGGACGCCTTACAAATCATAACAACACCTTACAATACCGTATGTAAACTTAAAACTCCATAATAAACCTAATGAATTCGTCTGAGTCCTTTCAACATTGTACGGCAACTTAAAACATCTTACGACTCTGTATGCCATATTAACTCCTCTAAAAGCATGTTATTATAATTTAGGACGCCTTAAAAGTATTAACAACACCTTATAATACCGTATGTAAACTTAAAACTCTATAATAAACCTAATGAATTCGTCCGAGTCCTTTGAACATTGTACGGCAACTTAAAACATCATACGACTTGTATGCCATATTACCTCTTAAAACACGTTATTATAATGTAGGACGCCTTACAAATATTAACAACACCTTACAATACCGTATGTAAACTTAAAACTCCATAATAAACCTAATGAATTCGTCCGAGTACTTTGAACATTGTACGGCAACTTAAAACATCTTACGACTCTGTATGCCATATTACCTCTTAAAACACGTTATTATAATGTAGGACGCCTTACAAATCTTAACAACACCTTACAATTCCGTATGTAAACTTAAAACTCCATAATAAACCTAATGAATTCGTCCGAGTCCTTTCAACATTGTACGGCAACTTAAAACATCATACGACTTGTATGCCATATTACCTCTTAAAACACGTTATTATAATGTATGACGCCTTACAAATATTAACAACACCTTACAATACCATATGTAAACTTAAAACTCCATAATAAACCTAATGAATTCGTCCGAGTCCTTTGAACATTGTACGGCAACTTAAAACATCTTACGACTCTGTATGCCATATTACCTCTTAAAACAAGTTATTATAATGTAGGACGCCTTACAAATCTTAACAACACCTTACAATACCGTATGTAAATTTAAAACTCCATAATAAACCTAATGAATTCGTCCGAGTCCTTTCAACATTGTACGGCAACTTAAAACATCATACGACTTGTATGCCATATTACCTCTTAAAACACGTTATTATAATGTAGGACGCCTTACAAATATTAACAACACCTTACAATACCGTATGTAAACTTAAAACTCCATAATAAACCTAATGAATTCTTCCGAGTCCTTTCAACATTGTACGGCAACATAAAACATCTTACGACTCTGTATGCCATATTAACTCCTCTAAAAGCATGTTATTATAATTTAGGACGCCTTAAAATTATTAACAACACCTTATAATACCGTATGTTAACTTAAAACTCTATAATAAACTTAATGAATTCGTCCGAGTCCTTTGAACATTGTACGGCAACTTAAAACATCATACGACTTGTATGCCATATTACCTCTTAAAACACGTTATTATAATGTAGGACGCCTTACAAATATTAACAACACCTTACAATACCGTATGTAAACTTAAAACTCCATAATAAACCTAATGAATTCGTCCGAGTACTTTGAACATTGTACGGCAACTTAAAACATCTTACGACTCTGTACGCCATATTACCTCTTAAAACACGTTATTATAATGTAGGACGCCTTACAAGTCTTAACAACACCTTACAATTCCGTATGTAAACTTAAAACTCCATAATAAACCTAATGAATTCGTCCGAGTCCTTTGAACATTGTACGGCAACTTAAAACATCTTACGACTCTGTATGCCATATTACCTCTTAAAACAAGTTATTATAATGTAGGACGCCTTACAAATCTTAACAACACCTTACAATACCGTATGTAAACTTAAAACTCCATAATAAACCTAATGAATTCGTCCGAGTCCTTTCAACATTGTACGGCAACTTAAAACATCATACGACTTGTATGCCATATTACCTCTTAAAACAAGTTATTATAATGTAGGACGCCTTACAAATCTTAACAACACCTTACAATTCCGTATGTAAACTTAAAACTCCATAATAAACCTAATGAATTCGTCTGAGTCCTTTCAACATTGTACGGCAACTTAAAACATCATACGACTTGTATGCCATATTACCTCTTAAAACACGTTATTATAATGTAGGACGCCTTACAAATATTAACAACACCTTACAATACCGTATGTAAACTTAAAACTCCATAATAAACCTAATGAATTCGTCCGAGTACTTTGAACATTGTACGGCAACTTAAAACATCTTACGACTCTGTATGCCATATTACCTCTTAAAACACGTTATTATAATGTAGGACACCTTACAAATCTTAACAACACCATACAATTCCGTATGTAAACTTAAAACTCCATAATAAACCTAATGAATTCGTCCGAGTCCTTTCAACATTGTACGGCAACTTAAAACATCATACGACTTGTATGCCATATTACCTCTTAAAACACGTTATTATAATGTAGGACGCCTTACAAATATTAACAACACCTTACAATACCGTATGTAAACTTAAAACTCCATAATAAACCTAATGAATTCGTCCGAGGCCTTTGAACATTGTACGGCAACTTAAAACATCTTACGACTCTGTATGCCATATTACCTCTTAAAACAAGTTATTATAATGTAGGACGCCTTACAAATCTTAACAACACCTTACAATACCGTATGTAAACTTAAAACTCCATAATAAACCTAATGAATTCGTCCGAGTCCTTTCAACATTGTACGGCAACTTAAAACATCATACGACTTGTATGCCATATTACCTCTTAAAACACATTATTATAATGTAGGACGCCTTACAAATATTAACAACACCTTACAATACCGTATGTAAACTTAAAACTCCATAATAAACCTAATGAATTCGTCCGAGTCCTTTGAATATTGTACGGCAACTTAAAACATCTTACGACTCTGTATGCCATATTACCTCTTAAAACACGTTATTATAATGTTGGACGCCTTACAAATCTTAACAACACCTTACAATACCGTATGTAAACTTAAAACTCCATAATAAACCTAATGAATTCGTCCGAGTCCTTTGAACATTGTACGACAACTTAAAACATCTTACGACTCTGTATGTCATATTACCTCTTAAAACAAGTTATTATAATGTAGGACGCCTTACAAATCATAACAACACCTTACAATACCGTATGTAAACTTAAAACTCCATAATAAACCTAATGAATTCGTCCGAGTCCTTTCAACATTGTACGGCAACTTAAAACATCTTACGACTCTGTATGCCATATTAACTCCTCTAAAAGCATGTTATTATAATTTAGGACGCCTTAAAAGTATTAACAACACCTTATAATACCGTATGTAAACTTAAAACTCTATAATAAACCTAATGAATTCGTCCGAGTCCTTTGAACATTGTACGGCAACTTAAAACATCATACGACTTGTATGCCATATTACCTCTTAAAACACGTTATTATAATGTAGGACGCCTTACAAATATTAACAACACCTTACAATACCGTATGTAAACTTAAAACTCCATAATAAACCTAATGAATTCGTCCGAGTACTTTGAACATTGTACGGCAACTTAAAACATCTTACGACTCTGTATGCCATATTACCTCTTAAAACACGTTATTATAATGTAGGACGCCTTACAAATCTTAACAACACCTTACAATTCCGTATGTAAACTTAAAACTCCATAATAAACCTAATGAATTCGTCCGAGTCCTTTCAACATTGTACGGCAACTTAAAACATCATACGACTTGTATGCCATATTACCTCTTAAAACACGTTATTATAATGTAGGACGCCTTACAAATATTAACAACACCTTACAATACCGTATGTAAACTTAAAACTCCATAATAAACCTAATGAATTCGTCCGAGTCCTTTGAACATTGTACGGCAACTTAAAACATCTTACGACTCTGTATGCCATATTACCTCTTAAAACACGTTATCATAATGTAGGACGCCTTACAAATATTAACAACACCTTACAATACCGTATGTAAACTTAAAACTCCATAATAAACCTAATGAATTCGTCCGAGTCCTTTGAACATTGTACGGCAACTTAAAACACTTACGACTCTGTATGCCATATTACCTCTTAAAACAAGTTATTATAATGTAGGACGCCTTACAAATCTTAACAACACCTTACAATACCGTATGTAAACTTAAAACTCCATAATAAACCTAGTGAATTCGTCCGAGTCCTTTCAACATTGTACGGCAACTTAAAACATCATACGACTTGTATGCCATATTACCTCTTAAAACACGTTATTATAATGTAGGACGCCTTACAAATATTAACAACACCTTACAATACCGTATGTAAACTTAAAACTCCATAATAAACCTAATGAATTCGTCCGAGTCCTTTGAATATTGTACGGCAACTTAAAACATCTTACGACTCTGTATGCCATATAATCTCTTAAAACACGTTATTATAATGTTGGACGCCTTACAAATCTTAACAACACCTTACAATACCGTATGTAAACTTAAAACTCCATAATAAACCTAATGAATTCGTCCGAGTCCTTTGAACATTGTACGACAACTTAAAACATCTTACGACTCTGTATGCCATATTACCTCTTAAAACAAGTTATTATAATGTAGGACGCCTTACAAATCTTAACAACACCTTACAATACCGTATGTAAACTTAAAACTCCATAATAAACCTAATGAATTCGTCCGAGTCCTTTCAACATTGTACGGCAACTTAAAACATCATACGACTTGTATGCCATATTACCTCTTAAAACACGTTATTATAATGTAGGACGCCTTACAAATATTAACAACACCTTACAATACCGTATGTAAACTTAAAACTCCATAATAAACCTAATGAATTCGTCCGAGTCCTTTGAATATTGTACGGCAACTTAAAACATCTTACGACTCTGTATGCCATATTACCTCTTAAAACACGTTATTATAATGTTGGACGCCTTACAAATCTTAAAAACACCTTACAATACCGTATGTAAACTTAAAACTCCATAATAAACCTAATGAATTCGTCCGAGTCCTTTGAACATTGTACGACAACTTAAAACATCTTACGACTCTGTATGCCATATTACCTCTTAAAACAAGTTATTATAATGTAGGACGCCTTACAAATCATAACAACACCTTACAATACCGTATGTAAACTTAAAACTCCATAATAAACCTAATGAATTCGTCCGAGTCCTTTCAACATTGTACGGCAACTTAAAACATCATACGACTTGTATGCCATATTACCTCTTAAAACACGTTATTATAATGTAGGACGCCTTACAAATATTAACAACACCTTACAATACCGTATGTAAACTTAAAACTCCATAATAAACCTAATGAATTCGTCCGAGTCCTTTGAATATTGTACGGCAACTTAAAACATCTTACGACTCTGTATGCCATATTACCTCTTAAAACAAGTTATTATAATGTAGGACGCCTTACAAATCTTAACAACACCTTACAATACCGTATGTAAACTTAAAACTCCATAATAAACCTAATGAATTCGTCCGAGTCCTTTCAACATTGTACGGCAACTTAAAACATCATACGACTTGTATGCCATATTACCTCTTAAAACACGTTATTATAATGTAGGACGCCTTACAAATATTAACAACACCTTACAATACCGTATGTAAACTTAAAACTCCATAATAAACCTAATGAATTCGTCCGAGTACTTTGAACATTGTACGGCAACTTAAAACATCTTACGACTCTGTATGCCATATTACCTCTTAAAACACGTTATTATAATGTAGGACGCCTTACAAATCTTAACAACACCTTACAATTCCGTATGTAAACTTAAAACTCCATAATAAACCTAATGAATTCGTCCGAGTCCTTTCAACATTGTACGGCAACTTAAAACATCATACGACTTGTATGCCATATTACCTCTTAAAACACGTTATTATAATGTAGGACGCCTTACAAATATTAACAACACCTTACAATACCGTATGTAAACTTAAAACTCCATAATAAACCTAATGAATTCGTCCGAGTCCTTTGAACATTGTACGGCAACTTAAAACATCTTACGACTCTGTATGCCATATTACCTCTTAAAACAAGTTATTATAATGTAGGACGCCTTACAAATCTTAACAACACCTTACAATACCGTATGTAAACTTAAAACTCCATAATAAACCTAGTGAATTCGTCCGAGTCCTTTCAACATTGTACGGCAACTTAAAACATCATACGACTTGTATGCCATATTACCTCTTAAAACACGTTATTATAATGTAGGACGCCTTACAAATATTAACAACACCTTACAATACCGTATGTAAACTTAAAACTCCATAATAAACCTAATGAATTCGTCCGAGTCCTTTGAATATTGTACGGCAACTTAAAACATCTTACGACTCTGTATGCCATATAATCTCTTAAAACACGTTATTATAATGTTGGACGCCTTACAAATCTTAACAACACCTTACAATACCGTATGTAAACTTAAAACTCCATAATAAACCTAATGAATTCGTCCGAGTCCTTTGAACATTGTACGACAACTTAAAACATCTTACGACTCTGTATGCCATATTACCTCTTAAAACAAGTTATTATAATGTAGGACGCCTTACAAATCTTAACAACACCTTACAATACCGTATGTAAACTTAAAACTCCATAATAAACCTAATGAATTCGTCCGAGTCCTTTCAACATTGTACGGCAACTTAAAACATCATACGACTTGTATGCCATATTACCTCTTAAAACACGTTATTATAATGTAGGACGCCTTACAAATATTAACAACACCTTACAATACCGTATGTAAACTTAAAACTCCATAATAAACCTAATGAATTCGTCCGAGTCCTTTGAATATTGTACGGCAACTTAAAACATCTTACGACTCTGTATGCCATATTACCTCTTAAAACACGTTATTATAATGTTGGACGCCTTACAAATCTTAAAAACACCTTACAATACCGTATGTAAACTTAAAACTCCATAATAAACCTAATGAATTCGTCCGAGTCCTTTGAACATTGTACGACAACTTAAAACATCTTACGACTCTGTATGCCATATTACCTCTTAAAACAAGTTATTATAATGTAGGACGCCTTAAAAATCATAACAACACCTTACAATACCGTATGTAAACTTAAAACTCCATAATAAACCTAATGAATTCGTCCGAGTCCTTTCAACATTGTACGGCAACTTAAAACATCATACGACTTGTATGCCATATTACCTCTTAAAACACGTTATTATAATGTAGGACGCCTTACAAATATTAACAACACCTTACAATACCGTATGTAAACTTAAAACTCCATAATAAACCTAATGAATTCGTCCGAGTCCTTTGAATATTGTACGGCAACTTAAAACATCTTACGACTCTGTATGCCATATTACCTCTTAAAACACGTTATTATAATGTTGGACGCCTTACAAATCTTAAAAACACCTTACAATACCGTATGTAAACTTAAAACTCCATAATAAACCTAATGAATTCGTCCGAGTCCTTTGAACATTGTACGACAACTTAAAACATCTTACGACTCTGTATGCCATATTACCTCTTAAAACAAGTTATTATAATGTAGGACGCCTTACAAATCATAACAACACCTTACAATACCGTATGTAAACTTAAAACTCCATAATAAACCTAATGAATTCGTCCGAGTCCTTTCAACATTGTACGGTAACTTAAAACATCTTACGACTCTGTATGCCATATTAACTCCTCTAAAAGCATGTTATTATAATTTAGGACGCCTTAAAAGTATTAACAACACCTTATAATACCGTATGTAAACTTAAAACTCTATAATAAACCTAATGAATTCGTCCGAGTCCTTTGAACATTGTACGGCAACTTAAAACATCATACGACTTGTATGCCATATTACCTCTTAAAACACGTTATTATAATGTAGGACGCCTTACAAATATTAACAACACCTTACAATACCGTATGTAAACTTAAAACTCCATAATAAACCTAATGAATTCGTCCGAGTCCTTTGAATATTGTACGGCAACTTAAAACATCTTACGACTCTGTATGCCATATAATCTCTTAAAACACGTTATTATAATGTTGGACGCCTTACAAATCTTAACAACACCTTACAATACCGTATGTAAACTTAAAACTCCATAATAAACCTAATGAATTCGTCCGAGTCCTTTGAACATTGTACGACAACTTAAAACATCTTACGACTCTGTATGCCATATTACCTCTTAAAACAAGTTATTATAATGTAGGACGCCTTACAAATCTTAACAACACCTTACAATACCGTATGTAAACTTAAAACTCCATAATAAACCTAATGAATTCGTCCGAGTCCTTTCAACATTGTACGGCAACTTAAAACATCATACGACTTGTATGCCATATTACCTCTTAAAACACGTTATTATAATGTAGGACGCCTTACAAATATTAACAACACCTTACAATACCGTATGTAAACTTAAAACTCCATAATAAACCTAATGAATTCGTCCGAGTCCTTTGAATATTGTACGGCAACTTAAAACATCTTACGACTCTGTATGCCATATTACCTCTTAAAAACACGTTATTATAATGTTGGACGCCTTACAAATCTTAAAAACACCTTACAATACCGTATGTAAACTTAAAACTCCATAATAAACCTAATGAATTCGTCCGAGTCCTTTGAACATTGTACGACAACTTAAAACATCTTACGACTCTGTATGCCATATTACCTCTTAAAACAAGTTATTATAATGTAGGACACCTTACAAATCATAACAACACCTTACAATACCGTATGTAAACTTAAAACTCCATAATAAACCTAATGAATTCGTCCGAGTCCTTTCAACATTGTACGGCAACTTAAAACATCATACGACTTGTATGCCATATTACCTCTTAAAACACGTTATTATAATGTAGGACGCCTTACAAATATTAACAACACCTTACAATGCCGTATGTAAACTTAAAACTCCATAATAAACCTAATGAATTCGTCCGAGTCCTTTGAATATTGTACGGCAACTTAAAACATCTTACGACTCTGTATGCCATATTACCTCTTAAAACACGTTATTATAATGTTGGACGCCTTACAAATCTTAAAAACACCTTACAATACCGTATGTAAACTTAAAACTCCATAATAAACCTAATGAATTCGTCCGAGTCCTTTGAACATTGTACGACAACTTAAAACATCTTACGACTCTGTATGCCATATTACCTCTTAAAACAAGTTATTATAATGTAGGACGCCTTACAAATCATAACAACACCTTACAATACCGTATGTAAACTTAAAACTCCATAATAAACCTAATGAATTCGTCCGAGTCCTTTCAACATTGTACGGTAACTTAAAACATCTTACGACTCTGTATGCCATATTAACTCCTCTAAAAGCATGTTATTATAATTTAGGACGCCTTAAAAGTATTAACAACACCTTATAATACCGTATGTAAACTTAAAACTCTATAATAAACCTAATGAATTCGTCCGAGTCCTTTGAACATTGTACGGCAACTTAAAACATCATACGACTTGTATGCCATATTACCTCTTAAAACACGTTATTATAATGTAGGACGCCTTACAAATATTAACAACACCTTACAATACCGTATGTAAACTTAAAACTCCATAATAAACCTAATGAATTCGTCCGAGTACTTTGAACATTGTACGGCAACTTAAAACATCTTACGACTCTGTATGCCATATTACCTCTTAAAACACGTTATTATAATGTAGGACGCCTTACAAATCTTAACAACACCTTACAATTCTGTATGTAAACTTAAAACTCCATAATAAACCTAATGAATTCGTCCGAGTCCTTTCAACATTGTACGGCAACTTAAAACATCATACGACTTGTATGCCATATTACCTCTTAAAACACGTTATTATAATGTAGGACGCCTTACAAATATTAACAACACCTTACAATACCGTATGTAAACTTAAAACTCCATAATAAACCTAATGAATTCGTCCGAGTCCTTTGAACATTGTACGGCAACTTAAAACATCTTACGACTCTGTATGCCATATTACCTCTTAAAACAAGTTATTATAATGTAGGACGCCTTACAAATCTTAACAACACCTTACAATACCGTATGTAAACTTAAAACTCCATAATAAACCTAGTGAATTCGTCCGAGTCCTTTCAACATTGTACGGCAACTTAAAACATCATACGACTTGTATGCCATATTACCTCTTAAAACACGTTATTATAATGTAGGACGCCTTACAAATATTAACAACACCTTACAATACCGTATGTAAACTTAAAACTCCATAATAAACCTAATGAATTCGTCCGAGTCCTTTGAATATTGTACGGCAACTTAAAACATCTTACGACTCTGTATGCCATATTACCTCTTAAAACACGTTATTATAATGATGGACGCCTTACAAATCTTAACAACACCTTACAATACCGTATGTAAACTTAAAACTCCATAATAAACCTAATGATTTCGTCCGAGTCCTTTGAACATTGTACGGCAACTTAAAACATCATACGACTTGTATGCCATATTACCTCTTAAAACACGTTATTATAATGTAGGACGCCTTACAAATATTAACAACACCTTACAATATCGTATGTAAACTTAAAACTCCATAATAAACCTAATGAATTCGTCCGAGTCCTTTGAACATTGTACGGCAACTTAAAACATCTTACGACTCTGTATGCCATATTACCTCTTAAAACAAGTTATTATAATGTAGGACGCCTTACAAATCTTAACAACACCTTACAATACCGTATGTAAACTTAAAACTCCATAATAAACCTAGTGAATTCGTCCGAGTCCTTTCAACATTGTACGGCAACTTAAAACATCATACGACTTGTATGCCATATTACCTCTTAAAACACGTTATTATAATGTAGGACGCCTTACAAATATTAACAACACCTTACAATACCGTATGTAAACTTAAAACTCCATAATAAACCTAATGAATTCGTCCGAGTCCTTTGAATATTGTACGGCAACTTAAAACATCTTACGACTCTGTATGCCATATTACCTCTTAAAACACGTTATTATAATGATGGACGCCTTACAAATCTTAACAACACCTTACAATACCGTATGTAAACTTAAAACTCCATAATAAACCTAATGATTTCGTCCGAGTCCTTTGAACATTGTACGGCAACTTAAAACATCATACGACTTGTATGCCATATTACCTCTTAAAACACGTTATTATAATGTAGGACGCCTTACAAATATTAACAACACCTTACAATATCGTATGTAAACTTAAAACTCCATAATAAACCTAATGAATTCGTCCGAGTCCTTTGAACATTGTACGGCAACTTAAAACATCTTACGACTCTGTATGCCATATTACCTCTTAAAACAAGTTATTATAATGTAGGACGCCTTACAAATCTTAACAACACCTTACAATACCGTATGTAAACTTAAAACTCCATAATAAACCTAGTGAATTCGTCCGAGTCCTTTCAACATTGTACGGCAACTTAAAACATCATACGACTTGTATGCCATATTACCTCTTAAAACACGTTATTATAATGTAGGACGCCTTACAAATATTAACAACACCTTACAATACCGTATGTAAACTTAAAACTCCATAATAAACCTAATGAATTCGTCCGAGTCCTTTGAATATTGTACGGCAACTTAAAACATCTTACGACTCTGTATGGCATATTACCTCTTAAAACACGTTATTATAATGTTGGACGCCTTACAAATCTTAACAACACCTTACAATACCGTATGTAAACTTAAAACTCCATAATAAACCTAATGAATTCGTCCGAGTCCTTTGAACATTGTACGACAACTTAAAACATCTTACGACTCTGTATGCCATATTACCTCTTAAAACAAGTTATTATAATGTAGGACGCCTTACAAATCTTAACAACACCTTACAATACCGTATGTAAACTTAAAACTCCATAATAAACCTAATGAATTCGTCCGAGTCCTTTCAACATTGTACGGCAACTTAAAACATCATACGACTTGTATGCCATAATACCTCTTAAAACACGTTATTATAATGTAGGACGCCTTACAAATCTTAACAACACCTTACAATACCGTATGTAAACTTAAAACTCCATAATCAACCTAATGAATTCGTCCGAGTCCTTTCAACATTGTACGGCAACTTAAAACATCATACGACTTGTATGCCATATTACCTCTTAAAACACGTTATTATAATGTAGGACGCCTTACAAATATTAACAACACCTTACAATACCGTATGTAAACTTAAAACTCCATAATAAACCTAATGAATTCGTCCGAGTCCTTTGAATATTGTACGGCAACTTAAAACATCTTACGACTCTGTATGCCATATTACCTCTTAAAACACGTTATTATAATGTTGGACGCCTTACAAATCTTAACAACACCTTACAATACCGTATGTAAACTTAAAACTCCATAATAAACCTAATGAATTCGTCTGAGTCCTTTGAACATTGTACGACAACTTAAAACATCTTACGACTCTGTATGCCATATTACCTCTTAAAACAAGTTATTATAATGTAGGACGCCTTACAAATCATACCAACACCTTACAATACCGTATGTAAACTTAAAACTCCATAATAAACCTAGTGAATTCGTCCGAGTCCTTTCAACATTGTACGGCAACTTAAAACATCATACGACTTGTATGCCATATTAACTCCTCTTAAAACACGTTATTATAATGTAGGACGCCTTACAAATATTAACAACACCTTACAATACCGTATGTAAACTTAAAACTCCATAATAAACCTAATGAATTCGTCCGAGTCCTTTGAATATTGTACGGCAACTTAAAACATCTTACGACTCTGTATGCCATATTACCTCTTAAAACACGTTATTATAATGATGGACGCCTTACAAATCTTAACAACACCTTACAATACCGTATGTAAACTTAAAACTCCATAATAAACCTAATGATTTCGTCCGAGTCCTTTGAACATTGTACGGCAACTTAAAACATCATACGACTTGTATGCCATATTACCTCTTAAAACACGTTATTATAATGTAGGACGCCTTACAAATATTAACAACACCTTACAATATCGTATGTAAACTTAAAACTCCATAATAAACCTAATGAATTCGTCCGAGTCCTTTGAACATTGTACGGCAACTTAAAACATCTTACGACTCTGTATGCCATATTACCTCTTAAAACAAGTTATTATAATGTAGGACGCCTTACAAATCTTAACAACACCTTACAATACCGTATGTAAACTTAAAACTCCATAATAAACCTAGTGAATTCGTCCGAGTCCTTTCAACATTGTACGGCAACTTAAAACATCATACGACTTGTATGCCATATTACCTCTTAAAACACGTTATTATAATGTAGGACGCCATACAAATATTAACAACACCTTACAATACCGTATGTAAACTTAAAACTCCATAATAAACCTAATGAATTCGTCCGAGTCCTTTGAATATTGTACGGCAACTTAAAACATCTTACGACTCTGTATGGCATATTACCTCTTAAAACACGTTATTATAATGTTGGACGCCTTACAAATCTTAACAACACCTTACAATACCGTATGTAAACTTAAAACTCCATAATAAACCTAATGAATTCGTCCGAGTCCTTTGAACATTGTACGACAACTTAAAACATCTTACGACTCTGTATGCCATATTACCTCTTAAAACAAGTTATTATAATGTAGGACGCCTTACAAATCTTAACAACACCTTACAATACCGTATGTAAACTTAAAACTCCATAATAAACCTAATGAATTCGTCCGAGTCCTTTCAACATTGTACGGCAACTTAAAACATCATACGACTTGTATGCCATAATACCTCTTAAAACACGTTATTATAATGTAGGACGCCTTACAAATCTTAACAACACCTTACAATACCGTATGTAAACTTAAAACTCCATAATAAACCTAATGAATTCGTCCGAGTCCTTTCAACATTGTACGGCAACTTAAAACATCATACGACTTGTATGCCATATTACCTCTTAAAACACGTTATTATAATGTAGGACGCCTTACAAATATTAACAACACCTTACAATACCGTATGTAAACTTAAAACTCCATAATAAACCTAATGAATTCGTCCGAGTCCTTTGAATATTGTACGGCAACTTAAAACATCTTACGACTCTGTATGCCATATTACCTCTTAAAACACGTTATTATAATGTTGGACGCCTTACAAATCTTAACAACACCTTACAATACCTTATGTAAACTTAAAACTCCATAATAAACCTAATGAATTCGTCTGAGTCCTTTGAACATTGTACGACCACTTAAAACATCTTACGACTCTGTATGCCATATTACCTCTTAAAACAAGTTATTATAATGTAGGACGCCTTACAAATCATACCAACACCTTACAATACCGTATGTAAACTTAAAACTCCATAATAAACCTAATGAATTCGTCCGAGCCCTTTCAACATTGTACGGCAACTTAAAACATCTTACGACTCTGTATGCCATATTAACTCCTCTAAAAGCATGTTATTATAATTTAGGACGCCTTAAAAGTATTAACAACACCTTATAATACCGTATGTAAACTTAAAACTCTATAATAAACCTAATGAATTCGTCTGAGTCCTTTGAACATTGTACGGCAACTTAAAACATCATACGACTTGTATGCCATATTACCT
This sequence comes from Tagetes erecta, assembly GCA_030867185.1. NCBI lineage: Eukaryota > Viridiplantae > Streptophyta > Magnoliopsida > Asterales > Asteraceae > Tagetes > Tagetes erecta. The sequence continues at coordinate 26,041,361 of CM061493.1, read as the reverse complement.
CTTAAAACACGTTATTATAATGTAGGACGCCTTACAAATATTAACAACACCTTACAATACCGTATGTAAACTTAAAACTCCATAATAAACCTAATGAATTCGTCCGAGTACTTTGAACATTGTACGGCAACTTAAAACATCTTACGACTCTGTATGCCATATTACCTCTTAAAACACGTTATTATAATGTAGGACGCCTTACAAATCTTAACAACACCTTACAATTCCGTATGTAAACTTAAAACTCCATAATAAACCTAATGAATTCGTCCGAGTCCTTTCAACATTGTACGGCAACTTAAAACATCATACGACTTGTATGCCATATTACCTCTTAAAACACGTTATTATAATGTAGGACGCCTTACAAATATTAACAACACCTTACAATACCGTATGTAAACTTAAAACTCCATAATAAACCTAATGAATTCGTCCGAGTCCTTTGAATATTGTACGGCAACTTAAAACATCTTACGACTCTGTATGGCATATTACCTCTTAAAACACGTTATTATAATGTTGGACGCCTTACAAATCTTAACAACACCTTACAATACCGTATGTAAACTTAAAACTCCATAATAAACCTAATGAATTCGTCCGAGTCCTTTGAACATTGTACGACAACTTAAAACATCTTACGACTCTGTATGCCATATTACCTCTTAAAACAAGTTATTATAATGTAGGACGCCTTACAAATCTTAACAACACCTTACAATACCGTATGTAAACTTAAAACTCCATAATAAACCTAATGAATTCGTCCGAGTCCTTTCAACATTGTACGGCAACTTAAAACATCATACGACTTGTATGCCATATTACCTCTTAAAACACGTTATTATAATGTAGGACGCCTTACAAATCTTAACAACACCTTACAATACCGTATGTAAACTTAAAACTCCATAATAAACCTAATGAATTCGTCCGAGTCCTTTCAACATTGTACGGCAACTTAAAACATCATACGACTTGTATGCCATATTACCTCTTAAAACACGTTATTATAATGTAGGACGCCTTACAAATATTAACAACACCTTACAATACCGTATGTAAACTTAAAACTCCATAATAAACCTAATGAATTCGTCCGAGTCCTTTGAATATTGTACGGCAACTTAAAACATCTTACGACTCTGTATGCCATATTACCTCTTAAAACACGTTATTATAATGTTGGACGCCTTACAAATCTTAACAACACCTTACAATACCGTATGTAAACTTAAAACTCCATAATAAACCTAATGAATTCGTCCGAGTCCTTTGAACATTGTACGACAACTTAAAACATCTTACGACTCTGTATGCCATATTACCTCTTAAAACAAGTTATTATAATGTAGGACGCCTTACAAATCATACCAACACCTTACAATACCGTATGTAAACTTAAAACTCCATAATAAACCTAATGAATTCGTCCGAGCCCTTTCAACATTGTACGGCAACTTAAAACATCTTACGACTCTGTATGCCATATTAACTCCTCTAAAAGCATGTTATTATAATTTAGGACGCCTTAAAAGTATTAACAACACCTTATAATACCGTATGTAAACTTAAAACTCTATAATAAACCTAATGAATTCGTCCGAGTCCTTTGAACATTGTACGGCAACTTAAAACATCATACGACTTGTATGCCATATTACCTCTTAAAACACGTTATTATAATGTAGGACGCCTTACAAATATTAACAACACCTTACAATACCGTATGTAAACTTAAAACTCCATAATAAACCTAATGAATTCGTCCGAGTACTTTGAACATTGTACGGCAACTTAAAACATCTTACGACTCTGTATGCCATATTACCTCTTAAAACACGTTATTATAATGTAGGACGCCTTACAAATCTTAACAACACCTTACAATTCCGTATGTAAACTTAAAACTCCATAATAAACCTAATGAATTCGTCCGAGTCCTTTCAACATTGTACGGCAACTTAAAACATCATACGACTTGTATGCCATATTACCTCTTAAAACACGTTATTATAATGTAGGACGCCTTACAAATATTAACAACACCTTACAATACCGTATGTAAACTTAAAACTCCAAAATAAACCTAATGAATTCGTCCGAGTCCTTTGAACATTGTACGGCAACTTAAAACATCTTACGACTCTGTATGCCATATTACCTCTTAAAACAAGTTATTATAATGTAGGACGCCTTACAAATCTTAACAACACCTTACAATACCGTATGTAAACTTAAAACTCCATAATAAACCTAGTGAATTCGTCCGAGTCCTTTCAACATTGTACGGCAACTTAAAACATCATACGACTTGTATGCCATATTACCTCTTAAAACACGTTATTATAATGTAGGACGCCTTACAAATATTAACAACACCTTACAATACCGTATGTAAACTTAAAACTCCATAATAAACCTAATGAATTCGTCCGAGTCCTTTGAATATTGTACGGCAACTTAAAACATCTTACGACTCTGTATGCCATATTACCTCTTAAAACACGTTATTATAATGTTGGACGCCTTACAAATCTTAACAACACCTTACAATACCGTATGTAAACTTAAAACTCCATAATAAACCTAATGAATTCGTCCGAGCCCTTTCAACATTGTACGGCAACTTAAAACATCTTACGACTCTGTATGCCATATTAACTCCTCTAAAAGCATGTTATTATAATTTAGGACGCCTTAAAAGTATTAACAACACCTTATAATACCGTATGTAAACTTAAAACTCTATAATAAACCTAATGAATTCGTCCGAGTCCTTTGAACATTGTACGGCAACTTAAAACATCATACGACTTGTATGCCATATTACCTCTTAAAACACGTTATTATAATGTAGGACGCCTTACAAATACTAACAACACCTTACAATACCGTATGTAAACTTAAAACTCCATAATAAACCTAATGAATTCGTCCGAGTACTTTGAACATTGTACGGCAACTTAAAACATCTTACGACTCTGTATGCCATATTACCTCTTAAAACACGTTATTATAATGTAGGACGCCTTACAAATCTTAACAACACCTTACAATTCCGTATGTAAACTTAAAACTCCATAATAAACCTAATGAATTCGTCCGAGTCCTTTCAACATTGTACGGCAACTTAAAACATCATACGACTTGTATGCCATATTACCTCTTAAAACACGTTATTATAATGTAGGACGCCTTACAAATATTAACAACACCTTACAATACCGTATGTAAACTTAAAACTCCATAATAAACCTAATGAATTCGTCCGAGTCCTTTGAACATTGTACGGCAACTTAAAACATCTTACGACTCTGTATGCCATATTACCTCTTAAAACAAGTTATTATAATGTAGGACGCCTTACAAATCTTAACAACACCTTACAATACCGTATGTAAACTTAAAACTCCATAATAAACCTAGTGAATTCGTCCGAGTCCTTTCAACATTGTACGGCAACTTAAAACATCATACGACTTGTATGCCATATTACCTCTTAAAACACGTTATTATAATGTAGGACGCCTTACAAATATTAACAACACCTTACAATGCCGTATGTAAACTTAAAACTCCATAATAAACCTAATGAATTCGTCCGAGTACTTTGCACATTGTACGGCAACTTAAAACATCTTACGACTCTGTATGCCATATTACCTCTTAAAACACGTTATTATAATGTAGGACGCCTTACAAATCATAACAACACCTTACAATTCCGTATGTAAACTTAAAACTCCATAATAAACCTAATGAATTCGTCCGAGTCCTTTCAACATTGTACGGCAACTTAAAACATCATACGACTTGTATGCCATATTACCACTTAAAACACGTTATTATAATGTAGGACGCCTTACAAATATTAACAACACCTTACAATACCGTATGTAAACTTAAAACTCCATAATAAACCTAATGAATTCGTCCGAGTCCTTTGAACATTGTACGGCAACTTAAAACATCTTACGACTCTGTATGCCATATTACCTCTTAAAACAAGTTATTATAATGTAGGACGCCTTACAAATCTTAACAACACCTTACAATACCGTATGTAAACTTAAAACTCCATAATAAACCTAGTGAATTCGTCCGAGTCCTTTCAACATTGTACGGCAACTTAAAACATCATACGACTTGTATGCCATATTACCTCTTAAAACACGTTATTATAATGTAGGACGCCTTACAAATATTAACAACACCTTACAATACCGTATGTAAACTTAAAACTCCATAATAAACCTAATGAATTCGTCCGAGTACTTTGCACATTGTACGGCAACTTAAAACATCTTACGACTCTGTATGCCATATTACCTCTTAAAACACGTTATTATAATGTAGGACGCCTTACAAATCATAACAACACCTTACAATTCCGTATGTAAACTTAAAACTCCATAATAAACCTAATGAATTCGTCCGAGTCCTTTCAACATTGTACGGCAACTTAAAACATCATACGACTTGTATGCCATATTACCACTTAAAACACGTTATTATAATGTAGGACGCCTTACAAATATTAACAACACCTTACAATACCGTATGTAAACTTAAAACTCCATAATAAACCTAATGAATTCGTCCGAGTCCTTTGAACATTGTACGGCAACTTAAAACATCTTACGACTCTGTATGCCATATTACCTCTTAAAACAAGTTATTATAATGTAGGACGCCTTACAAATCTTAACAACACCTTACAATACCGTATGTAAACTTAAAACTCCATAATAAACCTAGTGAATTCGTCCGAGTCCTTTCAACATTGTACGGCAACTTAAAACATCATACGACTTGTATGCCATATTACCTCTTAAAACACGTTATTATAATGTAGGACGCCTTACAAATATTAACAACACCTTACAATACCGTATGTAAACTTAAAACTCCATAATAAACCTAATGAATTCGTCCGCTACTTTGCACATTGTACGGCAACTTAAAACATCTTACGACTCTGTATGCCATATTACCTCTTAAAACACGTTATTATAATGTAGGACGCCTTACAAATCATAACAACACCTTACAATTCCGTATGTAAACTTAAAACTCCATAATAAACCTAATGAATTCGTCCGAGTCCTTTGAATATTGTACGGCAACTTAAAACATCTTACGACTCTGTATGGCATATTACCTCTTAAAACACGTTATTATAATGTTGGACGCCTTACAAATCTTAACAACACCTTACAATACCGTATGTAAACTTAAAACTCCATAATAAACCTAATGAATTCGTCCGAGTCCTTTGAACATTGTACGACAACTTAAAACATCTTACGACTCTGTATGCCATATTACCTCTTAAAACAAGTTATTATAATGTAGGACGCCTTACAAATCTTAACAACACCTTACAATACCGTATGTAAACTTAAAACTCCATAATAAACCTAATGAATTCGTCCGAGTCCTTTCAACATTGTACGGCAACTTAAAACATCATACGACTTGTATGCCATATTACCTCTTAAAACACGTTATTATAATGTAGGACGCCTTACAAATCTTAACAACACCTTACAATACCGTATGTAAACTTAAAACTCCATAATAAACCTAATGAATTCGTCCGAGTCCTTTCAACATTGTACGGCAACTTAAAACATCATACGACTTGTATGCCATATTACCTCTTAAAACACGTTATTATAATGTAGGACGCCTTACAAATATTAACAACACCTTACAATACCGTATGTAAACTTAAAACTCCATAATAAACCTAATGAATTCGTCCGAGTCCTTTGAATATTGTACGGCAACTTAAAACATCTTACGACTCTGTATGCCATATTACCTCTTAAAACACGTTATTATAATGTTGGACGCCTTACAAATCTTAACAACACCTTACAATACCGTATGTAAACTTAAAACTCCATAATAAACCTAATGAATTCGTCCGAGTCCTTTGAACATTGTACGACAACTTAAAACATCTTACGACTCTGTATGCCATATTACCTCTTAAAACAAGTTATTATAATGTAGGACGCCTTACAAATCATACCAACACCTTACAATACCGTATGTAAACTTAAAACTCCATAATAAACCTAATGAATTCGTCCGAGCCCTTTCAACATTGTACGGCAACTTAAAACATCTTACGACTCTGTATGCCATATTAACTCCTCTAAAAGCATGTTATTATAATTTAGGACGCCTTAAAAGTATTAACAACACCTTATAATACCGTATGTAAACTTAAAACTCTATAATAAACCTAATGAATTCGTCCGAGTCCTTTGAACATTGTACGGCAACTTAAAACATCATACGACTTGTATGCCATATTACCTCTTAAAACACGTTATTATAATGTAGGACGCCTTACAAATATTAACAACACCTTACAATACCGTATGTAAACTTAAAACTCCATAATAAACCTAATGAATTCGTCCGAGTACTTTGAACATTGTACGGCAACTTAAAACATCTTACGACTCTGTATGCCATATTACCTCTTAAAACACGTTATTATAATGTAGGACGCCTTACAAATCTTAACAACACCTTACAATTCCGTATGTAAACTTAAAACTCCATAATAAACCTAATGAATTCGTCCGAGTCCTTTCAACATTGTACGGCAACTTAAAACATCATACGACTTGTATGCCATATTACCTCTTAAAACACGTTATTATAATGTAGGACGCCTTACAAATATTAACAACACCTTACAATACCGTATGTAAACTTAAAACTCCAAAATAAACCTAATGAATTCGTCCGAGTCCTTTGAACATTGTACGGCAACTTAAAACATCTTACGACTCTGTATGCCATATTACCTCTTAAAACAAGTTATTATAATGTAGGACGCCTTACAAATCTTAACAACACCTTACAATACCGTATGTAAACTTAAAACTCCATAATAAACCTAGTGAATTCGTCCGAGTCCTTTCAACATTGTACGGCAACTTAAAACATCATACGACTTGTATGCCATATTACCTCTTAAAACACGTTATTATAATGTAGGACGCCTTACAAATATTAACAACACCTTACAATACCGTATGTAAACTTAAAACTCCATAATAAACCTAATGAATTCGTCCGAGTCCTTTGAATATTGTACGGCAACTTAAAACATCTTACGACTCTGTATGCCATATTACCTCTTAAAACACGTTATTATAATGTTGGACGCCTTACAAATCTTAACAACACCTTACAATACCGTATGTAAACTTAAAACTCCATAATAAACCTAATGAATTCGTCCGAGCCCTTTCAACATTGTACGGCAACTTAAAACATCTTACGACTCTGTATGCCATATTAACTCCTCTAAAAGCATGTTATTATAATTTAGGACGCCTTAAAAGTATTAACAACACCTTATAATACCGTATGTAAACTTAAAACTCTATAATAAACCTAATGAATTCGTCCGAGTCCTTTGAACATTGTACGGCAACTTAAAACATCATACGACTTGTATGCCATATTACCTCTTAAAACACGTTATTATAATGTAGGACGCCTTACAAATACTAACAACACCTTACAATACCGTATGTAAACTTAAAACTCCATAATAAACCTAATGAATTCGTCCGAGTACTTTGAACATTGTACGGCAACTTAAAACATCTTACGACTCTGTATGCCATATTACCTCTTAAAACACGTTATTATAATGTAGGACGCCTTACAAATCTTAACAACACCTTACAATTCCGTATGTAAACTTAAAACTCCATAATAAACCTAATGAATTCGTCCGAGTCCTTTCAACATTGTACGGCAACTTAAAACATCATACGACTTGTATGCCATATTACCTCTTAAAACACGTTATTATAATGTAGGACGCCTTACAAATATTAACAACACCTTACAATACCGTATGTAAACTTAAAACTCCATAATAAACCTAATGAATTCGTCCGAGTCCTTTGAACATTGTACGGCAACTTAAAACATCTTACGACTCTGTATGCCATATTACCTCTTAAAACAAGTTATTATAATGTAGGACGCCTTACAAATCTTAACAACACCTTACAATACCGTATGTAAACTTAAAACTCCATAATAAACCTAGTGAATTCGTCCGAGTCCTTTCAACATTGTACGGCAACTTAAAACATCATACGACTTGTATGCCATATTACCTCTTAAAACACGTTATTATAATGTAGGACGCCTTACAAATATTAACAACACCTTACAATACCGTATGTAAACTTAAAACTCCATAATAAACCTAATGAATTCGTCCGAGTACTTTGCACATTGTACGGCAACTTAAAACATCTTACGACTCTGTATGCCATATTACCTCTTAAAACACGTTATTATAATGTAGGACGCCTTACAAATCATAACAACACCTTACAATTCCGTATGTAAACTTAAAACTCCATAATAAACCTAATGAATTCGTCCGAGTCCTTTCAACATTGTACGGCAACTTAAAACATCATACGACTTGTATGCCATATTACCACTTAAAACACGTTATTATAATGTAGGACGCCTTACAAATATTAACAACACCTTACAATACCGTATGTAAACTTAAAACTCCATAATAAACCTAATGAATTCGTCCGAGTCCTTTGAACATTGTACGGCAACTTAAAACATCTTACGACTCTGTATGCCATATTACCTCTTAAAACAAGTTATTATAATGTAGGACGCCTTACAAATCTTAACAACACCTTACAATACCGTATGTAAACTTAAAACTCCATAATAAACCTAGTGAATTCGTCCGAGTCCTTTCAACATTGTACGGCAACTTAAAACATCATACGACTTGTATGCCATATTACCTCTTAAAACACGTTATTATAATGTAGGACGCCTTACAAATATTAACAACACCTTACAATACCGTATGTAAACTTAAAACTCCATAATAAACCTAATGAATTCGTCCGAGTACTTTGCACATTGTACGGCAACTTAAAACATCTTACGACTCTGTATGCCATATTACCTCTTAAAACACGTTATTATAATGTAGGACGCCTTACAAATCATAACAACACCTTACAATTCCGTATGTAAACTTAAAACTCCATAATAAACCTAATGAATTCGTCCGAGTCCTTTCAACATTGTACGGCAACTTAAAACATCATACGACTTGTATGCCATATTACCACTTAAAACACGTTATTATAATGTAGGACGCCTTACAAATATTAACAACACCTTACAATACCGTATGTAAACTTAAAACTCCATAATAAACCTAATGAATTCGTCCGAGTCCTTTGAACATTGTACGGCAACTTAAAACATCTTACGACTCTGTATGCCATATTACCTCTTAAAACAAGTTATTATAATGTAGGACGCCTTACAAATCTTAACAACACCTTACAATACCGTATGTAAACTTAAAACTCCATAATAAACCTAGTGAATTCGTCCGAGTCCTTTCAACATTGTACGGCAACTTAAAACATCATACGACTTGTATGCCATATTACCTCTTAAAACACGTTATTATAATGTAGGACGCCTTACAAATATTAACAACACCTTACAATACCGTATGTAAACTTAAAACTCCATAATAAACCTAATGAATTCGTCCGACTACTTTGCACATTGTACGGCAACTTAAAACATCTTACGACTCTGTATGCCATATTACCTCTTAAAACACGTTATTATAATGTAGGACGCCTTACAAATCATAACAACACCTTACAATTCCGTATGTAAACTTAAAACTCCATAATAAACCTAATGAATTCGTCCGAGTCCTTTCAACATTGTACGGCAACTTAAAACATCATACGACTTGTATGCCATATTACCTCTTAAAACACGTTATTATAATGTAGGACGCCTTACAAATCATAACAACACCTTACAATTCCGTATGTAAACTTAAAACTCCATAATAAACCTAATGAATTCGTCCGAGTCCTTTCAACATTGTACGGCAACTTAAAACATCATACGACTTGTATGCCATATTACCTCTTAAAACAAGTTATTATAATGTAGGACGCCTTACAAATATTAACAACACCTTACAATACCGTATGTAAACTTAAAACTCCATAATAAACCTAATGAATTCGTCCGAGTCCTTTCAACATTGTACGGCAACTTAAAACATCTTACGACTCTGTATGCCATATTAACTCCTCTAAAAGCATGTTATTATAATTTAGGACGCCTTAAAAGTATTAACAACACCTTACAATACCGTATGTAAACTTAAAACTCCATAATAAACCTAATGAATTCGTCCGAGTACTTTGAACATTGTACGGCAACTTAAAACATCATACGACTTGTATGCCATATTACATCTTAAAACACGTTATTATAATGAAGGACGCCTTACAAATATTAACAACACCTTACAATACCGTATGTAAACTTAAAACTCCATAATAAACCTAATGAATTCGTCCGAGTACTTTGCACATTGTACGGCAACTTAAAACATCTTACGACTCTGTATGCCATATTACCTCTTAAAACACGTTATTATAATGTAGGACGCCTTACAAATCATAACAACACCTTACAATTCCGTATGTAAACTTAAAACTCCATAATAAACCTAATGAATTCGTCCGAGTCCTTTCAACATTGTACGGCAACTTAAAATATCATACGACTTGTATGCCATATTACCTCTTAAAACAAGTTATTATAATGTAGGACGCCTTACAAATCATAACAACACCTTACAATACCGTATGTAAACTTAAAACTCCATAATAAACCTAATGAATTCGTCCGAGTCATTTCAACATTGTACGGCAACTTAAAACATCTTACGACTCTGTATGCCATATTAACTCCTCTAAAAGCATGTTATTATAATTTAGGACGCCTTAAAAGTATTAACAACACCTTATAATACCGTATGTAAACTTAAAACTCTATAATAAACCTAATGAATTCGTCCGAGTCCTTTGAACATTGTACGGCAACTTAAAACATCATACGACTTGTATGCCATATTACCTCTTAAAACACGTTATTATAATGTAGGACGCCTTACAAATATTAACAACACCTTACAATACCGTATGTAAACTTAAAACTCCATAATAAACCTAATGAATTCGTCCGAGTACTTTGCACATTGTACGGCAACTTAAAACATCTTACGACTCTGTATGCCATATTACCTCTTAAAACACGTTATTATAATGTAGGACGCCTTACAAATCATAACAACACCTTACAATTCCGTATGTAAACTTAAAACTCCATAATAAACCTAATGAATTCGTCCGAGTCCTTTCAACATTGTACGGCAACTTAAAACATCATACGACTTGTATGCCATATTACCTCTTAAAACACGTTATTATAATGTAGGACGCCTTACAAATATTAACAACACCTTACAATACCGTATGTAAACTTAAAACTCCATAATAAACCTAATGAATTCGTCCGAGTCCTTTGAACATTGTACGGCAACTTAAAACATCTTACGACTCTGTATGCCATATTACCTCTTAAAACAAGTTATTATAATGTAGGACGCCTTATAAATCTTAACAACACCTTACAATACCGTATGTAAACTTAAAACTCCATAATAAACCTAGTGAATTCGTCCGAGTCCTTTCAACATTGTACGGCAACTTAAAACATCATACGACTTGTATGCCATATTACCTCTTAAAACAAGTTATTATAATGTAGGACGCCTTACAAATATTAACAACACCTTACAATACCGTATGTAAACTTAAAACTCCATAATAAACCTAATGAATTCGTCCGAGTCCTTTCAACATTGTACGGCAACTTAAAACATCTTACGACTCTGTATGCCATATTACCTCTTAAAACACGTTATTATAATGTAGGACGCTTTACAAATCATAACAACACCTTACAATTCCGTATGTAAACTTAAAACTCCATAATAAACCTAATGAATTCGTCCGAGTCCTTTCAACATTGTACGGCAACTTAAAACATCATACGACTTGTATGCCATATTACCTCTTAAAACAAGTTATTATAATGTAGGACGCCTTACAAACCATAACAACACCTTACAATACCGTATGTAAACTTAAAACTCCATAATAAACCTAATGAATTCGTCCGAGTCATTTCAACATTGTACGGCAACTTAAAACATCTTACGACTCTGTATGCCATATTAACTCCTCTAAAAGCATGTTATTATAATTTAGGACGCCTTAAAAGTATTAACAACACCTTATAATACCGTATGTAAACTTAAAACTCTATAATAAACCTAATGAATTCGTCCGAGTCCTTTGAACATTGTACGGCAACTTAAAACATCATACGACTTGTATGCCATATTACCTCTTAAAACACGTTATTATAATGTAGGACGCCTTACAAATATTAACAACACCTTACAATACCGTATGTAAACTTAAAACTCCATAATAAACCTAATGAATTCGTCCGAGTACTTTGAACACTGTACGGCAACTTAAAACATCTTACGACTCTGTATGCCATATTACCTCTTAAAACACGTTATTATAATGTAGGACGCCTTACAAATCTTAACAACACCTTACAATTCCGTATGTAAACTTAAAACTCCATAATAAACCTAATGAATTCGTCCGAGTCCTTTCAACATTGTACGGCAACTTAAAACATCATACGACTTGTATGCCATATTACCTCTTAAAACACGTTATTATAATGTAGGACGCCTTACAAATATTAACAACACCTTACAATACCGTATGTAAACTTAAAACTCCATAATAAACCTAATGAATTCGTCCGAGTCCTTTGAACATTGTACGGCAACTTAAAACATCTTACGACTCTGTATGCCATATTACCTCTTAAAACAAGTTATTATAATGTAGGACGCCTTACAAATCTTAACAACACCTTACAATACCGTATGTAAACTTAAAACTCCATAATAAACCTAGTGAATTCGTCCGAGTCCTTTCAACATTGTACGGCAACTTAAAACATCATACGACTTGTATGCCATATTACCTCTTAAAACACGTTATTATAATGTAGGACGCCTTACAAATATTAACAACACCTTACAATACCGTATGTAAACTTAAAACTCCATAATAAACCTAATGAATTCGTCCGAGTACTTTGCACATTGTACGGCAACTTAAAACATCTTACGACTCTGTATGCCATATTACATCTTAAAACACGTTATTACAATGAAGGACGCCTTACAAATATTAACAACACCTTACAATACCGTATGTAAACTTAAAACTCCATAATAAACCTAATGAATTCGTCCGAGTACTTTGCACATTGTACGGCAACTTAAAACATCTTACGACTCTGTATGCCATATTACCTCTTAAAACACGTTATTATAATGTAGGACGCCTTACAAATCATAACAACACCTTACAATTCCGTATGTAAACTTAAAACTCCATAATAAACCTAATGAATTCGTCCGAGTCCTTTCAACATTGTACGGCAACTTAAAACATCATACGACTTGTATGCCATATTACCTCTTAAAACAAGTTATTATAATGTAGGACGCCTTACAAATCATAACAACACCTTACAATACCGTATGTAAACTTAAAACTCCATAATAAACCTAATGAATTCGTCCGAGTCATTTCAACATTGTACGGCAACTTAAAACATCTTACGAATCTGTATGCCATATTAACTCCTCTAAAAGCATGTTATTATAATTTAGGACGCCTTAAAAGTATTAACAACACCTTATAATACCGTATGTAAACTTAAAACTCTATAATAAACCTAATGAATTCGTCCGAGTCCTTTGAACATTGTACGGCAACTTAAAACATCATACGACTTGTATGCCATATTACCTCTTAAAACACGTTATTATAATGTAGGACGCCTTACAAATATTAACAACACCTTACAATACCGTATGTAAACTTAAAACTCCATAATAAACCTAATGAATTCGTCCGAGTACTTTGCACATTGTACTGCAACTTAAAACATCTTACGACTCTGTATGCCATATTACCTCTTAAAACACGTTATTATAATGTAGGACGCCTTACAAATCATAACAACACCTTACAATTCCGTATGTAAACTTAAAACTCCATAATAAACCTAATGAATTCGTCCGAGTCCTTTCAACATTGTACGGCAACTTAAAACATCATACGACTTGTATGCCATATTACCTCTTAAAACACGTTATTATAATGTAGGACGCCTTACAAATATTAACAACACCTTACAATACCGTATGTAAACTTAAAACTCCATAATAAACCTAATGAATTCGTCCGAGTCCTTTGAACATTGTACGGCAACTTAAAACATCTTACGACTCTGTATGCCATATTACCTCTTAAAACAAGTTATTATAATGTAGGACGCCTTACAAATCTTAACAACACCTTACAATACCGTATGTAAACTTAAAACTCCATAATAAACCTAGTGAATTCGTCCGAGTCCTTTCAACATTGTACGGCAACTTAAAACATCATACGACTTGTATGCCATATTACCTCTTAAAACAAGTTATTATAATGTAGGACGCCTTACAAATATTAACAACACCTTACAATACCGTATGTAAACTTAAAACTCCATAATAAACCTAATGAATTCGTCCGAGTCCTTTCAACATTGTACGGCAACTTAAAACATCTTACGACTCTGTATGCCATATTACCTCTTAAAACACGTTATTATAATGTAGGACGCCTTACAAATCATAACAACACCTTACAATTCCGTATGTAAACTTAAAACTCCATAATAAACCTAATGAATTCGTCCGAGTCCTTTCAACATTGTACGGCAACTTAAAACATCATACGACTTGTATGCCATATTACCTCTTAAAACAAGTTATTATAATGTAGGACGCCTTACAAACCATAACAACACCTTACAATACCGTATGTAAACTTAAAACTCCATAATAAACCTAATGAATTCGTCCGAGTCATTTCAACATTGTACGGCAACTTAAAACATCTTACGACTCTGTATGCCATATTAACTCCTCTAAAAGCATGTTATTATAATTTAGGACGCCTTAAAAGTATTAACAACACCTTATAATACCGTATGTAAACTTAAAACTCTATAATAAACCTAATGAATTCGTCCGAGTCCTTTGAACATTGTACGGCAACTTAAAACATCATACGACTTGTATGCCATATTACCTCTTAAAACACGTTATTATAATGTAGGACGCCTTACAAATATTAACAACACCTTACAATACCGTATGTAAACTTAAAACTCCATAATAAACCTAATGAATTCGTCCGAGTACTTTGAACATTGTACGGCAACTTAAAACATCTTACGACTCTGTATGCCATATTACCTCTTAAAACACGTTATTATAATGTAGGACGCCTTACAAATCTTAACAACACCTTACAATTCCGTATGTAAACTTAAAACTCCATAATAAACCTAATGAATTCGTCCGAGTCCTTTCAACATTGTACGGCAACTTAAAACATCATACGACTTGTATGCCATATTACCTCTTAAAACACGTTATTATAATGTAGGACGCCTTACAAATATTAACAACACCTTACAATACCGTATGTAAACTTAAAACTCCATAATAAACCTAATGAATTCGTCCGAGTCCTTTGAACATTGTACGGCAACTTAAAACATCTTACGACTCTGTATGCCATATTACCTCTTAAAACAAGTTATTATAATGTAGGACGCCTTACAAATCTTAACAACACCTTACAATACCGTATGTAAACTTAAAACTCCATAATAAACCTAGTGAATTCGTCCGAGTCCTTTCAACATTGTACGGCAACTTAAAACATCATACGACTTGTATGCCATATTACCTCTTAAAACACGTTATTATAATGTAGGATGCCTTACAAATATTAACAACACCTTACAATACCGTATGTAAACTTAAAACTCCATAATAAACCTAATGAATTCGTCCGAGTCCTTTGAATATTGTACGGCAACTTAAAACATCTTACGACTCTGTATGCCATATTACCTCTTAAAACACGTTATTATAATGTTGGACGCCTTACAAATCTTAACAACACCTTACAATACCGTATGTAAACTTAAAACTCCATAATAAACCTAGTGAATTCGTCCGAGTCCTTTCAACATTGTACGGCAACTTAAAACATCATACGACTTGTATGCCTTATTACCTCTTAAAACAAGTTATTATAATGTAGGACGCCTTACAAATATTAACAACACCTTACAATACCGTATGTAAACTTAAAACTCCATAATAAACCTAATGAATTCGTCCGAGTCCTTTCAACATTGTACGGCAACTTAAAACATCTTACGACTCTGTATGCCATATTAACTCCTCTAAAAGCATGTTATTATAATTTAGGACGCCTTAAAAGTATTAACAACACCTTACAATACCGTATGTAAACTTAAAACTCCATAATAAACCTAATGAATTCGTCCGAGTACTTTGAACATTGTACGGCAACTTAAAACATCATACGACTTGTATGCCATATTACATCTTAAAACACGTTATTATAATGAAGGACGCCTTACAAATATTAACAACACCTTACAATACCGTATGTAAATTTAAAACTCCATAATAAACCTAATGAATTCGTCCGAGTACTTTGCACATTGTACGGCAACTTAAAACATCTTACGACTCTGTATGCCATATTACCTCTTAAAACACGTTATTATAATGTAGGACGCCTTACAAATCATAACAACACCTTACAATTCCGTATGTAAAGTTAAAACTCCATAATAAACCTAATGAATTCGTCCGAGTCCTTTCAACATTGTACGGCAACTTAAAACATCATACGACTTGTATGCCATATTACCTCTTAAAACAAGTTATTATAATGTAGGACGCCTTACAAATCATAACAACACCTTACAATACCGTATGTAAACTTAAAACTCCATAATAAACCTAATGAATTCGTCCGAGTCATTTCAACATTGTACGGCAACTTAAAACATCTTACGACTCTGTATGCCATATTAACTCCTCTAAAAGCATGTTATTATAATTTAGGACGCCTTAAAAGTATTAACAACACCTTATAATACCGTATGTAAACTTAAAACTCTATAATAAACCTAATGAATTCGTCCGAGTCCTTTGAACATTGTACGACAACTTAAAACATCATACGACTTGTATGCCATATTACCTCTTAAAACACGTTATTATAATGTAGGACGCCTTACAAATATTAACAACACCTTACAATACCGTATGTAAAGTTAAAACTCCATAATAAACCTAATGAATTCGTCCGAGTACTTTGCACATTGTACGGCAACTTAAAACATCTTACGACTCTGTATGCCATATTACCTCTTAAAACACGTTATTATAATGTAGGACGCCTTACAAATCATAACAACACCTTACAATTCCGTATGTAAACTTAAAACTCCATAATAAACCTAATGAATTCGTCCGAGTCCTTTCAACATTGTACGGCAACTTAAAACATCATACGACTTGTATGCCATATTACCTCTTAAAACACGTTATTATAATGTAGGACGCCTTACAAATATTAACAACACCTTACAATACCGTATGTAAACTTAAAACTCCATAATAAACCTAATGAATTCGTCCGAGTCCTTTGAACATTGTACGGCAACTTAAAACATCTTACGACTCTGTATGCCATATTACCTCTTAAAACAAGTTATTATAATGTAGGACGCCTTACAAATCTTAACAACACCTTACAATACCGTATGTAAACTTAAAACTCCATAATAAACCTAGTGAATTCGTCCGAGTCCTTTCAACATTGTACGGCAACTTAAAACATCATACGACTTGTATGCCATATTACCTCTTAAAACAAGTTATTATAATGTAGGACGCCTTACAAATATTAACAACACCTTACAATACCGTATGTAAACTTAAAACTCCATAATAAACCTAATGAATTCGTCCGAGTCCTTTCAACATTGTACGGCAACTTAAAACATCTTACGACTCTGTATGCCATATTAACTCCTCTAAAAGCATGTTATTATAATTTAGGACGCCTTAAAAGTATTAACAACACCTTACAATACCGTATGTAAACTTAAAACTCCATAATAAACCTAATGAATTCGTCCGAGTACTTTGAACATTGTACGGCAACTTAAAACATCATACGACTTGTATGCCATATTACCTCTTAAAACACGTTATTATAATGAAGGACGCCTTACAAATATTAACAACACCTTACAATACCGTATGTAAACTTAAAACTCCATAATAAACCTAATGAATTCGTCCGAGTACTTTGCACATTGTACGGCAACTTAAAACATCTTACGACTCTGTATGCCATATTACCTCTTAAAACGTGTTATTATAATGTAGGACGCCTTACAAATCATAACAACACCTTACAATTCCGTATGTAAACTTAAAACTCCATAATAAACCTAATGAATTCGTCCGAGTCCTTTCAACATTGTACGGCAACTTAAAACATCATACGACTTGTATGCCATATTACCTCTTAAAACAAGTTATTATAATGTAGGACGCCTTACAAATCATAACAACACCTTACAATACCGTATGTAAACTTAAAACTCCATAATAAACCTAATGAATTCGTCCGAGTCCTTTCAACATTGTACGGCAACTTAAAACATCTTACGACTCTGTATGCCATATTAACTCCTCTAAAAGCATGTTATTATAATTTAGGACGCCTTAAAAGTATTAACAACACCTTACAATACCGTATGTAAACTTAAAACTCCATAATAAACCTAATGAATTCGTCCGAGTACTTTGAACATTGTACGGCAACTTAAAACATCATACGACTTGTATGCCATATTACCTCTTAAAACACGTTATTATAATGAAGGACGCCTTACAAATATTAACAACACCTTACAATACCGTATGTAAACTTAAAACTCCATAATAAACCTAATGAATTCGTCCGAGTACTTTGCACATTGTACGGCAACTTAAAACATCTTACGACTCTGTATGCCATATTACCTCTTAAAACGTGTTATTATAATGTAGGACGCCTTACAAATCATAACAACACCTTACAATTCCGTATGTAAACTTAAAACTCCATAATAAACCTAATGAATTCGTCCGAGTCCTTTCAACATTGTACGGCAACTTAAAACATCATACGACTTGTATGCCATATTACCTCTTAAAACAAGTTATTATAATGTAGGACGCCTTACAAATCATAACAACACCTTACAATACCGTATGTAAACTTAAAACTCCATAATAAACCTAATGAATTCGTCCGAGTCATTTCAACATTGTACGGCAACTTAAAACATCTTACGACTCTGTATGCCATATTAACTCCTCTAAAAGCATGTTATTATAATTTAGGACGCCTTAAAAGTATTAACAACACCTTATAATACCGTATGTAAACTTAAAACTCTATAATAAACCTAATGAATTCGTCCGAGTCCTTTGAACATTGTACGGCAACTTAAAACATCATACGACTTGTATGCCATATTACCTCTTAAAACACGTTATTATAATGTAGGACGCCTTACAAATATTAACAACACCTTACAATACCGTATGTAAACTTAAAACTCCATAATAAACCTAATGAATTCGTCCAAGTACTTTGAACATTGTACGGCAACTTAAAACATCTTACGACTCTGTATGCCATATTACCTCTTAAAACACGTTATTATAATGTAGGACGCCTTACAAATCATAACAACACCTTACAATTCCGTATGTAAACTTAAAACTCCATAATAAACCTAATGAATTCGTCCGAGTCCTTTCAACATTGTACGGCAACTTAAAACATCATACGACTTGTATGCCATATTACCTCTTAAAACAAGTTATTATAATGTAGGACGCCTTACAAACCATAACAACACCTTACAATACCGTATGTAAACTTAAAACTCCATAATAAACCTAATGAATTCGTCCGAGTCATTTCAACATTGTACGGCAACTTAAAACATCTTACGACTCTGTATGCCATATTAACTCCTCTAAAAGCATGTTATTATAATTTAGGACGCCTTAAAAGTATTAACAACACCTTATAATACCGTATGTAAACTTAAAACTCTATAATAAACCTAATGAATTCGTCCGAGTCCTTTGAACATTGTACGGCAACTTAAAACATCATACGACTTGTATGCCATATTACCTCTTAAAACAAGTTATTATAATGTAGGACGCCTTACAAATCATAACAACACCTTACAATACCGTATGTAAACTTAAAACTCCATAATAAACCTAATGAATTCGTCCGAGTCATTTCAACATTGTACGGCAACTTAAAACATCTTACGACTCTGTATGCCATATTAACTCCTCTAAAAGCATGTTATTATAATTTAGGACGCCTTAAAAGTATTAACAACACCTTATAATACCGTATGTAAACTTAAAACTCTATAATAAACCTAATGAATTCGTCCGAGTCCTTTGAACATTGTACGGCAACTTAAAACATCATACGACTTGTATGCCATATTACCTCTTAAAACACGTTATTATAATGTAGGACGCCTTACAAATATTAACAACACCTTACAATACCGTATGTAAACTTAAAACTCCATAATAAACCTAATGAATTCGTCCAAGTACTTTGAACATTGTACGGCAACTTAAAACATCTTACGACTCTGTATGCCATATTACCTCTTAAAACACGTTATTATAATGTAGGACGCCTTACAAATCATAACAACACCTTACAATTCCGTATGTAAACTTAAAACTCCATAATAAACCTAATGAATTCGTCCGAGTCCTTTCAACATTGTACGGCAACTTAAAACATCATACGACTTGTATGCCATATTACCTCTTAAAACAAGTTATTATAATGTAGGACGCCTTACAAACCATAACAACACCTTACAATACCGTATGTAAACTTAAAACTCCATAATAAACCTAATGAATTCGTCCGAGTCATTTCAACATTGTACGGCAACTTAAAACATCTTACGACTCTGTATGCCATATTAACTCCTCTAAAAGCATGTTATTATAATTTAGGACGCCTTAAAAGTATTAACAACACCTTATAATACCGTATGTAAACTTAAAACTCTATAATAAACCTAATGAATTCGTCCGAGTCCTTTGAACATTGTACGGCAACTTAAAACATCATACGACTTGTATGCCATATTACCTCTTAAAACACGTTATTATAATGTAGGACGCCTTACAAATATTAACAACACCTTACAATACCGTATGTAAACTTAAAACTCCATAATAAACCTAATGAATTCGTCCGAGTACTTTGAACATTGTACGGCAACTTAAAACATCTTACGACTCTGTATGCCATATTACCTCTTAAAACACGTTATTATAATGTAGGACGCCTTACAAATCTTAACAACACCTTACAATTCCGTATGTAAACTTAAAACTCCATAATAAACCTAATGAATTCGTCCGAGTCCTTTCAACATTGTACGGCAACTTAAAACATCATACGACTTGTATGCCATATTACCTCTTAAAACACGTTATTATAATGTAGGACGCCTTACAAATATTAACAACACCTTACAATACCGTATGTAAACTTAAAACTCCATAATAAACCTAATGAATTCGTCCGAGTCCTTTGAACATTGTACGGCAACTTAAAACATCTTACGACTCTGTATGCCATATTACCTCTTAAAACAAGTTATTATAATGTAGGACGCCTTACAAATCTTAACAACACCTTACAATACCGTATGTAAACTTAAAACTCCATAATAAACCTAGTGAATTCGTCCGAGTCCTTTCAACATTGTACGGCAACTTAAAACATCATACGACTTGTATGCCATATTACCTCTTAAAACACGTTATTATAATGTAGGATGCCTTACAAATATTAACAACACCTTACAATACCGTATGTAAACTTAAAACTCCATAATAAACCTAATGAATTCGTCCGAGTCCTTTGAATATTGTACGGCAACTTAAAACATCTTACGACTCTGTATGCCATATTACCTCTTAAAACACGTTATTATAATGTTGGACGCCTTACAAATCTTAACAACACCTTACAATACCGTATGTAAACTTAAAACTCCATAATAAACCTAGTGAATTCGTCCGAGTCCTTTCAACATTGTACGGCAACTTAAAACATCATACGACTTGTATGCCATAATACCTCTTAAAACAAGTTATTATAATGTAGGACGCCTTACAAATATTAACAACACCTTACAATACCGTATGTAAACTTAAAACTCCATAATAAACCTAATGAATTCGTCCGAGTCCTTTCAACATTGTACGGCAACTTAAAACATCTTACGACTCTGTATGCCATATTAACTCCTCTAAAAGCATGTTATTATAATTTAGGACGCCTTAAAAGTATTAACAACACCTTACAATACCGTATGTAAACTTAAAACTCCATAATAAACCTAATGAATTCGTCCGAGTACTTTGAACATTGTACGGCAACTTAAAACATCATACGACTTGTATGCCATATTACATCTTAAAACACGTTATTATAATGAAGGACGCCTTACAAATATTAACAACACCTTACAATACCGTATGTAAACTTAAAACTCCATAATAAACCTAATGAATTCGTCCGAGTACTTTGCACATTGTACGGCAACTTAAAACATCTTACGACTCTGTATGCCATATTACCTCTTAAAACACGTTATTATAATGTAGGACGCCTTACAAATCATAACAACACCTTACAATTCCGTATGTAAAGTTAAAACTCCATAATAAACCTAATGAATTCGTCCGAGTCCTTTCAACATTGTACGGCAACTTAAAACATCATACGACTTGTATGCCATATTACCTCTTAAAACAAGTTATTATAATGTAGGACGCCTTACAAATCATAACAACACCTTACAATACCGTATGTAAACTTAAAACTCCATAATAAACCTAATGAATTCGTCCGAGTCATTTCAACATTGTACGGCAACTTAAAACATCTTACGACTCTGTATGCCATATTAACTCCTCTAAAAGCATGTTATTATAATTTAGGACGCCTTAAAAGTATTAACAACACCTTATAATACCGTATGTAAACTTAAAACTCTATAATAAACCTAATGAATTCGTCCGAGTCCTTTGAACATTGTACGACAACTTAAAACATCATACGACTTGTATGCCATATTACCTCTTAAAACACGTTATTATAATGTAGGACGCCTTACAAATATTAACAACACCTTACAATACCGTATGTAAAGTTAAAACTCCATAATAAACCTAATGAATTCGTCCGAGTACTTTGCACATTGTACGGCAACTTAAAACATCTTACGACTCTGTATGCCATATTACCTCTTAAAACACGTTATTATAATGTAGGACGCCTTACAAATCATAACAACACCTTACAATTCCGTATGTAAACTTAAAACTCCATAATAAACCTAATGAATTCGTCCGAGTCCTTTCAACATTGTACGGCAACTTAAAACATCATACGACTTGTATGCCATATTACCTCTTAAAACACGTTATTATAATGTAGGACGCCTTACAAATATTAACAACACCTTACAATACCGTATGTAAACTTAAAACTCCATAATAAACCTAATGAATTCGTCCGAGTCCTTTGAACATTGTACGGCAACTTAAAACATCTTACGACTCTGTATGCCATATTACCTCTTAAAACAAGTTATTATAATGTAGGACGCCTTACAAATCTTAACAACACCTTACAATACCGTATGTAAACTTAAAACTCCATAATAAACCTAGTGAATTCGTCCGAGTCCTTTCAACATTGTACGGCAACTTAAAACATCATACGACTTGTATGCCATATTACCTCTTAAAACAAGTTATTATAATGTAGGACGCCTTACAAATCATAACAACACCTTACAATACCGTATGTAAACTTAAAACTCCATAATAAACCTAATGAATTCGTCCGAGTCATTTCAACATTGTACGGCAACTTAAAACATCTTACGACTCTGTATGCCATATTAACTCCTCTAAAAGCATGTTATTATAATTTAGGACGCCTTAAAAGTATTAACAACACCTTATAATACCGTATGTAAACTTAAAACTCTATAATAAACCTAATGAATTCGTCCGAGTCCTTTGAACATTGTACGGCAACTTAAAACATCATACGACTTGTATGCCATATTACCTCTTAAAACACGTTATTATAATGTAGGACGCCTTACAAATATTAACAACACCTTACAATACCGTATGTAAACTTAAAACTCCATAATAAACCTAATGAATTCGTCCGAGTACTTTGAACATTGTACGGCAACTTAAAACATCTTACGACTCTGTATGCCATATTACCTCTTAAAACACGTTATTATAATGTAGGACGCCTTACAAATCTTAACAACACCTTACAATTCCGTATGTAAACTTAAAACTCCATAATAAACCTAATGAATTCGTCCGAGTCCTTTCAACATTGTACGGCAACTTAAAACATCATACGACTTGTATGCCATATTACCTCTTAAAACACGTTATTATAATGTAGGACGCCTTACAAATATTAACAACACCTTACAATACCGTATGTAAACTTAAAACTCCACAATAAACCTAATGAATTCGTCCGAGTCCTTTGAATATTGTACGGCAACTTAAAACATCTTACGACTCTGTATGCCATATTACCTCTTAAAACACGTTATTATAATGTTGGACGCCTTACAAATCTTAACAACGCCTTACAATACCGTATGTAAACTTAAAACTCCATAATAAACCTAATGAATTCGTCCGAGTCCTTTGAACATTGTACGACAACTTAAAACATCTTACGACTCTGTATGCCATATTACCTCTTAAAACAAGTTATTATAATGTAGGACGCCTTACAAATCATAACAACACCTTACAATACCGTATGTAAACTTAAAACTCCATAATAAACCTAATGAATTCGTCCGAGTCATTTCAACATTGTACGGCAACTTAAAACATCTTACGACTCTGTATGCCATATTAACTCCTCTAAAAGCATGTTATTATAATTTAGGACGCCTTAAAAGTATTAACAACACCTTATAATACCGTATGTAAACTTAAAACTCTATAATAAACCTAATGAATTCGTCCGAGTCCTTTGAACATTGTACGGCAACTTAAAACATCATACGACTTGTATGCCATATTACCTCTTAAAACACGTTATTATAATGTAGGACGCCTTACAAATATTAACAACACCTTACAATACCGTATGTAAACTTAAAACTCCATAATAAACCTAATGAATTCGTCCGAGTACTTTGAACATTGTACGGCAACTTAAAACATCTTACGACTCTGTATGCCATATTACCTCTTAAAACACGTTATTATAATGTAGGACGCCTTACAAATCTTAACAACACCTTACAATTCCGTATGTAAACTTAAAACTCCATAATAAACCTAATGAATTCGTCCGAGTCCTTTCAACATTGTACGGCAACTTAAAACATCATACGACTTGTATGCCATATTACCTCTTAAAACACGTTATTATAATGTAGGACGCCTTACAAATATTAACAACACCTTACAATACCGTATGTAAACTTAAAACTCCACAATAAACCTAATGAATTCGTCCGAGTACTTTGAATATTGTACGGCAACTTAAAACATCTTACGACTCTGTATGCCATATTACCTCTTAAAACACGTTATTATAATGTTGGACGCCTTACAAATCTTAACAACGCCTTACAATACCGTATGTAAACTTAAAACTCCATAATAAACCTAATGAATTCGTCCGAGTCCTTTGAACATTGTACGACAACTTAAAACATCTTACGACTCTGTATGCCATATTACCTCTTAAAACAAGTTATTATAATGTAGGACGCCTTACAAATCATAACAACACCTTACAATACCGTATGTAAAC
This sequence comes from Tagetes erecta, assembly GCA_030867185.1. Classification (NCBI taxonomy): domain Eukaryota; kingdom Viridiplantae; phylum Streptophyta; class Magnoliopsida; order Asterales; family Asteraceae; genus Tagetes; species Tagetes erecta. The sequence continues at coordinate 26,015,415 of CM061493.1, read as the reverse complement.
TTAAAACTCCATAATAAACCTAATGAATTCGTCCGAGTCCTTTCAACATTGTACGGCAACTTAAAACATCTTACGACTCTGTATGCCATATTAACTCCTCTAAAAGCATGTTATTATAATTTAGGACGCCTTAAAAGTATTAACAACACCTTATAATACCGTATGTAAACTTAAAACTCTATAATAAACCTAATGAATTCGTCCGAGTCCTTTGAACATTGTACGGCAACTTAAAACATCATACGACTTGTATGCCATATTACCTCTTAAAACACGTTATTATAATGTAGGACGCCTTACAAATATTAACAACACCTTACAATACCGTATGTAAACTTAAAACTCCATAATAAACCTAATGAATTCGTCCGAGTACTTTGAACATTGTACGGCAACTTAGAACATCTTACGACTCTCTATGCCATATTACCTCTTAAAACACGTTATTATAATGTAGGAGGCCTTACAAATCATAACAACACCTTACAATTCCGTATGTAAACTTAAAACTCCATAATAAACCTAATGAATTCGTCCGAGTCCTTTCAACATTGTACGGCAACTTAAAACATCATACGACTTGTATGCCATATTACCTCTTAAAACACGTTATTATAATGTAGGACGCCTTACAAATATTAACAACACCTTACAATACCGTATGTAAACTTAAAACTCCATAATAAACCTAATGAGTTCGTCCGAGTCCTTTGAATATTGTACGGCAACTTAAAACATCTTACGACTCTGTATGCCATATTACCTCTTAAAACACGTTATTATAATGTAGGACGCCTTACAAATCTTAACAACACCTTACAATTCCGTAAGTAAACTTAAAACTCCATAATAAACCTAATGAATTCGTCCGAGTCCTTTCAACATTGTACGGCAACTTAAAACATCATACGACTTGTATGCCATATTACCTCTTAAAACACGTTATTATAATGTTGGACGCCTTACAATTCTTAACAACACCTTACAATACCGTATGTAAACTTAAAACTCCATAATAAACCTAATGAATTCGTCCGAGTCCTTTGAACATTGTACGACAACTTAAAACATCTTACGACTCTGTATGCCATATTACCTCTTAAAACAAGTTATTATAATGTAGGACGCCTTACAAATCATAACAACACCTTACAATACCGTATGTAAACTTAAAACTCCATAATAAACCTAATGAATTCGTCCGAGTCCTTTCAACATTGTACGACAACTTAAAACATCTTACGACTCTGTATGCCATATTAACTCCTCTAAAAGCATGTTATTATTATTTAGGACGCCTTAAAAGTATTAACAACACCTTATAATACCGTATGTAAACTTAAAACTCTATAATAAACCTAATGAATTCGTCTGAGTCCTTTGAACATTGTACGGCAACTTAAAACATCATACGACTTGTATGCCATATTACCTCTTAAAACACGTTATTATAATGTAGGACGCCTTACAAATATTAACAACACCTTACAATACCGTATGTAAACTTAAAACTCCATAATAAACCTAATGAATTCGTCCGAGTACTTTGAACATTGTACGGCAACTTAAAACATCTTACGACTCTGTATGCCATATTACCTCTTAAAACACGTTATTATAATGTAGGACGCCTTACAAATCATAACAACACCTTACAATTCCGTATGTAAACTTAAAACTCCATAATAAACCTAATGAATTCATCCGAGTCCTTTCAACATTGTACGGCAACTTAAAACATCATACGACTTGTATGCCATATTACCTCTTAAAACACGTTATTATAATGTAGGACGCCTTACAAATATTAACAACACCTTACAATACCGTATGTAAACTTAAAACTCCATAATAAACCTAATGAGTTCGTCCGAGTCCTTTGAATATTGTACGGCAACTTAAAACATCTTACGACTCTGTATGCCATATTACCTCTTAAAACACGTTATTATAATGTAGGACGCCTTACAAATCTTAACAACACCTTACAATTCCGTATGTAAACTTAAAACTCCATAATAAACCTAATGAATTCGTCCGAGTCCTTTCAACATTGTACGGCAACTTAAAACATCATACGACTTGTATGCCATATTACCTCTTATAACACGTTATTATAATGTAGGACGCCTTACAAATATTAACAACACCTTACAATACCGTATGTAAACTTAAAACTCCATAATAAACCTAATGAATTCGTCCGAGTCCTTTGAATATTGTACGGCAACTTAAAACATCTTACGACTCTGTATGCCATATTACCTCTTAAAACACGTTATTATAATGTAGGACGACTTACAAATATTAACAACACCTTACAACACCGTATGTAAACTTAAAACTCCATAATAAACCTAATGAATTCGTTCGAGTACTTTGAACATTGTACGGCAACTTAAAACATCTTACGACTCTGTATGCCATATTACCTCTTAAAACACGTTATTATAATGTAGGACGCCTTACAAATCTTAACAACACCTTACAATACCGTATGTAAACTTAAAACTCCATAATAAACCTAATGAATTCGTTCGAGTCCTTTGAACATTGTACGGCAACTTAAAACATCTTACGACTCTGTATGCCATATTACCTCTTAAAACACGTTATTATAATGTAGGACGCCTTACAAATCATAACAACACCTTACAATTCCGTATGTAAACTTAAAACTCCATAATAAACCTAATGAATTCATCCGAGTCCTTTCAACATTGTACGGCAACTTAAAACATCATACGACTTGTATGCCATATTACCTCTTAAAACACGTTATTATAATGTAGGACGCCTTACAAATATTAACAACACCTTACAATACCGTATGTAAACTTAAAACTCCATAATAAACCTAATGAGTTCGTCCGAGTCCTTTGAATATTGTACGGCAACTTAAAACATCTTACGACTCTGTATGCCATATTACCTCTTAAAACACGTTATTATAATGTAGGACGCCTTACAAATCTTAACAACACCTTACAATTCCGTATGTAAACTTAAAACTCCATAATAAACCTAATGAATTCGTCCGAGTCCTTTCAACATTGTACGGCAACTTAAAACATCATACGACTTGTATGCCATATTACCTCTTATAACACGTTATTATAATGTAGGACGCCTTACAAATATTAACAACACCTTACAATACCGTATGTAAACTTAAAACTCCATAATAAACCTAATGAATTCGTCCGAGTCCTTTGAATATTGTACGGCAACTTAAAACATCTTACGACTCTGTATGCCATATTACCTCTTAAAACACGTTATTATAATGTAGGACGCCTTACAAATATTAACAACACCTTACAATACCGTATGTAAACTTAAAACTCCATAATAAACCTAATGAGTTCGTCCGAGTCCTTTGAATATTGTACGGCAACTTAAAACATCTTACGACTCTGTATGCCATATTACCTCTTAAAACACGTTATTATAATGTAGGACGCCTTACAAATCTTAACAACACCTTACAATTCCGTATGTAAACTTAAAACTCCATAATAAACCTAATGAATTCGTCCGAGTCCTTTCAACATTGTACGGCAACTTAAAACATCATACGACTTGTATGCCATATTACCTCTTAAAACACGTTATTATAATGTTGGACGCCTTACAATTCTTAACAACACCTTACAATACCGTATGTAAACTTAAAACTCCATAATAAACCTAATGAATTCGTCCGAGTCCTTTGAACATTGTACGACAACTTAAAACATCTTACGACTCTGTATGCCATATTACCTCCTAAAACAAGTTATTATAATGTAGGACGCCTTACAAATCATAACAACACCTTACAATACCGTATGTAAACTTAAAACTTCATAATAAACCTAATGAATTCGTCTGAGTCCTTTCAACATTGTACGGCAACTTAAAACATCTTACGACTCTGTATGCCATATTAACTCCTCTAAAAGCATGTTATTATAATTTAGGACGCCTTAAAAGTATTAACAACACCTTATAATACCGTATGTAAACTTAAAACTCTATAATAAACCTAATGAATTCTTCCGAGTCCTTTGAACATTGTACGGCAACTTAAAACATCATACGACTTGTATGCCATATTACCTCTTAAAACACGTTATTATAATGTAGGACGCCTTACAAATATTAACAACACCTTACAATACCGTATGTAAACTTAAAACTCCATAATAAACCTAATGAATTCGTTCGAGTACTTTGAACATTGTACGGGAACTTAAAACATCTTACGACTCTGTATGCCATATTACCTCTTAAAACACGTTATTATAATGTAGGACGCCTTACAAATCTTAACAACACCTTACAATACCGTATGTAAACTTAAAACTCCATAATAAACCTAATGAATTCGTCCGAGTCCTTTGAACATTGTACGGTAACTTAAAACATCATACGACTTGTATGCCATAATACCTCTTAAAACACGTTATTATAATGTAGGACGCCTTACAAATATTAACAACACCTTACAATAACGTATGTAAACTTAAAACTCCATAATAAACCTAATGAATTCGTCCGAGTCCTTTGAATATTGTACGGCAACTTAAAACATCTTACGACTCTGTATGCCATATTACCTCTTAAAACACGTTATTATAATGTAGGACGACTTACAAATATTAACAACACCTTACAACACCGTATGTAAACTTAAAACTCCATAATAAACCTAATGAATTCGTTCGAGTACTTTGAACATTGTACGGCAACTTAAAACATCTTACGACTCTGTATGCCATATTACCTCTTAAAACACGTTATTATAATGTAGGACGCCTTACAAATCTTAACAACACCTTACAATACCGTATGTAAACTTAAAACTCCATAATAAACCTAATGAATTCGTCCGAGTCCTTTCAACATTGTACGGCAACTTAAAACATCATACGACTTGTATGCCATATTACCTCTTATAACACGTTATTATAATGTAGGACGCCTTACAAATATTAACAACACCTTACAATACCGTATGTAAACTTAAAACTCCATAATAAACCTAATGAATTCGTCCGAGTCCTTTGAATATTGTACGGCAACTTAAAACATCTTACGACTCTGTATGCCATATTACCTCTTAAAACACGTTATTATAATGTAGGACGCCTTACAAATATTAACAACACCTTACAATACCGTATGTAAACTTAAAACTCCATAATAAACCTAATGAGTTCGTCCGAGTCCTTTGAATATTGTACGGCAACTTAAAACATCTTACGACTCTGTATGCCATATTACCTCTTAAAACACGTTATTATAATGTAGGACGCCTTACAAATCTTAACAACACCTTACAATTCCGTATGTAAACTTAAAACTCCATAATAAACCTAATGAATTCGTCCGAGTCCTTTCAACATTGTACGGCAACTTAAAACATCATACGACTTGTATGCCATATTACCTCTTAAAACACGTTATTATAATGTTGGACGCCTTACAATTCTTAACAACACCTTACAATACCGTATGTAAACTTAAAACTCCATAATAAACCTAATGAATTCGTCCGAGTCCTTTGAACATTGTACGACAACTTAAAACATCTTACGACTCTGTATGCCATATTACCTCCTAAAACAAGTTATTATAATGTAGGACGCCTTACAAATCATAACAACACCTTACAATACCGTATGTAAACTTAAAACTTCATAATAAACCTAATGAATTCGTCTGAGTCCTTTCAACATTGTACGGCAACTTAAAACATCTTACGACTCTGTATGCCATATTAACTCCTCTAAAAGCATGTTATTATAATTTAGGACGCCTTAAAAGTATTAACAACACCTTATAATACCGTATGTAAACTTAAAACTCTATAATAAACCTAATGAATTCTTCCGAGTCCTTTGAACATTGTACGGCAACTTAAAACATCATACGACTTGTATGCCATATTACCTCTTAAAACACGTTATTATAATGTAGGACGCCTTACAAATATTAACAACACCTTACAATACCGTATGTAAACTTAAAACTCCATAATAAACCTAATGAATTCGTTCGAGTACTTTGAACATTGTACGGGAACTTAAAACATCTTACGACTCTGTATGCCATATTACCTCTTAAAACACGTTATTATAATGTAGGACGCCTTACAAATCTTAACAACACCTTACAATACCGTATGTAAACTTAAAACTCCATAATAAACCTAATGAATTCGTCCGAGTCCTTTGAACATTGTACGGTAACTTAAAACATCATACGACTTGTATGCCATAATACCTCTTAAAACACGTTATTATAATGTAGGACGCCTTACAAATATTAACAACACCTTACAATAACGTATGTAAACTTAAAACTCCATAATAAACCTAATGAATTCGTCCGAGTCCTTTGAATATTGTACGGCAACTTAAAACATCTTACGACTCTGTATGCCATATTACCTCTTAAAACACGTTATTATAATGTAGGACGACTTACAAATATTAACAACACCTTACAACACCGTATGTAAACTTAAAACTCCATAATAAACCTAATGAATTCGTTCGAGTACTTTGAACATTGTACGGCAACTTAAAACATCTTACGACTCTGTATGCCATATTACCTCTTAAAACACGTTATTATAATGTAGGACGCCTTACAAATCTTAACAACACCTTACAATACCGTATGTAAACTTAAAACTCCATAATAAACCTAATGAATTCGTTCGAGTCCTTTGAACATTGTACGGTAACTTAAAACATCATACGACTTGTATGTCATATTACCTCTTAAAACACGTTATTATAATGTAGGACGCCTTACAAATATTAACAACACCTTACAATACCGTATGTAAACTTAAAACTCCATAATAAACCTAATGAATTCGTCCGAGTCCTTTGAATATCGTACGGCAACTTAAAACATCTTACGACTCTGTATGCCATATTACCTCTTAAAACACGTTATTATAATGTAGGACGCCTTACAAATCATAACAACACCTTACAATTCCGTATGTAAACTTAAAACTCCATAATAAACCTTATGAATTCATCCGTGTCCTTTCAACATTGTACGGCAACTTAAAACATCATACGACTTGTATGCCATATTACCTCTTAAAACACGTTATTATAATGTAGGACGCCTTACAAATATTAACAACACCTTACAATACCGTATGTAACTTAAAACTCCATAATAAACCTAATGAGTTCGTCCGAGTCCTTTGAATATTGTACGGCAACTTAAAACATCTTACGACTCTGTATGCCATATTACCTCTTAAAACACGTTATTATAATGTAGGACACCTTACAAATATTAACAACACCTTACAATACCGTATGTAAACTTAAAACTCCATAATAAACCTAATGAATTCGTCCGAGTCCTTTGAATATTGTACGGCAACTTAAAACATCTTACGACTCTGTATGCCATATTACCTCTTAAAACACGTTATTATAATGTTGGACGCCTTACAAATCTTAACAACACCTTACAATACCGTAGGTAAACTTAAAACTCCATAATAAACCTAATGAATTCGTCCGAGTCCTTTGAACATTGTACGACAACTTAAAACATCTTACGACTCTGTATGCCATATTACCTCTTAAAACAAGTTATTATAATGTAGGACGCCTTACAAATCATAACAACACCTTACAATACCGTATGTAAACTTAAAACTCCATAATAAACCTAATGAATTCGTCCGAGTCCTTTGAACATTGTACGACAACTTAAAACATCTTACGACTCTGTATGCCATATTACCTCCTAAAACAAGTTATTATAATGTAGGACGCCTTACAAATCATAACAACACCTTACAATACCGTATGTAAACTTAAAACTTCATAATAAACCTAATGAATTCGTCTGAGTCCTTTCAACATTGTACGGCAACTTAAAACATCTTACGACTCTGTATGCCATATTAACTCCTCTAAAAGCATGTTATTATAATTTAGGACGCCTTAAAAGTATTAACAACACCTTATAATACCGTATGTAAACTTAAAACTCTATAATAAACCTAATGAATTCTTCCGAGTCCTTTGAACATTGTACGGCAACTTAAAACATCATACGACTTGTATGCCATATTACCTCTTAAAACACGTTATTATAATGTAGGACGCCTTACAAATATTAACAACACCTTACAATACCGTATGTAAACTTAAAACTCCATAATAAACCTAATGAATTCGTTCGAGTACTTTGAACATTGTACGGGAACTTAAAACATCTTACGACTCTGTATGCCATATTACCTCTTAAAACACGTTATTATAATGTAGGACGCCTTACAAATCTTAACAACACCTTACAATACCGTATGTAAACTTAAAACTCCATAATAAACCTAATGAATTCGTCCGAGTCCTTTGAACATTGTACGGTAACTTAAAACATCATACGACTTGTATGCCATAATACCTCTTAAAACACGTTATTATAATGTAGGACGCCTTACAAATATTAACAACACCTTACAATAACGTATGTAAACTTAAAACTCCATAATAAACCTAATGAATTCGTCCGAGTCCTTTGAATATTGTACGGCAACTTAAAACATCTTACGACTCTGTATGCCATATTACCTCTTAAAACACGTTATTATAATGTAGGACGACTTACAAATATTAACAACACCTTACAACACCGTATGTAAACTTAAAACTCCATAATAAACCTAATGAATTCGTTCGAGTACTTTGAACATTGTACGGCAACTTAAAACATCTTACGACTCTGTATGCCATATTACCTCTTAAAACACGTTATTATAATGTAGGACGCCTTACAAATCTTAACAACACCTTACAATACCGTATGTAAACTTAAAACTCCATAATAAACCTAATGAATTCGTCCGAGTCCTTTCAACATTGTACGGCAACTTAAAACATCATACGACTTGTATGCCATATTACCTCTTATAACACGTTATTATAATGTAGGACGCCTTACAAATATTAACAACACCTTACAATACCGTATGTAAACTTAAAACTCCATAATAAACCTAATGAATTCGTCCGAGTCCTTTGAATATTGTACGGCAACTTAAAACATCTTACGACTCTGTATGCCATATTACCTCTTAAAACACGTTATTATAATGTAGGACGCCTTACAAATATTAACAACACCTTACAATACCGTATGTAAACTTAAAACTCCATAATAAACCTAATGAGTTCGTCCGAGTCCTTTGAATATTGTACGGCAACTTAAAACATCTTACGACTCTGTATGCCATATTACCTCTTAAAACACGTTATTATAATGTAGGACGCCTTACAAATCTTAACAACACCTTACAATTCCGTATGTAAACTTAAAACTCCATAATAAACCTAATGAATTCGTCCGAGTCCTTTCAACATTGTACGGCAACTTAAAACATCATACGACTTGTATGCCATATTACCTCTTAAAACACGTTATTATAATGTTGGACGCCTTACAATTCTTAACAACACCTTACAATACCGTATGTAAACTTAAAACTCCATAATAAACCTAATGAATTCGTCCGAGTCCTTTGAACATTGTACGACAACTTAAAACATCTTACGACTCTGTATGCCATATTACCTCCTAAAACAAGTTATTATAATGTAGGACGCCTTACAAATCATAACAACACCTTACAATACCGTATGTAAACTTAAAACTTCATAATAAACCTAATGAATTCGTCTGAGTCCTTTCAACATTGTACGGCAACTTAAAACATCTTACGACTCTGTATGCCATATTAACTCCTCTAAAAGCATGTTATTATAATTTAGGACGCCTTAAAAGTATTAACAACACCTTATAATACCGTATGTAAACTTAAAACTCTATAATAAACCTAATGAATTCTTCCGAGTCCTTTGAACATTGTACGGCAACTTAAAACATCATACGACTTGTATGCCATATTACCTCTTAAAACACGTTATTATAATGTAGGACGCCTTACAAATATTAACAACACCTTACAATACCGTATGTAAACTTAAAACTCCATAATAAACCTAATGAATTCGTTCGAGTACTTTGAACATTGTACGGGAACTTAAAACATCTTACGACTCTGTATGCCATATTACCTCTTAAAACACGTTATTATAATGTAGGACGCCTTACAAATCTTAACAACACCTTACAATACCGTATGTAAACTTAAAACTCCATAATAAACCTAATGAATTCGTCCGAGTCCTTTGAACATTGTACGGTAACTTAAAACATCATACGACTTGTATGCCATAATACCTCTTAAAACACGTTATTATAATGTAGGACGCCTTACAAATATTAACAACACCTTACAATAACGTATGTAAACTTAAAACTCCATAATAAACCTAATGAATTCGTCCGAGTCCTTTGAATATTGTACGGCAACTTAAAACATCTTACGACTCTGTATGCCATATTACCTCTTAAAACACGTTATTATAATGTAGGACGACTTACAAATATTAACAACACCTTACAACACCGTATGTAAACTTAAAACTCCATAATAAACCTAATGAATTCGTTCGAGTACTTTGAACATTGTACGGCAACTTAAAACATCTTACGACTCTGTATGCCATATTACCTCTTAAAACACGTTATTATAATGTAGGACGCCTTACAAATCTTAACAACACCTTACAATACCGTATGTAAACTTAAAACTCCATAATAAACCTAATGAATTCGTTCGAGTCCTTTGAACATTGTACGGTAACTTAAAACATCATACGACTTGTATGTCATATTACCTCTTAAAACACGTTATTATAATGTAGGACGCCTTACAAATATTAACAACACCTTACAATACCGTATGTAAACTTAAAACTCCATAATAAACCTAATGAATTCGTCCGAGTCCTTTGAATATCGTACGGCAACTTAAAACATCTTACGACTCTGTATGCCATATTACCTCTTAAAACACGTTATTATAATGTAGGACGCCTTACAAATCATAACAACACCTTACAATTCCGTATGTAAACTTAAAACTCCATAATAAACCTTATGAATTCATCCGTGTCCTTTCAACATTGTACGGCAACTTAAAACATCATACGACTTGTATGCCATATTACCTCTTAAAACACGTTATTATAATGTAGGACGCCTTACAAATATTAACAACACCTTACAATACCGTATGTAACTTAAAACTCCATAATAAACCTAATGAGTTCGTCCGAGTCCTTTGAATATTGTACGGCAACTTAAAACATCTTACGACTCTGTATGCCATATTACCTCTTAAAACACGTTATTATAATGTAGGACACCTTACAAATATTAACAACACCTTACAATACCGTATGTAAACTTAAAACTCCATAATAAACCTAATGAATTCGTCCGAGTCCTTTGAATATTGTACGGCAACTTAAAACATCTTACGACTCTGTATGCCATATTACCTCTTAAAACACGTTATTATAATGTTGGACGCCTTACAAATCTTAACAACACCTTACAATACCGTAGGTAAACTTAAAACTCCATAATAAACCTAATGAATTCGTCCGAGTCCTTTGAACATTGTACGACAACTTAAAACATCTTACGACTCTGTATGCCATATTACCTCTTAAAACAAGTTATTATAATGTAGGACGCCTTACAAATCATAACAACACCTTACAATACCGTATGTAAACTTAAAACTTCATAATAAACCTAATGAATTCGTCTGAGTCCTTTCAACATTGTACGGCAACTTAAAACATCTTACGACTCTGTATGCCATATTAACTCCTCTAAAAGCATGTTATTATAATTTAGGACGCCTTAAAAGTATTAACAACACCTTATAATACCGTATGTAAACTTAAAACTCTATAATAAACCTAATGAATTCGTCCGAGTCCTTTGAACATTGTACGGCAACTTAAAACATCATACGACTTGTATGCCATATTACCTCTTAAAACACGTTATTATAATGTAGGACGCCTTACAAATATTAACAACACCTTACAATACCGTATGTAAACTTAAAACTCCATAATAAACCTAATGAATTCGTTCGAGTACTTTGAACATTGTACGGGAACTTAAAACATCTTACGACTCTGTATGCCATATTACCTCTTAAAACACGTTATTATAATGTAGGACGCCTTACAAATCTTAACAACACCTTACAATACCGTATGTAAACTTAAAACTCCATAATAAACCTAATGAATTCGTCCGAGTCCTTTGAACATTGTACGGTAACTTAAAACATCATACGACTTGTATGCCATAATACCTCTTAAAACACGTTATTATAATGTAGGACGCCTTACAAATATTAACAACACCTTACAATAATGTATGTAAACTTAAAACTCCATAATAAACCTAATGAATTCGTCCGAGTCCTTTGAATATTGTACGGCAACTTAAAACATCTTACGACTCTGTATGCCATATTACCTCTTAAAACACGTTATTATAATGTAGGACGACTTACAAATATTAACAACACCTTACAACACCGTATGTAAACTTAAAACTCCATAATAAACCTAATGAATTCGTTCGAGTACTTTGAACATTGTACGGCAACTTAAAACATCTTACGACTCTGTATGCCATATTACCTCTTAAAACACGTTATTATAATGTAGGACGCCTTACAAATCTTAACAACACCTTACAATACCGTATGTAAACTTAAAACTCCATAATAAACCTAATGAATTCGTTCGAGTCCTTTGAACATTGTACGGTAACTTAAAACATCATACGACTTGTATGTCATATTACCTCTTAAAACACGTTATTATAATGTAGGACGCCTTACAAATATTAACAACACCTTACAATACCGTATGTAAACTTAAAACTCCATAATAAACCTAATGAATTCGTCCGAGTCCTTTGAATATCGTATGGCAACTTAAAACATCTTACGACTCTGTATGCCATATTACCTCTTAAAACACGTTATTATAATGTAGGACGCCTTACAAATCATAACAACACCTTACAATTCCGTATGTAAACTTAAAACTCCATAATAAACCTAATGAATTCATCCGTGTCCTTTCAACATTGTACGGCAACTTAAAACATCATACGACTTGTATGCCATATTACCTCTTAAAACACGTTATTATAATGTAGGACGCCTTACAAATATTAACAACACCTTACAATACCGTATGTAACTTAAAACTCCATAATAAACCTAATGAGTTCGTCCGAGTCCTTTGAATATTGTACGGCAACTTAAAACATCTTACGACTCTGTATGCCATATTACCTCTTAAAACACGTTATTATAATGTAGGACACCTTACAAATATTAACAACACCTTACAATACCGTATGTAAACTTAAAACTCCATAATAAACCTAATGAATTCGTCCGAGTCCTTTGAATATTGTACGGCAACTTAAAACATCTTACGACTCTGTATGCCATATTACCTCTTAAAACACGTTATTATAATGTTGGACGCCTTACAAATCTTAACAACACCTTACAATACCGTAGGTAAACTTAAAACTCCATAATAAACCTAATGAATTCGTCCGAGTCCTTTGAACATTGTACGACAACTTAAAACATCTTACGACTCTGTATGCCATATTACCTCTTAAAACAAGTTATTATAATGTAGGACGCCTTACAAATCATAACAACACCTTACAATACCGTATGTAAACTTAAAACTTCATAATAAACCTAATGAATTCGTCTGAGTCCTTTCAACATTGTACGGCAACTTAAAACATCTTACGACTCTGTATGCCATATTAACTCCTCTAAAAGCATGTTATTATAATTTAGGACGCCTTAAAAGTATTAACAACACCTTATAATACCGTATGTAAACTTAAAACTCTATAATAAACCTAATGAATTCGTCCGAGTCCTTTGAACATTGTACGGCAACTTAAAACATCATACGACTTGTATGCCATATTACCTCTTAAAACACGTTATTATAATGTAGGACGCCTTACAAATATTAACAACACCTTACAATACCGTATGTAAACTTAAAACTCCATAATAAACCTAATGAATTCGTTCGAGTACTTTGAACATTGTACGGCAACTTAAAACATCTTACGACTCTGTATGCCATATTACTTCTTAAAACACGTTATTATAATGTAGGACGCCTTACAAATCTTAACAACACCTTACAATACCGTATGTAAACTTAAAACTCCATAATAAACCTAATGAATTCGTCCGAGTCCTTTGAACATTGTACGGTAACTTAAAACATCATACGACTTGTATGCCATATTACCTCTTAAAACACGTTATTATAATGTAGGACGCCTTACAAATATTAACAACACCTTACAATAACGTATGTAAACTTAAAACTCCATAATAAACCTAATGAATTCGTCCGAGTCCTTTGAATATTGTACGGCAACTTAAAACATCTTACGACTCTGTATGCCATATTACCTCTTAAAACACGTTATTATAATGTAGGACGACTTACAAATATTAACAACACCTTACAACACCGTATGTAAACTTAAAACTCCATAATAAACCTAATGAATTCGTTCGAGTACTTTGAACATTGTACGGCAACTTAAAACATCTTACGACTCTGTATGCCATATTACCTCTTAAAACACGTTATTATAATGTTGGACGCCTTACAAATCTTAACAACACCTTACAATACCGTATGTAAACTTAAAACTCCATAATAAACCTAATGAATTCGTCCGAGTCCTTTGAACATTGTACGACATCTTAAAACATCTTACGACTCTGTATGCCATATTACCTCTTAAAACAAGTTATTATAATGTAGGACGCCTTACAAATCATAACAACACCTTACAATACCGTAAGTAAACTTAAAACTTCATAATAAACCTAATGAATTCGTCTGAGTCCTTTCAACATTGTACGGCAACTTAAAACATCTTACGACTCTGTATGCCATATTAACTCCTCTAAAAGCATGTTATTATAATTTAGGACGCCTTAAAAGTATTAACAACACCTTATAATACCGTATGTAAACTTAAAACTCTATAATAAACCTAATGAATTCGTCCGAGTCCTTTGAACATTGTACGGCAACTTAAAACATCATACAACTTGTATGCCATATTTCCTCTTAAAACACGTTATTATAATGTAGGACGCCTTACAAATATTAACAACACCTTACAATACCGTATGTAAACTTAAAACTCCATAATAAACCTAATGAATTCGTTCGAGTACTTTAAACATTGTACGGCAACTTAAAACATCTTACGACTCTGTATGCCATATTACCTCTTAAAACACGTTATTATAATGTAGGACGCCTTACAAATCTTAACAACACCTTACAATACCGTATGTAAACTTAAAACTCCATAATAAACCTAATGAATTCGTCCGAGTCCTTTGAACATTGTACGGTAACTTAAAACATCATACGACTTGTATGCCATATTACCTCTTAAAACACGTTATTATAATGTAGGACGCCTTACAAATATTAACAACACCTTACAATAACGTATGTAAACTTAAAACTCCATAATAAACCTAATGAATTCGTCCGAGTCCTTTGAATATTGTACGGCAACTTAAAACATCTTACGACTCTGTATGCCATATTACCTCTTAAAACACGTTATTATAATGTAGGACGACTTACAAATATTAACAACACCTTACAACACCGTATGTAAACTTAAAACTCCATAATAAACCTAATGAATTCGTTCGAGTACTTTGAACATTGTACGGCAACTTAAAACATCTTACGACTCTGTATGCCATATTACCTCTTAAAACACGTTATTATAATGTAGGACGCCTTACAAATCTTAACAACACCTTACAATACCGTATGTAAACTTAAAACTCCATAATAAACCTAATGAATTCGTCCGAGTCCTTTGAACATTGTACGGTAACTTAAAACATCATACGACTTGTATGTCATATTACCTCTTAAAACACGTTATTATAATGTAGGACGCCTTACAAATATTAACAACACCTTACAATACCGTATGTAAACTTAAAACTCCATAATAAACCTAATGAATTCGTCCGAGTCCTTTCAATATTGTACGGCAACTTAAAACATCTTACGACTCTGTATGCCATATTACCTCTTAAAACACGTTATTATAATGTAGGACGCCTTACAAATCATAACAACACCTTACAATTCCGTATGTAAACTTAAAACTCCATAATAAACCTAATGAATTCATCCGAGTCCGTTCAACATTGTACGGCAACTTAAAACATCATACGACTTGTATGCCATATTACCTCTTAAAACACGTTATTATAATGTAGGACGCCTTACAAATATTAACAACACCTTACAATACCGTATGTAAACTTAAAACTCCATAATAAACCTAATGAGTTCGTCCGAGTCCTTTGAATATTGTACGGCAACTTAAAACATCTTACGACTCTGTATGCCATATTACCTCTTAAAACACGTTATTATAATGTAGGACGCCTTACAAATATTAACAACACCTTACAATACCGTATGTAAACTTAAAACTCCATAATAAACCTAATGAATTCGTCCGAGTCCTTTGAATATTGTACGGCAACTTAAAACATCTTACGACTCTGTATGCCATATTACCTCTTAAAACACGTTATTATAATGTTGAACGCCTTACAAATCTTAACAACACCTTACAATACCGTATGTAAACTTAAAACTCCATAATAAACCTAATGAATTCGTCCGAGTCCTTTGAACATTGTACGACAACTTAAAACATCTTACGACTCTGTATGCCATATTACCTCTTAAAACAAGTTATTATAATGTAGGACGCCTTACAAATCATAACAACACCTTACAATACCGTATGTAAACTTAAAACTTCATAATAAACCTAATGAATTCGTCTGAGTCCTTTCAACATTGTACGACAACTTAAAACATCTTACGACTCTGTATGCCATATTAACTCCTCTAAAAGCATGTTATTATAATTTAGGACGCCTTAAAAGTATTAACAACACCTTATAATACCGTATGTAAACTTAAAACTCTATAATAAACCTAATGAATTCGTCCGAGTCCTTTGAACATTGTACGGCAACTTAAAACATCATACGACTTGTATGCCATATTACCTCTTAAAACACGTTATTATAATGTAGGACGCCTTACAAATATTAACAACACCTTACAATACCGTATGTAAACTTAAAACTCCATAATAAACCTAATGAATTCGTTCGAGTACTTTGAACATTGTACGGCAACTTAAAACATCTTACGACTCTGTATGCCATATTACCTCTTAAAACACGTTATTATAATGTAGGACGCCTTACAAATCTTAACAACAACTTACAATACCGTATGTAAACTTAAAACTCCATAATAAACCTAATGAATTCGTCCGAGTCCTTTGAACATTGTACGGTAACTTAAAACATCATACGACTTGTATGCCATATTACCTCTTAAAACACGTTATTATAATGTAGGACGCCTTACAAATATTAACAACACCTTACAATAACGTATGTAAACTTAAAACTCCATAATAAACCTAATGAATTCATCCGAGTCCTTTGAATATTGTACGGCAACTTAAAACATCTTACGACTCTGTATGCCATATTACCTCTTAAAACACGTTATTATAATGTAGGACGACTTACAAATATTAACAACACCTTACAACACCGTATGTAAACTTAAAACTTCATAATAAACCTAATGAATTCGTTCGAGTACTTTGAACATTGTACGGCAACTTAAAACATCTTACGACTCTGTATGCCATATTACCTCTTAAAACACGTTATTATAATGTAGGACGCCTTACAAATCTTAACAACACCTTACAATACCGTATGTAAACTTAAAACTCCATAATAAACCTAATGAATTCGTCCGAGTCCTTTGAACATTGTACGGTAACTTAAAACATCATACGACTTGTATGCCATATTACCTCTTAAAACACGTTATTATAATGTAGGACGCCTTACAAATATTAACAACACCTTACAATAACGTATGTAAACTTAAAACTCCATAATAAACCTAATGAATTCGTCCGAGTCCTTTGAATATTGTACGGCAACTTAAAACATCTTACGACTCTGTATGCCATATTACCTCTTAAAACACGTTATTATAATGTAGGACGACTTACAAATATTAACAACACCTTACAACACCGTATGTAAACTTAAAACTCCATAATAAACCTAATGAATTCGTTCGAGTACTTTGAACATTGTACGGCAACTTAAAACATCTTACGACTCTGTATGCCATATTACCTCTTAAAACACGTTATTATAATGTAGGACGCCTTACAAATCTTAACAACACCTTACAATACCGTATGTAAACTTAAAACTCCATAATAAACCTAATGAATTCGTCCGAGTCCTTTGAACATTGTACGGTAACTTAAAACATCATACGACTTGTATGTCATATTACCTCTTAAAACACGTTATTATAATGTAGGACGCCTTACAAATATTAACAACACCTTACAATACCGTATGTAAACTTAAAACTCCATAATAAACCTAATGAATTCGTCCGAGTCCTTTCAATATTGTACGGCAACTTAAAACATCTTACGACTCTGTATGCCATATTACCTCTTAAAACACGTTATTATAATGTAGGACGCCTTACAAATCATAACAACACCTTACAATACCGTATGTAAACTTAAAACTCCATAATAAACCTAATGAATTCGTTCGAGTACTTTGAACATTGTACGGCAACTTAAAACATCTTACGACTCTGTATGCCATATTACCTCTTAAAACACGTTATTATAATGTAGGACGCCTTACAAATCTTAACAACACCTTACAATACCGTATGTAAACTTAAAACTCCATAATAAACCTAATGAATTCGTCCGAGTCCTTTGAACATTGTACGGTAACTTAAAACATCATACGACTTGTATGTCATATTACCTCTTAAAACACGTTATTATAATGTAGGACGCCTTACAAATATTAACAACACCTTACAATACCGTATGTAAACTTAAAACTCCATAATAAACCTAATGAATTCGTCCGAGTCCTTTCAATATTGTACGGCAACTTAAAACATCTTACGACTCTGTATGCCATATTACCTCTTAAAACACGTTATTATAATGTTGAACGCCTTACAAATCTTAACAACACCTTACAATACCGTATGTAAACTTAAAACTCCATAATAAACCTAATGAATTCGTCCGAGTCCTTTGAACATTGTACGACAACTTAAAACATCTTACGACTCTGTATGCCATATTACCTCTTAAAACAAGTTATTATAATGTAGGACGCCTTACAAATCATAACAACACCTTACAATACCGTATGTAAACTTAAAACTTCATAATAAACCTAATGAATTCGTCTGAGTCCTTTCAACATTGTACGACAACTTAAAACATCTTACGACTCTGTATGCCATATTAACTCCTCTAAAAGCATGTTATTATAATTTAGGACGCCTTAAAAGTATTAACAACACCTTATAATACCGTATGTAAACTTAAAACTCTATAATAAACCTAATGAATTCGTCCGAGTCCTTTGAACATTGTACGGCAACTTAAAACATCATACGACTTGTATGCCATATTACCTCTTAAAACACGTTATTATAATGTAGGACGCCTTACAAATATTAACAACACCTTACAATACCGTATGTAAACTTAAAACTCCATAATAAACCTAATGAATTCGTTCGAGTACTTTGAACATTGTACGGCAACTTAAAACATCTTACGACTCTGTATGCCATATTACCTCTTAAAACACGTTATTATAATGTAGGACGCCTTACAAATCTTAACAACAACTTACAATACCGTATGTAAACTTAAAACTCCATAATAAACCTAATGAATTCGTCCGAGTCCTTTGAACATTGTACGGTAACTTAAAACATCATACGACTTGTATGCCATATTACCTCTTAAAACACGTTATTATAATGTAGGACGCCTTACAAATATTAACAACACCTTACAATAACGTATGTAAACTTAAAACTCCATAATAAACCTAATGAATTCATCCGAGTCCTTTGAATATTGTACGGCAACTTAAAACATCTTACGACTCTGTATGCCATATTACCTCTTAAAACACGTTATTATAATGTAGGACGACTTACAAATATTAACAACACCTTACAACACCGTATGTAAACTTAAAACTCCATAATAAACCTAATGAATTCGTTCGAGTACTTTGAACATTGTACGGCAACTTAAAACATCTTACGACTCTGTATGCCATATTACCTCTTAAAACACGTTATTATAATGTAGGACGCCTTACAAATCTTAACAACACCTTACAATACCGTATGTAAACTTAAAACTCCATAATAAACCTAATGAATTCGTCCGAGTCCTTTGAACATTGTACGGTAACTTAAAACATCATACGACTTGTATGCCATATTACCTCTTAAAACACGTTATTATAATGTAGGACGCCTTACAAATATTAACAACACCTTACAATAACGTATGTAAACTTAAAACTCCATAATAAACCTAATGAATTCGTCCGAGTCCGTTGAATATTGTACGGCAACTTAAAACATCTTACGACTCTGTATGCCATATTACCTCTTAAAACACGTTATTATAATGTAGGACGACTTACAAATATTAACAACACCTTACAACACCGTATGTAAACTTAAAACTCCATAATAAACCTAATGAATTCGTTCGAGTACTTTGAACATTGTACGGCAACTTAAAACATCTTACGACTCTGTATGCCATATTACCTCTTAAAACACGTTATTATAATGTAGGACGCCTTACAAATCTTAACAACACCTTACAATACCGTATGTAAACTTAAAACTCCATAATAAACCTAATGAATTCGTCCGAGTCCTTTGAACATTGTACGGTAACTTAAAACATCATACGACTTGTATGTCATATTACCTCTTAAAACACGTTATTATAATGTAGGACGCCTTACAAATATTAACAACACCTTACAATACCGTATGTAAACTTAAAACTCCATAATAAACCTAATGAATTCGTCCGAGTCCTTTCAATATTGTACGGCAACTTAAAACATCTTACGACTCTGTATGCCATATTACCTCTTAAAACACGTTATTATAATGTAGGACGCCTTACAAATCATAACAACACCTTACAATTCCGTATGTAAACTTAAAACTCCATAATAAACCTAATGAATTCATCCGAGTCCGTTCAACATTGTACGGCAACTTAAAACATCATACGACTTGTATGCCATATTACCTCTTAAAACACGTTATTATAATGTAGGACGCCTTACAAATATTAACAACACCTTACAATACCGTATGTAAACTTAAAACTCCATAATAAACCTAATGAGTTCGTCCGAGTCCTTTGAATATTGTACGGCAACTTAAAACATCTTACGACTCTGTATGCCATATTACCTCTTAAAACACGTTATTATAATGTAGGACGCCTTACAAATATTAACAACACCTTACAATACCGTATGTAAACTTAAAACTCCATAATAAACCTAATGAATTCGTCCGAGTCCTTTGAATATTGTACGGCAACTTAAAACATCTTACGACTCTGTATGCCATATTACCTCTTAAAACACGTTATTATAATGTTGAACGCCTTACAAATCTTAACAACACCTTACAATACCGTATGTAAACTTAAAACTCCATAATAAACCTAATGAATTCGTCCGAGTCCTTTGAACATTGTACGACAACTTAAAACATCTTACGACTCTGTATGCCATATTACCTCTTAAAACAAGTTATTATAATGTAGGACGCCTTACAAATCATAACAACACCTTACAATACCGTATGTAAACTTAAAACTTCATAATAAACCTAATGAATTCGTCTGAGTCCTTTCAACATTGTACGACAACTTAAAACATCTTACGACTCTGTATGCCATATTAACTCCTCTAAAAGCATGTTATTATAATTTAGGACGCCTTAAAAGTATTAACAACACCTTATAATACCGTATGTAAACTTAAAACTCTATAATAAACCTAATGAATTCGTCCGAGTCCTTTGAACATTGTACGGCAACTTAAAACATCATACGACTTGTATGCCATATTACCTCTTAAAACACGTTATTATAATGTAGGACGCCTTACAAATATTAACAACACCTTACAATACCGTATGTAAACTTAAAACTCCATAATAAACCTAATGAATTCGTTCGAGTACTTTGAACATTGTACGGCAACTTAAAACATCTTACGACTCTGTATGCCATATTACCTCTTAAAACACGTTATTATAATGTAGGACGCCTTACAAATCTTAACAACAACTTACAATACCGTATGTAAACTTAAAACTCCATAATAAACCTAATGAATTCGTCCGAGTCCTTTGAACATTGTACGGTAACTTAAAACATCATACGACTTGTATGCCATATTACCTCTTAAAACACGTTATTATAATGTAGGACGCCTTACAAATATTAACAACACCTTACAATAACGTATGTAAACTTAAAACTCCATAATAAACCTAATGAATTCATCCGAGTCCTTTGAATATTGTACGGCAACTTAAAACATCTTACGACTCTGTATGCCATATTACCTCTTAAAACACGTTATTATAATGTAGGACGACTTACAAATATTAACAACACCTTACAACACCGTATGTAAACTTAAAACTCCATAATAAACCTAATGAATTCGTTCGAGTACTTTGAACATTGTACGGCAACTTAAAACATCTTACGACTCTGTATGCCATATTACCTCTTAAAACACGTTATTATAATGTAGGACGCCTTACAAATCTTAACAACACCTTACAATACCGTATGTAAACTTAAAACTCCATAATAAACCTAATGAATTCGTCCGAGTCCTTTGAACATTGTACGGTAACTTAAAACATCATACGACTTGTATGTCATATTACCTCTTAAAACACGTTATTATAATGTAGGACGCCTTACAAATATTAACAACACCTTACAATACCGTATGTAAACTTAAAACTCCATAATAAACCTAATGAATTCGTCCGAGTCCTTTCAATATTGTACGGCAACTTAAAACATCTTACGACTCTGTATGCCATATTACCTCTTAAAACACGTTATTATAATGTAGGACGCCTTACAAATCATAACAACACCTTACAATTTCGTATGTAAACTTAAAACTCCATAATAAACCTAATGAATTCATCCGAGTCCGTTCAACATTGTACGGCAACTTAAAACATCATACGACTTGTATGCCATATTACCTCTTAAAACACGTTATTATAATGTAGGACGCCTTACAAATATTAACAACACCTTACAATACCGTATGTAAACTTAAAACTCCATAATAAACCTAATGAGTTCGTCCGAGTCGTTTGAATATTGTACGGCAACTTAAAACATCTTACGACTCTGTATGCCATATTACCTCTTAAAACACGTTATTATAATGTAGGACGCCTTACAAATATTAACAACACCTTACAATACCGTATGTAAACTTAAAACTCCATAATAAACCTAATGAATTCGTCCGAGTCCTTTGAATATTGTACGGCAACTTAAAACATCTTACGACTCTGTATGCCATATTACCTCTTAAAACACGTTATTATAATGTTGAACGCCTTACAAATCTTAACAACACCTTACAATACCGTATGTAAACTTAAAACTCCATAATAAACCTAATGAATTCGTCCGAGTCCTTTGAACATTGTACGACAACTTAAAACATCTTACGACTCTGTATGCCATATTACCTCTTAAAACAAGTTATTATAATGTAGGACGCCTTACAAATCATAACAACACCTTACAATACCGTATGTAAACTTAAAACTTCATAATAAACCTAATGAATTCGTCTGAGTCCTTTCAACATTGTACGGCAACTTAAAACATCTTACGACTCTGTATGCCATATTAACTCCTCTAAAAGCATGTTATTATAATTTAGGACGCCTTAAAAGTATTAACAACACCTTATAATACCGTATGTAAACTTAAAACTCTATAATAAACCTAATGAATTCGTCCGAGTCCTTTGAACATTGTACGGCAACTTAAAACATCATACGACTTGTATGCCATATTACCTCTTAAAACACGTTATTATAATGTAGGACGCCTTACAAATATTAACAACACCTTACAATACCGTATGTAAACTTAAAACTCCATAATAAACCTAATGAATTCGTTTGAGTACTTTGAACATTGTACGGCAACTTAAAACATCTTACGACTCTGTATGCCATATTACCTCTTAAAACACGTTATTATAATGTAGGACGCCTTACAAATCTTAACAACAACTTACAATACCGTATGTAAACTTAAAACTCCATAATAAACCTAATGAATTCGTCCGAGTCCTTTGAACATTGTACGGTAACTTAAAACATCATACGACTTGTATGCCATATTACCTCTTAAAACACGTTATTATAATGTAGGACACCTTACAAATATTAACAACACCTTACAATAACGTATGTAAACTTAAAACTCCATAATAAACCTAATGAATTCATCCCAGTCCTTTGAATATTGTACGGCAACTTAAAACATCTTACGACTCTGTATGCCATATTACCTCTTAAAACACGTTATTATAATGTAGGACGCCTTACAAATATTAACAACACCTTACAATAACGTATGTAAACTTAAAACTCCATAATAAACCTAATAAATTCGTCCGAGTCCTTTGAATATTGTACGGCAACTTAAAACATCTTACGACTCTGTATGCCATATTACCTCTTAAAACACGTTATTATAATGTAGGACGACTTACAAATATTAACAACACCTTACAACACCGTATGTAAACTTAAAACTCCATAATAAACCTAATGAATTCGTTCGAGTACTTTGAACATTGTACGGCAACTTAAAACATCTTACGACTCTGTATGCCATATTACCTCTTAAAACACGTTATTATAATGTTGGACGCCTTACAAATCTTAACAACACCTTACAATACCGTATGTAAACTTAAAACTCCATAATAAACCTAATGAATTCGTCCGAGTCCTTTGAACATTGTACGACAACTTAAAACATCTTACGACTCTGTATGCCATATTACCTCTTAAAACAAGTTATTATAATGTAGGACGCCTTACAAATCATAACAACACCTTACAATACCGTATGTAAACTTAAATCTCTATAATAAACCTAATAAATTCGTCCGAGTCCTTTGAACATTGTACGGCAACTTAAAACATCATACGACTTGTATGCCATATTACCTCTTAAAACACGTTATTATAATGTAGGACGCCTTACAAATATTAACAACACCTTACAATACCGTATGTAAACTTAAAACTCCATAATAAACCTAATGAATTCGTTCGAGTACTTTGAACATTGTACGGCAACTTAAAACATCTTACGACTCTGTATGCCATATTACCTCTTAAAACACGTTATTATAATGTAGGACGCCTTACAAATCTTAACAACACCTTACAATACCGTATGTAAACTTAAAACTCCATAATAAACCTAATGAATTCGTCCGAGTCCTTTGAACATTGTACGGTAACTTAAAACATCATACGACTTGTATGCCATATTACCTCTTAAAACACGTTATTATAATGTAGGACGCCTTACAAATATTAACAACACCTTACAATAACGTATGTAAACTTAAAACTCCATAATAAACCTAATGAATTCGTCCGAGTCCTTTGAATATTGTACGGCAACTTAAAACATCTTACGACTCTGTATGCCATATTACCTCTTAAAACACGTTATTATAATGTAGGACGACTTACAAATATTAACAACACCTTACAACACCGTATGTAAACTTAAAACTCCATAATAAACCTAATGAATTCGTTCGAGTACTTTGAACATTGTACGGCAACTTAAAACATGTTACGACTCTGTATGCCATATTACCTCTTAAAACACGTTATTATAATGTAAGACGCCTTACAAATCTTAACAACACCTTACAATACCGTATGTAAACTTAAAACTCCATAATAAACCTAATGAATTCGTCCGAGTCCTTTGAACATTGTACGGTAACTTAAAACATCATACGACTTGTATGCCATATTACCTCTTAAAACACGTTATTATAATGTAGGACGCCTTACAAATATTAACAACACCTTACAATAACGTATGTAAACTTAAAACTCCATAATAAACCTAATGAATTCGTCCGAGTCCTTTGAATATTGTACGGCAACTTAAAACATCTTACGACTCTGTATGCCATATTACCTCTTAAAACACGTTATTATAATGTAGGACGACTTACAAATATTAACAACACCTTACAACACCGTATGTAAACTTAAAACTCCATAATAAACCTAATGAATTCGTTCGAGTACTTTGAACATTGTACGGCAACTTAAAACATCTTACGACTCTGTATGCCATATTACCTCTTAAAACACGTTATTATAATGTTGGACGCCTTACAAATCTTAACAACACCTTACAATACCGTATGTAAACTTAAAACTCCATAATAAACCTAATGAATTCGTCCGAGTCCTTTGAACATTGTACGACAACTTAAAACATCTTACGACTCTGTATGCCATATTACCTCTTAAAACAAGTTATTATAATGTAGGACGCCTTACAAATCATAACAACACCTTACAATACCGTATGTAAACTTAAATCTCTATAATAAACCTAATAAATTCGTCCGAGTCCTTTGAACATTGTACGGCAACTTAAAACATCATACGACTTGTATGCCATATTACCTCTTAAAACACGTTATTATAATGTAGGACGCCTTACAAATATTAACAACACCTTACAATACCGTATGTAAACTTAAAACTCCATAATAAACCTAATGAATTCGTTCGAGTACTTTGAACATTGTACGGCAACTTAAAACATCTTACGACTCTGTATGCCATATTACCTCTTAAAACACGTTATTATAATGTAGGACGCCTTACAAATCTTAACAACACCTTACAATACCGTATGTAAACTTAAAACTCCATAATAAACCTAATGAATTCGTCCGAGTCCTTTGAACATTGTACGGTAACTTAAAACATCATACGACTTGTATGCCATATTACCTCTTAAAACACGTTATTATAATGTAGGACGCCTTACAAATATTAACAACACCTTACAATAACGTATGTAAACTTAAAACTCCATAATAAACCTAATGAATTCGTCCGAGTCCTTTGAATATTGTACGGCAACTTAAAACATCTTACGACTCTGTATGCCATATTACCTCTTAAAACACGTTATTATAATGTAGGACGACTTACAAATATTAACAACACCTTACAACACCGTATGTAAACTTAAAACTCCATAATAAACCTAATGAATTCGTTCGAGTACTTTGAACATTGTACGGCAACTTAAAACATGTTACGACTCTGTATGCCATATTACCTCTTAAAACACGTTATTATAATGTAAGACGCCTTACAAATCTTAACAACACCTTACAATACCGTATGTAAACTTAAAACTCCATAATAAACCTAATGAATTCGTCCGAGTCCTTTGAACATTGTACGGTAACTTAAAACATCATACGACTTGTATGCCATATTACCTCTTAAAACACGTTATTATAATGTAGGACGCCTTACAAATATTAACAACACCTTACAATAACGTATGTAAACTTAAAACTCCATAATAAACCTAATGAATTCGTCCGAGTCCTTTGAATATTGTACGGCAACTTAAAACATCTTACGACTCTGTATGCCATATTACCTCTTAAAACAAGTTATTATAATGTAGGACGCCTTACAAATCATAACAACACCTTACAATACCGTATGTAAACTTAAAACTCCATAATAAACCTAATGAATTCGTCCGAGTCCTTTCAATATTGTACGGCAACTTAAAACATCTTACGACTCTGTATGCCATATTACCTCTTAAAACACGTTATTATAATGTAGGACGCCTTACAAATCATAACAACACCTTACAATTTCGTATGTAAACTTAAAACTCCATAATAAACCTAATGAATTCATCCGAGTCCGTTCAACATTGTACGGCAACTTAAAACATCATACGACTTGTATGCCATATTACCTCTTAAAACACGTTATTATAATGTAGGACGCCTTACAAATATTAACAACACCTTACAATACCGTATGTAAACTTAAAACTCCATAATAAACCTAATGAGTTCGTCCGAGTCGTTTGAATATTGTACGGCAACTTAAAACATCTTACGACTCTGTATGCCATATTACCTCTTAAAACACGTTATTATAATGTAGGACGCCTTACAAATATTAACAACACCTTACAATACCGTATGTAAACTTAAAACTCCATAATAAACCTAATGAATTCGTCCGAGTCCTTTGAATATTGTACGGCAACTTAAAACATCTTACGACTCTGTATGCCATATTACCTCTTAAAACACGTTATTATAATGTTGAACGCCTTACAAATCTTAACAACACCTTACAATACCGTATGTAAACTTAAAACTCCATAATAAACCTAATGAATTCGTCCGAGTCCTTTGAACATTGTACGACAACTTAAAACATCTTACGACTCTGTATGCCATATTACCTCTTAAAACAAGTTATTATAATGTAGGACGCCTTACAAATCATAACAACACCTTACAATACCGTATGTAAACTTAAAACTTCATAATAAACCTAATGAATTCGTCTGAGTCCTTTCAACATTGTACGGCAACTTAAAACATCTTACGACTCTGTATGCCATATTAACTCCTCTAAAAGCATGTTATTATAATTTAGGACGCCTTAAAAGTATTAACAACACCTTATAATACCGTATGTAAACTTAAAACTCTATAATAAACCTAATGAATTCGTCCGAGTCCTTTGAACATTGTACGGCAACTTAAAACATCATACGACTTGTATGCCATATTACCTCTTAAAACACGTTATTATAATGTAGGACGCCTTACAAATATTAACAACACCTTACAATACCGTATGTAAACTTAAAACTCCATAATAAACCTAATGAATTCGTTTGAGTACTTTGAACATTGTACGGCAACTTAAAACATCTTACGACTCTGTATGCCATATTACCTCTTAAAACACGTTATTATAATGTAGGACGCCTTACAAATCTTAACAACAACTTACAATACCGTATGTAAACTTAAAACTCCATAATAAACCTAATGAATTCGTCCGAGTCCTTTGAACATTGTACGGTAACTTAAAACATCATACGACTTGTATGCCATATTACCTCTTAAAACACGTTATTATAATGTAGGACACCTTACAAATATTAACAACACCTTACAATAACGTATGTAAACTTAAAACTCCATAATAAACCTAATGAATTCATCCCAGTCCTTTGAATATTGTACGGCAACTTAAAACATCTTACGACTCTGTATGCCATATTACCTCTTAAAACACGTTATTATAATGTAGGACGCCTTACAAATATTAACAACACCTTACAATAACGTATGTAAACTTAAAACTCCATAATAAACCTAATAAATTCGTCCGAGTCCTTTGAATATTGTACGGCAACTTAAAACATCTTACGACTCTGTATGCCATATTACCTCTTAAAACACGTTATTATAATGTAGGACGACTTACAAATATTAACAACACCTTACAACACCGTATGTAAACTTAAAACTCCATAATAAACCTAATGAATTCGTTCGAGTACTTTGAACATTGTACGGCAACTTAAAACATCTTACGACTCTGTATGCCATATTACCTCTTAAAACACGTTATTATAATGTTGGACGCCTTACAAATCTTAACAACACCTTACAATACCGTATGTAAACTTAAAACTCCATAATAAACCTAATGAATTCGTCCGAGTCCTTTGAACATTGTACGACAACTTAAAACATCTTACGACTCTGTATGCCATATTACCTCTTAAAACAAGTTATTATAATGTAGGACGCCTTACAAATCATAACAACACCTTACAATACCGTATGTAAACTTAAATCTCTATAATAAACCTAATAAATTCGTCCGAGTCCTTTGAACATTGTACGGCAACTTAAAACATCATACGACTTGTATGCCATATTACCTCTTAAAACACGTTATTATAATGTAGGACGCCTTACAAATATTAACAACACCTTACAA
Organism: Tagetes erecta; assembly: GCA_030867185.1. Classification (NCBI taxonomy): domain Eukaryota; kingdom Viridiplantae; phylum Streptophyta; class Magnoliopsida; order Asterales; family Asteraceae; genus Tagetes; species Tagetes erecta. Next base: position 25,985,224 of record CM061493.1, on the reverse strand, counting down.
TACCGTATGTAAACTTAAAACTCCATAATAAACCTAATGAATTCGTTCGAGTACTTTGAACATTGTACGGCAACTTAAAACATCTTACGACTCTGTATGCCATATTACCTCTTAAAACACGTTATTATAATGTAGGACGCCTTACAAATCTTAACAACACCTTACAATACCGTATGTAAACTTAAAACTCCATAATAAACCTAATGAATTCGTCCGAGTCCTTTGAACATTGTACGGTAACTTAAAACATCATACGACTTGTATGCCATATTACCTCTTAAAACACGTTATTATAATGTAGGACGCCTTACAAATATTAACAACACCTTACAATAACGTATGTAAACTTAAAACTCCATAATAAACCTAATGAATTCGTCCGAGTCCTTTGAATATTGTACGGCAACTTAAAACATCTTACGACTCTGTATGCCATATTACCTCTTAAAACACGTTATTATAATGTAGGACGACTTACAAATATTAACAACACCTTACAACACCGTATGTAAACTTAAAACTCCATAATAAACCTAATGAATTCGTTCGAGTACTTTGAACATTGTACGGCAACTTAAAACATGTTACGACTCTGTATGCCATATTACCTCTTAAAACACGTTATTATAATGTAAGACGCCTTACAAATCTTAACAACACCTTACAATACCGTATGTAAACTTAAAACTCCATAATAAACCTAATGAATTCGTCCGAGTCCTTTGAACATTGTACGGTAACTTAAAACATCATACGACTTGTATGCCATATTACCTCTTAAAACACGTTATTATAATGTAGGACGCCTTACAAATATTAACAACACCTTACAATAACGTATGTAAACTTAAAACTCCATAATAAACCTAATGAATTCGTCCGAGTCCTTTGAATATTGTACGGCAACTTAAAACATCTTACGACTCTGTATGCCATATTACCTCTTAAAACACGTTATTATAATGTAGGACGACTTACAAATATTAACAACACCTTACAACACCGTATGTAAACTTAAAACTCCATAATAAACCTAATGAATTCGTTCGAGTACTTTGAACATTGTACGGCAACTTAAAACATCTTACGACTCTGTATGCCATATTACCTCTTAAAACACGTTATTATAATGTTGGACGCCTTACAAATCTTAACAACACCTTACAATACCGTATGTAAACTTAAAACTCCATAATAAACCTAATGAATTCGTCCGAGTCCTTTGAACATTGTACGACAACTTAAAACATCTTACGACTCTGTATGCCATATTACCTCTTAAAACAAGTTATTATAATGTAGGACGCCTTACAAATCATAACAACACCTTACAATACCGTATGTAAACTTAAATCTCTATAATAAACCTAATAAATTCGTCCGAGTCCTTTGAACATTGTACGGCAACTTAAAACATCATACGACTTGTATGCCATATTACCTCTTAAAACACGTTATTATAATGTAGGACGCCTTACAAATATTAACAACACCTTACAATACCGTATGTAAACTTAAAACTCCATAATAAACCTAATGAATTCGTTCGAGTACTTTGAACATTGTACGGCAACTTAAAACATCTTACGACTCTGTATGCCATATTACCTCTTAAAACACGTTATTATAATGTAGGACGCCTTACAAATCTTAACAACACCTTACAATACCGTATGTAAACTTAAAACTCCATAATAAACCTAATGAATTCGTCCGAGTCCTTTGAACATTGTACGGTAACTTAAAACATCATACGACTTGTATGCCATATTACCTCTTAAAACACGTTATTATAATGTAGGACGCCTTACAAATATTAACAACACCTTACAATAACGTATGTAAACTTAAAACTCCATAATAAACCTAATGAATTCGTCCGAGTCCTTTGAATATTGTACGGCAACTTAAAACATCTTACGACTCTGTATGCCATATTACCTCTTAAAACACGTTATTATAATGTAGGACGACTTACAAATATTAACAACACCTTACAACACCGTATGTAAACTTAAAACTCCATAATAAACCTAATGAATTCGTTCGAGTACTTTGAACATTGTACGGCAACTTAAAACATGTTACGACTCTGTATGCCATATTACCTCTTAAAACACGTTATTATAATGTAAGACGCCTTACAAATCTTAACAACACCTTACAATACCGTATGTAAACTTAAAACTCCATAATAAACCTAATGAATTCGTCCGAGTCCTTTGAACATTGTACGGTAACTTAAAACATCATACGACTTGTATGCCATATTACCTCTTAAAACACGTTATTATAATGTAGGACGCCTTACAAATATTAACAACACCTTACAATAACGTATGTAAACTTAAAACTCCATAATAAACCTAATGAATTCGTCCGAGTCCTTTGAATATTGTACGGCAACTTAAAACATCTTACGACTCTGTATGCCATATTACCTCTTAAAACAAGTTATTATAATGTAGGACGCCTTACAAATCATAACAACACCTTACAATACCGTATGTAAACTTAAATCTCTATAATAAACCTAATAAATTCGTCCGAGTCCATTGAACATTGTACGGCAACTTAAAACATCATACGACTTGTATGCCATATTACCTCTTAAAACACGTTATTATAATGTAGGACGCCTTACAAATATTAACAACACCTTACAATACCGTATGTAAACTTAAAACTCCATAATAAACCTAATGAATTCGTTCGAGTACTTTGAACATTGTACGGCAACTTAAAACATCTTACGACTCTGTATGCCATATTACCTCTTAAAACACGTTATTATAATGTAGGACGCCTTACAAATCTTAACAACACCTTACAATACCGTATGTAAACTTAAAACTCCATAATAAACCTAATGAATTCGTCCGAGTCCTTTGAACATTGTACGGTAACTTAAAACATCATACGACTTGTATGCCATATTACCTCTTAAAACACGTTATTATAATGTAGGACGCCTTACAAATATTAACAACACCTTACAATAACGTATGTAAACTTAAAACTCCATAATAAACCTAATGAATTCGTCCGAGTCCTTTGAATATTGTACGGCAACTTAAAACATCTTACGACTCTGTATGCCATATTACCTCTTAAAACACGTTATTATAATGTAGGACGCCTTACAAATCTTAACAACTCCTTACAATACCGTATGTAAACTTAAAACTCCATAATAAACCTAATGAATTCGTCCGAGTCCTTTGAACATTGTACGGTAACTTAAAACATCATACGACTTGTATGCCATATTACCTCTTAAAACACGTTATTATAATGTAGGACGCCTTACAAATATTAACAACACCTTACAATAACGTATGTAAACTTAAAACTCCATAATAAACCTAATAAATTCGTCCGAGTCCTTTGAATATTGTACGGCAACTTAAAACATCTTACGACTCTGTATGCCATATTACCTCTTAAAACACGTTATTATAATGTAGGACGACTTACAAATATTAACAACACCTTACAACACCGTATGTAAACTTAAAACTCCATAATAAACCTAATGAATTCGTTCGAGTACTTTGAACATTGTACGGCAACTTAAAACATCTTACGACTCTGTATGCCATATTACCTCTTAAAACACGTTATTATAATGTTGGACGCCTTACAAATCTTAACAACACCTTACAATACCGTATGTAAACTTAAAACTCCATAATAAACCTAATGAATTCGTCCGAGTCCTTTGAACATTGTACGACAACTTAAAACATCTTACGACTCTGTATGCCATATTACCTCTTAAAACAAGTTATTATAATGTAGGACGCCTTACAAATCATAACAACACCTTACAATACCGTATGTAAACTTAAATCTCTATAATAAACCTAATAAATTCGTCCGAGTCCTTTGAACATTGTACGGCAACTTAAAACATCATACGACTTGTATGCCATATTACCTCTTAAAACACGTTATTATAATGTAGGACGCCTTACAAATATTAACAACACCTTACAATACCGTATGTAAACTTAAAACTCCATAATAAACCTAATGAATTCGTTCGAGTACTTTGAACATTGTACGGCAACTTAAAACATCTTACGACTCTGTATGCCATATTACCTCTTAAAACACGTTATTATAATGTAGGACGCCTTACAAATCTTAACAACACCTTACAATACCGTATGTAAACTTAAAACTCCATAATAAACCTAATGAATTCGTCCGAGTCCTTTGAACATTGTACGGTAACTTAAAACATCATACGACTTGTATGCCATATTACCTCTTAAAACACGTTATTATAATGTAGGACGCCTTACAAATATTAACAACACCTTACAATAACGTATGTAAACTTAAAACTCCATAATAAACCTAATGAATTCGTCCGAGTCCTTTGAATATTGTACGGCAACTTAAAACATCTTACGACTCTGTATGCCATATTACCTCTTAAAACACGTTATTATAATGTAGGACGACTTACAAATATTAACAACACCTTACAACACCGTATGTAAACTTAAAACTCCATAATAAACCTAATGAATTCGTTCGAGTACTTTGAACATTGTACGGCAACTTAAAACATGTTACGACTCTGTATGCCATATTACCTCTTAAAACACGTTATTATAATGTAAGACGCCTTACAAATCTTAACAACACCTTACAATACCGTATGTAAACTTAAAACTCCATAATAAACCTAATGAATTCGTCCGAGTCCTTTGAACATTGTACGGTAACTTAAAACATCATACGACTTGTATGCCATATTACCTCTTAAAACACGTTATTATAATGTAGGACGCCTTACAAATATTAACAACACCTTACAATAACGTATGTAAACTTAAAACTCCATAATAAACCTAATGAATTCGTCCGAGTCCTTTGAATATTGTACGGCAACTTAAAACATCTTACGACTCTGTATGCCATATTACCTCTTAAAACACGTTATTATAATGTAGGACGACTTACAAATATTAACAACACCTTACAACACCGTATGTAAACTTAAAACTCCATAATAAACCTAATGAATTCGTTCGAGTACTTTGAACATTGTACGGCAACTTAAAACATCTTACGACTCTGTATGCCATATTACCTCTTAAAACACGTTATTATAATGTTGGACGCCTTACAAATCTTAACAACACCTTACAATACCGTATGTAAACTTAAAACTCCATAATAAACCTAATGAATTCGTCCGAGTCCTTTGAACATTGTACGACAACTTAAAACATCTTACGACTCTGTATGCCATATTACCTCTTAAAACAAGTTATTATAATGTAGGACGCCTTACAAATCATAACAACACCTTACAATACCGTATGTAAACTTAAAACTTCATAATAAACCTAATGAATTTGTCTGAGTCCTTTCAACATTGTACGGCAACTTAAAACATCTTACGACTCTGTATGCCATATTAACTCCTCTAAAAGCATGTTATTATAATTTAGGACGCCTTAAAAGTATTAACAACACCTTATAATACCGTATGTAAACTTAAAACTCTATAATAAACCTAATGAATTCGTCCGAGTCCTTTGAACATTGTACGGCAACTTAAAACATCATACGACTTGTATGCCATATTACCTCTTAAAACACGTTATTATAATGTAGGACGCCTTACAAATATTAACAACACCTTACAATACCGTATGTAAACTTAAAACTCCATAATAAACCTAATGAATTCGTTCGAGTACTTTGAACATTGTACGGCAACTTAAAACATCATACGACTCTGTATGCTATATTACCTCTTAAAACACGTTATTATAATGTAGGACGCCTTACAAATCTTAACAACACCTTACAATACCGTATGTAAACTTAAAACTCCATAATAAACCTAATGAATTCGTCCGAGTCCTTTGAACATTGTACGGTAACTTAAAACATCATACGACTTGTATGCCATATTACCTCTTAAAACACGTAATTATAATGTAGGACGCCTTACAAATATTAACAACACCTTACAATAACGTATGTAAACTTAAAACTCCATAATAAACCTAATGAATTCGTCCGAGTCCTTTGAATATTGTACGGCAACTTAAAACATCTTACGACTCTGTATGCCATATTACCTCTTAAAACACGTTATTATAATGTAGGACGACTTACAAATATTAACAACACCTTACAACACCGTATGTAAACTTAAAACTCCATAATAAACCTAATGAATTCGTTCGAGTACTTTGAACATTGTACGGCAACTTAAAACATCTTACGACTCTGTATGCCATATTACCTCTTAAAACACGTTATTATAATGTAGGACGCCTTACAAATCTTAACAACACCTTACAATACCGTATGTAAACTTAAAACTCCATAATAAACCTAATGAATTCGTCCGAGTCCTTTGAGCATTGTACGGTAACTTAAAACATCATACGACTTATATGCCATATTACCTCTTAAAACACGTTATTATAATGTAGGACGCCTTACAAATATTAACAACACCTTACATTAACGTATGTAAACTTAAAACTCCATAATAAACCTAATGAATTCGTCCGAGTCCTTTGAATATTGTACGGCAACTTAAAACATCTTACGACTCTGTATGCCATATTACCTCTTAAAACACGTTATTATAATGTAGGACGACTTACAAATATTAACAACACCTTACAACACCGTATGTAAACTTAAAACTCCATAATAAACCTAATGAATTCGTTCGAGTACTTTGAACATTGTACGGCAACTTAAAACATCTTACGACTCTGTATGCCATATTACCTCTTAAAACACGTTATTATAATGTTGGACGCCTTACAAATCTTAACAACACCTTACAATACCGTATGTAAACTTAAAACTCCATAATAAACCTAATGAATTCGTCCGAGTCCTTTGAACATTGTACGACAACTTAAAACATCTTACGACTCTGTATGCCATATTACCTCTTAAAACAAGTTACTATAATGTAGGACGCCTTACAAATCATAACAACACCTTACAATACCGTATGTAAACTTAAAACTTCATAATAAACCTAATGAATTCGTCTGAGTCCTTTCAACATTGTACGGCAACTTAAAACATCTTACGACTCTGTATGCCATATTAACTCCTCTAAAAGCATGTTATTATAATTTAGGACGCCTTAAAAGTATTAACAACACCTTATAATACCGTATGTAAACTTAAAACTCTATAATAAACCTAATGAATTCGTCCGAGTCCTTTGAACATTGTACGGCAACTTAAAATATCATACGACTTGTATGCCATATTACCTCTTAAAACACGTTATTATAATGTAGGACGCCTTACAAATATTAACAACACCTTACAATACCGTATGTAAACTTAAAACTCCATAATAAACCTAATGAATTCGTCCGAGTCCTTTGAATATTGTACGGCAACTTAAAACATCTTACGACTCTGTATGTCATATTACCTCTTAAAACACGTTATTATAATGTAGGACGCCTTACAAATCATAACAACACCTTACAATTCCGTATGTAAACTTAAAACTCCATAATAAACCTAATGAATTCATCCGAGTCCATTCAACATTGTACGGCAACTTAAAACATCATACGACTTGTATGCCATATTACCTCTTAAAACACGTTATTATAATGTAGGACGCCTTACAAATATTAACAAAACCTTACAATACCGTATGTAAACTTAATACTCCATAATAAACCTAATGAGTTCGTCCGAGTCCTTTGAATATTGTACGGCAACTTAAAACATCTTACGACTCTGTATGCCATATTACCTCTTAAAACACCTTATTATAATGTAGGACGCCTTACAAATATTAACAACACCTTACAATACCGTATGTAAACTTAAAACTCCATAATAAACCTAATGAATTCGTCCGAGTCCTTTGAATATTGTACGGCAACTTAAAACATCTTACGACTCTGTATGCCATATTACCTCTTAAAACACGTTATTATAATGTTGGACGCCTTACAAATCTTAACAACACCTTACAATACCGTATGTAAACTTAAAACTCCATAATAAACCTAATGAATTCGTCCGAGTCCTTTGAACATTGTACGACAACTTAAAACATCTTACGACTCTGTATGCCATATTACCTCTTAAAACAAGTTATTATAATGTAGGACGCCTTACAAATCATAACAACACCTTACAATACCGTATGTAAACTTAAATCTCTATAATAAACCTAATGAATTCGTCCGAGTCCTTTGAACATTGTACGGCAACTTAAAACATCATACGACTTGTATGCCATATTACCTCTTAAAACACGTTATTATAATGTAGGACGCCTTACAAATATTAACAACACCTTACAATACCGTATGTAAACTTAAAACTCCATAATAAACCTAATGAATTCGTTCGAGTACTTTGAACATTGTACGACAACTTAAAACATCTTACGACTCTGTATGCCATATTACCTCTTAAAACACGTTATTATAATGTAGGACGCCTTACAAATCTTAACAACACCTTACAATACCGTATGTAAACTTAAAACTCCATAATAAACCTAATGAATTCGTCCGAGTCCTTTGAACATTGTACGGTAACTTAAAACATCATACGACTTGTATGCCATATTACCTCTTAAAACACGTTATTATAATGTAGGACGCCTTACAAATATTAACAACACCTTACAATAACGTATGTAAACTTAATACTCCATAATAAACCTAATGAGTTCGTCCGAGTCCTTTGAATATTGTACGGCAACTTAAAACATCTTACGACTCTGTATGCCATATTACCTCTTAAAACACGTTATTATAATGTAGGACGCCTTACAAATATTAACAACACCTTACAATACCGTATGTAAACTTAAAACTCCATAATAAACCTAATGAATTCGTCCGAGTCCTTTGAACATTGTACGGTAACTTAAAACATCATACGACTTGTATGTCATATTACCTCTTAAAACACGTTATTATAATGTAGGAGGCCTTACAAATCTTAACAACACCTTACAATACCGTATGTAAACTTAAAACTCCATAATAAACCTAATGAATTCGTCCGAGTCCTTTGAACATTGTACGACAACTTAAAACATCTTACGACTCTGTATGCCATATTACCTCTTAAAACAAGTTATTATAATGTAGGACGCCTTACAAATCATAACAACACCTTACAATACCGTATGTAAACTTAAATCTCTATAATAAACCTAATGAATTCGTCCGAGTCCTTTGAACATTGTACGGCAACTTAAAACATCATACGACTTGTATGCCATATTACCTCTTAAAACACGTTATTATAATGTAGGACGCCTTACAAATATTAACAACACCTTACAATACCGTATGTAAACTTAAAACTCCATAATAAACCTAATGAATTCGTTCGAGTACTTTGAACATTGTACGACAACTTAAAACATCTTACGACTCTGTATGCCATATTACCTCTTAAAACACGTTATTATAATGTAGGACGCCTTACAAATCTTAACAACACCTTACAATACCGTATGTAAACTTAAAACTCCATAATAAACCTAATGAATTCGTCCGAGTCCTTTGAACATTGTACGGTAACTTAAAACATCATACGACTTGTATGCCATATTACCTCTTAAAACACGTTATTATAATGTAGGACGCCTTACAAATATTAACAACACCTTACAATAACGTATGTAAACTTAAAACTCCATAATAAACCTAATGAATTCGTCCGAGTCCTTTGAATATTGTACGGCAACTTAAAACATCTTACGACTCTATATGCCATATTACCTCTTAAAACACGTTATTATAATGTAGGACGACTTAAAAATATTAACAACACCTTACAACACCGTATGTAAAGTTAAAACTCCATAATAAACCTAATGAATTCGTTCGAGTACTTTGAACATTGTACGGCAACTTAAAACATCTTACGACTCTGTATGCCATATTACCTCTTAAAACACGTTATTATAATGTAGGACGCCTTACAAATCTTAACAACACCTTACAATACCGTATGTAAACTTAAAACTCCATAATAAACCTAATGAATTCGTCCGAGTCCTTTGAACATTGTACGGTAACTTAAAACATCATACGACTTGTATGCCATATTACCTCTTAAAACACGTTATTATAATGTAGGACGCCTTACAAATATTAACAACACCTTACAATAACGTTTGTAAACTTAAAACTCCATAATAAACCTAATGAATTCGTCCGAGTCCTTTGAATATTGTACGGCAACTTAAAACATCTTACGACTCTGTATGCCATATTACCTCTTAAAACACGTTATTATAATGTAGGATGACTTACAAATATTAACAACACCTTACAACACCGTATGTAAACTTAAAACTCCATAATAAACCTAATGAATTCGTTCGAGTACTTTGAACATTGTACGGCAACTTAAAACATCTTACGACTCTGTATGTCATATTACCTCTTAAAACACGTTATTATAATGTAGGACGCCTTACAAATCTTAACAACACCTTACAATACCGTATGTAAACTTAAAACTCCATAATAAACCTAATGAATTCGTCCGAGTCCTTTGAACATTGTACGGTAACTTAAAACATCATACGACTTGTATGTCATATTACCTCTTAAAACACGTTATTATAATGTAGGACGCCTTACAAATATTAACAACACCTTACAATACCGTATGTAAACTTAAAACTCCATAATAAACCTAATGAATTCGTCCGAGTCCTTTGAATATTGTACGGCAACTTAAAACATCTTACGACTCTGTATGCCATATTACCTCTTAAAACACGTTATTATAATGTAGGACGCCTTACAAATCATAACAACACCTTACAATTCCGTATGTAAACTTAAAACTCCATAATAAACCTAATGAATTCATCCGAGTCCATTCAACATTGTACGGCAACTTAAAACATCATACGACTTGTATGCCATATTACCTCTTAAAACACGTTATTATAATGTAGGACGCCTTACAAATATTAACAAAACCTTACAATACCGTATGTAAACTTAATACTCCATAATAAACCTAATGAGTTCGTCCGAGTCCTTTGAATATTGTACGGCAACTTAAAACATCTTACGACTCTGTATGCCATATTACCTCTTAAAACACGTTATTATAATGTAGGACGCCTTACAAATATTAACAACACCTTACAATACCGTATGTAAACTTAAAACTCCATAATAAACCTAATGAATTCGTCCGAGTCCTTTGAATATTGTACGGCAACTTAAAACATCTTACGACTCTGTATGCCATATTACCTCTTAAAACACGTTATTATAATGTTGGACGCCTTACAAATCTTAACAACACCTTACAATACCGTATGTAAACTTAAAACTCCATAATAAACCTAATGAATTCGTTTGAGTACTTTGAACATTGTACGGCAACTTAAAACATGTTACGACTCTGTATGCCATATTACCTCTTAAAACACGTTATTATAATGTAAGACGCCTTACAAATCTTAACAACACCTTACAATACCGTATGTAAACTTAAAACTCCATAATAAACCTAATGAATTCGTCCGAGTCCTTTGAACATTGTACGGTAACTTAAAACATCATACGACTTGTATGCCATATTACCTCTTAAAACACGTTATTATAATGTCGGACGCCTTACAAATATTAACAACACCTTACAATAACGTATGTAAACTTAAAACTCCATAATAAACCTAATGAATTCGTCCGAGTCCTTTGAATATTGTACGGCAACTTAAAACATCTTACGACTCTGTATGCCATATTACCTCTTAAAACACGTTATTATAATGTAGGACGACTTACAAATATTAACAACACCTTACAACACCGTATGTAAACTTAAAACTCCATAATAAACCTAATGAATTCGTTCGAGTACTTTGAACATTGTACGGCAACTTAAAACATCTTACGACTCTGTATGCCATATTACCTCTTAAAACACGTTATTATAATGTTGGACGCCTTACAAATCTTAACAACACCTTACAATACCGTATGTAAACTTAAAACTCCATAATAAACCTAATGAATTCGTCCGAGTCCTTTGAACATTGTACGACAACTTAAAACATCTTACGACTCTGTATGCCATATTACCTCTTAAAACAAGTTATTATAATGTAGGACGCCTTACAAATCATAACAACACCTTACAATACCGTATGTAAACTTAAAACTTCATAATAAACCTAATGAATTCGTCTGAGTCCTTCCAACATTGTACGGCAACTTAAAACATCTTACGACTCTGTATGCCATATTAACTCCTCTAAAAGCATGTTATTATAATTTAGGACGCCTTAAAAGTATTAACAACACCTTATAATACCGTATGTAAACTTAAAACTCTATAATAAACCTAATGAATTCGTCCGAGTCCTTTGAACATTGTACGACAACTTAAAACATCATACGACTTGTATGCCATATTACCTCTTAAAACACGTTATTATAATGTAGGACGCCTTACAAATATTAACAACACCTTACAATACCGTATGTAAACTTAAAACTCCATAATAAACCTAATGAATTCGTTCGAGTACTTTGAACATTGTACGGCAACTTAAAACATCTTACGACTCTGTATGCCATATTACCTCTTAAAACACGTTATTATAATGTAGGACGCCTTACAAATCTTAACAACACCTTACAATACCGTATGTAAACTTAAAACTCCATAATAAACCTAATGAATTCGTCCGAGTCCTTTGAACATTGTACGGTAACTTAAAACATCATACGACTTGTATGCCATATTACCTCTTAAAACACGTTATTATAATGTAGGACGCCTTACAAATATTAACAACACCTTACAATAACGTATGTAAACTTAAAACTCCATAATAAACCTAATGAATTCGTCCGAGTCCTTTGAATATTGTACGGCAACTTAAAACATCTTACGACTCTGTATGCCATATTACCTCTTAAAACACGTTATTATAATGTAGGACGACTTACAAATATTAACAACACCTTACAACACCGTATGTAAACTTAAAACTCCATAATAAACCTAATGAATTCGTTCGAGTACTTTGAACATTGTACGGCAACTTAAAACATCTTACGACTCTGTATGCCATATTACCTCTTAAAACACGTTATTATAATTTAGGACGCCTTACAAATCTTAACAACACCTTACAATACCGTATGTAAACTTAAAACTCCATAATAAACCAAATGAATTCGTCCGAGTCCTTTGAACATTGTACGGTAACTTAAAACATCATACGACTTGTATGTCATATTACCTCTTAAAACACGTTATTATAATGTAGGACGCCTTACAAATATTAACAACACCTTACAATACCGTATGTAAACTTAAAACTCCATAATAAACCTAATGAATTCGTCCGAGTCCTTTGAATATTGTACGGCAACTTAAAACATCTTACGACTCTGTATGCCATATTACCTCTTAAAACACGTTATTATAATGTAGGACGCCTTACAAATCATAACAACACCTTACAATTCCGTATGTAAACTTAAAACTCCATAATAAACCTAATGAATTCATCCGAGTCCATTCAACATTGTACGGCAACTTAAAACATCATACGACTTGTATGCCATATTACCTCTTAAAACACGTTATTATAATGTAGGACGCCTTACAAATATTAACAAAACCTTACAATACCGTATGTAAACTTAATACTCCATAATAAACCTAATGAGTTCGTCCGAGTCCTTTGAATATTGTACGGCAACTTAAAACATCTTACGACTCTGTATGCCATATTACCTCTTAAAACATGTTATTATAATGTAGGACGCCTTACAAATATTAACAACACCTTACAATACCGTATGTAAACTTAAAACTCCATAATAAACCTAATGAATTTGTCCGAGTCCTTTGAATATTGTACGGCAACTTAAAACATCTTACGACTCTGTATGCCATATTACCTCTTAAAACACGTTATTATAATGTTGGACGCCTTACAAATCTTAACAACACCTTACAATACCGTATGTAAACTTAAAACTCCATAATAAACCTAATGAATTCGTCCGAGTCCTTTGAACATTGTACGACAACTTAAAACATCTTACGACTCTGTATGCCATATTACCTCTTAAAACAAGTTATTATAATGTAGGACGCCTTACAAATCATAACAACACCTTACAATACCGTATGTAAACTTAAAACTTCATAATAAACCTAATGAATTCGTCTGAGTCCTTTCAACATTGTACAGCAACTTAAAACATCTTACGACTCTGTATGCCATATTACCTCCTCTAAAAGCATGTTATTATAATTTAGGACGCCTTAAAAGTATTAACAACACCTTATAATACCGTATGTAAACTTAAAACTCTATAATAAACCTAATGAATTCGTCCGAGTCCTTTGAACATTGTACGGCAACTTAAAACATCATACGACTTGTATGCCATATTACCTCTTAAAACACGTTATTATAATGTAGGACGCCTTACAAATATTAACAACACCTTACAATACCGTATGTAAACTTAAAACTCCATAATAAACCTAATGAATTCGTTCGAGTACTTTGAACATTGTACGGCAACTTAAAACATCTTACGACTCTGTATGCCATATTACCTCTTAAAACACGTTATTATAATGTAGGACGCCTTACAAATCTTAACAACACCTTACAATACAGTATGTAAACTTAAAACTCCATAATAAACCTAATGAATTCGTCAGAGTCCTTTGAACATTGTACGGTAACTTAAAACATCATACGACTTGTATGCCATATTACCTCTTAAAACACGTTATTATAATGTAGGACGCCTTACAAATATTAACAACACCTTACAATAACGTATGTAAACTTAAAACTCCATAATAAACCTAATGAATTCGTCCGAGTCCTTTGAATATTGTACGGCAACTTAAAACATCTTACGACTCTGTATGCCATATTACCTCTTAAAACACGTTATTATAATGTAGGACGACTTACAAATATTAACAACACCATACAACACCGTATGTAAACTTAAAACTCCATAATAAACCTAATGAATTCGTTCGAGTACTTTGAACATTGTACGGCAACTTAAAACATCTTACGACTCTGTATGCCATATTACCTCTTAAAACACGTTATTATAATGTAGGACGCCTTACAAATCTTAACAACACCTTACAATACCGTATGTAAACTTAAAACTCCATAATAAACCAAATGAATTCGTCCGAGTCCTTTGAACATTGTACGGTAACTTAAAACATCATACGACTTGTATGTCATATTACCTCTTAAAACACGTTATTATAATGTAGGACGCCTTACAAATATTAACAACACCTTACAATACCGTATGTAAACTTAAAACTCCATAATAAACCTAATGAATTCGTCCGAGTCCTTTGAATATTGTACAGCAACTTAAAACATCTTACGACTCTGTATGCCATATTACCTCTTAAAACACGTTATTATAATGTAGGACGCCTTACAAATCATAACAACACCTTACAATTCCGTATGTAAACTTAAAACTCCATAATAAACCTAATGAATTCATCCGAGTCCATTCAACATTGTACGGCAACTTAAAACATCATACGACTTGTATGCCATATTACCTCTTAAAACACGTTATTATAATGTAGGACGCCTTACAAATATTAACAAAACCTTACAATACCGTATGTAAACTTAATACTCCATAATAAACCTAATGAGTTCGTCCGAGTCCTTTGAATATTGTACGGCAACTTAAAACATCTTACGACTCTGTATGCCATATTACCTCTTAAAACACGTTATTATAATGTAGGACGCCTTACAAATATTAACAACACCTTACAATACCGTATGTAAACTTAAAACTCCATAATAAACCTAATGAATTCGTCAGAGTCCTTTGAACATTGTACGGTAACTTAAAACATCATACGACTTGTATGCCATATTACCTCTTAAAACACGTTATTATAATGTAGGACGCCTTACAAATATTAACAACACCTTACAATAACGTATGTAAACTTAAAACTCCATAATAAACCTAATGAATTCGTCCGAGTCCTTTGAATATTGTACGGCAACTTAAAACATCTTACGACTCTGTATGCCATATTACCTCTTAAAACACGTTATTATAATGTAGGACGACTTACAAATATTAACAACACCTTACAACACCGTATGTAAACTTAAAACTCCATAATAAACCTAATGAATTCGTTCGAGTACTTTGAACATTGTACGGCAACTTAAAACATCTTACGACTCTGTATGCCATATTACCTCTTAAAACACGTTATTATAATGTAGGACGCCTTACAAATCTTAACAACACCTTACAATACCGTATGTAAACTTAAAACTCCATAATAAACCAAATGAATTCGTCCGAGTCCTTTGAACATTGTACGGTAACTTAAAACATCATACGACTTGTATGTCATATTACCTCTTAAAACACGTTATTATAATGTAGGACGCCTTACAAATATTAACAACACCTTACAATACCGTATGTAAACTTAAAACTCCATAATAAACCTAATGAATTCGTCCGAGTCCTTTGAATATTGTACAGCAACTTAAAACATCTTACGACTCTGTATGCCATATTACCTCTTAAAACACGTTATTATAATGTAGGACGCCTTACAAATCATAACAACACCTTACAATTCCGTATGTAAACTTAAAACTCCATAATAAACCTAATGAATTCATCCGAGTCCATTCAACATTGTACGGCAACTTAAAACATCATACGACTTGTATGCCATATTACCTCTTAAAACACGTTATTATAATGTAGGACGCCTTACAAACATTAACAAAACCTTACAATACCGTATGTAAACTTAATACTCCATAATAAACCTAATGAGTTCGTCCGAGTCCTTTGAATATTGTACGGCAACTTAAAACATCTTACGACTCTGTATGCCATATTACCTCTTAAAACACGTTATTATAATGTAGGACGCCTTACAAATATTAACAACACCTTACAATACCGTATGTAAACTTAAAACTCCATAATAAACCTAATGAATTCGTCCGAGTCCTTTGAATATTGTACGGCAACTTAAAACATCTTACGACTCTGTATGCCATATTACCTCTTAAAACACGTTATTATAATGTTGGACGCCTTACAAATCTTAACAACACCTTACAATACCGTATGTAAACTTAAAACTCCATAATAAACCTAATGAATTCGTCCGAGTCCTTTGAACATTGTACGACAACTTAAAACATCTTACGACTCTGTATGCCATATTACCTCTTAAAACAAGTTATTATAATGTAGGACGCCTTACAAATCATAACAACACCTTACAATACCGTATGTAAACTTAAAACTTCATAATAAACCTAATGAATTCGTCTGAGTCCTTTCAACATTGTACAGCAACTTAAAACATCTTACGACTCTGTATGCCATATTAACTCCTCTAAAAGCATGTTATTATAATTTAGGACGCCTTAAAAGTATTAACAACACCTTATAATACCGTATGTAAACTTAAAACTCCATAATAAACCTAATGAATTCGTCCGAGTCCTTTGAACATTGTACGGTAACTTAAAACATCATACGACTTGTATGTCATATTACCTCTTAAAACACGTTATTATAATGTAGGACGCCTTACAAATATTAACAACACCTTACAATACCGTATGTAAACTTAAAACTCCATAATAAACCTAATGAATTCGTCCGAGTCCTTTGAATATTGTACAGCAACTTAAAACATCTTACGACTCTGTATGCCATATTACCTCTTAAAACACGTTATTATAATGTAGGACGCCTTACAAATCATAACAACACCTTACAATTCCGTATGTAAACTTAAAACTCCATAATAAACCTAATGAATTCATCCGAGTCCATTCAACATTGTACGGCAACTTAAAACATCATACGACTTGTATGCCATATTACCTCTTAAAACACGTTATTATAATGTAGGACGCCTTACAAATATTAACAAAACCTTACAATACCGTATGTAAACTTAATACTCCATAATAAACCTAATGAGTTCGTCCGAGTCCTTTGAATATTGTACGGCAACTTAAAACATCTTACGACTCTGTATGCCATATTACCTCTTAAAACACGTTATTATAATGTAGGACGCCTTACAAATATTAACAACACCTTACAATACCGTATGTAAACTTAAAACTCCATAATAAACCTAATGAATTCGTCCGAGTCCTTTGAATATTGTACGGCAACTTAAAACATCTTACGACTCTGTATGCCATATTACCTCTTAAAACACGTTATTATAATGTTGGACGCCTTACAAATCTTAACAACACCTTACAATACCGTATGTAAACTTAAAACTCCATAATAAACCTAATGAATTCGTCCGAGTCCTTTGAACATTGTACGACAACTTAAAACATCTTACGACTCTGTATGCCATATTACCTCTTAAAACAAGTTATTATAATGTAGGACGCCTTACAAATCATAACAACACCTTACAATACCGTATGTAAACTTAAAACTTCATAATAAACCTAATGAATTCGTCTGAGTCCTTTCAACATTGTACAGCAACTTAAAACATCTTACGACTCTGTATGCCATATTAACTCCTCTAAAAGCATGTTATTATAATTTAGGACGCCTTAAAAGTATTAACAACACCTTATAATACCGTATGTAAACTTAAAACTCTATAATAAACCTAATGAATTCGTCCGAGTCCTTTGAACATTGTACGGCAACTTAAAACATCATACGACTTGTATGCCATATTACCTCTTAAAACACGTTATTATAATGTAGGACGCCTTACAAATATTAACAACACCTTACAATACCGTATGTAAACTTAAAACTCCATAATAAACCTAATGAATTCGTTCGAGTACTTTGAACATTGTACGGCAACTTAAAACATCTTACGACTCTGTATGCCATATTACCTCTTAAAACACGTTATTATAATGTAGGACGCCTTACAAATCTTAACAACACCTTACAATACCGTATGTAAACTTAAAACTCCATAATAAACCTAATGAATTCGTCAGAGTCCTTTGAACATTGTACGGTAACTTAAAACATCATACGACTTGTATGCCATATTACCTCTTAAAACACGTTATTATAATGTAGGACGCCTTACAAATATTAACAACACCTTACAATAACGTATGTAAACTTAAAACTCCATAATAAACCTAATGAATTCGTCCGAGTCCTTTGAATATTGTACGGCAACTTAAAACATCTTACGACTCTGTATGCCATATTACCTCTTAAAACACGTTATTATAATGTAGGACGACTTACAAATATTAACAACACCTTACAACACCGTATGTAAACTTAAAACTCCATAATAAACCTAATGAATTCGTTCGAGTACTTTGAACATTGTACGGCAACTTAAAACATCTTACGACTCTGTATGCCATATTACCTCTTAAAACACGTTATTATAATGTAGGACGCCTTACAAATCTTAACAACACCTTACAATACCGTATGTAAACTTAAAACTCCATAATAAACCAAATGAATTCGTCCGAGTCCTTTGAACATTGTACGGTAACTTAAAACATCATACGACTTGTATGTCATATTACCTCTTAAAACACGTTATTATAATGTAGGACGCCTTACAAATATTAACAACACCTTACAATACCGTATGTAAACTTAAAACTCCATAATAAAGCTAATGAATTCGTCCGAGTCCTTTGAATATTGTACGGCAACTTAAAACATCTTACGACTCTGTATGCCATATTACCTCTTAAAACACGTTATTATAATGTAGGACGCCTTACAAATCATAACAACACCTTACAATTCCGTATGTAAACTTAAAACTCCATAATAAACCTAATGAATTCATCCGAGTCCATTCAACATTGTACGGCAACTTAAAACATCATACGACTTGTATGCCATATTACCTCTTAAAACACGTTATTATAATGTAGGACGCCTTACAAATCATAACAACACCTTACAATACCGTATGTAAACTTAAAACTCCATAATAAACCTAATGAATTCGTCCGAGTCCTTTGAACATTGTACGGCAACTTAAAACATCTTACGACTCTGTATGCCATATTACCTCTTAAAACAAGTTATTATAATGTAGGACGCCTTACAAATCTTAACAACACCTTACAATACCGTATGTAAACTTAAAACTCTATAATAAACCTAATGAATTCGTCCGAGTCCTTTCAACATTGTACTGCAACTTAAAACATCTTACGACAATATATGCCATATTAACTCCTCTAAAAGCACGTTATTATAATTTAGGACGCCTTAAAAGTATTAACAACACCTTACAATATCGTATCTAAACTTAAACTTTATAATAAACCTAATGAATTCGTCCGAGTCCTTTGAACATTGTACGGCAACTTAAAACATCTTACGACTCTGTATGCCATATTACCTCTTAAAACACGTTATTATAATGTAGGACGACTTACAAATATTAACAACACCTTACAACACCGTATGTAAACTTAAAACTCCATAAGAAACCTAATGAATTCGTTCGAGTACTTTGAACATTGTACGGCAACTTAAAACATCATACGACTTGTATGCCATATTACCTCTTAAAACACGTTATTATAATGTACGACGCCTTACAAATATTAACAACACCTTACAATACCGTATGTAAACTTAAAACTCCATAATAAACCTAATGAATTCGTTCGAGTACTTTGAACATTGTACGGCAACTTAAAACATCTTACGACTCTGTATGCCATATTACCTCTTAAAACACGTTATTATAATGTAGGACGACTTACAAATATTAACAACACCTTACAACACCGTATGTAAACTTAAAACTCCATAATAAACCTAATGAATTCGTTCGAGTACTTTGAACATTGTACGGCAACTTAAAACATTTTACGACTCTGTATGCCATATTACCTCTTAAAACACGTTATTATAATGTAGGACGCCTTACAAATCTTAACAACACCTTACAATACCGTATGTAAACTTAAAACTCCATAATAAACCAAATGAATTCGTCCGAGTCCTTTGAACATTGTACGGTAACTTAAAACATCATACGACTTGTATGTCATATTACCTCTTAAAACACGTTATTATAATGTAGGACGCCTTACAAATATTAACAACACCTTACAATACCGTATGTAAACTTAAAACTCCATAATAAACCTAATGAATTCGTCCGAGTCCTTTGAATATTGTACGGCAACTTAAAACATCTTACGACTCTGTATGCCATATTACCTCTTAAAACACGTTATTATAATGTTGAACGCCTTACAAATCTTAACAACACCTTACAATACCGTATGTAAACTTAAAACTCCATAATAAACCTAATGAATTCGTCCGAGTCCTTTGAACATTGTACGACAACTTAAAACATCTTACGACTCTGTATGCCATATTACCTCTTAAAACAAGTTATTATAATGTAGGACGCCTTACAAATCATAACAACACCTTACAATACCGTATGTAAACTTAAAACTTCATAATAAACCTAATGAATTCGTCTGAGTCCTTTCAACATTGTACGGCAACTTAAAACATCTTACGACTCTGTATGCCATATTAACTCCTCTAAAAGCATGTTATTATAATTTAGGACGCCTTAAAAGTATTAACAACACCTTATAATACCGTATGTAAACTTAAAACTCTATAATAAACCTAATGAATTCGTCCGAGTCCTTTGAACATTGTACGGCAACTTAAAACATCATACGACTTGTATGCCATATTACCTCTTAAAACACGTTATTATAATGTACGACGCCTTACAAATATTAACAACACCTTACAATACCGTATGTAAACTTAAAACTCCATAATAAACCTAATGAATTCGTTCGAGTACTTTGAACATTGTACGGCAACTTAAAACATCTTACGACTCTGTATGCCATATTACCTCTTAAAACACGTTATTATAATGTAGGACGACTTACAAATATTAACAACACCTTACAACACCGTATGTAAACTTAAAACTCCATAATAAACCTAATGAATTCGTTCGAGTACTTTGAACATTGTACGGCAACTTAAAACATTTTACGACTCTGTATGCCATATTACCTCTTAAAACACGTTATTATAATGTAGGACGCCTTACAAATCTTAACAACACCTTACAATACCGTATGTAAACTTAAAACTCCATAATAAACCAAATGAATTCGTCCGAGTCCTTTGAACATTGTACGGTAACTTAAAACATCATACGACTTGTATGTCATATTACCTCTTAAAACACGTTATTATAATGTAGGACGCCTTACAAATATTAACAACACCTTACAATACCGTATGTAAACTTAAAACTCCATAATAAAGCTAATGAATTCGTCCGAGTCCTTTGAATATTGTACGGCAACTTAAAACATCTTACGACTCTGTATGCCATATTACCTCTTAAAACACGTTATTATAATGTAGGACGCCTTACAAATCATAACAACACCTTACAATTCCGTATGTAAACTTAAAACTCCATAATAAACCTAATGAATTCATCCGAGTCCATTCAACATTGTACGGCAACTTAAAACATCATACGACTTGTATGCCATATTACCTCTTAAAACACGTTATTATAATGTAGGACGCCTTACAAATCATAACAACACCTTACAATACCGTATGTAAACTTAAAACTCCATAATAAACCTAATGAATTCGTCCGAGTCCTTTGAACATTGTACGGCAACTTAAAACATCTTACGACTCTGTATGCCATATTACCTCTTAAAACAAGTTATTATAATGTAGGACGCCTTACAAATCTTAACAACACCTTACAATACCGTATGTAAACTTAAAACTCTATAATAAACCTAATGAATTCGTCCGAGTCCTTTCAACATTGTACTGCAACTTAAAACATCTTACGACAATATATGCCATATTAACTCCTCTAAAAGCACGTTATTATAATTTAGGACGCCTTAAAAGTATTAACAACACCTTACAATATCGTATCTAAACTTAAACTTTATAATAAACCTAATGAATTCGTCCGAGTCCTTTGAACATTGTACGGCAACTTAAAACATCTTACGACTCTGTATGCCATATTACCTCTTAAAACACGTTATTATAATGTAGGACGACTTACAAATATTAACAACACCTTACAACACCGTATGTAAACTTAAAACTCCATAAGAAACCTAATGAATTCGTTCGAGTACTTTGAACATTGTACGGCAACTTAAAACATCATACGACTTGTATGCCATATTACCTCTTAAAACACGTTATTATAATGTACGACGCCTTACAAATATTAACAACACCTTACAATACCGTATGTAAACTTAAAACTCCATAATAAACCTAATGAATTCGTTCGAGTACTTTGAACATTGTACGGCAACTTAAAACATCTTACGACTCTGTATGCCATATTACCTCTTAAAACACGTTATTATAATGTAGGACGACTTACAAATATTAACAACACCTTACAACACCGTATGTAAACTTAAAACTCCATAATAAACCTAATGAATTCGTTCGAGTACTTTGAACATTGTACGGCAACTTAAAACATTTTACGACTCTGTATGCCATATTACCTCTTAAAACACGTTATTATAATGTAGGACGCCTTACAAATCTTAACAACACCTTACAATACCGTATGTAAACTTAAAACTCCATAATAAACCAAATGAATTCGTCCGAGTCCTTTGAACATTGTACGGTAACTTAAAACATCATACGACTTGTATGTCATATTACCTCTTAAAACACGTTATTATAATGTAGGACGCCTTACAAATATTAACAACACCTTACAATACCGTATGTAAACTTAAAACTCCATAATAAACCTAATGAATTCGTCCGAGTCCTTTGAATATTGTACGGCAACTTAAAACATCTTACGACTCTGTATGCCATATTACCTCTTAAAACACGTTATTATAATGTAGGACGCCTTACAAATCATAACAACACCTTACAATTCCGTATGTAAACTTAAAACTCCATAATAAACCTAATGAATTCATCCGAGTCCATTCAACATTGTACGGCAACTTAAAACATCATACGACTTGTATGCCATATTACCTCTTAAAACACGTTATTATAATGTAGGACGCCTTACAAATCATAACAACACCTTACAATACCGTATGTAAACTTAAAACTCCATAATAAACCTAATGAATTCGTCCGAGTCCTTTGAACATTGTACGGCAACTTAAAACATCTTACGACTCTGTATGCCATATTACCTCTTAAAACAAGTTATTATAATGTAGGACGCCTTACAAATCTTAACAACACCTTACAATACCGTATGTAAACTTAAAACTCTATAATAAACCTAATGAATTCGTCCGAGTCCTTTCAACATTGTACTGCAACTTAAAACATCTTACGACAATATATGCCATATTAACTCCTCTAAAAGCACGTTATTATAATTTAGGACGCCTTAAAAGTATTAACAACACCTTACAATATCGTATCTAAACTTAAACTTTATAATAAACCTAATGAATTCGTCCGAGTCCTTTGAACATTGTACGGCAACTTAAAACATCTTACGACTCTGTATGCCATATTACCTCTTAAAACACGTTATTATAATGTAGGACGACTTACAAATATTAACAACACCTTACAACACCGTATGTAAACTTAAAACTCCATAAGAAACCTAATGAATTCGTTCGAGTACTTTGAACATTGTACGGCAACTTAAAACATCATACGACTTGTATGCCATATTACCTCTTAAAACACGTTATTATAATGTACGACGCCTTACAAATATTAACAACACCTTACAATACCGTATGTAAACTTAAAACTCCATAATAAACCTAATGAATTCGTTCGAGTACTTTGAACATTGTACGGCAACTTAAAACATCTTACGACTCTGTATGCCATATTACCTCTTAAAACACGTTATTATAATGTAGGACGCCTTACAAATCTTAACAACACCTTACAATACCGTATGTAAACTTAAAACTCATAATAAACCTAATGAATTCGTCAGAGTCCTTTGAACATTGTACGGTAACTTAAAACATCATACGACTTGTATGCCATATTACCTCTTAAAACACGTTATTATAATGTAGGACGCCTTACAAATATTAACAACACCTTACAATAACGTATGTAAACTTAAAACTCCATAATAAACCTAATGAATTCGTCCGAGTCCTTTGAATATTGTACGGCAACTTAAAACATCTTACGACTCTGTATGCCATATTACCTCTTAAAACACATTATTATAATGTAGGACGACTTACAAATATTAACAACACCTTACAACACCGTATGTAAACTTAAAACTCCATAATAAACCTAATGAATTCGTTCGAGTACTTTGAACATTGTACGGCAACTTAAAACATCTTACGACTCTGTATGCCATATTACCTCTTAAAACACGTTATTATAATGTAGGACGCCTTACAAATCTTAACAACACCTTACAATACCGTATGTAAACTTAAAACTCCATAATAAACCTAATGAATTCGTCCGAGTCCTTTGAACATTGTACGGTAACTTAAAACATCATACGACTTGTATGTCATATTACCTCTTAAAACACGTTATTATAATGTAGGACGCCTTACAAATATTAACAACACCTTACAATACCGTATGTAAACTTAAAACTCCATAATAAACCTAATGAATTCGTCCGAGTCCTTTGAATATTGTACGACAACTTAAAACATCTTACGACTCTGTATGCCATATTACCTCTTAAAACACGTTATTATAATGTTGGACGCCTTACAAATCTTAACAACACCTTACAATACCGTATGTAAACTTAAAACTCCATAATAAACCTAATGAATTCGTCCGAGTCCTTTGAACATTGTGCGGCAACTTAAAACATCTTACGACTCTGTATGCCATATTACCTCTTAAAACAAGTTATTATAATGTAGGACGCCTTACAAATCTTAACAACACCTTACAATACCGTATGTAAACTTAAAACTCTATAATAAACCTAATGAATTCGTCCGAGTCCTTTCAACATTGTACTGCAACTTAAAACATCTTACGACAATATATGCCATATTAACTCCTCTAAAAGCACGTTATTATAATTTAGGACGCCTTAAAAGTATTAACAACACCTTACAATATCGTATCTAAACTTAAACTTTATAATAAACCTAATGAATTCGTCCGAGTCCTTTGAACATTGTACGGCAACTTAAAACATCTTACGACTCTGTATGCCATATTACCTCTTAAAACACGTTATTATAATGTAGGACGACTTACAAATATTAACAACACCTTACAATACCGTATGTAAACTTAAAACTCCATAATAAACCTAATGAATTCGTTCGAGTACTTTGAACATTGTACGGCAACTTAAAACATCTTACGACTCTGTATGCCATATTACCTCTTAAAACACGTTATTATAATGTACGACGCCTTACAAATATTAACAACACCTTACAATACCGTATGTAAACTTAAAACTCCATAATAAACCTAATGAATTCGTCCGAGTCCTTTGAATATTGTACAGCAACTTAAAACATCTTACGACTCTGTATGCCATATTACCTCTTAAAACACGTTATTATAATGTAGGACGCCTTACAAATCATAACAACACCTTACAATTCCGTATGTAAACTTAAAACTCCATAATAAACCTAATGAATTCATCCGAGTCCATTCAACATTGTACGGCAACTTAAAACATCATACGACTTGTATGCCATATTACCTCTTAAAACACGTTATTATAATGTAGGACGCCTTACAAATATTAACAAAACCTTACAATACCGTATGTAAACTTAATACTCCATAATAAACCTAATGAGTTCGTCCGAGTCCTTTGAATATTGTACGGCAACTTAAAACATCTTACGACTCTGTATGCCATATTACCTCTTAAAACACGTTATTATAATGTAGGACGCCTTACAAATATTAACAACACCTTACAATACCGTATGTAAACTTAAAACTCCATAATAAACCTAATGAATTCGTCCGAGTCCTTTGAATATTGTACGGCAACTTAAAACATCTTACGACTCTGTATGCCATATTACCTCTTAAAACACGTTATTATAATGTTGGACGCCTTACAAATCTTAACAACACCTTACAATACCGTATGTAAACTTAAAACTCCATAATAAACCTAATGAATTCGTCCGAGTCCTTTGAACATTGTACGACAACTTAAAACATCTTACGACTCTGTATGCCATATTACCTCTTAAAACAAGTTATTATAATGTAGGACGCCTTACAAATCATAACAACACCTTACAATACCGTATGTAAACTTAAAACTTCATAATAAACCTAATGAATTCGTCTGAGTCCTTTCAACATTGTACAGCAACTTAAAACATCTTACGACTCTGTATGCCATATTAACTCCTCTAAAAGCATGTTATTATAATTTAGGACGCCTTAAAAGTATTAACAACACCTTATAATACCGTATGTAAACTTAAAACTCTATAATAAACCTAATGAATTCGTCCGAGTCCTTTGAACATTGTACGGCAACTTAAAACATCATACGACTTGTATGCCATATTACCTCTTAAAACACGTTATTATAATGTAGGACGCCTTACAAATATTAACAACACCTTACAATACCGTATGTAAACTTAAAACTCCATAATAAACCTAATGAATTCGTTCGAGTACTTTGAACATTGTACGGCAACTTAAAACATCTTACGACTCTGTATGCCATATTACCTCTTAAAACACGTTATTATAATGTAGGACGCCTTACAAATCTTAACAACACCTTACAATACCGTATGTAAACTTAAAACTCCATAATAAACCTAATGAATTCGTCAGAGTCCTTTGAACATTGTACGGTAACTTAAAACATCATACGACTTGTATGCCATATTACCTCTTAAAACACGTTATTATAATGTAGGACGCCTTACAAATATTAACAACACCTTACAATAACGTATGTAAACTTAAAACTCCATAATAAACCTAATGAATTCGTCCGAGTCCTTTGAATATTGTACGGCAACTTAAAACATCTTACGACTCTGTATGCCATATTACCTCTTAAAACACGTTATTATAATGTAGGACGACTTACAAATATTAACAACACCTTACAACACCGTATGTAAACTTAAAACTCCATAATAAACCTAATGAATTCGTTCGAGTACTTTGAACATTGTACGGCAACTTAAAACATCTTACGACTCTGTATGCCATATTACCTCTTAAAACACGTTATTATAATGTAGGACGCCTTACAAATCTTAACAACACCTTACAATACCGTATGTAAACTTAAAACTCCATAATAAACCAAATGAATTCGTCCGAGTCCTTTGAACATTGTACGGTAACTTAAAACATCATACGACTTGTATGTCATATTACCTCTTAAAACACGTTATTATAATGTAGGACGCCTTACAAATATTAACAACACCTTACAATACCGTATGTAAACTTAAAACTCCATAATAAAGCTAATGAATTCGTCCGAGTCCTTTGAATATTGTACGGCAACTTAAAACATCTTACGACTCTGTATGCCATATTACCTCTTAAAACACGTTATTATAATGTAGGACGCCTTACAAATCATAACAACACCTTACAATTCCGTATGTAAACTTAAAACTCCATAATAAACCTAATGAATTCATCCGAGTCCATTCAACATTGTACGGCAACTTAAAACATCATACGACTTGTATGCCATATTACCTCTTAAAACACGTTATTATAATGTAGGACGCCTTACAAATCATAACAACACCTTACAATACCGTATGTAAACTTAAAACTCCATAATAAACCTAATGAATTCGTCCGAGTCCTTTGAACATTGTACGGCAACTTAAAACATCTTACGACTCTGTATGCCATATTACCTCTTAAAACAAGTTATTATAATGTAGGACGCCTTACAAATCTTAACAACACCTTACAATACCGTATGTAAACTTAAAACTCTATAATAAACCTAATGAATTCGTCCGAGTCCTTTCAACATTGTACTGCAACTTAAAACATCTTACGACAATATATGCCATATTAACTCCTCTAAAAGCACGTTATTATAATTTAGGACGCCTTAAAAGTATTAACAACACCTTACAATATCGTATCTAAACTTAAACTTTATAATAAACCTAATGAATTCGTCCGAGTCCTTTGAACATTGTACGGCAACTTAAAACATCTTACGACTCTGTATGCCATATTACCTCTTAAAACACGTTATTATAATGTAGGACGACTTACAAATATTAACAACACCTTACAACACCGTATGTAAACTTAAAACTCCATAAGAAACCTAATGAATTCGTTCGAGTACTTTGAACATTGTACGGCAACTTAAAACATCATACGACTTGTATGCCATATTACCTCTTAAAACACGTTATTATAATGTACGACGCCTTACAAATATTAACAACACCTTACAATACCGTATGTAAACTTAAAACTCCATAATAAACCTAATGAATTCGTTCGAGTACTTTGAACATTGTACGGCAACTTAAAACATCTTACGACTCTGTATGCCATATTACCTCTTAAAACACGTTATTATAATGTAGGACGACTTACAAATATTAACAACACCTTACAACACCGTATGTAAACTTAAAACTCCATAATAAACCTAATGAATTCGTTCGAGTACTTTGAACATTGTACGGCAACTTAAAACATTTTACGACTCTGTATGCCATATTACCTCTTAAAACACGTTATTATAATGTAGGACGCCTTACAAATCTTAACAACACCTTACAATACCGTATGTAAACTTAAAACTCCATAATAAACCAAATGAATTCGTCCGAGTCCTTTGAACATTGTACGGTAACTTAAAACATCATACGACTTGTATGTCATATTACCTCTTAAAACACGTTATTATAATGTAGGACGCCTTACAAATATTAACAACACCTTACAATACCGTATGTAAACTTAAAACTCCATAATAAACCTAATGAATTCGTCCGAGTCCTTTGAATATTGTACGGCAACTTAAAACATCTTACGACTCTGTATGCCATATTACCTCTTAAAACACGTTATTATAATGTTGAACGCCTTACAAATCTTAACAACACCTTACAATACCGTATGTAAACTTAAAACTCCATAATAAACCTAATGAATTCGTCCGAGTCCTTTGAACATTGTACGACAACTTAAAACATCTTACGACTCTGTATGCCATATTACCTCTTAAAACAAGTTATTATAATGTAGGACGCCTTACAAATCATAACAACACCTTACAATACCGTATGTAAACTTAAAACTTCATAATAAACCTAATGAATTCGTCTGAGTCCTTTCAACATTGTACGGCAACTTAAAACATCTTACGACTCTGTATGCCATATTAACTCCTCTAAAAGCATGTTATTATAATTTAGGACGCCTTAAAAGTATTAACAACACCTTATAATACCGTATGTAAACTTAAAACTCTATAATAAACCTAATGAATTCGTCCGAGTCCTTTGAACATTGTACGGCAACTTAAAACATCATACGACTTGTATGCCATATTACCTCTTAAAACACGTTATTATAATGTACGACGCCTTACAAATATTAACAACACCTTACAATACCGTATGTAAACTTAAAACTCCATAATAAACCTAATGAATTCGTTCGAGTACTTTGAACATTGTACGGCAACTTAAAACATCTTACGACTCTGTATGCCATATTACCTCTTAAAACACGTTATTATAATGTAGGACGACTTACAAATATTAACAACACCTTACAACACCGTATGTAAACTTAAAACTCCATAATAAACCTAATGAATTCGTTCGAGTACTTTGAACATTGTACGGCAACTTAAAACATTTTACGACTCTGTATGCCATATTACCTCTTAAAACACGTTATTATAATGTAGGACGCCTTACAAATCTTAACAACACCTTACAATACCGTATGTAAACTTAAAACTCCATAATAAACCAAATGAATTCGTCCGAGTCCTTTGAACATTGTACGGTAACTTAAAACATCATACGACTTGTATGTCATATTACCTCTTAAAACACGTTATTATAATGTAGGACGCCTTACAAATATTAACAACACCTTACAATACCGTATGTAAACTTAAAACTCCATAATAAAGCTAATGAATTCGTCCGAGTCCTTTGAATATTGTACGGCAACTTAAAACATCTTACGACTCTGTATGCCATATTACCTCTTAAAACACGTTATTATAATGTAGGACGCCTTACAAATCATAACAACACCTTACAATTCCGTATGTAAACTTAAAACTCCATAATAAACCTAATGAATTCATCCGAGTCCATTCAACATTGTACGGCAACTTAAAACATCATACGACTTGTATGCCATATTACCTCTTAAAACACGTTATTATAATGTAGGACGCCTTACAAATCATAACAACACCTTACAATACCGTATGTAAACTTAAAACTCCATAATAAACCTAATGAATTCGTCCGAGTCCTTTGAACATTGTACGGCAACTTAAAACATCTTACGACTCTGTATGCCATATTACCTCTTAAAACAAGTTATTATAATGTAGGACGCCTTACAAATCTTAACAACACCTTACAATACCGTATGTAAACTTAAAACTCTATAATAAACCTAATGAATTCGTCCGAGTCCTTTCAACATTGTACTGCAACTTAAAACATCTTACGACAATATATGCCATATTAACTCCTCTAAAAGCACGTTATTATAATTTAGGACGCCTTAAAAGTATTAACAACACCTTACAATATCGTATCTAAACTTAAACTTTATAATAAACCTAATGAATTCGTCCGAGTCCTTTGAACATTGTACGGCAACTTAAAACATCTTACGACTCTGTATGCCATATTACCTCTTAAAACACGTTATTATAATGTAGGACGACTTACAAATATTAACAACACCTTACAACACCGTATGTAAACTTAAAACTCCATAAGAAACCTAATGAATTCGTTCGAGTACTTTGAACATTGTACGGCAACTTAAAACATCATACGACTTGTATGCCATATTACCTCTTAAAACACGTTATTATAATGTACGACGCCTTACAAATATTAACAACACCTTACAATACCGTATGTAAACTTAAAACTCCATAATAAACCTAATGAATTCGTTCGAGTACTTTGAACATTGTACGGCAACTTAAAACATCTTACGACTCTGTATGCCATATTACCTCTTAAAACACGTTATTATAATGTAGGACGACTTACAAATATTAACAACACCTTACAACACCGTATGTAAACTTAAAACTCCATAATAAACCTAATGAATTCGTTCGAGTACTTTGAACATTGTACGGCAACTTAAAACATTTTACGACTCTGTATGCCATATTACCTCTTAAAACACGTTATTATAATGTAGGACGCCTTACAAATCTTAACAACACCTTACAATACCGTATGTAAACTTAAAACTCCATAATAAACCAAATGAATTCGTCCGAGTCCTTTGAACATTGTACGGTAACTTAAAACATCATACGACTTGTATGTCATATTACCTCTTAAAACACGTTATTATAATGTAGGACGCCTTACAAATATTAACAACACCTTACAATACCGTATGTAAACTTAAAACTCCATAATAAACCTAATGAATTCGTCCGAGTCCTTTGAATATTGTACGGCAACTTAAAACATCTTACGACTCTGTATGCCATATTACCTCTTAAAACACGTTATTATAATGTAGGACGCCTTACAAATCATAACAACACCTTACAATTCCGTATGTAAACTTAAAACTCCATAATAAACCTAATGAATTCATCCGAGTCCATTCAACATTGTACGGCAACTTAAAACATCATACGACTTGTATGCCATATTACCTCTTAAAACACGTTATTATAATGTAGGACGCCTTACAAATCATAACAACACCTTACAATACCGTATGTAAACTTAAAACTCCATAATAAACCTAATGAATTCGTCCGAGTCCTTTGAACATTGTACGGCAACTTAAAACATCTTACGACTCTGTATGCCATATTACCTCTTAAAACAAGTTATTATAATGTAGGACGCCTTACAAATCTTAACAACACCTTACAATACCGTATGTAAACTTAAAACTCTATAATAAACCTAATGAATTCGTCCGAGTCCTTTCAACATTGTACTGCAACTTAAAACATCTTACGACAATATATGCCATATTAACTCCTCTAAAAGCACGTTATTATAATTTAGGACGCCTTAAAAGTATTAACAACACCTTACAATATCGTATCTAAACTTAAACTTTATAATAAACCTAATGAATTCGTCCGAGTCCTTTGAACATTGTACGGCAACTTAAAACATCTTACGACTCTGTATGCCATATTACCTCTTAAAACACGTTATTATAATGTAGGACGACTTACAAATATTAACAACACCTTACAACACCGTATGTAAACTTAAAACTCCATAAGAAACCTAATGAATTCGTTCGAGTACTTTGAACATTGTACGGCAACTTAAAACATCATACGACTTGTATGCCATATTACCTCTTAAAACACGTTATTATAATGTACGACGCCTTACAAATATTAACAACACCTTACAATACCGTATGTAAACTTAAAACTCCATAATAAACCTAATGAATTCGTTCGAGTACTTTGAACATTGTACGGCAACTTAAAACATCTTACGACTCTGTATGCCATATTACCTCTTAAAACACGTTATTATAATGTAGGACGCCTTACAAATCTTAACAACACCTTACAATACCGTATGTAAACTTAAAACTCATAATAAACCTAATGAATTCGTCAGAGTCCTTTGAACATTGTACGGTAACTTAAAACATCATACGACTTGTATGCCATATTACCTCTTAAAACACGTTATTATAATGTAGGACGCCTTACAAATATTAACAACACCTTACAATAACGTATGTAAACTTAAAACTCCATAATAAACCTAATGAATTCGTCCGAGTCCTTTGAATATTGTACGGCAACTTAAAACATCTTACGACTCTGTATGCCATATTACCTCTTAAAACACATTATTATAATGTAGGACGACTTACAAATATTAACAACACCTTACAACACCGTATGTAAACTTAAAACTCCATAATAAACCTAATGAATTCGTTCGAGTACTTTGAACATTGTACGGCAACTTAAAACATCTTACGACTCTGTATGCCAT
Organism: Tagetes erecta; assembly: GCA_030867185.1. Classification (NCBI taxonomy): domain Eukaryota; kingdom Viridiplantae; phylum Streptophyta; class Magnoliopsida; order Asterales; family Asteraceae; genus Tagetes; species Tagetes erecta. The sequence continues at coordinate 25,950,915 of CM061493.1, read as the reverse complement.
ATTACCTCTTAAAACACGTTATTATAATGTAGGACGCCTTACAAATCTTAACAACACCTTACAATACCGTATGTAAACTTAAAACTCCATAATAAACCTAATGAATTCGTCCGAGTCCTTTGAACATTGTACGGTAACTTAAAACATCATACGACTTGTATGTCATATTACCTCTTAAAACACGTTATTATAATGTAGGACGCCTTACAAATATTAACAACACCTTACAATACCGTATGTAAACTTAAAACTCCATAATAAACCTAATGAATTCGTCCGAGTCCTTTGAATATTGTACGACAACTTAAAACATCTTACGACTCTGTATGCCATATTACCTCTTAAAACACGTTATTATAATGTTGGACGCCTTACAAATCTTAACAACACCTTACAATACCGTATGTAAACTTAAAACTCCATAATAAACCTAATGAATTCGTCCGAGTCCTTTGAACATTGTGCGGCAACTTAAAACATCTTACGACTCTGTATGCCATATTACCTCTTAAAACAAGTTATTATAATGTAGGACGCCTTACAAATCTTAACAACACCTTACAATACCGTATGTAAACTTAAAACTCTATAATAAACCTAATGAATTCGTCCGAGTCCTTTCAACATTGTACTGCAACTTAAAACATCTTACGACAATATATGCCATATTAACTCCTCTAAAAGCACGTTATTATAATTTAGGACGCCTTAAAAGTATTAACAACACCTTACAATATCGTATCTAAACTTAAACTTTATAATAAACCTAATGAATTCGTCCGAGTCCTTTGAACATTGTACGGCAACTTAAAACATCTTACGACTCTGTATGCCATATTACCTCTTAAAACACGTTATTATAATGTAGGACGACTTACAAATATTAACAACACCTTACAATACCGTATGTAAACTTAAAACTCCATAATAAACCTAATGAATTCGTTCGAGTACTTTGAACATTGTACGGCAACTTAAAACATCTTACGACTCTGTATGCCATATTACCTCTTAAAACACGTTATTATAATGTACGACGCCTTACAAATCTTAACAACACCTTACAATACCGTATGTAAACTTAAAACTCCATAATAAACCTAATGAATTCGTCCGAGTCCTTTGAACATTGTACGGTAACTTAAAACATCATACGACTTGTATGTCATATTACCTCTTAAAACACGTTATTATAATGTAGGACACCTTACAAATATTAACAACACCTTACAATACCGTATGTAAACTTAAAACTCCATAATAAACCTAATGAATTCGTCCGAGTCCTTTGAATATTGTACGGCAACTTAAAACATCTTACGACTCTGTATGCCATATTACCTCTTAAAACACGTTATTATAATGTTGGACGCCTTACAAATCATAACAACACCTTACAATACCGTATGTAAACTTAAAACTCCATAATAAACCTAATGAATTCGTCCGAGTCCTTTGAACATTGTAAGGCAACTTAAAACATCTTACGACTCTGTATGCCATATTACCTCTTAAAACAAGTTATTATAATGTAGGACGCCTTACAAATCTTAACAACACCTTACAATACCGTATGTAAACTTAAAACTCTATAATAAACCTAATGAATTCGTCCGAGTCCTTTCAACATTGTACTGCAACTTAAAACATCTTACGACAATGTATGCCATATTAACTCCTCTAAAAGCACGTTATTATAATTTAGGACGCCTTAAAAGTATTAACAACACCTTACAATATCGTATCTAAACTTAAACTTTATAATAAACCTAATGAATTCGTCCGAGTCCTTTGAACATTGTACGGCAACTTAAAACATCTTACGACTTGTATGCCATATTACCTCTTAAAACACGTTATTATAATGTAGGACGCCTTACAAATATTAACTAGACCTTACAATACCGTATGTAAACTTAAAACTCCATAATAAACCTAATGAATTTGTCCGAGTCCTTTCAACATTGTACGGCAACTTAAAACATCTTACGACTCTGTATACCATATTAACTCCTCTAAAAGCATGTTATTATAATTTAGGACGCCTTAAAAGTATTAACAACACCTTATAATACCGTATGTAAACTTAAAACTCTATAATAACCCTAATGAATTCGTGCGAGTCCTTTGAACATTGTACGGTAACTTAAAACATCATACGACTTGTATGCCATATTACCTCTTAAAAAACGTTATTATAATGTAGGACGCCTTACAAATATTAACAACACCTTACAACACCGTATGTAAACTTAAAACTCCATAATAAACCTAATGAATTCGTTCGAGTACTTTGAACATTGTACGGCAACTTAAAACATCTTACGACTCTGTATGCCATATTACCTCTTAAAACACGTTATTATAATGTACGACGCCTTACAAATCTTAACAACACCTTACAATACCGTATGTAAACTTAAAACTCCATAATAAACCTAATGAATTCGTCCGAGTCCTTTGAACATTGTACGGTAACTTAAAACATCATACGACTTGTATGTCATATTACCTCTTAAAACACGTTATTATAATGTAGGACGCCTTACAAATATTAACAACACCTTACAATACCGTATGTAAACTTAAAACTCCATAATAAACCTAATGAATTCGTCCGAGTCCTTTGAATATTGTACGGCAACTTAAAACATCTTACGACTCTGTATGCCATATTACCTCTTAAAACACGTTATTATAATGTTGGACGCCTTACAAATCATAACAACACCTTACAATACCGTATGTAAACTTAAAACTCCATAATAAACCTAATGAATTCGTCCGAGTCCTTTGAACATTGTACGGCAACTTAAAACATCTTACGACTCTGTATGCCATATTACCTCTTAAAACAAGTTATTATAATGTAGGACGCCTTACAAATCTTAACAACACCTTACAATACCGTATGTAAACTTAAAACTCTATAATAAACCTAATGAATTCGTCCGAGTCCTTTCAACATTGTACTGCAACTTAAAACATCTTACGACAATGTATGCCATATTAACTCCTCTAAAAGCACGTTATTATAATTTAGGACGCCTTAAAAGTATTAACAACACCTTACAATATCGTATCTAAACTTAAACTTTATAATAAACCTAATGAATTCGTCCGAGTCCTTTGAACATTGTACGGCAACTTAAAACATCTTACGACTTGTATGCCATATTACCTCTTAAAACACGTTATTATAATGTAGGACGCCTTACAAATATTAACTAGACCTTACAATACCGTATGTAAACTTAAAACTCCATAATAAACCTAATGAATTTGTCCGAGTCCTTTCAACATTGTACGGCAACTTAAAACATCTTACGACTCTGTATACCATATTAACTCCTCTAAAAGCATGTTATTATAATTTAGGACGCCTTAAAAGTATTAACAACACCTTATAATACCGTATGTAAACTTAAAACTCTATAATAACCCTAATGAATTCGTGCGAGTCCTTTGAACATTGTACGGTAACTTAAAACATCATACGACTTGTATGCCATATTACCTCTTAAAAAACGTTATTATAATGTAGGACGCCTTACAAATATTAACAACACCTTACAATAACGTATGTAAACTTAAAACTCCATAATAAACCTAATGAATTCGTCCGAGTCCTTTGAATATTGTACGGCAACTTAAAACATCTTACGACTCTGTATGCCATATTACCTCTTAAAACACGTTATTATAATGTAGGACGACTTACAAATATTAACAACACCTTACAACACCGTATGTAAACTTAAAACTCCATAATAAACCTAACGAATTCGTTCGAGTACTTTGAACATTGTACGGCAACTTAAAACATCTTACGACTCTGTATGCCATATTACATCTTAAAACACGTTATTATAATGTAGGACGCCTTACAAATCTTAACAACACCTTACAATACCGTATGTAAACTTAAAACTCCATAATAAACCTAATGAATTCGTCCGAGTCCTTTGAACATTGTACGGTAACTTAAAACATCATACGACTTGTATGTCATATTACCTCTTAAAACACGTTATTATAATGTAGGACGCCTTACAAATATTAACAACACCTTACAATACCGTATGTAAACTTAAAACTCCATAATAAACCTAATGAATTCGTCCGAGTCCTTTGAATATTGTACGGCAACTTAAAACATCTTACGACTCTGTATGCCATATTACCTCTTAAAACACGTTATTATAATGTAGGACGCCTTACAAATCATAACAACACCTTACAATTCCGTATGTAAACTTAAAACTCCATAATAAACCTAATGAGTTCGTCCGAGTCCTTTGAATATTGTGCGGCAACTTAAAACATCTTACGACTCTGTATGCCATATTACCTCTTAAAACACGTTATTATAATGTAGGACGCCTTACAAATATTAACAACACCTTACAATACCGTATGTAAACTTAAAACTCCATAATAAACCTAATGAATTCGTCCGAGTCCTTTGAATATTGTACGGCAACTTAAAACATCTTACGACTCTGTATGCCATATTACCTCTTAAAACACGTTATTATAATGTTGGACGCCTTACAAATCTTAACAACACCTTACAATACCGTATGTAAACTTAAAACTCCATAATAAACCTAATGAATTCGTCCGAGTCCTTTGAACATTGTACGACAACTTAAAACATCTTACGACTCTATATGCCATATTACCTCTTAAAACAAGTTATTATAATGTAGGACGCCTTACAAATCATAACAACACCTTACAATACCGTATGTAAACTTAAAACTTCATAATAAACCTAATGAATTCGTCTGAGTCCTTTCAACAATGTACGGCAACTTAAAACATCTTACGACTCTGTATGCCATATTAACTCCTCTAAAAGCATGTTATTATAATTTAGGACGCCTTAAAAGTATTAACAACACCTTATAATACCGTATGTAAACTTAAAACTCTATAATAAACCTAATGAATTCGTCCGAGTCCTTTGAACATTGTACGGCAACTTAAAACATCATACGACTTGTATGCCATATTACCTCTTAAAACACGTTATTATAATGTAGGACGCCTTACAAATATTAACAACACCTTACAATACCGTATGTAAACTTAAAACTCCATAATAAACCTAATGAATTCGTCCGAGTCCTTTGAATATTGTACGGCAACTTAAAACATCTTACGACTCTGTATGCCATATTACCTCTTAAAACACGTTATTATAATGTAGGACGCCTTACAAATCTTAACAACACCTTACAATACCGTATGTAAACTTAAAACTCCATAATAAACCTAATGAATTCGTCCGAGTCCTTTGAACATTGTACGGTAACTTAAAACATCATACGACTTGTATGCCATATTACCTCTTAAAACACGTTATTATAATGTAGGACGCCTTACAAATATTAACAACACCTTACAATAACGTATGTAAACTTAAAACTCCATAATAAACCTAATGAATTCGTCCGAGTCCTTTGAATATTGTACGGCAACTTAAAACATCTTACGACTCTGTATGCCATATTACCTCTTAAAACACGTTATTATAATGTAGGACGACTTACAAATATTAACAACACCTTACAACACCGTATGTAAACTTAAAACTCCATAATAAACCTAATGAATTCGTTCGAGTACTTTGAACATTGTACGGCAACTTAAAACATCTTACGACTCTGTATGCCATATTACCTCTTAAAACACGTTATTATAATGTAGGACGCCTTACAAATCTTAACAACACCTTACAATACCGTATGTAAACTTAAAACTCCATAATAAACCTAATGAATTCGTCCGAGTCCTTTGAACATTGTACGGTAACTTAAAACATCATACGACTTGTATGTCATATTACCTCTTAAAACACGTTATTATAATGTAGGACGCCTTACAAATATTAACAACACCTTACAATACCGTATGTAAACTTAAAACTCCATAATAAATCTAATGAATTCGTCCGAGTCCTTTGAATATTGTACGGCAACTTAAAACATCTTACGACTCTGTATGTCATATTACCTCTTAAAACACGTTATTATAATGTTGGACGCCTTACAAATCTTAACAACACCTTACAATACCGTATGTAAACTTAAAACTCCATAATAAACCTAATGAATTCGTCCGAGTCCTTTGAACATTGTACGGCAACTTAAAACATCTTACGACTTGTATGCCATATTACCTCTTAAAACACGTTATTATAATGTAGGACGCCTTACAAATATTAACTAGACCTTACAATACCGTATGTAAACTTAAAACTCCATAATAAACCTAATGAATTCGTCCGAGTCCTTTCAACATTGTACGGCAATTTAAAACATCTTACAACTCTGTATACCATATTAACTCCTCTAAAAGCATGTTATTATAATTTAGGACGCCTTAAAAGTATTAACAACACCTTATAATACCGTATGTAAACTTAAAACTCTATAATAACCCTAATGAATTCGTCCGAGTCCTTTGAACATTGTACGGTAACTTAAAACATCATACGACTTGTATGCCATATTACCTCTTAAAACACGTTATTATAATGTAGGACGCCTTACAAATATTAACAACACCTTACAATAACGTATGTAAACTTAAAACTCCATAATAAACCTAATGAATTCGTCCGAGTCCTTTGAATATTGTACGGCAACTTAAAACATCTTACGACTCTGTATGCCATATTACCTCTTAAAACACGTTATTATAATGTAGGACGACTTACAAATATTAACAACACCTTACAACACCGTATGTAAACTTAAAACTCCATAATAAACCTAATGAATTCGTTCGAGTACTTTGAACATTGTACGGCAACTTAAAACATCTTACGACTCTGTATGCCATATTACCTCTTAAAACACGTTATTATAATGTAGGACGCCTTACAAATCTTAACAACACCTTACAATACCGTATGTAAACTTAAAACTCCATAATAAACCTAATGAATTCGTCCGAGTCCTTTGAACATTGTACGGTAACTTAAAACATCATACGACTTGTATGTCATATTACCTCTTAAAACACGTTATTATAATGTAGGACGCCTTACAAATATTAACAACACCTTACAATACCGTATGTAAACTTAAAACTCCATAATAAACCTAATGAATTCGTCCGAGTCCTTTGAATATTGTACGGCAACTTAAAACATCTTACGACTCTGTATGCCATATTACCTCTTAAAACACGTTATTATAATGTAGGACGCCTTACAAATCATAACAACACCTTACAATTCCGTATGTAAACTTAAAACTCCATAATAAACCTAATGAATTCATCCGAGTCCTTTCAACATTGTACGGCAACTTAAAACATCATACGACTTGTATGCCATATTACCTCTTAAAACACGTTATTATAATGTAGGACGCCTTACAAATATTAACAACACCTTACAATACCGTATGTAAACTTAAAACTCCATAATAAACCTAATGAGTTCGTCCGAGTCCTTTGAATATTGTACGGCAACTTAAAACATCTTACGACTCTGTATGCCATATTACCTCTTAAAACACGTTATTATAATGTAGGACGCCTTACAAATATTAACAACACCTTACAATACCGTATGTAAACTTAAAACTCCATAATAAACCTAATGAATTCGTCCGAGTCCTTTGAATATTGTACGGCAACTTAAAACATCTTACGACTCTGTATGCCATATTACCTCTTAAAACACGTTATTATAATGTTGGACGCCTTACAAATCATAACAACACCTTACAATACCGTATGTAAACTTAAAACTCCATAATAAACCTAATGAATTCGTCCGAGTCCTTTGAACATTGTACGGCAACTTAAAACATCTTACGACTCTGTATGCCATATTACCTCTTAAAACAAGTTATTATAATGTAGGACGCCTTACAAATCTTAACAACACCTTACAATACCGTATGTAAACTTAAAACTCTATAATAAACCTAATGAATTCGTCCGAGTCCTTTCAACATTGTACTGCAACTTAAAACATCTTACGACAATGTATGCCATATTAACTCCTCTAAAAGCACGTTATTATAATTTAGGACGCCTTAAAAGTATTAACAACACCTTACAATATCGTATCTAAACTTAAACTTTATAATAAACCTAATGAATTCGTCCGAGTCCTTTGAACATTGTACGGCAACTTAAAACATCTTACGACTTGTATGCCATATTACCTCTTAAAACACGTTATTATAATGTAGGACGCCTTACAAATATTAACTAGACCTTACAATACCGTATGTAAACTTAAAACTCCATAATAAACCTAATGAATTTGTCCGAGTCCTTTCAACATTGTACGGCAACTTAAAACATCTTACGACTCTGTATACCATATTAACTCCTCTAAAAGCATGTTATTATAATTTAGGACGCCTTAAAAGTATTAACAACACCTTATAATACCGTATGTAAACTTAAAACTCTATAATAACCCTAATGAATTCGTGCGAGTCCTTTGAACATTGTACGGTAACTTAAAACATCATACGACTTGTATGCCATATTACCTCTTAAAAAACGTTATTATAATGTAGGACGCCTTACAAATATTAACAACACCTTACAATAACGTATGTAAACTTAAAACTCCATAATAAACCTAATGAATTCGTCCGAGTCCTTTGAATATTGTACGGCAACTTAAAACATCTTACGACTCTGTATGCCATATTACCTCTTAAAACACGTTATTATAATGTAGGACGACTTACAAATATTAACAACACCTTACAACACCGTATGTAAACTTAAAACTCCATAATAAACCTAACGAATTCGTTCGAGTACTTTGAACATTGTACGGCAACTTAAAACATCTTACGACTCTGTATGCCATATTACATCTTAAAACACGTTATTATAATGTAGGACGCCTTACAAATCTTAACAACACCTTACAATACCGTATGTAAACTTAAAACTCCATAATAAACCTAATGAATTCGTCCGAGTCCTTTGAACATTGTACGGTAACTTAAAACATCATACGACTTGTATGTCATATTACCTCTTAAAACACGTTATTATAATGTAGGACGCCTTACAAATATTAACAACACCTTACAATACCGTATGTAAACTTAAAACTCCATAATAAACCTAATGAATTCGTCCGAGTCCTTTGAATATTGTACGGCAACTTAAAACATCTTACGACTCTGTATGCCATATTACCTCTTAAAACACGTTATTATAATGTAGGACGCCTTACAAATCATAACAACACCTTACAATTCCGTATGTAAACTTAAAACTCCATAATAAACCTAATGAGTTCGTCCGAGTCCTTTGAATATTGTACGGCAACTTAAAACATCTTACGACTCTGTATGCCATATTACCTCTTAAAACACGTTATTATAATGTAGGACGCCTTACAAATATTAACAACACCTTACAATACCGTATGTAAACTTAAAACTCCATAATAAACCTAATGAATTCGTCCGAGTCCTTTGAATATTGTACGGCAACTTAAAACATCTTACGACTCTGTATGCCATATTACCTCTTAAAACACGTTATTATAATGTTGGACGCCTTACAAATCTTAACAACACCTTACAATACCGTATGTAAACTTAAAACTCCATAATAAACCTAATGAATTCGTCCGAGTCCTTTGAACATTGTACGACAACTTAAAACATCTTACGACTCTATATGCCATATTACCTCTTAAAACAAGTTATTATAATGTAGGACGCCTTACAAATCATAACAACACCTTACAATACCGTATGTAAACTTAAAACTTCATAATAAACCTAATGAATTCGTCTGAGTCCTTTCAACAATGTACGGCAACTTAAAACATCTTACGACTCTGTATGCCATATTAACTCCTCTAAAAGCATGTTATTATAATTTAGGACGCCTTAAAAGTATTAACAACACCTTATAATACCGTATGTAAACTTAAAACTCTATAATAAACCTAATGAATTCGTCCGAGTCCTTTGAACATTGTACGGCAACTTAAAACATCATACGACTTGTATGCCATATTACCTCTTAAAACACGTTATTATAATGTAGGACGCCTTACAAATATTAACAACACCTTACAATACCGTATGTAAACTTAAAACTCCATAATAAACCTAATGAATTCGTCCGAGTCCTTTGAATATTGTACGGCAACTTAAAACATCTTACGACTCTGTATGCCATATTACCTCTTAAAACACGTTATTATAATGTAGGACGCCTTACAAATCTTAACAACACCTTACAATACCGTATGTAAACTTAAAACTCCATAATAAACCTAATGAATTCGTCCGAGTCCTTTGAACATTGTACGGTAACTTAAAACATCATACGACTTGTATGCCATATTACCTCTTAAAACACGTTATTATAATGTAGGACGCCTTACAAATATTAACAACACCTTACAATAACGTATGTAAACTTAAAACTCCATAATAAACCTAATGAATTCGTCCGAGTCCTTTGAATATTGTACGGCAACTTAAAACATCTTACGACTCTGTATGCCATATTACCTCTTAAAACACGTTATTATAATGTAGGACGACTTACAAATATTAACAACACCTTACAACACCGTATGTAAACTTAAAACTCCATAATAAACCTAATGAATTCGTTCGAGTACTTTGAACATTGTACGGCAACTTAAAACATCTTACGACTCTGTATGCCATATTACCTCTTAAAACACGTTATTATAATGTAGGACGCCTTACAAATCTTAACAACACCTTACAATACCGTATGTAAACTTAAAACTCCATAATAAACCTAATGAATTCGTCCGAGTCCTTTGAACATTGTACGGTAACTTAAAACATCATACGACTTGTATGTCATATTACCTCTTAAAACACGTTATTATAATGTAGGACGCCTTACAAATATTAACAACACCTTACAATACCGTATGTAAACTTAAAACTCCATAATAAATCTAATGAATTCGTCCGAGTCCTTTGAATATTGTACGGCAACTTAAAACATCTTACGACTCTGTATGTCATATTACCTCTTAAAACACGTTATTATAATGTAGGACGCCTTACAAATATTAACAACACCTTACAATAACGTATGTAAACTTAAAACTCCATAATAAACCTAATGAATTCGTCCGAGTCCTTTGAATATTGTACGGCAACTTAAAACATCCTACGACTCTGTATGCCATATTACCTCTTAAAACACGTTATTATAATGTAGGACGACTTACAAATATTAACAACACCTTACAACACCGTATGTAAACTTAAAACTCCATAATAAACCTAATGAATTCGTTCGAGTACTTTGAACATTGTACGGCAACTTAAAACATCTTACGACTCTGTATGCCATATTACCTCTTAAAACACGTTATTATAATGTAGGACGCCTTACAAATCTTAACAACACCTTACAATACCGTATGTAAACTTAAAACTCCATAATAAACCTAATGAATTCGTCCGAGTCCTTTGAACATTGTACGGTAACTTAAAACATCATACGACTTGTATGTCATATTACCTCTTAAAACACGTTATTATAATGTAGGACGCCTTACAAATATTAACAACACCTTACAATACCGTATGTAAACTTAAAACTCCATAATAAACCTAATGAATTCGTCCGAGTCCTTTGAATATTGTACGGCAACTTAAAACATCTTACGACTCTGTATGCCATATTACCTCTTAAAACACGTTATTATAATGTAGGACGCCTTACAAATCATAACAACACCTTACAATTCCGTATGTAAACTTAAAACTCCATAATAAACCTAATGAATTCATCCGAGTCCTTTCAACATTGTACGGCAACTTAAAACATCATACGACTTGTATGCCATATTACCTCTTAAAACACGTTATTATAATGTAGGACGCCTTACAAATATTAACAACACCTTACAATACCGTATGTAAACTTAAAACTCCATAATAAACCTAATGAGTTCGTCCGAGTCCTTTGAATATTGTACGGCAACTTAAAACATCTTACGACTCTGTATGCCATATTACCTCTTAAAACACGTTATTATAATGTAGGACGCCTTACAAATATTAACAACACCTTACAATACCGTATGTAAACTTAAAACTCCATAATAAACCTAATGAATTCGTCCGAGTCCTTTGAATATTGTACGGCAACTTAAAACATCTTACGACTCTGTATGCCATATTACCTCTTAAAACACGTTATTATAATGTTGGACGCCTTACAAATCTTAACAACACCTTACAATACCGTATGTAAACTTAAAACTCCATTATAAACCTAATGAATTCGTCCGAGTCCTTTGAACATTGTACGACAACTTAAAACATCTTACGACTCTGTATGCCATATTACCTCTTAAAACAAGTTATTATAATGTAGGACGCCTTACAAATCATAACAACACCTTACAATACCGTATGTAAACTTAAAACTTCATAATAAACCTAATGAATTCGTCTGAGTCCTTTCAACATTGTACGGCAACTTAAAACATCTTACGACTCTGTATGCCATATTAACTCCTCTAAAAGCATGTTATTATAATTTAGGACGCCTTAAAAGTATTAACAACACCTTATAATACCGTATGTAAACTTAAAACTCTATAATAAACCTAATGAATTCGTCCGAGTCCTTTGAACATTGTACGACAACTTAAAACATCTTATGACTTGTATGCCATATTACCTCTTAAAACACGTTATTATAATGTAGGACGCCTTACAAATATTAACTAGACCTTACAATACCGTATGTAAACTTAAAACTCCATAATAAACCTAATGAATTCGTCCGAGTCCTTTCAACATTGTACGGCAACTTAAAACATCTTACGACTCTGTATACCATATTAACTCCTCTAAAAGCATGTTATTATAATTTAGGACGCCTTAAAAGTATTAACAACACCTTATAATACCGTATGTAAACTTAAAACTCTATAATAACCCTAATGAATTCGTCCGAGTCCTTTGAACATTGTACGGTAACTTAAAACATCATACGACTTGTATGCCATATTACCTCTTAAAACACGTTATTATAATGTAGGACGCCTTACAAATATTAACAACACCTTACAATAACGTATGTAAACTTAAAACTCCATAATAAACCTAATGAATTCGTCCGAGTCCTTTGAATATTGTACTGCAACTTAAAACATCTTACGACTCTGTATGCCATATTACCTCTTAAAACACGTTATTATAATGTAGGACGACTTACAAATATTAACAACACCTTACAACACCGTATGTAAACTTAAAACTCCATAATAAACCTAATGAATTCGTTCGAGTACTTTGAACATTCTACGGCAACTTAAAACATCTTACGACTCTGTATGCCATATTACCTCTTAAAACACGTTATTATAATGTAGGACGCCTTACAAATCTTAACAACACCTTACAATACCGTATGTAAACTTAAAACTCCATAATAAACCTAATGAATTCGTCCGAGTCCTTTGAACATTGTACGGTAACTTAAAACATCATACGACTTGTATGTCATATTACCTCTTAAAACACGTTATTATAATGTAGGACGCCTTACAAATATTAACAACGCCTTACAATACCGTATGTAAACTTAAAACTCCATAATAAACCTAATGAATTCGTCCGAGTCCTTTGAATATTGTACGGCAACTTAAAACATCTTACGACTCTGTATGCCATATTACCTCTTAAAACACGTTATTATAATGTAGGACGCCTTACAAATCATAACAACACCTTACAATTACGTATGTAAACTTAAAACTCCATAATAAACCTAATGAATTCATCCGAGTCCTTTCAACATTGTACGGCAACTTAAAACATCATACGACTTGTATGCCATATTACCTCTTAAAACACGTTATTATAATGTAGGACGCCTTACAAATATTAACAAAACCTTACAATACCGTATGTAAACTTAAAACTCCATAATAAACCTAATGAGTTCGTCCGAGTCCTTTGAATATTGTACGGCAACTTAAAACATCTTACGACTCTGTATGCCATATTACCTCTTAAAACACGTTATTATAATGTAGGACGCCTTACAAATATTAACAACACCTTACAATACCGTATGTAAACTTAAAACTCCATAATAAACCTAATGAATTCGTCCGAGTCCTTTGAATATTGTACGGCAACTTAAAACATCTTACGACTCTGTATGCCATATTACCTCTTAAAACACGTTATTATAATGTTGGACGCCTTACAAATCTTAACAACACCTTACAATACCGTATGTAAACTTAAAACTCCATTATAAACCTAATGAATTCGTCCGAGTCCTTTGAACATTGTACGACAACTTAAAACATCTTATGACTCTGTATGCCATATTACCTCTTAAAACAAGTTATTATAATGTAGGACGCCTTAAAAATCATAACAACACCTTACAATACCGTATGTAAACTTAAAACTTCATAATAAACCTAATGAATTCGTCTGAGTCCTTTCAACATTGTACGGCAACTTAAAACATCTTACGACTCTGTATACCATATTAACTCCTCTAAAAGCATGTTATTATAATTTAGGACGCCTTAAAAGTATTAACAACACCTTATAATACCGTATGTAAACTTAAAACTCTATAATAACCCTAATGAATTCGTCCGAGTCCTTTGAACATTGTACGGTAACTTAAAACATCATACGACTTGTATGCCATATTACCTCTTAAAACACGTTATTATAATGTAGGACGCCTTACAAATATTAACAACACCTTACAATAACGTATGTAAACTTAAAACTCCATAATAAACCTAATGAATTCGTCCGAGTCCTTTGAATATTGTACGGCAACTTAAAACATCTTACGACTCTGTATGCCATATTACCTCTTAAAACACGTTATTATAATGTAGGACGACTTACAAATATTAACAACACCTTACAACACCGTATGTAAACTTAAAACTCCATAATAAACCTAATGAATTCGTTCGAGTACTTTGAACATTGTACGGCAACTTAAAACATCTTACGACTCTGTATGCCATATTACCTCTTAAAACACGTTATTATAATGTAGGACGCCTTACAAATCTTAACAACACCTTACAATACCGTATGTAAACTTAAAACTCCATAATAAACCTAATGAATTCGTCCGAGTCCTTTGAACATTGTACGGTAACTTAAAACATCATACGACTTGTATGTCATATTACCTCTTAAAACACGTTATTATAATGTAGGACGCCTTACAAATATTAACAACACCTTACAATACCGTATGTAAACTTAAAACTCCATAATAAACCTAATGAATTCGTCCGAGTCCTTTGAATATTGTACGGCAACTTAAAACATCTTACGACTCTGTATGCCATATTACCTCTTAAAACACGTTATTATAATGTAGGACGCCTTACAAATCATAACAACACCTTACAATTACGTATGTAAACTTAAAACTCCATAATAAACCTAATGAATTCATCCGAGTCCTTTCAACATTGTACGGCAACTTAAAACATCATACGACTTGTATGCCATATTACCTCTTAAAACACGTTATTATAATGTAGGACGCCTTACAAATATTAACAACACCTTACAATACCGTATGTAAACTTAAAACTCCATAATAAACCTAATGAGTTCGTCCGAGTCCTTTGAATATTGTACGGCAACTTAAAACATCTTACGACTCTGTATGCCATATTACCTCTTAAAACACGTTATTATAATGTAGGACGCCTTACAAATATTAACAACACCTTACAATACCGTATGTAAACTTAAAACTCCATAATAAACCTAATGAATTCGTCCGAGTCCTTTGAATATTGTACGGCAACTTAAAACATCTTACGACTCTGTATGCCATATTACCTCTTAAAACACGTTATTATAATGTTGGACGCCTTACAAATCTTAACAACACCTTACAATACCGTATGTAAACTTAAAACTCCATTATAAACCTAATGAATTCGTCCGAGTCCTTTGAACATTGTACGACAACTTAAAACATCTTATGACTCTGTATGCCATATTACCTCTTAAAACAAGTTATTATAATGTAGGACGCCTTACAAATCATAACAACACCTTACAATACCGTATGTAAACTTAAAACTTCATAATAAACCTAATGAATTCGTCTGAGTCCTTTCAACATTGTACGGCAACTTAAAACATCTTACGACTCTGTATGCCATATTAACTCCTCTAAAAGCATGTTATTATAATTTAGGACGCCTTAAAAGTATTAACAACACCTTATAATACCGTATGTAATCTTAAAACTCTATAATAAACCTAATGAATTCGTCCGAGTCCTTTGAACATTGTACGGCAACTTAAAACATCATACGACTTGTATGCCATATTACCTCTTAAAACACGTTATTATAATGTAGGACGCCTTACAAATATTAACAACACCTTACAATACCGTATGTAAACTTAAAACTCCATAATAAACCTAATGAATTCGTCCGAGTCCTTTGAACATTGTACGGCAACTTAAAACATCTTACGACTCTGTATGCCATATTACCTCTTAAAACACGTTATTATAATGTAGGACGCCTTACAAATCTTAACAACACCTTACAATACCGTATGTAAACTTAAAACTCCATAATAAACCTAATGAATTCGTCCGAGTCCTTTGAACATTGTACGGTAACTTAAAACATCATACGACTTGTATGCCATATTACCTCTTAAAACACGTTATTATAATGTAGGACGCCTTACAAATATTAACAACACCTTACAATAACGTATGTAAACTTAAAACTCCATAATAAACCTAATGAATTCGTCCGAGTCCTTTGAATATTGTACGGCAACTTAAAACATCTTACGACTGTGTATGCCATATTACCTCTTAAAACACGTTATTATAATGTAGGACGACTTACAAATATTAACAACACCTTACAACACCGTATGTAAACTTAAAACTCCATAATAAACCTAATGAATTCGTTCGAGTACTTTGAACATTGTACGGCAACTTAAAACATCTTACGACTCTGTATGCCATATTACCTCTTATAACACGTTATTATAATGTAGGACGCCTTACAAATCTTAACAACACCTTACAATACCGTATGTAAACTTAAAACTCCATAATAAACCTAATGAATTCGTCCGAGTCCTTTGAATATTGTACGGCAACTTAAAACATCTTACGACTCTGTATGTCATATTACCTCTTAAAACACGTTATTATAATGTTGGATGCCTTACAAATCTTAACAACACCTTACAATACCGTATGTAAACTTAAAACTCCATAATAAACCTAATGAATTCGTCCGAGTCCTTTGAACATTGTACGACAACTTAAAACATCTTACGACTCTGTATGCCATATTACCTCTTAAAACAAGTTATTATAATGTAGGACGCCTTACAAATCTTAACAACACCTTACAATACCGTATGTAAACTTAAAACTCTATAATAAACCTAATGAATTCGTCCGAGTCCTTTCAACATTGTACTGCAACTTAAAACATCTTACGACAATGTATGCCATATTAACTCCTCTAAAAGCACGTTATTATAATTTAGGACGCCTTAAAAGTATTAACAACACCTTACAATATCGTATCTAAACTTAAACTTTATAATAAACCTAATGAATTCGTCCGAGTCCTTTGAATATTGTACGGCAACTTAAAACATCTTACGACTCTGTATGCCATATTACCTCTTAAAACACGTTATTATAATGTAGGACGACTTACAAATATTAACAACACCTTACAACACCATATGTAAACTTAAAACTCCATAATAAACCTAATGAATTCGTTCGAGTACTTTGAACATTGTACGGCAACTTAAAACATCTTACGACTCTGTATGCCATATTACCTCTTAAAACACGTTATTATAATGTACGACGCCTTACAAATCTTAACAACACCTTACAATACCGTATGTAAACTTAAAACTCCATAATAAACCTAATGAATTCGTCCGAGTCCTTTGAACATTGTACGGTAACTTAAAACATCATACGACTTGTATGTCATATTACCTCTTAAAACACGTTATTATAATGTAGGACGCCTTACAAATATTAACAACAACTTACAATACCGTATGTAAACTTAAAACTCCATAATAAACCTAATGAATTCGTCCGAGTCCTTTGAATATTGTACGGCAACTTAAAACATCTTACGACTCTGTATGCCATATTACCTCTTAAAACACGTTATTATAATGTTGGACGCCTTACAAATCTTAACAACACCTTACAATACCGTATGTAAACTTAAAACTCCATAATAAACCTAATGAATTCGTCCGAGTCCTTTGAACATTGTACGACAACTTAAAACATCTTACGACTCTGTATGCCATATTACCTCTTAAAACAAGTTATTATAATGTAGGACGCCTTACAAATCTTAACAACACCTTACAATACCGTATGTAAACTTAAAACTCTATAATAAACCTAATGAATTCGTCCGAGTTCTTTCAACATTGTACTGCAACTTAAAACATCTTACGACAATGTATGCCATATTAACTCCTCTAAAAGCACGTTATTATAATTTAGGACGCCTTAAAAGTATTAACAACACCTTACAATATCGTATCTAAACTTAAACTTTATAATAAACCTAATGAATTCGTCCCAGTCCTTTGAACATTGTACGGCAACTTAAAACGTCTTACGACTTGTATGCCATATTACCTCTTAAAACACGTTATTATAATGTAGGACGCCTTACAAATATTAACTAGACCTTACAATACCGTATGTAAACTTAAAACTCCATAATAAACCTAATGAATTCGTCCGAGTCCTTTCAAAATTGTACGGCAACTTAAAACATCTTACGACTCTGTATACCATATTAACTCCTCTAAAAGCATGTTATTATAATTTAGGACGCCTTAAAAGTATTAACAACACCTTATAATACCGTATGTAAACTTAAAACTCTATAATAACCCTAATGAATTCGTCCGAGTCCTTTGATCATTGTACGGCAACTTAAAACATCATACGACTTGTATGCCATATTACCTCTTAAAACACGTTATAATAATGTAGGACGCCTTACAAATATTAACAACACCTTACAATACCGTATGTAAACTTAAAACTCCATAATAAACCTAATGAATTCGTCCGAGTCCTTTCAACATTTTACGGCAACTTAAAACATCTTACGACTCTGTATGCCATATTACCTCTTAAAACACGTTATTATAATGTAGGACGCCTTACAAATCTTAACAACACCTTACAATACCGTATGTAAACTTAAAACTCCATAATAAACCTAATGAATTCGTCCGATTCCTTTGAACATTGTACGGCAACTTAAAACATCTTATGACTCTGTATTCCATATTACCTATTAAAACACGTTATTATAATGTAGGACGCCTTACAAATCTTAACAACACCTTACAATACCGTATGTAAAATTAAAACTCCAAAATAAACCTAATGAATTCGTCCGAGTCCTTTGAACATTGTACGGCAACTTAAAACATCTTACGACTCTGTATGCCATATTACCTCTTAAAACAAGTTATTATAATGTAGGACGCCTTACAAATCTTAACAACACCTTTCAATACCGTATGCAAACTTAAAACTCCATAATAAACCTAATGAATTCGTCCGAGTCCTTTCAACATTGTACGGCAACTTAAAACATCTTACGATTCTGTATGCCATATTAACTCCTCTAAAAGCATGTTATTATAATTTAGGACACCTTAAAAGTATTAACAACACCTTACAATACCGTATGTAAGTTAAAACTCTATAATAAACCTAATGAATTCGTCCGAGTCCTTTGAACATTGTACGGCAACTTAAAACATCTTACGACTTGTATGCCATATTACCTCTTAAAACACGTTATTATAATGTAGGACGCCTTACAAATATTAACTAGACCTTACAATACCGTATGTAAACTTAAAACTCCATAATAAACCTAATGAATTCGTCCGAGTCCTTTGAACATTGTACGGCAACTTAAAACATCATACGACTCTGTATGCCATATTACCTCTTAAAACACGTTATTATAATGTAGGACGCCTTACAAATCTTAACAACACCTTACAATACCGTATGTAAACTTAAAACTCCATAATAAACCTAATGAATTCGTCCGAGTCCTTTGAACATTGTACGGCAACTTAAAACATCTTATGACTCTGTATTCCATATTACCTATTAAAACACGTTATTATAATGTAGGACGCCTTACAAATCTTAACAACACCTTACAATACCGTATGTAAACTTAAAACTCCATAATAAACCTAATGAATTAGTCCGAGTCCTTTCAACATTGTACGGCAACTTAAAACATCTTACGATTCTGTATGCCATATTAACTCCTCTAAAAGCATGTTATTATAATTTAGGACGCCTTAAAAGTATTAACAACACCTTACAATACCGTATGTAACTTAAAACTCTATAATAAACCTAATGAATTCGTCCGAGTCCTTTGAACATTGTACGGCAACTTAAAACATCTTACGACTTGTATGCCATATTACCTCTTAAAACACGTTATTATAATGTAGGACGCCTTACAAATATTAACTAGACCTTACAATACCGTATGTAAACTTAAAACTCCATAATAAACCTAATGAATTCGTCCGAGTCTTTTCAACATTGTACGGCAACTTAAAACATCTTACGACTCTGTATGTCATATTACCTCTTAAAACACGTTATAATAATGTAGGACGCCTTACAAATATTAACAACACCTTACAATACCGTATGTAAACTTAAAACTCCATAATAAACCTAATGAATTCGTCCGAGTCCTTTCAACATTGTACGGCAACTTAAAACATCTTACGACTCTGTATGCCATATTACCTCTTAAAACACGTTATTATAATGTAAGACGACTTACAAATATTAACAACACCTTACAACACCGTATGTAAACTTAAAACTCCATAATAAACCTAATGAATTCGTTCGAGTACTTTGAACATTGTACGGCAACTTAAAACATCTTACGACTCTGTATGCCATATTACCTCTTAAAACACGTTATTATAATGTAGGACGCCTTACAAATCTTAACAACACCTTACAATACCGTATGTAAACTTAAAACTCCATAATAAACCTAATGAATTCGTCCGAGTCCTTTGAACATTGTACGGTAACTTAAAACATCATACGACTTGTATGTCATATTACCTCTTAAAACACGTTATTATAATGTAGGACGCCTTACAAATATTAACAACACCTTACAATACCGTATGTAAACTTAAAACTCCATAATAAACCTAATGAATTCGTCCGAGTCCTTTGAATATTGTACGGCAACTTAAAACATCTTACGACTCTGTATGCCATATTACCTCTTAAAACACGTTATTATAATGTTGGACGCCTTACAAATCTTAACAACACCTTACAATACCGTATGTAAACTTAAAACTCCATAATAAACCTAATGAATTCGTCCGAGTCCTTTGAACATTGTACGGCAACTTAAAACATCTTACGACTCTGTATGCCATATTACCTCTTAAAACAAGTTATTATAATGTAGGACGCCTTACAAATCTTAACAACACCTTACAATACCGTATGTAAACTTAAAACTCTATAATAAACCTAATGAATTCGTCCGAGTCCTTTCAACATTGTACTGCAACTTAAAACATCTTACGACAATGTATGCCATATTAACTCCTCTAAAAGCACGTTATTATAATTTAGGACGCCTTAAAAGTATTAACAACACCTTACAATATCGTATCTAAACTTAAACTTTATAATAAACCTAATGAATTCGTCCGAGTCCTTTGAACATTGTACGGCAACTTAAAACATCTTACGACTTGTATGCCATATTACCTCTTAAAACACGTTATTATAATGTAGGACGCCTTACAAATATTAACTAGACCTTACAATACCGTATGTAAACTTAAAACTCCATAATAAACCTAATGAATTCGTCCGAGTCCTTTCAACATTGTACGGCAACTTAAAACATCTTACGACTCTGTATACCATATTAACTCCTCTAAAAGCATGTTATTATAATTTAGGACGCCTTAAAAGTATTAACAACACCTTACAATACCGTATGTAAACTTAAAACTCCATAATAAACCTAATGAATTCGTCCGAGTCCTTTGAACATTGTACGGTAACTTAAAACATCATACGACTTGTATGTCATATTACCTCTTAAAACACGTTATTATAATGTAGGACGCCTTACAAATATTAACAACACCTTACAATACCGTATGTAAACTTAAAACTCCATAATAAACCTAATGAATTCGTCCGAGTCCTTTGAATATTGTACGGCAACTTAAAACATCTTACGACTCTGTATGCCATATTACCTCTTAAAACACGTTATTATAATGTTGGACGCCTTACAAATCTTAACAACACCTTACAATACCGTATGTAAACTTAAAACTCCATAATAAACCTAATGAATTCGTCCGAGTCCTTTGAACATTGTACGGCAACTTAAAACATCTTACGACTCTGTATGCCATATTACCTCTTAAAACAAGTTATTATAATGTAGGACGCCTTACAAATCTTAACAACACCTTACAATACCGTATGTAAACTTAAAACTCTATAATAAACCTAATGAATTCGTCCGAGTCCTTTCAACATTGTACTGCAACTTAAAACATCTTACGACAATGTATGCCATATTAACTCCTCTAAAAGCACGTTATTATAATTTAGGACGCCTTAAAAGTATTAACAACACCTTACAATATCGTATCTAAACTTAAACTTTATAATAAACCTAATGAATTCGTCCGAGTCCTTTGAACATTGTACGGCAACTTAAAACATCTTACGACTTGTATGCCATATTACCTCTTAAAACACGTTATTATAATGTAGGACGCCTTACAAATATTAACTAGACCTTACAATACCGTATGTAAACTTAAAACTCCATAATAAACCTAATGAATTCGTCCGAGTCCTTTCAACATTGTACTGCAACTTAAAACATCTTACGACAATGTATGCCATATTAACTCCTCTAAAAGCACGTTATTATAATTTAGGACGCCTTAAAAGTATTAACAACACCTTACAATATCGTATCTAAACTTAAACTTTATAATAAACCTAATGAATTCGTCCGAGTCCTTTGAACATTGTACGGCAACTTAAAACATCTTACGACTTGTATGCCATATTACCTCTTAAAACACGTTATTATAATGTAGGACGCCTTACAAATATTAACTAGACCTTACAATACCGTATGTAAACTTAAAACTCCATAATAAACCTAATGAATTCGTCCGAGTCCTTTCAACATTGTACGGCAACTTAAAACATCTTACGACTCTGTATACCATATTAACTCCTCTAAAAGCACGTTATTATAATTTAGGACGCCTTAAAAGTATTAACAACACCTTACAATATCGTATCTAAACTTAAACTTTATAATAAACCTAATGAATTCGTCCGAGTCCTTTGAACATTGTACGGCAACTTAAAACATCATACGACTTGTATGCCATATTACCTCTTAAAACACGTTATAATAATGTAGGACGCCTTACAAATATTAACAACACCTTAAAATACCGTATGTAAACTTAAAACTCCATAATAAACCTAATGAATTCGTCCGAGTCCTTTCAACATTGTACGGCAACTTAAAACATCTTACGACTCTGTATGCCATATTACCTCTTAAAACACGTTATTATAATGTAGGACGCCTTACAAATCTTAACAACACCTTACAATACCGTATGTAAACTTAAAACTCCATAATAAACCTAATGAATTCGTCCGAGTCCTTTGAACATTGTACGGCAACTTAAAACATCTTATGACTCTGTATTCCATATTACCTATTAAAACACGTTATTATAATGTAGGACGCCTTACAAATGTTAACAACACCTTACAATACCGTATGTAAACTTAAAACTCCAAAATAAACCTAATGAATTCGTCCGAGTCCTTTGAACATTGTACGGCAACTTAAAACATCTTACGACTCTGTATGCCATATTACCTCTTAAAACAAGTTATTATAATGTAGGACGCCTTACAAATCTTAACAACACCTTACAATACCGTATGTAAACTTAAAACTCTATAATAAACCTAATGAATTCGTCCGAGTCCTTTCAACATTGTCCTGCAACTTAAAACATCTTACGACAATGTATGCCATATTAACTCCTCTAAAAGCACGTTATTATAATTTAGGACGCCTTAAAAGTATTAACAACACCTTACAATATCGTATCTAAACTTAAACTTTATAATAAACCTAATGAATTCGTCCGAGTCCTTTGAACATTGTACGGCAACTTAAAACATCTTACGACTTGTATGCCATATTACCTCTTAAAACACGTTATTATAATGTAGGACGCCTTACAAATATTAACTAGACCTTACAATACCGTATGTAAACTTAAAACTCCATAATAAACCTAATGAATTCGTCCGAGTCCTTTCAACATTGTACTGCAACTTAAAACATCTTACGACAATGTATGCCATATTAACTCCTCTAAAAGCACGTTATTATAATTTAGGACGCCTTAAAAGTATTAACAACACCTTACAATATCGTATCTAAACTTAAACTTTATAATAAACCTAATGAATTCGTCCGAGTCCTTTGAACATTGTACGGCAACTTAAAACATCTTACGACTTGTATGCCATATTACCTCTTAAAACACGTTATTATAATGTAGGACGCCTTACAAATATTAACTAGACCTTACAATACCGTATGTAAACTTAAAACTCCATAATAAACCTAATGAATTCGTCCGAGTCCTTTCAACATTGTACGGCAACTTAAAACATCTTACGACTCTGTATACCATATTAACTCCTCTAAAAGCACGTTATTATAATTTAGGACGCCTTAAAAGTATTAACAACACCTTACAATATCGTATCTAAACTTAAACTTTATAATAAACCTAATGAATTCGTCCGAGTCCTTTGAACATTGTACGGCAACTTAAAACATCATACGACTTGTATGCCATATTACCTCTTAAAACACGTTATAATAATGTAGGACGCCTTACAAATATTAACAACACCTTAAAATACCGTATGTAAACTTAAAACTCCATAATAAACCTAATGAATTCGTCCGAGTCCTTTCAACATTGTACGGCAACTTAAAACATCTTACGACTCTGTATGCCATATTACCTCTTAAAACACGTTATTATAATGTAGGACGCCTTACAAATCTTAACAACACCTTACAATACCGTATGTAAACTTAAAACTCCATAATAAACCTAATGAATTCGTCCGAGTCCTTTGAACATTGTACGGCAACTTAAAACATCTTATGACTCTGTATTCCATATTACCTATTAAAACACGTTATTATAATGTAGGACGCCTTACAAATGTTAACAACACCTTACAATACCGTATGTAAACTTAAAACTCCAAAATAAACCTAATGAATTCGTCCGAGTCCTTTGAACATTGTACGGCAACTTAAAACATCTTACGACTCTGTATGCCATATTACCTCTTAAAACAAGTTATTATAATGTAGGACGCCTTACAAATCTTAACAACACCTGTCAATACCGTATGCAAACTTAAAACTCCATAATAAACCTAATGAATTCGTCCGAGTCCTTTCAACATTGTACGGCAACTTAAAATATCTTACGACTCTGTATGCCATATTAACTCCTCTAAAAGCATGTTATTATAATTTAGGACGCCTTAAAAGTATTAACAACACCTTACAATACCGTATGTAAGTTAAAACTCTATAATAAACCTAATGAATTCGTCCGAGTCCTTTGAACATTGTACGGCAACTTAAAACATCTTACGACTTGTATGCCATATTACCTCTTAAAACACGTTATTATAATGTAGGACGCCTTACAAATATTAACTAGACCTTACAATACCGTATGTAAACTTAAAACTCCATAATAAACCTAATGAATTCGTCCGAGTCTTTTCAACATTGTACGGCAACTTAAAACATCTTACGACTCTGTATGCCATATTAACTCCTCTAAAAGCATGTTATTATAATTTAGGACGCCTTAAAAGTATTAAAAACACCTTATAATACCGTATGTAAACTTAAAACTCTATAATAACCCTAATGAATTCGTCCGAGTCGTTTGAACATTGTACGGCAACTTAAAACATCATACGACTTGTATGCCATATTACCTCTTAAAACACGTTATAATAATGTAGGACGCCTTACAAATATTAACAACACCTTACAATACCGTATGTAAACTTAAAACTCCATAATAAACCTAATGAATTCGTCCGAGTCCTTTCAACATTGTACGGCAACTTAAAACATCTTACGACTCTGTATGCCATATTACCTCTTAAAACACGTTATTATAATGAAGGACGCCTTACAAATCTTAACAACACCTTACAATACCGTATGTAAACTTAAAACTCCATAATAAACCTAATGAATTCGTCCGAGTCCTTTGAACATTGTACGGCAACTTAAAACATCTTATGACTCTGTATTCCATATTACCTATTAAAACACGTTATTATAATGTAGGACGCCTTACAAATCTTAACAACACCTTACAATACCGTATGTAAACTTAAAACTCCATAATAAACCTAATGAATTCGTCTGAGTCCATTGAATATTGTACGGCAACTTAAAACATCTTACGACTCTGTATGCCATATTACCTCTTAAAACACGTTATTATAATGTAGGACGCCTTACAAATCTTAACAACACCTTACAATACCGTATGTAAACTTAAAACTCCATAATAAACCTAATGAATTCGTCCGAGTCCTTTGAACATTGTACGGTAACTTAAAACATCATACGACTTGTATGTCATATTACCTCTTAAAACACGTTATTATAATGTAGGACGCCTTACAAATATTAACAACACCTTACAATACCGTATGTAAACTTAAAACTCCATAATAAACCTAATGAATTCGTCCGAGTCCTTTGAATATTGTACGGCAACTTAAAACATCTTACGACTCTGTATGCCATATTACCTCTTAAAACACGTTATTATAATGTTGGACGCCTTACAAATCTTAACAACACCTTACAATACCGTATGTAAACTTAAAACTCCATAATAAACCTAATGAATTCGTCCGAGTCCTTTGAACATTGTACGGCAACTTAAAACATCTTACGACTCTGTATGCCATATTACCTCTTAAAACAAGTTATTATAATGTAGGACGCCTTACAAATCTTAACAACACCTTACAATACCGTATGTAAACTTAAAACTCTATAATAAACCTAATGAATTCGTCCGAGTCCTTTCAACATTGTACTGCAACTTAAAACATCTTACGACAATGTATGCCATATTAACTCCTCTAAAAGCACGTTATTATAATTTAGGACGCCTTAAAAGTATTTACAACACCTTACAATATCGTATCTAAACTTAAACTTTATAATAAACCTAATGAATTCGTCCGAGTCCTTTGAACATTGTTCGGCAACTTAAAACATCTTACGACTTGTATGCCATATTACCTCTTAAAACACGTTATTATAATGTAGGACGCCTTACAAATATTAACTACAACTTACAATACCGTATGTAAACTTAAAACTCCATAATAAACCTAATGAATTCGTCCGAGTCCTTTCAACATTGTACGGCAACTTAAAACATCTTACGACTCTGTATGCCATATTAACTCCTCTAAAAGCATGTTATTATAATTTAGGATGCCTTAAAAGTATTAACAACACCTTACAATACCGTATGTAAGTTAAAACTCTATAATAAACCTAATGAATTCGTCCGAGTCCTTTGAACATTGTACGGCAACTTAAAACATCTTACGACTTGTATGCCATATTACCTCTTAAAACACGTTATTATAATGTAGGACGCCTTACAAATATTAACAACACCTTACAATACCGTATGTAAACTTAAAACTCCATAATAAACCTAATGAATTCGTCCGAGTCCTTTGAACATTGTACGGCAACTTAAAACATCTTACGACTTTGTATGCCATATTACCTCTTAAAACACGTTATTATAATGTAGGACGCCTTACAAATCTTAACAACACCTTACAATTCCGTATGTAAACTTAAAACTCCATAATAAACCTAATGAATTCGTCCGAGTCCTTTCAACATTGTACGGCAACTTAAAACATCATACGACTTGTATGCCATATTACCTCTTAAAACACGTTATTATAATGTAGGACGCCTTACAAATATTAACAACACCTTACAATACCGTATGTAAACTTAAAACTCCATAATAAACCTAATGAATTCGTCCGAGTCCTTTGAACATTGTACGGCAACTTAAAACATCTTACGACTCTGTATGCCATATTACCTCTTAAAACACGTTATAATAATGTAGGACGCCTTACAAATATTAACAACACCTTACAATACCGTATGTAAACTTAAAACTCCATAATAAACCTAATGAATTCGTCCGAGTCCTTTCAACATTGTACGGCAACTTAAAACATCTTACGACTCTGTATGCCATATTACCTCTTAAAACACGTTATTATAATGTAGGACGCCTTACAAATCTTAACAACACCTTACAATACCGTATGTAAACTTAAAACTCCATAATAAACCTAATGAATTCGTCCGAGTCCTTTGAACATTGTACGGCAACTTAAAACATCTTATGACTCTGTATTCCATATTACCTATTAAAACACGTTATTATAATGTAGGACGCCTTACAATACCGTATGTAAACTTAAAACTCCATAATAAACCTAATGAATTCGTCTGAGTCCATTGAATATTGTACGGCAACTTAAAACATCTTACGACTCTGTATGCCATATTACCTCTTAAAACACGTTATTATAATGTAGGACGCCTTACAAATCTTAACAACACCTTACAATACCGTATGTAAACTTAAAACTCCATAATAAACCTAATGAATTCGTCCGAGTCCTTTGAACATTGTACGGTAACTTAAAACATCATACGACTTGTATGTCATATTACCTCTTAAAACACGTTATTATAATGTAGGACGCCTTACAAATATTAACAACACCTTACAATACCGTATGTAAACTTAAAACTCCATAATAAACCTAATGAATTCGTCCGAGTCCTTTGAATATTGTACGGCAACTTAAAACATCTTACGACTCTGTATGCCATATTACCTCTTAAAACACGTTATTATAATGTTGGACGCCTTACAAATCTTAACAACACCTTACAATACCGTATGTAAACTTAAAACTCCATAATAAACCTAATGAATTCGTCCGAGTCCTTTGAACATTGTACGGCAACTTAAAACATCTTACGACTCTGTATGCCATATTACCTCTTAAAACAAGTTATTATAATGTAGGACGCCTTACAAATCTTAACAACACCTTACAATACCGTATGTAAACTTAAAACTCTATAATAAACCTAATGAATTCGTCCGAGTCCTTTCAACATTGTACTGCAACTTAAAACATCTTACGACAATGTATGCCATATTAACTCCTCTAAAAGCACGTTATTATAATTTAGGACGCCTTAAAAGTATTTACAACACCTTACAATATCGTATCTAAACTTAAACTTTATAATAAACCTAATGAATTCGTCCGAGTCCTTTGAACATTGTTCGGCAACTTAAAACATCTTACGACTTGTATGCCATATTACCTCTTAAAACACGTTATTATAATGTAGGACGCCTTACAAATATTAACTACAACTTACAATACCGTATGTAAACTTAAAACTCCATAATAAACCTAATGAATTCGTCCGAGTCCTTTCAACATTGTACGGCAACTTAAAACATCTTACGACTCTGTATGCCATATTAACTCCTCTAAAAGCATGTTATTATAATTTAGGATGCCTTAAAAGTATTAACAACACCTTACAATACCGTATGTAAGTTAAAACTCTATAATAAACCTAATGAATTCGTCCGAGTCCTTTGAACATTGTACGGCAACTTAAAACATCTAACGACTTGTATGCCATATTACCTCTTAAAACACGTTATTATAATGTAGGACGCCTTACAAATATTAACAACACCTTACAATACCGTATGTAAACTTAAAACTCCATAATAAACCTAATGAATTCGTCCGAGTCCTTTGAACATTGTACGGCAACTTAAAACATCTTACGACTCTGTATGCCATATTACCTCTTAAAACACGTTATTATAATGTAGGACGCCTTACAAATCTTAACAACACCTTACAATTCCGTATGTAAACTTAAAACTCCATAATAAACCTAATGAATTCGTCCGAGTCCTTTCAACATTGTACGGCAACTTAAAACATCATACGACTTGTATGCCATATTACCTCTTAAAACACGTTATTATAATGTAGGACGCCTTACAAATATTAACAACACCTTACAATACCGTATGTAAACTTAAAACTCCATAATAAACCTAATGAATTCGTCCGAGTCCTTTGAACATTGTACGGCAACTTAAAACATCTTACGACTCTGTATGCCATATTACCTCTTAAAACACGTTATAATAATGTAGGACGCCTTACAAATATTAACAACACCTTACAATACCGTATGTAAACTTAAAACTCCATAATAAACCTAATGAATTCGTCCGAGTCCTTTCAACATTGTACGGCAACTTAAAACATCTTACGACTCTGTATGCCATATTACCTCTTAAAACACGTTATTATAATGTAGGACGCCTTACAAATCTTAACAACACCTTACAATACCGTATGTAAACTTAAAACTCCATAATAAACCTAATGAATTCGTCCGAGTCCTTTCAACATTGTACGGTAACTTAAAACATCATACGACTTGTATGTCATATTACCTCTTAAAACACGTTATTATAATGTAGGACGCCTTACAAATATTAACAACACCTTACAATACCGTATGTAAACTTAAAACTCCATAATAAACCTAATGAATTCGTCCGAGTCCTTTGAATATTGTACGGCAACTTAAAACATCTTACGACTCTGTATGCCATATTACCTCTTAAAACACGTTATTATAATGTTGGACGCCTTACAAATCTTAACAACACCTTACAATACCGTATGTAAACTTAAAACTCCATAATAAACCTAATGAATTCGTCCGAGTCCTTTGAACATTGTACGGCAACTTAAAACATCTTACGACTCTGTATGCCATATTACCTCTTAAAACAAGTTATTATAATGTAGGACGCCTTACAAATCTTAACAACACCTTACAATACCGTATGTAAACTTAAAACTCTATAATAAACCTAATGAATTCGTCCGAGTCCTTTCAACATTGTACTGCAACTTAAAACATCTTACGACAATGTATGCCATATTAACTCCTCTAAAAGCACGTTATTATAATTTAGGACGCCTTAAAAGTATTTACAACACCTTTCAATATCGTATCTAAACTTAAACTTTATAATAAACCTAATGAATTCGTCCGAGTCCTTTGAACATTGTTCGGCAACTTAAAACATCTTACGACTTGTATGCCATATTACCTCTTAAAACACGTTATTATAATGTAGGACGCCTTACAAATATTAACTACAACTTACAATACCGTATGTAAACTTAAAACTCCATAATAAACCTAATGAATTCGTCCGAGTCCTTTCAACATTGTACGGCAACTTAAAACATCTTACGACTCTGTATGCCATATTAACTCCTCTAAAAGCATGTTATTATAATTTAGGATGCCTTAAAAGTATTAACAACACCTTACAATACCGTATGTAAGTTAAAACTCTATAATAAACCTAATGAATTCGTCCGAGTCCTTTGAACATTGTACGGCAACTTAAAACATCTTACGACTTGTATGCCATATTACCTCTTAAAACACGTTATTATAATGTAGGACGCCTTACAAATATTAACAACACCTTACAATACCGTATGTAAACTTAAAACTCCATAATAAACCTAATGAATTCGTCCGAGTCCTTTGAACATTGTACGGCAACTTAAAACATCTTACGACTCTGTATGCCATATTACCTCTTAAAACACGTTATTATAATGTAGGACGCCTTACAAATCTTAACAACACCTTACAATTCCGTATGTAAACTTAAAACTCCATAATAAACCTAATGAATTCGTCCGAGTCCTTTCAACATTGTACGGCAACTTAAAACATCATACGACTTGTATGCCATATTACCTCTTAAAACACGTTATTATAATGTAGGACGCCTTACAAATATTAACAACACCTTACAATACCGTATGTAAACTTAAAACTCCATAATAAACCTAATGAATTCGTCCGAGTCCTTTGAACATTGTACGGCAACTTAAAACATCTTACGACTCTGTATGCCATATTACCTCTTAAAACACGTTATAATAATGTAGGACGCCTTACAAATCTTAACAACACCTTACAATTCCGTATGTAAACTTAAAACTCCATAATAAACCTAATGAATTCGTCCGAGTCCTTTCAACATTGTACGGCAACTTAAAACATCATACGACTTGTATGCCATATTACCTCTTAAAACACGTTATTATAATGTAGGACGCCTTACAAATATTAACAACACCTTACAATACCGTATGTAAACTTAAAACTCCATAATAAACCTAATGAATTCGTCCGAGTCCTTTCAACATTGTACGGCAACTTAAAACATCTTACGACTCTGTATGCCATATTACCTCTTAAAACACGTTATTATAATGTTGGACGCCTTACAAATCTTAACAACACCTTACAATACCGTATGTAAACTTAAAACTCCATAATAATCCTAATGAATTCGTCCGAGTCCTTTGAACATTGTACGGCAACTTAAAACATCTTATGACTCTGTATTCCATATTACCTATTAAAACACGTTATTATAATGTAGGACGCCTTACAAATCTTAACAACACCTTACAATACCGTATGTAAACTTAAAACTCCATAATAAACCTAATGAATTCGTCTGAGTCCATTGAATATTGTACGGCAACTTAAAACATCTTACGACTCTGTATGCCATATTACCTCTTAAAACACGTTATTATAATGTAGGACGCCTTACAAATCTTAACAACACCTTACAATACCGTATGTAAACTTAAAACTCCATAATAAACCTAATGAATTCGTCCGAGTCCTTTGAACATTGTACGGTAACTTAAAACATCATACGACTTGTATGTCATATTACCTCTTAAAACACGTTATTATAATGTAGGACGCCTTACAAATATTAACAACACCTTACAATACCGTATGTAAACTTAAAACTCCATAATAAACCTAATGAATTCGTCCGAGTCCTTTGAATATTGTACGGCAACTTAAAACATCTTACGACTCTGTATGCCATATTACCTCTTAAAACACGTTATTATAATGTTGGACGCCTTACAAATCTTAACAACACCTTACAATACCGTATGTAAACTTAAAACTCCATAATAAACCTAATGAATTCGTCCGAGTCCTTTGAACATTGTACGGCAACTTAAAACATCTTACGACTCTGTATGCCATATTACCTCTTAAAACAAGTTATTATAATGTAGGACGCCTTACAAATCTTAACAACACCTTACAATACCGTATGTAAACTTAAAACTCTATAATAAACCTAATGAATTCGTCCGAGTCCTTTCAACATTGTACTGCAACTTAAAACATCTTACGACAATGTATGCCATATTAACTCCTCTAAAAGCACGTTATTATAATTTAGGACGCCTTAAAAGTATTTACAACACCTTACAATATCGTATCTAAACTTAAACTTTATAATAAACCTAATGAATTCGTCCGAGTCCTTTGAACATTGTTCGGCAACTTAAAACATCTTACGACTTGTATGCCATATTACCTCTTAAAACACGTTATTATAATGTAGGACGCCTTACAAATATTAACTACAACTTACAATACCGTATGTAAACTTAAAACTCCATAATAAACCTAATGAATTCGTCCGAGTCCTTTCAACATTGTACGACAACTTAAAACATCTTACGACTCTGTATGCCATATTAACTCCTCTAAAAGCATGTTATTATAATTTAGGATGCCTTAAAAGTATTAACAACACCTTACAATACCGTATGTAAGTTAAAACTCTATAATAAACCTAATGAATTCGTCCGAGTCCTTTGAACATTGTACGGCAACTTAAAACATCTTACGACTTGTATGCCATATTACCTCTTAAAACACGTTATTATAATTTAGGATGCCTTAAAAGTATTAACAACACCTTACAATACCGTATGTAAGTTAAAACTCTATAATAAACCTAATGAATTCGTCCGAGTCCTTTGAACATTGTACGGCAACTTAAAGCATCTTACGACTTGTATGCCATATTACCTCTTAAAACACGTTATTATAATGTAGGACGCCTTACAAATATTAACAACACCTTACAATACCGTATGTAAACTTAAAACTCCATAATAAACCTAATGAATTCGTCCGAGTCCTTTGAACATTGTACGGCAACTTAAAACATCTTACGACTCTGTATGCCATATTACCTCTTAAAACACGTTATTATAATGTAGGACGCCTTACAAATCTTAACAACACCTTACAATTCCGTATGTAAACTTAAAACTCCATAATAAACCTAATGAATTCGTCCGAGTCCTTTGAACATTGTACGGCAACTTAAAACATCTTACGAATCTGTATGCCATATTACCTCTTAAAACACGTTATTATAATGTAGGACGCCTTACAAATCTTAACAACACCTTACAATTCCGTATGTAAACTTAAAACTCCATAATAAACCTAATGAATTCGTCCGAGTCTTTTCAACATTGTACGGCAACTTAAAACATCTTACGACTCTGTATGCCATATTAACTCCTCTAAAAGCATGTTATTATAATTTAGGACGCCTTACAAATATTAACAACACCTTACAATACCGTATGTAAACTTAAAACTCCATAATAAACCTAATGAATTCGTCCGAGTCCTTTCAACATTGTACGGCAACTTAAAACATCTTACGACTCTGTATGCCATATTACCTCTTAAAACACGTTATTATAATGTAGGACGCCTTACAAATCTTAACAACACCTTACAATACCGTATGTAAACTTAAAACTCCATAATAAACCTAATGAATTCGTCCGAGTCCTTTCAACATTGTACGGCAACTTAAAACATCTTACGACTCTGTATGCCATATTACCTCTTAAAACACGTTATTATAATGTTGGACGCCTTACAAATCTTAACAACACCTTACAATACCGTATGTAAACTTAAAACTCCATAATAAACCTAATGAATTCGTCCGAGTCCTTTGAACATTGTACGGCAACTTAAAACATCTTATGACTCTGTATTCCATATTACCTATTAAAACACGTTATTATAATGTAGGACGCCTTACAAATCTTAACAACACCTTACAATACCGTATGTAAACTTAAAACTCCATAATAAACCTAATGAA
Source organism: Tagetes erecta (assembly GCA_030867185.1). NCBI lineage: Eukaryota > Viridiplantae > Streptophyta > Magnoliopsida > Asterales > Asteraceae > Tagetes > Tagetes erecta. The sequence goes on along the minus strand of CM061493.1, from coordinate 25,915,402 downwards.
TTCGTCCGAGTCCTTTGAACATTGTACGGTAACTTAAAACATCATACGACTTGTATGTCATATTACCTCTTAAAACACGTTATTATAATGTAGGACGCCTTACAAAAATTAACAACACCTTACAATACCGTATGTAAACTTAAAACTCCATAATAAACCTAATGAATTCGTCCGAGTCCTTTGAATATTGTACGGCAACTTAAAACATCTTACGACTCTGTATGCCATATTACCTCTTAAAACACGTTATTATAATGTTGGACGCCTTACAAATCTTAACAACACCTTACAATACCGTATGTAAACTTAAAACTCCATAATAAACCTAATGAATTCGTCCGAGTCCTTTGAACATTGTACGGCAACTTAAAACATCTTACGACTCTGTATGCCATATTACCTCTTAAAACAAGTTATTATAATGTAGGACGCCTTACAAATCTTAACAACACCTTACAATACCGTATGTAAACTTAAAACTCTATAATAAACCTAATGAATTCGTCCGAGTCCTTTCAACATTGTACTGCAACTTAAAACATCTTACGACAATGTATGCCATATTAACTCCTCTAAAAGCACGTTATTATAATTTAGGATGCCTTAAAAGTATTAACAACACCTTACAATACCGTATGTAAGTTAAAACTCTATAATAAACCTAATGAATTCGTCCGAGTCCTTTGAACATTGTACGGCAACTTAAAGCATCTTACGACTTGTATGCCATATTACCTCTTAAAACACGTTATTATAATGTAGGACGCCTTACAAATATTAACAACACCTTACAATACCGTATGTAAACTTAAAACTCCATAATAAACCTAATGAATTCGTCCGAGTCCTTTGAACATTGTACGGCAACTTAAAACATCTTACGACTCTGTATGCCATATTACCTCTTAAAACACGTTATTATAATGTAGGACGCCTTACAAATCTTAACAACACCTTACAATTCCGTATGTAAACTTAAAACTCCATAATAAACCTAATGAATTCGTCCGAGTCCTTTCAACATTGTACGGCAACTTAAAACATCATACGACTTGTATGCCATATTACCTCTTAAAACACGTTATTATAATGTAGGACGCCTTACAAATATTAACTAGACCTTACAATACCGTATGTAAACTTAAAACTCCATAATAAACCTAATGAATTCGTCCGAGTCTTTTCAACATTGTACGGCAACTTAAAACATCTTACGACTCTGTATGCCATATTAACTCCTCTAAAAGCATGTTATTATAATTTAGGACGCCTTACAAATATTAACAACACCTTACAATACCGTATGTAAACTTAAAACTCCATAATAAACCTAATGAATTCGTCCGAGTCCTTTCAACATTGTACGGCAACTTAAAACATCTTACGACTCTGTATGCCATATTACCTCTTAAAACACGTTATTATAATGTAGGACGCCTTACAAATCTTAACAACACCTTACAATACCGTATGTAAACTTAAAACTCCATAATAAACCTAATGAATTCGTCCGAGTCCTTTCAACATTGTACGGCAACTTAAAACATCTTACGACTCTGTATGCCATATTACCTCTTAAAACACGTTATTATAATGTTGGACGCCTTACAAATCTTAACAACACCTTACAATACCGTATGTAAACTTAAAACTCCATAATAAACCTAATGAATTCGTCCGAGTCCTTTGAACATTGTACGGCAACTTAAAACATCTTATGACTCTGTATTCCATATTACCTATTAAAACACGTTATTATAATGTAGGACGCCTTACAAATCTTAACAACACCTTACAATACCGTATGTAAACTTAAAACTCCATAATAAACCTAATGAATTCGTCTAAGTCCATTGAATATTGTACGGCAACTTAAAACATCTTACGACTCTGTATGCCATATTACCTCTTAAAACACGTTATTATAATGTAGGACGCCTTACAAATCTTAACAACACCTTACAATACCGTATGTAAACTTAAAACTCCATAATAAACCTAATGAATTCGTCCGAGTCCTTTGAACATTGTACGGTAACTTAAAACATCATACGACTTGTATGTCATATTACCTCTTAAAACACGTTATTATAATGTAGGACGCCTTACAAAAATTAACAACACCTTACAATACCGTATGTAAACTTAAAACTCCATAATAAACCTAATGAATTCGTCCGAGTCCTTTGAAAATTGTACGGCAACTTAAAACATCTTACGACTCTGTATGCCATATTACCTCTTAAAACACGTTATTATAATGTTGGACGCCTTACAAATCTTAACAACACCTTACAATACCGTATGTAAACTTAAAACTCCATAATAAACCTAATGAATTCGTCCGAGTCCTTTGAACATTGTACGGCAACTTAAAACATCTTACGACTCTGTATGCCATATTACCTCTTAAAACAAGTTATTATAATGTAGGACGCCTTACAAATCTTAACAACACCTTACAATACCGTATGTAAACTTAAAACTCTATAATAAACCTAATGAATTCGTCCGAGTCCTTTCAACATTGTACTGCAACTTAAAACATCTTACGACAATGTATGACATATTAACTCCTCTAAAAGCACGTTATTATAATTTAGGACGCCTTAAAAGTATTTACAACACCTTACAATATCGTATCTAAACTTAAACTTTATAATAAACCTAATGAATTCGTCCGAGTCCTTTGAACATTGTTCGGCAACTTAAAACATCTTACGACTTGTATGCCATATTACCTCTTAAAACACGTTATTATAATGTAGGACGCCTTACAAATATTAACTACAACTTACAATACCGTATGTAAACTTAAAACTCCATAATAAACCTAATGAATTCGTCCGAGTCCTTTCAACATTGTACGACAACTTAAAACATCTTACGACTCTGTATGCCATATTAACTCCTCTAAAAGCATGTTATTATAATTTAGGATGCCTTAAAAGTATTAACAACACCTTACAATACCGTATGTAAGTTAAAACTCTATAATAAACCTAATGAATTCGTCCGAGTCCTTTGAACATTGTACGGCAACTTAAAGCATCTTACGACTTGTATGCCATATTACCTCTTAAAACACGTTATTATAATGTAGGACGCCTTACAAATATTAACAACACCTTACAATACCGTATGTAAACTTAAAACTCCATAATAAACCTAATGAATTCGTCCGAGTCCTTTGAACATTGTACGGCAACTTAAAACATCTTACGACTCTGTATGCCATATTACCTCTTAAAACACGTTATTATAATGTAGGACGCCTTACAAATCTTAACAACACCTTACAATTCCGTATGTAAACTTAAAACTCCATAATAAACCTAATGAATTCGTCCGAGTCCTTTCAACATTGTACGGCAACTTAAAACATCATACGACTTGTATGCCATATTATCTCTTAAAACACGTTATTATAATGTAGGACGCCTTACAAATATTAACTAGACCTTACAATACCGTATGTAAACTTAAAACTCCATAATAAACCTAATGAATTCGTCCGAGTCTTTTCAACATTGTACGGCAACTTAAAACATCTTACGACTCTGTATGCCATATTAACTCCTCTAAAAGCATGTTATTATAATTTAGGACGCCTTAAAAGTATTAAAAACACCTTATAATACCATATGTAAACTTAAAACTCTATAATAACCCTAATGAATTCGTCCGAGTCCTTTGAACATTGTACGGCAACTTAAAACATCATACGACTTGTATGCCATATTACCTCTTAAAACACGTTATAATAATGTAGGACGCCTTACAAATATTAACAACACCTTACAATACCGTATGTAAACTTAAAACTCCATAATAAACCTAATGAATTCGTCCGAGTACTTTGAACATTGTACGGCAACTTAAAACATCTTACGACTCTGTATGCCATATTACCTCTTAAAACACGTTATTATAATGTAGGACGCCTTACAAATCTTAACAACACCTTACAATACCGTATGTAAACTTAAAACTCCATAATAAACCTAATGAATTCGTCCGAGTCCTTTGAACATTGTACGGTAACTTAAAACATCATACGACTTGTATGTCATATTACCTCTTAAAACACGTTATTATAATGTAGGACGCCTTACAAATATTAACAACACCTTACAATACCGTATGTAAACTTAAAACTCCATAATAAACCTAATGAATTCGTCCGAGTCCTTTGAATATTGTACGGCAACTTAAAACATCTTACGACTCTGTATGCCATATTACCTCTTAAAACACGTTATTATAATGTTGGACGCCTTACAAATCTTAACAACACCTTACAATACCGTATGTAAACTTAAAACTCCACAATAAACCTAATGAATTCGTCCGAGTCCTTTGAACATTGTACGGCAACTTAAAACATCTTACGACTCTGTATGCCATATTACCTCTTAAAACAAGTTATTATAATGTAGGACGCCTTACAAATCTTAACAACACCTTACAATACCGTATGAAAACTTAAAACTCTATAATAAACCTAATAAATTCGTCCGAGTCCTTTCAACATTGTACTGCAACTTAAAACATCTTACGACAATGTATGCCATATTAACTCCTCTAAAAGCACGTTATTATAATTTAGGACGCCTTAAAAGTATTAACAACACCTTACAATATCGTATCTAAACTTAAACTTTATAATAAACCTAATGAATTCGTCCGAGTCCTTTGAACATTGTACGGCAACTTAAAACATCTTACGACTTGTATGCCATATTACCTCTTAAAACACGTTATTATAATGTAGGACGCCTTACAAATATTAACAACACCTTACAATACCGTATGTAAACTTAAAACTCCATAATAAACCTAATGAATTCGTCCGAGTCCTTTCAACATTGTACGGCAACTTAAAACATCTTACGACTCTGTATGCCATATTAACTCCTCTAAAAGCATGTTATTATAATTTAGGACGCCTTAAAAGTATTAACAACACCTTATAATACCATATGTAAACTTAAAACTCTATAATAACCCTAATGAATTCGTCCGAGTCCTTTGAACATTGTACGGAAACTTAAAACATCATACGACTTGTATGCCATATTACCTCTTAAAACACGTTATAATAATGTAGGACGCCTTACAAATATTAACAACACCTTACAATACCGTATGTAAACTTAAAACTCCATAATAAACCTAATGAATTCGTCCGAGTCCTTTCAACATTGCACGGCAACTTAAAACATCTTACGACTCTGTATGCCATATTACCTCTTAAAACACGTTATTATAATGTAGGACGCCTTACAAATCTTAACAACACCTTACAATACCGTATGTAAACTTAAAACTCCATAATAAACCTAATGAATTCGTCCGAGTCCTTTGAACATTGTACGGCAACTTAAAACATCTTATGACTCTGTATTCCATATTACCTATTAAAACACGTTATTATAATGTAGGACGCCTTACAAATCTTAACAACACCTTACAATACCGTATGTAAACTTAAAACTCCAAAATAAACCTAATGAATTCGTCCGAGTCCTTTGAACATTGTACGGCAACTTAAAACATCTTACGACTCTGTATGCCATATTACCTCTTAAAACACGTTATTATAATGTAGGACGCCTTACAAATCTTAACAACACCTTACAATACCGTATGTAAACTTAAAACTCCATAATAAACCTAATGAATTCGTCCGAGTCCTTTGAACATTGTACGGCAACTTAAAACATCTTATGACTCTGTATTCCATATTACCTATTAAAACACGTTATTATAATGTAGGACGCCTTACAAATCTTAACAACACCTTACAATACCGTATGTAAACTTAAAACTCCATAATAAACCTAATGAATTCGTCCGAGTCCTTTGAACATTGTACGGCAACTTAAAACATCTTATGACTCTGTATTCCATATTACCTATTAAAACACGTTATTATAATGTAGGACGCCTTACAAATCTTAACAACACCTTACAATACCGTATGCAAACTTAAAACTCCATAATAAACCTAATGAATTCGTCCGAGTCCTTTCAACATTGTACGGCAACTTAAAACATCTTACGACTCTGTATGCCATATTAACTCCTCTAAAAGCATGTTATTATAATTTAGGACGCCTTAAAAGTATTAACAACACCTTACAATACCGTATGTAAGTTAAAACTCTATAATAAACCTAATGAATTCGTCCGAGTCCTTTGAACATTGTACGGCAACTTAAAACATCTTACGACTTGTATGCCATATTACCTCTTAAAACACTTTATTATAATGTTGGACGCCTTACAAATATTAACAACACCTTACAATACCGTATGTAAACTTAAAACTCCATAATAAACCTAATGAATTCGTCCGAGTCCTTTCAACATTGTACGGCAACTTAAAACTTATTACGACTCTGTATGCCATATTAACTCCTCTAAAAGCATGTTATTATAATTTAGGACGCCTTAAAAGTATTAACAACACCTTATAATATCGTATGTAAACTTAAAACTCTATAATAAACCTAATGAATTCGTCCGAGTCCTTTGAACATTGTACGGCAACTTAAAACATCATACGACATGTATGCCATATTACCTATTAAAACACGTTATTATAATGTAGGACGTCTTACAAATATTAACAACACCTTACAATACCGTATGTAAACTTAAAACTCCATAATAAACCTAATGAATTCGTCCGAGTCCTTTGAACATTGTACGGCAACTTAAAACATCATACGACTTGTATGCCATATTAACTAATCTAAAAGCATGTTATTATAATTTAGGACGCCTTAAAAGTATTAACAACACCTTATAATACCGTATGTAAACTTAAAACTCCATAATAAACCTAATGAATTCGTCCGAGTCCTTTGAACATTGTACGGCAACTTAAAACATCTTACGACTCTGTATGCCATATTACCTCTTAAAACACGTTATTATAATGTAGGACGCCTTACAAATCTTAACAACACCTTACAATACCGTATGTAAACTTAAAACTCCATAATAAACCTAATGAATTCGTCCGAGTCCTTTGAACATTGTACGGCAACTTAAAACATCTTACGACTCTGTATGCCATATTATCTCTTAAAACAAGTTATTATAATGTAGGACGCCTTACAAATCTTAACAACACCTTACAATACCGTATGCAAACTTAAAACTCCATAATAAACCTAATGAATTCGTCTGAGTCCTTTCAACATTGTACGGCAACTTAAAACATCTTACGACTCTGTATGCCATATTAACTCCTCTAAAAGCATGTTATTATAATTTAGGACGCCTTAAAAGTATTAACAACACCTTACAATACCGTATGTAAGTTAAAACTCTATAATAAACCTAATGAATTCGTCCGAGTCCTTTGAACATTGTACGGCAACTTAAAACATCTTACGACTTGTATGCCATATTACCTCTTAAAACACGTTATTATAATGTAGGACGCCTTACAAATATTAACAACACCTTACAATACCGTATGTAAACTTAAAACTCCATAATAAACCTAATGAATTCGTCCGAGTCCTTTGAACATTGTACGGCAACTTAAAACATCTTATGACTCTGTATTCCATATTACCTATTAAAACACGTTATTATAATGTAGGACGCCTTACAAATCTTAACAACACCTTACAATACCGTATGTAAACTTAAAACTCCATAATAAACCTAATGAATTCGTCCGAGTCCTTTGAACATTGTACGGCAACTTAAAACATCTTATGACTCTGTATTCCATATTACCTATTAAAACACGTTATTATAATGTAGGACGCCTTACAAATCTTAACAACACCTTACAATACCGTATGTAAACTTAAAACTCCATAATAAACCTAATGAATTCGTCCGAGTCCTTTGAACATTGTACGGCAACTTAAAACATCTTACGACTCTGTATGCCATATTACCTCTTAAAACACGTTATTATAATGTAGGACGCCTTACAAATCTTAACAACACCTTACAATACCGTATGTAAACTTAAAACTCCATAATAAACCTAATGAATTCGTCCGAGTCCTTTGAACATTGTACGGCAACTTAAAACATCTTATGACTCTGTATTCCATATTACCTATTAAAACACGTTATTATAATGTAGGACGCCTTACAAATCTTAACAACACCTTACAATACCGTATGTAAACTTAAAACTCCATAATAAACCTAATGAATTCGTCCGAGTCCTTTGAACATTGTACGGCAACTTAAAACATCTTATGACTCTGTATTCCATATTACCTATTAAAACACGTTATTATAATGTAGGACGCCTTACAAATCTTAACAACACCTTACAATACCGTATGCAAACTTAAAACTCCATAATAAACCTAATGAATTCGTCCGAGTCCTTTCAACATTGTACGGCAACTTAAAACATCTTACGACTCTGTATGCCATATTAACTCCTCTAAAAGCATGTTATTATAATTTAGGACGCCTTAAAAGTATTAACAACACCTTACAATACCGTATGTAAGTTAAAACTCTATAATAAACCTAATGAATTCGTCCGAGTCCTTTGAACATTGTACGGCAACTTAAAACATCTTACGACTTGTATGCCATATTACCTCTTAAAACACTTTATTATAATGTTGGACGCCTTACAAATATTAACAACACCTTACAATACCGTATGTAAACTTAAAACTCCATAATAAACCTAATGAATTCGTCCGAGTCCTTTCAACATTGTACGGCAACTTAAAACTTATTACGACTCTGTATGCCATATTAACTCCTCTAAAAGCATGTTATTATAATTTAGGACGCCTTAAAAGTATTAACAACACCTTATAATATCGTATGTAAACTTAAAACTCTATAATAAACCTAATGAATTCGTCCGAGTCCTTTGAACATTGTACGGCAACTTAAAACATCATACGACATGTATGCCATATTACCTATTAAAACACGTTATTATAATGTAGGACGTCTTACAAATATTAACAACACCTTACAATACCGTATGTAAACTTAAAACTCCATAATAAACCTAATGAATTCGTCCGAGTCCTTTGAACATTGTACGGCAACTTAAAACATCATACGACTTGTATGCCATATTAACTAATCTAAAAGCATGTTATTATAATTTAGGACGCCTTAAAAGTATTAACAACACCTTATAATACCGTATGTAAACTTAAAACTCCATAATAAACCTAATGAATTCGTCCGAGTCCTTTGAACATTGTACGGCAACTTAAAACATCTTACGACTCTGTATGCCATATTACCTCTTAAAACACGTTATTATAATGTAGGACGCCTTACAAATCTTAACAACACCTTACAATACCGTATGTAAACTTAAAACTCCATAATAAACCTAATGAATTCGTCCGAGTCCTTTGAACATTGTACGGCAACTTAAAACATCTTACGACTCTGTATGCCATATTATCTCTTAAAACAAGTTATTATAATGTAGGACGCCTTACAAATCTTAACAACACCTTACAATACCGTATGCAAACTTAAAACTCCATAATAAACCTAATGAATTCGTCTGAGTCCTTTCAACATTGTACGGCAACTTAAAACATCTTACGACTCTGTATGCCATATTAACTCCTCTAAAAGCATGTTATTATAATTTAGGACGCCTTAAAAGTATTAACAACACCTTACAATACCGTATGTAAGTTAAAACTCTATAATAAACCTAATGAATTCGTCCGAGTCCTTTGAACATTGTACGGCAACTTAAAACATCTTACGACTTGTATGCCATATTACCTCTTAAAACACGTTATTATAATGTAGGACGCCTTACAAATATTAACAACACCTTACAATACCGTATGTAAACTTAAAACTCCATAATAAACCTAATGAATTCGTCCGAGTCCTTTCAACATTGTACGGCAACTTAAAACATATTACGACTCTGTATGCCATATTAACTCCTCTAAAAGCATGTTATTATAATTTAGGACGCCTTAAAAGTATTAACAACACCTTAAAATATCGTATGTAAACTTAAAACTCTATAATAAACCTAATGAATTCGTCCGAGTCCTTTGAACATTGTACGGCAACTTAAAACATCATACGACATGTATGCCATATTACCTCTTAAAACACGTTATTATAATGTAGGACGTCTTACAAATATTACCAACACCATACAATACCGTATGTAAACTTAAAACTCCATAATAAACCTAATGAATTCGTCCGAGTCTTTTGAACATTGTACGGCAACTTAAAACATCATACGACTTGTATGCCATATTAACTCCTCTAAAAGCATGTTATTATAATTTAGGACGCCTTAAAAGTATTAACAACACCTTATAATACCGTATGTAAACTTAAAACTCCATAATAAACCAAATGAATTCGTCCGAGTACTTTGAACATTGTACGGCAACTTAAAACATCTTACGACTCTGTATGCCATATTACCTCTTAAAACACGTTATTATAATGTAGGACGCCTTACAAATCTTAACAACACCTTACAATACCGTATGTAAACTTAAAACTCCTTAATAAACCTAATGAATTCGTCCGAGTCCTTTGAACATTGTACGGCAACTTAAAACATCTTATGACTCTGTATTCCATATTACCTATTAAAACACGTTATTATAATGTAGGACGCCTTACAAATCTTAACAACACCTTACAATACCGTATGTAAACTTAAAACTCCAAAATAAACCTAATGAATTCGTCCGAGTCCTTTGAACATTGTACGGCAACTTAAAACATCTTACGACTCTGTATGCCATATTACCTCTTAAAACAAGTTATTATAATGTAGGACGCCTTACAAATCTTAACAACACCTTACAATACCGTATGCAAACTTAAAACTCCATAATAAACCTAATGAATTCGTCCGAGTCCTTTCAACATTGTACGACAACTTAAAACATCTTACGACTCTGTATGCCATATTAACTCCTCTAAAAGCATGTTATTATAATTTAGGACGCCTTAAAAGTATTAACAACACCTTACAATACCGTATGTAAGTTAAAACTCTATAATAAACCTAATGAATTCGTCCGAGTCCTTTGAACATTGTACGACAACTTAAAACATCTTACGACTTGTATGCCATATTACCTCTTAAAACACGTTATTATAATGTAGGACGCCTTACAAATATTAACAACACCTTACAATACCGTATGTAAACTTAAAACTCCATAATAAACCTAATGAATTCGTCCGAGTCCTTTCAACATTGTACGGCAACTTAAAACATATTACGACTCTGTATGCCATATTAACTCCTTTAAAAGCATGTTATTATAATTTAGGACGCCTTAAAAGTATTAACAACACCTTATAATATCGTATGTAAACTTAAAACTCTATAATAAACCTAATGAATTCGTCCGAGTCCTTTGAACATTGTAAGGCAACTTAAAACATCATACGACATGTATGCCATATTACCTCTTAAAACACGTTATTATAATGTAGGACGTCTTACAAATATTAACAACACCTTACAATACCGTATGTAAACTTAAAACTCCATAATAAACCTAATGAATTCGTCCGAGTCCTTTCAACATTGTACGGCAACTTAAAACATATTACGACTCTGTATGCCATATTAACTCCTCTAAAAGTATGTTATTATAATTTAGGACGCCTTAAAAGTATTAACAACACCTTATAATATCGTATGTAAACTTAAAACTCTATAATAAACCTAATGAATTCGTCCGAGTCCTTTGAACATTGTACGGCAACTTAAAACATCATACGACATGTATGCCATATTACCTCTTAAAACACGTTATTATAATGTAGGACGTCTTACAAATATTAACAACACCTTACAATACCGTATGTAAACTTAAAACTCCACAATAAACCTAATGAATTCGTCCGAGTCCTTTGAACATTGTACGGCAACTTAAAACATCATACGACTTGTATGCCATATTAACTCCTCTAGAAGCATGTTGATAGGTTCAATTGGATCGTTAATATCACTCAAATGATCAGAATAACAAGTACAAACAAACGATTCAATCACAAACACAATCCATACTAATAATTCTCTTTGTATATTGATGATCAAAGCAATTCGTAGTACAAGTGTAGGAGAAACAAAATCACACACAGTTAATTCTCTCTCTAACAGTGTAAAAGTGATCTAGCCTCTCTCCTCACACACACACACTACATGCTTATAACAAACAAAATACAAGTTTAAGGAAAAATACATAATAAACCCTAAACTATACAAACATATAAACAAAATACAAAGTAAATCTTAACAAGGAAATAACCCTAACAGTACTCCCCCTAAGATTTATCTTTGGATCTTCAGCAAAATCTTCTATCTTTTTCTTCTTCTTTGATCAGCATCATCTCTTTTACCATTCTTCTGGTTCGTCTTTGATTTTCAGCAACTCTCGTCCTTTATACTCTTCCTGTTCCTTCAAAGCTTCTTCAATACAGGATTTGAATTTTTCAGCGATCTTAGCTTGTCGAGGCTTGGATTCATTCGTCAGAATTGGTAAGGCATTCATACGTCTGAGCGAGTCCAGATTCAAACCTGCAAAGTCAATATTAGCATAAAACTCGAATGGCATCTCCTGGCCTTTGACTTTCACCTCCAACGTTCCTTTTCTGGATATCCTCATATACTCTATCTCTGGTAAATCCACCCTCACGAGATTAGAGTTCAGCAATGCTTTCCTCACACGTATCTTCTCAGTTGCAGTAGCTATCACTTCAATCATAACAACAAACAGCTTCCTATCAGCTTCAGCAAGCGCATCCTTACACTTCTCCATTCTATAGCTTCTCAGAAAGTCTATGTATTACGGATGTAGTAGCTTCAACTCAAAAGTACTAAACAGTGTGATCATGTCTTTTTCCCAATTCTCTAAGTTTCGAACAAGCTTCAGTTCAAACGTTTCTTGATTATAAAACACTCTGAGTATAGGCTTCGTCATCTGACTTCCATCAATCACTTTTAATCCAGGATCTGTTACTTTGTCAAAATATTCGTCCAAAAACTCTTCTAAATACATGTCTTCAGTCACAACCAATCTTTTCTTCTTCCTTTCTTTCTTTGCTTGCACATATGCTGAGTCTTCTTGTTGGCCTCGGAAATCAAGAAACTTCGGTGATCTACCAATCCCGGCATCTAACAGCATAACACATTTATCACCACGCTCAGCACGCGTGTGATTTATCAACCTCAGTTTGTGCAGCTCCTTTAAGTCTTGGACTTCCAACTTAAATATGCTCGAGAAGTAATGGTATACATCACATAAACCATTCACTCTCTTAATCATAAAAGCGTCAAAAACTTCATCGTATTTCCAAGCAATTATCTTTACCTTCTTATTTTTCTCAGGCACAATCATAGAGTCAAGCAACTCAGCAATCGACTGACCTTTGCTTAGCAGTGACCTCACTACGTCACCTGCTGTTGCTGACTTATGCCAAGATTCCCTAACATCCATTGGAATGTTATAAGCTTTAACTTCGCTTGGGAACATATCCATTAGTTCGTGCCTTTTCTTATGAGCATTTTCAGGAAGCGCCATCACTGGAATCTCTTTTGGTCCAAGCACCTTGAATCTTTTTGTCAACTCGAAGTACTGAGGATTGTTATAGTCCAAGTAAAACATCCTGTTGTACATTTTCTCCGTTTTCATAAAACTGACCACAATCTTCCTTAATGACTCAGACTTCAACCTCTGCAAAGTTTTGTACGGATAGTTTCTCGAACTCAACCAACTACGCATATCAGAAGCAGTCATTTCATCTGGATTTTGGTGATAAAGTTCAGTCGGAGGCAAGTCTTCGATATTCAAACTCTCTTGCATCGGAGTCCATTCACCCATCTCTATTACAAACTCTTTCTGATCAGCTTCTGCTTTGTCTTGAGCAATCATGCACTTCTCATACTCCTCATTTATCTGACTCACCGTTAAACCATTCAAAAACACAGAGTTGTACTTCATTTTCTCAAGGTATGCAAACCTTTGATCCAAATCATCTGGTAACTCTTCAACAACATTTTGTACTGGCTCAGCTTCATCTTCAGACTCAGTCCAATCTATGTCATCTAAATCATCCAATGCTTCAATCATAGGTGCATCGTCAGTTTGAACCGGCTCAAACTGACTTGCCACTTCAGCTTCATTTTCAGGCATATCCACAGCTTCAGATTGAATCGGCTCAATCTGAACTGTTTTCTCAGACCCAACTTCTTTCTCACTATCTGTTGCTACAAATACTTCAGTTTCTGCTTCAGATACAATCTCAGTTTCAACTTCATCTACAGATTGAATCGGCTCAATCTGCACTGTTTCATCAATTTTCGCCCTTTTTGAACTTTCTTCATCACCAAAAATCTCAGGAACAGCATCTATTTTCCTCTTTCCCTCAGCTTTGTCCATATTGACAGTTTCTGCACCAGCTTCATCGGGAATAATGATTGGTGATTCCACTCTAATTCCAACATTCGTAGTGCCTCGAGCTCTGGTCAAATAAACTTTTGGCACATCCGATTCAGTCACTTCTATCACTTCTTCAGAAAAATCTTTGTCTGATGATGAGCCAGCTTTCTTTGGTTTAGTCTCCTCCAACTCTTTTTCCAGCATTTCCTTCTCTGCCTCCAAAGTATTACACTCAGCCTTTAAATCAGTATAATCATATTTCAGATTCTCATATTCCTCCTTCAATTTTTCATGCTCAGCCTTCAACTCATCATGTTCAATTTTCAACTTCAGATGATCAGAATCCAACTCTTTGAAGATTTTCAAATTCTGATTGTGAATATCCCAATATTCATCAAATCTCTTCTTTTTGCGTTCATTTGAAGCTTTTAACAAATCATTCGCTTTAATCAACTTTTCAACTATATCCTCCAACTCAGCAATTCGTTTCTCTTTCTCATTCTCAGTTTCATCAACACTTGGCACAACATTTGGTGAAGACTCCAAACCTTGTCCAATGTTTTCAGCAAATGGGGATGATGTGGTGGGAATATCAACAACATTAGGATCAGCAACGCCAGCATCCACTTCATCTATCTGTGCAATAGATTCAGCTTCGGCCATTACTGTCTGAGCAATCTCTATAACATTAATCTCTTCAGGCTCAACAATCACAGGCTTTTCTACTAGTTTCGACCTCTTTCTTCTGACATACTGAACACTAACGTCCTTTGGAATTTCAGCAGTAACTTCTTCAACACCTGAAGCAACCTCAACAGGTTCTTCTATAACCATAGGCTCAATCAACTCAACATTCTCAGTCTCCATTGGTTCAACCTCCTCTGAATTAGATTCAGATTCAGCATCATCACCACCATCATCATTACTATCATCATCCTCATCATTGTCACCATCACCATTTCCATCATCTTCTGGATGACGAGCAAAGTACTCGTCATCATCCAACAGGTTATCAGGCACCTCATCTACAAGGTCCTGTGGATCAACAATCTCTCCATGAGATATGTGGTAATACACTCCTTCCACATCTTCTTCATTGTTGACTATATCTCTCATATAGTCTAACAATTCAACATCAGGCACATTCCCGATACTCATCTTTCGGTAAGATAGATCGTTCATGTCCTCAGTGTATAACATGCCTCCAGAATAACCTTCACTTCTGATGATAGGATAGGCAATGTTTATCATCAGTTGTAAGAACCTCGGGTACATGAGGAACTTAAACCTTTTGCCCTTGACCAAGTTGAATACAAATCCATTCATTATCCATCTTGACATGTTGAATGGCTTGTTCTCTGCTATCGCACAAATTGGTGATGCAATATCAGATGGGAAGTTGTCAAACCCTGCACTCCTCCTCGACATGCATTGTTGCACAACATAACATAGCAATTTGTACTTCTTTCCCAACTTCGCCCTATAAAACTGTGATTTTGGAAACACATGTGGATGACCCATGTTAACAAAACACGTTTTACATTCATCCATAGTCAACTCATCAATCGTACCAACCTCATCCTCATCAATCCTCAGGGCCTCTCTAATAGCTTCTTCAGAAACAGTCAGTACCCAATCTCTAGTAATATGCCCTCTGACCACAGAAACACCATTTTCATCTCTGACAACCTCTGCTGTCCTCCAAAAACTCTTGATCAGCCTTGCATATATGACCGGTTTGGCACATATAGCATATACATATTTAGTCCTCTTGATGAACTTAATCATATCCCTGTAACCATCTGTTTCAGGAATTGATTCATCTAAACATGCCACTAGATTATGTTTAGGCTCAAACTTAAGATTCTCCATCTGTTAAAAACACAAACAAACACAAAACAAGACACATGTGTTAGATTCTTCATTAAACATATCAAAATTTTCATAAGTGTTTAAATAAAAGTTAGAAAGTAAAACATTCACATAATCATTTTAAATCCTAAATTGTTCTAATAACCTGATTTTCATCATTTTAATCAAACAACTTTGAATCTAAAAGATTATACTTCATGTGTCAATTTTAACTGTTAATCACTTAGGCAAAATTTTGACAATTTTATGATGAAAATATTTATCATGTTTTGGTTCAGTTTTAACAATTTTAATCACTTTTAAACAGATATTCCATCGTTTTGATGTTTAACTTTTAAAAGCTTCAAAGTTCATCAATGGCGATTTTATCAGTTAAGAACATTTTGAGTGATTCAGTTGATTTTAAGGTGTTTTGATGCAAATGAGTGATTGAATGTTGATGATCGAAAGATTTTAACCCTAAAACAACATTCGATTTAAGTTTTAACACACAAAATCAAAGTGTCGATTCAAAGTCCAAAACACTGTTCATCATCGTTTTTCTTTTAAACAGTTAATTTGCAGGTCTATCAAGGTCAAAAACACTAAATCACTACCTTATTCAATCGATCAACCTTGTTACAGAGCAAACGATTGAATATGATATTACGGCGATTTTAAGTTCAAAGTGTTTGTGTGAAAGTGAAAGTGTGAAATGATAAGTGTTTGTGAAGAGGCGGTATTTTGTATCGTCAAAAATTTTAGGTCAAACTTTTAAGTGTCGGGTCAACAAAAAAAAGGACGGGTAAACAAAATAAGCCCAATAAGCCTTGCCGGGTCAAGTACTGTAGTGACGGGTCATGTACTGTAGTGACGGGTCATGTACTGTAGTGACGGGTCAAGTACATCAGGCAAGTCACAAACATGTAAAAAACACTTGACGGGTCAAGCACTGTAGAGACGGGTAAGTTACTGTAGTGACGGGTAAAGGTTAAGGAACAACTACACCTGATGGGTTTTATTCATCACCCGGCAGAATAGTATGCTTCAAAACATCATCCGGCAATCTTTCTTCATCACCCGACAACACAGTTGCTTTCCTTCTTCATCCGGCTTGCTTTCTTCATTACACGGCAACCTTCTTCACACGGCAACATAGTTGATTTCCTTCTTCACACGGCATGCATTTGTTCATTACACGGCAACATAGTTGTCTTCTCTATCACCCGACATGCTTTCTTCTTCATTACCCGGCAACACAGTGTCATACCTTTACACGGCAAGAAGATTTCTCTTTTACCCGGCTGTATAGTAAACACTTGTCACCCGGCAAGATATCTATGACCTTCACCCGGCTGTATTTGACATGATCATTGCCCGGCTGTACAGTGGTCATAACATCTTCACCTTTTCATCAATCACCCGGCATGTATCAAACTTACAACTTTACCCGGCTGAACAGTGAGTTCTTTACCCGGCTGTACAGTTGCATCTGATATCTTTGCCCGGCAATAACACTTGCGATTTTCTTCACTTTTCTTGTCTGTTGACTTTTTCAACGGCATTAATTGTACCTGCAAACATTCTCCGACATATTAATTAGAGAAGATATCCTTAAAGAATGTTTGTCATATTAATTATCAAACAACATTAAAACAAGTCAAAATAATCATTAATTCCAATTCAAATCATTTTTCTTTTTCTTTTTCAAAAATGTTTTTGCACAACCAATTTTTCTATATCCCGAAGCAATTCCATAAAAACAAATTACAAGACCTTGGGTTTGTTTTTAACACATCCAATACATTTGCCTTTCATACTACATAATCTTGTTCATTCAAAACACACTTATTCAAAACAAAATATTTTTGGATTTTTGTAGATATTTTTCTTCAATTTATTCTCCCCCTAAACTTGAAATTTCTTGAAATTTTTAAGTTTAACAAGGATGTTGATGTGTCAATAATGATTCCATATGCCTGCACACACAAAGCATACACATTAAAATAATTACATATGCAATGCAATGAATCAAAATATCGCAGTGAGATCATACCACACATTATCTGAACATGTTTTGCAAGTTTGAATAGACATTTGACATATGCTTGATTGAGTGATGATATGAAAACATACCAATTAGCTCGAATTGACACACTTACTTTTCAGTATCATGATGATATTTAAGGTTCGATTAGAATGACTTATGTGACCCACATGTATACATATGTCAACATATTTCCTTATCAATCACTACCTAAATGCATATTTGCACAGAATCTGGTCACTTACAATCATACACAGTGTGGAATCTGGGTTCTATTCGGATATGGTCCACTTTGGGACTTCTTTTTAATTCCATCTTTGGGAATTTTTCTTTTCCTATCGTTCCCCTTGGGAATCTTCTGAATTCCATTTTGGAATTTTTGTTTGGTGTTGGTCCACATTTGGGACTCTTTTTGTTCCATTTTGGAATCTTTAGCTGCACCTTGAAGCTCAAAAGAGACTTCGTGTGAGACTTCAGGTCTGTGGGTACCACAACAAAGAAGCTCACGATGCGGTTCATCACACTGAATACACTGCATCGTTACCCGATCATGCACAACTATCATCACAAGCAATGTTTCAAAAGATATATATCTAGACATGTATAACAATGGAACTTAACACAAAGATCATTAAGTTTATGTTTGTCAACAATCAACTTACTTTTTCAGTCTAATTGCCTGAGCTGTCTAGCACATCAATTAACATTCATCAGTCTTTATTAAAAATGATGTAACAAATAATGTCTAGTGTAACTATCATTTCTCACTTTTTGCAATATAGATTCTTATGACATGATGTTTTCTTTTCTTTTTGCTTTTATATTTTGTTTTTGCTTTTCTTTTTCATGCACACACACAATGCAAAACATAAAATAAAAGACAAAGGAATCAATACTTAACATCAACTTATTATATTTTTGGCTTTTATATTTTCTGATTTTTCTTTTGTTTTAGAAAAATAGAATCAATCATGATTGATTAATCCTATGGATTGAATTAAAAATTCAAACCGGCCTGACAAAAAATGATTTTGTGAAAAGATCTGCCAGTTGTTTGTCGGTATGAACTTTAATCAAAATTATTAAACCTTTTTCAGAGTTGTCTCTTAAAAAGTGATATCGAATTTCGATATGTTTGGTTTTTGAGTGTTGAACAGGATTAGCAGTAATGAACATAGCAGCAGTATTGTCTATGTAAATAGGAGTTTTCAGAAAGTTAAACCCGTAGTCCAGCAATTGATTTTGCAACCACAAAACTTGAGAACATCCTGCAGATGCAGCGATATACTCTGCTTCAGCAGTGGATACAGAAACATTGGTCTGCTTCTTGCATTGCCAAGAGACAAGTCTAGGACCCAGAAATTGACAACCACCAGTAGTCGATTTCCTGTCAAGAGCACAACCACCAAAATCACTGTCAGAATAGCTATATAATTCAAAATTTCCTTCATAAGGATACCATAACCCAAGATTCGGTTTCCCTTTAAGATATCTGAATATACGCTTCACAGCAACAAGGTGCGACTCCTTTGGATCATACTGATATCTTGCGCATACACATACAGCATACATGATGTCTGGCCTTGATGCAGTAAGATACATCAGTGAACCGATCATTGATCTGTATAGTGTTTGATCCACGGATTTGCCTTTCGGATCCGGTTGTATCTTGCAATTCACATCAGATGGAGTTCGAATTGTTTGACAATCTTGCATCTTGAACTTCTTCAACAACTTCTCAACAAATTTTGATTGATTGATGAAAATTCCGTCAGCTGATTGTTTCACTTGTAATCCGAGAAAGAAGTTAATCTCCCCCATAGAACTCATCTGGAATCTGCATTTCATGATTTCCTCAAATTCTTTGCACATTGACTCACTGGTTGATCCGAAGATAATATCGTCCACATAAACTTGAACGCACAACAAATCATCATTCTCCCTCTTCATAAACAAAGTTGGATCAATCTGACCTCTTGTAAATCCATGTTCTAGTAAATGCTTGGATAATGTCTCGTACCAGATTCTAGGAGCTTGATGTAGACCGTAAAGAGCTTTACTTAACTTGTATACACGATGAGGATAGTCAGGATCTTCAAAACCCGGGGGTTGTCTGACATATACGTCATCTGTAATTGGTCCATACAGAAAAGCGCCTTTAACGTCCATTTGGAATACTTTAAACTTCATGAAGGAAGCATATGCAAGAAAAACGCGTATGGCTTCAAGTCTTGCGACCGGAGCAAACACCTCTTCGTAATCAATGCCTTCTTCTTGAGTGTATCCCTGTGCAATGAGTCTTGCTTTGTTTCTTACAACAATGCCACGTTCGTCTGGCTTGTTTTTGTACAACCATCTTGTACAAATCGCATTCTCTCCTTCAGGTAAGTCCACAAGTTTCCAAACTTCCTGTTTACGAAACTGAAGTAATTCCTCTTGCATGGCTTCAATCCAGCTGTTATCTTGCAACGCCTCTGAAATGTTCTTTGGCACCACTTGAGATAGAAAACACGAATAAAGACAAACATTTGCTTGTTCAGTCTGACTTCTTGTAGTTCTCTGATTCAGCGGCCCAATAATCTGAGAGACCGGATGTTTCTTGTGAATTCGATGAATTGGTATATCACCTCCTTGCACTTGACTCTCCAGATTAGAAGTATTCAGATTTGGTAGATCTTGTAGTATGGACGAAGTATGCGGTGTGAAATTCGGGACTTGATCCGGTGAATTGATGAAGTAATCAAATGATTCCGGAATAACTTCAACATTCGGATCTGATGATGGTTGATTTTGAACAGATCCACCATCATTAGGAGACATTTGCGAATTCACATTTTCTTCAAGATTGTTCGATTCTTGATCTTCATGAGAACCAGAAGGACCCGGAGCTTGACTGGATTTGACATGATCAGGATTATGAAATGACATGAACGGATATTCAGAGTTGAGATTTCCATCCTCGTCATTATCAGAATCGTCACTAAAGCATCCTAAGTCACCTGATTCCTTCCTTGTTTTTCCTGAAAAATCAAACAAGTTAGAATTGAAAGATTTTGATAACAAATCTAAATCAAATAACCATTCGGGACCATGTGCCACTTTACGTTAATAGTTTCAATAACAGTATTTGTTTTGCTATTAAAAACCCGATAAGCTTTAGAAACAGACGAATAACCTAGGAAAAATCCATCGTCAGATTTTGACTCAAATTTCCCGATATGATCACTTAAATTCAGAATCGTTACAGGACAACCAAATGCTTTCAAATAAGAAATATTCGGTTTTCTTCCAAACAACAACTCATAAGATGTTTTCTGTTTATCTTGCACTAATAATGTCCTGTTTTGTACAAAACACGCAGTAGCAATAGCTTCATCCCAGAATGTGATAGGGATTTTGGCATCTGCGAGCATGGATCTTGCAGCTTCAATTAGTGTCCGGTTTTTCCGTTCCGCAACCCCATTCTGTTGAGGCGTTCTTGGAGCACTAAACTGACGCGCAATTCCTTTTTCTGCACAGAACAAATCAACATTAGCGTTTTTGAATTCAGTTCCATTATCACTTCTTAAAACTTTCACTTTACAATCCAATTGGTTTTCAACTTTGATGATAAATTCTTTTAATAACTCCGCAGTTTCAGATTTAGCATGCAAGAAATAAACCCAAGAAAATCTAGTGAAATCGTCAATAATGACAAAACAATAAGACTTCTTTCCGATGCTTTGAACATTTGTTGGTCCGAAAAGATCCATATGTAGCATCTGCAAGGGTTTTGAAATGGAGTTTTCTAGCTTGGACTTAAAAGACATTTGATGCTGTTTTCCCTTCAAACATGCAGGACAGAGATCAGTTGTAGAGAATTTCTTCGATGGGATTCCCACAGCGTGATTTCCAGTCACCAAACGATTCATGTTTCTGAAGTTTGAATGGCCCAGCCGTCTATGCCATAGCTGACTCTCATCATTTGAAGCATGTGCAATGAGACAAGTAGTTTCGGTTTCGGCATCAATCTGCGACATATCCAACTTGTATACATCACGATCTCTTGGAGCTTTCACCACTACCCATTCATTGTCAATCTTGAAACCTGGTTTGAGTATATAACAGAAAGAATCATCAAATAAAGTTGAATAAGATTTATCACAAATTTGAGATACACTTAGTAAGTTAAAGTTCAACTGTGCACAGTAGTTGACTTTATCAAAACTAATGACCCCATTGGATACGATTCCTTCTCCTGTGATTTTACCACCCGCATCACCTCCAAATGCAACGTGTGTACCATTTTTCAGCTTGAAATCCTGAAGCAAGGCATGGTTGCCTGTCATGTGCCGGCTACACCCACTATCAACAAACCATGAGTTGATAGGTCTTCTTGGGCGTACCTGCAATACAACAATCACTTAGTTAGTTTGGTCAACCCAGGCCCACACGGTCTTGGGTTTTCCGAATCTATCAGCAATAGTAACTTGTTGATATTGAACATTTTGAAAATTTGTTTCATTCAAGAGATTTTGATGCTGATAACTATTGTTTCGCCCATTGGCACTCATTGATTGCTTTCTCCTCAAAGCACTAAACCTTTCCTCTAGCTTAGGATCAAGGTTATTTTCAAACTTTTGATTTCTTACCATTAAAGCTCTTGGTTTAAAACTGTTAACCTGCACATTTCTTGACAAGTTAGAAACAGAATTGTTTCGATTAAAATTTCTCAAAACTGGAGAAAGACTTTGACTCATATTTTGAAAACGAAATGAATTATTTCTTTGAAAGTTTGAATATGGAGTCATTTCTCTAGTTGAGTTTGATCGAAAGAAACAATCCTTTGTGTCATGGTTTATTCTTTCACAAATATCACAAAACTTGTTATAATAACATTCTTCTGAAGAATGGTTTCTTTTGTCACAGAAACTGCAATACCTGTTAAAGAAACATTCAGCAGTAGTATGGTTATAACGATCACAGTTCTCACAATGTTTCTTGCTAATCCTAAAGAGCCGATTGTTAACTTTTGATGTTGAACCAAAACGTGATTCATTATCTTGGTTGTTCGGTTTTAGATTAACATTCTTTTGTGGAGACTTGGTTTGAGATTTTGATTGCATGGGACTTTGGTTCGATTTTAAACTGTTCTTTTTGGTTACCTTTTTGTTTTCAATTCTCTTATCATTGACAGCGGAAGACTTAGGACCTGAACCTGTTTTCAGACCAGAGTTAGATTTGATTTGAGCATTGATTTGGTTACCATAAGAACCGTTCATGTCGAAAGTACCTGCAGAAACAAACTTGATGGTTTTACCTTTTGACACTTTCTTAACAGATTTAACTTTGTCAGTTTTAACACTTTGAACTTTGGTGTTATCATTTGATTTCAAGACACTTTTGCCTTTGGATTCTTTTGTTTCAGATTGATTGTTCTTTGTTTTCGATTTCTGCTTCTTTGCAGTTGAAACTTCGACTTTCTTCACTTCTTGCTTCTTGATCAACTGAGCAGCAACTTGCGCCTTTTGTTCTTTCTTCCACCTGATGTATTCAGGATCATTGTATCCTGAAAATTCACCTTCATCCTTCACCGTTGATTCTGGTTCTGGATTAAGTTTTGGATACTCAACAAGTTGAATTAGAACAGGCTCCAGTTTGTTATCAGACTTGTTGCTTGCTTCATCATCAGCCTCAGTTGTCAAACCATCTTCTTCCCTCAAACTTTCAATCAACACCTCAGATCCTTCGGACTTGGATTTACTTCTTTGAATTTCTTTGAATTTACGTTCATTTTCAGGTGAATGATCAAATTCATTAAAGTTTTCCGGTAAGGTTTGAGTGATTGAATTTGGCATCGGTTCATGAGTAAAACCCAACCCGGTTTTGTTTTTGTTACCTCTTTCATTAATGAGTTGTTCAACCATTGTTTTACAACTTTTAACTTTCTTTAATTCAACTTGTGTGACAGCATGTTCAACTTTTTCTTGTTCAAAGTTCTTTGTCATTTCTTCAAGTTGTTTGGTAACAAGTTCCAATTCTTTTAAAGTTTTGTTCCATGATTCAGTTAGTGACAATATCTTCTCATCAGAAATTTTGTGATCAAATTTAAGTTGTTCATGAATCTTTTCATGTTTGCTTAATTTGTCACCGATTTTAAATGAATGAGTTCGATAATGTTCTACTTGTTGAATGCATTGATCAGAACACAACCTTTCCTTGACATCAGCAGGTAATGGAATATAATTAGGGGGTAAGTCAGTACTAACCTTTGGTTGTTCGGTAGATGAAGAAGACTCACTGGATGTAGCCATTAATGCAACTTCAGATTCAGTTTCTTCAGTAGGATCAGACTTTGCACTCCAGTCATAATCTTCAGAATCTTCACTAACATCTTCAACCATTTTTCCATCCCCTTCTTCTGACCAATCTTCTTCTATTTCACATACCAGTGCCAGATTTGATGTAAGATCAGATGTGAACTGTTCTGCATAAGCGCTCCAATCATAACCATCTTTCACACTTACTACCAGCGCCTTTGTTTGATCTTCTGGCTTCTTTCCTTCATCTTTCAATTCAGGCATGGGAAGACTTTGGTACGGTTTCTGAAAGAAACGTTGATTTCTGCCTTGATAACTCGAAGATTGTTGAGAACTTTGACCTTGACCTTGATTGCTTGAACTAGCTTGGTCATTGAAATTCTTTGGAGCTTTACATTCTCTTGAGAAATGACAATACTGATTACAGTTAAAGCATCTGGCCTTAGATTTGTCAAATCCAACTGTTTTGTTTGCATGAGGTTTGTAGCTTCGATTAACATATGCATGCTTTTGTGTACGATAAGCTACCATAACCATTTGCCAGTTAAGATCCATTTCTTCAACATCAACTGGATCCATTTCAAATAAGTCTTGAAGGACCACGTCCATTTGACTTAAGTGACTTCCTTGATAAGCTTGGAAACTTGCCATAAAAGCAGTAAAGGCAGTTTTAGTTTCGTCATCTTGCAACAGAATATTCACAACGTCTTTCACTTTAGCTTGAACATTTGAATTTTGACTTTCTGGTTGATTCTGACTTTGACTTTGAACTTGAGCTCTCGGTGGAGATTGAGGTTGAGAATAAGTTGGTGAATTTGGAAAGTATGCTGAATCAGTAAAGAAACTTGCACCAACAAATAAGTCACCCTCATCTTCAAATTTCATTGCATCTTGTGCAAGAAAAGCATTATCCACAGTATTGGCAGGATTTACCACATACTTATACTGAGTTTGTGAGCTTGATCTATCAGTATTTCTATATCCTTCATCAATCTCGACTTCTTCAATCTTTCCAATAAGCAAGTCTAATTCCATTGGAAATTTCTCAGTATGTTTCAACAAGGTAACAGTTTGTTTCCATGATGATGGTAAAGCACATAACAATCGATCATTCAAGTCTTGAAGTTCAGTTTTAACTACGAGGTTTGTCATCTCAGTAATTAAGTGAACAAACCTGTTCATCATCTGGTGTACTGTTTCTCCATTAATATGTTCAAAAAGTTCCAATTGCCTTTTCAATTTAGATTTCTTCAAGCTTCTCAATTGTTCTCCTCCTTCACATATAGACTTCAATGCTTTGAAGCATGTATATCCAGTCTGATATGCATCCAATCTAGACAGAACTTGAAGTGGCAACCCCTTGCACATTAAAGAATATGCCTTGCTATCATTCTTTACTTTCCTCAAATCTTCTGCTGACAGATTATCCTCTGGATAAGGTGTAGTAGAGTCTTTGGTGTAGGTACTTGCACTATCTGGTGCTGTCTGAGTTGGAATGTGAGGACCCTTCTCAATGGATTTCCATAAGTCATTGTCAATAGAACACAAGTGATGTCTCAACCTGATGGTCCAGTTCTTGAAATCTGCACGATTCAAAAGTCTAGGAACACGGTTATCAGAATCATCATTAGGAGCCATTTTAACAATTTTTAAAGAAAATATTTTTGATTTTTGTTAATTTTTGAAAAGAAGTGATTAAAATACTAAAATTAAGACAAGAAATTAAAGACAAGATAAGAAACAAGTATTAAAAACAACTAAAATGAGTCACACGGCAAAACAGTGAAAATCCTTCTTCAACCGGCTAAACAGTGTCTTTGTTCTTCACCCGGCAGGAAAAAGTCTTTACACGGCTAAACAGTTACACGGCTCAACAGTTGAAAATACTTTTGTTCTTCACCCGGATGAACAGTTACCCGGCAACAAGAGAAACTTCACACGGCAATAACTTTGACCCGGCAGAATCTTGACACGGCAAAAGTCTTTGTCCGGCTGAACAGTACTTGATCACACGGCAGAGTTGTTGATTACCGGGCAACACAGTTGATGATTACCCGGCTGAATTTTCTTAATCACCCGGCGTAACAGTGTTTTACCCGGCACAACAGTGTATCACCCGACTGAACAGTATCACTTTTTCTAAGTCAAATTCTTCACCCGACAAGCACAAATTCCCTTACACGGCAATACAGGACCTAATTTTTTTCTCCAATCTAAGTCCAAGGAAATTGTCTAAGTCAAAATAATCACCCGGCAAGTTAATCTTCAACCAAAACTGAACTGTTCATCATCTTTTTCGTGAGATTTTTCTAGGTTTTTTCTAAAACTTGTCCAATTTGTCCAAAATTCACACACAAGCTGTGAATCAATCCGATTATCAATCCTTTATATTAATCAATCTGAAACATGTCCAATTTTTGGTGAATTTGTGAAAAATTCTATCGAACAGTGGTTTCACAATTTCTCAGATCTGATGATGATCTGATGAAATCTGCACAATCGTTGTGTATAGGAGTGATTATGATGATAAATCACAGCTAAAAACACCAACAATTCATTCAGATCATGATATTTGAGCGATTTTTGATGTGTTTTTGCTTAAGAACAGCGAAGAACACGATACCGAAAGCTCCTCTAAAAGCACGTTATTATAATTTAGGACGCCTTAAAAGTATTAACAACACCTTACAATACCGTATGTAAACTTAAAACTCTATAATAAACCTAATGAATTCGTCCGAGTCCTTTGAACATTGTACGGCAACTTAAAACATCTTACGACTTGTATGCCATATTACCTCTTAAAACACGTTATTATAATGTAGGACGCCTTACAAATATTAACAACACCTTACAATACCGTATGTAAACTTAAAACTACATAATAAACCTAATGAATTCGTCCGAGTCCTTTGAACATTGTACGGCTACTTAAAACATCTTACGACTCTGTATGCCATATTAACTCCTCTAAAAGCATGTTATTATAATTTAGGACGCCTTAAAAGTATTAACAACACCTTACAATACCGTATGTAAACTTAAAACTCTATAATAAACCTAATGAATTCGTCCGAGTCCTTTGAACATTGTACAGCAACTTAAAACATCTTACGACTTGTATGCCATATTACCTCTTAAAACACGTTATTATAATGTATGACGCCTTACAAATATTAACAACACCTTACAATACCGTATGTAAACTAAAAACTCCATAGTAAACCTAATGAATTCGTCCGAGTCCTTTGAACATTGTACGCCAACTTAAAACATCTTACGACTCTGTATGCCATATTACCTCTTAAAACAAGTTATTATAATGTAGGACGCCTTACAAATCTTAACAACACCTTACAATACCGTATGTAAACTTAAAACTCTATAATAAACCTAATGAATTCGTCCGAGTCCTTTCAACATTGTACTGCAACTTAAAACATCTTACGACTCTGTATGCCATATTAACTCCTCTAAAAGAACGTTATTATAATTTAGGACGCCTTAAAAGTATTAACAACACCTTATAATATCGTATGTAAACTTAAAACTTTATAATAAACCTAATGAATTCGTCCGAGTCCTTTGAACATTGTACGGCAACTTAAAACATCTTACGACTTGTATGCCATATTACCTCTTAAAACACGTTATTATAATGTAGGACGCCTTACAAATATTAACTACACCTTACAATACCGTATGTAAACTTAAAACACAATAATAAACCTAATGAATTCGTCCGAGTCCTTTCAACATTGTACGGCAACTTAAACCATCTTACGACTCTGTATGCCATATTAACTCCTCTAAAATCATGTTATTATAATTTAGGACGCCTTAAAAGTATTAACAACACCTTATAATACCGTATGTAAACTTAAAACTCTATAATAAACCTAATGAATTCGTCCGAGTCCTTTGAACATTGTACGGCAACTTAAAACATCATACGACTTGTATGCCATATTACCTCTTAAAACACGTTATTATAATGTAGGACGCCTTACAAATATTAACAACACCTTACAATACCGTATGTAAACTTAAAACTCCATAATAAACCTAATGAATTCGTCCGAGTACTTTGAACATTGTACGGCAACTTAAAACATCTTACAACTCTGTGTGCCATATTACCTCTTTAAACACGTTATTATAATGTAGGACGCCTTACAAATCTTAACAACACCTTACAATACCGTATGTAAACTTAAAACTCCATAATAAACCTAATGAATTCATCCGAGTCTTTTCAACATTGTACGGCAACTTAAAACATCATACGACTTGTATGCCATATTACCTCTTAAAACACGTTATTATAATGTAGGACGCCTTACAAATATTAACAACACCTTACAATACCGTATGTAAACTAAAAACTCCATAATAAACCTAATGAATTCGTCCGAGTCCTTTGAACATTGTACGCCAACTTAAAACATCTTACGACTCTGTATGCCATATTACCTCTTAAAACAAGTTATTATAATGTAGGACGCCTTACAAATCTTAACAACACCTTACAATACCGTATGTAAACTTAAAACTCTATAATAAACCTAATGAATTCGTCCGAGTCCTTTCAACATTGTACTGCAACTTAAAACATCTTACGACTCTGTATGCCATATTAACTCCTCTAAAAGAACGTTATTATAATTTAGGACGCCTTAAAAGTATTAACAACACCTTATAATATCGTATGTAAACTTAAAACTTTATAATAAACCTAATGAATTCGTCCGAGTCCTTTGAACATTGTACGGCAACTTAAAAAATCTTACGACTTGTATGCCATATTACCTCTTAAAACACGTTATTATAATGTAGGACGCCTTACAAATATTAACTACACCTTACAATACCGTATGTAAACTTAAAACACAATAATAAACCTAATGAATTCGTCCGAGTCCTTTCAACATTGTACGGCAACTTAAAACATCTTACGACTCTGTATGTCATATTAACTCCGCTAAAAGCATGTTATTATAATTTAGGACGCCTTAAAAGTATTAACAACACCTTATAATACCGTATGTAAACTTAAAACTCTATAATAAACCTAATGAATTCGTCCGAGTCCTTTGAACATTGTACGGCAACTTAAAACATCATACGACTTGTATGCCATATTACCTCTTAAAACACGTTATTATAATGTAGGACGCCTTACAAATATTAACAACACCTTACAATACCGTATGTAAACTTAAAACACCATAATAAACCTAATGAATTCGTCCGAGTACTTTGAACATTGTACGGCAACTTAAAACATCTTACAACTCTGTATGCCATATTACCTCTTAAAACACGTTATTATAATGTAGGACGCCTTACAAATCTTAACAACACCTTACAATACCGTATGTAAACTTAAAACTCCATAATAAACCTAATGAATTCGTCCGAGTCCTTTCAACATTGTACGGCAACTTAAAACATCATACGACTTGTATGCCATATTACCTCTTAAAACACGTTATTATAATGTAGGACGCCTTACAAATATTAACAACACCTTACAATACCGTATGTAAACTAAAAACTCCATAATAAACCTAATGAATTCGTCCGAGTCCTTTGAACATTGTACGCCAACTTAAAACATCTTACGACTCTGTATGCCATATTACCTCTTAAAACAAGTTATTATAATGTAGGACGCCTTACAAATCTTAACAACACCTTACAATACCGTATGTAAACTTAAAACTCTATAATAAACCTAATGAATTCGTCCGAGTCCTTTCAACATTGTACTGCAACTTAAAACATCTTACGACTCTGTATGCCATATTAACTCCTCTAAAAGAACGTTATTATAATTTAGGACGCCTTAAAAGTATTAACAACACCTTATAATATCGTATGTAAACTTAAAACTTTATAATAAACCTAATGAATTCGTCCGAGTCCTTTGAACATTGTACGGCAACTTAAAACATCTTACGACTTGTATGCCATATTACCTCTTAAAACACGTTATTATAATGTAGGACGCCTTACAAATATTAACTACACCTTACAATACCGTATGTAAACTTAAAACACAATAATAAACCTAATGAATTCGTCCGAGTCCTTTCAACATTGTACGGCAACTTAAAACATCTTACGACTCTGTATGTCATATTAACTCCGCTAAAAGCATGTTATTATAATTTAGGACGCCTTAAAAGTATTAACAACACCTTATAATACCGTATGTAAACTTAAAACTCTATAATAAACCTAATGAATTCGTCCGAGTCCTTTGAACATTGTACGGCAACTTAAAACATCATACGACTTGTATGCCATATTACCTCTTAAAACACGTTATTATAATGTAGGACGCCTTACAAATATTAACAACACCTTACAATACCGTATGTAAACTTAAAACTCCATAATAAACCTAATGAATTCGTCCGAGTACTTTGAACATTGTACGGCAACTTAAAACATCTTACAACTCTGTATGCCATATTACCTCTTAAAACACGTTATTATAATGTAGGACGCCTTACAAATCTTAACAACACCTTACAATACCGTATGTAAACTTAAAACTCCATAATAAACCTAATGAATTCGTCCGAGTCCTTTCAACATTGTACGGCAACTTAAAACATCATATGACTTGTATGCCATAATACCTCTTAAAACACGTTATTATAATGTAGGACGCCTTACAAATATTAACAACACCTTACAATACCGTATGTAAACTTAAAACTCCATAATAAACCTAATGAATACGTCCGAGTCCTTTGAATATTGTACGGCAACTTAAAACATCTTACAACTCTGTATGCCATATTACCTCTTAAAACACGTTATTATAATGTTGGACGCCTTACAAATCTTAACAACACCTTACAATACCGTATGTAAACTTAAAACTCCATAATAAACCTAATGAATTCGTCCGAGTCCTTTGAACATTGTACGGAAACTTAAAACATCTTACGACTCTGTATGCCATATTACCTCTTAAAACAAGTTATTATTATGTAGGACGCCTTACAAATCTTAACAACACCTTACAATACCGTATGTAAACCTAAAACTCCATAATAAACCTAATGAATTCGTCCGAGTCCTTTCAACATTGTACGGCAACTTAAAACATCATACGACTTGTATGCCATATTACCTCTTAAAACACGTTATTATAATGTAGGACGCCTTACAAATATTAACAACACATTACAATACCGTATGTAAACTTAAAACTCCATAATAAACCTAATGAATTCGTCCGAGTCCTTTGAACATTGTACGACAACTTAAAACATCTTACGACTCTGTATGCCGTATTACCTCTTAAAACAAGTTATTATAATGTAGGACGCCTTACAAATCTTAACAACACCTTACAATACCGTATGTAAACTTAAAACTAAATAATAAATCTAATGAATTCGTCCGAGTACTTTGAACATTGTACGGCAACTTAAAACATCTTACGACTCTGTATGCCATATTACCTCTTAAAACACGTTATTATAATGTAGGACGCCTTACAAATCTTAACAACACCTTACAATACCGTATGTAAACTTAAAACTCCATAATAAACCTAATGAATTCGTCCGAGTCCTTTGAACATTGTACGGTAACTTAAAACATCATACCACTTGTATGCCATATTATCTCTTAAAACACGTTATTATAATGTAGGACGCCTTACAAATATTAACAACACCTTACAATACCGTATATAAACTTAAAACTCCATAATAAACCTAATGAATTCGTCCGAGTCCTTTGAATATTGTACGGCAACTTAAAACATCTTACAACTCTGTATGCCATATTACCTCTTAAAACACGTTATTATAATGTTGGACGCCTTACAAATCTTAACAACACCTTACAATACCGTATGTAAACTTAAAACTCCATAATAAACCTAATGAATTCATCCGAGTCCTTTGAACATTGTACGGCAACTTAAAACATCTTACGACTCTGTATGCCATATTAACTCCTCTAAAAGCATGTTATTATAATTTAGGACGCCTTAAAAGTATTAACAACACCTTATAATACCGTATGTAAACTTAAAACTCTATAATAAACCTAATGAATTCGTCCGAGTCCTTTGAACATTGTACGGCAACTTAAAACATCATACGACTTGTATGCCATATTACCTCTTAAAACACGTTATTATAATGTAGGACGCCTTACAAATATTAACAACACCTTACAATACCGTATGTAAACTTAAAACTCCATAATAAACCTAATGAATTCGTCCGAGTACTTTGAACATTGTACGGCAACTTAAAACATCTTACAACTCTGAATTCCATATTACCTCTTAAAACACGTTATTATAATGTAGGACGCCTTACAAATCTTAACAACACCTTACAATACCGTATGTAAACTTAAAACTCCATAATAAACCTAATGAATTCGTCCGAGTCCTTTCAACATTGTACGGCAACTTAAAACATCATACGACTTGTATGCCATATTACCTCTTAAAACACGTTATTATAATGTAGGACGCCTTACAAATATTAACAACACCTTACAATACCGTATGTAAACTAAAAACTCCATAATAAACCTAATGAATTCGTCCGAGTCCTTTGAACATTGTACGCCAACTTAAAACATCTTACGACTCTGTATGCCATATTACCTCTTAAAAAAAGTTATTATAATGTAGGACGCCTTACAAATCTTAACAACACCTTACAATACCGTATGTAAACTTAAAACTCTATAATAAACCTAATGAATTCGTCCGAGTCCTTTCAACATTGTACTGCAACTTAAAACATCTTACGACTCTGTATGCCATATTACCTCTTAAAACACGTTATTATAATGTAGGACGCCTTACAAATCTTAACAACACCTTACAATACCGTATGTAAACTTAAAACTCCATAATAAACCTAATGAATTCGTCCGAGTCCTTTGAACATTGTACGGTAACTTAAAACATCATACCACTTGTATGCCATATTACCTCTTAAAACACGTTATTATAATGTAGGACGCCTTACAAATATTAACAACACCTTACAATACCGTATGTAAACTTAAAACTCCATAATAAACCTAATGAATTCGTCCGAGTCCTTTGAATATTGTACGGCAACTTAAAACATCTTACGACTCTGTATGCCATATTACCTCTTAAAACAGGTTATTATAATGTTGGACGCCTTACAAATTTAACAACACCTTACAATACCGTATGTAAACTTAAAACTCCATAATAAACCTAATGAATTCGTCCGAGTCCTTTGAACATTGTACGGCAACTTAAAACATCTTACGACTCTGTATGCCATATTACCTCTTAAAACAAGTTATTATAATGTAGGACGCCTTACAAATCTTAAATACACCTTACAATACCGTATGTAAACTTAAAACTCTATAATAAACCTAATGAATTCGTCCGAGTCCTTTCAACATTGTACGGCAACTTAAAACATCATACGACTTGTATGCCATATTACCTCTTAAAACACGTTATTATAATGTAGGTCGCCTTACAAATATTAACAACACATTACAATACCGTATGTAAACTTAAAACTCCATAATAAACCTAATGAATTCGTCCGAGTCCTTTGAACATTGTACGACAACTTAAAACATCTTACGACTCTGTATGCCATATTACCTCTTAAAACAAGTTATTATAATGTAGGACGCCTTACAAATCTTAACAACACCTTACAATACCGTATGTAAACTTAAAACTAAATAATAAACCTAATGAATTCGTCCGAGTACTTTGAACATTGTACGGCAACTTAAAACATCTTACGACTCTGTATGCCATATTACCTCTTAAAACACGTTATTATAATGTAGGACGCCTTACAAATCTTAACAACACCTTACAATACCGTATGTAAACTTAAAACTCCATAATAAACCTAATGAATTCGTCCGAGTCCTTTGAACATTGTACGGTAACTTAAAACATCATACCACTTGTATGCCATATTACCTCTTAAAACACGTTATTATAATGTAGGACGCCTTACAAATATTAACAACACCTTACAATACCGTATGTAAACTTAAAACTCCATAATAAACCTAATGAATTCGTCCGAGTCCTTTGAATATTGTACGGCAACTTAAAACATCTTACGACTCTGTATGCCATATTACCTCTTAAAACAGGTTATTATAATGTTGGACGCCTTACAAATTTAACAACACCTTACAATACCGTATGTAAACTTAAAACTCCATAATAAACCTAATGAATTCGTCCGAGTCCTTTGAACATTGTACGGCAACTTAAAACATCTTACGACTCTGTATGCCATATTACCTCTTAAAACAAGTTATTATAATGTAGGACGCCTTACAAATCTTAACAACACCTTACAATACCGTATG
Source organism: Tagetes erecta (assembly GCA_030867185.1). Classification (NCBI taxonomy): domain Eukaryota; kingdom Viridiplantae; phylum Streptophyta; class Magnoliopsida; order Asterales; family Asteraceae; genus Tagetes; species Tagetes erecta. Next base: position 25,880,393 of record CM061493.1, on the reverse strand, counting down.
TAAACTTAAAACTCTATAATAAACCTAATGAATTCGTCCGAGTCCTTTCAACATTGTACTGCAACTTAAAACATCTTACGACTCTGTATGCCATATTAACTCCTCTAAAAGCACGTTATTATAATTTAGGACGCCTTAAAAGTATTAACAACACCTTACAATATCGTATCTAAACTTAAAACTTTATAATAAACCTAATGAATTCGTTCGAGTCCTTTGAACATTGTACGGCAACTTAAAACATCTTACGACTTGTATGCCATATTACCTCTTAAAACACGTTATTATAATGTAGGACGCCTTACAAATATTAACTACACCTTACAATAGCGTATGTAAACTTAAAACTCCATAATAAACCTAATGAATTCGTCCGAGTCCTTTCAACATTGTACAGCAACTTAAAACATCTTACGACTCTGTATGCCATATTAACTCCTCTAAAAGCATGTTATTATAATTTAGGACGCCTTAAAAGTATTAACAACACCTTACAATACCGTATGTAAACTTAAAACTCCATAATAAACCTAATGAATTCGTCCGAGTCTTTTGAACATTGTACGGCAACTTAAAACATCTTACAACTCTGTATGCCATATTACCTCTTAAAACACATTATTATAATGTTGGACGCCTTACAAATCTTAACAACACCTTACAATACCGTATGTAAACTTAAAACTCCATAATAAACCTAATGAATTCGTCCGAGTCCTTTGAACATTGTACGGCAACTTAAAACAACTTACGACTCTGTATGCCATATTACCTCTTAAAACAAGTTATTATTATGTAGGACGCCTTACAAATCTTAACAACACCTTACAATACCGTATGTAAACTTAAAACTCCATAATAAACCTAATGAATTCGTCCGAGTCCTTTCAACATTGTACGGAAACTTAAAACATCATACGACTTGTATGCCATATTACCTCTTAAAACACGTTATTATAATGTAGGACGCCTTACAAATATTAACAACACATTACAATACCGTATGTAAACTTAAAACTCCATAATAAACCTAATGAATTCGTCCGAGTCCTTTGAACATTGTACGACAACTTAAAACTCTGTATGCCATATTACCTCTTAAAACAAGTTATTATAATGTAGGACGCCTTACAAATCTTAACAACACCTTACAATACCGTATGTAAACTTAAAACTAAATAATAAACCTAATGAATTCGTCCGAGTACTTTGAACATTGTACGGCAACTTAAAACATCTTACGACTCTGTATGCCATATTACCTCTTAAAACACGTTATTATAATGTAGGACGCCTTACAAATCTTAACAACACCTTACAATACCGTATGTAAACTTAAAACTCCATAATAAACCTAATGAATTCGTCCGAGTCCTTTGAACATTGTACGGTAACTTAAAACATCATACCACTTGTATGCCATATTACCTCTTAAAACACGTTATTATAATGTAGGACGCCTTACAAATATTAACAACACCTTACAATACCGTATGTAAACTTAAAACTCCATAATAAACCTAATGAATTCGTCCGAGTCCTTTGAATATTGTACGGCAACTTAAAACATCTTACGACTCTGTATGCCATATTACCTCTTAAAACACGTTATTATAATGTTGGACGCCTTACAAATTTAACAACACCTTACAATACCGTATGTAAACTTAAAACTCCATAATAAACCTAATGAATTCGTCCGAGTCCTTTGAACATTGTACGGCAACTTAAAACATCTTACGACTCTGTATGCCATATTACCTCTTAAAACAAGTTATTATAATGTAGGACGCCTTACAAATCTTAACAACACCTTACAATACCGTATGTAAACTTAAAACTCTATAATAAACCTAATGAATTCGTCCGAGTCCTTTCAACATTGTACTGCAACTTAAAACATCTTACGACTCTGTATGCCATATTAACTCCTCTAAAAGCACGTTATTATAATTTAGGACGCCTTAAAAGTATTAACAACACCTTACAATATCGTATCTAAACTTAAAACTTTATAATAAACCTAATGAATTCGTTCGAGTCCTTTGAACATTGTACGACAACTTAAAACATCTTACGACTTGTATGCCATATTACCTCTTAAAACACGTTATTATAATGTAGGACGCCTTACAAATATTAACTACACCTTACAATAGCGTATGTAAACTTAAAACTCCATAATAAACTTAATGAATTCGTCCGAGTCCTTTCAACATTGTACAGCAACTTAAAACATCTTACGACTCTGTATGCCATATTAACTCCTCTAAAAGCATGTTATTATAATTTAGGACGCCTTAAAAGTATTAACAACACCTTATAATACCGTATGTAAACTTAAAACTCTATAATAACCCTAATGAATTCCTCCGAGTCCTTTGAACATTGTACGGCAACTTAAAACATCATACGACTTGTATGCCATATTACCTCTTAAAACACGTTATAATAATGTAGGACGCCTTACAAATATTAACAACACCTTACAATACCGTATGTAAACTTAAAACTCCATAATAAACCTAATGAATTCGTCCGAGTCTTTTGAACATTGTACGGCAACTTAAAACATCTTACGACTCTGTATGCCATATTACCTCTTAAAACACGTTATTATAATGTAGGACACCTTACAAATCTTAACAACACCTTACAATACCGTATGTAAACTTAAAACTCCATAATAAACCTAATGAATTCGTCCGAGTACTTTGAACATTGTACGGCAACTTAAAACATCTTACGACTCTGTATGCCATATTAACTCCTCTAAAAGCTTGTTATTATAATTTAGGACGCCTTAAAAGTATTAACAACACCTTATAATACCGTATGTAAACTTAAAACTCTATAATAAACCTAATGAATTCGTCCGAGTCCTTTGAACATTGTACTGCAACTTAAAACACCATACGACTTGTATGCCATATTACCTCTTAAAACACGTTATTATAATGTAGGACGCCTTACAAATATTAACAACACCTTACAATACCGTATGTAAACTTAAAACTCCATAATAAACCTAATGAATTCGTCCGAGTACTTTGAACATTGTACGGCAACTTAAAACATCTTACGACTCTGTATGCCATATTACCTCTTAAAACACGTTATTATAATGTAGGACGCCTTACAAATCTTAACAACACCTTACAATACCGTATGTAAACTTAAAACTCCATAATAAACCTAATGAATTCGTCCGAGTCCTTTGAACATTGTACGGTAACTTAAAACATCATACCACTTGTATGCCATATTACCTCTTAAAACACGTTATTATAATGTAGGACGCCTTACAAATATTAACAACACCTTACAATACCGTATGTAAACTTAAAACTCCATAATAAACCTAATGAATTCGTCCGAGTCCTTTGAATATTGTACGGCAACTAAAAACATCTTACGACTCTGTATGCCATATTACCTCTTAAAACACGTTATTATAATGTTGGACGCCTTACAAATTTAACAACACCTTACAATACCGTATGTAAACTTAAAACTCCATAATAAACCTAATGAATTCGTCCGAGTCCTTTGAACATTGTACGGCAACTTAAAACATCTTACGACTCTGTATGCCATATTACCTCTTAAAACAAGTTATTATAATGTAGGACGCCTTACAAATCTTAACAACACCTTACAATACCGTATGTAAACTTAAAACTCTATAATAAACCTAATGAATTCGTCCGAGTCCTTTCAACATTGTACTGCAACTTAAAACATCTTACGACTCTGTATGCCATATTAACTCCTGTAAAAGCACGTTATTATAATTTAGGACTCCTTAAAAGTATTAACAACACCTTACAATATCGTATCTAAACTTAAAACTTTATAATAAACCTAATGAATTCGTTCGAGTCCTTTGAACATTGTACGGCAACTTAAAACATCTTACGACTTGTATGCCATATTACCTCTTAAAACACGTTATTATAATGTAGGACGCCTTACAAATATTAACTACACCTTACAATAGCGTATGTAAACTTAAAACTCCATAATAAACCTAATGAATTCGTCCGAGTCCTTTCAACATTGTACAGCAACTTAAAACATCTTACGACTCTGTATGCCATATTAACTCCTCTAAAAGCATGTTATTATAATTTAGGACGCCTTAAAAGTATTAACAACACCTTATAATACCGTATGTAAACTTAAAACTCTATAATAACCCTAATGAATTCGTCCGAGTCCTTTGAACATTGTACGGCAACTTAAAACATCATACGACTTGTATGCCATATTACCTCTTAAAACACGTTATAATAATGTAGGACGCCTTACAAATATTAACAACACCTTACAATATCGTATGTTAACTTAAAACTCCATAATAAACCTAATGAATTCGTCCGAGTCTTTTGAACATTGTACGGCAACTTAAAACATCTTACGACTCTGTATGCCATATTACCTCTTAAAACACATTATTATAATGTTGGACGCCTTACAAATCTTAACAACACCTTACAATACCGTATGTAAACTTAAAACTCCATAATAAACCTAATGAATTCGTCCGAGTCCTTTGAACATTGTACGGCAACTTAAAACAACTTACGACTCTGTATGCCATATTACCTCTTAAAACAAGTTATTATTATGTAGGACGCCTTACAAATCTTAACAACACCTTACAATACCGTATGTAAACTTAAAACTCCATAATAAACCTAATGAATTCGTCCGAGTCCTTTCAACATTGTACGGAAACTTAAAACATCATACGACTTGTATGCCATATTACCTCTTAAAACACGTTATTATAATGTAGGACGCCTTACAAATATTAACAACACATTACAATACCGTATGTAAACTTAAAACTCCATAATAAACCTAATGAATTCGTCCGAGTCCTTTGAACATTGTACGACAACTTAAAACTCTGTATGCCATATTACCTCTTAAAACAAGTTATTATAATGTAGGACGCCTTACAAATCTTAACAACACCTTACAATACCGTATGTAAACTTAAAACTAAATAATAAACCTAATGAATTCGTCCGAGTACTTTGAACATTGTACGGCAACTTAAAACATCTTACGACTCTGTATGCCATATTACCTCTTAAAACACGTTATTATAATGTAGGACGCCTTACAAATCTTAACAACACCTTACAATACCGTATGTAAACTTAAAACTCCATAATAAACCTAATGAATTCGTCCGAGTCCTTTGAACATTGTACGGTAACTTAAAACATCATACCACTTGTATGCCATATTACCTCTTAAAACACGTTATTATAATGTAGGACGCCTTACAAATATTAACAACACCTTACAATACCGTATGTAAACTTAAAACTCCATAATAAACCTAATGAATTCGTCCGAGTCCTTTGAATATTGTACGGCAACTTAAAACATCTTACGACTCTGTATGCCATATTACCTCTTAAAACACGTTATTATAATGTTGGACGCCTTACAAATTTAACAACACCTTACAATACCGTATGTAAACTTAAAACTCCATAATAAACCTAATGAATTCGTCCGAGTCCTTTGAACATTGTACGACAACTTAAAACATCTTACGACTCTGTATGCCATATTACCTCTTAAAACAAGTTATTATAATGTAGGACGCCTTACAAATCTTAACAACACCTTACAATACCGTATGTAAACTTAAAACTCTATAATAAACCTAATGAATTCGTCCGAGTCCTTTCAACATTGTACTGCAACTTAAAACATCTTACGACTCTGTATGCCATATTAACTCCTCTAAAAGCACGTTATTATAATTTAGGACGCCTTAAAAGTATTAACAACACCTTACAATATCGTATCTAAACTTAAAACTTTATAATAAACCTAATGAATTCGTTCGAGTCCTTTGAACATTGTACGACAACTTAAAACATCTTACGACTTGTATGCCATATTACCTCTTAAAACACGTTATTATAATGTAGGACGCCTTACAAATATTAACTACACCTTACAATAGCGTATGTAAACTTAAAACTCCATAATAAACTTAATGAATTCGTCCGAGTCCTTTCAACATTGTACAGCAACTTAAAACATCTTACGACTCTGTATGCCATATTAACTCCTCTAAAAGCATGTTATTATAATTTAGGACGCCTTAAAAGTATTAACAACACCTTATAATACCGTATGTAAACTTAAAACTCTATAATAACCCTAATGAATTCCTCCGAGTCCTTTGAACATTGTACGGCAACTTAAAACATCATACGACTTGTATGCCATATTACCTCTTAAAACACGTTATAATAATGTAGGACGCCTTACAAATATTAACAACACCTTACAATACCGTATGTAAACTTAAAACTCCATAATAAACCTAATGAATTCGTCCGAGTCTTTTGAACATTGTACGGCAACTTAAAACATCTTACGACTCTGTATGCCATATTACCTCTTAAAACACGTTATTATAATGTAGGACACCTTACAAATCTTAACAACACCTTACAATACCGTATGTAAACTTAAAACTCCATAATAAACCTAATGAATTCGTCCGAGTACTTTGAACATTGTACCGCAACTTAAAACATCTTACGACTCTGTATGCCATATTAACTCCTCTAAAAGCTTGTTATTATAATTTAGGACGCCTTAAAAGTATTAACAACACCTTATAATACCGTATGTAAACTTAAAACTCTATAATAAACCTAATGAATTCGTCCGAGTCCTTTGAACATTGTACTGCAACTTAAAACACCATACGACTTGTATGCCATATTACCTCTTAAAACACGTTATTATAATGTAGGACGCCTTACAAATATTAACAACACCTTACAATACCGTATGTAAACTTAAAACTCCATAATAAACCTAATGAATTCGTCCGAGTACTTTGAACATTGTACGGCAACTTAAAACATCTTACGACTCTGTATGCCATATTACCTCTTAAAACACGTTATTATAATGTAGGACGCCTTACAAATCTTAACAACACCTTACAATACCGTATGTAAACTTAAAACTCCATAATAAACCTAATGAATTCGTCCGAGTCCTTTGAACATTGTACGGTAACTTAAAACATCATACCACTTGTATGCCATATTACCTCTTAAAACACGTTATTATAATGTAGGACGCCTTACAAATATTAACAACACCTTACAATACCGTATGTAAACTTAAAACTCCATAATAAACCTAATGAATTCGTCCGAGTCCTTTGAATATTGTACGGCAACTAAAAACATCTTACGACTCTGTATGCCATATTACCTCTTAAAACACGTTATTATAATGTTGGACGCCTTACAAATTTAACAACACCTTACAATACCGTATGTAAACTTAAAACTCCATAATAAACCTAATGAATTCGTCCGAGTCCTTTGAACATTGTACGGCAACTTAAAACATCTTACGACTCTGTATGCCATATTACCTCTTAAAACAAGTTATTATAATGTAGGACGCCTTACAAATCTTAACAACACCTTACAATACCGTATGTAAACTTAAAACTCTATAATAAACCTAATGAATTCGTCCGAGTCCTTTCAACATTGTACTGCAACTTAAAACATCTTACGACTCTGTATGCCATATTAACTCCTCTAAAAGCACGTTATTATAATTTAGGACTCCTTAAAAGTATTAACAACACCTTACAATATCGTATCTAAACTTAAAACTTTATAATAAACCTAATGAATTCGTTCGAGTCCTTTGAACATTGTACGGCAACTTAAAACATCTTACGACTTGTATGCCATATTACCTCTTAAAACACGTTATTATAATGTAGGACGCCTTACAAATATTAACTACACCTTACAATAGCGTATGTAAACTTAAAACTCCATAATAAACCTAATGAATTCGTCCGAGTCCTTTCAACATTGTACAGCAACTTAAAACATCTTACGACTCTGTATGCCATATTAACTCCTCTAAAAGCATGTTATTATAATTTAGGACGCCTTAAAAGTATTAACAACACCTTATAATACCGTATGTAAACTTAAAACTCTATAATAACCCTAATGAATTCGTCCGAGTCCTTTGAACATTGTACGGCAACTTAAAACATCATACGACTTGTATGCCACATTACCTCTTAAAACACGTTATAATAATGTAGGACGCCTTACAAATATTAACAACACCTTACAATATCGTATGTAAACTTAAAACTCCATAATAAACCTAATGAATTCGTCCGAGTCTTTTGAACATTGTACGGCAACTTAAAACATCTTACGACTCTGTATGCCATATTACCTCTTAAAACACGTTATTATAATGTAGGACACCTTACAAATCTTAACAACACCTTACAATACCGTATGTAAACTTAAAACTCCATAATAAACCTAATGAATTCGTCCGAGTACTTTGAACATTGTACGGCAACTTAAAACATCTTACGACTCTGTATGCCTTATTAACTCCTCTAAAAGCTTGTTATTATAATTTAGGACGCCTTAAAAGTATTAACAACACCTTATAATACCGTATGTAAACTTAAAACTCTATAATAAACCTAATGAATTCGTCCGAGTCCTTTGAACATTGTACTGCAACTTAAAACATCATACGACTTGTATGCCATATTACCTCTTAAAACACGTTATTATAATGTAGGACGCCTTACAAATATTAACAACACCTTACAATACCGTATGTAAACTTAAAACTCCATAATAAACCTAATGAATTCGTCCGAGTACTTTGAACATTGTACGACAACTTAAAACATCTTACAACTCTGTATGCCATATTACCTCTTAAAACACGTTATTATAATGTAGGACGCCTTACAAATCTTAACAACACCTTACAATACCGTATGTAAACTTAAAACTCCATAATAAACCTAATGAATTCGTCCGAGTCCTTTGAACATTGTACGGTAACTTAAAACATCATACCACTTGTATGCCATATTACCTCTTAAAACACGTTATTATAATGTAGGACGCCTTACAAATATTAACAACACCTTACTATACCGTAAGTAAACTTAAAACTCCATAATAAACCTAATGAATTCGTCCGAGTCCTTTGAATATTGTACGGCAACTAAAAACATCTTACGACTCTGTATGCCATATTACCTCTTAAAACACGTTATTATAATGTTGGACGCCTTACAAATTTAACAACACCTTACAATACCGTATGTAAACTTAAAACTCCATAATAAACCTAATGAATTCGTCCGAGTCCTTTGAACATTGTACGGCAACTTAAAACATCTTAAGACTCTGTATGCCATATTACCTCTTAAAACAAGTTATTATAATGTAGGACGCCTTACAAATCTTAACAACACCTTACAATACCGTATGTAAACTTAAAACTCGATAATAAACCTAATGAATTCGTCCGAGTCCTTTCAACATTGTACTGCAACTTAAAACATCTTACGACTCTGTATGCCATATTAACTCCTCTAAAAGCACGTTATTATAATTTAGGACGCCTTAAAAGTATTAACAACACCTTAGAATATCGTATCTAAACTTAAAACTTTATAATAAACCTAATGAATTCGTTCGAGTCCTTTGAACATTGTACGGCAACTTAAAACATCTTACGACTTGTATGCCATATTACCTCCTAAAACACGTTATTATAATGTAGGACGCCTTACAAATATTAACTACACCTTACAATAGCGTATGTAAACTTAAAACTCCATAATAAACCTAATGAATTCGTCCGAGTCCTTTCAACATTGTACGGCAACTTAAAACATCTTACGACTCTGTATGCCATATTAACTCCTCTAAAAGCATGTTATTATAATTTAGGACGCCTTAAAAGTATTAACAACACCTTATAATACCGTATGTAAACTTAAAACTCTATAATAACCCTAATGAATTCGTCCGAGTCCTTTGAACATTGTACGGCAACTTAAAACATCATACGACTTGTATGCCATATTACCTCTTAAAACACGTTATATTAATGTAGGACGCCTTACAAATATTAACAACACCTTACAATACCGTATGTAAACTTAAAACTCCATAATAAACCTAATGAATTCGTCCGAGTCCTTTGAACATTGTACGGCAACTTAAAACATCTTACGACTCTGTATGCCATATTACCTCTTAAAACACGTTATTATAATGTAGGACACCTTACAAATCTTAACAACACCTTACAATACCGTATGTAAACTTAAAACTTCATAATAAACCTAATGAATTCGTCCGAATCCTTTGAACATTGTACGGCAACTTAAAACATCTTACGACTCTGTATGCCATATTACCTATTAAAACACGTTATTATAATATAGGACGTCTTACAAATCTTAACAACACCTTACAATACCGTATGTAAACTTAAAACTCCAAAATAAACCTAATGAATTCGTCCGAGTCCTTTGAACATTGTACGGCAACTTAAAACATCTTACAACTCTGTATGCCATATTACCTCCTCTAAAAGCATGTTATTATAATTTAGGACGCCTTAAAAGTATTAACAACACCTTACAATATCGTATCTAAACTTAAAACTTTATAATAAACCTAATGAATTCGTTCGAGTCCTTTGAACATTGTACGGCAACTTAAAACATCTTACGACTTGTATGCCATATTACCTCTTAAAACACGTTATTATAATGTAGGACGCCTTACAAATATTAACTACACCTTACAATAGCGTATGTAAACTTAAAACTCCATAATAAACCTAATGAATTCGTCCGAGTCCTTTCAACATTGTACGGCAACTTAAAACATCTTACGACTCTGTATGCCATATTAACTCCTCTAAAAGCATGTTATTATAATTTAGGACGCCTTAAAAGTATTAACAACACCTTATAATACCGTATGTAAACTTAAAACTCTATAATAACCCTAATGAATTCGTCCGAGTCCTTTGAACATTGTACGGCAACTTAAAACATCATACGACTTGTATGCCATATTACCTCTTAAAACACGTTATAATAATGTAGGACGCCTTACAAATATTAACAACACCTTACAATACCGTATGTAAACTTAAAACTCCATAATAAACCTAATGAATTCGTCCGAGTCCTTTGAACATTGTACGGCAACTTAAAACATCTTACGACTCTGTATGCCATATTACCTCTTAAAACACGTTATTATAATGTAGGACACCTTACAAATCTTAACAACACCTTACAATACCGTATGTAAACTTAAAACTCCATAATAAACCTAATGAATTCGTCCGAATCCTTTGAACATTGTACGGCAACTTAAAACATCTTACGACTCTGTATGCCATATTACCTATTAAAACACGTTATTATAATATAGGACGTCTTACAAATCTTAACAACACCTTACAATACCGTATGTAAACTTAAAACTCCAAAATAAACCTAATGAATTCGTCCGAGTCCTTTGAACATTGTACGGCAACTTAAAACATCTTACAACTCTGTATGCCATATTACCTCCTCTAAAAGCATGTTATTATAATTTAGGACGCCTTAAAAGTATTAACAACACCTTACAATATCGTATCTAAACTTAAAACTTTATAATAAACCTAATGAATTCGTTCGAGTCCTTTGAACATTGTACGGCAACTTAAAACATCTTACGACTTGTATGCCATATTACCTCTTAAAACACGTTATTATAATGTAGGACGCCTTACAAATATTAACTACACCTTACAATAGCGTATGTAAACTTAAAACTCCATAATAAACCTAATGAATTCGTCCGAGTCCTTTCAACATTGTACGGCAACTTAAAACATCTTACGACTCTGTATGCCATATTAACTCCTCTAAAAGCATGTTATTATAATTTAGGACGCCTTAAAAGTATTAACAACACCTTATAATACCGTATGTAAACTTAAAACTCTATAATAACCCTAATGAATTCGTCCGAGTCCTTTGAACATTGTACGGCAACTTAAAACATCATACGACTTGTATGCCATATTACCTCTTAAAACACGTTATAATAATGTAGGACGCCTTACAAATATTAACAACACCTTACAATACCGTATGTAAACTTAAAACTCCATAATAAACCTAATGAATTCGTCCGAGTCTTTTGAACATTGTACGGCAACTTAAAACATCTTACGACTCTGTATGCCATATTACCTCTTAAAACACGTTATTATAATGTAGGACACCTTACAAATCTTAACAACACCTTACAATACCGTATGTAAACTTAAAACTACATAATAAACCTAATGAATTCGTCCGAATCCTTTGAACATTGTACGGCAACTTAAAACATCTTACGACTCTGTATGCCATATTACCTATTAAAACACGTTATTATAATATAGGACGTCTTACAAATCTTAACAACACCTTACAATACCGTATGTAAACTTAAAACTCCAAAATAAACCTAATGAATTCGTCCGAGTCCTTTGAACATTGTACGGCAACTTAAAACATGTTACAACTCTGTATGCCATATTACCTCCTCTAAAAGCATGTTATTATAATTTAGGACGCCTTAAAAGTATTAAAAACGCCTTATAATATCGTATGTAAACTTAAAACTCTATAATAAACCCAATGAATTCGTCCGAGTCCTTTGAACATTGTACGGCAACTTAAAACATCATACGACATGTATGCCATATTACCTCTTAAAACACGTTATTACAATGTAGGAAGTCTTACAATTATTAACAACACCTTACAACACCGTATGTAAACTTAAAACTCCATAATAAACCTAATGAATTCGTCCGAGTCCTTTGAACATTGTACGGCTACTTAAAACATCTTACGACTCTGTATGCCATATTACCTCTTAAAACACGTTATAATAATGTAGGACGCCTTACAAATCTTAACAACACCTTACAATACCGTATGTAAACTTAAAACTCTATAATAAACCTAATGAATTCGTCCGAGTCCTTTCAACATTGTACTGCAACTTAAAACATCTTACGACTCTGTATGCCATATTAACTCCTCTAAAAGCACGTTATTATAATTTAGGACGCCTTAAAAGTATTAACAACACCTTACAATATCGTATCTAAACTTAAAACTTTATAATAAACCTAATGAATTCGTTCGAATCCTTTGAACATTGTACGGCAACTTAAAACATCTTACGACTTGTATGCCATATTACCTCTTAAAACACGTTATTATAATGTAGGACGCCTTACAAATATTAACTACACCTTACAATAGCGTATGTAAACTTAAAACTCCATAATAAACCTAATGAATTCGTCCGAGTCCTTTCAACATTGTACGGCAACTTAAAACATCTTACGACTCTGTATGCCATATTAACTCCTCTAAAAGCATGTTATAATAATTTAGGACGCCTTAAAAGTATTAACAACACCTTATAATACCGTATGTAAACTTAAAACTCTATAATAACCCTAATGAATTCGTCCGAGTCCTTTGAACATTGTACGTCAACTTAAAACATCATACGACTTGTATACCATATTACCTCTTAAAACATGTTATAATAATGTAGGACGCCTTACAAATATTAACAACACCTTACAATACCGTATGTAAACTTAAAACTCCATAATAAACCTAATGAATTCGTCATAGTCTTTTGAACATTGTACGGCAACTTAAAACATCTTATGACTCTGTATGCCATATTACCTATTAAAACACGTTATTATAATGTAGGACGTCTTACAAATCTTAACAACACCTTACAATACCGTATGTAAACTTAAAACTCCAAAATAAACCTAATGAATTCGTCCGAGTCCTTTGAACATTGTATGGCAACTTAAAACATCTTACAACTCTGTATGCCATATTACCTCCTCTAAAAGCATGTTATTATAATTTAGTCGCCTTAAAAGTATTAACAACGCCTTATAATATCGTATGTAAACTTAAAACTCTATAATAAACCTAATGAATTCGTCCGAGTCCTTTGAACATTGTACGGCAACTTAAAACATCATACGACATGTATGCCATATTACCTCTTAAAACACGTTATTACAATGTAGGACGTCTTACAATTATTAACAACACCTTACAACACCGTATGTAAACTTAAAACTCCATAATAAACCTAATGAATTCTTCCGAGTCCTTTGAACATTGTACGGCTACTTAAAACATCTTACGACTCTGTATGCCATATTACCTCTTAAAACACGTTATTATAATGTAGGACGTCTTACAAATATTAACAACACCTTACAATACCGTATGTAAACTTAAAACTCCATAATAAACCTAATGAATTCGTCAGAGTCCTTTGAACATTGTACGGCAACTTAAAACATCATACGACTTGTATGCCATATTAACTCCTCTAAAAGCATGTTATTATAATTTAGGACGCCTTAAAAGTATTAACAACACCTTATAATACCGTATGTAAACTTAAAACTCCATAATAAACCTAATGAATTCGTCCGAGTACTTTGAACATTGTACGGCAACTTAAAACATCTTACGACTATGTATGCCATATTACCTCTTAAAACACGTTATTATAATGTAGGACGCCTTACAAATCTTAACAACACCTTACAACACCGTATGTAAACTTAAAACTCCATAATAAACCTAATGAATTCGTCCGAGTCTTTTCAACATTGTACGGCAACTTAAAACATCTTACAACTCTGTATGCCATATTAACTCCTCTAAAAGCATGTTATTATAATTTAGGACGCCTTAAAAGTATTAACAACTCCTTATAATAGCGTATGTAAACTTAAAACTCTATAATAAACCTAATGAATTCGTCCGAGTCCTTTGAACATTGTACGGCAACTTAAAACATCATACGACTCTGTATGCCATATTACCTCTTAAAACAAGTTATTATAATGTAGGATGCCTTACAAATCTTAACAACACCTTCCAACACCGTATGTAAACTTAAAACTCCATAATAAACCTAATGAATTCGTCCGAGTCCTTTCAACATTGTACGGCTACTTAAAACATCTTACGACTCTGTATGCCATATTACCTCTTAAAACACGTTATAATAATGTAGGACGCCTTACAAATATTAACAACACCTTACAATACCGTATGTAAACTTAAAACTCCATAATAAACCTAATGAATTCGTCCGAGTCCTTTGAACATTGTACGGCAACTTAAAACATCTTACGACTCTGTATGCCATATTACCTCTTAAAACACGATATTATAATGTAGGACGCCTTACAAATCTTAACAACACCTTACAATACCGTATGTAAACTTAAATCTCCATAATAAACCTAATGAATTCGTCCGAGTCCTTTGAACATTGTACGACAACTTAAAACATCTTATGACTCTGTATGCCATATTACCTATTAAAACACGTTATTATAATGTAGGACGCCTTACAAATCTTAACAACACCTTACAATACCGTATGTAAACTTAAAACTCCAAAATAAACCTAATGAATTCGTCCGAGTCCTTTGAACATTGTACGGCAACTTAAAACATCTTACGACTCTGTATGCCATATTACCTCTTAAAACAAGTTATTATAATGTAGGACGCCTTACAAATCTTAACAACACCTTACAATACCGTATGCAAACTTAAAACTCCATAATAAACCTAATGAATTCGTCCGAGTCCTTTCAACATTGTACGGCAACTTAAAACATCTTACGACTCTGTATGCCATATTAACTCCTCTAAAAGCATGTTATTATAATTTAGGACGCCTTAAAAGTATTAACAACACCTTACAATACCGTATGTAAGTTAAAACTCTATAATAAACCGAATGAATTCGTCCGAGTCCTTTGAACATTGTACGGCAACTTAAAACATCTTACGACTTGTATGCCATATTACCTCTTAAAACACGTTATTATAATGTAGGACGCCTTACAAATATTAACAACACCTTACAATACCGTATGTAAACTTAAAACTCCATAATAAACCTAATGAATTCGTCCGAGTCCTTTCAACATTGTACGGCAACTTAAAACATATTACGACTCTGTATGCCATATTAACTCCTCTAAAAGCATGTTATTATAATTTAGGACGCCTTAAAAGTATTAACAACACCTTATAATATCGTACGTAAACTTAAAACTCTATAATAAACCTAATGAATTCGTCCGAGTCCTTTGAACATTGTACGGCAACTTAAAACATCATACGACATGTATGCCATATTACCTCTTAAAACACGTTATTATAATGTAGGACGTCTTACAAATATTAACAACACCTTACAATACCGTATGTAAACTTAAAACTCCATAATAAACCTAATGAATTCGTCCGAGTCCTTTGTACATTGTACGGCAACTTAAAACATCATACGACTTGTATGCCATATTAACTCCTCTAAAAGCATGTTATTATAATTTAGGACGCCTTAAAAGTTTTAACAACACCTTATAATACCGTATGTAAACTTAAAACTCCATAATAAACCTAATGAATTCGTCCGAGTACTTTGAACATTGTACGGCAACTTAAAACATCTTACGACTCTGTATGCCATATTACCTCTTAAAACACGTTATTATAATGTAGGACGCCTTACAAATCTTAACAACACCTTACAACACCGTATGTAAACTTAAAACTCCATAATAAACCTAATGAATTCGTCCGAGTCTTTTCAACATTGTACGGCAACTTAAAACATCTTACAACTCTGTATGCCATATTAACTCCTCTAAAAGCATGTTATTATAATTTAGGACGCCTTAAAAGTATTAACAACGCCTTATAATAGCGTATGTAAACTTAAAACTCTATAATAAACCTAATGAATTCGTCCGAGTCCTTTGAACATTGTACGGCAACTTAAAACATCATACGACTCTGTATGCCATATTACCTCTTAAAACAAGTTATTATAATGTAGGATGCCTTACAAATCTTAACAACACCTTCCAACACCGTATGTAAACTTAAAACTCCATAATAAACCTAATGAATTCGTCCGAGTCCTTTCAACATTGTACGGCTACTTAAAACATCTTACGACTCTGTATGCCATATTACCTCTTAAAACACGTTATAATAATGTAGGACGCCTTACAAATATTAACAACACCTTACAATACCGTATGTAAACTTAAAACTCCATAATAAACCTAATGAATTCGTCCGAGTCCTTTGAACATTGTACGGCAACTTAAAACATCTTACGACTCTGTATGCCATATTACCTCTTAAAACACGATATTATAATGTAGGACGCCTTACAAATCTTAACAACACCTTACAATACCGTATGTAAACTTAAATCTCCATAATAAACCTAATGAATTCGTCCGAGTCCTTTGAACATTGTACGGCAACTTAAAACATCTTATGACTCTGTATGCCATATTACCTATTAAAACACGTTATTATAATGTAGGACGCCTTACAAATCTTAACAACACCTTACAATACCGTATGTAAACTTAAAACTCCAAAATAAACCTAATGAATTCGTCCGAGTCCTTTGAACATTGTACGGCAACTTAAAACATCTTACGACTCTGTATGCCATATTACCTCTTAAAACAAGTTATTATAATGTAGGACGCCTTACAAATCTTAACAACACCTTACAATACCGTATGCAAACTTAAAACTCCATAATAAACCTAATGAATTCGTCCGAGTCCTTTCAACATTGTACGGCAACTTAAAACATCTTACGACTCTGTATGCCATATTAACTCCTCTAAAAGCATGTTATTATAATTTAGGACGCCTTAAAAGTATTAACAACACCTTACAATACCGTATGTAAGTTAAAACTCTATAATAAACCGAATGAATTCGTCCGAGTCCTTTGAACATTGTACGGCAACTTAAAACATCTTACGACTTGTATGCCATATTACCTCTTAAAACACGTTATTATAATGTAGGACGCCTTACAAATATTAACAACACCTTACAATACCGTATGTAAACTTAAAACTCCATAATAAACCTAATGAATTCGTCCGAGTCCTTTCAACATTGTACGGCAACTTAAAACATATTACGACTCTGTATGCCATATTAACTCCTCTAAAAGCATGTTATTATAATTTAGGACGCCTTAAAAGTATTAACAACACCTTATAATATCGTATGTAAACTTAAAACTCTATAATAAACCTAATGAATTCGTCCGAGTCCTTTGAACATTGTACGGCAACTTAAAACATCATACGACATGTATGCCATATTACCTCTTAAAACACGTTATTATAATGTAGGACGTCTTACAAATATTAACAACACCTTACAATACCGTATGTAAACTTAAAACTCCATAATAAACCTAATGAATTCGTCCGAGTCCTTTGTACATTGTACGGCAACTTAAAACATCATACGACTTGTATGCCATATTAACTCCTCTAAAAGCATGTTATTATAATGTAGGACGCCTTACAAATATTAACAACACCTTACAATACCGTATGTAAACTTAAAACTCCATAATAAACCTAATGAATTCGTCCGAGTCCTTTCAACATTGTACGGCAACTTAAAACATATTACGACTCTGTATGCCATATTAACTCCTCTAAAAGCATGTTATTATAATTTAGGACGCCTTAAAAGTATTAACAACACCTTATAATATCGTATGTAAACTTAAAACTCTATAATAAACCTAATGAATTCGTCCGAGTCCTTTGAACATTGTACGGCAACTTAAAACATCATACGACATGTATGCCATATTACCTCTTAAAACACGTTATTATAATGTAGGACGTCTTACAAATATTAACAACACCTTACAATACCGTATGTAAACTTAAAACTCCATAATAACCCTAATGAATTCGTCCGAGTCCTTTCAACATTGTACGGCAACTTAAAACATCTTACGACTCTGTATGCCATATTAACTCCTCTAAAAGCATGTTATTATAATTTAGGACGCCTTAAAAGTATTAACAACACCTTATAATACCGTATGTAAACTTAAAACTCCATAATAAACCTAATGAATTCGTCCGAGTCCTTTGAACATTGTACGGCAACTTAAAACATCTTACGACTCTGTATGCCATATTACCTCTTAAAACACGATATTATAATGTAGGACGCCTTACAAATCTTAACAACACCTTACAATACCGTATGTAAACTTAAATCTCCATAATAAACCTAATGAATTCGTCCGAGTCCTTTGAACATTGTACGGCAACTTAAAACATCTTACGACTTGTATGCCATATTACCTCTTAAAACACGTTATTATAATGTAGGACGCCTTACAAATATTAACTACACCTTACAATAGCGTATGTAAACTTAAAACTCCATAATAAACCTAATGAATTCGTCCGAGTCCTTTCAACATTGTACGGCAACTTAAAACATCTTACGACTCTGTATGCCATATTAACTCCTCTAAAAGCATGTTATTATAATTTAGGACGCCTTAAAAGTATTAACAACACCTTATAATACCGTATGTAAACTTAAAACTCTATAATAACCCTAATGAATTCGTCCGAGTCCTTTGAACATTGTACGGCAACTTAAAACATCATACGACTTGTATGCCATATTACCTCTTAAAACACGTTATTATAATGTAGGACGCCTTACAAATATTAACAACACCTTACAATACCGTATGTAAACTTAAAACTCCATAATAAACCTAATGAATTCGTCCGAGTCCTTTCAACATTGTACGGCAACTTAAAACATATTACGACTCTGTATGCCATATTAACTCCTCTAAAAGCATGTTATTATAATTTAGGACGCCTTAAAAGTATTAACAACACCGTATAATATCGTATGTAAACTTAAAACTCTATAATAAACCTAATGAATTCGTCCGAGTCCTTTGAACATTGTACGGCAACTTAAAACATCATACGACATGTATGCCATATTACCTCTTAAAACACGTTATTATAATGTAGGACGTCTTACAAATATTAACAACACCTTACAATACCGTATGTAAACTTAAAACTCCATAATAAACCTAATGAATTCGTCCGAGTCCTTTGTACATTGTACGGCAACTTAAAACATCATACGACTTGTATGCCATATTAACTCCTCTAAAAGCATGTTATTATAATTTAGGACGCCTTAAAAGTTTTAACAACACCTTATAATACCGTATGTAAACTTAAAACTCCATAATAAACCTAATGAATTCGTCCGAGTACTTTGAACATTGTACGGCAACTTAAAACATCTTACGACTCTGTATGCCATATTACCTCTTAAAACACGTTATTATAATGTAGGACGCCTTACAAATCTTAACAACACCTTACAACACCGTATGTAAACTTAAAACTCCATAATAAACCTAATGAATTCGTCCGAGTCTTTTCAACATTGTACGGCAACTTAAAACATCTTACAACTCTGTATGCCATATTAACTCCTCTAAAAGCATGTTATTATAATTTAGGACGCCTTAAAAGTATTAACAACGCCTTATAATAGCGTATGTAAACTTAAAACTCTATAATAAACCTAATGAATTCGTCCGAGTCCTTTGAACATTGTACGGCAACTTAAAACATCATACGACTCTGTATGCCATATTACCTCTTAAAACAAGTTATTATAATGTAGGATGCCTTACAAATCTTAACAACACCTTCCAACACCGTATGTAAACTTAAAACTCCATAATAAACCTAATGAATTCGTCCGAGTCCTTTCAACATTGTACGGCTACTTAAAACATCTTACGACTCTGTATGCCATATTACCTCTTAAAACACGTTATAATAATGTAGGACGCCTTACAAATATTAACAACACCTTACAATACCGTATGTAAACTTAAAACTCCATAATAAACCTAATGAATTCGTCCGAGTCCTTTGAACATTGTACGGCAACTTAAAACATCTTACGACTCTGTATGCCATATTACCTCTTAAAACACGATATTATAATGTAGGACGCCTTACAAATCTTAACAACACCTTACAATACCGTATGTAAACTTAAATCTCCATAATAAACCTAATGAATTCGTCCGAGTCCTTTGAACATTGTACGGCAACTTAAAACATCTTATGACTCTGTATGCCATATTACCTATTAAAACACGTTATTATAATGTAGGACGCCTTACAAATCTTAACAACACCTTACAATACCGTATGTAAACTTAAAACTCCAAAATAAACCTAATGAATTCGTCCGAGTCCTTTGAACATTGTACGGCAACTTAAAACATCTTACGACTCTGTATGCCATATTACCTCTTAAAACAAGTTATTATAATGTAGGACGCCTTACAAATCTTAACAACACCTTACAATACCGTATGCAAACTTAAAACTCCATAATAAACCTAATGAATTCGTCCGAGTCCTTTCAACATTGTACGGCAACTTAAAACATCTTACGACTCTGTATGCCATATTAACTCCTCTAAAAGCATGTTATTATAATTTAGGACGCCTTAAAAGTATTAACAACACCTTACAATACCGTATGTAAGTTAAAACTCTATAATAAACCGAATGAATTCGTCCGAGTCCTTTGAACATTGTACGGCAACTTAAAACATCTTACGACTTGTATGCCATATTACCTCTTAAAACACGTTATTATAATGTAGGACGCCTTACAAATATTAACAACACCTTACAATACCGTATGTAAACTTAAAACTCCATAATAAACCTAATGAATTCGTCCGAGTCCTTTCAACATTGTACGGCAACTTAAAACATATTACGACTCTGTATGCCATATTAACTCCTCTAAAAGCATGTTATTATAATTTAGGACGCCTTAAAAGTATTAACAACACCTTATAATATCGTATGTAAACTTAAAACTCTATAATAAACCTAATGAATTCGTCCGAGTCCTTTGAACATTGTACGGCAACTTAAAACATCATACGACATGTATGCCATATTACCTCTTAAAACACGTTATTATAATGTAGGACGTCTTACAAATATTAACAACACCTTACAATACCGTATGTAAACTTAAAACTCCATAATAAACCTAATGAATTCGTCCGAGTCCTATGTACATTGTACGGCAACTTAAAACATCATACGACTTGTATGCCATATTAACTCCTCTAAAAGCATGTTATTATAATTTAGGACGCCTTAAAAGTATTAACAACACCTTATAATACCGTATGTAAACTTAAAACTCCATAATAAACCTAATGAATTCGTCCGAGTACTTTGAACATTGTACGGCAACTTAAAACATCTTACGACTCTGTATGCCGTATTACCTCTTAAAACACGTTATTATAATGTAGGACGCCTTACAAATCTTAACAACACCTTACAACACCGTATGTAAACTTAAAACTCCATAATAAACCTAATGAATTCGTCCGAGTCTTTTCAACATTGTACGGCAACTTAAAACATCTTACAACTCTGTATGCCATATTAACTCCTCTAAAAGCATGTTATTATAATTTAGGACGCCTTAAAAGTATTAACAACGCCTTATAATAGCGTATGTAAACTTAAAACTCTATAATAAACGTAATGAATTCGTCCGAGTCCTTTGAACATTGTTCGGCAACTTAAAACATCATACGACTCTGTATGCCATATTACCTCTTAAAACAAGTTATTATAATGTAGGACGCCTTACAAATCTTAACAACACCTTACAACACCGTATGTAAACTTAAAACTCCATAATAAACCTAATGAATTCGTCCGAGTCCTTTGAACATTGTACGGCTACTTAAAACATCTTACGACTCTGTATGCCATATTACCTCTTAAAACACGTTATAATAATATAGGACGCCTTACAAATATTAACAACACCTTACAATACCGTATGTAAACTTAAAACTCCATAATAAACCTAATGAATTCGTCCGAGTCCTTTGAACATTGTACGGCAACTTAAAACATCTTACGACTCTGTATGCCATATTACCTCTTAAAACACGATATTATAATGTAGGACGCCTTACAAATCTTAACAACACCTTACAATACCGTATGTAAACTTAAATCTCCATAATAAACCTAATGAATTCGTCCGAGTCCTTTGAACATTGTACGACAACTTAAAACATCTTATGACTCTGTATGCCATATTACCTATTAAAACACGTTATTATAATGTAGGACGCCTTACAAATCTTAACAACACCTTACAATACCGTATGTAAACTTAAAACTCCAAAATAAACCTAATGAATTCGTCCGAGTCCTTTGAACATTGTACGGCAACTTAAAACATCTTACGACTCTGTATGCCATATTACCTCTTAAAACACGTTATTATAATGTAGGACACCTTACAAATCTTAACAACACCATACAATTCCGTATGTAAACTTAAAACTCCATAATAAACCTAATGAATTCGTCCGAGTCCTTTCAACATTGTACGGCAACTTAAAACATCATACGACTTGTATGCCATATTACCTCTTAAAACACGTTATTATAATGTAGGACGCCTTACAAATATTAACAACACCTTACAATACCGTATGTAAACTTAAAACTCCATAATAAACCTAATGAATTCGTCCGAGTCCTTTGAACATTGTACGGCAACTTAAAACATCTTACGACTCTGTATGCCATATTACCTCTTAAAACAAGTTATTATAATGTAGGACGCCTTACAAATCTTAACAACACCTTACAACACCGTATGTAAACTTAAAACTCCATAATAAACCTAATGAATTCGTCCGAGTCTTTTCAACATTGTACGGAAACTTAAAACATCTTACAACTCTGTATGCCATATTAACTCCTCTAAAAGCATGTTATTATAATTTAGGACGCCTTAAAAGTATTAACAACGCCTTATAATAGCGTATGTAAACTTAAAACTCTATAATAAACCTAATGAATTCGTCCGAGTCCTTTGAACATTGTTCGGCAACTTAAAACATCATACGACTCTGTATGCCATATTACCTCTTAAAACAAGTTATTATAATGTAGGACGCCTTACAAATCTTAACAACACCTTACAACACCGTATGTAAACTTAAAACTCCATAATAAACCTAATGAATTCGTCCGAGTCCTTTGAACATTGTACGGCTACTTAAAACATCTTACGACTCTGTATGCCATATTACCTCTTAAAACACGTTATAATAATATAGGACGCCTTACAAATATTAACAACACCTTACAATACCGTATGTAAACTTAAAACTCCATAATAAACCTAATGAATTCGTCCGAGTCCTTTGAACATTGTACGGCAACTTAAAACATCTTATGACTTTGTATGCCATATTACCTATTAAAACACGTTATTATAATGTAGGACGCCTTACAAATCTTAACAACACCTTACAATACCGTATGTAAACTTAAAACTCCAAAATAAACCTAATGAATTCGTCCAAGTCCTTTGAACATTGTACGGCAACTTAAAACATCTTACGACTCTGTATGCCATATTACCTCTTAAAACAAGTTATTATAATGTAGGACGCCTTACAAATCTTAACAACACCTTACAATACCGTATGCAAACTTAAAACTCTATAATAAACCTAATGAATTCGTCCGAGTCCTTTCAACATTGTACGGCAACTTAAAACATCTTACGACTCTGTATGCCATATTAACTCCTCTAAAAGCATGTTATTATAATTTAGGACTCCTTAAAAGTATTAACAACACCTTATAATATCGTATGTAAACTTAAAACTCAATAATAAACCTAATGAATTCGTCCGAGTCCTTTGAACATTGTACGGCAACTTAAAACATCTTACGACTTGTATGCCATATTACCTCTTAAAACACGTTATTATAATGTAGGACGCCTTACAAATATTAACAACACCTTACAATACCGTATGTAAACTTAAAACTCCATAATAAACCTAATGAATTCGTCCGAGTCCTTTCAACATTGTACGGCAACTTAAAACATATTACGACTCTGTATGCCATATTAACTCCTCTAAAAGCATGTTATTATAATTTAGGACGCCTTAAAAGTATTAACAACACCTTATAATATCGTATGTAAACTTAAAACTCTATAATAAACCTAATGAATTCGTCCGAGTCCTTTGAACATTGTACGGCAACTTAAAACATCATACGACATGTATGCCATATTACCTCTTAAAACACGTTATTATAATGTAGGACGTCTTACAAATATTAACAACACCTTACAATACCGTATGTAAACTTAAAACTCCATAATAAACCTAATGAATTCGTCCGAGTCCTTTGAACATTGTACGGCAACTTAAAACATATTACGACTCTGTATGCCATATTAACTCCTCTAAAAGCATGTTATTATAATTTAGTACGCCTTAAAAGTATTAACAACACCTTATAATATCGTATGTAAACTTAAAACTCTATAATAAACCTAATGAATTCGTCCGAGTCCTTTGAACATTGTACGGCAACTTAAAACATCATACGACATGTATGCCATATTACCTCTTAAAACACGTTATTATAATGTAGGACGTCTTACAAATATTAACAACACCTTACAATACCGTATGTAAACTTAAAACTCCATAATAAACCTAATGAATTCGTCCGAGTCCTTTGAACATTGTACGGCAACTTAAAACATCATACGACTTGTATGCCATATTAACTCCTCTAAAAGCATGTTATTATAATTTAGGACGCCTTAAAAGTATTAACAACACCTTATAATACAGTATGTAAACTTAAAACTCCATAATAAACCTAATGAATTCGTCCGAGTACTTTGAACATTGTACGACAACTTAAAACATCTTACGACTCTGTATACCATATTACCTCTTAAAACACGTTATTATAATGTAGGACGCCTTACAAATCTTAACAACACCTTACAATACCGTATGTAAATTTAAAACTCCATAATAAACCTAATGAATTCGTCCGAGTCCATTCAACATTGTACGGCAACTTAAAACATCTTAC
This sequence comes from Tagetes erecta, assembly GCA_030867185.1. Taxonomy (NCBI): domain Eukaryota; kingdom Viridiplantae; phylum Streptophyta; class Magnoliopsida; order Asterales; family Asteraceae; genus Tagetes; species Tagetes erecta. Next base: position 25,854,533 of record CM061493.1, on the reverse strand, counting down.
GACTCTGTATGCCATATTAACTCCTCTAAAAGCATGTTATTATAATTTAGGACGCCTTAAAAGTATTAACAACGCCTTATAATATCGTATGTAAACTTAAAACTCTATAATAAACCTAATGAATTCGTCTGAGTCCTTTGAACATTGTACGGCAACTTAAAACATCATACGACATGTATGCCATATTACCTCTTAAAACACGTTATTACAATGTAGGACGTCTTACAATTATTAACAACACCTTACAACACCGTATGTAAACTTTAAACTCCATAATAAACCTAATGAATTCGTCCGAGTCCTTTGAACATTTTACGGCTACTTAAAACATCTTACGACTCTGTATGCCATATTTCCTCTTAAAACACGTTATAATAATGTAGGACGCCTTACAAATATTAACAACACCTTACAATACCGTATGTAAACTTAAAACTCCATAATAAACCTAATGAATTCGTCCGAGTCCTTTGAACATTGTACGGCAACTTAAAACATCTTACGACTCTGTATGTCATATTACCTCTTAAAACACGATATTATAATGTAGGACGCCTTACAAATCTTAACAACACTTTACAATACCGTATGTAAACTTAAATCTCCATAATAAACCTAATGAATTCGTCCGAGTCCTTTGAACATTGTACGGCAACTTTAAACATCTTATGACTCTGTATGCCATATTACCTATTAAAACACGTTATTATAATGTAGGACGCCTTACAAATCTTAACAACACCTTACAATACCGTATGTAAACTTAAAACTCCAAAATAAACATAATGAATTCGTCCGAGTCCTTTGAACATTGTACGTCAATTTAAAACATCTTACGACTCTGTATGCCATATTACCTCTTAAAACAAGTTATTATAATGTAGGACGCCTTACAAATCTTAACAACACCTTACAATACCGTATGCAAACTTAAAACTCCATAATAAACCTAATGAATTCGTCCGAGTCCTTTCAATATTGTACGGCAACTTAAAACATATTACGACTCTGTATGCCATATTAACTCCTCTAAAAGCATGTTATTATAAATTAGGACGCCTTAAAAGTATTAACAACACCTTATAATATCGTATGTAAACTTAAAACTCTATAATAAACCTAATGAATTCGTCCGAGTACTTTGAACATTGTACGACAACTTAAAACATCTTACGACTCTGTATACCATATTACCTCTTAAAACACGTTATTATAATGTAGGACGCCTTACAAATCTTAACAACACCTTACAATACCGTATGTAAATTTAAAACTCCATAATAAACCTAATGAATTCGTCCGAGTCCATTCAACATTGTACGGCAACTTAAAACATCTTACGACTCTGTATGCCATATTAACTCCTCTAAAAGCATGTTATTATAATTTAGGACGCCTTAAAAGTATTAACAACGCCTTATAATATCGTATGTAAACTTAAAACTCTATAATAAACATAATGAATTCGTCCGAGTCCTTTGAACATTGTACGTCAATTTAAAACATCTTACGACTCTGTATGCCATATTACCTCTTAAAACAAGTTATTATAATGTAGGACGCCTTACAAATCTTAACAACACCTTACAATACCGTATGCAAACTTAAAACTCCATAATAAACCTAATGAATTCGTCCGAGTCCTTTCAATATTGTACGGCAACTTAAAACATATTACGACTCTGTATGCCATATTAACTCCTCTAAAAGCATGTTATTATAAATTAGGACGCCTTAAAAGTATTAACAACACCTTATAATATCGTATGTAAACTTAAAACTCTATAATAAACCTAATGAATTCGTCCGAGTACTTTGAACATTGTACGACAACTTAAAACATCTTACGACTCTGTATACCATATTACCTCTTAAAACACGTTATTATAATGTAGGACGCCTTACAAATCTTAACAACACCTTACAATACCGTATGTAAATTTAAAACTCCATAATAAACCTAATGAATTCGTCCGAGTCCATTCAACATTGTACGGCAACTTAAAACATCTTACGACTCTGTATGCCATATTAACTTCTCTAAAAGCATGTTATTATAATTTAGGACGCCTTAAAAGTATTAACAACGCCTTATAATATCGTATGTAAACTTAAAACTCTATAATAAACCTAATGAATTCGTCTGAGTCCTTTGAACATTGTACGGCAACTTAAAACATCATACGACATGTATGCCATATTACCTCTTAAAACACGTTATTACAATGTAGGACGTCTTACAATTATTAACAACACCTTACAACACCGTATGTAAACTTTAAACTCCATAATAAACCTAATGAATTCGTCCGAGTCCTTTGAACATTTTACGGCTACTTAAAACATCTTACGACTCTGTATGCCATATTTCCTCTTAAAACACGTTATAATAATGTAGGACGCCTTACAAATATTAACAACACCTTACAATACCGTATGTAAACTTAAAACTCCATAATAAACCTAATGAATTCGTCCGAGTCCTTTGAACATTGTACGGCAACTTAAAACATCTTACGACTCTGTATGTCATATTACCTCTTAAAACACGATATTATAATGTAGGACGCCTTACAAATCTTAACAACACTTTACAATACCGAATGTAAACTTAAATCTCCATAATAAACCTAATGAATTCGTCCGAGTCCTTTGAACATTGTACGGCAACTTTAAACATCTTATGACTCTGTATGCCACATTACCTATTAAAACACGTTATTATAATGTAGGACGCCTTACAAATCTTAACAACACCTTACAATACCGTATGTAAACTTAAAACTCCAAAATAAACATAATGAATTCGTCCGAGTCCTTTGAACATTGTACGTCAATTTAAAACATCTTACGACTCTGTATGCCATATTACCTCTTAAAACAAGTTATTATAATGTAGGACGCCTTACAAATCTTAACAACACCTTACAATACCGTATGCAAACTTAAAACTCCATAATAAACCTAATGAATTCGTCCGAGTCCTTTCAATATTGTACGGCAACTTAAAACATATTACGACTCTGTATGCCATATTAACTCCTCTAAAAGCATGTTATTATAAATTAGGACGCCTTAAAAGTATTAACAACACCTTATAATATCGTATGTAAACTTAAAACTCTATAATAAACCTAATGAATTCGTCCGAGTCCTTTGAACATTGTACGGCAACTTAAAACATCATACGACATGTATGCCATATTACCTCTTAAAACACGTTATGTAGGACGTCTTACAAATATTAACAACACCTTACAATACCGTATGTAAACTTAAAACTCCATAATAAACCTAATGAATTCGTCCGAGTCCTTTGAACATTGTACGGCAACTTAAAACATATTACGACTCTGTATGCCATATTAACTCCTCTAAAAGCATGTTATTATAATTTAGGACGCCTTAAAAGTATTAACAACGCCTTATAATATCGTATGTAAACTTAAAACTCTATAATAAACCTAATGAATTCGTCTGAGTCCTTTGAACATTGTACGGCAACTTAAAACATCATACGACATGTATGCCATATTACCTCTTAAAACACGTTATTACAATGTAGGACGTCTTACAATTATTATCAACACCTTACAACACCGTATGTAAACTTTAAACTCCATAATAAACCTAATGAATTCGTCCGAGTCCTTTGAACATTGTACGGCTACTTAAAACATCTTACGACTCTGTATGCCATATTTCCTCTTAAAACACGTTATAATAATGTAGGACGCCTTACAAATATTAACAACACCTTACAATACCGTATGTAAACTTAAAACTCCATAATAAACCTAATGAATTCGTCCGAGTCCTTTGAACATTGTACGGCAACTTAAAACATCTTACGACTCTGTATGTCATATTACCTCTTAAAACACGATATTATAATGTAGGACGCCTTACAAATCTTAACAACACTTTACAATACCGTATGTAAACTTAAATCTCCATAATAAACCTAATGAATTCGTCCGAGTCCTTTGAACATTGTACGGCAACTTTAAACATCTTATGACTCTGTATGCCATATTACCTATTAAAACACGTTATTATAATGTAGGACGCCTTACAAATCTTAACAACACCTTACAATACCGTATGTAAACTTAAAACTCCAAAATAAACATAATGAATTCGTCCGAGTCCTTTGAACATTGTACGTCAATTTAAAACATCTTACGACTCTGTATGCCATATTACCTCTTAAAACAAGTTATTATAATGTAGGACGCCTTACAAATCTTAACAACACCTTACAATACCGTATGCAAACTTAAAACTCCATAATAAACCTAATGAATTCGTCCGAGTCCTTTCAATATTGTACGGCAACTTAAAACATCTTACGACTCTGTATGCCATATTAACTCCTCTAAAAGCATGTAATTATAATTTAGGACGCCTTAAAAGTATTAACAACGCCTTATAATATCGTATGTAAACTTAAAACTCTATAATAAACCTAATGAATTCGTCCGAGTCCTTTGAACATTGTACGGCAACTTAAAACATCATACGACATGTATGCCATATTACCTCTTAAAACACGTTATTACAATGTAGGACGTCTTACAATTATTATCAACACCTTACAACACCGTATGTAAACTTTAAACTCCATAATAAACCTAATGAATTCGTCCGAGTCCTTTGAACATTGTACGGCTACTTAAAACATCTTACGACTCTGTATGCCATATTTCCTCTTAAAACACGTTATAATAATGTAGGACGCCTTACAAATATTAACAACACCTTACAATACCGTATGTAAACTTAAAACTCCATAATAAACCTAATGAATTCGTCCGAGTCCTTTGAACATTGTACGGCAACTTAAAACATCTTACGACTCTGTATGTCATATTACCTCTTAAAACACGATATTATAATGTAGGACGCCTTACAAATCTTAACAACACTTTACAATACCGTATGTAAACTTAAATCTCCATAATAAACCTAATGAATTCGTCCGAGTCCTTTGAACATTGTACGGCAACTTTAAACATCTTATGACTCTGTATGCCATATTACCTATTAAAACACGTTATTATAATGTAGGACGCCTTACAAATCTTAACAACACCTTACAATACCGTATGTAAACTTAAAACTCCAAAATAAACATAATGAATTCGTCCGAGTCCTTTGAACATTGTACGTCAATTTAAAACATCTTACGACTCTGTATGCCATATTACCTCTTAAAACAAGTTATTATAATGTAGGACGCCTTACAAATCTTAACAACACCTTACAATACCGTATGCAAACTTAAAACTCCATAATAAACCTAATGAATTCGTCCGAGTCCTTTCAATATTGTACGGCAACTTAAAACATATTACGACTCTGTATGCCATATTAACTCCTCTAAAAGCATGTTATTATAAATTTGGACGCCTTAAAAGTATTAACAACACCTTATAATATCGTATGTAAACTTAAAACTCTATAATAAACCTAATGAATTCGTCCGAGTCCTTTGAACATTGTACGGCAACTTAAAACATCATACGACATGTATGCCATATTACCTCTTAAAACACGTTATTATAATGTAGGACGTCTTACAAATATTAACAACACCTTACAATACCGTATGTAAACTTAAAACTCCATAATAAACCTAATGAATTCGTCCGAGTCCTTTGAACATTGTACGGCAACTTAAAACATATTACGACTCTGTATGCCATATTAACTCCTCTAAAAGCATGTTATTATAATTTAGGACGCCTTAAAAGTATTAACAACACCTTATAATATCGTATGTAAACTTAAAACTCTATAATAAACCTAATGAATTCGTCCAAGTCTTTTGAACATTGTACGGCAACTTAAAACATCATACGACATGTATGCCATATTACCTCTTAAAACACGTTATTATAATGTAGGACGTCTTACAAATATTAACAACACCTTACAATACCGTATGTAAACTTAAAACTCCATAATAAACCTAATGAATTCGTCCGAGTCCTTTGAACATTGTACGGCAACTTAAAACATCATACGACTTGTATGCCATATTAACTCCTCTAAAAGCATGTTATTATAATTTAGGACGCCTTAAAAGTATTAACAACACCTTATAATACAGTATGTAAACTTAAAACTCCATAATAAACCTAATGAATTCGTCCGAGTACTTTGAACATTGTACGGCAACCTAAAACATCTTACGACTCTGTATACCATATTACCTCTTAAAACACGTTATTATAATGTAGGACGCCTTACAAATCTTAACAACACCTTACAATACCGTATGTAAATTTAAAACTCCATAATAAACCTAATGAATTCGTCCGAGTCCTTTCAACATTGTACGGCAACTTAAAACATCTTACGACTCTGTATGCCATATTAACTCCTCTAAAAGCATGTAATTATAATTTAGGACGCCTTAAAAGTATTAACAACGCCTTATAATATCGTATGTAAACTTAAAACTCTATAATAAACCTAATGAATTCGTCTGAGTCCTTTGAACATTGTACGGCAACTTAAAACATCATACGACATGTATGCCATATTACCTCTTAAAACACGTTATTACAATGTAGGACGTCTTACAATTATTAACAACACCTTACAACACCGTATGTAAACTTTAAACTCCATAATAAACCTAATGAATTCGTCCGAGTCCTTTGAACATTGTACGGCTACTTAAAACATCTTACGACTCTGTATGCCATATTACCTCTTAAAACACGTTATAATAATGTAGGACGCCTTACAAATCTTAACAACACCTTACAATACCGTATGTAAACTTAAAACTCCATAATAAACCTAATGAATTCGTCCGAGTCCTTTCAACATTGTACGGCAACTTAAAACATCTTACGACTCTGTATGCCATATTAACTCCTCTAAAAGCATGTTATTATAATTTAGGACGCCTTAAAAGTATTAACAACGCCTTATAATATCGTATGTAAACATAAAACTCTATAATAAACCTAATGAATTCGTCTGAGTCCTTTGAACATTGTACGGCAACTTAAAACATCATACGACATGTATGCCATATTACCTCTTAAAACACGTTATTACAATGTAGGACGTCTTACAATTATTTACAACACCTTACAACACCGTATGTAAACTTTAAACTCCATAATAAACCTAATGAATTCGTCCGAGTCCTTTGAACATTGTACGGCTACTTAAAACATCTTACGACTCTGTATGCCATATTACCTCTTAAAACACGTTATAATAATGTAGGACGCCTTACAAATATTAACAACACCTTACAATACCGTATGTAAACTTAAAACTCCATAATAAACCTAATGAATTCGTCCGAGTCCTTTGAACATTGTACGGCAACTTAAAACATCTTACGACTCTGTATGCCATATTACCTCTTAAAACACGATATTATAATGTAGGACGCCTTACAAATCTTAACAACACTTTACAATACCGTATGTAAACTTAAATCTCCATAATAAACCTAATGAATTCGTCCGAGTCCTTTGAACATTGTACGGCAACTTTAAACATCTTATGACTCTGTATGCCATATTACCTATTAAAACACGTTATTATAATGTAGGACGCCTTACAAATCTTAACAACACCTTACAATACCGTATGTAAACTTAAAACTCCAAAATAAACATAATGAATTCGTCCGGGTCCTTTGAACATTGTACGTCAACTTAAAACATCTTACGACTCTGTATGCCATATTACCTCTTAAAACAAGTTATTATAATGTAGGACGCCTTACAAATCTTAACAACACCTTACAATACCGTATGCAAACTTAAAACTCCATAATAAACCTAATGAATTCGTCCGAGTCCTTTCAACATTGTACGGCAACTTAAAACATCTTACGACTCTGTATGCCATATTAACTCCTCTAAAAGCATGTTATTATAATTTAGGACGCCTTAAAAGTATTAACAACACCTTACAATACCGTATGTAAGTTAAAATTCTATAATAAACCTAATGAATTCGTCCGAGTCCTTTGAACATTGTACGGCAACTTAAAACATCTTACGACTTGTATGCCATATTACCTCTTAAAACACGTTATTATAATGTAGGACGCCTTACAAATATTAACAACACCTTACAATACCGTATGTAAACTTAAAACTCCATAATAAACCTAATGAATTCGTCCGAGTCCTTTCAACATTGTACGGCAACTTAAAACATATTACGACTCTGTATGCCATATTAACTCCTCTAAAAGCATGTTATTATAATTTAAGACGCCTTAAAAGTATTAACAACACCTTATAATATCGTATGTAAACTTAAAACTCCAAAATAAACCTAATGAATTCGTCCGAGTCCTTTAAACATTGTACGGCAACTTAAAACATCTTACGACTCTGTATGCCATATTACCTCTTAAAACAAGTTATTATAATGTAGGACACCTTACAAATCTTAACAACAACTTACAATACCGTATGTAAACTTAAAACTCCAAAATAAACCTAATAAATTCGTCCGAGTCCTTTCAACATTGTACTGCAACTTAAAACATCTTACGACTCTGTATGCCATATTAACTCCTCTAAAAGCACGTTATTATTAATTAGGACGCCTTAAAAGTATTAACAACACCTTACAATACCGTATGTAAACTTAAAACTCTATTATAAACCTAATGAATTCGTCCGAGTCCTTTGAACATTGTACGGCAACTTAAAACATCATACGACATGTATGCCATATTACCTCTTAAAACACGTTATTATAATGTAGGACGTCTTACAAATATTAACAACACCTTACAATACCGTATGTAAACTTAAAACTCCATAATAAACCTAATGAATTCGTCCGAGTCCTTTGAACATTGTACGGCAACTTAAAACATATTACGACTCTGTATGCCATATTAACTCCTCTAAAAGCATGTTATTATAATTTAGGACGCCTTAAAAGTATTAACAACACCTTATAATATCGTATGTAAACTTAAAACTCTATAATAAACCTAATGAATTCGTCCAAGTCCTTTGAACATTGTACGGCAACTTAAAACATCATACGACATGTATGCCATATTACCTCTTAAAACACGTTATTATAATGTAGGACGTCTTACAAATATTAACAACACCTTACAATACCGTATGTAAACTTAAAACTCCATAATAAACCTAATGAATTCGTCCGAGTCCTTTGAACATTGTACGGCAACTTAAAACATCATACGACTTGTATGCCATATTAACTCCTCTAAAAGCATGTTATTATAATTTAGGACGCCATAAAAGTATTAACAACACCTTATAATACAGTATGTAAACTTAAAACTCCATAATAAACGTAATGAATTCGTCCGAGTACTTTGAACATTGTACGGCAACTTAAAACATCTTACGACTCTGTATACCATATTACCTCTTAAAACACGTTATTATAATGTAGGACGCCTTACAAATCTTAACAACACCTTACAATACCGTATGTAAATTTAAAACTCCATAATAAACCTAATGAATTCGTCCGAGTCCTTTCAACATTGTACGGCAACTTAAAACATATTACGACTCTGTATGCCATATTAACTCCTCTAAAAGCATGTTATTATAAATTAGGACGCCTTAAAAGTATTAACAACACCTTATAATATCGTATGTAAACTTAAAACTCTATAATAAACCTAATGAATTCGTCCGAGTCCTTTGAACATTGTACGGCAACTTAAAACATTATACGACATGTATGCCATATTACCTCTTAAAACACGTTATTATAATGTAGGACGTCTTACAAATATTAACAACACCTTACAATACCGTATGTAAACTTAAAACTCCATAATAAACCTAATGAATTCGTCCGAGTCCTTTGAACATTGTAAGGCAACTTAAAACATCATACGACTTGTATGCCATATTAACTCCTCTAAAAGCATGTTATTATAATTTAGGACGCCTTAAAAGTATTAACAACACCTTATAATACCGTATGTAAACTTAAAACTCCATAATAAACCTAATGAATTCGTCCGAGTACTTTGAACATTGTACGGCAACTTAAAACATCTTACGACTCTGTATACCATATTACCTCTTAAAACACGTTATTATAATGTAGGACGCCTTACAAATCTTAACAACACCTTACAATACCGTATGTAAATTTAAAACTCCATAATAAACCTAATGAATTCGTCCGAGTCCTTTCAACATTGTACGGCAACTTAAAACATCTTACGACTCTGTATGCCATATTAACTCCTCTAAAAGCATGTAATTATAATTTAGGACGCCTTAAAAGTATTAACAACGCCTTATAATATCGTATGTAAACTTAAAACTCTATAATAAACCTAATGAATTCGTCTGAGTCCTTTGAACATTGTACGGCAACTTAAAACATCATACGACATGTATGCCATATTACCTCTTAAAACACGTTATTACAATGTAGGACGTCTTACAATTATTAACAACACCTTACAACACCGTATGTAAACTTTAAACTCCATAATAAACCTAATGAATTCGTCCGAGTCCTTTGAACATTGTACGGCTACTTAAAACATCTTACGACTCTGTATGCCATATTACCTCTTAAAACACGTTATAATAATGTAGGACGCCTTACAAATATTAACAACACCTTACAATACCGTATGTAAACTTAAAACTCCATAATAAACCTAATGAATTCGTCCGAGTCCTTTCAACATTGTACGGCAACTTAAAACATATTACGACTCTGTATGCCATATTAACTCCTCTAAAAGCATGTTATTATAAATTAGGACGCCTTAAAAGTATTAACAACACCTTATAATATCGTATGTAAACTTAAAACTCTATAATAAACCTAATGAATTCGTCCGAGTCCTTTGAACATTGTACGGCAACTTAAAACATCATACGACATGTATGCCATATTACCTCTTAAAACACGTTATTATAATGTAGGACGTCTTACAAATATTAACAACACCTTACAATACCGTATGTAAACTTAAAACTCCATAATAAACCTAATGAATTCGTCCGAGTCCTTTGAACATTGTAAGGCAACTTAAAACATCATACGACTTGTATGCCATATTAACTCCTCTAAAAGCATGTTATTATAATTTAGGACGCCTTAAAAGTATTAACAACACCTTATAATACCGTATGTAAACTTAAAACTCCATAATAAACCTAATGAATTCGTCCGAGTACTTTTAACATTGTACGGCAACTTAAAACATCTTACGACTCTGTATACCATATTACCTCTTAAAACACGTTATTATAATGTAGGACGCCTTACAAATCTTAACAACACCTTACAATACCGTATGTAAACTTAAAACTCCATAATAAACCTAATGAATTCGTCCGAGTCCTTTCAACATTGTACGGCAACTTAAAACATCTTACGACTCTGTATGCCATATTAACTCCTCTAAAAGCATGTTATTATAATTTAGGACGCCTTAAAAGTATTAACAACACCTTACAATACCGTATGTAAACTTAAATCTCCATAATAAACCTAATGAATTCGTCCGAGTCCTTTGAACATTGTACGGCAACTTTAAACATCTTATGACTCTGTATGCCATATTACCTATTAAAACACGTTATTATAATGTAGGACGCCTTACAAATCTTAACAACACCTTACAATACCGTATGTAAACTTAAAACTCCAAAATAAACATAATGAATTCGTCCGAGTCCTTTGAACATTGTACGTCAACTTAAAACATCTTACGACTCTGTATGCCATATTACCTCTTAAAACAAGTTATTATAATGTAGGACGCCTTACAAATCTTAACAACACCTTACAATACCGTATGCAAACTTAAAACTCCATAATAAACCTAATGAATTCGTCCGAGTCCTTTCAACATTGTACGGCAACTTAAAACATCTTACGACTCTGTATGCCATATTAACTCCTCTAAAAGCATGTTATTATAATTTAGGACGCCTTAAAAGTATTAACAACACCTTACAATACCGTATGTAAGTTAAAACTCTATAATAAACCTAATGAATTCGTCCGAGTCCTTTGAACATTGTACGGCAACTTAAAACATCTTACGACTTGTATGCCATATTACCTCTTAAAACACGTTATTATAATGTAGGACGCCTTACAAATATTAACAACACCTTACAATACCGTATGTAAACTTAAAACTCCATAATAAACCTAATGAATTCGTCCGAGTCCTTTCAACATTGTACGGCAACTTAAAACATATTACGACTCTGTATGCCATATTAACTCCTCTAAAAGCATGTTATTATAATTTAAGACGCCTTAAAAGTATTAACAACACCTTATAATATCGTATGTAAACTTAAAACTCCAAAATAAACCTAATGAATTCGTCCGAGTCCTTTAAACATTGTACGGCAACTTAAAACATCTTACGACTCTGTATGCCATATTACCTCTTAAAACAAGTTATTATAATGTAGGACACCTTACAAATCTTAACAACACCTTACAATACCGTATGTAAACTTAAAACTCCAAAATAAACCTAATAAATTCGTCCGAGTCCTTTCAACATTGTACTGCAACTTAAAACATCTTACGACTCTGTATGCCATATTAACTCCTCTAAAAGCACGTTATTATTAATTAGGACGCCTTAAAAGTATTAACAACACCTTACAATACCGTATGTAAACTTAAAACTCTATTATAAACCTAATGAATTCGTCCGAGTCCTTTGAACATTGTACGGCAACTTAAAACATCATACGACATGTATGCCATATTACCTCTTAAAACACGTTATTATAATGTAGGACGTCTTACAAATATTAACAACACCTTACAATACCGTATGTAAACTTAAAACTCCATAATAAACCTAATGAATTCGTCCGAGTCCTTTGAACATTGTACGGCAACTTAAAACATATTACGACTCTGTATGCCATATTAACTCCTCTAAAAGCATGTTATTATAATTTAGGACGCCTTAAAAGTATTAACAACACCTTATAATATCGTATGTAAACTTAAAACTCTATAATAAACCTAATGAATTCGTCCAAGTCCTTTGAACATTGTACGGCAACTTAAAACATCATACGACATGTATGCCATATTACCTCTTAAAACACGTTATTATAATGTAGGACGTCTTACAAATATTAACAACACCGTACAATACCGTATGTAAACTTAAAACTCCATAATAAACCTAATGAATTCGTCCGAGTCCTTTGAACATTGTACGGCAACTTAAAACATCATACGACTTGTATGCCATATTAACTCCTCTAAAAGCATGTTATTATAATTTAGGACGCCATAAAAGTATTAACAACACCTTATAATACAGTATGTAAACTTAAAACTCCATAATAAACCTAATGAATTCGTCCGAGTACTTTGAACATTGTACGGCAACTTAAAACATCTTACGACTCTGTATACCATATTACCTCTTAAAACACGTTATTATAATGTAGGACGCCTTACAAATCTTAACAACACCTTACAATACCGTATGTAAATTTAAAACTCCATAATAAACCTAATGAATTCGTCCGAGTCCTTTCAACATTGTACGGCAACTTAAAACATATTACGACTCTGTATGCCATATTAACTCCTCTAAAAGCATGTTATTATAAATTAGGACGCCTTAAAAGTATTAACAACACCTTATAATATCGTATGTAAACTTAAAACTCTATAATAAACCTAATGAATTCGTCCGAGTCCTTTGAACATTGTACGGCAACTTAAAACATCATACGACATGTATGCCATATTACCTCTTAAAACACGTTATTATAATGTAGGACGTCTTACAAATATTAACAACACCTTACAATACCGTATGTAAACTTAAAACTCCATAATAAACCTAATGAATTCGTCCGAGTCCTTTGAACATTGTAAGGCAACTTAAAACATCATACGACTTGTATGCCATATTAACTCCTCTAAAAGCATGTTATTATAATTTAGGACGCCTTAAAAGTATTAACAACACCTTATAATACCGTATGTAAACTTAAAACTCCATAATAAACCTAATGAATTCGTCCGAGTACTTTGAACATTGTACGGCAACTTAAAACATCTTACGACTCTGTATACCATATTACCTCTTAAAACACGTTATTATAATGTAGGACGCCTTACAAATCTTAACAACACCTTACAATACCGTATGTAAATTTAAAACTCCATAATAAACCTAATGAATTCGTCCGAGTCCTTTCAACATTGTACGGCAACTTAAAACATCTTACGACTCTGTATGCCATATTAACTCCTCTAAAAGCATGTAATTATAATTTAGGACGCCTTAAAAGTATTAACAACGCCTTATAATATCGTATGTAAACTTAAAACTCTATAATAAACCTAATGAATTCGTCTGAGTCCTTTGAACATTGTACGGCAACTTAAAACATCATACGACATGTATGCCATATTACCTCTTAAAACACGTTATTACAATGTAGGACGTCTTACAATTATTAACAACACCTTACAACACCGTATGTAAACTTTAAACTCCATAATAAACCTAATGAATTCGTCCGAGTCCTTTGAACATTGTACGGCTACTTAAAACATCTTACGACTCTGTATGCCATATTACCTCTTAAAACACGTTATAATAATGTAGGACGCCTTACAAATATTAACAACACCTTACAATACCGTATGTAAACTTAAAACTCCATAATAAACCTAATGAATTCGTCCGAGTCCTTTCAACATTGTACGGCAACTTAAAACATATTACGACTCTGTATGCCATATTAACTCCTCTAAAAGCATGTTATTATAAATTAGGACGCCTTAAAAGTATTAACAACACCTTATAATATCGTATGTAAACTTAAAACTCTATAATAAACCTAATGAATTCGTCCGAGTCCTTTGAACATTGTACGGCAACTTAAAACATCATACGACATGTATGCCATATTACCTCTTAAAACACGTTATTATAATGTAGGACGTCTTACAAATATTAACAACACCTTACAATACCGTATGTAAACTTAAAACTCCATAATAAACCTAATGAATTCGTCCGAGTCCTTTGAACATTGTAAGGCAACTTAAAACATCATACGACTTGTATGCCATATTAACTCCTCTAAAAGCATGTTATTATAATTTAGGACGCCTTAAAAGTATTAACAACACCTTATAATACCGTATGTAAACTTAAAACTCCATAATAAACCTAATGAATTCGTCCGAGTACTTTTAACATTGTACGGCAACTTAAAACATCTTACGACTCTGTATACCATATTACCTCTTAAAACACGTTATTATAATGTAGGACGCCTTACAAATCTTAACAACACCTTACAATACCGTATGTAAACTTAAAACTCCATAATAAACCTAATGAATTCGTCCGAGTCCTTTCAACATTGTACGGCAACTTAAAACATCTTACGACTCTGTATGCCATATTAACTCCTCTAAAAGCATGTTATTATAATTTAGGACGCCTTAAAAGTATTAACAACGCCTTATAATATCGTATGTAAACTTAAAACTCTATAATAAACCTAATGAATTCGTCTGAGTCCTTTGAACATTGTACGGCAACTTAAAACATCATACGACATGTATGCCATATTACCTCTTAAAACACGTTATTACAATGTAGGACGTATTACAATTATTAACAACACCTTACAACACCGTATGTAAACTTTAAACTCCATAATAAACCTAATGAATTCGTCCGAGTCCTTTGAACATTGTACGGCTACTTAAAACATCTTACGACTCTGTATGCCATATTACCTCTTAAAACACGTTATAATAATGTAGGACGCCTTACAAATATTAACAACACCTTACAATACCGTATGTAAACTTAAAACTCCATAATAAACCTAATGAATTCGTCCGAGTCCTTTGAACATTGTACGGCAACTTAAAACATCTTACGACTCTGTATGCCATATTACCTCTTAAAACACGATATTATAATGTAGGACGCCTTACAAATCTTAACAACACTTTACAATACCGTATGTAAACTTAAATCTCCATAATAAACCTAATGAATTCGTCCGAGTCCTTTGAACATTGTACGGCAACTTTAAACATCTTATGACTCTGTATGCCATATTACCTATTAAAACACGTTATTATAATGTAGGACGCCTTACAAATCTTAACAACACCTTACAATACCGTATGTAAACTTAAAACTCCAAAATAAACATAATGAATTCGTCCGAGTCCTTTGAACATTGTACGTCAACTTAAAACATCTTACGACTCTGTATGCCATATTACCTCTTAAAACAAGTTATTATAATGTAGGACGCCTTACAAATCTTAACAACACCTTACAATACCGTATGCAAACTTAAAACTCCATAATAAACCTAATGAATTCGTCCGAGTCCTTTCAACATTGTACGGCAACTTAAAACATCTTACGACTCTGTATGCCATATTAACTCCTCTAAAAGCATGTTATTATAATTTAGGACGCCTTAAAGTATTAACAACACCTTACAATACCGTATGTAAGTTAAAACTCTATAATAAACCTAATGAATTCGTCCGAGTCCTTTGAACATTGTACGGCAACTTAAAACATCTTACGACTTGTATGCCATATTACCTCTTAAAACACGTTATTATAATGTAGGACGCCTTACAAATATTAACAACACCTTACAATACCGTATGTAAACTTAAAACTCCATAATAAACCTAATGAATTCATCCGAGTCCTTTCAACATTGTACGGGAACTTAAAACATATTACGACTCTGTATGCCATATTAACTCCTCTAAAAGCATGTTATTATAATTTAAGACGCCTTAAAAGTATTAACAACACCTTATAATATCGTATGTAAACTTAAAACTCCAAAATAAACCTAATGAATTCGTCCGAGTCCTTTGAACATTGTACGGCAACTTAAAACATCTTACGACTCTGTATGCCATATTACCTCTTAAAACAAGTTATTATAATGTAGGACACCTTACAAATCTTAACAACACCTTACAATACCGTATGTAAACTTAAAACTCCAAAATAAACCTAATAAATTCGTCCGAGTCCTTTCAACATTGTACTGCAACTTAAAACATCTTACGACTCTGTATGCCATATTAACTCCTCTAAAAGCACGTTATTATTATTTAGGACGCCTTAAAAGTATTAACAACACCTTACAATACCGTATGTAAACTTAAAACTCTATTATAAACCTAATGAATTCGTCCGAGTCCTTTGAACATTGTACGGCAACTTAAAACATCGTACGACTTGTATGCCATATTACCTCTTAAAACACGTTATTATAATGTAGGACGCCTTACAAATATTAACAACACCTTACAATACCGTATGTAAACTTAAAACTCCATAATAAACCTAATGAATTCGTCCGAGTCCTTTCAACATTGTACGGCAACTTAAAACATCTTACAACTCTGTATGCCATATTAACTCCTCTAAAAGCATGTTATTATAATTTAGGATGCCTTAAAAGTATTAACAACGCCTTATAATATCGTATGTAAACTTATAACTCTATAATAAACCTAATGAATTCGTCCGAGTCCTTTGAACATTGTACGGCAACTTAAAACATCATACGACATGTATGCCATATTACCTCTTAAAACACGTTATTATAATGTAGGACGTCTTACAAATATTAACAACACCTTACAACACCGTATGTAAACTTAAAACTCCATAATAAACCTAATGAACTCGTCCGAGTCCTTTGAACATTGTACGGCTACTTAAAACATCTTACGACTCTGTATGCCATATTACCTCTTAAAACACGTTATTATAATGTAGGACGCCTTACAAATCTTAACAACACCTTACAATACCGTATGTAAACTTAAAACTCCATAATAAACCTAATGAATTCGTCCGAGTCCTTTGAACATTGTACGGCAACTTAAAACATCTTACGACTCTGTATGCCATATTACCTCTTAAAACACGATATTATAATGTAGGACGCCTTACAAATCTTAACAACACCTTACAATACCGTATGTAAACTTAAAACTCCAAAATAAACCTTATAAATTCGTCCGAGTCCTTTCAACATTGTACAGCAACTTAAAACATCTTACGACTCTGTATGCCATATTAACTCCTCTAAAAGCACGTTATTATAATTTAGGACGCCTTAAAAGTATTAACAACACCTTACAATACCGTATGTAAACTTAAAACTCTATTATAAACCTAATGAATTCGTCCGAGTCCTTTGAACATTGTACGGCAACTTAAAACATCTTACGACTTGTATGCCATATTACCTCTTAAAACACGTTATTATAATGTAGGACGCCTTACAAATATTAACAACACCTTACAATACCGTATGTAAACTTAAAACTCCATAATAAACCTAATGAATTCGTCCGAGTCCTTTGAACATTGTACGGCTACTTAAAACATCTTACGACTCTGTATGCCATATTAACTCCTCTAAAAGCATGTTATTATAATTTAGGACGCCTTAAAAGTATTAACAACACCTTACAATACCGTATGTAAATTTAAAACTCTATAATAAACCTAATGAATTCGTCCGAGTCCTTTGAACATTGTACGGCAACTTAAAACATCTTACGACTTGTATGCCATATTACGTCTTAAAACACGTTATGATAACGTAGGACGCCTTACAAATATTAACAACACCTTACAATACCGTATGTAAACTTAAAACTCCATAATAAACATAATGAATTCGTCCGAGTCCTTTGAACATTGTACGGCTACTTAAAACATCGTACGACTCTGTATGCCATATTAACTCCTCTAAAAGCATGTTATTATAATTTAGGACGCCTTAAAAGTATTAACAACACCTTACAATACCGTATGTAAACCTTAAACGCCATAATAAACCTAATGAATTCGTCCGAGTCCTTTGAACATTGTACGGCAACTTAAAACATCTTACGACTTGTATGCCATATTACCTCTTAAAACACGTAATTATAATGTATGACGCCTTACAAATATTAACAACACCTTACAATACCGTATGTAAACTTAAAACTCCATAATAAACCTAATGAATTCGTCCGAGTACTTTGAACATTGTACGGCAACTTAAAACATCTTACGACTCTGTATACCATATTACCTCTTAAAACACGTTATTATAATGTAGGACGCCTTACAAATCTTAACAACACCTTAGAATACCGTATGTAAACTTAAAACTCCATAATAAACCTAATGAATTCGTCCGAGTACTTTGAACATTGTACGGCAACTTAAAACATCTTACGACTCTGTATACCATATTACCTCTTAAAACACGTTATTATAATGTAGGACGCCTTACAAATCTTAACAACACCTTACAATACCGTATGTAAACTTAAAACTCCATAATAAACCTAATGAATTCGTCCGAGTCCTTTCAACATTGTACTGCAACTTAAAACATCTTACGACTCTGTATGCCATATTAACTCCTCTAAAAGCATGTTATTATAATTTAGGACGCCTTAAAAGTATTAACAACGCCTTATAATATCGTATGTAAACTTAAAACTCTATAATAAACCTAATGAATTCGTCTGAGTCCTTTGAACATTGTACGGCAACTTAAAACATCATACGACATGTATGCCATATTACCTCTTAAAACACGTTATTACAATGTAGGACGTCTTACAATTATTAACAACACCTTACAACACCGTATGTAAACTTTAAACTCCATAATAAACCTAATGAATTCGTCCGAGTCCTTTGAACATTGTACGGCTACTTAAAACATCTTACGACTCTGTATGCCATATTACCTCTTAAAACACGTTATAATAATGTAGGACGCCTTACAAATATTAACAACACCTTACAATACCGTATGTAAACTTAAAACTCCATAATAAACCTAATGAATTCGTCCGAGTCCTTTGAACATTGTACGGCAACTTAAAACATCTTACGACTCTGTATGCCATATTACCTCTTAAAACACGATATTATAATGTAGGACGCCTTACAAATCTTAACAACACTTTACAATACCGTATGTAAACTTAAATCTCCATAATAAACCTAATGAATTCGTCCGAGTCCTTTGAACATTGTACGGCAACTTTAAACATCTTATGACTGTGTATGCCATATTACCTATTAAAACACGTTATTATAATGTAGGACGCCTTACAAATCTTAACAACACCTTACAATACCGTATGTAAACTTAAAACTCCAAAATAAACATAATGAATTCATCCGAGTCCTTTGAACATTGTACGTCAACTTAAAACATCTTACGACTCTGTATGCCATATTACCTCTTAAAACAAGTTATTATAATGTAGGACGCCTTACAAATCTTAACAACACCTTACAATACCGTATGCAAACTTAAAACTCCATAATAAACCTAATGAATTCGTCCGAGTCCTTTCAACATTGTACGGCAACTTAAAACATCTTACGACTCTGTATGCCATATTAACTCCTCTAAAAGCATGTTATTATAATTTAGGACGCCTTAAAAGTATTAACAACACCTTACAATACCGTATGTAAGTTAAAACTCTATAATAAACCTAATGAATTCGTCCGAGTCCTTTGAACATTGTACGGCAACTTAAAACATCTTACGACTTGTATGCCATATTACCTCTTAAAACACGTTATTATAATGTAGGACGCCTTACAAATATTAACAACACCTTACAATACCGTATGTAAACTTAAAACTCCATAATAAACCTAATGAACTCGTCCGAGTCCTTTCAACATTGTACGGCAACTTAAAACATATTACGACTCTGTATGCCATATTAACTCCTCTAAAAGCATGTTATTATAATTTAAGACGCCTTAAAAGTATTAACAACACCTTATAATATCGTATGTAAACTTAAAACTCCAAAATAAACCTAATGAATTCGTCCGAGTCCTTTGAACATTGTACGGCAACTTAAAACATCTTACGACTCTGTATGCCATATTACCTCTTAAAACAAGTTATTATAATGTAAGACACCTTACAAATCTTAACAACACCTTACAATACCGTATGTAAACTTAAAACTCCAAAATAAACCTAATAAATTCGTCCGAGTCCTTTCAACATTGTACTGCAACTTAAAACATCTTACGACTCTGTATGCCATATTAACTCCTCTAAAAGCACGTTATTATTATTTAGGACGCCTTAAAAGTATTAACAACACCTTACAATACCGTATGTAAACTTAAAACTCTATTATAAACCTAATGAATTCGTCCGAGTCCTTTGAACATTGTACGGCAAATTAAAACATCGTACGACTTGTATGCCATATTACCTCTTAAAACACGTTATTATAATGTAGGACGCCTTACAAAT
This sequence comes from Tagetes erecta, assembly GCA_030867185.1. Lineage (NCBI taxonomy): Eukaryota > Viridiplantae > Streptophyta > Magnoliopsida > Asterales > Asteraceae > Tagetes > Tagetes erecta. The sequence continues at coordinate 25,833,174 of CM061493.1, read as the reverse complement.
ATTAACAACACCTTACAATACCGTATGCAAACTTAAAACTCCATAATAAACCTAATGAATTCGTCCGAGTCCTTTCAACATTGTACGGCAACTTAAAACATCTTACGACTCTGTATGCCATATTAACTCCTCTAAAAGCATGTTATTATAATTTAGGACGCCTTAAAAGTATTAACAACACCTTACAATACCGTATGTAAGTTAAAACTCTATAATAAACCTAATGAATTCGTCCGAGTCCTTTGAACATTGTACGGCAACTTAAAACATCTTACGACTTGTATGCCATATTACCTCTTAAAACACGTTATTATAATGTAGGACGCCTTACAAATATTAACAACACCTTACAATACCGTATGTAAACTTAAAACTCCATAATAAACCTAATGAACTCGTCCGAGTCCTTTCAACATTGTACAGCAACTTAAAACATATTACGACTCTGTATGCCATATTAACTCCTCTAAAAACATGTTATTATAATTTAAGACGCCTTAAAAGTATTAACAACACCTTATAATATCGTATGTAAACTTAAAACTCCAAAATAAACCTAATGAATTCGTCCGAGTCCTTTGAACATTGTACGGCAACTTAAAACATCTTACGACTCTGTATGCCATATTACCTCTTAAAACAAGTTATTATAATGTAGGACACCTTACAAATCTTAACAACACCTTACAATACCGTATGTAAACTTAAAACTCCAAAATAAACCTAATAAATTCGTCCGAGTCCTTTCAACATTGTACTGCAACTTAAAACATCTTACGACTCTGTATGCCATATTAACTCCTCTAAAAGCACATTATTATTATTTAGGACGCCTTAAAAGTATTAACAACACCTTACAATACCGTATGTAAACTTAAAACTCTATTATAAACCTAATGAATTCGTCCGAGTCCTTTGAACATTGTACGGCAAATTAAAACATCGTACGACTTGTATGCCATATTACCTTTTAAAACACGTTATTATAATGTAGGACGCCTTACAAATATTAACAACACCTTACAATACTGTATGTAAACTTAAAACTCCATAATAAACCTAATGAATTCGTCCGAGTCCTTTCAACATTGTACGGCAACTTAAAACATCTTACGACTCTGTATGCCATATTAACTCCTCTAAAAGCATGTTATTATAATTTAGGACGCCTTAAAAGTATTAACAACACCTTACAATACCGTATGTAAGTTAAAACTCTATAATAAACCTAATGAATTCGTCCGAGTCCTTTGAACATTGTACGGCAAATTAAAACATCGTACGACTTGTATGCCATATTACCTCTTAAAACACGTTATTATAATGTAGGACGCCTTACAAATATTAACAACACCTTACAATACCGTATGTAAACTTAAAACTCCATAATAAACCTAATGAATTCGTCCGAGTCCTTTCAACATTGTACGGCAACTTAAAACATCTTACGACTTGTATGCCATATTACCTCTTAAAACACGTTATTATAATGTAGGACGCCTTACAACTATTAACAACACCTTACAATACCGTATGTAAGTTAAAACTCTATAATAAACCTAATGAATTCGTCCGAGTCCTTTGAACATTGTACGGCAACTTAAAACATCTTACGACTTGTATGCCATATTACCTCTTAAAACACGTTATTATAATGTAGGACGCCTTACAAATATTAACAACACCTTACAATACCGTATGTAAACTTAAAACTCCATAATAAACCTAATGAATTCGTCCGAGTCCTTTCAACATTGTACGGCAACTTAAAACATCTTACGACTCTGTATGCCATATTAACTCCTCTAAAAGCATGTTATTATAATTTAGGACGCCTTAAAAGTATTAACAACACCTTACAATACCGTATGTAAGTTAAAACTCTATAATAAACCTAATGAATTCGTCCGAGTCCTTTGAACATTGTACGGCAACTTAAAACATCTTACGACTTGTATGCCATATTACCTCTTAAAACACGTTATTATAATGTAGGACGCCTTACAAATATTAACAACACCTTACAATACCGTATGTAAACTTAAAACTCCATAATAAACCTAATGAACTCGTCCGAGTCCTTTCAACATTGTACAGCAACTTAAAACATATTACGACTCTGTATGCCATATTAACTCCTCTAAAAACATGTTATTATAATTTAAGACGCCTTAAAAGTATTAACAACACCTTATAATATCGTATGTAAACTTAAAACTCCAAAATAAACCTAATGAATTCGTCCGAGTCCTTTGAACATTGTACGGCAACTTAAAACATCTTACGACTCTGTATGCCATATTACCTCTTAAAACAAGTTATTATAATGTAGGACACCTTACAAATCTTAACAACACCTTACAATACCGTATGTAAACTTAAAACTCCAAAATAAACCTAATAAATTCGTCCGAGTCCTTTCAACATTGTACTGCAACTTAAAACATCTTACGACTCTGTATGCCATATTAACTCCTCTAAAAGCACATTATTATTATTTAGGACGCCTTAAAAGTATTAACAACACCTTACAATACCGTATGTAAACTTAAAACTCTATTATAAACCTAATGAATTCGTCCGAGTCCTTTGAACATTGTACGGCAAATTAAAACATCGTACGACTTGTATGCCATATTACCTTTTAAAACACGTTATTATAATGTAGGACGCCTTACAAATATTAACAACACCTTACAATACTGTATGTAAACTTAAAACTCCATAATAAACCTAATGAATTCGTCCGAGTCCTTTCAACATTGTACGGCAACTTAAAACATCTTACGACTCTGTATGCCATATTAACTCCTCTAAAAGCATGTTATTATAATTTAGGACGCCTTAAAAGTATTAACAACACCTTACAATACCGTATGTAAGTTAAAACTCTATAATAAACCTAATGAATTCGTCCGAGTCCTTTGAACATTGTACGGCAAATTAAAACATCGTACGACTTGTATGCCATATTACCTCTTAAAACACGTTATTATAATGTAGGACGCCTTACAAATATTAACAACACCTTACAATACCGTATGTAAACTTAAAACTCCATAATAAACCTAATGAATTCGTCCGAGTCCTTTCAACATTGTACGGCAACTTAAAACATCTTACGACTTGTATGCCATATTACCTCTTAAAACACGTTATTATAATGTAGGACGCCTTACAACTATTAACAACACCTTACAATACCGTATGTAAGTTAAAACTCTATAATAAACCTAATGAATTCGTCCGAGTCCTTTGAACATTGTACGGCAACTTAAAACATCTTACGACTTGTATGCCATATTACCTCTTAAAACACGTTATTATAATGTAGGACGCCTTACAAATATTAACAACACCTTACAATACCGTATGTAAACTTAAAACTCCATAATAAACCTAATGAATTCGTCCGAGTCCTTTCAACATTGTACGGCAACTTAAAACATATTACGACTCTGTATGCCATATTAACTCCTCTAAAAGCATGTTATTATAATTTAAGACGCCTTAAAAGTATTAACAACACCTTATAATATCGTATGTAAACTTAAAACTCCAAAATAAACCTAATGAATTCGTCCGAGTCCTTTGAACATTGTACGGCAACTTAAAACATCTTACGACTCTGTATGCCATATTACCTCTTAAAACAAGTTATTATAATGTAGGACACCTTACAAATCTTAACAACACCTTACAATACCGTATGTAAACTTAAAACTCCAAAATAAACCTAATAAATTCGTCCGAGTCCTTTCAACATTGTACTGCAACTTAAAACATCTTACGACTCTGTATGCCATATTAACTCCTCTAAAAGCACGTTATTATTATTTAGGACGCCTTAAAAGTATTAACAACACCTTACAATACCGTATGTAAACTTAAAACTCTATTATAAACCTAATGAATTCGTCCGAGTCCTTTGAACATTGTACGGCAAATTAAAACATCGTACGACTTGTATGCCATATTACCTCTTAAAACACGTTATTATAATGTAGGACGCCTTACAAATATTAACAACCCCTTACAATACCGTATGTAAACTTAAAACTCCATAATAAACCTAATGAATTCGTCCGAGTCCTTTCAACATTGTACGGCAACTTAAAACATCTTACAACTCTGTATGCCATATTAACTCCTCTAAAAGCATGTTATTATAATTTAGGATGCCTTAAAAGTATTAACAACGCCTTATAATATCGTATGTAAACTTATAACTCTATAATAAACCTAATGAATTCGTCCGAGTCCTTTGAACATTGTACGGCAACTTAAAACATCTTACGACTCTGAAGGCCATATTACCTCTTAAAACACGTTATTATAATGTAGGACGTCTTACAAATATTAACAACACCTTACAATACCGTATGTAAACTTAAAACTCCATAATAAACATAATGAATTCGTCGGAGTCCTTTGAACATTGTACGGCTACTTAAAACATCTTACGACTCTGTATGCCATATTAACTCCTCTAAAAGCACGTTATTATAATTTAGGACGCCTTAAAAGTATTAACAACACCTTACAATACCGTATGTAAACTTAAAACTCTATTATAAACCTAATGAATTCGTCCGAGTCCTTTGAACATTGTACGGCAACTTAAAACATCTTACGACTTGTATGCCATATTACCTCTTAAAACACGTTATTATAATGTCGGACGCCTTACAAATATTAACAACACCTTACAATACCGTATGTAAACTTAAAACTCCATAATAAACCTAATGAATTCGTCCGAGTCCTTTGAATATTGTACGGCAACTTAAAACATCTTACGACTCTGTTTGCCATATTACCTCTTAAAACACGTTATTATAATGTTGGACGCCTTACAAATCTTAACAACACCTTACAATACCGTATGTAAACTTAAAACTCCATAATAAACCTAATGAATTCGTCCGAGTCCTTTGAACATTGTACGGCAACTTAAAACATCTTACGACTTTGTATGCCATATTACCTCTTAAAACAAGTTATTATAATGTAGGACGCCTTACAAATCTTAACAACACCTTACAATACCGTATGTAAACTTAAAACTCTATAATAAACCTAATGAATTCGTCCGGGTACTTTCAACATTGTACTGCAACTTAAAACATCTTACGACTCTGTATGCCATATTAACTCCTCTAAAAGCACGTTATTATAATTTAGGACGCCTTAAAAGTATTAACAACACCTTACAATACCGTATGTAAACTTAAAACTCTATTATAAACCTAATGAATTCGTCCGAGTCCTTTGAACATTGTACGGCAACTTAAAACATCTTACGACTTGTATGCCATATTACCTCTTAAAACACGTTATTATAATGTAGGACGCCTTACAAATATTAACAACACCTTACAATACCGTATGTAAACTTAAAACTCCATAATAAACCTAATGAATTCGTCCGAGTCCTTTCAACATTGTACGGCAACTTAAAACATATTACGACTCTGTATGCCATATTAACTCCTCTAAAAGCATGTTATTATAATTTAGGACGCCTTAAAAGTATTAACAACACCTTATAATACCGTATGTAAACTTAAAACTCTATAATAAACCTAATGAATTCGTCCGAGTCCTTTGAACATTGTACGGCAACTTAAAACATCATACGACTTGTATGCCATATTACCTCTTAAAACACGTTATTATAATGTAGGACGCCTTACAAATATTAACAACACCTTACAATACCGTATGTAAACTTAAAACTCCATAATAAACATAATGAATTCGTCGGAGTCCTTTGAACATTGTACGGCTACTTAAAACATCTTACGACTCTGTATGCCATATTAACTCCTCTAAAAGCACGTTATTATAATTTAGGACGCCTTAAAAGTATTAACAACACCTTACAATACCGTATGTAAACTTAAAACTCTATTATAAACCTAATGAATTCGTCCGAGTCCTTTGAACATTGTACGGCAACTTAAAACATCTTACGACTTGTATGCCATATTACCTCTTAAAACACGTTATTATAATGTCGGACGCCTTACAAATATTAACAACACCTTACAATACCGTATGTAAACTTAAAACTCCATAATAAACCTAATGAATTCGTCCGAGTCCTTTGAATATTGTACGGCAACTTAAAACATCTTACGACTCTGTTTGCCATATTACCTCTTAAAACACGTTATTATAATGTTGGACGCCTTACAAATCTTAACAACACCTTACAATACCGTATGTAAACTTAAAACTCCATAATAAACCTAATGAATTCGTCCGAGTCCTTTGAACATTGTACGGCAACTTAAAACATCTTACGACTTTGTATGCCATATTACCTCTTAAAACAAGTTATTATAATGTAGGACGCCTTACAAATCTTAACAACACCTTACAATACCGTATGTAAACTTAAAACTCTATAATAAACCTAATGAATTCGTCCGGGTACTTTCAACATTGTACTGCAACTTAAAACATCTTACGACTCTGTATGCCATATTAACTCCTCTAAAAGCACGTTATTATAATTTAGGACGCCTTAAAAGTATTAACAACACCTTACAATACCGTATGTAAACTTAAAACTCTATTATAAACCTAATGAATTCGTCCGAGTCCTTTGAACATTGTACGGCAACTTAAAACATCTTACGACTTGTATGCCATATTACCTCTTAAAACACGTTATTATAATGTAGGACGCCTTACAAATATTAACAACACCTTACAATACCGTATGTAAACTTAAAACTCCATAATAAACCTAATGAATTCGTCCGAGTCCTTTCAACATTGTACGGCAACTTAAAACATATTACGACTCTGTATGCCATATTAACTCCTCTAAAAGCATGTTATTATAATTTAGGACGCCTTAAAAGTATTAACAACACCTTATAATACCGTATGTAAACTTAAAACTCTATAATAAACCTAATGAATTCGTCCGAGTCCTTTGAACATTGTACGGCAACTTAAAACATCATACGACTTGTATGCCATATTACCTCTTAAAACACGTTATTATAATGTAGGACGCCTTACAAATATTAACAACACCTTACAATACCGTATGTAAACTTAAAACTCCATAATAAACCTAATGAATTCGTCCGAGTCCTTTCAACATTGTACGGCAACTTAAAACATCTTACAACTCTGTATGCCATATTAACTCCTCTAAAAGCATGTTATTATAATTTAGGATGCCTTAAAAGTATTAACAACGCCTTATAATATCGTATGTAAACTTATAACTCTATAATAAACCTAATGAATTCGTCCGAGTCCTTTGAACATTGTACGGCAACTTAAAACATCTTACAACTCTGAAGGCCATATTACCTCTTAAAACACGTTATTATAATGTAGGACGTCTTACAAATATTAACAACACCTTACAATACCGTATGTAAACTTAAAACTCCATAATAAACATAATGAATTCGTCGGAGTCCTTTGAACATTGTACGGCTACTTAAAACATCTTACGACTCTGTATGCCATATTAACTCCTCTAAAAGCACGTTATTATAATTTAGGACGCCTTAAAAGTATTAACAACACCTTACAATACCGTATGTAAACTTAAAACTCTATTATAAACCTAATGAATTCGTCCGAGTCCTTTGAACATTGTACGGCAACTTAAAACATCTTACGACTTGTATGCCATATTACCTCTTAAAACACGTTATTATAATGTCGGACGCCTTACAAATATTAACAACACCTTACAATACCGTATGTAAACTTAAAACTCCATAATAAACCTAATGAATTCGTCCGAGTCCTTTGAATATTGTACGGCAACTTAAAACATCTTACGACTCTGTTTGCCATATTACCCCTTAAAACACGTTATTATAATGTTGGACGCCTTACAAATCTTAACAACACCTTACAATACCGTATGTAAACTTAAAACTCCATAATAAACCTAATGAATTCGTCCGAGTCCTTTGAACATTGTACGGCAACTTAAAACATCTTACGACTTTGTGTGCCATATTACCTCTTAAAACAAGTTATTATAATGTAGGACGCCTTACAAATCTTAACAACACCTTACAATACCGTATGTAAACTTAAAACTCTATAGTAAACCTAATGAATTCGTCCGGGTACTTTCAACATTGTACTGCAACTTAAAACATCTTACGACTCTGTATGCCATATTAACTCCTCTAAAAGCACGTTATTATAATTTAGGACGCCTTAAAAGTATTAACAACACCTTACAATACCGTATGTAAACTTAAAACTCTATTATAAACCTAATGAATTCGTCCGAGTCCTTTGAACATTGTACGGCAACTTAAAACATCTTACGACCTGTATGCCATATTACCTCTTAAAACACGTTATTATAATGTAGGACGCCTTACAAATATTAACAACACCTTACAATACCGTATGTAAACTTAAAACTCCATAATAAACCTAATGAATTCGTCCGAGTCCTTTCAACATTGTACGGCAACTTAAAACATATTACGACTCTGTATGCCATATTAACTCCTCTAAAAGCATGTTATTATAATTTAGGACGCCTTAAAAGTATTAACAACACCTTATAATACCGTATGTAAACTTAAAACTCTATAATAAACCTAATGAATTCGTCCCAGTCCTTTGAACATTGTACGGCAACTTAAAACATCATACGACTTGTATGCCATATTACCTCTTAAAACACGTTATTATAATGTAGGACGCCTTACAAATATTAACAACACCTTACAATACCGTATGTAAACTTAAAACTCCATAATAAACCTAATGAATTCGTCCGAGTCCTTTGAATATTGTACGGCAACTTAAAACATCTTACGACTCTGTTTGCCATATTACCTCTTAAAACACGTTATTATAATGTTGGACGCCTTACAAATCTTAACAACACCTTACAATACCGTATGTAAACTTAAAACTCCATAATAAACCTAATGAATTCGTCCGAGTCCTTTGAACATTGTACGGCAACTTAAAACATCTTACGACTTTGTATGCCATATTACCTCTTAAAACAAGTTATTATAATGTAGGACGCCTTACAAATCTTAACAACACCTTACAATACCGTATGTAAACTTAAAACTCCATAATAAACCTAATGAATTCGTCCGAGTCCTTTCAACATTGTACGGCAACTTAAAACATATTACGACTCTGTATGCCATATTAACTCCTCTAAAAGCATGTTATTATAATTTAGGACGCCTTAAAAGTATTAACAACACCTTATAATACCGTATGTAAACTTAAAACTCTATAATAAACCTAATGAATTCGTCCCAGTCCTTTGAACATTGTACGGCAACTTAAAACATCATACGACTTGTATGCCATATTACCTCTTAAAACACGTTATTATAATGTAGGACGCCTTACAAATATTAACAACACCTTACAATACCGTATGTAAACTTAAAACTCCATAATAAACCTAATGAATTCGTCCGAGTCCTTTGAACATTGTACGGCAACTTAAAACATCTTACGACTTTGTATGCCATATTACCTCTTAAAACAAGTTATTATAATGTAGGACGCCTTACAAATCTTAACAACACCTTACAATACCGTATGTAAACTTAAAACTCTATAATAAACCTAATGAATTCGTCCGGGTACTTTCAACATTGTACTGCAACTTAAAACATCTTACGACTCTGTATGCCATATTAACTCCTCTAAAAGCACGTTATTATAATTTAGGACGCCTTAAAAGTATTAACAACACCTTACAATACCGTATGTAAACTTAAAACTCTATTATAAACCTAATGAATTCGTCCGAGTCCTTTGAACATTGTACGGCAACTTAAAACATCTTACGACTTGTATGCCATATTACCTCTTAAAACACGTTATTATAATGTAGGACGCCTTACAAATATTAACAACACCTTACAATACCGTATGTAAACTTAAAACTCCATAATAAACCTAATGAATTCGTCCGAGTCCTTTCAACATTGTACGGCAACTTAAAACATATTACGACTCTGTATGCCATATTAACTCCTCTAAAAGCATGTTATTATAATTTAGGACGCCTTAAAAGTATTAACAACACCTTATAATACCGTATGTAAACTTAAAACTCTATAATAAACCTAATGAATTCGTCCGAGTCCTTTGAACATTGTACGGCAACTTAAAACATCATACGACTTGTATGCCATATTACCTCTTAAAACACGTTATTATAATGTAGGACGCCTTACAAATATTAACAACACCTTACAATACCGTATGTAAACTTAAAACTCCATAATAAACCTAATGAATTCGTCCGAGTCCTTTCAACATTGTACGGCAACTTAAAACATCTTACAACTCTGTATGCCATATTAACTCCTCTAAAAGCATGTTATTATAATTTAGGATGCCTTAAAAGTATTAACAACGCCTTATAATATCGTATGTAAACTTATAACTCTATAATAAACCTAATGAATTCGTCCGAGTCCTTTGAACATTGTACGGCAACTTAAAACATCTTACAACTCTGAAGGCCATATTACCTCTTAAAACACGTTATTATAATGTAGGACGTCTTACAAATATTAACAACACCTTACAATACCGTATGTAAACTTAAAACTCCATAATAAACATAATGAATTCGTCGGAGTCCTTTGAACATTGTACGGCTACTTAAAACATCTTACGACTCTGTATGCCATATTAACTCCTCTAAAAGCACGTTATTATAATTTAGGACGCCTTAAAAGTATTAACAACACCTTACAATACCGTATGTAAACTTAAAACTCTATTATAAACCTAATGAATTCGTCCGAGTCCTTTGAACATTGTACGGCAACTTAAAACATCTTACGACTTGTATGCCATATTACCTCTTAAAACACGTTATTATAATGTCGGACGCCTTACAAATATTAACAACACCTTACAATACCGTATGTAAACTTAAAACTCCATAATAAACCTAATGAATTCGTCCGAGTCCTTTGAATATTGTACGGCAACTTAAAACATCTTACGACTCTGTTTGCCATATTACCCCTTAAAACACGTTATTATAATGTTGGACGCCTTACAAATCTTAACAACACCTTACAATACCGTATGTAAACTTAAAACTCCATAATAAACCTAATGAATTCGTCCGAGTCCTTTGAACATTGTACGGCAACTTAAAACATCTTACGACTTTGTATGCCATATTACCTCTTAAAACAAGTTATTATAATGTAGGACGCCTTACAAATCTTAACAACACCTTACAATACCGTATGTAAACTTAAAACTCTATAGTAAACCTAATGAATTCGTCCGGGTACTTTCAACATTGTACTGCAACTTAAAACATCTTACGACTCTGTATGCCATATTAACTCCTCTAAAAGCACGTTATTATAATTTAGGACGCCTTAAAAGTATTAACAACACCTTACAATACCGTATGTAAACTTAAAACTCTATTATAAACCTAATGAATTCGTCCGAGTCCTTTGAACATTGTACGGCAACTTAAAACATCTTACGACCTGTATGCCATATTACCTCTTAAAACACGTTATTATAATGTAGGACGCCTTACAAATATTAACAACACCTTACAATACCGTATGTAAACTTAAAACTCCATAATAAACCTAATGAATTCGTCCGAGTCCTTTCAACATTGTACGGCAACTTAAAACATATTACGACTCTGTATGCCATATTAACTCCTCTAAAAGCATGTTATTATAATTTAGGACGCCTTAAAAGTATTAACAACACCTTATAATACCGTATGTAAACTTAAAACTCTATAATAAACCTAATGAATTCGTCCCAGTCCTTTGAACATTGTACGGCAACTTAAAACATCATACGACTTGTATGCCATATTACCTCTTAAAACACGTTATTATAATGTAGGACGCCTTACAAATATTAACAACACCTTACAATACCGTATGTAAACTTAAAACTCCATAATAAACCTAATGAATTCGTCCGAGTCCTTTGAATATTGTACGGCAACTTAAAACATCTTACGACTCTGTTTGCCATATTACCTCTTAAAACACGTTATTATAATGTTGGACGCCTTACAAATCTTAACAACACCTTACAATACCGTATGTAAACTTAAAACTCCATAATAAACCTAATGAATTCGTCCGAGTCCTTTGAACATTGTACGGCAACTTAAAACATCTTACGACTTTGTATGCCATATTACCTCTTAAAACAAGTTATTATAATGTAGGACGCCTTACAAATCTTAACAACACCTTACAATACCGTATGTAAACTTAAAACTCCATAATAAACCTAATGAATTCGTCCGAGTCCTTTCAACATTGTACGGCAACTTAAAACATATTACGACTCTGTATGCCATATTAACTCCTCTAAAAGCATGTTATTATAATTTAGGACGCCTTAAAAGTATTAACAACACCTTATAATACCGTATGTAAACTTAAAACTCTATAATAAACCTAATGAATTCGTCCCAGTCCTTTGAACATTGTACGGCAACTTAAAACATCATACGACTTGTATGCCATATTACCTCTTAAAACACGTTATTATAATGTAGGACGCCTTACAAATATTAACAACACCTTACAATACCGTATGTAAACTTAAAACTCCATAATAAACCTAATGAATTCGTCCGAGTCCTTTGAATATTGTACGGCAACTTAAAACATCTTACGACTCTGTTTGCCATATTACCTCTTAAAACACGTTATTATAATGTTGGACGCCTTACAAATCTTAACAACACCTTACAATACCGTATGTAAACTTAAAACTCCATAATAAACCTAATGAATTCGTCCGAGTCCTTTGAACATTGTACGGCAACTTAAAACATCTTACGACTTTGTATGCCATATTACCTCTTAAAACAAGTTATTATAATGTAGGACGCCTTACAAATCTTAACAACACCTTACAATACCGTATGTAAACTTAAAACTCTATAATAAACCTAATGAATTCGTCCGGGTACTTTCAACATTGTACTGCAACTTAAAACATCTTACGACTCTGTATGCCATATTAACTCCTCTAAAAGCACGTTATTATAATTTAGGACGCCTTAAAAGTATTAACAACACCATACAATACCGTATGTAAACTTAAAACTCTATTATAAACCTAATGAATTCGTCCGAGTCCTTTGAACATTGTACGGCAACTTAAAACATCTTACGACCTGTATGCCATATTACCTCTTAAAACACGTTATTATAATGTAGGACGCCTTACAAATATTAACAACACCTTACAATACCGTATGTAAACTTAAAACTCCATAATAAACCTAATGAATTCGTCCGAGTCCTTTCAACATTGTACGGCAACTTAAAACATATTACGACTCTGTATGCCATATTAACTCCTCTAAAAGCATGTTATTATAATTTAGGACGCCTTAAAAGTATTAACAACACCTTATAATACCGTATGTAAACTTAAAACTCTATAATAAACCTAATGAATTCGTCCCAGTCCTTTGAACATTGTACGGCAACTTAAAACATCATACGACTTGTATGCCATATTACCTCTTAAAACACGTTATTATAATGTAGGACGCCTTACAAATATTAACAACACCTTACAATACCGTATGTAAACTTAAAACTCCATAATAAACCTAATGAATTCGTCCGAGTCCTTTGAATATTGTACGGCAACTTAAAACATCTTACGACTCTGTTTGCCATATTACCTCTTAAAACACGTTATTATAATGTTGGACGCCTTACAAATCTTAACAACACCTTACAATACCGTATGTAAACTTAAAACTCCATAATAAACCTAATGAATTCGTCCGAGTCCTTTGAACATTGTACGGCAACTTAAAACATCTTACGACTTTGTATGCCATATTACCTCTTAAAACAAGTTATTATAATGTAGGACGCCTTACAAATCTTAACAACACCTTACAATACCGTATGTAAACTTAAAACTCTATAATAAACCTAATGAATTCGTCCGGGTACTTTCAACATTGTACTGCAACTTAAAACATCTTACGACTCTGTATGCCATATTAACTCCTCTAAAAGCACGTTATTATAATTTAGGACGCCTTAAAAGTATTAACAACACCTTACAATACCGTATGTAAACTTAAAACTCTATTATAAACCTAATGAATTCGTCCGAGTCCTTTGAACATTGTACGGCAACTTAAAACATCTTACGACCTGTATGCCATATTACCTCTTAAAACACGTTATTATAATGTAGGACGCCTTACAAATATTAACAACACCTTACAATACCGTATGTAAACTTAAAACTCCATAATAAACCTAATGAATTCGTCCGAGTCCTTTCAACATTGTACGGCAACTTAAAACATATTACGACTCTGTATGCCATATTAACTCCTCTAAAAGCATGTTATTATAATTTAGGACGCCTTAAAAATATTAACAACACCTTATAATACCGTATGTAAACTTAAAACTCTATAATAAACCTAATGAATTCGTCCGAGTCCTTTGAACATTGTACGGCAACTTAAAACATCATACGACTTGTATGCCATATTACCTCTTAAAACACGTTATTATAATGTAGGACGCCTTACAAATATTAACAACACCTTACAATACCGTATGTAAACTTAAAACTCCATAATAAACCTAATGAATTCGTCCGAGTCCTTTGAATATTGTACGGCAACTTAAAACATCTTACGACTCTGTATGCCATATTACCTCTTAAAACACGTTATTATAATGTTGGACGCCTTACAAATCTTAACAACACCTTACAATACCGTATGTAAACTTAAAACTCCATAATAAACCTAATGAATTCGTCCGAGTCCTTTGAACATTGTACGGCAACTTAAAACATCTTACGACTTTGTATGCCATATTACCTCTTAAAACAAGTTATTATAATGTAGGACGCCTTACAAATCTTAACAACACCTTACAATACCGTATGTAAACTTAAAACTCTATAATAAACCTAATGAATTCGTCCGGGTACTTTCAACATTGTACTGCAACTTAAAACATCTTACGACTCTGTATGCCATATTAACACCTCTAAAAGCACGTTATTATAATTTAGGACGCCTTAAAAGTATTAACAACACCTTACAATACCGTATGTAAACTTAAAACTCTATTATAAACCTAATGAATTCGTCCGAGTCCTTTGAACATTGTACGGCAACTTAAAACATCTTACGACTTGTATGCCATATTACCTCTTAAAACACGTTATTATAATGTAGGACGCCTTACAAATATTAACAACACCTTACAATACCGTATGTAAACTTAAAACTCCATAATAAACCTAATGAATTCGTCCGAGTCCTTTCAACATTGTACGACAACTTAAAACATATTACGACTCTGTATGCCATATTAACTCCTCTAAAAGCATGTTATTATAATTTAGGACGCCTTAAAAGTATTAACAACACCTTATAATACCGTATGTAAACTTAAAACTCTATAATAAACCTAATGAATTCGTCCGAGTCCTTTGAACATTGTACGGCAACTTAAAACATCATACGACTTGTATGCCATATTACCTCTTAAAACACGTTATTATAATGTAGGACGCCTTACAAATATTAACAACACCTTACAATACCGTATGTAAACTTAAAACTCCATAATAAACCTAATGAATTCGTCCGAGTCCTTTGAATATTGTACGGCAACTTAAAACATCTTACGACTCTGTATGCCATATTACCTCTTAAAACACGTTATTATAATGTTGGACGCCTTACAAATCTTAACAACACCTTACAATACCGTATGTAAACTTAAAACTCCATAATAAACCTAATGAATTCGTCCGAGTCCTTTGAACATTGTACGGCAACTTAAAACATCTTACGACTTTGTATGCCATATTACCTCTTAAAACAAGTTATTATAATGTAGGACGCCTTACAAATCTTAACAACACCTTACAATACCGTATGTAAACTTAAAACTCTATAATAAACCTAATGAATTCGTCCGGGTACTTTCAACATTGTACTGCAACTTAAAACATCTTACGACTCTGTATGCCATATTAACTCCTCTAAAAGCACGTTATTATAATTTAGGACGCCTTAAAAGTATTAACAACACCTTACAATACCGTATGTAAACTTAAAACTCTATTATAAACCTAATGAATTCGTCCGAGTCCTTTGAACATTGTACGGCAACTTAAAACATCTTACGACTTGTATGCCATATTACCTCTTAAAACACGTTATTATAATGTAGGACGCCTTACAAATATTAACAACACCTTACAATACCGTATGTAAACTTAAAACTCCATAATAAACCTAATGAATTCGTCCGAGTCCTTTCAACATTGTACGGCAACTTAAAACATATTACGACTCTGTATGCCATATTAACTCCTCTAAAAGCATGTTATTATAATTTAGGACGCCTTAAAAGTATTAACAACACCTTACAATACCGTATGTAAACTTAAAACTCTATTATAAACCTAATGAATTCGTCCGAGTCCTTTGAACATTGTACGGCAACTTAAAACATCATACGACTTGTATGCCATATTACCTCTTAAAACACGTTATTATAATGTAGGACGCCTTACAAATATTAACAACACCTTACAATACCGTATGTAAACTTAAAACTCCATAATAAACCTAATGAATTCGTCCGAGTCCTTTGAATATTGTACGGCAACTTAAAACATCTTACGACTCTGTATGCCATATTACCTCTTAAAACACGTTATTATAATGTTGGACGCCTTACAAATCTTAACAACACCTTACAATACCGTATGTAAACTTAAAACACCATAATAAACCTAATGAATTCGTCCGAGTCCTTTGAACATTGTACGGCAACTTAAAACATCTTACGACTTTGTATGCCATATTACCTCTTAAAACAAGTTATTATAATGTAGGACGCCTTACAAATCTTAACAACACCTTACAATACCGTATGTAAACTTAAAACTCTATAATAAACCTAATGAATTCGTCCGGGTACTTTCAACATTGTACTGCAACTTAAAACATCTTACGACTCTGTATGCCATATTAACTCCTCTAAAAGCACGTTATTATAATTTAGGACGCCTTAAAAGTATTAACAACACCTTACAATACCGAATGTAAACTTAAAACTCTATTATAAACCTAATGAATTCGTCCGAGTCCTTTGAACATTGTACGGCAACTTAAAACATCTTACGACTTGTATGCCATATTACCTCTTAAAACACGTTATTATAATGTAGGACGCCTTACAAATATTAACAACACCTTACAATACCGTATGTAAACTTAAAACTCCATAATAAACCTAATGAATTCGTCCGAGTCCTTTCAACATTGTACGGCAACTTAAAACATATTACGACTCTGTATGCCATATTAACTCCTCTAAAAGCATGTTATTATAATTTAGGACGCCTTAAAAGTATTAACAACACCTTATAATACCGTATGTAAACTTAAAACTCTATAATAAACCTAATGAATTCGTCCGAGTCCTTTGAACATTGTACGGCAACTTAAAACATCATACGACTTGTATGCCATATTACCTCTTAAAACACGTTATTATAATGTAGGACGCCTTACAAATATTAACAACACCTTACAATACCGTATGTAAACTTAAAACTCCATAATAAACCTAATGAATTCGTCCGAGTCCTTTGAATATTGTACGGCAACTTAAAACATCTTACGACTCTGTATGCCATATTACCTCTTAAAACACGTTATTATAATGTTGGACGCCTTACAAATCTTAACAACACCTTACAATACCGTATGTAAACTTAAAACTCCATAATAAACCTAATGAATTCGTCCGAGTCCTTTGAACATTGTACGGCAACTTAAAACATCTTACGACTTTGTATGCCATATTACCTCTTAAAACAAGTTATTATAATGTAGGACGCCTTACAAATCTTAACAACACCTTACAATACCGTATGTAAACTTAAAACTCTATAATAAACCTAATGAATTCGTCCGGGTACTTTCAACATTGTACTGCAACTTAAAACATCTTACGACTTTGTATGCCATATTAACTCCTCTAAAAGCACGTTATTATAATTTAGGACGCCTTAAAAGTATTAACAACACCTTACAATACCGTATGTAAACTTAAAACTCTATTATAAACCTAATGAATTCGTCCGAGTCCTTTGAACATTGTACGGCAACTTAAAACATCTTACGACTTGTATGCCATATTACCTCTTAAAACACGTTATTATAATGTAGGACGCCTTACAAATATTAACAACACCTTACAATACCGTATGTAAACTTAAAACTCCATAATAAACCTAATGAATTCGTCCGAGTCCTTTCAACATTGTACGGCAACTTAAAACATATTACGACTCTGTATGCCATATTAACTCCTCTAAAAGCATGTTATTATAATTTAGGACGCCTTAAAAGTATTAACAACACCTTATAATACCGTATGTAAACTTAAAACTCTATAATAAACCTAATGAATTCGTCCGAGTCCTTTGAACATTGTACGGCAACTTAAAACATCATACGACTTGTATGCCATATTACCTCTTAAAACACGTTATTATAATGTAGGACGCCTTACAAATATTAACAACACCTTACAATACCGTATGTAAACTTAAAACTCCATAATAAACCTAATGAATTCGTCCGAGTCCTTTGAATATTGTACGGCAACTTAAAACATCTTACGACTCTGTATGCCATATTACCTCTTAAAACACGTTATTATAATGTTGGACGCCTTACAAATCTTAACAACACCTTACAATACAGTATGTAAACTTAAAACTCCATAATAAACCTAATGAATTCGTCCGAGTCCTTTGAACATTGTACGGCAACTTAATACATCTTACGACTTTGTATGCCATATTACCTCTTAAAACAAGTTATTATAATGTAGGACGCCTTACAAATCTTAACAACACCTTACAATACCGTATGTAAACTTAAAACTCTATAATAAACCTAATGAATTCGTCCGGGTACTTTCAACATTGTACTGCAACTTAAAACATCTTACGACTCTGTATGCCATATTAACTCTTCTAAAAGCACGTTATTATAATTTAGGACGCCTTAAAAGTATTAACAACACCTTACAATACCGTATGTAAACTTAAAACTCTATTATAAACCTAATGAATTCGTCCGAGTCCTTTGAACATTGTACGGCAACTTAAAACATCTTACGACTTGTATGCCATATTACCTCTTAAAACACGTTATTATAATGTAGGACGCCTTACAAATATTAACAACACCTTACAATACCGTATGTAAACTTAAAACTCCATAATAAACCTAATGAATTCGTCCGAGTCCTTTGAACATTGTACGGCTACTTAAAACATCTTACGACTCTGTATGCCATATTAACTCCTCTAAAAGCATGTTATTATAATTTAGGATGCCTTAAAAGTATTAACAACACCTTACAATACCGTATGTAAATTTAAAACTCTATAATAAACCTAATGAATTCGTCCGAGTCCTTTGAACATTGTACGGCAACTTAAAACATCTTACGACTTGTATGCCATATTACCTCTTAAAACACGTTATGATAACGTAGGACGCCTTACAAATATTAACAACACCATACAATACCGTATGTAAACTTAAAACTCCATAATAAACCTAATGAATTCGTCCGAGTCCTTTGAACATTGTACGGCTACTTAAAACATCGTACGACTCTGTATGCCATATTAACTCCTCTAAAAGCATGTTATTATAATTTAGGACGCCTTAAAAGTATTAACAACACATTACAATACCGTATGTAAACTTAAAACGCCATAATAAACCTAATGAATTCGTCCGAGTCCTTTGAACATTGTACGGCAACTTAAAACATCTTACGACTTGTATGCCATATTACCTCTTAAAACACGTAATTATAATGTATGACGCCTTACAAATATTAACAACACCTTACAATACCGTATGTAAACTTAAAACTCCATAATAAACCTAATGAATTCGTCCGAGTCCTTCCAACATTGTACGGCAACTTAAAACATATTACGACTCTGTATGCCATATTAACTCCTCTAAAAGCATGTTATTATAATTTAGGACGCCTTAAAAGTATTAACAACACCTTATAATACCGTATGTAAACTTAAAACTCTATTATAAACCTAATGAATTCGTCCGAGTCCTTTGAACATTGTACGGCAACTTAAAACATCTTACGACTTGTATGCCATATTACCTCTTAAAACACGTTATTATAATGTAGGACGCCTTACAAATATTAACAACACCTTACAATACCGTATGTAAACTTAAAACTCCATAATAAACCTAATGAATTCGTCCGAGTCCTTTGAACATTGTACGGCTACTTAAAACATCTTACGACTCTGTATGCCATATTAACTCTTCTAAAAGCACGTTATTATAATTTAGGACGCCTTAAAAGTATTAACAACACCTTACAATACCGTATGTAAACTTAAAACTCTATTATAAACCTAATGAAATCGTCCGAGTCCTTTGAACATTGTACGGCAACTTAAAACATCTTACGACTTGTATGCCATATTACCTCTTAAAACACGTTATTATAATGTAGGACGCCTTACAAATATTAACAACACCTTACAATACCGTATGTAAACTTAAAACTCCATAATAAACCTAATGAATTCGTCCGAGTCCTTTCAACATTGTACGGCAACTTAAAACATATTACGACTCTGTATGCCATATTAACTCCTCTAAAAGCATGTTATTATAATTTAGGACGCCTTAAAAGTATTAACAACACCTTATAATACCGTATGTAAACTTAAAACTCTATAATAAACCTAATGAATTCGTCCGAGTCCTTTGAACATTGTACGGCAACTTAAAACATCATACGACTTGTATGCCATATTACCTCTTAAAACACGTTATTATAATGTAGGACGCCTTACAAATATTAACAACACCTTACAATACCGTATGTAAACTTAAAACTCCATAATAAACCTAATGAATTCGTCCGAGTCCTTTGAATATTGTACGGCAACTTAAAACATCTTACGACTCTGTATGCCATATTACCTCTTAAAACACGTTATTATAATGTTGGACGCCTTACAAATCTTAACAACACCTTACAATACAGTATGTAAACTTAAAACTCCATAATAAACCTAATGAATTCGTCCGAGTCCTTTGAACATTGTACGGCAACTTAATACATCTTACGACTTTGTATGCCATATTACCTCTTAAAACAAGTTATTATAATGTAGGACGCCTTACAAATCTTAACAACACCTTACAATACCGTATGTAAACTTAAAACTCTATAATAAACCTAATGAATTCGTCCGGGTACTTTCAACATTGTACTGCAACTTAAAACATCTTACGACTCTGTATGCCATATTAACTCTTCTAAAAGCACGTTATTATAATTTAGGACGCCTTAAAAGTATTAACAACACCTTACAATACCGTATGTAAACTTAAAACTCTATTATAAACCTAATGAATTCGTCCGAGTCCTTTGAACATTGTACGGCAACTTAAAACATCTTACGACTTGTATGCCATATTACCTCTTAAAACACGTTATTATAATGTAGGACGCCTTACAAATATTAACAACACCTTACAATACCGTATGTAAACTTAAAACTCCATAATAAACCTAATGAATTCGTCCGAGTCCTTTGAACATTGTACGGCTACTTAAAACATCTTACGACTCTGTATGCCATATTAACTCCTCTAAAAGCATGTTATTATAATTTAGGATGCCTTAAAAGTATTAACAACACCTTACAATACCGTATGTAAATTTAAAACTCTATAATAAACCTAATGAATTCGTCCGAGTCCTTTGAACATTGTACGGCAACTTAAAACATCTTACGACTTGTATGCCATATTACCTCTTAAAACACGTTATGATAACGTAGGACGCCTTACAAATATTAACAACACCATACAATACCGTATGTAAACTTAAAACTCCATAATAAACCTAATGAATTCGTCCGAGTCCTTTGAACATTGTACGGCTACTTAAAACATCGTACGACTCTGTATGCCATATTAACTCCTCTAAAAGCATGTTATTATAATTTAGGACGCCTTAAAAGTATTAACAACACCTTACAATACCGTATGTAAACTTAAAACGCCATAATAAACCTAATGAATTCGTCCGAGTCCTTTGAACATTGTACGGCAACTTAAAACATCTTACGACTTGTATGCCATATTACCTCTTAAAACACGTAATTATAATGTATGACGCCTTACAAATATTAACAACACCTTACAATACCGTATGTAAACTTAAAACTCCATAATAAACCTAATGAATTCGTCCGAGTCCTTCCAACATTGTACGGCAACTTAAAACATATTACGACTCTGTATGCCATATTAACTCCTCTAAAAGCATGTTATTATAATTTAGGACGCCTTAAAAGTATTAACAACACCTTATAATACCGTATGTAAACTTAAAACTCTATTATAAACCTAATGAATTCGTCCGAGTCCTTTGAACATTGTACGGCAACTTAAAACATCTTACGACTTGTATGCCATATTACCTCTTAAAACACGTTATTATAATGTAGGACGCCTTACAAATATTAACAACACCTTACAATACCGTATGTAAACTTAAAACTCCATAATAAACCTAATGAATTCGTCCGAGTCCTTTCAACATTGTACGGCAACTTAAAACATATTACGACTCTGTATGCCATATTAACTCCTCTAAAAGCATGTTATTATAATTTAGGACGCCTTAAAAGTATTAACAACACCTTATAATACCGTATGTAAACTTAAAACTCTATAATAAACCTAATGAATTCGTCCGAGTCCTTTGAACATTGTACGGCAACTTAAAACATCTTACGACTTGTATGCCATATTACCTCTTAAAACACGTTATGATAACGTAGGACGCCTTACAAATATTAACAACACCTTACAATACCGTATGTAAACTTAAAACTCCATAATAAACCTAATGAATTCGTCCGAGTCCTTTGAACATTGTACGGCTACTTAAAACATCGTACGACTCTGTATGCCATATTAACTCCTCTAAAAGCATGTTATTATAATTTAGGACGCCTTAAAAGTATTAACAACACCTTACAATACCGTATGTAAACTTAAAACGCCATAATAAACCTAATGAATTCGTCCGAGTCCTTTGAACATTGTACGGCAACTTAAAACATCTTACGACTTGTATGCCATATTACCTCTTAAAACACGTAATTATAATGTATGACGCCTTACAAATATTAACAACACCTTACAATACCGTATGTAAACTTAAAACTCCATAATAAACCTAATGAATTCGTCCGAGTCCTTTCAACATTGTACGGCAACTTAAAACATATTACGACTCTGTATGCCATATTAACTCCTCTAAAAGCATGTTATTATAATTTAGGACGCCTTAAAAGTATTAACAACACCTTATAATACCGTATGTAAACTTAAAACTCTATTATAAACCTAATGAATTCGTCCGAGTCCTTTGAACATTGTACGGCAACTTAAAACATCTTACGACTTGTATGCCATATTACCTCTTAAAACACGTTATTATAATGTAGGACGCCTTACAAATATTAACAACACCTTACAATACCGTATGTAAACTTAAAACTCCATAATAAACCTAATGAATTCGTCCGAGTCCTTTGAACATTGTACGGCTACTTAAAACATCTTACGACTCTGTATGCCATATTAACTCCTCTAAAAGCATGTTATTATAATTTAGGACGCCTTAAAAGTATTAACAACACCTTACAATACCGTATGTAAATTTAAAACTCTATAATAAACCTAATGAATTCGTCCGAGTACTTTGAACATTGTACGGCAACTTAAAACATCTTACGACTTGTATGCCATATTACCTCTTAAAACACGTTATTATAATGTAGGACGCCTTACAAATATTAACAACACCTTACAATACCGTATGTAAACTTAAAACTCCATAATAAACCTAATGAATTCGTCCGAGTCCTTTGAACATTGTACGGCTACTTAAAACATCTTACGACTCTGTATGCCATATTAACTCCTCTAAAAGCATGTTATTATAATTTAGGACGCCTTAAAAGTATTAACAACACCTTACAATACCGTATGTAAATTTAAAACTCTATAATAAACCTAATGAATTCGTCCGAGTCCTTTGAACATTGTACGGCAACTTAAAACATCATACGACTTGTATGCCATATTACCTCTTAAAACACGTTATTATAATGTAGGACGCCTTACAAATATTAACAACACCTTACAATACCGTATGTAAACTTAAAACTCCATAATAAACCTAATGAATTCGTCCGAGTCCTTTGAATATTGTACGGCAACTTAAAACATCTTACGACTCTGTATGCCATATTACCTCTTAAAACACGTTATTATAATGTTGGACGCCTTACAAATCTTAACAACACCTTACAATACCGTATGTAAACTTAAAACTCCATAATAAACCTAATGAATTCGTCCGAGTCTTTTGAACATTGTACGGCAACTTAAAACATCTTACGACTCTGTATGCCATATTACCTCTTAAAACAAGTTATTATAATGTAGGACGCCTTACAAATCTTAACAACACCTTACAATACCGTATGTAAACTTAAAACTCTATAATAAACCTAATGAATTCGTCCGGGTACTTTCAACATTGTACTGCAACTTAAAACATCTTACGACTCTGTATTCCATATTAACTCCTCTAAAAGCACGTTATTATAATTTAGGACGCCTTAAAAGTATTAACAACACCTTACAATACCGTATGTAAACTTAAAACTCTATTATAAACCTAATGAATTCGTCTGAGTCCTTTGAACATTGTACGGCAACTTAAAACATCTTACGACTTGTATGCCATATTACCTCTTAAAACACGTAATTATAATGTATGACGCCTTACAAATATTAACAACACCTTACAATACCGTATGTAAACTTAAAACTCTATAATAAACCTAATGAATTCGTCCGAGTCCTTTCAACATTGTACGGCAACTTAAAACATATTACGACTCTGTATGCCATATTAACTCCTCTAAAAGCATGTTATTATAATTTAGGACGCCTTAAAAGTATTAACAACACCTTATAATACCGTATGTAAACTTAAAACTCTATAATAAACCTAATGAATTCGTCGGAGTCCTTTGAACATTGTACGGCAACGTAAAACATCATACGACTTGTATGCCATATTACCTCTTAAAACACGTTATTATAACGTAGGACGCCTTACAAATATTAACAACACCTTACAATACCGTATGTAAACTTAAAACTCCATAATAAACCTAATGAATTCGTCCGAGTCCTTTGAATATTGTACGGCAACTTAAAACATCTTACGACTCTGTATGCCATATTACCTCTTAAAACACGTTATTATAATGTTGGACGCCTTACAAATCTTAACAACACCTTACAATACAGTATGTAAACTTAAAACTCCATAATAAACCTAATGAATTCGTCCGAGTCCTTTGAACATTGTACGGCAACTTAAAACATCTTACGACTCTGTATGCCATATTACCTCTTAAAACAAGTTACTATAATGTAGGACGCCTTACAAATCTTAACAACACCTTACAATACCGTATGTAAACTTAAAACTCTATAATAAACCTAATGAATTCGTCCGGGTACTTTCAACATTGTACTGCAACTTAAAACATCTTACGACTCTGTATGCCATATTAACTCCTCTAAAAGCACGTTATTATAATTTAGGACGCCTTAAAAGTATTAACAACACCTTACAATACCGTATGTAAACTTAAAACTCTATTATAAACCTAATGAATTCGTCCGAGTCCTTTGAACATTGTACGGCAACTTAAAACATCTTACGACTTGTATGCCATATTACCTCTTAAAACACGTTATTATAATGTAGGACGCCTTACAAATATTAACAACACCTTACAATACCGTATGTAAACTTAAAACTCCATAATAAACCTAATGAATTCGTCCGAGTCCTTTGAACATTGTACGGCTACTTAAAACATCTTACGACTCTGTATGCCATATTAACTCCTCTAAAAGCATGTTATTATAATTTAGGACGCCTTAAAAGTATTAACAACACCTTACAATACCGTATGTAAATTTAAAACTCTATAATAAACCTAATGAATTCGTCCGAGTCCTTTGAACATTGTACGGCAACTTAAAACATCTTACGACTTGTATGCCATATTACCTCTTAAAACACGTTATGATAACGTAGGACGCCTTACAAATATTAACAACACCTTACAATACCGTATGTAAACTTAAAACTCCATAATAAACCTAATGAATTCGTCCGAGTCCTTTGAACATTGTACGGCTACTTAAAACATCGTACGACTCTGTATGCCATATTAACTCCTCTAAAAGCATGTTATTATAATTTAGGACGCCTTAAAAGTATTAACAACACCTTACAATACCGTATGTAAATTTAAAACTCTATAATAAATGTAACAGCCCAGCGAAACCGCACCATGATATTGTCCGCTTTGGCGGCCAGAACACCCTCAGGCGCCGCCCCTCACGGTTTTAAAACGCGTTATGGTAGGGAAGGTTTCCACCCCCTTATAAGGCGGGTTTTGTTCTCCCTCCCAACCGATGTGGGATGTTACATTCCACCCCCCTTAAGGAGGCCAACGTCCCCGCTGGCACATCGGTCCGGTCCCTAGCTCTGATACCATCTGTAACAGCCCAGCGAAACCGCACCATGATATTGTCCGCTTTGGCGGCCAGAACACCCTCAGGCGCCGCCCCTCACGGTTTTAAAACGCGTTATGGTAGGGAAGGTTTCCACCCCCTTATAAGGCGGGTTTTGTTCTCCCTCCCAACCGATGTGGGATGTTACAATAAACCTAATGAATTCGTCTGAGTCCTTTGAACATTGTACGGCAACTTAAAACATCTTACGACTTGTATGCCATATTACCTCTTAAAACACGTTATGATAACGTAGGACGCCTTACAAATATTAACAACACCTTACAATACCGTATGTAAACTTAAAACTCCATAATAAACCTAATGAATTCGTCCGAGTCCTTTGAACATTGTACGGCAACTTAAAACATCTTACGACTCTTTATGCCATATTACCTCTTAAAACAAGTTATTATAATGTAGGACGCCTTACAAATCTTAACAACACCTTACAATACCGTATGTAAACTTAAAACTCTATAATAAACCTAATGAATTCGTCCGGGTACTTTCAACATTGTACTGCAACTTAAAACATCTTACGACTCTGTATGCCATATTAACTCCTCTAAAAGCACGTTATTATAATTTAGGACGCCTTAAAAGTATTAACAACACCTTACAATACCGTATGTAAACTTAAAACTCTATTATAAACTTAATGAATTCGTCCGAGTCCTTTGAACATTGTACGGCAACTTAAAACATCTTACGACTTGTATGCCATATTACCTCTTAAAACACGTTATTATAATGTAGGACGCCTTACAAATATTAACAACACCTTACAATACCGTATGTAAACTTAAAACTCCATAATAAACCTAATGAATTCGTCCGAGTCCTTTGAACATTGTACGGCTACTTAAAACATCTTACGACTCTGTATGCCATATTAACTCCTCTAAAAGCATGTTATTATAATTTAGGACGCCTTAAAAGTATTAACAACACCTTACAATACCGTATGTAAATTTAAAACTCTATAATAAACCTAATGAATTCGTCCGAGTCCTTTGAACATTGTACGGCAACTTAAAACATCTTACGACTTGTATGCCATATTACCTCTTAAAACACGTTATGATAACGTAGGACGCCTTACAAATATTAACAACACCTTACAATACCGTATGTAAACTTAAAACTCCATAATAAACCTAATGAATTCGTCCGAGTCCTTTGAACATTGTACGGCTACTTAAAACATCGTACGACTCTGTATGCCATATTAACTCCTCTAAAAGCATGTTATTATAATTTAGGACGCCTTAAAAGTATTAACAACACCTTACAATACCGTATGTAAATTTAAAACTCTATAATAAACCTAATGAATTCGTCCGAGTCCTTTGAACATTGTACGGCAACTTAAAACATCTTACGACTTGTATGCCATATTACCTCTTAAAACACGTTATGATAACGTAGGACGCCTTACAAATATTAACAACACCTTACAATACCGTATGTAAACTTAAAACTCCATAATAAACCTAATGAATTCGTCCGAGTCCTTTGAACATTGTACGGCAACTTAAAACATCTTACGACTCTGTATGCCATATTACCTCTTAAAACAAGTTATTATAATGTAGGACGCCTTACAAATCTTAACAACACCTTACAATACCGTATGTAAACTTAAAACTCTATAATAAACCTAATGAATTCGTCCGGGTACTTTCAACATTGTACTGCAACTTAAAACATCTTACGACTCTGTATGCCATATTAACTCCTCTAAAAGCACGTTATTATAATTTAGGACGCCTTAAAAGTATTAACAACACCTTACAATACCGTATGTAAACTTAAAACTCTATTATAAACTTAATGAATTCGTCCGAGTCCTTTGAACATTGTACGGCAACTTAAAACATCTTACGACTTGTATGCCATATTACCTCTTAAAACACGTTATTATAATGTAGGACGCCTTACAAATATTAACAACACCTTACAATACCGTATGTAAACTTAAAACTCCATAATAAACCTAATGAATTCGTCCGAGTCCTTTGAACATTGTACGGCTACTTAAAACATCTTACGACTCTGTATGCCATATTAACTCCTCTAAAAGCATGTTATTATAATTTAGGACGCCTTAAAAGTATTAACAACACCTTACAATACCGTATGTAAATTTAAAACTCTATAATAAACCTAATGAATTCGTCCGAGTCCTTTGAACATTGTACGGCAACTTAAAACATCTTACGACTTGTATGCCATATTACCTCTTAAAACACGTTATGATAACGTAGGACGCCTTACAAATATTAACAACACCTTACAATACCGTATGTAAACTTAAAACTCCATAATAAACCTAATGAATTCGTCCGAGTCCTTTGAACATTGTACGGCTACTTAAAACATCGTACGACTCTGTATGCCATATTAACTCCTCTAAAAGCATGTTATTATAATTTAGGACGCCTTAAAAGTATTAACAACACCTTACAATACCGTATGTAAACTTAAAACGCCATAATAAACCTAATGAATTCGTCCGAGTCCTTTGAACATTGTACGGCAACTTAAAACATCTTACGACTTGTATGCCATATTACCTCTTAAAACACGTAATTATAATGTATGACGCCTTACAAATATTAACAACACCTTACAATACCGTATGTAAACTTAAAACTCCATAATAAACCTAATGAATTCGTCCGAGTCCTTTCAACATTGTACGGCAACTTAAAACATATTACGACTCTGTATGCCATATTAACTCCTCTAAAAGCATGTTATTATAATTTAGGACGCCTTAAAAGTATTAACAACACCTTATAATACCGTATGTAAACTTAAAACTCTATAATAAACCTAATGAATTCGTCCGAGTCCTTTGAACATTGTACGGCAACTTAAAACATCATACGACTTGTATGCCATATTACCTCTTAAAACACGTTATTATAATGTAGGACGCCTTACAAATATTAACAACACCTTACAATACCGTATGTAAACTTAATACTCCATAATAAACCTAATGAATTCGTCCGAGTCCTTTGAATATTGTACGGCAACTTAAAACATCTTACGACTCTGTATGCCATATTACCTCTTAAAACACGTTATTATAATGTTGGACGCCTTACAAATCTTAACAACACCTTACAATACCGTATGTAAACTTAAAACTCCATAATAAACCTAATGAATTCGTCCGAGTCCTTTGAACATTGTACGGCAACTTAAAACATCTTACGACTCTGTATGCCATATTACCTCTTAAAACAAGTTATTATAATGTAGGACGCCTTACAAATCTTAACAACACCTTACAATACCGTATGTAAACTTAAAACTCTATAATAAACCTAATGAATTCGTCCGGGTACTTTCAACATTGTACTACAACTTAAAACATCTTACGACTCTGTATGCCATATTAACTCCTCTAAAAGCACGTTATTATAATTTAGGACGCCTTAAAAGTATTAACAACACCTTACAATATCGTATGTAAACTTAAAACTTTATAATAAACCTAATGAATTCGTCCGAGTCCTTTGAACATTGTACGGCAACTTAAAACATCTCACGACTTGTATGCCATATTACCTCTTAAAACACGTTATTATAATGTAGGACGCCTTACAAATATTAACTACACCTTACAATACCGTATGTAAACTTAAAACTCCATAATAAACCTAATGAATTCGTCCGAGTCCTTTCAACATTGTACGGCAACTTAAAACATCTTACGACTCTGTATGCCATATTAACTCCTCTAAAAGCATGTTATTATAATTTAGGACGCCTTAAAAGTATTAACAACACCTTACAATACCGTATGTAAATTTAAAACTCTATAATAAACCTAATGAATTCGTCCGAGTCCTTTGAACATTGTACGGCAACTTAAAACATCTTACGACTTGTATGCCATATTACCTCTTAAAACACGTTATGATAACGTAGGACGCCTTACAAATATTAACAACACCTTACAATACCGTATGTAAACTTAAAACTCCATAATAAACCTAATGAATTCGTCCGAGTCCTTTGAACATTGTACGGCTACTTAAAACATCGTACGACTCTGTATGCCATATTAACTCCTCTAAAAGCATGTTATTATAATTTAGGACGCCTTAAAAGTATTAACAACACCTTACAATACCGTATGTAAATTTAAAACTCTATAATAAACCTAATGAATTCGTCCGAGTCCTTTGAACATTGTACGGCAACTTAAAACATCTTACGACTTGTATGCCATATTACCTCTTAAAACACGTTATGATAACGTAGGACGCCTTACAAATATTAACAACACCTTACAATACCGTATGTAAACTTAAAACTCCATAATAAACCTAATGAATTCGTCCGAGTCCTTTGAACATTGTACGGCAACTTAAAACATCTTACGACTCTGTATGCCATATTACCTCTTAAAACAAGTTATTATAATGTAGGACGCCTTACAAATCTTAACAACACCTTACAATACCGTATGTAAACTTAAAACTCTATAATAAACCTAATGAATTCGTCCGGGTACTTTCAACATTGTACTGCAACTTAAAACATCTTACGACTCTGTATGCCATATTAACTCCTCTAAAAGCACGTTATTATAATTTAGGACGCCTTAAAAGTATTAACAACACCTTACAATACCGTATGTAAACTTAAAACTCTATTATAAACTTAATGAATTCGTCCGAGTCCTTTGAACATTGTACGGCAACTTAAAACATCTTACGACTTGTATGCCATATTACCTCTTAAAACACGTTATTATAATGTAGGACGCCTTACAAATATTAACAACACCTTACAATACCGTATGTAAACTTAAAACTCCATAATAAACCTAATGAATTCGTCCGAGTCCTTTGAACATTGTACGGCTACTTAAAACATCTTACGACTCTGTATGCCATATTAACTCCTCTAAAAGCATGTTATTATAATTTAGGACGCCTTAAAAGTATTAACAACACCTTACAATACCGTATGTAAATTTAAAACTCTATAATAAACCTAATGAATTCGTCCGAGTCCTTTGAACATTGTACGGCAACTTAAAACATCTTACGACTTGTATGCCATATTACCTCTTAAAACACGTTATGATAACGTAGGACGCCTTACAAATATTAACAACACCTTACAATACCGTATGTAAACTTAAAACTCCATAATAAACCTAATGAATTCGTCCGAGTCCTTTGAACATTGTACGGCTACTTAAAACATCGTACGACTCTGTATGCCATATTAACTCCTCTAAAAGCATGTTATTATAATTTAGGACGCCTTAAAAGTATTAACAACACCTTACAATACCGTATGTAAACTTAAAACGCCATAATAAACCTAATGAATTCGTCCGAGTCCTTTGAACATTGTACGGCAACTTAAAACATCTTACGACTTGTATGCCATATTACCTCTTAAAACACGTAATTATAATGTATGACGCCTTACAAATATTAACAACACCTTACAATACCGTATGTAAACTTAAAACTCCATAATAAACCTAATGAATTCGTCCGAGTCCTTTCAACATTGTACGGCAACTTAAAACATATTACGACTCTGTATGCCATATTAACTCCTCTAAAAGCATGTTATTATAATTTAGGACGCCTTAAAAGTATTAACAACACCTTATAATACCGTATGTAAACTTAAAACTCTATAATAAACCTAATGAATTCGTCCGAGTCCTTTGAACATTGTACGGCAACTTAAAACATCATACGACTTGTATGCCATATTACCTCTTAAAACACGTTATTATAATGTAGGACGCCTTACAAATATTAACAACACCTTACAATACCGTATGTAAACTTAATACTCCATAATAAACCTAATGAATTCGTCCGAGTCCTTTGAATATTGTACGGCAACTTAAAACATCTTACGACTCTGTATGCCATATTACCTCTTAAAACACGTTATTATAATGTTGGACGCCTTACAAATCTTAACAACACCTTACAATACCGTATGTAAACTTAAAACTCCATAATAAACCTAATGAATTCGTCCGAGTCCTTTGAACATTGTACGGCAACTTAAAACATCTTACGACTCTGTATGCCATATTACCTCTTAAAACAAGTTATTATAATGTAGGACGCCTTACAAATCTTAACAACACCTTACAATACCGTATGTAAACTTAAAACTCTATAATAAACCTAATGAATTCGTCCGGGTACTTTCAACATTGTACTACAACTTAAAACATCTTACGACTCTGTATGCCATATTAACTCCTCTAAAAGCACGTTATTATAATTTAGGACGCCTTAAAAGTATTAACAACACCTTACAATATCGTATGTAAACTTAAAACTTTATAATAAACCTAATGAATTCGTCCGAGTCCTTTGAACATTGTACGGCAACTTAAAACATCTCACGACTTGTATGCCATATTACCTCTTAAAACACGTTATTATAATGTAGGACGCCTTACAAATATTAACTACACCTTACAATACCGTATGTAAACTTAAAACTCCATAATAAACCTAATGAATTCGTCCGAGTCCTTTCAACATTGTACGGCAACTTAAAACATCTTACGACTCTGTATGCCATATTAACTCCTCTAAAAGCATGTTATTATAATTTAGGACGCCTTAAAAGTATTAACAACACCTTATAATACCGTATGTAAACTTAAAACTCTATAATAAACCTAATGAATTCGTCCGAGTCCTTTGAACATTGTACGGGAACTTAAAACATCATACGACTTGTATGCCATATTACCTCTTAAAACACGTTATTATAATTTAGGACGCCTTAAAAGTATTAACAACACCTTACAATACCGTATGTCAACTTAAAACGCCATAATAAACCTAATGAATTCGTCCGAGTCCTTTGAACATTGTACGGCAACTTAAAACATCTTACGACTTGTATGCCATATTACCTCTTAAAACACGTTATGATAACGTAGGACGCCTTACAAATATTAACAACACCTTACAATACCGTATGTAAACTTAAAACTCCATAATAAACCTAATGAATTCGTCCGAGTCCTTTGAACATTGTACGGCTACTTAAAACATCGTACGACTCTGTATGCCATATTAACTCCTCTAAAAGCATGTTATTATAATTTAGGACGCCTTAAAAGTATTAACAACACCTTACAATACCGTATGTAAACTTAAAACGCCATAATAAACCTAATGAATTCGTCCGAGTCCTTTGAACATTGTACGGCAACTTAAAACATCTTACGACTTGTATGCCATATTACCTCTTAAAACACGTAATTATAATGTATGACGCCTTACAAATATTAACAACACCTTACAATACCGTATGTAAACTTAAAACTCCATAATAAACCTAATGAATTCGTCCGAGTCCTTTCAACATTGTACGGCAACGTAAAACATATTACGACTCTGTATGCCATATTAACTCCTCTAAAAGCATGTTATTATAATTTAGGACGCCTTAAAAGTATTAACAACACCTTATAATACCGTATGTAAACTTAAAACTCTATAATAAACCTAATGAATTCGTCCGAGTCCTTTGAACATTGTACGGCAACTTAAAACATCATACGACTTGTATGCCATATTACCTCTTAAAACACGTTATTATAATGTAGGACGCCTTACAAATATTAACAACACCTTACAATACCGTATGTAAACTTAAAACTCCATAATAAACCTAATGAATTCGTCCGAGTCCTTTGAATATTGTACGGCAACTTAAAACATCTTACGACTCTGTATGCCATATTACCTCTTAAAACACGTTATTATAATGTTGGACGCCTTACAAATCTTAACAACACCTTACAATACCGTATGTAAACTTAAAACTCCATAATAAACCTAATGAATTCGTCCGAGTCCTTTGAACATTGTACGGCAACTTAAAACATCTTACGACTCTGTGTGCCATATTACCTCTTAAAACAAGTTATTATAATGTAGGACGCCTTACAAATCTTAACAACACCTTACAATACCGTATGTAAACTTAAAACTCTATAATAAATCTAATGAATTCGTCCAGGTACTTTCAACATTGTACTACAACTTAAAACATCTTACGACTCTGTATGCCATATTAACTCCTCTAAAAGCACGTTATTATAATTTAGGACGCCTTAAAAGTATTAACAACACCTTACAATATCGTATGTAAACTTAAAACTTTATAATAAACCTAATGAATTCGTCCGAGTCCTTTGAACATTGTACGGCAACTTAAAACATCTCACGACTTGTATGCCATATTACCTCTTAAAACACGTTATTATAATGTAGGACGCCTTACAAATATTAACTACACCTTACAATACCGTATGTAAACTTAAAACTCCATAATAAACCTAATGAATTCGTCCGAGTCCTTTCAACATTGTACGGCAACTTAAAACATCTTACGACTCTGTATGCCATATTAACTCCTCTAAAAGCATGTTATTATAATTTAGGACGCCTTAAAAGTATTAACAACACCTTATAATACCGTATGTAAACTTAAAACTCTATAATAAACCTAATGAATTCGTCCGAGTCCTTTGAACATTGTACGGGAACTTAAAACATCATACGACTTGTATGCCATATTACCTCTTAAAACACGTTATTATAATTTAGGACGCCTTAAAAGTATTAACAACACCTTACAATACCGTATGTAAACTTAAAACGCCATAATAAACCTAATGAATTCGTCCGAGTCCTTTGAACATTGTACGGCAACTTAAAACATCTTACGACTTGTATGCCATATTACCTCTTAAAACACGTAATTATAATGTATGACGCCTTACAAATATTAACAACACCTTACAATACCGTATGTAAACTTAAAACTCCATAATAAACCTAATGAATTCGTCCGAGTCCTTTCAACATTGTACGGCAACTTAAAACATATTACGACTCTGTATGCCATATTAACTCCTCTAAAAGCATGTTATTATAATTTAGGACGCCTTAAAAGTATTAACAACACCTTATAATACCGTATGTAAACTTAAAACTCTATAATAAACCTAATGAATTCGTCCGAGTCCTTTGAACATTGTACGGCAACTTAAAACATCATACGACTTGTATGCCATATTACCTCTTAAAACACGTTATTATAATGTAGGACGCCTTACAAATATTAACAACACCTTACAATACCGTATGTAAACTTAAAACTCCATAATAAACCTAATGAATTCGTCCGAGTCCTTTGAATATTGTACGGCAACTTAAAACATCTTACGACTCTGTATGCCATATTACCTCTTAAAACACGTTATTATAATGTTGGACGCCTTACAAATCTTAACAACACCTTACAATACCGTATGTAAACTTAAAACTCCATAATAAACCTAATGAATTCGTCCGAGTCCTTTGAACATTGTACGGCAACTTAAAACATCTTACGACTTTGTATGCCATATTACCTCTTAAAACAAGTTATTATAATGTAGGACGCCTTACAAATCTTAACAACACCTTACAATACCGTATGTAAACTTAAAACTCTATAATAAACCTAATGAATTCGTCCGGGTACTTTCAACATTGTACTGCAACTTAAAACATCTTACGACTCTGTATGCCATATTAACTCCTCTAAAAGCACGTTATTATAAATTAGGACGCCTTAAAAGTATTAACAACACCTTACAATACCGTATGTAAACTTAAAACTCTATTATAAACCTAATGAATTCGTCCGAGTCCTTTGAACATTGTACGGCAACTTAAAACATCTTACGACTTGTATGCCATATTACCTCTTAAAACACGTTATTATAATGTAGGACGCCTTACAAATATTAACAACACCTTACAATACCGTATGTAAACTTAAAACTCCATAATAAACCTAATGAATTCGTCCGAGTCCTTTGAATATTGTACGGCAACTTAAAACATCTTACGACTCTGTATGCCATATTACCTCTTAAAACACGTTATTATAATGTTGGACGCCTTACAAATCTTAACAACACCTTACAATACCGTATGTAAACTTAAAACTCCATAATAAACCTAATGAATTCGTCCGAGTCCTTTGAACATTGTACGGCAACTTAAAACATCTTACGACTCTGTATGCCATATTACCTCTTAAAACAAGTTATTATAATGTAGGACGCCTTACAAATCTTAACAACACCTTACAATAC
Source organism: Tagetes erecta (assembly GCA_030867185.1). Classification (NCBI taxonomy): domain Eukaryota; kingdom Viridiplantae; phylum Streptophyta; class Magnoliopsida; order Asterales; family Asteraceae; genus Tagetes; species Tagetes erecta. The sequence continues at coordinate 25,796,185 of CM061493.1, read as the reverse complement.
CGTATGTAAACTTAAAACTCTATAATAAACCTAATGAATTCGTCCAGGTACTTTCAACATTGTACTACAACTTAAAACATCTTACGACTCTGTATGCCATATTAACTCCTCTAAAAGCACGTTATTATAATTTAGGACGCCTTAAAAGTATTAACAACACCTTACAATATCGTATGTAAACTTAAAACTTTATAATAAACCTAATGAATTCGTCCGAGTCCTTTGAACATTGTACGGCAACTTAAAACATCTCACGACTTGTATGCCATATTACCTCTTAAAACACGTTATTATAATGTAGGACGCCTTACAAATATTAACTACACCTTACAATACCGTATGTAAACTTAAAACTCCATAATAAACCTAATGAATTCGTCCGAGTCCTTTCAACATTGTACGGCAACTTAAAACATCTTACGACTCTGTATGCCATATTAACTCCTCTAAAAGCATGTTATTATAATTTAGGACGCCTTAAAAGTATTAACAACACCTTATAATACCGTATGTAAACTTAAAACTCTATAATAAACCTAATGAATTCGTCCGAGTCCTTTGAACATTGTACGGGAACTTAAAACATCATACGACTTGTATGCCATATTACCTCTTAAAACACGTTATTATAATTTAGGACGCCTTAAAAGTATTAACAACACCTTACAATACCGTATGTAAACTTAAAACGCCATAATAAACCTAATGAATTCGTCCGAGTCCTTTGAACATTGTACGGCAACTTAAAACATCTTACGACTTGTATGCCATATTACCTCTTAAAACACGTAATTATAATGTATGACGCCTTACAAATATTAACAACACCTTACAATACCGTATGTAAACTTAAAACTCCATAATAAACCTAATGAATTCGTCCGAGTCCTTTCAACATTGTACGGCAACTTAAAACATATTACGACTCTGTATGCCATATTAACTCCTCTAAAAGCATGTTATTATAATTTAGGACGCCTTAAAAGTATTAACAACACCTTATAATACCGTATGTAAACTTAAAACTCTATAATAAACCTAATGAATTCGTCCGAGTCCTTTGAACATTGTACGGCAACTTAAAACATCATACGACTTGTATGCCATATTACCTCTTAAAACACGTTATTATAATGTAGGACGCCTTACAAATATTAACAACACCTTACAATACCGTATGTAAACTTAAAACTCCATAATAAACCTAATGAATTCGTCCGAGTCCTTTGAATATTGTACGGCAACTTAAAACATCTTACGACTCTGTATGCCATATTACCTCTTAAAACACGTTATTATAATGTTGGACGCCTTACAAATCTTAACAACACCTTACAATACCGTATGTAAACTTAAAACTCCATAATAAACCTAATGAATTCGTCCGAGTCCTTTGAACATTGTACGGCAACTTAAAACATCTTACGACTTTGTATGCCATATTACCTCTTAAAACAAGTTATTATAATGTAGGACGCCTTACAAATCTTAACAACACCTTACAATACCGTATGTAAACTTAAAACTCTATAATAAACCTAATGAATTCGTCCGGGTACTTTCAACATTGTACTGCAACTTAAAACATCTTACGACTCTGTATGCCATATTAACTCCTCTAAAAGCACGTTATTATAAATTAGGACGCCTTAAAAGTATTAACAACACCTTACAATACCGTATGTAAACTTAAAACTCTATTATAAACCTAATGAATTCGTCCGAGTCCTTTGAACATTGTACGGCAACTTAAAACATCTTACGACTTGTATGCCATATTACCTCTTAAAACACGTTATTATAATGTAGGACGCCTTACAAATATTAACAACACCTTACAATACCGTATGTAAACTTAAAACTCCATAATAAACCTAATGAATTCGTCCGAGTCCTTTGAATATTGTACGGCAACTTAAAACATCTTACGACTCTGTATGCCATATTACCTCTTAAAACACGTTATTATAATGTTGGACGCCTTACAAATCTTAACAACACCTTACAATACCGTATGTAAACTTAAAACTCCATAATAAACCTAATGAATTCGTCCGAGTCCTTTGAACATTGTACGGCAACTTAAAACATCTTACGACTCTGTATGCCATATTACCTCTTAAAACAAGTTATTATAATGTAGGACGCCTTACAAATCTTAACAACACCTTACAATACCGTATGTAAACTTAAAACTCTATAATAAACCTAATGAATTCGTCCAGGTACTTTCAACATTGTACTACAACTTAAAACATCTTACGACTCTGTATGCCATATTAACTCCTCTAAAAGCACGTTATTATAATTTAGGACGCCTTAAAAGTATTAACAACACCTTACAATATCGTATGTAAACTTAAAACTTTATAATAAACCTAATGAATTCGTCCGAGTCCTTTGAACATTGTACGGCAACTTAAAACATCTCACGACTTGTATGCCATATTACCTCTTAAAACACGTTATTATAATGTAGGACGCCTTACAAATATTAACTACACCTTACAATACCGTATGTAAACTTAAAACTCCATAATAAACCTAATGAATTCGTCCGAGTCCTTTCAACATTGTACGGCAACTTAAAACATCTTACGACTCTGTATGCCATATTAACTCCTCTAAAAGCATGTTATTATAATTTAGGACGCCTTAAAAGTATTAACAACACCTTATAATACCGTATGTAAACTTAAAACTCTATAATAAACCTAATGAATTCGTCCGAGTCCTTTGAACATTGTACGGGAACTTAAAACATCATACGACTTGTATGCCATATTACCTCTTAAAACACGTTATTATAATTTAGGACGCCTTAAAAGTATTAACAACACCTTACAATACCGTATGTAAACTTAAAACGCCATAATAAACCTAATGAATTCGTCCGAGTCCTTTGAACATTGTACGGCAACTTAAAACATCTTACGACTTGTATGCCATATTACCTCTTAAAACACGTAATTATAATGTATGACGCCTTACAAATATTAACAACACCTTACAATACCGTATGTAAACTTAAAACTCCATAATAAACCTAATGAATTCGTCCGAGTCCTTTCAACATTGTACGGCAACTTAAAACATATTACGACTCTGTATGCCATATTAACTCCTCTAAAAGCATGTTATTATAATTTAGGACGCCTTAAAAGTATTAACAACACCTTATAATACCGTATGTAAACTTAAAACTCTATAATAAACCTAATGAATTCGTCCGAGTCCTTTGAACATTGTACGGCAACTTAAAACATCATACGACTTGTATGCCATATTACCTCTTAAAACACGTTATTATAATGTTGGACGCCTTACAAATATTAACAACACCTTACAATACCGTATGTAAACTTAAAACTCCATAATAAACCTAATGAATTCGTCCGAGTCCTTTGAATATTGTACGGCAACTTAAAACATCTTACGACTCTGTATGCCATATTACCTCTTAAAACACGTTATTATAATGTTGGACGCCTTACAAATCTTAACAACACCTTACAATACCGTATGTAAACTTAAAACTCCATAATAAACCTAATGAATTCGTCCGAGTCCTTTGAACATTGTACGGCAACTTAAAACATCTTACGACTTTGTATGCCATATTACCTCTTAAAACAAGTTATTATAATGTAGGACGCCTTACAAATCTTAACAACACCTTACAATACCGTATGTAAACTTAAAACTCTATAATAAACCTAATGAATTCGTCCGGGTACTTTCAACATTGTACTGCAACTTAAAACATCTTACGACTCTGTATGCCATATTAACTCCTCTAAAAGCACGTTATTATAAATTAGGACGCCTTAAAAGTATTAACAACACCTTACAATACCGTATGTAAACTTAAAACTCTATTATAAACCTAATGAATTCGTCCGAGTCCTTTGAACATTGTACGGCAACTTAAAACATCTTACGACTTGTATGCCATATTACCTCTTAAAACACGTTATTATAATGTAGGACGCCTTACAAATATTAACAACACCTTACAATACCGTATGTAAACTTAAAACTCCATAATAAACCTAATGAATTCGTCCGAGTCCTTTGAACATTGTACGGCTACTTAAAACATCTTACGACTCTGTATGCCATATTAACTCCTCTAAAAGCATGTTATTATAATTTAGGACGCCTTAAAAGTATTAACAACACCTTACAATACCGTATGTAAATTTAAAACTCTATAATAAACCTAATGAATTCGTCCGAGTCCTTTGAACATTGTACGGCAACTTAAAACATCTTACGACTTGTATGCCATATTACCTCTTAAAACACGTTATGATAACGTAGGACGCCTTACAAATATTAACAACACCTTACAATACCGTATGTAAACTTAAAACTCCATAATAAACCTAATGAATTCGTCCGAGTCCTTTGAACATTGTACGGCTACTTAAAACATCGTACGACTCTGTATGCCATTTTAACTCCTCTAAAAGCATGTTATTATAATTTAGGACGCCTTAAAAGTATTAACAACACCTTACAATACCGTATGTAAACTTAAAACGCCATAATAACCCTAATGAATTCGTCCGAGTCCTTTGAACATTGTACGGCAACTTAAAACATCTTACGACTTGTATGCCATATTACCTCTTAAAACACGTAATTATAATGTATGACGCCTTACAAATATTAACAACACCTTACAATACCGTATGTAAACTTAAAACTCCATAATAAACCTAATGAATTCGTCCGAGTCCTTTCAACATTGTACGGCAACTTAAAACATATTACGACTCTGTATGCCATATTAACTCCTCTAAAAGCATGTTATTATAATTTAGGACGCCTTAAAAGTATTAACAACACCTTATAATACCGTATGTAAACTTAAAACTCTATAATAAACCTAATGAATTCGTCCGAGTCCTTTGAACATTGTACGGCAACTTAAAACATCATACGACTTGTATGCCATATTACCTCTTAAAACACGTTATTATAATGTAGGACGCCTTACAAATATTAACAACACCTTACAATACCGTATGTAAACTTAAAACTCCATAATAAACCTAATGAATTCGTCCGAGTCCTTTGAATATTGTACGGCAACTTAAAACATCTTACGACTCTGTATGCCATATTACCTCTTAAAACACGTTATTATAATGTTGGACGCCTTACAAATCTTAACAACACCTTACAATACCGTATGTAAACTTAAAACTCCATAATAAACCTAATGAATTCGTCCGAGTCCTTTGAACATTGTACGGCAACTTAAAACATCTTACGACTTTGTATGCCATATTACCTCTTAAAACAAGTTATTATAATGTAGGACGCCTTACAAATCTTAACAACACCTTACAATACCGTATGTAAACTTAAAACTCTATAATAAACCTAATGAATTCGTCCGGGTACTTTCAACATTGTACTGCAACTTAAAACATCTTACGACTCTGTATGCCATATTAACTCCTCTAAAAGCACGTTATTATAAATTAGGACGCCTTAAAAGTATTAACAACACCTTACAATACCGTATGTAAACTTAAAACTCTATTATAAACCTAATGAATTCGTCCGAGTCCTTTGAACATTGTACGGCAACTTAAAACATCTTACGACTTGTATGCCATATTACCTCTTAAAACACGTTATTATAATGTAGGACGCCTTACAAATATTAACAACACCTTACAATACCGTATGTAAACTTAAAACTCCATAATAAACCTAATGAATTCGTCCGAGTCCTTTGAACATTGTACGGCTACTTAAAACATCTTACGACTCTGTATGCCATATTAACTCCTCTAAAAGCATGTTATTATAATTTAGGACGCCTTAAAAGTATTAACAACACCTTACAATACCGTATGTAAATTTAAAACTCTATAATAAACCTAATGAATTCGTCCGAGTCCTTTGAACATTGTACGGCAACTTAAAACATCTTACGACTTGTATGCCATATTACCTCTTAAAACACGTTATGATAACGTAGGACGCCTTACAAATATTAACAACACCTTACAATACCGTATGTAAACTTAAAACTCCATAATAAACCTAATGAATTCGTCCGAGTCCTTTGAACATTGTACGGCTACTTAAAACATCGTACGACTCTGTATGCCATATTAACTCCTCTAAAAGCATGTTATTATAATTTAGGACGCCTTAAAAGTATTAACAACACCTTACAATACCGTATGTAAACTTAAAACGCCATAATAAACCTAATGAATTCGTCCGAGTCCTTTGAACATTGTACGGCAACTTAAAACATCTTACGACTTGTATGCCATATTACCTCTTAAAACACGTAATTATAATGTATGACGCCTTACAAATATTAACAACACCTTACAATACCGTATGTAAACTTAAAACTCCATAATAAACCTAATGAATTCGTCCGAGTCCTTTCAACATTGTACGGCAACTTAAAACATATTACGACTCTGTATGCCATATTAACTCCTCTAAAAGCATGTTATTATAATTTAGGACGCCTTAAAAGTATTAACAACACCTTATAATACCGTATGTAAACTTAAAACTCTATAATAAACCTAATGAATTCGTCCGAGTCCTTTGAACATTGTACGGCAACTTAAAACATCATACGACTTGTATGCCATATTACCTCTTAAAACACGTTATTATAATGTAGGACGCCTTACAAATATTAACAACACCTTACAATACCGTATGTAAACTTAATACTCCATAATAAACCTAATGAATTCGTCCGAGTCCTTTGAATATTGTACGGCAACTTAAAACATCTTACGACTCTGTATGCCATATTACCTCTTAAAACACGTTATTATAATGTTGGACGCCTTACAAATCTTAACAACACCTTACAATACCGTATGTAAACTTAAAACTCCATAATAAACCTAATGAATTCGTCCGAGTCCTTTGAACATTGTACGACAACTTAAAACATCTTACGACTCTGTATGCCATATTACCTCTTAAAACAAGTTATTATAATGTAGGACGCCTTACAAATCTTAACAACACCTTACAATACCGTATGTAAACTTAAATCTCTATAATAAACCTAATGAATTCGTCCGGGTACTTTCAACATTGTACTGCAACTTAAAACATCTTACGACTCTGTATGCCATATTAACTCCTCTAAAAGCACGTTATTATAATTTAGGACGCCTTAAAAGTATTAACAACACCTTACAATACCGTATGTAAACTTAAAACTCTATTATAAACTTAATGAATTCGTCCGAGTCCTTTGAACATTGTACGGCAACTTAAAACATCTTACGACTTGTATGCCATATTACCTCTTAAAACACATTATTATAATGTAGGACGCCTTACAAATATTAACAACACCTTACAATACCGTATGTAAACTTAAAACTCCATAATAAACCTAATGAATTCGTCCGAGTCCTTTGAACATTGTACGGCTACTTAAAACATCTTACGACTCTGTATGCCATATTAACTCCTCTAAAAGCATGTTATTATAATTTAGGACGCCTTAAAAGTATTAACAACACCTTACAATACCGTATGTAAATTTAAAACTCTATAATAAACCTAATGAATTCGTCCGAGTCCTTTGAACATTGTACGGCAACTTAAAACATCTTACGACTTGTATGCCATATTACCTCTTAAAACACGTTATGATAACGTAGGACGCCTTACAAATATTAACAACACCTTACAATACCGTATGTAAACTTAAAACTCCATAATAAACCTAATGAATTCGTCCGAGTCCTTTGAACATTGTACGGCTACTTAAAACATCGTACGACTCTGTATGCCATATTAACTCCTCTAAAAGCATGTTATTATAATTTAGGACGCCTTAAAAGTATTAACAACACCTTACAATACCGTATGTAAATTTAAAACTCTATAATAAACCTAATGAATTCGTCCGAGTCCTTTGAACATTGTACGGCAACTTAAAACATCTTACGACTTGTATGCCATATTACCTCTTAAAACACGTTATGATAACGTAGGACGCCTTACAAATATTAACAACACCTTACAATACCGTATGTAAACTTAAAACTCCATAATAAACCTAATGAATTCGTCCGAGTCCTTTGAACATTGTACGGCTACTTAAAACATCGTACGACTCTGTATGCCATATTAACTCCTCTAAAAGCATGTTATTATAATTTAGGACGCCTTAAAAGTATTAACAACACCTTACAATACCGTATGTAAATTTAAAACTCTATAATAAACCTAATGAATTCGTCCGAGTCCTTTGAACATTGTACGGCAACTTAAAACATCTTACGCCTTGTATGCCATATTACCTCTTAAAACACGTTATGATAATGTAGGACGCCTTACAAATATTAACAACACCTTACAATACCGTATGTAAACTTAAAACTCCATAATAAACCTAATGAATTCGTCCGAGTCCTTTGAACATTGTACGGCAACTTAAAACATCTTACGACTCTGTATGCCATATTACCTCTTAAAACAAGTTATTATAATGTAGGACGCCTTACAAATCTTAACAACACCTTACAATACCGTATGTAAACTTAAATCTCTATAATAAACCTAATGAATTCGTCCGGGTACTTTCAACATTGTACTGCAACTTAAAACATCTTACGACTCTGTATGCCATATTAACTCCTCTAAAAGCACGTTATTATAATTTAGGACGCCTTAAAAGTATTAACAACACCTTACAATACCGTATGTAAACTTAAAACTCCATAATAAACCTAATGAATTCGTCCGAGTCCTTTGAAGATTGTACGGCAACTTAAAACATCTTACGACTCTGTATGCCATATTACCTCTTAAAACACGTTATTATAATGTTGGACGCCTTACAAATCTTAACAACACCTTACAATACCGTATGTAAACTTAAAACTCCATAATAAACCTAATGAATTCGTCCGAGTCCTTTGAACATTGTACGGCAACTTAAAACATCTTACGACTCTGTATGCCATATTACCTCTTAAAACAAGTTATTATAATGTAGGACGCCTTACAAATCTTAACAACACCTTACAATACCGTATGTAAACTTAAAACTCTATAATAAACCTAATGAATTCGTCCGGGTACTTTCAACATTGTACTACAACTTAAAACATCTTACGACTCTGTATGCCATATTAACTCCTCTAAAAGCACGTTATTATAATTTAGGACGCCTTAAAAGTATTAACAACACCTTACAATATCGTATGTAAACTTAAAACTTTATAATAAACCTAATGAATTCGTCCGAGTCCTTTGAACATTGTACGGCAACTTAAAACATCTTACGACTTGTATGCCATATTACCTCTTAAAACACGTTATTATAATGTAGGACGCCTTACAAATATTAACAACACCTTACAATACCGTATGTAAACTTAAAACTCCATAATAAACCTAATGAATTCGTCCGAGTCCTTTGAACATTGTACGGCTACTTAAAACATCTTACGACTCTGTATGCCATATTAACTCCTCTAAAAGCATGTTATTATAATTTAGGACGCCTTAAAAGTATTAACAACACCTTACAATACCGTATGTAAATTTAAAACTCTATTATAAACTTAATGAATTCGTCCGAGTCCTTTGAACATTGTACGGCAACTTAAAACATCTTACGACTTGTATGCCATATTACCTCTTAAAACACATTATTATAATGTAGGACGCCTTACAAATATTAACAACACCTTACAATACCGTATGTAAACTTAAAACTCCATAATAAACCTAATGAATTCGTCCGAGTCCTTTGAACATTGTACGGCTACTTAAAACATCTTACGACTCTGTATGCCATATTAACTCCTCTAAAAGCATGTTATTATAATTTAGGACGCCTTAAAAGTATTAACAACACCTTACAATACCGTATGTAAATTTAAAACTCTATAATAAACCTAATGAATTCGTCCGAGTCCTTTGAACATTGTACGGCAACTTAAAACATCTTACGACTTGTATGCCATATTACCTCTTAAAACACGTTATGATAACGTAGGACGCCTTACAAATATTAACAACACCTTACAATACCGTATGTAAACTTAAAACTCCATAATAAACCTAATGAATTCGTCCGAGTCCTTTGAACATTGTACGGCTACTTAAAACATCGTACGACTCTGTATGCCATATTAACTCCTCTAAAAGCATGTTATTATAATTTAGGACGCCTTAAAAGTATTAACAACACCTTACAATACCGTATGTAAATTTAAAACTCTATAATAAACCTAATGAATTCGTCCGAGTCCTTTGAACATTGTACGGCAACTTAAAACATCTTACGACTTGTATGCCATATTACCTCTTAAAACACGTTATGATAACGTAGGACGCCTTACAAATATTAACAACACCTTACAATACCGTATGTAAACTTAAAACTCCATAATAAACCTAATGAATTCGTCCGAGTCCTTTGAACATTGTACGGCTACTTAAAACATCGTACGACTCTGTATGCCATATTAACTCCTCTAAAAGCATGTTATTATAATTTAGGACGCCTTAAAAGTATTAACAACACCTTACAATACCGTATGTAAATTTAAAACTCTATAATAAACCTAATGAATTCGTCCGAGTCCTTTGAACATTGTACGGCAACTTAAAACATCTTACGCCTTGTATGCCATATTACCTCTTAAAACACGTTATGATAATGTAGGACGCCTTACAAATATTAACAACACCTTACAATACCGTATGTAAACTTAAAACTCCATAATAAACCTAATGAATTCGTCCGAGTCCTTTGAACATTGTACGGCAACTTAAAACATCTTACGACTCTGTATGCCATATTACCTCTTAAAACAAGTTATTATAATGTAGGACGCCTTACAAATCTTAACAACACCTTACAATACCGTATGTAAACTTAAATCTCTATAATAAACCTAATGAATTCGTCCGGGTACTTTCAACATTGTACTGCAACTTAAAACATCTTACGACTCTGTATGCCATATTAACTCCTCTAAAAGCACGTTATTATAATTTAGGACGCCTTAAAAGTATTAACAACACCTTACAATACCGTATGTAAACTTAAAACTCCATAATAAACCTAATGAATTCGTCCGAGTCCTTTGAAGATTGTACGGCAACTTAAAACATCTTACGACTCTGTATGCCATATTACCTCTTAAAACACGTTATTATAATGTTGGACGCCTTACAAATCTTAACAACACCTTACAATACCGTATGTAAACTTAAAACTCCATAATAAACCTAATGAATTCGTCCGAGTCCTTTGAACATTGTACGGCAACTTAAAACATCTTACGACTCTGTATGCCATATTACCTCTTAAAACAAGTTATTATAATGTAGGACGCCTTACAAATCTTAACAACACCTTACAATACCGTATGTAAACTTAAAACTCTATAATAAACCTAATGAATTCGTCCGGGTACTTTCAACATTGTACTACAACTTAAAACATCTTACGACTCTGTATGCCATATTAACTCCTCTAAAAGCACGTTATTATAATTTAGGACGCCTTAAAAGTATTAACAACACCTTACAATATCGTATGTAAACTTAAAACTTTATAATAAACCTAATGAATTCGTCCGAGTCCTTTGAACATTGTACGGCAACTTAAAACATCTTACGACTTGTATGCCATATTACCTCTTAAAACACGTTATTATAATGTAGGACGCCTTACAAATATTAACAACACCTTACAATACCGTATGTAAACTTAAAACTCCATAATAAACCTAATGAATTCGTCCGAGTCCTTTGAACATTGTACGGCTACTTAAAACATCTTACGACTCTGTATGCCATATTAACTCCTCTAAAAGCATGTTATTATAATTTAGGACGCCTTAAAAGTATTAACAACACCTTACAATACCGTATGTAAATTTAAAACTCTATAATAAACCTAATGAATTCGTCCGAGTCCTTTGAACATTGTATGGCAACTTAAAACATCTTACGACTCTGTATGCCATATTACCTCTTAAAACAAGTTATTATAATGTAGGACGCCTTACAAATCTTAACAACACCTTACAATACCGTATGTAAACTTAAATCTCTATAATAAACCTAATGAATTCGTCCGGGTACTTTCAACATTGTACTGCAACTTAAAACATCTTACGACTCTGTATGCCATATTAACTCCTCTAAAAGCACGTTATTATAATTTAGGACGCCTTAAAAGTATTAACAACACCTTACAATACCGTATGTAAACTTAAAACTCTATTATAAACTTAATGAATTCGTCCGAGTCCTTTGAACATTGTACGGCAACTTAAAACATCTTACGACTTGTATGCCATATTACCTCTTAAAACACGTTATTATAATGTAGGACGCCTTACAAATATTAACAACACCTTACAATACCGTATGTAAACTTAAAACTCCATAATAAACCTAATGAATTCGTCCGAGTCCTTTGAACATTGTACGGCTACTTAAAACATCTTACGACTCTGTATGCCATATTAACTCCTCTAAAAGCATGTTATTATAATTTAGGACGCCTTAAAAGTATTAACAACACCTTACAATACCGTATGTAAATTTAAAACTCTATAATAAACCTAATGAATTCGTCCGAGTCCTTTGAACATTGTACGGCAACTTAAAACATCTTACGACTTGTATGCCATATTACCTCTTAAAACACGTTATGATAACGTAGGACGCCTTACAAATATTAACAACACCTTACAATACCGTATGTAAACTTAAAACTCCATAATAAACCTAATGAATTCGTCCGAGTCCTTTGAACATTGTACGGCTACTTAAAACATCGTACGACTCTGTATGCCATATTAACTCCTCTAAAAGCATGTTATTATAATTTAGGACGCCTTAAAAGTATTAACAACACCTTACAATACCGTATGTAAACTTAAAACGCCATAATAAACCTAATGAATTCGTCCGAGTCCTTTGAACATTGTACGGCAACTTAAAACATCTTACGACTTGTATGCCATATTACCTCTTAAAACACGTAATTATAATGTATGACGCCTTACAAATATTAACAACACCTTACAATACCGTATGTAAACTTAAAACTCCATAATAAACCTAATGAATTCGTCCGAGTCCTTTCAACATTGTACGGCAACTTAAAACATATTACGACTCTGTATGCCATATTAACTCCTCTAAAAGCATGTTATTATAATTTAGGACGCCTTAAAAGTATTAACAACACCTTATAATACCGTATGTAAACTTAAAACTCTATAATAAACCTAATGAATTCGTCCGAGTCCTTTGAACATTGTACGGCAACTTAAAACATCATACGACTTGTATGCCATATTACCTCTTAAAACACGTTATTATAATGTAGGACGCCTTACAAATATTAACAACACCTTACAATACCGTATGTAAACTTAAAACTCCATAATAAACCTAATGAATTCGTCCGAGTCCTTTGAAGATTGTACGGCAACTTAAAACATCTTACGACTCTGTATGCCATATTACCTCTTAAAACACGTTATTATAATGTTGGACGCCTTACAAATCTTAACAACACCTTACAATACCGTATGTAAACTTAAAACTCCATAATAAACCTAATGAATTCGTCCGAGTCCTTTGAACATTGTACGGCTACTTAAAACATCTTACGACTCTGTATGCCATATTAACTCCTCTAAAAGCATGTTATTATAATTTAGGACGCCTTAAAAGTATTAACAACACCTTACAATACCGTATGTAAATTTAAAACTCTATAATAAACCTAATGAATTCGTCCGAGTCCTTTGAACATTGTACGGCAACTTAAAACATCTTACGACTCTGTATGCCATATTACCTCTTAAAACAAGTTATTATAATGTAGGACGCCTTACAAATCTTAACAACACCTTACAATACCGTATGTAAACTTAAATCTCTATAATAAACCTAATGAATTCGTCCGGGTACTTTCAACATTGTACTGCAACTTAAAACATCTTACGACTCTGTATGCCATATTAACTCCTCTAAAAGCACGTTATTATAATTTAGGACGCCTTAAAAGTATTAACAACACCTTACAATACCGTATGTAAACTTAAAACTCTATTATAAACTTAATGAATTCGTCCGAGTCCTTTGAACATTGTACGGCAACTTAAAACATCTTACGACTTGTATGCCATATTACCTCTTAAAACACGTTATTATAATGTAGGACGCCTTACAAATATTAACAACACCTTACAATACCGTATGTAAACTTAAAACTCCATAATAAACCTAATGAATTCGTCCGAGTCCTTTGAACATTGTACGGCTACTTAAAACATCTTACGACTCTGTATGCCATATTAACTCCTCTAAAAGCATGTTATTATAATTTAGGACGCCTTAAAAGTATTAACAACACCTTACAATACCGTATGTAAATTTAAAACTCTATAATAAACCTAATGAATTCGTCCGAGTCCTTTGAACATTGTACGGCAACTTAAAACATCTTACGACTTGTATGCCATATTACCTCTTAAAACACGTTATGATAACGTAGGACGCCTTACAAATATTAACAACACCTTACAATACCGTATGTAAACTTAAAACTCCATAATAAACCTAATGAATTCGTCCGAGTCCTTTGAACATTGTACGGCTACTTAAAACATCGTACGACTCTGTATGCCATATTAACTCCTCTAAAAGCATGTTATTATAATTTAGGACGCCTTAAAAGTATTAACAACACCTTACAATACCGTATGTAAACTTAAAACGCCATAATAAACCTAATGAATTCGTCCGAGTCCTTTGAACATTGTACGGCAACTTAAAACATCTTACGACTTGTATGCCATATTACCTCTTAAAACACGTAATTATAATGTATGACGCCTTACAAATATTAACAACACCTTACAATACCGTATGTAAACTTAAAACTCCATAATAAACCTAATGAATTCGTCCGAGTCCTTTCAACATTGTACGGCAACTTAAAACATATTACGACTCTGTATGCCATATTAACTCCTCTAAAAGCATGTTATTATAATTTAGGACGCCTTAAAAGTATTAACAACACCTTATAATACCGTATGTAAACTTAAAACTCTATAATAAACCTAATGAATTCGTCCGAGTCCTTTGAACATTGTACGGCAACTTAAAACATCATACGACTTGTATGCCATATTACCTCTTAAAACACGTTATTATAATGTAGGACGCCTTACAAATATTAACAACACCTTACAATACCGTATGTAAACTTAAAACTCCATAATAAACCTAATGAATTCGTCCGAGTCCTTTGAAGATTGTACGGCAACTTAAAACATCTTACGACTCTGTATGCCATATTACCTCTTAAAACACGTTATTATAATGTTGGACGCCTTACAAATCTTAACAACACCTTACAATACCGTATGTAAACTTAAAACTCCATAATAAACCTAATGAATTCGTCCGAGTCCTTTGAACATTGTACGGCAACTTAAAACATCTTACGACTCTGTATGCCATATTACCTCTTAAAACAAGTTATTATAATGTAGGACGCCTTACAAATCTTAACAACACCTTACAATACCGTATGTAAACTTAAAACTCTATAATAAACCTAATGAATTCGTCCGGGTACTTTCAACATTGTACTACAACTTAAAACATCTTACGACTCTGTATGCCATATTAACTCCTCTAAAAGCACGTTATTATAATTTAGGACGCCTTAAAAGTATTAACAACACCTTACAATATCGTATGTAAACTTAAAACTTTATAATAAACCTAATGAATTCGTCCGAGTCCTTTGAACATTGTACGGCAACTTAAAACATCTTACGACTTGTATGCCATATTACCTCTTAAAACACGTTATTATAATGTAGGACGCCTTACAAATATTAACAACACCTTACAATACCGTATGTAAACTTAAAACTCCATAATAAACCTAATGAATTCGTCCGAGTCCTTTGAACATTGTACGGCTACTTAAAACATCTTACGACTCTGTATGCCATATTAACTCCTCTAAAAGCATGTTATTATAATTTAGGACGCCTTAAAAGTATTAACAACACCTTACAATACCGTATGTAAATTTAAAACTCTATAATAAACCTAATGAATTCGTCCGAGTCCTTTGAACATTGTACGGCAACTTAAAACATCTTACGACTCTGTATGCCATATTACCTCTTAAAACAAGTTATTATAATGTAGGACGCCTTACAAATCTTAACAACACCTTACAATACCGTATGTAAACTTAAATCTCTATAATAAACCTAATGAATTCGTCCGGGTACTTTCAACATTGTACTGCAACTTAAAACATCTTACGACTCTGTATGCCATATTAACTCCTCTAAAAGCACGTTATTATAATTTAGGACGCCTTAAAAGTATTAACAACACCTTACAATACCGTATGTAAACTTAAAACTCTATTATAAACTTAATGAATTCGTCCGAGTCCTTTGAACATTGTACGGCAACTTAAAACATCTTACGACTTGTATGCCATATTACCTCTTAAAACACGTTATTATAATGTAGGACGCCTTACAAATATTAACAACACCTTACAATACCGTATGTAAACTTAAAACTCCATAATAAACCTAATGAATTCGTCCGAGTCCTTTGAACATTGTACGGCTACTTAAAACATCTTACGACTCTGTATGCCATATTAACTCCTCTAAAAGCATGTTATTATAATTTAGGACGCCTTAAAAGTATTAACAACACCTTACAATACCGTATGTAAATTTAAAACTCTATAATAAACCTAATGAATTCGTCCGAGTCCTTTGAACATTGTACGGCAACTTAAAACATCTTACGACTTGTATGCCATATTACCTCTTAAAACACGTTATGATAACGTAGGACGCCTTACAAATATTAACAACACCTTACAATACCGTATGTAAACTTAAAACTCCATAATAAACCTAATGAATTCGTCCGAGTCCTTTGAACATTGTACGGCTACTTAAAACATCGTACGACTCTGTATGCCATATTAACTCCTCTAAAAGCATGTTATTATAATTTAGGACGCCTTAAAAGTATTAACAACACCTTACAATACCGTATGTAAACTTAAAACGCCATAATAAACCTAATGAATTCGTCCGAGTCCTTTGAACATTGTACGGCAACTTAAAACATCTTACGACTTGTATGCCATATTACCTCTTAAAACACGTAATTATAATGTATGACGCCTTACAAATATTAACAACACCTTACAATACCGTATGTAAACTTAAAACTCCATAATAAACCTAATGAATTCGTCCGAGTCCTTTCAACATTGTACGGCAACTTAAAACATATTACGACTCTGTATGCCATATTAACTCCTCTAAAAGCATGTTATTATAATTTAGGACGCCTTAAAAGTATTAACAACACCTTATAATACTGTATGTAAACTTAAAACTCTATAATAAACCTAATGAATTCGTCCGAGTCCTTTGAACATTGTACGGCAACTTAAAACATCATACGACTTGTATGCCATATTACCTCTTAAAACACGTTATTATAATGTAGGACGCCTTACAAATATTAACAACACCTTACAATACCGTATGTAAACTTAAAACTCCATAATAAACCTAATGAATTCGTCCGAGTCCTTTGAATATTGTACGGCAACTTAAAACATCTTACGACTCTGTATGCCATATTACCTCTTAAAACACGTTATTATAATGTTGGACGCCTTACAAATCTTAACAACACCTTACAATACCGTATGTAAACTTAAAACTCCATAATAAACCTAATGAATTCGTCCGAGTCCTTTGAACATTGTACGGCAACTTAAAACATCTTACGACTCTGTATGCCATATTAACTCCTCTAAAAGCACGTTATTATAATTTAGGACGCCTTAAAAGTATTAACAACACCTTACAATACCGTATGTAAACTTAAAACTCTATTATAAACTTAATGAATTCGTCCGAGTCCTTTGAACATTGTACGGCAACTTAAAACATCTTACGACTTGTATGCCATATTACCTCTTAAAACACGTTATTATAATGTAGGACGCCTTACAAATATTAACAACACCTTACAATACCGTATGTAAACTTAAAACTCCATAATAAACCTAATGAATTCGTCCGAGTCCTTTGAACATTGTACGGCTACTTAAAACATCTTACGACTCTGTATGCCATATTAACTCCTCTAAAAGCATGTTATTATAATTTAGGACGCCTTAAAAGTATTAACAACACCTTACAATACCGTATGTAAATTTAAAACTCTATAATAAACCTAATGAATTCGTCCGAGTCCTTTGAACATTGTACGGCAACTTAAAACATCTTACGACTTGTATGCCATATTACCTCTTAAAACACGTTATGATAACGTAGGACGCCTTACAAATATTAACAACACCTTACAATACCGTATGTAAACTTAAAACTCCATAATAAACCTAATGAATTCGTCCGAGTCCTTTGAACATTGTACGGCTACTTAAAACATCGTACGACTCTGTATGCCATATTAACTCCTCTAAAAGCATGTTATTATAATTTAGGACGCCTTAAAAGTATTAACAACACCTTACAATACCGTATGTAAACTTAAAACGCCATAATAAACCTAATGAATTCGTCCGAGTCCTTTGAACATTGTACGGCAACTTAAAACATCTTACGACTTGTATGCCATATTACCTCTTAAAACACGTAATTATAATGTATGACGCCTTACAAATATTAACAACACCTTACAATACCGTATGTAAACTTAAAACTCCATAATAAACCTAATGAATTCGTCCGAGTCCTTTCAACATTGTACGGCAACTTAAAACATATTACGACTCTGTATGCCATATTAACTCCTCTAAAAGCATGTTATTATAATTTAGGACGCCTTAAAAGTATTAACAACACCTTATAATACTGTATGTAAACTTAAAACTCTATAATAAACCTAATGAATTCGTCCGAGTCCTTTGAACATTGTACGGCAACTTAAAACATCATACGACTTGTATGCCATATTACCTCTTAAAACACGTTATTATAATGTAGGACGCCTTACAAATATTAACAACACCTTACAATACCGTATGTAAACTTAAAACTCCATAATAAACCTAATGAATTCGTCCGAGTCCTTTGAATATTGTACGGCAACTTAAAACATCTTACGACTCTGTATGCCATATTACCTCTTAAAACACGTTATTATAATGTTGGACGCCTTACAAATCTTAACAACACCTTACAATACCGTATGTAAACTTAAAACTCCATAATAAACCTAATGAATTCGTCCGAGTCCTTTGAACATTGTACGGCAACTTAAAACATCTTACGACTCTGTATGCCATATTACCTCTTAAAACAAGTTATTATAATGTAGGACGCCTTACAAATCTTAACAACACCTTACAATACCGTATGTAAACTTAAAACTCTATAATAAACCTAATGAATTCGTCCGGGTACTTTCAACATTGTACTACAACTTAAAACATCTTACGACTCTGTATGCCATATTAACTCCTCTAAAAGCACGTTATTATAATTTAGGACGCCTTAAAAGTATTAACAACACCTTACAATATCGTATGTAAACTTAAAACTTTATAATAAACCTAATGAATTCGTCCGAGTCCTTTGAACATTGTACGGCAACTTAAAACATCTCACGACTTGTATGCCATATTACCTCTTAAAACACGTTATTATAATGTAGGACGCCTTACAAATATTAACTACACCTTACAATACCGTATGTAAACTTAAAACTCCATAATAAACCTAATGAATTCGTCCGAGTCCTTTCAACATTGTACGGCAACTTAAAACATCTTACGACTCTGTATGCCATATTAACTCCTCTAAAAGCATGTTATTATAATTTAGGACGCCTTAAAAGTATTAACAACACCTTATAATACCGTATGTAAACTTAAAACTCTATAATAAACCTAATGAATTCGTCCGAGTCCTTTGAACATTGTACGGGAACTTAAAACATCATACGACTTGTATGCCATATTACCTCTTAAAACACGTTATTATAATTTAGGACGCCTTAAAAGTATTAATAACACCTTACAATACCGTATGTAAACTTAAAACGCCATAATAAACCTAATGAATTCGTCCGAGTCCTTTGAACATTGTACGGCAACTTAAAACATCTTACGACTTGTATGCCATATTACCTCTTAAAACACGTTATGATAACGTAGGACGCCTTACAAATATTAACAACACCTTACAATACCGTATGTAAACTTAAAACTCCATAATAAACCTAATGAATTCGTCCGAGTCCTTTGAACATTGTACGGCTACTTAAAACATCGTACGACTCTGTATGCCATATTAACTCCTCTAAAAGCATGTTATTATAATTTAGGACGCCTTAAAAGTATTAACAACACCTTACAATACCGTATGTAAACTTAAAACGCCATAATAAACCTAATGAATTCGTCCGAGTCCTTTGAACATTGTACGGCAACTTAAAACATCTTACGACTTGTATGCCATATTACCTCTTAAAACACGTAATTATAATGTATGACGCCTTACAAATATTAACAACACCTTACAATACCGTATGTAAACTTAAAACTCCATAATAAACCTAATGAATTCGTCCGAGTCCTTTCAACATTGTACGGCAACTTAAAACATATTACGACTCTGTATGCCATATTAACTCCTCTAAAAGCATGTTATTATAATTTAGGACGCCTTAAAAGTATTAACAACACCTTATAATACCGTATGTAAACTTAAAACTCTATAATAAACCTAATGAATTCGTCCGAGTCCTTTGAACATTGTACGGCAACTTAAAACATCATACGACTTGTATGCCATATTACCTCTTAAAACACGTTATTATAATGTAGGACGCCTTACAAATATTAACAACACCTTACAATACCGTATGTAAACTTAAAACTCCATAATAAACCTAATGAATTCGTCCGAGTCCTTTGAATATTGTACGGCAACTTAAAACATCTTACGACTCTGTATGCCATATTACCTCTTAAAACACGTTATTATAATGTTGGACGCCTTACAAATCTTAACAACACCTTACAATACCGTATGTAAACTTAAAACTCCATAATAAACCTAATGAATTCGTCCGAGTCCTTTGAACATTGTACGGCAACTTAAAACATCTTACGACTCTGTATGCCATATTACCTCTTAAAACAAGTTATTATAATGTAGGACGCCTTACAAATCTTAACAACACCTTACAATACCGTATGTAAACCTAAAACTCTATAATAAACCTAATGAATTCGTCCGGGTACTTTCAACATTGTACTACAACTTAAAACATCTTACGACTCTGTATGCCATATTAACTCCTCTAAAAGCACGTTATTATAATTTAGGACGCCTTAAAAGTATTAACAACACCTTACAATATCGTATGTAAACTTAAAACTTTATAATAAACCTAATGAATTCGTCCGAGTCCTTTGAACATTGTACGGCAACTTAAAACATCTCACGACTTGTATGCCATATTACCTCTTAAAACACGTTATTATAATGTAGGACGCCTTACAAATATTAACTACACCTTACAATACTGTATGTAAACTTAAAACTCCATAATAAACCTAATGAATTCGTCCGAGTCCTTTCAACATTGTACGGCAACTTAAAACATCTTACGACTCTGTATGCCATATTAACTCCTCTAAAAGCATGTTATTATAATTTAGGACGCCTTAAAAGTATTAACAACACCTTATAATACCGTATGTAAACTTAAAACTCTATAATAAACCTAATGAATTCGTCCGAGTCCTTTGAACATTGTACGGGAACTTAAAACATCATACGACTTGTATGCCATATTACCTCTTAAAACACGTTATTATAATTTAGGACGCCTTAAAAGTATTAACAACACCTTACAATACCGTATGTAAACTTAAAACGCCATAATAAACCTAATGAATTCGTCCGAGTCCTTTGAACATTGTACGGCAACTTAAAACATCTTACGACTTGTATGCCATATTACCTCTTAAAACACGTTATGATAACGTAGGACGCCTTACAAATATTAACAACACCTTACAATACCGTATGTAAACTTAAAACTCCATAATAAACCTAATGAATTCGTCCGAGTCCTTTGAACATTGTACGGCTACTTAAAACATCGTACGACTCTGTATGCCATATTAACTCCTCTAAAAGCATGTTATTATAATTTAGGACGCCTTAAAAGTATTAACAACACCTTACAATACCGTATGTAAACTTAAAACGCCATAATAAACCTAATGAATTCGTCCGAGTCCTTTGAACATTGTACGGCAACTTAAAACATCTTACGACTTGTATGCCATATTACCTCTTAAAACACGTAATTATAATGTATGACGCCTTACAAATATTAACAACACCTTACAATACCGTATGTAAACTTAAAACTCCATAATAAACCTAATGAATTCGTCCGAGTCCTTTCAACATTGTACGGCAACTTAAAACATATTACGACTCTGTATGCCATATTAACTCCTCTAAAAGCATGTTATTATAATTTAGGACGCCTTAAAAGTATTAACAACACCTTATAATACCGTATGTAAACTTAAAACTCTATAATAAACCTAATGAATTCGTCCGAGTCCTTTGAACATTGTACGGCAACTTAAAACATCATACGACTTGTATGCCATATTACCTCTTAAAACACGTTATTATAATGTAGGACGCCTTACAAATATTAACAACACCTTACAATACCGTATGTAAACTTAAAACTCCATAATAAACCTAATGAATTCGTCCGAGTCCTTTGAATATTGTACGGCAACTTAAAACATCTTACGACTCTGTATGCCATATTACCTCTTAAAACACGTTATTATAATGTTGGACGCCTTACAAATCTTAACAACACCTTACAATACCGTATGTAAACTTAAAACTCCATAATAAACCTAATGAATTCGTCCGAGTCCTTTGAACATTGTACGGCAACTTAAAACATCTTACGACTCTGTATGCCATATTACCTCTTAAAACAAGTTATTATAATGTAGGACGCCTTACAAATCTTAACAACACCTTACAATACCGTATGTAAACTTAAAACTCTATAATAAACCTAATGAATTCGTCCGGGTACTTTCAACATTGTACTACAACTTAAAACATCTTACGACTCTGTATGCCATATTAACTCCTCTAAAAGCACGTTATTATAATTTAGGACGCCTTAAAAGTATTAACAACACCTTACAATATCGTATGTAAACTTAAAACTTTATAATAAACCTAATGAATTCGTCCGAGTCCTTTGAACATTGTACGGCAACTTAAAACATCTCACGACTTGTATGCCATATTACCTCTTAAAACACGTTATTATAATGTAGGACGCCTTACAAATATTAACTACACCTTACAATACCGTATGTAAACTTAAAACTCCATAATAAACCTAATGAATTCGTCCGAGTCCTTTCAACATTGTACGGCAACTTAAAACATCTTACGACTCTGTATGCCATATTAACTCCTCTAAAAGCATGTTATTATAATTTAGGACGCCTTAAAAGTATTAACAACACCTTATAATACCGTATGTAAACTTAAAACTCTATAATAAACCTAATGAATTCGTCCGAGTCCTTTGAACATTGTACGGGAACTTAAAATATCATACGACTTGTATGCCATATTACCTCTTAAAACACGTTATTATAATTTAGGACGCCTTAAAAGTATTAACAACACCTTACAATACCGTATGTAAACTTAAAACGCCATAATAAACCTAATGAATTTGTCCGAGTCCTTTGAACATTGTACGGCAACTTAAAACATCTTACGACTTGTATGCCATATTACCTCTTAAAACACGTAATTATAATGTATGACGCCTTACAAATATTAACAACACCTTACAATACCGTATGTAAACTTAAAACTCCATAATAAACCTAATGAATTCGTCCGAGTCCTTTCAACATTGTACGGCAACTTAAAACATATTACGACTCTGTATGCCATATTAACTCCTCTAAAAGCATGTTATTATAATTTAGGACGCCTTAAAAGTATTAACAACACCTTATAATACCGTATGTAAACTTAAAACTCTATAATAAACCTAATGAATTCGTCCGAGTCCTTTGAACATTGTACGGCAACTTAAAACATCATACGACTTGTATGCCATATTACCTCTTAAAACACGTTATAATAATGTAGGACGCCTTACAAATATTAACAACACCTTACAATACCGTATGTAAACTTAAAACTCCATAATAAACCTAATGAATTCGTCCGAGTCCTTTGAATATTGTACGGCAACTTAAAACATCTTACGACTCTGTATGCCATATTACCTCTTAAAACACGTTATTATAATGTTGGACGCCTTACAAATCTTAACAACACCTTACAATACCGTATGTAAACTTAAAACTCCATAATAAACCTAATGAATTCGTCCGAGTCCTTTAAACATTGTACGGCAACTTAAAACATCTTACGACTCTGTATGCCATATTACCTCTTAAAACAAGTTATTATAATGTAGGACGCCTTACAAATCTTAACAACACCTTACAATACCGTATGTAAACTTAAAACTCTATAATAAACCTAATGAATTCGTCCGGGTACTTTCAACATTGTACTGCAACTTAAAACATCTTACGACTCTGTATGCCATATTAACTCCTCTAAAAGCACGTTATTATAATTTAGGACGCCTTAAAAGTATTAACAACACCTTACAATACCGTATGTAAACTTAAAACGCCATAATAAACCTAATGAATTCGTCCGAGTCCTTTGAACATTGTACGACAACTTAAAACATCTTACGACTTGTATGCCATATTACCTCTTAAAACACGTAATTATAATGTATGACGCCTTACAAATATTAACAACACCTTACAATACCGTATGTAAACTTAAAACTCCATAATAAACCTAATGAATTCGTCCGAGTCCTTTGAACATTGTACGGCAACTTAAAACATCATACGACTTGTATGCCATATTACCTCTTAAAACACGTTATTATAATGTAGGACGCCTTACAAATATTAACAACACCTTACAATACCGTATGTAAACTTAAAACTCCATAATAAACCTAATGAATTCGTCCGAGTCCTTTGAATATTGTACGGCAACTTAAAACATCTTACGACTCTGTATGCCATATTACCTCTTAAAACACGTTATTATAATGTTGGACGCCTTACAAATCTTAACAACACCTTACAATACCGTATGTAAACTTAAAACTCCATAATAAACCTAATGAATTCGTCCGAGTCCTTTGAACATTGTACGGCAACTTAAAACATCTTACGACTCTGTATGCCATATTAACTCCTCTAAAAGCATGTTATTATAATTTAGGACGCCTTAAAAGTATTAACAACACCTTACAATATCGTATGTAAACTTAAAACTTTATAATAAACCTAATGAATTCGTCCGAGTCCTTTGAACATTGTACGACAACTTAAAACACCTCACGACTTGTATGCCATATTTCCTCTTAAAACACGTTATGATAATGTAGGACGCCTTACAAATATTAACAACACCTTACAATACCGTATGTAAACTTAAAACTCCATAATAAACCTAATGAATTCGTCCGAGTCCTTTGAACATTGTACGGCTACTTAAAACATCTTACGACTCTGTATGCCATATTAACTCCTCTAAAAGCATGTTATTATAATTTAGGACGCATTAAAAGTATTAACAACACCTTACAATACCGTATGTAAACTTAAAACTCTATAATAAACCTAATGAATTCGTCCGAGTCCTTTGAACATAGTACGGCAACTTAAAACATCTTACGACTTGTATGCCATATTACCTCTTAAAACACGTTATTATAATGTATGACGCCTTACAAATATTAACAACACCTTACAATACCGTATGTAAACTTAAAACTCCATAATAAACCTAATGAATTCGTCCGAGTCCTTTCAACATTGTACGGCAACTTAAAACATATTACGACTCTGTATGCCATATTAACTCCTCTAAAAGCATGTTATTATAATTTAGGACGCCT
Source organism: Tagetes erecta (assembly GCA_030867185.1). Classification (NCBI taxonomy): domain Eukaryota; kingdom Viridiplantae; phylum Streptophyta; class Magnoliopsida; order Asterales; family Asteraceae; genus Tagetes; species Tagetes erecta. The sequence continues at coordinate 25,770,037 of CM061493.1, read as the reverse complement.
TAAAAGTATTAACAACACCTTATAATACCGTATGTAAACTTAAAACTCTATAATAAACCTAATGAATTCGTCCGAGTCCTTTGAACATTGTACGGCAACTTAAAACATCATACGACTTGTATGCCATATTACCTCTTAAAACACGTTATGATAACGTAGGACGCCTTACAAATATTAACAACACCTTACAATACCGTATGTAAACTTAAAACTCCATAATAAACCTAATGAATTCGTCCGAGTCCTTTGAATATTGTACGGCAACTTAAAACATCTTACGACTCTGTATGCCATATTACCTCTTAAAACACGTTATTATAATGTTGGACGCCTTACAAATCTTAACAACACCTTACAATACCGTATGTAAACTTAAAACTCCATAATAAACCTAATGAATTCGTCCGGGTACTTTCAACATTGTACTGCAACTTAAAACATCTTACGACTCTGTATGCCATATTAACTCCTCTAAAAGCACGTTATTATAATGTAGGACGCCTTACAAATCTTAACAACACCTTACAATACCATATGTAAACTTAAAACTCTATAATAAACCTAATGAATTCGTCCGGGTACTTTCAACATCGTACTGCAACTTAAAACATCTTACGACTCTGTATGCCATATTAACTCCTCTAAAAGCACGTTATTATAATTTAGGACGCCTTAAAAGTATTAACAACACCTTACAATATCGTATGTAAACTTAAAACGCCATAATAAACCTAATGAATTCGTCCGAGTCCTTTGAACATTGTACGGCAACTTAAAACATCTTACGACTTGTATGCCATATTACCTCTTAAAACACGTAATTATAATGTATGACGCCTTACAAATATTAACAACACCTTACAATACCGTATGTAAACTTAAAACTCCATAATAAACCTAATGAATTCGTCCGAGTCCTTTCAACATTGTACGGCAACTTAAAACATATTACGACTCTGTATGCCATATTAACTCCTCTAAAAGCATGTTATTATAATTTAGGACGCCTTAAAAGTATTAACAACACCTTATAATACCGTATGTAAACTTAAAACTCTATAATAAACCTAATGAATTCGTCCGAGTCCTTTGAACATTGTACGGCAACTTAAAACATCATACGACTTGTATGCCATATTACCTCTTAAAACACGTTATTATAATTTAGGACGCCTTAAAAGTATTAACAACACCTTACAATACCGTATGTAAACTTAAAACGCCATAATAAACCTAATGAATTCGTCCGAGTCCTTTGAACATTGTACGGCAACTTAAAACATCTTACGACTTGTATGCCATATTACCTCTTAAAACACGTAATTATAATGTATGACGCCTTACAAATATTAACAACACCTTACAATACCGTATGTAAACTTAAAACTCCATAATAAACCTAATGAATTCGTCTGAGTCCTTTCAACATTGTACGGCAACTTAAAATATATTACGACTCTGTATGCCATATTAACTCCTCTAAAAGCATGTTATTATAATTTAGGACGCCTTAAAAGTATTAACAACACCTTATAATACCGTATGTAAACTTAAAACTCTATAATAAACCTAATGAATTCGTCCGAGTCCTTTGAACATTGTACGGCAACTTAAAACATCATACGACTTGTATGCCATATTACCTCTTAAAACACGTTATTATAATGTAGGACGCCTTACAAATATTAACAACACCTTACAATACCGTATGTAAACTTAAAACTCCATAATAAACCTAATGAATTCGTCCGAGTCCTTTGAATATTGTACGGCAACTTAAAACATCTTACGACTCTGTATGCCATATTACCTCTTAAAACACGTTATTATAATGTTGGACGCCTTACAAATCTTAACAACACCTTACAATACCGTATGTAAACTTAAAACTCCATAATAAACCTAATGAATTCGTCCGAGTCCTTTGAACATTGTACGGCAACTTAAAACATCTTACGACTCTGTATGCCATATTAACTCCTCTAAAAGCATGTTATTATAATATAGGACGCCTTAAAAGTATTAACAACACCTTACAATATCGTATGTAAACTTAAAACTTTATAATAAACCTAATGAATTCGTCCGAGTCCTTTGAACATTGTACGACAACTTAAAACACCTCACGACTTGTATGCCATATTTCCTCTTAAAACACGTTATGATAATGTAGGACGCCTTACAAATATTAACAACACCTTACAATACCGTATGTAAACTTAAAACTCCATAATAAACCTAATGAATTCGTCCGAGTCCTTTGAACATTGTACGGCTACTTAAAACATCTTACGACTCTGTATGCCATATTAACTCCTCTAAAAGCATGTTATTATAATTTAGGACGCATTAAAAGTATTAACAACACCTTACAATACCGTATGTAAACTTAAAACTCTATAATAAACCTAATGAATTCGTCCGAGTCCTTTGAACATTGTACGGCAACTTAAAACATCTTACGACTTGTATGCCATATTACCTCTTAAAACACGTTATTATAATGTATGACGCCTTACAAATATTAACAACACCTTACAATACCGTATGTAAACTTAAAACTCCATAATAAACCTAATGAATTCGTCCGAGTCCTTTCAACATTGTACGGCAACTTAAAACATATTACGACTCTGTATGCCATATTAACTCCTCTAAAAGCATGTTATTATAATTTAGGACGCCTTAAAAGTATTAACAACACCTTATAATACCGTATGTAAACTTAAAACTCTATAATAAACCTAATGAATTCGTCCGAGTCCTTTGAACATTGTACGGCAACTTAAAACATCATACGACTTGTATGCCATATTACCTCTTAAAACACGTTATTATAATGTAGGACGCCTTACAAATATTAACAACACCTTACAATACCGTATGTAAACTTAAAACTCTATAATAAACCTAATGAATTCGTCCGAGTCCTTTGAATATTGTACAGCAACTTAAAACATCTTACGACTTTGTATGCCATATTACCTCTTAAAACACGTTATTATAATGTTGGACGCCTTACAAATCTTAACAACACCTTACAATACCGTATGTAAACTTAAACTCCATAATAAACCTAATGAATTCGTCCGAGTCCTTTGAACATTGTACGGCAACTTAAAACATCTTACGACTCTGTATGCCATATTACCTCTTAAAACAAGTTATTATAATGTAGGACGCCTTACAAATCTTAACAACACCTTACAATACCGTATGTAAACTTAAAACTCTATAATAAACCTAATGAATTCGTCCGAGTCCTTTCAACATTGTACTGCAACTTAAAACATCTTACGACTCTGTATGCCATATTAACTCCTCTAAAAGCATGTTATTATAATTTAGGACGCATTAAAAGTATTAACAACACCTTACAATACCGTATGTAAACTTAAAACTCTATAATAAACCTAATGAATTCGTCCGAGTCCTTTGAACATTGTACGGCAACTTAAAACATCTTACGACTTGTATGCCATATTACCTCTTAAAACACGTTATTATAATGTATGACGCCTTACAAATATTAACAACACCTTACAATACCGTATGTAAACTTAAAACTCCATAATAAACCTAATGAATTCGTCCGAGTCCTTTCAACATTGTACGGCAACTTAAAACATATTACGACTCTGTATGCCATATTAACTCCTCTAAAAGCATGTTATTATAATTTAGGACGCCTTAAAAGTATTAACAACACCTTATAATACCGTATGTAAACTTAAAACTCTATAATAAACCTAATGAATTCGTCCGAGTCCTTTGAACATTGTACGGCAACTTAAAACATCATACGACTTGTATGCCATATTACCTCTTAAAACTTTATAATAAACCTAATGAATTCGTCCGAGTCCTTTGAACATTGTACGACAACTTAAAACACCTCACGACTTGTATGCCATATTTCCTCTTAAAACACGTTATGATAATGTAGGACGCCTTACAAATATTAACAACACCTTACAATACCGTATGTAAACTTAAAACTCCATAATAAACCTAATGAATTCGTCCGAGTCCTTTGAACATTGTACGGCTACTTAAAACATCTTACGACTCTGTATGCCATATTAACTCCTCTAAAAGCATGTTATTATAATTTAGGACGCATTAAAAGTATTAACAACACCTTACAATACCGTATGTAAACTTAAAACTCTATAATAAACCTAATGAATTCGTCCGAGTCCTTTGAACATTGTACGGCAACTTAAAACATCTTACGACTTGTATGCCATATTACCTCTTAAAACACGTTATTATAATGTATGACGCCTTACAAATATTAACAACACCTTACAATACCGTATGTAAACTTAAAACTCCATAATAAACCTATTGAATTCGTCCGAGTCCTTTCAACATTGTACGGCAACTTAAAACATATTACGACTCTGTATGCCATATTAACTCCTCTAAAAGCATGTTATTATAATTTAGGACGCCTTAAAAGTATTAACAACACCTTATAATACCGTATGTAAACTTAAAACTCTATAATAAACCTAATGAATTCGTCCGAGTCCTTTGAACATTGTACGGCAACTTAAAACATCTTACGACTCTGTATGCCATATTAACTCCTCTAAAAGCATGTTATTATAATATAGGACGCCTTAAAAGTATTAACAACACCTTACAATATCGTATGTAAACTTAAAACTTTATAATAAACCTAATGAATTCGTCCGAGTCCTTTGAACATTGTACGACAACTTAAAACACCTCACGACTTGTATGCCATATTTCCTCTTAAAACACGTTATGATAATGTAGGACGCCTTACAAATATTAACAACACCTTACAATACCGTATGTAAACTTAAAACTCCATAATAAACCTAATGAATTCGTCCGAGTCCTTTGAACATTGTACGGCTACTTAAAACATCTTACGACTCTGTATGCCATATTAACTCCTCTAAAAGCATGTTATTATAATTTAGGACGCATTAAAAGTATTAACAACACCTTATAATACCGTATGTAAACTTAAAACTCTATAATAAACCTAATGAATTCGTCCGAGTCCTTTGAACATTGTACGGCAACTTAAAACATCTTACGACTCTGTATGCCATATTACCTCTTAAAACACGTTATTATAATGTTGGACGCCTTACAAATCTTAACAACACCTTACAATACCGTATGTAAACTTAAAACTCCATAATAAACCTAATGAATTCGTCCGAGTCCTTTGAACATTGTACGGCAACTTAAAACATCTTACGACTCTGTATGCCATATTAACTCCTCTAAAAGCATGTTATTATAATATAGGACGCCTTAAAAGTATTAACAACACCTTACAATATCGTATGTAAACTTAAAACTTTATAATAAACCTAATGAATTCGTTCGAGTCCTTTGAACATTGTACGACAACTTAAAACACCTCACGACTTGTATGCCATATTTCCTCTTAAAACACGTTATGATAATGTAGGACGCCTTACAAATATTAACAACACCTTACAATACCGTATGTAAACTTAAAACTCCATAATAAACCTAATGAATTCATCCGAGTCCTTTGAACATTGTACGGCTACTTAAAACATCTTACGACTCTGTATGCCATATTAACTCCTCTAAAAGCATGTTATTATAATTTAGGACGCATTAAAAGTATTAACAACACCTTACAATACCGTATGTAAACTTAAAACTCTATAATAAACCTAATGAATTCGTCCGAGTCCTTTGAACATTGTACGGCAACTTAAAACATCTTACGACTTGTATGCCATATTACCTCTTAAAACACGTTATTATAATGTATGACGCCTTACAAATATTAACAACACCTTACAATACCGTATGTAAACTTAAAACTCCATAATAAACCTAATGAATTCGTCCGAGTCCTTTCAACATTGTACGGCAACTTAAAACATATTACGACTCTGTATGCCATATTAACTCCTCTAAAAGCATGTTATTATAATTTAGGACGCCTTAAAAGTATTAACAACACCTTATAATACCGTATGTAAACTTAAAACTCTATAATAAACCTAATGAATTCGTCCGAGTCCTTTGAACATTGTACGGCAACTTAAAACATCATACGACTTGTATGCCATATTACCTCTTAAAACACGTTATTATAATGTAGGACGCCTTACAAATATTAACAAAACCTTACAATACCGTATGTAAACTTAAAACTCCATAATAAACCTAATGAATTCGTCCGAGTCTTTTGAATATTGTACGGCAACTTAAAACATCTTACGACTTTGTATGCCATATTACCTCTTAAAACACGTTATTATAATGTTGGACGCCTTACAAATCTTAACAACACCTTACAATACCGTATGTAAACTTAAACTCCATAATAAACCTAATGAATTCGTCCGAGTCCTTTGAACATTGTACGGCAACTTAAAACATCTTACGACTCTGTATGCCATATTACCTCTTAAAACAAGTTATTATAATGTAGGACGCCTTACAAATCTTAACAACACCTTACAATACCGTATGTAAACTTAAAACTCTATAATAAACCTAATGAATTCGTCCGAGTCCTTTGAATATTGTACGGCAACTTAAAACATCTTACGACTTTGTATGCCATATTACCTCTTAAAACACGTTATTATAATGTTGGACGCCTTACAAATCTTAACAACACCTTACAATACCGTATGCAAACTTAAACTCCATAATAAACCTAATGAATTCGTCCGAGTCCTTTGAACATTGTACGGCAACTTAAAACATCTTACGACTCTGTATGCCATATTACCTCTTAAAACAAGTTATTATAATGTAGGACGCCTTACAAATCTTAACAACACCTTACAATACCGTATGTAAACTTAAAACTCTATAATAAACCTAATGAATTCGTCCGAGTCCTTTCAACATTGTACTGCAACTTAAAACATCTTACCACTCTGTATGCCATATTAACTCCTCTAAAAGCATGTTATTATAATTTAGCACCGCATTAAAAGTATTAACAACACCTTACAATACCGTATGTAAACTTAAAACTCTATAATAAACCTAATGAATTCGTCCGAGTCCTTTGAACATTGTACGGCAACTTAAAACATCTTACGACTTGTATGCCATATTACCTCTTAAAACACGTTATTATAATGTATGACGCCTTACAAATATTAACAACACCTTACAATACCGTATGTAAACTTAAAACTCCATAATAAACCTAATGAATTCGTCCGAGTCCTTTCAACATTGTACGGCAACTTAAAACATATTACGACTCTGTATGCCATATTAACTCCTCTAAAAGCATGTTATTATAATTTAGGACGCCTTAAAAGTATTAACAACACCTTATAATACCGTATGTAAACTTAAAACTCTATAATAAACCTAATGAATTCGTCCGAGTCCTTTGAACATTGTACGGCAACTTAAAACATCTTACGACTTGTATGCCATATTACCTCTTAAAACACGTTATTATAATGTATGACGCCTTACAAATATTAACAACACCTTACAATACCGTATGTAAACTTAAAACTCCATAATAAACCTAATGAATTCGTCCGAGTCCTTTCAACATTGTACGGCAACTTAAAACATATTACGACTCTGTATGCCATATTAACTCCTCTAAAAGCATGTTATTATAATTTAGGACGCCTTAAAAGTATTAACAACACCTTATAATACCGTATGTAAACTTAAAACTCTATAATAAACCTAATGAATTCGTCCGAGTCCTTTGAACATTGTACGGCAACTTAAAACATCATACGACTTGTATGCCATATTACCTCTTAAAACACGTTATTATAATGTAGGACGCCTTACAAATATTAACAACACCTTACAATACCGTATGTAAACTTAAAACTCCATAATAAACCTAATGAATTCGTCCGAGTCCTTTGAATATTGTACGGCAACTTAAAACATCTTACGACTTTGTATGCCATATTACCTCTTAAAACACGTTATTATAATGTTGGACGCCTTACAAATCTTAACAACACCTTACAATACCGTATGTAAACTTAAACTCCATAATAAACCTAATGAATTCGTCCGAGTCCTTTGAACATTGTACGGCAACTTAAAACATCTTACGACTCTGTATGCCATATTACCTCTTAAAACAAGTTATTATAATGTAGGACGCCTTACAAATCTTAACAACACCTTACAATACCGTATGTAAACTTAAAACTCTATAATAAACCTAATGAATTCGTCCGAGTCCTTTGAATATTGTACGGCAACTTAAAACATCTTACGACTTTGTATGCCATATTACCTCTTAAAACACGTTATTATAATGTTGGACGCCTTACAAATCTTAACAACACCTTACAATACCGTATGCAAACTTAAACTCCATAATAAACCTAATGAATTCGTCCGAGTCCTTTGAACATTGTACGGCAACTTAAAACATCTTACGACTCTGTATGCCATATTACCTCTTAAAACAAGTTATTATAATGTAGGACGCCTTACAAATCTTAACAACACCTTACAATACCGTATGTAAACTTAAAACTCTATAATAAACCTAATGAATTCGTCCGAGTCCTTTCAACATTGTACTGCAACTTAAAACATCTTACGACTCTGTATGCCATATTAACTCCTCTAAAAGCATGTTATTATAATTTAGCACCGCATTAAAAGTATTAACAACACCTTACAATACCGTATGTAAACTTAAAACTCTATAATAAACCTAATGAATTCGTCCGAGTCCTTTGAACATTGTACGGCAACTTAAAACATCTTACGACTTGTATGCCATATTACCTCTTAAAACACGTTATTATAATGTATGACGCCTTACAAATATTAACAACACCTTACAATACCGTATGTAAACTTAAAACTCCATAATAAACCTAATGAATTCGTCCGAGTCCTTTCAACATTGTACGGCAACTTAAAACATATTACGACTCTGTATGCCATATTAACTCCTCTAAAAGCATGTTATTATAATTTAGGACGCCTTAAAAGTATTAACAACACCTTATAATACCGTATGTAAACTTAAAACTCTATAATAAACCTAATGAATTCGTCCGAGTCCTTTGAACATTGTACGGCAACTTAAAACATCTTACGACTTGTATGCCATATTACCTCTTAAAACACGTTATTATAATGTATGACGCCTTACAAATATTAACAACACCTTACAATACCGTATGTAAACTTAAAACTCCATAATAAACCTAATGAATTCGTCCGAGTCCTTTCAACATTGTACGGCAACTTAAAACATATTACGACTCTGTATGCCATATTAACTCCTCTAAAAGCATGTTATTATAATTTAGGACGCCTTAAAAGTATTAACAACACCTTATAATACCGTATGTAAACTTAAAACTCTATAATAAACCTAATGAATTCGTCCGAGTCCTTTGAACATTGTACGGCAACTTAAAACATCATACGACTTGTATGCCATATTACCTCTTAAAACACGTTATTATAATGTAGGACGCCTTACAAATATTAACAACACCTTACAATACCGTATGTAAACTTAAAACTCCATAATAAACCTAATGAATTCGTCCGAGTCCTTTGAATATTGTACGGCAACTTAAAACATCTTACGACTTTGTATGCCATATTACCTCTTAAAACACGTTATTATAATGTTGGACGCCTTACAAATCTTAACAACACCTTACAATACCGTATGTAAACTTAAACTCCATAATAAACCTAATGAATTCGTCCGAGTCCTTTGAACATTGTACGGCAACTTAAAACATCTTACGACTCTGTATGCCATATTACCTCTTAAAACAAGTTATTATAATGTAGGACGCCTTACAAATCTTAACAACACCTTACAATACCGTATGTAAACTTAAAACTCTATAATAAACCTAATGAATTCGTCCGAGTCCTTTGAATATTGTACGGCAACTTAAAACATCTTACGACTTTGTATGCCATATTACCTCTTAAAACACGTTATTATAATGTTGGACGCCTTACAAATCTTAACAACACCTTACAATACCGTATGCAAACTTAAACTCCATAATAAACCTAATGAATTCGTCCGAGTCCTTTGAACATTGTACGGCAACTTAAAACATCTTACGACTCTGTATGCCATATTACCTCTTAAAACAAGTTATTATAATGTAGGACGCCTTACAAATCTTAACAACACCTTACAATACCGTATGTAAACTTAAAACTCTATAATAAACCTAATGAATTCGTCCGAGTCCTTTCAACATTGTACTGCAACTTAAAACATCTTACGACTCTGTATGCCATATTAACTCCTCTAAAAGCATGTTATTATAATTTAGCACCGCATTAAAAGTATTAACAACACCTTACAATACCGTATGTAAACTTAAAACTCTATAATAAACCTAATGAATTCGTCCGAGTCCTTTGAACATTGTACGGCAACTTAAAACATCTTACGACTTGTATGCCATATTACCTCTTAAAACACGTTATTATAATGTATGACGCCTTACAAATATTAACAACACCTTACAATACCGTATGTAAACTTAAAACTCCATAATAAACCTAATGAATTCGTCCGAGTCCTTTCAACATTGTACGGCAACTTAAAACATATTACGACTCTGTATGCCATATTAACTCCTCTAAAAGCATGTTATTATAATTTAGGACGCCTTAAAAGTATTAACAACACCTTATAATACCGTATGTAAACTTAAAACTCTATAATAAACCTAATGAATTCGTCCGAGTCCTTTGAACATTGTACGGCAACTTAAAACATCATACGACTTGTATGCCATATTACCTCTTAAAACACGTTATTATAATGTAGGACGCCTTACAAATATTAACAACACCTTACAATACCGTATGTAAACTTAAAACTCCATAATAAACCTAATGAATTCGTCCGAGTCCTTTGAATATTGTACTGCAACTTAAAACATCTTACGACTTTGTATGCCATATTACCTCTTAAAACACGTTATTATAATGTTGGACGCCTTACAAATCTTAACAACACCTTACAATACCGTATGTAAACTTAAACTCCATAATAAACCTAATGAATTCGTCCGAGTCCTTTGAACATTGTACGGCAACTTAAAACATCTTACGACTCTGTATGCCATATTACCTCTTAAAACAAGTTATTATAATGTAGGACGCCTTACAAATCTTAACAACACCTTACAATACCGTATGTAAACTTAAAACTCTATAATAAACCTAATGAATTCGTCCGAGTCCTTTGAATATTGTACGGCAACTTAAAACATCTTACGACTTTGTATGCCATATTACCTCTTAAAACACGTTATTATAATGTTGGACGCCTTACAAATCTTAACAACACCTTACAATACCGTATGCAAACTTAAACTCCATAATAAACCTAATGAATTCGTCCGAGTCCTTTGAACATTGTACGGCAACTTAAAACATCTTACGACTCTGTATGCCATATTACCTCTTAAAACAAGTTATTATAATGTAGGACGCCTTACAAATCTTAACAACACCTTACAATACCGTATGTAAACTTAAAACTCTATAATAAACCTAATGAATTCGTCCGAGTCCTTTGAATATTGTACGGCAACTTAAAACATCTTACGACTTTGTATGCCATATTACCTCTTAAAACACGTTATTATAATGTTGGACGCCTTACAAATCTTAACAACACCTTACAATACCGTATGCAAACTTAAACTCCATAATAAACCTAATGAATTCGTCCGAGTCCTTTGAACATTGTACGGCAACTTAAAACATCTTACGACTCTGTATGCCATATTACCTCTTAAAACAAGTTATTATAATGTAGGACGCCTTACAAATCTTAACAACACCTTACAATACCGTATGTAAACTTAAAACTCTATAATAAACCTAATGAATTCGTCCGAGTCCTTTCAACATTGTACTGCAACTTAAAACATCTTACGACTCTGTATGCCATATTAACTCCTCTAAAAGCATGTTATTATAATTTAGCACCGCATTAAAAGTATTAACAACACCTTACAATACCGTATGTAAACTTAAAACTCTATAATAAACCTAATGAATTCGTCCGAGTCCTTTGAACATTGTACGGCAACTTAAAACATCTTACGACTTGTATGCCATATTACCTCTTAAAACACGTTATTATAATGTATGACGCCTTACAAATATTAACAACACCTTACAATACCGTATGTAAACTTAAAACTCCATAATAAACCTAATGAATTCGTCCGAGTCCTTTCAACATTGTACGGCAACTTAAAACATATTACGACTCTGTATGCCATATTAACTCCTCTAAAAGCATGTTATTATAATTTAGGACGCCTTAAAAGTATTAACAACACCTTATAATACCGTATGTAAACTTAAAACTCTATAATAAACCTAATGAATTCGTCCGAGTCCTTTGAACATTGTACGGCAACTTAAAACATCATACGACTTGTATGCCATATTACCTCTTAAAACACGTTATTATAATGTAGGACGCCTTACAAATATTAACAACACCTTACAATACCGTATGTAAACTTAAAACTCCATAATAAACCTAATGAATTCGTCCGAGTCCTTTGAATATTGTACTGCAACTTAAAACATCTTACGACTTTGTATGCCATATTACCTCTTAAAACACGTTATTATAATGTTGGACGCCTTACAAATCTTAACAACACCTTACAATACCGTATGTAAACTTAAACTCCATAATAAACCTAATGAATTCGTCCGAGTCCTTTGAACATTGTACGGCAACTTAAAACATCTTACGACTCTGTATGCCATATTACCTCTTAAAACAAGTTATTATAATGTAGGACGCCTTACAAATCTTAACAACACCTTACAATACCGTATGTAAACTTAAAACTCTATAATAAACCTAATGAATTCGTCCGAGTCCTTTGAATATTGTACGGCAACTTAAAACATCTTACGACTTTGTATGCCATATTACCTCTTAAAACACGTTATTATAATGTTGGACGCCTTACAAATCTTAACAACACCTTACAATACCGTATGCAAACTTAAACTCCATAATAAACCTAATGAATTCGTCCGAGTCCTTTGAACATTGTACGGCAACTTAAAACATCTTACGACTCTGTATGCCATATTACCTCTTAAAACAAGTTATTATAATGTAGGACGCCTTACAAATCTTAACAACACCTTACAATACCGTATGTAAACTTAAAACTCTATAATAAACCTAATGAATTCGTCCGAGTCCTTTCAACATTGTACTGCAACTTAAAACATCTTACCACTCTGTATGCCATATTAACTCCTCTAAAAGCATGTTATTATAATTTAGCACCGCATTAAAAGTATTAACAACACCTTACAATACCGTATGTAAACTTAAAACTCTATAATAAACCTAATGAATTCGTCCGAGTCCTTTGAACATTGTACGGCAACTTAAAACATCTTACGACTTGTATGCCATATTACCTCTTAAAACACGTTATTATAATGTATGACGCCTTACAAATATTAACAACACCTTACAATACCGTATGTAAACTTAAAACTCCATAATAAACCTAATGAATTCGTCCGAGTCCTTTCAACATTGTACGGCAACTTAAAACATATTACGACTCTGTATGCCATATTAACTCCTCTAAAAGCATGTTATTATAATTTAGGACGCCTTAAAAGTATTAACAACACCTTATAATACCGTATGTAAACTTAAAACTCTATAATAAACCTAATGAATTCGTCCGAGTCCTTTGAACATTGTACGGCAACTTAAAACATCTTACGACTTGTATGCCATATTACCTCTTAAAACACGTTATTATAATGTATGACGCCTTACAAATATTAACAACACCTTACAATACCGTATGTAAACTTAAAACTCCATAATAAACCTAATGAATTCGTCCGAGTCCTTTCAACATTGTACGGCAACTTAAAACATATTACGACTCTGTATGCCATATTAACTCCTCTAAAAGCATGTTATTATAATTTAGGACGCCTTAAAAGTATTAACAACACCTTATAATACCGTATGTAAACTTAAAACTCTATAATAAACCTAATGAATTCGTCCGAGTCCTTTGAACATTGTACGGCAACTTAAAACATCATACGACTTGTATGCCATATTACCTCTTAAAACACGTTATTATAATGTAGGACGCCTTACAAATATTAACAACACCTTACAATACCGTATGTAAACTTAAAACTCCATAATAAACCTAATGAATTCGTCCGAGTCCTTTGAATATTGTACGGCAACTTAAAACATCTTACGACTTTGTATGCCATATTACCTCTTAAAACACGTTATTATAATGTTGGACGCCTTACAAATCTTAACAACACCTTACAATACCGTATGTAAACTTAAACTCCATAATAAACCTAATGAATTCGTCCGAGTCCTTTGAACATTGTACGGCAACTTAAAACATCTTACGACTCTGTATGCCATATTACCTCTTAAAACAAGTTATTATAATGTAGGACGCCTTACAAATCTTAACAACACCTTACAATACCGTATGTAAACTTAAAACTCTATAATAAACCTAATGAATTCGTCCGAGTCCTTTGAATATTGTACGGCAACTTAAAACATCTTACGACTTTGTATGCCATATTACCTCTTAAAACACGTTATTATAATGTTGGACGCCTTACAAATCTTAACAACACCTTACAATACCGTATGCAAACTTAAACTCCATAATAAACCTAATGAATTCGTCCGAGTCCTTTGAACATTGTACGGCAACTTAAAACATCTTACGACTCTGTATGCCATATTACCTCTTAAAACAAGTTATTATAATGTAGGACGCCTTACAAATCTTAACAACACCTTACAATACCGTATGTAAACTTAAAACTCTATAATAAACCTAATGAATTCGTCCGAGTCCTTTCAACATTGTACTGCAACTTAAAACATCTTACGACTCTGTATGCCATATTAACTCCTCTAAAAGCATGTTATTATAATTTAGCACCGCATTAAAAGTATTAACAACACCTTACAATACCGTATGTAAACTTAAAACTCTATAATAAACCTAATGAATTCGTCCGAGTCCTTTGAACATTGTACGGCAACTTAAAACATCTTACGACTTGTATGCCATATTACCTCTTAAAACACGTTATTATAATGTATGACGCCTTACAAATATTAACAACACCTTACAATACCGTATGTAAACTTAAAACTCCATAATAAACCTAATGAATTCGTCCGAGTCCTTTCAACATTGTACGGCAACTTAAAACATATTACGACTCTGTATGCCATATTAACTCCTCTAAAAGCATGTTATTATAATTTAGGACGCCTTAAAAGTATTAACAACACCTTATAATACCGTATGTAAACTTAAAACTCTATAATAAACCTAATGAATTCGTCCGAGTCCTTTGAACATTGTACGGCAACTTAAAACATCATACGACTTGTATGCCATATTACCTCTTAAAACACGTTATTATAATGTAGGACGCCTTACAAATATTAACAACACCTTACAATACCGTATGTAAACTTAAAACTCCATAATAAACCTAATGAATTCGTCCGAGTCCTTTGAATATTGTACTGCAACTTAAAACATCTTACGACTTTGTATGCCATATTACCTCTTAAAACACGTTATTATAATGTTGGACGCCTTACAAATCTTAACAACACCTTACAATACCGTATGTAAACTTAAACTCCATAATAAACCTAATGAATTCGTCCGAGTCCTTTGAACATTGTACGGCAACTTAAAACATCTTACGACTCTGTATGCCATATTACCTCTTAAAACAAGTTATTATAATGTAGGACGCCTTACAAATCTTAACAACACCTTACAATACCGTATGTAAACTTAAAACTCTATAATAAACCTAATGAATTCGTCCGAGTCCTTTGAATATTGTACGGCAACTTAAAACATCTTACGACTTTGTATGCCATATTACCTCTTAAAACACGTTATTATAATGTTGGACGCCTTACAAATCTTAACAACACCTTACAATACCGTATGCAAACTTAAACTCCATAATAAACCTAATGAATTCGTCCGAGTCCTTTGAACATTGTACGGCAACTTAAAACATCTTACGACTCTGTATGCCATATTACCTCTTAAAACAAGTTATTATAATGTAGGACGCCTTACAAATCTTAACAACACCTTACAATACCGTATGTAAACTTAAAACTCTATAATAAACCTAATGAATTCGTCCGAGTCCTTTCAACATTGTACTGCAACTTAAAACATCTTACGACTCTGTATGCCATATTAACTCCTCTAAAAGCATGTTATTATAATTTAGCACCGCATTAAAAGTATTAACAACACCTTACAATACCGTATGTAAACTTAAAACTCTATAATAAACCTAATGAATTCGTCCGAGTCCTTTGAACATTGTACGGCAACTTAAAACATCTTACGACTTGTATGCCATATTACCTCTTAAAACACGTTATTATAATGTATGACGCTTTACAAATATTAACAACACCTTACAATACCGTATGTAAACTTAAAACTCCATAATAAACCTAATGAATTCGTCCGAGTCCTTTCAACATTGTACGGCAACTTAAAACATATTACGACTCTGTATGCCATATTAACTCCTCTAAAAGCATGTTATTATAATTTAGGACGCCTTAAAAGTATTAACAACACCTTATAATACCGTATGTAAACTTAAAACTCTATAATAAACCTAATGAATTCGTCCGAGTCCTTTGAACATTGTACGGCAACTTAAAACATCATACGACTTGTATGCCATATTACCTCTTAAAACACGTTATTATAATGTAGGACGCCTTACAAATATTAACAACACCTTACAATACCGTATGTAAACTTAAAACTCCATAATAAACCTAATGAATTCGTCCGAGTCCTTTGAATATTGTACGGCAACTTAAAACATCTTACGACTTTGTATGCCATATTACCTCTTAAAACACGTTATTATAATGTTGGACGCCTTACAAATCTTAACAACACCTTACAATACCGTATGTAAACTTAAACTCCATAATAAACCTAATGAATTCGTCCGAGTCCTTTGAACATTGTACGGCAACTTAAAACATCATACGACTTGTATGCCATATTACCTCTTAAAACACGTTATTATAATGTAGGACGCCTTACAAATATTAACAACACCTTACAATACCGTATGTAAACTTAAAACTCCATAATAAACCTAATGAATTCGTCCGAGTCCTTTGAATATTGTACGGCAACTTAAAACATCTTACGACTTTGTATGCCATATTACCTCTTAAAACACGTTATTATAATGTTGGACGCCTTACAAATCTTAACAACACCTTACAATACCGTATGTAAACTTAAACTCCATAATAAACCTAATGAATTCGTCCGAGTCCTTTGAACATTGTACGGCAACTTAAAACATCTTACGACTCTGTATGCCATATTACCTCTTAAAACAAGTTATTATAATGTAGGACGCCTTACAAATCTTAACAACACCTTACAATACCGTATGTAAACTTAAAACTCTATAATAAACCTAATGAATTCGTCCGAGTCCTTTGAATATTGTACGGCAACTTAAAACATCTTACGACTTTGTATGCCATATTACCTCTTAAAACACGTTATTATAATGTTGGACGCCTTACAAATCTTAACAACACCTTACAATACCGTATGCAAACTTAAACTCCATAATAAACCTAATGAATTCGTCCGAGTCCTTTGAACATTGTACGGCAACTTAAAACATCTTACGACTCTGTATGCCATATTACCTCTTAAAACAAGTTATTATAATGTAGGACGCCTTACAAATCTTAACAACACCTTACAATACCGTATGTAAACTTAAAACTCTATAATAAACCTAATGAATTCGTCCGAGTCCTTTCAACATTGTACTGCAACTTAAAACATCTTACGACTCTGTATGCCATATTAACTCCTCTAAAAGCATGTTATTATAATTTAGCACCGCATTAAAAGTATTAACAACACCTTACAATACCGTATGTAAACTTAAAACTCTATAATAAACCTAATGAATTCGTCCGAGTCCTTTGAACATTGTACGGCAACTTAAAACATCTTACGACTTGTATGCCATATTACCTCTTAAAACACGTTATTATAATGTATGACGCTTTACAAATATTAACAACACCTTACAATACCGTATGTAAACTTAAAACTCCATAATAAACCTAATGAATTCGTCCGAGTCCTTTCAACATTGTACGGCAACTTAAAACATATTACGACTCTGTATGCCATATTAACTCCTCTAAAAGCATGTTATTATAATTTAGGACGCCTTAAAAGTATTAACAACACCTTATAATACCGTATGTAAACTTAAAACTCTATAATAAACCTAATGAATTCGTCCGAGTCCTTTGAACATTGTACGGCAACTTAAAACATCATACGACTTGTATGCCATATTACCTCTTAAAACACGTTATTATAATGTAGGACGCCTTACAAATATTAACAACACCTTACAATACCGTATGTAAACTTAAAACTCCATAATAAACCTAATGAATTCGTCCGAGTCCTTTGAATATTGTACGGCAACTTAAAACATCTTACGACTTTGTATGCCATATTACCTCTTAAAACACGTTATTATAATGTTGGACGCCTTACAAATCTTAACAACACCTTACAATACCGTATGTAAACTTAAACTCCATAATAAACCTAATGAATTCGTCCGAGTCCTTTGAACATTGTACGGCAACTTAAAACATCATACGACTTGTATGCCATATTACCTCTTAAAACACGTTATTATAATGTAGGACGCCTTACAAATATTAACAACACCTTACAATACCGTATGTAAACTTAAAACTCCATAATAAACCTAATGAATTCGTCCGAGTCCTTTGAATATTGTACGGCAACTTAAAACATCTTACGACTTTGTATGCCATATTACCTCTTAAAACACGTTATTATAATGTTGGACGCCTTACAAATCTTAACAACACCTTACAATACCGTATGTAAACTTAAACTCCATAATAAACCTAATGAATTCGTCCGAGTCCTTTGAACATTGTACGGCAACTTAAAACATCTTACGACTCTGTATGCCATATTACCTCTTAAAACAAGTTATTATAATGTAGGACGCCTTACAAATCTTAACAACACCTTACAATACCGTATGTAAACTTAAAACTCTATAATAAAGCTAATGAATTCGTCCGAGTCCTTTGAATATTGTACGGCAACTTAAAACATCTTACGACTTTGTATGCCATATTACCTCTTAAAACACGTTATTATAATGTTGGACGCCTTACAAATCTTAACAACACCTTACAATACCGTATGTAAACTTAAACTCCATAATAAACCTAATGAATTCGTCCGAGTCCTTTGAACATTGTACGGCAACTTAAAACATCTTACGACTCTGTATGCCATATTACCTCTTAAAACAAGTTATTATAATGTAGGACGCCTTACAAATCTTAACAACACCTTACAATACCGTATGTAAACTTAAAACTCTATAATAAACCTAATGAATTCGTCCGAGTCCTTTCAACATTGTACGGCAACTTAAAACATCTTACGACTCTGTATGCCATATTAACTCCTCTAAAAGCATGTTATTATAATTTAGCACCGCATTTAAAGTATTAACAACACCTTACAATACCCTATGTAAACTTAAAACTCTATAATAAACCTAATGAATTCGTCCGAGTCCTTTGAACATTGTACGGCAACTTAAAACATCTTACGACTTGTATGCCATATTACCTCTTAAAACACGTTATTATAATGTATGACGCCTTACAAATATTAACAACACCTTACAATACCGTATGTAAACTTAAAACTCCATAATAAACCTAATGAATTCGTCCGAGTCCTTTCAACATTGTACGGCAACTTAAAACATATTACGACTCTGTATGCCATATTAACTCCTCTAAAAGCATGTTATTATAATTTAGGACGCCTTAAAAGTATTAACAACACCTTATAATACCGTATGTAAACTTAAAACTCTATAATAAACCTAATGAATTCGTCCGAGTCCTTTGAACATTGTACGGCAACTTAAAACATCATACGACTTGTATGCCATATTACCTCTTAAAACACGTTATTATAATGTAGGACACCTTACAAATATTAACAACACCTTACAATACCGTATGTAAACTTAAAACTCCATAATAAACCTAATGAATTCGTCCGAGTCCTTTGAATATTGTACGGCAACTTAAAACATCTTACGACTTTGTATGCCATACTACCTCTTAAAACACGTTATTATAATGTTGGACGCCTTACAAATCTTAACAACACCTTACAATACCGTATGTAAACTTAAACTCCATAATAAACCTAATGAATTCGTCCGAGTCCTTTGAACATTGTACGGCAACTTAAAACATCATACGACTTGTATGCCATATTACCTCTTAAAACACGTTATTATAATGTAGGACGCCTTACAAATATTAACAACACCTTACAATACCGTATGTAAACTTAAAACTCCATAATAAACCTAATGAATTCGTCCGAGTCCTTTGAATATTGTACGGCAACTTAAAACATCTTACGACTTTGTATGCCATATTACCTCTTAAAACACGTTATTATAATGTTGGACGCCTTACAAATCTTAACAACACCTTACAATACCGTATGTAAACTTAAACTCCATAATAAACCTAATGAATTCGTCCGAGTCCTTTGAACATTGTACGGCAACTTAAAACATCTTACGACTCTGTATGCCATATTACCTCTTAAAACAAGTTATTATAATGTAGGACGCCTTACAAATCTTAACAACACCTTACAATACCGTATGTAAATTTAAAACTCTATAATAAACCTAATGAATTCGTCCGAGTCCTTTGAATATTGTACGGCAACTTAAAACATCTTACGACTTTGTATGCCATATTACCTCTTAAAACACGTTATTATAATGTTGGACGCCTTACAAATCTTAACAACACCTTACAATACCGTATGTAAACTTAAACTCCATAATAAACCTAATGAATTCGTCCGAGTCCTTTGAACATTGTACGGCAACTTAAAACATCTTACGACTCTGTATGCCATATTACCTCTTAAAACAAGTTATTATAATGTAGGACGCCTTACAAATCTTAACAACACCTTACAATACCGTATGTAAACTTAAAACTCTATAATAAACCTAATGAATTCGTCCGAGTCCTTTCAACATTGTACTGCAACTTAAAACATCTTACGACTCTGTATGCCATATTAACTCCTCTAAAAGCATGTTATTATAATTTAGGACGCATTAAAAGTATTAACAACACCTTACAATACCGTATGTAAACTTAAAACTCTATAATAAACCTAATGAATTCGTCCGAGTCCTTTGAACATTGTACGGCAACTTAAAACATCTTACGACTTGTATGCCATATTACCTCTTAAAACACGTTATTATAATGTATGACGCCTTACAAATATTAACAACACCTTACAATACCGTATGTAAACTTAAAACTCCATAATAAACCTAATGAATTCGTCTGAGTCCTTTCAACATTGTACGGCAACTTAAAACATATTACGACTCTGTATGCCATATTAACTCCTCTAAAAGCATGTTATTATAATTTAGGACGCCTTAAAAGTATTAACAACACCTTATAATACCGTATGTAAACTTAAAACTCTATAATAAACCTAATGAATTCGTCCGAGTCCTTTGAACATTGTACGGCAACTTAAAACATCATACGACTTGTATGCCATATTACCTCTTAAAACACGTTATTATAATGTAGGACGCCTTACAAGTATTAACAACACCTTACAATACCGTATGTAAACTTAAAACTCCATAATAAACCTAATGAATTCGTCCGAGTCCTTTGACTATTGTACGGCAACTTAAAACATCTTACGACTTTGTATGCCATATTACCTCTTAAAACACGTTATTATAATGTTGGACGCCTTACAAATCTTAACAACACCTTACAATACCGTATGTAAACTTAAAACTCCATAATAAACCTAATGAATTCGTCCGAGTCCTTTCAACATTGTACGGCAACTTAAAACATATTACGACTCTGTATGCCATATTAACTCCTCTAAAAGCATGTTATTATAATTTAGGACGCCTTAAAAGTATTAACAACACCTTATAATACCGTATGTAAACTTAAAACTCTATAATAAACCTAATGAATTCGTCCGAGTCCTTTGAACATTGTACGGCAACTTAAAACATCATACGACTTGTATGCCATATTACCTATTAAAACACGTTATAATAATGTAGGACGCCTTACAAATATTAACAACACCTTACAATACCGTATGTAAACTTAAAACTCCATAATAAACCTAATGAATTCGTCCGAGTCCTTTGAATATTGTACGGCAACTTAAAACATCTTACGACTCTGTTTGCCATATTACCTCTTAAAACACGTTATTATAATGTTGGACGCCTTACAAATCTTAACAACACCTTACAATACCGTATGTAAACTTAAAACTCCATAATAAACCTAATGAATTCGTCCGAGTCCTTTGAACATTGTACGGCAACTTAAAACATCTTACGACTTTGTATGCCATATTACCTCTTAAAACAAGTTATTATAATGTAGGACGCCTTACAAATCTTAACAACACCTTACAATACCGTATGTAAACTTAAAACTCTATAATAAACCTAATGAATTCGTCCGGGTACTTTCAACATTGTACTGCAACTTAAAACATCTTACGACTCTGTATGCCATATTAACTCCTCTAAAAGCACGTTATTATAATTTAGGACGCCTTAAAAGTATTAACAACACCTTACAATACCGTATGTAAACTTAAAACTCTATTATAAACCTAATGAATTCGTCCGAGTCCTTTGAACATTGTACGGCAACTTAAAACATCTTACGACCTGTATGCCATATTACCTCTTAAAACACGTTATTATAATGTAGGACGCCTTACAAATATTAACAACACCTTACAATACCGTATGTAAACTTAAAACTCCATAATAAACCTAATGAATTCGTCCGAGTCCTTTCAACATTGTACGGCAACTTAAAACATATTACGACTCTGTATGCCATATTAACTCCTCTAAAAGCATGTTATTATAATTTAGGACGCCTTAAAAGTATTAACAACACCTTACAATACCGTATGTAAACTTAAAACTCCATAATAAACCTAATGAATTCGTCCGAGTCCTTTGAACATTGTACGGCAACTTAAAACATCTTACGACTTTGTATGCCATATTACCTCTTAAAACAAGTTATTATAATGTAGGACGCCTTACAAATCTTAACAACACCTTACAATACCGTATGTAAACTTAAAACTCTATAATAAACCTAATGAATTCGTCCGGGTACTTTCAACATTGTACTGCAACTTAAAACATCTTACGACTCTGTATGCCATATTAACTCCTCTAAAAGCACGTTATTATAATTTAGGACGCCTTAAAAGTATTAACAACACCTTACAATACCGTATGTAAACTTAAAACTCTATTATAAACCTAATGAATTCGTCCGAGTCCTTTGAACATTGTACGGCAACTTAAAACATCTTACGACCTGTATGCCATATTACCTCTTAAAACACGTTATTATAATGTAGGACGCCTTACAAATATTAACAACACCTTACAATACCGTATGTAAACTTAAAACTCCATAATAAACCTAATGAATTCGTCCGAGTCTTTCAACATTGTACGGCAACTTAAAACATATTACGACTCTGTATGCCATATTAACTCCTCTAAAAGCATGTTATTATAATTTAGGACGCCTTAAAAGTATTAACAACACCTTATAATACCGTATGTAAACTTAAAACTCTATAATAAACCTAATGAACTCGTCCGAGTCCTTTCAACATTGTACTGCAACTTAAAACATCTTACGACTCTGTATGCCATATTAACTCCTCTAAAAGCATGTTATTATAATTTAGGACGCATTAAAAGTATTAACAACACCTTACAATACCGTATGTAAACTTAAAACTCTATAATAAACCTAATGAATTCGTCCGAGTCCTTTGAACATTGTACGGCAACTTAAAACATCTTACGACTTGTATGCCATATTACCTCTTAAAACACGTTATTATAATGTATGACGCCTTACAAATATTAACAACACCTTACAATACCGTATGTAAACTTAAAACTCCATAATAAACCTAATGAATTCGTTTGAGTCCTTTCAACATTGTACGGCAACTTAAAACATATTACGACTCTGTATGCCATATTAACTCCTCTAAAAGCATGTTATTATAATTTAGGACGCCTTAAAAGTATTAACAACACCTTATAATACCGTATGTAAACTTAAAACTCTATAATAAACCTAATGAATTCGTCCGAGTCCTTTGAACATTGTACGGCAACTTAAAACATCATACGACTTGTATGCCATATTACCTCTTAAAACACGTTATTATAATGTAGGACGCCTTACAAGTATTAACAACACCTTACAATACCGTATGTAAACTTAAAACTCCATAATAAACCTAATGAATTCGTCCGAGTCCTTTGACTATTGTACGGCAACTTAAAACATCTTACGACTTTGTATGCCATATTACCTCTTAAAACACGTTATTATAATGTTGGACGCCTTACAAATCTTAACAACACCTTACAATACCGTATGTAAACTTAAACTCCATAATAAACCTAATGAATTCGTCCGAGTCCTTTGAACATTGTACGGCAACTTAAAACATCTTACGACTCTGTATGCCATATTACCTCTTAAAACAAGTTATTATAATGTAGGACGCCTTACAAATCTTAACAACACCTTACAATACCGTATGTAAACTTAAAACTCTATAATAAACCTAATGAATTCGTCCGAGTCCTTTCAACATTGTACTGCAACTTAAAACATCTTACGACTCTGTATGCCATATTAACTCCTCTAAAAGCATGTTATTATAATTTAGGACGCATTAAAAGTATTAACAACACCTTACAATACCGTATGTAAACTTAAAACTCTATTATAAACCTAATGAATTCGTCCGAGTCCTTTGAACATTGTACGGCAACTTAAAACATCTTACGACTTGTATGCCATATTACCTCTTAAAACACGTTATTATAATGTATGACGCCTTACAAATATTAACAACACCTTACAATACCGTATGTAAACTTAAAACTCCATAATAAACCTAATGAATTCGTCTGAGTCCTTTCAACATTGTACGGCAACTTAAAACATATTACGACTCTGTATGCCATATTAACTCCTCTAAAAGCATGTTATTATAATTTAGGACGCCTTAAAAGTATTAACAACACCTTATAATACCGTATGTAAACTTAAAACTCTATAATAAACCTAATGAATTCGTCCGAGTCCTTTGAACATTGTACGGCAACTTAAAACATCATACGACTTGTATGCCATATTACCTCTTAAAACACGTTATTATAATGTAGGACGCCTTACAAATATTAACAACACCTTACAATACCGTATGTAAACTTAAAACTCCATAATAAACCTAATGAATTCGTTT
Organism: Tagetes erecta; assembly: GCA_030867185.1. Taxonomy (NCBI): domain Eukaryota; kingdom Viridiplantae; phylum Streptophyta; class Magnoliopsida; order Asterales; family Asteraceae; genus Tagetes; species Tagetes erecta. The sequence continues at coordinate 25,744,406 of CM061493.1, read as the reverse complement.
GAGTCCTTTCAACATTGTACGGCAACTTAAAACATATTACGACTCTGTATGCCATATTAACTCCTCTAAAAGCATGTTATTATAATTTAGGACGCCTTAAAAGTATTAACAACACCTTATAATACCGTATGTAAACTTAAAACTCTATAATAAACCTAATGAATTCGTCCGAGTCCTTTGAACATTGTACGGCAACTTAAAACATCATACGACTTGTATGCCATATTACCTCTTAAAACACGTTATTATAATGTAGGACGCCTTACAAGTATTAACAACACCTTACAATACCGTATGTAAACTTAAAACTCCATAATAAACCTAATGAATTCGTCCGAGTCCTTTGACTATTGTACGGCAACTTAAAACATCTTACGACTTTGTATGCCATATTACCTCTTAAAACACGTTATTATAATGTTGGACGCCTTACAAATCTTAACAACACCTTACAATACCGTATGTAAACTTAAACTCCATAATAAACCTAATGAATTCGTCCGAGTCCTTTGAACATTGTACGGCAACTTAAAACATCTTACGACTCTGTATGCCATATTACCTCTTAAAACAAGTTATTATAATGTAGGACGCCTTACAAATCTTAACAACACCTTACAATACCGTATGTAAACTTAAAACTCTATAATAAACCTAATGAATTCGTTCGAGTCCTTTCAACATTGTACTGCAACTTAAAACATCTTACGACTCTGTATGCCATATTAACTCCTCTAAAAGCATGTTATTATAATTTAGGACGCATTAAAAGTATTAACAACACCTTACAATACCGTATGTAAACTTAAAACTCTATTATAAACCTAATGAATTCGTCCGAGTCCTTTGAACATTGTACGGCAACTTAAAACATCTTACGACTTGTATGCCATATTACCTCTTAAAACACGTTATTATAATGTATGACGCCTTACAAATATTAACAACACCTTACAATACCGTATGTAAACTTAAAACTCCATAATAAACCTAATGAATTCGTCTGAGTCCTTTCAACATTGTACGGCAACTTAAAACATATTACGACTCTGTATGCCATATTAACTCCTCTAAAAGCATGTTATTATAATTTAGGACGCCTTACAAGTATTAACAACACCTTACAATACCGTATGTAAACTTAAAACTCCATAATAAACCTAATGAATTCGTCCGAGTCCTTTGACTATTGTACGGCAACTTAAAACATCTTACGACTTTGTATGCCATATTACCTCTTAAAACATGTTATTATAATGTTGGACGCCTTACAAATCTTAACAACACCTTACAATACCGTATGTAAACTTAAACTCCATAATAAACCTAATGAATTCGTCCGAGTCCTTTGAACATTGTACGGCAACTTAAAACATCTTACGACTCTGTATGCCATATTACCTCTTAAAACAAGTTATTATAATGTAGGACGCCTTACAAATCTTAACAACACCTTACAATACCGTATGTAAACTTAAAACTCTATAATAAACCTAATGAATTCGTCCGAGTCCTTTGAATATTGTACGGCAACTTAAAACATCTTACGACTTTGTATGCCATATTACCTCTTAAAACACGTTATTATAATGTTGGACGCCTTACAAATCTTAACAACACCTTACAATACCGTATGTAAACTTAAACTCCATAATAAACCTAATGAATTCGTCCGAGTCCTTTGAACATTGTACGGCAACTTAAAACATCTTACGACTCTGTATGCCATATTACCTCTTAAAACAAGTTATTATAATGTAGGACGCCTTACAAATCTTAACAACACCTTACAATACCGTATGTAAACTTAAAACTCTATAATAAACCTAATGAATTCGTCCGAGTCCTTTCAACATTGTACTGCAACTTAAAACATCTTACGACTCTGTATGCCATATTAACTCCTCTAAAAGCATGTTATTATAATTTAGGACGCATTAAAAGTATTAACAACACCTTACAATACCGTATGTAAACTTAAAACTCTATAATAAACCTAATGAATTCGTCCGAGTCCTTTGAACATTGTACGGCAACTTAAAACATCTTACGACTTGTATGCCATATTACCTCTTAAAACACGTTATTATAATGTATGACGCCTTACAAATATTAACAACACCTTACAATACCGTATGTAAACTTAAAACTCCATAATAAACCTAATGAATTCGTCCGAGTCCTTTCAACATTGTACGGCAACTTAAAACATATTACGACTCTGTATGCCATATTAACTCCTCTAAAAGCATGTTATTATAATTTAGGACGCCTTAAAAGTATTAACAACACCTTATAATACCGTATGTAAACTTAAAACTCTATAATAAACCTAATGAATTCGTCCGAGTCCTTTGAACATTGTACGGCAACTTAAAACATCATACGACTTGTATGCCATATTACCTCTTAAAACACGTTATTATAATGTAGGACGCCTTACAAGTATTAACAACACCTTACAATACCGTATGTAAACTTAAAACTCCATAATAAACCTAATGAATTCGTCCGAGTCCTTTGACTATTGTACGGCAACTTAAAACATCTTACGACTTTGTATGCCATATTACCTCTTAAAACACGTTATTATAATGTTGGACGCCTTACAAATCTTAACAACACCTTACAATACCGTATGTAAACTTAAAACTCCATAATAAACCTAATGAATTCGTCCGAGTCCTTTCAACATTGTACGGCAACTTAAAACATATTACGACTCTGTATGCCATATTAACTCCTCTAAAAGCATGTTATTATAATTTAGGACGCCTTAAAAGTATTAACAACACCTTATAATACCGTATGTAAACTTAAAACTCTATAATAAACCTAATGAATTCGTCCGAGTCCTTTGAACATTGTACGGCAACTTAAAACATCTTACGACTCTGTTTGCCATATTACCTCTTAAAACACGTTATTATAATGTTGGACGCCTTACAAATCTTAACAACACCTTACAATACCGTATGTAAACTTAAACTCCATAATAAACCTAATGAATTCGTCCGAGTCCTTTGAACATTGTACGGCAACTTAAAACATCTTACGACTCTGTATGCCATATTACCTCTTAAAACAAGTTATTATAATGTAGGACGCCTTACAAATCTTAACAACACCTTACAATACCGTATGTAAACTTAAAACTCTATAATAAACCTAATGAATTCGTCCGAGTCCTTTGAATATTGTACGGCAACTTAAAACATCTTACGACTTTGTATGCCATATTACCTCTTAAAACACGTTATTATAATGTTGGACGCCTTACAAATCTTAACAACACCTTACAATACCGTATGTAAACTTAAACTCCATAATAAACCTAATGAATTCGTCCGAGTCCTTTGAACATTGTACGGCAACTTAAAACATCTTACGACTCTGTATGCCATATTACCTCTTAAAACAAGTTATTATAATGTAGGACGCCTTACAAATCTTAACAACACCTTACAATACCGTATGTAAACTTAAAACTCTATAATAAACCTAATGAATTCGTCCGAGTCCTTTCAACATTGTACTGCAACTTAAAACATCTTACGACTCTGTATGCCATATTAACTCCTCTAAAAGCATGTTATTATAATTTAGGACGCATTAAAAGTATTAACAACACCTTACAATACCGTATGTAAACTTAAAACTCTATAATAAACCTAATGAATTCGTCCGAGTCCTTTGAACATTGTACGGCAACTTAAAACATCTTACGACTTGTATGCCATATTACCTCTTAAAACACGTTATTATAATGTATGACGCCTTACAAATATTAACAACACCTTACAATACCGTATGTAAACTTAAAACTCCATAATAAACCTAATGAATTCGTCTGAGTCCTTTCAACATTGTACGGCAACTTAAAACATATTACGACTCTGTATGCCATATTAACTCCTCTAAAAGCATGTTATTATAATTTAGGACGCCTTAAAAGTATTAACAACACCTTATAATACCGTATGTAAACTTAAAACTCTATAATAAACCTAATGAATTCGTCCGAGTCCTTTGAACATTGTACGGCAACTTAAAACATCATACGACTTGTATGCCATATTACCTCTTAAAACACGTTATTATAATGTAGGACGCCTTACAAGTATTAACAACACCTTACAATACCGTATGTAAACTTAAAACTCCATAATAAACCTAATGAATTCGTCCGAGTCCTTTGACTATTGTACGGCAACTTAAAACATCTTACGACTTTGTATGCCATATTACCTCTTAAAACACGTTATTATAATGTTGGACGCCTTACAAATCTTAACAACACCTTACAATACCGTATGTAAACTTAAACTCCATAATAAACCTAATGAATTCGTCCGAGTCCTTTGAACATTGTACGGCAACTTAAAACATCTTACGACTCTGTATGCCATATTACCTCTTAAAACAAGTTATTATAATGTAGGACGCCTTACAAATCTTAACAACACCTTACAATACCGTATGTAAACTTAAAACTCTATAATAAACCTAATGAATTCGTTCGAGTCCTTTCAACATTGTACTGCAACTTAAAACATCTTACGACTCTGTATGCCATATTAACTCCTCTAAAAGCATGTTATTATAATTTAGGACGCATTAAAAGTATTAACAACACCTTACAATACCGTATGTAAACTTAAAACTCTATTATAAACCTAATGAATTCGTCCGAGTCCTTTGAACATTGTACGGCAACTTAAAACATCTTACGACTTGTATGCCATATTACCTCTTAAAACACGTTATTATAATGTATGACGCCTTACAAATATTAACAACACCTTACAATACCGTATGTAAACTTAAAACTCCATAATAAACCTAATGAATTCGTCTGAGTCCTTTCAACATTGTACGGCAACTTAAAACATATTACGACTCTGTATGCCATATTAACTCCTCTAAAAGCATGTTATTATAATTTAGGACGCCTTACAAGTATTAACAACACCTTACAATACCGTATGTAAACTTAAAACTCCATAATAAACCTAATGAATTCGTCCGAGTCCTTTGACTATTGTACGGCAACTTAAAACATCTTACGACTTTGTATGCCATATTACCTCTTAAAACATGTTATTATAATGTTGGACGCCTTACAAATCTTAACAACACCTTACAATACCGTATGTAAACTTAAACTCCATAATAAACCTAATGAATTCGTCCGAGTCCTTTGAACATTGTACGGCAACTTAAAACATCTTACGACTCTGTATGCCATATTACCTCTTAAAACAAGTTATTATAATGTAGGACGCCTTACAAATCTTAACAACACCTTACAATACCGTATGTAAACTTAAAACTCTATAATAAACCTAATGAATTCGTCCGAGTCCTTTGAATATTGTACGGCAACTTAAAACATCTTACGACTTTGTATGCCATATTACCTCTTAAAACACGTTATTATAATGTTGGACGCCTTACAAATCTTAACAACACCTTACAATACCGTATGTAAACTTAAACTCCATAATAAACCTAATGAATTCGTCCGAGTCCTTTGAACATTGTACGGCAACTTAAAACATCTTACGACTCTGTATGCCATATTACCTCTTAAAACAAGTTATTATAATGTAGGACGCCTTACAAATCTTAACAACACCTTACAATACCGTATGTAAACTTAAAACTCTATAATAAACCTAATGAATTCGTCCGAGTCCTTTCAACATTGTACTGCAACTTAAAACATCTTACGACTCTGTATGCCATATTAACTCCTCTAAAAGCATGTTATTATAATTTAGGACGCATTAAAAGTATTAACAACACCTTACAATACCGTATGTAAACTTAAAACTCTATAATAAACCTAATGAATTCGTCCGAGTCCTTTGAACATTGTACGGCAACTTAAAACATCTTACGACTTGTATGCCATATTACCTCTTAAAACACGTTATTATAATGTATGACGCCTTACAAATATTAACAACACCTTACAATACCGTATGTAAACTTAAAACTCCATAATAAACCTAATGAATTCGTCTGAGTCCTTTCAACATTGTACGGCAACTTAAAACATATTACGACTCTGTATGCCATATTAACTCCTCTAAAAGCATGTTATTATAATTTAGGACGCCTTAAAAGTATTAACAACACCTTATAATACCGTATGTAAACTTAAAACTCTATAATAAACCTAATGAATTCGTCCGAGTCCTTTGAACATTGTACGGCAACTTAAAACATCATACGACTTGTATGCCATATTACCTCTTAAAACACGTTATTATAATGTAGGACGCCTTACAAGTATTAACAACACCTTACAATACCGTATGTAAACTTAAAACTCCATAATAAACCTAATGAATTCGTCCGAGTCCTTTGACTATTGTACGGCAACTTAAAACATCTTACGACTTTGTATGCCATATTACCTCTTAAAACACGTTATTATAATGTTGGACGCCTTACAAATCTTAACAACACCTTACAATACCGTATGTAAACTTAAAACTCCATAATAAACCTAATGAATTCGTCCGAGTCCTTTCAACATTGTACGGCAACTTAAAACATATTACGACTCTGTATGCCATATTAACTCCTCTAAAAGCATGTTATTATAATTTAGGACGCCTTAAAAGTATTAACAACACCTTATAATACCGTATGTAAACTTAAAACTCTATAATAAACCTAATGAATTCGTCCGAGTCCTTTGAACATTGTACGGCAACTTAAAACATCTTACGACTCTGTTTGCCATATTACCTCTTAAAACACGTTATTATAATGTTGGACGCCTTACAAATCTTAACAACACCTTACAATACCGTATGTAAACTTAAACTCCATAATAAACCTAATGAATTCGTCCGAGTCCTTTGAACATTGTACGGCAACTTAAAACATCTTACGACTCTGTATGCCATATTACCTCTTAAAACAAGTTATTATAATGTAGGACGCCTTACAAATCTTAACAACACCTTACAATACCGTATGTAAACTTAAAACTCTATAATAAACCTAATGAATTCGTCCGAGTCCTTTGAATATTGTACGGCAACTTAAAACATCTTACGACTTTGTATGCCATATTACCTCTTAAAACACGTTATTATAATGTTGGACGCCTTACAAATCTTAACAACACCTTACAATACCGTATGTAAACTTAAACTCCATAATAAACCTAATGAATTCGTCCGAGTCCTTTGAACATTGTACGGCAACTTAAAACATCTTACGACTCTGTATGCCATATTACCTCTTAAAACAAGTTATTATAATGTAGGACGCCTTACAAATCTTAACAACACCTTACAATACCGTATGTAAACTTAAAACTCTATAATAAACCTAATGAATTCGTCCGAGTCCTTTCAACATTGTACTGCAACTTAAAACATCTTACGACTCTGTATGCCATATTAACTCCTCTAAAAGCATGTTATTATAATTTAGGACGCATTAAAAGTATTAACAACACCTTACAATACCGTATGTAAACTTAAAACTCTATAATAAACCTAATGAATTCGTCCGAGTCCTTTGAACATTGTACGGCAACTTAAAACATCTTACGACTTGTATGCCATATTACCTCTTAAAACACGTTATTATAATGTATGACGCCTTACAAATATTAACAACACCTTACAATACCGTATGTAAACTTAAAACTCCATAATAAACCTAATGAATTCGTCTGAGTCCTTTCAACATTGTACGGCAACTTAAAACATATTACGACTCTGTATGCCATATTAACTCCTCTAAAAGCATGTTATTATAATTTAGGACGCCTTAAAAGTATTAACAACACCTTATAATACCGTATGTAAACTTAAAACTCTATAATAAACCTAATGAATTCGTCCGAGTCCTTTGAACATTGTACGGCAACTTAAAACATCATACGACTTGTATGCCATATTACCTCTTAAAACACGTTATTATAATGCAGGACGCCTTACAAGTATTAACAACACCTTACAATACCGTATGTAAACTTAAAACTCCATAATAAACCTAATGAATTCGTCCGAGTCCTTTGACTATTGTACGGCAACTTAAAACATCTTACGACTTTGTATGCCATATTACCTCTTAAAACACGTTATTATAATGTTGGACGCCTTACAAATCTTAACAACACCTTACAATACCGTATGTAAACTTAAAACTCCATAATAAACCTAATGAATTCGTCCGAGTCCTTTCAACATTGTACGGCAACTTAAAACATCTTACGACTCTGTATGCCATATTAACTCCTCTAAAAGCATGTTATTATAATTTAGGACGCCTTAAAAGTATTAACAACACCTTATAATACCGTATGTAAACTTAAAACTCTATAATAAACCTAATGAATTCGTCCGAGTCCTTTGAACATTGTACGGCAACTTAAAACATCATACGACTTGTATGCCATATTACCTCTTAAAACACGTTATTATAATGTAGGACGCCTTACAAATATTAACAACACCTTACAATACCGTATGTAAACTTAAAACTCCATAATAAACCTAATGAATTCGTCCGAGTCCTTTGAATATTGTACGGCAACTTAAAACATCTTACGACTCTGTTTGCCATATTACCTCTTAAAACACGTTATTATAATGTTGGACGCCTTACAAATCTTAACAACACCTTACAATACCGTATGTAAACTTAAAACTCCATAATAAACCTAATGAATTCGTCCGAGTCCTTTGAACATTGTACGGCAACTTAAAACATCTTACGACTTTGTATGCCATATTACCTCTTAAAACAAGTTATTATAATGTAGGACGCCTTACAAATCTTAACAACACCTTACAATACCGTATGTAAACTTAAAACTCTATAATAAACCTAATGAATTCGTCCGGGTACTTTCAACATTGTACTGCAACTTAAAACATCTTACGACTCTGTATGCCATATTAACTCCTTTAAAAGCACGTTATTATAATTTAGGACGCCTTAAAAGTATTAACAACACCTTACAATACCGTATGTAAACTTAAAACTCTATTATAAACCTAATGAATTCGTCCGAGTCCTTTGAACATTGTACGGCAACTTAAAACATCTTACGACCTGTATGCCATATTACCTCTTAAAACACGTTATTATAATGTAGGACGCCTTACAAATATTAACAACACCTTACAATACCGTATGTAAACTTAAAACTCCATAATAAACCTAATGAATTCGTCCGAGTCCTTTCAACATTGTACGGCAACTTAAAACATATTACGACTCTGTATGCCATATTAACTCCTCTAAAAGCATGTTATTATAATTTAGGACGCCTTAAAAGTATTAACAACACCTTATAATACCGTATGTAAACTTAAAACTCTATAATAAACCTAATGAACTCGTCCGAGTCCTTTCAACATTGTACTGCAACTTAAAACATCTTACGACTCTGTATGCCATATTAACTCCTCTAAAAGCATGTTATTATAATTTAGGACGCATTAAAAGTATTAACAACACCTTACAATACCGTATGTAAACTTAAAACTCTATAATAAACCTAATGAATTCGTCCGAGTCCTTTGAACATTGTACGACAACTTAAAACATCTCACGACTTGTATGCCATATTTCCTCTTAAAACACGTTATGATAATGTAGGACGCCTTACAAATATTAAAAACACCTTACAATACCGTATGTAAACTTAAAACTCCATAATAAACCTAATGAATTCGTCCGAGTCCTTTGAACATTGTACGGCTACTTAAAACATCTTACGACTCTGTATGCCATATTAACTCCTCTAAAAGCATGTTATTATAATTTAGGACGCATTAAAAGTATTAACAACACCTTACAATACCGTATGTAAACTTAAAACTCTATAATAAACCTAATGAATTCGTCCGAGTCCTTTGAACATTGTACGGCAACTTAAAACATCTTACGACTTGTATGCCATATTACCTCTTAAAACACGTTATTATAATGTATGACGCCTTACAAATATTAACAACACCTTACAATACCGTATGTAAACTTAAAACTCCATAATAAACCTAATGAATTCGTCCGAGTCCTTTCAACATTGTACGGCAACTTAAAACATATTACGACTCTGTATGCCATATTAACTCCTCTAAAAGCATGTTATTATAATTTAGGACGCCTTAAAAGTATTAACAACACCTTATAATACCGTATGTAAACTTAAAACTCTATAATAAACCTAATGAATTCGTCCGAGTCCTTTGAACATTGTACGGCAACTTAAAACATCATACGAGTTGTATGCCATATTACCTCTTAAAACACGTTATTATAATGTAGGACGCCTTACAAATATTAACAACACCTTACAATACCGTATGTAAACTTAAAACTCCATAATAAACCTAATGAATTCGTCCGAGTCCTTTGAACATTGTACGGCTACTTAAAACATCTTACGACTCTGTATGCCATATTAACTCCTCTAAAAGCATGTTATTATAATTTAGGACGCATTAAAAGTATTAACAACACCTTACAATACCGTATGTAAACTTAAAACTCTATAATAAACCTAATGAATTCGTCCGAGTCCTTTGAACATTGTACGGCAACTTAAAACATCTTACGACTTGTATGCCATATTACCTCTTAAAACACGTTATTATAATGTATGACGCCTTACAAATATTAACAACACCTTACAATACCGTATGTAAACTTAAAACTCCATAATAAACCTAATGAATTCGTCCGAGTCCTTTCAACATTGTACGGCAACTTAAAACATATTACGACTCTGTATGCCATATTAACTCCTCTAAAAGCATGTTATTATAATTTAGGACGCCTTAAAAGTATTAACAACACCTTATAATACCGTATGTAAACTTAAAACTCTATAATAAACCTAATGAATTCGTCCGAGTCCTTTGAACATTGTACGGCAACTTAAAACATCATACGACTTGTATGCCATATTACCTCTTAAAACACGTTATTATAATGTAGGACGCCTTACAAATATTAACAACACCTTACAATACCGTATGTAAACTTAAAACTCCATAATAAACCTAATGAATTCGTCCGAGTCCTTTGAACATTGTACGGCTACTTAAAACATCTTACGACTCTGTATGCCATATTAACTCCTCTAAAAGCATGTTATTATAATTTAGGACGCATTAAAAGTATTAACAACACCTTACAATACCGTATGTAAACTTAAAACTCTATAATAAACCTAATGAATTCGTCCGAGTCCTTTGAACATTGTACGGCAACTTAAAACATCTTACGACTTGTATGCCATATTACCTCTTAAAACACGTTATTATAATGTATGACGCCTTACAAATATTAACAACACCTTACAATACCGTATGTAAACTTAAAACTCCATAATAAACCTAATGAATTCGTCCGAGTCCTTTCAACATTGTACGGCAACTTAAAACATATTACGACTCTGTATGCCATATTAACTCCTCTAAAAGCATGTTATTATAATTTAGGACGCCTTAAAAGTATTAACAACACCTTATAATACCGTATGTAAACTTAAAACTCTATAATAAACCTAATGAATTCGTCCGAGTCCTTTGAACATTGTACGGCAACTTAAAACATCATACGACTTGTATGCCATATTACCTCTTAAAACACGTTATTATAATGTAGGACGCCTTACAAATATTAACAACACCTTACAATACCGTATGTAAACTTAAAACTCCATAATAAACCTAATGAATTCGTCCGAGTCCTTTGAACATTGTACGGCTACTTAAAACATCTTACGACTCTGTATGCCATATTAACTCCTCTAAAAGCATGTTATTATAATTTAGGACGCATTAAAAGTATTAACAACACCTTACAATACCGTATGTAAACTTAAAACTCTATAATAAACCTAATGAATTCGTCCGAGTCCTTTGAACATTGTACGGCAACTTAAAACATCTTACGACTTGTATGCCATATTACCTCTTAAAACACGTTATTATAATGTATGACGCCTTACAAATATTAACAACACCTTACAATGCCGTATGTAAACTTAAAACTCCATAATAAACCTAATGAATTCGTCCGAGTCCTTTCAACATTGTACGGCAACTTAAAACATATTACGACTCTGTATGCCATATTAACTCCTCTAAAAGCATGTTATTATAATTTAGGACGCCTTAAAAGTATTAACAACACCTTATAATACCGTATGTAAACTTAAAACTCTATAATAAACCTAATGAATTCGTCCGAGTCCTTTGAACATTGTACGGCAACTTAAAACATCATACGACTTGTATGCCATATTACCTCTTAAAACACGTTATTATAATGTAGGACGCCTTACAAATATTAACAACACCTTACAATACCGTATGTAAACTTAAAACTCCATAATAAACCTAATGAATTCGTCCGAGTCCTTTGAATATTGTACGGCAACTTAAAACATCTTACGACTTTGTATGCCATATTAACTCCTCTAAAAGCATGTTATTATAATATAGGACGCCTTAAAAGTATTAACAACACCTTACAATACCGTATGTAAACTTAAAACTCTATAATAAACCTAATGAATTCGTCCGGGTACTTTCAACATTGTACTGCAACTTAAAACATCTTACGACTCTGTATGCCATATTAACTCCTTTAAAAGCACGTTATTATAATTTAGGACGCCTTAAAAGTATTAACAACACCTTACAATACCGTATGTAAACTTAAAACTCTATTATAAACCTAATGAATTCGTCCGAGTCCTTTGAACATTGTACGGCAACTTAAAACATCTTACGACCTGTATGCCATATTACCTCTTAAAACACGTTATTATAATGTAGGACGCCTTACAAATATTAACAACACCTTACAATACCGTATGTAAACTTAAAACTCCATAATAAACCTAATGAATTCGTCCGAGTCCTTTCAACATTGTACGGCAACTTAAAACATATTACGACTCTGTATGCCATATTAACTCCTCTAAAAGCATGTTATTATAATTTAGGACGCCTTAAAAGTATTAACAACACCTTATAATACCGTATGTAAACTTAAAACTCTATAATAAACCTAATGAACTCGTCCGAGTCCTTTCAACATTGTACTGCAACTTAAAACATCTTACGACTCTGTATGCCATATTAACTCCTCTAAAAGCATGTTATTATAATTTAGGACGCATTAAAAGTATTAACAACACCTTACAATACCGTATGTAAACTTAAAACTCTATAATAAACCTAATGAATTCGTCCGAGTCCTTTGAACATTGTACGACAACTTAAAACATCTCACGACTTGTATGCCATATTTCCTCTTAAAACACGTTATGATAATGTAGGACGCCTTACAAATATTAAAAACACCTTACAATACCGTATGTAAACTTAAAACTCCATAATAAACCTAATGAATTCGTCCGAGTCCTTTGAACATTGTACGGCTACTTAAAACATCTTACGACTCTGTATGCCATATTAACTCCTCTAAAAGCATGTTATTATAATTTAGGACGCATTAAAAGTATTAACAACACCTTACAATACCGTATGTAAACTTAAAACTCTATAATAAACCTAATGAATTCGTCCGAGTCCTTTGAACATTGTACGGCAACTTAAAACATCTTACGACTTGTATGCCATATTACCTCTTAAAACACGTTATTATAATGTATGACGCCTTACAAATATTAACAACACCTTACAATACCGTATGTAAACTTAAAACTCCATAATAAACCTAATGAATTCGTCCGAGTCCTTTCAACATTGTACGGCAACTTAAAACATATTACGACTCTGTATGCCATATTAACTCCTCTAAAAGCATGTTATTATAATTTAGGACGCCTTAAAAGTATTAACAACACCTTATAATACCGTATGTAAACTTAAAACTCTATAATAAACCTAATGAATTCGTCCGAGTCCTTTGAACATTGTACGGCAACTTAAAACATCATACGAGTTGTATGCCATATTACCTCTTAAAACACGTTATTATAATGTAGGACGCCTTACAAATATTAACAACACCTTACAATACCGTATGTAAACTTAAAACTCCATAATAAACCTAATGAATTCGTCCGAGTCCTTTGAACATTGTACGGCTACTTAAAACATCTTACGACTCTGTATGCCATATTAACTCCTCTAAAAGCATGTTATTATAATTTAGGACGCATTAAAAGTATTAACAACACCTTACAATACCGTATGTAAACTTAAAACTCTATAATAAACCTAATGAATTCGTCCGAGTCCTTTGAACATTGTACGGCAACTTAAAACATCTTACGACTTGTATGCCATATTACCTCTTAAAACACGTTATTATAATGTATGACGCCTTACAAATATTAACAACACCTTACAATACCGTATGTAAACTTAAAACTCCATAATAAACCTAATGAATTCGTCCGAGTCCTTTCAACATTGTACGGCAACTTAAAACATATTACGACTCTGTATGCCATATTAACTCCTCTAAAAGCATGTTATTATAATTTAGGACGCCTTAAAAGTATTAACAACACCTTATAATACCGTATGTAAACTTAAAACTCTATAATAAACCTAATGAATTCGTCCGAGTCCTTTGAACATTGTACGGCAACTTAAAACATCATACGACTTGTATGCCATATTACCTCTTAAAACACGTTATTATAATGTAGGACGCCTTACAAATATTAACAACACCTTACAATACCGTATGTAAACTTAAAACTCCATAATAAACCTAATGAATTCGTCCGAGTCCTTTGAACATTGTACGGCTACTTAAAACATCTTACGACTCTGTATGCCATATTAACTCCTCTAAAAGCATGTTATTATAATTTAGGACGCATTAAAAGTATTAACAACACCTTACAATACCGTATGTAAACTTAAAACTCTATAATAAACCTAATGAATTCGTCCGAGTCCTTTGAACATTGTACGGCAACTTAAAACATCTTACGACTTGTATGCCATATTACCTCTTAAAACACGTTATTATAATGTATGACGCCTTACAAATATTAACAACACCTTACAATACCGTATGTAAACTTAAAACTCCATAATAAACCTAATGAATTCGTCCGAGTCCTTTCAACATTGTACGGCAACTTAAAACATATTACGACTCTGTATGCCATATTAACTCCTCTAAAAGCATGTTATTATAATTTAGGACGCCTTAAAAGTATTAACAACACCTTATAATACCGTATGTAAACTTAAAACTCTATAATAAACCTAATGAATTCGTCCGAGTCCTTTGAACATTGTACGGCAACTTAAAACATCATACGACTTGTATGCCATATTACCTCTTAAAACACGTTATTATAATGTAGGACGCCTTACAAATATTAACAACACCTTACAATACCGTATGTAAACTTAAAACTCCATAATAAACCTAATGAATTCGTCCGAGTCCTTTGAACATTGTACGGCTACTTAAAACATCTTACGACTCTGTATGCCATATTAACTCCTCTAAAAGCATGTTATTATAATTTAGGACGCATTAAAAGTATTAACAACACCTTACAATACCGTATGTAAACTTAAAACTCTATAATAAACCTAATGAATTCGTCCGAGTCCTTTGAACATTGTACGGCAACTTAAAACATCTTACGACTTGTATGCCATATTACCTCTTAAAACACGTTATTATAATGTATGACGCCTTACAAATATTAACAACACCTTACAATACCGTATGTAAACTTAAAACTCCATAATAAACCTAATGAATTCGTCCGAGTCCTTTCAACATTGTACGGCAACTTAAAACATATTACGACTCTGTATGCCATATTAACTCCTCTAAAAGCATGTTATTATAATTTAGGACGCCTTAAAAGTATTAACAACACCTTATAATACCGTATGTAAACTTAAAACTCTATAATAAACCTAATGAATTCGTCCGAGTCCTTTGAACATTGTACGGCAACTTAAAACATCATACGACTTGTATGCCATATTACCTCTTAAAACACGTTATTATAATGTAGGACGCCTTACAAATATTAACAACACCTTACAATACCGTATGTAAACTTAAAACTCCATAATAAACCTAATGAATTCGTCCGAGTCCTTTGAATATTGTACGGCAACTTAAAACATCTTACGACTTTGTATGCCATATTAACTCCTCTAAAAGCATGTTATTATAATATAGGACGCCTTAAAAGTATTAACAACACCTTATAATACCGTATGTAAACTCAAAACTCTATAATAAACCTAATGAATTCGTCCGAGTCCTTTGAACATTGTACGGCAACTTAAAACATCATACGACATGTATGCCATATTACCTCTTAAAACACTTTATTATAATTTAGGACGCCTTAAAAGTATTAACAACACCTTACAATACCGTATGTAAACTTAAAACTCTATTATAAACCTAATGAATTCGTCCGAGTCCTTTGAACATTGTACGGCTACTTAAAACATCTTACGACTCTGTATGCCATATTAACTCCTCTAAAAGCATGTTATTATAATTTAGGACGCCTTAAAAGTATTAACAACACCTTATAATACCGTATGTAAACTTAAAACTCTATAATAAACCTAATGAATTCGTCCGAGTCCTTTTAACATTGTACGGCAACTTAAAACATCATACGACTTGTATGCCATATTACCTCTTAAAACACGTTATTATAATGTAGGACGCCTTACAAATATTAACAACACCTTACAATACCGTATGTAAACTTAAAACTCCATAATAAACCTAATGAATTCGTCCGAGTCCTTTGAATATTGTACGGCAACTTAAAACATCTTACGACTTTGTATGCCATATTAACTCCTCTAAAAGCATGTTATTATAATATAGGACGCCTTAAAAGTATTAACAACACCTTATAATACCGTATGTAAACTCAAAACTCTATAATAAACCTAATGAATTCGTCCGAGTCCTTTGAACATTGTACGGCAACTTAAAACATCATACGACATGTATGCCATATTACCTCTTAAAACACTTTATTATAATTTAGGACGCCTTAAAAGTATTAACAACACCTTACAATACCGTATGTAAACTTAAAACTCTATTATAAACCTAATGAATTCGTCCGAGTCCTTTGAACATTGTACGGCTACTTAAAACATCTTACGACTCTGTATGCCATATTAACTCCTCTAAAAGCATGTTATTATAATTTAGGACGCCTTAAAAGTATTAACAACACCTTATAATACCGTATGTAAACTTAAAACTCTATAATAAACCTAATGAATTCGTCCGAGTCCTTTTAACATTGTACGGCAACTTAAAACATCATACGACTTGTATGCCATATTACCTCTTAAAACACGTTATTATAATGTAGGACGCCTTACAAATATTAACAACACCTTACAATACCGTATGTAAACTTAAAACTCCATAATAAACCTAATGAATTCGTCCGAGTCCTTTGAATATTGTACGGCAACTTAAAACATCTTACGACTTTGTATGCCATATTAACTCCTCTAAAAGCATGTTATTATAATATAGGACGCCTTAAAAGTATTAACAACACCTTATAATACCGTATGTAAACTCAAAACTCTATAATAAACCTAATGAATTCGTCCGAGTCCTTTGAACATTGTACGGCAACTTAAAACATCATACGACATGTATGCCATATTACCTCTTAAAACACTTTATTATAATTTAGGACGCCTTAAAAGTATTAACAACACCTTACAATACCGTATGTAAACTTAAAACTCTATTATAAACCTAATGAATTCGTCCGAGTCCTTTGAACATTGTACGGCAACTTAAAACATCATACGACATGTATGCCATATTACCGCTTAAAACACTTTATTATAATTTAGGACGCCTTAAAAGTATTAACAACACCTTATAATACCGTATGTAAACTCAAAACTCTATAATAAACCTAATGAATTCGTCCGAGTCCTTTGAACATTGTACGGCAACTTAAAACATCATACGACATGTATGCCATATTACCTCTTAAAACACTTTATTATAATTTAGGACGCCTTAAAAGTATTAACAACACCTTACAATACCGTATGTAAACTTAAAACTCTATTATAAACCTAATGAATTCGTCCGAGTCCTTTGAACATTGTACGGCAACTTAAAACATCATACGACTTGTATGCCATATTACCTCTTAAAACACGTTATTATAATGTAGGACGCCTTACAAATATTAACAACACCTTACAATACCGTATGTAAACTTAAAACTCCATAATAAACCTAATAAATTCGTCAGAGTCCTTTGAATATTGTACGGCAACTTAAAATATCTTACGACTTTGTATGCCATATTACCTCTTAAAACACGTTATTATAATGTTGGACGCCTTACAAATCTTAACAACACCTTACAATACCGTATGTAAACTTAAAACTCCATAATAAACCTAATGAATTCGTCCGAGTCCTTTGAACATTGTACGGCAACTTAAAACATCTTACGACTCTGTATGCCATATTACCTCTTAAAACAAGTTATTATAATGTAGGACGCCTTACAAATATTAACAACACCTTACAATACCGTATGTAAACTTAAAACTCCATAATAAACCTAATGAATTCGTCCGAGTCCTTTGAACATTGTACGGCTACTTAAAACATCTTACGACTCTGTATGCCATATTAACTCCTCTAAAAGCATGTTATTATAATTTAGGACGCATTAAAAGTATTAACAACACCTTACAATACCGTATGTAAACTTAAAACTCTATAATAAACCTAATGAATTCGTCCGAGTCCTTTGAACATTGTACGGCAACTTAAAACATTTTACGACTTGTATGCCATATTACCTCTTAAAACACGTTATTATAATGTATGACGCCTTACAAATATTAACAACACCTTACAATACCGTATGTAAACTTAAAACTCCATAATAAACCTAATGAATTCGTCCGAGTCCTTTCAACATTGTACGGAAACTTAAAACATATTACGACTCTGTATGCCATATTAACTCGTCTAAAAGCATGTTATTATAATTTAGGACGCCTTAAAAGTATTAACAACACCTTACAATACCGTATGTAAACTTAAAACTCCATAATAAACCTAATGAATTCGTCCGAGTCCTTTCAACATTGTACGGAAACTTAAAACATATTACGACTCTGTATGCCATATTGACTCCTCTAGAAGCATGTTATTATAATTTAGGACGCCTTAAAAGTATTAACAACACCTTACAATACCGTATGTAAACTTAAAACTCCATAATAAACCTAATGAATTCGTCCGAGTCCTTTGAATATTGTACGGCAACTTAAAACATCTTACGACTTTGTATGCCATATTACCTCTTAAAACACGTTATTATAATGTTGGACGCCTTACAAATCTTAACAACACCTTACAATACCGTATGTAAACTTAAAACTCCATAATAAACCTAATGAATTCGTCCGAGTCCTTTGAACATTGTACGGCAACTTAAAACATCTTACGACTCTGTATGCCATATTACCTCTTAAAACAAGTTATTATAATGTAGGACGCCTTACAAATCTTAACAACACCTTACAATACCGTATGTAAACTTAAAACTCTATAATAAACCTAATGAATTCGTCCGAGTCCTTTCAACATTGTACTGCAACTTAAAACATCGTACGACTCTGTATGCCATATTAACTCCTCTAAAAGCACGTTATTATAATTTAGGACGCCTTAAAAGTATTAACAACACCTTACAATATCGTATGTAAACTTAAAACTTTATAATAAACCTAATGAATTCGTCAGAGTCCTATGAACATTGTACGGCAACTTAAAACATCATACGACTTGTATGCCATATTACCTCTTAAAACACGTTATTATAATGTAGGACGCCTTACAAATATTAACAACACCTTACAATACCGTATGTAAACTTAAAAATCCATAATAAACCTAATGAATTCGTCCGAGTCCTTTGAATATTGTACGGCAACTTAAAACATTTTACGACTTTGTATGCCATATTACCTCTTAAAACACGTTATTATAATGTTGGACGCCTTACAATTTTAACAACACCTTACAATACCGTATGTAAACTTAAAACTCCATAATAAACCTAATGAATTCGTCCGAGTCCTTTGAACATTGTACGGCAACTTAAAACATCTTACGACTCTGTATGCCATATTACCTCTTAAAACAAGTTATTATAATGTAGGACGCCTTACAAATCTTAACAACACCTTACAACACCGTATGTAAACTTAAAACTCTATAATAAACCTAATGAATTCGTCCAAGTCCTTTCAACATTGTACTGCAACTTAAAACATCTTACGACTTTGTATGCCATATTAACTCCTCTAAAAGCACGTTATTATAATTTAGGACGCCTTAAAAGTATTAACAACACCTTACAATATCGTATGTAAACTTAAAACTTTATAATAAACCTAATGAATTCGTCCGAGTCCTTTGAACATTGTACGGCAACTTAAAACATCTCACGACTTGTATGCCATATTACCTCTTAAAACACATTATTATAATGTAGGACGCCTTACAAATATTAACTACACCTTACAATACCGTATGTAAACTTAAAACTCCATAATAAACCTAATGAATTCGTCCGAGTCCTTTCAACATTGTACGGCAACTTAAAACATCTTACGACTCTGTATGCCATATTAACTCCTCTAAAAGCATGTTATTATAATATAGGACGCCTTAAAAGTATTAACAACACCTTATAATACCGTATGTAAACTCAAAACTCTATAATAAACCTAATGAATTCGTCCGAGTCCTTTGAACATTGTACGGCAACTTAAAACATCTTACGACTTGTATGCCATATTACCTCTTAAAACACGTTATTATAATGTAGGATGCCTTACAAATATTAACAACACCTTACAATACCGTATGTAAACTTAAAACTCCATAATAAACCTAATAAATTCGTCCGAGTCCTTTGAACATTGTACGGCTACTTAAAACATCTTACGACTCTGTATTCCATATTAACTCCTCTAAAAGCATGTTATTATAATTTAGGACGCCTTAAAAGTATTAACAACACCTTACAATACCGTATGTAAACTTAAAACTCTATAATAAACCTAATGAATTCGTCCGAGACCTTTGAACATTGTACGGCAACTTAAAACATCATACGACTTGTATGCCATATTACCTCTTAAAACACGTTATTATAATGTAGGACGCCTTACAAATATTAACAACACCTTACAATACCGTATGTAAACTTAAAACTCCATAATAAACCTAATGAATTCGTCCGAGTCCTTTGAATATTGTACGGCAACTTAAAACATCTTACGACTTTGTATGCCATATTACCTCTTAAAACACGTTATTATAATGTTGGACGCCTTACAAATCTTAACAACACCTTACAATACCGTATGTAAACTTAAAACTCCATAATAAACCTAATGAATTCGTCCGAGTCCTTTGAACAATGTACGGCAACTTAAAACATCTTACGACTCTGTATACCATATTACCTCTTAAAACAAGTTATTATAATGTAGGACGCCTTACAAATCTTAACAACACCTTACAATACCGTATGTAAACTTAAAACTCTATAATAAACCTAATGAATTCGTCCGAGTCCTTTCAACATTGTACTGCAACTTAAAACATCTTACGACTCTGTATGCCATATTAACTCCTCTAAAAGCACGTTATTATAATTTAGGACGCCTTAAAAGTATTAACAACACCTTACAATATCGTATGTAAACTCAAAACTTTATAATAAACCTAATGAATTCGTCCGAGTCCTTTGAACATTGTACGGCAACTTAAAACATCTCACGACTTGTATGCCATATTACCTCTTAAAACACGTTATTATAATGTAGGACACCTTACAAATATTAACTACACCTTACAATACCGTATGTAAACTTAAAACTCCATAATAAACCTAATGAATTCGTCCGAGTCCTTTCAACATTGTACGGCAACTTAAAACATCTTACGACTCTGTATGCCATATTAACTCCTCTAAAAGCATGTTATTATAATATAGGACGCCTTAAAAGTATTAACAACACCTTATAATACCGTATGTAAACTCAAAACTCTATAATAAACCTAATGAATTCGTCCGAGTCCTTTGAACATTGTACGGCAACTTAAAACATCTTACGACCTGTATGCCATATTACCTCTTAAAACAAGTTATTATAATGTAGGACGCCTTACAAATCTTAACAACACCTTACAATACCGTATGTAAACTTAAAACTCTATAATAAACCTAATGAATTCGTCCGAGTCCTTTCAACATTGTACTGCAACTTAAAACATCTTACGACTCTGTATGCCATATTAACTCCTCTAAAAGCACGTTATTATAATTTAGGACGCCTTAAAAGTATTAACAACACCTTACAATATCGTATGTAAACTTAAAACTTTATAATAAACCTAATGAATTCGTCCGAGTCCTTTGAACATTGTACGGCAACTTAAAACATCTCACGACTTGTATGCCATATTACCTCTTAAAACACGTTATTATAATGTAGGACACCTTACAAATATTAACTACACCTTACAATACCGTATGTAAACTTAAAACTCCATAATAAACCTAATGAATTCGTCCGAGTCCTTTCAACATTGTACGGCAACTTAAAACATCTTACGACTCTGTATGCCATATTAACTCCTCTAAAAGCATGTTATTATAATATAGGACGCCTTAAAAGTATTAACAACACCTTATAATACCGTATGTAAACTCAAAACTCTATAATAAACCTAATGAATTCGTCCGAGTCCTTTGAACATTGTACGGCAACTCAAAACATCTTACGACCTGTATGCCATATTACCTCTTAAAACAAGTTATTATAATGTAGGACGCCTTACAAATCTTAACAACACCTTACAATACCGTATGTAAACTTAAAACTCTATAATAAACCTAATGAATTCGTCCGAGTCCTTTCAACATTGTACTGCAACTTAAAACATCTTACGACTCTGTATGCCATATTAACTCCTCTAAAAGCATGTTATTATAATTTAGGACGCATTAAAAGTATTAACAACACCTTACAATACCGTATGTAAACTTAAAACTCTATAATAAACCTAATGAATTCGTCCGAGTCCTTTGAACATTGTACGGCAACTTAAAACATCTTACGACTTGTATGCCATATTACCTCTTAAAACACGTTATTATAATGTATGACGCCTTACAAATATTAACAACACCTTACAATACCGTATGTAAACTTAAAACTCCATAATAAACCTAATGAATTCGTCTGAGTCCTTTCAACATTGTACGGCAACTTAAAACATATTACGACTCTGTATGCCATATTAACTCCTCTAAAAGCATGTTATTATAATTTAGGACGCCTTAAAAGTATTAACAACACCTTATAATACCGTATGTAAACTTAAAACTCTATAATAAACCTAATGAATTCGTCCGAGTCCTTTGAACATTGTACGGCAACTTAAAACATCATACGACTTGTATGCCATATTACCTCTTAAAACACGTTATTATAATGTAGGACGCCTTACAAGTATTAACAACACCTTACAATACCGTATGTAAACTTAAAACTCCATAATAAACCTAATGAATTCGTCCGAGTCCTTTGACTATTGTACGGCAACTTAAAACATCTTACGACTTTGTATGCCATATTACCTCTTAAAACACGTTATTATAATGTTGGACGCCTTACAAATCTTAACAACACCTTACAATACCGTATGTAAACTTAAAACTCCATAATAAACCTAATGAATTCGTCCGAGTCCTTTCAACATTGTACGGCAACTTAAAACATATTACGACTCTGTATGCCATATTAACTCCTCTAAAAGCATGTTATTATAATTTAGGACGCCTTAAAAGTATTAACAACACCTTATAATACCGTATGTAAACTTAAAACTCTATAATAAACCTAATGAATTCGTCCGAGTCCTTTGAACATTGTACGGCAACTTAAAACATCATACAACTTGTATGCCATATTACCTCTTAAAACACGTTATTATAATGTAGGACGCCTTACAAATATTAACAACACCTTACAATACCGTATGTAAACTTAAAACTCCATAATAAACCTAATAAATTCGTCCGAGTCCTTTGAATATTGTACGGCAACTTAAAACATCTTACGACTCTGTTTGCCATATTACCTCTTAAAACACGTTATTATAATGTTGGACGCCTTACAAATCTTAACAACACCTTACAATACCGTATGTAAACTTAAAACTCCATAATAAACCTAATGAATTCGTCCGAGTCCTTTGAACATTGTACGGCAACTTAAAACATCTTACGACTTTGTATGCCATATTACCTCTTAAAACAAGTTATTATAATGTAGGACGCCTTACAAATCTTAACAACACCTTACAATACCGTATGTAAACTTAAAACTCTATAATAAACCTAATGAATTCGTCCGGGTACTTTCAACATTGTACTGCAACTTAAAACATCTTACGACTCTGTATGCCATATTAACTCCTCTAAAAGCACGTTATTATAATTTAGGACGCCTTAAAAGTATTAACAACACCTTACAATACCGTATGTAAACTTAAAACTCTATTTTAAACCTAATGAATTCGTCCGAGTCCTTTGAACATTGTACGGCAACTTAAAACATCTTACGACCTGTATGCCATATTACCTCTTAAAACACGTTATTATAATGTAGGACGCCTTACAAATATTAACAACACCTTACAATACCGTATGTAAACTTAAAACTCCATAATAAACCTAATGAATTCGTCCGAGTCCTTTCAACATTGTACGGCAACTTAAAACATATTACGACTCTGTATGCCATATTAACTCCTCTAAAAGCATGTTATTATAATTTAGGACGCCTTAAAAGTATTAACAACACCTTATAATACCGTATGTAAATTTAAAACTCTATAATAAACCTAATGAACTCGTCCGAGTCCTTTCAACATTGTACTGCAACTTAAAACATCTTACGACTCTGTATGCCATATTAACTCCTCTAAAAGCATGTTATTATAATTTAGGACGCATTAAAAGTATTAACAACACCTTACAATACCGTATGTAAACTTAAAACTCTATAATAAACCTAATGAATTCGTCCGAGTCCTTTGAACATTGTACGGCAACTTAAAACATCTTACGAGTTGTATGCCATATTACCTCTTAAAACACGTTATTATAATGTATGACGCCTTACAAATATTAACAACACCTTACAATACCGTATGTAAACTTAAAACTCCATAATAAACCTAATGAATTCGTCTGAGTCCTTTCAACATTGTACGGCAACTTAAAACATATTACGACTCTATATGCCATATTAACTCCTCTAAAAGCATGTTATTATAATTTAGGACGCCTTAAAAGTATTAACAACACCTTATAATACCGTATGTAAACTTAAAACTCTATAATAAACCTAATGAATTCGTCCGAGTCCTTTGAACATTGTACGGCAACTTAAAACATCATACGACTTGTATGCCATATTACCTCTTAAAACACGTTATTATAATGTAGGACGCCTTACAAGTATTAACAACACCTTACAATACCGTATGTAAACTTAAAACTCCATAATAAACCTAATGAATTCGTCCGAGTCCTTTGACTATTGTACGGCAACTTAAAACATCTTACGACTTTGTATGCCATATTACCTCTTAAAACACGTTATTATAATGTTGGACGCCTTACAAATCTTAACAACACCTTACAATACCGTATGTAAACTTAAACTCCATGTGCGAGTCCTTTGAACATTGTACGGCAACTTAAAACATCTTACGACTCTGTATGCCATATTACCTCTTAAAACAAGTTATTATAATGTAGGACGCCTTACAAATCTTAACAACACCTTACAATACCGTATGTAAACTTAAAACTCTATAATAAACCTAATGAATTCGTCCGAGTCCTTTCAACATTGTACTGCAACTTAAAACATCTTACGACTCTGTATGCCATATTAACTCCTCTAAAAGCATGTTATTATAATTTAGGACGCATTAAAAGTATTAACAACACCTTACAATACCGTATGTAAACTTAAAACTCTATAATAAACCTAATGAATTCGTCCGAGTCCTTTGAACATTGTACGGCAACTTAAAACATCTTACGACTTGTATGCCATATTACCTCTTAAAACACGTTATTATAATGTATGACGCCTTACAAATATTAACAACACCTTACAATACCGTATGTAAACTTAAAACTCCATAATAAACCTAATGAATTCGTCTGAGTCCTTTCAACATTGTACGGCAACTTAAAACATATTACGACTCTGTATGCCATATTAACTCCTCTAAAAGCATGTTATTATAATTTAGGACGCCTTAAAAGTATTAACAACACCTTATAATACCGTATGTAAATTTAAAACTCTATAATAAACCTAATGAATTCGTCCGAGTCCTTTGAACATTGTACGGCAACTTAAAACATCATACGACTTGTATGCCATATTACCTCTTAAAACACGTTATTATAATGTAGGACGCCTTACAAGTATTAACAACACCTTACAATACCGTATGTAAACTTAAAACTCCATAATAAACCTAATGAATTCGTCCGAGTCCTTTGACTATTGTACGGCAACTTAAAACATCTTACGACTTTGTATGCCATATTACCTCTTAAAACATGTTATTATAATGTTGGACGCCTTACAAATCTTAACAACACCTTACAATACCGTATGTAAACTTAAACTCCATAATAAACCTAATGAATTCGTCCGAGTCCTTTGAACATTGTACGGCAACTTAAAACATCTTACGACTCTGTATGCCATATTACCTCTTAAAACAAGTTATTATAATGTAGGACGCCTTACAAATCTTAACAACACCTTACAATACCGTATGTAAACTTAAAACTCTATAATAAACCTAATGAATTCGTCCGAGTCCTTTGAATATTGTACGGCAACTTAAAACATCTTACGACTTTGTATGCCATATTACCTCTTAAAACACGTTATTATAATGTTGGACGCCTTACAAATCTTAACAACACCTTACAATACCGTATGTAAACTTAAACTCCATAATAAACCTAATGAATTCGTCCGAGTCCTTTGAACATTGTACGGCAACTTAAAACATCTTACGACTCTGTATGCCATATTACCTCTTAAAACAAGTTATTATAATGTAGGACGCCTTACAAATCTTAACAACACCTTACAATACCGTATGTAAACTTAAAACTCTATAATAAACCTAATGAATTCGTCCGAGTCCTTTCAACATTGTACTGCAACTTAAAACATCTTACGACTCTGTATGCCATATTAACTCCTCTAAAAGCACGTTATTATAATTTAGGACGCCTTAAAAGTATTAACAACACCTTACAATATCGTATGTAAACTTAAAACTTTATAATAAACCTAATGAATTCGTCCGAGTCCTTTGAACATTGTACGACAACTTAAAACATCTCACGACTTGTATGCCATATTTCCTCTTAAAACACGTTATGATAATGTAGGACGCCTTACAAATATTAAAAACACCTTACAATACCGTATGTAAACTTAAAACTCCATAATAAACCTAATGAATTCGTCCGAGTCCTTTGAACATTGTACGGCTACTTAAAACATCTTACGACTCTGTATGCCATATTAACTCCTCTAAAAGCATGTTATTATAATTTAGGACGCATTAAAAGTATTAACAACACCTTACAATACCGTATGTAAACTTAAAACTCTATAATAAACCTAATGAATTCGTCCGAGTCCTTTGAACATTGTACGGCAACTTAAAACATCTTACGACTTGTATGCCATATTACCTCTTAAAACACGTTATTATAATGTATGACGCCTTACAAATATTAACAACACCTTACAATACCGTATGTAAACTTAAAACTCCATAATAAACCTAATGAATTCGTCCGAGTCCTTTCAACATTGTACGGCAACTTAAAACATATTACGACTCTGTATGCCATATTAACTCCTCTAAAAGCATGTTATTATAATTTAGGACGCCTTAAAAGTATTAACAACACCTTATAATACCGTATGTAAACTTAAAACTCTATAATAAACCTAATGAATTCGTCCGAGTCCTTTGAACATTGTACGGCAACTTAAAACATCATACGACTTGTATGTCATATTACCTCTTAAAACACGTTATTATAATGTAGGACGCCTTACAAATATTAACAACACCTTACAATACCGTATGTAAACTTAAAACTCCATAATAAACCTAATGAATTCGTCCGAGTCCTTTGAACATTGTACGGCTACTTAAAACATCTTACGACTCTGTATGCCATATTAACTCCTCTAAAAGCATGTTATTATAATTTAGGACGCATTAAAAGTATTAACAACACCTTACAATACCGTATGTAAACTTAAAACTCTATAATAAACCTAATGAATTCGTCCGAGTCCTTTGAACATTGTACGGCAACTTAAAACATCTTACGACTTGTATGCCATATTACCTCTTAAAACACGTTATTATAATGTATGACGCCTTACAAATATTAACAACACCTTACAATACCGTATGTAAACTTAAAACTCCATAATAAACCTAATGAATTCGTCCGAGTCCTTTCAACATTGTACGGCAACTTAAAACATATTACGACTCTGTATGCCATATTAACTCCTCTAAAAGCATGTTATTATAATTTAGGACGCCTTAAAAGTATTAACAACACCTTATAATACCGTATGTAAACTTAAAACTCTATAATAAACCTAATGAATTCGTCCGAGTCCTTTGAACATTGTACGGCAACTTAAAACATCATACGACTTGTATGCCATATTACCTCTTAAAACACGTTATTATAATGTAGGACGCCTTACAAATATTAACAACACCTTACAATACCGTATGTAAACTTAAAACTCCATAATAAACCTAATGAATTCGTCCGAGTCCTTTGAACATTGTACGGCTACTTAAAACATCTTACGACTCTGTATGCCATATTAACTCCTCTAAAAGCATGTTATTATAATTTAGGACGCATTAAAAGTATTAACAACACCTTACAATACCGTATGTAAACTTAAAACTCTATAATAAACCTAATGAATTCGTCCGAGTCCTTTGAACATTGTACGGCAACTTAAAACATCTTACGACTTGTATGCCATATTACCTCTTAAAACACGTTATTATAATGTATGACGCCTTACAAATATTAACAACACCTTACAATACCGTATGTAAACTTAAAACTCCATAATAAACCTAATGAATTCGTCCGAGTCCTTTCAACATTGTACGGCAACTTAAAACATATTACGACTCTGTATGCCATATTAACTCCTCTAAAAGCATGTTATTATAATTTAGGACGCCTTAAAAGTATTAACAACACCTTATAATACCGTATGTAAACTTAAAACTCTATAATAAACCTAATGAATTCGTCCGAGTCCTTTGAACATTGTACGGCAACTTAAAACATCATACGACTTGTATGCCATATTACCTCTTAAAACACGTTATTATAATGTAGGACGCCTTACAAATATTAACAACACCTTACAATACCGTATGTAAACTTAAAACTCCATAATAAACCTAATGAATTCGTCCGAGTCCTTTGAACATTGTACGGCTACTTAAAACATCTTACGACTCTGTATGCCATATTAACTCCTCTAAAAGCATGTTATTATAATTTAGGACGCATTAAAAGTATTAACAACACCTTACAATACCGTATGTAAACTTAAAACTCTATAATAAACCTAATGAATTCGTCCGAGTCCTTTGAACATTGTACGGCAACTTAAAACATCTTACGACTTGTATGCCATATTACCTCTTAAAACACGTTATTATAATGTATGACGCCTTACAAATATTAACAACACCTTACAATACCGTATGTAAACTTAAAACTCCATAATAAACCTAATGAATTCGTCCGAGTCCTTTCAACATTGTACGGCAACTTAAAACATATTACGACTCTGTATGCCATATTAACTCCTCTAAAAGCATGTTATTATAATTTAGGACGCCTTAAAAGTATTAACAACACCTTATAATACCGTATGTAAACTTAAAACTCTATAATAAACCTAATGAATTCGTCCGAGTCCTTTGAACATTGTACGACAACTTAAAACATCTCACGACTTGTATGCCATATTTCCTCTTAAAACACGTTATGATAATGTAGGACGCCTTACAAATATTAAAAACACCTTACAATACCGTATGTAAACTTAAAACTCCATAATAAACCTAATGAATTCGTCCGAGTCCTTTGAACATTGTACGGCTACTTAAAACATCTTACGACTCTGTATGCCATATTAACTCCTCTAAAAGCATGTTATTATAATTTAGGACGCATTAAAAGTATTAACAACACCTTACAATACCGTATGTAAACTTAAAACTCTATAATAAACCTAATGAATTCGTCCGAGTCCTTTGAACATTGTACGGCAACTTAAAACATCTTACGACTTGTATGCCATATTACCTCTTAAAACACGTTATTATAATGTATGACGCCTTACAAATATTAACAACACCTTACAATACCGTATGTAAACTTAAAACTCCATAATAAACCTAATGAATTCGTCCGAGTCCTTTCAACATTGTACGGCAACTTAAAACATATTACGACTCTGTATGCCATATTAACTCCTCTAAAAGCATGTTATTATAATTTAGGACGCCTTAAAAGTATTAACAACACCTTATAATACCGTATGTAAACTTAAAACTCTATAATAAACCTAATGAATTCGTCCGAGTCCTTTGAACATTGTACGGCAACTTAAAACATCATACGACTTGTATGCCATATTACCTCTTAAAACACGTTATTATAATGTAGGACGCCTTACAAATATTAACAACACCTTACAATACCGTATGTAAACTTAAAACTCCATAATAAACCTAATGAATTCGTCCGAGTCCTTTGAACATTGTACGGCTACTTAAAACATCTTACGACTCTGTATGCCATATTAACTCCTCTAAAAGCATGTTATTATAATTTAGGACGCATTAAAAGTATTAACAACACCTTACAATACCGTATGTAAACTTAAAACTCTATAATAAACCTAATGAATTCGTCCGAGTCCTTTGAACATTGTACGGCAACTTAAAACATCTTACGACTTGTATGCCATATTACCTCTTAAAACACGTTATTATAATGTATGACGCCTTACAAATATTAACAACACCTTACAATACCGTATGTAAACTTAAAACTCCATAATAAACCTAATGAATTCGTCCGAGTCCTTTCAACATTGTACGGCAACTTAAAACATATTACGACTCTGTATGCCATATTAACTCCTCTAAAAGCATGTTATTATAATTTAGGACGCCTTAAAAGTATTAACAACACCTTATAATACCGTATGTAAACTTAAAACTCTATAATAAACCTAATGAATTCGTCCGAGTCCTTTGAACATTGTACGACAACTTAAAACATCTCACGACTTGTATGCCATATTTCCTCTTAAAACACGTTATGATAATGTAGGACGCCTTACAAATATTAAAAACACCTTACAATACCGTATGTAAACTTAAAACTCCATAATAAACCTAATGAATTCGTCCGAGTCCTTTGAACATTGTACGGCTACTTAAAACATCTTACGACTCTGTATGCCATATTAACTCCTCTAAAAGCATGTTATTATAATTTAGGACGCATTAAAAGTATTAACAACACCTTACAATACCGTATGTAAACTTAAAACTCTATAATAAACCTAATGAATTCGTCCGAGTCCTTTGAACATTGTACGGCAACTTAAAACATCTTACGACTTGTATGCCATATTACCTCTTAAAACACGTTATTATAATGTATGACGCCTTACAAATATTAACAACACCTTACAATACCGTATGTAAACTTAAAACTCCATAATAAACCTAATGAATTCGTCCGAGTCCTTTCAACATTGTACGGCAACTTAAAACATATTACGACTCTGTATGCCATATTAACTCCTCTAAAAGCATGTTATTATAATTTAGGACGCCTTAAAAGTATTAACAACACCTTATAATACCGTATGTAAACTTAAAACTCTATAATAAACCTAATGAATTCGTCCGAGTCCTTTGAACATTGTACGGCAACTTAAAACATCATACGACTTGTATGCCATATTACCTCTTAAAACACGTTATTATAATGTAGGACGCCTTACAAATATTAACAACACCTTACAATACCGTATGTAAACTTAAAACTCCATAATAAACCTAATGAATTCGTCCGAGTCCTTTGAACATTGTACGGCTACTTAAAACATCTTACGACTCTGTATGCCATATTAACTCCTCTAAAAGCATGTTATTATAATTTAGGACGCATTAAAAGTATTAACAACACCTTACAATACCGTATGTAAACTTAAAACTCTATAATAAACCTAATGAATTCGTCCGAGTCCTTTGAACATTGTACGGCAACTTAAAACATCTTACGACTTGTATGCCATATTACCTCTTAAAACACGTTATTATAATGTATGACGCCTTACAAATATTAACAACACCTTACAATACCGTATGTAAACTTAAAACTCCATAATAAACCTAATGAATTCGTCCGAGTCCTTTCAACATTGTACGGCAACTTAAAACATATTACGACTCTGTATGCCATATTAACTCCTCTAAAAGCATGTTATTATAATTTAGGACGCCTTAAAAGTATTAACAACACCTTATAATACCGTATGTAAACTTAAAACTCTATAATAAACCTAATGAATTCGTCCGAGTCCTTTGAACATTGTACGGCAACTTAAAACATCATACGACTTGTATGCCATATTACCTCTTAAAACACGTTATTATAATGTAGGACGCCTTACAAATATTAACAACACCTTACAATACCGTATGTAAACTTAAAACTCCATAATAAACCTAATGAATTCGTCCGAGTCCTTTGAACATTGTACGGCTACTTAAAACATCTTACGACTCTGTATGCCATATTAACTCCTCTAAAAGCATGTTATTATAATTTAGGACGCATTAAAAGTATTAACAACACCTTACAATACCGTATGTAAACTTAAAACACTATAATAAACCTAATGAATTCGTCCGAGTCCTTTGAACATTGTACGGCAACTTAAAACATCTTACGACTTGTATGCCATATTACCTCTTAAAACACGTTATTATAATGTATGACGCCTTACAAATATTAACAACACCTTACAATACCGTATGTAAACTTAAAACTCCATAATAAACCTAATGAATTCGTCCGAGTCCTTTCAACATTGTACGGCAACTTAAAACATATTACGACTCTGTATGCCATATTAACTCCTCTAAAAGCATGTTATTATAATTTAGGACGCCTTAAAAGTATTAACAACACCTTATAATACCGTATGTAAACTTAAAACTCTATAATAAACCTAATGAATTCGTCCGAGTCCTTTGAACATTGTACGGCAACTTAAAACATCATACGACTTGTATGCCATATTACCTCTTAAAACACGTTATTATAATGTAGGACGCCTTACAAATATTAACAACACCTTACAATACCGTATGTAAACTTAAAACTCCATAATAAACCTAATGAATTCGTCCGAGTCCTTTGAATATTGTACGGCAACTTAAAACATCTTACGACTTTGTATGCCATATTACCTCTTAAAACACGTTATTATAATGTTGGACGCCTTACAAATCTTAACAACACCTTACAATACCGTATGTAAACTTAAACTCGATAATAAACCTAATGAATTCGTCCGAGTCCTTTGAACATTGTACGGCAACTTAAAACATCTTACGACTCTGTATGCCATATTACCTCTTAAAACAAGTTATTATAATGTAGGACGCCTTACAAATCTTAACAACACCTTACAATACCGTATGTAAACTTAAAACTCTATAATAAACCTAATGAATTCGTCCGAGTCCTTTCAACATTGTACTGCAACTTAAAACATCTTACGACTCTGTATGCCATATTAACTCCTCTAAAAGCACGTTATTATAATTTAGGACGCCTTAAAAGTATTAACAACACCTTACAATATCGTATGTAAACTTAAAACTTTATAATAAACCTAA
Source organism: Tagetes erecta (assembly GCA_030867185.1). NCBI lineage: Eukaryota > Viridiplantae > Streptophyta > Magnoliopsida > Asterales > Asteraceae > Tagetes > Tagetes erecta. The sequence goes on along the minus strand of CM061493.1, from coordinate 25,710,206 downwards.
TGAATTCGTCCGAGTCCTTTGAACATTGTACGACAACTTAAAACATCTCACGACTTGTATGCCATATTTCCTCTTAAAACACGTTATGATAATGTAGGACGCCTTACAAATATTAACAACACCTTACAATACCGTATGTAAACTTAAAACTCCATAATAAACCTAATGAATTCGTCCGAGTCCTTTGAACATTGTACGGCTACTTAAAACATCTTACGACTCTGTATGCCATATTAACTCCTCTAAAAGCATGTTATTATAATTTAGGACGCCTTAAAAGTATTAACAACACCTTATAATACCGTATGTAAACTTAAACTCCATAATAAACCTAATGAATTCGTCTGAGTCCTTTGAACATTGTACGGCAACTTAAAACATCTTACGACTCTGTATGCCATATTACCTCTTAAAACAAGTTATTATAATGTAGGACGCCTTACAAATCTTAACAACACCTTACAATACCGTATGTAAACTTAAAACTCTATAATAAACCTAATGAATTCGTCCGAGTCCTTTCAACATTGTACTGCAACTTAAAACATCTTACGACTCTGTATGCCATATTAACTCCTCTAAAAGCACGTTATTATAATTTAGGACGCCTTAAAAGTATTAACAACACCTTACAATATCGTATGTAAACTTAAAACTTTATAATAAACCTAATGAATTCGTCCGAGTCCTTTGAACATTGTACGACAACTTAAAACATCTCACGACTTGTATGCCATATTTCCTCTTAAAACACGTTATGATAATGTAGGACGCCTTACAAATATTAACAACACCTTACAATACCGTATGTAAACTTAAAACTCCATAATAAACCTAATGAATTCGTCCGAGTCCTTTGAACATTGTACGGCTACTTAAAACATCTTACGACTCTGTATGCCATATTAACTCCTCTAAAAGCATGTTATTATAATTTAGGACGCCTTAAAAGTATTAACAACACCTTATAATACCGTATGTAAACTTAAAACTCTATAATAAACCTAATGAGTTCGTCCGAGTCCTTTGAACATTGTACGGCAACTTAAAACATCATACGACTTGTATGCCATATTACCTCTTAAAACACGTTATTATAATGTAGGACGCCTTACAAATATTAACAACACCTTACAATACCGTATGTAAACTTAAAACTCCATAATAAACCTAATGAATTCGTCCGAGTCCTTTGAATATTGTACGGCAACTTAAAACATCTTACGACTTTGTATGCCATATTAACTCCTCTAAAAGCATGTTATTATAATATAGGACGCCTTAAAAGTATTAACAACACCTTATAATACCGTATGTAAACTCAAAACTCTATAATAAACCTAATGAATTCGTCCGAGTCCTTTGAACATTGTACGGCAACTTAAAACATCATACGACATGTATGCCATATTACCTCTTAAAACACTTTATTATAATTTAGGACGCCTTAAAAGTATTAACAACACCTTACAATACCGTATGTAAACTTAAAACTCTATTATAAACCTAATGAATTCGTCCGAGTCCTTTGAACATTGTACGGCAACTTAAAACATCATACGACATGTATGCCATATTACCGCTTAAAACACTTTATTATAATTTAGGACGCCTTAAAAGTATTAACAACACCTTATAATACCGTATGTAAACTCAAAACTCTATAATAAACCTAATGAATTCGTCCGAGTCCTTTGAACATTGTACGGCAACTTAAAACATCATACGACATGTATGCCATATTACCTCTTAAAACACTTTATTATAATTTAGGACGCCTTAAAAGTATTAACAACACCTTACAATACCGTATGTAAACTTAAAACTCTATTATAAACCTAATGAATTCGTCCGAGTCCTTTGAACATTGTACGGCAACTTAAAACATCATACGACTTGTATGCCATATTACCTCTTAAAACACGTTATTATAATGTAGGACGCCTTACAAATATTAACAACAACTTACAATACCGTATGTAAACTTAAAACTCCATAATAAACCTAATAAATTCGTCAGAGTCCTTTGAATATTGTACGGCAACTTAAAACATCTTACGACTTTGTATGCCATATTACCTCTTAAAACACGTTATTATAATGTTGGACGCCTTACAAATCTTAACAACACCTTACAATACCGTATGTAAACTTAAAACTCCATAATAAACCTAATGAATTCGTCCGAGTCCTTTGAACATTGTACGGCAACTTAAAACATCTTACGACTCTGTATGCCATATTACCTCTTAAAACAAGTTATTATAATGTAGGACGCCTTACAAATATTAACAACACCTTACAATACCGTATGTAAACTTAAAACTCCATAATAAACCTAATGAATTCGTCCGAGTCCTTTGAACATTGTACGGCTACTTAAAACATCTTACGACTCTGTATGCCATATTAACTCCTCTAAAAGCATGTTATTATAATTTAGGACGCATTAAAAGTATTAACAACACCTTACAATACCGTATGTAAACTTAAAACTCTATAATAAACCTAATGAATTCGTCCGAGTCCTTTGAACATTGTACGGCAACTTAAAACATTTTACGACTTGTATGCCATATTACCTCTTAAAACACGTTATTATAATGTATGACGCCTTACAAATATTAACAACACCTTACAATACCGTATGTAAACTTAAAACTCCATAATAAACCTAATGAATTCGTCCGAGTCCTTTCAACATTGTACGGCAACTTAAAACATATTACGACTCTGTATGCCATATTAACTCCTCTAAAAGCATGTTATTATAATTTAGGACGCCTTAAAAGTATTAACAACACCTTATAATACCGTATGTAAACTTAAAACTCTATAATAAACCTAATGAATTCGTCCGAGTCCTTTGAACATTGTACGGCAACTTAAAACATCATACGACTTGTATGCCATATTACCTCTTAAAACACGTTATTATAATGTAGGACGCCTTACAAATATTAACAACACCTTACAATACCGTATGTAAACTTAAAACTCCATAATAAACCTAATGAATTCGTCAGAGTCCTTTGAATATTGTACGGCAACTTAAAACATCTTACGACTTTGTATGCCATATTACCTCTTAAAACACGTTATTATAATGTTGGACGCCTTACAAATCTTAACAACACCTTACAATACCGTATGTAAACTTAAAACTCCATAATAAACCTAATGAATTCGTCCGAGTCCTTTGAACATTGTACGGCAACTTAAAACATCTTACGACTCTGTATGCCATATTACCTCTTAAAACAAGTTATTATAATGTAGGACGCCTTACAAATATTAACAACACCTTACAATACCGTATGTAAACTTAAAACTCCATAATAAACCTAATGAATTCGTCCGAGTCCTTTGAACATTGTACGGCTACTTAAAACATCTTACGACTCTGTATGTCATATTAACTCCTCTAAAAGCATGTTATTATAATTTAGGACGCATTAAAAGTATTAACAACACCTTACAATACCGTATGTAAACTTAAAACTCTATAATAAACCTAATGAATCCGTCCGAGTCCTTTGAACATTGTACGGCAACTTAAAACATCTTACGACTTGTATGCCATATTACCTCTTAAAACACGTTATTATAATGTATGACGCCTTACAAATATTAACAACACCTTACAATACAGTATGTAAACTTAAAACTCCATAATAAACCTAATGAATTCGTCCGAGTCCTTTCAACATTGTACGGAAACTTAAAACATATTACGACTCTGTATGCCATATTAACTCCTCTAAAAGCATGTTATTATAATTTAGGACGCCTTAAAAGTATTAACAACACCTTACAATACCGTATGTAAACTTAAAACTCCATAATAAACCTAATGAATTCGTCCGAGTCCTTTCAACATTGTACGGAAACTTAAAACATATTACGACTCTGTATGCCATATTAACTCCTCTAGAAGCATGTTATTATAATTTAGGACGCCTTAAAAGTATTAACAACACCTTACAATACCGTATGTAAACTTAAAACTCCATAATAAACCTAATGAATTCGTCCGAGTCCTTTGAATATTGTACGGCAACTTAAAACATCTTACGACTTTGTATGCCATATTACCTTTTAAAACACGTTATTATAATGTTGGACGCCTTACAAATCTTAACAACACCTTACAATACCGTATGTAAACTTAAAACTCCATAATAAACCTAATGAATTCGTCCGAGTCCTTTGAACATTGTACGGCAACTTAAAACATCTTACGACTCTGTATGCCATATTACCTCTTAAAACAAGTTATTATAATGTAGGACGCCTTACAAATCTTAACAACACCTTACAATACCGTATGTAAACTTAAAACTCTATAATAAACCTAATGAATTCGTCCGAGTCCTTTCAACATTGTACTGCAACTTAAAACATCGTACGACTCTGTATGCCATATTAACTCCTCTAAAAGCACGTTATTATAATTTAGGACGCCTTAAAAGTATTAACAACACCTTACAATATCGTATGTAAACTTAAAACTTTATAATAAACCTAATGAATTCGTCAGAGTCCTATGAACATTGTACGGCAACTTAAAACATCATACGACTTGTATGCCATATTACCTCTTTAAACACGTTATTATAATGTAGGACGCCTTACAAATATTAACAACACCTTACAATACCGTATGTAAACTTAAAAATCCATAATAAACCTAATGAATTCGTCCGAGTCCTTTGAATATTGTACGGCAACTTAAAACATTTTACGACTTTGTATGCCATATTACCTCTTAAAACACGTTATTATAATGTTGGACGCCTTACAAATCTTAACAACACCTTACAATACCGTATGTAAACTTAAAACTCCATAATAAACCTAATGAATTCGTCCGAGTCCTTTGAACATTGTACGGCAACTTAAAACATCTTACGACTCTGTATGCCATATTACCTCTTAAAACAAGTTATTATAATGTAGGACGCCTTACAAATCTTAACAACACCTTACAACACCGTATGTAAACTTAAAACTCTATAATAAACCTAATGAATTCGTCCGAGTCCTTTCAACATTGTACTTCAACTTAAAACATCTTACGACTTTGTATGCCATATTAACTCCTCTAAAAGCACGTTATTATAATTTAGGACGCCTTAAAAGTATTAACAACACCTTACAATATCGTATGTAAACTTAAAACTTTATAATAAACCTAATGAATTCGTCCGAGTCCTTTGAACATTGTACGGCAACTTAAAACATCTCACGACTTGTATGCCATATTACCTCTTAAAACACATTATTATAATGTAGGACGCCTTACAAATATTAACTACACCTTACAATACCGTATGTAAACTTAAAACTCCATAATAAACCTAATGAATTCGTCCGAGTCCTTTCAACATTGTACGGCAACTTAAAACATCTTACGACTCTGTATGCCATATTAACTCCTCTAAAAGCATGTTATTATAATATAGGACGCCTTAAAAGTATTAACAACACCTTATAATACCGTATGTAAACTCAAAACTCTATAATAAACCTAATGAATTCGTCCGAGTCCTTTGAACATTGTACGGCAACTTAAAACATCTTACGACTTGTATGCCATATTACCTCTTAAAACACGTTATTATAATGTAGGATGCCTTACAAATATTAACAACACCTTACAATACCGTATGTAAACTTAAAACTCCATAATAAACCTAATAAATTCGTCCGAGTCCTTTGAACATTGTACGGCTACTTAAAACATCTTACGACTCTGTATTCCATATTAACTCCTCTAAAAGCATGTTATTATAATTTAGGACGCCTTAAAAGTATTAACAACACCTTACAATACCGTATGTAAACTTAAAACTCTATAATAAACCTAATGAATTCGTCCGAGACCTTTGAACATTGTACGGCAACTTAAAACATCATACGACTTGTATGCCATATTACCTCTTAAAACACGTTATTATAATGTAGGACGCCTTACAAATATTAACAACACCTTACAATACCGTATGTAAACTTAAAACTCCATAATAAACCTAATGAATTCGTCCGAGTCCTTTGAATATTGTACGGCAACTTAAAACATCTTACGACTTTGTATGCCATATTACCTCTTAAAACACGTTATTATAATGTTGGACGCCTTACAAATCTTAACAACACCTTACAATACCGTATGTAAACTTAAAACTCCATAATAAACCTAATGAATTCGTCCGAGTCCTTTGAACATTGTACGGCAACTTAAAACATCTTACGACTCTGTATACCATATTACCTCTTAAAACAAGTTATTATAATGTAGGACGCCTTACAAATCTTAACAACACCTTACAATACCGTATGTAAACTTAAAACTCTATAATAAACCTAATGAATTCGTCCGAGTCCTTTCAACATTGTACTGCAACTTAAAACATCTTACGACTCTGTATGCCATATTAACTCCTCTAAAAGCACGTTATTATAATTTAGGACGCCTTAAAAGTATTAACAACACCTTACAATATCGTATGTAAACTTAAAACTTTATAATAAACCTAATGAATTCGTCCGAGTCCTTTGAACATTGTACGGCAACTTAAAACATCTCACGACTTGTATGCCATATTACCTCTTAAAACACGTTATTATAATGTAGGACACCTTACAAATATTAACTACACCTTACAATACCGTATGTAAACTTAAAACTCCATAATAAACCTAATGAATTCGTCCGAGTCCTTTCAACATTGTACGGCAACTTAAAACATCTTACGACTCTGTATGCCATATTAACTCCTCTAAAAGCATGTTATTATAATATAGGACGCCTTAAAAGTATTAACAACACCTTATAATACCGTATGTAAACTCAAAACTCTATAATAAACCTAATGAATTCGTCCGAGTCCTTTGAACATTGTACGGCAACTTAAAACATCATACGACATGTATGCCATATTACCTCTTAAAACACTTTATTATAATTTAGGACGCCTTAAAAGTATTAACAACACCTTACAATACCGTATGTAAACTTAAAACTCTATTATAAACCTAATGAATTCGTCCGAGTCCTTTGAACATTGTACGGCAACTTAAAACATCTTACGACTTGTATGCCATATTACCTCTTAAAACACGTTATTATAATGTAGGATGCCTTACAAATATTAACAACACCTTACAATACCGTATGTAAACTTAAAACTCCATAATAAACCTAATATATTCGTCCGAGTCCTTTGAACATTGTACGGCTACTTAAAACATCTTACGACTCTGTATGCCATATTAACTCCTCTAAAAGCATGTTATTATAATTTAGGACGCCTTAAAAGTATTAACAACACCTTACAATACCGTATGTAAACTTAAAACTCTATAATAAACCTAATGAATTCGTCCGAGTCCTTTGAACATTGTACGGCAACTTAAAACATCATACGACTTGTATGCCATATTACCTCTTAAAACACGTTATTATAATGTAGGACGCCTTACAAATATTAACAACACCTTACAATACCGTATGTAAACTTAAAACTCCATAATAAACCTAATGAATTCGTCCGAGTCCTTTGAATATTGTACGGCAACTTAAAACATCTTACGACTTTGTATGCCATATTACCTCTTAAAACACGTTATTATAATGTTGGACGCCTTACAAATCTTAACAACACCTTACAATACCGTATGTAAACTTAAAACTCCATAATAAACCTAATGAATTCGTCCGAGTCCTTTCAACATTGTACGGCAACTTAAAACATCTTACGACTCTGTATGCCATATTAACTCCTCTAAAAGCATGTTATTATAATATAGGACGCCTTAAAAGTATTAACAACACCTTACAATACCGTATGTAAACTTAAAACTCCATAATAAACCTAATAAATTCGTCCGAGTCCTTTGAACATTGTACGGCTACTTAAAACATCTTACGACTCTGTATGCCATATTAACTCCTCTAAATGCATGTTATTATAATTTAGGACGCCTTAAAAGTATTAACAACACCTTACAATACCGTATGTAAACTTAAAACTCTATAATAAACCTAATGAATTCGTCCGAGTCCTTTGAACATTGTACGGCAACTTAAAACATCATACGACTTGTATGCCATATTACCTCTTAAAACACGTTATTATAATGTAGGACGCCTTACAAATATTAACAACACCTTACAATACCGTATGTAAACTTAAAACTCCATAATAAACCTAATGAATTCGTCCGAGTCCTTTGAATATTGTACGGCAACTTAAAACATCTTACGACTTTGTATGCCATATTACCTCTTAAAACACGTTATTATAATGTTGGACGCCTTACAAATCTTAACAACACCTTACAATACCGTATGTAAACTTAAAACTCCATAATAAACCTAATGAATTCGTCCGAGTCCTTTGAACATTGTACGGCAACTTAAAACATCTTACGACTCTGTATGCCATATTACCTCTTAAAACAAGTTATTATAATGTAGGACGCCTTACAAATCTTAACAACACCTTACAACACCGTATGTAAACTTAAAACTCTATAATAAACCTAATGAATTCGTCCGAGTCCTTTCAACATTGTACTGCAACTTAAAACATCTTACGACTTTGTATGCCATATTAACTCCTCTAAAAGCACGTTATTATAATTTAGGACGCCTTAAAAGTATTAACAACACCTTACAATATCGTATGTAAACTTAAAACTTTATAATAAACCTAATGAATTCGTCCGAGTCCTTTGAACATTGTACGGCAACTTAAAACATCTCACGACTTGTATGCCATATTACCTCTTAAAACACATTATTATAATGTAGGACGCCTTACAAATATTAACTACACCTTACAATACCGTATGTAAACTTAAAACTCCATAATAAACCTAATGAATTCGTCCGAGTCCTTTCAACATTGTACGGCAACTTAAAACATCTTACGACTCTGTATGCCATATTAACTCCTCTAAAAGCATGTTATTATAATATAGGACGCCTTAAAAGTATTAACAACACCTTATAATACCGTATGTAAACTCAAAACTCTATAATAAACCTAATGAATTCGTCCGAGTCCTTTGAACATTGTACGGCAACTTAAAACATCTTACGACTCTGTATGCCATATTACCTCTTAAAACAAGTTATTATAATGTAGGACGCCTTACAAATCTTAACAACACCTTACAACACCGTATGTAAACTTAAAACTCTATAATAAACCTAATGAATTCGTCCGAGTCCTTTCAACATTGTACTGCAACTTAAAACATCTTACGACTTTGTATGCCATATTAACTCCTCTAAAAGCACGTTATTATAATTTAGGACGCCTTAAAAGTATTAACAACACCTTACAATATCGTATGTAAACTTAAAACTTTATAATAAACCTAATGAATTCGTCCGAGTCCTTTGAACATTGTACGGCAACTTAAAACATCTCACGACTTGTATGCCATATTACCTCTTAAAACACATTATTATAATGTAGGACGCCTTACAAATATTAACTACACCTTACAATACCGTATGTAAACTTAAAACTCCATAATAAACCTAATGAATTCGTCCGAGTCCTTTCAACATTGTACGGCAACTTAAAACATCTTACGACTCTGTATGCCATATTAACTCCTCTAAAAGCATGTTATTATAATATAGGACGCCTTAAAAGTATTAACAACACCTTATAATACCGTATGTAAACTCAAAACTCTATAATAAACCTAATGAATTCGTCCGAGTCCTTTGAACATTGTACGGCAACTTAAAACATCTTACGACTTGTATGCCATATTACCTCTTAAAACACGTTATTATAATGTAGGATGCCTTACAAATATTAACAACACCTTACAATACCGTATGTAAACTTAAAACTCCATAATAAACCTAATAAATTCGTCCGAGTCCTTTGAACATTGTACGGCTACTTAAAACATATTACGACTCTGTATTCCATATTAACTCCTCTAAAAGCATGTTATTATAATTTAGGACGCCTTAAAAGTATTAACAACACCTTACAATACCGTATGTAAACTTAAAACTCTATAATAAACCTAATGAATTCGTCCGAGACCTTTGAACATTGTACGGCAACTTAAAACATCATACGACTTGTATGCCATATTACCTCTTAAAACACGTTATTATAATGTAGGACGCCTTACAAATATTAACAACACCTTACAATACCGTATGTAAACTTAAAACTCCATAATAAACCTAATGAATTCGTCCGAGTCCTTTGAATATTGTACGGCAACTTAAAACATCTTACGACTTTGTATGCCATATTACCTCTTAAAACACGTTATTATAATGTTGGACGCCTTACAAATCTTAACAACACCTTACAATACCGTATGTAAACTTAAAACTCCATAATAAACCTAATGAATTCGTCCGAGTCCTTTGAACATTGTACGGCAACTTAAAACATCTTACGACTCTGTATACCATATTACCTCTTAAAACAAGTTATTATAATGTAGGACGCCTTACAAATCTTAACAACACCTTACAATACCGTATGTAAACTTAAAACTCTATAATAAACCTAATGAATTCGTCCGAGTCCTTTCAACATTGTACTGCAACTTAAAACATCTTACGACTCTGTATGCCATATTAACTCCTCTAAAAGCACGTTATTATAATTTAGGACGCCTTAAAAGTATTAACAACACCTTACAATATCGTATGTAAACTTAAAACTTTATAATAAACCTAATGAATTCGTCCGAGTCCTTTGAACATTGTACGGCAACTTAAAACATCTCACGACTTGTATGCCATATTACCTCTTAAAACACGTTATTATAATGTAGGACACCTTACAAATATTAACTACACCTTACAATACCGTATGTAAACTTAAAACTCCATAATAAACCTAATGAATTCGTCCGAGTCCTTTCAACATTGTACGGCAACTTAAAACATCTTACGACTCTGTATGCCATATTAACTCCTCTAAAAGCATGTTATTATAATATAGGACGCCTTAAAAGTATTAACAACACCTTATAATACCGTATGTAAACTCAAAACTCTATAATAAACCTAATGAATTCGTCCGAGTCCTTTGAACATTGTACGGCAACTTAAAACATCATACGACATGTATGCCATATTACCTCTTAAAACACTTTATTATAATTTAGGACGCCTTAAAAGTATTAACAACACCTTACAATACCGTATGTAAACTTAAAACTCTATTATAAACCTAATGAATTCGTCCGAGTCCTTTGAACATTGTACGGCAACTTAAAACATCTTACGACTTGTATGCCATATTACCTCTTAAAACACGTTATTATAATGTAGGATGCCTTACAAATATTAACAACACCTTACAATACCGTATGTAAACTTAAAACTCCATAATAAACCTAATAAATTCGTCCGAGTCCTTTGAACATTGTACGGCTACTTAAAACATCTTACGACTCTGTATGCCATATTAACTCCTCTAAAAGCATGTTATTATAATTTAGGACGCCTTAAAAGTATTAACAACACCTTACAATACCGTATGTAAACTTAAAACTCTATAATAAACCTAATGAATTCGTCCGAGTCCTTTGAACATTGTACGGCAACTTAAAACATCATACGACTTGTATGCCATATTACCTCTTAAAACACGTTATTATAATGTAGGACGCCTTACAAATATTAACAACACCTTACAATACCGTATGTAAACTTAAAACTCCATAATAAACCTAATGAATTCGTCCGAGTCCTTTGAATATTGTACGGCAACTTAAAACATCTTACGACTTTGTATGCCATATTACCTCTTAAAACACGTTATTATAATGTTGGACGCCTTACAAATCTTAACAACACCTTACAATACCGTATGTAAACTTAAAACTCCATAATAAACCTAATGAATTCGTCCGAGTCCTTTCAACATTGTACGGCAACTTAAAACATCTTACGACTCTGTATGCCATATTAACTCCTCTAAAAGCATGTTATTATAATATAGGACGCCTTAAAAGTATTAACAACACCTTACAATACCGTATGTAAACTTAAAACTCCATAATAAACCTAATAAATTCGTCCGAGTCCTTTGAACATTGTATGGCTACTTAAAACATCTTACGACTCTGTATGCCATATTAACTCCTCTAAAAGCATGTTATTATAATTTAGGACGCCTTAAAAGTATTAACAACACCTTACAATACCGTATGTAAACTTAAAACTCTATAATAAACCTAATGAATTCGTCCGAGTCCTTTGAACATTGTACGGCAACTTAAAACATCATACGACTTGTATGCCATATTACCTCTTAAAACACGTTATTATAATGTAGGACGCCTTACAAATATTAACAACACCTTACAATACCGTATGTAAACTTAAAACTCCATAATAAACCTAATGAATTCGTCCGAGTCCTTTGAATATTGTACGGCAACTTAAAACATCTTACGACTTTGTATGCCATATTACCTCTTAAAACACGTTATTATAATGTTGGACGCCTTACAAATCTTAACAACACCTTACAATACCGTATGTAAACTTAAAACTCCATAATAAACCTAATGAATTCGTCCGAGTCCTTTCAACATTGTACGGCAACTTAAAACATCTTACGACTCTGTATGCCATATTAACTCCTCTAAAAGCATGTTATTATAATATAGGACGCCTTAAAAGTATTAACAACACCTTACAATACCGTATGTAAACTTAAAACTCCATAATAAACCTAATAAATTCGTCCGAGTCCTTTGAACATTGTACGGCTACTTAAAACATCTTACGACTTGTATGCCATATTACCTCTTAAAACACGTTATTATAATGTATGACGCCTTACAAATATTAACAACACCTTACAATACCGTATGTAAACTTAAAACTCCATAATAAACCTAATGAATTCGTCCGAGTCCTTTCAACATTGTACGGCAACTTAAAACATATTACGACTCTGTATGCCATATTAACTCCTCTAAAAGCATGTTATTATAATTTAGGACGCCTTAAAAGTATTAACAACACCTTATAATACCGTATGTAAACTTAAAACTCTATAATAAACCTAATGAATTCGTCCGAGTCCTTTGAACATTGTACGGCAACTTAAAACATCATACGACTTGTATGCCATATTACCTCTTAAAACACGTTATTATAATGTAGGACGCCTTACAAATATTAACAACACCTTACAATACCGTATGTAAACTTAAAACTCCAAAATAAACCTAATGAATTCGTCCGAGTCCTTTGAATATTGTACGGCAACTTATAACATCTTACGACTTTGTATGCCATATTACCTCTTAAAACACGTTATTATAATGTTGGACGCCTTACAAATCTTAACAACACCTTACAATACCGTATGTAAACTTAAAACTCCATAATAAACCTAATGAATTCGTCCGAGTCCTTTGAACATTGTACGGCAACTTAAAACATCTTACGACTCTGTATGCCATATTACCTCTTAAAACAAGTTATTATAATGTAGGACGCCTTACAAATCTTAACAACACCTTACAATACCGTATGTAAACTTAAAACTCTATAATAAACCTAATGAATTCGTCCGAGTCCTTTCAACATTGTACTGCAACTTAAAACATCGTACGACTCTGTATGCCATATTAACTCCTCTAAAAGCACGTTATTATAATTTAGGACGCCTTAAAAGTATTAACAACACCTTACAATATCGTATGTAAACTTAAAACTTTATAATAAACCTAATGAATTCGTCCGAGTCCTTTGAACATTGTACGGCAACTTAAAACATCTCACGACTTGTATGCCATATTACCTCTTAAAACACGTTATTATAATGTAGGACGCCTTACAAATATTAACTACACCTTACAATACCGTATGTAAACTTAAAACTCCATAATAAACCTAATAAATTCGTCCGAGTCCTTTGAACATTGTACGGATACTTAAAACATCTTACGACTCTGTATGCCATATTAACTCCTCTAAAAGCATGTTATTATAATTTAGGACGCCTTAAAAGTATTAACAACACCTTACAATACCGTATGTAAACTTAAAACTCTATAATAAACCTAATGAATTCGTCCGAGTCCTTTGAACATTGTACGGCAATTTAAAACATCTCACGACTTGTACGCCATATTACCTCTTAAAACACGTTATTATAATGTAGGACACCTTACAAATATTAACTACACCTTACAATACCGTATGTAAACTTAAAACTCCATAATAAACCTAATGAATTCGTCCGAGTCCTTTCAACATTGTACGGCAACTTAAAACATCTTACGACTCTGTATGCCATATTAACTCCTCTAAAAGCATGTTATTATAATATAGGACGCCTTAAAAGTATTAACAACACCTTATAATACCGTATGTAAACTCAAAACTCTATAATAAACCTAATGAATTCGTCCGAGTCCTTTGAACATTGTACGGCAACTTAAAACATCATACGACATGTATGCCATATTACCTCTTAAAACACTTTATTATAATTTAGGACGCCTTAAAAGTATTAACAACACCTTACAATACCGTATGTAAACTTAAAACTCTATTATAAACCTAATGAATTCGTCCGAGTCCTTTGAACATTGTACGGCAACTTAAAACATCTTACGACTTGTATGCCATATTACCTATTAAAACAAGTTATTATAATGTAGGATGCCTTACAAATATTAACAACACCTTACAATACCGTATGTAAACTTAAAACTCTATAATAAACCTAATGAATTCGTCCGAGTCCTTTCAACATTGTACTGCAACTTAAAACATCTTACGACTCTGTATGCCATATTAACTCCTCTAAAAGCACGTTATTATAATTTAGGACGCCTTAAAAGTATTAACAACACCTTACAATATCGTATGTAAACTTAAAACTTTATAATAAACCTAATGAATTCGTCCGAGTCCTTTGAACATTGTACGACAACTTAAAACATCTCACGACTTGTATGCCATATTTCCTCTTAAAACACGTTATGATAATGTAGGACGCCTTACAAATATTAACAACACCTTACAATACCGTATGTAAACTTAAAACTCCATAATAAACCTAATGAATTCGTCCGAGTCCTTTGAACATTGTACGGCTACTTAAAACATCTTACGACTCTATATGCCATATTAACTCCTCTAAAAGCATGTTATTATAATTTAGGACGCATTAAAAGTATTAACAACACCTTACAATACCGTATGTAAACTTAAAACTCTATAATAAACCTAATGAATTCGTCCGAGTCCTTTGAACATTGTACGGCAACTTAAAACATCTTACGACTTGTATGCCATATTACCTCTTAAAACACGTTATTATAATGTATGACGCCTTACAAATATTAACAACACCTTACAATACCGTATGTAAACTTAAAACTCCATAATAAACCTAATGAATTCGTCCGAGTCCTTTCAACATTGTACGGCAACTTAAAACATATTACGACTCTGTATGCCATATTAACTCCTCTAAAAGCATGTTATTATAATTTAGGACGCCTTAAAAGTATTAACAACACCTTATAATACCGTATGTAAACTTAAAACTCTATAATAAACCTAATGAATTCGTCCGAGTCCTTTGAACATTGTACAGCAACTTAAAACATCATACGACTTGTATGCCATATTACCTCTTAAAACACGTTATTATAATGTAGGACGCCTTACAAATATTAACAACACCTTACAATACCGTATGTAAACTTAAAACTCCAAAATAAACCTAATGAATTCGTCCGAGTCCTTTGAATATTGTACGGCAACTTATAACATCTTACGACTTTGTATGCCATATTACCTCTTAAAACACGTTATTATAATGTTGGACGCCTTACAAATCTTAACAACACCTTACAATACCGTATGTAAACTTAAAACTCCATAATAAACCTAATGAATTCGTCCGAGTCCTTTGAACATTGTACGGCAACTTAAAACATCTTACGACTCTGTATGCCATATTACCTCTTAAAACAAGTTATTATAATGTAGGACGCCTTACAAATCTTAACAACACCTTACAATACCGTATGTAAACTTAAAACTCTATAATAAACCTAATGAATTCGTCCGAGTCCTTTCAACATTGTACTGCAACTTAAAACATCGTACGACTCTGTATGCCATATTAACTCCTCTAAAAGCACGTTATTATAATTTAGGACGCCTTAAAAGTATTAACAACACCTTACAATATCGTATGTAAACTTAAAACTTTATAATAAACCTAATGAATTCGTCCGAGTCCTTTGAACATTGTACGGCAACTTAAAACATCTCACGACTTGTATGCCATATTACCTCTTAAAACACGTTATTATAATGTAGGACGCCTTACAAATATTAACTACACCTTACAATACCGTATGTAAACTTAAAACTCCATAATAAACCTAATAAATTCGTCCGAGTCCTTTGAACATTGTACGGATACTTAAAACATCTTACGACTCTGTATGCCATATTAACTCCTCTAAAAGCATGTTATTATAATTTAGGACGCCTTAAAAGTATTAACAACACCTTACAATACCGTATGTAAACTTAAAACTCTATAATAAACCTAATGAATTCGTCCGAGTCCTTTGAACATTGTACGGCAATTTAAAACATCTCACGACTTGTACGCCATATTACCTCTTAAAACACGTTATTATAATGTAGGACACCTTACAAATATTAACTACACCTTACAATACCGTATGTAAACTTAAAACTCCATAATAAACCTAATGAATTCGTCCGAGTCCTTTCAACATTGTACGGCAACTTAAAACATCTTACGACTCTGTATGCCATATTAACTCCTCTAAAAGCATGTTATTATAATATAGGACGCCTTAAAAGTATTAACAACACCTTATAATACCGTATGTAAACTCAAAACTCTATAATAAACCTAATGAATTCGTCCGAGTCCTTTGAACATTGTACGGCAACTTAAAACATCATACGACATGTATGCCATATTACCTCTTAAAACACTTTATTATAATTTAGGACGCCTTAAAAGTATTAACAACACCTTACAATACCGTATGTAAACTTAAAACTCTATTATAAACCTAATGAATTCGTCCGAGTCCTTTGAACATTGTACGGCAACTTAAAACATCTTACGACTTGTATGCCATATTACCTATTAAAACAAGTTATTATAATGTAGGATGCCTTACAAATATTAACAACACCTTACAATACCGTATGTAAACTTAAAACTCCATAATAAACCTAATAAATTCGTCCGAGTCCTTTGAACATTGTACGGCTACTTAAAACATCTTACGACTCTGTATGCCATATTAACTCCTCTAAAAGCATGTTATTATAATTTAGGACGCCTTAAAAGTATTAACAACACCTTACAATACCGTATGTAAACTTAAAACTCTATAATAAACCTAATGAATTCGTCCGAGTCCTTTGAACATTGTACGGCAACTTAAAACATCATACGACTTGTATGCCATATTACCTCTTAAAACACGTTATTATAATGTAGGATGCCTTACAAATATTAACAACACCTTACAATACCGTATGTAAACTTAAAACTCCATAATAAACCTAATGAATTCGTCCGAGTCCTTTGAATATTGTACGGCAACTTAAAACATCTTACGACTTTGTATGCCATATTACCTCTTAAAACACGTTATTATAATGTTGGACGCCTTACAAATCTTAACAACACCTTACAATACCGTATGTAAACTTAAAACTCCATAATAAACCTAATGAATTCGTCCGAGTCCTTTCAACATTGTACGGCAACTTAAAACATCTTACGACTCTGTATGCCATATTAACTCCTCTAAAAGCATGTTATTATAATATAGGACGCCTTAAAAGTATTAACAACACCTTACAATACCGTATGAAAACTTAAAACTCCATAATAAACCTAATAAATTCGTCCGAGTCCTTTGAACATTGTACGGCTACTTAAAACATCTTACGACTTGTATGCCATATTACCTCTTAAAACACGTTATTATAATGTATGACGCCTTACAAATATTAACAACACCTTACAATACTGTATGTAAACTTAAAACTCCATAATAAACCTAATGAATTCGTCCGAGTCCTTTCAACATTGTACGGCAACTTAAAACATATTACGACTCTGTATGCCATATTAACTCCTCTAAAAGCATGTTATTATAATATAGGACGCCTTAAAAGTATTAACAACACCTTATAATACCGTATGTAAACTCAAAACTCTATAATAAACCTAATGAATTCGTCCGAGTCCTTTGAACATTGTACGGCAACTTAAAACATCATACGACATGTATGCCATATTACCTCTTAAAACACTTTATTATAATTTAGGACGCCTTAAAAGTATTAACAACACCTTACAATACCGTATGTAAACTTAAAACTCTATTATAAACCTAATGAATTCGTCCGAGTCCTTTGAACATTGTACGGCAACTTAAAACATCTTACGACTTGTATGCCATATTACCTATTAAAACAAGTTATTATAATGTTGGATGCCTTACAAATATTAACAACACCTTACAATACCGTATGTAAACTTAAAACTCCATAATAAACCTAATAAATTCGTCCGAGTCCTTTGAACATTGTACGGCTACTTAAAACATCTTACGACTCTGTATGCCATATTAACTCCTCTAAAAGCATGTTATTATAATTTAGGACGCCTTAAAAGTATTAACAACACCTTACAATACCGTATGTAAACTTAAAACTCTATAATAAACCTAATGAATTCGTCCGAGTCCTTTGAACATTGTACGGCAACTTAAAACATCATACGACTTGTATGCCATATTACCTCTTAAAACACGTTATTATAATGTAGGATGCCTTACAAATATTAACAACACCTTACAATACCGTATGTAAACTTAAAACTCCATAATAAACCTAATGAATTCGTCCGAGTCCTTTGAATATTGTACGGCAACTTAAAACATCTTACGACTTTGTATGCCATATTACCTCTTAAAACACGTTATTATAATGTTGGACGCCTTACAAATCTTAACAACACCTTACAATACCGTATGTAAACTTAAAACTCCATAATAAACCTAATGAATTCGTCCGAGTCCTTTCAACATTGTACGGCAACTTAAAACATCTTACGACTCTGTATGCCATATTAACTCCTCTAAAAGCATGTTATTATAATATAGGACGCCTTAAAAGTATTAACAACACCTTACAATACCGTATGAAAACTTAAAACTCCATAATAAACCTAATAAATTCGTCCGAGTCCTTTGAACATTGTACGGCTACTTAAAACATCTTACGACTTGTATGCCATATTACCTCTTAAAACACGTTATTATAGTGTATGACGCCTTACAAATATTAACAACACCTTACAATACCGTATGTAAACTTAAAACTCCATAATAAACCTAATGAATTCGTCCGAGTCCTTTCAACATTGTACGGCAACTTAAAACATATTACGACTCTGTATGCCATATTAACTCCTCTAAAAGCATGTTATTATAATATAGGACGCCTTAAAAGTATTAACAACACCTTATAATACCGTATGTAAACTCAAAACTCTATAATAAACCTAATGAATTCGTCCGAGTCCTTTGAACATTGTACGGCAACTTAAAACATCATACGACATGTATGCCATATTACCTCTTAAAACACTTTATTATAATTTAGGACGCCTTAAAAGTATTAACAACACCTTACAATACCGTATGTAAACTTAAAACTCTATTATAAACCTAATGAATTCGTCCGAGTCCTTTGAACATTGTACGGCAACTTAAAACATCTTACGACTTGTATGCCATATTACCTCTTAAAACAAGTTATTATAATGTAGGATGCCTTACAAATATTAACAACACCTTACAATACCGTATGTAAACTTAAAACTCCATAATAAACCTAATAAATTCGTCCGAGTCCTTTGAACATTGTACGGCTACTTAAAACATCTTACGACTCTGTATGCCATATTAACTCCTCTAAAAGCATGTTATTATAATTTAGGACGCCTTAAAAGTATTAACAACACCTTACAATACCGTATGTAAACTTAAAACTCTATAATAAACCTAATGAATTCGTCCGAGTCCTTTGAACATTGTACGGCAACTTAAAACATCATACGACTTGTATGCCATATTACCTCTTAAAACACGTTATTATAATGTAGGACGCCTTACAAATATTAACAACACCTTACAATACCGTATGTAAACTTAAAACTCCATAATAAACCTAATGAATTCGTCCGAGTCCTTTGAATATTGTACGGCAACTTAAAACATCTTACGACTTTGTATGCCATATTACCTCTTAAAACACGTTATTATAATGTTGGACGCCTTACAAATCTTAACAACACCTTACAATACCGTATGTAAACTTAAAACTCCATAATAAACCTAATGAATTCATCCGAGTCCTTTCAACATTGTACGGCAACTTAAAACATCTTACGACTCTGTATGCCATATTAACTCCTCTAAAAGCATGTTATTATAATATAGGACGCCTTAAAAGTATTAACAACACCTTACAATACCGTATGTAAACTTAAAACTCCATAATAAACCTAATAAATTCGTCCGAGTCCTTTGAACATTGTACGGCTACTTAAAACATCTTACGACTTGTATGCCATATTACCTCTTAAAACACGTTATTATAATGTATGACGCCTTACAAATATTAACAACACCTTACAATACCGTATGTAAACTTAAAACTCCATAATAAACCTAATGAATTCGTCCGAGTCCTTTCAACATTGTACGGCAACTTAAAACATATTACGACTCTGTATGCCATATTAACTCCTCTAAAAGCATGTTATTATAATATAGGACGCCTTAAAAGTATTAACAACACCTTATAATACCGTATGTAAACTCAAAACTCTATAATAAACCTAATGAATTCGTCCGAGTCCTTTGAACATTGTACGGCAACTTAAAACATCATACGACATGTATGCCATATTACCTCTTAAAACACTTTATTATAATTTAGAACGCCTTAAAAGTATTAACAACACCTTACAATACCGTATGTAAACTTAAAACTCTATTATAAACCTAATGAATTCGTCCGAGTCCTTTGAACATTGTACGGCAACTTAAAACATCTTACGACTTGTATGCCATATTACCTATTAAAACAAGTTATTATAATGTTGGATGCCTTACAAATATTAACAACACCTTACAATACCGTATGTAAACTTAAAACTCCATAATAAACCTAATAAATTCGTCCGAGTCCTTTGAACATTGTACGGCTACTTAAAACATCTTACGACTCTGTATGCCATATTAACTCCTCTAAAAGCATGTTATTATAATTTAGGACGCCTTAAAAGTATTAACAACACCTTACAATACCGTATGTAAACTTAAAACTCTATAATAAACCTAATGAATTCGTCCGAGTCCTTTGAACATTGTACGGCAACTTAAAACATCATACGACTTGTATGCCATATTACCTCTTAAAACACGTTATTATAATGTAGGATGCCTTACAAATATTAACAACACCTTACAATACCGTATGTAAACTTAAAACTCCATAATAAACCTAATGAATTCGTCCGAGTCCTTTGAATATTGTACGGCAACTTAAAACATCTTACGACTTTGTATGCCATATTACCTCTTAAAACACGTTATTATAATGTTGGACGCCTTACAAATCTTAACAACACCTTACAATACCGTATGTAAACTTAAAACTCCATAATAAACCTAATGAATTCGTCCGAGTCCTTTCAACATTGTACGGCAACTTAAAACATCTTACGACTCTGTATGCCATATTAACTCCTCTAAAAGCATGTTATTATAATATAGGACGCCTTAAAAGTATTAACAACACCTTACAATACCGTATGAAAACTTAAAACTCCATAAAAAACCTAATAAATTCGTCCGAGTCCTTTGAACATTGTACGGCTACTTAAAACATCTTACGACTTGTATCCCATATTACCTCTTAAAACACGTTATTATAATGTATGACGCCTTACAAATATTAACAACACCTTACAATACCGTATGTAAACTTAAAACTCCATAATAAACCTAATGAATTCGTCCGAGTCCTTTCAACATTGTACGGCAACTTAAAACATATTACGACTCTGTATGCCATATTAACTCCTCTAAAAGCATGTTATTATAATATAGGACGCCTTAAAAGTATTAACAACACCTTATAATACCGTATGTAAACTCAAAACTCTATAATAAACCTAATGAATTCGTCCGAGTCCTTTGAACATTGTACGGCAACTTAAAACATCATACGACATGTATGCCATATTACCTCTTAAAACACTTTATTATAATTTAGGACGCCTTAAAAGTATTAACAACACCTTACAATACCGTATGTAAACTTAAAACTCTATTATAAACCTAATGAATTCGTCCGAGTCCTTTGAACATTGTACGGCAACTTAAAACATCTTACGACTTGTATGCCATATTACCTCTTAAAACAAGTTATTATAATGTAGGATGCCTTACAAATATTAACAACACCTTACAATACCGTATGTAAACTTAAAACTCCATAATAAACCTAATAAATTCGTCCGAGTCCTTTGAACATTGTACGGCTACTTAAAACATCTTACGACTCTGTATGCCATATTAACTCCTCTAAAAGCATGTTATTATAATTTAGGACGCCTTAAAAGTATTAACAACACCTTACAATACCGTATGTAAACTTAAAACTCTATAATAAACCTAATGAATTCGTCCGAGTCCTTTGAACATTGTACGGCAACTTAAAACATCATACGACTTGTATGCCATATTACCTCTTAAAACACGTTATTATAATGTAGGACGCCTTACAAATATTAACAACACCTTACAATACCGTATGTAAACTTAAAACTCCATAATAAACCTAATGAATTCGTCCGAGTCCTTTGAATATTGTACGGCAACTTAAAACATCTTACGACTTTGTATGCCATATTACCTCTTAAAACACGTTATTATAATGTTGGACGCCTTACAAATCTTAACAACACCTTACAATACCGTATGTAAACTTAAAACTCCATAATAAACCTAATGAATTCGTCCGAGTCCTTTCAACATTGTACGGCAACTTAAAACATCTTACGACTCTGTATGCCATATTAACTCCTCTAAAAGCATGTTATTATAATATAGGACGCCTTAAAAGTATTAACAACACCTTACAATACCGTATGTAAACTTAAAACTCCATAATAAACCTAATAAATTCGTCCGAGTCCTTTGAACATTGTACGGCTACTTAAAACATCTTACGACTTGTATGCCATATTACCTCTTAAAACACGTTATTATAATGTATGACGCCTTACAAATATTAACAACACCTTACAATACCGTATGTAAACTTAAAACTCCATAATAAACCTAATGAATTCGTCCGAGTCCTTTCAACATTGTACGGCAACTTAAAACATATTACGACTCTGTATGCCATATTAACTCCTCTAAAAGCATGTTATTATAATTTAGGACGCCTTAAAAGTATTAACAACACCTTATAATACCGTATGTAAACTTAAAACTCTATAATAAACCTAATGAATTCGTCCGAGTCCTTTGAACATTGTACGGCAACTTAAAACATCATACGACTTGTATGCCATATTACCTCTTAAAACACGTTATTATAATGTAGGACGCCTTACAAATATTAACAACACCTTACAATACCGTATGTAAACTTAAAACTCCATAATAAACCTAATGAATTCGTCCGAGTCCTTTGAATATTGTACGGCAACTTAAAACATCTTACGACTTTGTATGCCATATTACCTCTTAAAACACGTTATTATAATGTTGGACGCCTTACAAATCTTAACAACACCTTACAATACCGTATGTAAACTTAAAACTCCATAATAAACCTAATGAATTCGTCCGAGTCCTTTGAACATTGTACGGCAACTTAAAACATCTTACGACTCTGTATGCCATATTACCTCTTAAAACAAGTTATTATAATGTAGGACGCCTTACAAATCTTAACAACACCTTACAATACCGTATGTAAACTTAAAACTCTATAATAAACCTAATGAATTCGTCCGAGTCCTTTCAACATTGTACTGCAACTTAAACATCTTACGACTCTGTATGCCATATTAACTCCTCTAAAAGCACGTTATTATAATTTAGGACGCCTTAAAAGTATTAACAACACCTTACAATATCGTATGTAAACTTAAAACTTTATAATAAACCTAATGAATTCGTCCGAGTCCTTTGAACATTGTACGACAACTTAAAACATCTCACGACTTGTATGCCATATTTCCTCTTAAAACACGTTATGATAATGTAGGACGCCTTACAAATATTAACAACACCTTACAATACCGTATGTAAACTTAAAACTCCATAATAAACCTAATGAATTCGTCCGAGTCCTTTGAACATTGTACGGCTACTTAAAACATCTTACGACTCTGTATGCCATATTAACTCCTCTAAAAGCATGTTATTATAATTTAGGACGCATTAAAAGTATTAACAACACCTTACAATACCGTATGTAAACTTAAAACTCTATAATAAAACTAATGAATTCGTCCGAGTCCTTTGAACATTGTACGGCAACTTAAAACATCTTACGACTTGTATGCCATATTACCTCTTAAAACACGTTATTATAATGTATGACGCCTTACAAATATTAACAACACCTTACAATACCGTATGTAAACTTAAAACTCCATAATAAACCTAATGAATTCGTCCGAGTCCTTTCAACATTGTACGGCAACTTAAAACATATTACGACTCTGTATGCCATATTAACTCCTCTAAAAGCATGTTATTATAATTTAGGACGCCTTAAAAGTATTAACAACACCTTATAATACCGTATGTAAACTTAAAACTCTATAATAAACCTAATGAATTCGTCCGAGTCCTTTGAACATTGTACGGCAACTTAAAACATCATACGACTTGTATGCCATATTACCTCTTAAAACACGTTATTATAATGTTGGACGCCTTACAAATATTAACAACACCTTACAATACCGTATGTAAACTTAAAACTCCATAATAAACCTAATGAATTCGTCCGAGTCCTTTGAATATTGTACGGCAACTTAAAACATCTTACGACTTTGTATGTCATATTACCTCTTAAAACACGTTATTATAATGTTGGACGCCTTACAAATCTTAACAACACCTTACAATACCGTATGTAAACTTAAAACTCCATAATAAACCTAATGAATTTGTCCGAGTCCTTTGAACATTGTACGGCAACTTAAAACATCTTACGACTCTGTATGCCATATTACCTCTTAAAACAAGTTATTATAATGTAGGACGCCTTACAAATCTTAACAACACCTTACAATACCGTATGTAAACTTAAAACTCTATAATAAACCTAATGAATTCGTCCGAGTCCTTTCAACATTGTACTGCAACTTAAAACATCGTACGACTCTGTATGCCATATTAACTCCTCTAAAAGCACGTTATTATAATTTAGGACGCCTTAAAAGTATTAACAACACCTTACAATATCGTATGTAAACTTAAAACTTTATAATAAACCTAATGAATTCGTCCGAGTCCTTTGAACATTGTACGGCAACTTAAAACATCTCACGACTTGTATGCCATATTTCCTCTTAAAACACGTTATGATAATGTAGGACGCCTTACAAATATTAACAACACCTTACAATACCGTATGTAAACTTAAAACTCCATAATAAACCTAATGAATTCGTCCGAGTCCTTTGAACATTGTACGGCTACTTAAAACATCTTACGACTCTGTATGCCATATTAACTCCTCTAAAAGCATGTTATTATAATTTAGGACGCATTAAAAGTATTAACAACACCTTACAATACCGTATGTAAACTTAAAACTCTATAATAAACCTAATGAATTCGTCCGAGTCCTTTGAACATTGTACGGCAACTTAAAACATCTTACGACTTGTATGCCATATTACCTCTTAAAACACGTTATTATAATGTATGACGCCTTACAAATATTAACAACACCTTACAATACCGTATGTAAACTTAAAACTCCATAATAAACCTAATGAATTCGTCTGAGTCCTTTCAACATTGTACGGCAACTTAAAACATATTACGACTCTGTATGCCATATTAACTCCTCTAAAAGCATGTTATTATAATTTAGGACGCCTTAAAAGTATTAACAACACCTTATAATACCGTATGTAAACTTAAAACTCTATAATAAACCTAATGAATTCGTCCGAGTCCTTTGAACATTGTACGGCAACTTAAAACATCATACGACTTGTATGCCATATTACCTCTTAAAACACGTTATTATAATGTAGGACGCCTTACAAATATTAACAACACCTTACAATACCGTATGTAAACTTAAAACTCCATAATAAACCTAATGAATTCGTCCGAGTCCTTTGAATATTGTACGGCAACTTAAAACATCTTACGACTTTGTATGCCATATTACCTCTTAAAACACGTTATTATAATGTTGGACGCCTTACAAATCTTAACAACACCTTACAATACCGTATGTAAACTTAAAACTCCATAATAAACCTAATGAATTCGTCCGAGTCCTTTGAACATTGTACGGCAACTTAAAACATCTTACGACTCTGTATGCCATATTACCTCTTAAAACAAGTTATTATAATGTAGGACGCCTTACAAATCTTAACAACACCTTACAATACCGTATGTAAACTTAAAACTCTATAATAAACCTAATGAATTCGTCCGAGTCCTTTCAACATTGTACTGCAACTTAAAACATCGTACGACTCTGTATGCCATATTAACTCCTCTAAAAGCACGTTATTATAATTTAGGACGCCTTAAAAGTATTAACAACACCTTACAATATCGTATGTAAACTTAAAACTTTATAATAAACCTAATGAATTCGTCCGAGTCCTTTGAACATTGTACGGCAACTTAAAACATCATACGACTTGTATGCCATATTACCTCTTAAAACACGTTATTATAATGTAGGACGCCTTACAAATATTAACAACACCTTACAATACCGTATGTAAACTTAAAACTCCATAATAAACCTAATGAATTCGTCCGAGTCCTTTGAATATTGTACGGCAACTTAAAACATCTTACGACTTTGTATGCCATATTACCTCTTAAAACACGTTATTATAATGTTGGACGCCTTACAAATCTTAACAACACCTTACAATACCGTATCTAAACTTAAAACTCCATAATAAACCTAATGAATTCGTCCGAGTCCTTTGAACATTGTACGGCAACTTAAAACATCTTACGACTCTGTATGCCATATTACCTCTTAAAACAAGTTATTATAATGTAGGACGCCTTACAAATCTTAACAACACCTTACAATACCGTATGTAAACTTAAAACTCTATAATAAACCTAATGAATTCGTCCGAGTCCTTTCAACATTGTACTGCAACTTAAAACATCGTACGACTCTGTATGCCATATTAACTCCTCTAAAAGCACGTTATTATAATTTAGGACGCCTTAAAAGTATTAACAACACCTTACAATATCGTATGTAAACTTAAAACTTTATAATAAACCTAATGAATTCGTCCGAGTCCTTTGAACATTGTACGGCAACTTAAAACATCATACGACTTGTATGCCATATTACCTCTTAAAACACGTTATTATAATGTAGGACGCCTTACAAATATTAACAACACCTTACAATACCGTATGTAAACTTAAAACTCCATAATAAACCTAATGAATTCGTCCGAGTCCTTTGAATATTGTACGGCAACTTAAAACATCTTACGACTTTGTATGCCATATTACCTCTTAAAACACGTTATTATAATGTTGGACGCCTTACAAATCTTAACAACACCTTACAATACCGTATCTAAACTTAAAACTCCATAATAAACCTAATGAATTCGTCCGAGTCCTTTGAACATTGTACGGCAACTTAAAACATCTTACGACTCTGTATGCCATATTACCTCTTAAAACAAGTTATTATAATGTAGGACGCCTTACAAATCTTAACAACACCTTACAATACCGTATGTAAACTTAAAACTCTATAATAAACCTAATGAATTCGTCCGAGTCCTTTCAACATTGTACTGCAACTTAAAACATCGTACGACTCTGTATGCCATATTAACTCCTCTAAAAGCACGTTATTATAATTTAGGACGCCTTAAAAGTATTAACAACACCTTACAATATCGTATGTAAACTTAAAACTTTATAATAAACCTAATGAATTCGTCCGAGTCCTTTGAACATTGTACGGCAACTTAAAACATCATACGACTTGTATGCCATATTACCTCTTAAAACACGTTATTATAATGTAGGACGCCTTACAAATATTAACAACACCTTACAATACCGTATGTAAACTTAAAACTCCATAATAAACCTAATGAATTCGTCCGAGTCCTTTGAATATTGTACGGCAACTTAAAACATCTTACGACTTTGTATGCCATATTACCTCTTAAAACACGTTATTATAATGTTGGACGCCTTACAAATCTTAACAACACCTTACAATACCGTATCTAAACTTAAAACTCCATAATAAACCTAATGAATTCGTCCGAGTCCTTTGAACATTGTACGGCAACTTAAAACATCTTACGACTCTGTATGCCATATTACCTCTTAAAACAAGTTATTATAATGTAGGACGCCTTACAAATCTTAACAACACCTTACAATACCGTATGTAAACTTAAAACTCTATAATAAACCTAATGAATTCGTCCGAGTCCTTTCAACATTGTACTGCAACTTAAAACATCGTACGACTCTGTATGCCATATTAACTCCTCTAAAAGCACGTTATTATAATTTAGGACGCCTTAAAAGTATTAACAACACCTTACAATATCGTATGTAAACTTAAAACTTTATAATAAACCTAATGAATTCGTCCGAGTCCTTTGAACATTGTACGGCAACTTAAAACATCATACGACTTGTATGCCATATTACCTCTTAAAACACGTTATTATAATGTAGGACGCCTTACAAATATTAACAACACCTTACAATACCGTATGTAAACTTAAAACTCCATAATAAACCTAATGAATTCGTCCGAGTCCTTTGAATATTGTACGGCAACTTAAAACATCTTACGACTTTGTATGCCATATTACCTCTTAAAACACGTTATTATAATGTTGGACGCCTTACAAATCTTAACAACACCTTACAATACCGTATCTAAACTTAAAACTCCATAATAAACCTAATGAATTCGTCCGAGTCCTTTGAACATTGTACGGCAACTTAAAACATCTTACGACTCTGTATGCCATATTACCTCTTAAAACAAGTTATTATAATGTAGGACGCCTTACAAATCTTAACAACACCTTACAATACCGTATGTAAACTTAAAACTCTATAATAAACCTAATGAATTCGTCCGAGTCCTTTCAACATTGTACTGCAACTTAAAACATCGTACGACTCTGTATGCCATATTAACTCCTCTAAAAGCACGTTATTATAATTTAGGACGCCTTAAAAGTATTAACAACACCTTACAATATCGTATGTAAACTTAAAACTTTATAATAAACCTAATGAATTCGTCCGAGTCCTTTGAACATTGTACGGCAACTTAAAACATCATACGACTTGTATGCCATATTACCTCTTAAAACACGTTATTATAATGTAGGACGCCTTACAAATATTAACAACACCTTACAATACCGTATGTAAACTTAAAACTCCATAATAAACCTAATGAATTCGTCCGAGTCCTTTGAATATTGTACGGCAACTTAAAACATCTTACGACTTTGTATGCCATATTACCTCTTAAAACACGTTATTATAATGTTGGACGCCTTACAAATCTTAACAACACCTTACAATACCGTATCTAAACTTAAAACTCCATAATAAACCTAATGAATTCGTCCGAGTCCTTTGAACATTGTACGGCAACTTAAAACATCTTACGACTCTGTATGCCATATTACCTCTTAAAACAAGTTATTATAATGTAGGACGCCTTACAAATCTTAACAACACCTTACAATACCGTATGTAAACTTAAAACTCTATAATAAACCTAATGAATTCGTCCGAGTCCTTTCAACATTGTACTGCAACTTAAAACATCGTACGACTCTGTATGCCATATTAACTCCTCTAAAAGCACGTTATTATAATTTAGGACGCCTTAAAAGTATTAACAACACCTTACAATATCGTATGTAAACTTAAAACTTTATAATAAACCTAATGAATTCGTCCGAGTCCTTTGAACATTGTACGGCAACTTAAAACATCTCACGACTTGTATGCCATATTACCTCTTAAAACACGTTATTATAATGTAGGACGCCTTACAAATATTAACTACACCTTACAATACCGTATGTAAACTTAAAACTCCATAATAAACCTAATGAATTCGTCCGAGTCCTTTGAACATTGTACGGCAACTTAAAACATCTTACGACTTGTATGCCATATTACCTCTTAAAACACGTTATTATAATGTATGACGCCTTACAAATATTAACAACACCTTACAATACCGTATGTAAACTTAAAACTCCATAATAAACCTAATGAATTCGTCTGAGTCCTTTCAACATTGTACGGCAACTTAAAACATATTACGACTCTGTATGCCATATTAACTCCTCTAAAAGCATGTTATTATAATTTAGGACGCCTTAAAAGTATTAACAACACCTTATAATACCGTATGTAAACTTAAAACTCTATAATAAACCTAATGAATTCGTCCGAGTCCTTTGAACATTGTACGGAAACTTAAAACATCATACGACTTGTATGCCATATTACCTCTTAAAACACGTTATTATAATGTAGGACGCCTTACAAATATTAACAACACCTTACAATACCGTATGTAAACTTAAAACTCCATAATAAACCTAATGAATTCGTCCGAGTCCTTTGAATATTGTACGGCAACTTAAAACATCTTACGACTTTGTATGCCATATTACCTCTTAAAACACGTTATTATAATGTTGGACGCCTTACAAATCTTAACAACACCTTACAATACCGTATCTAAACTTAAAACTCCATAATAAACCTAATGAATTCGTCCGAGTCCTTTGAACATTGTACGGCAACTTAAAACATCTTACGACTCTGAATGCCATATTACCTCTTAAAACAAGTTATTATAATGTAGGACGCCTTACAAATCTTAACAACACCTTACAATACCGTATGTAAACTTAAAACTCTATAATAAACCTAATGAATTCGTCCGAGTCCTTTCAACATTGTACTGCAACTTAAAACATCGTACGACTCTGTATGCCATATTAACTCCTCTAAAAGCACGTTATTATAATTTAGGACGCCTTAAAAGTATTAACAACACCTTACAATATCGTATGTAAACTTAAAACTTTATAATAAACCTAATGAATTCGTCCGAGTCCTTTGAACATTGTACGGCAACTTAAAACATCTCACAACTTGTATGCCATATTACCTCTTAAAACACGTTATTATAATGTAGGACGCCTTACAAATATTAACTACACCTTACAATACCGTATGTAAACTTAAAACTCCATAATAAACCTAATGAATTCGTCCGAGTCCTTTGAACATTGTACGGCTACTTAAAACATCGTACGACTCTGTATGCCATATTAACTCCTCTAAAAGCATGTTATTATAATTTAGGACGCCTTAAAAGTATTAACAACACCTTACAATACCGTATGTAAACTTAAAACTCTATTATAAACCTAATGAATTCGTCCGAGTCCTTTGAACATTGTACGACAACTTAAAACATCTTACGACTTGTATGCCATATTGCCTCTTAAAACACGTTATGATAATGTAGGACGCCTTACAAATATTAACAACACCTTACAATACCGTATGTAAACTTAAAACTCCATAATAAACCTAATGAATTCGTCCGAGTCCTTTGAACATTGTACGGCTACTTAAAACATCGTACGACTCTGTATGCCATATTAACTCCTCTAAAAGCATGTTATTATAATTTAGGACGCCTTAAAAGTATTAACAACACCTTACAATACCGTATGTAAACTTAAAACTCTATTATAAACCTAATGAATTCGTCCGAGTCCTTTGAACATTGTACGACAACTTAAAACATCTTACGACTTGTATGCCATATTGCCTCTTAAAACACGTTATTATAATGTAGGACGCCTTACAAATATTTACAACACCTTACAATACCGTATGTAAACTTAAAACTCCATAATAAACCTAATGAATTCGTCCGAGTCCTTTGAACATTGTACGGCTACTTAAAACATCTTACGACTCTGTATGCCATATTAACTCCTCTAAAAGCATGTTATTATAATTTAGGACGCATTAAAAGTATTAACAACACCTTACAATACCGTATGTAAACTTAAAACTCTATAATAAACCTAATGAATTCGTCCGAGTCCTTTGAACATTGTACGGCAACTTAAAACATCTTTCGACTTGTATGCCATATTACCTCTTAAAACACGTTATTATAATGTATGACGCCTTACAAATATTAACAACACCTTACAATACCGTATGTAAACTTAAAACTCCATAATAAACCTAATGAATTCGTCCGAGTCCTTTCAACATTGTACGGCAACTTAAAACATATTACGACTCTGTATGCCATATTAACTCCTCTAAAAGCATGTTATTATAATTTAGGATGCCTTAAAAGTATTAACAACACCTTACAATACCGTATGTAAACTTAAAACTCTATAACAAACCTAATGAATTCGTCCGAGTCCTTTGAACATTGTACGGCAACTTAAAACATCATACGACTTGTATGCCATATTACCTCTTAAAACACGTTATTATAATGTAGGACGCCTTACAAATATTAACAACACCTTACAATACCGTATGTAAACTTAAAACTCCATAATAAACCTAATGAATTCGTCTGAGTCCTTTGAATATTGTACGGCAACTTAAAACATCTTACGACTTTGTATGCCATATTACCTCTTAAAACACGTTATTATAATGTTGGACGCCTTACAAATCTTAACAACACCTTACAATACCGTATGTAAACTTAAAACTCCATAATAAACCTAATGAATTCGTCCGAGTCCTTTGAACATTGTACGACAACTTAAAACATCTTACGACTCTGTATGCCATATTACCTCTTAAAACAAGTTATTATAATGTAGGACGCCTTACAAATCTTAACAACACCTTAC
The DNA here is from genome assembly GCA_030867185.1 of Tagetes erecta. Classification (NCBI taxonomy): domain Eukaryota; kingdom Viridiplantae; phylum Streptophyta; class Magnoliopsida; order Asterales; family Asteraceae; genus Tagetes; species Tagetes erecta. The sequence goes on along the minus strand of CM061493.1, from coordinate 25,676,877 downwards.
AATACCGTATGTAAACTTAAAACTATATAATAAACCTAATGAATTCGTCCGAGTCCTTTCAACATTGTACTGCAACTTAAAACATCGTACGACTCTGTATGCCATATTAACTCCTCTAAAAGCACGTTATTATAATTTAGGACGCCTTAAAAGTATTAACAACACCTTACAATATTGTATGTAAACTTAAAACTTTATAATAAACCTAATGAATTCGTCCGAGTCCTTTGAACATTGTACGGCAACTTAAAACATCTCACGACTTGTATGCCATATTACCTCTTAAAACACGTTATTATAATGTAGGACGCCTTACAAATATTAACTACACCTTACAATACCGTATGTAAACTTAAAACTCCATAATAAACCTAATGAATTCGTCCGAGTCCTTTCAACATTGTACGACAACTTAAAACATCTTACGACTCTGTATGCCATATTAACTCCTCTAAAAGCATGTTATTATAATATAGGACGCCTTAAAAGTATTAACAACACCTTATAATACCGTATGTAAACTTAAAACTCTATAATAAACCTAATAAATTCGTCCGAGTCCTTTGAACATTGTACGGAAACTTAAAACATCATACGACATGTATGCCATATTACCACTTAAAACACTTTATTATAATTTAGGACGCCTTAAAAGTATTAACAACACCTTACAATACCGTATGTAAACTTAAAACTCTATTATAAACCTAATGAATTCGTCCGAGTCCTTTGAACATTGTACGGCAACTTAAAACATCTTACGACTTGTATGCCATATTACCTCTTAAAACACGTTATTATAATGTAGGATACCTTACAAATATTAACAACACCTTACAATACCGTATGTAAACTTAAAACTCCATAATAAACCTAATAAATTCGTCTGAGTCCTTTGAACATTGTACGGCTACTTAAAACATCTTACGACTCTGTATGCCATATTAACTCCTCTAAAAGCATGTTATTATAATTTAGGACGCCTTAAAAGTATTAACAACACCTTACAATACCGTATGTAAACTTAAAACTCTATAATAAACCTAATGAATTCGTCCGAGTCCTTTGAACATTGTACGGCAACTTAAAACATCTTACGACTTGTATGCCATATTAACTCCTCTAAAAGCACGTTATTATAATTTAGGACGCCTTAAAAGTATTAACAACACCTTACAATACCGTATGTAAACTTAAAACTCCAAAATAAACCTAATGAATTCGTCCGAGTCCTTTGAACATTGTACGGCAACTTAAAACATCTTACGACTCTGTATGCCATATTACCTCTTAAAACAAGTTATTATAATGTAGGACGCCTTACAAATCTTAACAACACCTTACAATACCGTATGCAAACTTAAAACTCCATAATAAACCTAATGAATTCGTCTGAGTCCTTTCAACATTGTACGGCAACTTAAAACATCTTACGACTCTGTATGCCATATTAACTCCTCTAAAAGCATGTTATTATAATTTAGGACGCCTTAAAAGTATTTTACGACTTGTATGCCATATTACCTCTTAAAACACGTTATTATAATGTAGGACGCCTTACAAATCTTAACAACACCTTACAATACCGTATGTAAACTTAAAACTCTATAATAAACCTAATGAATTCGTCTGAGTCCTTTCAACATTGTACTGCAACTTAAAACATCTTACGACTCTGTATGCCATATTAACTCCTCTAAAAGCATGTTAATATAATTTAGACGCCTTAAAAGTATTAACAACACCTTACAATACGGTATGTAAACTTAAAACTCTATTATAAACCTAATGAATTCGTCCGAGTCCTTTCAACATTGTACGGCAACTTAAAACATCTTACGACTTGTATGCCATATTACCTCTTAAAACACGTTATTATAATGTAGGACGCCTTACAAATATTAACTAGACCTTACAATACCGTATGTAAACTTAAAACTCCATAATAAACCTAATGAATTCGTCCGAGTCCTTTCAACATTGGACGGCAACTTAAAACATCTTACGACTCTGTATGCCATATTAACTCCTCTAAAAGCACGTTATTATAATTTAGGACGCCTTAAAAGTATTAACAACACCTTACAATATCGTATGTAAACTTAAAACTTTATAATAAACCTAATGAATTCTCCGAGTCCTTTGAACATTGTACGGCAACTTAAAACATCTTACGACTTGTATGCCATATACCTCTTAAAACACGTTATTATAATGTAGGACGCCTTACAAATATTAACTACACCTTACAATACCGTATGTAAACTTAAAAGTCCATAATAAACCTAATGAATTCGTCCGAGTCCTTTCAACATTGTACGGCAACTTAAAACATCTTACGACTCTGTATGCCATATTAACTCCTCTAAAAGCATGTTATTATAATTTAGGACGCCTTAAAAGTATTAACAACACCTTATAATACCGTATGTAAACTTAAAACTCTATAATAAACCTAATGAATTCGTCCGAGTCCTTTGAACATTGTACGGCAACTTAAAACATCATACGACTTGTATGCCATATTACCTCTTAAAACACGTTATTATAATTTAGGACGCCTTAAAAGTATTAACAACACCTTACAATACCGTATGTAAACTTAAAACTCTATTATAAACCTAATGAATTCGTCTGAGTCCTTTGAACATTGTACGGCAACTTAAAACATCTTACGACTTGTATGCCATATTACCTCTTAAAACACGTTATTGTAATGTAGGATGCCTTACAAATATTAACAACACCTTACAATACCGTATGTAAACTTAAAACTCCATAATAAACCTAATAAATTCGTCCGAGTCCTTTGAACATTGTACGGCTACTTAAAACATCTTACGACTCTGTATGCCATATTAACTCCTCTAAAAGCATGTTATTATAATTTAGGACGCCTTAAAAGTATTAACAACACCTTACAATACCGTATGTAAACTTAAAACTCTATAATAAACCTAATGAATTCGTCCGAGTCCTTTGAACATTGTACGGCAACTTAAAACATCTTACGACTTGTATGCCATATTAACTCCTCTAAAAGCACGTTATTATAATTTAGGACGCCTTAAAAGTATAAACAACACCTTACAATACCGTATGTAAACTTAAAACTCCAAAATAAACCTAATGAATTCGTCCGAGTCCTTTGAACATTGTACGACAACTTAAAACATCTTACGACTCTGTATGCCATATTACCTCTTAAAACAAGTTATTATAATGTAGGACGCCTTACAAATCTTAACAACACCTTACAATACCGTATGCAAACTTAAAACTCCATAATAAACCTAATGAATTCGTCTGAGTCCTTTCAACATTGTACGGCAACTTAAAACATCTTACAACTCTGTATGCCATATTAACTCCTCTAAAAGCATGTTATTATAATTTAGGACGCCTTAAAAGTATTTTACGACTTGTATGCCATATTACCTCTTAAAACACGTTATTATAATGTAGGACGCCTTACAAATCTTAACAACACCTTACAATACCGTATGTAAACTTAAAACTCTATAATAAACCTAATGAATTCGTCCGAGTCCTTTCAACATTGTACTGCAACTTAAAACGTCTTACGACTCTGTATGCCATATTAACTCCTCTAAAAGCACGTTATTATAATTTAGGACGCCTTAAAAGTATTAACAACACCTTACAATATCGTATGTAAACTTAAAACTTTATAATAAACCTAATGAATTCGTCCGAGTCCTTTGAACTTTGTACGGCAACTTAATACATCTTACGACTTGTATGCCATATTACCTCTTAAAACACGTTATTATAATGTAGGACGCCTTACAAATATTAACTACACCTTACAATACCGTATGTAAACTTAAAACTCCATAATAAACCTAATGAATTCGTCCGAGTCCTTTCAACATTGTACGACAACTTAAAACATCTTACGACTCTGTATGCCATATTAACTCCTCTAAAAGCATGTTATTATAATTTAGGACGCCTTAAAAGTATTAACAACACCTTATAATACCGTATGTAAACTTAAAACTCTACAATTAACCTAATGAATTCGTCCGAGTCCTTTGAACATTGTACGGCAACATAAAACATCATACGACTTGTATGCCATATTACCTCTTAAAACACGTTATTATAATTTAGGACGCCTTAAAAGTATTAACAACACCTTACAATACGGTATGTAAACTTAAAACTCTATTATAAACCTAATGACTTCGTCCGAGTCCTTTGAACATTGTACGGCAACTTAAAACATCTTACGACTTGTATGCCATATTACCTCTTAAAACACGTTATTATAATGTAGAATGCCTTACAAATATTAACAACACCTTACAATACCGTATGTAAACTTAAAACTCCATAATAAACCTAATAAATTCGTCCGAGTCCTTTGAACATTGTACGGCTACTTAAAACATCTTACGACTCTGTATGCCATATTAACTCTGTTGGTCCATAAAGATCGTGATTTCAGTGCTTTGTTGACTTGTTTAACACAAATATAGCCAATACTTGAAGAACAAAGTGTAGAAAGTCCAAATTACCCAATAACAAGATCTAACACACAATCGAGGTATATAAGCTACAATGATGAAAGATATATGCTCCTAGCACCTCAATGGAACGATTACACAACACAAATCAGTAAGAAATCTCTTGAGTAAAAGATGTGCAAAAGTCCTATAAATGTGAAGATAAGGTTACAATATATAGTAGTGTTAGGTTCGCTGATAGATTCGCTCTAGCGAATCTATCCAGCGAACCAACACAGGTTCGCTGGGCACATAGGTTCGCCCAGTCGACACCTAGATACAAAAGACACTATGACCTGCGGGCGAATCAATAGATTCGCCCGTAGGTTCGCTAGTACTAATAACATTACAAGATAAACAATTACATACAAAAGTAACACCGACAAGCCGGTGAGTCCAACCTATACATAGTGACTATCAATACTCCCCCTAGGTTGGACCTCACCTGGGGAAGTCTTCTGATTAGCTCCGTCTTCATTGGCTTCAAAGATGTTCGATGAACGCTCCTGCCCTTTCTTTGATCCCGGCCATTGGGTTTGTATAATCTTCAGTTCCGGCCTCATCTTCACTTAGATTTAACATTGAATCCACAAACTCTGTATCAGCGACCTCTGTATCAGGCTCAAGTTGTGCTGTCGATTCCGCCTGTTTCTTAGCAGTTGCCTCCTCGCTTTCCACTTCCAAGTCTATCACTTCAGCTGGTTTTTCAAACCTTTGTTCGATAGTTTGATCGAGCTGTCTTGTCAAGTCATCCATCTCCAGCTTCAGATCATCTGTCCTCCTCAATCTTTCATTCACAGCTTTCGGTTCTGCACGAATCCCCCGGGCTTTATTTGCGACCTTTACGAACAGGTTCGCTTCAGCAGCAGTGTCATCTCCAGCCCCGTGCTTAATTCTGTTCTCGCATAGCACCTTCAGATCCTCATCACAGAAGGAGAAGACCTCCATAGGATCAAATAGACGAATTTCCGGACGGTCTTCACCTTGAAGTCTGATAATAGCCTCCCCAGTGCTATTGTCATAAAACCACTTGCTGAAATCCTGCAATCTGGGCGGCTGTGTATCTGGGACCCTGACCCTGGTCATGACCTTTGGAGCAGCTATCTTTAACACAATCTTCCCTTTCCACGACACCCAGTGTTTGTCCTTCTTCTGTCTCATCCTCTTAGGCTTTTGGTATCCAAACTCAACGAAATCGGACTTGGCAGCCTCTTGAATAGCAGCTTCAAATGCACAAGCCCTGCCACTATCTTCCTTTCCCAGTAATGGCAGCTCTGCCAGTCTCCTCAAGTCCCATCGAGGAAAGGTGGCGAAGTGCTTTCGGTTCTTGACATACGTAATGTCACCACCCCTCCTTTTGATCATGTACGCCTCCACCAAACAGTTGTATTTCCATGCAATGATCTGTCTATCTTGCTGTTTGGTGGTGGGTTCGTCTAAGTGTTGAAATATTGGTACCTCAGGCACCACAGCTTCTTCCTTTCTAAACCATTCGGATTTGTCTAACTCAGCGTGTTCAAATTGATAGCTCATCCCCTTTTCTTCCACTTTGTATATCTCCGGCTCATCCTCAATATCCTCCTCACTTTCAGCATCAATATCAATTTCCGGTTCATCAACCAATGTATAATCCACACCAGATCCACCAACAACTTCCTCTCCCTCAAACACATCCAAATTGATCCCCATCTCTTCATCAAACTCTTCCTCGACGGCCTTTCCCTTTCCCTTATCATCAAAATCAATGTCCATTAACGGATATTTTGTAATATCCGTCAAGGAGTTCAGTTCCGCCTCTGTCATAGCTGGTTCAGTTCCAACATTCTTCTTCAAATCATTCAGCTCTTTGAAGATCCTTACCAACAGGCACTGCTGATCTTTCATCATCCGACCCATCTCATATATCACCGTTGATTTCTCTGCGTCCTGTTTTTCGAGTTCTTCATGTTTACCTTTCAGCTCAGCCAGATCAGCCTTCAATTTCTCAACCTCATCCTTCAATTCATTCCCAGACCCAGCAGATGTACCCCCGACATCATGCCTAGCTTTCTTTGATGCTTCAGCATGTGTATCAGCCCTTTTCTTTGTTCTCAGTTCTCTGCCCGCATCTATTTCAGCTTGTATCTCATCGACCTCTCTATCAAATGAATAATCTTTGTCCTTCGCATAAGCCTTCCTTTTCTTTATCTTCTTCTCTACCTCCTCTATGTTTTCACCGCCCCGTTTCTTTTCCGACTCAATCAACCTTTGTATATAAGCCCACCTATCCGCTGGATACATATTCTCCCACAAATACGTTGTCCTTCCCACACAATCCGGCCTCACCGATTTACAGTCTTTGAAGATTCTTGAATGCATATCCCAGACTTTTAATTCTGCACCCTCCACCGGCAGATTTGGTAGTTTATCATTCAGAATCATCTGAATGAATCTGGGATACATTAGCCATTTTGCCCCCTTGCTGGCATGGATGTTCTCGAGCATGTAGTTGTAAATCAACTTAGCAAGATTTGCTTTTTGCCCCCGGCAAAATAGCATCATAGCTCTAGCCCAATCCAGGTTCAGCCCATCAGTACCCCCTTTTCTGTGATCCAGGCACATAATAAATACATGTGCTATATACCTCCATTCCTGGATCAGGTACGACTTCACAAACTCCATTTTCTTTTCTCCTGGCATCGGACCTTCATACCCAGCATTCCGGAAAGCCCCATACACTTCTTCCGCCGTCATACTAACCTCTTCACCAACATCCTCTTCTAATCTCAAAATTCTAGCCAGATCGGCTTCAGTAAATGCCAAGTCGTGGCCACAGACATTGGCACATATACGTGACGGCTGCACCGACACATTCATGACCGCAGTTCGCCAGAAATCCCGAACGTGCGTCTCGTATATGGTGGGTGAGTGAGAGATGGCATGATGAATGTGTGACGACTTCAGCCATATGATAGCGTCTCTATAGCTGCTGGCCTTTTCGAAGTTTTCGTCGAGTAAAGCACACATGTTGTGCTTTTTCTCGAAGAATAAAGTCGACATTTTGCCTGAAAAATAAACGGAGATTGATCAGAAATGAAGATTTGAAAATCAGAAAATAGATTCGCTGGAAATTAGGTTCGCTGGTATAGCGAACCTGAGATTTTGGCACCAGAACCTATAGATTCGCTGACATGAAAAATCAGTCATTGTTGTCGAGCGAATGTATAGGTTCGCTAGAAACAGTCGGGCGAATCTATGTTGTTGTGCGGGCAGCATAACGACATAGATTCGCTCGATGTCTTGAACTTTCGTTCAGGTTCGCCAGAAGAACACTTAGGTTCGCTGGAAACCCTAGTTTTTGAAAAACGGCCGAAATCACATACAGTTCACCATTATAAAGCATATAAAGCAACAAACAGATAAACAAAACATTAAACAGGGCTATTATGAAGAAAAACCCTAGTAACTAACAACAAAACAGACGTTCAATCAACACTTATGCACAGATCGACAGTTAAAAACATGATAACGGTTCGATTTAGGGTTTAGATAGAGATTAGAGTGTAATCGATCACATACCGGACTATAACGTGATGTTGAAAGTTTGAAAAAGCCGTGAAATAGTGAGAATCGAACGTTTGGTGTTTGGTTTTTGAAAAATCGTGCTACAGTGCAGTTACTTGAGATAATACGCTGACACAGTATGTATATACACCCATAGATTCGCTGGCAGACAGACCAGCGAACCTTAGGTTCGCCGGAAGACCAAAAGACAAAGTCTCCGACTGGTTCGCTAGCAGGTTCGCTGACACATAGACAAGGCTGTTTCATGTCAGCGAAACAAAGAGATTCCGGGCGAACCTTAGAGATCGAGCGAATTTGTAGATTCGCCATAGGTTCGCTAGACAAACAAAAAAACAAAAAGAATTTTTTGGATTTTCTTAAAAAATAAAATCTTTGTAAATCCGTGAAAACGTCCCACGACATCAAAGCCCCAAAAAAAATAAACGTATATACATATGATCCCAAAAATTAAAATTTAAAATTAAAATAAGATAAAATAAAATAAAATAAAATAAAATTAGTATAACAGGAGACGGTTTTAAACGCTAGAAAGGATATTTATTCTTCATGATGTTTTGAGTAGAATCCGGAGAATCATCGATTGGCGGGATTGCAGATATGTTTGTCCATTTAAACCCATGCCTTAGACCTTTCAACAAGAGATCAGCAGCTTCTTTTATCATGTTTTCGGTTTGATTGAAGAGTCTCTGACAACTTGGTCCCCACAGACGTCTAGGTAAAAAGAACAAGTTCTGTCATCAGGGTATATCTGAGCAATACGATTTACTTTGCTTGAGTTTCAAAGATCAACTTTTGAATGTTGACCGATGCATTTGACACATGTGCAGTTTCTGCATCTTTTCTTTTGTGAGTGGAGCTTTGTCAGCAATTGATTCTTTTGAATACAATGCGACTTATTATTTGGGAAACTCAAATAGTCTAGAGCTCCAGGTCTATACTGACGTATAACAGAGGAGATAAACATTTGAGCATGCTCGGTGAATCTTCAGGTCAATACTTCCGTATAGCAGAGAAGATCCACCAACTCCAGGTCAATACTTTCGTATAGCAGAGGAGTTAAGCACTTGACTCAAAACGTTCTGAGGAGTTAACGAGTAACTCACTCAGAGGCTTTTCCGAAGAGCATCCCTAGCAGCTTTTTATTTTTATTTGTTTTGCATACTAGAAACTCGATTCGGTGATAGGGCGAGGGTGATTTGGGATGTTTTAGGGAAATCAAGACAAAGATTTGACACTCTCAACCCGTTTTTGACAGAACCATTATCTTTGTGCAATCCAATCACGTCAAGGAGATAATCCTTGCTGTCGAGATCTTGAGCGTTATGTTTGGCTGCACAATCACTAGTTTACTTCGTTTTCGGGCTGAGCCTATCTGACATATCCCAAACGCAATGCTTCTGACCTCCTTCAACGACTTTTCAACATCAATCGAAACGGAGATCCTGAAATAGCAAAATTTGAAAAACTATAAATAGTTAATCTTTTATATCTCCCCCAAAATTTCTAGTACAAAAGCCGTCTAATAAGAAATTTTTGTTTTTCAGATTTTCTTAATATATATATATAAATAAAAGAAAAGTAAAAGAAGATAAAATGAAATAAAGTGACGGAGCAATGAATCGAGTGACCCACGGATTTTTCAAAGAAGATAAAGCAAAAGAAAAAGTTATTTACGTATTTACAAAAGGATTCTCACAGAAAAGGTTTTTCAAAAAGATATAAGTCCAAGCATGGAGATCAGTTCATAAAAACGTGGTTTATCAAAAGTTTTAGTGAAAAGATCCGCTTTTTGTTTTCTAGTTTCGATAGGAATAATATCAATAAACCCCTTTTCTTGTGCATCCCTGATTGCATGAATTCTTGTTTCAATGTGCTTGGTGCGAGTGTGATGAATGGGATTCTTGGCGATTCCAACAGCAGCTTCATTGTCACAAAAGAGTGGCGTGTGAAGAAAGTTGATGCCGTAATCCATCATCTGATGTTGAATCCACAGCACTTGGCAACAGCAACTTGAAGCAGCAATGTATTCTGCTTCTCCTGTGGACTGAGAGACGGTTGTTTGCTTCTTGCTTTGCCATGAAACAAGACATTCTCCAAGATATTGACATCCACCAGTGACTGATTTCCTGTTAATCCTGCAACCAGCATGATCACTATCAGAGAAAGCATGTAAATCAAAGTTCCCACCTTTTGGGTACCAAAGTCCCAAACGAGAGGAACTCTTAAGGTAACGGAAAATTCGTTTAACAGCTTTTTCATGCGATTCTTTTGGATTGGCTTGGAAACGGGCACAGTAACACACGGCAAATGTAATATCTGGGCGACTTGCTGTCAGATACATGAGAGATCCGATCATCGAACGATACCGATGAGCATCCACAGGATTCCCATTATCATCGGAAGTAAGGCATGTTTGAGCAGTAAAAGGAATCAATTCAGGAGAAGAATCATCCATGCCGAACTTCGTGAGGATTTCTTTGATATATTTCTCTTGGTGGATCAGAATTCCATCAGGCTTTTGCTCCACTTGCAGCCCCAAGAAGAAACACATCTCCCCCATTATTGTCATCTCAAAACGATCCATCATCACCTTCTCAAATTCTCTGCACAACCCTTCATTAGTCGAACCAAAAATGATATCATCAACGTACACTTGAACGATCAGCAGCTCGCCATCCACCTCCTTCTTGAACAATGTCATATCTATACTGCCACGAGAGAAACCTTTACTGAGGAGATACTGTGTCAGTGTTTCATACCAGATCCTTGGAGCTTGATGCAACCCATACAATGATTTATCAAGCTTGTAAACCTTTGACGGGAAATCAGGATCCTCGAAGCCTGGTGGTTGACATACGTAGATCTCCTCATCAATGTCTCCGTATAGAAATGCACATTTCACATCCATCTGATAAACTTTAAAGTTTTTGTTCGCAGCATGAGCAAGAAAGATTCTGATGGCTTCCAGGCGAGCGACTGGAGCAAAAACTTCGGTGTAGTCAATCCCCTCCTCCTGAGCAAATCCCTGAACAACCAGTCTCGCTTTATTTCTAATTACCACACCACGATCATCTGGTTTGTTCCGAAAAACCCATTTAGTGCCGATTGGACACTTGTTAGGAGGAAGATCAACCAGTTCCCAAACTTTGAGCTTCCTGAATTGCTGCAGTTCCATCTGCATGGCATCCACCCAACTCGGATCTTCAAGTGCCTGTTTATAATTCTTTGGAACGACTTGAGACAGAAAGGCAGCATAAAGACATTCATTAATCAAACCGCTCTGACTCCGTGTTCGCACACCATCAGTAATAGATCCAATGATATAATCGTGAGGGTGGTTTTTCAGGGTTTTGAAGTCAGTGTTGAGTAGTAAAGGATTTTGGTCGGTTGAGGGTGTTTGATTTGATGGTTGTGGAGGTGTAGGTGTAGGTGATGGAATGGTGTTGGATGTGGATGGAATATCTGATGTGGAAGTTTGAACAGTTTGAAGTTGTGGAGGTGATGGGATGTCAAAGGAAGTGGGAGGTAGTTGTGTAGTTGATGTTGAAGGTTGTGATTGTGATGGGGTAGATGTATGATTGAAAATAGAAACCGATGTGTGTGGAATGATGTCGTCATCGTCAGAGTCGGGAAGATTAAATGATTTGAAAATGGTGGTGGCATCATAAAACCAAGCTGGTTCACTACCAATACTAGTAGTGTATGATTCTTGCCAATCAACATAGTAGGATTCTTGCACAATCCGCGTTCGCTTATTGTAAACACGATACGCCTTTTGTGTGGTCGAGTATCCCACAAAGAAGCATTCATCAGAGACAGCCCCAAACTTCGTCTTCTGATCTTGAGTATTCAAAAGAGTGCAAGAACATCCAAAGGGGCGTAGAAAGTCAATTAGCGGCTTAATCCCTCGAAACAGTTGGTATGAAGTCTTCATCTTTTCTTTGACAATCAGCACCCTGTTAAGAACATAAGCTGCACAATTAACCGCTTCAGCCCAGAAAATGATTGGAAGTTTTGACTCGATCAGCATAGTTCTAGCGGCCTCCACAAGGGTTCGGTTCTTTCTTTCAGCAACACCATTTTGTTGTGGTGTTCGGGCAGCACTAAACTGTATGAGAATACCCCTTTGTTCACAGAAGGAGTTGAAGATGTGGTTTCTGAATTCAGTTCCGTTGTCGCTTCTGATGGCTTGAACCTTCTTCTTTCCAAGAACCTCTATTAGAGGAATCAGCTTCATCAATTCTTCTGCAGTCTCACTCTTGTTCGCCATGAATCTTACCCAGGTGTACCTAGAGTAATCATCTGTGACAACCAAGCAATAAGACTTTTTAGCAATTGATTTGACACTTATTGGACCGAATAAATCAGTATGTAACAATTCGAGGGGTTCTGAGATAGTATTTGTAATTTTGAGTTTATGTGGCTTTTTGTGTTGTTTTCCTCTAGCACAAGCCATGCATTTCTCGACCACAGAAAAATCCTTTTGTGGTAAACCCCTGACCAAATTGTTCTTAACCAATTTATTCAGAATTTTAAAATTAATGTGTCCTAAACGTTTATGCCACAAAAAGGATTCAAAGGATGATGCTTTAGACAGAAGACATGTCACGGTGGAGTTTGATTCACGTGATCCCATATTCAGCATATAGGTATCATTTCGTCTCGGAGCTCGCATGATCACCATATCTTCAGGAATGGTAAACTCTGGCTTCAAAAACAGACATTCATTAGGAAGGAACATCACAGGAATGTTTTTATCACAGATTTGTGATACACTCAAAAGATTGAATGCCAGTTCAGGAACATAGTTGACGTCTTCCAAAGTAAGTGTGCCATTTGAGACTTCTCCTTGACCAATCATCTTCCCACCTTTCTTATCTCCCGCAAAAGCAACATAGCCTCCATTTATGATCCTATAGTTAGTAAGAAGATCCTTCAATCCTGTCATATGTCTGGAACATCCGCTGTCAATATGCCAATGACTATTTACAACGGCATTTGAATGTTCCTGACATTTATTAAAAGAAATAAAAGGTTAGACCTTTGCAATAGGCACCCAAGTCTTTGTGTACTTGGGTGGTGAAGTTGATGAAGTACTACAAAAGAAATTATTTACAAAATTGTTTAATCTTTTTCCCAAAGATTTTTGCTTTGTGCTCTTTTGGATTAATTTAGGGCATTGCTTGACAGTGTGACCAGTATTTCCGCATTTAAAACAGTGAGACTTCAAACCGGTTTTAGGAATTCTGTTGACAGGAATTTTGTCCATTACGATTTCCTCATCACATTCAGACAGTTGTGAGTCACAGTCACTGTAAGTGTCATAGAGTTCTTTTAACTTACTTGTTGTGACTTTAACTGTATCAGATTCAGGTTTTGGCTTAAGAATGTATGAAAAAGATGATTCCTTCTCTTTTGGTTTTGAAATTCTCACAGGTGTGAATGATGGAATTTGGTGAGTGAAGAACTTTTGAAAACAGTTTGTTTTGGTTTGACTTTCAGAGACGTGACCTGAAAGTTTGTCTTTGTCATTCACACACACATTATCAGTCAAATCAACATCATTAAACACATTAGGGCTTGAAGTAGAACACCCTAAATTACTATTAAACATTGAATTGTCTGAATATGACACGTTGCTACAAACAGAATTAATTAAACTAGTGTCTTCAAAAGACTTCTTGGGATCAGAACTACTGCAATCACTACTGACAGAACAACCGAGCCCAACACTCCCACCATATGCGTACTCCTCTCTAACTTCCTTAAGGTTTACTTCACTTAAACCTGCAATGGAACTGTCAGTATCGTTCTGCATAATCTCTTCAATTAACTCATTTGAGGGATGAGGAATAGGTGTAGGAGAATAACAGAAAGTACTGGGTGGAGGATATGCATATGTTCCATTTTTACTAAAACCCAAACCTGTCTTGACCCTGGCCCCCCTTTGATTCTTGCACAGTTCCTCCCTTTTCATACCAGATATGGTCCACTGCTGCAATTTGTTTTTAAGTTTTCTTGCTTCAAATTCAGCAAGTGTAACTTGCTCAGTCAAGTAATTAATCTCACAGTTCTTTTCTAAAAGAGTTCTTTTTAAGTGTTCGTTTTCCTTTAAGGCTTCTCTTAACTTAACAAAATATTTTGATTCACTTAATTTAAGCTCTTTGATGGTTCTTTTTAATTCGTTTTCGTTTGACATTAACAATTTATTTGCTTTGTATATGCCAATTAAACGAATTTTGCAAGCAGATGAACACATATCTTTAATAACATCGTAAGGAAGACCGATTACCAGTTTTTCAGCGGCCAGAGCACGATCACATTGACAGTAGGGAGTGCTTCTTTTGAATTCATCAACTGCATCCAGCCTTGCCTTTTCAATCATTTCTTCCAAACTAGCCTTAGACTCCTCTTCATGCTTTACTTCATTAACAGCGGCTTCACAAACTAACCCTGAATGATTCAGATGTCCTTGAGCAATAACATCTGATTGAACTTTAACAGCATCCTCCACTTTCTCTTCCTCTTCATTTCCAAAAAATTCTTTGAACGGATCAAAGAGATTTATATCATTGTCATCAAACTCAGTAATTTCAGAAACAAGGGCATGGTTGATCTCCTCCTTGGTTTCTTCAATTTCTGCGCTCCAGTCAAAGTTGGTAAGCAGTGCGGTTTCATTCTTTGACTTTGCTTCCTCAACCTTTTCTTGAATTGGAGCAGATCTTGGAGTTGCAGAGTTAACTGGCTCAGTAACGATTGGTAATGGGCATTCTCTCTTGAAGTGGCCCAGTTGTTTGCAGTTATAGCATCGTAACTTTCCCTTGTCATAACCCAGCTTAGCATTCTGTCCTTGATTTCCAAAGTTTCTTCTACCAGTCCTTTCCATGAATCGTCTGGCACGAAGAGTGAGCATAGCCATCTGCCATTGAATATCTGTTTCCTCCAGATCATCAGGGTCCACCTGATACATATCTTCTACTGTCATACCCTTCCCTTTCAACTCACCTGCAACAAGAGCTTCATAACTGTGAACAAACATTCCAAATAAGGCCATAGTATCTGACGGAATCTGTGTGGTGACAGATGCACTTGAGCTTGAACCAGCGTTTGAAGATACACCAGCAGACTTAGCAGACACATGACCTGAAGATCCTCTAGATGCTGCACTGTAAACATAAGAGTTTGCAGCGGATGAGATTAGTGCAGCATTTTGAGAGGGAATGTTTGGAACCATCATTGACTGATTATACTCTTTTCTTTTTACATCAAGGTCAAAAGACTTCAGCTTGTTGATGACGTCCATCAGTTTGTAGTCAGGAAAATTCCTCTCTTGTTTCAGTAGCTTGATTTGAAGGCTCCATTGGGGAGGAAGTGAATCTAACAATTTTGCAACTTGTTCGTGATTTCCCAGCTTTTCATCATATTTCTTCAAATTACTTGACACAGACAGGAATCTATTTGTAATATCAGTCAAGTTCTCTTGTGAATATCCAACAAAAGAGTTAAATTCCTTTTCAGCCTGAGCTTTTCTATCCAGTTTCAGGTCCTCATTGCCATCATAAAATTCACACAATGCATCATACAGACTTTTTGCAGTTGTGTGTTCTGCAAAACGGTTGAAGATGTCTTGGTGTAAGCAAAGTATCAGTGCCCCTAATGCTTTCTTGTCACGATCCAGTAACTTGATATCAGTTTCAGTAAAAGTAGTTGGATCTGTGTTTACTGAAGTGACAGTTCCTTCAACAGTTGTGGGCACATGCGGACCATTCACTATAGATTCCCATTGGTTGTAGTCCGTGTAGTAGAAGAACGCTTTCAAACATCTTTTCCAATCTTCAAAGTTTTCACCACTAACAAGCCTCGGTGGCCTGTTAGGTTGAACGCTGTCTAGATCATTCATATTAAGTGTTGAAGAAGTCATAACTTTGAACAGACTACAGATTCGCTGAAAAATGACAGATTCGCTGGCTAGTTTCGCTAGAAGAACACAGCAGATTCGCTGGTAGATTCGCTGGAGACAGATTCGCTAGACAGTCAAACAGATTCGCTGACGAGCAAGCATAGATTCGCTGGCCTGAATTTGGCAGCAGTTTCGCTTGCACAGTCAGACAAATAGATGAACTTTCGTTCGATGATATGTTAGATTCGCTGGCCACAACACAACCCAAACAGGACAAGATTTGAATTTAGATTCGCTGGAAGAACTGCAGTTTCGCTGGTTGAACAAATAGTTTCGCTGGTAGCTCAACCACTCTGAAATAGTACGGAAACAGCTCGAAAACCCTCAAAACTTGACCATTTGCCTACAGGTTTGTTTTAAAAGCTTTCTATGTCCAAATAACACAAACCATGAGCAAAATACAACTCCAAAACACAAGGAACAAGCGTCAAACAGAATCAAAAGTGTTTTGACCCAAAAACTTCAAAAATCAACACAAAAATCACTTGAATCAAACAATCAAGAGCACTAAGGCTCTGATACCATATTGTTGGTCCATAAAGATCGTGATTTCAGTGCTTTGTTGACTTGTTTAACACAAATATAGCCAATACTTGAAGAACAAAGTGTAGAAAGTCCAAATAACCCAATAACAAGATCTAACACACAATCGAGGTATATAAGCTACAATGATGAAAGATATATGCTCCTAGCACCTCAATGGAACGATTACACAACACAAATCAGTAAGAAATCTCTTGAGTAAAAGATGTGCAAAAGTCCTATAAATGTGAAGATAAGGTTACAATATATAGTAGTGTTAGGTTCGCTGATAGATTCGCTCTAGCGAATCTATCCAGCGAACCAACACAGGTTCGCTGGGCACATAGGTTCGCCCAGTCGACACCTAGATACAAAAGACACTATGACCTGCGGGCGAATCAATAGATTCGCCCGTAGGTTCGCTAGTACTAATAACATTACAAGATAAACAATTACATACAAAAGTAACACCGACAAGCCGGTGAGTCCAACCTATACATAGTGACTATCAAACTCCTCTAAAAGCATGTTAATATAATTTAGGACGCCTTAAAAGTATTAACAACACCTTACAATACCGTATGTAAACTTAAAACTCCAAAATAAACCTAATGAATTCGTCCGAGTCCTTTGAACATTGTACGGCAACTTAAAACATCTTACGACTTGTATGCCATATTAACTCCTCTAAAAGCACGTTATTATAATTTAGGACGCCTTAAAAGTATTAACAACACCTTACAATACCGTATGTAAACTTAAAACTCCAAAATAAACCTAATGAATTCGTCCGAGTCCTTTGAACATTGTACGGCAACTTAAAACATCTTACGACTCTGTATGTCATATTACCTCTTAAAACAAGTTATTATAATGTAGGACGCCTTACAAATCTTAACAACACCTTACAATACCGTATACAAACTTAAAACTCCATAATAAACCTAATGAATTCATCTGAGTCCTTTCAACATTGTACGGCAACTTAAAACATCTTACGACTCTGTATGCCATATTAACTCCTCTAAAAGCATGTTATTATAATTTAGGACGCCTTAAAAGTATTTTACGACTTGTATGCCATATTACCTCTTAAAACACGTTATTATAATGTAGGACGCCTTACAAATCTTAACAACACATTACAATACCGTATGTAAACTTAAAACTCCATAATAAACCTAATGAATTCGTCCGAGTCTTTTGAACATTGTACGGCAACTTAAAACATCTTACGACTCTGTATGCCATATTACCTCTTAAAACAAGTTATTATAATGTAGGACGCCTTACAAATCTTAACAACACCTTACAATACCGTATGTAAACTTAAAACTCTATAATAAACCTAATGAATTCGTCCGAGTCCTTTGAACATTGTACGGCAACTTAAAACATCTTACAACTTGTATGCCATATTAACTCCTCTAAAAGCACGTTATTATAATTTAGGACGCCTTAAAAGTATTAACAACACCTTACAATACCGTATGTAAACTTAAAACTCCAAAATAAACCTAATGAATTCGTCCGAGTCCTTTGAACATTGTACGGCAACTTAAAACATCTTACGACTCTGTATGCCATATTAACTCCTCTAAAAGCATGTTATTATAATTTAGGACGCCTTAAAAGTATTAACAACACCTTATAATATCGTATGTAAACTTAAAACTCTATAATAAACCTAATGAATTCGTCCGAGTCCTTTGAACATTGTACGGCAACTTAAAACATCATACGACATGTGTCACACCCCGATTTCCGGGTCACGTCATGATGATTGGATTTACACAAGTATGTAGCCGTTTTAAGTTTTACAGCGGAAGTCTTAAGGTCCAATTTTTAGATTTACATTTACACGTGTATTCTTCGGCTACATACTAAATTTTATTTATGCCAATGTAATTCCTTTGCCAAATAACCAGCCAATGCCTTCTGATGTGCTAAAATGGTCTATAAAAGTTAACAAATAAAACCTAATTTAAACACTCTAATTTAATCCTAATTACCCTAAACTAGACCACACAAGGCAAGTGTACCTGACGTGAGATAGTATAGTTAATGGTAAACCAGGTATCGAACCCTAGAGACACAACTTAATAACAAAATTAACTAAATAATTTGATTGAAAAGATTGGGGTTTTGTTTGTAAGCAAATAAAGTAAATGAAAATTAAATCTAAAGACTTTAATTAAAATTAACGAATTGAAAACGTAATTAAGACTTGATTCAGATTAGAGAAAAACGTTACCTAGGTTGTTACTAATGGTGAATGATTATTGATTAAACTTTAGACTTGGTTGTTAAAACGAAACTAGGATCATAAATTGCAACTCTACGAACTTCCTAAGGATCCTAGACCATTATCCGGGTGTGACCTTTTGGTTATCCGAAGTGTTGCTAAAGCCCACTAGTTAGTTAAATCACCTCTCGGTTCCTTTAACAGTAATTAAATACCCTATGATCGACTCCCCTCTTAGTTTCACCGATCCAATATATCCTAAGACACAAGGGGTGGTTTAATAATTAATTCTATGACTCAAACGTACAAGTTTACCTCGTTATTAGAAAAGTTCCTCTCGTACCCTATTTCTAACGACTAGATAAACAAGACACGCCGACAAATCCTCACTTCTCGGGTATTGGACTTAGTAGGACAAATAAATTTATTGGATTATTAATTAACCTCCTATGGTTCCTACGTCTAGATAACCATTCAAATCACGAAAACAAGAGTTAACGATATTGATACGCAACCATACACAAAAGACATTTGCAAAGCTACGTAAGGCGATTTAACAAATAACACAATTCATTCATTCATTCAAAACACACCATAGAATATAAAAATCAAACTTTTATAAAATTACTAACTCGTTTTATCAATCAACCAAAAACTAAACTTCAATCAATAAACCATTACCAATAGTAATCAACCTAGGTAACTAATAAAATTAGTTCATAGTTAAAGTTAAAAACACAAAACAAGTCAAGATAAATGTATTCATGAGTAATAACGATGAGAAATCAAGATAACGCATGCAAAACACAACTAGGTCGGATGAAAACTACCCGATCACGACCTCCAAGACTTGATTCCGTGCTCAAACCTTCAACCTCCTTGCTCCAAAATCGTCTTTAGCAGCCTCCAAATCGTTCACCAAAAGCCGTCTTGCGCGTTCCCTTTTAAACTCGTCAAACTAGGTCAAAACAATGATTCAGCGATAACTCAGGTAGGTGGCGGTACCGCGGCGTGGAGGACTTTAGGTGGCGGTACCGCCACCTGCTCATTTTAACAGAAACTTCCGCAACTTGTTTCGTCTCCCATTTTCAGCTCGTAACTCCGTTTCGCGTCCGGTTTTTTCCTACGTTCTTCTTTTCTCGCTCTCTTTTCAACCCTTCATAAACTTGGGACCTACAAAACACAAATGAATCAATAGTAGGTAAAACTTAAAGAAAACTAATTGAAAAGACTCGAAAAAGGGTATAAACTCGAAAAAGGGTATAAACTCTACACGGGATAAACGTATAATTTAGGCTATATCAAATATCCCCACACTTAACCTTTTTCGTCCCTGAAAAAGCATAAACTTATCTTAGGGATTCAAGACTCAAAACTCCAAAAACAAAAACTAAAAATATACAATTACAACTCAAAAACCTTAATCTTTACTCAAACAAGTAACAGTGACTAAAACTTCAGTGATTTTTAATTAGAGTGGGACTCATAGTTAATATAAGATTTCCATGGTTTTATTGGTCGAGTCACCCCAACTTGACTTAAACCTTATAACTAAATGATTAAAAGCATTTTAAGGCACAATCAACATTCAAGCAATTTCAACAACATTGCTTATTACACATTTCACAAGTGGCATAAAATAAATTCAATTTTCAATTTACTCCTAGCTAATGTTCCCCATTACAAGACATACCCCCGTTATCAAGCAATGTCCCAAAATTCCTCACCATACGTGATTATGCACGACTTCATCTGTAGGCTTACATATGGCGTGTCCCTTGTGGTCCGTTTCTTATTGGTATTAGGACGCGAGCAAGGGGACCCCATATGACTAACATGTGGTTTGATCAAGTCAGTAGTGAATTTGTACTTTTAAGCACATTGTGATCAAATTTATTGACTTATAATAGCAGCTTAACTGCGGGTTTTGCTCTTTGAGCTTTTATTGAAATATTCATACCTCCGTTTTAGAAGTAAGAATACCAGATGATAGACCGCATAAAGACCCATGGTCTCCGAACCCCGAAACATCCCATCAATACAAGATTTAAGATTATAAAATCATACGTCATGAAATGTTAACCACTAAAACTAGAAGTATGAAAATTGAGGTTTATCATAAACCACATATCTTAAAAGCAACTTCATTTTGTATCAACTAGCTACAAGGCTTGAGTATGACTCAACTTTTTATTCCACTTCAACAATAACATGTTTCTCACTAAAAATCACTTAAATTAGGTTTTATAAGGTCACATTGTTACCACTCTTTCATTCATAAAGGTTGAGAAGACACAAAAAAAACAAAAGAAATTATTATTACTTTTAAATTTTTTCTGATTTTTTATTTTTATTTTTTTTTTGGATTTTTACTCTATATGAACTCAAAAGAAACACTTAAAACTAACCTAAGACTCAATAGCTATTTCTCATCCCCACACTTAAGTTCTACATTGTCCCTAATGTAGAAATGGAAAACACCTAAAAACAAAACTAAAAATAAAAAAATAAAAAAATACAGAGAGGTGAATTGGAAAAGACTTAGCTGGTATTGTGAAACGCGTAAGCTCCAAGTCTTCAGTCTATTCCATAGCTTCGATCGTATAGCATTTTGGTCGCGATCAAGCTTGACACCGACACTCTCGAGTTGCATCATCATCTTTACACATCCAAACTCACCCGAATGGAGATTGAGTACGGGTGGTGATCATCCAAACCTGCAAAAACAAAAACACAAATACCCGAGCATAAAACTGACTCGACACAAAAATATAAACTCTCAAATAAAAATAAAATAAAATAATAGATCAAAATGAAAAACATGCAAATAAACATACAAACTCTACACTCGGGATATCACCTAAAAACTCTCAAACTTTGACCTAATCAGGAGGCTTCTCCTTAATCCTCCTTGGTATCGCTTCTACCCTAAGCGGTACACCAGCTACCATAAATATATAAAATTCATTAAAGCTTAGACAACTATCATCGACCTCTCTTGGTTCGATCCACCAACACTTAAACTTGCTAGGCCTAAAAACCACTCCTAACAAATATCCTAGCAATCTATCTCCCCTATACGTCCTCACACTTGGGGTTTCAATCATCCTCAAATCATACTCATCTCCTATCCCCCATATCTTCTTACGTGGGGGCCTAATCTTAGGAGGTGAATCAAGATAATCAGCATAGCCCTCTACATAATGATAACCACTAACAGAAATGGGCTCTGGTAGTGTGATCTCTAATGGTATGTCAGGTGGTATATCATATAACACTATCTCATCCTCTAACATCCCCACACTTGGGGTTTCACCCGTCTCTCCCTCTAAGGGAGCGTAAATGTCCTCAAAATAATCTCCAACCTCATTATCTCCCATCATCATGGACATCATCATTCCTAAACTTGGGGACTCCATCATTTCCCTCTCAAACTCAGTCATCCAATCATAGGGATCCTCTATCACCTCTAATGTACTATCATCGCTAACCTTAGGTATGGAATTTTCAACCTCACTCTCGCTCTAATCCCCACTAAAGAAAACCTCCTCAACATAGTCAGTCGCACAAATCGATGTCACGGGGCTAGGATGGGGTTTAGCCTCCTGCTGAATAAGAGGTGGGACTACGATGTCCATTAAAGTCTCTAGTTCAGGTGCATCAATTACCTCAGGCTCCTTTTCCCGCGAAGCTTCAATAGCATCAAAATAGGCATGCCAATCAACCTCTCTAACCTCTTCTGGCGATGGAATGTAACGAACTTTGCTGTTAGAAATTTTCTTTCCAATTGGAATAACAGGAGCAATAACAGTCTTTACAATCTCTCTCTCCTCTTCAACACACTTGCCTAAGAAACAATCTTGAGGATCACCTATGAAACTATGCTCTCTTTGGTGCACATACTCACAAGAACCATCACAATCACGATCTTCTTGAGCAGGAGGTGGGACTTGTGCGAGATCTTGTGGAACCGCATCATCCGTTATTGTCTCCTGCTCCTCGATTAGATCGAAATACTCACCGAATTCGTTCTCATACCCTATGAATATCCCTTCCAAATCATGAACGATACGATTTGAATCCTTATGTTCGATCAAGACACCAGTGGAACTTCGGTAAGCTGTTAAGTTCCCCATTTGGTCAAACATCAACACCGCATTCCTTACTGAAAGTGTAGGGTGTAACATATGATTTCTGCGATAGCGTGACCAATGGGGTCCAATGGGTATCCTAATTAAAGATTCTATTACCTGATTACTATGCTGTGGGTACATCATCTCTAAAGTAGAAGGTGAAAAAGACAAAAAAATAAAAATAGATAAGCTAAACTAAATTAACTAATTAATTAAACTAATAAATAAAGTTAAACCTAACAACCTCTAAAACCCTAAAGACCAAAAAAAAAACTAAACTTTAAAAAACTAAGAAAATTTGCAACTGACTAAAAAGGAAGTAGGACTCAAAAAACAAAACCAAAGACCAACTAAAGACCTAATCAAAGCTAGTAACGACTTACAATTAAACTAAAAACTTATGTTTCTAAAAACTAAGTAAAGACAAAAGAAAAGACAAGAAAAACAAATAAAACAGCTATACAAACAAAGTAAACTAATCAAAGTTAATTTCACTATCGCCAAGTGTCCCCGGCAACGGCGCCAAAAACTTGATGTGCTAAAATGGTCTATAAAAGTTAACAAATAAAACCTAATTTAAACACTCTAATTTAATCCTAATTACCCTAAACTAGACCACACAAGGCAAGTGTACCTGACGTGAGATAGTATAGTTAATGGTAAACCAGGTATCGAACCCTAGAGACACAACTTAATAACAAAATTAACTAAATAATTTGATTGAAAAGATTGGGGTTTTGTTTGTAAGCAAATAAAGTAAATGAAAATTAAATCTAAAGACTTTAATTAAAATTAACGAATTGAAAACGTAATTAAGACTTGATTCAGATTAGAGAAAAACGTTACCTAGGTTGTTACTAATGGTGAATGATTATTGATTAAACTTTAGACTTGGTTGTTAAAACGAAACTAGGATCATAAATTGCAACTCTACGAACTTCCTAAGGATCCTAGACCATTATCCGGGTGTGACCTTTTGGTTATCCGAAGTGTTGCTAAAGCCCACTAGTTAGTTAAATCACCTCTCGGTTCCTTTAACAGTAATTAAATACCCTATGATCGACTCCCCTCTTAGTTTCACCGATCCAATATATCCTAAGACACAAGGGGTGGTTTAATAATTAATTCTATGACTCAAACGTACAAGTTTACCTCGTTATTAGAAAAGTTCCTCTCGTACCCTATTTCTAACGACTAGATAAACAAGACACGCCGACAAATCCTCACTTCTCGGGTATTGGACTTAGTAGGACAAATAAATTTATTGGATTATTAATTAACCTCCTATGGTTCCTACATCTAGATAACCATTCAAATCACGAAAACAAGAGTTAACGATATTGATACGCAACCATACACAAAAGACATTTGCAAAGCTACGTAAGGCGATTTAACAAATAACACAATTCATTCATTCATTCAAAACACACCATAGAATATAAAAATCAAACTTTTATAAAATTACTAACTCGTTTTATCAATCAACCAAAAACTAAACTTCAATCAATAAACCATTACCAATAGTAATCAACCTAGGTAACTAATAAAATTAGTTCATAGTTAAAGTTAAAAACACAAAACAAGTCAAGATAAATGTATTCATGAGTAATAACGATGAGAAATCAAGATAACGCATGCAAAACACAACTAGGTCGGATGAAAACTACCCGATCACGACCTCCAAGACTTGATTCCGTGCTCAAACCTTCAACCTCCTTGCTCCAAAATCGTCTTTAGCAGCCTCCAAATCGTTCACCAAAAGCCGTCTTGCGCGTTCCCTTTTAAACTCGTCAAACTAGGTCAAAACAATGATTCAGCGATAACTCAGGTAGGTGGCGGTACCGCGGCGTGGAGGACTTTAGGTGGCGGTACCGCCACCTGCTCATTTTAACAGAAACTTCCGCAACTTGTTTCGTCTCCCATTTTCAGCTCGTAACTCCGTTTCGCGTCCGGTTTTTTCCTACGTTCTTCTTTTCTCGCTCTCTTTTCAACCCTTCATAAACTTGGGACCTACAAAACACAAATGAATCAATAGTAGGTAAAACTTAAAGAAAACTAATTGAAAAGACTCGAAAAAGGGTATAAACTCGAAAAAGGGTATAAACTCTACACGGGATAAACGTATAATTTAGGCTATATCACCTTCCAACTCGCCGCACAGCTTACTTGAGATAACTATTTTCTTACCTGAAATGCATACTAAAACAAGTCAGCTAACGCTGGTGAGTTCTAAGTTTATTTAGTAAGGGCAAAACTGTTTCAAAGGACCTGTTATTAAGTTCAATAAAACAATATAATCAAACTTTTATGAAAAACACAGTCCTTTTTATAATATCATCTCCACGAGATATAAAACATTGGCTTATCAGGCACGCTTGTTCAAAAACACTTGTGCACATGAAAAATCCCTGTAAAACACACTAGCACATCCCATGCTATGTTAATACTTTAAGCCACATGTAATAAATCAGTTTTGCCATGCCATACGATATGATGTACTCGAGATAATGATATAACGATCATAGACTAGCTAGGTACTATGATAAACTTCGGTCATAAGTCCATAATCAAACCAAGAAACACGTCGTTGCCCCACAACAGTCCAAACATATAAACTCCCTCGCCAAATATCCTGACCAGAGCGACTGGTCGCGAGAGCGGGCCCTTCTAACCCGATAGATCTACCAATATAGTCTGTGGCCTCCCCGAGGTTAATGATTATGGGGGGATTTAGGGGCTCAACAATATATACACATACTGCTGACCCAACTTATACCGTCATAACACTATACATGATCCCGATTACCCATCATATCACCATTTCATGCTTTTCCCCCAAAACAGTTAAATAAAACATTTATTTAAAACGGGGCGAAGAGCTCACGTATGTTAAAACAGTTTAACACAAAACCGTTACAAGTCTGCATTCCAGCCCAAAACGTATTCAAAACAATTTAAAGGAAGGGCTTCATAGAACTCACATAAGATAAAACAGTTTATCACAAAATCATCACGAGTATGCATTCCAGCCCAAAACGTATGTAAAACGATTTAAAGAAAGGGCATCAAAGAACTCACATAAGATAAAATAGTTTATCACAAAATCATTACGAGTATGCATTCCAGCCCAAAACGTCTTAAAAACCATTTAAAGAGAGGGCGTCAAAGAACTCACATAAGATAAAATAGTTTATCACAAAATCATTACGAGTATGCATTCCAGCCCAAAACGTCTTAAAAACCATTTAAAGAGAGGGCGTCAAAGAACTCACATAAGATAAAATAGTTTATCACAAAATCATTACGAGTATGCATTCCAGCCCAAAACGTCTTAAAAACCATTTAAAGAGAGGGCGTCAAAGAACTCACCTTAGCCATGCACTTAAGTATTTCCTATTTGTTTTCAGATATAGTCTTGTCATAATTCCGAATCTTCGGCCTTAAGTTCCTGATCTATAATCATATATGTGTCCGAATTAGGATATGGAAGTAGACTATATCCAATTTGGCTTAACCGGCCATCTAACGTGTCGTCTCACACGTTACCATTTTATTGGATTCATGGTTTTATTATCCGTGTATCATACTTTTTAAATTGTTGACGAATACTATTACTTATAAAATACATATCAACTTCACTTAAATTGTGTATATAATTATCAGTGTTGGTCTACTTTATTGTAACAATCCCGGTTTTTGGGCCCGGAAAATTTTTTTTTAAAAACCCATTGGGCTCGGCCCAGCCATTATTAGACTTAGGCCCCTCTTAAAATATTAGGCTTGGCCCAACCCTTATTGGGCTTAGGCCCAACTTAGATTATGGGCTTGGCCCATGTATGTTTACGATAAGTACCGATGACGAAACCCGTCATATTAAATACCCGGATACGCGTAGAAATTTATTTTTACTACCATGAGTTAGATAGACTTCTCCCCACTAGTACCTTTAGCATTACCAAATATTAGGATATATAATTTAAATTACACTTATAACATACGATAGGCAACAAATTAGTAAAGATACAAATTTTATTAACCTAATAGCCACTAGACAACCTTGTACACATATATAAATATATACATGCATACATACAAATGCATATAAATATATATATGTGTGATCATACACAAAACTTATATAATTATCAAAACCAATAAAGTCCCATACAAACACATAAATAAATACTTGCACCCTAGTCTCCAAACTTATTAAAAAACCAACACCCACATTATATAAAAATCAACCCATTCAACATATATAACCACACATGCATACGTAAATATACATGCATATATGTATATATAAATTTAACAAATCCATTAAATAAACACCTACACATATTTATACAAATACCATACAATATTTACCACCATACAACCATTATTATTTACCCTACATAATAAACACACATATATACATACACATATCATACGTACACACACACACACATATATATGTATAATTTATAAAATCTCTAACTAAAACTTATAAACTAAACTACCATCTTATAAAATACAACTAACCATTTAATAAAATACAAAAGAAATAAAATAAATATATAATACTTACATGACTTGTCCACATCCATGCACCTAGCCATACTACCTATACTATTTGTCACCCTAACACCCAACACCACCCCCCCTAATAACCAATGCATGGCCATAACTTCAACCAACTCTTCACTCAATCAACTAACCACAATTCCACACTAACCCACACAAGATTTTGTTCACTCTTCTCTCCCTTCTCCTCTCCATTTCAGCCGAACACCACCCCCACACCCCTCACTTCACTTCATTTTTCAACTACACTTCACACACACAACCAAAACTCTCTCTAACACTTTCTCCTAACCATCAAACACCCTCTCCACCTCAAGAAATCAGTAACTCAGCCTCTAACCAGCTGCAAGGGACGACCAACAGCACCAAAACAAGGACCAAGAGAAGCCACGAGTCCAACAAAACCAACAACCGAGCAACCAAAGCAAGAACCGTTCATCCTACGAAGAAGCACGTTGAGACCAGCCCACTTCCAGCCCTTTCCAGTCGAGTTCCAGCCTCCCACCTGACCTCTTTACCATCCCAAGTGCACCCACACTCACTCTCCAACTCAAGGTAACGGGAAAACACCCGAAAATGCACTATACGCGAACAAAACGTTCATTTTTACACACAAAGAATACCAACACTTCCCATATACTTTTGAACACCTTCAAACACTCATTTTTCAGTAACATAAGTATTAAAAACCATAAAACCATTTTCTAAATAAAAATATACAAGTTTGACTAAAATAGTCAAACTATACACTTTATTTTGAGAAAAACAACAACACCCAACTAACAACCTTGAAAACATGATTTCATACTTTGGAGCTTCTTTATAATAAAATATGGTTACAAAATAAATTTCATGATTTTTGGAGTTGTACATTAATTATTATGCATTTTTGAATATTAAAAATGGATAAATACACTAATATTCACAAAAACGTATGGGGAGTATAAAAGTACAAAAATTTGTTATCTTACTGTTATAAATATGTGTATAGGTGAATATTACTTATTATGATTGATTGTTGATGGGTGTACATAAAAATTGAACAATAAACGAAACTAAAATGTACAAAACAACGAAAATACCAAAAATGTAAAAATACCAAATTTTTATTATCTCAGTAGCTTAAATATGTTAAAAATAAGTTAGGAAATAAATTTCATAATTTTTCAAAAAAGAATGTAATTACTACGAATTTTTGAATGTTTAATGGGATTAAAATACAAAAATTCGTATAAAATAATTAAGGACACTTAGGGCCAAACTTAAAGAACCTAAACTCATATATGGGTATAAAATAACTATTCTAAGACCTAAAATGTTACCAAGGACCCTCTAAGCATAAAACGTAATCTTAACCGAACCGAACGCGTTAAAAACACGAAACCCAATGAAACAAGAAAAATCTGATATTTAATAATTCCAGAAGCTTTTATATATAAAAACTAAGTATCTCAACAAGTTTCATAATTTTTATAAGCCTAACCTATTTATTATAAGTTTTTGAATATAAAAGACTAAGTAAATGGTAAAAAGCAAAAAAATTAGAAAAATACTTTTTAATCAGAAATACCACTTTTTATACAGTATAATTAACCCAAGGAAGTATTTTAAAGAATAAAAATGTTTAAAAAGATGTTTTGTAAATAAATCGTTCATACGTCGGTTACACACGCGTTAAAATACGAAAATGACCAACGAACCTTAAAACTCAACTTTTGGACCATAAAGCACTTAGTTACTGATTAAATAAGCTATAACCAAAATTTCAACAATTTAGGAAGTACCAACTATTTTATACAAATTATTTAAGTTTAAAAACCCGTAAACCGACAACTACTAAAATAATTTGTAGAAAATAATTGAAACACCTAAAAACCATGAAACACCATATATTACAGTAACTAAGACCCCTTTTACATAGTATAAAAGCCCAAGATCAAAATAAGCTCAAAAACCCAAATCATAACCCGACACGTAACGATTTACCGCAACCGGAGAAACCGGTGAACTCGAAATCTACCCCGAACTTGATAAACACCTTAAGAACAGTAGTTTAACCTTAAAATATGTATAAGACCAATACACAACGCTAACACACCTAGAAATGAGAAGTTATAACCAAAAACCTAACTTTAGGGCTAAAAGTGTCAATATAACAAAGTTGAGGGACTAAAAGCGACAACACTCAAACTTTCTGATTTTTATGAAAAATAAGTAAATACTTACTGAATTAAACTAAAATAATATAGATTTAAGTATTAAAACAAGAACGAACCAACGAGAACACAAAAACGACTATAAAACCGAAGGACAAACGCACCCATTATGGAACGCACGTAGACTTATATATTTTAGAATCTAACTTGATTAAACTAAAAATAGGAAGTCCGCTAGAAGGTAGGACTCTCACGCAAACCATTATCTAGGAAGTTCTTGAGCAAGCTACAGGTGAGTTCATGAATCCCCTTTTTACATAATGCTTTTGGGGCTGTTACATACCTACTAAACTTGTTTATATAAACTGATTTTCATGGTGTAACACATCTGCTACTTGTCCCCGAACGTTGGTACAACTTTCGGTAGCCATTAACTTCTTGCAGGAGCCCTTTGATATGTGAATAGTACTATTTGGGAATCCCCCGCGTACAGTGGCATACCCCCCACTGAGGTTGAAAACCGTTACGCCACATGTTCAATGATATGACGGTGCTTAGCAGAGCACGTTAGCCCACTTTGGGTTAGGGGACTATTATTTATTGTATTCGGGTTGGGTATAATCCGAACAGGTTTGGCTACATATATTGTCGACCGTACACCATAAAATATAATGTTTTAGTGTCATAATTTTTACTAACCCATGAGCTCACCAACTTTATGTTGACGTATTTTTGGGTATGTATTTCAGGTATTTAGATGATTTATCGATGGAAGTATACAACTAGACTTTATAACATTGGATGTGCATTTAGACACGGTTGATAGCTTTAGAAGAGCCTGGTTAGAAGAAACACGCAAAGATTATAGACAAATTATAGAGGAAGACTACTTGGGAATAGTATACCAACTAGTCTCACTGCTTTTGTTAGAGTTTACTATTGTACCCTTTGTTGTACACTTAGAATACACTGATATTACGTGTAAACCTATGGCCCACTATCAATGCATACATAGTTTCCGCTGTGTTTTATTGGATATTCAATCGTCACGGCCCACCCCCTTGGTCGGGGTGTGACAGATTGGTATCAGAGCCAAAGGTTAGCGCGAATTAGGAATCCCTCTTAGGAAATTCCTAGGCCCTAACCAAAACCCCTTAGGGACACTTAAGCCACTGGACATGTAAGATTAGTTTGAATTCCGCCTAAGATAAGTAATACATTTATACTTGAGATCAACCGATAGGACTCTAAGACTTGCCTTTTTGGACTTTAAGTGCTCAGAGAATTTAAGATTTGATTTGAGAATATGTGTATACTCTAGGATGCTTGCTTCTACAACTTTTTGCACACATAAGTAGTGAAAATCACAAGCAAGAACAAAACTATTAAACACAAGAATCTACATATATGACTACAACAGGAGAATACTAGGATGCCATGTGAGGTAAATTAACGATTACGGTCCGGAACGTAATGGTGAATTTACAGGCACATGAGCATTTGAGGAAATCCTAATGAGTCACCATATGTTTAAGACATGGAAACAAGTATATAAAAACTAAGACTAACTTAAAACAAAGGTCGAATAAATATTTCTGACAAATAACCATTACACGTATCGAAGATTCGACCCTTAAAAACTTTATTCGGCATTATATCTACTCGGACACGAAGTTCCCGTCATTATTTCGTTGAGACGATAACCGTTCTTGGAAACCATAAAATCTCATTCCTTCAAAGTACTTTGGAGTTCTCATTAAAAATGTTTTATGGACCCTTCTTATATCTCAACCGTCATTATGACGCATAGCTTTTACACCATCATTATCCTTTGACAACTCTTGTAATAATTCACATGTAATGTATCTTATTGTTCAATTCCCCCTGGCCTACTAGGAAAAGAAAAAAAAACCTTATGCTAAACTTCAACAAATAGGTTGCTAAAACAAACTCATTACCATAAGTAACGAAGGCTTATCGCTCTCTAATTCTCTGTTGGGACCCTTCACTAAAACACAATCCTTTCTTAATCCTCCCAAAAAGACTCAATAAGCCGATTACACCTATACACCCAACATAATACGTCATACTAGTACTAACAACGAGTGCCTCTCACTCCCTCGAATATTCAACAGATGACTTTCATTCTCACTAACAAACCTTTAATTACTTATCCACGTTCTTAGGCTAACATTACCCATTATGACCATTACCGCAAACCAATCATCTCATTCCGGAATTCAAAGTGGTTGCTTTAATAAAGGAGATGCACTAGTAATAGACATGCATGAATGATGGACATGAAGGAAATATGTATATGCATTAGTGATGTAAATACAAGAATGATAGACATGCAGAGATGATGGAGACAACAAGACTAACTCGTTATAATACCTTGTATGATGAAGTAGGCTTCTTGGCAAGCAGCCCCAGGAAACAGTGCATTCTCTGTCATATGTGGACCAACCACCCAACTACAATAAGAAGATAAATGTTTGGTTGTAAGGTGAACTAAGATGATCGGTATCATAAGCTTAACCCCTAGTATTAGGAACCATTCTAACTTATTCAAACCTCCCATAGAATAAATCTCTAACGGTATACTCTAGAATTAGGACAAAAGCTTTATCCTCCCGCATCATCAAAAATTTCTCAACTCGCGTATAAGAGACTTGAAATAAGCAGAAGCTATTCGTTTTATTAGTGGACATCCTTCAATGCATACTATATAATCGCAATTAGAACTATGATTGGATCGTCTCGAAGGTTGACCTAACCTAGGATCAAATATTGGGTAATTATTAAGAACGTTGGCAACAATTCGGCACTTCAAGATAAAAACTAATATCCCTCCCGAAAGACGGAGAGACAGGAAGAATAGTTGCTTGGAAGACGGTTTTGGACACACGCCTTTTAGTAAACTAGTTAATCTATTCCTTATGATACCAACGATGGAAAACACCTGCATGACACGACTCTTAAGATGAAGAAAGCTTATTAATGCCTTTCGACTTCAATATCAAGGTATACCTAGGGCAGGCCTAGAGAGCGGCCACTTACATTGGAAAATAGTAGAACGCATGCGAATCCAATTCAAATTGACCTAGTAGTGGCAAAGACATGATAAGACTATTAACTTCTAAGTATCGTTTTCGGAAGCTACAAGATGAATGTGAATATAGTTAGTGGAACCTTCCAAAAATCCTTCCCATTCTTCTTCGTTCCTACTTAGATAAAATTCACTTATTACTTGGGATGTAGACCGTAAATGACGCTCCCTTATTCATATAATACTCTGAACCCTCATCACCCCTACAAGTAAGTTATAAGCTCCAACGTGTGTGAAACACAATTATGACGATAATACATAGGGATAGACCCGCAAACCTAAAGCTAACCTTAGAGAAAATTCGCCTCTACGAACTTATCTCCCACATCAAAGTTGCTTACATCACCATGTAAACATTTACTAGCAACTCTTTCTAAACCGTTATCATTCAAATAGAGAATACAACACACTGGACGCTAATTCCTATAAACAAATCAACCTAAGAGCATGCACATGATTTCTGTAGTTGTATAAGATAGTAAGAAAAGGACTTTATACCTACTCTAACCCATAGTAAATCTTAACTCTCGACTTTTATGGACACTTACTTACCTTCATCTCCTATATTCCCTTAAAACGACTCTATACTAAGCATATGGATCTTCCGTCGTCATCAACGAACTAGCCTCTCTACGTTGTATCTTGCGGGAACGATTAACGAATTAATTACCTTTCCGTACCCCTATTAAATTTATCGAATTATGTAATCCCGATTAGGAAGACCGTGCGAAGAATGTTATATATCCGGACATGCAGAATCCAAAATCATTACTTCCTCATAACTTAAATAATTTTCCATTTGTAACCCGACGCCACACTGGTTAAAGTTTCTATCATATATATATGCAATATGCAAGTGTCACAATTCGTTAGTCAAAAATCTATCCCTTAGATACCTTAAACGAGTACCTGAATCTTTCTTAATCCGCTCTTGATGATTACTCATCCTTGCAACTTCTATTTAAAATTTTAAAACCACGAAGGTACCATTAGTTCGCAGACTACTTCAACTCTCTCAAGCCTACTTTAAAGAAATAGCGTAGAACACATCTTCGATCATATATGCTGAAGAGACGACAATGAAGGAGAGTAGAACTACTCGACGCCTAGGACAGAGAGATACAATACCATCTAGGTGAAACGCATGTGGTTGACGCCATTTAGAGTAGAAAAGAAAGGAACAATACCCCTTGGAATGTGCACTTTAAGGATTACAACTCGATAAGACTCGACAACCCAAATACGAGACACCTAGTAGGAAGTTCCTACTAAGGAGAAGCCTAAGAATCAGGAGTTGAACGTATTAAAGGAGTCGTTCATAGTATGAAACGAATTAATGAGATAAGACAACACCATACCAAATCGCTTATCAGTACACAAGGTTATTATGTGCATCTTATGTGTTTACGTGCATTCTTGAAAACCTCATACTTAGAGAGTAACGTAGTACTAAGATACCAACTCGACCATAATTTAGAGGACAACACCGAGGAAAAACAATAGGGAACCCATAGCGGATATGAACTAGTCACTTCTACAAGAAAACGTAGACCAAATCCTTAGTTAGTAGAACGATGATTATGTGCTTTTTATGTGTTTATGTTCATACTTGCAAGCGTATTTCTAGCAAGATAACTTGACGTTAAATAACCAACCTTAATTTAATTTCGAGGACGAAATTCTTATAAGTAGGGGAGGATGTAACAATCCCGGTTTTTGGGCCCGGAAAATTTTTTTTTAAAAACCCATTGGGCTCGGCCCAGCCATTATTAGACTTAGGCCCCTCTTAAAATATTAGGCTTGGCCCAACCCTTATTGGGCTTAGGCCCAACTTAGATTATGGGCTTGGCCCATGTATGTTTACGATAAGTACCGATGACGAAACCCGTCATATTAAATACCCGGATACGCGTAGAAATTTATTTTTACTACCATGAGTTAGATAGACTTCTCCCCACTAGTACCTTTAGCATTACCAAATATTAGGATATATAATTTAAATTACACTTATAACATACGATAGGCAACAAATTAGTAAAGATACAAATTTTATTAACCTAATAGCCACTAGACAACCTTGTACACATATATAAATATATACATGCATACATACAAATGCATATATATATATATATATGTGTGATCATACACAAAACTTATATAATTATCAAAACCAATAAAGTCTCATACAAACACATAAATAAATACTTGCACCCTAGTCTCCAAACTTATTAAAAAACCAACACCCACATTATATAAAAATCAACCCATTCAACATATATAACCACACATGCATACGTAAATATACATGCATATATGTATATATAAATTTAACAAATCCATTAAATAAACACCTACACATATTTATACAAATACCATACAATATTTACCACCATACAACCATTATTATTTACCCTACATAATAAACACACATATATACATACACATATCATACGTACACACACACACATATATATGTATAATTTATAAAATCTCTAACTAAAACTTATAAACTAAACTACCATCTTATAAAATACAACTAACCATTTAATAAAATACAAAAGAAATAAAATAAATATATAATACTTACATGACTTGTCCACATCCATGCACCTAGCCATACTACCTATACTATTTGTCACCCTAACACCCAACACCACCCCCCCTAATAACCAATGCATGGCCATAACTTCAACCAACTCTTCACTCAATCAACTAACCACAATTCCACACTAACCCACACAAGATTTTGTTCACTCTTCTCTCCCTTCTCCTCTCCATTTCAGCCGAACACCACCCCCACACCCCTCACTTCACTTCATTTTTCAACTACACTTCACACACACAACCAAAACTCTCTCTAACACTTTCTCCTAACCATCAAACACCCTCTCCACCTCAAGAAATCAGTAACTCAGCCTCTAACCAGCTGCAAGGGACGACCAACAGCACCAAAACAAGGACCAAGAGAAGCCACGAGTCCAACAAAACCAACAACCGAGCAACCAAAGCAAGAACCGTTCATCCTACGAAGAAGCACGTTGAGACCAGCCCACTTCCAGCCCTTTCCAGTCGAGTTCCAGCCTCCCACCTGACCTCTTTACCATCCCAAGTGCACCCACACTCACTCTCCAACTCAAGGTAACGGGAAAACACCCGAAAATGCACTATACGCGAACAAAACGTTCATTTTTACACACAAAGAATACCAACACTTCCCATATACTTTTGAACACCTTCAAACACTCATTTTTCAGTAACATAAGTATTAAAAACCATAAAACCATTTTCTAAATAAAAATATACAAGTTTGACTAAAATAGTCAAACTATACACTTTATTTTGAGAAAAACAACAACACCCAACTAACAACCTTGAAAACATGATTTCATATTTTTTGGAGCTTCTTTATAATAAAATATGGTTACAAAATAAATTTCATGATTTTTGGAGTTGTACATTAATTATTATGCATTTTTGAATATTAAAAATGGATAAATACACTAATTTTCACAAAAACGTATGGGGAGTATAAAAGTACAAAAATTTGTTATCTTACTGTTATAAATATGTGTATAGGTGAATATTACTTATTATGATTGATTGTTGATGGGTGTACATAAAAATTGAACAATAAACGAAACTAAAATGTACAAAACAACGAAAATACCAAAAATGTAAAAATACCAAATTTTTATTATCTCAGTAGCTTAAATATGTTAAAAATAAGTTAGGAAATAAATTTCATAATTTTTCAAAAAAGAATGTAATTACTACGAATTTTTGAATGTTTAATGGGATTAAAATACAAAAATTCGTATAAAATAATTAAGGACACTTAGGGCCAAACTTAAAGAACCTAAACTCATATATGGATATAAAATAACTATTCTAAGACCTAAAATGTTACCAAGGACCCTCTAAGCATAAAACGTAATCTTAACCGAACCGAACGCGTTAAAAACACGAAACCCAATGAAACAAGAAAAATCTGATATTTAATAATTCCAGAAGCTTTTATATATAAAAACTAAGTATCTCAACAAGTTTATAATTTTTATAAGCCTAACCTATTTATTATAAGTTTTTGAATATAAAAGACTAAGTAAATGGTAAAAAGCAAAAAAAATAGAAAAATACTTTTTAATCAGAAATACCACTTTTTATACAGTATAATTAACCCAAGGAAGTATTTTAAAGAATAAAAATGTTTAAAAAGATGTTTTGTAAATAAATCGTTCATACGTCGGTTACACACGCGTTAAAATACGAAAATGACCAACGAACCTTAAAACTCAACTTTTGGACCATAAAGCACTTAGTTACTGATTAAATAAGCTATAACCAAAATTTCAACAATTTAGGAAGTACCAACTATTTTATACAAATTATTTAAGTTTAAAAACCCGTAAACCGACAACTACTAAAATAATTTGTAGAAAATAATTGAAACACCTAAAAACCATGAAACACCATATATTACAGTAACTAAGACCCCTTTTACATAGTATAAAAGCCCAAGATCAAAATAAGCTCAAAAACCCAAATCATAACCCGACACGTAACGATTTACCGCAACCGGAGAAACCGGTGAACTCGAAATCTACCCCGAACTTGATAATGTGACACCCCGCCCGGTGGCGGAAAACACCGGGCTGTCATAGAATTGGATATCCATAGTAAACAAAGCACATGGTATTTATTTATTACGTTTAATAATGATATAGTAAGTTTAGAACATCAGTCTTAAATGGATACGACAAAAGTAATAAAACCGAAACAGTAAATGCAATCGTCTTTATTAATTAAACTAGGTACAAGGCAATCCTATGTCTTGGCAAAAGCAGCAAAATAATCATAAGCATCACCTGAAATATGTGAAAATAAAGTTAGCTACACAAGCTAGTGAGTAAAACCCAAATTGAATAGTAATAGTATTGAAATCCGAGATCAACAAGATATGCTGCGCAATCCCACATGTATAGTAATTTCGTAATATCACCCTACCAGGACCCCTAGAATAGAATAGCACACCAACCACAATAGAAACCATAGTATCTCGTTTAGCCATTTGTCATGAGAACCACTCATGTAATAAATAATGATAACTTTTAATAACCGTCGTTTACCGTCTCGATATATAAGTCATCATTTAGCAATTTAGGGACATGGCATAGTATAGCATCATAGCATAGCAACATAGTATAGCAACATAGCATCTCGACATAGTAAACATGGAATTAGAAAGGCCGGGTTTAAATCACCTATCGATGTTGTACAAGCAGGTGGGTTTGTCAAACCATTAGCGCTAACATTGTACCGGTGGGATTACCAAGCAATAAAACTACTTTTAACTAACACATAAGATTGCATCAAGCCGCGAACTAGATTAACATATTTGTATGATCTCTTTTAGAAAACGAATAGAAAACGCAATATAGTAAAAGACATATTTCAGCCCCAAAATAGTAAAATGGAAAAAGGGGAGTGAGTTTACTCACCTTGAAAAGTAATTACAATCGAACCGTTAGAAACGCAGCTAAAAAGCACCGAGGGTTGCCCAAACATTAGTACCACCTAATTTATTGGGAAAAACCCTAACTTAGAAACGAAACAATAGTAACAAGGATCAAAAGTCCGAATTCTAGGGTTTCGTATTTGGGGATTTAGGGTTTTAAATCATAAATTGAGAATTTAGGGTTTTGAAATATAATTTAGTAATTAGGGTTTTGAAATACAATTTAGGAAATAGGGTTTTGAATCACAAATTGGGGATTTAGGGTTTTGAATCACAAATTGGGGATTTAGGATTTTGAATCACAATTTAGGAATTAGGGTTTTGTACGAAACGTTATTGTATATTTTTGTATTACATATATTTTATACGAATCCGTTTAGTTTTATATTTGAAATGTATAAATACTTTTGAAATTATAAGTTTTTAAACCCTAAAAATATATATAACTTAAAAGGTGTTATTTGGGTTATTGAAAAATATAAGGTTTAATGTTTAAAATGGTAAAATATAAATATTAAAGAAATGTTGCAGTGGGATTCGAACTCAGGGTCACACGCACCCAACAACGACAACCCACCCGCTGAACCAGAACCATCATTTGTTACAAATCTCGTTTTCAAATTATTTTATCCTTTTATAGACAACAAAACCCATTTCCAAATACAAGCCCTAGAACAAGGATCATCCAAATTCGTTCAAACCAGTGAATCAAATTCAAAACAAATAAAGGGCTTTTGATCTAAACGAACACACGATCATTTTGATATAAAATACTTACTTGATTGTTAAAGAATCGCGTCGATGAACACGATGAACAGGGGCGACGGGTCCGGAGATCAAAGGCTGAGTTTTAAACGTTCTTGCTTGAAATTGGATGAACAGGGAGTGAAAACAGATAACGAGTAGCGTGTATGTCGATGGAATTGAGTTTAGATGAAATGGAAGATACCGATTAGTTTATGAG
This sequence comes from Tagetes erecta, assembly GCA_030867185.1. Taxonomy (NCBI): domain Eukaryota; kingdom Viridiplantae; phylum Streptophyta; class Magnoliopsida; order Asterales; family Asteraceae; genus Tagetes; species Tagetes erecta. Next base: position 25,637,608 of record CM061493.1, on the reverse strand, counting down.
TTGGTTACGAAAGAAAAATGGTTAATTGGATGTCGATACAGTGTGATAAAGTCAATTAATTGTCATCATTGATTTCCAGGCGCACGATTGATGATCTTTGCTACTTCAATTTACTGTTTTGATGCGTTAAGAAACGATTGAGTTTGTGGGTATTGAAACCGAGTTTTGATTTGCAATTAACACGGATTCGGGTTGACTAAACAACAAATTGAAGGTGGTACTGGGTTCGAAACATTCACACGCACATTTTGTATAGGTTTAATTTGGTTTAAAGTGTTAAAATCGCTCGAAAATAGGATCGCCGGAGATCGAGATATTCCGGCCACTTGGCCGGAAGTTGGTTTCGCCGGAAACACGGGGTAACACGGGGGTGGGCTGGGTCAATTATGATTTTACACATTTGGTCCTTCTTGTTTTGTCTATTGTTTAAAAGATGGGTTAAGTTTTATTAATAGTTTGTAAATTGACAGTTTTGGCTCAAAGTTAATTTATAAGTTATATTAGTTAACAAACTTAACTATGTTGAGATGTAACGTTTATATAAGTGACGTTTTTATAGTTTTAGCTCGTTTAAGCCTTTACGAGGCTATTTCGAGGCTTAGGAGCGTTTTTGTTCAACGTTTTTAATAAATTTTCTTTTACGAGCTATATATATTTATTTATATATATATTTTGAGATATAATTGTTCCACAATTATTTATTTGATATACGTGAACGTTTTGCAATGTAAATTTAATTGAAGCGGGAATAACGTAAAATCAATGCGTTTATTCATATAATAATAATGAGCGTTACGTTTTGAAGACAAATAAATACGACTACACTTTTAAGGATAAAACTTCGGGTTCGAGTCGGGCATTCGGGTTCGGGTTTGGGGCAGATGTCACAGTCTCCCCTCCTTAAAGAAATTTCGTCCCGAAATTTGCTCAAACCGAAGTAGAAGAAGGAGAAGCAAAAAGGATGCGGATACTTAACCTTCATTTGGTCTTAAATTCATGTTCACATTTGAGTTTCAACGATCGTTAACAATTGGTATCTGATTACGCTTTAGTTGTTTGACTTCATGGTCCATAATTTCCAATGTTCGTTCAATATATTGCTTTGATTCGTTAGCGATATGCACAATGAGATTTTTATCAGATAAGTACTTCTTCTTATTAGAAACATGAAACACGGGATGAACACTGCCCACTTTCGTAGGGAGTTTCATCTCGCAAGAAACCCTTGAGAATTCGATCAATGAGAAGATGAGCACTTTGATTGAGACATGATTTTAAATAACGAGATTAAGAAGTTATTTATTTTTAATTTGCTTTGTCTCATTGTGGATTGTTTATTTAACTCTTTTCACTTATAAGAGTTCGGTCGAACTATTTGTATGTAGATTCGAATAAATTCTATTTGTTACTCAATATAGGAAGAGAATAGGATACCAACTGGCAAATGAAATATTTTAAGCATATGGATTTAGAGTTATTTAAATGATCATCGAGAATAGTCGTGATTAATAGAATGTTTGAAACGAATTAAGTAACCTTACACATAATTAAGTGGCTTATATGCAATTAGTAAAATGAGTAGACAAGTCAAGTGAAAAAAAGATGGTTAAATATGGCCCAGCTACACAAGACAAAACTTACTATGGTTCCCATGCACCAACTTTCATAATTCCGTGTGCACCCGTAATTACTTTAGTTTTTGCATGGACTCCACAGCTCATTCGATCTCGTTCGAGTCAGAAGTACACAACAATTCAGGTTAAAGTGATGATACGTATAGGTATTGATATCATACTTGATAGAATCACTTGGGAAAACCTTATTAAGATGATAAATAGATTGATGATTCCGATGAAACTAACGTTCATTAGGTAGACACTGCCCATATAAATAACTTTGGTCAACGATATAGATAGTCAAATTCGAGTATTAGGATAGTAACACTTAAGTTTTTGGAAATCGACTCTATGTGTGTAAGATGTAATTATCTGTAATAACCTAGTTTATTGGGATCTTTAGAAAAATTAGTTTCATGGAAAGTTGATAATACGGATAATTCAATTTATAGTTCGAATGAATAGATCGCTTAGTTCCAATTGGATTTAATTCTTAAGGTGTTTGTATTTATATGACCAACAACTTTAGGTAAACCAAGTGTAGGGGTAAATAAGTTTATAAGAGATGATATTGTTTTTTTTTCTCCATAATGTAGTTTTAAAAACTAACTAAGAAGTTGAAAGTTTTGATCTTTACCATAGATAAGAGGATTGATTTGAAAATAAACGACAAAATTTAAGTTATAAGTACTTGGTATGGGAAAAACAGAAGACATGATGTTTGTTACAAGTCTTTGTGTCATATTTGAGAAAACAGGAAAATGTTTGTGTAAATATTTGACCGACGTTTGAATGACCAATCACTTTTTAAAGAAATCATTTATCACGAAATTTATATATATATATATATATCTATTTTTTTTACAAGATACTAAGACCAAAAGGTTATTAAAATTCTGTTTGTTTTTTTTTCTAAATATATATATGTATATATATTTTTGTTTGGGAAAAAAAAGAAAATTATTTTAATAGAATCGAATACCGTTAGTTTTACAAAGTCCATTGATTACACGTTGTGTTAGCGTAACGAGTTTATAAATGAAACACATTGGGTTTTGGATTAGTCCATGAAGACTAGTTGCGTAGAATTTCGTTGGTGGTCATATGTATAGATGAGAACATTTAGTTGAATAAGTTCGTGAATAGTTGTATGGTGAGTTCTCGTTAGGTTTGGATACGAATTCATGGATAGCATCGTCTAGTTGATTAACGAGTATTTGTTTTGACGGTTAGTTCATAATTTGATAGTAGATTTATAGTTGTAATGATAGATTAGAAATTGGATTAGAATCTTATAGTTAAATGAGTAGTTTTGAAACTATTTAAGTATAGAAGTCAAATTGAAATATTTTGAGGGTAGACGTTCGATTCAAATGCATTAGCTTATAAGAATAGCAAAATCCGTTAACTTTTATTTAGTCATGGAATATAGCCTTGACTATGATTTAGAAATCATAACGAACCTTTGATTGGAGAGTCAATAATTGGTTTAGGATTTAGAAGTACGACTTAGAATTCGGTAATTGATATATGTATGATATGAAGTTTTGGATAATTCGATTGAGATATGTCTTAGTTTTGATTCGAAATGTTTGGTTTACAACGGTGTAATTGTGTTATATGGGTAAGCTAGCGAGTACATCGCATAAGTATTATTGTAGCTTAGAAACAAATGGAATGATGAAACGTAGTATAACACGGTTTTGTAGCAACATCTTTGACCGATAGAAACATCCGATGTAATAATAGCACCTCGTTCCACTTAGAATGTCATAGAATCTTTTGAAACATATTATAGAAAATCGCGTAGAATCTTTAGAAACTTTAGAAATTTCGATTAACTGAAATAGTGATAGTACTTAGAACATCATAGAATCCTTTGAACATATCATAGAAAATCACTTAGAACCTTTAGAAACATTAGTAAATGAAGTTGGAATATTATTTGAATCACCATAAAAATTCATAGAAATAATTATAAATCGTAGGAATGAATATCATAGAATCATTAAGAAAATGAAATTTGATGGCTTAGGAGTGTGTCTTGGTTTTGGACACTAATGACTTATCAAAGTGTTAAGTTCGTTTTCAACGTATTCGAGAAAGCATGCTTTAGCCTATAGGTTCACACTCATCTCGTACATCCCCAGGTAAGCATACAGGTCTCTTAAAGAGATTTATACGAAATGCTTTGCCTTAGACAGGATGTCCGTGATACAGGCGTTCCCCCTTCCGGATTGCACACGTTCCCACGTTTCAAACTTACTTAAGACGATGACGAGATTCCACAAAGAGAAAGATCCTAATCATACCGACGAGTCTCTTGTAGCTCCTTCGCGAAATCGGATAAGAAATAAGATAAAGAAACAGCATAGAGAAATTCATAAAAAGGAATAAAGAAATAAGTTCTAGAAGAGTTTTCTAAGCACAAGCTATTTGTACTAAGGACTCTTAGGTTATAGTCTAGGTCGGTGTGTTTCTAATACCCTATCCTAGTTCCCTATAACCATGGCTCTGATACCAACTGTGACACCCCGCCCGGTGGCGGAAAACACCGGGCTGTCATAGAATTGGATATCCATAGTAAACAAAGCACATGGTATTTATTTATTACGTTTAATAATGATATAGTAAGTTTAGAACATCAGTCTTAAATGGATACGACAAAAGTAATAAAACCGAAACAGTAAATGCAATCGTCTTTATTAATTAAACTAGGTCCAAGGCAATCCTATGTCTTGGCAAAAGCAGCAAAATAATCATAAGCATCACCTGAAATATGTGAAAATAAAGTTAGCTACACAAGCTAGTGAGTAAAACCCAAATTGAATAGTAATAGTATTGAAATCCGAGATCAACAAGATATGCTGCGCAATCCCACATGTATAGTAATTTCGTAATATCACCCTACCAGGACCCCTAGAATAGAATAGCACACCAACCACAATAGAAACCATAGTATCTCGTTTAGCCATTTGTCATGAGAACCACTCATGTAATAAATAATGATAACTTTTAATAACCGTCGTTTACCGTCTCGATATATAAGTCATCATTTAGCAATTTAGGGACATGGCATAGTATAGCATCATAGCATAGCAACATAGTATAGCAACATAGCATCTCGACATAGTAAACATGGAATTAGAAAGGCCGGGTTTAAATCACCTATCGATGTTGTACAAGCAGGTGGGTTTGTCAAACCATTAGCGCTAACATTGTACCGGTGGGATTACCAAGCAATAAAACTACTTTTAACTAACACATAAGATTGCATCAAGCCGCGAACTAGATTAACATATTTGTATGATCTCTTTTAGAAAACGAATAGAAAACGCAATATAGTAAAAGACATATTTCAGCCCCAAAATAGTAAAATGGAAAAAGGGGAGTGAGTTTACTCACCTTGAAAAGTAATTACAATCGAACCGTTAGAAACGCAGCTAAAAAGCACCGAGGGTTGCCCAAACATTAGTACCACCTAATTTATTGGGAAAAACCCTAACTTAGAAACGAAACAATAGTAACAAGGATCAAAAGTCCGAATTCTAGGGTTTCGTATTTGGGGATTTAGGGTTTTAAATCATAAATTGAGAATTTAGGGTTTTGAAATATAATTTAGTAATTAGGGTTTTGAAATACAATTTAGGAAATAGGGTTTTGAATCACAAATTGGGGATTTAGGGTTTTGAATCACAAATTGGGGATTTAGGATTTTGAATCACAATTTAGGAATTAGGGTTTTGTACGAAACGTTATTGTATATTTTTGTATTACATATATTTTATACGAATCCGTTTAGTTTTATATTTGAAATGTATAAATACTTTTGAAATTATAAGTTTTTAAACCCTAAAAATATATATAACTTAAAAGGTGTTATTTGGGTTATTGAAAAATATAAGGTTTAATGTTTAAAATGGTAAAATATAAATATTAAAGAAATGTTGCAGTGGGATTCGAACTCAGGGTCACACGCACCCAACAACGACAACCCACCCGCTGAACCAGAACCATCATTTGTTACAAATCTCGTTTTCAAATTATTTTATCCTTTTATAGACAACAAAACCCATTTCCAAATACAAGCCCTAGAACAAGGATCATCCAAATTCGTTCAAACCAGTGAATCAAATTCAAAACAAATAAAGGGCTTTTGATCTAAACGAACACACGATCATTTTGATATAAAATACTTACTTGATTGTTAAAGAATCGCGTCGATGAACACGATGAACAGGGGCGACGGGTCCGGAGATCAAAGGCTGAGTTTTAAACGTTCTTGCTTGAAATTGGATGAACAGGGAGTGAAAACAGATAACGAGTAGCGTGTATGTCGATGGAATTGAGTTTAGATGAAATGGAAGATACCGATTAGTTTATGAGTTGGTTACGAAAGAAAAATGGTTAATTGGATGTCGATACGGTGTGATAAAGTCAATTAATTGTCATCATTGATTTCCAGGCGCACGATTGATGATCTTTGCTACTTCAATTTACTGTTTTGATGCGTTAAGAAACGATTGAGTTTGTGGGTATTGAAACCGAGTTTTGATTTGCAATTAACACGGATTCGGGTTGACTAAACAACAAATTGAAGGTGGTACTGGGTTCGAAACATACACACGCACATTTTGTATAGGTTTAATTTGGTTTAAAGTGTTAAAATCGCTCGAAAATAGGATCGCCGGAGATCGAGATATTCCGGCCACTTGGCCGGAAGTTGGTTTCGCCGGAAACACGGGGTAACACGGGGGTGGGCTGGGTCAATTATGATTTTACACATTTGGTCCTTCTTGTTTTGTCTATTGTTTAAAAGATGGGTTAAGTTTTATTAATAGTTTGTAAATTGACAGTTTTGGCTCAAAGTTAATTTATAAGTTATATTAGTTAACAAACTTAACTATGTTGAGATGTAACGTTTATATAAGTGACGTTTTTATAGTTTTAGCTCGTTTAAGCCTTTACGAGGCTATTTCGAGGCTTAGGAGCGTTTTTGTTCAACGTTTTTAATAAATTTTCTTTTACGAGCTATATATATTTATTTATATATATATTTTGAGATATAATTGTTCCACAATTATTTATTTGATATACGTGAACGTTTTGCAATGTAAATTTAATTGAAGCGGGAATAACGTAAAATCAATGCGTTTATTCATATAATAATAATGAGCGTTACGTTTTGAAGACAAATAAATACGACTACACTTTTAAGGATAAAACTTCGGGTTCGAGTCGGGCATTCGGGTTCGGGTTTGGGGCAGATGTCACAGATAAACACCTTAAGAACAGTAGTTTAACCTTAAAATATGTATAAGACCAATACACAATGCTAACACACCTAGAAATGAGAAGTTATAACCAAAAACCTAACTTTAGGGCTAAAAGTGTCAATATAACAAAGTTGAGGGACTAAAAGCGACAACACTCAAACTTTCTGATTTTTATGAAAAATAAGTAAATACTTACTGAATTAAACTAAAATAATATAGATTTAAGTATTAAAACAAGAACGAACCAACGAGAACACAAAAACGACTATAAAACCGAAGGACAAACGCACCCATTATGGAACGCACGTAGACTTATATATTTTAGAATCTAACTTGATTAAACTAAAAATAGGAAGTCCGCTAGGAGGTAGGACTCTCACGCAAACCATTATCTAGGAAGTTCTTGAGCAAGCTACAGGTGAGTTCATGAATCCCCTTTTTACATAATGCTTTTGGGGCTGTTACATACCTACTAAACTTGTTTATATAAACTGATTTTCATGGTGTAACACATCTGCTACTTGTCCCCGAACGTTGGTACAACTTTCGGTAGCCATTAACTTCTTGCAGGAGCCCTTTGATATGTGAATAGTACTATTTGGGAATCCCCCGCGTACAGTGGCATACCCCCCACTGAGGTTGAAAACCGTTACGCCACATGTTCAATGATATGACGGTGCTTAGCAGAGCACGTTAGCCCACTTTGGGTTAGGGGACTATTATTTATTGTATTCGGGTTGGGTATAATCCGAACAGGTTTGGCTACATATATTGTCGACCGTACACCATAAAATATAATGTTTTAGTGTCATAATTTTTACTAACCCATGAGCTCACCAACTTTATGTTGACGTATTTTTGGGTATGTATTTCAGGTATTTAGATGATTTATCGATGGAAGTATACAACTAGACTTTATAACATTGGATGTGCATTTAGACACGGTTGATAGCTTTAGAAGAGCCTGGTTAGAAGAAACACGCAAAGATTATAGACAAATTATAGAGGAAGACTACTTGGGAATAGTATACCAACTAGTCTCACTGCTTTTGTTAGAGTTTACTATTGTACCCTTTGTTGTACACTTAGAATACACTGATATTACGTGTAAACCTATGGCCCACTATCAATGCATACATAGTTTCCGCTGTGTTTTATTGGATATTCAATCGTCACGGCCCACCCCCTTGGTCGGGGTGTGACATTTATATACAACTACATTTCCCATGTTCATTATTTGTATATCGTTAGTTACATTACCAATTTATCAATTTTTGTCAAATATAACTACATATTTATATTACGTCTTGTTTGGTTTATATAAGTTTTATAATGATATTAACAATAACTTTTTACTTATATAATTCGAACTCGTCTCACTCGTCTAACAAAATACAAAATGATAGCAAAACGTTCGGTTTATACCTTTCGCGTCCGATTCGCGTTTACGAATCTTCTCAAAACCGACATGCAACGAGACCCGATTACATCATTGTGTTCGTTTTTCCATTACGAACGTTTCTCCAGCCTCGGATCGTCCACGCAACCTTGTTTGTCCCACCATGCAACACCAACAAGTTTCCTAATTTCATTCAAGAAATTCGTACAAACTGATCAGTATAAACATCGGACTTCCGATCATCTGATCGTAATTTCCTTCGGTGGAAATGTTCACATACGTATAAGGAACATACAGTCCAAATTTCGTCAGTAACCAACGGTCGGATCTCCGGAAAAATGACGATCTTTGGGACTGGGTTTTCAGTGACGGAAATTACGAAACGTTACGTTTTAGGATATAAAAACCGTACCTCTGGGTAAGATATACAAAAACGGAACGGTAGATGTTAACTTCCATATGTTAAGCACAACCCGACCAAATTTTAGACGTATCCAACGGCTGGATGTTCGGGAATCCGTCCTAGAAAATCACTGCGTTTTTGTAACATCAACATGCAACCATGTTTACAACATTTCTCACGAATTTAATCGGTTTTAAAGAGGGATTCAGGCTAAAAGAAGCTTACCATTGCGTTCGGGACGTCGAGAAATGGTTCCGGGTCGAAAATGGCATCTCCGGCCGTCGTCGGACCACCGCGGACCGCCGCCGGCCGCCACCGGACCGCCGCCGGACCACCACCGGAAGGTGGCTGGAATTTCTTTTCTCTCCAGAGTTCTCTCTCTCTAAAACACACTCATGTGTGTGTTTTGTGAGAAAAATGAGTTAAGTCTCATTTATATAGTGTTCGGTAATTTGCCAGTTGCTCCGTGCCAGCTCGTACCGCGTATATATCTGATCGATTTCTCGTTTTTATTAAATTTCTTTTCTCAATGTTAATTACTAATAGATATAATAAGTATTCTCGGAATATTTATTTCATCAAATATGACGTGTATGACGATAACGGCGCGTAACGCGTTAACATCGTGTATTTTGCACGCTTAACAGTTTTAAGCGTTTTCTCATACCGAATGTCAATATTATTCTTTCACCACTTATATTGAATCAAAACAAGTTTTTGATAATATTTTTCATGTCATTTTAGGCATCGAGACTGCTTCAGCAAATAACGTATACGTACGCACGTCTAACGCGGTTTTATTGATTTCCGCACATGAAATTTGCATTTTGGCGTTCGAATTGAGTTTCTGAATGATTATAAATGAGAATTATGATATTCTTCGTCATGACACCGGGCGTGTCACGGTTCCGATAGATACCGGTTATCTACCGCGTTTTTCATTTATTACTACGAATATTCATTTATGAGATTTAAAATCATTGCTATGACCTTTTTACATGATTTTAATTATTCATTGGACTTGAGATTATCGATTTGGGCTTCAGATGAACCTAGAATTTTTAATGGGCCTTGTGTGTCCATTTCGTTGGCCCACACTTTAAGTACAGAATTTTGACGGGTGTCACAACATGTATGCCATATTACCTCTTAAAACACGTTATTATAATGTAGGACGTCTTACAAATATTAACAACACCTTACAATACCGTATGTAAACTTAAAACTCCATAATAAACCTAATGAATTCGTCCGAGTCCTTTCAACATTGTACGGCAACTTAAAACATCTTACGACTCTGTATGCCATATTAACTCCTCTAAAAGCATGTTATTATAATTTAGGACGCCTTAAAAGTATTAACAACACCTTATAATACCGTATGTAAACTTAAAACTCTACAATTAACCTAATGAATTCGTCCGAGTCCTTTGAACATTGTACGGCAACATAAAACATCATACGACTTGTATGCCATATTACCTCTTAAAACACGTTATTATAATTTAAGACGCCTTAAAAGTATTAACAACACCTTACAATACGGTATGTAAACTTAAAACTCTATTATAAACCTAATGAATTCGTCCGAGTCCTTTGAACATTGTACGGCAACTTAAAACATCTTACGACTTGTATGCCATATTACCTCTTAAAACACGTTATTATAATGTAGAATGCCTTACAAATATTAACAACACCTTACAATACCGTATGTAAACTTAAAACTCCATAATAAACCTAATGAATTCGTCCGAGTCCTTTGAACATTGTACGGCTACTTAAAACATCTTACGACTCTGTATGCCATATTAACTCCTCTAAAAGCATGTTAATATAATTTAGGACGCCTTAAAAGTATTAACAACACCTTACAATACCGTATGTAAACTTAAAACTCCAAAATAAACCTAATGAATTCGTCCGAGTCCTTTGAACATTGTACGGCAACTTAAAACATCTTACGACTTGTATGCCATATTAACTCCTCTAAAAGCACGTTATTATAATTTAGGACGCCTTAAAAGTATTAACAACACCTTACAATACCGTATGTAAACTTAAAACTCCAAAATAAACCTAATGAATTCGTCCGAGTCCTTTGAACATTGTACGGCAACTTAAAACATCTTACGACTCTGTATGTCATATTACCTCTTAAAACAAGTTATTATAATGTAGGACGCCTTACAAATCTTAACAACACATTACAATACCGTATACAAACTTAAAACTCCATAATAAACCTAATGAATTCATCTGAGTCCTTTCAACATTGTACGGCAACTTAAAACATCTTACGACTCTGTATGCCATATTAACTCCTCTAAAAGCATGTTATTATAATTTAGGACGCCTTAAAAGTATTTTACGACTTGTATGTCATATTACCTCTTAAAACACGTTATTATAATGTAGGACGCCTTACAAATCTTAACAACACCTTACAATACCGTATGTAAACTTAAAACTCCATAATAAACCTAATGAATTCGTCTGAGTCCTTTCAACATTGTACGGCAACTTAAAACATCTTACGACTCTGTATGCCATATTAACTCCTCTAAAAGCATGTTATTATAATTTAGGACGCCTTAAAAGTATTAACAACACCTTATAATATCGTATGTAAACTTAAAACTCTATAATAAACCTAATGAATTCGTCCGAATCCTTTGAACATTGTACGGCAACTTAAAACATCATACGACATGTATGCCATATTACCTCTTAAAACACGTTATTATAATGTAGGACGCCTTACAAATGTTAACAACACCTTACAATACCGTATGTAAACTTAAAACTCCATAATAAACCTAATGAATTCGTCCGAGTCCTTTGAACATTGTACGGCTACTTAAAACATCTTACAACTCTGTATGCCATATTAACTCCTCTAAAAGCATGTTAATATAATTTAGGACGCCTTAAAAGTATTAACAACACCTTACAATACCGTATGTAAACTTAAAACTCCAAAATAAACCTAATGAATTCATCCGAGTCCTTTGAACATTGTACGGCAACTTAAAACATCATACGACTTGTATGCCATATTAACTCCTCTAAAAGCACGTTATTATAATTTAGGACGCCTTAAAAGTATTAACAACACCTTACAATACCGTATGTAAACTTAAAACTCCAAAATAAACCTAATGAATTCGTCCGAGTCCTTTGAACATTGTACGGCAACTTAAAACATCTTACGACTCTGTATGTCATATTACCTCTTAAAACAAGTTATTATAATGTAGGACGCCTTACAAATCTTAACAACACCTTACAATACCGTATACAAACTTAAAACTCCATAATAAACCTAATGAATTCATCTGAGTCCTTTCAACATTGTACGGCAACTTAAAACATCTTACGACTCTGTATGCCATATTAACTCCTCTAAAAGCATGTTATTATAATTTAGGACGCCTTAAAAGTATTTTACGACTTGTATGCCATATTACCTCTTAAAACAAGTTATTATAATGTAGGACGCCTTACAAATCTTAACAACACCTTACAATACCGTATGTAAACTTAAAACTCTATAATAAACCTAATGAATTCGTCCGAGTCCTTTGAACATTGTACGGCAACTTAAAACATCTTACGAATTGTATGCCATATTAACTCCTCTAAAAGCACGTTATTATAATTTAGGACGCCTTAAAAGTATTAACAACACCTTACAATACCGTATGTAAACTTAAAACTCCAAAATAAACCTAATGAATTCGTCCGAGTCCTTTGAACATTGTACGGCAACTTAAAACATCTTACGACTCTGTATGCCATATTAACTCCTCTAAAAGCATGTTATTATAATTTAGGACGCCTTAAAAGTATTAACAACACCTTATAATATCGTATGTAAACTTAAAACTCTACAATTAACCTAATGAATTCGTCCGAGTCCTTTGAACATTGTACGGCAACATAAAACATCATACGACTTGTATGCCATATTACCTCTTAAAACACGTTATTATAATTTAGGACGCCTTAAAAGTATTAACAACACCTTACAATACGGTATGTAAACTTAAAACTTCATTATAAACCTAATGAATTCGTCCGAGTCCTTTGAACATTGTACGGCAACTTAAAACATCTTACGACTTGTATGCCATATTACCTCTTAAAACACGTTATTATAATGTAGGACGTCTTACAAATATTAACAACACCTTACAATACCGTATGTAAACTTAAAACTCCATAATAAACCTAATGAATTCGTCCGAGTCCTTTCAACATTGTACGGCAACTTAAAACATCTTACGACTCTGTATGCCATATTAACTCCTCTAAAAGCATGTTATTATAATTTAGGACGCCTTAAAAGTATTAACAACACCTTATAATACCGTATGTAAACTTAAAACTCTTCAATTAACCTAATGAATTCGTCCGAGTCCTTTGAACATTGTACGGCAACATAAAACATCATACGACTTGTATGCCATATTACCTCTTAAAACACGTTATTATAATTTAGGACGCCTTAAAAGTATTAACAACACCTTACAATACGGTATGTAAACTTAAAACTCTATTATAAACCTAATGAATTCGTCCGAGTCCTTTGAACATTGTACGGCAACTTAAAACATCTTACGACTTGTATGCCATATTACCTCTTAAAACACGTTATTATAATGTAGAATGCCTTACAAATCTTAACAACACCTTACAATACCGTATGTAAACTTAAAACTCCATAATAAACCTAATGAATTCGTCCGAGTCCTTTGAACATTGTACGGCAACTTAAAACATCTTACGACTCTGTATACCATATTACCTCTTAAAACAAGTTATTATAATGTAGGACGCCTTACAAATCTTAACAACACCTTACAATACCGTATGTAAACTTAAAACTCTATAATAAACCTAATGAATTCGTCCTAGTCCTTTGAACATTGTACGGCAACTTAAAACATCTTACGACTTGTATGCCATATTAACTCCTCTAAAAGCACGTTATTATAATTTAGGACGGCTTAAAAGTATTAACAACACCTTACAATACCGTATGTAAACTTAAAACTCCAAAATAAACCTAATGAATTCGTCCGAGTCCTTTGAACATTGTACGGCAACTTAAAACGTCTTACGACTCTGTATGCCATATTAACTCCTCTAAAAGCATGTTATTATAATTTAGGACGCCTTAAAAGTATTAACAACACCTTATAATATCGTATGTAAACTTAAAACTCTATAATAAACCTAATGAATTCGTCCGAGTCCTTTGAACATTGTACGGCAACTTAAAACATCATACGACATGTATGCCATATTACCTCTTAAAACACGTTATTATAATGTAGGACGTCTTACAAATATTAACAACACCTTACAATACCGTATGTAAACTTAAAACTCCATAATAAACCTAATGAATTCGTCCGAGTCCTTTCAACATTGTACGGCAACTTAAAACATCTTACGACTCTATATGCCATATTACCTCTTAAAACACGTTATTATAATGTAGGACGCCTTACAAATCTTAACAACACCTTACAATACCGTATGTAAACTTAAAACTCCATAATAAACCTAATGAATTCGTCCGAGTCTTTTGAACATTGTACGGCAACTTAAAACATCTTACGACTCTGTATGCCTTATTACCTCTTAAAACAAGTTATTATAATGTAGGACGCCTTACAAATCTTAACAACACCTTACAATACCGTATGTAAACTTAAAACTCCAAAATAAACCTAATAAATTCGTCCGAGTCCTTTCAACATTGTACTGCAACTTAAAACATCTTACGACTCTGTATGCCATATTAACTCCTCTAAAAGCACGTTATTATAATTTAGGACGCCTTAAAAGTATTAACAACACCTTACAATACCGTATGTAAACTTAAAACTCTATTATAAACCTAATGAATTCGTCCGAGTCCTTTGAACATTGTACGGCAACTTAAAACATCTTACGACTTGTATGCCATATTACCTCTTAAAACACGTTATTATAATGTAGGACGCCTTACAAATATTAACTGCACCTTACAATACCGTATGTAAACTTAAAACTCCAAAATAAACCTAATGAATTCGTCCGAGTCCTTTGAACATTGTACGGCAACTTAAAACATCTTACGACTTGTATGCCATATTAACTCCTCTAAAAGCACGTTATTATAATTTAGGACGCCTTAAAAGTATTAACAACACCTTACAATACCGTATGTAAACTTAAAACTCCAAAATAAACCTAATGAATTCGTCCGAGTCCTTTGAACATTGTACGGCAACTTAAAACATCTTACGACTCTGTATGCCATATTAACTCCTCTAAAAGCATGTTATTATAATTTAGGACGCCTTAAAAGTATTAACAACACCTTATAATATCGTATGTAAACTTAAAACTCTATAATAAACCTAATGAATTCGTCCGAATCCTTTGAACATTGTACGGCAACTTAAAACATCATACGACATGTATGCCATATTACCTCTTAAAACACGTTATTATAATGTAGGACGTCTTACAAATATTAACAACACCTTACAATACCGTATGTAAACTTAAAACTCCATAATAAACCTAATGAATTCGTCCGAGTCCTTTCAACATTGTACGGCAACTTAAAACATCTTACGACTCTGTATGCCATATTAACTCCTCTAAAAGCATGTTATTATAATTTAGGACGCCTTAAAAGTATTAACAACACCTTATAATACCGTATGTAAACTTAAAACTCTACAATTAACCTAATGAATTCGTCCGAGTCCTTTGAACATTGTACGGCAACATAAAACATCATACGACTTGTATGCCATATTACCTCTTAAAACACGTTATTATAATTTAGGACGCCTTAAAAGTATTAACAACACCTTACAATACGGTATGTAAACTTAAAACTCTATTATAAACCTAATGAATTCGTCCGAGTCCTTTGAATATTGTACGGCAACTTAAAACATCTTACGACTTGTATGCCATATTACCTCTTAAAACACGTTATTATAATGTAGAATGCCTTACAAATATTAACAACACCTTACAATACCGTATGTAAACTTAAAACTCCATAATAAACCTAATGAATTCGTCCGAGTCCTTTGAACATTGTACGGCTACTTAAAACATCTTACGACTCTGTATGCCATATTAACTCCTCTAAAAGCATGTTAATATAATTTAGGACGCCTTAAAAGTATTAACAACACCTTACAATACCGTATGTAAACTTAAAACTCCAAAATAAACCTAATGAATTCGTCCGAGTCCTTTGAACATTGTACGGCAACTTAAAACATCTTACGACTCTGTATGCCATATTAACTCCTCTAAAAGCATGTTATTATAATTTAGGACGCCTTAAAAGTATTAACAACACCTTATAATATCGTATGTAAACTTAAAACTCTATAATAAACCTAATGAATTCATCTGAGTCCTTTCAACATTGTACGGCAACTTAAAACATCTTACGACTCTGTATGCCATGTTAACTCCTCTAAAAGCATGTTATTATAATTTAGGACGCCTTAAAAGTATTTTACGACTTGTATGCCATATTACCTCTTAAAACACGTTATTATAATGTAGGACGCCTTACAAATCTTAACAACACCTTACAATACCGTATGTAAACTTAAAACTCCATAATAAACCTAATGAATTCGTCCGAGTCCTTTCAACATTGTACGGCAACTTAAAACATCTTACGACTCTGTATGCCATATTAACTCCTCTAAAAGCATGTTATTATAATTTAGGACGCCTTAAAAGTATTAACAACACCTTATAATACCGTATGTAAACTTAAAACTCTACAATTAACCTAATGAATTCGTCCGAGTCCTTTGAACATTGTACGGCAACATAAAACATCATACGACTTGTATGCCATATTACCTCTTAAAACACGTTATTATAATTTAGGACGCCTTAAAAGTATTAACAACACCTTACAATACGGTATGTAAACTTAAAACTCTATTATAAACCTAATGAATTCGTCCGAGTCCTTTGAACATTGTACGGCAACTTAAAACATCTTACGACTTGTATGCCATATTACCTCTTAAAACACGTTATTATAATGTAGAATGCCTTACAAATATTAACAACACCTTACAATACCGTATGTAAACTTAAAACTCCATAATAAACCTAATGAATTCGTCCGAGTCCTTTGAACATTGTACGACTACTTAAAACATCTTACGACTCTGTATGCCATATTAACTCCTCTAAAAGCATGTTAATATAATTTAGGACGCCTTAAAAGTATTAACAACACCTTACAATACCGTATGTAAACTTAAAACTCCAAAATAAACCTAATGAATTCGTCCGAGTCCTTTGAACATTGTACGGCAACTTAAAACATCTTACGACTCTGTATGCCATATTAACTCCTCTAAAAGCATGTTATTATAATTTAGGACGCCTTAAAAGTATTAACAACACCTTATAATATCGTATGTAAACTTAAAACTCTATAATAAACCTAATGAATTCATCTGAGTCCTTTCAACATTGTACGGCAACTTAAAACATCTTACGACTCTGTATGCCATATTAGCTCCTCTAAAAGCATGTTATTATAATTTAGGACGCCTTAAAAGTATTTTACGACTTGTATGCCATATTACCTCTTAAAACACGTTATTATAATGTAGGACGCCTTACAAATCTTAACAACACCTTACAATACCGTATGTAAACTTAAAACTCCAAAATAAACCTAATGAATTCGTCCGAGTCCTTTGAACATTGTACGGCAACTTAAAACATCTTACGACTCTGTATGCCATATTAACTCCTCTAAAAGCATGTTATTATAATTTAGGACGCCTTAAAAGTATTAACAACACCTTATAATACCGTATGTAAACTTAAAACTCTACAATTAACCTAATGAATTCGTCCGAGTCCTTTGAACATTGTACGGCAACATAAAACATCATACGACTTGTATGCCATATTACCTCTTAAAACACGTTATTATAATTTAGGACGCCTTAAAAGTATTAACAACACCTTACAATACGGTATGTAAACTTAAAACTCTATTATAAACCTAATGAATTCGTCCGAGTCCTTTGAACATTGTACGGCAACTTAAAACATCTTACGACTTGTATGCCATATTACCTCTTAAAACACGTTATTATAATGTAGAATGCCTTACAAATATTAACAACACCTTACAATACCGTATGTAAACTTAAAACTCCATAATAAACCTAATGAATTCGTCCGAGTCCTTTGAACATTGTACGGCAACTTAAAACATCTTACGACTTGTATGCCATATTAACTCCTCTAAAAGCACGTTATTATAATTTAGGACGCCTTAAAAGTATTAACAACACATTACAATACCGTATGTAAACTTAAAACTCCAAAATAAACCTAATGAATTCGTCCGAGTCCTTTGAACATTGTACGACAACTTAAAACATCTTACGACTCTGTATGTCATATTACCTCTTAAAACAAGTTATTATAATGTAGGACGCCTTACAAATCTTAACAACACCTTACAATACCGTATACAAACTTAAAACTCGATAATAAACCTAATGAATTCATCTGAGTCCTTTCAACATTGTACGGCAACTTAAAACATCTTACGACTCTGTATGCCATATTAACTCCTCTAAAAGCATGTTATTATAATTTAGGACGCCTTAAAAGTATTTTACGACTTGTATGCCATATTACCTCTTAAAACACGTTATTATAATGTAGGACGCCTTACAAATCTTAACAACACCTTACAATACCGTATGTAAACTTAAAACTCCATAATAAACCTAATGAATTCGTCCGAGTCCTTTGAACATTGTACGGCAACTTAAAACATCTTACGACTTGTATGCCATATTAACTCCTCTAAAAGCACGTTATTATAATTTAGGACGCCTTAAAAGTATTAACAACACCTTACAATACCGTATGTAAACTTAAAACTCCAAAATATACCTAATGAATTCGTCCGAGTCCTTTGAACATTGTACGGCAACTTAAAACATCTTACGACTCTGTATGCCATATTACCTCTTAAAACAAGTTATTATAATGTAGGACGCCTTACAAATCTTAACAACACCTTACAATACCGTATGTAAACTTAAAACTCTATAATAAACCTAATGAATTCGTCCGAGTCCTTTGAACATTGTACGGCAACTTAAAACATCTTACGACTTGTATGCCATATTAACTCCTCTAAAAGCACGTTATTATAATTTAGGACGCCTTAAAAGTATTAACAACACCTTACAATACCGTATGTAAACTTAAAACTCCAAAATAAACCTAATGAATTCGTCCGAGTCCTTTGAACATTGTACGGCAACTTAAAACATCTTACGACTCTGTATGCCATATTAACTCCTCTAAAAGCATGTTATTATAATTTAGGACGCCTTAAAAGTATTAACAACACCTTATAATATCGTATGTAAACTTAAAACTCTATAATAAACCTAATGAATTCGTCCGAGTCCTTTGAACATTGTACGGCAACTTAAAACATCATACGACATGTATGCCATATTACCTCTTAAAACACGTTATTATAATGTAGGACGCCTTACAAATATTAACAACACCTTACAATACCGTATGTAAACTTAAAACTCCATAATAAACCTAATGAATTCGTCCGAGTCCTTTGAACATTGTACGGCTACTTAAAACATCTTACGACTCTGTATGCCATATTAACTCCTCTAAAAGCATGTTAATATAATTTAGGACGCCTTAAAAGTATTAACAACACCTTACAATACCGTATGTAAACTTAAAACTCCAAAATAAACCTAATGAATTCGTCCGAGTCCTTTGAACATTGTACGGCAACTTAAAACATCTTACGACTTGTATGCCATATTAACTCCTCTAAAAGCACGTTATTATAATTTAGGACGCCTTAAAAGTATTAACAACACCTTACAATACCGTATGTAAACTTAAAACTCCAAAATAAACCTAAATAATTCGTCCGAGTCCTTTGAACATTGTACGGCAAGTTAAAACATCTTACGACTCTGTATGTCATATTACCTCTTAAAACAAGTTATTATAATGTAGGACGCCTTACAAATCTTAACAACACCTTACAATACCGTATACAAAGTTAAAACTCCATAATAAACCTAATGAATTCATCTGAGTCCTTTCAACATTGTACGGCAACTTAAAACATCTTACGACTCTGTATGCCATATTAACTCCTCTAAAAGCATGTTATTATAATTTAGGACGCCTTAAAAGTATTTTACGACTTGTATGCCATATTACCTCTTAAAACACGTTATTATAATGTAGGACGCCTTACAAATCTTAACAACACCTTACAATACCGTATGTAAACTTAAAACTCCATAATAAACCTAATGAATTCGTCCGAGTCTTTTGAACATTGTACGGCAACTTAAAACATCTTACGACTCTGTATGCCATATTACCTCTTAAAACAAGTTATTATAATGTAGGACGCCTTACAAATCTTAACAACACCTTACAATACCGTATGTAAACTTAAAACTCTATAATAAACCTAATGAATTCGTCCTAGTCCTTTGAACATTGTACGGCAACTTAAAACATCTTACGACTTGTATGCCATATTAACTCCTCTAAAAGCACGTTATTATAATTTAGGACGGCTTAAAAGTATTAACAACACCTTACAATACCGTATGTAAACTTAAAACTCCAAAATAAACCTAATGAATTCGTCCGAGTCCTTTGAACATTGTACGGCAACTTAAAACGTCTTACGACTCTGTATGCCATATTAACTCCTCTAAAAGCATGTTATTATAATTTAGGACGCCTTAAAAGTATTAACAACACCTTATAATATCGTATGTAAACTTAAAACTCTATAATAAACCTAATGAATTCGTCCGAGTCCTTTGAACATTGTACGGCAACTTAAAACATCATACGACATGTATGCCATATTACCTCTTAAAACACGTTATTATAATGTAGGACGTCTTACAAATATTAACAACACCTTACAATACCGTATGTAAACTTAAAACTCCATAATAAACCTAATGAATTCGTCCGAGTCCTTTCAACATTGTACGGCAACTTAAAACATCTTACGACTCTGTATGCCATATTACCTCTTAAAACACGTTATTATAATGTAGGACGCCTTACAAATCTTAACAACACCTTACAATACCGTATGTAAACTTAAAACTCCATAATAAACCTAATGAATTCGTCCGAGTCTTTTGAACATTGTACGGCAACTTAAAACATCTTACGACTCTGTATGCCTTATTACCTCTTAAAACAAGTTATTATAATGTAGGACGCCTTACAAATCTTAACAACACCTTACAATACCGTATGTAAACTTAAAACTCCAAAATAAACCTAATAAATTCGTCCGAGTCCTTTCAACATTGTACTGCAACTTAAAACATCTTACGACTCTGTATGCCATATTAACTCCTCTAAAAGCACGTTATTATAATTTAGGACGCCTTAAAAGTATTAACAACACCTTACAATACCGTATGTAAACTTAAAACTCTATTATAAACCTAATGAATTCGTCCGAGTCCTTTGAACATTGTACGGCAACTTAAAACATCTTACGACTTGTATGCCATATTACCTCTTAAAACACGTTATTATAATGTAGGACGCCTTACAAATATTAACTGCACCTTACAATACCGTATGTAAACTTAAAACTCCATAGTAAACCTAATGAATTCGTCCGAGTCCTTTCAACATTGTACGACAACTTAAAACATCTTTTGACTCTGTATGCCATATTAACTCCTCTAAAAGCACGTTATTATAATTTAGGACGCCTTAAAAGTATTAACAACACCTTACAATACCGTATGTAAACTTAAAACTCTATTATAAACCTAATGAATTCGTCCGAGTCCTTTGAACATTGTACGGCAACTTAAAACATCTTACGACTTGTATGCCATATTACCTCTTAAAGCACGTTATTATAATGTAGGACGCCTTACAAATATTAACTACACCTTACAATACCGTATGTAAACTTAAAACTCCATAGTAAACCTAATGAATTCGTCCGAGTCCTTTCAACATTGTACGACAACTTAAAACATCTTTTGACTCTGTATGCCATATTAACTCCTCTAAAAGCATGTTATTATAACTTAGGACGCCTTAAAAGTATTAACAACACCTTATAATACCGTATGTAAACTTAAAACTCTATAATAAACCTAATGAATTCGTCCGAGTCCTTTGAACATTGTACGGCAACTTAAAACATCATACGACTTGTATGCCATATTACCTCTTAAAACACGTTATTATAATTTAGGACGCCTTAAAAGTATCAACAACACCTTACAATACCGTATGTAAACTTAAAACTCTATTATAAACCTAATGAATTCGTTCGAGTCCTTTGAATATTGTACGGCAACTTAAAACATCTTACGACTTGTATGCCATATTACCTCTTAAAACACGTTATTATAATGTAGGACGCCTTACAAATATTAACAACACCTTACAATACCGTATGTAAACTTAAAACTCCATAATAAACCTAATGAATTCGTCCGAGTCCTTTGAACATTGTACGGCTACTTAAAACATCTTACGACTCTGTATGCCATATTAACTCCTCTAAAAGCATGTTATTATAATTTAGGACGCCTTAAAAGTATTAACAACACCTTACAATACCGTATGTAAACTTAAAACTCTATAATAAACCTAATGAATTCGTCCGAGTCCTTTGAACATTGTACGGCAACTTAAAACATCTTACGACTTGTATGCCATATTAACTCCTCTATAAGCACGTTATTATAATTTAGGACGCCTTAAAAGTATTAACAACACCTTACAATACCGTATGTAAACTTAAAACTCCAAAATGAACCTAATGAATTCGTCCGAGTCCTTTGAACATTGTACGGCAACTTAAAACATCTTACGACTCTGTATGCCATATTACCTCTTAAAACAAGTTATTATAATGTTGGACGCCTTACAAATCTTAACAACACCTTACAATACCGTATGCAAACTTAAAACTCCATAATAAACCTAATGAATTCGTCTGAGTCCTTTCAACATTGTACGGCAACTTAAAACATCTTACGACTCTGTATGCCATATTAAGTCCTCTAAAAGCATGTTATTATAATTTAGGACGCCTTAAAAGTATTTTACGACTTGTATGCCATATTACCTCTTAAAACACGTTATTATAATGTAGGACGCCTTACAAATATTAACAACACCTTACAATACCGTATGTAAACTTAAAACTCCATAATAAACCTAATGAATTCGTCCGAGTCCTTTCAACATTGTACGGCAACTTAAAACATCTTACGACTCTGTATGCCTTATTAACTCCTCTAAAAGCATGTTATTATAATTTAGGACGCCTTAAAAGTATTAACAACACCTTATAAAATCGTATGTAAACTTAAAACTCTATAATAAACCTAATGAATTCGTCCGAGTCCTTTGAACATTGTACGGCAACTTAAAACATCATACGACATGTATGCCATATTACCTCTTAAAACACGTTATTATAATGTAGGACGTCTTACAAATATTACCAACACCTTACAATACCGTATGTAAACTTAAAACTCCATAATAAACCTAATGAATTCGTCCGAGTCCTTTCAACATTGTACGATAACTTAAAACATCTTACGACTCTGTATGCCATATTAACTCCTCTAAAAGCATGTTATTAAAATTTAGGACGCCTTAAAAGTATTAACAACACCTTATAATACCGTATGTAAACTTAAAACTCTATAATAAACCTAATGAATTCGTCCGAGTCCTTTGAACATTGTACGGCAACTTAAAACATCATACGACTTGTATGCCATATTACCTCTTAAAACACGTTATTATAATGTAGGACGTCTTACAAATATTAACAACACCTTACAATACCGTATGTAAACTTAAAACTCCATAATAAACCTAATGAATTCGTCCGAGTCCTTTGAACATTGTACGGCTACTTAAAACATCTTACGACTCTGTATGCCATATTAACTCCTCTAAAAGCATGTTATTATAATTTAGGACGCCTTAAAAGTATTAACAACACCTTACAATACCGTATGTAAACTTAAAACTCTATAATAAACCTAATGAATTCGTCCGAGTCCTTTGAACATTGTACGGCAACTTAAAACATCTTACGACTTGTATGCCATATTAACTCCTTTATAAGCACGTTATTATAATTTAGGACGCCTTAAAAGTATTAACAACACCTTACAATACCGTATGTAAACTTAAAACTCCAAAATGAACCTAATGAATTCGTCCGAGTCCTTTGAACATTGTACGGCAACTTAAAACATCTTACGACTCTGTATGCCATATTACCTCTTAAAACAAGTTATTATAATGTTGGACGCCTTACAAATCTTAACAACACCTTACAATACCGTATGCAAACTTAAAACTCCATAATAAACCTAATGAATTCGTCTGAGTCCTTTCAACATTGTACGGCAACTTAAAACATCTTACGACTCTGTATGCCATATTAAGTCCTCTAAAAGCATGTTATTATAATTTAGGACGCCTTAAAAGTATTTTACGACTTGTATGCCATATTACCTCTTAAAACACGTTATTATAATGTAGGACGCCTTACAAATATTAACAACACCTTACAATACCGTATGTAAACTTAAAACTCCATAATAAACCTAATGAATTCGTCCGAGTCCTTTCAACATTGTACGGCAACTTAAAACATCTTACGACTCTGTATGCCTTATTAACTCCTCTAAAAGCATGTTATTATAATTTAGGACGCCTTAAAAGTATTAACAACACCTTATAAAATCGTATGTAAACTTAAAACTCTATAATAAACCTAATGAATTCGTCCGAGTCCTTTGAACATTGTACGACAACTTAAAACATCATACGACATGTATGCCATATTACCTCTTAAAACACGTTATTATAATGTAGGACGTCTTACAAATATTACCAACACCTTACAATACCGTATGTAAACTTAAAACTCCATAATAAACCTAATGAATTCGTCCGAGTCCTTTCAACATTGTACGATAACTTAAAACATCTTACGACTCTGTATGCCATATTAACTCCTCTAAAAGCATGTTATTATAATTTAGGACGCCTTAAAAGTATTAACAACACCTTATAATACCGTATGTAAACTTAAAACTCTATAATAAACCTAATGAATTCGTCCGAGTCCTTTAAACATTGTACGGCAACTTAAAACATCATACGACTTGTATGCCATATTACCTCTTAAAACACGTTATAATAATTTAGGACGCCTTACAAATATTAACAACACCT
Source organism: Tagetes erecta (assembly GCA_030867185.1). Lineage (NCBI taxonomy): Eukaryota > Viridiplantae > Streptophyta > Magnoliopsida > Asterales > Asteraceae > Tagetes > Tagetes erecta. The sequence goes on along the minus strand of CM061493.1, from coordinate 25,612,543 downwards.
TACAATACCGTATGTAAACTTAAAACTCCATAATAAACCTAATGAATTCGTCCGAGTCCTTTGAACATTGTACGGCAACTTAAAACATCTTACGACTCTGTATGCCATATTACCTCTTAAAACACGTTATTATAATGTAGGACGCCTTACAAATCTTAACAACACCTTACAATACCGTATGTAAACTTAAATTATTGGGCTTGGCCCAACCCTTATTGGGCTTAGGCCCAACTTGAATTATGGGCTCGGCCCATGTAAGTTTACGATAAGTACCGATGACGAAACCCTTCAAATTAAATACCTGGACGCACGTAGAAATTTATTTGTGCAATAAGAGTATTACTTTACATTAGATCGGACTTTCCTCACTAACACTTTAAACACTACCAATTATAAAGGTGTATAAATAAATTACACCTACAACTAACGTTGGATAACAAAACGATAGAATACTGCAATCCATAAATCAAATGACATTTATACACCCATGTATATATAAGTATAATTATTTAATAACCATGATTAATAAGACACATACAATGTGTAGATTTAATACTTACACAAAGGTAATTAAATCTATAGGAACATGTCGCCAAAAATAAAAACCATTATTATTTACACCAAGTAATAAACACTCAAATACATATATATATATATACATTCATACGTACGCATATATATATACATAAAAATCTACTACTACAACATATAAAATAAACCACCATTATATAAAACAACCAACCATTTTACAAAATACAAAAATTAAATAAATACATATAATACTTGCATGACATGTCCACATCCATGCACTTAGCCACCTAGCTACCACCACTTTGTCTCCCTATTCACCCAACACACCTCCCATACAACCAATCCACACATTACTTGACTTCTAAATCTTTCCATGATCTTACACTAACCAAGAATGTGGGCCCCTTTTCTCCTCCTCCATTCTACTTCATACGTAACATACACACACACAACCATACTTCACCATTTTTCATCAACTTTCTCTTCTAAGAAACTCCACATTCTCTCTAATATTCTATCAACACTCAAGTACTTATATCCACAAGAAAACACAAGGAGATCAGTCCCATGGAGCCCTAGAGATCAACCAACAAGCCAAGAGATAGAGCCAAGGAAGCACACGAGTTCAATGAAGCCAACCAACAAGTACCCGAAGCACGATTCGTTCAAACCGTTGACAATCAAGCACTCCACGTCCAACCTTTTTCCAGTCATTTCCAGCACTATTTCAGCCCCATATGGTGTCCCTCACAACATCCCAAGTGCACCCTCACTCATTCTTATTAACGAGGTAACGAGAAAATACCCGAAAACACACTACGGGTACACGACACGTTCATTTTCACACACAATGAATACCATAACTTCCCATATACTATGAATGCATAAAAATACTTCTTTTTCAGTAACCAATGCCTTAAAAATGATAGAAATCATTTTCTAAAGAAAACACACAAGTTTGACTAAAACTAGTCAAACCGAACACTTTATTTAGAACAAAACATCAAGACTAGACTAACCATCTTGAAAACGAGATTTTATATTTTCTGCACTTTCATTTTACCAAAATATGGTTATCAATTAATTTACATAATTTTTGGAGTTATAGATTATTTAATATGCATTTTTGAATATTAAAAATGTATATTTTCACACTTATTTATTAAAAACGTATGGGAAGTGTAAAAATATAAAAATGAGCTATTCTACTGTTATAAATATGTATATGAACACTTAAGATTGAAAATAGTTGATTGTTGATGGGTGAACCTAAGAATCGAAGAATAAACGAGACTAAACGTACGAAACAACGAAAGTACCAAAAATATAAAAATATCAAAATATTATTTTCCCAGTAGCTTATAAATGGTATAAACATGCTAGAAAATAAATTTCATATTTTTCTGGACAACAAAATAATTACTACAAATTTTCTAATATTTAATGGGATTAAAATATGAAAATTTGTAGAAATTGGTTAGAGACACCTAAGACCAAATTTACAGAACCCAAACTCATATATGAACATAAGGTAAGTAAATTTGGACCCTAAACATTACCAAAGACTCTCTATGCTTAAAACGTAATCTTAACCGAGCCGAACGCGTTAAAAACACGAAACCGGGAAACGCAAGTTAAAGCAGGTATTTTTCACATCCAGGAGCTTTTATATATATAATTAGAGTATTTCACCAAGTTTCATAATTTTTATAAACTTAATCTATTTATTATGAATTTTTGAATATATGAACCTAGTATTTTCACAAAAAGCATAAAAATTGAAGAAAGACCTTTTTGGCAAGAAAATACATTTCATACAGTATGGATGAGACCCAAAGAAGTGTTTCAAAGTATAAAAAGTGTTTAAAAAGTATTTTGTAAGCAAATCGTTTATTCATCGGTTTCACGCGCGTTAAAATACGAAAACGACCGACGGACTATAAAACTCGAATATTAAGTTTGTAACTACTTAGTTACTGTATAAATATGTTGAAAATGAAGTTTCACTATTTATTGGGTCACGATTTATTTTATACAAATTATTTATGTTTAAACTACATTAACCGGCTACATTCTTAAATAAAATATAGTAATTTTTAGAAATATCTAAAAATTATAAAAAGTATATTCCTACAGTAGCATATGACCACTTAAAATATTGGTACAATTATATTGAAGTATTTTGACTTAAACCTTAAACGTAACTTAATGTGCGGTATCTCACCGCACTCGGTAGACCGGTGGAAACTAACTTTCATGAATATAATACTTGGATATATTTTTATCAGTTCATTCACACCTAAAATGCTATACATACCATAAATGTAATGTATAGTACTTATTAATATTAACTCTTAGTTAAAAACCCAACTTTAGTACGAATTTGACTATTTAACAAAGTCTAGGGACTAAAAGCGACAACTACCAAACTTTATTGATTGAACATCAACGTACACTTAATACCTACCTATATAACCTGGAAAAACATAAGTATATACAAACTTAGACGTATAAGTCAACGCAAACGTCTAAAACCATGATATTACACGAATGTAACCAAAACCGTACGCACGCGACACCGACACAACGAAACACATAGACTTATGTATTTTGGGGTCTAACATGACTAAACTAAACATAGGAAGCCTGCTAGGAGGTAGAACTCCCACGATGAAAGTACAAAATCTTTAGAAATCTTGAGCAGGCTGGACACCAGGTGAGTTCATGAACCCCCTTTTTACGTAATGTTTTTGGGGCTGATACATACCCACTAAACTTGTTTATATAAACTGATTTTCATGGTGTAATACATCTGCTACTTGTCCCCGAACGTTGGTACAACTTTCGGTAGCCATTAACTTCTTGCAGGAGCCCTTTGATATGTGAATAGTACTATTTGGGAATCCCCCGCGTACAGTGGCATACCCCCCCCCCCACTGAGGTTGAAAACCGTTACGCCACATGTTCAATGATTTGTCGGTGCTTAGCAGAGCACGTAGCCCATTTTGGGTTAGGGGACTATTATTTATTGTATTCGGGTTGGGTATAATCCGAACAGGTTTGGCTACATATTTTGTCGACCGTACACCATAAACGTACTTATTTAATGTCTAGAATTTTGTGTACTAAACGTTTTGTGACATTGTTTGTGTTTGTTAAACCATGAGCTCACCAACTTTATGTTGACGTATTTTTGGGTATGTATTTCAGGTATTTAGACGATTTATCGATGGAAGTATACAACTAGACTTTATAACATCGGATGTGTATTTAGACACGGTTGATAGCTTTAGAAGACCCCGATTAAAAGAAACACGTAAAGATTATAGACGAATTATAGAAGACTACTTGGGAATAGCAACTAGCCTCACTACTTTTGTTAGAGTTTACTATTGTACCCTTTAATGTACACCTAGATTACACTGATATTACGTGTAAACCTATGGCCCACTATCAATGCATACATAGTTTCCGCTGTGTTTTGTTGGATATTCAATCGTCACGGCCCACCCCCTAATGAATTCGTCCGAGTCTTTTGAACATTGTACGGCTACTTAAAACATCTTACGACTCTGTATGCCATATTAACTCCTCTAAAAGCATGTTATTATAATTTAGGACGCCTTAAAAGTATTAACAACACCTTACAATACCGTATGTAAACTTAAAACTCCATAATAAACCTAATGAATTCGTCCGAGTCTTTTGAACATTGTACGGCAACTTAAAACATCTTACGACTTGTATGCCATATTAACTCCTCTAAAAGCACGTTATTATAATTTAGGACGCCTTAAATGTATTAACAACACCTTACAATACCGTATGTAAACTTAAAACTCCAAAATAAACCTAATGAATTCATCCGAGTCCTTTGAACATTGTACGGCAACTTAAAACATCTTACGACTCTGTATGCCATATTACCTCTTAAAACAAGTTATTATAATGTAGGACGCCTTACAAATCTTAACAACACCTTACAATACCGTATGCAAACTTAAAACTCCATAATAAACCTAATGAATTCGTCTGAGTCCTTTCAACATTGTACGGCAACTTAAAACATCTTACGACTCTGTATGCCATATTAACTCCTCTAAAAGCATGTTATTATAATTTAGGACGCCTTAAAAGTATTTTACGACTTGTATGCCATATTAGCTCTTAAAACACGTTATTATAATGTAGGACGCCTTACAAATATTAACAACACCTTACAATACCGTATGTAAACTTAAAACTCCATAATAAACCTAATGAATTCGTCCGAGTCCTTTCCACATTGTACGACAACTTAAAACATCTTACGACTCTGTATGCCATATTAACTCCTCTAAAAGCATGTTATTATAATTTAGTACGCCTTAAAAGTATTAACAACACCTTATAATATCGTTTGTAAACTTAAAACTCTATAATAAACCTAATGAATTCGTCCGAGTCCTTTGAACATTGTACGGCAACTTAAAACATCATACGACATGTATGCCATATTACCTCTTAAAACACGTTATTATAATGTAGGACGTCTTACAAATATTAACAACACCTTACAATACCGTATGTAAACTTAAAACTCCATAATAAACCTAATGAATTCGTCCGAGTCCTTTGAACATTGTACGGCAACTTAAAACATCTTACGACTTGTATGCCATATTAACTCCTCTAAAAGCACGTTATTATAATTTAGGACGCCTTAAAAGTATTAACAACACCTTACAATACCGTATGTAAACTTAAAACTCTATTATAAAACTAATGAATTCGTCCGAGTCCTTTGAATATTGTACGGCAACTTAAAACATCTTACGACTTGTATGCCCTATTAGCTCTTAAAACACGTTATTATAATGTAGGACGCCTTACAAATATTAACAACACCTTACAATACCGTATGTAAACTTAAAACTCCATAATAAACCTAATGAATTCGTCCGAGTCCTTTCAACATTGTACGGCACCTTAAAACATCTTACGACTCTGTATGCCATATTAACTCCTCTAAAAGCATGTTATTATAATTTAGTACGCCTTAAAAGTTATAACAACACCTTATAATATCGGATGTAAACTTAAAACTCTATAATAAACCTAATGAATTCATCCGAGTCCTTTGAACATTGTACGGCAACTTAAAACATCATACGACATGTATGCCATATTACCTCTTAAAACACGTTATTATAATGTAGGACGTCTTACAATTGTTAACAACACCTTACAATACCGTATGTAAACTTAAAACTCCAAAATAAACCTAATGAATTCATCCGAGTCCTTTGAACATTGTACGACAACTTAAAACATCTTACGACTCTGTATGCCATATTACCTCTTAAAACAAGTTATTATAATGTAGGACGCCTTACAAATCTTAACAACACCTTACAATATCGTATGCAAACTTAAAACTCCATAATAAACCTAATGAATTCGTCTGAGTCCTTTCAACATTGTACGGCAACTTAAAACATCTTTCGACTCTGTATGCCATATTAACACCTCTAAAAGCATGTTATTATAATTTAGGACGCCTTAAAAGTATTTTACGACTTGTATGCCATATTAGCTCTTAAAACACGTTATTATAATGTAGGACGCCTTACAAATATTAACAACACCTTACAATACCGTATGTAAACTTAAAACTCCATAATAAACCTAATGAATTCGTCCGAGTCCTTTCAACATTGTACGACAACTTAAAACATCTTACGACTCTGTATGCCATATTAACTCCTCTAAAAGCATGTTATTATAATTTAGTACGCCTTAAAAGTATTAACAACACCTTATAATATCGTATGTAAACTTAAAACTCTATAATAAACCTAATGAATTTGTCCGAGTCCTTTGAACATTGTACGGCAACTTAAAACATCATACGACATGTATGCCATATTACCTCTTAAAACACGTTATTATAATGTAGGACGTCTTACAAATATTAACAACACCTTACAATACCGTATGTAAACTTAAAACTCCATAATAAACCTAATGAATTCGTCCGAGTCCTTTGAACATTGAACGGCAACTTAAAACATCTTACGACTTGTATGCCATATTAACTCCTCTAAAAGCACGTTATTATAATTTAGGACGCCTTAAAAGTATTAACAACACCTTACAATACCGTATGTAAACTTAAAACTCTATTATAAAACTAATGAATTCGTCCGAGTCCTTTGAACATTGTACGGCAACTTAAAACATCTTACGACTTGTATGCCATATTAGCTCTTAAAACACGTTATTATAATGTAGGACGCCTTACAAATATTAACAACACCTTACAATACCGTATGTAAACTTAAAACTCCATAATAAACCTAATGAATTCGTCCGACTCCTTTCAACATTGTACGGTAACTTAAAACATCTTACGACTCTGTATGCCATATTAACTCCTCTAAAAGCATGTTATTATAATTTAGTACGCCTTAAAAGTTATAACAACACCTTATAATATCGTATGTAAACTTAAAACTCTATAATAAACCTAATGAATTCGTCCGAGTCCTTTGAGCATTGTACGGCAACTTAAAACATCATACGACATGTATGCCATATTACCTCTTAAAACACGTTATTAAAATGTAGGACGTCTTACAAATGTTAACAACACCTTACAATACCGTATGTAAACTTAAAACTCCAAAATAAACCTAATGAATTCGTCCGAGTCCTTTGAACATTGTACGGCAACTTAAAACATCTTACGACTTGTATGCCATATTACCTATTAAAACACGTTATTATAATGTAGGACGCCTTACAAATATTAACAACACCTTACAATACCGTATGTAAACTTAAAACTCCACAATAAACCTAATGAATTCGTCTGAGTCCTTTGAAAATTGTACGGCTACTTAAAACATCTTACGACTCTGTATGCCATATTACCTCTTAAAACACGTTATTATAATGTAGGACGCCTTACAAATCTTAACAACACCTTACAATACCGTATGTAAACTTAAAACTCCATAATAAACCTAATGAATTCGTCCGAGTCCTTTCAACATTGTACGGCAACTTAAAACATCTTACGACTCTGTATGCCATATTACCTCTTAAAACAAGTTATTATTATGTAGGACGCCTTACAAATCTTAACAACACCTTACAATACCGTATGTAAACTTAAAACTCCAAAATAAACCTAATAAATTCGTCCGAGTCCTTTCAACATTGTACTACAACTTAAAACATCTTACGACTCTGTATGCCATATTAACTAATCTAAAAGCACGTTATTATAATTTAGGACGCCTTAAAAGTATTAACAACACCTTACAATACCGTATGTAAACTTAAAACTCTATTATAAACCTAATGAATTCGTCCGAGTCCTTTGAACATTGTACGGCAACTTAAAACATCTTACGACTCTGTATGCCATATTACCTCTTAAAACACGTTATTATAATGTAGGACGCCTTACAAATCTTAACAACACCTTACAATACCGTATGTAAACTTAAAACTCCATAATAAACCTAATGAATTCGTCCGAGTCCTTTCAACATTGTACGGCAACTTAAAACATCTTACGACTCTGTATGCCATATTAACTCCTCTAAAAGCATGTTATTATAATTTAGGACGCCTTAAAAGTATTAACAACACCTTATAATACCGTATGTAAACTTAAAACTCTACAATTAACCTAATGAATTCGTCCGAGTCCTTTGAACATTGTACGGCAACATAAAACATCATACGACTTGTATGCCATATTACCTCTTAAAACACGTTATTATAATTTAGGACGCCTTAAAAGTATTAACAACACCTTACAATACGGTATGTAAACTTAAAACTCTATTATAAACCTAATGAATTCGTCCGAGTCCTTTGAACATTGTACGGCAACTTAAAACATCTTACGACTTGTATGCCATATTACCTCTTAAAACACGTTATTATAATGTAGGACGCCTTACAAATATTAACAACACCTTACAATACCGTATGTAAACTTAAAACTCCATAATAAACCTAATGAATTCGTCCGAGTCCTTTCAACATTGTACGGCAACTTAAAACATCTTACGACTCTGTATGCCATATTAACTCCTCTAAAAGCATGTTATTATAATTTAGGACGCCTTAAAAGTATTAACAACACCTTATAATACCGTATGTAAACTTAAAACTCAATAATAAACCTAATGAATTCGTCCGAGTCCTTTGAACATTGTACGGCAACTTAAAACATCATACGACTTGTATGCCATATTACCTCTTAAAACACGTTATAATAATGTAGGACGCCTTACAAATATTAACAACATCTTACAATACCGTATGTAAACTTAAAACTCCATAATAAACCTAATGAATTCGTCCGAGTCCTTTGAACATTGTACGGCAACTTAAAACATCTTACGACTCTGTATGCCATATTACCTTTTAAAACACGTTATTATAATGTATGACGCCTTACAAATCTTAACAACACCTTACAATACCGTATGTAAACTTAAAACTCCATAATAAACCTAATGAATTCGTCCGAGTCCTTTGAACATTGTACGGCAACTTAAAACATCTTACGACTCTGTATTCCATATTACCTCTTAAAACAAGTTATTATAATGTAGGACGCCTTACAAATCTTAACAACACCTTACAATACCGTATGTAAACTTAAAACTCCAAAATAAACCTAATAAATTCGTCCGAGTCCTTTCAACATTGTACTACAACTTAAAACATCCTACGACTCTGTATGCCATATTAACTACTCTAAAAGCACGTTATTATAATTTAGGACGCCTTAAAAGTATTAACAACACCTTACAATACCGTATGTAAACTTAAAACTCTATTATAAACCTAATGAATTCGTCCGAGTCCTTTGAACATTGTACGGCAACTTAAAACATCTTACGACTCTGTATGCCATATTACCTCTTAAAACACGTTATTATAATGTAGGACGCCTTACAAATCTTAACAACACCTTACAATACCGTATGTAAACTTAAAACTCCATAATAAACCTAATGAATTCGTCCGAGTCCTTTCAACATTGTACGGCAACTTAAAACATCTTACGACTCTGTATGCCATATTAACTCCTCTAAAAGCATGTTATTATAATTTAGGACGCCTTAAAAGTATTAACAACACCTTATAATACCGTATGTAAACTTAAAACTCTACAATTAACCTAATGAATTCGTCCGAGTCCTTTGAACATTGTACGGCAACATAAAACATCATACGACTTGTATGCCATATTACCTCTTAAAACACGTTATTATAATTTAGGACGCCTTAAAAGTATTAACAACACCTTACAATACGGTATGTAAACTTAAAACTCTATTATAAACCTAATGAATTCGTCCGAGTCCTTTGAACATTGTACGGCAACTTAAAACATCTTACGACTTGTATGCCATATTACCTCTTAAAACACGTTATTATAATGTAGGACGCCTTACAAATATTAACAACACCTTACAATACCGTATGTAAACTTAAAACTCCATAATAAACCTAATGAATTCGTCCGAGTCCTTTCAACATTGTACGGCAACTTAAAACATCTTACGACTCTGTATGCCATATTACCTCTTAAAACAAGTTATTATTATGTAGGACGCCTTACAAATCTTAACAACACCTTACAATACCGTATGTAAACTTAAAACTCCAAAATAAACCTAATAAATTCGTCCGAGTCCTTTCAACATTGTACTACAACTTAAAACATCTTACGACTCTGTATGCCATATTAACTAATCTAAAAGCACGTTATTATAATTTAGGACGCCTTAAAAGTATTAACAACACCTTACAATACCGTATGTAAACTTAAAACTCTATTATAAACCTAATGAATTCGTCCGAGTCCTTTGAACATTGTACGGCAACTTAAAACATCTTATGACTCTGTATGCCATATTACCTCTTAAAACACGTTATTATAATGTAGGACGCCTTACAAATCTTAACAACACCTTACAATACCGTATGTAAACTTAAAACTCCATAATAAACCTAATGAATTCGTCCGAGTCCTTTCAACATTGTACGGCAACTTAAAACATCTTACGACTCTGTATGCCATATTAACTCCTCTAAAAGCATGTTATTATAATTTAGGACGCCTTAAAAGTATTAACAACACCTTATAATACCGTATGTAAACTTAAAACTCTACAATTAACCTAATGAATTCGTCCGAGTCCTTTGAACATTGTACGGCAACATAAAACATCATACGACTTGTATGCCATATTACCTCTTAAAACACGTTATTATAATTTAGGACGCCTTAAAAGTATTAACAACACCTTACAATACGGTATGTAAACTTAAAACTCTATTATAAACCTAATGAATTCGTCCGAGTCCTTTGAACATTGTACGGCAACTTAAAACATCTTACGACTTGTATGCCATATTACCTCTTAAAACACGTTATTATAATGTAGGACGCCTTACAAATATTAACAACACCTTACAATACCGTATGTAAACTTAAAACTCCATAATAAACCTAATGAATTCGTCCGAGTCCTTTCAACATTGTACGGCAACTTAAAACATCTTACGACTCTGTATGCCATATTAACTCCTCTAAAAGCATGTTATTATAATTTAGGACGCCTTAAAAGTACTAACAACACCTTATAATACCGTATGTAAACTTAAAACTCAATAATAAACCTAATGAATTCGTCCGAGTCCTTTGAACATTGTACGGCAACTTAAAACATCATACGACTTGTATGCCATATTACCTCTTAAAACACGTTATAATAATGTAGGACGCCTTACAAATATTAACAACATCTTACAATACCGTATGTAAACTTAAAACTCCATAATAAACCTAATGAATTCGTCCGAGTCCTTTGAACATTGTACGGCAACTTAAAACATCTTACGACTCTGTATGCCATATTACCTTTTAAAACACGTTATTATAATGTATGACGCCTTACAAATCTTAACAACACCTTACAATACCGTATGTAAACTTAAAACTCCATAATAAACCTAATGAATTCGTCCGAGTCCTTTGAACATTGTACGGCAACTTAAAACATCTTACGACTCTGTATTCCATATTACCTCTTAAAACAAGTTATTATAATGTAGGACGCCTTACAAATCTTAACAACACCTTACAATACCGTATGTAAACTTAAAACTCCAAAATAAACCTAATAAATTCGTCCGAGTCCTTTCAACATTGTACTACAACTTAAAACATCTTACGACTCTGTATGCCATATTAACTACTCTAAAAGCACGTTATTATAATTTAGGACGCCTTAAAAGTATTAACAACACCTTACAATACCGTATGTAAACTTAAAACTCTATTATAAACCTAATGAATTCGTCCGAGTCCTTTGAACATTGTACGGCAACTTAAAACATCTTACGACTCTGTATGCCATATTACCTCTTAAAACACGTTATTATAATGTAGGACGCCTTACAAATCTTAACAACACCTTACAATACCGTATGTAAACTTAAAACTCCATAATAAACCTAATGAATTCGTCCGAGTCCTTTCAACATTGTACGGCAACTTAAAACATCTTACGACTCTGTATGCCATATTAACTCCTCTAAAAGCATGTTATTATAATTTAGGACGCCTTAAAAGTATTAACAACACCTTATAATACCGTATGTAAACTTAAAACTCTACAATTAACCTAATGAATTCGTCCGAGTCCTTTGAACATTGTACGGCAACATAAAACATCATACGACTTGTATGCCATATTACCTCTTAAAACACGTTATTATAATTTAGGACGCCTTAAAAGTATTAACAACACCTTACAATACGGTATGTAAACTTAAAACTCTATTATAAACCTAATGAATTCGTCCGAGTCCTTTGAACATTGTACGGCAACTTAAAACATCTTACGACTTGTATGCCATATTACCTCTTAAAACACGTTATTATAATGTAGGACGCCTTACAAATATTAACAACACCTTACAATACCGTATGTAAACTTAAAACTCCATAATAAACCTAATGAATTCGTCCGAGTCCTTTGAACATTGTACGGCAACTTAAAACATCTTACGACTTGTATGCCATATTAACTCCTCTAAAAGCACGTTATTATAATTTAGGACGCCTTAAAAGTATTAACAACACCTTACAATACCGTATGTAAACTTAAAACTCTATTATAAAACTAATGAATTCGTCCGAGTCCTTTGAACATTGTACGGCAACTTAAAACATCTTACGACTTGTATGCCATATTAGCTCTTAAAACACGTTATTATAATGTAGGACGCCTTACAAATATTAACAACACCTTACAATACCGTATGTAAACTTAAAACTCCATAATAAACCTAATGAATTCGTCCGACTCCTTTCAACATTGTACGGTAACTTAAAACATCTTACGACTCTGTATGCCATATTAACTCCTCTAAAAGCATGTTATTATAATTTAGTACGCCTTAAAAGTTATAACAACACCTTATAATATCGTATGTAAACTTAAAACTCTATAATAAACCTAATGAATTCGTCCGAGTCCTTTGAGCATTGTACGGCAACTTAAAACATCATACGACATGTATGCCATATTACCTCTTAAAACACGTTATTAAAATGTAGGACGTCTTACAAATGTTAACAACACCTTACAATACCGTATGTAAACTTAAAACTCCAAAATAAACCTAATGAATTCGTCCGAGTCCTTTGAACATTGTACGGCAACTTAAAACATCTTACGACTTGTATGCCATATTACCTATTAAAACACGTTATTATAATGTAGGACGCCTTACAAATATTAACAACACCTTACAATACCGTATGTAAACTTAAAACTCCACAATAAACCTAATGAATTCGTCTGAGTCCTTTGAAAATTGTACGGCTACTTAAAACATCTTACGACTCTGTATGCCATATTACCTCTTAAAACACGTTATTATAATGTAGGACGCCTTACAAATCTTAACAACACCTTACAATACCGTATGTAAACTTAAAACTCCATAATAAACCTAATGAATTCGTCCGAGTCCTTTCAACATTGTACGGCAACTTAAAACATCTTACGACTCTGTATGCCATATTACCTCTTAAAACAAGTTATTATTATGTAGGACGCCTTACAAATCTTAACAACACCTTACAATACCGTATGTAAACTTAAAACTCCAAAATAAACCTAATAAATTCGTCCGAGTCCTTTCAACATTGTACTACAACTTAAAACATCTTACGACTCTGTATGCCATATTAACTAATCTAAAAGCACGTTATTATAATTTAGGACGCCTTAAAAGTATTAACAACACCTTACAATACCGTATGTAAACTTAAAACTCTATTATAAACCTAATGAATTCGTCCGAGTCCTTTGAACATTGTACGGCAACTTAAAACATCTTACGACTCTGTATGCCATATTACCTCTTAAAACACGTTATTATAATGTAGGACGCCTTACAAATCTTAACAACACCTTACAATACCGTATGTAAACTTAAAACTCCATAATAAACCTAATGAATTCGTCCGAGTCCTTTCAACATTGTACGGCAACTTAAAACATCTTACGACTCTGTATGCCATATTAACTCCTCTAAAAGCATGTTATTATAATTTAGGACGCCTTAAAAGTATTAACAACACCTTATAATACCGTATGTAAACTTAAAACTCTACAATTAACCTAATGAATTCGTCCGAGTCCTTTGAACATTGTACGGCAACATAAAACATCATACGACTTGTATGCCATATTACCTCTTAAAACACGTTATTATAATTTAGGACGCCTTAAAAGTATTAACAACACCTTACAATACGGTATGTAAACTTAAAACTCTATTATAAACCTAATGAATTCGTCCGAGTCCTTTGAACATTGTACGGCAACTTAAAACATCTTACGACTTGTATGCCATATTACCTCTTAAAACACGTTATTATAATGTAGGACGCCTTACAAATATTAACAACACCTTACAATACCGTATGTAAACTTAAAACTCCATAATAAACCTAATGAATTCGTCCGAGTCCTTTCAACATTGTACGGCAACTTAAAACATCTTACGACTCTGTATGCCATATTAACTCCTCTAAAAGCATGTTATTATAATTTAGGACGCCTTAAAAGTATTAACAACACCTTATAATACCGTATGTAAACTTAAAACTCAATAATAAACCTAATGAATTCGTCCGAGTCCTTTGAACATTGTACGGCAACTTAAAACATCATACGACTTGTATGCCATATTACCTCTTAAAACACGTTATAATAATGTAGGACGCCTTACAAATATTAACAACATCTTACAATACCGTATGTAAACTTAAAACTCCATAATAAACCTAATGAATTCGTCCGAGTCCTTTGAACATTGTACGGCAACTTAAAACATCTTACGACTCTGTATGCCATATTACCTTTTAAAACACGTTATTATAATGTATGACGCCTTACAAATCTTAACAACACCTTACAATACCGTATGTAAACTTAAAACTCCATAATAAACCTAATGAATTCGTCCGAGTCCTTTGAACATTGTACGGCAACTTAAAACATCTTACGACTCTGTATTCCATATTACCTCTTAAAACAAGTTATTATAATGTAGGACGCCTTACAAATCTTAACAACACCTTACAATACCGTATGTAAACTTAAAACTCCAAAATAAACCTAATAAATTCGTCCGAGTCCTTTCAACATTGTACTACAACTTAAAACATCCTACGACTCTGTATGCCATATTAACTACTCTAAAAGCACGTTATTATAATTTAGGACGCCTTACAAGTATTAACAACACCTTACAATACCGTATGTAAACTTAAAACTCTATTATAAACCTAATGAATTCGTCCGAGTCCTTTGAACATTGTACGGCAACTTAAAACATCTTACGACTCTGTATGCCATATTACCTCTTAAAACACGTTATTATAATGTAGGACGCCTTACAAATCTTAACAACACCTTACAATACCGTATGTAAACTTAAAACTCCATAATAAACCTAATGAATTCGTCCGAGTCCTTTCAACATTGTACGGCAACTTAAAACATCTTACGACTCTGTATGCCATATTAACTCCTCTAAAAGCATGTTATTATAATTTAGGACGCCTTAAAAGTATTAACAACACCTTATAATACCGTATGTAAACTTAAAACTCTACAATTAACCTAATGAATTCGTCCGAGACCTTTGAACATTGTACGGCAACATAAAACATCATACGACTTGTATGCCATATTACCTCTTAAAACACGTTATTATAATTTAGGACGCCTTAAAAGTATTAACAACACCTTACAATACGGTATGTAAACTTAAAACTCTATTATAAACCTAATGAATTCGTCCGAGTCCTTTGAACATTGTACGGCAACTTAAAACATCTTACGACTTGTATGCCATATTACCTCTTAAAACACGTTATTATAATGTAGGACGCCTTACAAATATTAACAACACCTTACAATACCGTATGTAAACTTAAAACTCCATAATAAACCTAATGAATTCGTCCGAGTCCTTTCAACATTGTACGGCAACTTAAAACATCTTACGACTCTGTATGCCATATTACCTCTTAAAACAAGTTATTATTATGTAGGACGCCTTACAAATCTTAACAACACCTTACAATACCGTATGTAAACTTAAAACTCCAAAATAAACCTAATAAATTCGTCCGAGTCCTTTCAACATTGTACTACAACTTAAAACATCTTACGACTCTGTATGCCATATTAACTAATCTAAAAGCACGTTATTATAATTTAGGACGCCTTAAAAGTATTAACAACACCTTACAATACCGTATGTAAACTTAAAACTCTATTATAAACCTAATGAATTCGTCCGAGTCCTTTGAACATTGTACGGCAACTTAAAACATCTTATGACTCTGTATGCCATATTACCTCTTAAAACACGTTATTATAATGTAGGACGCCTTACAAATCTTAACAACACCTTACAATACCGTATGTAAACTTAAAACTCCATAATAAACCTAATGAATTCGTCCGAGTCCTTTCAACATTGTACGGCAACTTAAAACATCTTACGACTCTGTATGCCATATTAACTCCTCTAAAAGCATGTTATTATAATTTAGGACGCCTTAAAAGTACTAACAACACCTTATAATACCGTATGTAAACTTAAAACTCAATAATAAACCTAATGAATTCGTCCGAGTCCTTTGAACATTGTACGGCAACTTAAAACATCATACGACTTGTATGCCATATTACCTCTTAAAACACGTTATAATAATGTAGGACGCCTTACAAATATTAACAACATCTTACAATACCGTATGTAAACTTAAAACTCCATAATAAACCTAATGAATTCGTCCGAGTCCTTTGAACATTGTACGGCAACTTAAAACATCTTACGACTCTGTATGCCATATTACCTTTTAAAACACGTTATTATAATGTATGACGCCTTACAAATCTTAACAACACCTTACAATACCGTATGTAAACTTAAAACTCCATAATAAACCTAATGAATTCGTCCGAGTCCTTTGAACATTGTACGGCAACTTAAAACATCTTACGACTCTGTATTCCATATTACCTCTTAAAACAAGTTATTATAATGTAGGACGCCTTACAAATCTTAACAACACCTTACAATACCGTATGTAAACTTAAAACTCCAAAATAAACCTAATAAATTCGTCCGAGTCCTTTCAACATTGTACTACAACTTAAAACATCTTACGACTCTGTATACCATATTAACTACTCTAAAAGCACGTTATTATAATTTAGGACGCCTTAAAAGTATTAACAACACCTTACAATACCGTATGTAAACTTAAAACTCTATTATAAACCTAATGAATTCGTCCGAGTCCTTTGAACATTGTACGGCAACTTAAAACATCTTACGACTCTGTATGCCATATTACCTCTTAAAACACGTTATTATAATGTAGGACGCCTTACAAATCTTAACAACACCTTACAATACCGTATGTAAACTTAAAACTCCATAATAAACCTAATGAATTCGTCCGAGTCCTTTCAACATTGTACGGCAACTTAAAACATCTTACGACTCTGTATGCCATATTAACTCCTCTAAAAGCATGTTATTATAATTTAGGACGCCTTAAAAGTATTAACAACACCTTATAATACCGTATGTAAACTTAAAACTCTACAATTAACCTAATGAATTCGTCCGAGTCCTTTGAACATTGTACGGCAACATAAAACATCATACGACTTGTATGCCATATTACCTCTTAAAACACGTTATTATAATTTAGGACGCCTTAAAAGTATTAACAACACCTTACAATACGGTATGTAAACTTAAAACTCTATTATAAACCTAATGAATTCGTCCGAGTCCTTTGAACATTGTACGGCAACTTAAAACATCTTACGACTTGTATGCCATATTACCTCTTAAAACACGTTATTATAATGTAGGACGCCTTACAAATATTAACAACACCTTACAATACCGTATGTAAACTTAAAACTCCATAATAAACCTAATGAATTCGTCCGAGTCCTTTCAACATTGTACGACAACTTAAAACATCTTACGACTCTGTATGCCATATTAACTCCTCTAAAAGCATGTTATTATAATTTAGGACGCCTTAAAAGTATTAACAACACCTTATAATACCGTATGTAAACTTAAAACTCAATAATAAACCTAATGAATTCGTCCGAGTCCTTTGAACATTGTACGGCAACTTAAAACATCATACGACTTGTATGCCATATTACCTCTTAAAACACGTTATAATAATGTAGGACGCCTTACAAATATTAACAACATCTTACAATACCGTATGTAAACTTAAAACTCCATAATAAACCTAATGAATTCGTCCGAGTCCTTTGAACATTGTACGGCAACTTAAAACATCTTACGACTCTGTATGCCATATTACCTTTTAAAACACGTTATTATAATGTATGACGCCTTACAAATCTTAACAACACCTTACAATACCGTATGTAAACTTAAAACTCCATAATAAACCTAATGAATTCGTCCGAGTCCTTTGAACATTGTACGGCAACTTAAAACATCTTACGACTCTGTATTCCATATTACCTCTTAAAACAAGTTATTATAATGTAGGACGCCTTACAAATCTTAACAACACCTTACAATACCGTATGTAAACTTAAAACTCCAAAATAAACCTAATAAATTCGTCCGAGTCCTTTCAACATTGTACTACAACTTAAAACATCTTACGACTCTGTATGCCATATTAACTACTCTAAAAGCACGTTATTATAATTTAGGACGCCTTAAAAGTATTAACAACACCTTACAATACCGTATGTAAACTTAAAACTCTATTATAAACCTAATGAATTCGTCCGAGTCCTTTGAACATTGTACGGCAACTTAAAACATCTTACGACTCTGTATGCCATATTACCTCTTAAAACACGTTATTATAATGTAGGACGCCTTACAAATCTTAACAACACCTTACAATACCGTATGTAAACTTAAAACTCCATAATAAACCTAATGAATTCGTCCGAGTCCTTTCAACATTGTACGGCAACTTAAAACATCTTACGACTCTGTATGCCATATTAACTCCTCTAAAAGCATGTTATTATAATTTAGGACGCCTTAAAAGTATTAACAACACCTTATAATACCGTATGTAAACTTAAAACTCTACAATTAACCTAATGAATTCGTCCGAGTCCTTTGAACATTGTACGGCAACATAAAACATCATACGACTTGTATGCCATATTACCTCTTAAAACACGTTATTATAATTTAGGACGCCTTAAAAGTATTAACAACACCTTACAATACGGTATGTAAACTTAAAACTCTATTATAAACCTAATGAATTCGTCCGAGTCCTTTGAACATTGTACGGCAACTTAAAACATCTTACGACTTGTATGCCATATTACCTCTTAAAACACGTTATTATAATGTAGGACGCCTTACAAATATTAACAACACCTTACAATACCGTATGTAAACTTAAAACTCCATAATAAACCTAATGAATTCGTCCGAGTCCTTTCAACATTGTACGACAACTTAAAACATCTTACGACTCTGTATGCCATATTAACTCCTCTAAAAGCATGTTATTATAATTTAGGACGCCTTAAAAGTATTAACAACACCTTATAATACCGTATGTAAACTTAAAACTCAATAATAAACCTAATGAATTCGTCCGAGTCCTTTGAACATTGTACGGCAACTTAAAACATCATACGACTTGTATGCCATATTACCTCTTAAAACACGTTATAATAATGTAGGACGCCTTACAAATATTAACAACATCTTACAATACCGTATGTAAACTTAAAACTCCATAATAAACCTAATGAATTCGTCCGAGTCCTTTGAACATTGTACGGCAACTTAAAACATCTTACGACTCTGTATGCCATATTACCTTTTAAAACACGTTATTATAATGTATGACGCCTTACAAATCTTAACAACACCTTACAATACCGTATGTAAACTTAAAACTCCATAATAAACCTAATGAATTCGTCCGAGTCCTTTGAACATTGTACGGCAACTTAAAACATCTTACGACTCTGTATTCCATATTACCTCTTAAAACAAGTTATTATAATGTAGGACGCCTTACAAATCTTAACAACACCTTACAATACCGTATGTAAACTTAAAACTCCAAAATAAACCTAATAAATTCGTCCGAGTCCTTTCAACATTGTACTACAACTTAAAACATCTTACGACTCTGTATGCCATATTAACTACTCTAAAAGCACGTTATTATAATTTAGGACGCCTTAAAAGTATTAACAACACCTTACAATACCGTATGTAAACTTAAAACTCTATTATAAACCTAATGAATTCGTCCGAGTCCTTTGAACATTGTACGGCAACTTAAAACATCTTACGACTCTGTATGCCATATTACCTCTTAAAACACGTTATTATAATGTAGGACGCCTTACAAATCTTAACAACACCTTACAATACCGTATGTAAACTTAAAACTCCATAATAAACCTAATGAATTCGTCCGAGTCCTTTCAACATTGTACGGCAACTTAAAACATCTTACGACTCTGTATGCCATATTAACTCCTCTAAAAGCATGTTATTATAATTTAGGACGCCTTAAAAGTATTAACAACACCTTATAATACCGTATGTAAACTTAAAACTCTACAATTAACCTAATGAATTCGTCCGAGTCCTTTGAACATTGTACGGCAACATAAAACATCATACGACTTGTATGCCATATTACCTCTTAAAACACGTTATTATAATTTAGGACGCCTTAAAAGTATTAACAACACCTTACAATACGGTATGTAAACTTAAAACTCTATTATAAACCTAATGAATTCGTCCGAGTCCTTTGAACATTGTACGGCAACTTAAAACATCTTACGACTTGTATGCCATATTACCTCTTAAAACACGTTATTATAATGTAGGACGCCTTACAAATATTAACAACACCTTACAATACCGTATGTAAACTTAAAACTCCATAATAAACCTAATGAATTCGTCCGAGTCCTTTCAACATTGTACGACAACTTAAAACATCTTACGACTCTGTATGCCATATTAACTCCTCTAAAAGCATGTTATTATAATTTAGGACGCCTTAAAAGTATTAACAACACCTTATAATACCGTATGTAAACTTAAAACTCAATAATAAACCTAATGAATTCGTCCGAGTCCTTTGAACATTGTACGGCAACTTAAAACATCATACGACTTGTATGCCATATTACCTCTTAAAACACGTTATAATAATGTAGGACGCCTTACAAATATTAACAACATCTTACAATACCGTATGTAAACTTAAAACTCCATAATAAACCTAATGAATTCGTCCGAGTCCTTTGAACATTGTACGGCAACTTAAAACATCTTACGACTCTGTATGCCATATTACCTTTTAAAACACGTTATTATAATGTATGACGCCTTACAAATCTTAACAACACCTTACAATACCGTATGTAAACTTAAAACTCCATAATAAACCTAATGAATTCTTCCGAGTCCTTTGAACATTGTACGGCAACTTAAAACATCTTACGACTCTGTATTCCATATTACCTCTTAAAACAAGTTATTATAATGTAGGACGCCTTACAAATCTTAACAACACCTTACAATACCGTATGTAAACTTAAAACTCCAAAATAAACCTAATAAATTCGTCCGAGTCCTTTCAACATTGTACTGCAACTTAAAACATCATACGACTCTGTATGCCATATTAACTCCTCTAAAAGCACGTTATTATAATTTAGGACGCCTTAAAAGAATTAACAACACCTTACAATACCGTATGTAAACTTAAAACTCTATTATAAACCTAATGAATTCGTCTGAGTCCTTTGAACATTGTACGTCAACTTAAAACATCTTACGACTTGTATGCCATATTACCTCTTAAAACACGTTATTATAACGTAGGACGCCTTACAAATATTAACAACACCTTACAATACCGTATGTAAACTTAAAACTCCATAATAAACCTAATGAATTCGTCCGAGTCCTTTGAACATTGTACGGCTACTTAAAACATCTTACGACTCTCTATGCCATATTAACTCCTCTAAAAGCATGTTATTATAATTTAGGACGCCTTAAAAGTATTAACAACACCTTACAATACCGTATGTAAACTTAAAACTCCAAAATAAACCTAATGAATTCGTCCGAGTCCTTTGAACATTGTACGGCAAATTAAAACATCTTACGACTCTGTATGCCATATTACCTCTTAAAACAAGTTATTATAATGTAGGACGCCTTACAAATCTTAACAACACCTTACAATACCGTATGAAAACTTAAAACTTCATAATAAACCTAATGAATTCGTCCGAGTCCTTTCAACATTGTACGGCAACTTAAAACATCTTACGACTCTGTATGCCATATTAACTCCTCTAAAAGCATGTTATTATAATCTAGGACGCCTTAAAAGTTTTAACAACACCTTACAATACCGTATGTAAACTTAAAACTCTATAATAAACCTAATGAATTCGTCCGAGTCCTTTGAACATTGTACGGCAACTTAAAACATCTTACGACTTGTATGCCATATTACCTCTTAAAACACGTTATTATAATGTAGGACACCTTACAAATATTAACAACACCTTACAATACCGTATGTAAACTTAAAACTCCATAATAAACCTAATGAATTCGTCTGAGTCCTTTCAACATTGTACGGCAACTTAAAACATCTTACGACTCTGTATGCCATATTAACTCCTCTAAAAGCATGTTATTATAATTTAGGACGCCTTAAAAGTATTAACAACACCTTATAATATCGTATGTAAACTTAAAACTCTTTAATAAACCTAATGAATTCGTTCGAGTCCTTTGAACATTGTACGGCAACTTAAAACATCTTACGACTTGTATGCCATATTACCTCTTAAAACACGTTATTATAATGTAGGACGCTTTACAAATATTAACAACACCTTACAATACCGTATGTAAACTTAAAACTCCATAATAAACCTAATGAATTCGTCCGAGTCCTTTCAACATTGTACGGCAACTTAAAACATCTTACGACTCTGTATGCCATATTAACTCCTCTAAAAGCATGTTATTATAATTTAGGACGCCTTAAAAGTATTAACAACACCTTACAATACCGTATGTAAACTTAAAACTCCAAAATAAACCTAATGAATTCGTCCGAGTCCTTTGAACATTGTACGGCAACTTAAAACATCTTACGACTTGAATGCCATATTACCTATTAAAACACGTTATTATAATGTAGGACGCCTTACAAATATTAACAACACCTTACAATACCGTATGTAAACTTAAAACTCCACAATAAACCTAATGAATTCGTCTGAGTCCTTTGAACATTGTACGGCTACTTAAAACATCTTACGACTCTGTATGCCATATTACCTCTTAAAACACGTTATTATAATGTAGGACGCCTTACAAATCTTAACAACACCTTACAATACCGTATGTAAACTTAAAACTCCATAATAAACCTAATGAATTCGTCCGAGTCCTTTGAACATTGTACAGCAACTTAAAACATCTTACGACTCTATATGCCATATTACCTCTTAAAACAAGTTATTATAATGTAGGACGCCTTACAAATCTTAACAACACCTTACAATACCGTATGTAAACTTAAAACTCCAAAATAACCTAATAAATTCGGCCGAGTCCTTTCAACATTGTACTGCAACTTAAAACATCTTACGACTCTGTATGCCATATTAACTCCTCTAAAAGCACGTTATTATAATTTAGGACGCCTTAAAAGTATTAACAACACCTTACAATACCGTATGTAAACTTAAAACTCTATTATAAACCTAATGAATTCGTCCGAGTCCTTTGAACATTGTACGGCAACTTAAAACATCTTACGACTTGTATGCCATATTACCTCTTAAAACACATTATTATAATGTAGGACGCCTTACAAATATTAACAACACCTTACAATACCGTATGTAAACTTAAAACTCCATAATAAACCTAATGAATTCGTCCGAGTCCTTTGAACATTGTACAGCTACTTAAAACATCTTACGACTCTGTATGCCATATTAACTCCTCTAAAAGCATGTTATTATAATTTAGGACGCCTTAAAAGTATTAACAACACCTTACAATACCGTATGTAAACTTAAACTCCAAAATAAACCTAATGAATTCGTCCGAGTCCTTTGAACATTGTACGGCAACTTAAAACATCTTACGACTATGTATGCCATATTACCTCTTAAAACAAGTTATATAATGTAGGACGCCTTACAAGGCCCAACAAGGCCCATTAAAAATTCTAGGTTCATCTGAAGCCCAAATCGATAATCTCAAGTCCAATGAATAATTAAAATCATGTAAAAAGGTCATAGCAATGATTTTAAATCTCATAAATGAATATTCGTAGTAATAAATGGAAAACGCGGTAGATAACCGGTATCTATCGGAACCATGACACGCCCGGTGTCATGACGAAGAATATCATAATTCTCATTTATAATCATTCAGAAACTCAATTCGAACGCCAAAATGCAAATTTCATGTGCGGAAATCAATAAAACCGCGTTAGACGTGCGTACGTATACGTTATTTGCTGAAGCAGTCTCGATGCCTAAAATGACGTGAAAAATATTATCAAAAACTTGTTTTGATTCAATATAAGTGGTGAAAGAATAATATTGACATTCGGTATGAGAAAACGCTTAAAACTGTTAAGCGTGCAAAATACACGATGTTAACGCGTTACGCGCCGTTATCGTCATACACGTCATATTTGATGAAATAAATATTCCGAGAATACTTATTATATCTATTAGTAATAAACATTGAGAAACGAAATTTAATAAAAACGAGAAATCGATCAGATATATACGCGGTACGAGCTGGCACGGAGCAACTAGCAAATTACCGAACACTATATAAATGAGACTTAACTCATTTTTCTCACAAAACACACACATGAGTGTGTTTTAGAGAGAGAGAACTCTGGAGAGAAAAGAAATTCCGGCCACCTTCCGGTGGTGGTCCGGCGGCGGTCCGGTGGCGGCCGGCGGCGGTCCGCGGTGGTCCGACGACGGCCGGAGATGCCATTTTCGACCCGGAACCATTTCTCGACGTCCCGAACGCAATGGTAAGCTTCTTTTAGCCTGAATCCCTCTTTAAAACCGATTAAATTCGTGAGAAATGTTGTAAACATGGTTGCATGTTGATGTTACAAAAACGCAGTGATTTTCTAGGACGGATTCCCGAACATCCAGCCGTTGGATACGTCTAAAATTTGGTCGGGTTGTGCCTAACATATGGAAGTTAACATCTACCGTTCAGTTTTTGTATATCTTACCCAGAGGTACGGTTTTTATATCCAAAAACGTAACGTTTCGTAATTTCCGTCACTGAAAACCCAGTCCCAAAGATCGTCATTTTCCCGGAGATCCGACCGTTGGTTACTGACGAAATTTGGACTGTATGTTCCTTATACGTATGTGAACATTTCCACCGAAGGAAATTACGATCAGATGAACAGAAGTCCGATGTTTATACTGATCAGTTTGTACGAATTTCTTGAATGAAATTAGGAAACTTGTTGGTGTTGCATGGTGGGACAAACAAGGTTGCGTGGACGATCCGAGGCCGGAGAAACGTTCGTAATGGAAAAACGAACACAATGATGTAATCGGGTCTCGTTGCATGTCGGTTTTGAGAAGATTCGTAAACGCGAATCGGACGCGAAAGGTATAAACCGAACGTTTTGCTATCATTTTGTATTTTGTTAGACGAGTGAGACGAGTTCGAATTATATAAGTAAAAAGTTATTGTTAATATCATTATAAAACTTATATAAACCAAACAAGACGTAATATAAATATGTAGTTATATTTGACAAAAATTGATAAATTGGTAATGTAACTAACGATATACAAATAATGAACATGGGAAATGTAGTTGTATATAAAGTAGACCAACACTTGCATTTTGTACCAATGAGATCGATAAATAAGATATTTGTTATATAAAAACAATCAAATTGATGAAATCGGATATTTAAATAAAGACATGTATTTATATATATTGAATACTTGGAGATTCATTTTTATAATACAAAAGCCGAATCTTAGACTTTAATAAAAATACGAAGTGACGAAACAAAACATTTTCATATATATATATAAGCATGTTTATATAAAATTGACGGATTCTCTAATAAATAATATGTATAATTTTTGTAAAAGTCAATCTTGATTTATGAATATCTAAAAACCCGAAATAGTTATGTTTTAAAAAGTAATAGGTGACTTATATATATTTATATATATGGATAAGTCGGGTATTTTGTAAAAATACATAAGTGAAACATTTTAAAATTTTGAGAATGATTTCAAAGTATATTTAGAAAAGAAGATTTATTAACATGAAACACCATAAAAATTTATTAGAGACATATATATAAATTAATCATTAGTAAATAAAATACATCTATTGTTTCCAGAAATGTTATTTATCAAACATTGATAATTATATACACAATTTAAGTGAAGTTGATATGTATTTTATAAGTAATAGTATTCGTCAACAATTTAAAAAGTATGATACACGGATAATAAAACCATGAATCCAATAAAATGGTAACGTGTGAGACGACACGTTAGATGGCCGGTTAAGCCAAATAGGATATAGTCTACTTCCATATCCTAATTCGGACACATATATGATTATAGATCAGGAACTTAAGGCCGAAGATTCGGAATTATGACAAGACTATATCTGAAAACAAATAGGAAATACTTAAGTGCATGGCTAAGGTGAGTTCTTTGACGCCCTCTCTTTAAATGGTTTTTAAGACGTTTTGGGCTGGAATGCATACTCGTAATGATTTTGTGATAAACTATTTTATCTTATGTGAGTTCTATGAAGCCCTTCCTTTAAATTGTTTTGAATACGTTTTGGGCTGGAATGCAGACTTGTAACGGTTTTGTGTTAAACTGTTTTAACATACGTGAGCTCTTCGCCCCGTTTTAAATAAATGTTTTATTTAACTGTTTTGGGGGAAAAGCATGATATGGTGATATGATGGGTAATCGGGATCATGTATAGTGTTATGACGGTATAAGTTGGGTCAGCAGTATGTGTATATATTGTTGAGCCCCTAAATCCCCCCATAATCATTAACCTCGGGGAGGCCACAGACTATATTGGTAGATCTATCGGGTTAGAAGGGCCCGCTCTCGCGACCAGTCGCTCTGGTCAGGATATTTGGCGAGGGAGTTTATATGTTTGGACTGTTGTGGGGCAACGACGTGTTTCTTGGTTTGAATATGGACTTATGACCGAAGTTTATCATAGTACCTAGCTAGTCTATGATCGTTATATCATTATCTCGAGTACATCATATCGTATGGCATGGCAAAACTGATTTATTACATGTGGCTTAAAGTATTAACATAGCATGGGATGTGCTAGTGTGTTTTACAGGGATTTTTCATGTGCACAAGTGTTTTTGAACAAGCGTGCCTGATAAGCCAATGTTTTATATCTCGTGGAGATGATATTATAAAAAGGACTGTGTTTTTCATAAAAGTTTGATTATATTGTTTTATTGAACTTAATAACAGGTCCTTTGAAATAGTTTTGCCCTTACTAAATAAACTTAGAACTCACCAGCGTTAGCTGACTTGTTTTAGTATGCATTTCAGGTAAGAAAATAGTTATCTCAAGTAAGCTGTGCGGCGAGTTGGAAGGCATTGGCTGGTTATTTGGCAAAGGAATTACATTGGCATAAATAAAATTTAGTATGTAGCCGTAGAATACACGTGTAAATGTAAATGTAAAAATTGGACCTTAAGACTTCCGCTGTAAAACTTAAAACGGCTACATACTTGTGTAAATCCAATCATCATGACGTGACCCGGAAATCGGGGTGTGATAGATTGGTTTCAGAGCCGTAGTTTAAGTGAATTAGACGCTAGCAAGTAGTGTCTAGTCTTAAACCGAGACTTGAAAATAATGCGGAAAGCCAATGAAGCCGAATAGCCAGATGCCAACAGCTGCGATTAGTTAGATAACTTGCCCAATAAGTAAGTGAACATATGTTTCGTATATATGATTATATATATGTGTGTGATTTGCCTATAAATGGGTGTATACGTATATGTGTACAAAGAACAATTAAATTGGTGTCAAAAGTTACAAAATTTAAAAAAAAAAAAAAAATTGTTTTAATCATACTTGGAAAACGGTCAACGTTATAAAAAAAACAAATGATTAATACGAATGTATATATGTGACCGTACGTATATAGAGTAAATGATTATTCTTTATAAACGATTTCAAAAACATTAAAATGACATCCTTATCATGAAAACATGTTTTTGGTTTGTGTATATTATATGGTCATTATATGTTGATATCATGCATGAATAATCTAATAAATGATGATTGCGAATTTTTATTAAAAATCACTATTATATATAAAATTTCATCATTAAATGTATATATGATTATGTGAAGACGAGTGATCGTCTATTTGTTAACCACGTAAAAAAAAAAAATTTGTAATCGATATGTGTTTGTTAATAACATTTGAGTATCTAGAATTATATATTTTTGGAAGTGTTTTATTGCATATAAAATACGTATTTTTATGATTAAACTAGATCACCGAATGACGTTATTTGTCGATTTTATACACAAAGCGAATATTAAAAATATGACATGTTTGTAAAAAAAAAAATTATAATCATGATAATGATTGTAGGTATACATGTGGTATGTATGTATGTATAAAATTATATGTGAAAATATAATTATGTAAAAACAATTTTGTTTGAAAACAAATTCTAGTAAATGAAGTATTTTATAAAGAAATACTATATGTGAAAAATGAATAATTAGCTATGTGATAATATAAATTAAGTTATAAAATATTACATAGTGAACTAGTCATAAAACCAGTTAAAAATGTGTATTTTGACTTAATAGTATTCTTATGAAAAATAAAGCTTTGACAGCTTTGATATATGTATTTTATGCGAAAATATATGTATTTTTTTTGACATGATGAAACCATGTGGATTAAATGTTGAACGGGTATTTTACTATTCGTAAAGAGTCGGTAAAAATGATATCTCGACGGAAAACGATCGAATCTATGAAATATTTTTTAGCATAAAAATCTATATAATTTCCAGCGCTTGAAACCATACTTAAGTATATAAGAAAAGTCTTGGTTAAAAACCTATCATATGTGAACAATTAGTTGTGAAAATGTTACGGTTTTGGTTGAAATAAAAGATTTAGTATGACTAGTTAGAACTATGTAATAAAATGATTTTTTTTAAGTATTAGTTATAATATGAGATTACATGATGATGTAAACATATGTGCTAAGTGTTGGTAAAGAAAAGACTCTAATACGACAAGAAAAAAAAAGAATTTCACTAATATTAGTCGTTTTCGATAAATGATACATCTTTACTCGTTTGGAAAATACGAGTAGCTATAAATGTCAACTTCACGGGTTATTGGTTGAAATGTATATCTTTTTTTTATACAACATTGACATTTTTATTAAATTCATGGAATATATGGATATCATTCATAATTCATAAGTTTGAATGAGTCTAAATAAACAATTTCTCACTTGTAAAGGCAGTTTGTGTGCGTAATTGTGTGTATATATATCATGCATATTACATGATGAGCTAAAGTAACTAGGTTTGGTTTAGCCTTAACTAGGAAATCTAGTTTGAAGAATATCATTACTGCACTAAGTAGAATTCCCATGAACAATTAGTTCACTTTTACCTCTTAGCTGAGACAATAGAATAGTTTGAATGTAATTAGCTCAACAATTGGTAGAGGTTTAGATAAGATGCTTAATAACTGGTAGAGGTTATGATAACCTGCTCAATGGTTGGCAGATGTTTTGAAAACTTTCTCAACGACTGGTAGAGGTTTTGATAACCTGCTCAACAGGCGGTAGAGGTTTGATAGCCTACTCAACAACTAGTAGAGGTATTTAAACCTGCTCAACAGTTTAGAAGCATTACCGTTAGGATAATTGCTGAGTCGAACTTACAAATGAACGAAGCTTGAATCCTCCCTTATGCGTCCCGTCTGGACGAAAAGAATAGTTAGACAATTAACAAGTAGTTGGTGTTAACAACAAACTATTAATGATTGGAAAAATTGGAAAGTTGATAGTTACAAAATGACCGAACGAAATGAACAATCAGACAAGAACAACAAAATCCCAAAATAAAATTTGGCATTATGATTTGTGATGGGAGAATACTAGGATGATCCAGTAAAGTAATTGACAGTTACATTTTGGCCTACGTAACTGTGAATTATTATACTTGTGAACTCTAGGAAATTCCGTTGTGTTGATTAATGCTTAAATGAAGAAATAGAATTCAATAAATAAATTTGAATAACTTATATATTACTTATGTATATGAGACTTGATGGTCGTCAGATACTTGAACTAAACGCCTCTCGGAAGAACATACAGTTGAGAAGAGCGGAGAAATATGATTCGTTTTTACCTATTAGGGGAATGACTCAAAAAAATCCGAATGAATTCTACGAATTAACGTAAAACAATAATAAAGTATCTCCCCAATTCAACTGGCTCCTTAAACTCCAGACATCTTGTGATTATCCTTAATAACTTGTAATTATTCAATAGTGCTTTCATTGCACGTTCTAATATTCGAATTTGACCTCTTCTGTCATTTAACTCGGATGACTTTTTCCTAAATTCTAGTTCCCTTGTGACTATTCTTGGTAATATAATCAGTTCTGATTTCTTCAGCCAAGTGTTTAAACACTTACTTCTATTTGGCTTGTTTGATCAAGAAGTGCTAATCTTTGATTTAGCACCAGACGTAAACTTTATTTCTTTCTACACGAATGATCCATCTATATTTCTACAATTTGGTATAGTTTAAAGATCAATACCATTCTCGAAAGAATATTTATGGCTATCAGTAAGTGAAGCCGTAAGATTTTAAGGTGATGCACACGTATGCAAACCTTATTAATGGGTTCTTGTAAAATACATTGTTTAGCCTTCAGTTTCTAACTAATACCAATAAGATGGTAAGTCTTGTGGCTTATTATTCGCTTCAAATTGAATTTTTCCTAATTACGAATGTTGCGACTTCTTAAGTGAAACATGGAAATTTGAGTTCTCAAATCGCGTGGTGATTATTATAATAGAAAACTCAACTCAAGGCAGATGAGTGTCTCAAATCTTAGTAGACTTTAGATCTTTGAATAAAATATCCATCTCAGATCAGGACATGAATCGACTATCATTCTCAAACGTGCTTGAGATTGGCGTTTCAAGTTTAATGATTGTCCTGAATAAACATATTCTCGTTAATATTACACTTGTATTCCATCCTCATTAACTAAGTTAAAGTTGTCTTTGACGACTAGATTTTCATAAGTGTGGAAGAATAATGATAATTATCCACGAATGACTCCTGAATGAAACATGACTTGTCATCTCAGACGTTGATTGTTTATCCTAAAATAATCACTCGATAAATGGAATTATATTCATGTCCTCCGTATTAAAGATTTGAACCAAAAAAAAAAGTATATATATATCATGAAACGTTATACCATCTACAAACGCAACATGTCGGAGTAACTCGACTATAAACTTTAACCAACATGAGGTCGACATGAAAACTCATGGTTTAGATGAAAGAATTCGTATTAAAAGCAAAATGAATAAACAATTGGCAAAAGACTAAGGTGCATGCTACTAGTATGGCAAAGATTAGTAACCATACTCTGTTGGTAGTTTAAGATTACTACCTTGAATAATCATGCACATCTGTTCAGTCTAACAAAAACTCGATTAAAGTCGAACTAGATAAAGCCTGGTCGACAAACATATGTATTAGATTGAGTTGTAGTTGTGTCTTACAACTAAGAAAACTCTCTAACACCCTCGAACGAGCTGAACTCATTTTAATTAATTGGCCCGAACTCCTTACGTGGCCTATTCGATGGCCTGACAAACAAATCTCTATATTGATTCGAAAATCTCACGATAATAAAGGAGATATAATTTTTAAAACCCCTAAATTCTATTGAAGCAAGTCGTACAACTTCACGTATTGAAACACATAACCACGCTTACCAATGGTTTTAACCATATGGTTTCCGTGAAATCTTAGAATATGTCATACAATGGATTATGACACTTGATTAATTTCGAGGACGAAATTTCTAAAAGGTGGGGAGAATGTGACACCCGTCAAAATTCGGTACTTAAAGTGTGGGCCAACGAAATGGACACACAAGGCCCAACAAGGCCCATTAAAAATTCTAGGTTCATCTGAAGCCCAAATCGATAATCTCAAGTCCAATGAATAATTAAAATCATGTAAAAAGGTCATAGCAATGATTTTAAATCTCATAAATGAATATTCGTAGTAATAAATGGAAAACGCGGTAGATAACCGGTATCTATCGGAACCGTGACACGCCCGGTGTCATGACGAAGAATATCATAATTCTCATTTATAATCATTCAGAAACTCAATTCGAACGCCAAAATGCAAATTTCATGTGCGGAAATCAATAAAACCGCGTTAGACGTGCGTACGTATACGTTATTTGCTGAAGCAGTCTCGATGCCTAAAATGACGTGAAAAATATTATCAAAAACTTGTTTTGATTCAATATAAGTGGTGAAAGAATAATATTGACATTCGGTATGAGAAAACGCTTAAAACTGTTAAGCGTGCAAAATACACGATGTTAACGCGTTACGCGCCGTTATCGTCATACACGTCATATTTGATGAAATAAATATTCCGAGAATACTTATTATATCTATTAGTAATAAACATTGAGAAACGAAATTTAATAAAAACGAGAAATCGATCAGATATATACGCGGTACGAGCTGGCACGGAGCAACTGGCAAATTACCGAACACTATATAAATGAGACTTAACTCATTTTTCTCACAAAACACACACATGAGTGTGTTTTAGAGAGAGAGAACTCTGGAGAGAAAAGAAATTCCGGCCACCTTCCTGTGGTGGTCCGGCGGCGGTCCGCGGTGGTCCGACGACGGCCGGAGATGCCATTTTCGACCCGGAACCATTTCTCGACGTCCCGAACGCAATGGTAAGCTTCTTTTAGCCTGAATCCCTCTTTAAAACCGATTAAATTCGTGAGAAATGTTGTAAACATGGTTGCATGTTGATGTTACAAAAACGCAGTGATTTTCTAGGACGGATTCCCGAACATCCAGCCGTTGGATACGTCTAAAATTTGGTCGGGTTGTGCCTAACATATGGAAGTTAACATCTACCGTTCAGTTTTTGTATATCTTACCCAGAGGTACGGTTTTTATATCCAAAAACGTAACGTTTCGTAATTTCCGTCACTGAAAACCCAGTCCCAAAGATCGTCATTTTCCCGGAGATCCGACCGTTGGTTACTGACGAAATTTGGACTGTATGTTCCTTATACGTATGTGAACATTTCCACCGAAGGAAATTACGATCAGATGATCGGAAGTCCGATGTTTATACTGATCAGTTTGTACGAATTTCTTGAATGAAATTAGGAAACTTGTTGGTGTTGCATGGTGGGACAAACAAGGTTGCGTGGACGATCCGAGGCCGGAGAAACGTTCGTAATGGAAAAACGAACACAATGATGTAATCGGGTCTCGTTGCATGTCGGTTTTGAGAAGATTCGTAAACGCGAATCGGACGCGAAAGGTATAAACCGAACGTTTTGCTATCATTTTGTATTTTGTTAGACGAGTGAGACGAGTTCGAATTATATAAGTAAAAAGTTATTGTTAATATCATTATAAAACTTATATAAACCAAACAAGACGTAATATAAATATGTAGTTATATTTGACAAAAATTGATAAATTGGTAATGTAACTAACGATATACAAATAATGAACATGGGAAATGTAGTTGTATATAAAGTAGACCAACACTTGCATTTTCTACCAATGAGATCGATAAATAAGATATTTGTTATATAAAAACAATCAAATTGATGAAATTGGATATTTAAATAAAGACATGTATTTATATATATTGAATACTTGGAGATTCATTTTTATAATACAAAAGCCGAATCTTAGACTTTAATAAAAATACGAAGTGACGAAACAAAACATTTTCATATATATATATATATAAGCATGTTTATATAAAATTGACGGATTCTCTAATAAATAATATGTATAATTTTTGTAAAAGTCAATCTTGATTTATGAATATCTAAAAACCCGAAATAGTTATGTTTTAAAAAGTAATAGGTGACTTATATATATTTATATATATGGATAAGTCGGGTATTTTGTAAAAATACATAAGTGAAACATTTTAAAATTTTGAGAATGATTTCAAAGTATATTTAGAAAAGAAGATTTATTAACATGAAACACCATAAAAATTTATTAGAGACATATATATAAATTAATCATTAGTAAATAAAATACATCTATTGTTTCCAGAAATGTTATTTATCAAACATTGATAATTATATACACAATTTAAGTGAAGTTGATATGTATTTTATAAGTAATAGTATTCGTCAACAATTTAAAAAGTATGATACACGGATAATAAAACCATGAATCCAATAAAATGGTAACGTGTGAGACGACACGTTAGATGGCCGGTTAAGCCAAATAGGATATAGTCTACTTCCATATCCTAATTCGGACACATATATGATTATAGATCAGGAACTTAAGGCCGAAGATTCGGAATTATGACAAGACTATATCTGAAAACAAATAGGAAATACTTAAGTGCATGGCTAAGGTGAGTTCTTTGACGCCCTCTCTTTAAATGGTTTTTAAGACGTTTTGGGCTGGAATGCATACTCGTAATGATTTTGTGATAAACTATTTTATCTTATGTGAGTTCTATGAAGCCCTTCCTTTAAATTGTTTTGAATACGTTTTGGGCTGGAATGCAGACTTGTAACGATTTTGTGTTAAACTGTTTTAACATACATGAGCTCTTCGCCCCGTTTTAAATAAATGTTTTATTTAACTGTTTTGGGGGAAAAGTATGATATGGTGATATGATGGGTAATCGGGATCATGTATAGTGTTATGACGGTATAAGTTGGGTCAGCAGTATGTGTATATATTGTTGAGCCCCTAAATCCCCCCATAATCATTAACCTCGGGGAGGCCACAGACTATATTGGTAGATCTATCGGGTTAGAAGGGCCCGCTCTCGCGACCAGTCGCTCTGGTCAGGATATTTGGCGAGGGAGTTTATATGTTTGGACTGTTGTGGGGCAACGACGTGTTTCTTGGTTTGATTATGGACTTATGACCGAAGTTTATCATAGTACCTAGCTAGTCTATGATCGTTATATCATTATCTCGAGTTCATCATATCGTATGGCATGGCAAAACTGATTTATTACATGTGGCTTAAAGTATTAACATAGCATGGGATGTGCTAGTGTGTTTTACAGGGATTTTTCATGTGCACAAGTGTTTTTGAACAAGCGTGCCTGATAAGCCAATGTTTTATATCTCGTGGAGATGATATTATAAAAAGGACTGTGTTTTTCATAAAAGTTTGATTATATTGTTTTATTGAACTTAATAACAGGTCCTTTGAAATAGTTTTGCCCTTACTAAATAAACTTAGAACTCACCAGCGTTAGCTGACTTGTTTTAGTATGCATTTCAGGTAAGAAAATAGTTATCTCAAGTAAGCTGTGCGGCGAGTTGGAAGGCATTGGCTGGTTATTTGGCAAAGGAATTACATTGGCATAAATAAAATTTAGTATGTAGCCGTAGAATACA
The DNA here is from genome assembly GCA_030867185.1 of Tagetes erecta. Classification (NCBI taxonomy): domain Eukaryota; kingdom Viridiplantae; phylum Streptophyta; class Magnoliopsida; order Asterales; family Asteraceae; genus Tagetes; species Tagetes erecta. The sequence goes on along the minus strand of CM061493.1, from coordinate 25,576,563 downwards.
CGTGTAAATGTAAATGTAAAAATTGGACCTTAAGACATCCGCTGTAAAACTTAAAACGGCTATATACTTGTGTAAATCCAATCATCATGACGTGACCCGGAAATCGGGGTGTGATAACAATACCGTATGTAAACTTAAAACTCCATAATAAACCTAATGAATTCGTCCGAGTCCTTTCAACATTGTACGGCAACTTAAAACATCTTACGACTCTGTATGCCATATTAACTCCTCTAAAAGCATGTTATTATAATTTAGGACGCCTTAAAAGTATTAACAACACCTTACAATACCGTATGTAAATTTAAAACTCTATAATAAACCTAATGAATTCGTCCGAGTCCTTTGAACATTGTACGGCAACTTAAAACATCTTACGACTTGTATGCCATATTACCTCTTAAAACACGTTATTATAATGTAGGACGCCTTACAAATATTAACAACACCTTACAATACCGTATGTAAACTTAAAACTCCATAATAAACCTAATGAATACGTCCGAGTCCTTTCAACATTGTACGGCAACTTAAAACATCTTACGACTCTGTATGCCATATTAACTCCTCTAAAAGCATGTTATTATAATTTAGGACGCCTTAAAAGTATTAACAACACCTTATAATATCGTATGTAAACTTAAAACTCTATAATAAACCTAATGAATTAGCCCGAGTCCTTTGAACATTGTACGGCAACTTAAAACATCATACGACATGTATGCCATATTACCTCTTAAAACATGTTATTATAATGTAGGACGTCTTACAAATATTAACAACACCTTACAATACCGTATGTAAACTTAAAACTCCATAATAAACCTAATGAATTCGTCTGAGTCCTTTGAACATTGTACGGCTACTTAAAACATCTTACGACTCTGTATGCCATATTAACTCCTCTAAAAGCATGTTATTATAATTTAGGACGCCTTAAAAGTATTAACAACACCTTACAATACCGTATGTAAATTTAAAACTCTATAATAAACCTAATGAATTCGTCCGAGTCCTTTGAACATTGTACGGCAACTTAAAACATCTTACGACTTGTATGCCATATTACCTCTTAAAACAAGTTATTATAATGTAGGACGCCTTACAAATCTTAACAACACCTTACAATACCGTATGTAAACTTAAAACTCTATAATAAACCTAATGAATTCGTCCGAGTCCTTTGAACATTGTACGGCAACTTAAAACATCTTACGCCTTGTATGCCATATTACCTCTTAAAACACGTTATTATAATGTAGGACGCCTTACAAATATTAACAACACCTTACAATACCGTATGTAAACTTAAAACTCCATAATAAACCTAATGAATTCGTCCGAGTCCTTTGAACATTGTACGGCTACTTAAAACATCTTACGACTCTGTATGCCATATTAACTCCTCTAAAAGCATGTTATTATAATTTAGGACGCCTTAAAAGTATTAACAACACCTTACAATACCGTATGTAAACTTAAAACTCCAAAATAAACCTAATGAATTCGTCCGAGTCCTTTGAACATTGTACGGCAACTTAAAACATCTTACGACTCTGTATGCCATATTACCTCTTAAAACAAGTTATTAAAATGTAGGACGCCTTACAAATCTTAACAACACCTTACAATACCGTATGAAAACTTAAAACTTCATAATAAACCTAATGAATTCGTCCGAGTCCTTTCAACATTGAACGGCAACTTAAAATATATTACGACTCTGTATGCCATATTAACTCCTCTAAAAGCATGTTATTATAAATTAGGACGCCTTAAAAGTATTAACAACACCTTACAATACCGTATATAACTTAAAACTCCATAATAAACCTAATGAATTCGTCCGAGTCCTTTGAACATTGTACGGCAACTTAAAACATCTTACGACTTGTATGCCATATTACCTCTTAAAACACGTTATTATAATGTAGGACGCCTTACAAATATTAACAACACCTTACAATACCGTATGTAAACTTAAAACTCCATAATAAACCTAATGAATTCGTCCGAGTCCTTTCAACATTGTGCGGCAACTTAAAACATCTTACGACTCTGTATGCCATATTAACTCCTCTAAAAGCATGTTATTATAGTTTAGGACGCCTTAAAAGTATTAACAACACCTTACAATACCGTATGTAAACTTAAAACTCCAAAATAAACCTAATGAATTCGTCCGAGTCCTTTGAACATTGTACGGCAACTTAAAACATCTTACGACTCTGTATGCCATATTACCTCTTAAAACAAGTTATTATAATGTAGGACGCCTTACAAATCTTAACAACACCTTACAATACCGTATGTAAACTTAAAACTCTATAATAAACCTAATGAATTCGTCCGAGTCCTTTGAACATTGTACGGCAACTTAAAACATCTTACGACTTGTATGCCAAATTAACTCCTCTAAAAGCACGTTATTATAATTTAGGACGCCTTAAAAGTATTAACAACACCTTACAATACAGTATGTAAACTTAAAACTCCAAAATAAACCTAATGAATTCGTCCGAGTCCTTTGAACATTGTACGGCAATTTAAAACATCTTACGACTCTGTATGCCATATTACCTCTTAAAACAAGTTATTATAATGTAGGACGCCTTACAAATCTTAACAACACCTTACAATACCATATGTAAACTTAAAACTCCATAATAAACCTAATGAATTCGTCCGAGTCCTTTGAACATTGTACGGCAACTTAAAACATCTTACGACTTGTATGCCATATTACCTCTTAAAACACGTTATTATAATGTAGGACGCCTTACAAATATTAACAACACCTTACAATACCGTATGTAAACTTAAAACTCCATAATAAACCTAATGAATTCGTCCGAGTCCTTTCAACATTGTGCGGCAATTTAAAACACCTTACGACTCTGTATGCCATATTAACTCCTCTAAAAGCATGTTATTATAATTTAGGACGCCTTAAAAGTATTAACAACACCTTACAATACCGTATGTAAACTTAAAACTCCAAAATAAACCTAATGAATTCGTCCGAGTCCTTTGAACATTGTACGGCAACTTAAAACATCTTACGACTCTGTATGCCATATTACCTCTTAAAACAAGTTATTATAATGTAGGACGCCTTACAAATCTTAACAACACCTTACAATACCGTATGTAAACTTAAAACTCTATAATAAACCTAATGAATTCGTCCGAGTCCTTTGAACATTGTACGGCAACTTAAAACATCTTACGACTTGTATGCCATATTAACTCCTCTAAAAGCACGTTATTATAATTTAGGACGCCTTAAAAGTATTAACAACACCTTACAATACCGTATGTAAACTTAAAACTCCAAAATAAACCTAATGAATTCGTCCGAGTCCTTTGAACATTGTACGGCAAATTAAAACATCTTACGACTCTGTATGCCATATTACCTCTTAAAACAAGTTATTAAAATGTAGGACGCCTTACAAATCTTAACAACACCTTACAATACCGTATGAAAACTTAAAACTTCATAATAAACCTAATGAATTCGTCCGAGTCCTTTCAACATTGAACGGCAACTTAAAATATCTTACGACTCTGTATGCCATATTAACTCCTCTAAAAGCATGTTATTATAAATTAGGACGCCTTAAAAGTATTAACAACACCTTACAATACCGTATATAACTTAAAACTCCATAATAAACCTAATGAATTCGTCCGAGTCCTTTGAACATTGTACGGCAACTTAAAACATCTTACGACTTGTATGCCATATTACCTCTTAAAACACGTTATTATAATGTAGGACGCCTTACAAATATTAACAACACCTTACACTACCGTATGTAAACTTAAAACTCCATAATAAACCTAATGAATTCGTCCGAGTCCTTTCAACATTGTGCGGCAACTTAAAACATCTTACGACTCTGTATGCCATATTAACTCCTCTAAAAGCATGTTATTATAGTTTAGGACGCCTTAAAAGTATTAACAACACATTACAATACCGTGTGTAAACTTAAAACTCCAAAATAAACATAATGAATTCGTCCGAGTCCTTTGAACATTGTACGGCAACTTAAAACATCTTACGACTCTGTATGCCATATTACCTCTTAAAACAAGTTATTATAATGTAGGACGCCTTACAAATCTTAACAACACCTTACAATACCGTATGTAAACTTAAAACTCTATAATAAACCTAATGAATTCGTCCGAGTCCTTTGAACATTGTACGGCAACTTAAAACATCTTACGACTTGTATGCCATATTAACTCCTCTAAAAGCACGTTATTATAATTTAGGACGCCTTAAAAGTATTAACAACACCTTACAATACCGTATGTAAACTTAAAACTCCAAAATAAACCTAATGAATTCGTCCGAGTCCTTTGAACATTGTACGGCAACTTAAAACATCTTACGACTCTGTATGCCATATTACCTCTTAAAACAAGTTATTATAATGTAGGACGCCTTACAAATCTTAACAACACCTTACAATACCGTATGTAAACTTAAAACTCTATAATAAACCTAATGAATTCGTCCGAGTCCTTTGAACATTGTACGGCAACTTAAAACATCTTACGCCTTGTATGCCATATTACCTCTTAAAACACGTTATTATAATGTAGGACGCCTTACAAATATTAACAACACCTTACAATACCGTATGTAAACTTAAAACTCCATAATAAACCTAATGAATTCGTCCGAGTCCTTTGAACATTGTACGGCTACTTAAAACATCTTACGACTCTGTATGCCATATTAACTCCTCTAAAAGCATGTTATTATAATTTAGGACGCCTTAAAAGTATTAACAACACCTTACAATACCGTATGTAAACTTAAAACTCCAAAATAAACCTAATGAATTCGTCCGAGTCCTTTGAACATTGTACGGCAACTTAAAACATCTTACGACTCTGTATGCCATATTACCTCTTAAAACAAGTTATTAAAATGTAGGACGCCTTACAAATCTTAACAACACCTTACAATACCGTATGAAAACTTAAAACTTCATAATAAACCTAATGAATTCGTCCGAGTCCTTTCAACATTGAACGGCAACTTAAAATATCTTACGACTCTGTATGCCATATTAACTCCTCTAAAAGCATGTTATTATAAATTAGGACGCCTTAAAAGTATTAACAACACCTTACAATACCGTATATAACTTAAAACTCCATAATAAACCTAATGAATTCGTCTGAGTCCTTTGAACATTGTACGACAACTTAAAACATCTTACGACTTGTATGCCATATTACCTCTTAAAACACGTTATTATAATGTAGGACGCCTTACAAATATTAACAACACCTTACAATACCGTATGTAAACTTAAAACTCCATAATAAACCTAATGAATTCGTCCGAGTCCTTTCAACATTGTGCGGCAACTTAAAACGTCTTACGACTCTGTATGCCATATTAACTCCTCTAAAAGCATGTTATTATAGTTTAGGACGCCTTAAAAGTATTAACAACACCTTACAATACCGTATGTAAACTTAAAACTCCAAAATAAACCTAATGAATTCGTCCGAGTCCTTTGAACATTGTACGGCAACTTAAAACATCTTACGACTCTGTATGCCATATTACCTCTTAAAACAAGTTATTATAATGTAGGACGCCTTACAAATCTTAACAACACCTTACAATACCGTATGTAAACTTAAAACTCTATAATAAACCTAATGAATTCGTCCGAGTCCTTTGAACATTGTACGGCAACTTAAAACATCTTACGACTTGTATGCCATATTAACTCCTCTAAAAGCACGTTATTATAATTTAGGACGCCTTAAAAGTATTAACAACACCTTACAATACCGTATGTAAACTTAAAACTCCAAAATAAACCTAATGAATTCGTCCGAGTCCTTTGAACATTGTACGGCAATTTAAAACATCTTACGACTCTGTATGCCATATTACCTCTTAAAACAAGTTATTATAATGTAGGACGCCTTACAAATCTTAACAACACCTTACAATACCATATGTAAACTTAAAACTCCATAATAAACCTAATGAATTCGTCCGAGTCCTTTGAACATTGTACGGCAACTTAAAACATCTTACGACTTGTATGCCATATTACCTCTTAAAACACGTTATTATAATGTAGGACGCCTTACAAATATTAACAACACCTTACAATACCGTATGTAAACTTAAAACTCCATAATAAACCTAATGAATTCGTCCGAGTCCTTTCAACATTGTGCGGCAACTTAAAACACCTTACGACTCTGTATGCCATATTAACTCCTCTAAAAGCATGTTATTATAATTTAGGACGCCTTAAAAGTATTAACAACACCTTACAATACCGTATGTAAACTTAAAACTCCAAAATAAACCTAATGAATTCGTCCGAGTCCTTTGAACATTGTACGGCAACTTAAAACATCTTACGACTCTGTATGCCATATTACCTCTTAAAACAAGTTATTATAATGTAGGACGCCTTACAAATCTTAACAACACCTTACAATACCGTATGTAAACTTAAAACTCTATAATAAACCTAATGAATTCGTCCGAGTCCTTTGAACATTGTACGGCAACTTAAAACATCTTACGACTTGTATGCCATATTAACTCCTCTAAAAGCACGTTATTATTATTTAGGACGCCTTAAAAGTATTAACAACACCTTACAATACCGTATGTAAACTTAAAACTCCAAAATAAACCTAATGAATTCGTCCGAGTCCTTTGAACATTGTACGGCAAATTAAAACATCTTACGACTCTGTATGCCATATTACCTCTTAAAACAAGTTATTAAAATGTAGGACGCCTTACAAATCTTAACAACACCTTACAATACCGTATGAAAACTTAAAACTTCATAATAAACCTAATGAATTCGTCCGAGTCCTTTCAACATTGAACGGCAACTTAAAATATCTTACGACTCTGTATGCCATATTAACTCCTCTAAAAGCATGTTATTATAAATTAGGACGCCTTAAAAGTATTAACAACACCTTACAATACCGTATATAACTTAAAACTCCATAATAAACCTAATGAATTCGTCCGAGTCCTTTGAACATTGTACGGCAACTTAAAACATCTTACGACTTGTATGCCATATTACCTCTTAAAACACGTTATTATAATGTAGGACGCCTTACAAATATTAACAACACCTTACAATACCGTATGTAAACTTAAAACTCCATAATAAACCTAATGAATTCGTCCGAGTCCTTTCAACATTGTGCGGCAACTTAAAACATCTTACGACTCTGTATGCCATATTAACTCCTCTAAAAGCATGTTATTATAGTTTAGGACGCCTTAAAAGTATTAACAACACATTACAATACCGTGTGTAAACTTAAAACTCCAAAATAAACCTAATGAATTCGTCCGAGTCATTTGAACATTGTACGGCAACTTAAAACATCTTACGACTCTGTATGCCATATTACCTCTTAAAACAAGTTATTATAATGTAGGACGCCTTACAAATCTTAACAACACCTTACAATACCGTATGTAAACTTAAAACTCTATAATAAACCTAATGAATTCGTCCGAGTCCTTTGAACATTGTACGGCAACTTAAAACATCTTACGACTTGTATGCCATATTAACTCCTCTAAAAGCACGTTATTATAATTTAGGACGCCTTAAAAGTATTAACAACACCTTACAATACCGTATGTAAACTTAAAACTCCAAAATAAACCTAATGAATTCGTCCGAGTCCTTTGAACATTGTACGGCAACTTAAAACATCTTACGACTCTGTATGCCATATTACCTCTTAAAACAAGTTATTATAATGTAGGACGCCTTACAAATCTTAACAACACCTTACAATACCATATGTAAACTTAAAACTCCATAATAAACCTAATGAATTCGTCCGAGTCCTTTGAACATTGTACGGCAACTTAAAACATCTTACGACTCTGTATGCCATATTACCTCTTAAAACAAGTTATTATAATGTAGGCCGCCTTACAAATCTTAACAACACCTTACAATACCGTATGTAAACTTAAAACTCCAAAATAAACTTAATAAATTCGTCCGAGTCCTTTCAACATTGTACTGCAACTTAAAACATCTTACGACTCTGTATGCCATATTAACTCCTCTAAAAGCACGTTATTTTAATTTAGGACGCCTTAAAAGTATTAACCACACCTTACAATACCGTATGTAAACTTAAAACTCTATTATAAACCTAATGAATTCGTCCGAGTCCTTTGAACATTGTACGGCAACTTAAAACATCTTATGACTTGTATGCCATATTACCTCTTAAAACACGTTATTATAATGTAGGACGCCTTACAAATATTAACAACACCTTACAATACCGTATGTAAACTTAAAACTCCATAATAAACCTAATGAATTCGTCCGAGTCCTTTCAACATTGTACGGCAACTTAAAACATCTTACGACTCTGTATGCCATATTAACTCCTCTAAAAGCATGTTATTATAATTTAGGACGCCTTAAAAGTATTAAAAACACCTTACAATACCGTATGTAAACTTAAAACTCTATAATAAACCTAATGAATTCGTCCGAGTCCTTTGAACATTGTACGGCAACTTAAAACATCTTACGACTTGTATGTCATATTACCTCTTAAAACACGTTATTATAATGTAGGACGCCTTACAAATATTAACAACACCTTACAATACCGTATGTAAACTTAAAACTCCATAATAAACCTAATGAATTCGTCCGAGTCCTTTCAACATTGTACGACAACTTAAAACATCTTACGACTCTGTATGCCATATTAACTCCTCTAAAAGCATGTTATTATAATTTAGGACGCCTTAAAAGTACTAACAACACCTTATAATACAGTATGTAAACTTAAAACTCTATAATAAACCTAATGAATTCGTCCGAGTCCTTTGAACATTGTACGGCAACTTAAAACATCTTACGACTTGTATGCCATATTACCTCTTAAAACACGTTATTATAATGTAGGACGCCTTACAAATATTAACAACACCTTACAATACCGTATGTAAACTTAAAACTCCATAATAAACCTAATGAATTCGTCCGAGTCCTTTCAACATTGTACGGCAACTTAAAACATCTTACGACTCTGTATGCCATATTAACTCCTCTAAAAGCATGTTATTATAATTTAGGACGCCTTAAAAGTACTAACAACACCTTATAATACCGTATGTAAACTTAAAACTCTATAATAAACCTAATGAATTCGTCCGAGTCCTTTGAACATTGTACGGCAACTTAAAACATCTTACGACTTGTATGCCATATTACCTCTTAAAACACGTTATTATAATGTAGGACGCCTTACAAATATTAACTACACCTTACAATACCGTATGTAAACTTAAAACTCCATAATAAACCTAATGAATTCGTCCGAGTCCTTTCAACATTGTACGGCAACTTAAAACATCTTACGACTCTGTATGCCATATTAACTCCTCTAAAAGCATGTTATTATAATTTAGGACGCCTTAAAAGTATTAACAACACTGTTGGTCCATAATGATCGTGATTTCAGTGCTATTTTGACTTGTTTAACAACAAACACTCTTGACTCAAACAAAACCAAGTTCAATATAACCCAACAACCAAAGACGAGAATTAAACCACACAACCGGAGGTAAATACGCTACAAAGATAGATAAATATGCTCCTAGCACCTCCTAGACACACACACGATACACGGACTTTGGATAAGATTTTGCCAAAAGTCCCTTTTGTCAAGAGATAAGGTTACAATATATATCAACTGTAGGTTCGCTGATAGATTCGCTGACAGCGAATCTATCTAGCGAACCAGATAGCTTCGCCGGGCACAATCAGGTTCGCCCGACGACAAAACTTATCTCTGTGACAACACTAATCTAGACTACCGGGCGAATCTATAGATTCGCCCGTAGGTTCGCTAGAACAAAAACAACAAAATACATGCAAAATATATAACACCGACATGCCGGTGAGTCCAACCTACACATATGACTATCAATACTCCCCCTAGGTTGGACCTCACCTGGGGAAGTCTTCTAATTAAGCTCCGTCTTTATCTTGGCTTCAAAAATATTCAACGTACGCTCCTGCCCTGTCTTCAATTCTCGACCAACGGATTTGTCAAGTCTTCAGATCCGGCCTCTCGTCTTCACTAAACACCAGCATTGATTCCACAAACTCAGCTTCGGCGACATCAGTATCAGGCATATGAATAACATTCGTTTCCCCTGAATATTTTTTGTATGTTCCTCGCCTATAACATTCCTTTCAATTTTGGCCCAAAAATAAAACTTATAAAGATCCGGCCCTTTTTCGCTAGGTTCGCCCAAATAGGTTCGCTCAGCAGCAGCAATAGATTCGCTCGGCAGCAATAGATTCGCTCGGCCGCAGAAATAGATTCGCCCGACAAGTTCGCTTGTGCAGAACAAAGACTTGTGCCCAAATGAGATTGGCAGCAAGTTCGCTTGCACAATGAGCCAATCAGGTGAACTTTCGTTCAAAATCTTTGTAGATTCGCTGACCACTGTTTGAAATTTCAGAATCACAAATTTAGTCTAGATTCGCTGGATGATCCAGTAGATTCGCTGGATGAACATGCAGTTTCGCTGGGTTGCGAACGAAACAGTTTCAGTCCGAAATCAACCAGAACAGCCTCAAAACTCAACCAAATTAAGATTCGTTTGCTTCAATAGCTTCCTATAACCAAAAACGACAAACCCCAAGCAAATTCCAGCTCAAAAACACAACAAACAGCCCCGTGATGAATCAAGAGTGTTTTGACACAAAAACCCCAAAATCAACACAAAAATCTCTAGGATGAAACAATCAAGAGCACTAAGGCTCTGATACCATATTTATAGATAAGCTATAGTTCACTTGATAGATTCGCTATACCATATTGTTGGTCCATAATGATCGTGATTTCAGTGCTATTTTGACTTGTTTAACAACAAACACTCTTGACTCAAACAAAACCAAGTTCAATATAACCCAACAACCAAAGACGAGATTTAAACCACACAACCGGAGGTAAATACGCTACAAAGATAGATAAATATGCTCCTAGCACCTCCTAGACACACACACGATACACGGACTTTGGATAAGATTTTGCCAAAAGTCCCTTTTGTCAAGAGATAAGGTTACAATATATATCAGCTGTAGGTTCGCTGATAGATTCGCTGACAACGAATCTATCTAGCGAACCAGATAGCTTCGCCGGGCACAATCAGGTTCGCCCGACGACAAAACTTATCTCTGTGACAACACTAATCTAGACTACCGGGCGAATCTATAGATTCGCCCGTAGGTTCGCTAGAACAAAAACAACAAAATACATGCAAAATATATAACACCGACATGCCGGTGAGTCCAACCTACACATATGACTATCATTAAGACATCTTACGACTCTATATGCCATATTATCACCTTGAATAGAAAGTTAGTATAATGTAGGACGCCTTACAACTCCAAACAACACCTTACAACACCGTACGCAAGTTTAAAACTCCATAATAAACCTAATGAATTCGTACGAGTCCTTTGAACATCGTACGACAACTTAGGACTTCTTACGACTCTTTGTGCCACATTAGCAAGTCGAAAAGAACGTTTGTAAGAACACCATACATCACCGTACGAAACCTTAAAACTGCATCATACACCTAATGAATTCGTCTGATTCCTTTGAACATCGTATGACAAGTTTGGACATCTTAAGCCTCTATATGCCATATTAGAACCATGAAAACCACGTTAGTTTGGTGAGATTAAATATTACATGTTGTGGTGTATGAGACAATTTTTGATGTTTTCGAATTTTTAATTATTGAGCAAATTTGTTTTTGGTGTGATAATAAAGGTAAATATAACATTGGACGCGTTAAACTCTTAAGAGCACCTTACATCAACATACAAAACTTTAAAACTCCATAATATACCTATTAAATTCGTCCGAGTCCTTTAAACGTCGTACGACAACTTAAGACATCTTACGACTCTATATGCCATATTATCACCTTGAATAGAATGTTAGTATAATGTAGGACGAGTTACAACTCCAAACAACACCTTACAACACCGTACTTAAGTTTAAAACTCCATAATAAACCTGATGAATTCGTACGAGTCCTTTGAACATCGTACGACAACTTAGGACTTCTTACGACTCTTTGTGCCACATTAGCAACTCGAAAAGAACGTTAGTAAGAACACCTTAAATCACCGTACGAAACCATAAAACTACATCATACACCTAATGAATTCGTCTGATTCCTTTGAACATCGTATGACAAGTTTGGACATCTTAAGCCTCTATATGCCATATTAGCACCATGAAAACCACGTTAGTTTGGTGTGATTAAATATTACATGTTGTGGTGTATGAGACAATTTTTGATGTTTTCGAATTTTTAATTATTGAGCAAATTTGTTTTTGGTGTGATAATAAAGGTAAATATAACATTGGACGCGTTAAACTCTTAAGAGCACCTTACATCAACATACAAAACTTTAAAACTCCATAATATACCTATTAAATTCGTCCGAGTCCTTTGAACGTCGTACGACAACTTAAGACATCTTACGACTCTATATGCCATATTATCACCTTGAATAGAATGTTAGTATAATGTAGGACGAGTTACAACTCCAAACAACACCTTACAACACCGTACTTAAGTTTAAAACTCCATAATAAACCTAATGAATTCGTACGAGTCCTTTGAACATCGTACGACAACTTAGGACTTCTTACGACTCTTTGTGCCACATTAGCAACTCGAAAAGAACGTTTGTAAGAACACCTTAAATCACCGTACGAAACCATAAAACTGCATCATACACCTAATGAATTCGTCTGATTCCTTTGAACATCGTATGACAAGTTTGGACATCTTAAGCCTCTATATGCCATATTAGAACCATGAAAACCACGTTAGTTTGGTGAGATTAAATATTACATGTTGTGGTGTATGAGACAATTTTTGATGTTTTCGAATTTTTAATTATTGAGCAAATTTGTTTTTGGTGTGATAATAAAGGTAAATATAACATTGGACGCGTTAAACTCTTAAGAGCACCTTACATCAACATACAAAACTTTAAAACTCCATAATATACCTATTAAATTCGTCCGAGTCTTTTGAACTTCGTACGACAACTTAAGACATCTTACGACTCTATATGCCATATTATCACCTTGAATAGAATGTTAGTATAATGTAGGATGATAGGTTCAATTGGATCGTTAATATCACTCAAATGATCAGAATAAAACGCACAAACAAAACGATTCAATCACAAACACAATTCATACTAATAATTCTCTTTGTATATTGATGATCAAAGCAATTCGTAGTACAAGTGCAGGAGAAACAAAATCACACACAGTTAATTCTCTCTTTAACAGTGTAAAAGTGATCTAGCCTCTTACCTCACACACACACACTACATGCTTATAACAACCAAATACAAGTTTAAGGAAAATACACAATAAACCCTAAACTATACAAACATATAAACAAAATACAAAGTAAATCTTAACTAGGAAATAAACCTAACAGTACTCCCCCTAAGATTTATCTTTGGATCTTCAGCAAAATCTTCTATCTTTTTCTTCTTCTTTGATCAGCATCAACCTTTTTCTACCAATCTTCCGGTTCATCTTTGACATTCAGCAACTCTCGTCCTTTATACTCCTCTTGTTCCTTCAGAGCTTCTTCTATACATGATTTGAACTTTTCGGCAATCTTGGCTTGTCGAGGCTTGGATTCATTCGTCAGAATTGGTAAAGCATTCATGCGTCTGAGTGAATCCAGATTCAAACCTGCAAAGTCAATATTAGCATAAAATTCGAATGGCATCTCCTGGCCTTTGACCTTCACCTCCAAGGTTCCTTTCCTAGATATCCTCATGTACTCTATCTCTGGTAAATCAACCCTTACGAGATTAGAGTTTAGTAATGCTTTTCTGACTCGTATCTTTTCAGTTGCTGCAGCTATAACTTCAATCATCACAACCAATAACTTCCTATCAGCTTCAGCAAGTGCATCTTTACACTTCTCCATTCTATAGCTTCTCAAAAAGTCAATATATGATGGATGTAGCAGCTTCAACTCAAAAGTACTGAACAGTGTAATCATGTCTTTATCTCAATCCTCTAAGTTTCGAACAAGCTTCAATTCAAAAGTTTCTTGATTATAAAACACTTTGAGTATAGGCTTTGTCATTTGTGAACCATCTATCACTTTCAATCCAGGATCTGTCACCTTGTCAAAGTATTCATCCGAGAATTCTTCAAGGTACATATCTTCAGTCACAACCAGTCTCTTTTTCTTCCTTTGTTTCTTTGCTTGCACATATGCTGAATCTTCTTGTTGGCCTCTAAAATCCAGAAACTTCGGTGGTCTAGCAATCCCGGCATCAAGAAGCATTACACACTTATCACCACGCTCAGCACGCGTGTGATTTATCAACCTTAATTTGTGTAACTCCTTTAAATCCTGAACTTCCAACTTAAAGATGCTCGAGAAGTAATGGTATACATCACATAAACCATTCACTCTCTTAATCATGAAAGCGTCAAACACTTCATCATATTTCCAAGCAATTATCTTTACCTTCTTATTTTTCTCAGGCACAATCATCGAATCAAGCAACTCAGCAATGGATTGGCCTTTGCTCAGCAGTGACCTCACCACGTCACCTGCTGTTGCTGACTTATGCCAAGACTCTCTAACATTCATTGGTATGTTGTATGCTTTCACTTCGCTAGGAAACATATCAATCAATTCGTGCCTCTTTTTGTGAGCATTTTCAGGTAACGCCATCACCGGAATTTCTTTTGGTCCAAGCACTTTGAATCTCTTTGTCAGCTCGAAGTATTGTGGATTGTTATAGTCCAAATAAAACATTCTGTTGTACATTTTCTCCGTCTTCATGAAACTAACCACAATCTTCCTTAGTGATTCAGACTTCAATCTCTTCAAAGTTTTGTACGGATAGTTTCTCGAACTCAACCAACTACGCATATTTGAAGCTGTCATTTCATCTGGATTTTGGTGATACAGTTCAGTCGGAGGCAAATCTTCTATGTTTAGGCTTTCTTGCATTGGTGTCCATTCTCCCATCTCGATCACAAACTCTTTCTTATCCGCTTCAGCTTTGTCTTGAGCAATCATGCACTTCTCATACTCTTCATTTATCTGACTCACCGTCAAACCATTCAAAAATACAGCATTATACTTCATTTTCTCAAGATATGCAAACCTTTGATCCAAATCATCTGGAATCTCCTCAACAACATTCTGTACTGGCTCAGCTTCATCCTCAGATTCAGTGAAATCAATATCGTCAAGATCATCCAACGCTTCAATCATAGGTGCATCGTCAGTTTGAACCGGCTCAAACTGACTTGCCACTTCAGCTTCAGTTTCAGGCATATCCACAGCTTCAGATTGAATCGGCTCAATCTGAACTGTTTCTTCAGAATCAGCTTCTTTTTCACTATCAGTGACAACAACCACTTCAGTTTCAGCTACAGAATCAGATTGAATCGGCTCAATCTGACCTGATTTAGCAATCTCAGCTTCAGTCACATTCTCAGTTTCAACCACAGCTACAGATTGAATCGGCTCAATCTGCACTGTTTCATCTATCTTTGCCTTTTTCGACCTTTCTTCATCACCAAAAATCTCAGGTATCGCATCTATCTTCCTTTTTCCCTCAGCTTTGTCCGTATTGACAGTGTCAGCAACAGCTTCATCGGGAATAATGATTGGTGAGTCCACCCTAATGCCAACATTCGTAGTGCCTCGAGCTCTGGTCAAATAAACTTTTGGCATATGCGATTCAGTCACTTCCATTACTTCTTCAGAAAAATCTTTATCTGATGACGCGCCAGCTTTCTTTGGTTTAGTTTCCTCCAACTCTTTTTCTAGCATTTCTTTCTCGGCCTCCAACGTATTGCATTCAGCTTTAAGTTCTGTATAATCATATTTCAGATTCTCATGCTCCTCTTTCAGTTTTTCATAATCATCCTTCAGCTTCACATGTTCATCAACTAGCTTCACATGATCCTCATCTAACTTCTTGAAGGTTTTCAAATTCTGATTATGAATGTCCCAATACTCATCAAACCTTTTCTTTTTCCGTTCATTTGAAGCTTTCAACAAATCATTTGCTTCAATCAGTTTTGCCACCATATCCTCTAACTCAGCTATTCTTTTCTCCTTCTCATTTTCATCTACTTTTGACACAAAGTTTGGTGAAGACTCCAAACCTTGCTCAATATTTTCAGCAAATTGAGATGATGTAGTGGGTAAATCAATAAGTGTAGGATCAGCAACGCCAGCATCAGCTTCCTCAACTATCTGTGCCATAGTCTCAGCTTCGGCCATTGCCTCCTGAGCAATCTGAAATACATCAATCTCTTCAGGCTCAACAATCACAGTCTCATTAACAGGTTTTGACCTCTTTCTTCGAACATACTTAACAGCAATGTCTTTTGGAACAACAACTTCTTCAACACCAGAAGCAACCTCAGCAGGTTCTTCTATCTCAACAGTCTCAGTTTCCTCTATCTCAGTCTCCATTGGTTCAGCCTCCTCTGAATTAGATTCAGATTCAGCATCATCACCACCATCATCATGTTCATCATTACCATCACTATCTTCATCATTGTCACCATCATCATTATCATCATTTTGATCATCATCACTTTCATCAATCTCTCTATCAACAAGATCCATTGGATTTACAATCTCTCCATTCGAAATATGATGATAGACTACCCCAACTTCTTCTTCATTATTGGCTATATCTCTCATATAGTCAAACAACTCCACATCAGGCACATTCCCGATACTCATCTTTCGGTAAGATAGATCGTTCATGTCCTCAGTGTATAAAATACCTCCAGAAAAACCTTCATTTCTGATGATAGGATAGGCAATGTTTATCATCAGTTGTAAGAATCTCGGGTACATGAGAAACTTAAATCTTTTGCCCTTCACCAAATTGAACACAAACCCATTCATTATCCATCTTGACATGTTGAATGGTTTGTTTTCTGCAATAGCAACTATCGGGGATGCAATGTCAGATGGGAAATTGTCGAATCCTGCACTCCTCCTGGACATGCATTGCTGTACAACATAACACAGCAACTTATACTTCCTTCCCAACTTAGCCCTATAAAACTGTGATTTTGGAAATATAGGTGGATGTCCCATATTAACAAAACACGATTTACATTCCTCCATGGTCAACTCATCCATCATACCAACTTCGTCTTCATCAATCCTCAGGGCATGTCTAATGGCTTCTTCAGAAACAGTCAGTACCCAATCTCTAGTAATATTCCCTCTGACCACATCAACACCATTCTCATCTCTGACAACCTCTGCTGTCCTCCAAAAACTTTTAATCAGCCTTGCATATATGACCGGTTTGGCACATATAGCATACACATATTTAGTTCTCTTGATGAACTTGATCATATCCCTGTAACCATCTGTTTCAGGAAGTGATTCATCCAAACATGCTACCAAATTGTGTTTAGGCTCAAACTTGAGATTCTCCATCTGTTAAAACACAAACAAACACAAAACAAGACAAATGTGTTAGATTCTTCATTAAAACATATCAAAATTTCATAAGTATTTGAATAACAGTTAGAAAGCAAAACATTCATATAATCATTTTAACCCTAAATTGATCTAACAAAATGATTTTCATCATTTTGATTAACACAACTTTGAATTTTAATGATTTATACAACATTTTTCATTTTAACAGTTAATCACTTAAGGCAAAATTTTGACATTTGTATGATGAAGTTGTTTAACATGTTTTAGTTCATTTTTATCATGCATTTGTTACTTTTAAACACACATTTCATCATTTTGAAGTGAAACATTTAAGAACTTTCAAAGTTCATCAATGGCGATTTTAACAGTTATGACAATTTCAATTGATTCAGTTGATTTTAAGGTGTTTTAGTGCAAATGAGTGATTAATTGTTGATGATCGACAGATTTTGTACATAAACCAACATTCGATTTAGGTTTTAACACACAGAATCAAAGTGTCGATTCAATGCACAAAACACTGTTCATCATCGTTTTTCCTTTTAACAGTTGATTTGCAGGTCTATTTAGGTCAAAAACACTTAATCACTACCTTATCCAATCGATCAACCTTGTTACAGAGCAAACGATTGAATATGATAACACGGCGATTTTAAGTTCAGAGGATTTGTGTGAAAGTGAGTGTGTGAAATGATAAGTGTTCGTGAAGAGGCGGTATTTTGTATCGTCAAAAATTTAGGTCAAACTTTAAGTGTTGGGTCAACATAAAGGGACGGGTAAACAAAATAAGCCCAATAAGCCTTGCCGGGTCAAGTACTGTAGTGACGGGTCATGTACTGTAGTGACGGGTCAAGTACATCAAACAAGTCACAAACATGTGAAAAACACTTGACGGGTCAAGCAATGTAGAGACGGGTAAGTCACTGTAGTGACGGGTAAAGGTTAAGGAACAACTACACCTGATGGATTTATTCATCACCCGGCAGAATAGTTATCTTCAAAACATCACCCGGCAATATTTCTTCATCACCCGGCAACACAGTTGCTTTCCTTCTTCATCCGGCTTGCTTTCTTCATTACACGGCAACCTTCTTCACACGGCAACCTTCTTCTTCACACGGCAATCTTCTTCTTATTACCCGGCAACACAGTGTCATATCTTTACACGGCAATAAGATTTCTCTTTTACCCGGCTGTATAGTAAACACTTGTCACCCGGCAAGATATCTATGACCTTCACCCGGCTGTATTTGACATGATCATTGCCCGGCTGTACAGTGGTCATAATATCTTCACATTTTCCTCAATTACCCGGCATGTATCAAACTTACAACTTTACCCGGCTGAACAGTGAGTTCTTTACCCGGCTGTACAGTTGCATCTGATATCTTTGCCCGGCAATAACACTTGCGATTTTTCTTCACTTTTCTCGTCTGTTGACTTTTTCAACGGTATTTATTGCACCTGCAAACATTCTCCGACATATTAATTAGACAAGTTATCCTTAAAAAGAATGTTTGTCATATTAATTATCAAACAACATTAAACATTGCAACAACATTAATTCTCAATTAAAATTCATTTTTCTTTTTCTTTTTCAAAAATGTTTTTTTGCACAACCAATTTTTCTATATCCCGAAGCAATTTCTTAAAAACAAATTACAAGACCTTGGGTTTGTTTTTAACACATTCAATACCTTTGCTTTTCATACTACATAATCTTGTTCATTCAAAGCACACTTATTCAAAAGATATTTTTTGGATTTTTGTATATATTTTTCTTCAATTTATTCTCCCCCTAAACTTGAAATTTCTTGAAATTTTTAAGTTTAACAAGGATGTCGATGTGTCAATAAAGATTCCATATGCCTGCGCACACAAAGCACACACATTAAAATAAATACATATGCAATGCAATGAATCAAAATATCGCAGTGAGATCATACCACACATTATCTGAACATGTTTTGCAAGTTTTGAATAGACATTTGACTTATGTTTGATTGAGTGATGATATGAAAACATACCAATTAGCTCGAGTTGACACACTTACTTTTTCAGTATCATGATGATATTTTAGGTTCGATTAGAATGACTTATGTGACCCACATGTATACATATGTCAACATATTTCCTTATCAATCACTACCTGAATGCATATCGTACAACAACCTGGTCACTTACAGTCATAAACAGTGTGGAATCTGGGTTCTATTCGGATTTGGTCCACTTTGGGACTTCTTTTTAATTCCATCTTTGGGAATTTTTCTTTCCTATCGTTCCCCTTGGGAATCTTCTGAATTCCATTTTGGAATTTTTGTTTGGTTTTGGTCCACATTTGGGACTCTTTTTGTTCCATTTTGGAATCTTTTGCTGCATCTTGAAGCTCAAAAGAGACTTCGTGTGAGACTTCAGGTCTGTGGATACCACAACAAAGAAGCTCACGATGCGGTTCATCACACTGAATACACTGCATCGTTACCCGATCATGCACAACTATCATCACAAGCAATGTATCAAAAGATATATATCTAGACATGTATAACAATGGAACTTAACACAAAGATCATTAAGTTTATGTTTGTCAACAATCAACTTACTTGTTCAGTCTAATTGCCTGAGCTGTCTAGCACATCAATTAACATTCATCAGTCTTTATTAAAAATGATGTAACAAATAATGTCTAGTGTAACTATCATTTCTTACTTTTTGCAATATAGATTCTTATGACATGATATTTTCTTTTCTTTTTGCGTTTATATTTTGTTTTTGCTTTTCTTTTTCATGCAAGCACACAATGCAAAACATAAAGTAAAAGACAAAGGAATCAATACTTAACATCAACTTATTATATTTTTGGCTTTTATATTTTCTGATTTTTCTTTTGTTTTCGAAAATTAGAATCAATCATGATTGATTAATCCTATGGATTGAATTAAAAATTCAAACCGGCCTGACAAAAATGATTTTGTGAAAAGATCTGCCAGTTGTTTGTCGGTATGAACTTTAATCAAAATTATTAAACCTTTTTCAGAGTTGTCTCTTAAAAAGTGATATCGAATTTCGATATGTTTGGTTTTTGAGTGTTGAACAGGATTAGCAGTAATAAACATAGCAGCAGTATTGTCTATGTAAATATGAGTTTTTAGAAAGTTAAACCCGTAGTCCAGCAATTGATTTTGTAACCACAAAACTTGAGAACATCCTGCAGATGCAGCGATATACTCTGCTTCAGCTGTAGATACAGAAACGTTGGTCTGCTTCTTGCATTGCCAAGAGACAAGTCTAGGACCCAGAAATTGACAACCACCAGTAGTCGATTTCCTGTCAAGAGCACAATGTTAGGGTTATTTCCTGTTAAGAATTTACTTTGTATCTTTGTTTATATGTTTGTATAGTTTAGGGTTTATTGTGTATTTTCCTTAAACTTGCATTTTGTTTGTTATAAAGCATGTAGTGTGCGTGTGTTAGGAGAGAGCGACTTTTACACTGTTAGAGAGAGAATTAACTGTGTGTAATTTGTTTCTCCTGCACTTTTGTACTACGAATTGCTTGATCATCAAATACAAAGAGAATTTATGAGTATGAATTGTGTTTGTGATTGAATCGTTTGTTTGTACTTGTTGTTCTGATCATTTGAGTGATATTATCGATCCAATTGAACCTATCAATTGGTATCAGAGCTTTCGGTATCGTGTTCTTCGCTGTTTCTAAGCAAAACACATCAATATTGCTCAAAATATCATGATCTGAATGAATTGTTGGTGTTTTTAGTTGTGATTCATCATCATAATCACTTCTATACACAGCGATTGTGCATATTCTATCAGATCATCATCAGATCTGAAGAATTAAGAAGAATAGAAAAGGTACTGTTCGATCAATTTTTGCTCAAAATTCATCGAAGAATGAAGATGTTTTGGATTGATTGATATAAGGGTTTGATAATCGGACTATTTCACAGCTTTTGTGTGATTTTTGGACAATTTGGACAAGTTTTAGACAAAACCCAGAAAATCTTCATGAAGAAGATGATGAACAGTTGAGTTTGGTTGAAGATTAACTTGCCGGGTGATATTTTTGACTTAGACAATTTCCTTGGACTTAGAATTTGTGAAGAAATTAGGTCCTGTGCTGCCGTGTAAGGGATTTTGCTCTAGACGGGTGACGTTTTTGACTTGAAAAAGTGCTACTGTTCAGCCGGATCAGACACTGTTGTGCCGGGTGATACACTGTTACGCCGGGTGATAGAGAAAATACAGCCGGGTAAAATCAAATTGTGTAGCCGGGTAATCAATATTTCTGCCGTGTGACCAAGTACTGTTCAGCCGGGCAAAGAACTTTTTGCCGTGTCAAGACTCTGCCGTGTCAAGTTATTGCCGTGTGAAGTTTTTCTTGCTGCCGTGTAACTGTTCATCCGGGTGAAGAACAAAGTAATTTTCAACTGTTTAGCCGGGTAACTATTTAGCCGGGTGAAGACTTATTTCTGCCGGGTGAAGAACAAACACTGTTTAGCCGGCTGAAGAAGATTTTTCACTGTGTTGCCGTGTGACTTTATTTAGTTGTTTTTAATACTTGTTTCTTATCTTGTCTTTAATTTCTTGTCTTTTTATTAGTATTTTAATCACTTCTTTTCAAAAATTAACAAAAACTAAAAATATTTTCTTTAAAAAAAAATTTGTTAAAAATGGCTCCTAATGATGATTCTGATAACCGTGTTCCTAGACTTTTGAATCGTGCAGATTTCAAGAACTGGACCATCAGGCTGAGACATCATTTGTGTTCTATTGACAATGACTTATGGAAATCAATTGAGAAGGGTCCTCACATTCCAACTCAGACACAACCAGATAGTGCAAGTACCTACACAAAAGACTCCACTGAACCTTATCCAGAGGATAATCTGTCAGCTGAAGACTTGAGGAAGGTAAAGAATGATAGCAAGGCCTATTCGTTGATGTGCAAGGGGTTGCCATTACAAGTTTTGTCTAGATTGGATGCATATCAGACTGGTTATACATGCTTCAAAGCATTAAAGTCGATATGTGAAGGAGGAGAACAACTGAGAAGCTTGAAGAAATCTAAACTAAAAGGCAATTGGAACTTTTTGAACACATTAATGGTGAGACAGTTCACCAGATGATGAACAGGTTTGTTCACTTGACTACTGAGATGTCAAATCTCGGAGTGAAGACTGAACTTCAAGACCTAAATGATCGATTGTTATGTGCTTTACCATCATCCTGGAAACAAACTGTTACCTTGTTGAAACATACTGAGAAATTCCCAATGGAATTAGATCTGCTGATTGGGAAAATAGAAGAAGTTGAGATTGATGAAGGATCTAGAAACACTGATAGATCAATGTCACAAACTCAATACAAGTATGTGGTAAATCCTGCCAATACTGTGGACAATGCTTTTCTTGTGCAAAATACAACAAAGTTTGAAGATGAGGATGACTTATTCGTTGGTGCAAGTTTTTATACTGATTCAGCATACTTTCCAAATTCACCAACTTATTCTCAACCTCAATCTCCGCCAAGAGCTCAAGTTCAAGTTCCAAGTCAGAATCAGAAGCATCAATCAGAAAGTTCAACGTCAAATGTTCAAGCAAAAGTGAAAGATGTCATGAATATTCTGTTGCAAGATGACGAAACAAAAACTGCCTTCACTGCTTTTATGTCAAGTTTTCAAGCGTACCAAGGTAGTCATTTAAGTCAAATGGACGTTGTCCTTCAAGACTTGTTTGAAATGGATCCAGTAGACGTTGAGGAAATGGATCTTAACTGGCAAATGGTTATGGTAGCTTATCGTACTCAAAAGCATGCATATGTCAACAGAAGCTACAAACCTCATGCAAACAAGACTGTTGGATTTGACAAATCTAAGGCCAGATGCTTTAACTGTAATCAGTATGGTCATTTCTCAAGAGAATGTAAAGCTCCAAAGAATTTTAATGACCAAGCAAGTTCAAGCAATCAAGGTCAAGGTCAAAATTCTCAACAATCAACAAGTTATCAAGGCAGAAATCAACGTTTCTTTCAGAAACCATACCAAAGTCTTCCTATGCCTGAATTAAAGGATGAAGGAAAGAAGCCAGAAGACCAAACAAAGGCATTGGTTGTAAGTGTGAAAGACGGGTATGATTGGAGCGCTTATGCAGAACAATTCACGTCTGATCTTACATCAAGTCTGGCTCTGGTATGTGAAGTAGAAGAAGATTGGTCAGAAGAAGGGGATTGTAAGATGATTGAAGATGTGAGTGAAGATTCAGAAGACTATGACTGGAGTGCAAAATCTGATCCTACTGAAGAATCTGAGTCTGAACTTGTGCTGATGGCTACTGCTAGTGAGTCTTCATCATCCACAGAACAACCAAAGGTTAATACTGACCTGCCCCCTAACTATGTTCCATTACCTGCTGATGTCAAGGAAAGGCTATGTTCTGAACAGTGCATTCAACAAGTAGAACATTATCGGACTCATTCATTTAAAATCGGTGACAAATTAAGCAAACATGAGAAAATTCATGAACAACTTAAAATTGATCACAAAATTGCTGATGAGAAGATTTTGTCACTTAAAGAATCTTGGAACAAAACCTTAAAGGAACTGGAATTGATAACCAAACAACTTGAAGAAATGACAAAGAACTTTGAACAAGAAAAAGTCGCACATGCTGTCACTCAAGTTGAACTAACAAAGGTTAAAAGCTGTAAAACCATGGTTAAACAACTCATCAAAGAAAGAGGTAATAAAACCAAAACCGGGTTGGGTTTTACACATGAACCGATGCCAAATTCAATCACTCAAACCTTACCGGAAAACTTTAATGAATTTGATCATTCACCTGAAAATGAACGAAAATTTAAAGAAATTCAAAGAAGTAAATCCGAGTCTGAAGGATCTGAAGTGTTGATTGAAAGTTTGAGAGAAGAAGATGGAATGACAACTGAAGCTGATGATGAAGCAAGCAACAAATCTGAAAACAAAGTTGAGCCTGTTCTAATCCAACTTGTTGAATATCCAAAGCTTAATCCCGAACCAGAAACACCGGTGAAGGAAGAAGGTGAATTTTCAGGGTACAATGATCCTGAGTACATCAAGTGGAAGAAGGAACAAAAGGCGCAAGTTGCTGCTCAGTTGGTCAAAAAGCCAGAAGTGAAAAAGGCTGAAGTTTCGAGTGTTAAGAAGCAAAAATCGAAAACACTGAACAATCAATCTGAAACAAAACAGTCAAAAGGCAAAAATGTCTTAAAATCGAATGATAACACAAAAGTTCAAAGTGTTAAAACTGACAAAGTTAAACCTGTCAAGAAAGTGTCAAAAGAAAAGAAAATCAAGTTTGTGTCTGCAGGAACGTTTGATTTAAATGGATCTTATGGTAAACCAATCAATTCTCCAATCAAATCTAACTCTGGTCTGAAAACAGGTTCAGGTCCTAAGTCTTCCGCTGTCAATGAAAAGAGAATTGAAAACAAAAAGGTGACCAAACAGAACAGTTTAAAATCGAACCAAAGTCCCATGCAATCAAGAGCACAAACAATGACTCCACAGAAAAACGTTAATCTAAAACCGAACAACTATGATAATGAATCACGTTTTGGTTCAACATCAAGAGTTAACAATCGGCTCTTTAGGATTAGCAAGAAATATTGTGAAATTTGTGATAGATATAATCATGCAACTGCTGAATGTTTCTTTAACAGGTACTGCAGTTTCTGTGACAAAAGAAATCATTCTTCAGAAGAATGTTATTTTAACAAATTTTGTGATATCTGTGAGAGAAGAAATCATGACACTAAGGATTGTTTCTTTCGATCAAACTCGACTAGAGAAATGACTCCATATTCAAATTTTCAAAGAAATAATTCATATGGTTTTCAAAATATGAGTCAAAGTCATTCTCCGGTTTTGAGAAACCTCAATCGAAACAATTCTGTTTCTAACTTTTCAAGGAATGTGCAGGTTAACAGTTTTAAACCAAGAGCTTTAATGGTTAAAAATCAAAAGTTTGAAAATAACCTTGATCCTAAGCTAGAGGAGAGGTTTATTGCTTTGAGGAGAAAGCAATCATTGAACGCCAATGGGCGAAGTTATCAGCATCAAAATCTTTTAAACGAAACAAATTTTCAAAATGTTCAATACCAACAAGTTACTATTGCAGATAGATTCGGAAAACCCAAGACCGTGTGGGCCTGGGTTGACCAAACTAACTGAATGTTTTTGTTGAAATGCAGGTACGCCCAAGAAGACCTATCAACTCGTGGTTTGTTGATAGTGGGTGTAGCCGGCACATGACAGGCAACCATGCCTTGCTTCAGGATTTCAAACTGAAAAATGGTACTCATGTAGCGTTTGGAGGTGATGCGGGTGGAAAGATAACAGGAGAAGGAACAGTATCCAATGGGATCATTAGTTTTGATAAAGTCAACTACTGTGCACAGTTGAACTTTAACTTACTAAGTGTCTCCCAAATTTGTGATAAATCTTATTCGACTTTATTTGATGATTCTTTCTGTTATATTCTTAAACCAGGTTTCAAGATTGACAATGAGTGGGTAGTGGTTAAAGCTCCTAGAGATCGCGATGTATACAAGTTGGATATGTCGCAGATTGACGCTGATACCGAAACAACCTGTCTCATTGCCCATGCTTCAAATGATGAGAGTCAGCTTTGGCATAGACGGCTGGGCCACTCCAACTTCAGAAACATGAACCGTTTGGTAACTGGAAATCACGCTGTGGGAATCCCATCGAAGAAATTTTCCACAACTGATCTCTGTCCAGCATGTTTGAAGGGCAAACAGCATCGGATGTCTTTTAAGTCCAAGCTCGAGAACTCCATTTCAAAACCTTTGCAGATGTTACATATGGATCTTTTTGGACCGACAAATGTTCAAAGCATCGGCAGAAAATCTTATTGTTTAGTTATCATAGATGACTTCACTAGATTTTCATGGGTTTATTTTTTGCATGCGAAATCTGAAACAGCTGAATTATTGAAAGAATTTATCATTAAAATTGAAAATCAATTGGAATGCAAAGTTAAAACTTTAAGAAGTGATAATGGAACTGAATTTAAGAATGCTAATGTTGATTTATTTTGTGCAGAAAAGGGGATTGCTCGTCAGTATAGTGCTCCAAGAACGCCTCAACAAAATGGGGTTGCGGAACGGAAAAACCGGACACTAATTGAAGCTGCAAGATCCATGCTCGCAGATGCCAAAATCCCTATCACCTTTTGGGATGAAGCCATTGCTACTGCGTGTTTTGTACAAAATAGAACATTATTAGTTCAAGATAAACAGAAAACTTCTTATGAGTTGTTGTTTGGAAGAAAACCAAATATTTCTTACTTGAAAGCATTTGGTTGTCCAGTTTCGATTCTTAATCTAAATGAACATCTCGGGAAGTTTGAGTCAAAATCTGACGATGGATTTTTCCTAGGATATTCGTCTGTTTCTAAAGCTTATCGGGTTTTTAATAGCAAAACAAATACTGTTATTGAAACTTTCAACGTCAAGTTTTTAGAAAATTCGTTTCCTTTAGTGGCTCACGGTCCCGAATGGTTATTTGATTTGGATTCGTTATCTAGATCTTTCAATTCTAACTTATTTGATTTTTCAGGAAACGCAAGGAAGGAATCAGGTGACTTAGGAAGCTTTAGTGACGATTCTGATAATGATGAAGATGGAAATCTCAACTATGAATATCCTCTTATGTCTTTTCACAATCCTGATCATGTCAAATCTAGTCAAGCTCCGGGTCCTTCTGGTTCGCAAGAAGATCAAGAATCAAACAATCATGAAGAAAATGTGAATTCGCAAATGTCTCCTAATGATGGTGGATCCGTTCAAAATCAACCATCATCGAATCCGAATGCTGAAGTTAGTCCAGAATCTTTTGATTACTTCATCAATTCACCGGATCAAGTCCCGAATTTCACACCGCATACTTCTTCCATACTTCAAGATCTACCAAATCTGAATACTACTAATCTAGAGACTCAAGTGCAAGAAGGTGATATTCCAATTCATCGAATTCACAAGAAACATCCTGTCTCTCAGATTATTGGGCCGTTGAATCAGAGAACTACAAGAAGTCAGACAGAGCAATCAAATGTTTGTCTTTACTCGTGTTTTCTATCTCAAGTGGTGCCAAAGAATATTTCAGAGGCGTTGCAAGACAACAGTTGGATTGAAGCCATGCAAGAGGAATTGCTTCAGTTTCGCAAACAGGAAGTTTGGAAACTTGTGGACTTACCTGAAGGAGAGAATGCGATAGGTACAAGATGGTTGTACAAAAACAAGCCAGACGAACGTGGCATTGTTGTGAGAAACAAAGCAAGACTGATTGCACAGGGATACACTCAGGAAGAAGGCATTGATTATGAAGAGGTGTTTGCTCCGGTCGCAAGACTTGAAGCCATACGCGTTTTTCTTGCTTATGCTTCCTTCATGCGTTTCAAAGTATTCCAAATGGACGTAAAAGGTGCTTTTCTGTATGGACCGATTACGGATGACGTGTATGTTAGACAACCTCCGGGTTTCGAAGATCCAGACTATCCTCATCGGGTATACAAGTTAAGTAAAGCTCTTTACGGTCTACATCAAGCTCCTAGAATTTGGTACGAGACATTATCTAAGCATTTACTAGAAAATGGATTTACAAGAGGTCAGATTGATCCAACTTTGTTTATGAAGAGGGATAATGATGATTTATTGTGCGTTCAAGTGTATGTGGACGATATTATTTTCGGATCAACTAGTGAGTCAATGTGCAAAGAATTTGAAGAAATCATGAAGTCAAGATTTCAGATGAGTTCGATGGGGGAGATTAATTTCTTTCTGGGATTGCAAGTGAAACAGTCTGCTGACGGAATTTTTATCAACCAATCAAAATTTGTTGAGAAGTTGCTGAAGAAGTTCAAGATGCAAGATTGTCAGACTATCCGAACTCCTTCTGATGTAAATTGCAAGATACAACCTGATCCAAAGGGCAAAGCAGTTGATCAGACACTATACAGATCAATGATCGGTTCTCTGATGTATCTTACTGCATCAAGACCAGACATCATGTATGCTGTGTGTGTATGCGCCAGATACCAGTCAGATCCAAAAGAGTCGCATCTAGTTGCTGTGAAGCGTATATTCAGATATCTCAAAGGGAAACCAAATCTTGGGTTATGGTATCCTTATGAAGGAAATTTTGAACTATATAGCTATTCTGACAGTGATTTTGGTGGTTGTGCTCTTGACAGGAAATCGACTACTGGTGGTTGTCAATTTTTGGGTCCAAGGCTTGTCTCTTGGCAATGCAAGAAGCAAACCAATGTTTCTGTATCCACAGCTGAAGCAGAGTATATCGCTGCATCTGCAGGATGTTCTCAGGTTTTATGGTTACAAAATCAGTTGCTGGATTACGGGTTTAACTTTTTGAAAACTCCTATTTACATAGACAATACTGCTGCTATGTTCATAACTGCTAATCCTGTTCAACATTCTAAAACCAAACACATTGAAATTAGATATCACTTTTTAAGAGACAACTCTGAAAAAGGTTTAATAATTTTGATTAAAGTTCATACCGACAAACAACTGGCAGATCTTTTCACAAAATCATTTTTGTCAGGACGGTTTGAATTTTTAATTCAATCCATAGGATTAATCAATCATGATTGATTCTATTTTTTCGAAAAACAAAAGAAAAATCAGAAAAATTTAAAAGCCAAAAATATAATAAGTTGATGTTATGTTTTGATTCCTTTGCTTTTATTTTATGTTTTTGCATTGTGTGTGTGCATGAAAAAGAAAAACAAATACAAAATAAAAAATCAAAAAGAAAAGAAAATATCATGTCATAAGAATCTATATTGCAAAAAGTGAGAAATGATAGATACACTAGACATTATTTGTTACATCATTTTTAATAAAGACTGATGAATGTTAATTGATGTGCTAGACAGCTCAGGCAATTAGACTGAACAAGTAAGTTGATTGTTGACAAACATAAACTTAATGATCTTTGTGTTAAGTTCCATTGTTATACATGTCTAGATATATATCTTTTGAAACATTGCTTGTGATGATAGTTGTGCATGTTCGGGTAACGATGCAGTGTATTCAGTGTGATGAACCGCATCGTGAGCTTCTTTGTTGTGGTATCCACAGACCTGAAGTCTCACACGAAGTCTCTTTTGAGCTTCAAGGTGCAGCAAAAGATTCCAAAATGGAACATAAAGAGTCCCAAATGTGGACCAACACCAAACAAAAATTCCAAAAAGGAATTCAGAAGATTCCCAAGGGGAACGATAGGAAAGAAAAATTCCCAAAGATGGAATAAAAAGAAGTCCCAAAGTGGACCAAATTCGAATAGAACCCAGATTCCACACTGTGTATGATTGTAAGTGACCAGATTTTGTGCAATACGCATTCAGGTAGTGATTGATAAGGAAATATGTTGACATATGTATACATGTGGGTCACATAAGTCATTCTAATCGTACCTTAAATATCATCATGATACTGAAAAAGTAAGTGTGTCAATTCGAGCTAATTGGTATGTTTTCATATCATCACTCAATCAAGCATAAGTCAAATGTCTATTCAAAACTTGCAAAACGTGTTCAAATAATGTGTGGTATGATCTCACTGCGATATATTGATTCATTGCATCGCATATGTCTTTATTTTAATGTGTGTGCTTTGTGTGTGCAGGCATATGGAATCTTTATTGACACATCAACATCCTTGTTAAACTTAAAAATTTCTAGAAAATTTCAAGTTTAGGGGGAGAATAAATTTGAAGAAAAATATTATACAAAAATCCAAAAATATTTTGAATAAGTGTGTTTTTGAATGAACAAGGTTACTAGTTATGAAAAGCAAAGGTATTGGATGTGTTAAAAACAAACCCAAGGTCTCGTAATTTGTTTTTAAAAAATTGCTTCGGGATATAGAAAAATTGGTTGTGCAAAAACAATTTGAAAAAGAAAAAAGAAAAATGAATTTTAATTGAAAGTAATTTTGTTGCAAATGTTAATATTGTTTGATAATTAATATGGCAAACATTCTTTTTAAGGATATCTTGTCTAATTAATATGTCAGAGAATGTTGCAGGTGTAATAAATGACCGTTGAAAAAGTCAACAGACGAGAAAAGTGAAGAAAAATTGCTTAAGTGTCATAGCCGGGTAAAGATATCAGATACAACTGTGCAGCCGGGCAAAGAACTGTTCAGCCGGGTGATGTTGTATGTCTG
Organism: Tagetes erecta; assembly: GCA_030867185.1. Classification (NCBI taxonomy): domain Eukaryota; kingdom Viridiplantae; phylum Streptophyta; class Magnoliopsida; order Asterales; family Asteraceae; genus Tagetes; species Tagetes erecta. Next base: position 25,545,690 of record CM061493.1, on the reverse strand, counting down.
ATACTTGCCGGGTGATTAAGGAAATGGTGAAGATATTGTGACCACTGTAGAGCCGGGCATGATCATGTCAAATACTGCCGGGTGAAGGTCATAGACATCTTGCCGGGTGACAAGTGTATACTATACAGCCGGGTAATGAAGAAATCTTCTTGCCGTGTAAAGTTATTACACTATGCTGCCGGGTGATGAAGAAGTGTGTATGCCGTGTGAAGAAGGATGTCAAAGGTTGCCGTGTAAAGAAGAAAGCAAGCCGGATGAAGAAGGAAAGCAACTGTGTTGCCGGGTGAAGAAGAAAAGTTGCCGGGTGATGTTTTGAAGTCAACTATGCTGCCGGGTGATGTATAAAACCCATCAGGTGTAGTTGTTCCTTAACCCTTACCCGTCACTACAGTGAGTCACCCGTATCTACAGTGCTTGACCCGTCAAGTGATTTTCACTTTGTTGGTGACTTGTTTTATGTACTTGACCCGTATCTACAGTACATGACCCGTCACTACAGTACTTGACCCGGCAAGGTTATTGGGCCTAATTTGCTTGTGTTGACCCGGCACTTAAAGTTTGACCTAAAATTTTTGACGATACAAATACCGCCTCTTCACAAAACACTTATCATTTCACACACTTTCACTTTCACTAAACACTCTGAACTTCAAATCGCCATTGTTATCATAGTCAATCTGTTGCTCTATAACAGGATTAATAGATTGATTAAGGTAGTGTTTCTGTGTTTTTGACCTAAATCGACCTGAAAATCAACTGTTTAAAGGAAAAACGATGATGAACAGTGTTTTGAACTTGAATCGACACTTTGATTTTGAGCATAAAAACTTAAATCGAATGTTGTTTTAGGGTTAAAATTTGTCGATCATCAACATTCAATCATTCATTTGCACTAAAACACCTTAAAACCAACTGAACAAGTGAAATGGACTTAACTGTTAAAATCGCCATTGATGAACTTTGAAGCTTTTAAAAGTTAAACATCAAAACGATGAAATGTTTGTTTTAAAAGTGATTTAACTTGCTAAAACTGAACCAAAACATGTTAAATTTTTCATCATAAAATGTATCAAAATTTTGTGTAAGTGATTAACTGTTAAAAGTTTAAAACATGAAACATAACTTTAAAAATTCAATGTTGTTTGATTAAAATGATGAAAATCAGGTTATTAGAACAATTTAGGATTTAAAATGTTTATGTTAATGTTTTGCCTTCTAACTTTGAGTTAAACACTTAATAAAATTTTTATATGTTTAATGAAGAAACTAATACATTTGCTTTGTTTTGTGTTTTTGTTTATGTTAACAGATGGAGACTCTCAAATTTGAGCCTAAACATAATCTTGTAGCATGTTTAGATGAATCACTGCCTGAGACAGAAGGTTATAGAGACATGATTCAGTTCATCAAGAGGACAAAGTATGTATATGCTATATGTGCCAAACCGGTCATATATGCAAGGCTGATTAAAAGCTTTTGGAGAACAGCAGAGGTTGTAAGGAATGAGGATGGTAGTGCTATTGTCAGAGGACATATCACTAGGGATTGGGTACTAAATGTCACTGAAGAAGCTATTAGACAAGCTCTAAGGATAGATGAGGATGAAGTAGGCATGATGGATGAACTGACAATGGAGGAGTGTAAAACTTGTTTTGTGAACATGGGTCATCCACCTGTGTTTCCAAAGTCACAGTTTTTCAGAGCAAAGTTGGGAAAGAAGTATAAGCTGCTGTGTTATGTGGTACAGCAATGCATGTCAAGGAGAAGTGCAGGTTTTGATAATTTTCCCTCTGACATCGCATCCCCGATAGTGGCAATTGCAGAAAACAAACCATTCAACATGTCGAGATGGATAATGAATGGGTTTGTGTTTAATTTGGTGAAAGGCAAGAGGTTCAAATTTTTGATGTACCCAAGGTTTCTGCAATTGATGATAAACATTGCCTATCCAATAATCAGGAGTGAAGGATATGCTGGAGGCATGTTGTACACTGAGGACATGAACGATCTCTCTTACAAAAAGATGAGTATCGGGAATGTGCCTGACATTGCTTTGTTTGACTATATGCGAGATATAGTCAACAATGAAGAAGAAGTAGATGGAGTGTATTATCACATATCTCATGGTGAGATTGTGAATCCACTGGACCTTGTGGATGAGGTGCCAGATAACTTATTGGATGATGACGAGTACTTTGCTCGTCATCCAGAGGATGAAGAAGATGAAGGTGATGATAGTAATGATGATGGTGGTAATGATGCTGAATCTGAATCTAATTCAGAGGAGGTTGAACCAACAAAGACTGAGATAGAGGTTGTTGAGCCTATGGTTGTAGAAGAACCTGCTGAGGTTGCTTCTGTGATTGAAGAAGTTGTTTCTGAAATTCCAAAGGATGTATCGGTAAAGTATGTTCGAAAGAAGAAGAAAACAATAGAAAAACCAGAAGAGATTGATGTTCTACAAATAGCTCAGACAGTAATGGCCGAAGCTGAATCTATTGCACAGATAGAGGAAGTGGATGCTGGCGTTACTGATCCCATTATTGATGATATTCCCACCATGTCACCACAAATTGCTGAAAACATTGGACAAGGTTTGGAGTCTTCACCAAACATTGTGCCAAGTGTTGATGAAGTTTATGAAGAGAAAGAGAAACGAATTGCAGAATTGGAGGAGATGGTTGAGAATCTGATTAAGGCCAATGATTTGTTGAAAGCATCGAATGATCGCAAGAAGAAGAGATTTGATGAATATTGGGATATTCACAATCAAAACTTGAAGATTTTCAAAGAGTTGGATTCGGATCATCAGGAGTTAAAGATTTAACATGCTAAGTTGATAGATGAGCATGAGAAGTTAAAGGAGGAGTATGAAAACCTTAAGTATGATTATGCTGAGGTTAAAGCTGAATGCAATACACTAGAGGATGAGAAGGAGATGTTGGAAAAAGAATTGGAGGATATGAAACCAAAGAAGGCTGGCTCATCATTATCAGACAAAGACTTTTCTGATGATATAGCTGAAGTGACAGGAGCTGAAGTGCCAAAAGTTTACTTAACTAGAGCGCGAGGTGTGGCAAATGCTGGAATCTTGGTTGAATCACCAATTATTGTTCCCGATGAAGCTGTGGCTGAAACTGTCAATATGGAGAAAGCTGAGGGAAAGAGGAAACTAGATGTAATACCAGAAATATTTGGTGATGAAGAAAGTTCTAAAAGGGCGAAAGTTGATGAACCAGTGCAGGTTGAGCCGATTCAATCTGTAGCTGTGATTGAGACTGAAAAAGCAACTGGAGATGAGATTACAAAGTCAGGACAGATTGAGCCGATTCAATCTGGTTCTGTTGCTAAAACTGAAGAGTTTGTTGCTACTGAAAGTGAAAAAGAAGCTGGTTCAGAAGACACAGTTCAGTTTGAGCCGATTCAAGCTGAAGCTGTTGAAGTGGAAAGTGGGCCTGAAATTGTATCTGAAGTTGTTAGTCAATTTGAGCCGATTCAAACTGACGAAGCACCCATGATTGAAGCGTTAGATGATTTGGATATTGATTGGACTGAATCTGAGGATGAAGCTGAGCCGGAGCCAGTACAGAACACAGTTGAAGAGTTACCTAATGATTTGGCTGAGAGATTTGCGTATCTTGAAAGAATGAAGTACAATTCTGTGTTTTTGAATGGATTGACGGTGACTCAAATTAATGAAGAATACGAGAAGTGTATGATTCATCAAGATAAAGTTGAAGCAGATAAGAAGGAGATTGTGACTGAAATGGGCGAATGGAATCCATTGCAAGAAAGTCTGAACATAGAAGATCTGCCACCTACTGAGCTATATCACCCAAATCCAGAAGAAATGACTACTTACGAGATGCGAAGTTGGTTAAGTTCAAGGAACTATCCGTACAAAACTTTGCAGAGGTTGAAATCTGGTTCTTTGAAGAAGATAGTGGTCAGCTTCATGAAAACAGAAAAGATGTACAACAGAATGTTTTACTTGGATTATAACAATCCACAGTACTTCGAGTTGACCAAAAGATTCAAGGTGTTGGGTCCAAAAGAAATTCCTGTTATGGCTTTACCTGAAGATGCTCACAAGAAAAGACACGAACTGATGGATATGTTTCCGAGCGAGGTTAAATCGTACAACATACCGATGGAAGTACGTGAAACTTGGCATAAGGCAGCAACACCTGGAGATGTGGTTAGATCATTGATGAGCAAAGGACAATCAATTGCTGAGTTGTTAGATTCAATGATTGTGCCTGAGAAAAATAAGAAGGTAAAGATAATCGCGTGGAAATATGATGAAGTCTTTGACGCGTTTATGATCAAGAGAGTAAATGGTTTGTGTGACGTTTACCATTACTACTCGAGTATATTCAAGTTGGAGGTTCAGGACCTGAAAGAGTTGAACAAATTGAGGCTAATTAATCACACGCATGCTGAGCGTGGTGATAAATGCGTGATACTTCTTGATGCTGGTTTGAGTAGAACTGCAAAGTTTCTCGACTTTAGAGGTCAACAAGAAGACACTGCATATGTACAAGCAAAGAAACAGAGAAAGAAGAAGAGATTAGTGGTGACCGAGGATATGTACTTAGAAGAATTCTCGGACGAATATTTTGATAAGATAACTGATCCTGGATTGAAGGTTATAGATGGAAGTCAAACAACAAAGCCGATACTCAGAGCTTTCTACAATCAGGAAACGTTTGAACTAAAGCTTGTTCGCAATTTGGAGGATTGGGATAAGGACATGATCACACTCTTTAGTACTTTTGAGTTGAAATTGCTGCATCCGTCATATATTGATTTTTTGAGAAGTTATAGGATTGAGAAGTGCAAAGATGCTCTTGCTGAGGCTGATCGAAAATTATTTACAGTGATGATTGAAGTAATTGCTGCGGCTTCAGAAAAGATTCGTGTGAGAAAGGCACTACTAAATTCTAATCTCGTGATGGTTGATATACCAGAGATAGAATATATGCGGATCAGTAGAAAGGGTACATTGGAGGTGAAAGTTCAAGGCCAAGAAATGCCATTTGAGTTTTATGCTAATATCGATTTTGCAGGTTTAAATCTGGATTCGCTTAGACGCATGAATGCTCTACCAATTCTGACAAATGAATCCAAGCCTCGACAAGCTAAGATCGCTGAGAAGTTCAAATCCTGCATTGAAGAAGCTCTAAAAGAAAAAGAGGAGTATAAAGGCCGAGAATTGTTGGATGTGAAAGAGGAACCAGAAGAATGGTGAGAAAAAGATTGAAGATTGATGCTGATAAACGAAGAAAAAGATTGAAGTTTTTTTAAGATCCAAAGATAAATCTTAGGGGGAGTACTGTTAGGGTTATTTCCTGTTAAGAATTTACTTTGTATCTTTGTTTATATGTTTGTATAGTTTAGGGTTTATTGTGTATTTTCCTTAAACTTGCATTTTGTTTGTTATAAAGCATGTAGTGTGCGTGTGTTAGGAGAGAGCGACTTTTACACTGTTAGAGAGAGAATTAACTGTGTGTAATTTGTTTCTCCTGCACTTTTGTACTACGAATTGCTTGATCATCAAATACAAAGAGAATTTATGAGTATGAATTGTGTTTGTGATTGAATCGTTTGTTTGTACTTGTTGTTCTGATCATTTGAGTGATATTATCGATCCAATTGAACCTATCACACAATCACCAAAATCACTGTCAGAATAGCTATATAATTCAAAATTTCCTTCATAAGGATACCATAACCCAAGATTTGGTTTCCCTTTAAGATATCTGAATATACGCTTCACAGCAACAAGGTGCGACTCCTTTGGATCAGACTGATATCTTGCGCATACACAAACAGCGTACATGATGTCTGGTCTTGATGCAGTAAGATACATCAGAGAACCGATCATTGATCTGTATAGTGTTTGATCAACTGCTTTGCCCTTTGGATCTGGTTGTATCTTGCAATTCACGTCAGAAGGAGTTCGGATAGTCTGACAATCTTGCATCTTGAACTTTTTCAGCAACTTCTCAACAAATTTTGATTGGTTGATAAAAATCCCGTCAGCTGATTGTTTCACTTGTAATTCGAGAAAGAAGTTAATCTCCCCCATAGAACTCATCTGAAATCTTGACTTCATGATTTCTTCAAATTCTTTGCACATGGACTCACTGGTTGATCCGAAGATAATATCGTCCACATAAACTTGAACGCACAATAAATCATCATTCTCCCTCTTCATAAACAAAGTTGGATCAATCTGACCTCTTGTAAATCCGTGTTCTTGTAAATGCTTGGATAATGTCTCATACCAGATTCTCGGAGCTTGGTGTAGACCATATAGAGCTTTACTCAACTTGTATACACGATGAGGATAGTCAGGATCTTCAAAACCCGGAGGTTGTCTGACATATACGTCATCTGTAATTGGTCCATACAGAAAAGCACCTTTAACGTCCATTTGGAAAACTTTAAACTTCATGAAGGAAGCATATGCAAGAAAAACGCGTATGGCTTCAAGTCTTGCGACCGGAGCAAACACCTCTTCGTAATCAATACCTTCTTCTTGAGTGTATCCCTGTGCAATTAGTCTTGCTTTGTTTCTTACCACAATGCCACGTTCGTCTGGCTTGTTTTTGTACAACCATCTTGTACCTATTGCATTCTCTCCTTCAGGTAAGTCCACAAGTTTCCAAACTTCCTGTTTGCGAAACTGAAGCAATTCCTCTTGCATGGCTTCAATCCAACTGTTATCTTTCAGCGCCTCTGAAATATTCTTTGGCACCACTTGAGATAGAAAACACGAGTAAAGACAAACATTTGCTTGCTCTGTCTGGCTTCTTGTAGTTCTCTGATTCAACGGCCCAATAATCTGAGAGACAGGATGTTTCTTGTGAATTCGATGAATAGGAATATCACCTCCTTGCACTTGAGTCTCTAGATTAGAAGTATTCAGATTTGGTAGATCTTGTAGTATGGTCGAAGTATGCGATGTGAAATTTGGGACTTGATCCGGTGAATTGATGAAGTAATCAAATGATTCTTGAATAACTTCAACATTCGGATCTGATGATGGTTGATTTTGAACGGATCCACCATCATTAGGAGAAAATTGCGGATTCACATCTTCTTCAAGATTGTTCGATTCTTGATCTTCATGAGAACCAGAAGGACCCGGAGCTTGACTGGATTTGACATGATCAGGATTGTGAAAAGACATAAATGGATATTCAGAGTTGAGATTTCCATCTTCGTCATTATCAGAATCGTCACTAAAGCTTCCTAAGTCACCTGATTCCTTCCTTGTTTTTCCTGAAAAATCAAATAAGTTAGAATTGAAAGATTTTGATAACGAATCTAAATCAAATAACCATTCGGGACCATGAGCCACTAACGGAAACGAATTTTCTAAAAACTTCACGTTGATAGTTTCAATAACAGTATTTGTTTTGCTATTAAAAACCCGATAAGCTTTAGAAACAGACGAATAACCTAGGAAAAATCCATCGTCAGATTTTGACTCAAATTTCCCGAGATGTTCATTCAAATTTAGAATCGAAACTGGACAACCAAATGCTTTCAAATAAGAAATATTCGGTTTTCTTCCAAATAACAACTCATAAGATGTTTTATTTTTGTCCTGAACCAATAATGTTCTATTTTGTACAAAACACGCAGTAGCAATAGCTTCGTCCCAAAAAGTGATAGGGATTTTGGCATCTGCGAGCATGGATCTTGCTGCTTCAATTAGTGTCCGGTTTTTCCGTTCTGCAACCCCATTCTGTTGAGGCGTTCTTGGAGCACTATATTGTCTAGCAATCCCCTTTTCTGCACAAAATAAATCAACATTAGCATTCTTAAATTCAGTTCCATTATCACTTCTTAAAACTTTAACTTTGCATTCCAATTGATTTTCAACTTTGATGATAAATTCTTTTAATAATTCAGCTGTTTCAGATTTAGCATGCAAAAAATAAACCCACGAAAATCTAGTAAAGTCATCTATGATAACCAAACAGTATGATTTTCTCCCGATGCTTTGAACGTTGGTCGGTCCAAAAAGATCCATATGTAGCATCTGCAAGGGTTTTGAAATGGAGTTTTCGAGCTTGGACTTAAAAGACATTCTATGCTGTTTTCCCTTCAAACATGCTGGACAGAGATCAGTTGTGGAGAATTTCTTCGATGGGATTCCCACAGCGTGATTTCCTGTCACCAAACGGTTCATGTTTCTGAAGTTGGAATGGCCCAGCCGTCTATGCCATAACTGACTCTCATCATTTGAAGCATGGGCAATGAGACAGGTTGTTTCGGTTTCGGCATCAATCTGCGACATATCCAATTTGTATACATCACGATCTCTTGGAGCTTTAACCACTACCCACTCATTGTCAATCTTGAAACCTGGTTTAAGAATATAACAGAAAGAATCATCAAAAAGAGTTGAATAAGATTTATCACAGATTTGCGAGACACTTAGTAAGTTAAAGTTCAACTGTGCACAGTAGTTGACTTTATCAAAACTAATGACTCCATTCGAAACAGTTCCTTCTCCTGTGATTTTACCACCCGCATCACCTCCAAATGCAACGTGTGTACCATTTTTCAGCTTGAAATCCTGAAGCAAGGCATGGTTGCCTGTCATGTGCCGGCTACACCCACTATCAACAAACCACGAGTTGATAGGTCTTCTTGGGCGTACCTGCAATTCAAACATTTTCTAGTTAGTTTGGTCAACCCAGGCCCACACGGTCTTGGGTTTACCGAATTTATCTGCGATTGTAACTTGCTTATATTGAATATTTTGAAAATTTGTTTCATTCATGAGATTTTGATGCTGATAACTGTTGTTTCGCCCATTGGCGTTCATTGACTGCTTTCTTCTTAAAGCCCTGAACCTTTCCTCCAACTGAGGATCAAGGTTATTTTCAAAATTTTGGTTTCTTACCAACAAAGCTCTCGGCTTAAAATTGTTAACCTGCACACTTCTTGACAAGTTAGAAACAGAATTGTTTCGATTGAAATTTCTCAAAACCGGAGAATGACTTTGACTCATATTTTGAAAACCAAATGAATGATTTCTGTTAATGTTTGAAAACGGAGTCATTTCTCTAGTTGAGTTTGATCGAAAGAAACAATCCTTTGTGTCATGGTTTCTTCTCTCACAGATATCACAAAATTTGTTATAGTAACATTCTTCTGAAGAATGGTTTCTTTTGTCACAGAAACTGCAGTACCTGTTTAAGAAACATTCAGCAGTTGCATGATTATACCTATCACAAATTTCACAATGTTTCTTGCTAATCCTAAAGAGCCGATTGTTAACTTTTGATGTTGAACCAAACCGTGATTCATTGTCTTGGTTATTCGGTTTTAGATTAACGATCTTTTGTGGAGACTTGGTTTGAGATTTTGATTGCATGGAACTTTGGTTCGATTTTAAACTGTTCTGTTGGGTTACCTTTTTGTTTTCAATTCTCTTATCATTGACAGCGGAAGACTTAGGACCTGAACCTGTTTTCAGACCAGAGTTAGATTTGATTGGAGAATTAATTGGTTTACCATAAGATCCGTTCAAATCAAAAGTTCCTGCAGACACAAACTTGATTTTCTTACCTTTTGACACTTTCTTGACAGGTTTAACTTTGTCAGTTTTAACACTTTGAACTTTGGTGTTATCATTTGATTTTAAGACACTTTTGCCTTTTGACTGTTTCATTTCAGATTGATTGTTCATTATTTTCGATTTCTGCTTCTTTGCAGTTGAAACTTCAGCTTTCTTCACTTCTTGCTTCTTGAGCAGTTGATCAGCAATTTTCGCCTTTTGTTCTTTCTTCCATCTGATGTACTCAGGATCATTGAATCCTGAAAATTCACCTTCTTCCGTCACCGTTTGTTCTGGTTCAGGGTTAAGCTTTGGATATTCAACGAGTTGAATAAGAACAGGCTCTAATTTGTTGTCAGATTTGTTGCTTGCTTCATCATCAGCTTCAGTTGTCACATCATCTTCTTCTTTCAAGCTATCAATCAACACCTCAGATCCTTCGGACTCGGATTTACTTCTTTGAATTTCTTTGAATTTACGTTCATTTTCAGGTGAATGATCAAATTCATTAAAGTTTTCCGGTAAGGTTTGAGTGATTGAATTTGGCATTGGCTCATGAGTAAAACCCAACCCGGTTTTGGTTTTGTTACCTCTTTCACTTATAAGTTGTTTAACCATGTTCTTACAACTTTTCACTTTTGTTAGTTCAACTTGTGTGACAGCATGAGCAACTTTTTCTTGTTCAAAGTTCTTTGTCATTTCTTCAAGTTGTTTTGTTATCAATTCCAATTCCTTTAAGGTCTTGTTCCATGATTCTTTAAGTGACAAAATCTTCTCATCAGAAATTTTGTGATCAATTTTAAGTTGTTCATGAATCTTTTCATGTTTGCTTAATTTGTCACCAATTTTAAATGAATGAGTTCTATAATGTTCTACTTGTTGAATGCATTGTTCAGAACATAACCTTTCTTTCACATCTAAGGGCAATGGAACATAGTTAGGGGGTAGAGGTGCACAAAATAACCGGTTCAATAACCGAAATCGGTTATTAACCGTAACCGAAACCGGTTATTAACCGATTAAAGAATAACTGGTTAGGGTATTTTTTTAACCGCAGGTTCGTAACCGATTAGGGATTTTTTATGAATAACTGGTTATTAACCGGTTTTTTTAAAACCGAATTTTAACCGATCCACAGGTTAACCGGAAAAAAACTCGAAAATAATAATAAAATATTAGAAAAACCGGTTAATTAACCGAACCGGTTAAAGTAAAATAACCGAAAATTTTGAAAAAAAAACCGGTTATTAACCGAACTGGTTAAAGCGAATAACCGATTTTCTCAATAACCGAAAATAACCGGGTAGGGTATTAAATAACCGGTTAACCGAAATTAACCGATTTGTGCACCTCTATTAGGGGGTAAGTCATTACTAACCTTTGGTTGTTCGGTAGAAGATGAAGACTCATTGGATGTAGCCATTAACGCAACTTCAGATTCAGATTCTTCAGTAGGATCAGACTTTGCACTCCAGTCATAATCTTCAGCATCTTCACTATCATCATCAACCATTTTACCATCCCATTCTTCAGACCAGTCTTCTTCAATTTCACATACCAGTGCCAGATTTGATGTAAGATCAGATGTAAACTGTTCTGCATATGCACTCTAGTCGTATCCGTCTTGTACACTTACAACCAATGCTTTAGTCTGATCTTCTGGCTTCTTTCCTTCATCCTTCAACTCAGGCATAGGAAGACTTTGGTACGGCTTTTGAAAGTAACGTTGATTTCTTTGCTGGTAGCTTGAAGACTGTTGTGAGCTTTGACCTTGACCTTGATTACTTGAACTAGCTTGGTCATTGAAATTTTGATTCTTTGGAGCTTTGCATTCTCTTGAAAAATGACCATACTGGTTACAGTTAAAGCACCTGGCCTTAGATTTGTCAAATCCAACTGTCTTGTTAGCATGAGGTTTGTAATTTCGGTTAACATATGCATGCTTTTGAGTTCGATATGCAACCATAACCATTTTCCAATTCAGATCCATTTCTTCAACATCAACTGGATCCATTTCAAATAAGTCTTGAAGAACCACGTCCATTTGACTTAAATGACTTCCTTGGTACGCTTGAAAACTTGCCATAAAAGAAGTAAAGGCAGTTTTAGTCTCGTCATCTTGAAGCAGAATATTCATTACGTCTTTCACCTTAGCTTGAACATTTGAACTCTGACTGTCTGACTGATTCTTCAGATTCTGACTTTGAACTTGAGCTCTTGGTGGAGATTGAGGTTGAGAATAAGTTGGTGAATTTGGAAAGTATGCTGAATCAGTAAAGAAACTTGCACCAACAAATAAGTCACCCTCATCTTCAAACTTCGTTGCATCTTGTGCAAGAAAAGCATTATCCACAGTATTGGCAGGATTTACCACATACTTATACTGAGTTTGTGAGCTTGATCTATCAGTATTTCTTGATCCTTCATCAATCTCAACTTCTTCAATTTTTCCAATAAGCAAATCAAGTTCCATTGGAAATTTCTCAGTATGTTTCAACAGAGTAACAGTCTGCTTCCAAGATGATGGTAAAGCACATAACAATCGATCATTCAAGTCTTGAAGTTCAGTCTTCACTCCGAGATTTGACATCTTAGTAGTTAAATGAACAAACCTGTTCATCATTTGGTGTACTGTCTCTCCATTAATGTGTTCAAATAATTCCAGTTGTCTTTTCAGCTTTGATTTCTTCAAACTTCTCAATTGTTCTCCTCCTTCACATATCGATTTCAATGCCTTGAAGCATGTATAACCAGTCTGATATGCATCCAATCTAGACAGAACTTGAAGTGGCAACCCCTTGCACATTAAAGAATATGCCTTGCTATCATTCTTTACTTTCCTCAAATCTTCTGCTGACAGATTATCCTCTGGATAAGGTGTAGTAGAATCTTTAGTATAGGTACTTGCACTATCTGGTGCTGTCTGAGTTGGAATGTGAGGACCCTTCTCAATTGATTTCCATAAGTCATTGTCAATAGAACACAAATGATGTCTCAACCTGATGGTCCAGTTCTTGAAATCTGCACGATTCAAAAGTCTAGGAACACGGTTATCAGAATCATCATTAGGAGCCATTTTAACAATTTTTTTTAAAGAAAATATTTTTGGTTTTTGTTAGGTTTTTGAAAAGAAATGATCAAAATACTAAAATAAAGACAAGTAATTAAAAACAATATAAGAAACAAGTATTAAAAACAACTAAAGTGAGTCACACGGCAAAACAGTGAAAATTCTTCTTCAACCGGCTAAACAGTGTCTTTGTTCTTCACCCGGCAGGAAAAGGTCTTTACACGGCTAAATAGTTACCCGGCACAACAGTTGTAATAATTTTGTTCTTCACCCGGATGAACAGTTACCCGGCAACAAGAAAAACTTCACACGGCAATAGATCTTTGACCCGGCAGAATCTTCACACGGCAAAAGTCTTTGTCCGGCTGAACAGTACTCGATCACACGGCAGAGTTGTTTACCCGGCAACACAGTTGATGATTACCCGGCTGACTTTTTGTTCTTCACCCGGCGTAACAGTGTTTTACCCGGCACAACAGTGTATCACCCGACTGAACAGTAGCACTTTTTCAAGTCAAATTCTTCACCCGTCTAGAACAAATTCCCTTACACGGCAATACAAGACCTAATTTCTTCTCAAATCTAAGTCCAAGGAAATTGTCTAAGTCAAAATAATCACCCGGCAAGTTAATCTTCAACCAAGTTCTTAATGTTCATCATTTTCTCCATGAGAATTTTCTGGGTTTTGTCTAAAACTTGTCCAAATTGTCCAAAATTCACACACAAGCTGTGAAATGGTCCGATTATCAATCCCTTATATCAATCAATCCAAAACATGATCAAATCTGATGAAATTGAGCAAAAATTTGATCGAACAGTAACTTCTTCTATTCTTCTTAATTCCTCAGATCTGATGATAATCTGATGGAATCTGCACAATAGTAGTGTATAGAAGTGATTATGATGATAAATCACAGCTAAAAATACCAACAATTCATTCAGATCATGATATTCGAGCAATATTGATGTGTTTTGCTTAAGAACAGCGAAGAACACAATACCGAAAGCTCTGATACCAATTGATAGGTTCAATTGGATGGTTAATATCACTCAAATGATCAGAATAAAACGCACAAACAAAACGATTCAATCACAAACACAATTCATACTAATAATTCTCTTTGTATATTGATGATCAAAGCAATTCGTAGTACAAGTGCAGGAGAAACAAAATCACACACAGTTAATTCTCTCTTTAACAGTGTAAAAGTGATCTAGCCTCTTACCTCACACACACACACTACATGCTTATAACAACCAAATACAAGTTTAAGGAAAATACACAATAAACCCTAAACTATACAAACATATAAACAAAATACAAAGTAAATCTTAACTAGGAAATAAACCTAACATAGGACGAGTTACAACTCCAAACAACACCTTACAACACCGTACTTAAGTTTAAAACTCCATAATAAACCTGATGAATTCGTACGAGTCCTTTGAACATCGTACGACAACTTAGGACTTCTTACGACTCTTTGTGCCACATTAGCAACTCGAAAAGAACGTTTGTAAGAACACCTTACATCACAGTACGAAACCATAAAACTACATCATACACCTAATGAATTCGTCTGATTCCTTTGAACATCGTATGACAAGTTTGGACATCTTAAGCCTCTATATGCCATATTAGAACCATGAAAACCACGTTAGTTTGGTGAGATTAAATATTACATGTTGTGGTGTATGAGACAATTTTTGATGTTTTCGAATTTTTAATTATTGAGCAAATTTGTTTTTGGTGTGATAATAAAGGTAAATATAACATTGGACGCGTTAAACTCTTAAGAGCACCTTACATCAACATACAAAACTTTAAAACTCCATAATATACCTATTAAATTCGTCCGAGTCCTTTGAACGTCGTACGACAACTTAAGACATCTTACGACTCTATATGCCATATTATCACCTTGAATAGAATGTTAGTATAATGTAGGACGAGTTACAACTCCAAACAACACCTTACAACACCGTACTTAAGTTTAAAACTCCATAATAAACCTGATGAATTCGTACGAGTCCTTTGAACATCGTACGACAACTTAGGACTTCTTACGACTCTTTGTGCCACATTAGCAACTCGAAAAGAACGTTTGTAAGAACACCTTACATCACCGTACGAAACCATAAAACTACATCATACACCTAATGAATTCGTCTGATTCATTTGAACATCGTATGACAAGTTTGGACATCTTAAGTCTCTATATGCCATATTAGAACCATGAAAACCACGTTAGTTTGGTGAGATTAAATATTACATGTTGTGGTGTATGAGACAATTTTTGATGTTTTCGAATTTTTAATTATTGAGCAAATTTGTTTTTGGTGTGATAATAAAGGTAAATATAACATTGGACGCGTTAAACTCTTAAGAGCACCTTACATCAACATACAAAACTTTAAAACTCCATAATATACCTATTAAATTCGTCCGAGTCCTTTGAACGTCGTACGACAACTTAAGACATCTTACGACTCTATATGCCATATTATCACCTTGAATAGAATGTTAGTATAATGTAGGACGAGTTACAACTCCAAGCAACACCTTACAACACCGTACTTAAGTTTAAAACTCCATAATAAACCTGATGAATTCGTACGAGTCCTTTGAACATCGTACGACAACTTAGGACTTCTTACGACTCTTTGTACCACATTAGCAACTCGAAAAGAACGTTAGTAAGAACACCTTAAATCACGGTACGAAACCATAAAACTACATCATACACCTAATGAATTCGTCTGATTCCTTTGAACATCGTATGACAAGTTTGGACATCTTAAGCCTCTATATGCCATATTAGCACCATGAAAACCACGTTAGTTTGGTGAGATTAAATATTACATGTTGTGGTGTATGAGACAATTTTTGATGTTTTCGAATTTTTAATTATTGAGCAAATTTGTTTTTGGTGTGATAATAAAGGTAAATATAACATTGGACGCGTTAAACTCTTAAGAGCACCTTACATCAACATACAAAACTTTAAAACTCCATAATATACCTATTAAATTCGTCCGAGTCCTTTGAACGTCGTACGACAACTTAAGACATCTTACGACTCTATATGCCATATTATCACCTTGAATAGAATGTTAGTATAATGTAGGACGAGTTACAACTCCAAACAACACCTTACAACACCGTACTTAAGTTTAAAACTCCATAATAAACCTGATGAATTCGTACGAGTCCTTTGAACATCGTACGACAACTTAGGACTTCTTACGACTCTTTGTGCCACATTAGCAACTCGAAAAGAACGTTTGTAAGAACACCTTACATCACCGTACGAAACCATAAAACTACATCATACACCTAATGAATTCGTCTGATTCCTTTGAACATCGTATGACAAGTTTGGACATCTTAAGCCTCTATATGCCATATTAGAACCATGAAAACCACGTTAGTTTGGTGAGATTAAATATTACATGTTGTGGTGTATGAGACAATTTTTGATGTTTTCGAATTTTTAATTATTGAGCAAATTTGTTTTTGGTGTGATAATAAAGGTAAATATAACATTGGACGCGTTAAACTCTTAAGAGCACCTTACATCAACATACAAAACTTTAAAACTCCATAATATACCTATTAAATTCGTCCGAGTCTTTTGAACGTCGTACGACAACTTAAGACATCTTACGACTCTATATGCCATATTATCACCTTGAATAGAATGTTAGTATAATGTAGGACGAGTTACAACTCCAAACAACACCTTACAACACCGTACTTAAGTTTAAAACTCCATAATAAACCTGATGAATTCGTACGAGTCCTTTGAACATCGTACGACAACTTAGGACTTCTTACGACTCTTTGTGCCACATTAGCAACTCGAAAAGAACGTTTGTAAGAACACCTTAAATCACCGTACGAAACCATAAAACTACATCATACACCTAATGAATTCGTCTGATTCCTTTGAACATCGTATGACAAGTTTAGACATCTTAAGCCTCTATATGCCATATTAGCACCATGAAAACCACGTTAGTTTGGTGTGATTAAATATTACAAGTTGTGTTTTATGAGACAATTTATAATGTTTTCGAAATTTAAATT
This sequence comes from Tagetes erecta, assembly GCA_030867185.1. Taxonomy (NCBI): domain Eukaryota; kingdom Viridiplantae; phylum Streptophyta; class Magnoliopsida; order Asterales; family Asteraceae; genus Tagetes; species Tagetes erecta. The sequence continues at coordinate 25,528,947 of CM061493.1, read as the reverse complement.
ATTGATCAAATTTGTTTTTGGTGTGATAATAAAGGTAAATATAACATTGGACGCGTTAAACTCTTAAGAGCACCTTACATCAACATACAAAACTTTAAAACTACATAATAAAACTAATAAATTCGTCCGAGTCCTTTGAACGTCGTACGAAAACTTAAGACATCTTACGACTCTATATGCCATATTATCACCTTGAATAGAAAGTTAGCATAATGTAGGACGCCTTACAACTCCAAACAACACCTTACAACACCGTACGCAAGTTTAAAACTCCATAATAAACCTAATGAATTCGTACGAGTCCTTCGAACATCGTACGACAACTTAGGACTTCTTACGACTCTTTGTGTCACATTAGCAAGTCGAAAAGAACGTTTGTAAGAACACCATACATCACCGTACGAAACCTTAAAACTGCATCATACACCTAATGAATTCGTCTGATTCCTTTGAACATCGTATGACAAGTTTGGACATCTTAAGCCTCTATATGCCATATTAGCACCATGAAAACCACGTTAGTTTGGTGAGATTAAATATTACATGTTGTGGTGTATGAGACAATTTTTGATGTTTTCGAATTTTTAATTATTGAGCAAATTTGTTTTTGGTGTGATAATAAAGGTAAATATAACATTGGACGCGTTAAACTCTTAAGAGCACCTTACATCAACATACAAAACTTTAAAACTCCATAATATACCTATTAAATTCGTCCGAGTCCTTTGAACGTCGTACAACAACTTAAGACATCTTACGACTCTATATGCCATATTATCACCTTGAATAGAATGTTAGTATAATGTTGGACGTGTTACAACTCCAAACAACACCTTACAACACCGTACTTAAGTTTAAAACTCCATAATAAACCTGATGAATTCGTACGAGTCCTTTGAACATCGTACGACAACTTAGGACTTCTTACGACTCTTTGTGCCACATTAGCAACTCGAAAAGAACGTTTGTAAGAATACCATACATCACCGTACGAAACCTTAAAACTGCATCATACACCTAATGAATTCGTCTGATTCCTTTGAACATCGTATGACAAGTTTGGACATCTTAAGCCTCTATATGCCATATTAGCACCATGAAAACCACGTTAGTTTGGTGAGATTAAATATTACATGTTGTGGTGTATGAGACAATTTTTGATGTTTTCGAATTTTTAATTATTGAGCAAATTTGTTTTTGGTGTGATAATAAAGGTAAATAAACATTGGACGCGTTAAACTCTTAAGAGCACCTTACATCAACATATAAAACTTTAAAACTCCATAATATACCTATTAAATTCGTCCGAGTTCTTTGAACGTCGTACGACAACTTAAGACATCTTACGACTCTATATGCCATATTATCACCTTGAATAGAATGTTAGTATAATATAGGACGAGTTACAACTCCAAACAACACCTTACAACACCGTACTTAAGTTTAAAACTCCATAATAAACCTGATGAATTCGTATGAGTCCTTTGAACATCGTACGACAACTTAGGACTTCTTACGACTCTTTGTGCCACATTAGCAACTCGAAAAGAACGTCTGTAAGAACACCTTACATCACCGTACGAAACCATAAAACTACATCATACACCTAATGAACTCGTCTGATTCCTTTGAACATCGTATGACAAGTTTGGACATCTTAAGCCTCTATATGCCATATTAGAACCATGAAAACCACGTTAGTTTGGTGAGATTAAATATTACATGTTGTGGTGTATGAGACAATTTTTGATGTTTTCGAATTTTTAATTATTGAGCAAATTTGTTTTTGGTGTGATAATAAAGGTAAATATAACATTGGACGCGTTAAACTCTTAAGAGCACCTTACATCAACATACAAAACTTTAAAACTCCATAATAAACCTATTAAATTCGTCCGAGTCCTTTGAACGTCGTACGACAACTTAAGACATCTTACGACTCTATATGCCATATTATCACCTTGAATAGAATGTTAGTATAATGTAGGACGAGTTACAACTCCAAACAACACCTTACAACACCGTACTTAAGTTTAAAACTCCATAATAAACCTGATGAATTCGTACGAGTCCTTTGAACATCGTACGACAACTTAGGACTTCTTACGACTCTTTGTGCCACATTAGCAACTCGAAAAGAACGTTTGTAAGAACACCATACATCACCGTACGAAACCTTAAAACTGCATCATACACCTAATGAATTCGTCTGATTCCTTTGAACATCGTATGACAAGTTTGGACATCTTAAGCCTCTATATGCCATATTAGCACCATGAAAACCACGTTAGTTTGGTGAGATTAAATATTACATGTTGTGGTGTATGAGACAATTTTTGATGTTTTCGAATTTTTAATTATTGAGCAAATTTGTTTTTGGTGTGATAATAAAGGTAAATATAACATTGGACACGTTAAACTCTTAAGAGCACCTTACATCAACATACAAAACTTTAAAACTCCATAATATACCTATTAAATTCGTCCGAGTCCTTTGAACGTCGTACGACAACTTAAGACATCTTACGACTCTATATGCCATATTATCACCTTGAATAGAATGTTAGTTTAATGTAGGACGAGTTACAACTCCAAACAACACCTTACAACACCGTACTTAACTTTAAAACTCCATAATAAACCTGATGAATTCGTACGAGTCCTTTGAACATCATACGACAACTTAGGACTTCTTACGACTCTTTGTGCCACATTAGCAACTCGAAAAGAACGTTTGTAAGAACACCTTACATCACCGTACGAAACCATAAAACTACATCATACACCTAATGAATTCGTCTGATTCTTTGAACATCGTATGACAAGTTTGGACATCTTAAGCCTCTATATGACATATTAGCACCATGAAAACCACGTTAGTTTGGTGTGATTAAATATTACATGTTGTGGTTTATGAGACAATTTATAATGTTTTCGAATTTTAAATTATTGATCAAATTTGTTTTTGGTGTGATAATAAAGGTAAATATAACATTGGACGCGTTAAACTCTTAAGAGCACCTTACATCAACATACAAAACTTTAAAACTCCATAATAAACCTATTAAATTCGTCCGAGTCCTTTGAACGTCGTACGACAACTTAAGACATCTTACGGCTCTATATGCCATATTATCACCTAGAATAGAATGTTAGATTAATGTAGGACGAGTTACAACTCCAAACAACACCTTACAACACCGTACTTAACTTTAAAACTCCATAATAAACCTGATGAATTCGTACGGGTCCTTTGAACATCGTACGACAACTTAGGACTTCTTACGACTCTTTGTGCCACATTAGCAACTCGAAAAGAACGTTTGTAAGAACACCTTACATCACCGTACGAAACCATAAAACTACATCATACACCTAATGAATTCGTCTGATTCTTTGAACATCGTATGACAAGTTTGGACATCTTAAGCCTCTATATGCCATATTAGCACCATGAAAACCACGTTAGTTTGGTGTGATTAAATATTACATGTTGTGGTTTATGAGACAATTTATAATGTTTTCGAATTTTAAATTATTGATCAAATTTGTTTTTGGTGTGATAATAAAGGTAAATATAACATTGGACGCGTTAAACTCTTAAGAGCACCTTACATCAACATACAAAACTTTAAAACTCCATAATAAACCTATTAAATTCGTCCGAGTCCTTTGAACGTCGTACGACAACTTAAGACATCTTACGACTCTATATGCCATATTATCACCTTGAATAGAATGTTAGTATAATGTAGGACGAGTTACAACTCCAAACAACACCTTACAACACCGTACTTAAGTTTAAAACTCCATAATAAACCTGATGAATTCGTACGAGTCCTTTGAACATCGTACGACAACTTAGGACTTCTTACGACTCTTTGTGCCACATTAGCAACTCGAAAAGAACGTTTGTAAGAACACCATACATCACCGTACGAAACCTTAAAACTGCATCATACACCTAATGAATTCGTCTGATTCCTTTGAACATCGTATGACAAGTTTGGACATCTTAAGCCTCTATATGCCATATTAGCACCATGAAAACCACGTTAGTTTGGTGAGATTAAATATTACATGTTGTGGTGTATGAGACAATTTTTGATGTTTTCGAATTTTTAATTATTGAGCAAATTTGTTTTTGGTGTGATAATAAAGGTAAATATAACATTGGACACGTTAAACTCTTAAGAGCACCTTACATCAACATACAAAACTTTAAAACTCCATAATATACCTATTAAATTCGTCCGAGTCCTTTGAACGTCGTACGACAACTTAAGACATCTTACGACTCTATATGCCATATTATCACCTTGAATAGAATGTTAGTTTAATGTAGGACGAGTTACAACTCCAAACAACACCTTACAACACCGTACTTAACTTTAAAACTCCATAATAAACCTGATGAATTCGTACGAGTCCTTTGAACATCATACGACAACTTAGGACTTCTTACGACTCTTTGTGCCACATTAGCAACTCGAAAAGAACGTTTGTAAGAACACCTTACATCACCGTACGAAACCATAAAACTACATCATACACCTAATGAATTCGTCTGATTCTTTGAACATCGTATGACAAGTTTGGACATCTTAAGCCTCTATATGACATATTAGCACCATGAAAACCACGTTAGTTTGGTGTGATTAAATATTACATGTTGTGGTTTATGAGACAATTTATAATGTTTTCGAATTTTAAATTATTGATCAAATTTGTTTTTGGTGTGATAATAAAGGTAAATATAACATTGGACGCGTTAAACTCTTAAGAGCACCTTACATCAACATACAAAACTTTAAAACTCCATAATAAACCTATTAAATTCGTCCGAGTCCTTTGAACGTCGTACGACAACTTAAGACATCTTACGGCTCTATATGCCATATTATCACCTAGAATAGAATGTTAGATTAATGTAGGACGAGTTACAACTCCAAACAACACCTTACAACACCGTACTTAACTTTAAAACTCCATAATAAACCTGATGAATTCGTACGGGTCCTTTGAACATCGTACGACAACTTAGGACTTCTTACGACTCTTTGTGCCACATTAGCAACTCGAAAAGAACGTTTGTAAGAACACCTTACATCACCGTACGAAACCATAAAACTACATCATACACCTAATGAATTCGTCTGATTCTTTGAACATCGTATGACAAGTTTGGACATCTTAAGCCTCTATATGCCATATTAGCACCATGAAAACCACGTTAGTTTGGTGTGATTAAATATTACATGTTGTGGTTTATGAGACAATTTATAATGTTTTCGAATTTTAAATTATTGATCAAATTTGTTTTTGGTGTGATAATAAAGGTAAATATAACATTGGACGCGTTAAACTCTTAAGAGCACCTTACATCAACATACAAAACTTTAAAACTCCATAATAAACCTATTAAATTCGTCCGAGTCCTTTGAACGTCGTACGACAACTTAAGACATCTTACGACTCTATATGCCATATTATCACCTTGAATAGAATGTTAGTTTAATGTAGGACGAGTTACAACTCCAAACAACACCTTACAACACCGTACTTAACTTTAAAACTCCATAATAAACCTGATGAATTCGTACGAGTCCTTTGAACATCGTACGACAACTTAGGACTTCTTACGACTCTTTGTGCCACATTAGCAAGTCGAAAAGAACGTTTGTAAGAACACCGTACATCACCGTACGAAACCTTAAAACTACATCATACACCTAATGAATTCGTCTGATTCCTTTGAACATCGTATGACAAGTTTGGACATCTTAAGCCTCTATATGCCATATTAGAACCATGAAAACCACGTTAGTTTGGTGTGATTAAATATTACATGTTGTGGTGTATGAGACAATTTTTGATGTTTTTGAATTTTAAATTATTGAGCAAATTTGTTTTTGGTGTGATAATAAAGGTAAATATAACATTGGACGCGTTAAACTCTTAAGAGCACCTTACATCAACATACAAAACTTTAAAACTCCATAATAAACCCATTAAATTCGTCCGAGTCCTTTGAACGTCGTACGACAACTTAAGACATCTTACGACTATATGCCATATTATCAACTTGATTAGAATGTTAGTATAATGTAGGACGAGTTACAACTCCAAACAACACCTTACAACACCGTACTTAAGTTTAAAACTCCATCATAAACCTAATGAATTCGTATGAGTCCTTTGAACATCGTACGACAACTTAGGACTTCTTACGACTCTTTATGCCACATTAGCAACTCGAAAAGAACGTTAGTAAGAACACCTTACATCACCGTACGAAACCTTAAAACTGCATCATACACCTAATGAATTCGTCTGATTCCTTTGAACATCGTATGACAAGTTTGGACATCTTAAGCCTCTATATGCCATATTAGCACCATGAAAACCAAGTTAGTTTGGTGTGATTAAATATTACAAGTTGTGTTTTATGAGACAATTTATAATGTTTTCGAAATTTAAATTATTGATCAAATTTGTTTTTGGTGTGATAATAAAGGTAAATATAACATTGGACGCGTTAAACTCTTAAGAGCACCTTACATCAACATACAAAACTTTAAAACTACATAATAAAACTAATAAATTCGTCCGAGTCCTTTGAACGTCGTACGATAACTTAAGACATCTTACGACTCTATATGCCATATTATCACCTTGAATAGAAAGTTAGTATAATGTAGGACGCCTTACAACTCCAAACAACACCTTACAACACCGTACGCAAGTTTAAAACTCCATAATAAACCTAATGAATTCGTACGAGTCCTTTGAACATCGTACGACAACTTAGGATTTCTTACGACTCTTTGTGCCACATTAGCAAGTCGAAAAGAACGTTTGTAAGAACACCGTACATCACCGTACGAAACCTTAAAACTACATCATACACCTAAGGAATTCGTCTGATTCCTTTGAACATCGTATGACAAGTTTGGACGTCTTAAGCCTCTATATGCCATATTAGAACCATGAAAACCACGTTAGTTTGGTGTGATTAAATATTACATGTTGTGGTGTATGAGACAATTTTTGATGTTTTCGAATTTTAAATTATTGAGCAAATTTGTTTTTGGTGTGATAATAAAGGTAAATATAACATTGGACGCGTTAAACTCTTAAGAGCACCTTACATCAACATACAAAACTTTAAAACTCCATAATAAACCTATTAAATTCGTCCGAGTCCTTTGAACGTCGTACGACAACTTAAGACATCTTACGACTCTATATGCCATATTATCACCTTGAATAGAATGTTAGTTTAATGTAGGACGAGTTACAACTCCAAACAACACCTTACAACACTGTACTTAACTTTAAAACTCCATAATAAACCTGATGAATTCGTACGAGTCCTTTGAACATCGTACGACAACTTAGGACTTCTTACGACTCTTTGTGCCACATTAGCAACTCGAAAAGAACGTTTGTAAGAACACCTTACATCACCGTACGAAACCATAAAACTACATCATACACCTAATGAATTCGTCTGATTCTTTGAACATCGTATGACAAGTTTGGACATCTTAAGCCTCTATATGCCATATTAGCAGCATGAAAACCACGTTAGTTTGGTGTGATTAAATATTACATGTTGTGGTTTATGAGACAATTTATAATGTTTTCGAAATTTAAATTATTGATCAAATTTGTTTTTGGTGTGATAATAAAGGTAAATATAACATTGGACGCGTTAAACTCTTAAGAGCACCTTACATCAACATACAAAACGTTAAAACTACATAATAAAACTAATAAATTCGTCCGACTCCTTTGAACGTCGTACGACAACTTAAGACATCTTACGACTCTATATGCCATATTATCACCTTGAATAGAATGTTAGTTTAATGTAGGACGAGTTACAACTCCAAACAACACCTTACAACACCGTACTTAAGTTTAAAACTCCATAATAAACCTGATGAATTCGTATGAGTCCTTTGAACATCGTACGACAACTTAGGACTTCTTACGACTCTTTGTGCCACATTAGCAACTCGAAAAGAACGTTTGTAAGAATACCATACATCACCGTACGAAACCTTAAAACTGCATCATACACCTAATGAATTCGTCTGATTCCTTTGAACATCGTATGACAAGTTTGGACATCTTAAGCCTCTATATGCCATATTAGCACCATGAAAACCACGTTAGTTTGGTGAGATTAAATATTACATGTTGTGGTGTATGAGACAATTTTTGATGTTTTCGAATTTTTAATTATTGAGCAAATTTGTTTTTGGTGTGATAATAAAGGTAAATAAACATTGGACGCGTTAAACTCTTAAGAGCACCTTACATCAACATATAAAACTTTAAAACTCCATAATATACCTATTAAATTCGTCCGAGTCCTTTGAACGTCGTACGACAACTTAAGACATCTTACGACTCTATATGCCATATTATCACCTTGAATAGAATGTTAGTATAATGTAGGACGAGTTACAACTCCAAACAACACCTTACAACACCGTACTTAAGTTTAAAACTCCATAATAAACCTGATGAATTCGTATGAGTCCTTTGAACATCGTACGACAACTTAGGACTTCTTACGACTCTTTGTGCCACATTAGCAACTCGAAAAGAACGTTTGTAAGAACACCTTACATCACCGTACGAAACCATAAAACTACATCATACACCTAATGAACTCGTCTGATTCCTTTGAACATCGTATGACAAGTTTGGACATCTTAAGCCTCTATATGCCATATTAGAACCATGAAAACCACGTTAGTTTGGTGAGATTAAATATTACATGTTGTGGTGTATGAGACAATTTTTGATGTTTTCGAATTTTTAATTATTGAGCAAATTTGTTTTTGGTGTGATAATAAAGGTAAATATAACATTGGACGCGTTAAACTCTTAAGAGCACCTTACATCAACATACAAAACTTTAAAACTCCATAATAAACCTATTAAATTCGTCCGAGTCCTTTGAACGTCGTACGACAACTTAAGACATCTTACGACTCTATATGCCATATTATCACCTTGAATAGAATGTTAGTATAATGTAGGACGAGTTACAACTCCAAACAACACCTTACAACACCGTACTTAAGTTTAAAACTCCATAATAAACCTGATGAATTCGTACGAGTCCTTTGAACATCGTACGACAACTTAGGACTTCTTACGACTCTTTGTGCCACATTAGCAACTCGAAAAGAACGTTTGTAAGAACACCATACATCACCGTACGAAACCTTAAAACTGCATCATACACCTAATGAATTCGTCTGATTCCTTTGAACATCGTATGACAAGTTTGGACATCTTAAGCCTCTATATGCCATATTAGCACCATGAAAACCACGTTAGTTTGGTGAGATTAAATATTACATGTTGTGGTGTATGAGACAATTTTTGATGTTTTCGAATTTTTAATTATTGAGCAAATTTGTTTTTGGTGTGATAATAAAGGTAAATATAACATTGGACGCGTTAAACTCTTAAGAGCACCTTACATCAACATACAAAACTTTAAAACTCCATAATAAACCTATTAAATTCGTCCGAGTCCTTTGAACGTCGTACGACAACTTAAGACATCTTACGGCTCTATATGCCATATTATCACCTAGAATAGAATGTTAGATTAATGTAGGACGAGTTACAACTCCAAACAACACCTTACAACACCGTACTTAACTTTAAAACTCCATAATAAACCTGATGAATTCGTACGGGTCCTTTGAACATCGTACGACAACTTAGGACTTCTTACGACTCTTTGTGCCACATTAGCAACTCGAAAAGAACGTTTGTAAGAACACCTTACATCACCGTACGAAACCATAAAACTACATCATACACCTAATGAATTCGTCTGATTCTTTGAACATCGTATGACAAGTTTGGACATCTTAAGCCTCTATATGCCATATTAGCACCATGAAAACCACGTTAGTTTGGTGTGATTAAATATTACATGTTGTGGTTTATGAGACAATTTATAATGTTTTCGAATTTTAAATTATTGATCAAATTTGTTTTTGGTGTGATAATAAAGGTAAATATAACATTGGACGCGTTAAACTCTTAAGAGCACCTTACATCAACATACAAAACTTTAAAACTCCATAATAAACCTATTAAATTCGTCCGAATCCTTTGAACGTCGTACGACAACTTAAGACATCTTACGACTCTATATGCCATATTATCACCTTGAATAGAATGTTAGTTTAATGTAGGACGAGTTACAACTCCAAACAACACCTTACAACACCGTACTTAACTTTAAAACTCCATAATAAACCTGATGAATTCGTACGAGTCCTTTGAACATCGTACGACAACTTAGGACTTCTTACGACTCTTTGTGCCACATTAGCAAGTCGAAAAGAACGTTTGTAAGAACACCGTACATCACCGTACGAAACCTTAAAACTACATCATACACCTAATGAATTCGTCTGATTCCTTTGAACATCGTATGACAAGTTTGGACATCTTAAGCCTCTATATGCCATATTAGAACCATGAAAACCACGTTAGTTTGGTGTGATTAAATATTACATGTTGTGGTGTATGAGACAATTTTTGATGTTTTTGAATTTTAAATTATTGAGCAAATTTGTTTTTGGTGTGATAATAAAGGTAAATATAACATTGGACGCGTTAAACTCTTAAGAGCACCTTACATCAACATACAAAACTTTAAAACTCCATAATAAACCCATTAAATTCGTCCGAGTCCTTTGAACGTCGTACGACAACTTAAGACATCTTACGACTATATGCCATATTATCAACTTGATTAGAATGTTAGTATAATGTAGGACGAGTTACAACTCCAAACAACACCTTACAACACCGTACTTAAGTTTAAAACTCCATCATAAACCTAATGAATTCGTATGAGTCCTTTGAACATCGTACGACAACTTAGGACTTCTTACGACTCTTTATGCCACATTAGCAACTCGAAAAGAACGTTAGTAAGAACACCTTACATCACCGTACGAAACCTTAAAACTGCATCATACACCTAATGAATTCGTCTGATTCCTTTGAACATCGTATGACAAGTTTGGACATCTTAAGCCTCTATATGCCATATTAGCACCATGAAAACCAAGTTAGTTTGGTGTGATTAAATATTACAAGTTGTGTTTTATGAGACAATTTATAATGTTTTCGAAATTTAAATTATTGATCAAATTTGTTTTTGGTGTGATAATAAAGGTAAATATAACATTGGACGCGCTAAACTCTTAAGAGCACCTTACATCAACATACAAAACTTTAAAACTACATAATAAAACTAATAAATTCGTCCGAGTCCTTTGAACGTCGTATGATAACTTAAGACATCTTACGACTCTATATGCCATATTATCACCTTGAATAGAAAGTTAGTATAATGTAGGACGCCTTACAACTCCAAACAACACCTTACAACACCGTACGCAAGTTTAAAACTCCATAATAAACCTAATGAATTCGTACGAGTCCTTTGAACATCGTACGACAACTTAGGACTTCTTACGACTCTTTGTGCCACATTAGCAAGTCGAAAAGAACGTTTGTAAGAACATCGTACATCACCGTACGAAACCTTAAAACTACATCATACACCTAAGGAATTCGTCTGATTCCTTTGAACATCGTATGACAAGTTTGGACGTCTTAAGCCTCTATATGCCATATTAGAACCATGAAAACCACGTTAGTTTGGTGTGATTAAATATTACATGTTGTGGTGTATGAGACAATTTTTGATGTTTTCGAATTTTAAATTATTGAGCAAATTTGTTTTTGGTGTGATAATAAAGGTAAATATAACATTGGACGCGTTAAACTCTTAAGAGCACCTTACATCAACATACAAAACTTTAAAACTCCATAATAAACCTATTAAATTCGTCCGAGTCCTTTGAACGTCGTACGACAACTTAAGACATCTTACGACTCTATATGCCATATTATCACCTTGAATAGAATGTTAGTTTAATGTAGGACGAGTTACAACTCCAAACAACACCTTACAACACTGTACTTAACTTTAAAACTCCATAATAAACCTGATGAATTCGTACGAGTCCTTTGAACATCGTACGACAACTTAGGACTTCTTACGACTCTTTGTGCCACATTAGCAACTCGAAAAGAACGTTTGTAAGAACACCTTACATCACCGTACGAAACCATAAAACTACATCATACACCTAATGAATTCGTCTGATTCTTTGAACATCGTATGACAAGTTTGGACATCTTAAGCCTCTATATGCCATATTAGCACCATGAAAACCACGTTAGTTTGGTGTGATTAAATATTACATGTTGTGGTTTATGAGACAATTTATAATGTTTTCGAAATTTAAATTATTGATCAAATTTGTTTTTGGTGTGATAATAAAGGTAAATATAACATTGGACGCGTTAAACTCTTAAGAGCACCTTACATCAACATACAAAACGTTAAAACTACATAATAAAACTAATAAATTCGTCCGACTCCTTTGAACGTCGTACGACAACTTAAGACATCTTACGACTCTATATGCCATATTATCACCTTGAATAGAATGTTAGTTTAATGTAGGACGAGTTACAACTCCAAACAACACCTTACAACACTGTACTTAACTTTAAAACTCCATAATAAACCTGATGAATTCGTACGAGTCCTTTGAACATCGTACGACAACTTAGGACTTCTTACGACTCTTTGTGCCACATTAGCAACTCGAAAAGAACGTTTGTAAGAACACCTTACATCACCGTACGAAACCATAAAACTACATCATACACCTAATGAATTCGTCTGATTCTTTGAACATCGTATGACAAGTTTGGACATCTTAAGCCTCTATATGCCATATTAGCACCATGAAAACCACGTTAGTTTGGTGTGATTAAATATTACATGTTGTGGTTTATGAGACAATTTATAATGTTTTCGAAATTTAAATTATTGATCAAATTTGTTTTTGGTGTATAATAAAGGTAAATATAACATTGGACGCGTTAAACTCTTAAGAGCACCTTACATCAACATACAAAACGTTAAAACTACATAATAAAACTAATAAATTCGTCCGAGTCCTTTGAACGTCGTACGATAACTTAAGACATCTTACGACTCTATATGCCATATTATCACCTTGAATAGAAAGTTAGTATAATGTAGGACGCCTTACAACTCCAAACAACACCTTACAACACCGTACGCAAGTTTAAAACTCCATAATAAACCTAATGAATTCGTACGAGTCCTTTGAACATCGTACGACAACTTAGGACTTCTTACGACTCTTTGTGCCACATTAGCAAGTCGAAAAGAACGTTTGTAAGAACACCGTACATCACCGTACGAAACCTTAAAACTACATCATACACCTAATGAATTCGTCTGATTCCTTTGAACATCGTATGACAAGTTTGGACATCTTAAGCCTCTATATGCCATATTAGCACCATGAAAACCACGTTAGTTTGGTGTGATTAAATATTACATGTTGTGGTTTATGAGACAATTTATAATGTTTTCGAAATTTAAATTATTGATCAAATTTGTTTTTGGTGTGATAATAAAGGTAAATATAACATTGGACGCGTTAAACTCTTAAGAGCACCTTACATCAACATACAAAACGTTAAAACTACATAATAAAACTAATAAATTCGTCCGACTCCTTTGAACGTCGTACGACAACTTAAGACATCTTACGACTCTATATGCCATATTATCACCTTGAATAGAATGTTAGTTTAATGTAGGACGAGTTACAACTCCAAACAACACCTTACAACACTGTACTTAACTTTAAAACTCCATAATAAACCTGATGAATTCGTACGAGTCCTTTGAACATCGTACGACAACTTAGGACTTCTTACGACTCTTTGTGCCACATTAGCAACTCGAAAAGAACGTTTGTAAGAACACCTTACATCACCGTACGAAACCATAAAACTACATCATACACCTAATGAATTCGTCTGATTCTTTGAACATCGTATGACAAGTTTGGACATCTTAAGCCTCTATATGCCATATTAGCACCATGAAAACCACGTTAGTTTGGTGTGATTAAATATTACATGTTGTGGTTTATGAGACAATTTATAATGTTTTCGAAATTTAAATTATTGATCAAATTTGTTTTTGGTGTATAATAAAGGTAAATATAACATTGGACGCGTTAAACTCTTAAGAGCACCTTACATCAACATACAAAACGTTAAAACTACATAATAAAACTAATAAATTCGTCCGAGTCCTTTGAACGTCGTACGACAACTTAAGACATCTTATGACTATATGCCATATTATCACCTTGATTAGAATGTTAGTATAATGTAGGACGAGTTACAACTCCAAACAACACCTTACAACACCGTACTTAAGTTTAAAACTCCATAATAAACCTAATGAATTCGTATGAGTCCTTTGAACATCGTACGACAACTTAGGACTTCTTACGACTCTTTATGCCACATTAGCAACTCGAAAAGAACGTTAGTAAGAACACCTTACATCACCGTACGAAACCTTAAAACTGCATCATACACCTAATGAATTCGTCTGATTCCTTTGAACATCGTATGACAAGTTTGGACATCTTAAGCCTCTATATGCCATATTAGCACCATGAAAACCACGTTAGTTTGGTGTGATTAAATATTACATGTTGTGGTTTATGAGACAATTTTTGATGTTTTCGAAATTTAAATTATTGATCAAATTTGTTTTTGGTGTGATAATAAAGGTAAATATAACATTGGACGCGTTAAACTCTTAAGAGCACCTTACATCAACATACAAAACTTTAAAACTCCATAATAAACCTATTAAATTCGTCCGAGTCCTTTGAACGTCGTACGACAACTTAAGACATCTTACGACTCTATATGCCATATTATCACCTTGAATAGAATGTTAGTATAATGTAGGACGAGTTACAACTCCAAACAACACCTTACAACACCGTACTTAAGTTTAAAACTCCATAATAAACCTAATGAATTCGTACGAGTCCTTTGAACATCGTACGACAACTTAGGACTTCTTACGACTCTTTATGCCACATTAGCAACTCAAAAAGAACGTTAGTAAGAACACCGTACATCAACGTACGAAACCTTAAAACTGCATCATACACCTAATGAATTCTTCTGATTCCTTTGAACATCGTATGACAAGTTTGGACATCTTAAGTCTCTGTATGCCATATTAGCACCATAAAAACCACGTTAGTTTGGTGTGATTAAATATTACATGTTGTGGATTATGGGACAATTTTTGATGTTATCGAAATTTAACATTGGACGCGTTAAACTCTTAAGAGCAACTTACATCAACATACAAAACTTTAAAACTCCATTATAAACCTAATAAATTCGTCCGAGTCCTTTGAACGGCGTACGACAACTTAAGACATCTTACGACTCTATTTGCCATATTATCACTAAGAATAGAATATTAGTATAATGTAGGACGAGTTACAATTCCAAACAACACCTTACAACACCGTAATTAAGTTTAAAACTCCTTAATAAACCTAATGAATTCGTACGAGTCCTTTGAACATCGTACGACAACTTAGGACTTCTTACGACTCTTTGTGCCACATTAGCAACTCGAAAAGAACGTTAGTAAGAACACCTTACATCACCGTACGAAACCTTAAAACTGCATCATACAGCTAATGAATTCGTCTGATTCCTTTGAACATCGTATGACAAGTTTGGACATCTTAAGCCTCTATATGCCATATTAGCACTATGAAAACCACGTTAGTTTGGTGTGATTAAATATTACATGTTGTGGTTTTTGGGACAATTTTTTATGTTATCGAAATTTAAATTATTGATCAAATTTGTTTTTGGTGTGATAATAAAGGTAAATTTAACATTGGACGCGTTAAACTCTTAAGAGCAACTTACATCAACATACAAAACTTTAAAACTCCATTATAAACCTAATAAATTCGTCCGAGTCCTTTGAACGTCGTACGATAACTTAAGACATCTTACGACTCTATATGCCATATTATCACCTTGAATAGAAAGTTAGTATAATGTAGGACGCCTTACAACTCCAAACAACACCTTACAACACCGTACGCAAGTTTAAAACTCCATAATAAACCTAATGAATTCGTACGAGTCCTTTGAACATCGTACCACAACTTAGGACTTCTTACGACTCTTTGTGCCACATTAGCAAGTCGAAAAGAACGTTTGTAAGAACACCGTACATCACCGTACGAAACCTTAAAACTACATCATACACCTAATGAATTCGTCTGATTCCTTTGAACATCGTATGACAAGTTTGGACATCTTAAGCCTCTATATGCCATATTAGAACCATTAAAACCACGTTAGTTTGGTGTGATTAAATATTTCATGTTGTGGTGTATGAGACAATTTTTGATGTTTTTGAATTTTAAATTATTGAGCAAATTTGTTTTTGGTGTGATAATAAAGGTAAATATAACATTGGACGCGTTAAACTCTTAAGAGCACCTTACATCAACATACAAAACTTTAAAACTCCATAATAAACCTATTAAATTCGTCCGAGTCCTTTGAACGTCGTACGACAACTTAAGACATCTTATGACTATATGCCATATTATCACCTTGATTAGAATGTTAGTATAATGTAGGACGAGTTACAACTCCAAACAACACCTTACAACACCGTACTTAAGTTTAAAACTCCATAATAAACCTAATGAATTCGTATGAGTCCTTTGAACATCGTACGACAACTTAGGACTTCTTACGACTCTTTATGCCACATTAGCAACTCGAAAAGAACGTTAGTAAGAACACCTTACATCACCGTACGAAACCTTAAAACTGCATCATACACCTAATGAATTCGTCTGATTCCTTTGAACATCGTATGACAAGTTTGGACATCTTAAGCCTCTATTTGCCATATTAGCACCATGAAAACCACGTTAGTTTGGTGTGATTAAATATTACATGTTGTGGTTTATGAGACAATTTTTGATGTTTTCGAAATTTAAATTATTGATCAAATTTGTTTTTGGTGTGATAATAAAGGTAAATATAACATTGGACGCGTTAAACTCTTAAGAGCATCTTACATCAACATACAAAACTTTAAAACTCCATAATAAACCTATTAAATTCGTCCGAGTCCTTTGAACGTCGTACGACAACTTAAGACATCTTACGACTCTATATGCCATATTATCACCTTGAATAGAAAGTTAGTATAATGTAGGACGCCTTACAACTCCAAACAACACTTTACAACACCGTACGCAAGTTTAAAACTCCATAATAAACCTAATGAATTCGTACGAGTCCTTTGAACATCGTACGACAACTTAGGACTTCTTACGACTATTTGTGCCACATTAGCAAGTCGAAAAGAACGTTTGTAAGAACACCGTACATCACCGTACGAAACCTTAAAACTACATCATACACCTAATGAATTCGTCTGATTCCTTTGAACATCATATGACAAGTTTGGACATCTTAAGCCTCTATATGCCATATTAGAACCATGAAAACCACGTTAGTTTGGTGTGATTAAATATTTCATGTTGTGGTGTATGAGACAATTTTTGATGTTTTTGAATTTTAAATTATTGAGCAAATTTGTTTTTGGTGTGATAATAAAGGTAAATATAACATTGGACGCGTTAAACTCTTAAGAGCACCTTACATCAACATACAAAACTTTAAAACTCCATAATAAACCTATTAAATTCGTCCGAGTCCTTTGAACGTCGTACGACAACTTAAGACATCTTATGACTATATGCCATATTATCACCTTGATTAGAATGTTAGTATAATGTAGGACGAGTTACAACTCCAAACAACACCTTACAACACCGTACTTAAGTTTAAAACTCCATAATAAACCTAATGAATTCGTATGAGTCCTTTGAACATCGTACGACAACTTAGGACTTCTTACGACTCTTTATGCCACATTAGCAACTCGAAAAGAACGTTAGTAAGAACACCTTACATCACCGTACGAAACCTTAAAACTGCATCATACACCTAATGAATTCGTCTGATTCCTTTGAACATCGTATGACAAGTTTGGACATCTTAAGCCTCTATTTGCCATATTAGCACCATGAAAACCACGTTAGTTTGGTGTGATTAAATATTACATGTTGTGGTTTATGAGACAATTTTTGATGTTTTCGAAATTTAAATTATTGATCAAATTTGTTTTTGGTGTGATAATAAAGGTAAATATAACATTGGACGCGTTAAACTCTTAAGAGCATCTTACATCAACATACAAAACTTTAAAACTCCATAATAAACCTATTAAATTCGTCCGAGTCCTTTGAACGTCGTACGACAACTTAAGACATCTTACGACTCTATATGCCATATTATCACCTTGAATAGAAAGTTAGTATAATGTAGGACGCCTTACAACTCCAAACAACACTTTACAACACCGTACGCAAGTTTAAAACTCCATAATAAACCTAATGAATTCGTACGAGTCCTTTGAACATCGTACGACAACTTAGGACTTCTTACGACTATTTGTGCCACATTAGCAAGTCGAAAAGAACGTTTGTAAGAACACCGTACATCACCGTACGAAACCTTAAAACTACATCATACACCTAATGAATTCGTCTGATTCCTTTGAACATCATATGACAAGTTTGGACATCTTAAGCCTCTATATGCCATATTAGAACCATGAAAACCACGTTAGTTTGGTGTGATTAAATATTTCATGTTGTGGTGTATGAGACAATTTTTGATGTTTTTGAATTTTAAATTATTGAGCAAATTTGTTTTTGGTGTGATAATAAAGGTAAATATAACATTGGACGCGTTAAACTCTTAAGAGCACCTTACATCAACATACAAAACTTTAAAACTCCATAATAAACCTATTAAATTCGTCCGAGTCCTTTGAACGTCGTACGACAACTTAAGACATCTTATGACTATATGCCATATTATCACCTTGATTAGATTGTTAGTATAATGTAGGACGAGTTACAACTCCAAACAACACCTTACAACACCGTACTTAAGTTTAAAACTCCATAATAAACCTAATGAATTCGTACGAGTCCTTTGAACATCGTACGACAACTTAGGACTTCTTACGACTCTTTATGTCACATTAGCAACTCAAAAAGAACGTTAGTAAGAACACCGTACATCAACGTACGAAACCTTAAAACTGCATCATACACCTAATGAATTCTTCTGATTCCTTTGAACATCGTATGACAAGTTTGGACATCTTAAGTCTCTGTATGCCATATTAGCACCATAAAAACCACGTTAGTTTGGTGTGATTAAATATTACATGTTGTGGATTATGGGACAATTTTTGATGTTATCGAAATTTAACATTGGACGCGTTAAACTCTTAAGAGCAACTTACATCAACATACAAAACTTTAAAACTCCATTATAAACCTAATAAATTCGTCCAAGTCCTTTGAACGGCGTATGACAACTTAAGACATCTTACGACTCTATTTGCCATATTATCACTAAGAATAGAATATTAGTATAATGTAGGACGAGTTACAATTCCAAACAACACCTTACAACACCGTAATTAAGTTTAAAACTCCTTAATAAACCTAATGAATTCGTACGAGTCCTTTGAACATCGTACGACAACTTAGGACTTCTTACGACTCTTTGTGCCACATTAGCAACTCGAAAAGAACGTTAGTAAGAACACCTTACATCACCGTACGAAACCTTAAAACTGCATCATACAGCTAATGAATTCGTCTGATTCCTTTGAACATCGTATGACAAGTTTGGACATCTTAAGCCTCTATATGCCATATTAGCACTATGAAAACCACGTTAGTTTGGTGTGATTAAATATTACATGTTGTGGTTTATGGGACAATTTTTTATGTTATCGAAATTTAAATTATTGATCAAATTTGTTTTTGGTGTGATAATAAAGGTAAATTTAACATTGGACGCGTTAAACTCTTAAGAGCAACTTACATCAACATACAAAACTTTAAAACTCCATTATAAACCTAATAAATTCGTCCGAGTCCTTTGAACGTCGTACGATAACTTAAGACATCTTACGACTCTATATGCCATATTATCACCTTGAATAGAAAGTTAGTATAATGTAGGACGCCTTACAACTCCAAACAACACCTTACAACACCGTACGCAAGTTTAAAACTCCATAATAAACCTAATGAATTCGTACGAGTCCTTTGAACATCGTACGACAACTTAGGACTTCTTACGACTCTTTGTGCCACATTAGCAAGTCGAAAAGAACGTTTGTAAGAACACCGTACATCACCGTACGAAACCTTAAAACTACATCATACACCTAATGAATTCGTCTGATTCCTTTGAACATCATATGACAAGTTTGGACATCTTAAGCCTCTATATGCCATATTAGAACCATGAAAACCACGTTAGTTTGGTGTGATTAAATATTTCATGTTGTGGTGTATGAGACAATTTTTGATGTTTTTGAATTTTAAATTATTGAGCAAATTTGTTTTTGGTGTGATAATAAAGGTAAATATAACATTGGACGCGTTAAACTCTTAAGAGCACCTTACATCAACATACAAAACTTTAAAACTCCATAATAAACCTATTAAATTCGTCCGAGTCCTTTGAACGTCGTACGGCAACTTAAGACATCTTATGACTATATGCCATATTATCACCTTGATTAGAATGTTAGTATAATGTAGGACGAGTTACAACTCCAAACAACACCTTACAACACCGTACTTAAGTTTAAAACTCCATAATAAACCTAATGAATTCGTACGAGTCCTTTGAACATCGTACGACAACTTAGGACTTCTTACGACTCTTTATGCCACATTAGCAACTCAAAAAGAACGTTAGTAAGAACACCGTACATCAACGTACGAAACCTTAAAACTGCATCATACACCTAATGAATTTTTCTGATTCCTTTGAACATCGTATGACAAGTTTGGACATCTTAAGTCTCTGTATGCCATATTAGCACCATAAAAACCACGTTAGTTTGGTGTGATTAAATATTACATGTTGTGGATTATGGGACAATTTTTGATGTTATCGAAATTTAACATTGGACGCGTTAAACTCTTAAGAGCAACTTACATCAACATACAAAACTTTAAAACTCCATTATAAACCTAATAAATTCGTCCGAGTCCTTTGAACGGCGTACGACAACTTAAGACATCTTACGACTCTATTTGCCATATTATCACTAAGAATAGAATATTAGTATAATGTAGGACGAGTTACAATTCCAAACAACACCTTACAACACCGTAATTAAGTTTAAAACTCCTTAATAAACCTAATGAATTCGTACGAGTCCTTTGAACATCGTACGACAACTTAGGACTTCTTACGACTCTTTGTGCCACATTAGCAACTCGAAAAGAACGTTAGTAAGAACACCTTACATCACCGTACGAAACCTTAAAACTGCATCATACAGCTAATGAATTCGTCTGATTCCTTTGAACATCGTATGACAAGTTTGGACATCTTAAGCCTCTATATGCCATATTAGCACTATGAAAACCACGTTAGTTTGGTGTGATTAAATATTACATGTTGTGGTTTATGGGACAATTTTTTATGTTATCGAAATTTAAATTATTGATCAAATTTGTTTTTGGTGTGATAGTAAAGGTAAATTTAACATTGGACGCGTTAAACTCTTAAGAGCAACTTACATCAACATACAAAACTTTAAAACTCCATTATAAACCTAATAAATTCGTCCGAGTCCTTTGAACGTCGTACGATAACTTAAGACATCTTACGACTCTATATGCCATATTATCACCTTGAATAGAAAGTTAGTATAATGTAGGACGCCTTACAACTCCAAACAACACCTTACAACACCGTACACAAGTTTAAAACTCCATAATAAACCTAATGAATTCGTACGAGTCCTTTGAACATCGTACGACAACTTAGGACTTCTTACGACTCTTTGTGCCACATTAGCAAGTCGAAAAGAACGTTTGTAAGAACACCGTACATCACCGTACGAAACCTTAAAACTACATCATACACCTAATGAATTCGTCTGATTCCTTTGAACATCGTATGACAAGTTTGGACATCTTAAGCCTCTATATGCCATATTAGAACCATGAAAACCACGTTAGTTTGGTGTGATTAAATATTTCATGTTGTGGTGTATGAGACAATTTTTGATGTTTTTGAATTTTAAATTATTGAGCAAATTTGTTTTTGGTGTGATAATAAAGGTAAATATAACATTGGACGCGTTAAACTCTTAAGAGCACCTTACATCAACATACAAAACTTTAAAACTCCATAATAAACCTATTAAATTCGTCCGAGTCCTTTGAACGTCGTACGACAACTTAAGACATCTTATGACTATATGCCATATTATCACCTTGATTAGAATGTTAGTATAATGTAGGACGAGTTACAACTCCAAACAACACCTTACAACACCGTACTTAAGTTTAAAACTCCATAATAAACCTAATGAATTCGTATGAGTCCTTTGTGTTAGGGTTATTTCCTGTTAAGATTTACTTTGTATTTTTGTTATTATATATGTTTGTATAGTTTAGGGTTTATTATGTATTTTCCTTAAACTTGCATTTTGTTTGATATAGGCATGTAGTGTGCGTGTGTTAGAGGAGCGACTTTTACACTGTTAGAGAGAGAATTAACTGTGTGTAATTTGTTTTCTCCTGCACTTTTGTACTACGAATTGCTTGATCATCAAATACAAAGAGAATTTATGAGTATGAATTGTGTTTGTGATTGAATCGTTTGTTTGTACTTGTTGTTCTGATCATTTGAGTGATATTATCGATCCAATTGAACCTATCAATTGGTATCAGAGCTTTCGGTTTGTGTTCTTCGCTGTTTCTAAGCAAAACACATCAATATTGCTCAAAATATCATGATCTGAATGAATTGTTGGTGTTTTCAGTTGTGATTTATCATCATTATCACTTCTATACACAGCGATTGTGCAGATTCTATCAGATCATCATCAGATCTGAAGAATTAAGAAGAATAGAAAAAGTACTGTTCGATCAATTTTTGCTCAAAATTCATCGAAGAATGAAGATGTTTTGGATTGATTGATACAAGGGTTTGATAATCGGACTATTTCACAGCTTGTGTGTGAATTTTGGACAATTTGGACAAGTTTTAGACAAAACCCAGAAAATCTTCATGAAGAAGATGATGAACAGTTGAGTTTGGTTGAAGATTAACTTGCCGGGTGATATATTTGACTTAGACATTTTCCTTGGACTTAGATTTTGTGAAGAAATTAGGTCCTGTGCAGCCGTGTAAGGGAATTTGTTGTAGACGGGTGAAGAATTTGACTTGAAAAATTGCTACTGTTCAGCCGGATCAGACACTGTTGTGCCGGGTAATACACTGTTACGCCGGGTGATAGAGAAAATACAGCCGGGTAAACTTCAACTGTGTAGCCGGGTAATTAACAAAGTGCCGTGTGACCAAGTACTGTTCAGCCGGGGAAGCTTTTTGCCGTGTCAAGATTCTGCCGTGTCAAGTCTTATTGCCGTGTGAAGTTTTTCTGATTGCCGGGTAACTGTTCATCTGGGTGAAGAACAAAGTATTTTTCAACTGTTTAGCCGGGTAACTATTTAGACGGGTGAAGACTTTTTCCTGCCGGGTGAAGAACAAATCCACTGTTTAGCCGGGTGAAGAAGGATTTTCACTGTTTTGCCGGTTGACTTAATTTAGTTGTTTTTAATACTTGTTTCTTATCTTGTCTTTAATTTCTTGTCTTTATTTTAGTATTTTAATCATTTTTTTTTCAAAAATTAACAAAAACCAAAAATATTTTCTTTAAAAATTGTTAAAATGGCTCCTAATGATGATTCTGATAACCGTGTTCCTAGACTTTTGAATCGTGCAGATTTCAAAAACTGGACCATCAGGCTGAGACATCACTTGTGTTCTATTGACAATGACTTATGGAAATCTATTGAGAAGGGTCCTCACATTCCAACACAGACACAACCAGATAGTGCCAGTACCTATACTAAAGATTCTACTACACCTTATCCAGAGGATAATTTGTCAGCTGAAGACTTGAGGAAGGTAAAGAATGATAGCAAGGCCTATTCGTTGATGTGCAAAGGGTTGCCATTACAAGTTTTGTCTAGATTGGATGCATATCAGACTGGTTATACATGCTTTAAGGCATTGAAGTCTATATGTGAAGGAGGAGAGCAGTTAAGAAGTTTGAAGAAATCAAAGCTCAAAAGACAACTGGAATTATTTGAACACATCAATGGAGAGACAGTACACCAAATGATGAATAGATTTGTTCATTTAACTACTGAAATGACAAATCTCGGAGTGAAGACTGAACTTCAGGACTTGAATGATCGTTTGTTAGGTGCTTTACCATCATCATGGAAACAAACTGTTACCTTGTTGAAACATACTGAGAAATTTCCAATGGAACTTGACTTGCTTATTGGAAAGATAGAAGAAGTTGAGATTGATGAAGGATCTAGAAACACTGATAGATCAATGTCACAAACTCAATACAAGTATGTGGTAAATCCTGCCAATACTGTGGATAATGCTTTTCTTGTGCAAAATACAACAAATTCTGAAGATGAGGATGACTTATTCGTTGGTGCAAGTTTCTATACTGATTCAGCATATTTTCCAAATTCACCAACTTATTCTCAACCTCAATCTCCGCCAAGAGCTCAAGTTCAAGTCCAAAGTCAGAATATGAAGAATCAATCAGAAAATCAAAGTTCAAATGTTCAAGCCAAGGTGAAAGACGTCATGAATATTCTGTTGCAAGATGACGAAACAAAAACTGCCTTTACTTCTTTTATGGCAAGTTTTCAAGCGTACCAAGGTAGTCATTTAAGTCAAATGGACGTTGTTCTTCAAGACTTATTTGAAATGGATCCAGTGGATGTTGAGGAAATGGATCTTAACTGGCAGATGGTTATGGTAGCTTATCGTACTCAAAAGCATGCATATGTCAACAGAAGCTACAAACCTCATGCAAACAAGACTGTTGGATTTGACAAATCTAAGGCCAGATGTTTTAACTGTAATCAGTATGGTCATTTCTCAAGAGAATGTAAAGCTCCAAAGAATTTCAATGATCAAGCCAGTTCAAGCAATCAAGGTCAAGGTCAAAGTTCTCAACAATCAACAAGTTATCAAGGCAGAAATCAACGTTTCTTTCAGAAACCATACCAAAGTCTTCCTATGCCTGAATTGAAGGATGAAGGAAAGAAGCCAGAAGACCAAACAAAGGCGTTGGTTGTAAGTGTGAAAGACGGGTATGATTGGAGCGCTTATGCAGAACAATTCACGTCTGATCTTACATCGAGTCTGGCATTGGTATGTGAAGTAGAAGAAGATTGGTCAGAAGAAGGGGATTGTAAGATGATTGAAGATGTGAGTGAAGATTCAGAAGACTATGACTGGAGTGCAAAATCTGATCCTACTGAAGAATCTGAGTCTGAACTTGTGCTAATGGCTACTGCCAGTGAGTCTTCATCATCTACAGAACAACCAAAGGTTAATACTGACCTACCCCCTAACTATGTTCCATTACCTGCTGATGTCAAGGAAAGGCTATGTTCTGAACAGTGCATTCAACAAGTAGAACATTATCGGACTCATTCATTTAAAATCGGTGACAAATTAAGCAAACATGAGAAAATTCATGAACAACTTAAAATTGATCACAAAATTGCTGATGAGAAGATTTTGTCACTTAAAGAATCATGGAACAAAACCTTAAAGGAACTGGAATTGATAACAAAACAACTTGAAGAAATGACAAAGAACTTTGAACAAGAAAAAGTAGCACATGCTGTCACTCAAGTTGAACTAACAAAGGTTAAAAGCTGTAAAACCATGGTTAAACAACTCATCAAAGAAAGAGGTAACAAAACCAAAACCGGGTTGGGTTTTACTCATGAACGGATGCCAAATTCAATCACTCAAACCTTACCGGAAAACTTTAATGAATTTGATCATTCACCTGAAAATGAACGAAAATTTAAAGAAATTCAAAGAAGTAAATCCGAGTCTGAAGGATCTGAGGTGTTGATTGAAAGTTTGAAAGAAGAAGATGGAATGACAACTGAAGCTGATGATGAAGCAAGCAACAAATCTGAAAACAAAGTTGAGCCTGTTCTGATCCAACTTGTTGAATATCCAAAGCTTAATCCCGAACCAGAAACACCGGTGAAGGAAGAAGGTGAATTTTCAGGATACAATGATCCTGAGTACATCAAGTGGAAGAAGGAACAAAAGGCGCAAGTTGCTGCTCAGTTGGTCAAAAAGCTAGAAGTGAAAAAGGCTGAAGTTTCGAGTGTTAAGAAGCAAAAATCGAAAACAATGAATAATCAATCTGAAACGAAACAGTCAAAAGGCAAAAATGTTTTTAAATCGAATGATAACACAAAAGTTCAAAGTGTTAAAGCTGACAAAGGTAAACCTGTCAAGAAAGTGTCAAAAGAAAAGAAAATCAAGTTTGTGTCTGCAGGAACGTTTGATTTAAATGGATCTTATGGTAAACCAATCAATTCTCCAATCAAATCTAACTCTGGTCTGAAAACAGGTTCAGGTCCTAAGTCTTCCGCTGTCAATGAAAAGAGAATTGAAAACAAAAAGGTGACCAAACAGAACAATTTAAAATCGAACCAAAGTTCCATGCAATCAAAAGCACAAACAATGACTCCACAAAAGAATGTTAATCTAAAACCGAACAACTTTGATAATGAATCACGTTTTGATTCAACATCTAGAGTAAACAATCGGCTCTTTAGGATTAGCAAGAAATATTGTGAAATTTGTGATAGATATAATCATGCAACTGCTGAATGTTTCTTTAACAGGTACTGCAGTTTCTGTGACAAAAGAAATCATTCTTCAGAAGAATGTTATTTTAACAAATTTTGTGATATCTGTGAGAGAAGAAACCATGACACAAAGGATTGTTTCTTTCGATCAAACTCGACTAGAGAAATGACTCCATATTCAAATTTTCAAAGAAATAATTCATATGGTTTTCAAAATATGAGTCAAAGTCATTCTCCGGTTTTGAGAAACTTCAATCGAAACAATTCTGTTTCTAACTTTTCAAGGAATGTGCAGGTTAACAGTTTTAAACCAAGAGCTTTAATGGTTAAGAATCAAAAGTTTGAAAATAACCTTGATCCTAAGCTAGAGGAGAGGTTTATTGCTTTAAGGAGAAAGCAATCATTGAACGCCAATGGGCGAAGTTATCAGCATCAAAATCTTTTAAACGAAACAAATTTTCAAAATGTTCAATACCAACAAGTTACTATTGCAGATAGATTCGGAAAACCCAAGACCGTGTGGGCCTGGGTTGACCAAACTAACTGAATGTTTTTGTTGAAATGCAGGTACGCCCAAGAAGACCTATCAACTCGTGGTTCGTTGATAGTGGGTGTAGCCGGCACATGACAGGCAACCATGCCTTGCTTCAGGATTTCAAACTGAAAAATGGTACTCATGTAGCGTTTGGAGGTGATGCGGGTGGAAAGATAACAGGAGAAGGAACAGTATCCAATGGGATCATTAGTTTTGATAAAGTCAACTACTGTGCACAGTTGAACTTTAACTTACTAAGTGTCTCCCAAATTTGTGATAAATCTTATTCAACTTTATTTGATGATTCTTTCTGTTATATTCTTAAACCAGGTTTCAAGATTGACAGTGAGTGGGTAGTGGTTAAAGCTCCTAGAGATCGTGATGTATACAAGTTGGATATGTCGCAGATTGACGCTGATACCGAAACAACCTGTCTCATTGCCCATGCTTCAAATGATGAGAGTCAGCTTTGGCATAGACGGCTGGGCCACTCCAACTTCAGAAACATGAACCGTTTGGTAACTGGAAATCACGCTGTGGGAATCCCATCGAAGAAATTCTCCACAACTGATCTCTGTCCAGCATGTTTGAAGGGCAAACAGCATCGGATGTCTTTTAAGTCCAAGCTCGAGAACTCCATTTCAAAACCTTTGCAGATGTTACATATGGATCTTTTCGGACCGACAAATGTTCAAAGCATCGGCAGAAAATCTTATTGTTTAGTGATCATAGATGACTTCACTAGATTTTCATGGGTTTATTTTTTGCATGCAAAATCTGAAACAGCTGAATTATTGAAAGAATTTATCATTAAAATTGAAAATCAATTGGAATGCAAAGTTAAAACTTTAAGAAGTGATAATGGAACTGAATTTAAGAATGCTAATGTTGATTTATTTTGTGCAGAAAAGGGAATTGCTCGTCAGTATAGTGCTCCAAGAACGCCTCAGCAAAATGGGGTTGCGGAACGGAAAAACCGGACACTAATTGAAGCTGCAAGATCCATGCTCGCAGATGCCAAAATCCCTATCACTTTTTGGGATGAAGCTATTGCTACTGCGTGTTTTGTACAAAATAGAACATTATTAGTCCAAGATAAACAGAAAACTTCTTATGAGTTGTTGTTTGGAAGAAAACCAAATATTTCTTACTTGAAAGCATTTGGTTGTCCAGTTTCGATTCTTAATCTAAATGAACATCTCGGGAAGTTTGAGTCAAAATCTGACGATGGATTTTTCCTAGGATATTCGTCTGTTTCTAAAGCTTATCGGGTTTTTAATAGCAAAACAAATACTGTTATTGAAACTTTCAACGTCAAGTTTTTAGAAAATTCGTTTCCTTTAGTGGCTCACGGTCCCGAATGGTTATTTGATTTGGATTCGTTATCTAGATCTTTCAATTCTAACTTATTTGATTTTTCAGGAAATGCAAGGAAGGAATCAGGTGACTTAGGAAGCTTTAGTGACGATTCTGATAATGACGAAGATGGAAATCTCAACTCTGAATATCCATTTATGTCTTTTCACAATCCTGATCATGTCAAATCCAGTCAAGCTCCGGGTCCTTCTGGTTCACAAGAAGATCAAGAATCAAACAATCATGAAGAAAATGTGAATTCACAAATGTCTCCTAATGATGGTGGATCCGTTCAAAATCAACCATCATCGGATCCGAATGCTGAAGTTATTCCAGAATCTTTTGATTACTTCATCAATTCACCGGATCAAGTCCCGAATTTCACACCGCATACTTCTTCCATACTTCAAGATCTACCAAATCTGAATACTTCTAATCTAGAGACTCAAGTGCAAGGAGGTGATATTCCTATTCATCGAATTCACAAGAAACATCCTGTCTCTCAGATTATTGGGCCGTTGAATCAGAGAACTACAAGAAGTCAGACAGAGCAAGCAAATGTTTGTCTTTACTCGTGTTTTCTATCTCAAGTGGTGCCAAAGAATATTTCAGAGGCGTTGCACGACAACAGTTGGATTGAAGCCATGCAAGAGGAATTGCTTCAGTTTCGCAAACAGGAAGTTTGGAAACTTGTGGACTTACCTGAAGGAGAGAATGTAATAGGTACAAGATGGTTGTACAAAAACAAGCCAGACGAACGTGGCATTGTTGTGAGAAATAAAGCAAGACTGATTGCACAGGGATACACTCAGGAAGAAGGCATTGATTATGAAGAGGTGTTTGCTCCGGTCGCAAGACTTGAAGCCATACGCGTTTTTCTTGCATATGCGTCTTTCATGAAGTTTAAGGTATTCCAAATGGACGTCAAAGGTGCTTTCTTGTATGGACCTATTACAGATGATGTCTATGTCAGACAACCCCCGGGTTTCGAAGATCCTGACTATCCACATCGGGTATACAAGTTGAGCAAAGCTCTTTACGGTCTACATCAAGCTCCGAGAATCTGGTATGAGACACTATCTAAGCATTTACTAGAACACGGATTCACAAGAGGTCAGATTGATCCAACCTTGTTTATGAAGAGGGAGAATGACGACTTATTGTGTGTTCAAGTCTATGTGGACGATATTATCTTCGGTTCAACCAGTGAGTCCATGTGCAAAGAATTTGAAGAAATCATGAAGTCAAGATTTCAGATGAGTTCGATGGGGGAGATTAATTTCTTTCTGGGATTACAAGTGAAACAGTCTGCTGACGGAATTTTTATCAACCAATCAAAATTTGTTGAGAAGTTGCTGAAGAAGTTCAAGATGCAAGATTGTCAGACTATCCGAACTCCTTCTGATGTAAATTGCAAGATACAACCTGATCCAAAGGGCAAAGCAGTTGATCAGACACTATACAGATCAATGATCGGTTCTCTGATGTATCTTACTGCATCAAGACCAGATATCATGTACGCTGTGTGTGTATGCGCCAGATACCAGTCAGATCCGAAAGAGTCGCATCTAGTTGCTGTGAAGCGTATATTCAGATATCTCAAAGGGAAACCAAATCTTGGGTTATGGTATCCTTATGAAGGAAATTTTGAACTATATAGCTATTCTGACAGTGATTTTGGTGGTTGTGCTCTTGACAGGAAATCAACTACTGGTGGTTGTCAATTTTTGGGTCCAAGGCTTGTCTCTTGGCAATGCAAGAAGCAAACCAATGTTTCTGTATCCACAGCTGAAGCAGAGTATATCGCTGCATCTGCAGGATGTTCTCAGGTTTTATGGTTACAAAATCAGTTGCTGGACTACGGGTTTAACTTCTTAAAAACTCCCATTTACATAGACAATACTGCTGCTATGTTTATAACTGCTAATCCTGTTCAACATTCTAAAACCAAACACATCGAAATTAGATATCATTTTTTAAGAGATAACTCTGAAAAGGGTTTAATAATTTTGATTAAAGTTCATACCGACAAACAACTGGCAGATCTTTTCACAAAATCATTTTTGTCAGGCCGGTTTGAATTTTTAATTCAATCCATAGGATTAATCAATCATGATTGATTCTAGTTTTTTTTTCGAAAATCAAAAGAAAAATCAGAAAATATAAAAGCCAAAAATATAATAAGTTGATGTTATGTTTTGATTCCTTTGCTTTTAATTTTATATTTTGCATTGTGTGTGCATGAAAAAGAAAAACAAATACAAAATATAAAATCAAAAAGAAAAGAAAAGAAAATATCATGTCATAAGAATCTATATTGCAAAAAGTGAGAAATGATAGATACACTAGACATTATTTGTTACATCATTTTTAATAAAGACTGATGAATGTTAATTGATGTGCTAGACAGCTCAGGCAATTAGACTGAACAAGTAAGTTGATTGTTGACAAACATAAACTTAATGATCTTTGTGTTAAGTTCCATTGTTATACATGTCTAGATATATATCCTTTGAAACATTGCTTGTGATGATAGTTGTGCATGTTCGGGTAACGATGCAGTGTATTCAGTGTGATGAACCGCATCGTGAGCTTCTTTGTTGTGGTACCCACAGACCTGAAGTCTCACACGAAGTCTCTTTTGAGCTTCAAGATGCAGCAAAAGATTCCAAAATGGAACAAAAAGAGTCCCAAATGTGGACCGACACCAAACAAAAATTCCAAAATGGAATTCAGAAGATTCCCAAGGGGAACGATAGGAAATAAAAATTCCCAAAGTTGGAATTAAAAAGAAGTCCCAAAGTGGACCAAATCCGAATAGAACCCAGATTCCACACTGTGTATGACTGTAAGTGACCAGGTTCTGTGCAATATGCATTCAGGAAGTGATTGATAAGGAAATATGTTGACATATGTATACATGTGGGTCACATAAGTCATTCTAATCGAACCTTAAATATCATCATGATACTGAAAAAGTAAGTGTGTCAATTCGAGCTAATTGGTATGTTTTCATATCATCACTCAATCAAGCATAAGTCAAATGTCTATTCAAAAACTTGCAAAACATGTTCAAATAATGTGTGGTATGATCTCACTGCGATATTTTGATTCATTGCATTGCATATGTTTTTATTTTAATGTGTGTGCTTTGTGTGTGCAGGCATTTGGAATCATTATTGACACATCAACATCCTTGTTAAACTTAAAAATTTTCAAGAAATTTCAAGTTTAGGGGGAGAATAAATTTAAGAAAAATAATAAGTGTGTTTTGAATGAACAAGATTATAAGTTATGAAAAGCAAAGGTATTGGATGTGTTAAAAACAAACCCAAGGTCTCGTAATTTGTTTTTAAGAAATTGCTTCGGGATATAGAAAAATTGGTTGTGCAAAAACATTTTTGAAAAGAAAAAGAAAAATTGACTTTTAATTGAAAATTAATTTGTTGCAATGTTTAATGTTGTTTGATAATTAATATGACAAACATTCTTTAAGGATATCTTGTCTAATTAATCTGTCGGAGAATGTTGCAGGTGCAATAAATGACCGTTGAAAAAGTCAACAGACGAGGAAAATTGAAGAAATTGCTTAAGTGTTATTGCCGGGTAAAGATATCAGATACAACTGTACAGCCGGGTAAAGAACTGTTCAGCCGGGTAAAGTTGTAAGTCTGATACTTGCCGGGTGATTGAGGAAATAGGTGAAGATGTTATGACCACTGTACAGCCGGGCAATGATCATGTCAAATACAGCCGGGTGAAGGTCATAAATATCTTGCCGGGTGACTAGTGTATACTATACAGCCGGGTAATGAAGAAGTGTGCATGCCGTGTGAAGAAGGTTGTCAAAAGTTGCCGTGTAAAGGAGAAAAGCAAGCCGGATGAAGAAGGAAAGCAACTGTGTTGCCGGGTGATGAAGAAGGTTGCCGGGTGATGTTTTGATCACAACTATTCTGCCGGGTGATGAATAAAATCATCAGGTGTAGTTGTTCCTTAACCTTTACCCGTCACTACAGTGACTTACCCGTATCTACAGTGCTTGACCCGTCAAGTGATTTTCACGTGTTGGTGACTTGTTTTTATGTACTTGACCCGTATCTACAGTACATGACCCGTCACTACAGTACTTGACCCGGCAAGGTTATTGGGCCTAATTTGCTTTTGTTGACCCGGCACTTAAAGTTTGACCTAAATTTCTTTGACGATACAAATACCGCCTCTTCACAAACACTTATCATTTCACACACATTCACTTTCACTCAAACACTCTGTGCTTCAAATCGCCATTGTTATCATAGTCAATCTGTTGCTCTATAACAAGATTAATAGATTGATTAAGGTAGAGATTATGTGTTTTTGACATAAATCGACCTGCAAATCAACTGTTAAAAGGAAAAACGATGATGAACAGTGTTTTGAACTTGAATCGACACTTTGATTTTTTGCGTTAAAACTGAAATCGAGTGTTGCTTTAGGGTTAAAATCCGTCGATCATCAACATTCAATCATTCATTTGCACTAAAACACCTTAAAACCAACTGAACAAGTGAAATGGACTTAACTGTTAAAATCGCCATTGATGAACTTTGAAGCTTTTAAAAGTTAAACATCAAAACGATGAAATGTTTGTTTTAAAAGTGATTAAACTTGCTAAAACTGAACCAAAACATGTTAAATTTTTCATCATGAAATTTATCAAAATTTTGCCTAAGTGATTAACTGTTAAAAGTTTAAAACATGAAATATAATCTTTAAAATTCAATGTTGTTTGATTAAAATGATAAAAATCAGGTTATTAGAACAATTTAGGGTTTAAAATGATTATATTAATGTTATGCTTTCTAACTTTTAGTTAAGCACTTGTTAAATTGTTGATATGCTTAATGAAGAATCTAATACATTTGCCTTGTTTTGTGTTTTTGTTTGTGTTTAACAGATGGAGAATCTCAAATTTGAGCCTAAACATAATCTGGTAGCATGTTTGGATGAATCACTGCCTGAGACAGAAGGTTATAGAGACATGATTCAGTTCATTAAGAGGACCAAGTATGTTTATGCTATATGTGCCAAACCGGTCATATATGCAAGGCTGATTAAAAGCTTCTGGAGAACAGCAGAAGTTGTGAGGAATGAGGATGGTAGTGCTATTGTCAGAGGACATATCACAAGGGATTGGGTACTGAATGTGACTGAAGATGCCATTAGACAAGCTCTGAGAATAGATGAGGATGAGGTAGGCATGATGGATGAACTGACAATGGAGGAGTGTAAAACTTGTTTTGTGAACATGGGTCATCCACCTGTGTTTCCAAAGTCACAGTTTTTCAGAGCAAAGTTGGGAAGAAAGTATAAATTGTTGTGCTATGTTGTGCAACAATGCATGTCTAGAAGGAGTGCTGGGTTTGATAACTTTCCTTCAGACATTGCATCACCAATCGTGGCGATAGCAGAAAACAAGCCATTTAACATGTCAAGGTGGATTATGAATGGCTTTGTTTTCAATTTGGTGAAGGGAAAGAGATTTAAGTTCCTCATGTACCCGAGGTTCTTACAGCTGATGATAAACATTGCTTATCCTATCATCAGATCTGAGGGTTATGCTGGAGGGATGCTGTATACTGAGGACATGAACGATCTCTCTTACAAAAAGATGAGTATCGGGAATGTGCCTGACATTGCTTTGTTTGACTATATGAGAGATATAGTAAACAATGAAGAGGATGTAGAAGGCATTTACTATCACATATCTCATGGTGAGATTGTGAATCCACTGGACCTTGTGGATGAGGTGCCAGATAACTTATTGGATGATGACGAGTACTTTGCTCGTCATCCAGAGGATGAAGATAATGATGATGATGATGATAGTGATGATGAGGATGGTAATGATGATGGTGGTGATGATGCTGAATCTGAATCTAATTCAGAGGAGGTTGAACCAACCAAGACTGATATAGAGATTGTTGAACCTATGGTTGTAGAAGAACCTGCTGAGGTTGCTTCTGAGATTGAAGAAGTAGTTGCTGAGATTCCTAAAGATGTTTCGGTACAATATGTTAGGAAGAAGAAGAAAACGGTAGAAAAGCCTAAGGAGATTGATGTGCTACAGATTGCTGAGACAGTAATGGCCGAAGCTGAATCTATTGCACAGATAGAGGAAGTGGATGCTGGCATTACTGATCCCATTATTGATGATATTCCCACTTTATCACCACAAACTGTTGAAGACATTGGACAAGGTTTGGAGTCTTCACCAAACATTGGGCCAAGTGTTGATGAGATTTATGAGGAAAAAGAGAAACGCATTGCTGAATTAGAAGAGATGGTTGAAAGTCTGTTTAAGGCAAACGATTTGTTAAAAGCTTCCAAAGAACGAAAAAGGAAAAGATTGGATGAGTACTGGGATATTCATAATCAGAATCTGAAGATTTTCAAAGAGTTAGATTCTGATCATCTGAAGTTAAAAATTGAGCATGATAAGTTGAAAGATGAGCATGAGAAGTTGAAGGAGGAGTATGAGAACTTAAAGTTTGATTATGTTGAAGTTAAGGCTGAGTGTAACACTTTGGAGGCTGAGAAAGAAATGCTTGAGAAGGAATTGGAGGATATGAAACCAAAGAAGGCTGGCTCATCACTATCAGACAAAGATTTTTCTGATGATATAGTTGAAATGACTGGAGCTGAAGTGCCAAAAGTTTACTTAACTAGAGCTCGAGGTGTTGCAAATGCTGGAATTTTAGTTGAATCACCAATCATAATTCCCGATGAAGCTGTGGCTGAAACTGTCAATATGGACAAAGCTGAGGGAAAGAGGAAAATAGATGCAATACCAGAGATATTTGGTGATGAAGAAAGTTCTAAAAGGGCGAAGATTGATAAACCAGTGCAGATTGAGCCGATTCAATCTGTAGCTGAGGCTGAGACCGAGAACGTATCTGAAGCAGAAACTGAAATATTTGCAACATCAGACAGTGAAAAAGAAGTTAATTCAGGAGATACAGTTCAGATTGAGCCGATTCAATCTGAAGCTGGTGAAACTGTTGATATGCCTGAGACTGAAACAGTAGCTGAAGTGGCTAGTCAGTTTGAGCCGGTTCAAACTGATGATGCACCTATGATAGAGGCATTGGATGATCTACACATTGATTGGACTGAGTCTGAGGATGAAGCTGAGCAAGAACCAGTACAGAATACTGTTGAAGAAGTGCCAGATGATTTAGATCAGAGGTTTGCTTATCTTGAAAAAATGAAGTACAATTCGGTGTTTTTGAATGGGTTGACGGTGACTCAGATTAATGAAGAGTACGAGAAATGCATGATTCATCAAGATAAGACTGAAGCAGATAAGAAAGAGATTGTTACTGAGATGGGCGAGTGGACTCCAATGCAGGAAAGTCTAAACATAGAAGATCTGCCACCAACTGAGCTACATCATCCAAATCCGGACGAAATGACTGCTTATGAGATGCGAAGTTGGTTGAGTTCGAGGAACTATCCGTATAAAACTTTGCAGAGGTTGAAGTCTGGATCTTTGAAGAAGATAGTGGTCAGTTTCATGAAGACAGAAAAATTGTACAATCGGATGTTTTATCTGGATTACAATAATCCACAATATTTTGAGTTGACAAAGAGGTACAAAATTCTGGGTCCAAAAGAAATTCCTGTAATGGCGCTTCCTGAAGATGCTCACAAGAAAAGACACGAACTGATGGATATGTTTCCGAGCGAGGTTAAATCGTACAACATACCGATGGAAGTACGTGAAACTTGGCATAAGGCAGCAACACCAGGTGATGTGGTGAGGTCGCTGATGAGCAAAGGACAATCAATTGCTGAGTTGTTAGACTCTATGATTGTCCCTGAGAAGAACAAGAAAGTTAAAATAATTGCTTGGAAATATGATGAAGTCTTTGACGCATTTATAATCAAGAGAGTAAATGGTTTGTGTGACGTTTATCATTACTACTCGAGTATATTCAAGTTGGAGGTTCAGGATCTGAAAGAGTTGCACAAATTAAGGTTAATTAATCACACGCGTGCTGAGCGTGGTGAAAAATGCGTGATACTTCTTGATGCTGGTATGAGTAGAACTGCAAAATTTCTTGACTTTAGAGGTCAACAAGAAGACACTGCATATGTGCAAGCAAAGAAACAGAGAAAGAAGAAGAGATTGGTGGTAACCGAGGATATGTATTTAGAAGAATTCTCGGACGAATATTTTGACAAGATTACTGATCCTGGATTGAAGGTGATAGATGGAAGTCAAATGACAAAGCCAATACTGAGAGTATTTTACAATCAGGAGACGTTTGAACTAAAGCTTGTTCGAAACTTGGAGAATTGGGATGAATACATGATTACGCTTTTCAGTACGTTTGAATTGAAGTTGTTGCATCCTTCATATATAGATTTTTTGAGAAGCTGTCGAATGGAGAAGTGTAAAGATGCATTGGCTGAAGCGGATCGAAAGCTATTTGTCGTTATGATTGAAGTGATTGCTGCAGCTACTGAAAAGATTCGAGTGAGGAAAGCTATGCTCAATTCTAATCTCGTGATGGTTGACTTGCCGGAGATAGAATATATAAGGATATCCAGAAAAGGAACATTGGAAGTGAAAGTCAAAGGCCAAGAGATGCCATTTGAATTTTATGCTAATATCGATTTTGCAGGTTTGAATCTGGACTCACTTAGACGTATGAATGCTCTGCCAATATTGACGAATGAATCCAAACCTCAACAAGCCAAACTCGCTGAAAAGTTCAAGTCCTGCATTGAAGAAGCTCTGAAAGAAAAAGAAGAATATAAAGGCCGAGAATTACTGGATGTGAAAGAGGAACCAGAAGAATGGTAGAAAAAGAGAAGATTGATGCTGATAAACGAAGAAAAAGATTGAAGTTTTTGAAGATCCAAAGATAAATCTTAGGGGGAGTACTGTTAGGGTTATTTCCTGTTAAGATTTACTTTGTATTTTTGTTATTATATATGTTTGTATAGTTTAGGGTTTATTATGTATTTTCCTTAAACTTGCATTTTGTTTGATATAGGCATGTAGTGTGCGTGTGTTAGAGGAGCGACTTTTACACTGTTAGAGAGAGAATTAACTGTGTGTAATTTGTTTTCTCCTGCACTTTTGTACTACGAATTGCTTGATCATCAAATACAAAGAGAATTTATGAGTATGAATTGTGTTTGTGATTGAATCGTTTGTTTGTACTTGTTGTTCTGATCATTTGAGTGATATTATCGATCCAATTGAACCTATCACTTTGAACATCGTACGACAACTTAGGACTTCTTACGACTCTTTATGCCACATTAGCAACTCGAAAAGAACGTTAGTAAGAACACCTTACATCACCGTACGAAACCTTAAAACTGCATCATACACCTAATGAATTCGTCTGATTCCTTTGAACATCGTATGACAAGTTTGGACATCTTAAGCCTCTATTTGCCATATTAGCACCATGAAAACCACGTTAGTTTGGTGTGATTAAATATTACATGTTGTGGTTTATGAGACAATTTTTGATGTTTTCGAAATTTAAATTATTGATCAAATTTGTTTTTGGTGTGATAATAAAGGTAAATATAACATTGGACGCGTTAAACTCTTAAGAGCATCTTACATCAACATACAAAACTTTAAAACTCCATAATAAACCTATTAAATTCGTCCGAGTCCTTTGAACGTCGTACGACAACTTAAGACATCTTACGACTCTATATGCCATATTATCACCTTGAATAGAATGTTAGTATAATGTAGGACGCCTTACAACTCCAAACAACACCTTACAACACCGTACGCAACCTTAAAACTCCATAATAAACCTAATGAATTTGTTTGAGTCCTTTGAACATCGTACGACAACTTAGGACTTCTTACGACTCTTTGTGCCACATTAGCAACTCGAAAAGAAAGTTAGTAAGAACACCTTACATCACCGTACAAATCCTTAAAACTGTATCATACACCTAATGAATTCTTCTGATTCCTTTGAACATCGTATGACAAGTTTGGACATCTTAAGCCTCTATATGCCATATTAGCACCATGAAAAGCACGTTAGTTTGGTGTGATTAAATATTACATTTTGTGATTTATGAGACAATTTTTGATGTTTTCGAAATTTAAATTATTGATCAAATTTGTTTTTGGTGTGATAATAAAGGTAAATATAATATTCGAAGCGTTAAACTCTTAAGAGCACCTTACATCAACATAAAAAACTTTAAAACTCCATAATAAACCTTATAAATTCGTCCGAGTCCTTTGAACGTCGTACGACAACTTAAGACATATTACGACTCTGTATGCCGTATTATCACCAAGAATAAAATGTTAGTATAATGTAGGACGAGTTACAACTCCAAACAACACCTTACAACACCGTACTTAAGTTTAAAACACCATAATAAACCTAATGAATTCGTACGAGTCCTTTGAACATCGTACGACAACTTAGGAATTCTTACGACTCTTTATGCCACATTAGAAACTCGAAAAGAACGTTAGTAAGAACACCTTACATCACCGTACGAAACCTTAAAACTAGATCATACAACTAATGAATTCGTCTGATTCCTTTGAACATCGTATGACAAGTTTGGACATCTTAAGCCTCTATATGCCATATTAGCAC
This sequence comes from Tagetes erecta, assembly GCA_030867185.1. Classification (NCBI taxonomy): domain Eukaryota; kingdom Viridiplantae; phylum Streptophyta; class Magnoliopsida; order Asterales; family Asteraceae; genus Tagetes; species Tagetes erecta. The sequence continues at coordinate 25,489,519 of CM061493.1, read as the reverse complement.
CATGAAAACCACGTTAGTTTGGTGTGATTAAATATTACATGTTGTGGTTTATGAGACAATTTTTGATGTTTTCGAAATTTAAATTATTGATTAAATTATTGATCAACATACAAAACTTTAAAACTCCATTATAAACCTAATAAATTCGTCCGAGTCCTTTGAACGGCATACGACAACTTAAGACATCTTACGACTCTATTTGCCATATTATCACTAAGAATAGAATATTAGTATAATGTAGGAAGAGTTACAATTCCAAACAACACCTTACAACACCGTAATTAAGTTTAAAACTCCTTAATAAACCTAATGAATTCGTACGAGTCCTTTGAACATCGTACGACAACTTAGGACTTCTTACGACTCTTTGTACCACATTAGAAACTCGAAAAGAACGTTAGTAAGAACACCTTACATCACCGTACGAAACCTTAAAACTGCATCATACAACTAATGAATTCGTCTGATTCATTTGAAAACCGTATGACAAGTTTGGACATCTTAAGCCTCTATATGCCATATTAGCACCATGAAAACGACGTTAGTTTGGTGTGATTAAATATTACATGTTGTGGTTTATGAGACATTTTTGATGTTTTCGAAATTTAAATTAATGATCAAATTAGTTTTTGGTGTGATAATAAAGGTAAATATACTATAGGACGCGTTAAACTCCTAAGAACACCTTACATCACCATACAAAACTTTAAAACTCCATAATAAACCTAATAAATTCGTCTGAGTCCTTTGAACGCCGTACGACAACTTAAAACATCTTACGACTCTGTATGCCATATTATCACCTTGAATAGAATGTTAGTATAATGTAGGACGCCTTACAACTCCAAACAACACCTTACAACACCGTACGCAACCTTAAAACTCCATAATAAACCTAATGAATTTGTATGAGTCCTTTGAACATCGTACGACAACTTAGAACTTCTTACGACTCTTTGTGCCACATTAGCAACTCGAAAAGAACGTTAGTAAGAACACCTTACATCACCGTACAAATCCTTAAAACAGTATCATACACCTAATGAATTCTTCTGATTCCTTTGAACATCGTATGACAAGTTTGGACATCTTAAGCCTCTATATGCCATATTAGCACCATGAAAAGCACGTTAGTTTGGTGTGATTAAATATTACATTTTGTGATTTATGAGACAATTTTTGATGTTTTCGAAATTTAAATTATTGATCAAATTTGTTTTTGGTGTGATAATAAAGGTAAATATAATATTCGAAGCGTTAAACTCTTAAGAGCACCTTACATCAACATAAAAAACTTTAAAACTCCATAATAAACCTTATAAATTCTTCCGAGTCATTTGAACGCCGTACGACAACTTAAGACATCTTACGACTCTGTATGCCGTATTATCACCAAGAATAAAATGTTAGTATAATTTAGGACGAGTTACAACTCCAAACAACACCTTACAACACCGTACTTAAGTTTAAAACACCATAATAAACCTAATGAATTCGTACGAGTCCTTTGAACATCGTACGACAAATTAGGAATTCTTACGACTCTTTATGCCACATTAGAAACTCGAAAAGAACGTTAGTAAGAACACCTTACATCACCGTACGAAACCTTAAAACTAGATCATACACCTAATGAATTCGTCTGACTCCTTTGAACATCGTATGACAAGTTTGGACATTTTAAGTCTCTATATGCCATATTAGCACCATGAAAACCATGTTAGTTTGGTGTGATTAAATATTACATGTTGTGGTTTATGAGACAATTTTTGATGTTTTCGAAATTTAAATTATTGATCAAATTTGTTTTTGGTGTGATAATAAAGGTAAATATACTGTAGGACGCGTTAAACTCCTAAGAACACCATACATCACCATACAAAACTTTAAAACTCCATAATAAACCTAATAAATTCGTCCGAGTCCTTTGAACGTCGTACGATAACTTAAGACATCTTACGACTGTATTTGCCATATTATCACCAAGAATTGAATGTTAGTATAATGTAGGACGAGTTACAACTCCAAACAACACCTTACAACACCGTAATTAAGTTTAAAACTCCATAATAAACCTAATGAATTCGTACGAGTCCTTTGAACATCGTATAACAACTTAGGACTTCTTACGACTCTTTATGCCACATTAGCAACTCGAAAAGAACGTTAGTAAGAACACCTTACATCACCGTACGAAACCTTAAAACTGGATCATACTCCTAATGAATTCGTCTGATTCCTTTGAACATCGTATGACAAGTTTGGACATCTTAAGCCTCTATATGCCATATTAGCACCATGAAAACCACGTTAGTTTGGTGTGATTAAATATTACACGTTGTGGTTTATGGGACAATTTTTGATGTTATCGAAATTTAAATTATTGATCAAATTTGTTTTTGGTGTGATAATAAAGGTAAATATAACATTGGACGCGTTAAACTCTTAAGAGCAACTTACATCAACTTCCAAAACTTTAAAACTCCATTATAAACCTAATAAATTCGTCCGAGTCCTTTGAACGGCGTACGACAACTTAAGACATCTTACGACTCTATTTGCCATATTATCACTAAGAATAGAATGTTAGTATAATGTAGGCCGAGTTACAATTCCAAACAACACCTTACAACACCGTACTTAAGTTTAAAACTCCTTAATAAACCTAATGAATTCGTACGTGTCCTTTGATCGTCGTACGACAACTTAGGACTTCTTACGACTCTTTGTGCCACATTAGCAACTCGAAAAGAACGTTAGTAAGAACACCTTACATCACCGTACGAAACCTTAAAACTGGATCATACACCTAATGAATTCGTCTGATTCCTTTGAACATCGTATGACAAGTTTGGACATCTTAAGCCTCTATATGCCATATTAGCACCATGAAAACCACGTTAGTTTGGTGTGATTAAATATTACACGTTGTGGTTTATGGGACAATTTTTGATGTTATCGAAATTTAAATTATTGATCAAATTTGTTTTTGGTGTGATAAAAAAGGTAAATATAACATTGGACGCGTTAAACTCTTAAGAGCAACTTACATCAACTTACAAAACTTTAAAACTCCATTATAAACCTAATAAATTCGTCCGAGTCCTTTGAACGGCTTACGACAACTTAAGACATCTTACGACTCTATTTGCCATATTATCACTAAGAATAGAATGTTAGTATAATGTAGGACGAGTTACAATTCCAAACAACACCTTACAACACCGTACTTAAGTTTAAAACTCCTTAATAAACCTAATGAATTCGTACGAGTCCTTTGATCGTCGTACGACAACTTAGGACTTCTTACGACTCTTTGTGCCACATTAGCAACTCGAAAAGAACGTTAGTAAGAACACCTTACATCACCGTACGAAACCTTAAAACTGCATCATACAGCTAATGAATTCGTCTGATTCCATTGAAAATCGTATGACAAGTTTGGACATCTTAAGCCTCTATATGCCATATTAGCACCATGAAAGCGACGTTAGTTTGGTGTGATTAAATATTACATGTTGTGGTTTATGAGACAATTTTTGGTGTTTTCGAAATTTAAATTATTGATCAAATTAGTTTTTGGTGTGATAATAAAGGTAAATATACTATAGGACACGTTAAACTCCTAAGAACACCTTACATCACCATACAAAACTTTAAAACTCCATAATAAACCTAATAAATTCGTCTGAGTCCTTTGAACGCCGTATGACAACTTAAAACATCTTACGACTCTGTAGGCCATATTATCACCTTGAATAGAATGTTAGTATAATGTAGGACGCCTTTCAACTCCAAACAACACCTTACAACACCGTACGCAACCTTAAAACTCCATGATAAACCTAATGAATTTGTATGAGTCCTTTGAACATCGTACTACAACTTAGGACTTCTTACGACTCTTTGTGCCACATTAGCAACTCGAAAAGAACGTTAGTAAGAACACCTTACATCACCGTACAAAACCTTAAAACTGTATCATACACCTAATGAATTCTTCTGATTCCTTTGAACATCGTATGACAAGTTTGGACATCTTAAGCCTCTATATGCCATATTAGCACCATGAAAACCACGTTAGTTTGGTGTGATTAAATATTACATTTTGTGATTTATGAGACAATTTTTGATGTTTTCGAAATTTAAATTATTGATCAAATTTGTTTTTGGTGTGATAATAAAGGTAAGTATAATATTGGAAGCGTTAAACTCTTAAGAGCACCTTACATCAACATAAAAAACTTTAAAACTCCATAATAAACCTTATAAATTCGTCCGAGTCCTTTGAACGCCGTACGACAACTTAAGACATCTTACGACTCTGTATGCCGTATTATCACCTTGAATAAAATGTTAGAATAATGTAGGACGAGTTACAACTCCAAACAACACCTTACAACACCGTACTAAAGTTTAAAACTCCATAATAAACCTAATGAATTCGTACGAGTCCTTTGAACATCGTACGACAACTTAGGACTTCTTATGACTCTTTGTGCCACATTAGAAACTCAAAAAGAACGTTAGTAAGAACACCTTACATCACCGTACGAAACCTTATAACTGCATCATACACCTAATGAATTCGTCTGATTCCTTTGAAAATCGTATGACAAGTTTGGACATCTTAAGCCTCTATATGCCATATTAGCACCATGAAAACCACGTTAGTTTGGTGTGATTAAATATTACATGTTGTTGTTTATGAGACAATTTTTGATGTTTTCGAAATTTAAATTATTGATCAAATTAGTTTTTGGTGTGATAATAAAGGTAAATATACTATAGGACGCGTTAAACTCCTAAGAACACCTTACATCACCATACAAAACTTTAAAACTCCATAATAAACCTAATAAATTCGTCCGAGTCCTTTGAACGTCGTACGATAACTTAAGACATCTTACGACTTTATATGCCATATTATCACCTTGAATAGAATGCTAGTATAATGTAGGACGCCTTACAACTCCAAACAACACCTAACAACACCGTACTTAAGTTTAAAACTCCATAATAAACGTAATGAACTCGTACGAGTCCTTTGAACATCGTACGACAACTTAGGACTTCTTACGACTCTTTGTGCCACATTAGCAACTCGAAAGAACGTTAGTAAGAACACCTTACATCACCGTACGAAACCTTAAAACTGCATCATACACCTAATGAATTCGTCTGATTCCTTTGAATATCGTATGACAAGTTTGGACATCTTAAGCCTCTATATGCCATATTAGCACCATGAAAACCACGTTAGATTGGTTTTATTAAATATTACATGTTGTGGTTTATGAGACAATTTTTGATGTTTTCGAAATTTATATTATTGATCAAATTTGTTTTTGGTGTGATAATAAAGGTAAATATAACATTGGACGCGTTAAACTCTTAAGAGCATCTGACATCAACATACAAAACTTTAAAACTACATAATAAACCTAATAAATTCGTCCGAGTCCTTTGAACGTCGTACGATAACTTAAGACATCTTACGACTCTATATGCCATATTATCACCTTGAATAGAATGTTAGTATAATGTAGGACGCCTTACAACTCCAAACAACACCTAACAACACCGTACGCAAGTTTAAAACTCCATAATAAACCTAATGAATTCGACGAGTCCTTTGAACATCATACGACAACTTAGGACTTCTTACGACTCTTTATGCCACATTAGCAACTCGAAAAGAACGTTAGTAAGAACACCTTACATCACCGTACGAAACCTTAAAACTGCATCATACAGCTAATGAATTCGTCTGATTCCATTGAAAATCGTATGACAAGTTTGGACATCTTAAGCCTCTATATGCCATATTAGCACCATGAAAGCGACGTTAGTTTGGTGTGATTAAATATTACATGTTGTGGTTTATGAGACAATTTTTGGTGTTTTCGAAATTTAAATTATTGATCAAATTAGTTTTTGGTGTGATAATAAAGGTAAATATACTATAGGACACGTTAAACTCCTAAGAACACCTTACATCACCATACAAAACTTTAAAACTCCATAATAAACCTAATAAATTCGTCTGAGTCCTTTGAACGCCGTATGACAACTTAAAACATCTTACGACTCTGTAGGCCATATTATCACCTTGAATAGAATGTTAGTATAATGTAGGACGCCTTTCAACTCCAAACAACACCTTACAACACCGTACGCAACCTTAAAACTCCATGATAAACCTAATGAATTTGTATGAGTCCTTTGAACATCGTACGACAACTTAGGACTTCTTACGACTCTTTGTGCCACATTAGCAACTCGAAAAGAACGTTAGTAAGAACACCTTACATCACCGTACAAAACCTTAAAACTGTATCATACACCTAATGAATTCTTCTGATTCCTTTGAACATCGTATGACAAGTTTGGACATCTTAAGCCTCTATATGCCATATTAGCACCATGAAAACCACGTTAGTTTGGTGTGATTAAATATTACATTTTGTGATTTATGAGACAATTTTTGATGTTTTCGAAATTTAAATTATTGATCAAATTTGTTTTTGGTGTGATAATAAAGGTAAGTATAATATTGGAAGCATTAAACTCTTAAGAGCACCTTACATCAACATAAAAAACTTTAAAACTCCATAATAAACCTTATAAATTCGTCCGAGTCCTTTGAACGCCGTACGACAACTTAAGACATCTTACGACTCTGTATGCCGTATTATCACCTTGAATAAAATGTTAGAATAATGTAGGACGAGTTACAACTCCAAACAACACCTTACAACACCGTACTAAAGTTTAAAACTCCATAATAAACCTAATGAATTCGTACGAGTCCTTTGAACATCGTACGACAACTTAGGACTTCTTATGACTCTTTGTGCCACATTAGAAACTCAAAAAGAACGTTAGTAAGAACACCTTACATCACCGTACGAAACCTTAAAACTGCATCATACACCTAATGAATTCGTCTGATTCCTTTGAAAATCGTATGACAAGTTTGGACATCTTAAGCCTCTATATGCCATATTAGCACCATGAAAACCACGTTAGTTTGGTGTGATTAAATATTACATGTTGTTGTTTATGAGACAATTTTTGATGTTTTCGAAATTTAAATTATTGATCAAATTAGTTTTTGGTGTGATAATAAAGGTAAATATACTATAGGACGCGTTAAACTCCTAAGAACACCTTACATCACCATACAAAACTTTAAAACTCCATAATAAACCTAATAAATTCGTCCGAGTCCTTTGAACGTCGTACGATAACTTAAGACATCTTACGACTTTATATGCCATATTATCACCTTGAATAGAATGCTAGTATAATGTAGGACGCCTTACAACTCCAAACAACACCTAACAACACCGTACTTAAGTTTAAAACTCCATAATAAACGTAATGAACTCGTACGAGTCCTTTGAACATCGTACGACAACTTAGGACTTCTTACGACTCTTTGTGCCACATTAGCAACTCGAAAGAACGTTAGTAAGAACACCTTACATCACCGTACGAAACCTTAAAACTGCATCATACACCTAATGAATTCGTCTGATTCCTTTGAATATCGTATGACAAGTTTGGACATCTTAAGCCTCTATATGCCATATTAGCACCATGAAAACCACGTTAGATTGGTTTTATTAAATATTACATGTTGTGGTTTATGAGACAATTTTTGATGTTTTCGAAATTTATATTATTGATCAAATTTGTTTTTGGTGTGATAATAAAGGTAAATATAACATTGGACGCGTTAAACTCTTAAGAGCATCTGACATCAACATACAAAACTTTAAAACTACATAATAAACCTAATAAATTCGTCCGAGTCCTTTGAACGTCGTACGATAACTTAAGACATCTTACGACTCTATATGCCATATTATCACCTTGAATAGAATATTAGTATAATGTAGGACGCCTTACAACTCCAAACAACACCTAACAACACCGTACGCAAGTTTAAAACTCCATAATAAACCTAATGAATTCGACGAGTCCTTTGAACATCGTACGACAACTTAGGACTTCTTACGACTCTTTATGCCACATTAGCAACTCGAAAAGAACGTTAGTAAGAACACCTTACATCACCGTACGAAACCTTAAAACTGCATCATACACCTAATGATTTCGTCTGATTCCTTTGAAAATCGTATGACAAGTTTGGACATCTTAAGCCTCTATATGCCATATTAGCACCATGAAAACCACGTTAGTTTGGTGTGATTAAATATTACATGTTGTGGTTTATGAGACAATTTTTGATGTTTTCGAAATTTATATTATTGATCAAGTTTGTTTTTGGTGTGATAATAAAGGTAAATATAACATTGGACTCGTTAAACTCTTAAGAGCACCTTACATCAACATACAAAACTTTAAAACTACATAATAAACCTAATAAATTCGTCCGAGTCCTTTGAACGTCGTACGATAACTTAATACATCTTACGACTCTGTATGCCGTATTATCACCTTGAATAAAATGTTAGTATAATGTAGGACGAGTTACCACTCCAAACAACACCTTACAACACCGTACTTAAGTTTAAAACTCCATAATAAACCTAATGAATTCGTACGAGTCCTTTGAACATCGTACGACAACTTAGGACTTCTTACGACTCTTTATGCCACATTAGCAACTCGAAAAGAACGTTAGTAAGAACACCTTACATCACCGTACGAAACCTTAAAACTGCATCATACACCTAATGAATTCTTCTGATTCCTTCGAACATCGTATGACAAGTTTGGACATCTTAAGCCTCTATATGCCATATTAGCACCATGAAAACAACGTTAGTTTGGTGTGATTAAATATTACATGTTGTGGTTTATGAGACAATTTTTGATGTTTTTGCAATTTAAATTATTGATCAAATTTGTTTTTGGTGTGATAATAAAGGTAAATATAACATTGGACGCGTTAAACTCTTAAGAGCACCTTACATCAACATACAAAACTTTAAAACTCCATAATAAACCTAATATATTCGTCCGAGTCCTTTGAACGTCGTACGACAACTTAAGACATCTTACGACTCTATATGCCATATTATCACCTTGAATAGAATGTTAGTATAATGTAAGACGCCTTACAACTCCAAACAACACCTAACAACACCGTACTTAAGTTTAAAACTCCATAATAAACCTAATGAATTCGTACGAGTCCTTTGAACATCGTACGACAACTTAGGACTTCTTACGACTCTTTGTGCCACATTAGCAACTCGAAAGAACGTTAGTAAGAACACCTTACATCACCGTACGAAACCTTAAAACTGCATCATACACCTAATGAATTCGTCTGATTCCCTTGAATATTGTATGACAAGTTTGGACATCTTAAGCCTCTATATGCCATATTAGCACCATGAAAACCACGTTAGTTTGGTGTGATTAAATATTACATGTTGTGGTTTATGAGACAATTTTTGATGTTTTCGAAATTTATATTATTGATCAAATTTGTTTTGGTGTGATAATAAAGGTAAATATAACATTGGACGCGTTAAACTCTTAAGAGCACCCTACATCAACATACAAAACTTTAAAACTACATAATAAACCTAATAAATTCGTCCGAGTCCTTTGAACGTCGTACGATAACTTAAGACATCTTACGACTCTATATGCCATATTATCACCTTGAATAGAATGTTAGTATAATGTAGGACGCCTTACAACTCCAAACAACACCTAACAACACCGTACGCAAGTTTAAAACTCCATAATAAACCTAATGAATTCGACGAGTCCTTTGAACATCGTACGACAACTTAGGACTTCTTACGACTCTTTATGCCACATTAGCAACTCGAAAAGAACGTTAGTAAGAACACCTTACATCACCGTACGAAACCTTAAAACTGCATCATACACCTAATGATTTCGTCTGATTCCTTTGAAAATCGTATGACAAGTTTGGACATCTTAAGCCTCTATATGCCATATTAGCACCATGAAAACCACGTTAGTTTGGTGTGATTAAGTATTACATGTTGTGGTTTATGAGACAATTTTTGATGTTTTCGAAATTTATATTATTGATCAAGTTTGTTTTTGGTGTGATAATAAAGGTAAATATAACATTGGACGCGTTAAACTCTTAAGAGCACCTTACATCAACATACAAAACTTTAAAACTCCATAATAAACCTAATATATTCGTCCGAGTCCTTTGAACGTCGTACGACAACTTAAGACATCTTACGACTCTATATGCCTTATTATCACCTTGAATAGAATGTTAGTAAATGTAGGACGCCTTACAACTCCAAACAACACCTAACAACACCGTACTTAAGTTTAAAACTCCATAATAAACCTAATGAATTCGTACGAGTCCTTTGAACATCGTACGACAACTTAGGACTTCTTACGACTCTTTGTGCCACATTAGCAACTCGAAAGAACGTTAGTAAGAACACCTTACATCACCATACGAAACCTTAAAACTGCATCATACACCTAATGAATTCGTCTGATTCCTTTGAATATCGTATGACAAGTTTGGACATCTTAAGCCTCTATATGCCATATTAGCACCATGAAAACCACGTTAGTTTGGTGTGATTAAATATTACATGTTGTGGTTTATGAGACAATTTTTGATGTTTTCGAAATTTATATTATTGATCAAATTTATTTTTGGTGTGATAATAAAGGTAAATATAACATTGGACGCGTTAAACTCTTAAGAGCACCTTACATCAACATACAAAACTTTAAAACTACATAATAAACCTAATAAATTCGTCCGAGTCCTTTGAACGTCGTACGATAACTTAAGACATCTTACGACTCTATATGCCATATTATCACCTTGAATAGAATGTTAGTATAATGTAGGACGCCTTACAACTCCAAACAACACCTAACAACACCGTACGCAAGTTTAAAACTCCATAATAAACCTAATGAATTCGACGAGTCCTTTGAACATCGTACGACAACTTAGGACTTCTTACGACTCTTTATGCCACATTAGCAACTCGAAAAGAACGTTAGTAAGAACACCTTACATCACCGTACGAAACCTTAAAACTGCGTCATACACCTAATGATTTCGTCTGATTCCTTTGAAAATCGTATGACAAGTTTGGTCATCTTAAGCCTCTATATGCCATATTAGCACCATGAAAACCACGTTAGTTTGGTGTGATTAAGTATTACATGTTGTGGTTTATGAGACAATTTTTGATGTTTTCGAAATTTATATTATTGATCAAGTTTGTTTTTGGTGTGATAATAAAGGTAAATATAACATTGGACGCGTTAAACTCTTAAGAGCACCTTACATCAACATACAAAACTTTAAAACTACATAATAAACCTAATAAATTCGTCCGAGTCCTTTGAACGTCGTACGATAACTTAATACATCTTACGACTCTGTATGCCGTATTATCACCTTGAATAAAATGTTAGTATAATGTAGGACGAGTTACAACTCCAAACAACACCTTACAACACCGTACTTAAGTTTAAAACTCCATAATAAACCTAATGAATTCGTACGAGTCCTTTGAACATCGTACGACAACTTAGGACTTCTTACGACTCTTTATGCCACATTAGCAACTCGAAAAGAACGTTAGTAAGAACACCTTACATCACCGTACGAAACCTTAAAACTGCATCATACACCTAATGAATTCTTCTGATTCCTTCGAACATCGTATGACAAGTTTGGACATCTTAAGCCTCTATATGCCATATTAGCACCATGAAAACAACGTTAGTTTGGTGTGATTAAATATTACATGTTGTGGTTTATGAGACAATTTTTGATGTTTTTGCAATTTAAATTATTGATCAAATTTGTTTTTGGTGTAATAATAAAGGTAAATATAACATTGGACGCGTTAAACTCTTAAGAGCACCTTACATCAACATACAAAACTTTAAAACTCCATAATAAACCTAATATATTCGTCCGAGTCCTTTGAACGTCGTACGACAACTTAAGACATCTTACGACTCTATATGCCATATTATCACCTTGAATAGAATGTTAGTATAATGTAGGACGCCTTACAACTCCAAACAACACCTAACAACACCGTACTTAAGTTTAAAACTCCATAATAAACCTAATGAATTCGTACGAGTCCTTTGAACATCGTACGACAACTTAGGACTTCTTACGACTCTTTGTGCCACATTAGCAACTCGAAAGAACGTTAGTAAGAACACCTTACATCACCGTACGAAACCTTAAAACTGCATCATACACCTAATGATTTCGTCTGATTCCTTTGAAAATCGTATGACAAGTTTGGACATCTTAAGCCTCTATATGCCATATTAGCACCATGAAAACCACGTTAGTTTGGTGTGATTAAGTATTACATGTTGTGGTTTATGAGACAATTTTTGATGTTTTCGAAATTTATATTATTGATCAAGTTTGTTTTTGGTGTGATAATAAAGGTAAATATAACATTGGACGCGTTAAACTCTTAAGAGCACCTTACATCAACATACAAAACTTTAAAACTACATAATAAACCTAATAAATTCGTCCGAGTCCTTTGAACGTCGTACGATAACTTAATACATCTTACGACTCTGTATGCCGTATTATCACCTTGAATAAAATGTTAGTATAATGTAGGACGAGTTACAACTCCAAACAACACCTTACAACACCGTACTTAAGTTTAAAACTCCATAATAAACCTAATGAATTCGTACGAGTCCTTTGAACATCGTACGACAACTTAGGACTTCTTACGACTCTTTATGCCACATTAGCAACTCGAAAAGAACGTTAGTAAGAACACCTTACATCACCGTACGAAACCTTAAAACTGCATCATACACCTAATGAATTCTTCTGATTCCTTCGAACATCGTATGACAAGTTTGGACATCTTAAGCCTCTATATGCCATATTAGCACCATGAAAACAACGTTAGTTTGGTGTGATTAAATATTACATGTTGTGGTTTATGAGACAATTTTTGATGTTTTTGCAATTTAAATTATTGATCAAATTTGTTTTTGGTGTGATAATAAAGGTAAATATAACATTGGACGCGTTAAACTCTTAAGAGCACCTTACATCAACATACAAAACTTTAAAACTCCATAATAAACCTAATATATTCGTCCGAGTCCTTTGAACGTCGTACGACAACTTAAGACATCTTACGACTCTATATGCCATATTATCACCTTGAATAGAATGTTAGTATAATGTAGGACGCCTTACAACTCCAAACAACACCTAACAACACCGTACTTAAGTTTAAAACTCCATAATAAACCTAATGAATTCGTACGAGTCCTTTGAACATCGTACGACAACTTAGGACTTCTTACGACTCTTTGTGCCACATTAGCAACTCGAAAGAACGTTAGTAAGAACACCTTACATCACCGTACGAAACCTTAAAACTGCATCATACACCTAATGATTTCGTCTGATTCCTTTGAAAATCGTATGACAAGTTTGGACATCTTAAGCCTCTATATGCCATATTAGCACCATGAAAACCACGTTAGTTTGGTGTGATTAAGTATTACATGTTGTGGTTTATGAGACAATTTTTGATGTTTTCGAAATTTATATTATTGATCAAGTTTGTTTTTGGTGTGATAATAAAGGTAAATATAACATTGGACGCGTTAAACTCTTAAGAGCACCTTACATCAACATACAAAACTTTAAAACTACATAATAAACCTAATAAATTCGTCCGAGTCCTTTGAACGTCGTACGATAACTTAATACATCTTACGACTCTGTATGCCGTATTATCACCTTGAATAAAATGTTAGTATAATGTAGGACGAGTTACAACTCCAAACAACACCTTACAACACCGTACTTAAGTTTAAAACTCCATAATAAACCTAATGAATTCGTACGAGTCCTTTGAACATCGTACGACAACTTAGGACTTCTTACGACTCTTTATGCCACATTAGCAACTCGAAAAGAACGTTAGTAAGAACACCTTACATCACCGTACGAAACCTTAAAACTGCATCATACACCTAATGAATTCTTCTGATTCCTTCGAACATCGTATGACAAGTTTGGACATCTTAAGCCTCTATATGCCATATTAGCACCATGAAAACAACGTTAGTTTGGTGTGATTAAATATTACATGTTGTGGTTTATGAGACAATTTTTGATGTTTTTGCAATTTAAATTATTGATCAAATTTGTTTTTGGTGTGATAATAAAGGTAAATATAACATTGGACGCGTTAAACTCTTAAGAGCACCTTACATCAACATACAAAACTTTAAAACTCCATAATAAACCTAATATATTCGTCCGAGTCCTTTGAACGTCGTACGACAACTTAAGACATCTTACGACTCTATATGCCATATTATCACCTTGAATAGAATGTTAGTATAATGTAGGACGCCTTACAACTCCAAACAACACCTAACAACACCGTACTTAAGTTTAAAACTCCATAATAAACCTAATGAATTCGTACGAGTCCTTTGAACATCGTACGACAACTTAGGACTTCTTACGACTCTTTGTGCCACATTAGCAACTCGAAAGAACGTTAGTAAGAACACCTTACATCACCGTACGAAACCTTAAAACTGCATCATACACCTAATGATTTCGTCTGATTCCTTTGAAAATCGTATGACAAGTTTGGACATCTTAAGCCTCTATATGCCATATTAGCACCATGAAAACCACGTTAGTTTGGTGTGATTAAGTATTACATGTTGTGGTTTATGAGACAATTTTTGATGTTTTCGAAATTTATATTATTGATCAAGTTTGTTTTTGGTGTGATAATAAAGGTAAATATAACATTGGACGCGTTAAACTCTTAAGAGCACCTTACATCAACATACAAAACTTTAAAACTACATAATAAACCTAATAAATTCGTCCGAGTCCTTTGAACGTCGTACGATAACTTAATACATCTTACGACTCTGTATGCCGTATTATCACCTTGAATAAAATGTTAGTATAATGTAGGACGAGTTACAACTCCAAACAACACCTTACAACACCGTACTTAAGTTTAAAACTCCATAATAAACCTAATGAATTCGTACGAGTCCTTTGAACATCGTACGACAACTTAGGACTTCTTACGACTCTTTATGCCACATTAGCAACTCGAAAAGAACGTTAGTAAGAACACCTTACATCACCGTACGAAACCTTAAAACTGCATCATACACCTAATGAATTCTTCTGATTCCTTCGAACATCGTATGACAAGTTTGGACATCTTAAGCCTCTATATGCCATATTAGCACCATGAAAACAACGTTAGTTTGGTGTGATTAAATATTACATGTTGTGGTTTATGAGACAATTTTTGATGTTTTTGCAATTTAAATTATTGATCAAATTTGTTTTTGGTGTGATAATAAAGGTAAATATAACATTGGACGCGTTAAACTCTTAAGAGCACCTTACATCAACATACAAAACTTTAAAACTCCATAATAAACCTAATATATTCGTCCGAGTCCTTTGAACGTCGTACGACAACTTAAGACATCTTACGACTCTATATGCCATATTATCACCTTGAATAGAATGTTAGTATAATGTAGGACGCCTTACAACTCCAAACAACACCTAACAACACCGTACTTAAGTTTAAAACTCCATAATAAACCTAATGAATTCGTACGAGTCCTTTGAACATCGTACGACAACTTAGGACTTCTTACGACTCTTTGTGCCACATTAGCAACTCGAAAGAACGTTAGTAAGAACACCTTACATCACCGTACGAAACCTTAAAACTGCATCATACACCTAATGATTTCGTCTGATTCCTTTGAAAATCGTATGACAAGTTTGGACATCTTAAGCCTCTATATGCCATATTAGCACCATGAAAACCACGTTAGTTTGGTGTGATTAAGTATTACATGTTGTGGTTTATGAGACAATTTTTGATGTTTTCGAAATTTATATTATTGATCAAGTTTGTTTTTGGTGTGATAATAAAGGTAAATATAACATTGGACGCGTTAAACTCTTAAGAGCACCTTACATCAACATACAAAACTTTAAAACTACATAATAAACCTAATAAATTCGTCCGAGTCCTTTGAACGTCGTACGATAACTTAATACATCTTACGACTCTGTATGCCGTATTATCACCTTGAATAAAATGTTAGTATAATGTAGGACGAGTTACAACTCCAAACAACACCTTACAACACCGTACTTAAGTTTAAAACTCCATAATAAACCTAATGAATTCGTACGAGTCCTTTGAACATCGTACGACAACTTAGGACTTCTTACGACTCTTTATGCCACATTAGCAACTCGAAAAGAACGTTAGTAAGAACACCTTACATCACCGTACGAAACCTTAAAACTGCATCATACACCTAATGAATTCTTCTGATTCCTTCGAACATCGTATGACAAGTTTGGACATCTTAAGCCTCTATATGCCATATTAGCACCATGAAAACAACGTTAGTTTGGTGTGATTAAATATTACATGTTGTGGTTTATGAGACAATTTTTGATGTTTTTGCAATTTAAATTATTGATCAAATTTGTTTTTGGTGTGATAATAAAGGTAAATATAACATTGGACGCGTTAAACTCTTAAGAGCACCTTACATCAACATACAAAACTTTAAAACTCCATAATAAACCTAATATATTCGTCCGAGTCCTTTGAACGTCGTACGACAACTTAAGACATCTTACGACTCTATATGCCATATTATCACCTTGAATAGAATGTTAGTATAATGTAGGACGCCTTACAACTCCAAACAACACCTAACAACACCGTACTTAAGTTTAAAACTCCATAATAAACCTAATGAATTCGTACGAGTCCTTTGAACATCGTACGACAACTTAGGACTTCTTACGACTCTTTGTGCCACATTAGCAACTCGAAAGAACGTTAGTAAGAACACCTTACATCACCGTACGAAACCTTAAAACTGCATCATACACCTAATGATTTCGTCTGATTCCTTTGAAAATCGTATGACAAGTTTGGACATCTTAAGCCTCTATATGCCATATTAGCACCATGAAAACCACGTTAGTTTGGTGTGATTAAGTATTACATGTTGTGGTTTATGAGACAATTTTTGATGTTTTCGAAATTTATATTATTGATCAAGTTTGTTTTTGGTGTGATAATAAAGGTAAATATAACATTGGACGCGTTAAACTCTTAAGAGCACCTTACATCAACATACAAAACTTTAAAACTACATAATAAACCTAATAAATTCGTCCGAGTCCTTTGAACGTCGTACGATAACTTAATACATCTTACGACTCTGTATGCCGTATTATCACCTTGAATAAAATGTTAGTATAATGTAGGACGAGTTACAACTCCAAACAACACCTTACAACACCGTACTTAAGTTTAAAACTCCATAATAAACCTAATGAATTCGTACGAGTCCTTTGAACATCGTACGACAACTTAGGACTTCTTACGACTCTTTATGCCACATTAGCAACTCGAAAAGAACGTTAGTAAGAACACCTTACATCACCGTACGAAACCTTAAAACTGCATCATACACCTAATGAATTCTTCTGATTCCTTCGAACATCGTATGACAAGTTTGGACATCTTAAGCCTCTATATGCCATATTAGCACCATGAAAACAACGTTAGTTTGGTGTGATTAAATATTACATGT
Organism: Tagetes erecta; assembly: GCA_030867185.1. NCBI lineage: Eukaryota > Viridiplantae > Streptophyta > Magnoliopsida > Asterales > Asteraceae > Tagetes > Tagetes erecta. The sequence goes on along the minus strand of CM061493.1, from coordinate 25,471,855 downwards.
TGTGGTTTATGAGACAATTTTTGATGTTTTTGCAATTTAAATTATTGATCAAATTTGTTTTTGGTGTGATAATAAAGGTAAATATAACATTGGACGCGTTAAACTCTTAAGAGCACCTTACATCAACATACAAAACTTTAAAACTCCATAATAAACCTAATATATTCGTCCGAGTCCTTTGAACGTCGTACGACAACTTAAGACATCTTACGACTCTATATGCCATATTATCACCTTGAATAGAATGTTAGTATAATGTAGGACGCCTTACAACTCCAAACAACACCTAACAACACCGTACTTAAGTTTAAAACTCCATAATAAACCTAATGAATTCGTACGAGTCCTTTGAACATCGTACGACAACTTAGGACTTCTTACGACTCTTTGTGCCACATTAGCAACTCGAAAGAACGTTAGTAAGAACACCTTACATCACCGTACGAAACCTTAAAACTGCATCATACACCTAATGATTTCGTCTGATTCCTTTGAAAATCGTATGACAAGTTTGGACATCTTAAGCCTCTATATGCCATATTAGCACCATGAAAACCACGTTAGTTTGGTGTGATTAAGTATTACATGTTGTGGTTTATGAGACAATTTTTGATGTTTTCGAAATTTATATTATTGATCAAGTTTGTTTTTGGTGTGATAATAAAGGTAAATATAACATTGGACGCGTTAAACTCTTAAGAGCACCTTACATCAACATACAAAACTTTAAAACTACATAATAAACCTAATAAATTCGTCCGAGTCCTTTGAACGTCGTACGATAACTTAATACATCTTACGACTCTGTATGCCGTATTATCACCTTGAATAAAATGTTAGTATAATGTAGGACGAGTTACAACTCCAAACAACACCTTACAACACCGTACTTAAGTTTAAAACTCCATAATAAACCTAATGAATTCGTACGAGTCCTTTGAACATCGTACGACAACTTAGGACTTCTTACGACTCTTTATGCCACATTAGCAACTCGAAAAGAACGTTAGTAAGAACACCTTACATCACCGTACGAAACCTTAAAACTGCATCATACACCTAATGAATTCTTCTGATTCCTTCGAACATCGTATGACAAGTTTGGACATCTTAAGCCTCTATATGCCATATTAGCACCATGAAAACAACGTTAGTTTGGTGTGATTAAATATTACATGTTGTGGTTTATGAGACAATTTTTGATGTTTTTGCAATTTAAATTATTGATCAAATTTGTTTTTGGTGTGATAATAAAGGTAAATATAACATTGGACGCGTTAAACTCTTAAGAGCACCTTACATCAACATACAAAACTTTAAAACTCCATAATAAACCTAATATATTCGTCCGAGTCCTTTGAACGTCGTACGACAACTTAAGACATCTTACGACTCTATATGCCATATTATCACCTTGAATAGAATGTTAGTATAATGTAGGACGCCTTACAACTCCAAACAACACCTAACAACACCGTACTTAAGTTTAAAACTCCATAATAAACCTAATGAATTCGTACGAGTCCTTTGAACATCGTACGACAACTTAGGACTTCTTACGACTCTTTGTGCCACATTAGCAACTCGAAAGAACGTTAGTAAGAACACCTTACATCACCGTACGAAACCTTAAAACTGCATCATACACCTAATGATTTCGTCTGATTCCTTTGAAAATCGTATGACAAGTTTGGACATCTTAAGCCTCTATATGCCATATTAGCACCATGAAAACCACGTTAGTTTGGTGTGATTAAGTATTACATGTTGTGGTTTATGAGACAATTTTTGATGTTTTCGAAATTTATATTATTGATCAAGTTTGTTTTTGGTGTGATAATAAAGGTAAATATAACATTGGACGCGTTAAACTCTTAAGAGCACCTTACATCAACATACAAAACTTTAAAACTACATAATAAACCTAATAAATTCGTCCGAGTCCTTTGAACGTCGTACGATAACTTAATACATCTTACGACTCTGTATGCCGTATTATCACCTTGAATAAAATGTTAGTATAATGTAGGACGAGTTACAACTCCAAACAACACCTTACAACACCGTACTTAAGTTTAAAACTCCATAATAAACCTAATGAATTCGTACGAGTCCTTTGAACATCGTACGACAACTTAGGACTTCTTACGACTCTTTATGCCACATTAGCAACTCGAAAAGAACGTTAGTAAGAACACCTTACATCACCGTACGAAACCTTAAAACTGCATCATACACCTAATGAATTCTTCTGATTCCTTCGAACATCGTATGACAAGTTTGGACATCTTAAGCCTCTATATGCCATATTAGCACCATGAAAACAACGTTAGTTTGGTGTGATTAAATATTACATGTTGTGGTTTATGAGACAATTTTTGATGTTTTTGCAATTTAAATTATTGATCAAATTTGTTTTTGGTGTGATAATAAAGGTAAATATAACATTGGACGCGTTAAACTCTTAAGAGCACCTTACATCAACATACAAAACTTTAAAACTCCATAATAAACCTAATATATTCGTCCGAGTCCTTTGAACGTCGTACGACAACTTAAGACATCTTACGACTCTATATGCCATATTATCACCTTGAATAGAATGTTAGTATAATGTAGGACGCCTTACAACTCCAAACAACACCTAACAACACCGTACTTAAGTTTAAAACTCCATAATAAACCTAATGAATTCGTACGAGTCCTTTGAACATCGTACGACAACTTAGGACTTCTTACGACTCTTTGTGCCACATTAGCAACTCGAAAGAACGTTAGTAAGAACACCTTACATCACCGTACGAAACCTTAAAACTGCATCATACACCTAATGAATTCGTCTGATTCCCTTGAATATTGTATGACAAGTTTGGACATGTTAAGCCTCTATATGCCATATTAGCACCATGAAAACCACGTTAGTTTGGTGTGATTAAATATTACATGTTGTGGTTTATGAGACAATTTTTGATGTTTTCGAAATTTATATTATTGATCAAATTTGTTTTTGGTGTGATAATAAAGGTAAATATAACATTGGACGCGTTAAACTCTTAAGAGCACCTTACATCAACATACAAAACTTTAAAACTACATAATAAACCTAATAAATTCGTCCGAGTCCTTTGAACGTCGTACGATAACTTAAGACATCTTACGACTCTATATGCCATATTATCACCTTGAATAGAATGTTAGTATAATGTAGGACGCCTTACAACTCCAAACAACACCTAACAACACCGTACGCAAGTTTAAAACTCCATACTAAACCTAATGAATTCGTAAGAGTCCTTTGAACATCGTACGACAACTTAGGACTTCTTACGACTCTTTATGCCACATTAGCAACTCGAAAAGAACGTTAGTAAGAACACCTTACATCACTGTACGAAACCTTAAAACTGCATCATACACCTAATGAATTCGTCTGATTCCTTTGAAAATCGTATGACAAGTTTGGACATCTTAAGCCTCTATATGCCATATTAGCACCATGAAAACCACGTTAGTTTGGTGTGATTAAATATTACATGTTGTGGTTTATGAGACAATTTTTGATGTTTTCGAAATTTATATTATTGATCAAATTTGTTTTTGGTGTGATAATAAAGGTAAATATAACATTGGACGCGTTAAACTCTTAAGAGCACCTTACATCAACATACAAAACTTTAAAACTACATAATAAACCTAATAAATTCGTCCGAGTCCTTTGAACGTCGTACGATAACTTAAGACATCTTACGACTCTGTATGCCGTATTATCACATTGAATAAAATGTTAGTATAATGTAGGACGAGTTACAACTCCAAACAACACCTTACAACACCGTACTTTAGTTTAAAACTCCATAATAAACCTAATGAATTCGTACGAGTCCTTTGAACATCGTACGACAACTTAGGACTTCTTACGACTCTTTATGCCACATTAGCAACTCGAAAAGAACGTTAGTAAGAACACCTTACATCACCGTACGAAACCTTAAAACTGCATCATACACCTAATGAATTCTTCTGATTCCTTCGAACATCGTATGACCAGTTTGGACATCTTAAGCCTTTATATGCCATATTAGCACCATGAAAACAACGTTAGTTTGGTGTGATTAAATATTACATGTTGTGGTTTATGAGACAATTTTTGATGTTTTCGAAATTTAAATTATTGATCAAATTTGTTTTTGGTGTGATAATAAAGGTAAATATAACATTGGACGCGTTAAACTCTTAAGAGCACCTTACATCAACATACAAAACTTTAAAACTCCATAATAAACCTAATATATTCGTCCGAGTCCTTTGAACGTCGTACGACAACTTAAGACATCTTACGACTCTATATGCCATATTATCACCTTGAATAGAATGTTAGTAAATGTAGGACGCCTTACAACTCCAAACAACACCTAACAACACCGTACTTAAGTTTAAAACTCCATAATAAACCTAATGAATTCGTACGAGTCCTTTGAACATCGTACGACAACTTAGGACTTCTTACGACTCTTTGTGCCACATTAGCAACTCGAAAGAACGTTAGTAAGAACACCTTACATCACCATACGAAACCTTAAAACTGCATCATACACCTAATGAATTCGTCTGATTCCTTTGAATATCGTATGACAAGTTTGGACATGTTAAGCCTCTATATGTATTAGCACCATGAAAACCACGTTAGTTTGGTGTGATTAAATATTACATGTTGTGGTTTATGAGACAATTTTTGATGTTTTCGAAATTTATATTATTGATCAAATTTGTTTTTGGTGTGATAATAAAGGTAAATATAACATTGGACGCGTTAAACTCTTAAGAGCACCTTACATCAACATATAAAACTTTAAAACTACATAATAAACCTAATAAATTCATCCGAGTCCTTTGAACGTCGTACGATAACTTAAGACATCTTACGACTCTATATGCCATATTATCACCTTGAATAGAATGTTAGTATAATGTAGGACGCCTTACAACTCCAAACAACACCTAACAACACCGTACGCAAGTTTAAAACTCCATACTAAACCTAATGAATTCGTAAGAGTCCTTTGAACATCGTACGACAACTTAGGACTTCTTACGACTCTTTATGCCACATTAGCAACTCGAAAAGAACGTTAGTAAGAACACTTTACATCACTGTACGAAACCTTAAAACTGCATCATACACCTAATGAATTCGTCTGATTCCTTTGAAAATCGTATGACAAGTTTGGACATCTTAAGCCTCTATATGCCATATTAGCACCATGAAAACCACGTTAGTTTGGTGTGATTAAATATTACATGTTGTGGTTTATGAGACAATTTTTGATGTTTTCGAAATTTAAATTATTGATCAAATTTGTTTTTGGTGTGATAATAAAGGTAAATATAACATTGGACGCGTTAAACTCTTAAGAGCACCTTACATCAACATACAAAACTTTAAAACTCCATAATAAACCTAATATATTCGTCCGAGTCCTTTGAACGTCGTACGACAACTTAAGACATCTTACGACTCTATATGCCATATTATCACCTTGAATAGAATGTTAGTATAATGTAGGATGCCTTACAACTCCAAACAACACCTAACAACACCGTACTTAAGTTTAAAACTCCATAATAAACCTAATGAATTCGTACGAGTCCTTTGAACATCGTACGACAACTTAGGACTTCTTACGACTCTTTGTGCCACATTAGAAACTCGAAAGAACGTTACTAAGAGCACCTTACATCACCGTACGAAACCTTAAAACTGCATCATACACCTAATGAATTCGTCTGATTCCTTTGAACATCGTATGACAAGTTTGGACATCTTAAGCCTCTATATGCCATATTAGCACCATGAAAACCACGTTAGTTTGTGTGATTAAATATTACATGTTGTGGTTTATGAGACAATTTTTGATGTTTTCGAAATTTATATTATTGATCAAATTTGTTTTTGGTGTGATAATAAAGGTAAATATAACACTGGACGCGTTAAACTCTTAAGAGCACCTTACATCAACATACAAAACTTTAAAACTACATAATAAACCTAATAAATTCGTCCGAGTCCTTTGAACGTCGTACGAAAACTTAAGACATCTTACGACTCTATATGCCATATTATCACCTTGAATAGAATGTTAGTATAATGTAGGATGCCTTACAACTCCAAACAACACTTAACAACACCGTACGCAAGTTTAAAACTCCATAATAAACCTAATGAATTCGTACGAGTCCTTTGAACATCGTACGACAACTTAGGACTTCTTACGACTCTTTATGCCATATTAGCAACTCGAAAAGAACGTTAGTAAGAACACCTTACATCACCGTACGAAACCTTAAAACTGCATCATACACCTAATGAATTCGTCTGATTCCTTTGAAAATCGTATGACAAGTTTGGACATCTTAAGCCTCTATATGCCATATTAGCACCATGAAAACCACGTTAGTTTGGTGTGATTAAATATTACATGTTGTGGTTTATGAGACAATTTTTGATGTTTTCGAAATTTATATTATTGATCAAATATGTTTTTGGTGTGATAATAAAGGTAAATATAACATTGGACGCGTTAAACTCTTAAGAGCACCTTACATCAACATACAAAACTTTAAAACTACATAATAAACCTAATAAATTCGTCCGAGTCCTTTGAACGTCGTACGATAACTTAAGACATCTTACGACACTGTATGCCGTATTATCACCTTGAATAAAATGTTAGTATAATGTAGGACGAGTTACAACTCCAAACAACACCTTACAACACCGTACTTAAGTTTAAAACTCCATAATAAAGCTAATGAATTCGAACGAGTCTTTTGAACATCGTACGACAACTTAGGACTTCTTACGACTCTTTATGCCACATTAGCAACTCGAAAAGAACATTAGTAAGAACACCTTACTTCACCGTACGAAACCTTAAAACTGCATCATACACCTAATGAATTCTTCTGATTCCTTCGAACATCGTATGACAAGTTTGGACATCTTAAGCCTCTATATGCCATATTAGCACCATGAAAACAACGTTAGTTTGGTGTGATTAAATATTACATGTTGTGGTTTATGAGACAATTTTTGATGTTTTCGAAATTTAAATTATTGATCAAATTTGTTTTTGGTGTGATAATAAAGGTAAATATAACATTGGACGCGTTAAACTCTTAAGAGCACCTTACATCAACATACAAAACTTTAAAACTCCATAATAAACCTAATATATTCGTCCGAGTCCTTTGAACGTCGTACGACAACTTAAGACATCTTACGACTCTATATGCCATATTATCACCTTGAATAGAATGTTAGTAAATGTAGGACGCCTTACAACTCCAAACAACACCTAACAACACCGTACTTAAGTTTAAAACTCCATAATAAACCTAATGAATTCGTACGAGTCCTTTGAACATCGTACGACAACTTAGGACTTCTTACGACTCTTTGTGCCACATTAGCAACTCGAAAGAACGTTAGTAAGAACACCTTACATCACCATACGAAACCTTAAAACTGCATCATACACCTAATGAATTCGTCTGATTCCTTTGAACATCGTATGACAAGTTTGGACATCTTAAGCCTCTATATGCCATATTAGCACCATGAAAACCACGTTAGTTTGGTGTGATTAAATATTACATGTTGTGGTTTATGAGACAATTTTTGATGTTTTCGAAATTTAAATTATTGATCAAATTTGTTTTTGGTGTGATAATAAAGGTAAATATAATATTCGAAGCGTTAAACTCTTAAGAGCACCTTACATCAACATAAAAAACTTTAAAACTCCATAATAAACCTTATAAATTCGTCCGAGTCCTTTGAACGTCGTACGACAACTTAAGACATCTTACGACTCTGTATGTCGTATTATCACCAAGAATAAAATGTTAGTATAATGTAGGACGAGTTACAACTCCAAACAACACCTTACAACACCGTACTTCAGTTTAAAACACCATAATAAACCTAATGAATTCGTACGAGTCCTTTGAACATCGTACGACAACTTAGGAATTCTTACGACTCTTTATGCCACATTAGAAACTCGAAAAGAACGTTAGTAAGAACACCTTAGATCACCGTACGAAACCTTAAAACTAGATCATACAACTAATGAATTCGTCTGATTCCTTTGAACATCGTATGACAAGTTTGGACATCTTAAGCCTCTATATGCCATATTAGCACCATGAAAACCACGTTAGTTTGGTGTGATTAAATATTACATGTTGTGGTTTATGAGACAATTTTTGATGTTTTCGAAATTTAAATTATTGATTAAATTATTGATCAACATACAAAACTTTAAAACTCCATTATAAACCTAATAAATTCGTCCGAGTCCTTTGAACGGCATACGACAACTTAAGACATCTTACGACTCTATTTGCCATATTATCACTAAGAATAGAATATTAGTATAATGTAGGAAGAGTTACAATTCCAAACAACACCTTACAACACCGTAATTAAGTTTAAAACTCCTTAATAAACCTAATGAATTCGTACGAGTCCTTTGAACATCGTACGACAACTTAGGACTTCTTACGACTCTTTGTACCACATTAGAAACTCGAAAAGAACGTTAGTAAGAACACCTTACATCACCGTACGAAACCTTAAAACTGCATCATACAGCTAATGAATTCGTCTGATTCATTTGAAAATCGTATGACAAGTTTGGACATCTTAAGCCTCTATATGCCATATTAGCACCATGAAAACGACGTTAGTTTGGTGTGATTAAATATTACATGTTGTGGTTTATGAGACATTTTTGATGTTTTCGAAATTTAAATTAATGATCAAATTAGTTTTTGGTGTGATAATAAAGGTAAATATACTATAGGACGCGTTAAACTCCTAAGAACACCTTACATCACCATACAAAACTTTAAAACTCCATAATAAACCTAATAAATTCGTCTGAGTCCTTTGAACGCCGTACGACAACTTAAAACATCTTACGACTCTGTATGCCATATTATCACCTTGAATAGAATGTTAGTATAATGTAGGACGCCTTACAACTCCAAACAACACCTTACAACACCGTACGCAACCTTAAAACTCCATAATAAACCTAATGAATTTGTATGAGTCCTTTGAACATCGTACGACAACTTAGAACTTCTTACGACTCTTTGTGCCACATTAGCAACTCGAAAAGAACGTTAGTAAGAACACCTTACATCACCGTACAAATCCTTAAAACAGTATCATACACCTAATGAATTCTTCTGATTCCTTTAAACATCGTATGACAAGTTTGGACATCTAAAGCCTCTATATGCCATATTAGCACCATGAAAAGCACGTTAATTTGGTGTGATTAAATATTACATTTTGTGATTTATGAGACAATTTTTGATGTTTTCGAAATTTAAATTATTGATCAAATTTGTTTTTGGTGTGATAATAAAGGTAAGTATAATATTGGAAGCGTTAAACTCTTAAGAGCACCTTACATCAACATAAAAAACTTTAAAACTCCATAATAAACCTTATAAATTCGTCCGAGTCCTTTGAATGCCGTACGACAACTTAAGACATCTTACGACTCTGTATGCCGTATTATCACCTTGAATAAAATGTTAGAATAATGTAGGACGAGTTACAACTCCAAACAACACCTTACAACACCGTACTTAAGTTTAAAACTCCTTAATAAACCTAATGAATTCGTACGAGTCCTTTGAACACCGTACGACAACTTAGGACTTCTTATGACTCTTTGTGCCACATTAGAAACTCAAAAAGAACGTTAGTAAGAACACCTTACATCACCGTACGAAACCTTAAAACTGCATCATACACCTAATGAATTCTTCTGATTCCTTTGAAAATCGTATGACAAGTTTGGACATCTTAAGCCTCTATATGCCATATTAGCACCATGAAAACCACGTTAGTTTGGTGTGATTAAATATTACATGTTGTTGTTTATGAGACAATTTTTGATGTTTTCGAAATTTAAAGTATTGATCAAATTAGTTTTTGGTGTGATAATAAAGGTAAATATACTATAGGACGCGTTAAACTCCTAAGAACACCTTACATCACCATACAAAACTTTAAAACTCCATAATAAACCTAATAAATTCGTCCGAGTCCTTTGAACGTCGTACGATAACTTAAGACATCTTACGACTTTATATGCCATATTATCACCTTGAATAGAATGCTAGTATAATGTAGGACGCCCTACAACTCCAAACAACACCTAACAACACCGTACTTAAGTTTAAAACTCCATAATAAACCTAATGAACTCGTACGAGTCCTTTGAACATCGTACGACAACTTAGGACTTCTTACGACTCTTTGTGCCACATTAGCAACTCGAAAGAACGTTAGTAAGAACACCTTACATCACCGTACGAAACCTTAAAACTGCATCATACACCTAATGAATTCGTCTGATTCCTTTGAATATCGTATGACAAGTTTGGACATCTTAAGCCTCTATATGCCATATTAGCACCATGAAAACCACGTTAGATTGCTTTTATTAAATATTACATGTTGTGGTTTATGAGACAATTTTTGATGTTTTCGAAATTTATATTATTGATCAAATTTGTTTTTGGTGTGATAATAAAGGTAAATATAACATTGGACGCGTTAAACTCTTAAGAGCATCTGACATCAACATACAAAACTTTAAAACTACATAATAAACCTAATAAATTCGTCCGAGTCCTTTGAACGTCGTACGATAACTTAAGACATCTTACGACTCTATATGCCATATTATCACCTTGAATAGAATGTTAGTATAATGTAGGACGCCTTACAACTCCAAACAACACCTAACAACACCGTACGCAAGTTTAAAACTCCATAATAAACCTAATGAATTCGACGAGTCCTTTGAACATCGTACGACAACTTAGGACTTCTTACGACTCTTTATGCCACATTAGCAACTCGAAAAGAACGTTAGTAAGAACACCTTACATCACCGTACGAAACCTTAAAACTGCATCATACACCTAATGATTTCGTCTGATTCCTTTGAAAATCGTATGACAAGTTTGGACATCTTAAGCCTCTATATGCCATATTAGCACCATGAAAACCACGTTAGTTTGGTGTGATTAAATATTACATGTTGTGGTTTATGAGACAATTTTTGATGTTTTCGAAATTTATATTATTGATCAAGTTTGTTTTTGGTGTGATAATAAAGGTAAATATAACATTGGACTCGTTAAACTCTTAAGAGCACCTTACATCAACATACAAAACTTTAAAACTACATAATAAACCTAATATATTCGTCCGAGTCCTTTGAACGTCGTACGACAACTTAAGACATCTTACGACTCTATATGCCATATTATCACCTTGAATAGAATGTTAGTATAATGTAGGACGCCTTACAACTCCAAACAACACCTAACAACACCGTACTTAAGTTTAAAACTCCATAATAAACCTAATGAATTCGTACGAGTCCTTTGAACATCGTACGACAACTTAGGACTTCTTACGACTCTTTGTGCCACATTAGCAACTCGAAAGAACGTTAGTAAGAACACCTTACATCACCGTACGAAACCTTAAAACTGCATCATACACCTAATGAATTCGTCTAATTCCCTTGAATATTGTATGACAAGTTTGGACATCTTAAGCCTCTATATGCCATATTAGCACCATGAAAACCACGTTAGTTTGGTGTGATTAAATATTACATGTTGTGGTTTATGAGACAATTTTTGATGTTTTCGAAATTTATATTATTGATCAAATATGTTTTTGGTGTGATAATAAAGGTAAATATAACATTGGACGCGTTAAACTCTTAAGAGCACCTTACATCAACATACAAAACTTTAAAACTACATAATAAACCTAATAAATTCGTCCGAGTCCTTTGAACGTCGTACGATAACTTAAGACATCTTACGACACTGTATGCCGTATTATCACCTTGAATAAAATGTTAGTATAATGTAGGACGAGTTACAACTCCAAACAACACCTTACAACACCGTACTTAAGTTTAAAACTCCATAATAAAGCTAATGAATTCGAACGAGTCTTTTGAACATCGTACGACAACTTAGGACTTCTTACGACTCTTTATGCCACATTAGCAACTCGAAAAGAACATTAGTAAGAACACCTTACTTCACCGTACGAAACCTTAAAACTGCATCATACACCTAATGAATTCTTCTGATTCCTTCGAACATCGTATGACAAGTTTGGACATCTTAAGCCTCTATATGCCATATTAGCACCATGAAAACAACGTTAGTTTGGTGTGATTAAATATTACATGTTGTGGTTTATGAGACAATTTTTGATGTTTTCGAAATTTAAATTATTGATCAAATTTGTTTTTGGTGTGATAATAAAGGTAAATATAACATTGGACGCGTTAAACTCTTAAGAGCACCTTACATCAACATACAAAACTTTAAAACTCCATAATAAACCTAATATATTCGTCCGAGTCCTTTGAACGTCGTACGACAACTTAAGACATCTTACGACTCTATATGCCATATTATCACCTTGAATAGAATGTTAGTAAATGTAGGACGCCTTACAACTCCAAACAACACCTAACAACACCGTACTTAAGTTTAAAACTCCATAATAAACCTAATGAATTCGTACGAGTCCTTTGAACATCGTACGACAACTTAGGACTTCTTACGACTCTTTGTGCCACATTAGCAACTCGAAAGAACGTTAGTAAGAACACCTTACATCACCATACGAAACCTTAAAACTGCATCATACACCTAATGAATTCGTCTGATTCCTTTGAACATCGTATGACAAGTTTGGACATCTTAAGCCTCTATATGCCATATTAGCACCATGAAAACCACGTTAGTTTGGTGTGATTAAATATTACATGTTGTGGTTTATGAGACAATTTTTGATGTTTTCGAAATTTAAATTATTGATCAAATTTGTTTTTGGTGTGATAATAAAGTTAAATATAATATTCGAAGCGTTAAACTCTTAAGAGCACCTTACATCAACATAAAAAACTTTAAAACTCCATAATAAACCTTATAAATTCGTCCGAGTCCTTTGAACGTCGTACGACAACTTAAGACATCTTACGACTCTGTATGTCGTATTATCACCAAGAATAAAATGTTAGTATAATGTACGACGAGTTACAACTCCAAACAACACCTTACAACACCGTACTTCAGTTTAAAACACCATAATAAACCTAATGAATTCGTACGAGTCCTTTGAACATCGTACGACAACTTAGGAATTCTTACGACTCTTTATGCCACATTAGAAACTCGAAAAGAACGTTAGTAAGAACACCTTAGATCACCGTACGAAACCTTAAAACTAGATCATACAACTAATGAATTCGTCTGATTCCTTTGAACATCGTATGACAAGTTTGGACATCTTAAGCCTCTATATGCCATATTAGCACCATGAAAACCACGTTAGTTTGGTGTGATTAAATATTACATGTTGTGGTTTATGAGACAATTTTTGATGTTTTCGAAATTTAAATTATTGATTAAATTATTGATCAACATACAAAACTTTAAAACTCCATTATAAACCTAATAAATTCGTCCGAGTCCTTTGAACGGCATACGACAACTTAAGACATCTTACGACTCTATTTGCCATATTATCACTAAGAATAGAATATTAGTATAATGTAGGAAGAGTTACAATTCCAAACAACACCTTACAACACCGTAATTAAGTTTAAAACTCCTTAATAAACCTAATGAATTCGTACGAGTCCTTTGAACATCGTACGACAACTTAGGACTTCTTACGACTCTTTGTACCACATTAGAAACTCGAAAAGAACGTTAGTAAGAACACCTTACATCACCGTACGAAACCTTAAAACTGCATCATACAGCTAATGAATTCGTCTGATTCATTTGAAAATCGTATGACAAGTTTGGACATCTTAAGCCTCTATATGCCATATTAGCACCTTGAAAACGACGTTAGTTTGGTGTGATTAAATATTACATGTTGTGGTTTATGAGACATTTTTGATGTTTTCGAAATTTAAATTAATGATCAAATTAGTTTTTGGTGTGATAATAAAGGTAAATATACTATAGGACGCGTTAAACTCCTAAGAACACCTTACATCACCATACAAAACTTTAAAACTCCATAATAAACCTAATAAATTCGTCTGAGTCCTTTGAACGCCGTACGACAACTTAAAACATCTTACGACTCTGTATGCCATATTATCACCTTGAATAGAATGTTAGTATAATGTAGGACGCCTTACAACTCCAAACAACACCTTACAACACCGTACGCAACCTTAAAACTCCATAATAAACCTAATGAATTTGTATGAGTCCTTTGAACATCGTACGACAACTTAGAACTTCTTACGACTCTTTGTGCCACATTAGCAACTCGAAAAGAACGTTAGTAAGAACACCTTACATCACCGTACAAATCCTTAAAACAGTATCATACACCTAATGAATTCTTCTGATTCCTTTAAACATCGTATGACAAGTTTGGACATCTAAAGCCTCTATATGCCATATTAGCACCATGAAAAGCACGTTAATTTGGTGTGATTAAATATTACATTTTGTGATTTATGAGACAATTTTTGATGTTTTCGAAATTTAAATTATTGATCAAATTTGTTTTTGGTGTGATAATAAAGGTAAATATAATATTCGAAGCGTTAAACTCTTAAGAGCACCTTACATCAACATAAAAAACTTTAAAACTCCATAATAAACCTTATAAATTCTTCCGAGTCATTTGAACGCCGTACGACAACTTAAGACATCTTACGACTCTGTATGCCGTATTATCACCAAGAATAAAATGTTAGTATAATTTAGGACGAGTTACAACTCCAAACAACACCTTACAACACCGTACTTAAGTTTAAAACACCATAATAAACCTAATGAATTCGTACGAGTCCTTTGAACATCGTACGACAACTTAGGACTTCTTACGACTCTTTATGCCACATTAGCAACTCGAAAAGAACGTTAGTAAGAACACCTTACATCACCGTACGAAACCTTAAAACTGGATCATACTCCTAATGAATTCGTCTGATTCCTTTGAACATCGTATGACAAGTTTGGACATCTTAAGCCTCTATATGCCATATTAGCACCATGAAAACCACGTTAGTTTGGTGTGATTAAATATTACACGTTGTGGTTTATGGGACAATTTTTGATGTTATCGAAATTTAAATTATTGATCAAATTTGTTTTTGGTGTGATAATAAAGGTAAATATAACATTGGACGCGTTAAACTCTTAAGAGCAACTTACATCAACTTACAAAACTTTAAAACTCCATTATAAACCTAATAAATTCGTCCGAGTCCTTTGAACGGCGTACGACAACTTAAGACATCTTACGACTCTATTTGCCATATTATCACTAAGAATAGAATGTTAGTATAATGTAGGCCGAGTTACAATTCCAAACAACACCTTACAACACCGTACTTAAGTTTAAAACTCCTTAATAAACCTAATGAATTCGTACGTGTCCTTTGATCGTCGTACGACAACTTAGGACTTCTTACGACTCTTTGTGCCACATTAGCAACTCGAAAAGAACGTTAGTAAGAACACCTTACATCACCGTACGAAACCTTAAAACTGGATCATACACCTAATGAATTCGTCTGATTCCTTTGAACATCGTATGACAAGTTTGGACATCTTAAGCCTCTATATGCCATATTAGCACCATGAAAACCACGTTAGTTTGGTGTGATTAAATATTACACGTTGTGGTTTATGGGACAATTTTTGATGTTATCGAAATTTAAATTATTGATCAAATTTGTTTTTGTTGTGATAAAAAAGGTAAATATAACATTGGACGCGTTAAACTCTTAAGAGCAACTTACATCAACTTACAAAACTTTAAAACTCCATTATAAACCTAATAAATTCGTCCGAGTCCTTTGAACGGCGTACGACAACTTAAGACATCTTACGACTCTATTTGCCATATTATCACTAAGAATAGAATGTTAGTATAATGTAGGACGAGTTACAATTCCAAACAACACCTTACAACACCGTACTTAAGTTTAAAACTCCTTAATAAACCTAATGAATTCGTACGAGTCCTTTGATCGTCGTACGACAACTTAGGACTTCTTACGACTCTTTGTGCCACATTAGCAACTCGAAAAGAACGTTAGTAAGAACACCTTACATCACCGTACGAAACCTTAAAACTGCATCATACAGCTAATGAATTCGTCTGATTCCATTGAAAATCGTATGACAAGTTTGGACATCTTAAGCCTCTATATGCCATATTAGCACCATGAAAGCGACGTTAGTTTGGTGTGATTAAATATTACATGTTGTGGTTTATGAGACAATTTTTGGTGTTTTCGAAATTTAAATTATTGATCAAATTAGTTTTTGGTGTGATAATAAAGGTAAATATAACATTGGACGCGTTAAACTCTTAAGAGCATCTGACATCAACATACAAAACTTTAAAACTCCATAATAAACCTAATAAATTCGTCTGAGTCCTTTGAACGCCGTATGACAACTTAAAACATCTTACGACTCTGTAGGCCATATTATCACCTTGAATAGAATGTTAGTATAATGTAGGACGCCTTTCAACTCCAAACAACACCTTACAACACCGTACGCAACCTTAAAACTCCATGATAAACCTAATGAATTTGTATGAGTCCTTTGAACATCGTACGACAACTTAGGACTTCTTACGACTCTTTGTGCCACATTAGCAACTCGAAAAGAACGTTAGTAAGAACACCTTACATCACCGTACAAAACCTTAAAACTGTATCATACACCTAATGAATTCTTCTGATTCCTTTGAACATCGTATGACAAGTTTGGACATCTTAAGCCTCTATATGCCATATTAGCACCATGAAAACCACGTTAGTTTGGTGTGATTAAATATTACATTTTGTGATTTATGAGACAATTTTTGATGTTTTCGAAATTTAAATTATTGATCAAATTTGTTTTTGGTGTGATAATAAAGGTAAGTATAATATTGGAAGCGTTAAACTCTTAAGAGCACCTTACATCAACATAAAAAACTTTAAAACTCCATAATAAACCTTATAAATTCGTCCGAGTCCTTTGAACGCCGTACGACAACTTAAGACATCTTACGACTCTGTATGCCGTATTATCACCTTGAATAAAATGTTAGAATAATGTAGGACGAGTTACAACTCCAAACAACACCTTACAACACCGTACTAAAGTTTAAAACTCCATAATAAACCTAATGAATTCGTACGAGTCCTTTGAACACCGTACGACAACTTAGGACTTCTTATGACTCTTTGTGCCACATTAGAAACTCAAAAAGAACGTTAGTAAGAACACCTTACATCACCGTACGAAACCTTAAAACTGCATCATACACCTAATGAATTCGTCTGATTCCTTTGAAAATCGTATGACAAGTTTGGACATCTTAAGCCTCTATATGCCATATTAGCACCATGAAAACCACGTTAGTTTGGTGTGATTAAATATTACATGTTGTTGTTTATGAGACAATTTTTGATGTTTTCGAAATTTAAAGTATTGATCAAATTAGTTTTTGGTGTGATAATAAAGGTAAATATACTATAGGACGCGTTAAACTCCTAAGAACACCTTACATCACCATACAAAACTTTAAAACTCCATAATAAACCTAATAAATTCGTCCGAGTCCTTTGAACGTCGTACGATAACTTAAGACATCTTACGACTTTATATGCCATATTATCACCTTGAATAGAATGCTAGTATAATGTAGGACGCCCTACAACTCCAAACAACACCTAACAACACCGTACTTAAGTTTAAAACTCCATAATAAACCTAATGAACTCGTACGAGTCCTTTGAACATCGTACGACAACTTAGGACTTCTTACGACTCTTTGTGCCACATTAGCAACTCGAAAGAACGTTAGTAAGAACACCTTACATCACCGTACGAAACCTTAAAACTGTATCATACACCTAATGAATTCGTCTGATTCCTTTGAATATCGTATGACAAGTTTGGACATCTTAAGCCTCTATATGCCATATTAGCACCATGAAAACCACGTTAGATTGCTTTTATTAAATATTACATGTTGTGGTTTATGAGACAATTTTTGATGTTTTCGAAATTTATATTATTGATCAAATTTGTTTTTGGTGTGATAATAAAGGTAAATATAACATTGGACGCGTTAAACTCTTAAGAGCATCTGACATCAACATACAAAACTTTAAAACTACATAATAAACCTAATAAATTCGTCCGAGTCCTTTGAACGTCGTACGATAACTTAAGACATCTTACGACTCTATATGCCATATTATCACCTTGAATAGAATGTTAGTATAATGTAGGACGCCTTACAACTCCAAACAACACCTAACAACACCGTACGCAAGTTTAAAACTCCATAATAAACCTAATGAATTCGACGAGTCCTTTGAACATCGTACGACAACTTAGGACTTCTTACGACTCTTTATGCCACATTAGCAACTCGAAAAGAACGTTAGTAAGAACACCTTACATCACCGTACGAAACCTTAAAACTGCATCATACACCTAATGATTTCGTCTGATTCCTTTGAAAATCGTATGACAAGTTTGGACATCTTAAGCCTCTATATGCCATATTAGCACCATGAAAACCACCTTAGTTTGGTGTGATTAAATATTACATGTTGTGGTTTATGAGATAATTTTTGATGTTTTCGAAATTTATATTATTGATCAAGTTTGTTTTTGGTGTGATAATAAAGGTAAATATAACATTGGACTCGTTAAACTCTTAAGAGCACCTTACATCATCATACAAAACTTTAAAACTACATAATAAACCTAATAAATTCGTCCGAGTCCTTTGAACGTCGTACGATAACTTAATACATCTTACGACTCTGTATGCCGTATTATCACCTTGAATAAAATGTTAGTATAATGTAGGACGAGTTACCACTCCAAACAACACCTTACAACACCGTACTTAAGTTTAAAACTCCATAATAAACCTAATGAATTCGTACGAGTCCTTTGAACATCGTACGACAACTTAGGACTTCTTACGACTCTTTATGCCACATTAGCAACTCGAAAAGAACGTTAGTAAGAACACCTTACATCACCGTACGAAACCTTAAAACTGCATCATACACCTAATGAATTCTTCTGATTCCTTCGAACATCGTATGACAAGTTTGGACATCTTAAGCCTCTATATGCCATATTAGCACCATGAAAACAACGTTAGTTTGGTGTGATTAAATATTACATGTTGTGGTTTATGAGACAATTTTTGATGTTTTTGCAATTTAAATTATTGATCAAATTTGTTTTTGGTGTGATAATAAAGGTAAATATAACATTGGACGCGTTAAACTCTTAAGAGCACCTTACATCAACATACAAAACTTTAAAACTCCATAATAAACCTAATATATTCGTCCGAGTCCTTTGAACGTCGTACGACAACTTAAGACATCTTACGACTCTATATGCCATATTATCACCTTGAATAGAATGTTAGTATAATGTAGGACGCCTTACAACTCCAAACAACACCTAACAACACCGTACTTAAGTTTAAAACTCCATAATAAACCTAATGAATTCGTACGAGTCCTTTGAACATCGTACGACAACTTAGGACTTCTTACGACTCTTTGTGCCACATTAGCAACTCGAAAGAACGTTAGTAAGAACACCTTACATCACCGTACGAAACCTTAAAACTGCATCATACACCTAATGAATTCGTCTGATTCCCTTGAATATTGTATGACAAGTTTGGACATCTTAAGCCTCTATATGCCATATTAGCACCATGAAAACCACGTTAGTTTGGTGTGATTAAATATTACATGTTGTGGTTTATGAGACAATTTTTGATGTTTTCGAAATTTATATTATTGATCAAATTTGTTTTGGTGTGATAATAAAGGTAAATATAACATTGGACGCGTTAAACTCTTAAGAGCACCCTACATCAACATACAAAACTTTAAAACTACATAATAAACCTAATAAATTCGTCCGAGTCCTTTGAACGTCGTACGATAACTTAAGACATCTTACGACTCTATATGCCATATTATCACCTTGAATAGAATGTTAGTATAATGTAGGACGCCTTACAACTCCAGACAACACCTAACAACACCGTACGCAAGTTTAAAACTCCATAATAAACCTAATGAATTCGACGAGTCCTTTGAACATCGTACGACAACTTAGGACTTCTTACGACTCTTTATGCCACATTAGCAACTCGAAAAGAACGTTAGTAAGAACACCTTACATCACCGTACGAAACCTTAAAACTGCATCATACACCTAATGATTTCGTCTGATTCCTTTGAAAATCGTATGACAAGTTTGGACATCTTAAGCCTCTATATGCCATATTAGCACCATGAAAACCACGTTAGTTTGGTGTGATTAAGTATTACATGTTGTGGTTTATGAGACAATTTTTGATGTTTTCGAAATTTATATTATTGATCAAGTTTGTTTTTGGTTTGATAATAAAGGTAAATATAACATTGGACGCGTTAAACTCTTAAGAGCACCTTACATCATCATACAAAACTTTAAAACTACATAATAAACCTAATAAATTCGTCCGAGTCCTTTGAACGTCGTACGATAACTTAATACATCTTACGACTCTGTATGCCGTATTATCACCTTGAATAAAATGTTAGTATAATGTAGGACGAGTTACAACTCCAAACAACACCTTACAACACCGTACTTAAGTTTAAAACTCCATAATAAACCTAATGAATTCGTACGAGTCCTTTGAACATCGTACGACAACTTAGGACTTCTTACGACTCTTTATGCCACATTAGCAACTCGAAAAGAACGTTAGTAAGAACACCTTACATCACCGTACGAAACCTTAAAACTGCATCATACACCTAATGAATTCTTCTGATTCCTTCGAACATCGTATGACAAGTTTGGACATCTTAAGCCTCTATATGCCATATTAGCACCATGAAAACAACGTTAGTTTGGTGTGATTAAATATTACATGTTGTGGTTTATGAGACAATTTTTGATGTTTTTGCAATTTAAATTATTGATCAAATTTGTTTTTGGTGTGATAATAAAGGTAAATATAACATTGGACGCGTTAAACTCTTAAGAGCACCTTACATCAACATACAAAACTTTAAAACTCCATAATAAACCTAATATATTCGTCCGAGTCCTTTGAACGTCGTACGACAACTTAAGACATCTTACGACTCTATATGCCATATTATCACCTTGAATAGAATGTTAGTATAATGTAGGACGCCTTACAACTCCAAACAACACCTAACAACACCGTACTTAAGTTTAAAACTCCATAATAAACCTAATGAATTTGTACGAGTCCTTTGAACATCGTACGACAACTTAGGACTTCTTACGACTCTTTGTGCCACATTAGCAACTCGAAAGAACGTTAGTAAGAACACCTTACATCACCGTACGAAACCTTAAAACTGCATCATACACCTAATGAATTCGTCTGATTCCCTTGAATATTGTATGACAAGTTTGGACATCTTAAGCCTCTATATGCCATATTAGCACCATGAAAACCACGTTAGTTTGGTGTGATTAAATATTACATGTTGTGGTTTATGAGACAATTTTTGATGTTTTCGAAATTTATATTATTGATCAAATTTGTTTTTGGTGTGATAATAAAGGTAAATATAACATTGGACGCGTTAAACTCTTAAGAGCACCTTACATCAACATACAAAACTTTAAAACTACATAATAAACCTAATAAATTCGTACGAGTCCTTTGAACATCGTACGACAACTTAGGACTTCTTACGACTCTTTGTGCCACATTAGCAACTCGAAAGAACGTTAGTAAGAACACCTTACATCACCGTACGAAACCTTAAAACTGCATCATACACCTAATGAATTCGTCTGATTCCCTTGAATATTGTATGACAAGTTTGGACATCTTAAGCCTCTATATGCCATATTAGCACCATGAAAACCACGTTAGTTTGGTGTGATTAAATATTACATGTTGTGGTTTATGAGACAATTTTTGATGTTTTCGAAATTTATATTATTGATCAAATTTGTTTTGGTGTGATAATAAAGGTAAATATAACATTGGACGCGTTAAACTCTTAAGAGCACCCTACATCAACATACAAAACTTTAAAACTACATAATAAACCTAATAATTTCGTCCGAGTCCTTTAAACGTCGTACGATAACTTAAGACATCTTACGACTCTATATGCCATATTATCACCTTGAATAGAATGTTAGTATAATGTAGGACGCCTTACAACTCCAGACAACACCTAACAACACCGTACGCAAGTTTAAAACTCCATAATAAACCTAATGAATTCGACGAGTCCTTTGAACATCGTACGACAACTTAGGACTTCTTACGACTCTTTATGCCACATTAGCAACTCGAAAAGAACGTTAGTAAGAACACCTTACATCACCGTACGAAACCTTAAAACTGCATCATACACCTAATGATTTCGTCTGATTCCTTTGAAAATCGTATGACAAGTTTGGACATCTTAAGCCTCTATATGCCATATTAGCACCATGAAAACCACGTTAGTTTGGTGTGATTAAATATTACATGTTGTGGTTTATGAGACAATTTTTGATGTTTTCGAAATTTATATTATTGATCAAGTTTGTTTTTGGTTTGATAATAAAGGTAAATATAACATTGGACGCGTTAAACTCTTAAGAGCACCTTACATCAACATACAAAACTTTAAAACTACATAATAAACCTAATAAATTCGTCCGAGTCCTTTGAACGTCGTACGATAACTTAATACATCTTACGACTCTGTATGCCGTATTATCACCTTGAATAAAATGTTAGTATAATGTAGGACGAGTTACAACTCCAAACAACACCTTACAACACCGTACTTAAGTTTAAAACTCCATAATAAACCTAATGAATTCGTACGAGTCCTTTGAACATCGTACGACAACTTAGGACTTCTTACGACTCTTTATGCCACATTAGCAACTCGAAAAGAACGTTAGTAAGAACACCTTACATCACCGTACGAAACCTTAAAACTGCATCATACACCTAATGAATTCTTCTGATTCCTTCGAACATCGTATGACAAGTTTGGACATCTTAAGCCTCTATATGCCATATTAGCACCATGAAAACAACGTTAGTTTGGTGTGATTAAATATTACATGTTGTGGTTTATGAGACAATTTTTGATGTTTTTGCAATTTAAATTATTGATCAAATTTGTTTTTGGTGTGATAATAAAGGTAAATATAACATTGGACGCGTTAAACTCTTAAGAGCACCTTACATCAACATACAAAACTTTAAAACTCCATAATAAACCTAATATATTCGTCCGAGTCCTTTGAACGTCGTACGACAACTTAAGACATCTTACGACTCTATATGCCATATTATCACCTTGAATAGAATGTTAGTATAATGTAGGACGCCTTACAACTCCAAACAACACCTAACAACACCGTACTTAAGTTTAAAACTCCATAATAAACCTAATGAATTCGTACGAGTCCTTTGAACATCGTACGACAACTTAGGACTTCTTACGACTCTTTGTGCCACATTAGCAACTCGAAAGAACGTTAGTAAGAACACCTTACATCACCGTACGAAACCTTAAAACTGCATCATACACCTAATGAATTCGTCTGATTCCCTTGAATATTGTATGACAAGTTTGGACATCTTAAGCCTCTATATGCCATATTAGCACCATGAAAACCACGTTAGTTTGGTGTGATTAAATATTACATGTTGTGGTTTATGAGACAATTTTTGATGTTTTCGAAATTTATATTATTGATCAAATTTGTTTTTGGTGTGATAATAAAGGTAAATATAACATTGGACGCGTTAAACTCTTAAGAGCACCTTACATCAACATACAAAACTTTAAAACTACATAATAAACCTAATAAATTCGTCCGAGTCCTTTGAACGTCGTACGATAACTTAAGACATCTTACGACTCTATATGCCATATTATCACCTTGAATAGAATGTTAGTATAATGTAGGACGCCTTACAACTCCAAACAACACCTAACAACACCGTACGCAAGTTTAAAACTCCATACTAAACCTAATGAATTCGTAAGAGTCCTTTGAACATCGTACGACAACTTAGGA
Organism: Tagetes erecta; assembly: GCA_030867185.1. Classification (NCBI taxonomy): domain Eukaryota; kingdom Viridiplantae; phylum Streptophyta; class Magnoliopsida; order Asterales; family Asteraceae; genus Tagetes; species Tagetes erecta. Next base: position 25,447,615 of record CM061493.1, on the reverse strand, counting down.
CTTCTTACGACTCTTTATGCCACATTAGCAACTCGAAAAGAACGTTAGTAAGAACACCTTACATCACTGTACGAAACCTTAAAACTGCATCATACACCTAATGAATTCGTCTGATTCCTTTGAAAATCGTATGACAAGTTTGGACATCTTAAGCCTCTATATGCCATATTAGCACCATGAAAACCACGTTAGTTTGGTGTGATTAAATATTACATGTTGTGGTTTATGAGACAATTTTTGATGTTTTCGAAATTTATATTATTGATCAAATTTGTTTTTGGTGTGATAATAAAGGTAAATATAACATTGGACGCGTTAAACTCTTAAGAGCACCTTACATCAACATACAAAACTTTAAAACTACATAATAAACCTAATAAATTCGTCCGAGTCCTTTGAACGTCGTACGATAACTTAAGATATCTTACGACTCTGTATGCCGTATTATCACCTTGAATAAAATGTTAGTATAATGTAGGACGAGTTACAACTCCAAACAACACCTTACAACACCGTACTTAAGTTTAAAACTCCATAATAAACCTAATGAATTCGTACGAGTCCTTTGAACATCGTACGACAACTTAGGACTTCTTACGACTCTTTATGCCACATTAGCAACTCGAAAAGAACGTTAGTAAGAACACCTTACATCACCGTACGAAACCTTAAAACTGCATCATACACCTAATGAATTCTTCTGATTCCTTCGAACATCGTATGACCAGTTTGGACATCTTAAGCCTTTATATGCCATATTAGCACCATGAAAACAACGTTAGTTTGGTGTGATTAAATATTACATGTTGTGGTTTATGAGACAATTTTTGATGTTTTCGAAATTTAAATTATTGATCAAATTTGTTTTTGGTGTGATAATAAAGGTAAATATAACATTGGACGCGTTAAACTCTTAAGAGCACCTTACATCAACATACAAAACTTTAAAACTCCATAATAAACCTAATATATTCGTCCGAGTCCTTTGAACGTCGTACGACAACTTAAGACATCTTACGACTCTATATGCCATATTATCACCTTGAATAGAATGTTAGTAAATGTAGGACGCCTTACAACTCCAAACAACACCTAACAACACCGTACTTAAGTTTAAAACTTCATAATAAACCTAATGAATTCGTACGAGTCCTTTGAACATCGTACGACAACTTAGGACTTCTTACGACTCTTTGTGCCACATTAGCAACTCGAAAGAACGTTAGTAAGAACACCTTACATCACCATACGAAACCTTAAAACTGCATCATACACCTAATGAATTCGTCTGATTCCTTTGAATATCGTATGACAAGTTTGGACATCATAAGCCTCTATATGCCATATTAGCACCATGAAAACCACGTTAGTTTGGTGTGATTAAATATTACATGTTGTGGTTTATGAGACAATTTTTGATGTTTTCGAAATTTATATTATTGATCAAATTTGTTTTTGGTGTGATAATAAAGGTAAATATAACATTGGACGCGTTAAACTCTTAAGAGCACCTTACATCAACATACAAAACTTTAAAACTACATAATAAACCTAATAAATTCATCCGAGTCCTTTGAACGTCGTACGATAACTTAAGACATTTTACGACTCTATATGCCATATTATCACCTTGAATAGAATGTTAGTATAATGTAGGACGCCTTACAACTCCAAACAACACCTAACAACAACGTACGCAAGTTTAAAACTCCATACTAAACCTAATGAATTCGTAAGAGTCCTTTGAACATCGTACGACAACTTAGGACTTCTTACGACTCTTTATGCCACATTAGCAACTCGAAAAGAACGTTAGTAAGAACACTTTACATCACTGTACGAAACCTTAAAACTGCATCATACACCTAATGAATTCGTCTGATTCCTTTGAAAATCGTATGACAAGTTTGGACATCTTAAGCCTCTATATGCCATATTAGCACCATGAAAACCACGTTAGTTTGGTGTGATTAAATATTACATGTTGTGGTTTATGAGACAATTTTTGATGTTTTCGAAATTTATATTATTGATCAAATTTGTTTTTGGTGTGATAATAAAGGTAAATATAACATTGGACGCGTTAAACTCTTAAGAGCACCTTACATCAACATACAAAACTTTAAAACTACATAATAAACCTAATAAATTCGTCCGAGTCCTTTGAACGTCGTACGATAACTTAAGACATCTTACGACTCTGTATGCCGTATTATCACCTTGAATAAAATGTTAGTATAATGTAGGACGAGTTACAACTCCAAACAACACCTTACAACACCGTACTTAAGTTTAAAACTCCATAATAAACCTAATGAATTCGTACGAGTCCTTTGAACATCGTACGACAACTTAGGACTTCTTACGACTCTTTATGCCACATTAGCAACTCGAAAAGAACGTTAGTAAGAACACCTTACATCACCGTACGAAACCTTAAAACTGCATCATACACCTAATGAATTCTTCTGATTCCTTCGAACATCGTATGACCAGTTTGGACATCTTAAGCCTTTATATGCCATATTAGCACCATGAAAACAACGTTAGTTTGGTGTGATTAAATATTACATGTTGTGGTTTATGAGACAATTTTTTATGTTTTCGAAATTTAAATTATTGATCAAATTTGTTTTTGGTGTGATAATAAAGGTAAATATAACATTGGACGCGTTAAACTCTTAAGAGCACCTTACATCAACATACAAAACTTTAAAACTCCATAATAAACCTAATATATTCGTCCGAGTCCTTTGAACGTCGTACGACAACTTAAGACATCTTACGACTCTATATGCCATATTATCACCTTGAATAGAATGTTAGTATAATGTAGGATGCCTTACAATCCAAACAACACCTAACAACACCGTACTTAAGTTTAAAACTCCATAATAAACCTAATGAATTCGTACGAGTCCTTTGAACATCGTACGACAACTTAGGACTTCTTACGACTCTTTGTGCCACATTAGCAACTCGAAAGAACGTTAGTAAGAACACCTTACATCACCATACGAAACCTTAAAACTGCATCATACACCTAATGAATTCGTCTGATTCCTTTGAATATCGTATGACAAGTTTGGACATCTTAAGCCTCTATATGCCATATTAGCACCATGAAAACCACGTTAGTTTGGTGTGATTAAATATTACATGTTGTGGTTTATGAGACAATTTTTGATGTTTTCGAAATTTATATTATTGATCAAATTTGTTTTTGGTGTGATAATAAAGGTAAATATAACATTGGACGCGTTAAACTCTTAAGAGCACCTTACATCAACATACAAAACTTTAAAACTACATAATAAACCTAATAAATTCGTCCGAGTCCTTTGAACGTCGTACGATAACTTAAGACATCTTACGACTCTGTATGCCGTATTATCACCTTGAATAAAATGTTAGTACAATGTAGGACGAGTTACAACTCCAAACAACACCTTACAACACCGTACTTAAGTTTAAAACTCCATAATAAACCTAATGAATTCGTACGAGTCCTTTGAACATCGTACGACAACTTAGGACTTCTTACGACTCTTTATGCCACATTAGCAACTCGAAAAGAACGTTAGTAAGAACACCTTACATCACCATACGAAACCTTAAAACTGCATCATACACCTAATGAATTCGTCTGATTCCTTTGAATATCGTATGACAAGTTTGGACATCTTAAGCCTCTATATGCCATATTAGCACCATGAAAACCACGTTAGTTTGGTGTGATTAAATATTACATGTTGTGGTTTATGAGACAATTTTTGATGTTTTCGAAATTTATATTATTGATCAAATTTGTTTTTGGTGTGATAATAAAGGTAAATATAACATTGGACGCGTTAAACTCTTAAGAGCACCTTACATCAACATACAAAACTTTAAAACTACATAATAAACCTAATAAATTCATCCGAGTCCTTTGAACGTCGTACGATAACTTAAGACATCTTACGACTCTATATGCCATATTATCACCTTGAATAGAATGTTAGTATAATGTAGGACGCCTTACAACTCCAAACAACACCTAACAACACCGTACGCAAGTTTAAAACTCCATACTAAACCTAATGAATTCGTAAGAGTCCTTTGAACATCGTACGACAACTTAGGACTTCTTACGACTCTTTATGCCACATTAGCAACTCGAAAAGAACGTTAGTAAGAACACTTTACATCACTGTACGAAACCTTAAAACTGCATCATACACCTAATGAATTCGTCTGATTCCTTTGAAAATCGTATGACAAGTTTGGACATCTTAAGCCTCTATATGCCATATTAGCACCATAAAAACCACGTTAGTTTGGTGTGATTAAATATTACATGTTGTGGTTTATGAGACAATTTTTGATGTTTTCGAAATTTATATTATTGATCAAATTTGTTTTTGGTGTGATAATAAAGGTAAATATAACATTGGACGCGTTAAACTCTTAAGAGCACCTTACATCAACATACAAAACTTTAAAACTACATAATAAACCTAATAAATTCGTCCGAGTCCTTTGAACGTCGTACGATAACTTAAGACATCTTACGACTCTGTATGCCGTATTATCACATTGAATAAAATGTTAGTATAATGTAGGACGAGTTACAACTCCAAACAACACCTTACAACACCGTACTTAAGTTTAAAACTCCATAATAAACCTAATGAATTCGTACGAGTCCTTTGAACATCGTACGACAACTTAGGACTTCTTACGACTCTTTATGCCACATTAGCAACTCGAAAAGAACGTTAGTAAGAACACCTTACATCACCGTACGAAACCTTAAAACTGCATCATACACCTAATGAATTATTCTGATTCCTTCGAACATCGTATGACCAGTTTGGACATCTTAAGCCTCTATATGCCATATTAGCACCATGAAAACAACGTTAGTTTGGTGTGATTAAATATTACATGTTGTGGTTTATGAGACAATTTTTGATGTTTTCGAAATTTAAATTATTGATCAAATTTGTTTTTGGTGTGATAATAAAGGTAAATATAACATTGGACGCGTTAAACTCTTAAGAGCACCTTACATCAACATACAAAACTTTAAAACTCCATAATAAACCTAATATATTCGTCCGAGTCCTTTGAACGTCGTACGACAACTTAAGACATCTTACGACTCTATATGCCATATTATCACCTTGAATAGAATGTTAGTATAATGTAGGATGCCTTACAACTCCAAACAACACCTAACAACACCGTACTTAAGTTTAAAACTCCATAATAAACCTAATGAATTCGTACGAGTCCTTTGAACATCGTACGACAACTTAGGACTTCTTACGACTCTTTGTGCCACATTAGAAACTCGAAAGAACGTTACTAAGAGCACCTTACATCACCGTACGAAACCTTAAAACTGCATCATACACCTAATGAATTCGTCTGATTCCTTTGAAAATCGTATGACAAGTTTGGACATCTTAAGCCTCTATATGCCATATTAGCACCATGAAAACCACGTTAGTTTGGTGTGATTAAATATTACATGTTGTGGTTTATGAGACAATTTTTGATGTTTTCGAAATTTATATTATTGATCAAATTTGTTTTTGGTGTGATAATAAAGGTAAATATAACATTGGACGCGTTAAACTCTTAAGAGCACCTTACATCAACATACAAAACTTTAAAACTACATAATAAACCTAATAAATTCGTCCGAGTCCTTTGAACGTCGTACGATAACTTAAGACATCTTACGACACTGTATGCCGTATTATCACCTTGAATAAAATGTTAGTATAATGTAGGACGAGTTACAACTCCAAACAACACCTTACAACACCGTACTTAAGTTTAAAACTCCATAATAAAGCTAATGAATTCGAACGAGTCTTTTGAACATCGTACGACAACTTAGGACTTCTTACGACTCTTTATGCCACATTAGCAACTCGAAAAGAACGTTAGTAAGAACACCTTACTTCACCGTACGAAACCTTAAAACTGCATCATACACCTAATGAATTCTTCTGATTCCTTCGAACATCGTATGACAAGTTTGGACATCTTAAGCCTCTATATGCCATATTAGCACCATGAAAGCAACGTTAGTTTGGTGTGATTAAATATTACATGTTGTGGTTTATGAGACAATTTTTGATGTTTTCGAAATTTAAATTATTGATCAAATTTGTTTTTGGTGTGATAATAAAGGTAAATATAACATTGGACGCGTTAAACTCTTAAGAGCACCTTACATCAACATACAAAACTTTAAAACTCCATAATAAACCTAATATATTCGTCCGAGTCCTTTGAACGTCGTACGACAACTTAAGACATCTTACGACTCTATATGCCATATTATCACCTTGAATAGAATGTTAGTATAATGTAGGATGCCTTACAACTCCAAACAACACCTAACAACACCGTACTTAAGTTTAAAACTCCATAATAAACCTAATGAATTCGTACGAGTCCTTTGAACATCGTACGACAACTTAGGACTTCTTACGACTCTTTGTGCCACATTAGAAACTCGAAAGAACGTTACTAAGAGCACCTTACATCACCGTACGAAACCTTAAAACTGCATCATACACCTAATGAATTCGTCTGATTCCTTTGAAAATCGTATGACAAGTTTGGACATCTTAAGCCTCTATATGCCATATTAGCACCATAAAAACCACGTTAGTTTGGTGTGATTAAATATTACATGTTGTGGTTTATGAGACAATTTTTGATGTTTTCGAAATTTATATTATTGATCAAATTTGTTTTTGGTGTGATAATAAAGGTAAATATAACATTGGACGCGTTAAACTCTTAAGAGCACCTTACATCAACATACAAAACTTTAAAACTACATAATAAACCTAATAAATTCGTCCGAGTCCTTTGAACGTCGTACGATAACTTAAGACATCTTACGACTCTGTATGCCGTATTATCACCTTGAATAAAATGTTAGTATAATGTAGGACGAGTTACAACTCCAAACAACACCTTACAACACCGTACTTAAGTTTAAAACTCCATAATAAACCTAATGAATTCGTACGAGTCCTTTGAACATCGTACGACAACTTAGGACTTCTTACGACTCTTTATGCCACATTAGCAACTCGAAAAGAACGTTAGTAAGAACACCTTACATCACCGTACGAAACCTTAAAACTGCATCATACACCTAATGAATTCTTCTGATTCCTTCGAACATCGTATGACCAGTTTGGACATCTTAAGCCTTTATATGCCATATTAGCACCATGAAAACAACGTTAGTTTGGTGTGATTAAATATTACATGTTGTGGTTTATGAGACAATTTTTGATGTTTTCGAAATTTAAATTATTGATCAAATTTGTTTTTGGTGTGATAATAAAGGTAAATATAACATTGGACGCGTTAAACTCTTAAGAGCACCTTACATCAACATACAAAACTTTAAAACTCCATAATAAACCTAATATATTCGTCCGAGTCCTTTGAACGTCGTACGATAACTTAAGACATCTTACGACTCTGTATGCCGTATTATCACCTTGAATAAAATGTTAGTATAATGTAGGACGAGTTACAACTCCAAACAACACCTTACAACACCGTACTTAAGTTTAAAACTCCATAATAAACCTAATGAATTCGTACGAGTCCTTTGAACATCGTACGACAACTTAGGACTTCTTACGACTCTTTATGCCACATTAGCAACTCGAAAAGAACGTTAGTAAGAACACCTTACATCACCGTACGAAACCTTAAAACTGCATCATACACCTAATGAATTCTTCTGATTCCTTCGAACATCGTATGACCAGTTTGGACATCTTAAGCCTTTATATGCCATATTAGCACCATGAAAACAACGTTAGTTTGGTGTGATTAAATATTACATGTTGTGGTTTATGAGACAATTTTTGATGTTTTCGAAATTTAAATTATTGATCAAATTTGTTTTTGGTGTGATAATAAAGGTAAATATAACATTGGACGCGTTAAACTCTTAAGAGCACCTTACATCAACATACAAAACTTTAAAACTCCATAATAAACCTAATATATTCGTCCGAGTCCTTTGAACGTCGTACGACAACTTAAGACATCTTACGACTCTATATGCCATATTATCACCTTGAATAGAATGTTAGTATAATGTAGGATGCCTTACAACTCCAAACAACACCTAACAACACCATACTTAAGTTTAAAACTCCATAATAAACCTAATGAATTCGTACGAGTCCTTTGAACATCGTACGACAACTTAGGACTTCTTACGACTCTTTGTGCCACATTAGAAACTCGAAAGAACGTTACTAAGAGCACCTTACATCACCGTACGAAACCTTAAAACTGCATCATACACCTAATGAATTCGTCTGATTCCTTTGAACATCGTATGACAAGTTTGGACATCTTAAGCCTCTATATGCCATATTAGCACCATGAAAACCACGTTAGTTTGTGTGATTAAATATTACATGTTGTGGTTTATGAGACAATTTTTGATGTTTTCGAAATTTATATTATTGATCAAATTTGTTTTTGGTGTGATAATAAAGGTAAATATAACACTGGACGCGTTAAACTCTTAAGAGCACCTTACATCAACATACAAAACTTTAAAACTACATAATAAACCTAATAAATTCGTCCGAGTCCTTTGAACGTCGTACGAAAACTTAAGACATCTTACGACTCTATATGCCATATTATCACCTTGAATAGAATGTTAGTATAATGTAGGATGCCTTACAACTCCAAACAACACTTAACAACACCGTACGCAAGTTTAAAACTCCATAATAAACCTAATGAATTCGTACGAGTCCTTTGAACATCGTACGACAACTTAGGACTTCTTACGACTCTTTATGCCATATTAGCAACTCGAAAAGAACGTTAGTAAGAACACCTTACATCACCGTACGAAACCTTAAAACTGCATCATACACCTAATGAATTCGTCTGATTCCTTTGAAAATCGTATGACAAGTTTGGACATCTTAAGCCTCTATATGCCATATTAGCACAATGAAAACCACGTTAGTTTGGTGTGATTAAATATTACATGTTGTGGTTTATGAGACAATTTTTGATGTTTTCGAAATTTATATTATTGATCAAATTTGTTTTTGGTGTGATAATAAAGGTAAATATAACATTGGACGCGTTAAACTCTTAAGAGCACCTTACATCAACATACAAAACTTTAAAACTACATAATAAACCTAATAAATTCGTCCGAGTCCTTTGAACGTCGTACGATAACTTAAGACATCTTACGACACTGTATGCCGTATTATCACCTTGAATAAAATGTTAGTATAATGTAGGACGAGTTACAACTCCAAACAACACCTTACAACACCGTACTTAAGTTTCAAAACTCCATAATAAAGCTAATGAATTCGAACGAGTCTTTTGAACATCGTACGACAACTTAGGACTTCTTACGACTCTTTATGCCACATTAGCAACTCGAAAAGAACGTTAGTAAGAACACCTTACTTCACCGTACGAAACCTTAAAACTGCATCATACACCTTATGAATTCTTCTGATTCCTTCGAACATCGTATGACAAGTTTGGACATCTTAAGCCTCTATATGCCATATTAGCACCATGAAAACAACGTTAGTTTGGTGTGATTAAATATTACATGTTGTGGTTTATGAGACAATTTTTGATGTTTTCGAAATTTAAATTATTGATCAAATTTGTTTTTGGTGTGATAATAAAGGTAAATATAACATTGGACGCGTTAAACTCTTAAGAGCACCTTACATCAACATACAAAACTTTAAAACTCCATAATAAACCTAATATATTCGTCCGAGTCCTTTGAACGTCGTACGACAACTTAAGACATCTTACGACTCTATATGCCATATTATCACCTTGAATAGAATGTTAGTAAATGTAGGACGCCTTACAACTGCAAACAACACCTAACAACACCGTACTTAAGTTTAAAACTCCATAATAAACCTAATGAATTCGTACGAGTCCTTTGAACATCGTACGACAACTTAGGACTTCTTACGACTCTTTGTGCCACATTAGCAACTCGAAAGAACGTTAGTAAGAACACCTTACATCACCATACGAAACCTTAAAACTGCATCATACACCTAATGAATTCGTCTGATTCCTTTGAATATCGTATGACAAGTTTGGACATCTTAAGCCTCTATATGCCATATTAGCACCATGAAAACCACGTTAGTTTGGTGTGATTAAATATTACATGTTATGGTTTATGAGACAATTTTTGATGTTTTCGAAATTTATATTATTGATCAAATTTGTTTTTGGTGTGATAATAAAGGTAAATATAACATTGGACGCGTTAAACTCTTAAGAGCACCTTACATCAACATACAAAACTTTAAAACTACATAATAAACCTAATAAATTCATCCGAGTCCTTTGAACGTCGTACGATAACTTAAGACATCTTACGACTCTATATGCCATATTATCACCTTGAATAGAATGTTAGTATAATGTAGGACGCCTTACAACTTCAAACAACACCTAACAACACCGTACACAAGTTTAAAACTCCATACTAAACCTAATGAATTCGTAAGAGTCCTTTGAACATCGTACGACAACTTAGGACTTCTTACGACTCTTTATGCCACATTAGCAACTCGAAAAGAACGTTAGTAAGAACACCTTACATCACTGTACGAAACCTTAAAACTGCATCATACACCTAATGAATTCGTCTGATTCCTTTGAAAATCGTATGACAAGTTTGGACATCTTAAGCCTCTATATGCCATATTAGCACCATGAAAACCACGTTAGTTTGGTGTGATTAAATATTACATGTTGTGGTTTATGAGACAATTTTTGATGTTTTCGAAATTTATATTATTGATCAAATTTGTTTTTGGTGTGATAATAAAGGTAAATATAACATTGGACGCGTTAAACTCTTAAGAGCACCTTACATCAACATACAAAACTTTAAAACTACATAATAAACCTAATAAATTCGTCCGAGTCCTTTGAACGTCGTACGATAACTTAAGACATCTTACGACTCTGTATGCCGTATTATCACCTTGAATAAAATGTTAGTATAATGTAGGACGAGTTACAACTCCAAACAACACCTTACAACAACGTACTTAAGTTTAAAACTCCATAATAAACCTAATGAATTCGTACGAGTCCTTTGAACATCGTACGACAACTTAGGACTTCTTACGACTCTTTATGCCACATTAGCAACTCGAAAAGAACATTAGTAAGAACACCTTACATCACCGTACGAAACCTTAAAACTGCATCATACACCTAATGAATTCTTCTGATTCCTTCGAACATCGTATGACCAGTTTGGACATCTTAAGCCTTTATATGCCATATTAGCACCATGAAAACAACGTTAGTTTGGTGTGATTAAATATTACATGTTGTGGTTTATGAGACAATTTTTGATGTTTTCGAAATTTAAATTATTGATCAAATTTGTTTTTGGTGTGATAATAAAGGTAAATATAACATTGGACGCGTTAAACTCTTAAGAGCACCTTACATCAACATACAAAACTTTAAAACTCCATAATAAACCTAATATATTCGTCCGAGTCCTTTGAACGTCGTACGACAACTTAAGACATCTTACGACTCTATATGCCATATTATCACCTTGAATAGAATGTTAGTATAATGTAGGATGCCTTACAACTCCAAACAACACCTAACAACACCGTACTTAAGTTTAAAACTCCATAATAAACCTAATGAATTCGTACGAGTCCTTTGAACATCGTACGACAACTTAGGACTTCTTACGACTCTTTGTGCCACATTAGAAACTCGAAAGAACGTTACTAAGAGCACCTTACATCACCTTACGAAACCTTAAAACTGCATCATACACCTAATGAATTCGTCTGATTCCTTTGAACATCGTATGACAAGTTTGGACATCTTAAGCCTCTATATGCCATATTAGCACCATGAAAACCACGTTAGTTTGGTGTGATTAAATATTACATGTTGTGGTTTATGAGACAATTTTTGATGTTTTCGAAATTTATATTATTGATCAAATTTGTTTTTGGTGTGATAATAAAGGTAAATATAACATTGGACGCGTTAAACTCTTAAGAGCACCTTACATCAACATACAAAACTTTAAAACTACATAATAAACCTAATAAATTCGTCCGAGTCCTTTGAACGTCGTACGATAACTTAAGACATCTTACGACACTGTATGCCGTATTATCACCTTGAATAAAATGTTAGTATAATGTAGGACGAGTTACAACTCCAAACAACACCTTACAACACCGTACTTAAGTTTAAAACTCCATAATAAAGCTAATGAATTCGAACGAGTCTTTTGAACATCGTACGACAACTTAGGACTTCTTACGACTCTTTATGCCACATTAGCAACTCGAAAAGAACGTTAGTAAGAACACCTTACTTCACCGTACGAAACCTTAAAACTGCATCATACACCTAATGAATTCTTCTGATTCCTTCGAACATCGTATGACAAGTTTGGACATCTTAAGCCTCTATATGCCATATTAGCACCATGAAAACAACGTTAGTTTGGTGTGATTAAGTATTACATGTTGTGGTTTATGAGACAATTTTTGATGTTTTCGAAATTTAAATTATTGATCAAATTTGTTTTTGGTGTGATAATAAAGGTAAATATAACATTGGACGCGTTAAACTCTTAAGAGCACCTTACATCAACATACAAAACTTTAAAACTCCATAATAAACCTAATATATTCGTCCGAGTCCTTTGAACATCGTACGACAACTTAGGACTTCTTACGACTCTTTATGCCACATTAGCAACTCGAAAAGAACGTTAGTAAGAACACCTTACATCACCGTACGAAACCTTAAAACTGCATCATACACCTAATGAATTCGTCTGATTCCTTTGAAAATCGTATGACAAGTTTGGACATCTTAAGCCTCTATATGCCATATTAGCACCATGAAAACCACGTTAGTTTGGTGTGATTAAATATTACATGTTGTGGTTTATGAGACAATTTTTGATGTTTTCGAAATTTATATTATTGATCAAATTTGTTTTTGGTGTGATAATAAAGGTAAATATAACATTGGACGTGTTAAACTCTTAAGAGCACCTTACATCAACATACAAAACTTTAAAACTCCATAATAAACTTAATATATTCGTCCGAGTCCTTTGAACATCGTACGAGAACTTAGGACTTCTTACGACTCTTTATGCCACATTAGCAACTCGAAAAGAACGTTAGTAAGAACACCTTACATCACCGTACGAAACCTTAAAACTGCATCATACACCTAATGAATTCGTCTGATTCCTTTGAAAATCGTATGACAAGTTTGGACATCTTAAGCCTCTATATGCCATATTAGCACCATGAAAACCACGTTAGTTTGGTGTGATTAAATATTACATGTTGTGGTTTATGAGACAATTTTTGATGTTTTCGAAATTTATATTATTGATCAAATTTGTTTTTGGTGTGATAATAAAGGTAAATATAACATTGGACGCGTTAAACTCTTAAGAGCACCTTACATCAACATACAAAACTTGAAAACTACATAATAAACCTAATAAATTCGTCCGAGTCCTTTGAACGTCGTACGATAACTTAAGACATCTTACGACACTTAATGCCGTATTATCACCTTGAATAAAATGTTAGTATAATGTAGGACGAGTTACAACTCCAAACAACACCTTACAACACCGTACTTAAGTTTAAAACTCCATAATAAAGCTAATGAATTCGTACGAGTCCTTTGAACATCGTACGACAACTTAGGACTTCTTACGACTCTTTATGCCACATTAGCAACTCGAAAAGAACGTTAGTAAGAACACCTTACTTCACCGTACGAAACCTTAAAACTGCATCATACACCTAATGAATTCTTCTGATTCCTTCGAACATCGTATGACAAGTTTGGACATCTTAAGCCTCTATATGCCATATTAGCACCATGAAAACAACGTTAGTTTGGTGTGATTAAATATTACATGTTGTGGTTTATGAGACAATTTTTGATGTTTTCGAAATTTAAATTATTGATCAAATTTGTTTTTGGTGTGATAATAAAGGTAAATATAACATTGGACGCGTTAAACTCTTAAGAGCACCTTACATCAACATACAAAACTTTAAAACTCCATAATAAACCTAATATATTCGTCCGAGTCCTTTGAACATCGTACGACAACTTAAGACTTCTTACGACTCTTTATGCCACATTAGCAACTCGAAAAGAACGTTAGTAAGAACACCTTACATCACCGTACGAAACCTTAAAACTGCATCATACACCTAATGAATTCGTCTGATTCCTTTGAAAATCGTATGACAAGTTTGGACATCTTAAGCCTCTATATGCCATATTAGCACCATGAAAACCACGTTAGTTTGGTGTGATTAAATATTACATGTTGTGGTTTATGAGACAATTTTTGATGTTTTCGAAATTTATATTATTGATCAAATTTGTTTTTGGTGTGATAATAAAGGTAAATATAACATTGGACGCGTTAAACTCTTAAGAGCACCTTACATCAACATACAAAACTTTAAAACTACATAATAAACCTAATAAATTCGTCCGAGTCCTTTGAACGTCGTACGATAACTTAAGACATCTTACGACTCTGTATGCCGTATTATCACCTTGAATAAAATGTTAGTATAATGTAGGACGAGTTACAACTCCAAACAACACCTTACAACACCGTACTTAAGTTTAAAACTCCATAATAAACCTAATGAATTCGTACGAGTCCTTTGAACATCGTACGACAACTTAGGACTTCTTACGACTCTTTATGCCACATTAGCAACTCGAAAAGAACGTTAGTAAGAACACCTTACATCACCGTACGAAACCTTAAAACTGCATCATACACCTAATGAATTCTTCTGATTCCTTCGAACATCGTATGACCAGTTTGGACATCTTAAGCCTTTATATGCCATATTAGCACCATGAAAACAACGTTAGTTTGGTGTGATTAAATATTACATGTTGTGGTTTATGAGACAATTTTTGATGTTTTCGAAATTTAAATTATTGATCAAATTTGTTTTTGGTGTGATAATAAAGGTAAATATAACATTGGACGCGTTAAACTCTTAAGAGCACCTTACATCAACATACAAAACTTTAAAACTCCATAATAAACCTAATATATTCGTCCGAGTCCTTTGAACGTCGTACGACAAGTTAAGACATCTTACGACTCTATATGCCATATTATCACCTTGAATAGAATGTTAGTATAATGTAGGATGCCTTACAACTCCAAACAACACCTAACAACACCGTACTTAAGTTTAAAACTCCATAATAAACCTAATGAATTAGTACGAGTCCTTTGAACATCGTACGACAACTTAGGACTTCTTACGACTCTTTGTGCCACATTAGAAACTCGAAAGAACGTTACTAAGAGCACCTTACATCACCGTACGAAACCTTAAAACTGCATCATACACCTAATGAATTCGTCTGATTCCTTTGAACATCGTATGACAAGTTTGGACATCTTAAGCCTCTATATGCCATATTAGCACCATGAAAACCACGTTAGTTTGTGTGATTAAATATTACATGTTGTGGTTTATGAGACAATTTTTGATGTTTTCGAAATTTATATTATTGATCAAATTTGTTTTTGGTGTGATAATAAAGGTAAATATAACACTGGACGTGTTAAACTCTTAAGAGCACCTTACATCAACATACAAAACTTTAAAACTACATAATAAACCTAATAAATTCGTCCGAGTCCTTTGAACGTCGTACGAAAACTTAAGACATCTTACGACTCTATATGCCATATTATCACCTTGAATAGAATGTTAGTATAATGTAGGATGCCTTACAACTCCAAACAACACTTAACAACACCGTACGCAAGTTTAAAACTCCATAATAAACCTAATGAATTCGTACGAGTCCTTTGAACATCGTACGACAACTTAGGACTTCTTACGACTCTTTATGCCATATTAGCAACTCGAAAAGAACGTTAGTAAGAACACCTTACATCACCGTACGAAACCTTAAAACTGCATCATACACCTAATGAATTCGTCTGATTCCTTTGAAAATCGTATGACAAGTTTGGACATCTTAAGCCTCTATATGCCATATTAGCACCATGAAAACCACGTTAGTTTGGTGTGATTAAATATTACATGTTGTGGTTTATGAGACAATTTTTGATGTTTTCGAAATTTATATTATTGATCAAATTTGTTTTTGGTGTGATAATAAAGGTAAATATAACATTGGACGCGTTAAACTCTTAAGAGCACCTTACATCAACATACAAAACTTGAAAACTACATAATAAACCTAATAAATTCGTCCGAGTCCTTTGAACGTCGTACGATAACTTAAGACATCTTACGACACTTAATGCCGTATTATCACCTTGAATAAAATGTTAGTATAATGTAGGACGAGTTACAACTCCAAACAACACCTTACAACACCGTACTTAAGTTTAAAACTCCATAATAAAGCTAATGAATTCGTACGAGTCCTTTGAACATCGTACGACAACTTAGGACTTCTTACGACTCTTTATGCCACATTAGCAACTCGAAAAGAACGTTAGTAAGAACACCTTACTTCACCGTACGAAACCTTAAAACTGCATCATACACCTAATGAATTCGTCTGATTCCTTTGAAAATCGTATGACAAGTTTGGACATCTTAAGCCTCTATATGCCATATTAGCACCATGAAAACAACGTTAGTTTGGTGTGATTAAATATTACATGTTGTGGTTTATGAGACAATTTTTGATGTTTTCGAAATTTAAATTATTGATCAAATTTGTTTTTGGTGTGATAATAAAGGTAAATATAACATTGGACGCGTTAAACTCTTAAGAGCACCTTACATCAACATACAAAACTTTAAAACTCCATAATAAACCTAATATATTCGTCCGAGTCCTTTGAACATCGTACGACAACTTAGGACTTCTTACGACTCTTTATGCCACATTAGCAACTCGAAAAGAACGTTAGTAAGAACACCTTACATCACCGTACGAAACCTTAAAACTGCATCATACACCTAATGAATTCGTCTGATTCCTTTGAAAATCGTATGACAAGTTTGGACATCTTAAGCCTCTATATGCCATATTAGCACCATGAAAACCACGTTAGTTTGGTGTGATTAAATATTACATGTTGTGGTTTATGAGACAATTTTTGATGTTTTCGAAATTTATATTATTGATCAAATTTGTTTTTGGTGTGATAATAAAGGTAAATATAACATTGGACGCGTTAAACTCTTAAGAGCACCTTACATCAACATACAAAACTTTAAAACTACATAATAAACCTAATAAATTCGTCCGAGTCCTTTGAACGTCGTACGATAACTTAAGACATCTTACGACTCTGTATGCCGTATTATCACCTTGAATAAAATGTTAGTATAATGTAGGACGAGTTACAACTCCAAACAACACCGTACTTAAGTTTAAAACTCCATAATAAACCTAATGAATTCGTACGAGTCCTTTGAACATCGTACGACAACTTAGGACTTCTTACGACTCTTTATGCCACATTAGCAACTCGAAAAGAACGTTAGTAAGAACACCTTACATCACCGTACGAAACCTTAAAACTGCATCATACACCTAATGAATTCTTCTGATTCCTTCGAACATCGTATGACCAGTTTGGACATCTTAAGCCTTTATATGCCATATTAGCACCATGAAAACAACGTTAGTTTGGTGTGATTAAATATTACATGTTGTGGTTTATGAGACAATTTTTGATGTTTTCGAAATTTAAATTATTGATCAAATTTGTTTTTGGTGTGATTATAAAGGTAAATATAACATTGGACGCGTTAAACTCTTAAGAGCACCTTACATCAACATACAAAACTTTAAAACTCCATAATAAACCTAATATATTCGTCCGAGTCCTTTGAACGTCGTACGACAACTTAAGACATCTTACGACTCTATATGCCATATTATCACCTTGAATAGAATGTTAGTATAATGTAAGATGCCTTACAACTCCAAACAACACCTAACAACACCGTACTTAAGTTTAAAACTCCATAATAAACCTAATGAATTCGTACGAGTCCTTTGAACATCGTACGACAACTTAGGACTTCTTACGACTCTTTGTGCCACATTAGAAACTCGAAAGAACGTTACTAAGAGCACCTTACATCACCGTACGAAACCTTAAAACTGCATCATACACCTAATGAATTCGTCTGATTCCTTTGAACATCGTATGACAAGTTTGGACATCTTAAGCCTCTATATGCCATATTAGCACCATGAAAACCACGTTAGTTTGTGTGATTAAATATTACATGTTGTGGTTTATGAGACAATTTGTGATGTTTTCGAAATTTATATTATTGATCAAATTTGTTTTTGGTGTGATAATAAAGGTAAATATAACACTGGACGTGTTAAACTCTTAAGAGCACCTTACATCAACATACAAAACTTTAAAACTACATAATAAACCTAATAAATTCGTCCGAGTCCTTTGAACGTCGTACGAAAACTTAAGACATCTTACGACTCTATATGCCATATTATCACCTTGAATAGAATGTTAGTATAATGTAGGATGCCTTACAACTCCAAACAACACTTAACAACACCGTACGCAAGTTTAAAACTCCATAATAAACCTAATGAATTCGTACGAGTCCTTTGAACATCGTACGACAACTTAGGACTTCTTACGACTCTTTATGCCATATTAGCAACTCGAAAAGAACGTTAGTAAGAACACCTTACATCACCGTACGAAACCTTAAAACTGCATCATACACCTAATGAATTCGTCTGATTCCTTTGAAAATCGTATGACAAGTTTGGACATCTTAAGCCTCTATATGCCATATTAGCACCATGAAAACCACGTTAGTTTGGTGTGATTAAATATTACATGTTGTGGTTTATGAGACAATTTTTGATGTTTTCGAAATTTATATTATTGATCAAATTTGTTTTTGGTGTGATAATAAAGGTAAATATAACATTGGACGCGTTAAACTCTTAAGAGCACCTTACATCAACATACAAAACTTTAAAACTACATAATAAACCTAATAAATTCGTCCGAGTCCTTTGAACGTCGTACGATAACTTAAGACATCTTACGACACTGTATGCCGTATTATCACCTTGAATAAAATGTTAGTATAATGTAGGACGAGTTACAACTCCAAACAACACCTTACAACACCGTACTTAAGTTTAAAACTCCATAATAAAGCTAATGAATTCGAACGAGTCTTTTGAACATCGTACGACAACTTAGGACTTCTTACGACTCTTTATGCCACATTAGCAACTCGAAAAGAACGTTAGTAAGAACACCTTACTTCACCGTACGAAACCTTAAAACTGCATCATACACCTAATGAATTCTTCTGATTCCTTCGAACATCGTATGACAAGTTTGGACATCTTAAGCCTCTATATGCCATATTAGCACCATGAAAACAACGTTAGTTTGGTGTGATTAAATATTACATGTTGTGGTTTATGAGACAATTTTTGATGTTTTCGAAATTTAAATTATTGATCAAATTTGTTTTTGGTGTGATAATAAAGGTAAATATAACATTGGACGCGTTAAACTCTTAAGAGCACCTTACATCAACATACAAAACTTTAAAACTCCATAATAAACCTAATATATTCGTCCGAGTCCTTTGAACATCGTACGACAACTTAGGACTTCTTACGACTCTTTATGCCACATTAGCAACTCGAAAAGAACGTTAGTAAGAACACCTTACATCACCGTACGAAACCTTAAAACTGCATCATACACCTAATGAATTCGTCTGATTCCTTTGAAAATCGTATGACAAGTTTGGACATCTTAAGCCTCTATATGCCATATTAGCACCATGAAAACCACGTTAGTTTGGTGTGATTAAATATTACATGTTGTGGTTTATGAGACAATTTTTGATGTTTTCGAAATTTATATTATTGATCAAATTTGTTTTTGGTGTGATAATAAAGGTAAATATAACATTGGACGTGTTAAACTCTTAAGAGTACCTTACATCAACATACATAACTTTAAAACTCCATAATAAACTTAATATATTCGTCCGAGTCCTTTGAACATCGTACGACAACTTAGGACTTCTTACGACTCTTTATGCCACATTAGCAACTCGAAAAGAACGTTAGTAAGAACACCTTACATCACCGTACGAAACCTTAAAACTGCATCATACACCTAATGAATTCGTCTGATTCCTTTGAAAATCGTATGACAAGTTTGGACATCTTAAGCCTCTATATGCCATATTAGCACCATGAAAACCACGTTAGTTTGGTGTGATTAAATATTACATGTTGTGGTTTATGAGACAATTTTTGATGTTTTCGAAATTTATATTATTGATCAAATTTGTTTTTGGTGTGATAATAAAGGTAAATATAACATTGGACGTGTTAAACTCTTAAGAGCACCTTACATCAACATACAAAACTTGAAAACTACATAATAAACCTAATAAATTCGTCCGAGTCCTTTGAACGTCGTACGATAACTTAAGACATCTTACGACACTTTATGCCGTATTATCACCTTGAATAAATTGTTAGTATAATGTAGGACGAGTTACAACTCCAAACAACACCTTACAACACCGTACTTAAGTTTAAAACTCCATAATAAAGCTAATGAATTCGTACGAGTCCTTTGAACATCGTACGACAACTTAGGACTTCTTACGACTCTTTATGCCACATTAGCAACTCGAAAAGAACGTTAGTAAGAACACCTTACTTCACCGTACGAAACCTTAAAACTGCATCATACACCTAATGAATTCTTCTGATTCCTTCGAACATCGTATGACAAGTTTGGACATCTTAAGCCTCTATATGCCATATTAGCACCATGAAAACAACGTTAGTTTGGTGTGATTAAATATTACATGTTGTGGTTTATGAGACAATTTTTGATGTTTTCGAAATTTAAATTATTGATCAAATTTGTTTTTGGTGTGATAATAAAGGTAAATATAACATTGGACGCGTTAAACTCTTAAGAGCACCTTACATCAACATACAAAACTTTAAAACTCCATAATAAACCTAATATATTCGTCCGAGTCCTTTGAACATCGTACGACAACTTAGGACTTCTTACGACTCTTTATGCCACATTAGCAACTCGAAAAGAACGTTAGTAAGAACACCTTACATCACCGTACGAAACCTTAAAACTGCATCATACACCTAATGAATTCGTCTGATTCCTTTGAAAATCGTATGACAAGTTTGGACATCTTAAGCCTCTATATGCCATATTAGCACCATGAAAACCACGTTAGTTTGGTGTGATTAAATATTACATGTTGTGGTTTATGAGACAATTTTTGATGTTTTCGAAATTTATATTATTGATCAAATTTGTTTTTGGTGTGATAATAAAGGTAAATATAACATTGGACGCGTTAAACTCTTAAGAGCACCTTACATCAACATACAAAACTTTAAAACTACATAATAAACCTAATAAATTCGTCCGAGTCCTTTGAACGTCGTACGATAACTTAAGACATCTTACGACTCTGTATGCCGTATTATCACCTTGAATAAAATGTTAGTATAATGTAGGACGAGTTACAACTCCAAACAACACCTTACAACACCGTACTTAAGTTTAAAACTCCATAATAAACCTAATGAATTCGTACGAGTCCTTTGAACATCGTACGACAACTTAGGACTTCTTACGACTCTTTATGCCACATTAGCAACTCGAAAAGAACGTTAGTAAGAACACCTTACATCACCGTACGAAACCTTAAAACTGCATCATACACCTAATGAATTCTTCTGATTCCTTCGAACATCGTATGACCAGTTTGGACATCTTAAGCCTTTATATGCCATATTAGCACCATGAAAACAACGTTAGTTTGGTGTGATTAAATATTACATGTTGTGGTTTATGAGACAATTTTTGATGTTTTCGAAATTTAAATTATTGATCAAATTTGTTTTTGGTGTGATAATAAAGGTAAATATAACATTGGACGCGTTAAACTCTTAAGAGCACCTTACATCAACATACAAAACTTTAAAACTCCATAATAAACCTAATATATTCGTCCGAGTCCTTTGAACGTCGTACGACAACTTAAGACATCTTACGACTCTATATGCCATATTATCACCTTGAATAGAATGTTAGTATAATGTAAGATGCCTTACAACTCCAAACAACACCTAACAACACCGTACTTAAGTTTAAAACTCCATAATAAACCTAATGAATTCGTACGAGTCCTTTGAACATCGTACGACAACTTAGGACTTCTTACGACTCTTTGTGCCACATTAGAAACTCGAAAGAACGTTACTAAGAGCACCTTACATCACCGTACGAAACCTTAAAACTGCATCATACACCTAATGAATTCGTCTGATTCCTTTGAACATCGTATGACAAGTTTGGACATCTTAAGCCTCTATATGCCATATTAGCACCATGAAAACCACGTTAGTTTGTGTGATTAAATATTACATGTTGTGGTTTATGAGACAATTTTTGATGTTTTCGAAATTTATATTATTGATCAAATTTGTTTTTGGTGTGATAATAAAGGTAAATATAACACTGGACGCGTTAAACTCTTAAGAGCACCTTACATCAACATACAAAACTTTAAAACTACATAATAAACCTAATAAATTCGTCCGAGTCCTTTGAACGTCGTACGACAACTTAAGACATCTTACGACTCTATATGCCATATTATCACCTTGAATAGAATGTTAGTATAATGTAAGATGCCTTACAACTCCAAACAACACCTAACAACACCGTACTTAAGTTTAAAACTCCATAATAAACCTAATGAATTCGTACGAGTCCTTTGAACATCGTACGACAACTTAGGACTTCTTACGACTCTTTGTGCCACATTAGAAACTCGAAAGAACGTTACTAAGAGCACCTTACATCACCGTACGAAACCTTAAAACTGCATCATACACCTAATGAATTCGTCTGATTCCTTTGAACATCGTATGACAAGTTTGGACATCTTAAGCCTCTATATGCCATATTAGCACCATGAAAACCACGTTAGTTTGTGTGATTAAATATTACATGTTGTGGTTTATGAGACAATTTTTGATGTTTTCAAAATTTATATTATTGATCAAATTTGTTTTTGGTGTGATAATAAAGGTAAATATAACACTGGACGCGTTAAACTCTTAAGAGCACCTTACATCAACATACAAAACTTTAAAACTACATAATAAACCTAATAAATTCGTCCGAGTCCTTTGAACGTCGTACGAAAACTTAAGACATCTTACGACTCTATATGCCATATTATCACCTTGAATAGAATGTTAGTATAATGTAGGATGCCTTACAACTCCAAACAACACTTAACAACACCGTACGCAAGTTTAAAATTCCATAATAAACCTAATGAATTCGTACGAGTCCTTTGAACATCGTACGACAACTTAGGACTTCTTACGACTCTTTTTGCCATATTAGCAACTCGAAAAGAACGTTAGTAAGAACACCTTACATCACCGTACGAAACCTTAAAACTGCATCATACACCTAATGAATTCTTCTGATTCCTTCGAACATCGTATGACAAGTTTGGACATCTTAAGCCTCTATATGCCATATTAGCACCATGAAAACCACGTTAGTTTGGTGTGATTAAATATTACATGTTGTGGTTTATGAGACAATTTTTGATGTTTTCGAAATTTATATTATTGATCAAATTTGTTTTTGGTGTGATAATAAAGGTAAATATAACACTGGACGCGTTAAACTCTTAAGAGCACCTTACATCAACATACAAAACTTTAAAACTACATAATAAACCTAATAAATTCGTCCGAGTCCTTTGAACGTCGTACGATAACTTAAGACATCTTACGACACTGTATGCCGTATTATCACGTTGAATAAAATGTTAGTATAATGTAGGACGAGTTACAACTCCAAACAACACCTTACAACACCGTACTTAAGTTTAAAACTCCATAATAAACCTGATGAATTCGTACGAGTCCTTTGAACATCGTACGACAACTTAGGACTTCTTACGACTCTTTATGCCACATTAGCAACTCGAAAAGAACGTTAGTAAGAACACCTTACTTCACCGTACGAAACCTTAAAACTGCATCATACACCTAATGAATTCTTCTGATTCCTTCGAACATCGTATGACAAGTTTGGACATCTTAAGCCTCTATATGCCATATTAGCACCATGAAAACAACGTTAGTTTGGTGTGATTAAATATTACATGTTGTGGTTTATGAGACAATTTTTGATGTTTTCGAAATTTAAATTATTGATCAAATTTGTTTTTGGTGTGATAATAAAGGTAAATATAACATTGGACGCGTTAAACTCTTAAGAGCACCTTACATCAACATACAAAACTTTAAAACTCCATAATAAACCTAATATATTCGTCCGAGTCCTTTGAACATCGTACGACAACTTAGGACTTCTTACGACTCTTTATGCCACATTAGCAACTCGAAAAGAACGTTAGTAAGAACACCTTACATCACCGTACGAAACCTTAAAACTGCATCATACACCTAATGAATTCGTCTGATTCCTTTGAAAATCGTATGACAAGTTTGGACATCTTAAGCCTCTATATGCCATATTAGCACCATGAAAACCACGTTAGTTTGGTGTGATTAAATATTACATGTTGTGGTTTATGAGACAATTTTTGATGTTTTCGAAATTTATATTATTGATCAAATTTGTTTTTGGTGTGATAATAAAAGTAAATATAACATTGGACGTGTTAAACTCTTAAGAGCACCTTACATCAACATACAAAACTTTAAAACTCCATAATAAACTTAATATATTCGTCCGAGTCCTTTGAACATCGTACGACAACTTAGGACTTCTTACGACTCTTTATGCCACATTAGCAACTCGAAAAGAACGTTAGTAAGAACACCTTACATCACCGTACGAAACCTTAAAACTGCATCATACACCTAATGAATTCGTCTGATTCCTTTGAAAATCGTATGACAAGTTTGGACATCTTAAGCCTCTATATGCCATATTAGCACCATGAAAACCACGTTAGTTTGGTGTGATTAAATATTACATGTTGCGGTTTATGAGACAATTTTTGATGTTTTCGAAATTTATATTATTGATCAAATTTGTTTTTGGTGTGATAATAAAGGTAAATATAACATTGGACGCGTTAAACTCTTAAGAGCACCTTACATCAACATACAAAACTTTAAAACTACATAATAAACCTAATAAATTCGTCCGAGTCCTTTGAACGTCGTACGATAACTTAAGACATCTTACGACACTGTATGCCGTATTATCACCTTGAATAAAATGTTAGTATAATGTAGGACGAGTTACAACTCCAAACAACACCTTACAACACCGTACTTAAGTTTAAAACTCCATAATAAAGCTAATGAATTCGTACGAGTCCTTTGAACATCGTACGACAACTTAGGACTTCTTACGACTCTTTATGCCACATTAGCAACTCGAAAAGAACGTTAGTAAGAACACCTTACTTCACCGTACGAAACCTTAAAACTGCATCATACACCTAATGAATTCTTCTGATTCCTTCGAACATCGTATGACAAGTTTGGACATCTTAAGCCTCTATATGCCATATTAGCACCATGAAAACAACGTTAGTTTGGTGTGATTAAATATTACATGTTGTGGTTTATGAGACAATTTTTGATGTTTTCGAAATTTAAATTATTGATCAAATTTGTTTTTGGTGTGATAATAAAGGTAAATATAACATTGGACGCGTTAAACTCTTAAGAGCACCTTACATCAACATACAAAACTTTAAAACTCCATAATAAACCTAATATATTCGTCCGAGTCCTTTGAACATCGTACGACAACTTAGGACTTCTTACGACTCTTTATGCCACATTAGCAACTCGAAAAGAACGTTAGTAAGAACACCTTACATCACCGTACGAAACCTTAAAACTGCATCATACACCTAATGAATTCGTCTGATTCCTTTGAAAATCGTATGACAAGTTTGGACATCTTAAGCCTCTATATGCCATATTAGCACCATGAAAACCACGTTAGTTTGGTGTGATTAAATATTACATGTTGTGGTATATGAGACAATTTTTGATGTTTTCGAAATTTATATTATTGATCAAATTTGTTTTTGGTGTGATAATAAAGGTAAATATAACATTGGACGTGTTAAACTCTTAAGAGCACCTTACATCAACATACAAAACTTTAAAACTACATAATAAACCTAATAAATTCGTCCGAGTCCTTTGAACGTCGTACGATAACTTAAGACATCTTACGACTCTGTATGCCGTATTATCACCTTGAATAAAATGTTAGTATAATGTAGTACGAGTTACAACTCCAAACAACACCTTAAAACACCGTACTTAAGTTTAAAACTCCATAATAAAGCTAATGAATTCGTACGAGTCCTTTAACATCGTACGACAACTTAGGACTTCTTACGACTCTTCATGCCACATTAGCAACTCGAAAAGAACGTTAGTAAGAACACCTTACTTCACCGTACGAAACCTTAAAACTGCATCATACACCTAATGAATTCTTCTGATTCCTTCGAACATCGTATGACAAGTTTGGACATCTTAAGCCTCTATATGCCATATTAGCACCATGAAAACAACGTTAGTTTGGTGTGATTAAATATTACATGTTGTGGTTTATGAGACAATTTTTGATGTTTTCGAAATTTAAATTATTGATCAAATTTGTTTTTGGTGTGATAATAAAGGTAAATATAACATTGGACGCGTTAAACTCTTAAGAGCACCTTACATCAACATACAAAACTTTAAAACTCCATAATAAACCTAATGAATTCGTACGAGTCCTTTGAACATCGTACGACAACTTAGGACTTCTTACGACTCTTTATGCCACATTAGCAACTCGAAAAGAACGTTAGTAAGAAAACATTACATCACCGTACGAAACCTTAAAACTGCATCATACACCTAATGAATTCTTCTGATTCCTTCGAACATCGTATGACAAGTTTGGACATCTTAAGCCTCTATATGCCATATTAGCACCATGAAAACCACGTTAGTTTGGTGTGATTAAATATTACATGTTGTGGTTTATGAGACAATTTTTGATGTTTTCGAAATTTAAATTATTGATCAAATTTGTTTTTGGTGTGATAATAAAGGTAAATATAACATTGGACGCGTTAAACTCTTAAGAGCACCTTACATCAACATACAAAACTTTAAAACTCCATAATAAACCTAATGAATTCGTACGAGTCCTTTGAACATCGTACGACAACTTAGGACTTCTTACGACTCTTTATGCCACATTAGCAACTCGAAAAGAACGTTAGTAAGAAAACATTACATCACCGTACGAAACCTTAAAACTGCATCATACACCTAATTAATTCTTCTGATTCCTTCGAACATCGTATGACAAGTTTGGACATCTTAAGCCTCTATATGCCATATTAGCACCATGAAAACCACGTTAGTTTGGTGTGATTAAATATTACATGTTGTGGTTTATGAGACAATTTTTGATGTTTTCGAAATTAAAATTATTGATCAAATTTGTTTTTGGTGTGATAATAAAGGTAAATATAACATTGGACGCGTTAAACTCTTAAGAGCAACTTACATTAACTTACAAAACTTTAAAACTCCATTATAAACCTAATAAATTCGTCAGAGTCCTTTGAACGGCGTACGATAACTTAAGACATCTTACGACTCTATTTGCCATATTATCACTAAGAGTAGAATGTTAGTATAATGTAGGACGACTTACAATTCCAAACAACGCCTTACAACAACGTACTTAAGTTTAAAACTCCTTAATAAACCTAATGAATTCGTACGAGTCCTTTGATCATGGTACGACAACTTAGGACTTCTTACGACTCTTTATGCCACATTAGCAACTCGAAAAGAACGTTAGTAAGAACACCTTACTTCACCGTACGAAACCTTAAAACTGCATCATACACCTAATGAATTCTTCTGATTCCTTCGAACATCGTATGACAAGTTTGGACATCTTAAGCCTCTATATGCCATATTAGCACCATGAAAACAACGTTAGTTTGGTGTGATTAAATATTACATGTTGTGGTTTATGAGACAATTTTTGATGTTTTCGAAATTTAAATTATTGATCAAATTTGTTTTTGGTGTGATAATAAAGGTAAATATAACATTGGACGCGTTAAACTCTTAAGAGCACCTTACATCAACATACAAAACTTTAAAACTCCATAATAAACCTAATATATTCGTCCGAGTCCTTTGAACATCGTACGACAACTTAGGACTTCTTACGACTCTTTATGCCACATTAGCAACTCGAAAAGAACGTTAGTAAGAACACCTTACATCACCGTACGAAACCTTAAAACTGCATCATACACCTAATGAATTCGTCTGATTCCTTTGAAAATCGTATGACAAGTTTGGACATCTTAAGCCTCTATATGCCATATTAGCACCATGAAAACCACGTTAGTTTGGTGTGATTAAATATTACATGTTGTGGTATATGAGACAATTTTTGATGTTTTCGAAATTTATATTATTGATCAAATTTGTTTTTGGTGTGATAATAAAGGTAAATATAACATTGGACGTGTTAAACTCTTAAGAGCACCTTACATCAACATACAAAACTTTAAAACTACATAATAAACCTAATAAATTCGTCCGAGTCCTTTGAACGTCGTACGATAACTTAAGACATCTTACGACTCTGTATGCCGTATTATCACCTTGAATAAAATGTTAGTATAATGTAGTACGAGTTACAACTCCAAACAACACCTTAAAACACCGTACTTAAGTTTAAAACTCCATAATAAAGCTAATGAATTCGTACGAGTCCTTTAACATCGTACGACAACTTAGGACTTCTTACGACTCTTCATGCCACATTAGCAACTCGAAAAGAACGTTAGTAAGAACACCTTACTTCACCGTACGAAACCTTAAAACTGCATCATACACCTAATGAATTCTTCTGATTCCTTCGAACATCGTATGACAAGTTTGGACATCTTAAGCCTCTATATGCCATATTAGCACCATGAAAACAACGTTAGTTTGGTGTGATTAAATATTACATGTTGTGGTTTATGAGACAATTTTTGATGTTTTCGAAATTTAAATTATTGATCAAATTTGTTTTTGGTGTGATAATAAAGGTAAATATAACATTGGACGCGTTAAACTCTTAAGAGCACCTTACATCAACATACAAAACTTTAAAACTCCATAATAAACCTAATGAATTCGTACGAGTCCTTTGAACATCGTACGACAACTTAGGACTTCTTACGACTCTTTATGCCACATTAGCAACTCGAAAAGAACGTTAGTAAGAAAACATTACATCACCGTACGAAACCTTAAAACTGCATCATACACCTAATGAATTCTTCTGATTCCTTCGAACATCGTATGACAAGTTTGGACATCTTAAGCCTCTATATGCCATATTAGCACCATGAAAACCACGTTAGTTTGGTGTGATTAAATATTACATGTTGTGGTTTATGAGACAATTTTTGATGTTTTCGAAATTTAAATTATTGATCAAATTTGTTTTTGGTGTGATAATAAAGGTAAATATAACATTGGACGCGTTAAACTCTTAAGAGCACCTTACATCAACATACAAAACTTTAAAACTCCATAATAAACCTAATGAATTCGTACGAGTCCTTTGAACATCGTACGACAACTTAGGACTTCTTACGACTCTTTATGCCACATTAGCAACTCGAAAAGAACGTTAGTAAGAAAACATTACATCACCGTACGAAACCTTAAAACTGCATCATACACCTAATTAATTCTTCTGATTCCTTCGAACATCGTATGACAAGTTTGGACATCTTAAGCCTCTATATGCCATATTAGCACCATGAAAACCACGTTAGTTTGGTGTGATTAAATATTACATGTTGTGGTTTATGAGACAATTTTTGATGTTTTCGAAATTAAAATTATTGATCAAATTTGTTTTTGGTGTGATAATAAAGGTAAATATAACATTGGACGCGTTAAACTCTTAAGAGCAACTTACATTAACTTACAAAACTTTAAAACTCCATTATAAACCTAATAAATTCGTCAGAGTCCTTTGAACGGCGTACGATAACTTAAGACATCTTACGACTCTATTTGCCATATTATCACTAAGAGTAGAATGTTAGTATAATGTAGGACGACTTACAATTCCAAACAACGCCTTACAACAACGTACTTAAGTTTAAAACTCCTTAATAAACCTAATGAATTCGTACGAGTCCTTTGATCATGGTACGACAACTTAGGACTTCTTACGACTCTTTGTGCCACATTAGCAACTCGAAAAGAACGTTAGTAAGAACACCTTACATCACCGTACGAAACCTTAAAACTGCATCATACACCTAATGAATTCGTCTGATTCCTTTGAAAATCGTATGACAAGTTTGGACATCTTAAGCCTCTATATGCCATATTAGCACCATGAAAACCACGTTAGTTTGGTGTGATTAAATATTACATGTTGTGGTTTATGAGACAATTTTTGATGTTTTCGAAATTTAAATTATTGATTCAATTAGTTTTTGGTGTGATAATAAAGGTAAATATAACATTGGACGTGTTAAACTCTTAAGAGCACCTTACATCAACATACAAAACTTTAAAACTCCATAATAAACTTAATATATTCGTCCGAGTCCTTTGAACATCGTACGACAACTTAGGACTTCTTACGACTCTTTATGCCACATTAGCAACTCGAAAAGAACGTTAGTAAGAACACCTTACATCACCGTACGAAACCTTAAAACTGCATCATACACCTAATGAATTCGTCTGATTCCTTTGAAAATCGTATGACAAGTTTGGACATCTTAAGCCTCTATATGCCATATTAGCACCATGAAAACCACGTTAGTTTGGTGTGATTAAATATTACATGTTGTGGTTTATGAGACAATTTTTGATGTTTTCGAAATTTATATTATTGATCAAATTTGTTTTTGGTGTGATAATAAAGGTAAATATAACATTGGACGCGTTAAACTCTTAAGAGCACCTTACATCAACATACAAAACTTTAAAACTACATAATAAACCTAATAAATTCGTCCGAGTCCTTTGAACGTCGTACGATAACTTAAGACATCTTACGACACTGTATGTCGTATTATCACCTTGAATAAAATGTTAGTATAATGTAGGACGAGTTACAACTCCAAACAACACCTTACAACACCGTACTTAAGTTTAAAACTCCATAATAAAGCTAATGAATTCGTACGAGTCCTTTGAACATCGTACGACAACTTAGGACTTCTTACGACTCTTTATGCCACATTAGCAACTCGAAAAGAACGTTAGTAAGAACACCTTACTTCACCGTACGAAACCTTAAAACTGCATCATACACCTAATGAATTCTTCTGATTCCTTCGAACATCGTATGACAAGTTTGGACATCTTAAGCCTCTATATGCCATATTAGCACCATGAAAACAACGTTAGTTTGGTGTGATTAAATATTACATGTTGTGGTTTATGAGACAATTTTTGATGTTTTCGAAATTTAAATTATTGATCAAATTTGTTTTTGGTGTGATAATAAAGGTAAATATAACATTGGACGCGTTAAACTCTTAAGAGCACCTTACATCAACATACAAAACTTTAAAACTCCATAATAAACCTAATATATTCGTCCGAGTCCTTTGAACATCGTACGACAACTTAGGACTTCTTACGACTCTTTATGCCACATTAGCAACTCGAAAAGAACGTTAGTAAGAACACCTTACATCACCGTACGAAACCTTAAAACTGCATCATACACCTAATGAATTCGTCTGATTCCTTTGAAAATCGTATGACAAGTTTGGACATCTTAAGCCTCTATATGCCATATTAGCACCATGAAAACCACGTTAGTTTGGTGTGATTAAATATTACATGTTGTGGTATATGAGACAATTTTTGATGTTTTCGAAATTTATATTATTGATCAAATTTGTTTTTGGTGTGATAATAAAGGTAAATATAACATTGGACGTGTTAAACTCTTAAGAGCACCTTACATCAACATACAAAACTTTAAAACTACATAATAAACCTAATAAATTCGTCCGAGTCCTTTGAACGTCGTACGATAACTTAAGACATCTTACGACTCTGTATGCCGTATTATCACCTTGAATAAAATGTTAGTATAATGTAGTACGAGTTACAACTCCAAACAACACCTTAAAACACCGTACTTAAGTTTAAAACTCCATAATAAAGCTAATGAATTCGTATGAGTCCTTTAACATCGTACGACAACTTAGGACTTCTTACGACTCTTCATGCCACATTAGCAACTCGAAAAGAACGTTAGTAAGAACACCTTACTTCACCGTACGAAACCTTAAAACTGCATCATACACCTAATGAATTTTTCTAATTCCTTCGAACATCGTATGACAAGTTTGGACATCTTAAGCCTCTATATGCCATATTAGCACCATGAAAACAACGTTAGTTTGGTGTGATTAAATATTACATGTTGTGGTTTATGAGACAATTTTTGATGTTTTCGAAATTTAAATTATTGATCAAATTTGTTTTTGGTGTGATAATAAAGGTAAATATAACATTGGACGCGTTAAACTCTTAAGAGCACCTTACATCAACATACAAAACTTTAAAACTCCATAATAAACCTAATGAATTCGTACGAGTCCTTTGAACATCGTACGACAACTTAGGACTTCTTACGACTCTATATGCCACATTAGCAACTCGAAAAGAACGTTAGTAAGAAAACATTACATCACCGTACGAAACCTTAAAACTGCATCATACACCTAATGAATTCTTCTGATTCCTTCGAACATCGTATGACAAGTTTGGACATCTTAAGCCTCTATATGCCATATTAGCACCATGAAAACCACGTTAGTTTGGTGTGATTAAATATTACATGTTGTGGTTTATGAGACAATTTTTGATGTTTTCGAAATTAAAATTATTGATCAAATTTGTTTTTGGTGTGATAATAAAGGTAAATATAACATTGGACGCGTTAAACTCTTAAGAGCAACTTACATTAACTTACAAAACTTTAAAACTCCATTATAAACCTAATAAATTCGTCAGAGTCCTTTGAACGGCGTACGATAACTTAAGACATTTTACGACTCTATTTGCCATATTATCACTAAGAGTAGAATGTTAGTATAATGTAGGACGACTTACAATTCCAAACAACGCCTTACAACACCGTACTTAAGTTTAAAACTCCTTAATAAACCTAATGAATTCGTATGAGTCCTTTGATCATGGTACGACAACTTAGGACTTCTTACGACTCTTTGTGCCACATTAGCAACTCGAAAAGAACGTTAGTAAGAACACCTTACATCACCGTACGAAACCTTAAAACTGCATCATACACCTAATGAATTCGTCTGATTCCTTTGAAAATCGTATGACAAGTTTGGACATCTTAAGCCTCTATATGCCATATTAGCACCATGAAAACCACGTTAGTTTGGTGTGATTAAATATTACATGTTGTGGTTTATGAGACAATTTTTGATGTTTTCGAAATTTATATTATTGATCAAATTTGTTTTTGGTGTGATAATAAAGGTAAATATAACATTGGACGTGTTAAACTCTTAAGAGCACCTTACATCAACATACAAAACTTTAAAACTCCATAATAAACTTAATATATTCGTCCGAGTCCTTTGAACATCGTACGACAACTTAGGACTTCTTACCACTCTTTATGCCACATTAGCAACTCGAAAAGAACGTTAGTAAGAACACCTTACATCACCGTACGAAACCTTAAAACTGCATCATACACCTAATGAATTCGTCTGATTCCTTTGAAAATCGTATGACAAGTTTGGACATCTTAAGCCTCTATATGCCATATTAGCACCATGAAAACCACGTTAGTTTGGTGTGATTAAATATTACATGTTGTGGTTTATGAGACAATTTTTGATGTTTTCGAAATTTATATTATTGATCAAATTTGTTTTTGGTGTGATAATAAAGGTAAATATAACATTGGACGCGTTAAACTCTTAAGAGCACCTTACATCAACATACAAAACTTTAAAACTACATAATAAACCTAATAAATTCGTCCGAGTCCTTTGAACGTCGTACGATAACTTAAGACATCTTACGACACTGTATGCCGTATTATCACCTGGAATAAAATGTTAGTATAATGTAGGACGAGTTACAACTCCAAACAACACCTTACAACACCGTACTTAAGTTTAAAACTCCATAATAAAGCTAATGAATTCGTACGAGTCCTTTGAACATCGTACGACAACTTAGGACTTCTTACGACTCTTTATGCCACATTAGCAACTCGAAAAGAACGTTAGTAAGAACACCTTACTTCACCGTACGAAACCTTAAAACTGCATCATACACCTAATGAATTCTTCTGATTCCTTCGAACATCGTATGACAAGTTTGGACATCTTAAGCCTCTATATGCCATATTAGCACCATGAAAACAACGTTAGTTTGGTGTGATTAAATATTACATGGTGTGGTTTATGAGACAATTTTTGATGTTTTCGAAATTTAAATTATTGATCAAATTTGTTTTTGGTGTGATAATAAAGGTAAATATAACATTGGACGCGTTAAACTCTTAAGAGCACCTTACATCAACATACAAAACTTTAAAACTCCATAATAAACCTAATATATTCGTCCGAGTCCTTTGAACATCGTACGACAACTTAGGACTTCTTACGACTCTTTA
The DNA here is from genome assembly GCA_030867185.1 of Tagetes erecta. Lineage (NCBI taxonomy): Eukaryota > Viridiplantae > Streptophyta > Magnoliopsida > Asterales > Asteraceae > Tagetes > Tagetes erecta. Next base: position 25,412,679 of record CM061493.1, on the reverse strand, counting down.
TGCCACATTAGCAACTCGAAAAGAACGTTAGTAAGAACACCTTACATCACCGTACGAAACCTTAAAACTGCATCATACACCTAATGAATTCGTCTGATTCCTTTGAAAATCGTATGACAAGTTTGGACATCTTAAGCCTCTATATGCCATATTAGCACCATGAAAACCACGTTAGTTTGGTGTGATTGAATATTACATGTTGTGGTATATGAGACAATTTTTGATGTTTTCGAAATTTAAATTATTGATCAAATTTGTTTTTGGTGTGATAATAAAGGTAAATATAACATTGGACGCGTTAAACTCTTAAGAGCACCTTACATCAACATACAAAACTTTAAAACTCCATAATAAACCTAATGAATTCGTACGAGTCCTTTGAACATCGTACGACAACTTAGGACTTCTTACGACTCTTTATGCCACATTAGCAACTCGAAAAGAACGTTAGTAAGAAAACATTACATCACCGTACGAAACCTTAAAACTGAATCATACACCTAATGAATTCTTCTGATTCCTTCGAACATCGTATGACAAGTTTGGACATCTTAAGCCTCTATATGCCATATTAGCACCATGAAAACCACGTTAGTTTGGTGTGATTAAATATTACATGTTGTGGTTTATGAGACAATTTTTGATGTTTTCGAAATTAAAATTATTGATCAAATTTGTTTTTGGTGTGATAATAAAGGTAAATATAACATTGGACGCGTTAAACTCTTAAGAGCAACTTACATTAACTTACAAAACTTTAAAACTCCATTATAAACCTAATAAATTCGTCAGAGTCCTTTGAACGGCGTACGATAACTTAAGACATCTTACGACTCTATTTGCCATATTATCACTAAGAGTAGAATGTTAGTATAATGTAGGACGACTTACAATTCCAAACAACGCCTTACAACACCGTACTTAAGTTTAAAACTCCTTAATAAACCTAATGAATTCGTACGAGTCCTTTGATCATGGTACGACAACTTAGGACTTCTTACGACTCTTTGTGCCACATTAGCAACTCGAAAAGAACGTTAGTAAGAACACCTTACATCACTGTACGAAACCTTAAAACTGCATCATACACCTAATGAATTCGTCTGATTCCTTTGAAAATCGTATGACAAGTTTGGACATCTTAAGCCTCTATATGCCATATTAGCACCATGAAAACCACGTTAGTTTGGTGTGATTAAATATTACATGTTGTGGTTTATGAGACAATTTTTGATGTTTTCGAAATTTAAATTATTGATCCAATTAGTTTTTGGTGTGATAATAAAGGTAAATATACTATAGGACGCGTTAAACTCTTAAGAACACCTTACATCACCATACAAAACTTTAAAACTCCATAATAAACCTTATAAATTCGTCCGAGTCCTTTGAACGCCGTACGACAACTTAAAACTTCTTACGACTCTGTATGCCATATTATCACCTTGAATAGAATGTTAGTATAATGTAGGACGCCTTTCAACTCCAAACAACACCTTACAACACCATACGCAACCTTAAAACTCCATAATAAACCTAATGAATTTGTATGAGTCCTTTGAACATCGTACGACAACTTAGGACTTCTTACGACTCTTTGTGCCACATTAGTAACTCGAAAAGAACGTTAGTAAGAACACCTTACATCACCGTACAAAACCTTAAAACTGCATCATACTCCTAATGAATTTGTCTGATTCCTTTGAACATTGTATGACAAGTTTGGACATCTTAAGCCTCTATATGCCATATTAGCACCATGAAAACCACGTTAGTTTGGTGTGATTAAATATTACATTTTGTGATTTATGAGACAATTTTTGATGTTTTCGAAATTTAAATTATTGATCAAATTTGTTTTTGGTGTGATAATAAAGGTAAATATAATATTGGAAGCGTTAAACTCTTAAGAGCACCTTACATCAACATAAAAAACTTCAAAACTCCATAATAAACCTTATAAATTCGTCCGAGTCCTTTGAACGCCGTACGACAACTTAAGACATCTTACGACTCTGTATGCCGTATTATCACCTTGAATAAAATGTTAGAATAATGTAGGACGAGTTACAACTCCAAACAACACCTAACAACACCGTACTTAAGTTTAAAACTCCATAATAAACCTAATGAATTCGTACGAGTCCTTTGAACATCGTACGACAACTTAGGACTTCTTATGACTCTTTGTGCCACTTTAGAAACTCGAAAAGAACGTTAGTAAGAACACCTTACATCACCGTACGAAACCTTAAAACTACATCATACACCTAATGAATTCGTCTGATTCCTTTGAAAATCGTATGACAAGTTTGGACATCTTAAGCCTCTATTGCCATATTAGCACCATGAAAACCACGTTAGTTTGGTGTGATTAAATATTACATGTTGTGGTTTATGAGACAATTTTTGATGTTTTCGAAATTTAAATTATTGATCAAATTTGTATTTGGTGTTATAATAAAGGTAAATATAACATTGGACGCGTTAAACTCTTAAGAGCACCTTACATCAACATACAAAACTTTAAAACTCCATAATAAACCTAATATATTCGTCCGAGTCCTTTGAACGTCGTACGACAACTTAAGACATCTTACGACTCTATATGCCATATTATCACCTTGAATAGAATGTTAGTATAATGTAGGACGCCTTACAACTCCAAACAACACCTAACAACACCGTACTTAAGTTTAAAACTCCATAATAAAACTAATGAATTCGTACGAGTCCTTTGAACATCGTACGACAACTTAGGACTTCTTACGACTCTTTGTGCCACATTAGCAACTCGAAAGAACGTTAGTAAGAACACCTTACATCACCGTACGAAACCTTAAAACTGCATCATACACCTAATGAATTCGTCTGATTCCTTTGAACATCGTATGACAAGTTTGGACATCTTAAGCCTCTATATGCCATATTAGCACCATGAAAACCACGTTAGTTTGGTGTGATTAAATATTACATGTTGTGGTTTATGAGACAATTTTTGATGTTTTCGAAATTTATATTATTGATCAAATTTGTTTTTGGTGTGATAATAAAGGTAAATATAACATTGGACGCGTTAAACTCTTAAGAGCACCTTACATCAACATACAAAACTTTAAAACTACATAATAAACCTAATAAATTCGTCCGAGTCCTTTGAACGTCGTACGATAACTTAAGACATCTTTCGACTCTATATGCCATATTATCACCTTGAATAGAATGTTAGTATAATGTAGGACGCCTTACAACTCCAAACAACACCTAACAACACCGTACGCAAGTTTAAAACTCCATAATAAACCTAATGAATTCGTACGAGTCCTTTGAACATCGTACGACAACTTAGGACTTCTTACGACTCTTTATGCCACATTAGCAACTCGAAAAGAACGTTAGTAAGAACACCTTACATCACCGTACGAAACCTTAAAACTGCATCATACACCTAATGAATTCTTCTGATTCCTTCGAACATCGTATGACAAGTATGGACATCTTAAGCCTCTATATGCCATATTAGCACCATGAAAACAACGTTAGTTTGGTGTGATTAAATATTACATGTTGTGGTTTATGAGACAATTTTTGATGTTTTCGAAATTTAAATTATTGATCAAATTTGTTTTTGGTGTGATAATAAAGGTAAATATAACATTGGACGCGTTAAACTCTTAAGAGCACCTTACATCAACATACAAAACTTTAAAACTCCATAATAAACCTAATATATTCGTCCGAGTCCTTTGAACGTCGTACGACAACTTAAGACATCTTACGACTCTATATGCCATATTATCACCTTGAATAGAATGTTAGTATAATGTAGGACGCCTTACAACTCCAAACAACACCTAACAACACCGTACGCAAGTTTAAAACTCCATAATAAACCTAATGAATTCGTACGAGTCCTTTGAACATCGTACGACAACTTAGGACTTCTTACGACTCTTTATGCCACATTAGCAACTCGAAAAGAACGTTAGTAAGAACACCTTACATCACCGTACGAAACCTTAAAACTGCATCATACACCTAATGAATTCTTCTGATTCCTTCGAACATCGTATGACAAGTATGGACATCTTAAGCCTCTATATGCCATATTAGCACCATGAAAACCACGTTAGTTTGGTGTGATTAAATATTACATGTTGTGGTTTATGAGACAATTTTTGATGTTTTCGAAATTTAAATTATTGATCAAATTTGTATTTGGTGTTATAATAAAGGTAAATATAACATTGGACGCGTTAAACTCTTAAGAGCACCTTACATCAACATACAAAACTTTAAAACTCCATAATAAACCTAATATATTCGTCCGAGTCCTTTGAACGTCGTACGACAACTTAAGACATCTTACGACTCTATATGCCATATTATCACCTTGAATAGAATGTTAGTATAATGTAGGACGCCTTACAACTCCAAACAACACCTAACAACACCGTACTTAAGTTTAAAACTCCATAATAAAACTAATGAATTCGTACGAGTCCTTTGAACATCGTACGACAACTTAGGACTTCTTACGACTCTTTGTGCCACATTAGCAACTCGAAAGAACGTTAGTAAGAACACCTTACATCACCGTACGAAACCTTTAAACTGCATCATACACCTAATGAATTCGTCTGATTCCTTTGAACATCGTATGACAAGTTTGGACATCTTAAGCCTCTATATGCCATATTAGCACCATGAAAACCACGTTAGTTTGGTGTGATTAAATATTACATGTTGTGGTTTATGAGACAATTTTTGATGTTTTCGAAATTTATATTATTGATCAAATTTGTTTTTGGTGTGATAATAAAGGTAAATATAACATTGGACGCGTTAAACTCTTAAGAGCACCTTACATCAACATACAAAACTTTAAAACTACATAATAAACCTAATAAATTCGTCCGAGTCCTTTGAACGTCGTACGATAACTTAAGACATCTTTCGACTCTATATGCCATATTATCACCTTGAATAGAATGTTAGTATAATGTAGGACGCCTTACAACTCCAAACAACACCTAACAACACCGTACGCAAGTTTAAAACTCCATAATAAACCTAATGAATTCGTACGAGTCCTTTGAACATCGTACGACAACTTAGGACTTCTTACGACTCTTTATGCCACATTAGCAACTCGAAAAGAACGTTAGTAAGAACACCTTACATCACCGTACGAAACCTTAAAACTGCATCATACACCTAATGAATTCTTCTGATTCCTTCGAACATCGTATGACAAGTATGGACATCTTAAGCCTCTATATGCCATATTAGCACCATGAAAACAACGTTAGTTTGGTGTGATTAAATATTACATGTTGTGGTTTATGAGACAATTTTTGATGTTTTCGAAATTTAAATTATTGATCAAATTTGTTTTTGGTGTGATAATAAAGGTAAATATAACATTGGACGCGTTAAACTCTTAAGAGCACCTTACATCAACATACAAAACTTTAAAACTCCATAATAAACCTAATATATTCGTCCGAGTCCTTTGAACGTCGTACGACAACTTAAGACATCTTACGACTCTATATGCCATATTATCACCTTGAATAGAATGTTAGTATAATGTAGGACGCCTTACAACTCCAAACAACACCTAACAACACCGTACGCAAGTTTAAAACTCCATAATAAACCTAATGAATTCGTACGAGTCCTTTGAACATCGTACGACAACTTAGGACTTCTTACGACTCTTTATGCCACATTAGCAACTCGAAAAGAACGTTAGTAAGAACACCTTACATCACCGTACGAAACCTTAAAACTGCATCATACACCTAATGAATTCTTCTGATTCCTTCGAACATCGTATGACAAGTATGGACATCTTAAGCCTCTATATGCCATATTAGCACCATGAAAACAACGTTAGTTTGGTGTGATTAAATATTACATGTTGTGGTTTATGAGACAATTTTTGATGTTTTCGAAATTTAAATTATTGATCAAATTTGTATTTGGTGTTATAATAAAGGTAAATATAACATTGGACGCGTTAAACTCTTAAGAGCACCTTACATCAACATACAAAACTTTAAAACTCCATAATAAACCTAATATATTCGTCCGAGTCCTTTGAACGTCGTACGACAACTTAAGACATCTTACGACTCTATATGCCATATTATCACCTTGAATAGAATGTTAGTATAATGTAGGACGCCTTACAACTCCAAACAACACCTAACAACACCGTACTTAAGTTTAAAACTCCATAATAAAACTAATGAATTCGTACGAGTCCTTTGAACATCGTACGACAACTTAGGACATCTTACGACTCTTTGTGCCACATTAGCAACTCGAAAGAACGTTAGTAAGAACACCTTACATCACCGTACGAAACCTTAAAACTGCATCATACACCTAATGAATTCGTCTGATTCCTTTGAACATCGTATGACAAGTTTGGACATCTTAAGCCTCTATATGCCATATTAGCAACATGAAAACCACGTTAGTTTGGTGTGATTAAATATTACATGTTGTGGTTTATGAGACAATTTTTGATGTTTTCGAAATTTATATTATTTATCAAATTTGTTTTTGGTGTGATAATAAAGGTAAATATAACATTGGACGCGTTAAACTCTTAAGAGCACCTTACATCAACATACAAAACTTTAAAACTACATAATAAACCTAATAAATTCGTCCGAGTCCTTTGAACGTCGTACGATAACTTAAGACATCTTTCGACTCTATATGCCATATTATCACCTTGAATAGAATGTTAGTATAATGTAGGACGCCTTACAACTCCAAACAACACCTAACAACACCGTACGCAAGTTTAAAACTCCATAATAAACCTAATGAATTCGTACGAGTCCTTTGAACATCGTACGACAACTTAGGACTTCTTACGACTCTTTATGCCACATTAGCAACTCGAAAAGAACGTTAGTAAGAACACCTTACATCACCGTACGAAGAATAAAACTGCATCATACACCTAATGAATTCGTCTGATTCCTTTGAACTTCGTATGACAAGTTTGGACATCTTAAGCCACTATATACCATATTAGCACCATGAAAACCACGTTAGTTTGGTGTGATTAAATATTACATGTTGTGGTTTATGAGACAATTTTTGATGTTTTCGAAATTTAAATTATTGATCAAATTTGTTTTTGGTGTGATAATAAAGGTAAATATAACATTGGACGCGTTAAACTCTTAAGAGCACCTTACATCAACATACAAAACTTTAAAACTCCATAATAAACCTAATATATTCGTCCGAGTCCTTTGAACATCGTACGACAACTTAGGACTTCTTACGACTCTTTATGCCACATTAGCAACTCGAAAAGAACGTTAGTAAGAACACCTTACATCACCGTACGAAACCTTAAAACTGCATCATACACCTAATGAATTCGTCTGATTCCTTTGAAAATCGTATGACAAGTTTGGACATCTTAAGCCTCTATATGCCATATTAGCACCATGAAAACCACGTTAGTTTGGTGTGATTAAATATTACATGTTGTGGTATATGAGACAATTTTTGATGTTTTCGAAATTTATATTATTGATCAAATTTGTTTTTGGTGTGATAATAAAGGTAAATATAACATTGGACGTGTTAAACTCTTAAGAGCACCTTACATCAACATACAAAACTTTAAAACTACATAATAAACCTAATAAATTCGTCCGAGTCCTTTGAACGTCGTACGATAACTTAAGACATCTTTCGACTCTATATGCCATATTATCACCTTGAATAGAATGTTAGTATAATGTAGGACGCCTTACAACTCCAAACAACACCTAACAACACCGTACGCAAGTTTAAAACTCCATAATAAACCTAATGAATTCGTACGAGTCCTTTGAACATCGTACGACAACTTAGGACTTCTTACGACTCTTTATGCCACATTAGCAACTCGAAAAGAACGTTAGTAAGAACACCTTACATCACCGTACGAAACCTTAAAACTGCATCATACACCTAATGAATTCTTCTGATTCCTTCGAACATCGTATGACAAGTTTGGACATCTTAAGCCTCTATATGCCATATTAGCACCATGAAAACCACGTTAGTTTGGTGTGATTAAATATTACATGTTGTGGTTTATGAGACAATTTTTGATGTTTTCGAAATTTAAATTATTGATCAAATTTGTTTTTGGTGTGATAATAAAGGTAAATATAACATTGGACGCGTTAAACTCTTAAGAGAACCTTACATCAACATACAAAACTTTAAAACTCCATAATAAACCTAATATATTCGTCCGAGTCCTTTGAACGTCGTACGACAACTTAAGACATCTTACGACTCTATATGCCATATTATCACCTTGAATAGAATGTTAGTATAATGTAGGACGCCTTACAACTCCAAACAACACCTAACAACACCGTACGCAAGTTTAAAACTCCATAATAAACCTAATGAATTCGTACGAGTCCTTTGAACATCGTACGACAACTTAGGACTTCTTACGACTCTTTATGCCACATTAGCAACTCGAAAAGAACGTTAGTAAGAACACCTTACATCACCATACGAAACCTTAAAACTGCATCATACACCTAATGAATTCTTCTGATTCCTTCGAACATCGTATGACAAGTATGGACATCTTAAGCCTCTATATGTCATATTAGCACCATGAAAACAACGTTAGTTTGGTGTGATTAAATATTACATGTTGTGGTTTATGAGACAATTTTTGATGTTTTCGAAATTTAAATTATTGATCAAATTTGTTTTTGGTGTGATAATAAAGGTAAATATAACATTGGACGCGTTAAACTCTTAAGAGAACCTTACATCAACATACAAAACTTTAAAACTCCATAATAAACCTAATATATTCGTCCGAGTCCTTTGAACGTCGTACGACAACTTAAGACATCTTACGACTCTATATGCCATATTATCACCTTGAATAGAATGTTAGTATAATGTAGGACGCCTTACAACTCCAAACAACACCTAACAACACCGTACGCAAGTTTAAAACTCCATAATAAACCTAATGAATTCGTACGAGTCCTTTGAACATCGTACGACAACTTAGGACTTCTTACGACTCTTTATGCCACATTAGCAACTCGAAAAGAACGTTAGTAAGAACACCTTACATCACCATACGAAACCTTAAAACTGCATCATACACCTAATGAATTCTTCTGATTCCTTCGAACATCGTATGACAAGTATGGACATCTTAAGCCTCTATATGCCATATTAGCACCATGAAAACAACGTTAGTTTGGTGTGATTAAATATTACATGTTGTGGTTTATGAGACAATTTTTGATGTTTTCGAAATTTAAATTATTGATCAAATTTGTTTTTGGTGTGATAATAAAGGTAAATATAACATTGGACGCGTTAAACTCTTAAGAGAACCTTACATCAACATACAAAACTTTAAAACTCCATAATAAACCTAATATATTCGTCCGAGTCCTTTGAACGTCGTACGACAACTTAAGACATCTTACGACTCTATATGCCATATTATCACCTTGAATAGAATGTTAGTATAATGTAGGACGCCTTACAACTCCAAACAACACCTAACAACACCGTACTTAAGTTTAAAACTCCATAATAAAACTAATGAATTCGTACGAGTCCTTTGAACATCGTACGACAACTTAGGACTTCTTACGACTCTTTGTGCCACATTAGCAACTCGAAAAGAACGTTAGTAAGAACACCTTACATCACCGTACGAAGAATAAAACTGCATCATACACCTAATGAATTCGTCTGATTCCTTTGAACTTCGTATGACAAGTTTGGACATCTTAAGCCACTATATACCATATTAGCACCATGAAAACCACGTTAGTTTGGTGTGATTAAATATTACATGTTGTGGTTTATGAGACAATTTTTGATGTTTTCGAAATTTAAATTATTGATCAAATTTGTTTTTGGTGTGATAATAAAGGTAAATATAACATTGGACGCGTTAAACTCTTAAGAGCACCTTACATCAACATACAAAACTTTAAAACTCCATAATAAACCTAATATATTCGTCCGAGTCCTTTGAACATCGTACGACAACTTAGGACTTCTTACGACTCTTTATGCCACATTAGCAACTCGAAAAGAACGTTAGTAAGAACACCTTACATCACCGTACGAAACCTTAAAACTGCATCATACACCTAATGAATTCGTCTGATTCCTTTGAAAATCGTATGACAAGTTTGGACATCTTAAGCCTCTATATGCCATATTAGCACCATGAAAACCACGTTAGTTTGGTGTGATTAAATATTACATGTTGTGGTATATGAGACAATTTTTGATGTTTTCGAAATTTATATTATTGATCAAATTTGTTTTTGGTGTGATAATAAAGGTAAATATAACATTGGACGTGTTAAACTCTTAAGAGCACCTTACATCAACATACAAAACTTTAAAACTACATAATAAACCTAATAAATTCGTCCGAGTCCTTTGAACGTCGTACGATAACTTAAGACATCTTACGACTCTGTATGCCGTATTATCACCTTGAATAAAATGTTAGTATAATGTAGTACGAGTTACAACTCCAAACAACACCTTAAAACACCGTACTTAAGTTTAAAACTCCATAATAAAGCTAATGAATTCGTACGAGTCCTTTAACATCGTACGACAACTTAGGACTTCTTACGACTCTTTATGCCACATTAGCAACTCGAAAAGAACGTTAGTAAGAACACCTTACTTCACCGTACGAAACCTTAAAACTGCATCATACACCTAATGAATTCTTCTGATTCCTTCGAACATCGTATGACAAGTTTGGACATCTTAAGCCTCTATATGCCATATTAGCACCATGAAAACAACGTTAGTTTGGTGTGATTAAATATTACATGTTGTGGTTTATGAGACAATTTTTGATGTTTTCGAAATTTAAATTATTGATCAAATTTGTTTTTGGTGTGATAATAAAGGTAAATATAACATTGGACGCGTTAAACTCTTAAGAGCACCTTACATCAACATACAAAACTTTAAAACTCCATAATAAACCTAATGAATTCGTACGAGTCCTTTGAACATCGTACGACAACTTAGGACTTCTTACGACTCTTTATGCCACATTAGCAACTCGAAAAGAACGTTAGTAAGAAAACATTACATCACCGTACGAAACCTTAAAACTGCATCATACACCTAATGAATTCTTCTGATTCCTTCGAACATCGTATGACAAGTTTGGACATCTTAAGCCTCTATATGCCATATTAGCACCATGAAAACCACGTTAGTTTGGTGTGATTAAATATTACATGTTGTGGTATATGAGACAATTTTTGATGTTTTCGAAATTTATATTATTGATCAAATTTGTTTTTGGTGTGATAATAAAGGTAAATATAACATTGGACGTGTTAAACTCTTAAGAGCACCTTACATCAACATACAAAACTTTAAAACTACATAATAAACCTAATAAATTCGTCCGAGTCCTTTGAACGTCGTACGATAACTTAAGACATCTTACGACTCTGTATGCCGTATTATCACCTTGAATAAAATGTTAGTATAATGTAGTACGAGTTACAACTCCAAACAACACCTTAAAACACCGTACTTAAGTTTAAAACTCCATAATAAAGCTAATGAATTCGTACGAGTCCTTTAACATCGTACGACAACTTAGGACTTCTTACGACTCTTTATGCCACATTAGCAACTCGAAAAGAACGTTAGTAAGAACACCTTACTTCACCGTACGAAACCTTAAAACTGCATCATACACCTAATGAATTCTTCTGATTCCTTCGAACATCGTATGACAAGTTTGGACATCTTAAGCCTCTATATGCCATATTAGCACCATGAAAACAACGTTAGTTTGGTGTGATTAAATATTACATGTTGTGGTTTATGAGACAATTTTTGATGTTTTCGAAATTTAAATTATTGATCAAATTTGTTTTTGGTGTGATAATAAAGGTAAATATAACATTGGACGCGTTAAACTCTTAAGAGCACCTTACATCAACATACAAAACTTTAAAACTCCATAATAAACCTAATGAATTCGTACGATGATAGTCACTACTATGTATAGGTTGGACTCACCGGCTTGTCGGTGTTACTTTTGTATGTAATAGTTTAACTTGTAATGATATTAGTGCTAGCGAACCTACGGGCGAATCTATTGATTCGCCCGCAGGCCAACATGTCTTTTGTTTTAGGTGTCGACTGGGCGAACCTATGTGCCCAGCGAACCTGTGTTGGTTCGCTGGATAGATTCGCTAGAGCGAATCTATCAGCGAACCTAACATCACTATATATTGTAACCTTATCTACAAGTTTAGTAGACTTTTGCACATCTTTTACTCAAACGAATTCTTACTGATTTGTGTTGTGTAATCGTTCCATTGAGGTGCTAGGAGCATATATCTTTCATCATTGTAGCTTATATACCTCGATTGTGTGTTAGATCTTGTTATTGGGTTATTTGGACTTTTACACTTTGTTCTTCAAGTATTTGACATATTTTTTGTTAAACAAGTCAACAAAGCACTGAAATCACGATCATTATGGACCAACAATATGGTATCAGAGCCTTAGTGCTCTTGATTGTTTGATTCAAGTGATTTTTGTGTTGATTTTTGAAGTTTTTGGGTCAAAACTCTTTCGATTCTGTTTGAAGCTTGTTTGTTGTGTTTTGGAGTTGTATTTTGCTCTGGTTTTGTGTTATTTGGACGTAGAAAGCTTTTAAAACAAACCTGAAGGCAAATGGTCAAGTTTTGAGGGTTTTCGAGCTGTTTCCGTACTATTTCAGAGTGGTTGAGCTACCAGCGAAACTGTGTGTTCAACCAGCGAATCTGCAGTTCTTCCAGCGAATCTAAATTCAAAATTTTGTCCTGTTTGGGTTGTGTTGTGGCCAGCGAATCTAGCATATCATCGAACGAAAGTTCATCTATTTGTCTGACTGTGCAAGCGAAACTGCTGCCAAAATCAGGCCAGCGAATCTGTGCTTGCTCATCAGCGAATCTGTTTGACTGACTAGCGAATCTGTCACCAGCGAATCTGCCAGCGAATCTACTGTGTTCTTCTAGCGAAACTAGCCAGCGAATCTGTCATTTTTCAGCGAATCTGTTGTCTGTTCAAAGTTATGACTTCTTCAACACTTAATATGAATGATCTAGACAGCGTTCAACCTAACAGGCCACCGAGGCTTGTTAGTGGTGAAAACTTTGAAGATTGGAAAAGATGCTTGAAAGCGTTCTTCTACTACACGGACTACAACCAATGGGAATCTATAGTGAATGGTCCGCATGTGCCCACAACTGTTGAAGGAACTGTCACTTCAATAAACACAGATCCAACTACTTTTACTGAAACTGATATCAAGTTACTGGATCGTGACAAGAAAGCATTAGGGGCACTGATACTTTGCTTACACCAGGACATCTTCAACCGGTTTGCAGAACACACAACTGCAAAAAGTCTGTATGACGCACTGTGTGAATTTTATGATGGGAATGAGGATCTGAAACTGGATAGAAAAGCTCAGGCTGAAAAGGAATTCAACTCTTTTGTTGGATATTCACAAGAGAACTTGACTGATATTACAAATAGATTCCTGTCTGTGTCAAGCAATTTGAAGAAATATGATGAAAAGCTGGGCAATCACGAACAAGTTGCAAAATTGTTAGATTCACTTCCTCCCCAATGGAGCCTTCAAATCAAGCTACTGAAACAAGAGAGGAATTTTCCTGATTACAAACTGATGGACGTCATCAACAAGCTGAAGTCTTTCGACCTTGATGTAAAAAGAAGAGAGTATAATCAGTCAATGATGGTTCCAAACATTCCCTCTCAAAATGCTGCACTTATCTCATCCGCTGCAAACTCTTATGTTTACAGTGCAGCATCTAGAGGATCTTCAGGTCATGTGTCTGCTAAGTCTGCTGGTGCATCTTCTATCGCTGGCTCAAGCTCAAATGCATCTGTCACCACACAGATTCCGTCAGACACCATGGCATTATTTGGAATGTTTGTTCACAGTTATGAAGCTCTTGTTGCAGGTGAGTTGAAAGGAAAGGGTATGACAGTGGAAGACATGTATCAGGTGGATCCTGATGATTTGGAGGAAACAGATATTCAATGGCAGATGGCTATGCTCACTCTTCGTGCCAGACGATTCATGGAAAGGACTGGTAGAAGAAACTTTGGAAATCAAGGACAGAATGCTAAGCTGGGCTATGACAAGGGAAAGTTACGATGCTATAACTGCAAACAACTGGGCCACTTCAAGAGAGAATGCCCATTACCAATCGTTACTGAGCCAGTTAACTCTGCAACTCCAAGATCTGCTCCAATTCAAGAAAAGGTTGAGGAAGCCAAGTCAAAGAATGAAACTGCACTGCTTACCAACTTTGACTGGAGCGCAGAAATTGAAGAAACCAAGGAGGAGATCAACCATGCGCTTGTTGCTGAAATTACTGAGTTTGATGACAATGATATAAATCTCTTTGATCCGTTCAAAGAGTTTTATGGAAAAGAAGAGGAGGAGAAGGTTGAGAATGTTCATGAAGTTCAATCAGATGTTATTGCTCAAGGACATCTGAATCATTCTGGGTTAGTTTGTGAAGCCACTATTAATGAAGTAAAGCTTGAGGAGGAGTCAAAGGTTAGTCTGGAAGAAGTGATCGAGAAGGCAAGGCTAGATGCAGTGGATGAATTCAAAAGAAGCACTCCCTACTGTCAATGTGATCGTGCTCTGGCCGCTGAAAAACTGGAACATTCAAATGCCGTTGTAAATAGTCATTGGCATATTGACAGCGGATGTTCCAGACACATGACAGGATTGAAGGATCTTCTTACTAACTATAGGATCATAAATGGAGGCTATGTTGCTTTTGCGGGAGATAAGAAAGGCGGGAAGATGATTGGTCAAGGAGAAGTCTCAAATGGCTCACTTACTTTGGAAGATGTCAACTATGTTCCTGAACTGGCGTTCAATCTTCTGAGTGTATCACAAATCTGTGATAAAAATATTCCTGTGATGTTTCTTCAAAACGAATGCCTGTTCTTGAAGCCAGAGTTCACTATTCCTGAAGATATGGTGATCATGCGAGCTCCGAGACGAAATGATACCTATATGCTGAATATGGGTTCAACTGAATCAAATTCCACCGTGACATGTCTTCTGTCTAAAGCATCATCCTTTGAATCTTTTTTGTGGCATAAACGTTTAGGACACATCAATTTTAAAATTCTGAATAAATTAGTTAAGAACAATTTGGTTAGGGGTTTACCACAAAAGGATTTTTCCGTGGTCGAGAAATGCATGGCTTGTGCTAGAGGAAAACAGCACAAAAAGCCACATAAACTCAAAATTACAAATACTATCTCAGAACCCCTCGAATTGTTACATACTGATTTATTCGGTCCAATTAGTGTCAAATCTATAGCTAAAAAGTCTTATTGCTTGGTTGTCACAGATGATTACTCTAGGTACACCTGGGTGAGATTCATGGCAAACAAGAGTGAGACAGCAGAAAAATTGATGAAGCTGATACCTCTAATAGAGGTTCTTGGAAAGAAGAAGGTTCAAGCCATCAGAAGCGATAACGGAACTGAATTCAGAAACCACATCTTCAACTCCTTCTGTGAACAAAGGGGTATTCTCAGACAGTTTAGCGCTGCTCGAACACCACAACAAAATGGTGTTGCTGAAAGAAAGAACCGAACCCTTGTGGAGGCCGCTAGAACTATGCTGATCGAGTCAAAACTTCCAATTATTTTCTGGGCTGAAGCGGTTAATTGTGCAGCTTATGTTCTTAACAGGGTGCTGATAGTCAAAGAAAAGATGAAGACTTCATACCAACTGTTTCGAGGGATTAAGCCGCTGATTGACTTTCTACGCCCCTTTGGATGTTCTTGCACTCTACTGAATACTCAAGATCAGAAGACGAAGTTTGGGGCTGTCTCTGATGAATGCTTCTTTGTGGGATACTCGACCACACAAAAGGCGTATCGTGTTTACAACAAACGTACGCGGATTGTGCAAGAGTCCTACTACGTTGATTGGCAAGAATCTAACACTACAAGTATTGGTAGTGAACCAGCTTGGTTTTATGATGCCACCACCATTTTCAAATCATTTAATCTTCCTGACTCTGACGATGACGACATCATTCCACACTCATCGGTTTCTATTTTCAATCATACACCTATACCATCACAATCACAACCTTCCACATCAGCTACACAACTACCTCCCACATCATTTGACATCCCATCACCTCCACCAAATATTCCATCACCACAAACTGTTCAAACTTCCACAACAGATATTCCATCCACATCCAACACCATTCCATCACCTACACCTACACCTCCACAACCATCAAATCAACCACCCACAACCGATCAAAATCCTTTACTACTCAACACCGACTTCAAAACCCTGAAAAACCACCCTCACGATTATATCATTGGATCTATTACCGATGGTGTGCGAACCCGGAGTCAGAGCGGTTTGATAAATGAATGTCTTTATGCTGCCTTTCTGTCACAAGTCGTTCCAAAGAATTACAAACAGGCACTTGAAGATCCGAGTTGGGTGGATGCCATGCAGATGGAACTGCAACAATTCAGGAAGCTCAAAGTTTGGGAACTGGTTGATCTTCCTCCTAACAAGTGTCCAATCGGCACTAAATGGGTTTTTCGGAACAAGCCAGATGATCGTGGTGTGGTAATTAGAAATAAAGCGAGACTGGTTGTTCAGGGATTTGCTCAGGAGGAGGGAATTGACTATACCGAAGTTTTTGCTCCAGTCGCTCGCCTGGAAGCCATCAGAATCTTTCTTGCACATGCTGCGAACAAAAACTTTAAGGTTTATCAGATGGATGTGAAATGTGCATTTCTATACGGAGACATCGATGAGGAGATCTACGTGTGTCAACCACCAGGCTTCGAGGATCCTGATTTCCCGTCAAAGGTTTACAAGCTTGACAAATCGTTGTATGGGTTGCATCAAGCTCCAAGGATCTGGTATGAAACGCTGACGCAGTATCTCCTCAGTAAAGGTTTCTCACGTGGGGCTATAGATATGACATTATTCAAGAAGGAGGTGGATGGCGAGCTGCTGATCGTTCAAGTGTACGTTGATGATATCATTTTTGGTTCGACTAATGAAGGGTTGTGTAGAGAATTTGAGAAGGTGATGATGGATCGTTTTGAGATGACAATAATGGGGGAGATGTGTTTCTTCTTGGGGCTGCAAGTGGAGCAAAAGCCTGATGGAATTTTAATCCACCAAGAGAAATATATCAAGGAAATCCTCACGAAGTTTGGCATGGATGAATCGTCTCCTGAATTGATTCCTTTTACTGCTCAAACATGCCTTACTTCCGACGATAATGGGAATCCTGTGGATGCTCATCGTTACCGCTCGATGATCGGATCTCTCATGTATCTGACTGCAAGTCGTCCAGATATTACATTTGCCGTGTGTTACTGTGCTCGCTTCCAAGCCAATCCAAAAGAATCGCATGAAAAAGCTGTTAAACGAATCTTTCGTTACCTTAAGGGTTCCTCTCGTTTGGGACTTTGGTACCCAAAAGGTGGGAACTTTGATTTACATGCTTTTTCTGATAGTGATCATGCTGGTTGCAGGATCAACAGGAAATCAGTCACGGGCGGATGTCAATACCTTGGAGAATGTCTTGTTTCGTGGCAAAGCAAGAAGCAAACAACCGTCTCTCTGTCCACAGGAGAAGCAGAATATATTGCCGCTTCGAGTTGCTGTTGCCAAGTGCTGTGGATTCAACATCAGATGATGGATTATGGCATCAACTTCCTTCACACGCCACTCTTTTGCGACAATGAAGCTGCTGTTGGAATCGCCAAGAATCCTATTCATCACACACGAACCAAGCACATTGAAACGAGAATTCATGCTATCAGGGATGCACAGGAAAAGGGGTTTATTGATATTATTCCTATCGAAACTAGAAAGCAAAAAGCGGATCTTTTCACAAAAACTTTTGATAAACCACGTTTTTATGAACTGATCTCCATGCTTGGGCTTATATCTTTTTGAAAACCTTTTCTGTGAGAATCCTTTTGTAAATATGTAAATAATCTGGTCTTTGTAAATAATCGGGTCTTTATCTTCTTTGAAAAAAATCCGTGGGTCACTCGATTCTTTGCTCCGTTACTTTATTTTATTTTATTTCATCTTCTTTTAACTTTCTTTCAAGTTTGTATATATATATATATTAAGAAAATCTGTAAAACAAAAATTTCTTTTAGACGGCTATTATTTAGAAATTTTGGGGGAGATATAAAAGATTAACTATTTATAGTTTTTCAAATTTTGCTATTTCAGGATCTCCGTTTTGATTGGTGTTGAAAAGTCGTTGAAGGAGGTCAGAAGCATTGCGTTTGGGATATGTCAGATAGGCTCAGCCCGAAAACGAAGTAAACTAGTGATTGTGCAGCCAAACATAACGCTCAAGATCTCGACAGCAAGGATTATCCCCTTGACGTGATTGGATTGCACAAAGATAATGGTTCTGTCAAAAATGGGTTGAGAGTGTCAAATCTTTGTCTTGATTTCCCTAAAAAATCCCAAATCACCCTCGCCCTATCCCCGAATCGAGTTTCTAGTATGCAAAACAAATAAAAATAAAAAGCTGCTAGGGATGCTCTTCGGAAAAGCCTCTGAGTGAGTTACTCGTTAACTCCTCAGAACGTATTGTGTCAAGTGCTTAACTCCTCTGCTATACGGAAGTATTGACCTGGAGTTGGTGGATCTTCTCTGCTATACGAAAGTATTGACCTGAAGATTCACCGAGCATGCTCAAATGTTTATCTCCTCTGTTATACGTCAGTATAGACCTGGAGCTCTAGACTATTTGAGTTTCCCAAATAATAAGTCGCATTGTATTCAAAATGAATCAATTGCTGACAAAGCTCCACTCACAAAAGAAAAGATGCAAATTGCACATGTGTCAAAAGACAACATTCAAAAGTTGTTCTATGAAACTCAAGCAAAGTAAATCGTATTGCTCAGATATACCCTGATGACAGAACTTGTTCTTTTTACCTAGACGTTTGTGGGGACCGAGTTGTCTGAGTTTCTTCAATCAAACCGAAAACATGATAAAAGAAGCTGCTGATCTCTTGTTGAAAGGACTAAGGCATGGGTTTAAATGGACAAACATATCTGCAATCCCGCCAATCGATGATTCTCCGGATTCTACTCAAAACATCATGAAGAATATATATCCTTTCTAGCGTTTAAAACCGACTCCTGTTATTCTAATTTTAATTTTATTTTGTTTTATTTCTTTTTACTTCTTTAATTTTTAGGATTATATATGTTTATATGTTTATGTGTGTTTATGTTTATTTTTGGAGCGTTGATGTCGTGGGACGTTTTCACGGTTTTTACAAAGTTTTTAAAATTTAAGAAAATCCAAAAATATTTTTTTGTCTAGCGAACCTATGGCGAACCTACAGATTCGCTGGGTCTCTAAAGTTCGCCCGGAACCTTTTTTGTTTCGCTGACATGAAACATCGTTGTTTATGTGTCAGCGAACCTGCTGGCGAACCAGTTGTGTGCCTTGTCTTTTGGTCTTCCGGCGAACCTAAGGTTCGCTGGTCTGTCTGCCAGCGAATCTCTGGGTGTATATATATACAGTGGCAGCGAAGTTTTCTCACTTTTTCGCTGTCATCTACTGTAGCAGACGCTTTTAAAATTTTCAAACACCAACGTTCGATTCTCACTTACTCACCGGTTTTTCATACTTAAACCTCACAAACATTGTTCGGTATGTGTTCGATTTCACTTTAATCAAAGCTCTAAACCCTTAATTGCACCATAAATCTGTTGAATCTGTTGATCTTTGATTATATGATGTTTAAAAGGCTGATTGTATGTTAGATTCTAGGGTTTTACTTCATAATAGCCTTGTTTAGTGTTTCTTCTACCTGTTCGTTGCCTTAAATGCCTAAAAATTGTTGACTGTATGTGATTTCGGCCGTTTTTCAAAAGCTAGGGTTTCCAGCGAACCTAAGTGTTCGTCTGGCGAACCTGAACGAAAGTTCAAGTCTTCGAGCGAATCTATGTCGTTATGCTGCCCGCGCAACAACATAGATTCGCCCGACAGTTTCTAGCGAACCTATACATTCGCTCGACAACAATGACTGATTTTTCATGTCAGCGAATCTATAGGTTCAGGTGCCAAAATCTCAGGTTCGCTATACCAGCGAACCTAATCTCTAGCGAATCTATTTTCTATTCTTCAAATCCTCATTTCTGATCAATCTCCGTTCATTTTTCAGGCACTATGTCGACATTATTCTTCGAGAAGAAGCACAACATGTGTGCTTTACTCGATGAAAATTTTGAGAAGGCCGTGAGCTATAGAGATGCAATCAAATGGATGAAGTCATCACACATACACTATGCCATCTCTCACTCACCCACCATATACGAGACGCACGTTCGGGATTTCTGGCGAACTGCTGTCATGAACGTGTCGGTACAGCCGTCACGTATCTGTGCAAATGTCTGTGGCCAAGACCTCACGTTTACTGAAGCCGATCTGGCTAGAATTTTGAGGCTGGAGGATGATGTGGGTGAGGAGGTACATATGTCAGCAGAAGAAGTTTACGGGGCATTCCGGACAGCGGGGTATGAAGGTCCGATGCCAGGAGAAAAGAAGATGGAATTTGTGAAGTCGTACCTGATCCAGGAATGGAGATATATAGCCCATGTATTTATTATGTGCCTGGATCACAGAAAGGGGGGTACGGACGGTCTGAACCTGGATTGGGCTCGAGCCATGGTGCTATTCTGCCGAGGGCAGAAAGCAAATCTGGCAAAGCTGATATTCAACTACATGCTCGAGAATATCCATGCATCAAAAGGGGCAAAATGGCTAATGTATCCCAGATTCATTCAGATGATTCTGAATGATAAACTACCAAATCTGCCTGTGGAGGGTGCTGAACTGAAGGTCTGGGATATGCATTCACGAATCTTCAAGGATTGTAAATCTGTAAGGCCGGAGTGCGTAGGCAGGACTACATATTTGTGGGAAAATATGTATCCGGCTGATAGGTGGGTTTATATACAAAGGTTGATTGAGTCAGAAAAGAAACGGGGCGGTGAAAACATTGAGGAGGTTGAGAAGAAGATCCGAAAGAGAAAGGCTTATGCGAAGGATAAAGATTATTCATTTGAACGGGAGGTGGATGAGATACAAGCTGAGATAGATGCGGGCAGAGAACTGAGGACAAAGAAAAGGGCTGATACACATGCTGAGGGATCAAAGAAGGCTAAGCATGATGTCGGGGGTACATATGCTGGGTCTGGGAATGTGTTGAAGGATGAGGTTGAGAAGTTAAGGGCTGATCTGGCTGAGCTGACAGGTAAACATGAAGAACTGGAGAAACAGGACGCAGAGAAATCGACGGTCATATACGAGATGGGTCGTATGATGAAAGATCAGCAGTGCCTGTTGGTAAGGATCTTCAAAGAGCTGAATGATTTAAAGAAGAATGTTGGGAGTGAACCGGCGATGACTGAGGCGGAACTGAACTCCTTAACGGATATAACAAGATATCCGTTAATGGATGTTGATTTTGGTGATAAAGGAAAAGCCGTGGAGGAAGAGTTCGATGAAGAAATGGGTATTAATATGGATGTGTTTGAAGGAGAGGAAGTAGTAGGTGGATCTGGGGTGGATTATACATTGGTTGATGAACCGGAAGCTGATTTTGATGCTGGAAGTGAGGAGGACATTGAGGACGAACCTGAGATATATAAAGTTGAGGAAAAAGGAATGAGCTACCAGTTTGAACACGCTGAGTTAGACAAATCAGAATGGTTCAGGAAAGAGGAAGCAGTGGTGCCTGAGGTACCGATATTTCAACACCTAGACGAACCCACCACCAAACAGCAAGACAGACAGATCATTGCATGGAAATACAACTGTTTGGTGGAAGCTTATATGATCAAAAGGAGGGGTGGCGACATTACATACGTGAAGAACCGAAAGCACTTTGCCACTTTCCCTCGATGGGACTTGAGGAGACTGGCAGAGCTGCCGCTTTTAGGGAAAGAGGATAGCGGCAGGGCGTGCGCATTTGAGGCTGCGATCAGGGAAGCTGCTAAGTCTGATTTCGTAGAGTTTGGTTACCAAAAACCGAGGAGGATGCGACAGAAGAAGGATAAACATTGGGTGTCATGGAAGGGCAAGATCGTTTTGAAAATAGATGCTCCAAAAGTGATGACGAGGGTGAGGGTCCCAGATACACTGCCACCCAGATTGCAGGATTTCAGCAAATGGTTCTATGATAATAGCACTGGGGAGGCCATTATTAGACTGAGTGGAGATGACCGTCCAGAAATTCGATTGTTTGATCCGATGGAGGTCTTCTCTTTTTGTGATGAGGACTTGAAGGTGCTATGTGAGCACAGAATTAAGCACGGGGCTGGAGATGACACTGCTGCTGAAGCAAACCTGTTCGTGAAGGTTGCTAACAAAGCCCGGGGGATTCGTGCAGAACTGAAGGAGGTAAATGAGAGGTTGAGGAGGACTGATGATCTGAAGCTGGAAATGGATGACTTAACAAGACAACTAGATCGTTCAATTGAGCAGAGGTTTGAGAAACCTGTTGAGGTGATTGACTTGGAGGTTGCTAGCGAGGAGCCAATTGCTGAAATTCAGGCGGAAACAACTGTACAACTTGAGCCTGATACTGAGGTCGCTGAAACAGAGTTTGTGGATTCAATGTTAAATCTGAGTGAAGATGAGGCCGGAACTGATGATTTTACAAATCCAATGGCCGGGATCAAAGAACGGGCAGGAGCTTTTATTGAACAACTTTGAAGCCAACAAGACAGGAGCTTAAACAGAAGACTTCCCCAGGTGAGGTCCAACCTAGGGGGAGTATTGATAGTCACTACTATGTATAGGTTGGACTCACCGGCTTGTCGGTGTTACTTTTGTATGTAATAGTTTAACTTGTAATGATATTAGTGCTAGCGAACCTACGGGCGAATCTATTGATTCGCCCGCAGGCCAACATGTCTTTTGTTTTAGGTGTCGACTGGGCGAACCTATGTGCCCAGCGAACCTGTGTTGGTTCGCTGGATAGATTCGCTAGAGCGAATCTATCAGCGAACCTAACATCACTATATATTGTAACCTTATCTACAAGTTTAGTAGACTTTTGCACATCTTTTACTCAAACGAATTCTTACTGATTTGTGTTGTGTAATCGTTCCATTGAGGTGCTAGGAGCATATATCTTTCATCATTGTAGCTTATATACCTCGATTGTGTGTTAGATCTTGTTATTGGGTTATTTGGACTTTTACACTTTGTTCTTCAAGTATTAGACATATTTTTTGTTAAACAAGTCAACAAAGCACTGAAATCACGATCATTATGGACCAACATACGAGTCCTTTGAACATCGTACGACAACTTAGGACTTCTTACGACTCTTTATGCCACATTAGCAACTCGAAAAGAACGTTAGTAAGAAAACATTACATCACCGTACGAAACCTTAAAACTGCATCATACACCTAATGAATTCTTCTGATTCCTTCGAACATCGTATGACAAGTTTGGACATCTTAAGCCTCTATATGCCATATTAGCACCATGAAAACCACGTTAGTTTGGTGTGATTAAATATTACATGTTGTGGTTTATGAGACAATTTTTGATGTTTTCGAAATTAAAATTATTGATCAAATTTGTTTTTGGTGTGATAATAAAGGTAAATATAACATTGGACGCGTTAAACTCTTAAGAGCAACTTACATTAACTTACAAAACTTTAAAACTCCATTATAAACCTAATAAATTCGTCAGAGTCCTTTGAACGGCGTACGATAACTTAAGACATCTTACGACTCTATTTGCCATATTATCACTAAGAGTAGAATGTTAGTATAATGTAGGACGACTTACAATTCCAAACAACACCTTACAACACCGTACTTAAGTTTAAAACTCCTTAATAAACCTAATGAATTCGTACGAGTCCTTTGATCATGGTACGACAACTTAGGACTTCTTACGACTCTTTGTGCCACATTAGCAACTCGAAAAGAACGTTAGTAAGAACACCTTACATCACCGTACGAAACCTTAAAACTGCATCATACACCTAATGAATTCGTCTGATTCCTTTGAAAATCGTATGACAAGTTTGGACATCTTAAGCCTCTATATGCCATATTAGCACCATGAAAACCACGTTAGTTTGGTGTGATTAAATATTACATGTTGTGGTTTATGAGACAATTTTTGATGTTTTCGAAATTTAAATTATTGATCCAATTAGTTTTTGGTGTGATAATAAAGGTAAATATACTATAAGACGCGTTAAACTCTTAAGAACACCTTATATCACCATACAAAACTTTAAAACTCCATAATAAACCTTATAAATTCGTCCGAGTCCTTTGAACGCCGTACGACAACTTAAAACTTCTTACGACTCTGTATGCCATATTATCACCTTGAATAGAATGTTAGTATAATGTAGGACGCCTTTCAACTCCAAACAACACCTTACAACACCATACGCAACCTTAAAACTCCATAATAAACCTAATGAATTTGTATGAGTCCTTTGAACATCGTACGACAACTTAGGACTTCTTACGACTCTTTGTGCCACATTAGTAACTCGAAAAGAACGTTAGTAAGAACACCTTACATCACCGTACAAAACCTTAAAACTGTATCATACACCTAATGAATTCGTCTGATTCCTTTGAACATCGTATGATAAGTTTGGACATCTTAAGCCTCTATATGCCATATTAGCAACATGAAAACCACGTTAGTTTGGTGTGATTAAATATTACATTTTGTGATTTATGAGACAAATTTTGATGTTTTCGAAATTTAAATTATTGATCAAATTTGTTTTTGGTGTGATAATAAAGGTAAATATAATATTGGAAGCGTTAAACTCTTAAGAGCACCTTACATCAACATAAAAAACTTCAAAACTCCATAATAAACCTTATAAATTCGTCCGAGTCCTTTGAACGCCGTACGACAACTTAAGACATCTTACGACTCTGTATGCCGTATTATCACCTTGAATAAAATGTTAGAATAATGTAGGACGAGTTACAACTCCAAACAACACCTTACAACACCGTACTTAAGTTTAAAACTCCATAATAAACCTAATGAATTCGTACGAGTCCTTTGAACATCGTACGACAACTTAGGACTTCTTATGACTCTTTGTGCCACTTTAGAAACTCGAAAAGAACGTTAGTAAGAACACCTTACATCACCGTACGAAACCTTAAAACTGCATCATACACCTAATGAATTCGTCTGATTCCTTTGAAAATCGTATGACAAGTTTGGACATCTTAAGCCTCTATTGCCATATTAGCACCATGAAAACCACGTTAGTTTGGTGTGATTAAATATTACATGTTGTGGTTTATGAGACAATTTTTGATGTTTTCGAAATTTAAATTATTGATCAAATTAGTTTTTGGTGTGATAATAAAGGTAAATATACTATAGGACGCGTTAAACTCCTAAGAACACCTTACATCACCATACAAAACTTTAAAACTCCATAATAAACCTAATAAATTCGTCCGAGTCCTTTAAACGCCGTACGACAACTTAAAACTTCTTACGACTCTGTATGCCATATTATCACCTTGAATAGAATGTTAGTATAATGTAGGACGCCTTTCAACTCCAAACAACACCTTACAACACCGTACGCAACCTTAAAACTCCATAATAAACCTAATGAATTTGTATGAGTCCTTTGAACATCGTACGACAACTTAGGACTTCTTACGACTCTTTGTGCCACATTAGCAACTCGAAAAGAACGTTAGTAAGAACACCTTACATCACCGTACAAAACCTTAAAACTGTATCATACACCTAATGAATTCGTCTGATTCCTTTGAACATCGTATGATAAGTTTGGACATCTTAAGCCTCTATATGCCATATTAGCACCATGAAAACCACGTTAGTTTGGTGTGATTAAATATTACATTTTGTGATTTATGAGACAATTTTTGATGTTATCGAAATTTAAATTAATGATCAAATTTGTTTTTGGTGTGATAATAAAGGTAAATATAACATTGGACGCGTTAAACTCTTAAGAGCAACTTACATCAACATACAAAACTTTAAAACTCCATTATAAACCTAATAAATTCGTCCGAGTCCTTTGAACGCGTACGACAACTTAAGACATCTTACGACTCTATTTGCCATATTATGACTAAGAATAGAATGTTAGTATAATGTAGGACGAGTTACAATTCCAAACAACACCTTACAACACCGTACTTAAGTTTAAAACACCTTAATAAACCTAATGAATTCGTACGAGTCCTTTGAACATCGTACGACAACTTAGGACTTCTTATGACTCTTTGTGCCACATTAGAAACTCGAAAAGAACGTTAGTAAGAACACCTTACATCACCGTACGAAACCTTAAAACTGCATCATACACCTAATGAATTCATCTGATTCCTTTGAAAATCGTATGACAAGTTTGGACATCTTAAGCCTCTATATGCCATATTAGCACCATGAAAACCACGTTAGTTTGGTGTGATTAAATATTACATGTTGTGGTTTATGAGACAATTTTTGATGTTTTCGAAATTTAAATTATTGATCAAATTAGTTTTTGATGTGATAATAAAGGTAAATATACTATAGGACGCGTTAAACTCCTAAGAACACCTTACATCACCATACAAAACTTTAAAACTACATTATAAACCTAATAAATTCGTCCGAGTCCTTTGAACGTCGTACGATAACTTAAGACATCTTACGACTCTATATGCCATTTTATCACCTTGAATAGAATGTTAGTATAATGTAGGACGCCTTACAACTCCAAACAACACCTAACAACACCGTACGCAAGTTTAAAACTCCATAATAAACCTAATGAATTCGTACGAGTCCTTTGAACATCGTACGACAACTTAGGACTTCTTACGACTCTTTATGCCACATTAGCAACTCGAAAAGAACGTTAGTAAGAACACCTTACATCACCGTACGAAACCTTAAAACTGCATCATACACCTAATGAATTCGTCTGATTCCTTTGAAAATCGTATGACAAGTTTGGACATCTTAAGCCTCTATATGCCATATTAGCACCATGAAAACCACGTTAGTTTGGTGTGATTAAATATTACATGTTGTGGTTTATGAGACAATTTTTGATGTTTTCGAAATTTATATTATTGATCAAATTTGTTTTTGGTGTGATAATAAAGGTAAATATAATATTGGAAGCGTTAAACTCTTAAAGAGCACCTTACATCAACATAAAAAACTTTAAAACTCGATAATAAACCTTATAAATTCGTCCGAGTCCTTTGAACGCCGTACGACAACTTAAGAAATCTTATGACTCTGTATGTCGTATTATCACCTTGAATAAAATGTTAGTATAATGTAGGACGAGTTACAACTCCAAACAACACCTAACAACACCGTACTTAAGTTTAAAACTCCATAATAAAACTAATGAATTCGTACGAGTCCTTTGAACATCGTACGACAACTTAGGACTTCTTACGACTCTTTGTGCCACATTAGCAACTCGAAAGAACGTTAGTAAGAACACCTTACATCACCGTACGAAACCTTAAAACTGCATCATACACCTAATGAATTCGTCTGATTCCTTTGAACATCGTATGACAAGTTTGGACATCTTAAGCCTCTATATGCCATATTAGCACCATGAAAACCACGTTAGTTTGGTGTGATTAAATATTACATGTTGTGGTTTATGAGACAATTTTTGATGTTTTCGAAATTTATATTATTGATCAAATTTGTTTTTGGTGTGATAATAAAGGTAAATATAACATTGGACGCGTTAAATTCTTAAGAGCACCTTACATCAACATACAAAACTTTAAAACTCCATAATAAACCTAATGAATTCGTACGAGTCCTTTGAACATCGTACGACAACTTAGGACTTCTTACGACTCTTTATGCCACTTTAGCAACTCGAAAAGAACGTTAGTAAGAACACCTTACATCACCGTACGAAACCTTAAAACTGCATCATACACCTAATGAATTCTTCTGATTCCTTCGAACATCGTATGACAAGTATGGACATCTTAAGCCTCTATATGCCATATTAGCACCATGAAAACAACGTTAGTTTGGTGTGATTAAATATTACATGTTGTGGTTTATGAGACAATTTTTGATGTTTTCGAAATTTAAATTATTGATCAAATTTGTTTTTGGTGTGATAATAAAGGTAAATATAACATTGGACGCGTTAAACTCTTAAGAGCACCTTACATCAACATACAAAACTTTAAAACTCCATAATAAACCTAATATATTCGTCCGAGTCCTTTGAACGTCGTACGACAACTTAAGACATCTTACGACTCTATATGCCATATTATCACCTTGAATAGAATGTTAGTATAATGTAGGACGCCTTACAACTCCAAACAACACCTAACAACACCGTACGCAAGTTTAAAACTCCATAATAAACCTAATGAATTCGTACGAGTCCTTTGAACATCGTACGACAACTTAGGACTTCTTACGACTCTTTATGCCACATTAGCAACTCGAAAAAAACGTTAGTAAGAACACCTTACATCACCGTACGAAACCTTAAACCTGCATCATACACCTAATGAATTCTTCTGATTCCTTCGAACATCGTATGACAAGTATGGACATCTTAAGCCTCTATATGCCATATTAGCACCATGAAAACAACGTTAGTTTGGTGTGATTAAATATTACATGTTGTGGTTTATGAGACAATTTTTGATGTTTTCGAAATTTAAATTATTGATCAAATTTGTATTTGGTGTTATAATAAAGGTAAATATAACATTGGACGCGTTAAACTCTTAAGAGCACCTTACATCAACATACAAAACTTTAAAACTCCATAATAAACCTAATATATTCGTCCGAGTCCTTTGAACGTCGTACGACAACTTAAGACATCTTACGACTCTATATGCCATATTATCACCTTGAATAGAATGTTAGTATAATGTAGGACGCCTTACAACTCCAAACAACACCTAACAACACCGTACTTAAGTTTAAAACTCCATAATAAAACTAATGAATTCGTACGAGTCCTTTGAACATCGTACGACAACTTAGGACTTCTTACGACTCTTTGTGCCACATTAGCAACTCGAAAGAACGTTAGTAAGAACACCTTACATCACCGTACGAAACCTTAAAACTGCATCATACACCTAATGAATTCGTCTGATTCCTTTGAACATCGTATGACAAGTTTGGACATCTTAAGCCTCTATATGCCATATTAGCACCATGAAAACCACGTTAGTTTGGTGTGATTAAATATTACATGTTGTGGTTTATGAGACAATTTTTGATGTTTTCGAAATTTATATTATTGATCAAATTTGTTTTTGGTGTGATAATAAAGGTAAATATAACATTGGACGCGTTAAATTCTTAAGAGCACCTTACATCAACATACAAAACTTTAAAACTCCATAATAAACCTAATGAATTCGTACGAGTCCTTTGAACATCGTACGACAACTAAGGACTTCTTACGACTCTTTATGCCACATTAGCAACTCGAAAAGAACGTTAGTAAGAACACCTTACATCACCGTACGAAACCTTAAAACTGCATCATACACCTAATGAATTCTTCTGATTCCTTCGAACATCGTATGACAAGTATGGACATCTTAAGCCTCTATATACCATATTAGCACCATGAAAACAACGTTAGTTTGGTGTGATTAAATATTACATGTTGTGGTTTATGAGACAATTTTTGATGTTTTCGAAATTTAAATTATTGATCAAATTTGTTTTTGGTGTGATAATAAAGGTAAATATAACATTGGACGCGTTAAACTCTTAAGAGCACCTTACATCAACATACAAAACTTTAAAACTCCATAATAAACCTAATATATTCGTCCGAGTCCTTTGAACGTCGTACGACAACTTAAGACATCTTACGACTCTATATGCCATATTATCACCTTGAATAGAATGTTAGTATAATGTAGGACGCCTTACAACTCCAAACAACACCTAACAACTCCGTACGCAAGTTTAAAACTCCATAATAAACCTAATGAATTCGTACGAGTCCTTTGAACATCGTACGACAACTTAGGACTTCTTACGACTCTTTATGCCACATTAGCAACTCGAAAAAAACGTTAGTAAGAACACCTTACATCACCGTACGAAACCTTAAACCTGCATCATACACCTAATGAATTCTTCTGATTCCTTCGAACATCGTATGACAAGTATGGACATCTTAAGCCTCTATATGCCATATTAGCACCATGAAAACAACGTTAGTTTGGTGTGATTAAATATTACATGTTGTGGTTTATGAGACAATTTTTGATGTTTTCGAAATTTAAATTATTGATCAAATTTGTATTTGGTGTTATAATAAAGGTAAATATAACATTGGACGCGTTAAACTCTTAAGAGCACCTTACATCAACATACAAAACTTTAAAACTCCATAATAAACCTAATATATTCGTCCGAGTCCTTTGAACGTCGTACGACAACTTAAGACATCTTACGACTCTATATGCCATATTATCACCTTGAATAGAATGTTAGTATAATGTAGGACGCCTTACAACTCCAAACAACACCTAACAACACCGTACTTAAGTTTAAAACTCCATAATAAAACTAATGAATTCGTACGAGTCCTTTGAACATCGTACGACAACTTAGGACTTCTTACGACTCTTTATGCCACATTAGCAACTCGAAAAAAACGTTAGTAAGAACACCTTACATCACCGTACGAAACCTTAAACCTGCATCATACACCTAATGAATTCTTCTGATTCCTTCGAACATCGTATGACAAGTATGGACATCTTAAGCCTCTATATGCCATATTAGCACCATGAAAACAACGTTAGTTTGGTGTGATTAAATATTACATGTTGTGGTTTATGAGACAATTTTTGATGTTTTCGAAATTTAAATTATTGATCAAATTTGTATTTGGTGTTATAATAAAGGTAAATATAACATTGGACGCGTTAAACTCTTAAGAGCACCTTACATCAACATACAAAACTTTAAAACTCCATAATAAACCTAATATATTCGTCCGAGTCCTTTGAACGTCGTACGACAACTTAAGACATCTTACGACTCTATATGCCATATTATCACCTTGAATAGAATGTTAGTATAATGTAGGACGCCTTACAACTCCAAACAACACCTAACAACACCGTACTTAAGTTTAAAACTCCATAATAAAACTAATGAATTCGTACGAGTCCTTTGAACATCGTACGACAACTTAGGACTTCTTACGACTCTTTGTGCCACATTAGCAACTCGAAAGAACGTTAGTAAGAACACCTTACATCACCGTACGAAACCTTAAAACTGCATCATACACCTAATGAATTCGTCTGATTCCTTTGAACATCGTATGACAAGTTTGGACATCTTAAGCCTCTATATGCCATATTAGCACCATGAAAACCACGTTAGTTTGGTGTGATTAAATATTACATGTTGTGGTTTATGAGACAATTTTTGATGTTTTCGAAATTTATATTATTGATCAAATTTGTTTTTGGTGTGATAATAAAGGTAAATATAACATTGGACGCGTTAAACTCTTAAGAGCACCTTACATCAACATACAAAACTTTAAAACTCCATAATAAACCTAATGAATTCGTACGAGTCCTTTGAACATCGTACGACAACTTAGGACTTCTTACGACTCTTTATGCCACATTAGCAACTCGAAAAGAACGTTAGTAAGAACACCCTACATCACCGTACGAAACCTTAAAACTGCATCATACACCTAATGAATTCTTCTGATTCCTTCGAACATCGTATGACAAGTATGGACATCTTAAGCCTCTATATACCATATTAGCACCATGAAAACAACGTTAGTTTGGTGTGATTAAATATTACATGTTGTGGTTTATGAGACAATTTTTGATGTTTTCGAAATTTAAATTATTGATCAAATTTGTTTTTGGTGTGATAATAAAGGTAAATATAACATTGGACGCGTTAAACTCTTAAGAGCACCTTACATCAACATACAAAACTTTAAAACTCCATAATAAACCTAATATATTCGTCCGAGTCCTTTGAACGTCGTACGACAACTTAAGACATCTTACGACTCTATATGCCATATTATCACCTTGAATAGAATGTTAGTATAATGTAGGACGCCTTACAACTCCAAACAACACCTAACAACACCGTACGCAAGTTTAAAACTCCATAATAAACCTAATGAATTCGTACGAGTCCTTTGAACATCGTACGACAACTTAGGACTTCTTACGACTCTTTATGCCACATTAGCAACTCGAAAAAAACGTTAGTAAGAACACCTTACATCACCGTACGAAACCTTAAACCTGCATCATACACCTAATGAATTCTTCTGATTCCTTCGAACATCGTATGACAAGTATGGACATCTTAAGCCTCTATATGCCATATTAGCACCATGAAAACAACGTTAGTTTGGTGTGATTAAATATTACATGTTGTGGTTTATGAGACAATTTTTGATGTTTTCGAAATTTAAATTATTGATCAAATTTGTATTTGGTGTTATAATAAAGGTAAATATAACATTGGACGCGTTAAACTCTTACGA
Source organism: Tagetes erecta (assembly GCA_030867185.1). Taxonomy (NCBI): domain Eukaryota; kingdom Viridiplantae; phylum Streptophyta; class Magnoliopsida; order Asterales; family Asteraceae; genus Tagetes; species Tagetes erecta. The sequence continues at coordinate 25,379,922 of CM061493.1, read as the reverse complement.
GCACCTTACATCAACATACAAAACTTTAAAACTCCATAATAAACCTAATATATTCGTCCGAGTCCTTTGAACGTCGTACGACAACTTAAGACATCTTACGACTCTATATGCCATATTATCACCTTGAATAGAATGTTAGTATAATGTAGGACGCCTTACAACTCCAAACAACACCTAACAACACCGTACTTAAGTTTAAAACTCCATAATAAAACTAATGAATTCGTACGAGTCCTTTGAACATCGTACGACAACTTAGGACTTCTTACGACTCTTTGTGCCACATTAGCAACTCGAAAGAACGTTAGTAAGAACACCTTACATCACCGTACGAAACCTTAAAACTGCATCATACACCTAATGAATTCGTCTGATTCCTTTGAACATCGTATGACAAGTTTGGACATCTTAAGCCTCTATATGCCATATTAGCACCATGAAAACCACGTTAGTTTGGTGTGATTAAATATTACATGTTGTGGTTTATGAGACAATTTTTGATGTTTTCGAAATTTATATTATTGATCAAATTTGTTTTTGGTGTGATAATAAAGGTAAATATAACATTGGACGCGTTAAACTCTTAAGAGCACCTTACATCAACATACAAAACTTTAAAACTCCATAATAAACCTAATGAATTCGTACGAGTCCTTTGAACATCGTACGACAACTTAGGACTTCTTACGACTCTTTATGCCACATTAGCAACTCGAAAAGAACGTTAGTAAGAACACCTTACATCACCGTACGAAACCTTAAAACTGCATCATACACCTAATGAATTCTTCTGATTCCTTCGAACATCGTATGACAAGTATGGACATCTTAAGCCTCTATATGCCATATTAGCACCATGAAAACAACGTTAGTTTGGTGTGATTAAATATTACATGTTGTGGTTTATGAGACAATTTTTGATGTTTTCGAAATTTAAATTATTGATCAAATTTGTTTTTGGTGTGATAATAAAGGTAAATATAACATTGGACGCGTTAAACTCTTAAGAGCACCTTACATCAACATACAAAACTTTAAAACTCCATAATAAACCTAATATATTCGTCCGAGTCCTTTGAACGTCGTACGACAACTTAAGACATCTTACGACTCTATATGCCATATTATCACCTTGAATAGAATGTTAGTATAATGTAGGACGCCTTACAACTCCAAACAACACCTAACAACACCGTACGCAAGTTTAAAACTCCATAATAAACCTAATGAATTCGTACGAGTCCTTTGAACATCGTACGACAACTTAGGACTTCTTACGACTCTTTATGCCACATTAGCAACTCGAAAAGAACGTTAGTAAGAACACCTTACATCACCGTACGAAACCTTAAACCTGCATCATACACCTAATGAATTCTTCTGATTCCTTCGAACATCGTATGACAAGTATGGACATCTTAAGCCTCTATATGCCATATTAGCACCATGAAAACAACGTTAGTTTGGTGTGATTAAATATTACATGTTGTGGTTTATGAGACAATTTTTGATGTTTTCGAAATTTAAATTATTGATCAAATTTGTATTTGGTGTTATAATAAAGGTAAATATAACATTGGACGCGTTAAACTCTTAAGAGCACCTTACATCAACATACAAAACTTTAAAACTCCATAATAAACCTAATATATTCGTCCGAGTCCTTTGAACGTCGTACGACAACTTAAGACATCTTACGACTCTATATGCCATATTATCACCTTGAATAGAATGTTAGTATAATGTAGGACGCCTTACAACTCCAAACAACACCTAACAACACCGTACTTAAGTTTAAAACTCCATAATAAAACTAATGAATTCGTACGAGTCCTTTGAACATCGTACGACAACTTAGGACTTCTTACGACTCTTTGTGCCACATTAGCAACTCGAAAGAACGTTAGTAAGAACACCTTACATCACCGTACGAAACCTTAAAACTGCATCATACACCTAATGAATTCGTCTGATTCCTTTGAACATCGTATGACAAGTTTGGACATCTTAAGCCTCTATATGCCATATTAGCACCATGAAAACCACGTTAGTTTGGTGTGATTAAATATTACATGTTGTGGTTTATGAGACAATTTTTGATGTTTTCGAAATTTATATTATTGATCAAATTTGTTTTTGGTGTGATAATAAAGGTAAATATAACATTGGACGCGTTAAACTCTTAAGAGCACCTTACATCAACATACAAAACTTTAAAACTCCATAATAAACCTAATATATTCGTCCGAGTCCTTTGAACGTCGTACAACAACTTAAGACATCTCACGACTCTATATGCCATATTATCACCTTGAATAGAATGTTAGTATAATGTAGGACGCCTTACAACTCCAAACAACACCTAACAACACCGTACGCAAGTTTAAAACTCCATAATAAACCTAATGAATTCGTACGAGTCCTTTGAACATCGTACGACAACTTAGGACTTCTTACGACTCTTTATGCCACATTAGCAACTCGAAAAGAACGTTAGTAAGAACACCTTACATCACCGTACGAAACCTTAAAACTGCATCATACACCTAATGAATTCTTCTGATTCCTTCGAACATCGTATGACAAGTATGGACATCTTAAGCCTCTATATGCCATATTAGCACCATGAAAACAACGTTAGTTTGGTGTGATTAAATATTACATGTTGTGGTTTATGAGACAATTTTTGATGTTTTCGAAATTTAAATTATTGATCAAATTTGTTTTTGGTGTGATAATAAAGGTAAATATAACATTGGACGCGTTAAACTCTTAAGAGCACCTTACATCAACATACAAAACTTTAAAACTCCATAATAAACCTAATATATTCGTCCGAGTCCTTTGAACGTCGTACGACAACTTAAGACATCTTACGACTCTATATGCCATATTATCACCTTGAATAGAATGTTAGTATAATGTAGGACGCCTTACAACTCCAAACAACACCTAACAACACCGTACTTAAGTTTAAAACTCCATAATAAACCTAATGAATTCGTACGAGTCCTTTGAACATCGTACGACAACTTAGGACTTCTTACGACTCTTTGTGCCACATTAGCAACTCGAAAAGAAAGTTAGTAAGAACACCTTACATCACCGTACGAAACCTTAAAACTGCATCATACACCTAATGAATTCGTCTGATTCCTTTGAACATCGTATGACAAGTTTGGACATCTTAAGCCTCTATATGCCATATTAGCACCATGAAAACCACGTTAGTTTGGTGTGATTAAATATTACATGTTGTGGTTTATGAGACAATTTTTGATGTTTTCGAAATTTATATTATTGATCAAATTTGTTTTTGGTGTGATAATAAAGGTAAATATAACATTGGACGCGTTAAACTCTTAAGAGCACCTTATATCAACATACAAAACTTTAAAACTACATAATAAACCTAATAAATTCGTCCGAGTCCTTTGAACGTCGTACGATAACTTAAGACATCTTACGACTCTATATGCCATATTATCACCTTGAATAGAATGTTAGTATAATGTAGGACGCCTTACAACTCCAAACAACACCTAACAACACCGTACTTAAGTTTAAAACTCCATAATAAACCTAATGAATTCGTACGAGTCCTTTGAACATCGTACGACAACTTAGGACTTCTTACGACTCTTTATGCCACATTAGCAACTCGAAAAGAACGTTAGTAAGAACACCTTACATCACCGTACGAAACCTTAAAACTGCATCATACACCTAATGAATTCTTCTGATTCCTTCGAACATCGTATGACAAGTATGGACATCTTAAGCCTCTATATGCCATATTAGCACCATGAAAACCACGTTAGTTTGGTGTGATTAAATATTACATGTTGTGGTTTATGAGACAATTTTTGATGTTTTCGAAATTTATATTATTGATCAAATTTGTTTTATGTGTGATATTAAAGGTAAATATAACATTGGACGCGTTAAACTCTTAAGAGCACCTTACATCAACATACAAAACTTTAAAACTCCATAATAAACCTAATATATTCGTCCGAGTCCTTTGAACGTCGTACGACAACTTAAGACATCTTACGACTCTATATGCCATATTATCACCTTGAATAGAATGTTAGTATAATGTAGGACGCCTTACAACTCCAAACAACACCTAACAACACCGTACTTAAGTTTAAAACTCCATAATAAACCTAATGAATTCGTACGAGTCCTTTGAACATCGTACGACAACTTAGGACTTCTTACGACTCTTTGTGCCACATTAGCAACTCGAAAAGAAAGTTAGTAAGAACACCTTACATCACCGTACGAAACCTTAAAACTGCATCATACACCTAATGAATTCGTCTGATTCCTTTGAACATCGTATGACAAGTTTGGACATCTTAAGCCTCTATATGCCATATTAGCACCATGAAAACCACGTTAGTTTGGTGTGATTAAATATTACATGTTGTGGTTTATGAGACAATTTTTGATGTTTTCGAAATTTATATTATTGATCAAATTTGTTTTTGGTGTGATAATAAAGGTAAATATAACATTGGACGCGTTAAACTCTTAAGAGCACCTTATATCAACATACAAAACTTTAAAACTACATAATAAACCTAATAAATTCGTCCGAGTCCTTTGAACGTCGTACGATAACTTAAGACATCTTACGACTCTATATGCCATATTATCACCTTGAATAGAATGTTAGTATAATGTAGGACGCCTTACAACTCCAAACAACACCTAACAACACCGTACTTAAGTTTAAAACTCCATAATAAACCTAATGAATTCGTACGAGTCCTTTGAACATCGTACGACAACTTAGGACTTCTTACGACTCTTTATGCCACATTAGCAACTCGAAAAGAACGTTAGTAAGAACACCTTACATCACCGTACGAAACCTTAAAACTGCATCATACACCTAATGAATTCTTCTGATTCCTTCGAAGATCGTATGACAAGTATGGACATCTTAAGCCTCTATATGCCATATTAGCACCATGAAAACCACGTTAGTTTGGTGTGATTAAATATTACATGTTGTGGTTTATGAGACAATTTTTGATGTTTTCGAAATTTATATTATTGATCAAATTTGTTTTATGTGTGATATTAAAGGTAAATATAACATTGGACGCGTTAAACTCTTAAGAGCACCTTACATCAACATACAAAACTTTAAAACTCCATAATAAACCTAATATATTCGTCCGAGTCCTTTGAACGTCGTACGACAACTTAAGACATCTTACGACTCTATATGCCATATTATCACCTTGAATAGAATGTTAGTATAATGTAGGACGCCTTACAACTCCAAACAACACCTAACAACACCGTACTTAAGTTTAAAACTCCATAATAAACCTAATGAATTCGTACGAGTCCTTTGAACATCGTACGACAACTTAGGACTTCTTACGACTCTTTGTGCCACATTAGCAACTCGAAAAGAAAGTTAGTAAGAACACCTTACATCACCGTACGAAACCTTAAAACTGCATCATACACCTAATGAATTCGTCTGATTCCTTTGAACATCGTATGACAAGTTTGGACATCTTAAGCCTCTATATGCCATATTAGCACCATAAAAACCACGTTAGTTTGGTGTGATTAAATATTACATGTTGTGGTTTATGAGACAATTTTTGATGTTTTCGAAATTTATATTATTGATCAAATTTGTTTTTGGTGTGATAATAAAGGTAAATATAACATTGGACGCGTTAAACTCTTAAGAGCACCTTATATCAACATACAAAACTTTAAAACTACATAATAAACCTAATAAATTCGTCCGAGTCCTTTGAACGTCGTACGATAACTTAAGACATCTTACGACTCTATATGCCATATTATCACCTTGAATAGAGTGTTAGTATAATGTAGGACGCCTTACAACTCCAAACAACACCTAACAACACCGTACTTAAGTTTAAAACTCCATAATAAACCTAATGAATTCGTACGAGTCCTTTGAACATCGTACGACAACTTAGGACTTCTTACGACTCTTTATGCCACATTAGCAACTCGAAAAGAACGTTAGTAAGAACACCTTACATCACCGTACGAAACCTTAAAACTGCATCATACACCTAATGAATTCTTCTGATTCCTTCGAACATCGTATGACAAGTATGGACATCTTAAGCCTCTATATGCCATATTAGCACCATGAAAACCACGTTAGTTTGGTGTGATTAAATATTACATGTTGTGGTTTATGAGACAATTTTTGATGTTTTCGAAATTTATATTATTGATCAAATTTGTTTTATGTGTGATATTAAAGGTAAATATAACATTGGACGCGTTAAACTCTTAAGAGCACCTTACATCAACATACAAAACTTTAATACTACATAATAAACCTAATAAATTCGTCCGAGTCCTTTGAACGTCGTACGATAACTTAAGACATCTTACGACTCTATATGCCATATTATCACCTTGAATAGAATGTTAGTATAATGTAAGACGCCTTACAACTCCAAACAACACCTAACAACACCGTACGCAAGTTTAAAACTCCATAATAAACCTAATGAATTCGTACGAGTCCTTTGAACATCGTACGACAACTTAGGACTTCTTACGACTCTTTATGCCACATAAGCAACTCGAAAAGAACGTTAGTAAGAACACCTTACATCACCGTACGAAACCTTAAAACTGCATCATACACCTAATGAATTCTTCTGATTCCTTCGAACATCGTATGACAAGTATGTACATCCTAAACCTCTATATGCCATATTAGCACCATGAAAACAACGTTAGTTTGGTGTGATTAAATATTACATGTTGTGGTTTATGAGACAATTTTTGATGTTTTCGAAATTTAAATTATTGATCAAATTTGTTTTTGGTGTGATAATAAAGGTAAATATAACATTGGACGCGTTAAACTCTTAAGAGCACCTTACATCAACATACAAAACTTTAAAACTCCATAATAAACCTAATATATTCGTCCGAGTCCTTTGAACGTCGTACGACAACTTAAGACATCTTACGACTCTATATGCCATATTATCACCTTGAATAGAATGTTAGTATAATGTAGGACGCCTTACAACTCCAAACAACACCTAACAACACCGTACTTAAGTTTAAAACTCCATAATAAACCTAATGAATTCGTACGAGTCCTTTGAACATCGTACGACAACTTAGGACTTCTTACGACTCTTTGTGCCACATTAGCAACTCGAAAAGAAAGTTAGTAAGAACACCTTACATCACCGTACGAAACCTTAAAACTGCATCATACACCTAATGAATTCGTCTGATTCCTTTGAACATCGTATGACAAGTTTGGACATCTTAAGCCTCTATATGCCATATTAGCACCATGAAAACCACGTTAGTTTGGTGTGATTAAATATTACATGTTGTGGTTTATGAGACAATTTTTGATGTTTTCGAAATTTATATTATTGATCAAATTTGTTTTTGGTGTGATAATAAAGGTAAATATAACATTGGACGCGTTAAACTCTTAAGAGCACCTTATATCAACATACAAAACTTTAAAACTACATAATAAACCTAATAAATTCGTCCGAGTCCTTTGAACGTCGTACGATAACTTAAGACATCTTACGACTCTATATGCCATATTATCACCTTGAATAGAATGTTAGTATAATGTAGGACGCCTTACAACTCCAAACAACACCTAACAACACCGTACTTAAGTTTAAAACTCCATAATAAACCTAATGAATTCGTACGAGTCCTTTGAACATCGTACGACAACTTAGGACTTCTTACGACTCTTTATGCCACATTAGCAACTCGTAAAGAACGTTAGTAAGAACACCTTACATCACCGTACGAAACCTTTAAACTGCATCATACACCTAATGAATTCTTCTGATTCCTTCGAACATCGTATGACAAGTATGGACATCTTAAGCCTCTATATGCCATATTAGCACCATGAAAACAACGTTAGTTTGGTGTGATTAAATATTACATGTTGTGGTTTATGAGACAATTTTTGATATTTACGAAATTTATATTATTGATCAAATTTGTTTTTGGTGTGATAATAAAGGTAAATATAACATTGGACGCGTTAAACTCTTAAGAGCACCTTACATCAACATACAAAACTTTAAAACTACATAATAAACCTAATAAATTCGTCCGAGTCCTTTGAACGTCGTACGATAACTTAAGACATCTTACGACTCTATATGCCATATTATCACCTTGAATAGAATGTTAGTATAATGTAGGACGCCTTACAACTCCAAACAACACCTAACAACACCGTACTTAAGTTTAAAACTCCATAATAAACCTAATGAATTCGTACGAGTCCTTTGAACATCGTACGACAACTTAGGACTTCTTACGACTCTTTGTGCCACATTAGCAACTCGAAAAGAAAGTTAGTAAGAACACCTTACATCACTGTACGAAACCTTAAAACTGCATCATACACCTAATGAATTCGTCTGATTTCTTTGAACATCGTATGACAAGTTTGGACATCTTAAGCCTCTATATGCCATATTAGCACCATGAAAACCACGTTAGTTTGGTGTGATTAAATATTACATGTTGTGGTTTATGAGACAATTTTTGATGTTTTCGAAATTTATATTATTGATCAAATTTGTTTTTGGTGTGATAATAAAGGTAAATATAACATTGGACGCGTTAAACTCTTAAGAGCACCTTACATCAACATACAAAACTTTAAAACTACATAATAAACCTAATAAATTCGTCCGAGTCCTTTGAACGTCGTACGATAACTTAAGACATCTTACGACTCTATATGCCATATTATCACCTTGAATAGAATGTTAGTATAATGTAGGACGCCTTACAACTCCAAACAACACCTAACAACACCGTACTTAAGTTTAAAACTCCATAATAAACCTAATGAATTCGTACGAGTCCTTTGAACATCGTACGACAACTTAGGACTTCTTACGACTCTTTATGCCACATTAGCAACTCGAAAAGAACGTTAGTAAGAACACCTTACATCACCGTACGAAACCTTAAAACTGCATCATACACCTAATGAATTCTTCTGATTCCTTCGAACATCGTATGACAAGTATGGACATCTTAAGCCTCTATATGCCATATTAGCACCATGAAAACAACGTTAGTTTGGTGTGATTAAATATTACATGTTGTGGTTTATGAGACAATTTTTGATGTTTACGAAATTTATATTATTGATCAAATTTGTTTTTGGTGTGATAATAAAGGTAAATATAACATTGGACGCGTTAAACTCTTAAGAGCACCTTACATCAACATACAAAACTTTAAAACTACATAATAAACCTAATAAAATCGTCCGAGTCCTTTGAACGTCGTACGATAACTTAAGACATCTTACGACTCTATATGCCATATTATCACCTTGAATAGAATGTTAGTATAATGTAGGACGCCTTACAACTCCAAACAACACCTAACAACACCGTACGCAAGTTTAAAACTCCATAATAAACATAATGAATTCGTACGAGTCATTTGAACATCGTACGACAACTTAGGACTTCTTACGACTCTTTATGCCACATTAGCAACTCGAAAAGAACGTTAGTAAGAACACCTTACATCACCGTACGAAACCTTAAAACTGCATCATACACCTAATGAATTCTTCTGATTCCTTCGAACATCGTATGACAAGTATGGACATCTTAAGCCTCTATATGCCATATTAGCACCATGAAAACCACGTTAGTTTGGTGTGATTAAATAATACATGTTGTGGTTTATGAGACAATTTTTGATGTTTTCGAAATTTATATTATTGATCAAATTTGTTGTATGTGTGATATTAAAGGTAAATATAACATTGGACGCGTTAAACTCTTAAGAGCACCTTACATCAACATACAAAACTTTAAAACTACATAATAAACCTAATAAATTCGTCCGAGTCCTTTGAACGTCGTACGAAAACTTAAGACATCTTACGACTCTATATGCCATATTATCACCTTGAATAGAATGTTAGTATAATGTAGGACGCCTTACAACTCCAAACAACACCTAACAACACCGTACGCAAGTTTAAAACTCCATAATAAACCTAATGAATTCGTACGAATCCTTTGAACATCGTACGACAACATAGGACTTCTTACGACTCCTTATGCCACATTAGCAACTCGAAAAGAACGTTAGTAAGAACACCTTACATCACCGTACGAAACCTTAAAACTGCATCATACACCTAATGAATTCTTCTGATTCCTTCGAACATCGTATGACAAGTTTGGACATCTTAAGCCTCTATATGCCATATTAGCACCATGAAAACCACGTTAGTTTGGTGTGATTAAATATTACATGTTGTGGTTTATGAGACAATTTTTGATGTTTTCGAAATTTAAATTATTGATCAAATTTGTTTTTGGTGCGATAATAAAGGTAAATATAACATTGGACGCGTTAAACTCTTAAAAGCACCTTACATCAACATACAAAACTTTAAAACTCCAAAATAAACCTAATATATTCGTCCGAGTCCTTTGAACGTCGTACGACAACTTAAGACATCTTACAACTCTATATAACTCCAAACAACACCTAACAACACCGTACTTAAGTTTAAAACTCCATAATAAACCTAATGAATTCGTACGAGTCCTTTGAACATCGTACGACAACTTAGGACTTCTTACGACTCTTTGTGCCACATTAGCAACTCGAAAAGAAAGTAAGAACACCTTACATCAACGTACGAAACCTTAAAACTGCATCATACACCTAATGAATTCGTCTGATTCCTTTGAACATCGTATGACAAGTTTGGACATCTTAAGCCTCTATATGCCATATTAGCACCATGAAAACCACGTTAGTTTGGTGTGATTAAATATTACATGTTGTGGTTTATGAGACAATTTTTGATGTTTTCGAAATTTAAATTATTGATCAAATTTGTTTTTGGTGCGATAATAAAGGTAAATATAACATTGGACGCGTTAAACTCTTAAGAGCACCTTACATCAACATACAAAACTTTAAAACTCCATAATAAACCTAATATATTCGTCCGAGTCCTTTGAACGTCGTACGACAACTTAAGACATCTTACAACTCTATATAACTCCAAACAACACCTAACAACACCGTACTTAAGTTTAAAACTCCATAATAAACCTAATGAATTCGTACGAGTCCTTTTAACATCGTACGACAACTTAGGACTTCTTACGACTCTTTGTGCCACATTAGCAACTCGAAAAGAAAGTTAGTAAGAACACCTTACATCAACGTACGAAACCTTAAAACTGCATCATACACCTAATGAATTCGTCTGATTCCTTTGAACATCGTATGACAAGTTTGGACATCTTAAGCCTCTATATGCCATATTAGCACCATGAAAACCACGTTAGTTTGGTGTGATTAAATATTACATGTTGGGGTTTATGAGACAATTTTTGATGTTTTCGAAATTTAAATTATTGATCAAATTTGTTTTTGGTGTGATAATAAAGGTAAATATAACATTGGACGCGTTAAACTCTTAAGAGCACCTTACATCAACATACAAAACTTTAAAACTCCATAATAAACCTAATATATTCGTCCGAGTCCTTTGAACGTCGTACGACAACTTAAGACATCTTACGACTCTATATAACTCCAAACAACACCTAACAACACCGTACTTAAGTTTAAAACTCCATAATAAACCTAATGAATTCGTACGAGTCCTTTGAACATCGTACGACAACTTAGGACTTCTTACGACTCTTTGTGCCACATTAGCAACTCGAAAAGAAAGTTAGTAAGAACACCTTACATCACCGTACGAAACCTTAAAACTGCATCATACACCTAATGAATTCGTCTAATTTCTTTGAAAATCGTATGACAAGTTTGGACATCTTAAGCCTCTATATGCCATATTAGCACCATGAAAACCACGTTAGTTTGGTGTGATTAAATATTACATGTTGTGGTTTATGAGACAATTTTTGATGTTTTCCAAATTTAAATTATTGATCAAATTTGTTTTTGGTGTGATAATAAAGGTAAATATAACATTGGACGCGTTAAACTCTTAAGAGCACCTTACATCAACATACAAAACTTTAAAACTCCATAATAAACCTAATATATTCGTCCGAGTCCTTTGAACGTCATACGACAACTTAAGACATCTTACGACTCTATATAACTCCAAACAACACCTAACAACACCGTACTTAAGTTTAAAACTCCATAATAAACCTAATGAATTCGTACGAGTCCTTTGAACATCGTACGACAACTTAGGACTTCTTACGACTCTTTGTGCCACATTAGCAACTCGAAAAGAAAGTTAGTAAGAACACCTTACATCACCGTACGAAACCTTAAAACTGCATCATACACCTAATGAATTCGTCTGATTCCTGTAAAACAACGTATGACAAGTTTGGACATCTTAAGCCTCTATATGCCATATTAGCACCATGAAAACCACGTTAGTTTGGTGTGATTAAATATTACATGTTGTGGTTTATGAGACAATTTTTGATGTTTTCGAAACTTATATTATTGATCAAATTTGTTTTTGGTGTGATAATAAAGGTAAATATAACATTGGACGCGTTAAACTCTTAAGAGCACCTTACATCAACATACAAAACTTTAAAACTCCATAATAAACCTAATATATTCGTCCGAGTCCTTTGAACGTCGTACGACAACTTAAGACATCTTACGACTCTATATAACTCCAAACAACACCTAACAACACCGTACTTAAGTTTAAAACTCCATAATAAACCTAATGAATTCGTACGAGTCCTTTGAACATCGTACGACAACTTAGGACTTCTTACGACTCTTTGTGCCACATTAGCAACTCGAAAAGAAAGTTAGTAAGAACACCTTACATCACCGTACGAAACCTTAAAACTGCATCATACACCTAATGAATTCGTCTGATTCCTTTGAAAATCGTATGACAAGTTTGGACATCTTAAGCCTCTATATGCCATATTAGCACCATGAAAACCACGTTAGTTTGGTGTGATTAAATATTACATGTTGTGGTTTATGAGACAATTTTTGATGTTTTCGAAACTTATATTATTGATCAAATTTGTTTTTGGTGTGATAATAAAGGTAAATATAACATTGGACGCGTTAAACTCTTAAGAGCACCTTACATCAACATACAAAACTTTAAAACTCCATAATAAACCTAATATATTCGTCCGAGTCCTTTGAACGTCGTACGACAACTTAAGACATCTTACGACTCTATATAACTCCAAACAACACCTAACAACACCGTACTTAAGTTTAAAACTCCATAATAAACCTAATGAATTCGTACGAGTCCTTTCAACATCGTACGACAACTTAGGACTTCTTACGACTCTTTGTGCCACATTAGCAACTCGAAAAGAAAGTTAGTAAGAACACCTTACATCACCGTACGAAACCTTAAAACTGCATCATACACCTAATGAATTCGTCTGATTCCTTTGAAAATCGTATGACAAGTTTGGACATCTTAAGCCTCTATATGCCATATTAGCACCATGAAAACCACGTTAGTTTGGTGTGATTAAATATTACATGTTGTGGTTTATGAGACAATTTTTGATGTTTTCGAAATTTAAATTATTGATCAAATTTGTTTTTGGTGTGATAATAAAGGTAAATATAACATTGGACGCGTTAAACTCTTAAGAGCACCTTACATCAACATACAAAACTTTAAAACTCCATAATAAACCTAATATATTCGTCCGAGTCCTTTGAACGTCGTACGACAACTTAAGACATCTTACGACTCTATATAACTCCAAACAACACCTAACAACACCGTACTTAAGTTTAAAACTCCATAATAAACCTAATGAATTCGTACGAGTCCTTTCAACATCGTACGACAACTTAGGACTTCTTACGACTCTTTGTGCCACATTAGCAACTCGAAAAGAAAGTTAGTAAGAACACCTTACATCACCGTACGAAACCTTAAAACTGCATCATACATCTAATGAATTCGTCTGATTCCTTTGAAAATCGTATGACAAGTTTGGACATCTTAAGCCTCTATATGCCATATTAGCACCATGAAAACCACGTTAGTTTGGTGTGATTAAATATTACATGTTGTGGTTTATGAGACAATTTTTGATGTTTTCGAAATTTAAATTATTGATCAAATTTGTTTTTGGTGTGATAATAAAGGTAAATATAACATTGGACGCGTTAAACTCTTAAGAGCACCTTACATCAACATACAAAACTTTAAAACTCCATAATAAACCTAATATATTCGTCCGAGTCCTTTGAACGTCGTACGACAACTTAAGACATCTTACGACTCTATATAACTCCAAACAACACCTAACAACACCGTACTTAAGTTTAAAACTCCATAATAAACCTAATGAATTCGTACGAGTCCTTTGAACATCGTACGACAACTTAGGACTTCTTACGACTCTTTGTGCCACATTAGCAACTCGAAAAGAAAGTTAGTAAGAACACCTTACATCAACGTACGAAACCTTAAAACTGCATCATACACCTAATGAATTCGTCTGATTCCTTTGAACATCGTATGACAAGTTTGGACATCTTAAGCCTCTATATGCCATATTAGCACCATGAAAACCACGTTAGTTTGGTGTGATTAAATATTACATGTTGGGGTTTATGAGACAATTTTTGATGTTTTCGAAATTTAAATTATTGATCAAATTTGTTTTTGGTGTGATAATAAAGGTAAATATAACATTGGACGCGTTAAACTCTTAAGAGCACCTTACATCAACATACAAAACTTTAAAACTCCATAATAAACCTAATATATTCGTCCGAGTCCTTTGAACGTCGTACGACAACTTAAGACATCTTACGACTCTATATAACTCCAAACAACACCTAACAACACCGTACTTAAGTTTAAAACTCCATAATAAACCTAATGAATTCGTACGAGTCCTTTGAACATCGTACGACAACTTAGGACTTCTTACGACTCTTTGTGCCACATTAGCAACTCGAAAAGAAAGTTAGTAAGAACACCTTACATCAACGTACGAAACCTTAAAACTGCATCATACACCTAATGAATTCGTCTGATTCCTTTGAACATCGTATGACAAGTTTGGACATCTTAAGCCTCTATATGCCATATTAGCACCATGAAAACCACGTTAGTTTGGTGTGATTAAATATTACATGTTGGGGTTTATGAGACAATTTTTGATGTTTTCGAAATTTAAATTATTGATCAAATTTGTTTTTGGTGTGATAATAAAGGTAAATATAACATTGGACGCGTTAAACTCTTAAGAGCACCTTACATCAACATACAAAACTTTAAAACTCCATAATAAACCTAATATATTCGTCCGAGTCCTTTGAACGTCGTACGACAACTTAAGACATCTTACGACTCTATATAACTCCAAACAACACCTAACAACACCGTACTTAAGTTTAAAACTCCATAATAAACCTAATGAATTCGTACGAGTCCTTTGAACATCGTACGACAACTTAGGACTTCTTACGACTCTTTGTGCCACATTAGCAACTCGAAAAGAAAGTTAGTAAGAACACCTTACATCACCGTACGAAACCTTAAAACTGCATCATACACCTAATGAATTCGTCTGATTTCTTTGAAAATCGTATGACAAGTTTGGACATCTTAAGCCTCTATATGCCATATTAGCACCATGAAAACCACGTTAGTTTGGTGTGATTAAATATTACATGTTGTGGTTTATGAGACAATTTTTGATGTTTTCGAAATTTAAATTATTGATCAAATTTGTTTTTGGTGTGATAATAAAGGTAAATATAACATTGGACGCGTTAAACTCTTAAGAGCACCTTACATCAACATACAAAACTTTAAAACTCCATAATAAACCTAATATATTCGTCCGAGTCCTTTGAACGTCGTACGACAACTTAAGACATCTTACGACTCTATATAACTCCAAACAACACCTAACAACACCGTACTTAAGTTTAAAACTCCATAATAAATCTAATGAATTCGTACGAGTCCTTTGAACATCGTACGACAACTTAGGACTTCTTACGACTCTTTGTGCCACATTAGCAACTCGAAAAGAAAGTTAGTAAGAACACCTTACATCACCGTACGAAACCTTAAAACTGCATCATACACCTAATGAATTCGTCTGATTTCTTTGAAAATCGTATGACAAGTTTGGACATCTTAAGCCTCTATATGCCATATTAGCACCATGAAAACCACGTTAGTTTGGTGTGATTAAATATTACATGTTGTGGTTTATGAGACAATTTTTGATGTTTTCGAAATTTAAATTAATGATCAAATTTGTTTTTGGTGTGATAATAAAGGTAAATATAACATTGGACGCGTTAAACTCTTAAGAGCACCTTACATCAACATACAAAACTTTAAAACTCCATAATAAACCTTATATATTCGTCCGAGTCCTTTGAACGTCGTACGACAACTTAAGACATCTTACAACTCTATATAACTCCAAACAACACCTAACAACACCGTACTTAAGTTTAAAACTCCATAATAAACCTAATGAATTCGTACGAGTCCTTTTAACATCGTACGACAACTTAGGACTTCTTACGACTCTTTGTGCCACATTAGCAACTCGAAAAGAAAGTTAGTAAGAACACCTTACATCAACGTACGAAACCTTAAAACTGCATCATACACCTAATGAATTCGTCTGATTCCTTTGAACATCGTATGACAAGTTTGGACATCTTAAGCCTCTATATGCCATATTAGCACCATGAAAACCACGTTAGTTTGGTGTGATTAAATATTACATGTTGGGGTTTATGAGACAATTTTTGATGTTTTCGAAATTTAAATTATTGATCAAATTTGTTTTTGGTGTGATAATAAAGGTAAATATAACATTGGACGCTTTAAACTCTTAAGAGCACCTTACATCAACATACAAAACTTTAAAACTCCATAATAAACCTAATATATTCGTCCGAGTCCTTTGAACGTCGTACGACAACTTAAGACATCTTACGACTCTATATAACTCCAAACAACACCTAACAACACCGTACTTAAGTTTAAAACTCCATAATAAACCTAATGAATTCGTACGAGTCCTTTGAACATCGTACGACAACTTAGGACTTCTTACGACTCTTTGTGCCACATTAGAAACTCGAAAAGAAAGTTAGTAAGAACACCTTACATCACCGTACGAAACCTTAAAACTGCATCATACACCTAATGAATTCGTCTGATTCCTGTAAAACAACGTATGACAAGTTTGGACATCTTAAGCCTCTATATGCCATATTAGCACCATGAAAACCACGTTAGTTTGGTGTGATTAAATATTACATGTTGTGGTTTATGAGACAATTTTTGATGTTTTCGAAATTTAAATTATTGATCAAATTTGTTTTTGGTGTGATAATAAAGGTAAATATAACATTGGACGCGTTAAACTCTTAAGAGCACCTTACATCAACATACAAAACTTTAAAACTCCATAATAAACCTAATATATTCGTCCGAGTCCTTTGAACGTCGTACGACAACTTAAGACATCTTACGACTCTATATAACTCCAAACAACACCTAACAACACCGTACTTAAGTTTAAAACTCCATAATAAACCTAATGAATTCGTACGAGTCCTTTGAACATCGTACGACAACTTAGGACTTCTTACGACTCTTTGTGCCACATTAGCAACTCGAAAAGAAAGTTAGTAAGAACACCTTACATCACCGTACGAAACCTTAAAACTGCATCATACACCTAATGAATTCGTCTGATTCCTGTAAAACAACGTATGACAAGTTTGGACATCTTAAGCCTCTATATGCCATATTAGCACCATGAAAACCACGTTAGTTTTGTGTGATTAAATATTACATGTTGTGGTTTATGAGACAATTTTTGATGTTTTCGAAACTTATATTATTGATCAAATTTGTTTTTGGTGTGATAATAAAGGTAAATATAACATTGGACGCGTTAAACTCTTAAGAGCACCTTACATCAACATACAAAACTTTAAAACTCCATAATAAACCTAATATATTCGTCCGAGTCCTTTGAACGTCGTACGACAACTTAAGACATCTTACGACTCTATATAACTCCAAACAACACCTAACAACACTGTACTTAAGTTTAAAACTCCATAATAAACCTAATGAATTCGTACGAGTCCTTTGAACATCGTACGACAACTTAGGACTTCTTACGACTCTTTGTGCCACATTAGCAACTCGAAAAGAAAGTTAGTAAGAACACCTTACATCACCGTACGAAACCTTAAAACTGCATCATACACCTAATGAATTCGTCTGATTCCTGTGAACATCGTATGACAAGTTTGGACATCTTAAGCCTCTATATGCCATATTAGCACCATGAAAACCACGTTAGTTTGGGGTGATTAAATATTACATGTTGTGGTTTATGAGACAATTTTTGATGTTTTCGAAATTTATATTATTGATCAAATTTGTTTTTGGTGTGATAATAAAGGTAAATATAACATTGGACGCGTTAAACTCTTAAGAGCACCTTACATCAACATACAAAACTTTAAAACTCCATAATAAACCTAATATATTCGTCCGAGTCCTTTGAACGTCGTACGACAACTTAAGACATCTTACGACTCTATATAACTCCAAACAACACCTAACAACACCGTACTTAAGTTTAAAACTCCATAATAAACCTAATGAATTCGTACGAGTCCTTTGAACATCGTACGACAACTTAGGACTTCTTACGACTCTTTGTGCCACATTAGCAACTCGAAAAGAACGTTAGTAAGAACACCTTACATCACCGTACGAAACCTTAAAACTGCATCATACACCTAATGAATTCGTCTGATTTCTTTGAAAATCGTATGACAAGTTTGGACATCTTAAGCCTCTATATGCCATATTAGCACCATGAAAACCACGTTAGTTTGGTGTGATTAAATATTACATGTTGTCGTTTATGAGACAATTTTTGATGTTTTCGAAACTTAAATTATTGATCAAATTTGTTTTTGGTGTGATAATAAAGGTAAATATAACATTGGACGCGTTAAACTCTTAAGAGCACCTTACATCAACATACAAAACTTTAAAACTCCATAATAAACCTAATATATTCGTCCGAGTCCTTTGAACGTCGTACGACAACTTAAGACATCTTACGACTCTATATAACTCCAAACAACACCTAACAACACCGTACTTAAGTTTAAAACTCCATAATAAACCTAATGAATTCGTACGAGTCCTTTGAACATCGTACGACAACTTAGGACTTCTTACGACTCTTTGTGCCACATTAGCAACTCGAAAAGAAAGTTAGTAAGAACACCTTACATCACCGTACGAAACCTTAAAACTGCATCATACACCTAATGAATTCGTCTGATTCCTGTGAACATCGTATGACAAGTTTGGACATCTTAAGCCTCTATATGCCATATTAGCACCATGAAAACCACGTTAGTTTGGTGTGATTAAATATTACATGTTGTGGTTTATGAGACAATTTTTGATGTTTTCGAAATTTATATTATTGATCAAATTTGTTTTTGGTGTGATAATAAAGGTAAATATAACATTGGACGCGTTAAACTCTTAAGAGCACCTTACATCAACATACAAAACTTTAAAACTCCATAATAAACCTAATATATTCGTCCGAGTCCTTTGAACGTCGTACGACAACTTAAGACATCTTACGACTCTATATAACTCCAAACAACACCTAACAACACCGTACTTAAGTTTAAAACTCCATAATAAACCTAATGAATTCGTACGAGTCCTTTGAACATCGTACGACAACTTAGGACTTCTTACGACTCTTTGTGCCACATTAGCAACTCGAAAAGAACGTTAGTAAGAACACCTTACATCACCGTACGAAACCTTAAAACTGCATCATACACCTAATGAATTCGTCTGATTTCTTTGAAAATCGTATGACAAGTTTGGACATCTTAAGCCTCTATATGCCATATTAGCACCATGAAAACCACGTTAGTTTGGTGTGATTAAATATTACATGTTGTGGTTTATGAGACAATTTTTGATGTTTTCGAAACTTAAATTATTGATCAAATTTCTTTTTGGTGTGATAATAAAGGTAAATATAACATTGGACGCGTTAAACTCTTAAGAGCACCTTACATCAACATACAAAACTTTAAAACTCCATAATAAACCTAATATATTCGTCCGAGTCCTTTGAACGTCGTACGACAACTTAAGACATCTTACGACTCTATATAACTCCAAACAACACCTAACAACACCGTACTTAAGTTTAAAACTCCATAATAAACCTAATGAATTCGTACGAGTCCTTTGAACATCGTACGACAACTTAGGACTTCTTACGACTCTTTGTGCCACATTAGCAACTCGAAAAGAAAGTTAGTAAGAACACCTTACATCACCGTACGAAACCTTAAAACTGCATCATACACCTAATGAATTCGTCTGATTCCTGTAAAACAACGTATGACAAGTTTGGACATCATAAGCCTCTATATGCCATTTTAGCACCATGAAAACCACGTTAGTTTGGTGTGATTAAATATTACAAGTTGTGGTTTATGAGACAATTTTTGATGTTTTCGAAACTTATATTATTGATCAAATTTGTTTTTGGTGTGATAATAAAGGTAAATATAACATTGGACGCGTTAAACTCTTAAGAGCACCTTACATCAACATACAAAACTTTAAAACTCCATAATAAACCTAATATATTCGTCCGAGTCCTTTGAACGTCGTACGACAACTTAAGACATCTTACGACTCTATATAACTCCAAACAACACCTAACAACACCGTACTTAAGTTTAAAACTCCATAATAAACCTAATGAATTCGTACGAGTCCTTTGAACATCGTACGACAACTTAGGACTTCTTACGACTCTTTGTGCCACATTAGCAACTCGAAAAGAACGTTAGTAAGAACACCTTACATCACCGTACGAAACCTTAAAACTGCATCATACACCTAATGAATTCGTCTGATTTCTTTGAAAATCGTATGACAAGTTTGGACATCTTAAGCCTCTATATGCCATATTAGCACCATGAAAACCACGTTAGTTTGGTGTGATTAAATATTACATGTTGTGGTTTATGAGACAATTTTTGATGTTTTCGAAACTTAAATTATTGATGAAATTTGTTTTTGGTGTGATAATAAAGGTAAATATAACATTGGACGCGTTAAACTCTTAAGAGCACCTTACATCAACATACAAAACTTTAAAACTCCATAATAAACCTAATATATTCGTCCGAGTCCTTTGAACGTCGTACGACAACTTAAGACATCTTACGACTCTATATAACTCCAAACAACACCTAACAACACCGTACTTAAGTTTAAAACTCCATAATAAACCTAATGAATTCGTACGAGTCCTTTGAACATCGTACGACAACTTAGGACTTCTTACGACTCTTTGTGCCACATTAGCAACTCGAAAAGAAAGTTAGTAAGAACACCTTACATCACCGTACGAAACCTTAAAACTGCATCATACACCTAATGAATTCGTCTGATTCCTGTAAAACAACGTATGACAAGTTTGGACATCTTAAGCCTCTATATGCCATATTAGCACCATGAAAACCACGTTAGTTTGGTGTGATTAAATATTACATGTTGTGGTTTATGAGACAATTTTTGATGTTTTCGAAACTTATATTATTGATCAAATTTGTTTTTGGTGTGATAATAAAGGTAAATATAACATTGGACGCGTTAAACTTTTAAGAGCACCTTACATCAACATACAAAACTTTAAAACTCCATAATAAACCTAATATATTCGTCCGAGTCCTTTGAACGTCGTACGACAACTTAAGACATCTTACGACTCTATATAACTCCAAACAACACCTAACAACACCGTACTTAAGTTTAAAACTCCATAATAAACCTAATGAATTCGTACGAGTCCTTTGAACATCGTACGACAACTTAGGACTTCTTACGACTCTTTGTGCCACATTAGCAACTCGAAAAGAAAGTTAGTAAGAACACCTTACATCACCGTACGAAACCTTAAAACTGCATCATACACCTAATGAATTCGTCTGATTCCTGTAAAACAACGTATGACAAGTTTGGACATCTTAAGCCTCTATATGCCATATTAGCACCATGAAAACCACGTTAGTTTGGTGTGATTAAATATTACATGTTGTGGTTTATGAGACAATTTTTGATGTTTTCGAAACTTAAATTATTGATCAAATTTGTTTTTGGTGTGATAATAAAGGTAAATATAACATTGGACGCGTTAAACTCTTAAGAGCACCTTACATCAACATACAAAACTTTAAAACTCCATAATAAACCTAATATATTCGTCCGAGTCCTTTGAACGTCGTACGACAACTTAAGACATCTTACGACTCTATATAACTCCAAACAACACCTAACAACACCGTACTTAAGTTTAAAACTCCATAATAAACCTAATGAATTCGTACGAGTCCTTTGAACATCGTACGACAACTTAGGACTTCTTACGACTCTTTGTGCCACATTAGCAACTCGAAAAGAAAGTTAGTAAGAACACCTTACATCACCGTACGAAACCTTAAAACTGCATCATACACCTAATGAATTCGTCTGATTCCTGTAAAACAACGTATGACAAGTTTGGACATCTTAAGCCTCTATATGCCATATTAGCACCATGAAAACCACGTTAGTTTGGTGTGATTAAATATTACATGTTGTGGTTTATGAGACAATTTTTGATGTTTTCGAAACTTATATTATTGATCAAATTTGTTTTTGGTGTGATAATAAAGGTAAATATAACATTGGACGCGTTAAACTTTTAAGAGCACCTTACATCAACATACAAAACTTTAAAACTCCATAATAAACCTAATATATTCGTCCGAGTCCTTTGAACGTCGTACGACAACTTAAGACATCTTACGA
Organism: Tagetes erecta; assembly: GCA_030867185.1. Lineage (NCBI taxonomy): Eukaryota > Viridiplantae > Streptophyta > Magnoliopsida > Asterales > Asteraceae > Tagetes > Tagetes erecta. The sequence continues at coordinate 25,356,950 of CM061493.1, read as the reverse complement.
CTCTATATAACTCCAAACAACACCTAACAACACCGTACTTAAGTTTAAAACTCCATAATAAACCTAATGAATTCGTACGAGTCCTTTGAACATCGTACGACAACTTAGGACTTCTTACGACTCTTTGTGCCACATTAGCAACTCGAAAAGAAAGTTAGTAAGAACACCTTACATCACCGTACGAAACCTTAAAACTGCATCATACACCTAATGAATTCGTCTGATTCCTGTAAAACAACGTATGACAAGTTTGGACATCTTAAACCTCTATATGCCATATTAGCACCATGAAAACCACGTTAGTTTGGTGTGATTAAATATTACATGTTGTGGTTTATGAGACAATTTTTGATGTTTTCGAAACTTATATTATTGATCAAATTTGTTTTTGGTGTGATAATAAAGGTAAATATAACATTGGACGCGTTAAACTCTTAAGAGCACCTTACATCAACATACAAAACTTTAAAACTCCATAATAAACCTAATATATTCGTCCGAGTCCTTTGAACGTCGTACGACAACTTAAGACATCTTACGACTCTATATAACTCCAAACAACACCTAACAACACCGTACTTAAGTTTAAAACTCCATAATAAACCTAATGAATTCGTACGAGTCCTTTGAACATCGTACGACAACTTAGGACTTCTTACGACTCTTTGTGCCACATTAGCAACTCGAAAAGAAAGTTAGTAAGAACACCTTACATCACCGTACGAAACCTTAAAACTGCATCATACACCTAATGAATTCGTCTGATTCCTGTAAAACAACGTATGACAAGTTTGGACATCTTAAGCCTCTATATGCCATATTAGCACCATGAAAACCACGTTAGTTTGGTGTGATTAAATATTACATGTTGTGGTTTATGAGACAATTTTTGATGTTTTCGAAATTTAAATTATTGATCAAATTTGTTTTTGGTGTGATAATAAAGGTAAATATAACATTGGACGCGTTAAACTCTTAAGAGCACCTTACATCAACATACAAAACTTTAAAACTCCATAATAAACCTAATATATTCGTCCGAGTCCTTTGAACGTCGTACGACAACTTAAGACATCTTACGACTCTATATAACTCCAAACAACACCTAACAACACCGTACTTAAGTTTAAAACTCCATAATAAACCTAATGAATTCGTACGAGTCCTTTGAACATCGTACGACAACTTAGGACTTCTTACGACTCTTTGTGCCACATTAGCAACTCGAAAAGAAAGTTAGTAAGAGCACCTTACATCACCGTACGAAACCTTAAAACTGCATCATACACCTAATGAATTCGTCTGATTCCTGTGAACATCGTATGACAAGTTTGGACATCTTAAGCCTCTATACGCCATATTAGCACCATGAAAACCACGTTAGTTTGGTGTGATTAAATATTACATGTTGTGGTTTATGAGACAATTTTTGATGTTTTCGAAATTTATATTATTGATCAAATTTGTTTTTGGTGTGATAATAAAGGTAAATATAACATTGGACGCGTTAAACTCTTAAGAGCACCTTACATCAACATACAAAACTTTAAAACTTCATAATAAACCTAATATATTCGTCCGAGTCCTTTGAACGTCGTACGACAACTTAAGACATCTTACGACTCTATATAACTCCAAACAACACCTAACAACACCGTTCTTAAGTTTAAAACTCCATAATAAACCTAATGAATTCGTACGAGTCCTTTGAACATCGTACGACAACTTAGGACTTCTTTCGACTCTTTGTGCCACATTAGCAACTCGAAAAGAAAGTTAGTAAGAACACCTTACATCACCGTACGAAACCTTAAAACTGCATCATACACCTAATGAATTCGTCTGATTCCTTTGAAAATCGTATGACAAGTTTGGACATCTTAAGCCTCTATATGCCATATTAGCACCATGAAAACCACGTTAGTTTGGTGTGATTAAATATTACATGTTGTGGTTTATGAGACAATTTTTGATGTTTTAAAAATTTAAATTATTGATCAAATTTGTTTTTGGTGTGATAATAAAGGTAAATATAACATTGGACGCGTTAAACTCTTAAGAACACCTTACATCAACATACAAAACTTTAAAAGTCCATAATAAACCTAATATATTCGTCCGAGTCCTTTGAATGTCGTACGACAACTTAACACATTTTACGACTCTATATAACTCCAAACAACACCTAACAACACCGTACTTAAGTTTAAAACTCCATAATAAACCTAATGAATTCGTACGAGTCCTTTGAACATCGTACGGCAACTTAGGACTTCTTACGACTCTTTGTGCCACATTAGCAACTCGAAAAGAAAGTTAGTAAGAACACCTTACATCACCGTACGAAACCTTAAAACTGCATCATACACCTAATGAATTCGTCTGATTCCTTTGAACATTGTATGACAAGTTTGGACATCTTAAGCCTCTATATGCCATATTAGCACCATGAAAACCACGTTAGTTTGGTGTGATTAAATATTACATGTTGTGGTTTATGAGACAATTTTTGATGTTTTCGAAATTTAAATTATTGATCAAATTTGTTTTTGGTGTGATAATAAAGGTAAATATAACATTGGACGCGTTAAACTCTTAAGAACACCTTACATCAATATACAAAACTTTAAAACTCCATAATAAACCTAATATATTCGTCCGAGTCCTTTGAACGTCGTACGACAACTTAACACATCTTACGACTCTATATAACTCCAAACAACACCTAACAACACCGTACTTAAGTTTAAAACTCCATAATAAACCTAATGAATTCGTACGAGTCCTTTGAACATCGTACGACAACTTAGGACTTCTTACGACTCTTTGTGCCACATTAGCAACTCGAAAAGAAAGTTAGTAAGAACACCTTACATCACCGTACGAAACCTTAAAACTGCATCATACACCTAATGAATTCGTCTGATTCCTTTGAACATTGTATGACAAGTTTGGACATCTTAAGCCTCTATATGCCATATTAGCACCATGAAAACCACGTTTGTTTGGTGTGATTAAATATTACATGTTGTGGTTTATGAGACATTTTTGATGTTTTCGAAATTTAAATTATTGATCAAATTTGTTTTTGGTGTGATAATAAAGGTAAATATAACATTGGACGCGTTAAACTCTTAAGAGCACCTTACATCAACATACAAAACTTTAAAACTCCATAATAAACCTAATATATTCGTCCGAGTCCTTTAAACGTCGTACGACAACTTAAGACATCTTACGACTCTATATAACTCCAAACAACACCTAACAACACCGTACTTAAGTTTAAAACTCCATAATAAACCTAATGAATTCGTACGAGTCCTTTGAACATCGTACGACAACTTAGGACTTCTTACGACTCTTTGTGCCACATTAGCAACTCGAAAAGAAAGTTAGTAAGAACACCTTACATCACCGTACGAAACCTTAAAACTGCATCATACTCCTAATGAATTTGTCTGATTCCTTTGAACATTGTATGACAAGTTTGGACATCTTAAGCCTCTATATGCCATATTAGCACCATGAAAACCACGTTAGTTTGGTGTGATTAAATATTACATGTTGTGGTTTATGAGACAATTTTTGATGTTTTCGAAATTTAAATTATTGATCATATTTGTTTTTGTGTGATAATAAAGGTAAATATAACATTGGACGCGTTAAACTCTTAAGAGCACCTTACATCAACATATAAAACTTAAAAACTCCATAATAAACCTAATATATTCGTCCGAGTCCTTTGAACGTCGTACGACAACTTAACACATCTTACGACTCTATATAACTCCAAACAACACCTAACAACACCGTACTTAAGTTTAAAACTCCATAATAAACCTAATGAATTCGTACGAGTCCTTTGAACATCGTACGACAACTTAGGACTTCTTACGACTCTTTGTGCCACATTAGCAACTCGAAAAGAAAGTTAGTAAGAACACCTTACATCACCGTACAAAACCTTAAAACTGCATCATACACCTAATGAATTCGTCTGATTCCTTTGAACATTGTATGACAAGTTTGGACATCTTAAGCCTCTATATGCCATATTAGCACCATGAAAACCACGTTTGTTTGGTGTGATTTAATATTACATGTTGTGGTTTATGAGACAATTTTTGATGTTTTCGAAATTTAAATTATTGATCAAATTTGTTTTTGGTGTGATAATAAAGGTAAATATAACATTGGACGCGTTAAACTCTTAAGAGCACCTTACATCAACATACAAAACTTTAAAACTCCATAATAAACCTAATATATCCGTCCGAGTCCTTTGAACGTCGTACGACAACTTAAGACATCTTACGACTCTATATAACTCCAAACAACACCTAACAACACCGTACTTAAGTTTAAAACTCCATAATAAACCTAATGAATTCGTACGAGTCCTTTGAACATCGTACGACAACTTAGGACTTCTTACGACTCTTTGTGCCACATTAGCAACTCGAAAAGAACGTTAGTAAGAACACCTTACATCACCGTACGAAACCTTAAAACTGCCTCATACACCTAATGAATTCGTCTGATTTCTTTGAAAATCGTATGACAAGTTTGGACATCTTAAGCCTCTATATGCCATATTAGCACCATGAAAACCACGTTAGTTTGGTGTGATTAAATATTACATGTTGTGGTTTATGAGACAATTTTTGATGTTTTCGAAATTTAAATTATTGATCAAATTTGTTTTTGGTGTGATAATAAAGGTAAATATAACATTGGACGCGTTAAACTCTTAAGAACACCTTACATCAATATACAAAACTTTAAAACTCCATAATAAACCTAATATATTCGTCCGAGTCCTTTGAACGTCGTACGACAACTTAACACATCTTACGACTCTATATAACTCCAAACAACACCTAACAACACCGTACTTAAGTTTAAAACTCCATAATAAACCTAATGAATTCGTACGAGTCCTTTGAACATCGTACGACAACTTAGGACTTCTTACGACTCTTTGTGCCACATTAGCAACTCGAAAAGAAAGTTAGTAAGAACACCTTACATCACCGTACGAAACCTTAAAACTGCATCATACACCTAATGAATTCGTCTGATTCCTTTGAACATTGTATGACAAGTTTGGACATCTTAAGCCTCTATATGCCATATTAGCACCATGAAAACCACGTTTGTTTGGTGTGATTAAATATTACATGTTGTGGTTTATGAGACATTTTTGATGTTTTCGAAATTTAAATTATTGATCAAATTTGTTTTTGGTGTGATAATAAAGGTAAATATAACATTGGACGCGTTAAACTCTTAAGAGCACCTTACATCAACATACAAAACTTTAAAACTCCATAATAAACCTAATATATTCGTCCGAGTCCTTTAAACGTCGTACGACAACTTAAGACATCTTACGACTCTATATAACTCCAAACAACACCTAACAACACCGTACTTAAGTTTAAAACTCCATAATAAACCTAATGAATTCGTACGAGTCCTTTGAACATCGTACGACAACTTAGGACTTCTTACGACTCTTTGTGCCACATTAGCAACTCGAAAAGAAAGTTAGTAAGAACACCTTACATCACCGTACGAAACCTTAAAACTGCATCATACTCCTAATGAATTTGTCTGATTCCTTTGAACATTGTATGACAAGTTTGGACATCTTAAGCCTCTATATGCCATATTAGCACCATGAAAACCACGTTAGTTTGGTGTGATTAAATATTACATGTTGTGGTTTATGAGACAATTTTTGATGTTTTCGAAATTTAAATTATTGATCATATTTGTTTTTGTGTGATAATAAAGGTAAATATAACATTGGACGCGTTAAACTCTTAAGAGCACCTTACATCAACATATAAAACTTAAAAACTCCATAATAAACCTAATATATTCGTCCGAGTCCTTTGAACGTCGTACGACAACTTAACACATCTTACGACTCTATATAACTCCAAACAACACCTAACAACACCGTACTTAAGTTTAAAACTCCATAATAAACCTAATGAATTCGTACGAGTCCTTTGAACATCGTACGACAACTTAGGACTTCTTACGACTCTTTGTGCCACATTAGCAACTCGAAAAGAAAGTTAGTAAGAACACCTTACATCACCGTACAAAACCTTAAAACTGCATCATACACCTAATGAATTCGTCTGATTCCTTTGAACATTGTATGACAAGTTTGGACATCTTAAGCCTCTATATGCCATATTAGCACCATGAAAACCACGTTTGTTTGGTGTGATTTAATATTACATGTTGTGGTTTATGAGACAATTTTTGATGTTTTCGAAATTTAAATTATTGATCAAATTTGTTTTTGGTGTGATAATAAAGGTAAATATAACATTGGACGCGTTAAACTCTTAAGAGCACCTTACATCAACATACAAAACTTTAAAACTCCATAATAAACCTAATATATCCGTCCGAGTCCTTTGAACGTCGTACGACAACTTAAGACATCTTACGACTCTATATAACTCCAAACAACACCTAACAACACCGTACTTAAGTTTAAAACTCCATAATAAACCTAATGAATTCGTACGAGTCCTTTGAACATCGTACGACAACTTAGGACTTCTTACGACTCTTTGTGCCACATTAGCAACTCGAAAAGAACGTTAGTAAGAACACCTTACATCACCGTACGAAACCTTAAAACTGCCTCATACACCTAATGAATTCGTCTGATTTCTTTGAAAATCGTATGACAAGTTTGGACATCTTAAGCCTCTATATGCCATATTAGCACCATGAAAACCACGTTAGTTTGGTGTGATTAAATATTACATGTTGTGGTTTATGAGACAATTTTTGATGTTTTCGAAATTTAAATTATTGATCAAATTTGTTTTTGGTGTGATAATAAAGGTAAATATAACATTGGACGCGTTAAACTCTTAAGAGCACCTTACATCAACATACAAAACTTTAAAACTCCATAATAAACCTAATATATTCGTCCGAGTCCTTTGAACGTCGTACGACAACTTAAGACATCTTACGACTCTATATAACTCTAAACAACACCTAACAACACCGTACTTAAGTTTAAAACTCCATAATAAACCTAATGAATTCGTACGAGTCCTTTGAACATCGTACGACAACTTAGGACTTCTTACGACTCTTTGTGCCACATTAGCAACTCGAAAAGAACGTTAGTAAGAACACCTTACATCACCGTACGAAACCTTAAAACTGCATCATACACCTAATGAATTCGTCTGATTTCTTTGAAAATCGTATGACAAGTTTGGACATCTTAAGCCTCTATATGCCATATTAGCACCATGAAAACCACGTTAGTTTGGTGTGATTAAATATTACATGTTGTGGTTATTGAGACAATTTTTGATGTTTTCGAAATTTAAATTATTGATCATATTTGTTTTTGTGTGATAATAAAGGTAAATATAACATTGGACGCGTTAAACTCTTAAGAGCACCTTACATCAACATATAAAACTTTAAAACTCCATAATAAACCTAATAAATTCGTCCGAGTCCTTTGAACGTCGTACGATAACTTAAGACATCTTACGACTCTGTATGCCATATAATCACCTTGAATAGAACGTTAGTATAATGTAGGACACTTTACAACTCCAAACAACACCTTACAACACCGTACGCAACCTTTAAACTCCATAATAAACCTAATGAATTTGTATGAGTCCTTTGAACATCGTACGACAACTTAGGACTTCTTACGACTCTTTGTGCCACATTAGCAACTCGAAAAGAAAGTTAGTAAGAACACCTTACATCACCGTACGAAACCTTAAAACTGCATCATACACCTAATGAATTCGTCTGATTCCTTTGAACATCGTATGACAAGTTTGGACATCTTAAGCCTCTATATGCCATATTAGCACCATGAAAACCACGTTAGTTTGGTGTGATTAAATATTACATGTTGTGGTTTATGAGACAATTTTTGATGTTTTCGAAATTTAAATTATTGATCGAATTTGTTTTTGGTGTGATAATAAAGGTAAATATAACATTGGACGCGTTAAACTCTTAAGAGCACCTTACATCAACATACAAAACTTTAAAACTCCATAATAAACCTAATATATTCGTCCGATTCCTTTGAACGTCGTACGACAACTTAAGACATCTTACGACTCTATATAACTCTAAACAACACCTAACAACACCGTACTTAAGTTTAAAACTCCATAATAAACCTAATGAATTCGTACGAGTCCTTTGAACATCGTACGACAACTTAGGACTTCTTACGACTCTTTGTGCCACATTAGCAACTCGAAAAGAACGTTAGTAAGAACACCTTACATCACCGTACGAAACCTTAAAACTGCATCATACACCTAATGAATTCGTCTGATTTCTTTGAAAATCGTATGATAAGTTTGGACATCTTAAGCCTCTATATGCCATATTAGCACCATGAAAACCACGTTAGTTTGGTGTGATTAAATATTACATGTTGTGGTTTATGAGAAAATTTTTGATGTTTTCGAAATTTAAATTATTGATCATATTTGTTTTTGGTATGATAATAAAGGTAAATATAACATTGGACGCGTTAAACTCTTAAGAGCACCTTACATCAACATACAAAACTTTAAAACTCCATAATAAACCTAATATATTCGTCCGAGTCCTTTGAACGTCGTACGACAACTTAAGACATCTTACGACTCTATATAACTCTAAACAACACCTAACAACACCGTACTTAAGTTTAAAACTCCATAATAAACCTAATGAATTCGTACGAGTCCTTTGAACATCGTACGACAACTTAGGACTTCTTACGACTCTTTGTGCCACATTAGCAACTCGAAAAGAAAGTTAGTAAGAACACCTTACATCACCGTACGAAACCTTAAAACTGCATCATACACCTAATGAATTCGTCTGGTTTCTTTGAAAATCGTATGACAAGTTTGGACATCTTAAGCCTCTATATGCCATATTAGCACCATGAAAACCACGTTAGTTTGGTGTGATTAAATATTACATGTTGTGGTTTATGAGCCAATTTTTGATGTTTTCGAAATTTAAATTATTGATCAAATTTGTTTTTGGTGTGATAATAAAGGTAAATATAACATTGGACGCGTTAAACTCTTAAGAGCACCTTACATCAACATACAAAACTTTAAAACTCCATAATAAACCTAATATATTCGTCTGAGTCCTTTGAACGTCGTACGACAACTTAAGACATCTTACGACTCTATATAACTCTAAACAACACCTAACAACACCGTACTTAAGTTTAAAACTCCATAATAAACCTAATGAATTCGTACGAGTCCTTTGAACATCGTACGACAACTTAGGACTTCTTACGACTCTTTGTGCCACATTAGCAACTCAAAAAGAAAGTTAGTAAGAACACCTTACATCACCGTACGAAACCTTAAAACTGCATCATACACCTAATGAATTCGTCTGATTCCTTTGAACATTGTATGACAAGTTTGGACATCTTAAGCCTCTATATGCCATATTAGCACCATGAAAACCACGTTAATTTGGTGTGATTAAATATTACATGTTGTGGTTTATGAGACAATTTTTGATGTTTTCGAAATTTAAATTATTGATCAAATTTGTTTTTGGTGTGATAATAAAGGTAAATATAACATTGGACGCGTTAAACTCTTAAGAGCACCTTACATCAACATACAAAACTTTAAAACTCCATAATAAACCTAATATATTCGTCCGAGTCCTTTGAACGTCGTACGACAACTTAAGACATCTTACGACTCTGTATAACTCCAAACAACACCTAACAACACCGTACTTAAGTTTAAAACTCCATAATAAACCTAATGAATTCGTACGAGTCCTTTGAACATCGTACGACAACTTAGGACTTCTTACGACTCTTTGTGCCACATTAGCAACTCGAAAAGAAAGTTAGTAAGAACACCTTACATCACCGTACGAAACCTTAAAACTGCATCATACACCTAATGAATTCGTCTGATTTCTTTGAAAATCGTATGACAAGTTTGGACATCTTAAGCCTCTATATGCCATATTAGCACCATGAAAACCACGTTAGTTTGGTGTGATTAAATATTACATGTTGTGGTTTATGAGACAATTTTTGATGTTTTCGAAATTTAGATTATTGATCAAATTTGTTTTTGGTGTGATAATAAAGGTAAATATAACATTGGACGCGTTAAACTCTTAAGAGCACCTTACATCAACATACAAAACTTTAAAACTCCATAATAAACCTAATATATTCGTCCGAGTCCTTTGAACGTCGTACGACAACTTAAGACATCTTACGACTCTATATAACTCTAAACAACACCTAACAACACCGTACTTAAGTTTAAAACTCCATAATAAACCTAATGAATTCGTACGAGTCCATTGAACATCGTACGACAACTTAGGACTTCTTACGACTCTTTGTGCCACATTAGCAACTCGAAAAGAAAGTTAGTAAGAACACCTTACATCACCGTACGAAACCTTAAAACTGCATCATACACCTAATGAATTCGTCTGATTTCTTTGAAAATCGTATGACAAGTTTGGACATCTTAAGCCTCTATATGCCATATTAGCACCATGAAAACCACGTTAGTTTGGTGTGATTAAATATTACATGTTGTGGTTTATGAGACAATTTTTGATGTTTTCGAAATTTAAATTATTGATCAAATTTGTTTTTGGTGTGATAATAAAGGTAAATATAACATTGGACGCGTTAAACTCTTAAGAGCCCCTTACATCAACATACAAAACTTTAAAACTCCATAATAAACCTAATATATTCGTCTGAGTCCTTTGAACGTCGTACGACAACTTAAGACATCTTACGACTCTATATAACTCTAAACAACACCTAACAACACCGTACTTAAGTTTAAAACTCCATAATAAACCTAATGAATTAGTACGAGTCCTTTGAACATCGTACGACAACTTAGGACTTCTTACGACTCTTTGTGCCACATTAGCAACTCAAAAAGAAAGTTAGTAAGAACACCTTACATCACCGTACGAAACCTTAAAACTGCATCATACACCTAATGAATTCGTCTGATTCCTCTGAACATTGTATGACAAGTTTGGACATCTTAAGCCTCTATATGCCATATTAGCACCATGAAAACCACGTTAATTTGGTGTGATTAAATATTACATGTTGTGGTTTATGAGACAATTTTTGATGTTTTCGAAATTTAAATTATTGATCAAATTTGTTTTTGGTGTGATAATAAAGGTAAATATAACATTGGACGCGTTAAACTCTTAAGAGCACCTTACATCAACATACAAAACTTTAAAACTCCATAATAAACCTAATATATTCGTCCGAGTCCTTTGAACGTCGTACGACAACTTAAGACATCTTACGACTCTGTATAACTCCAAACAACACCTAACAACACCGTACTTAAGTTTAAAACTCCATAATAAACCTAATGAATTCGTACGAGTCCTTTGAACATCGTACGACAACTTAGGACTTCTTACGACTCTTTGTGCCACATTAGCAACTCGAAAAGAAAGTTAGTAAGAACACCTTACATCACCGTACGAAACCTTAAAACTGCATCATACACCTAATGAATTCGTCTGATTTCTTTGAAATTCGTATGACAAGTTTGGACATCTTAAGCCTCTATATGCCATATTAGCACCATGATAACCACGTTAGTTTGGTGTGATTAAATATTACATGTTGTGGTTTATGAGACAATTTTTGATGTTTTCAAAATTTAAATTATTGATCAAATTTGTTTTTGGTGTGATAATAAAGGTAAATATAACATTGGACGCGTTAAACTCTTAAGAGCACCTTACATCAACATACAAAACTTTAAAACTCCATAATAAACCTAATATATTCGTCCGAGTCCTTTGAACGTCGTACGACAACTTAAGACATCTTACGACTCTATATAACTCTAAACAACACCTAACAACACCGTACTTAAGTTTAAAACTCCATAATAAACCTAATGAATTCGTACGAGTCCTTTGAACATCGTACGACAACTTAGGACTTCTTACGACTCTTTGTGCCACATTAGCAACTCAAAAAGAAAGTTAGTAAGAACACCTTACATCACCGTACGAAACCTTAAAACTGCATCATACACCTAATGAATTCGTCCGATTCCTTTGAACATTGTATGACAAGTTTGGACATCTTAAGCCTCTATATGCCATATTAGCACCATGAAAACCACGTTACTTTGGTGTGATTAAATATTACATGTTGTGGTTTATGAGACAATTTTTGATGTTTTCGAAATTTAAATTATTGATCAAATTTGTTTTTGGTGTGATAATAAAGGTAAATATAACATTGGACGCGTTAAACTCTTAAGAGCACCTTACATCAACATACAAAACTTTAAAACTCCATAATAAACCTAATATATTCGTCCGAGTCCTTTGAACGTCGTACGACAACTTAAGTCATCTTACGACTCTATATAACTCCAAACAACACCTAACAACACCGTACTTAAGTTTAAAACTCCATAATAAACCTAATGAATTCGTACGAGTCCTTTGAACATCGTACGACAACTTAGGACTTCTTACGACTCTTTGTGCCACATTAGCAACTCGAAAAGAAAGTTAGTAAGAACACCTTACATCACCGTACGAAACCTTAAAACTGCATCATACACCTAATGAATTCGTCTGATTCCTTTGAACATTGTATGACAAGTTTGGACATCTTAAGCCTCTATATGCCATATTAGCACCATGAAAACCACGTTAGTTTGGTGTGATTAAATATTACATGTTGTGGTTTATGATACAATTTTTGATGTTTTCGAAATTTAAATTATTGATGAAATTTGTTTTTGGTGTGATAATAAAGGTAAATATAACATTGGACGCGTTAAACTCTTAAGAGCACCTTACATCAACATACAAAACTTTAAAACTCCATAATAAACCTAATATATTCGTCCGAGTCCTTTGAACGTCGTACAACAACTTAAGACATCTTACGACTCTATATAACTCCAAACAACACCTAACAACACCGTACTTAAGTTTAAAACTCCATAATAAACCTAATGAATTCGTACGAGTCCTTTGAACATCGTACGACAACTTAGGACTTCTTACGACTCTTTGTGCCACATTAGCAACTCGAAAAGAAAGTTAGTAAGAACACCTTACATCACCGTACGAAACCTTAAAACTGCATCATACACCTAATGAATTCGTCTGATTCCTTTGAACATCGTATGACAAGTTTGGACATCTTAAGCCTCTATATGCCATATTAGCACCATGAAAACCACGTTAGTTTGGTGTGATTAAATATTACATGTTGTGGTTTATGAGACAATTTTTGATGTTTTCGAAATTTATATTATTGATCAAATTTGTTTTTGGTGTGATATTAAAGGTAAATATAACATTGGACGCGTTAAACTCTTAAGAGCACCTTACATCAACATACAAAACTTTAAAACTACATAATAAACCTAATAAATTCGTCCGAGTCCTTTGAACGTCGTACGATAACTTAAGACATCTTACGACTCTATATGCCATATTATCACCTTGAATAGAATGTTAGTATAATGTAGGACGACTTACAACTCCAAACAACACCTAACAACACCGTACGCAAGTTTAAAACTCCACAATAAACCTAATGAATTCGTACGAGTCCTTTGAACATCGTACGACAACTTAGGACTTCTTACGACTCTTTATGCCACATTAGCAACTCGAAAAGAACGTTAGTAAGAACACCTTACATCACCGTACGAAACCTTAAAACTGCATCATACACCTAATGAATTCGTCTGATTTCTTTGAAAATCGTATGACAAGTTTGGACATCTTAAGCCTCTATATGCCATATTAGCACCATGAAAACCACGTTAGTTTGGTGTGATTAAATATTACATGTTGTGGTTTATGAGACAATTTTTGATGTTTTCGAAATTTAAATTATTGATCAAATTTGTTTTTGGTGTGATAATAAAGGTAAATATAACATTGGACGCGTTAAACTCTTAAGAGCACCTTACATCAACATACAAAACTTTAAAACTCCATAATAAACCTAATATATTCGTCCGAGTCCTTTGAACGTCGTACGACAACTTAAGACATCTTACGACTCTATATAACACCAAACAACACCTAACAACACCGTACTTAAGTTTAAAACTCCATAATAAACCTAATGAATTCGTACGAGTCCTTTGAACATCGTACGACAACTTAGGACTTCTTACGACTCTTTGTGCCACATTAGCAACTCGAAAAGAAAGTTAGTAAGAACACCTTACATCACCGTACGAAACCTTAAAACTGCATCATACACCTAATGAATTCGTCTGATTCCTTTGAACATCGTATGACAAGTTTGGACATCTTAAGCCTCTATATGCCATATTAGCACCATGAAAACCACGTTAGTTTGGTGTGATTAAATATTACATGTTGTGGTTTATGAGACAATTCTTGATGTTTCGAAATTTATATTATTGATCAAATTTGTTTTTGGTGTGATATTAAAGGTAAATATAACATTGGACGCGTTAAACTCTTAAGAGCACCTTACATGAACATACAAAACTTTAAAAGTACATAATAAACCTAATAAATTCGTCCGAGTCCTTTGAACGTCGTACGATAACTTAAGACATCTTACGACTCTAAATGCCATATTATCACCTTGAATAGAATGTTAGTATAATGTAGGACGCCTTACAACTCCAAACAACACCTAACAACACCGTACACAAGTTTAAAACTCCACAATAAACCTAATGAATTCGTACGAGTCCTTTGAACATCGTACGACAACTTAGGACTTCTTACGACTCTTTATGCCACATTAGCAACTCGAAAAGAAAGTTAGTAAGAACACCTTACATCACCGTACGAAACCTTAAAACTGCATCATACACCTAATGAATTCGTCTGATTCCTTCGAACATCGTATGACAAGTATGGACATCTTAAGCCTCTATATGCCATATTAGCGCCAAGAAAACAACGTTAGTTTGGTGTGATTAAATATTACATGTTGTGGTTTATGAGACAATTTTTGATGTTTTCGAAATTTAAATTATTGATCAAATTTGTTTTTGGTGTGATAATAAAGGTAAATATAACATTGGACGCGTTAAACTCTTAAGAGCACCTTACATCAACATATAAAACTTTAAAACTACATAATAAACCTAATATATTCGTCCGAGTCCTTTGAACGCCGTACGACAACTTAAGACATCTTACGACTCTATATAACTCCAAACAACACCTAACAACACCGTACTTAAGTTTAAAACTCCATAATAAACCTAATGAATTCGTACAAGTCCTTTGAACATCGTACGACAACTTAGGACTTCTTACGACTCTTTGTGCCACATTAGCAACTCGAAAAGAAAGTTAGTAAGAACACCTTACATCACCGTACGAAACCTTAAAACTGCATCATACACCTAATGAATTCGTCTGATTCCTTTGAACATCGTATGACAAGTTTGGACATCTTAAGCCTCTATATGCCATATTAGCACCATGAAAACCACGTTAGTTTGGTGTGATTAAATATTACATGTTGTGGTTTATGAGACAATTCTTGATGTTTTCGAAATTTATATTATTGATCAAATTTGTTTTTGGTGTGATATTAAAGGTAAATATAACATTGGACGCGTTAAACTCTTAAGAGCACCTTACATCAACATACAAAACTTTAAAACTACATAATAAACCTAATAAATTCGTCCGAGTCCTTTGAACGTCGTACGATAACTTAAGACATCTTACGACTCTATATGCCATATTATCACCTTGAATAGAATGTTAGTATAATGTAGGACGCCTTACAACTCCAAACAACACCTAACAACACCGTACGCAAGTTTAAAACTCCACAATAAACCTAATGAATTCGTACGAGTCCTTTGAACATCGTACGACAACTTAGGACTTCTTATGACTCTTTATGCCACATTAGCAACTCGAAAAGAACGTTAGTAAGAACACCTTACATCACCGTACGAAACCTTAAAACTGCATCATACACCTAATGAATTCTTCTGATTCCTTCGAACATCGAATGACAAGTATGGACATCTTAAGCCTCTATATGCCATATTAGCACCAAGAAAACAACGTTAGTTTGGTGTGATTAAATATTACATGTTGTGGTTTATGAGACAATTTTTGATGTTTTCGAAATTTAAATTATTGATCAAATTTGTTTTTGGTGTGATAATAAAGGTAAATATAACATTGGACGCGTTAAACTCTTAAGAGCACCTTACATCAACATACAAAACTTTAAAACTCCATAATAAACCTAATATATTCGTCCGAGTCCTTTGAACGCCGTACGACAACTTAAGCCATCTTACGACTCTATATAACTCCAAACAACACCTAACAACACCGTACTTAAGTTTAAAACTCCATAATAAACCTAATGAATTCGTACGAGTCCTTTGAACATCGTACGACAACTTAGGACTTCTTACGACTCTTTGTGCCACATTAGCAACTCGAAAAGAAAGTTAGTAAGAACACCTTACATCACCGTACGAAACCTTAAAACTGCATCATACACCTAATGAATTCGTCTGATTCCTTTGAACATCGTATGACAAGTTTGGACATCTTAAGCCTCTATATGCCATATTAGCACCATGAAAACCACGTTAGATTGGTGTGATTAAATATTACATGTTGTGGTTTATGAGACAATTTTTGATGTTTTCGAAATTTATATTATTAATCAAATTTGTTTTTGGTGTGATATTAAAGGTAAATATAACATTGGACGCGTTAAACTCTTAAGAGCACCTTACATCAACATACAAAACTTTAAAACTACATAATAAACCTAATAAATTCGTCCGAGTCCTTTGAACGTCGTACGATAACTTAAGACATCTTACGACTCTATATGCCATATTATCACCTTGAATAGAATGTTAGTATAATGTAAGACGCCTTACAACTCCAAACAACACCTAACAACACCGTACGCAAGTTTAAAACTCCACAATAAACCTAATGAATTCGTACGAGTCCTTTGAACATCGTACGACAACTTAGGACTTCTTATGACTCTTTATGCCACATTAGCAACTCGAAAAGAACGTTAGTAAGAACACCTTACATCACCGTACGAAACCTTAAAACTGCATCATACACCTAATGAATTCTTCTGATTCCTTCGAACATCGAATGACAAGTATGGACATCTTAAGCCTCTATATGCCATATTAGCACCAATAAAACAACGTTAGTTTGGTGTGATTAAATATTACATGTTGTGGTTTATGAGACAATTTTTGATGTTTTCGAAATTTAAATTATTGATCAAATTTGTTTTTGGTGTGATAATAAAGGTAAATATAACATTGGACGCGTTAAACTCTTAAGAGCACCTTACATCAACATACAAAACTTTAAAACTCCATAATAAACCTAATATATTCGTCCGAGTCCTTTGAACGCCGTACGACAACTTAAGACATCTTACGACTCTATATAACTCCAAACAACACCTAACAACACCGTACTTAAGTTTAAAACTCCATAATAAACCTAATGAATTCGTACGAGTCCTTTGAACATCGTACGACAACTTAGGACTTCTTACGACTCTTTGTGCCACATTAGCAACTCGAAAAGAAAGTTAGTAAGAACACCTTACATCACCGTACGAAACCTTAAAACTGCATCATACACCTAATGAATTCGTCTGATTCCTTTGAACATCGTATGACAAGTTTGGACATCTTAAGCCTCTATATGCCATATTAGCACCATGAAAACCACGTTAGTTTGGTGTGATTAAATATTATATGTTGTGGTTTATGAGACAATTCTTGATGTTTTCGAAATTTATATTATTGATCAAATTTGTTTTTGGTGTGATATTAAAGGTAAATATAACATTGGACGCGTTAAACTCTTAAGAGCACCTTACATCAACATACAAAACTTTAAAACTACATAATAAACCTAATAAATTCGTCCGAGTCCTTTGAACGTCGTACGATAACTTAAGACATCTTACGACTCTATATGCCATATTATCACCTTGAATAGAATGTTAGTATAATGTAGGACGCCTTACAACTCCAAACAACACCTAACAACACCGTACGCAAGTTTAAAACTCCACAATAAACCTAATGAATTCGTACGAGTCCTTTGAACATCGTACGACAACTTAGGACTTCTTACGACTCTTTATGCCACATTAGCAACTCGAAAAGAACGTTAGTAAGAACACCTTACATCACCGTACGAAACCTTAAAACTGCATCATACACCTAATGAATTCTTCTGATTCCTTCGAACATCGAATGACAAGTATGGACATCTTAAGCCTCTATATGCCATATTAGCGCCAAGAAAACAACGTTAGTTTGGTGTGATTAAATATTACATGTTGTGGTTTATGAGACAATTTTTGATGTTTTCGAAATTTAAATTATTGATCAAATTTGTTTTTGGTGTGATAATAAAGGTAAATATAACATTGGACGCGTTAAACTCTTAAGAGCACCTTACATCAACATACAAAACTTTAAAACTACATAATAAACCTAATATATTCGTCCGAGTCCTTTGAACGCCGTACGACAACTTAAGACATCTTACGACTCTATATAACTCCAAACAACACCTAACAACACCGTACTTAAGTTTAAAACTCCATAATAACCTAATGAATTCGTACAAGTCCTTTAAACATCGTACGACAACTTAGGACTTCTTACGACTCTTTGTGCCACATTAGCAACTCGAAAAGAAAGTTAGTAAGAACACCTTACATCACCGTACGAAACCTTAAAACTGCATCATACACCTAATGAATTCGTCTGATTCCTTTGAACATCGTATGACAAGTTTGGACATCTTAAGCCTCTATATGCCATATTAGCACCATGAAAACCACGTTAGTTTGGTGTGATTAAATATTATATGTTGTGGTTTATGAGACAATTCTTGATGTTTTCGAAATTTATATTATTGATCAAATTTGTTTTTGGTGTGATATTAAAGGTAAATAAAACATTGGACGCGTTAAACTCTTAAGAGCACCTTACATCAACATACAAAACTTTAAAACTACATAATAAACCTAATAAATTCGTCCGAGTCCTTTGAACGTCGTACGATAACTTAAGACATCTTACGACTCTATATGCCATATTATCACCTTGAATAGAATGTTAGTATAATGTAGGACGCCTTACAACTCCAAACAACACCTAACAACACCGTACGCAAGTTTAAAACTCCACAATAAACCTAATGAATTCGTACGAGTCCTTTGAACATCGTACGACAACTTAGGACTTCTTACGACTCTTTATGCCACATTAGCAACTCGAAAAGAACGTTAGTAAGAACACCTTACATCACCGTACGAAACCTTAAAACTGCATCATACACCTAATGAATTCTTCTGATTCCTTCGAACATCGAATGACAAGTATGGACATCTTAAGCCTCTATATGCCATATTAGCGCCAAGAAAACAACGTTAGTTTGGTGTGATTAAATATTACATGTTGTGGTTTATGAGACAATTTTTGATGTTTTCGAAATTTAAATTATTGATCAAATTTGTTTTTGGTGTGATAATAAAGGTAAATATAACATTGGACGCGTTAAACTCTTAAGAGCACCTTACATCAACATACAAAACTTTAAAACTACATAATAAACCTAATATATTCGTCCGAGTCCTTTGAACGCCGTACGACAACTTAAGACATCTTACGACTCTATATAACTCCAAACAACACCTAACAACACCGTACTTAAGTTTAAAACTCCATAATAACCTAATGAATTCGTACAAGTCCTTTGAACATCGTACGACAACTTAGGACTTCTTACGACTCTTTGTGCCACATTAGCAACTCGAAAAGAAAGTTAGTAAGAACACCTTACATCACCGTACGAAACCTTAAAACTGCATCATACACCTAATGAATTCGTCTGATTCCTTTGAACATCGTATGACAAGTTTGGACATCTTAAGCCTCTATATGCCATATTAGCACCATGAAAACCACGTTAGTTTGGTGTGATTAAATATTATATGTTGTGGTTTATGAGACAATTCTTGATGTTTTCGAAATTTATATTATTGATCAAATTTGTTTTTGGTGTGATATTAAAGGTAAATAAAACATTGGACGCGTTAAACTCTTAAGAGCACCTTACATCAACATACAAAACTTTAAAACTACATAATAAACCTAATAAATTCGTCCGAGTCCTTTGAACGTCGTACGATAACTTAAGACATCTTACGACTCTATATGCCATATTATCACCTTGAATAGAATGTTAGTATAATGTAGGACGCCTTACAACTCCAAACAACACCTAACAACACCGTACGCAAGTTTAAAACTCCACAATAAACCTAATGAATTCGTACGAGTCCTTTGAACATCGTACGACAACTTAGGACTTCTTACGACTCTTTATGCCACATTAGCAACTCGAAAAGAACGTTAGTAAGAACACCTTACATCACCGTACGAAACCTTAAAACTGCATCATACACCTAATGAATTCTTCTGATTCCTTCGAACATCGAATGACAAGTATGGACATCTTAAGCCTCTATATGCCATATTAGCGCCAAGAAAACAACGTTAGTTTGGTGTGATTAAATATTACATGTTGTGGTTTATGAGACAATTTTTGATGTTTTCGAAATTTAAATTATTGATCAAATTTGTTTTTGGTGTGATAATAAAGGTAAATATAACATTGGACGCGTTAAACTCTTAAGAGCACCTTACATCAACATACAAAACTTTAAAACTACATAATAAACCTAATATATTCGTCCGAGTCCTTTGAACGCCGTACGACAACTTAAGACATCTTACGACTCTATATAACTCCAAACAACACCTAACAACACCGTACTTAAGTTTAAAACTCCATAATAACCTAATGAATTCGTACAAGTCCTTTGAACATCGTACGACAACTTAGGACTTCTTACGACTCTTTGTGCCACATTAGCAACTCGAAAAGAAAGTTAGTAAGAACACCTTACATCACCGTACGAAACCTTAAAACTGCATCATACACCTAATGAATTCGTCTGATTCCTTTGAACATCGTATGACAAGTTTGGACATCTTAAGCCTCTATATGCCATATTAGCACCATGAAAACCACGTTAGTTTGGTGTGATTAAATATTACATGTTGTGGTTTATGAGACAATTTTTGATGTTTTCGAAATTTATATTATTAATCAAATTTGTTTTTGGTGTGATATTAAAGGTAAATATAACATTGGACGCGTTAAACTCTTAAGAGCACCTTACATCAACATACAAAACTTTAAAACTACATAATAAACCTAATAAATTCGTCCGAGTCCTTTGAACGTCGTACGATAACTTAAGACATCTTACGACTCTATATGCCATATTATCACCTTGAATAGAATGTTAGTATAATGTAGGACGCCTTACAACTCCAAACAACACCTAACAACATCGTACGCAAGTTTAAAACTCCACAATAAACCTAATGAATTCGTACGAGTCCTTTGAACATCGTACGACAACTTAGGACTTCTTATGACTCTTTATGCCACATTAGCAACTCGAAAAGAACGTTAGTAAGAACACCTTACATCACCGTACGAAACCTTAAAACTGCATCATACACCTAATGAATTCTTCTGATTCCTTCGAACATCGAATGACAAGTATGGACATCTTAAGCCTCTATATGCCATATTAGCACCAAGAAAACAACGTTAGTTTGGTGTGATTAAATATTACATGTTGTGGTTTATGAGACAATTTTTGATGTTTTCGAAATTTAAATTATTGATCAAATTTGTTTTTGGTGTGATAATAAAGGTAAATATAACATTGGACGCGTTAAACTCTTAAGAGCACCTTACATCAACATACAAAACTTTAAAACTCCATAATAAACCTAATATATTCGTCCGAGTCCTTTGAACGCCGTACGACAACTTAAGACATCTTACGACTCTATATAACTCCAAACAACACCTAACAACACCGTACTTAAGTTTAAAACTCCATAATAAACCTAATGAATTCGTACGAGTCCTTTGAACATCGTACGACAACTTAGGACTTCTTACGACTCTTTGTGCCACATTAGCAACTCGAAAAGAAAGTTAGTAAGAACACCTTACATCACCGTACGAAACCTTAAAACTGCATCATACACCTAATGAATTCGTCTGATTCCTTTGAACATCGTATGACAAGTTTGGACATCTTAAGCCTCTATATGCCATATTAGCACCATGAAAACCACGTTAGATTGGTGTGATTAAATATTACATGTTGTGGTTTATGAGACAATTTTTGATGTTTTCGAAATTTATATTATTAATCAAATTTGTTTTTGGTGTGATATTAAAGGTAAATATAACATTGGACGCGTTAAACTCTTAAGAGCACCTTACATCAACATACAAAACTTTAAAACTACATAATAAACCTAATAAATTCGTCCGAGTCCTTTGAACGTCGTACGATAACTTAAGACATCTTACGACTCTATATGCCATATTATCACCTTGAATAGAATGTTAGTATAATGTAGGACGCCTTACAACTCCAAACAACACCTAATAACACCGTACGCAAGTTTAAAACTCCACAATAAACCTAATGAATTCGTACGAGTCCTTTGAACATCGTACGACAACTTAGGACTTCTTACGACTCTTTATGCCACATTAGAAACTCGAAAAGAACGTTAGTAAGAACACCTTACATCACCGTACGAAACCTTAAAACTGCATCATACACCTAATGAATTCGTCTGATTCCTTCGAACATCGTATGACAAGTATGGACATCTTAAGCCTCTATATGCCATATTAGCGCCAAGAAAACAACGTTAGTTTGGTGTGATTAAATATTACATGTTGTGGTTTATGAGACAATTTTTGATGTTTTCGAAATTTAAATTATTGATCAAATTTGTTTTTGGTGTGATAATAAAGGTAAATATAACATTGGACGCGTTAAACTCTTAAGAGCACCTTACATCAACATACAAAACTTTAAAACTACATAATAAACCTAATATATTCGTCCGAGTCCTTTGAACGCCGTACGACAACTTAAGACATCTTACGACTCTATATAACTCCAAACAACACCTAACAACACCGTACTTAAGTTTAAAACTCCATAATAAACCTAATGAATTCGTACAAGTCCTTTGAACATCGTACGACAACTTAGGACTTCTTACGACTCTTTGTGCCACATTAGCAACTCGAAAAGAAAGTTAGTAAGAACACCTTACATCACCGTACGAAACCTTAAAACTGCATCATACACCTAATGAATTCGTCTGATTCCTTTGAACATCGTATGACAAGTTTGGACATCTTAAGCCTCTATATGCCATATTAGCACCATGAAAACCACGTTAGTTTGGTGTGATTAAATATTACATGTTGTGGTTTATGAGACAATTTTTGATGTTTTCGAAATTTATATTATTAATCAAATTTGTTTTTGGTGTGATATTAAAGGTAAATATAAAATTGGACGCGTTAAACTCTTAAGAGCACCTTACATCAACATACAAAACTTTAAAACTACATAATAAACCTAATAAATTCGTCCGAGTCCTTTGAACGTCGTACGATAACTTAAGACATCTTACGACTCTATATGCCATATTATCACCTTGAATAGAATGTTTGTATAATGTAGGACGCCTTACAACTCCAAACAACACCTAACAACACCGTACGCAAGTTTAAAACTCCACAATAAACCTAATGAATTCGTACGAGTCCTTTGAACATCGTACGACAACTTAGGACTTCTTACGACTCTTTATGCCACATTAGCAACTCGAAAAGAACGTTAGTAAGAACACCTTACATCACCGTACGAAACCTTAAAACTGCATCATACACCTAATGAATTCTTCTGATTCCTTCGAACATCGAATGACAAGTATGGACATCTTAAGCCTCTATATGCCATATTAGCACCAAGAAAACAACGTTAGTTTGGTGTGATTAAATATTACATGTTGTGGTTTATGAGACAATTTTTGATGTTTTCGAAATTTAAATTATTGATCAAATTTGTTTTTGGTGTGATAATAAAGGTAAATATAACATTGGACGCGTTAAACTCTTAAGAGCACCTTACATCAACATACAAAACTTTAAAACTCCATAATAAACCTAATATATTCGTCCGAGTCCTTTGAACGCCGTACGACAACTTAAGACATCTTACGACTCTATATAACTCCAAACAACACCTAACAACACCGTACTTAAGTTTAAAACTCCATAATAAACCTAATGAATTCGTACGAGTCCTTTGAACATCGTACGACAACTTAGGACTTCTTACGACTCTTTGTGCCACATTAGCAACTCGAAAAGAAAGTTAGTAAGAACACCTTACATCCCCGTACGAAACCTTAAAACTGCATCATACACCTAATGAATTCGTCTGATTCCTTTGAACATCGTATGACAAGTTTGGACATCTTAAGCCTCTATATGCCATATTAGCACCATGAAAACCACGTTAGTTTGGTGTGATTAAATATTACATGTTGTGGTTTATGAGACAATTTTTGATGTTTTCGAAATTTATATTATTAATCAAATTTGTTTTTGGTGTGATATTAAAGGTAAATATAACATTGGACGCGTTAAACTCTTAAGAGCACCTTACATCAACATACAAAACTTTAAAACTACATAATAAACCTAATAAATTCGTCCGAGTCCTTTGAACGTCGTACGATAACTTAAGACATCTTACGACTCTATATGCCATATTATCACCTTGAATAGAATGTTAGTATAATGTAGGACGCCTTACAACTCCAAACAACACCTAACAACACCGTACGCAAGTTTAAAACTCCACAATAAACCTAATGAATTCGTACGAGTCCTTTGAACATCGTACGACAACTTAGGATTTCTTACGACTCTTTATGCCACATTAGAAACTCGAAAAGAACGTTAGTAAGAACACCTTACATCACCGTACGAAACCTTAAAACTGCATCATACACCTAATGAATTCTTCTGATTCCTTCGAACATCGTATGACAAGTATGGACATCTTAAGCCTCTATATGCCATATTAGCACCAACAAAACAACGTTAGTTTGGTGTGATTAAATATTACATGTTGTGGTTTATGAGACAATTTTTGATGTTTTCGAAATTTAAATTATTGATCAAATTTGTTTTTGGTGTGATAATAAAGGTAAATATAACATTGGACGCGTTAAACTCTTAAGAGCACCTTACATCAACATACAAAACTTTAAAACTACATAATAAACCTAATAAATTCGTCCGAGTCCTTTGAACGTCGTACGATAACTTAAGACATCTTACGACTCTGTATGCCATATTATCACCTTGAATAGAATGTTAGTATAATGTAGGACGCCTTACAACTCCAAACAACACCTAACAACACCGTACTTAAGTTTAAAACTCCATAATAAACCTAATGAATTCGTACGAGTCCTTTGAACATCGTGCGACAACTTAGGACTTCTTACGACTCTTTGTGCCACATTAGCAACTCGAAAAGAACGTTAGTAAGAACACCTTACATCACCGTACGAAACCTTAAAACTGCATCATACACCTAATGAATTCGTCTGATTCCTTTGAACATCGTATGACAAGTTTGGACATCTTAAGCCTCTATATGCCATATTAGCACCATGAAAACCACGTTAGTTTGGTGTGATTAAATATTACATGTTGTGGTTTATGAGACAATTTTTGATGTTTTCGAAATTTATATTATTAATCAAATTTGTTTTTGGTGTGATATTAAAGGTAAATATAACATTGGACGCGTTAAACTCTTAAGAGCACCTTACATCAACATACAAAACTTTAAAACTACATAATAAACCTAATAAATTCGTCCGAGTCCTTTGAACGTCGTACGATAACTTAAGACATCTTACGACTCTATATGCCATATTATCACCTTGAATAGAATGTTAGTATAATGTAGGACGCCTTACAACTCCAAACTACACCTAACAACACCGTACGCAAGTTTAAAACTCCACAATAAACCTAATGAATTCGTACGAGTCCTTTGAACATCGTACGACAACTTAGGACTTCTTACGACTCTTTATGCCACATTAGAAACTCGAAAAGAACGTTAGTAAGAACACCTTACATCACCGTACGAAACCTTAAAACTGCATCATACACCTAATGAATTCTTCTGATTCCTTCGAACATCGTATGACAAGTATGGACATCTTAAGCCTCTATATGCCATATTAGCACCAACAAAACAACGTTAGTTTGGTGTGATTAAATATTACATGTTGTGGTTTATGAGACAATTTTTGATGTTTTCGAAATTTAAATTATTGATCAAATTTGTTTTTGGTGTGATAATAAAGGTAAATATAACATTGGACGCGTTAAACTCTTAAGAGCACCTTACATCAACATACAAAACTTTAAAACTACATAATAAACCTAATAAATTCGTCCGAGTCCTTTGAACGTCGTACGATAACTTAAGACATCTTACGACTCTATATGCCATATTATCACCTTGAATAGAATGTTAGTATAATGTAGGACGCCTTACAACTCCAAACAACACCTAACAACACCGTACTTAAGTTTAAAACTCCATAATAAACCTAATGAATTCGTACGAGTCCTTTGAACATCGTGCGACAACTTAGGACTTCTTACGACTCTTTGTGCCACATTAGCAACTCGAAAAGAACGTTAGTAAGAACACCTTACATCACCGTACGAAACCTTAAAACTGCATCATACACCTAATGAATTCGTCTGATTCCTTTGAACATCGTATGACAAGTTTGGACATCTTAAGCCTCTATATGCCATATTAGCACCATGAAAACCACGTTAGTTTGGTGTGATTAAATATTACATGTTGTGGTTTATGAGACAATTTTTGATGTTTTCGAAATTTAAATTATTGATCAAATTTGTTTTTGGTGTGATAATAAAGGTAAATATAACATTGGACGCGTTAAACTCTTAAGAGCACCTTACATCAACATACAAAACTTTAAAACTACATAATAAACCTAATAAATTCGTCCGAGTCCTTTGAACGTCGTACGATAACTTAAGACATCTTACGACTCTATATGCCATATTATCACCTTGAATAGAATGTTAGTATAATGTAGGACGCCTTACAACTCCAAACAACACCTAACAACACCGTACTTAAGTTTAAAACTCCATAATAAACCTAATGAATTCGTACGAGTCCTTTGAACATCGTGCGACAACTTAGGACTTCTTACGACTCTTTGTGCCACACTAGCAACTCGAAAAGAACGTTAGTAAGAACACCTTACATCACCGTACGAAACCTTAAAACTGCATCATACACCTAATGAATTCGTCTGATTCCTTTGAACATCGTATGACAAGTTTGGACATCTTAAGCCTCTATATGCCATATTAGCACCATGAAAACCACGTTAGTTTGGTGTGATTAAATATTACATGTTGTGGTTTATGAGACAATTTTTGATGTTTTCGAAATTTATATTATTAATCAAATTTGTTTTTGGTGTGATATTAAAGGTAAATATAACATTGGACGCGTTAAACTCTTAAGAGCACCTTACATCAACATACAAAACTTTAAAACTACATAATAAACCTAATAAATTCGTCCGAGTCCTTTGAACGTCGTACGATAACTTAAGACATCTTACGACTCTATATGCCATATTATCACCTTGAATAGAATGTTAGTATAATGTAGGACGCCTTACAACTCCAAACAACACCTAACAACACCGTACGCAAGTTTAAAACTCCACAATAAACCTAATGAATTCGTACGAGTCCTTTGAACATCGTACGACAACTTAGGACTTCTTACGACTCTTTATGCCACATTAGAAACTCGAAAAGAACGTTAGTAAGAACACCTTACATCACCGTACGAAACCTTAAAACTGCATCATACACCTAATGAATTCTTCTGATTCCTTCGAACATCGTATGACAAGTATGGACATCTTAAGCCTCTATATGCCATATTAGCACCAACAAAACAACGTTAGTTTGGTGTGATTAAATATTACATGTTGTGGTTTATGAGACAATTTTTGATGTTTTCGAAATTTAAATTATTGATCAAATTTGTTTTTGGTGTGATAATAAAGGTAAATATAACATTGGACGCGTTAAACTCTTAAGAGCACCTTACATCAACATACAAAACTTTAAAACTACATAATAAACCTAATAAATTCGTCCGAGTCCTTTGAACGTCGTACGATAACTTAAGACATCTTACGACTCTATATGCCATATTATCACCTTGAATAGAATGTTAGTATAATGTAGGACGCCTTACAACTCCAAACAACACCTAACAACACCGTACTTAAGTTTAAAACTCCATAATAAACCTAATGAATTCGTACGAGTCCTTTGAACATCGTGCGACAACTTAGGACTTCTTACGACTCTTTGTGCCACATTAGCAACTCGAAAAGAACGTTAGTAAGAACACCTTACATCACCGTACGAAACCTTAAAACTGCATCATACACCTAATGAATTCGTCTGATTCCTTTGAACATCGTATGACAAGTTTGGACATCTTAAGCCTCTATATGCCATATTAGCACCATGAAAACCACGTTAGTTTGGTGTGATTAAATATTACATGTTGTGGTTTATGAGACAATTTTTGATGTTTTCGAAATTTATATTATTGATCAAATTTGTTTTTGGTGTGATATTAAAGGTAAATATAACATTGGACGCGTTAAACTCTTAAGAGCACCTTACATCAACATACAAAACTTTAAAACTACATAATAAACCTAATAAATTCGTCCGAGTCCTTTGAACGTCGTACGATAACTTAAGACATCTTACGACTCTATATGCCATATTATCACCTTGAATAGAATGTTAGTATAATGTAGGACGCCTTACAACTCCAAACAACACCTAACAACACCGTACGCAAGTTTAAAACTCCACAATAAACCTAATGAATTCATATGAGTCCTTTGAACATCGTACGACAACTTAGGACTTCTTACGACTCTTTATGCCACATTAGCAACTCGAAAAGAACGTTAGTAAGAACACCTTACATCACCGTACGAAACCTTAAAACTGCATCATACACCTAATGAATTCTTCTGATTCCTTCGAACATCGTATGACAAGTATGGACATCTTAAGCCTCTATATGCCATATTAGCACCAACAAAACAACGTTAGTTTGGTGTGATTAAATATTACATGTTGTGGTTTATGAGACAATTTTTGATGTTTTCGAAATTTAAATTATTGATCAAATTTGTTTTTGGTGTGATAATAAAGGTAAATATAACATTGGACGCGTTAAACTCTTAAGAGCACCTTACATCAACATACAAAACTTTAAAACTACATAATAAACCTAATAAATTCGTCCGAGTCCTTTGAACGTCGTACGATAACTTAAGACATCTTACGACTCTATATGCCATATTATCACCTTGAATAGAATGTTAGTATAATGTAGGACGCCTTACAACTCCAAACAACACCTAACAACACCGTACTTAAGTTTAAAACTCCATAATAAACCTAATGAATTCGTACGAGTCCTTTGAACATCGTGCGACAACTTAGGACTTCTTACGACTCTTTGTGCCACATTAGCAACTCGAAAAGAACGTTAGTAAGAACACCTTACATCACCGTACGAAACCTTAAAACTGCATCATACACCTAATGAATTCGTCTGATTCCTTTGAACATCGTATGACAAGTTTGGACATCTTAAGCCTCTATATGCCATATTAGCACCATGAAAACCACGTTAGTTTGGTGTGATTAAATATTACATGTTGTGGTTTATGAGACAATTTTTGATGTTTTCGAAATTTATATTATTGATCAAATTTGTTTTTGGTGTGATATTAAAGGTAAATATAACATTGGACGCGTTAAACTCTTAAGAGCACCTTACATCAACATACAAAACTTTAAAACTACATAATAAACCTAATAAATTCGTCCGAGTCCTTTGAACGTCGTACGATAACTTAAGACATCTTACGACTCTATATGCCATATAATCACCTTGAATAGAATGTTAGTATAATGTAGGACGCCTTACAACTCCAAACAACACCTAACAACACCGTACGCAAGTTTAAAACTCCACAATAAACCTAATGAATTCATATGAGTCCTTTGAACATCGTACGGCAACTTAGGACTTCTTACGACTCTTTATGCCACATTAGCAACTCGAAAAGAACGTTAGTAAGAACACCTTACATCACCGTACGAAACCTTAAAACTGCATCATACACCTAATGAATTCGTCTGATTTCTTTGAAAATCGTATGACAAGTTTGGACATCTTAAGCCTCTATATGCCATATTAGCACCATGAAAACCACGTTAGTTTGGTGTGATTAAATATTACATGTTGTGGTTTATGAGACAATTTTTGATGTTTTCGAAATTTAAATTATTGATCAAATTTGTTTTTGGTGTGATAATAAAGGTAAATATAACATTGGACGCGTTAAACTCTTAAGAGCACCTTACATCAACATACAAAACTTTAAAACTCCATAATAAACCTAATATATTCGTCCGAGTCCTTTGAACGTCGTACGACAACTTAAGACATCTTACGACTCTATATAACTCCAAACAACACCTAACAACACCGTACTTAAGTTTAAAACTCCATAATAAACCTAATAATTCGTACGAGTCCTTTGAACATCGTACGACAACTTAGGACTTCTTACGACTCTTTGTGCCACATTAGCAACTCGAAAAGAAAGTTAGTAAGAACACCTTACATCACCATACGAAGCCTTAAAACTGCATCATACACCTAATGAATTCGTCTGATTCCTTTGAACATTGTATGACAAGTTTGGACATCTTAAGCCTCTATATGCCATATTAGCACCATGAAAACCACGTTAGTTTGGTGTGATTAAATATTACATGTTGTGGTTTATGAGACAATTTTTGATGTTTTCGAAATTTATATTATTGATCAAATTTGTTTTTGGTGTGATATTAAAGGTAAATATAACATTGGACGCGTTAAACTCTTAAGAACACCTTACATCAACATACAAAACTTTAAAACTCCATAATAAACCTAATATATTCGTCCGAGTCCTTTGAACGTCGTACGACAACTTAAGACATCTTACGACTCTATATAACTCCAAACAACACCTAACAACACCGTACTTAAGTTTAAAACTCCATAATAAACCTAATGAATTCGTACGAGTCCTTTGAACATCGTACGACAACTTAGGACTTCTTACGACTCTTTGTGCCACATTAGCAACTCGAAAAGAAAGTTAGTAAGAACACCTTACATCACCGTACGAAACCTTAAAACTGCATCATACACCTAATGAATTCGTCTGATTCCTTTGAACATCGTATGACAAGTTTGGACATCTTAAGCCTCTATATGCCATATTAGCACCATGAAAACCACGTTAGTTTGGTGTGATTAAATATTACATGTTGTGGTTTATGAGACAATTTTTGATGTTTTCGAAATTTATATTATTAATCAAATTTGTTTTTGGTGTGATATTAAAGGTAAATATAACATTGGACGCGTTAAACTCTTAAGAGCACCTTACATCAACATACAAAACTTTAAAACTACATAATAAACCTAATAAATTCGTCCGAGTCCTTTGAACGTTGTACGATAACTTAAGACATCTTACGACTCTATATGCCATATTATCACCTTGAATAGAATGTTAGTATAATGTAGGACGCCTTACAACTCCAAACAACACCTAACAACACCGTACGCAAGTTTAAAACTCCACAATAAACCTAATGAATTCGTACGAGTCCTTTGAACATCGTACGACAACTTAGGAATTCTTACGACTCTTTATGCCACATTAGCAACTCGAAAAGAACGTTAGTAAGAACACCTTACATCACCGTACGAAACCTTAAAACTGCATCATACACCTAATGAATTCTTCTGATTCCTTCGAACATCGTATGACAAGTATGGACATCTTAAGCCTCTATATGCCATATTAGCACCAAGAAAACAACGTTAGTTTGGTGTGATTAAATATTACATGTTGTGGTTTATGAGACAATTTTTGATGTTTTCGAAATTTAAATTATTGATCAAATTTGTTTTTGGTGTGATAATAAAGGTAAATATAACATTGGACGCGTTAAACTCTTAAGAGCACCTTACATCAACATACAAAACTTTAAAACTCCATAATAAACCTAATATATTCGTCCGAGTCCTTTGAACGTCGTACGACAACTTAAGACATCTTACGACTCTATATAACTCCAAACAACACCTAACAACACCGTACGCAAGTTTAAAACTCCACAATAAACCTAATGAATTCGTACGAGTCCTTTGAACATCGTACGACAACTTAGGACTTCTTACGACTCTTTATGCCACATTAGCAACTCGAAAAGAACGTTAGTAAGAACACCTTACATCACCGTACGAAGCCTTAAAATTGCATCATACACCTAACGAATTCGTCTGATTCCTTTGAACATCGTATGACAAGTTTGGACATCTTAAGCCTCTATATGCCATATTAGCACCATGAAAACCACGTTAGTTTGGTGTGATTAAATATTACATGTTGTGGTTTATGAGACAATTTTTGATGTTTTCGAAATTTATATTATTGATCAAATTTGTTTTTGGTGTGATATTAAAGGTAAGTATAACATTGGACGCGTTAAACTCTTAAGAGCACCTTACATCAACATGCAAAACTTTAAAACTACATAATAAACCTAATAAATTCGTCCGAGTCCTTTGAACGTCGTACGAAAACTTAAGACATCTTACGACTCTATATGCCATATTATCACCTTGAATAGAATGTTAGTATAATTTAGGACGCCTTACAACTCCAAACAACACCTAACAACACCGTACTTAAGTTTAGAACTCCATAATAAACCTAATGAATTCGTACGAGTCCTTTGAACATCGTACGACAACTTAGGACTTCTTACGACTCTTTGTGCCACATTAGCAACTCGAAAAGAAAGTTAGTAAGAACACCTTACATCACCGTACGAAACCTTAAAACTGCATCATACACCTAATGAATTCGTCTGATTCCTTTGAACATCGTATGACAAGTTTGGACATCTTAAGCCTCTATATGCCATATTAGCACCATGAAAACCACGTTAGTTTGGTGTGGTTAAATATTACATGTTGTGGTTTATGAGACAATTTTTGATGTTTTCGAAATTTATATTATTGATCAAATTTGTTTTTGGTGTGATATTAAAGGTAAATATAACATTGGACGCGTTAAACTCTTAAGAGCACCTTACATCAACATGCAAAACTTTAAAACTACATAATAAACCTAATAAATTCATCCGAGTCCTTTGAACGTCGTACGAAAACTTAAGACATCTTACGACTCTATATGCCATATTATCACCTTGAATAGAATGTTAGTATAATTTAGGACGCCTTACAACTCCAAACAACACCTAACAACACCGTACGCAAGTTTAAAACTCCATAATAAACCTAATGAATTCGTACGAGTCCTTTGAACATCGTACGACAACTTAGGACTTCCTACGACTCTTTATGCCACATTAGCAACTCGAAAAGAACGTTAGTAAGAACACCTTACATCACCGTACGAAACCTTAAAACTGCATCATACACCTAATGAATTCTTCTGATTCCTTCGAACATCGTATGACAAGTTTGGACATCTTAAGCCTCTATATGCCATATTAGCACCATGAAAACCACGTTAGTTTGGTGTGATTAAATATTACATGTTGTGGTTTATGAGACGATTTTTGATGTTTTCGAAATTTAAATTATTGATCAAATTTGTTTTTGGTGTGATAATAAAGGTAAATATAACATTGGATGCGTTAAACTCTTAAGAGCACCTTACATCAACATACAAAACTTTAAAACTCCATAATAAACCTAATATATTCGTCCGAGTCCTTTGAACGTCGTACGACAACTTAAGACATCTTACGACTCTATATAACTCCAAACAACACCTAACAACACCGTACTTAAGTTTAAAACTCCATAATAAACCTAATGAATTCGTACGAGTCCTTTGAACATCGTACGACAACTTAGGACTTCTTACGACTCTTTGTGCCACATTAGCAACTCGAAAAGAAAGTTAGTAAGAACACCTTACATCACCGTACGAAACCTTAAAACTGCATCATACACCTAATGAATTCGTCTGATTCCTTTGAACATTGTATGACAAGTTTGGACATCTTAAGCCTCTATATGCCATATTAGCACCATGAAAACCACGTTAGTTTGGTGTGATTAAATATTACATGTTGTGGTTTATGAGACAATTTTTGATGTTTTCGAAATTTAAATTATTGATCAAATTTGTTTTTGGTGTGATAATAAAGGTAAATATAACATTGGACGCGTTAAACTCTTAAGAGCACCTTACATCAACATACAAAACTTTAAAACTCCATAATAAACCTAATATATTTGTCCGAGTCCTTTGAACGTCGTACGACAACTTAAGACATCTTACGACTCTATATAACTCCAAACAACATCTAACAACACCGTACTTAAGTTTAAAACTCCATAATAAACCTAATGAATTCGTACGAGTCCTTTGAACATCGTACGACAACTTAGGACTTCTTACGACTCTTTGTGCCACATTAGCAACTCGAAAAGAAAGTTAGTAAGAACGCCTTACATCACCGTACGAAACCTTAAAACTGCATCATACACCTAATGAATTCGTCTGATTCCTTTGAACATCGTATGACAAGTTTGGACATCTTAAGCCTCTATATGCCATATTAGCACCATGAAAACCACGTTAGTTTGGTGTGATTAAATATTACATGTTGTGGTTTATGAGACAATTTTTGATGTTTTCGAAATTTATATTATTGATCAAATTTGTTTTTGGTGTGATATTAAAGGTAAATATAACATTGGACGCGTTAAACTCTTAAGAGCACCTTACATCAACATACAAAACTTTAAAACTACATAATAAACCTAATAAATTCGTCCGAGTCCTTTGAACGTCGTACGATAACTTAAGACATCTTACGACTCTATATGCCATATTATCACCTTGAATAGAATGTTAGTATAATGTAGGACGCCTTACAACTCCAAACAACACCTAACAACACCGTACGCAAGTTTAAAACTCCACAATAAACCTAATGAATTCGTACGAGTCCTTTGAACATCGTACGACAACTTAGGACTTCTTACGACTCTTTATGCCACATTAGCAACTCGAAAAGAACGTTAGTAAGAACACCTTACATCACCGTACGAAGCCTTAAAACTGCATCATACACCTAACGAATTCGTCTGATTCCTTTGAACATCGTATGACAAGTTTGGACATCTTAAGCCTCTATATGCCATATTAGCACCATGAAAACCACGTTAGTTTGGTGTGATTAAATATTACATGTTGTGGTTTATGAGACAATTTTTGATGTTTTCGAAATTTATATTATTGATCAAATTTGTTTTTGGTGTGATATTAAAGGTAAATATAACATTGGACGCGTTAAACTCTTAAGAGCACCTTACATCAACATGCAAAACTTTAAAACTACATAATAAACCTAATAAATTCGTCCGAGTCCTTTGAACGTCGTACGAAAACTTAAGACATCTTACGACTCTATATGCCATATTATCACCTTGAATAGAATGTTAGTATAATTTAGGACGCCTTACAACTCCAAACAACACCTAACAACACCGTACTTAAGTTTAGAACTCCATAATAAACCTAATGAATTCGTACGAGTCCTTTGAACATCGTACGACAACTTAGGACTTCTTACGACTCTTTGTGCCACATTAGCAACTCGAAAAGAAAGTTAGTAAGAACACCTTACATCACCGTACGAAACCTTAAAACTGCATCATACACCTAATGAATTCGTCTGATTCCTTTGAACATCGTATGACAAGTTTGGACATCTTAAGCCTCTATATGCCATATTAGCACCATGAAAACCACGTTAGTTTGGTGTGATTAAATATTACATGTTGTGGTTTATGAGACGATTTTTGATGTTTTCGAAATTTAAATTATTGATCAAATTTGTTTTTGGTGTGATAATAAAGGTAAATATAACATTGGACGCGTTAAACTCTTAAGAGCACCTTACATCAACATACAAAACTTTAAAACTCCATAATAAACCTAATATATTCGTCCGAGTCCTTTGAACGTCGTACGACAACTTAAGACATCTTACGACTCTATATAACTCCAAACAACACCTAACAACACCGTACTTAAGTTTAAAACTCCATAATAAACCTAATGAATTCGTACGAGTCCTTTGAACATCGTACGACAACTTAGGACTTCTTACGACTCTTTGTGCCACATTAGCAACTCGAAAAGAAAGTTAGTAAGAACACCTTACATCACCGTACGAAACCTTAAAACTGCATCATACACCTAATGAATTCGTCTGATTCCTTTGAACATTGTATGACAAGTTTGGACATCTTAAGCCTCTATATGCCATATTAGCACCATGAAAACCACGTTAGTTTGGTGTGATTAAATATTACATGTTGTGGTTTATGAGACAATTTTTGATGTTTTCGAAATTTAAATTATTGATCAAATTTGTTTTTGGTGTGATAATAAAGGTAAATATAACATTGGACGCGTTAAACTCTTAAGAGCACCTTACATCAACATACAAAACTTTAAAACTCCATAATAAACCTAATATATTTGTCCGAGTCCTTTGAACGTCGTACGACAACTTAAGACATCTTACGACTCTATATAACTCCAAACAACACCTAACAACACCGTACTTAAGTTTAAAACTCCATAATAAACCTAATGAATTCGTACGAGTCCTTTGAACATCGTACGACAACTTAAGACTTCTTACGACTCTTTGTGCCACATTAGCAACTCGAAAAGAAAGTTAGTAAGAACGCCTTACATCACCGTACGAAACCTTAAAACTGCATCATACACCTAATGAATTCGTCTGATTCCTTTGAACATCGTATGACAAGTTTGGACATCTTAAGCCTCTATATGCCATATTAGCACCATGAAAACCACGTTAGTTTGGTGTGATTAAATATTACATGTTGTGGTTTATGAGACAATTTTTGATGTTTTCGAAATTTATATTATTGATCAAATTTGTTTTTGGTGTGATATTAAAGGTAAATATAACATTGGACGCGTTAAACTCTTAAGAGCACCTTACATCAACATACAAAACTTTAAAACTACATAATAAAGCTAATAAATTCGTCCGAGTCCTTTGAACGTCGTACGATAACTTAAGACATCTTACGACTCTATATGCCATATTATCACCTTGAATAGAATGTTAGTATAATGTAGGACGCCTTACAACTCCAAACAACACCTAACAACACCGTACTTAAGTTTAAAACTCCACAATAAACCTAATGAATTCGTACGAGTCCTTTGAACATCGTACGACAACTTAGGACTTGTTGGTCCATAAAGATCGTGATTTCAGTGCTATTATGATTAAGAGATAACAAAACACACTTGATTCAAAGGGGACACAAACAAAACAACTCAAGAGAGGTAAACACGCTACATAGATGAATGATGTAAGCTCCTAGCACCTCCGACACTCATACAAACATGATAGAATTGCAGTGATTTTGTTTACATGTGTAACCTCCCAATTCTTGGCTATGTTTCAGGCAAGTTCAACCCTAATCAAACTAATCTATTTATAGATCAGCTACAGATTCGCTGATAGATTCGCTGGGCTTATCCGCGAATCTATTGAGCGAACTATAGCTTCGCCGGGCACAAACAGGTTCGCCCGACGACAAAACTGATCTATAGACAACGACTAATCTAGACCTCCGGGCGAATCTATAGATTCGCCCGTAGGTTCGCTAGATACAAAAACATAACAACAAACTATATTTAATAATACAAAAGTAACACCGACAAGCCGGTGAGTCCAACCTATACATGTGACTATCAATACTCCCCCTAGGTTGGACCTCACCTGGGGAAGTCTTCTAAATTAAGCTTCATCTTTTTGGGCTCCAAAGATGCTCTATGAAAGCTCCTGCCCTTTCTTCAATTTCTTCTTCGGTGACATCTGTATCAGTCAAAATAGTAGCAGTAATCTCCGCCTGAATATCTTTAGTTAGTTCCTCACCGATCACATTCCTTTCAAATTTTGGCCCAAAAATAAAACTTATAAGGATCCGGCCCTTTCGTTAGGTTCGCCCATAGGTTCGCTCAGCAGCAGCAACAGATTCGCTCGGCAGCAATAGATTCGCTCGGCCGCATAAATAGATTCGCCCGACAGGTTCGGTTGTTCAGAACGAAGACTTGTGCCCAGATGAGATTGGCAGCAAGTTCGCTTGCACAATGAGCCAATCAGGTGAACTTTCGTTCAAAATCTCTGTAGATTCGCTGACAGATGTTTGAAATTTCCGAATCACAAATTTGGTCTAGGTTCGCTGGATGATCCAGTAGATTCGCTGGATGAACATGCAGTTTCGCTGGCGTACGGGCAAAACTGTTTCAGTCCAAAATCAACCAGAACAGCCTCAAAACTCAACCAAATTAAGATCCGTTTGTTTCAGTAGCTTCCTATAACCAAAAGCGACAAACCCCAAGCATATTCCAACTCAAAAACACAACAAACAGTCCCGAAATGAACCAAGTAGTGTTTTGACCCAAAAAACCCCAAAATCAACACAAAAATCTCTAGGATGAAACAATCAAGAGCACTAAGGCTCTGATACCATATTGTTGGTCCATAAAGATCGTGATTTCAGTGCTATTATGATTAAGAGATAACAAAACACACTTGATTCAAAGGGGACACAAACAAAACAACTCAAGAGAGGTAAACACGCTACATAGATGAATGATGTAAGCTCCTAGCACCTCCGACACTCATACAAACATGATAGAATTGCAGTGATTTTGTTTACATGTGTAACCTCCCAATTCTTGGCTATGTTTCAAGCAAGTTCAACCCTAATCAAACTAATCTATTTATAGATCAGCTACAGATTCGCTGATAGATTCGCTGGGCTTATCCGCGAATCTATTGAGCGAACTATAGCTTCGCCGGGCACAAACAGGTTCGCCCGACGACAAAACTGATCTATAGACAACGACTAATCTAGACCTCCGGGCGAATCTATAGATTCGCCCGTAGGTTCGCTAGATACAAAAACATAACAACAAACTATATTTAATAATACAAAAGTAACACCGACAAGCCGGTGAGTCCAACCTATACATGTGACTATCAGGACTTCTTACGACTCTTTATGCCACATTAGCAACTCGAAAAGAACGTTAGTAAGAACACCTTACATCACCGTACGAAGCCTTAAAACTGCATCATACACCTAACGAATTCGTCTGATTCCTTTGAACATCGTATGACAAGTTTGGACATCTTAAGCCTCTATATGCCATATTAGCACCATGAAAACCACGTTAGTTTGGTGTGATTAAATATTACATGTTGTGGTTTATGAGATAATTTTTGATGTTTTGGAAATTTATATTATTGATCAAATTTGTTTTTGGTGTGATATTAATGGTAAATATAACATTGGACGCGTTAAACTCTTAAGAGCACCTTACATCAGCATGCAAAACTTTAAAACTACATAATAAACCTAATAAATTCGTCCGAGTCCTTTGAACGTCGTACGAAAACTTAAGACATCTTACGACTCTATATGCCATATTATCACCTTGAATAGAATGTTAGTATAATGTAGGACGCCTTACAACTCCAAACAACACCTAACAACACCGTACTTAAGTTTAGAACTCCACAATAAACCTAATGAATTCGTACGAGTCCTTTGAACATCGTACGACAACTTAGGACTTCTTACGACTCTTTGTGCCACATTAGCAACTCGAAAAGAACGTTAGTAAGAACACCTTACATCACCGTACGAAACCTTAAAACTGCATCATACACCTAACGAATTCGTCTGATTCCTTTGAACATCGTATGACAAGTTTGGACATCTTAAGCCTCTATATGCCATATTAGCACCATGAAAACCACGTTAGTTTGGTGTGATTAAATATTACATGTTGTGGTTTATGAGACAATTTTTGATGTTTTCGAAATTTATATTATTGATCAAATTTGTTTTTGGTGTGATATTAAAGGTAAATATAACATTGGACGCGTTAAACTCTTAAGAGCACCTTACATCAACATGCAAAACTTTAAAACTACATAATAAACCTAATAAATTCGTCCGAGTCCTTTGAACGTCGTACGACAACTTAAGACATCTTACGACTCTATATGCCATATTATCACCTTGAATAGAATGTTAGTATAATGTAGGACGCCTTACAACTCCAAACAACACCTAACAACACCGTACTTAAGTTTAGAACTCCACAATAAACCTAATGAATTCGTACGAGTCCTTTGAACATCGTACGACAACTTAGGACTTCTTACGACTCTTTGTGCCACATTAGCAACTCGAAAAGAACGTTAGTAAGAACACCTTACATCACCGTACGAAACCTTAAAACTGCATCATACACCTAACGAATTCGTCTGATTCCTTTGAACATCGTATGACAAGTTTGGACATCTTAAGCCTCTATATGCCATATTAGCACCATGAAAACCACGTTAGTTTGGTGTGATTAAATATTACATGTTGTGGTTTATGAGACAATTTTTGATGTTTTCGAAATTTATATTATTGATCAAATTTGTTTTTGGTGTGATATTAAAGGTAAATATAACATTGGACGCGTTAAACTCTTAAGAGCACCTTACATCAACATGCAAAACTTTAAAACTACATAATAAACCTAATAAATTCGTCCGAGTCCTTTGAACGTCGTACGACAACTTAAGACATCTTACGACTCTATATAACTCCAAACAACACCTAACAACACCGTACTTAAGTTTAAAACTCCATAATAAACCTAATGAATTCGTACGAGTCCTTTGAACATCGTACGACAACTTAGGACTTCTTACGACTCTTTGTGCCACATTAGCAACTCGAAAAGAAAGTTAGTAAGAACACCTTACATCACCGTACGAAACCTTAAAACTGCATCATACACCTAATGAATTCGTCTGATTCCTTTGAACATCGTATGACAAGTTTGACATCTTAAGCCTCTATATGCCATATTAGCACCATGAAAACCACGTTAGTTTGGTGTGATTAAATATTACATGTTATGGTTTATGAGACAATTTTTGATGTTTTAGAAATTTATATTATTGATCAAATTTGTTTTTGGTGTGATATTAAAG
Source organism: Tagetes erecta (assembly GCA_030867185.1). Lineage (NCBI taxonomy): Eukaryota > Viridiplantae > Streptophyta > Magnoliopsida > Asterales > Asteraceae > Tagetes > Tagetes erecta. Next base: position 25,315,493 of record CM061493.1, on the reverse strand, counting down.
GTAAATATAACATTGGACGCGTTAAACTCTTAAGAGCACCTTACATCAACATACAAAACTTTAAAACTACATAATAAACCTAATAAATTCGTCCGAGTCCTTTGAACGTCGTACGATAACTTAAGACATCTTACGACTCTATATGCCATATTATCACCTTGAATAGAATGTTAGTATAATGTAGGACGCCTTACAACTCCAAACAACACCTAACAACACCGTACGCAAGTTTAAATCTCCATAATAAACCTAACGAATTCGTACGAGTCCTTTGAACATCGTACGACAACTTAGGACTTCTTACTACTCTTTATGCCACATTAGCAACTCGAAAAGAACGTTAGTAAGAACACCTTACATCACCGTACGAAACCTTAAAACTGCATCATACACCTAATGAATTCGTCTGATTCCTTTGAACATCGTATGACAAGTTTGACATCTTAAGCCTCTATATGCCATATTAGCACCATGAAAACCACGTTAGTTTGGTGTGATTAAATATTACATGTTATGGTTTATGAGACAATTTTTGATGTTTTATAAATTTATATTATTGATCAAATTTGTTTTTGGTGTGATATTAAAGGTAAATATAACATTGGACGCGTTAAACTCTTAAGAGCACCTTACATCAACATACAAAACTTTAAAACTACATAATAAACCTAATAAATTCGTCCGAGTCCTTTGAACGTCGTACGATAACTTAAGACATCTTACGACTCTATATGCCATATTATCACCTTGAATAGAATGTTAGTATAATGTAGGACGCCTTACAACTCCAAACAACACCTAACAACACCGTACGCAAGTTTAAATCTCCATAATAAACCTAACGAATTCGTACGAGTCCTTTGAACATCGTACGACAACTTAGGACTTCTTACTACTCTTTATGCCACATTAGCAACTCGAAAAGAACGTTAGTAAGAACACCTTACATCACCGTACGAAACCTTAAAACTGCATCATACACCTAATGAATTCGTCTGATTCCTTTGAACATCGTATGACAAGTTTGACATCTTAAGCCTCTATATGCCATATTAGCACCATGAAAACCACGTTAGTTTGGTGTGATTAAATATTACATGTTATGGTTTATGAGACAATTTTTGATGTTTTAGAAATTTATATTATTGATCAAATTTGTTTTTGGTGTGATATTAAAGGTAAATATAACATTGGACGCGTTAAACTCTTAAGAGCACCTTACATCAACATACAAAACTTTAAAACTACATAATAAACCTAATAAATTCGTCCGAGTCCTTTGAACGTCGTACGATAACTTAAGACATCTTACGACTCTATATGCCATATTATCACCTTGAATAGAATGTTAGTATAATGTAGGACGCCTTACAACTCCAAACAACACCTAACAACACCGTACGCAAGTTTAAATCTCCATAATAAACCTAACGAATTCGTACGAGTCCTTTGAACATCGTACGACAACTTAGGACTTCTTACTACTCTTTATGCCACATTAGCAACTCGAAAAGAACGTTAGTAAGAACACCTTACATCACCGTACGAAACCTTAAAACTGCATCATACACCTAATGAATTCGTCTGATTCCTTTGAACATCGTATGACAAGTTTGACATCTTAAGCCTCTATATGTCATATTAGCACCATGAAAACCACGTTAGTTTGGTGTGATTAAATATTACATGTTATGGTTTATGAGACAATTTTTGATGTTTTATAAATTTATATTATTGATCAAATTTGTTTTTGGTGTGATATTAAAGGTAAATATAACATTGGACGCGTTAAACTCTTAAGAGCACCTTACATCAACATACAAAACTTTAAAACTACATAATAAACCTAATAAATTCGTCCGAGTCCTTTGAACGTCGTACGATAACTTAAGACATCTTACGACTCTATATGCCATATTATCACCTTGAATAGAATGTTAGTATAATGTAGGACGCCTTACAACTCCAAACAACACCTAACAACACCGTACGCAAGTTTAAATCTCCATAATAAACCTAACGAATTCGTACGAGTCCTTTGAACATCGTACGACAACTTAGGACTTCTTACTACTCTTTATGCCACATTAGCAACTCGAAAAGAACGTTAGTAAGAACACCTTACATCACCGTACGAAACCTTAAAACTGCATCATACACCTAATGAATTCGTCTGATTCCTTTGAACATCGTATGACAAGTTTGACATCTTAAGCCTCTATATGCCATATTAGCACCATGAAAACCACGTTAGTTTGGTGTGATTAAATATTACATGTTATGGTTTATGAGACAATTTTTGATGTTTTATAAATTTATATTATTGATCAAATTTGTTTTTGGTGTGATATTAAAGGTAAATATAACATTGGACGCGTTAAACTCTTAAGAGCACCTTACATCAACATACAAAACTTTAAAACTACATAATAAACCTAATAAATTCGTCCGAGTCCTTTGAACGTCGTACGATAACTTAAGACATCTTACGACTCTATATGCCATATTATCACCTTGAATAGAATGTTAGTATAATGTAGGACGCCTTACAACTCCAAACAACACCTAACAACACCGTACGCAAGTTTAAATCTCCATAATAAACCTAACGAATTCGTACGAGTCCTTTGAACATCGTACGACAACTTAGGACTTCTTACTACTCTTTATGCCACATTAGCAACTCGAAAAGAACGTTAGTAAGAACACCTTACATCACCGTACGAAACCTTAAAACTGCATCATACACCTAATGAATTCGTCTGATTCCTTTGAACATCGTATGACAAGTTTGACATCTTAAGCCTCTATATGCCATATTAGCACCATGAAAACCACGTTAGTTTGGTGTGATTAAATATTACATGTTATGGTTTATGAGACAATTTTTGATGTTTTAGAAATTTATATTATTGATCAAATTTGTTTTTGGTGTGATATTAAAGGTAAATATAACATTGGACGCGTTAAACTCTTAAGAGCACCTTACATCAACATACAAAACTTTAAAACTACATAATAAACCTAATAAATTCGTCCGAGTCCTTTGAACGTCGTACGATAACTTAAGACATCTTACGACTCTATATGCCATATTATCACCTTGAATAGAATGTTAGTATAATGTAGGACGCCTTACAACTCCAAACAACACCTAACAACACCGTACGCAAGTTTAAATCTCCATAATAAACCTAACGAATTCGTACGAGTCCTTTGAACATCGTACGACAACTTAGGACTTCTTACTACTCTTTATGCCACATTAGCAACTCGAAAAGAACGTTAGTAAGAACACCTTACATCACCGTACGAAACCTTAAAACTGCATCATACACCTAATGAATTCGTCTGATTCCTTTGAACATCGTATGACAAGTTTGACATCTTAAGCCTCTATATGCCATATTAGCACCATGAAAACCACGTTAGTTTGGTGTGATTAAATATTACATGTTATGGTTTATGAGACAATTTTTGATGTTTTATAAATTTATATTATTGATCAAATTTGTTTTTGGTGTGATATTAAAGGTAAATATAACATTGGACGCGTTAAACTCTTAAGAGCACCTTACATCAACATACAAAACTTTAAAACTACATAATAAACCTAATAAATTCGTCCGAGTCCTTTGAACGTCGTACGATAACTTAAGACATCTTACGACTCTATATGCCATATTATCACCTTGAATAGAATGTTAGTATAATGTAGGACGCCTTACAACTCCAAACAACACCTAACAACACCGTACGCAAGTTTAAATCTCCATAATAAACCTAACGAATTCGTACGAGTCCTTTGAACATCGTACGACAACTTAGGACTTCTTACTACTCTTTATGCCACATTAGCAACTCGAAAAGAACGTTAGTAAGAACACCTTACATCACCGTACGAAACCTTAAAACTGCATCATACACCTAATGAATTCGTCTGATTCCTTTGAACATCGTATGACAAGTTTGACATCTTAAGCCTCTATATGCCATATTAGCACCATGAAAACCACGTTAGTTTGGTGTGATTAAATATTACATGTTATGGTTTATGAGACAATTTTTGATGTTTTATAAATTTATATTATTGATCAAATTTGTTTTTGGTGTGATATTAAAGGTAAATATAACATTGGACGCGTTAAACTCTTAAGAGCACCTTACATCAACATACAAAACTTTAAAACTACATAATAAACCTAATAAATTCGTCCGAGTCCTTTGAACGTCGTACGATAACTTAAGACATCTTACGACTCTATATGCCATATTATCACCTTGAATAGAATGTTAGTATAATGTAGGACGCCTTACAACTCCAAACAACACCTAACAACACCGTACGCAAGTTTAAATCTCCATAATAAACCTAACGAATTCGTACGAGTCCTTTGAACATCGTACGACAACTTAGGACTTCTTACTACTCTTTATGCCACATTAGCAACTCGAAAAGAACGTTAGTAAGAACACCTTACATCACCGTACGAAACCTTAAAACTGCATCATACACCTAATGAATTCGTCTGATTCCTTTGAACATCGTATGACAAGTTTGACATCTTAAGCCTCTATATGCCATATTAGCACCATGAAAACCACGTTAGTTTGGTGTGATTAAATATTACATGTTATGGTTTATGAGACAATTTTTGATGTTTTATAAATTTATATTATTGATCAAATTTGTTTTTGGTGTGATATTAAAGGTAAATATAACATTGGACGCGTTAAACTCTTAAGAGCACCTTACATCAACATACAAAACTTTAAAACTACATAATAAACCTAATAAATTCGTCCGAGTCCTTTGAACGTCGTACGATAACTTAAGACATCTTACGACTCTATATGCCATATTATCACCTTGAATAGAATGTTAGTATAATGTAGGACGCCTTACAACTCCAAACAACACCTAACAACACCGTACGCAAGTTTAAAACTCCATAATAAACCTAATGAATTCGTACGAGTCCTTTGAACATCGTACGACAACTTAGGACTTCTTACGACTCTTTATGCCACATTAGCAACTCTAAAAGAACGTTAGTAAGAACACCTTACATCACCGTACGAAACCTTAAAACTGCATAATACACCTAATGAATTCGTGTCATTCCTTTGAAAATCGTTTGACAAGTTTGGACATCTTAAGCCTCTATATGCCATATTAGCACCATGAAAACCACGTTAGTTTGGTGTGATTAAATATTACATGTTGTGGTTTATGAGACAATTTTTGATGGTTTCGAAATTTATATTATTGATCAAATTTGTTTTTGGTGTGATAATAAAGGTAAATATAACATTGGACGCGTTAAACTCTTAAGAGCACCTTACATCAACATACAAAACTTTAAAACTACATAATAAACCTAATAAATTCGTCCGAGTCCTTTGAACGTCGTACGATAACTTAAGACATCTTACGACTCTATATGCCATATTATCACCTTGAATATAATGTTAGTATAATGTAGGACGCCTTACAACTCCAAACAACACCTAACAACACCGTACGCAAGTTTAAAACTCCATAATAAACCTAATGAATTCGTACGAGTCCTTTGAACATCGTACGACAACTTAGGACTTCTTACGACTCTTTAAGCCACATTAGCAACTCGAAAAGAACGTTAGTAAGAACACCTTACATCACCATACGAAACCTTAAAACTGCATAATACACCTAATGAATTCGTCTGATTCCTTTGAAAATCGTTTGACAAGTTTGGACATCTTAAGCCTCTATATGTCATATTAGCACCATGAAAACCACGTTAGTTTGGTGTGATTAAATATTACATGTTGTGGTTTATGAGACAATTTTTGATGTTTTCGAAATTTATATTATTGATCAAATTTGTTTTTGGTGTGATAATAAAGGTAAATATAACATTGGACGCGTTAAACTCTTAAGAGCACCTTACATCAACATACAAAACGTTAAAACTACATAATAAACCTAATAAATTCGTCCGAGTCCTTTGAACGTCGTACGATAACTTAAGACATCTTACGACTCTATATGCCATATTATCACCTTGAATAGAATGTTAGTATAATGTAGGACGCCTTACAACTCCAAACAACACCTAACAACACCGTACGCAAGTTTAAATCTCCATAATAAACCTAACGAATTCGTACGAGTCCTTTGAACATCGTACGACAACTTAGGACTTCTTACTACTCTTTATGCCACATTAGCAACTCGAAAAGAACGTTAGTAAGAACACCTTACATCACCGTACGAAACCTTAAAACTGCATCATACACCTAATGAATTCGTCTGATTCCTTTGAACATCGTATGACAAGTTTGACATCTTAAGCCTCTATATGCCATATTAGCACCATGAAAACCACGTTAGTTTGGTGTGATTAAATATTACATGTTATGGTTTATGAGACAATTTTTGATGTTTTATAAATTTATATTATTGATCAAATTTGTTTTTGGTGTGATATTAAAGGTAAATATAACATTGGACGCGTTAAACTCTTAAGAGCACCTTACATCAACATACAAAACTTTAAAACTACATAATAAACCTAATAAATTCGTCCGAGTCCTTTGAACGTCGTACGATAACTTAAGACATCTTACGACTCTATATGCCATATTATCACCTTGAATAGAATGTTAGTATAATGTAGGACGCCTTACAACTCCAAACAACACCTAACAACACCGTACGCAAGTTTAAAACTCCATAATAAACCTAATGAATTCGTACGAGTCCTTTGAACATCGTACGACAACTTAGGACTTCTTACGACTCTTTATGCCACATTAGCAACTCTAAAAGAACGTTAGTAAGAACACTTTACATCACCGTACGAAACCTAAAAACTGCATAATACACCTAATGAATTCGTGTCATTCCTTTGAAAATCGTTTGACAAGTTTGGACATCTTAAGCCTCTATATGCCATATTAGCACCATGAAAACCACGTTAGTTTGGTGTGATTAAATATTACATGTTGTGGTTTATGAGACAATTTTTGATGTTTTCGAAATTTATATTATTGATCAAATTTGTTTTTGGTGTGATAATAAAGGTAAATATAACATTGACGCGTTAAACTCTTAAGAGCACCTTACATCAACATACAAAACGTTAAAACTACATAATAAACCTAATAAATTCGTCCGAGTCCTTTGAACGTCGTACGATAACTTTAGACATCTTACGACTCTGTATGCCGTATTATCACCTTGAATAGAATGTTAGTATAATGTAGGACGCCTTACAACTCCAAACAACACCTAACAACACCGTACGCAAGTTTAAAACTACATAATAAACCTAATGAATTCGTACGAGTCCTTTGAACATCGTACGACAACTTAGGACTTCTTACGACTCTTTATGCCACATTAGCAACTCGAAAAGAACGTTAGTAAGAACACCTTACATCACCGTACGAAACCTTAAAACTGCATCATACACCTAATGAATTCGTCTGATTCCTTTGAAAATCGTATGACAAGTTTGGACATCTTAAGCCTCTATATGCCATATTAGCACCATGAAAACCACGTTAGTTTAGTGTGATTAAATATTACATGTTGTGGTTTATGAGACAATTTTTGATGGTTTCGAAATTTATATTATTGATCAAATTTGTTTTTGGTGTGATAATAAAGGTAAATATAACATTGGACGCGTTAAACTCTTAAGAGCACCTTACATCAACATACAAAACTTTAAAACTACATAATAAACCTAATAAATTCGTCCGAGTCCTTTAAACGTCGTACGATAACTTAAGACATCTTACGACTCTATATGCCATATTATTACCTTGAATAGAATGTTAGTATAATGTAGGACGCCTTACAACTCCAAACAACACCTAACAACACCGTACGCAAGTTTAAAACTCCATAATAAACCTAATGAATTCGTACGAGTCCTTTGAACATCGTACGACAACTTAGGACTTCTTACGACTCTTTAAGCCACATTAGCAACTCGAAAAGAACGTTAGTAAGAACACCTTACATCACCATACGAAACCTTAAAACTGCATAATACACCTAATGAATTCGTCTGATTCCTTTGAAAATCGTTTGACAAGTTTGGACATCTTAAGCCTCTATATGTCATATTAGCACCATGAAAACCACGTTAGTTTGGTGTGATTAAATATTACATGTTGTGGTTTATGAGACAATTTTTGATGTTTTCGAAATTTATATTATTGATCAAATTTGTTTTTGGTGTGATAATAAAGGTAAATATAACATTGGACGCGTTAAACTCTTAAGAGCACCTTACATCAACATACAAAACGTTAAAACTACATAATAAACCTAATAAATTCGTCCGAGTCCTTTGACCGTCGTACGATAACTTTAGACATCTTACGACTATGTATGCCGTATTATCACTTTGAATAAGATGTTAGTATAATGTAGGACGAGTTACAACTCCAAACAACACCTTACAACACCGTACTTAAGTTCAAAACTCCATAATAAACCTAATGAATTCGTACGAGTCCTTTGAACATCGTACGACAACTTAGGACTTCTTACGACTCTTTATGCCACATTAGCAACTCGAAAAGAACGTTAGTAAGAACACCTTACATCACCGTACGAAACCTTAAAACTGCATCATACACCTAATGAATTCTTCTGATTCCTTCGAACATCGTATGACAAGTTTGGACATCTTAAGCCTCTATATGCCATATTAGCACCATGAAAACAACGTTAGTTTGGTGTGATTAAATATTACATGTTGTGGTTTACGAGACAATTTTTGATGTTTTCGAAATTTAAATTATTGATCAAATTTGTTTTTGGTGTGATAATAAAGGTAAATATAACATTGGACGCGTTATACTCTTAAGAGCACCTTACATCAACATACAAAACTTTAAAACTCCATAATAAACCTAATATATTCGTCTGAGTCCTTTGAACGTCATACGACAATCTAAGACATCTTACGACTCTATATGCCATATTATCACCTTGAATAGAATGTTAGTATAATGTAGGACGCCTTACAACTCCAAACAACACCTAACAACACCGTACGCAAGTTTAAAACTCCGTAATAAACCTAATGAATTCGTACGAGTCCTTTGAACATCGTACGACAACTTAGGACTTCTTACGACTCTTTAAGCCACATTAGCAACTCGAAAAGAACGTTAGTAAGAACACCTTACATCACCGTACGAAACCTTAAAACTGCATAATACACCTAATGAATTCGTCTGATTCCTTTGAAAATCGTTTGACAAGTTTGGACATCTTAAGCCTCTATATGTCATATTAGCACCATGAAAACCACGTTAGTTTGGTGTGATTAAATATTACATGTTGTGGTTTATGAGACAATTTTTGATGGTTTCGAAATTTATATTATTGATCAAATTTGTTTTTGGTGTGATAATAAAGGTAAATATAACATTGGACGCGTTAAACTCTTAAGAGCACCTTACATCAACATACAAAACGTTAAAACTACATAATAAACCTAATAAATTCGTCCGAGTCCTTTGACCGTCGTACGATAACTTTAGACATCTTACGACTATGTATGCCGTATTATCACTTTGAATAAGATGTTAGTATAATGTAGGACGAGTTACAACTCCAAACAACACCTAACAACACCGTACGCAAGTTTAAAACTCCATAATAAACCTAATGAATTCGTACGAGTCCTTTGAACATCGTACGACAACTTAGGACTTCTTACGACTCTTTAAGCCACATTAGCAACTCGAAAAGAACGTTAGTAAGAACACCTTACATCACCATACGAAACCTTAAAACTGCATAATACACCTAATGAATTCGTCTGATTCCTTTGAAAATCGTTTGACAAGTTTGGACATCTTAAGCCTCTATATGTCATATTAGCACCATGAAAACCACGTTAGTTTGGTGTGATTAAATATTACATGTTGTGGTTTATGAGACAATTTTTGATGTTTTCGAAATTTATATTATTGATCAAATTTGTTTTTGGTGTGATAATAAAGGTAAATATAACATTGGACGCGTTAAACTCTTAAGAGCACCTTACATCAACATACAAAACGTTAAAACTACATAATAAACCTAATAAATTCGTCCGAGTCCTTTGACCGTCGTACGATAACTTTAGACATCTTACGACTATGTATGCCGTATTATCACTTTGAATAAGATGTTAGTATAATGTAGGACGAGTTACAACTCCAAACAACACCTTACAACACCGTACTTAAGTTCAAAACTCCATAATAAACCTAATGAATTCGTACGAGTCCTTTGAACATCGTACGACAACTTAGGACTTCTTACGACTCTTTATGCCACATTAGCAACTCGAAAAGAACGTTAGTAAGAACACCTTACATCACCGTACGAAACCTTAAAACTGCATCATACACCTAATGAATTCTTCTGATTCCTTCGAACATCGTATGACAAGTTTGGACATCTTAAGCCTCTATATGCCATATTAGCACCATGAAAACAACGTTAGTTTGGTGTGATTAAATATTACATGTTGTGGTTTACGAGACAATTTTTGATGTTTTCGAAATTTAAATTATTGATCAAATTTGTTTTTGGTGTGATAATAAAGGTAAATATAACATTGGACGCGTTATACTCTTAAGAGCACCTTACATCAACATACAAAACTTTAAAACTCCATAATAAACCTAATATATTCGTCTGAGTCCTTTGAACGTCATACGACAATCTAAGACATCTTACGACTCTATATGCCATATTATCACCTTGAATAGAATGTTAGTATAATGTAGGACGCCTTACAACTCCAAACAACACCTAACAACACCGTACGCAAGTTTAAAACTCCGTAATAAACCTAATGAATTCGTACGAGTCCTTTGAACATCGTACGACAACTTAGGACTTCTTACGACTCTTTAAGCCACATTAGCAACTCGAAAAGAACGTTAGTAAGAACACCTTACATCACCGTACGAAACCTTAAAACTGCATAATACACCTAATGAATTCGTCTGATTCCTTTGAAAATCGTTTGACAAGTTTGGACATCTTAAGCCTCTATATGTCATATTAGCACCATGAAAACCACGTTAGTTTGGTGTGATTAAATATTACATGTTGTGGTTTATGAGACAATTTTTGATGTTTTCGAAATTTATATTATTGATCAAATTTGTTTTTGGTGTGATAATAAAGGTAAATATAACATTGGACGCGTTAAACTCTTAAGAGCACCTTACATCAACATACAAAACGTTAAAACTACATAACAAACCTAATAAATTCGTCCGAGTCCTTTGAACGCCGTACGATAACTTTAGACATCTTACGACTCTATATGCCGTATTATCACCTTGAATAGAATGTTAATATAATGTAGGACGCCTTACAACTCCAAACAACACCTAACAACACCGTACTTAAGTTTAAAACTCCATAATAAACCTAATGAATTCGTACGAGTCCTTTGAACATCGTACGACAACTTAGGACCTCTTACGACTCTTTGTGCCACATTAGCAACTCGAAAAAAATTTAGTAAGAACACCTTACATCACCGTACGAAACCTTAAAACTGCATCATACACCTAATGAATTCGTCTGATTCCTTTGAACATCGTATGACAAGTTTGGACATCTTAAGCCTCTATATGCCATATTAGCACCATGAAAACCACGTTAGTTTGGTGTGATTAAATATTACATGTTGTGGTTTATGAGACAATTTTTGATGTTTTCGAAATTTAAATTATTGATCAAATTTGTTTTTGGTGTGATAATAAAGTTAAATATAACATTGGACGCCTTAAACTCTTAAGAGCACCTTACATCAACATACAAAACTTTAAAACTCCATAATAAACCTAATATATTCGTCCGAGTCCTTTGAACGTCGTACGACAATCTAAGACATCTTACGACTCTATATGCCATATTATCACCTTGAATAGAATGTTAGTATAATGTAGGACGCCTTACAACTCCAAACAACAACCTAACAACACCGTACTTAAGTTTAAAACTCCATAATAAACCTAATGAATTCGTACGAGTCCTTTGAACATCGTACGACAACTTAGGACTTCTTACGACTCTTTATGCCACATTAGCAACTCGAAAAGAACGTTAGTAAGAACACCTTACATCACCGTACGAAACCTTAAAACTGCATCATACACCTAATGAATTCGTCTGATTCCTTTGAACATCGTATGACAAGTTTGGACATCTTAAGCCTCTATATGCCATATTAGCACCATGAAAACCACGTTAGTTTGGTGTGATTAAATATTACATGTTGTGGTTTATGAGACAATTTTTGATGTTTTCGAAATATAAATTATTGATCAAATTTGTTTTTGGTGTGATAATAAAGTTAAATATAACATTGGACGCGTTAAACTCTTAAGAGCACCTTACATCAACATACAAAACTTTAAAACTCCATAATAAACCTAATATATTCGTCCGAGTCCTTTGAACGTCGTACGACAATCTAAGACATCTTACGACTCTATATGCCATATTATCACCTTGAATAGAATGTTAGTATAATGTAGGACGCCTTACAACTCCAAACAACACCTAACAACACCGTACTTAAGTTTAAAACTCCATAATAAACCTATTGAATTCGTACGAGTCCTTTGAACATCGTACGACAACTTAGGACTTCTTACGACTCTTTATGCCACATTAGCAACTCGAAAAGAACGTTAGTAAGAACACCTTACATCACCGTACGAAACCTTAAAACTACATCATACACCTAATGAATTCGTCTGATTCCTTTGAACATCGTATGACAAGTTTGGACATCTTAAGCCTCTATATGCCATATTAGCACCATGAAAACCATGTTAGTTTGGTGTGATTAAATATTACATGTTGTGTTTTATGAGACAATTTTTGATGTTTTCGAAATTTAAATTATTGATCAAATTTGTTTTTGGTGTGATAATAAAGTTAAATATAACATTGGACGCGTTAACTCTTAAGAGCACCTTACATTAACATACAAAACTTTAAAACTCCATAATAAACCTAATATATTCGTCCGAGTCCTTTGAACGTCGTACGACAATCTAAGACATCTTACGACTCTATATGCCATATTATCACCTTGAATAGAATGTTAGTATAATGTAGGACGCCTTACAACTCCAAACAACACCTAACAACACCGTACTTAAGTTTAAAACTCCATAATAAACCTAATGAATTCGTACGAGTCCTTTGAACATCGTACGACAACTTAGGACTTCTTACGACTCTGTTTGCCACATTAGCAACTCGAAAAGAAAGTTAGTAAGAACACCTTACATCACCGTACGAAACCTTAAAACTGCATCATACACCAAATGAATTCGTCTGATTCCTTTGAACATCGTATGACAAGTTTGGACATCTTAAGCCTCTATATGCCATATTAGCACCATGAAAACCATGTTAGTTTGGTGTGATTAAATATTACATGTTGTGGTTTATGAGACAATTTTTGATGTTTTCGAAATTTAAATTATTGATCAAATTTGTTTTTGGTGTGATAATAAAGGTAAATATAACATTGGACACGTTAAACTCTTAAGAGCACCTTACATCAACATACAAAACTTTAAAACTCCATAATAAACCTAATAAATTCGTCCGAGTCCTTTGAACGTCGTACGACAACTTAAGACATCTTACGACTCTATTTGCCATATTATCACTAAGAATAAAATGTTAGTATAATGTAGGACGAGTTACAATTCCAAACAACACCTTACAACACCGTACTTAAGTTTAAAACTCCATAATAAACCTAATGAATTCGTATGAGTCCTTTGAACATCGTACGACAACTTAGGACTTCTTACGACTGTTTGTGCCACATTAGAAACTCGAAAAGAACGTTAGTAAGAACACCTTACATCACCGTAAGAAACCTTAAAACTGCATCATACACCTAATGAATTCGTCTGATTCCTTTGAAAATCGTATGACAAGTTTGGACATCTTAAGCCTCTATATGCCATATTAGCACCATGAAAACCACGTTAGTTTGGTGTGATTAAATATTACAAGTTGAGGTTTATGAAACAAATTTTGATGTTTTCGAAATTTAAATTATTGATCAAATTAGTGTTTGGTGTGATAATATAGGTAAATATACTATAGGACGCGTTAAACTCCTAAGAACACCTTACATCACCATACAAAACTTTAAAACTCCATAATAAACCTAATAAATTCGTCCGAGTCCTTTGAACGCCGTACGACAACTTAAAACATCTTACGACTCTGTATGCCATATTATCACCTTGAATAGAATGTTAGTATAATGTATGACGCCTTACAACTCCAAACAATACCTTACAACACCGTACTTAAGTTTAAAACTCCATAATAAACCTAATGAATTCGTACGAGTCCTTTGAACATCGTACGACAACTTAGGACTTCTTACGACTCTGTTTGCCACATTAGCAACTCGAAAAGAAAGTTAGTAAGAACACCTTACATCACCGTACGAAACCTTAAAACTGCATCATACACCAAATGAATTCGTCTGATTCCTTTGAACATCGTATGACAAGTTTGGACATCTTAAGCCTCTATATGCCATATTAGCACCATGAAAACCATGTTAGTTTGGTGTGATTAAATATTACATGTTGTGGTTTATGAGACAATTTTTGATGTTTTCGAAATTTAAATTATTGATCAAATTTGTTTTTGGTGTGATAATAAAGGTAAATATAACATTGGACACGTTAAACTCTTAAGAGCACCTTACATCAACATACAAAACTTTAAAACTCCATAATAAACCTAATAAATTCGTCCGAGTCCTTTGAACGTCGTACGACAACTTAAGACATCTTACGACTCTATTTGCCATATTATCACTAAGAATAAAATGTTAGTATAATGTAGGACGAGTTACAATTCCAAACAACACCTTACAACACCGTACTTAAGTTTAAAACTCCTTAATAAACCTAATGAATTCGTACGAGTCCTTTGAACATCGTACGACAACTTAGGACTTCTTACGACTCTTTGTGCCACATTAGCAACTCGAAAAGAACGTTAGTAAGAACACCTTACATCACCGTACAAAACCTTAAAACTGCATCATACACCTAATGAATTCGTCTGATTCCTTTGAAAATCTTATGACAAGTTTGGACATGTTAAGCCTCTATATGCCATATTAGCACCATGAAAACCACGTTAGTTTGGTGTGATTAAATATTACATGTTGTGGTTTACGAGACAATTTTTGATGTTTTCGAAATTTAAATTATTGATCAAATTTGTTTTTGGTGTGATAATAAAGGTAAATATAACATTGGACGCGTTAAACTCTTAAGAGCACCTTACATAAACATACAAAACTTTAAAACTCCATAATAAACCTAATAAATTCGTCCGAGTCCTTTGATTGTCGTACGACAACTTAAGACATCTTACGACTCTATTTGCCATATTATCACCAAGAATAGAATGTTAGTATAATGTAGGACGAGTTACAACTCCAAACAACACCTTACAACAACGTACTTAAGTTTAAAACTCCATAATAAACCTAATGAATTCGTACGAGT
Organism: Tagetes erecta; assembly: GCA_030867185.1. Lineage (NCBI taxonomy): Eukaryota > Viridiplantae > Streptophyta > Magnoliopsida > Asterales > Asteraceae > Tagetes > Tagetes erecta. The sequence continues at coordinate 25,299,896 of CM061493.1, read as the reverse complement.
CCTTTGAACATCGTACGACAACTTAGGACTTCTTACGACTCTTTATGCCACATTAGCAACTCGAAAAGAAAGTTAGTAAGAACATCTTACATCACCGTAAGAAACCTTAAAACTTCATCATACACCTAATGAATTCGTCTGATTCATTTGAAAATCGTATGACAAGTTTGGACATCTTAAGCCTCTATATGCCATATTAGCACCATGAAAACCACGTTAGTTTGGTGTGACTAAATATTACATGTTGTGGTTTATGAGATAATTTTTGATGTTTTCGAAATTTAAATTATTGATCAAATTTGTTTTTGGTGTGATAATAAAGGTAAATATAACATTGGACGCGTTAAACTCTTAAGAGCACCTTACATCAACATACAAAACTTTAAAACTCCATAATAAACCTAATAAATTCGTCCGAGTCCTTTGAACGTCGTACGACAACTTAAGACATCTTACGACTCTATTTGCCATATTATCACCAAGAATAGAATGTTAGTATAATGTAGGACGAGTTACAACTCCAAACAACACCTTACAACACCGTACTTAAGTTTAAAACTCCATAATAAACCTAATGAATTCGTACGAGTCCTTTGAACATCGTACGACAACTTAGGACTTCTTACGACTCTTTATGCCACATTAGCAACTCGAAAAGAAAGTTAGTAAGAACACCTTACATCACCGTACGAAACCTTAAAACTGCATCATACACCTAATGAATTCGTCTGATTCCTTTGAACATCGTATGACAAGTTTGGACATCTTAAGCCTCTATATGCCATATTAGCACCATGAAAACCACGTTAGTTTGGTGTGATTAAATATTACATGTTGTGGTTTATGAGACAATTTTTGATGTTTTTGAAATTTAAATTATTGATCAAATTTGTTTTTGGTGTGATAATAAATGTAAATATAACATTGGACGCGTTAAACTCTTAAGAGCACCTTACATCAACATACAAAACTTTAAAACTCCATAATAAACCTAATAAATTCGTCCGAGTCCTTTGAACGTCGTACGACAACTTAAGACATCTTACGACTCTATTTGCCATATTATCACCAAGAATAGAATGTTAGTATAATGTAGGACGAGTTACAACTCCAAACAACACCTTACAACACCGTACTTAAGTTTAAAACTCGATAATAAACCTAATGAATTCGTACGAGTCCTTTGAACATCGTACGAAAACTTAGGACTTCTTACGACTCCTTATGCCACATTAGCAACTCGAAAAGAAAGTTAGTAAGAACACCTTACATCACCGTACGAAACCTTAAAACTACATCATACACCTAATGAATTCGTCTGATTCCTTTGAACATCGTATGAAAAGTTTGGACATCTTAAGCCTCTATATGCCATATTAGCACCATGAAAACCACGTTAGTTTGGTGTGACTAAATATTACATGTTGTGGTTTATGAGATAATTTTTGATGTTTTCGAAATTTAAATTATTGATCAAATTTGTTTTTGGTGTGATAATAAAGGTAAATATAACATTGGACGCGCTAAACTCTTAAGAGCACCTTACATCAACATACAAAACTTTAAAACTCCATAATAAACCTAATAAATTCATCCGAGTCCTTTGAACGTCGTACGACAACATAAGACATCTTACGACTCTATTTGCCATATTATCACCAAGAATAGAATGTTAGTATAATGTAGGACGAGTTACAACTCCAAACAACACCTTACAACACCGTACTTAAGTTTAAAACTCCATAATAAACCTAATGAATTCGTACGAGTCCTTTGAACATCGTACGACAACTTAGGACTTCTTACGACTCTTTATGCCACATTAGCAACTCGAAAAGACGTTAGTAAGAACACCTTACATCACCGTACGAAACCTTAAAACTGCATCATACACCCAATGAATTCGTCTTATTCCTTTGTACATCGTATGACAAGTTTGGACATCTTAAGCTTCTATATGCCATATTAGCACCATGAAAACCACGTTAGTTTGGTGTGATTAAATATTACATGTTGTGGTTTATGAGACAATTTTTTATGTTTTCGAAATTTAAATTATTGATCAAATTTGTTTTTGGTGTGATAATAAATGTAAATATAACATTGGACGCGTTAAACTCTTAAGAGCTTCTTACATCAACTTACAAAACTTTAAAACTCCATAATAAACCTAATAAATTCGTCCGAGTCCTTTGAACGTCGTACGACAACTTAAGACATCTTACGACTCTATTTGCCATATTATCACCAAGAATAGAATGTTAGTATAATGTAGGACGAGTTACAACTCTAAACAACACCTTACAACACCGTAGTTAAGTTTAAAACTCCATAATAAACCTGATGAATTCGTACGAGTCCTTTGAACATCGTATGACAACTTAGGACTTCTTACGACTCTTTATGCCACATTAGCAAATCGAAAAGAACGTTAGTAAGACACCTTACATCACTGTACAAAACCTTAAAACTGCATCATACACCTAATGAATTCGTCTGATTCCTTTGAACATCGTATGACAAGTTTGGACATCTTAAGCCTCTATATGCCATATTAGCACCATGAAAACCACGTTAGTTTGGTGTGATTAAATATTACATGTTGTGGTTTATGAGACAATTTTTGATGTTTTCGAAATTTAAATTATTGATCAAATTAGTTTTTGGTGTGATAATAAAGGTAAATATACTATAGGACGCGTTAAACTCCTAAGAACACCTTACATCACCATACAAAACTTTAAAACTCCATAATAAATCTAATAAATTCGTCCGAGTCCTTTGAACGCCGTACGACAACTTAAAACATCTTACGACTCTGTATGCCATATTATCACCTTGAATAGAATGTTAGTATAATGTAGGAGGCCTTACAACTCCAAACAACACCTTACAACACCGTACTTAAGTTTAAAACTCCTTAATAAACCTAATGAATTCGTACGAGTCCTTTGAACATCGTACGACAACTTAGGACTTCTTACGACTCTTTGTGCCACATTAGCAACTCGAAAAGAACGTTAGTAAGAACACCTTACATCACCGTACGAAACCTTAAAACTGCATCATACACCTAATGAATTCGTCTGATTCCTTTGAAAATCGTATGACAAGTTTGGACATCTTTAGCCCTGTATATGCCATATTAGCACCATGAAAACCACGTTAGTTTGGTGTGATTAAATATTACATGTTGTGGTTTATGAGACAATTTTTGATGTTTTCGAAATTTAAATTATTGATCGAATTAGTTTTTGGTGTGATAATAAAGGTAAATATACTATAGGACGCGTTAAACTCTTAAGAACACCTTACATCACCATACAAAACTTTAAAATCCATAATAAATCTAATAAATTCGTCCGAGTCCTTTGAACGTCGTACGACAATCTAAGACATCTTACGACTCTATATGCCATATTATCACCTTGAATAGAATGTTAGTATAATGTAGGACGCCTTACAACTCCAAACAACACCTAACAACACCGTACTTAAGTTTAAAACTCCATAATAAACCTAATGAATTTGTATGAGTCCTTTGAACATCGTACGATAACTTAGGACTTCTTACGACTCTTTGTGCCACATTAGCAACTCGAAATGAACGTTAGTAAGAACACCTTACATCACCGTACGAAACCTTAAAACTGCATCATACACCTAATGAAATTGTCCGATTCCTTTGAACATCGTACGGCAAGTTTGGACATCTTAAGCCTCTATATGCCATATTAGCACCATGAAAACCACGTTAGTTTGGTGTGATTACATATTACATGTTGTGGTTTATGAGACAATTTTTTATGTTTTCAAAATTTAAATTATTGATCAAATTAGTTTTTGGAGAGATAATAAAGGTAAATATAATATAGGACGCGTTAAACTCTTAAGAACACCTTACATCACCGTACAAAACTTTAAAACTCTATAATAAATCTAATAAATTCGTCCGATTCCTTTGAACGTCGTACGACAATTTAAGACATCTTACGGCTCTGTATGTCATATTATCACTGTTGGGGTTATTTTAAGATGTCACTTTCCAAATATAAGCGAGTGAAGATATCGAGCTTCATCACGAGCAAGCACGGGTGAAGACGTTCATTCCATATTTGTATTTGTCTTAGAATATTTGTGTAATCGTTTTGTGCTTAAATGCGCGTTTGTGCTTAATTGCACGTGTTTAGGTTACATTGTAAGGTGAATGGTATAGACTATAAATACCATCACCTAGGTCATTTGTTAAGAGAGTTGCCTACACTTCATTCCATATCCCTTGTCACCTCTCCATTGATCTAATACAATTCACCTATTCATATTATCATAATCTTCATCATACTTTGCATTGATCTTTGTTGGTCCCAAAACACTATTGAATCAATAAGTTAATGCAGATTTGGATCAAAAGACATAAAACATGAAGAACAAATGAAGAACACTAACAAAAAGTCATATTTGATCTATATGAAATTGCATCAGATTTTGTTTACATGGAAAGACCTCAATTCACTAGCTCATTCAAGCCCCCTAAAACCTAATTGCCATTTACTATTTATAGACTAATGACACTTTGGACTAATGACAATTAGGACCCTAGACTTAGACTAAAACAAGACAAATGTAAATAATGCAAATAAAACCCTAACGTTTAGTCTAATATATATTTTGTCATTAAGACAAAATATATATATTACATAAAAATACTAAAATGACGAAAACGATTAAATATATTTTGTTGACACAAAATATATTTATTAACAATAAAACTCCGTCGCCTTCAACGTCTTGTCTCTAATCTTCGTCCCGAACGCGCCATTTGACTTTTTACGTGGACTTTGACCGGACATTGACTTTTGTTGACTTTGACTGTGTTGATAATATTAGACTACAATTCAGGTCCAACAATACTCCCCCATAGTCTATTATTATCAACGTCTTGCATCGTGTTTAGCACCGATAAGTCAATACTGTTGGATCTTCAATTTGGTAAGCTTCAGTCTTAATTTTTGATCCAACATAACTCGCCCAAGACTGATGCTTGCCAAATTATGTTTCTGAAGATATTTAATCTCACAAGCTCCCCCATATTGTATGCTTCCCCATTTTGCGTGCATCCTTTCTTAAAATTTGGAATGACTTTCCAACTATCTTTTCTTGAGTGCTTCAGAAGATGTAGGAGGAGGCTTCTTATCTCGGTATCTTCTGCAAAACTTTGAGGAACAGGTTCTCTGGACAGGTGCTTTGCTCAACTGATGATCGGCCATCACTTGGAACAAATATCTGTAACACAGTCACAAACAAAATCTCGAGATTTCTCATTAGATCATTTCATTAAACAAAATAAACCCGTGTTTATTTGTGTATGAAAACAAACGAACCCGTGTCCATTTGTGCGTGCAATTTCCCGTGAAATGCATGTGAAAATGATAACATTTTAATAGCATAAAATGAAAGACTTGAAAATAATTTGAAATGAAAATCTTTTTGGATTTTTTTTAACTAATAAAATTTAAAAATTCGGAAATAAGAGGACGAGTCCGACAAGATTACAAATATTTTAGACAAAAAGAACACATCTCATAAGGTACACACGACCAACAAGACTCAAGAACCCAAACATAAAATGAAAGGTTAATAAACGAAATATTCATGAAGGATATCAGATAATGCGTTTCTAGCGACCATCCAGAGAAACAAAGACTTGGCGAGATTGTCAATATGTTTGTCCATTTAAACCCATGCCTTGTTCCTTTCAACAAACAATCCTGTGACGATCTTATCATGTTTTGGTTCGATTTGAAGAAACTCGGGCAACTCGGTCCCCACGGACATCTTGGTAAAGAAACTTGTCCTATCATCAGGGTTTATAGAGCAATATGATTGACTTTGCTTGAATTTCATGAATCAAATTTTGAATATTGATTAATTTATGAGCCTCTTTGACATTCTGCATTTTTGGGAGTGGAGCTTGTCAACAATGATTCTTTTGAACACATTGCGACTTATTATTTGGGTAACTCAAATAGTTTAGAGCTCCAGGTCTATACCGACGTATAACAAAGGAGATAAACATTTGAGCATGCTCGGCGAATCTTCAGGTCAATACTTCCGTATATCAGAGAAGATCCACCAACTCCAGGTCAATACTTCCGTATAGCAGAGGAGTTAAGCACTTTGACTCGATACATTCTGAGGAGTTAACAAGTAACTCACTCAGAGGTTTTTCTGAAGAGCAACACTAGCAGCTTTTTATTTTGTTTTGCTAACTAGAAACTCGATTCAGGGCTAGGGTGAGGGTGATTTGGGATTTTTAGGGAAATCAAAGCAAAGATTTGACACTCTCAACCCATTTCTAACAAGGACTTTTAACTTTGTGCAGGCCAATCATGTCAAGGAGATAATCCTCATTGCCGAGTTCTTGAACTTAGTTTGATCACATAATTGTTGTTTAATTGTATTCGGGCTGAGCCTATTGACAGATCATTGCACAAATCAATATCCTCCTTCAGTTGCTTTTCCATACAAACCTAAAAACCTTCAAAAGACACAAAATGTTTACACAGAAAATAATTTTGGACTAATGATTTTCAGTTCATTTTCATTTGAGATTTTACTCCCCCAAAATTTCTATTTCAGCACAAAATTGAAATTTTCAAAAGACTCAAGAGCGACCTCAATGGGATGAGAACTTATCAAAAATACAAGTAAAAATGTTAGACTCCCCTTTTTTTAATTTTCTTTTTTTTGAATCCTTTTTTTAACTATTTACAATATATAAAACGGAATTACCAAAGAAACGCCTTCCATATTACTCTATCAAAATATTATAAATGAGATATCAAGAAAAATGCAGTGACAGTGAATTTAGATATGTGAAAATCAAAGAAGGATCCGGACTGTGGATAAGATACCAGAACCGTAACCTGTTTGTTCCGCCTCAAATTTAAATAAGGAACATTTTCTGTCAGTAAACCGGATTACTAACAGTCCTCCTGAAATGTTCCTGCACTCATTAACAGATTAGTTAGAAAGGGGAACCCAGGCCATCGTAGTCCTGGGCGTTCCATTTTCATCAGTGTAAGACACATGTTTAAACACACAACGAGTTTTTGTATCACTTATCTTTTCCTCTTTCTTTTTAATTTGCCAAATTTATTTAGGTTCAAACAGTTTCAATTTGAAAGAGTTAAATTTGGAAATCATTTTCTGTTGAAGTCCCGAGGAGTAAGAATTTGATTTTGATGATGTTCTCATATTCATCTTTGAATCATGTGAAACCGGCTTCACATGAGAAGGTGGGGATGGAATGTTCATCATCCGACCATTCAAAGATGTATGATTATTAACTTGAAATTCAAATAAACAAACCTGTTTACTTTTACCAAGTGGAGGATTCTTTCTAGACTCTGATTTGGAGAAGCAAACTTGTTTGCCTTTACCGTCCGAAGCATGTCCTTTTGGGCATTTCTTGAGCACATGATCACCCTTTCCACACTTGAAGCAAGCCTTGAATGGCTTTTGATGCTTGATTGGCCCGTGTGGAGCAGCTGGGGGTGGGGCTTTCTTCGAGCTTGATCCAACTTGTTGGAAGACTTGTGGCTTCTTATGTTGAGTAGTGGGTGGTTGCCTGATTTTTGTTTTGCTTTGTTGGATGGGAGATGAGATCTTCACTTGCTTGTTCTCAAGTCTTTTACAAACTTGAGATATGATGGATAGAGGTGAAGACTTCTTCTTTTGAGCTTTTGATGGATGACTGACTTGTCTTGCAGCTGGAAATGAGATCCTGATTTGACTTGATTCAGGTTTTGGAAGCATTTCAGATTTGACAGTTGTAGATGACATCTTGATCTTTGAATCTACGTGGCTTTCCTTTGTCTTTGGTTCATCATCTGAGCTTGTCCAATCTTCAATAAGTACCTCTGCTTCCAACGGATCTTGATTGATGGCTTGATGATTAAGTGAATCCGACTTTATCTCTTCCTTCGCAATCAGGACAGGCTCAAAAGTAGGAATTTCACCTGCTTTAAACTTGTCAAAGAAGTTAGAAGAAACAGATTGTACAGATTTACTAACACCGGAAACTGAACAATCATTGGTTTGACTGGCAACATCCATTTTACTATATCCAATACCAGTCGGGGACTCATAATCATCTCGCACCTCTTTAAGATTCACATTCTCCAATCCTGCATACAAACTATCAGTATCTTTCTGAATTATTTCTAGAATCAACTCATTGGTCGGGTATGGAGTTGGTGTAGGAGAGTAACAGTAAGTGCTGGGAGGAGGATATACAAAAGCCTTATCTTCATGACCCAACCCAGTCTTAATACGAGCCCCCCGTTGGCTTTTGATTAAATCCTCAAGTTTCATCCCCGAAATTGTCCATTTTTCGAGTTTCGTTTGCAACTTACTGGTTTCAAACTCAGCCAGGGCGACACGTTCAGTTAGCATATTGACTTCCACATTACTTTTCAAAAGATTTGTTTTCAAATGTTCATTTTCTTTCAAAGCTTCTCTTAATTTGACAAAATATTTTGACTTGTTAAGTTTGAGTTCTTTATTTACCTGAGTCAAATATTTTTCATTTTCGATTAACAATTTGTTAGCTTCATATATACCAAATAAACGAGTTCTGCAATCAGAAGAACACATATCCTGAACTGTCTCGTATGGAAGCTCCATGATGATTTGTTCAGAAGCAAGAGCCTTCTCGCAGTTGCAGACTCTGGTATTTGTCTTTTGTTCCTCCTCCTTCCTAGCATCACAAGCTTTATCATTTAATTCTACTCCATCTTTACCCACTGATGTCTGCTTAATCTCCCCTTGTACCTTTTCAATTTCAGGTTTCGGTAAACCTTTGAAATTGGATGTAGAAACTGATATCTCTTCTGGTTTCTCTTTGGAGATTGAGGTGATCTTTGAATTCAGAGACATCACTTCATCGTACTCACGACGTTTGATATCCAACTCCATTTCTTTTAGTTTGTTCATCACCTCCACCAGTTTGTAATCAATAAATCCTCTTTCTTTTCTAACCGATTTTCCATGTGAACTCCACTCTGGTGGGAGAGAATCAAGCAATCGCTGAACCTGTTCATGATTTCTGAGTTTTGGATCATGCTTCTTCAGGTTATTTGCCACCATCACAAATCGATCAAGAAACACGGGCATCCTTTCTTTCTTTAAAACTGCAAAATTATCAAACCAGCTTTGTGCCATTGTGAGATCATCAGATTCGAAGGATTTAAAAAGTTCTGCATAAGCCATTTTTTTAATCGAAAACCCGTTTAGAATTTGGCCTAAAAATAAATTTTAGAAAGTCCCGGCCACTTACAAAAATATTTCAACTTTAATAACAAAATTTTGGCCCAAAGATTGGCAAAATAAACACCCGGCCAATGACGTCACTTTTCAAAATTTAATGACGAGTTTAATGAAAACGCCCATAAAATTTTAACTTAAAAAAAACCCGGCGAATGATTTAAAACGTTTTATCTGAACACACGGCCCATTGTGTAGACATCTTAACCAATATGACGATCCAATTTCACAACCCAAAACAAACAAACCTTAGGCCCAAATGAGATTAAATCCGGACCACAGCAAGAAACCCAATTCAATTAAATAATCCAAACCCTAACCCTAGCACATTTTTCTTTTTTTTTTTTTAAATCAGCCTTTTTTAAAAAAAAAAAAAGACAACACACACACATGACCATTTTTTTTTAATCTACTCAACACACACACCAACACATGTGCAACACACACACAAATCTCTTGGTCATAAACACACACACAACTCTCTCTCTACTCTATCCAAACACACACACTAACACACATCTCTTTCTTTCTCTTTTCTATTAAACAACAACAACTTCAAGAACACACACATTAAACAAAGAAAACGTTCTCTCTCTCTCAAAACTCAAATATGTCCGATCTGCTGCTGTTCTTCATCTTCAATGACACAAACAACATAGCAGCACAACATCAACAACTTTCTTCTTTTTCTGTTTCCAACACACACATGAACAACACACACAGCTTCAAACACTCTCTCTCTTCTCTCTTGCTCTTGCAGCAGCTAACAACAGAACAACATACAAACACATAAGATCTGATGTTTATCTCTCTCTCTCGTCCACTATCTCCATCGATTTGCGACCTGCTGCTGCTTCTTCTTCTTCGGTCAAGAACACAAACAACAACACAAACACACCGGCTGCTTTCTTTTTGTTAACAGCACAACTCAATCACAACAAACCCTCGATCTCTCTCTCTTCTCGGTTCGTATTAACAGCATCAGCACAACAACACAAACATCAAGTTGTCATCAACATACACACACAAGAACAACTCGATCTGCTGCTGCTCTTTGTCTTTCTCTCGGTTTCAAATAGAAAAATCACACCATCACAACTCTCGTTCTTTTTCTTGTTTCAGATTTTAAACATACACAACAATGGCTTCTTCTTGTTTCATAGATCTTAAACCATACAACCTACTCGTTCTGATTTCTTGTACAATCTCAAGAACACATATGCAAGAAATCACAAGAACACAGTTGCGTCTTCCTCTTCTTCTTTGTGTCGTGTCACAGACAACAACAACACACACACAACATAAACCAGTCGCTCAAGATCTTTTCTTTTATAATTTGTTGACGTTGATTTGGTGGTTATGGTGATGTAGTGGTACGGATCAGTTTTGAAACTTGTTAGAGGTGGTGACGGGGAAAGAGATATAGTGGTGGTGGTGGAAGATAGATCTGTGGTTATGGTGGTGATGAATGGGTTTGGTTTTGGATGTGGATGGTTTTGTTTGTTTGATCTTTTTTTTTAAATTAAAAAGTAACTAATTTGTATAAACAAAAAAAATAATGGTATGGGTTAGGGGTATGGTATGGGTTAGGGGTATGGTTGTGGTTATGAGTTTGGGTAAAAGATTTTAAAATGGCAACAGATTGAAATGGTTTTAATTTTTGTTGATTGTTGGTGCAGGAAAGTGACAACAAATGTCAACAAAAGGTAGATTCGCTCAGATCTGGATGGTTTCGTAAGGTATGGGTTTATGCAAGAACCTATAGATTCGCTGGCCTACAAAGAGCCGGGCGAACTTATAGGTTCGCTAAGAACAACGGGCGAATCTATGCAAAAGCTTGGTATAGATTCGCTCAAAAATTTTGAACTTTCGTTCAGATATTGACTAGATTCGCTGGTCTTGCAGATTTGAAGATTTGAAGAACACCAAGAACACACACACACTGTGTGTGAGAGAAAGTCTCAGATCTGAAAATTTTCTTCTATTTTCTGGCAGATCTGAGCTTGTAGATTTCAAATGTGTTGTTGTTTTGCTGAGATCTGATGTTTATAGTTGTAGATCTGATGATTTTTTAAATCAGATCTGGTTTCTCTCTCTAAAACCCACCAGATCTACTTTCTCACTCTAAACCCTTTCTTCTACCTTTAAATTTTCTTCATAAATCTTCAATAACAGCAGTAAATCTTCAATAAAATGATTCAATTGGATCTCTCTTAGGCTCTGATACCAATTGTTGGTCCCAAAACACTATTGAATCAATAAGTTAATGCAGATTTGGATCAAAAGACATAAAACATGAAGAACAAATGAAGAACACTAACAAAAAGTCATATTTGATCTATATGGAATTGCATCAGATTTTGTTTACATGGAAAGACCTCAATTCACTAGCTCATTCAAGCCCCCTAAAACCTAATTGCCATTTACTATTTATAGACTAATGACACTTTGGACTAATGACAATTAGGACCCTAGACTTAGACTAAAACAAGACAAATGTAAATAATGCAAATAAAACCCTAACGTTTAGTCTAATATATATTTTGTCATTAAGACAAAATATATATATATTACATAAAAATACTAAAATGACGAAAACGATTAAATATATTTTGTTGACACAAAATATATTTATTAACAATAAAACTCCGTCGCCTTCAACGTCTTGTCTCTAATCTTCGTCCCGAACGCGCCATTTGACTTTTTACGTGGACTTTGACCGGACGTTGACTTTTGTTGACTTTGACTGTGTTGATAATATTAGACTACAATTCAAGTCCAACAATACTCCCCCATAGTCTATTATTATCAACGTCTTGCATCGTGTTCAACACCGATAAGTCAATACTGTTGGATCTTCAATTTGGTAAGCTTCAGTCTTAATTTTTGATCCAACAAAACTCACCCAAGACTGATGCTTGCCAATTTGTCTCAAAACCCACTTGTTGTGTTCTTCATCAAAAATCCAGATCTGAGTGAGATTTAGCTTGATTCAAGGTGTAAAAACTTTGAAGGAGTTTTAGAAACATCATTCCTCAGCTAATACAAGTATTGAATTGAACAAAAACAACAAAAATTGATACTGTTTAGCCGGGTGAAGATACTATTCAGCCGTGTGAAGAAGTGGAAAACATTGTTCAGCCGGGTGATAGAAGGAAATCACTGTTCAGCAGGGTAAAGACACTGTTCAGCCGGGTGATAGAAGAAAAACACTGTTCAGCCGGGTGAAAACACTGTTCAGTCGTGTGAAGAAGAAAAACATTGTTCAGCCGGGTGAAAACACTGTTCAGCCGGGTGAAGACACTGTTCAGTCGTCCCAACCTTTGTTGACCCGTCCAAACAGTTACCCGACTCAATTTTTGACCCGTCCCAACAGTTACCCGTCCCAACAGTGACCCGTTTCTAAAAAAATAAAATAAAATAATATCGAGCTTCATCACGAGCAAGCACGGGTGAAGACGTTCATTATTTGTATTTGTCTTAGAATATTTGTGTAATCGTTTTGTGCTTAAATGCGCGTTTGTGCTTAATTGCACGTGTTTAGGTTTCATTGTAAGGTGAATGGTATAGACTATAAATACCATCACCTAGGTCATTTGTTAAGAGAGTTGCCTACACTTCATTCCATATCCCTTGTAACCTCTCCATTGATCTAATACAATTCAACTATTCATATTATCATAATCTTCATCATACTTTGCATTGATCTTCATGAACATTCAAGCATCAATACGTGATCAGTGAGATTCCGCATCACTGATTGCAAACAACATCCCTAAACAATCTCAGATCTAGATCCAAGCTCGGTTCGTCTCGACCTATCAATTGGTATCAGAGCTGTTGGGTGATCTCTGATTGTTGTTGTTATTGATGGAATTTTAGCTACCATTAGCTTTGATTCATGTTTGTGTAAAGAACTGCAAAGTTTGAGATCAATTGGTGAAGATTTGACTGAGTTTTTGAAGAAATTGTTCATGTTCGTCATATTCACTGCTCAAATTTGAAATCTGGAAATTGTTGATGATATTGAGAAATTGTTGATTGAGATATGTTAGAAATCACTATCCTAAGCTTCGTTCATAATCAAACATCACTGTTTTGTTGATTTCGATCCATATTTTGCCAATTTTTCTCAAAACCCACTTGTTGTGTTCTTCATCAAAAATCCAGATCTGAGTGATATTTAGCTTGATTCAAGGTGTAAAAACTTTGAAGGAGTGTTAGAAACATCATTCCTCAGCTAATACAAGTATTGAATTGAACAAAAACAACAAAAATTGAAGAATTGATCTTATGTTCATCACAATTTTGACTTTGAAAAGTTAGTCTGATATGAAGATTTGAAGAATTAATTGATATTTGCCCTGAAAAATATCATAATCTGAAGAAGAATTTAAGAATTAAGTGATTGATTCAAAGAAAAATTTTCCTAAGTGTTGATAATCTTCAAGAAATTTTCAGACGGGTGAAAAATTTTTCAGCCGGGTAAAGAAGAAATTTCACTGTTCAGCCGGGTGAAAACACTATTCAGCCGTGTCAGGTGTTAGTCGGGTGAAGTTTGATACTGTTTAGCCGGGTGAAGATACTATTCAGCTGTGTGAAGAAGTGGTAAACACTGTTCAGCCGGGTGATAGAAAGTAATCACTATTCAGCAGGGTAAAGACACTGTTCAGCCGGGTGATAGAAGAAAAACACTGTTCAGCCGGGTGAAAACACTGTTCAGTCGTGTGAAAGAAGAAAAACACTGTTCAGCCGGGTGAAAACACTGTTCAGCCGGGTGAAGGCACTGTTCAGCCGTCCCAACCTTTGTTGACCCGTCCAAACAGTTACCCGTCTCAATTGTTGACCCGTCCCAACAGTGACCCGTCTCTAAAAAAAAATATCGAGCTTCATCACGAGCAAGCACGGGTGAAGACGTTCATTATTTGTATTTGTCTTAGAATATTTGTGTAATCGTTTTGTGCTTAAATGCGCGTTTGTGCTTAATTGCACGTGTTTAGGTTACATTGTAAGGGGAATGGTATAGACTATAAATACCATCACCTAGGTCATTTGTTAAGAGAGTTGCCTACACTTCATTCCATATCCCTTGTAACCTCTCCATTGATATAATACAATTCACCTATTCATATTATCATAATCTTCATCATACTTTGCATTGATCTTCATGAACATTCAAGCATCAATACGTGATCAGTGAGATTCCGTATCACTGATTGCAAACTACATCCCCAAACAATCTCAGATCTAGATCCAAGCTCGGTTCGTCTCGACCTATCAATTGGTATCAGAGCTGTTGGGTGATCTCTGATTGTTGTTGTTATTGATGGAATTTTAGCTACCATTAGCTTTGATTTATGTTTGTGTAAAGAACTGCAAAGTTTGAGATCAATTGGTGAAGATTTGACTGAGTTTTTTAAGAAATTGTTCATGTTCGTCATATTCACTGCTCAAATTTGAAATCTGGAAATTGTTGATGATATTGAGAAATTGTTGATTGAGATATGTTAGAAATCACTATCCTAAGCTTCGTTCATATTCAAACATCACTGTTTTGTTGATTTCGATCCATATTTTGCCAATTTGTCTCAAAACCCACTTGTTGTGTTCTTCATCAAAAATCCAGATCTGAGTGAGATTTAGCTTGATTCAAGGTGTAAAAACTTTGAAGGAGTGTTAGAAACATCATTCCTCAGCTAATACAAGTATTGAATTGAACAAAAACAACAAAAATTGAAGAATTGATCTTATGTTCATCACAATTTTGACTTAGAAAAGTCAATCTGATATGAAGATTTGAAGAATTGATTGATATTTGCCCAGAAAAATATCATAATCTGAAGAAGAATTGAAGAATTAAGTGATTGATTCAAAGGAAAATTTCCTAAGTGTTGATAATCTTGAAGAAATTTTCAGACGGGTGAAAAAGTTTTTAGCCGGGTAAAGAAGAAATTTCACTGTTCAGCCGGGTGAAAACACTATTCAGCCGTGTCAAGTGTTAGTCGGGTGAAGTTTGATACTGTTTAGCCGGGTGAAGATACTATTCAGCCGTGTGAAGAAGCGGAAAACACTGTTCAACCGGGTGATAGAAGGAAATCACTGTTCAGCAGGGTAAAGACACTGTTCAGCCGGGTGATAGAAGAAAAACACTGTTCAGCCGGGTGAAAACACTTTTCAGTCGTGTGAAAGAAGAAAAACACTGTTCAGCCGGGTGAAGACACTGTTCAGCCGTCCCAACTTTGTTGACCCGTCCAAACAGTTACCTGTCTCAATTGTTGACCCGTCCAAATAGTGACCCGTCCCAAGTTTGACCCGTCTCTACAGTAAAAAAATATATATATATCGAGCTTCATCACGAGCAAGCACGGGTGAAGACGTTCATTATTTGTATTTGTCTTAGAATATTTGTGTAATCGTTTTGTGCTTAAATGCGCGATTGTGCTTAATTGCACGTGTTTAGGTTACATTGTAAGGTGAATGGTATAGACAATAAATACCATCACCTAGGTCATTTGTTAAGAGAGTTGCCTACACTTCATTCCATATCCCTTGTAACCTCTCCATTGATCTAATACAATTCATCTATTCATATTATCATAATCTTCATCATACTTTGCTTTGATCTTCATGAACTTTCAAGCATCAATACGTGATCAGTGAGATTCCGCATCACTGATTGCAAACAACATCCCCAAACAATCTCAGATCTAGATCCAAGCTCGGTTCTTCTCGACCTATCAATTGGTATCAGAGCTGTTGGGTGATCTCTGATTGTTGTTGTTATTGATGGAATTTTAGCTACCATTAGCTTTGCTTCATGTTTGAGTAAAGAAATGCAAAGTTTGAGATCAATTGGTGAAGATTTGACTGAGTTTTTGAAGAAATTGTTCATGTTCGTCTTATTCACTGCTCAAATTTGAAATCTGGAAATTGTTGATGATATTGAGAAATTGTTGATTGAGATATGTTAGAAATCACTATCCTAAGCTTCGTTCATAATCAAATATCACTGTTTTGTTGATTTCGATCCATATTTTGCCAATTTGTCTCAAAACCCACTTGTTGTGTTCTTCATCAAAAATCCAGATCTGAATGAGATTTAGCTTGATTCAAGGTGTAAAAACTTTGAAGGAGTGTTAGAAACATCATTCCTCGGCTAATACAAGTATTGAATTGAACAAAACAACAAAAATTGAAGAATTGATCTTATGTTCATCACAATTTTGACTTTGAAAAGTCAATCTGATATGAAGATTTGAAGAATTGATTGATATTTGCCCAAAAAAATATCATAATCTGAAGAAGAATTGAAGAATTAAGTGATTGATTCAAAGGAAAATTTTCCTAAGTGTTGATAATCTTGAAGAAATTTTCAGACGGGTGAAAAATTTTTCAGCCGGGTAAAGAAGAAATTGCACTGTTCAGCCGGGTGAAAACACTATTTAGCCGTGTCAAGTGTTAGTTGGGTGAAGTTTGATACTGTTTAGCCGGGTGAAGATACTATTCAGCCGTGTGAAGAAGTGGAAAACACTGTTCAGCCGGGTGATAGAAGGAAATCACTGTTCAGCAGGGTAAAGACACTGTTCAGCCGGGTGATAGAAGAAAAACACTGTTCAGCCGGGTGAAAACACTGTTCAGTCGTGTGAAAGAAGAAAAACTCTGTTCAGCCGGGTGAAAACACTGTTCAGCCGGGTGAAGACACTGTTCAGCCGTCCCAACTTTGTTGACCCGTCCAAACAGTTACCTGTCTCAATTGTTGACCCGTCCAAATAGTGACCCGTCCCAAGTTTGACCCGTCTCTACAGTAAAAAAAAATATATATATCGAGCTTCATCACGAGCAAGCACGGGTGAAGACGTTCATTATTTGTATTTGTCTTAGAATATTTGTGTAATCGTTTTGTGCTTAAATGCGCGATTGTGCTTAATTGCACGTGTTTAGGTTACACTGTAAGGTGAATGGTATAGACAATAAATACCATCACCTAGGTCATTTGTTAAGAGAGTTGCCTACACTTCATTCCATATCCCTTGTAACCTCTCCATTGATCTAATACAATTCACCTATTCATATTATCATAATCTTCATCATACTTTGCATTGATCTTCATGAACATTCAAGCATCAATACGTGATCGGTGAGATTCCGCATCACTGATTGCAAACAACATCCCCAAACAATCTCAGATCTAGATCCAAGCTCGGTTCGTCTCGACCTATCAATTGGTAGCAGAGCTGTTGGGTGATCTCTGATTGTTGTTGTTATTGATGGAATTTTAGCTACCATTAGCTTTGATTCATGTTTGAGTAAAGAACTGCAAAGTTTGAGATCAATTGGTGAAGATTTGACTGAGTTTTTGAAGAAATTGTTCATGTTCGTCATATTCACTGCTCAAATTTGAAATCTGGAAATTGTTGATGATATTGAGAAATTGTTGATTGAGATATGTTAGAAATCACTATCCTAAGCTTCGTTCATAATCAAATATCACTGTTTTGTTGATTTCGATCCATATTTTGCCAATTTGTCTCAAAACCCACTTGTTGTGTTCTTCATCAAAAATCCAGATCTGAATGAGATTTAGCTTGATTCAAGGTGTAAAAACTTTGAAGGAGTGTTAGAAACATCATTCCTCGGCTAATACAAGTATTGAATTGAACAAAACAACAAAAATTGAAGAATTGATCTTATGTTCATCACAATTTTGACTTTGAAAAGTCAATCTCATACGAAGATTTGAAGAATTGATTGATATTTGCCCAAAAAAATATCATAATCTGAAGAAGAATTGAAGAATTAAGTGATTGATTCAAAGGAAAATTTTCCTAAGTGTTGATAATCTTGAAGAAATTTTCAGACGGGTGAAAAAGTTTTCAGCCGGGTAAAGAAGAAATTGCACTGTTCAGCCGGGTGAAAACACTATTCAGCCGTGTCAAGTGTTAGTCGGGTGAAGTTTGATACTGTTTAGCCGGGTGAAGATACTATTCAGCCGTGTGAAGAAGTGGAAAACACTGTTCAGCCGGGTGATAGAAGGAAATCACTGTTCAGCAGGGTAAACACACCGTTCAGCCGGGTGATAGAAGAAAAACACTGTTCAGCCGGGTAAAAACACTGTTCAGTCGTGTGAAAGAAGAAAAACACTGTTCAGCCGGGTGAAAACACTGTTCAGCCGGGTGAAGACACTGTTCAGCCGTCCCAACCTTTGTTGACCCGTCCAAACAGTTACCCGTCTCAATTGTTGACCCGTCCAAATAGTGACCCGTCCCAAGTTTGACCCGTCTCTACAGTAAAAAAAAAAATATCGAGCTTCATCACGAGCAAGCACGGGTGAAGACGTTCATTATTTATATTTGTCTTAGAATATTTGTGTAATCGTTTTGTGCTTAAATGCGCGTTTGTGCTTAATTGCACGTGTTTAGGTTACATTGTAAGGTGAATGGTATAGACTATAAATACCATCACCTAGGTCATTTGTTAAGAGAGTTGCCTACACTTCATTCCATATCCCTTGTAACCTCTCCATTGATCTAATACAATTCACCTATTCATATTATCATAATCTTCATCATACTTTGCATTGATCTTCATCAACATTCAAGCAACAATACGTGATCAGTGAGATTCCGCATCACTGATTGCAAACAACATCCCCAAACAATCTCAGATCTAGATCCAAGCTCGGTTCGTCTTACCTATCAATTGGTATTAGAGCTGTTGGGTGATCTCTGATTGTTGTTGTTAGTAATGGAATTTTAGCTATCATTAGCTTTGATTCATGTTTGTGTAAAGAACTGCAAAGTTTGAGATCAATTGGTGAAGATTTGACTGAGTTTTTGAAGAAATTGTTCATGTTCGTCATATTCACTGCTCAAATTTGAAATCTGGAAATTTTGATGATATTGAGAAATTGTTGATTGAGATATGTTAGAAATCACTATCCTAAGCTTCGTTCATAATCAAACATCACTGTTTTGTTGATTTCGATCCATATTTTGCCAATTTGTCTCAAAACCCACTTGTTTTGTTCTTCATCAAAAATCCAGATCTGAGTGAGATTTAGCTTGATTCAAGGTGTAAAAACTTTGAAGGAGTGTTACAAACATCATTCCTCAGCTAATACAAGTATTGAATTGAACAAAAACAACAAAAATTGAAGAATTGATCTTATGTTCATCACAATTTTGACTTTGAAAAGTCAATCTGATATGAAGATTTGAAGAATTGATTGATATTTGCCCAGAAAAATATCATAATCTGAAGAAGAATTGAAGAATTAAGTGATTGATTCAAAGGAAAATTTTCCTAAGTGTTGATAATCTTGAAGAAATTTTCAGACGGGTGAAAAAGTTTTCAGCCGGGTAAAGAAGAAATTTCACTGTTCAGCCGGGTGAAAACACTATTCAGCCGTGTCAAGTGTTAGTCGGGTGAAGTTTGATACTGTTTAGCCGGGTGAAGATACTATTCAGCCGTGTGAAGAAGTGGAAAACACTGTTCAGCCGGGTGATAGAAGGAAATCACTGTTCAGCAGGGTAAAGACACTGTTCAGCCGGGTGATAGAAGAAAAACACTGTTCAGCCGGGTGAAAACACTGTTCAGTCGTGTGAAAGAAGAAAAACACTGTTCAGCCGGGTGAAAACACTGTTCAGCCGGGTGAAGACACTGTTCAGCCGTCCCAACCTTTGTTGACCCGTCCAAACAGTTACCCGTCTCAATTGTTGACCCGTCCAAATAGTGACCCCTCCCAAGTTTGACCTGTCTCTACAGTAAAAAAAAATATATCGAGCTTCATCACGAGCAAGCACGGGTGAAGACGTTCATTATTTGTATTTGTCTTAGAATATTTGTGTAATCGTTTTGTGCTTAAATGCGCGTTTGTGCTTAATTGCACGTGTTTAGGTTACATTGTAAGGTGAATGGTATAGACTATAAATACCATCACCTAGGTCATTTGTTAAGAGAGTTGCCTACACTTCATTCCATATCCCTTGTAACCTCTCCATTGATCTAATACAATTCACCTATTCATATTATCATAATCTTCATCATACTTTGCATTGATCTTCATGAACATTCAAGCATCAATACGTGATCAGTGAGATTCCGCATCACTGATTGCAAACAACATCCCCAAACAATCTCAGATCTAGATCCAAGCTCAGTTCGTCTCGACCTATCAATTGGTATTAGAGCTGTTGGGTGATCTCTGATTGTTGTTGTTATTGATGGAATTTTAGCTACCATTAGCTTTGATTCATGTTTGAGTAAAGAACTGCAAAGTTTGAGATCAATTGGTGAAGATTTGACTGAGTTTTTGAAGAAATTGTTCATGTTCGTCATATTCACTGCTCAAATTTGAAATCTGGAAATTGTTGATGATATTGAGAAATTGTTGATTGAGATATGTTAGAAATCACTATCCTAAGCTTCGTTCATAATCAAATATCACTGTTTTGTTGATTTCGATCCATATTTTGCCAATTTGTCTCAAAACCCACTTGTTGTGTTCTTCATCAAAAATCCAGATCTGAATGAGATTTAGCTTGATTCAAGGTGTAAAAACTTTGAAGGAGTGTTAGAAACATCATTCCTCGGCTAATACAAGTGTTGAATTGAACAAAAACAACAAAAATTGAAGAATTGATCTTATGTTCATCACAATTTTGACTTTGAAAAGTCAATCTGATATGAAGATTTGAAGAATTGATTGATATTTGCCCAGAAAAATATCATAATCTGAAGAAGAATTGAAGAATTAAGTGATTGATTCAAAGGAAAATTTTCCTAAGTGTTGATAATCTTGAAGAAATTTTCAGACGGGTGAAAAAGTGTTCAGCCGGGTAAAGAAGAAATTTCACTATTCAGCCGGGTGAAAACACTATTCAGCCGTGTCAAGTGTTAGTCGGGTGAAGTTTGATACTGTTTAGCCGGGTGAAGATACTATTCAGCCGTGTGAAGAAGTGGAAAACACTGTTCAGCCGGGTGATAGAAGGAAATCACTGTTCAGCAGGGTAAAGACACTGTTCAGCCGGGTGATAGAAGAAAAACACTGTTCAGCCGGGAGAAAACACTGTTCAGTCGTGTGAAAGAAGAAAAACACTGTTCAGCCGGGTGAAAACACTGTTCAGCCGGGTGAAGACACTGTTCAGCCGTCCCAACCTTTGTTGACCCGTCCAAACAGTTACCCGTCTCAATTGTTGACCCGTCCAAATAGTGACCCGTCCCAAGTTTGACCTGTCTCTACAGTAAAAAAAATATATATCGAGCTTCATCACGAGCAAGCACGGGTGAAGACGTTCATTATTTGTATTTGTCTTAGAATATTTGTGTAATCGTTTTGTGCTTAAATGCGCGTTTGTGCTTAATTGCACGTGTTTAGGTTACATTGTAAGGTTAGACTATAAATACCATCACCTAGGTCATTTGTTAAGAGAGTTGCCTACACTTCATTCCATATCCCTTGTAACCTCTCCATTGATCTAATACAATTCACCTATTCATATTATCATAATCTTCATCATACTTTGCATTGATCTTCATGAACATTCAAGCATCAATACGTGATCAGTGAGATTCCGAATCACTGATTGCAAACAACATCCCCAAACAATCTCAGATCTAGATCCAAGCTCAGTTCGTCTCGACCTATCAATTGGTATTAGAGTTGTTGGGTGATCTCTGATTGTTGTTGTTATTGATGGAATTTTAGCTACCATTAGCTTTGATTCATGTTTGAGTAAAGAACTGCAAAGTTTGAGATCAATTGGTGAAGATTTGACTGAGTTTTTGAAGAAATTGTTCATGTTCGTCATATTCACTGCTCAAATTTGAAATCTGGAAATTGTTGATGATATTGAGAAATTGTTGATTGAGATATGTTAGAAATCACTATCCTAAGCTTCGTTCATAATCAAATATCACTGTTTTGTTGATTTCGATCCATATTTTGCCAATTTGTCTCAAAACCCACTTGTTGTGTTCTTCATCAAAAATCCAGATCTGAATGAGATTTAGCTTGATTCAAGGTGTAAAAACTTTGAAGGAGTGTTAGAAACATCATTCCTCGGCTAATACAAGTATTGAATTGAACAAAACAACAAAAATTGAAGAATTGATCTTATGTTCATCACAATTTTGACTTTGAAAAGTCAATCTGATATGAAGATTTGAAGAATTGATTGATATTTGCCCAGAAAAATATCATAATCTGAAGAAGAATTGAAGAATTAAGTGATTGATTCAAAGGAAAATTTTCCTAAGTGTTGATAATCTTGAAGAAATTTTCAGACGGGTGAAAAAGTTTTCAGTCGGGTAAAGAAGAAATTTCACTGTTCAGCCGGGTGAAAACACTATTCAGCCGTGTCAAGTGTTAGTCGGGTGAAGTTTGATACTGTTTAGCCGGGTGAAGATACTATTCAGCCGTGTGAAGAAGTGGAAAACACTGTTTAGCCGGGTGATAGAAGGAAATCACTGTTCAGCAGGGTAAAGACACTGTTCAGCCGGGTGATAGAAGAAAAACACTGTTCAGCGGGGTGAAAACAGTGTTCAGTCGTGTGAAAGAAGAAAAACACTGTTCAGCCGGGTGAAAACACTGTTCAGCCGGGTGAAGACACTGTTCAGCCGTCCCAACCTTTGTTGACCCGTCCAAACAGTTACCCGTCTCAATTGTTGACCCGTCCAAATAGTGACCCGTCCCAAGTTTGACCCGTGTCTACAGTAAAAAAAAAATATATATATATCGAGCTTCAACACGAGCAAGCACGGGTGAAGACGTTCATTATTTGTATTTGTCTTAGAATATTTGTGTAATCGTTTTGTGCTTAAATGCGCGTTTGTACTTAATTGCACGTGTTTAGTTTACATTGTAAGGTGAATGGTATAGACTATAAATACCATCACCTAGGTCATTTGTTAAGAGAGTTGCCTACACTTCATTCCATATCCCTTGTAACCTCTCCATTGATCTAATACAATTCACATATTCATATTATCATAATCTTCATCATACTTTGCATTGATCTTCATTAACATTCAAGCATCAATACGTGATCAGTGAGATTCCGCATCACTGATTGCAAACAACATCCCCAAACAATCTCAGATCTAGATCCAAGCTCATTTCGTCTCGACCTATCAATTGGTATCAGAGCTGTTGGGTGATCTCTGATTGTTGTTGTTATTGATGGAATTTTAGCTACCAATAACTTTGATTCATGTTTGAGTAAAGAACTGCAAAGTTTGAGATCAATTCTTGAAGATTTGACTGAGTTTTTGTAGAAATTGTTCATGTTCGTCATATTCACTGCTCAAATTTGAAATCTGGAAATTGTTGATGATATTGAGAAATTGTAGATTGAGATATGTTAGAAATCACTATCCTAAGCTTCGTTCATAATCAAATATCACTATTTTGTTGATTTCGATCCATATTTTGCCAATTTGTCTCAAAACCCACTTGTTGTGTTCTTCATCAAAAATCCAGATCTGAATGAGATTTAGCTTGATTCAAGGTGTAAAAACTTTGAAGGAGTGTTAGAAACATCATTCCTCGGCTAATACAAGTATTGAATTGAACAAAACAACAAAAATTGAAGAATTGATCTTATGTTCATCACAATTTTGACTTTGAAAAGTCAATCTGATATGAAGATTTGAAGAATTGATTGATATTTGCCCAGAAAAATATCATAATCTGAAGAAGAATTGAAGAATTAAGTGATTGATTCAAAGGAAAATTTTCCTAAGTGTTGATAATCTTGAAGAAATTTTCAGACGGGTGAAAAAGTTTTCAGCCGGGTAAAGAAGAAATTTCACTGTTCAGCCGGGTGAAAACACTATTCAGCCGTGTCAAGTGTTAGTCGGGTGAAGTTTGATACTGTTTAGCCGGGTGAAGATACTATTCAGCCGTGTGAAGAAGTAGAAAACACTGTTTAGCCGGGTGATAGAAGGAAATCACTGTTCAGCAGGGTAAAGACACTGTTCAGCCGGGTGATAGAAGAAAAACACTGTTCAGCCGGGTGAAAACACTGTTCAGTCGTGTGAAAGAAGAAAAACACTGTTCAGCCGGGTGAAAACACTGTTCAGCCGGGTGAAGACACTGTTCAGCCGTCCCAACCTTTGTTGACCCGTCCAAACAGTTACCCGTCTCAATTGTTGACCCGTCCAAATAGTGACCCGTCCCAAGTTTGACCCGTCTCTACAGTAAAAAAAAAATATATCGAGCTTCATCACGAGCAAGCACGGGTGAAGACGTTCATTATTTGTATTTGTCTTAGAATATTTGTGTAATCGTTTTGTGCTTAAATGCGCGTTTGTGCTTAATTGCACGTGTTTAGGTTACATTGTAAGGTGAATGGTATAGACTATAAATACCATCACCTAGGTCATTTGTTAAGAGAGTTGCCTACACTTCATTCCATATCCCTTGTAACCTCTCCATTGATCTAATACAATTCACCTATTCATATTATCATAATCTTCATCATACTTTGCATTGATCTTCATGAACATTCAAGCATCAATACGTGATCAGTGAGATTCCGAATCACTAATTGCAAACAACATCCCCAAACAATCTCAGATCTAGATCCAAGCTCAGTTCGTCTCGACCTATCAATTGGTATTAGAGTTGTTGGGTGATCTCTGATTGTTGTTGTTATTGATGGAATTTTAGCTACCATTAGCTTTGATTCATGTTTGAGTAAAGAACTGCAAAGTTTGAGATCAATTGGTGAAGATTTGACTGAGTTTTTGAAGAAATTGTTCATGTTCGTCATATTCACTGCTCAAATTTGAAATCTGGAAATTGTTGATGATATTGAGAAATTGTTGATTGAGATATGTTAGAAATCACTATCCTAAGCTTCGTTCATAATCAAATATCACTGTTTTGTTGATTTCGATCCATATTTTGCCAATTTGTCTCAAAACCCACTTGTTGTGTTCTTCATCAAAAATCCAGATCTGAATGAGATTTAGCTTGATTCAAGGTGTAAAAACTTTGAAGGAGTGTTAGAAACATCATTCCTCGGCTAATACAAGTATTGAATTGAACAAAACAACAAAAATTGAAGAATTGATCTTATGTTCATCACAATTTTGACTTTGAAAAGTCAATCTGATATGAAGATTTGAAGAATTGATTGATATTTGCCCAGAAAAATATCATAATCTGAAGAAGAATTGAAGAATTAAGTGATTGATTCAAAGGAAAATTTTCCTAAGTGTTGATAATCTTGAAGAAATTTTCAGACGGGTGAAAAAGTTTTCAGTCGGGTAAAGAAGAAATTTCACTGTTCAGCCGGGTGAAAACACTATTCAGCCGTGTCAAGTGTTAGTCGGGTGAAGTTTGATACTGTTTAGCCGGGTGAAGATACTATTCAGCCGTGTGAAGAAGTGGAAAACACTGTTTAGCCGGGTGATAGAAGGAAATCACTGTTCAGCAGGGTAAAGACACTGTTCAGCCGGGTGATAGAAGAAAAACACTGTTCAGCGGGGTGAAAACAGTGTTCAGTCGTGTGAAAGAAGAAAAACACTGTTCAGCCGGGTGAAAACACTGTTCAGCCGGGTGAAGACACTGTTCAGCCGTCCCAACCTTTGTTGACCCGTCCAAACAGTTACCCGTCTCAATTGTTGACCCGTCCAAATAGTGACCCGTCCCAAGTTTGACCCGTGTCTACAGTAAAAAAAAAATATATATATCGAGCTTCAACACGAGCAAGCACGGGTGAAGACGTTCATTATTTGTATTTGTCTTAGAATATTTGTGTAATCGTTTTGTGCTTAAATGCGCGTTTGTACTTAATTGCACGTGTTTAGGTTACATTGTAAGGTGAATGGTATAGACTATAAATACCATCACCTAGGTCATTTGTTAAGAGAGTTGCCTACACTTCATTCCATATCCCTTGTAACCTCTCCATTGATCTAATACAATTCACATATTCATATTATCATAATCTTCATCATACTTTGCATTGATCTTCATTAACATTCAAGCATCAATACGTGATCAGTGAGATTCCGCATCACTGATTGCAAACAACATCCCCAAACAATCTCAGATCTAGATCCAAGCTCATTTCGTCTCGACCTATCAATTGGTATCAGAGCTGTTGGGTGATCTCTGATTGTTGTTGTTATTGATGGCATTTTAGCTACCATTAGCTTTGATTCATGTTTGAGTAAAGAACTGCAAAGTTTGAGATCAATTGGTGAAGATTTGACTGAGTTTTTGAAGAAATTGTTCATGTTCGTCATATTCACTGCTCAAATTTGAAATCTGGAAATTGTTGATGATACTGAGAAATTGTAGATTGAGATATGTTAGAAATCACTATCCTAAGCTTCGTTCATAATCAAATATCACTGTTTTGTTGATTTCGATCCATATTTTGCCAATTTGTCTCAAAACCCACTTGTTTTGTTCTTCATCAAAAATCCAGATCTGAATGAGATTTAGCTTGATTCAAGGTGTAAAAACTTTGAAGGAGTGTTAGAAACATCATTCCTCGGCTAATACAAGTATTGAATTGAACAAAACAACAAAAATTGAAGAATTGATCTTATGTTCATCACAATTTTGACTTTGAAAAGTCAATCTGATATGAAGATTTGAAGAATTGATTGATATTTGCCCAGAAAAATATCATAATCTGAAGAAGAATTGAAGAATTAAGTGATTGATTCAAAGGAAAATTTTCCTAAGTGTTGATAATCTTGAAGAAATTTTCAGACGGGTGAAAAAGTTTTCAGCCGGGTAAAGAAGAAATTTCACTGTTCAGCCGGGTGAAAACATTATTCAGCAGTGTCAAGTGTTAGTCGGGTGAAGTTTGATACTGTTTAGCCGGATGAAGATACTATTCAGCCGTGTGAAGAAGTGGAAAACACTGTTTAGCCGGGTGATAGAAGGAAATCACTGTTCAGCAGGGTAAAGACACTGTTCAGCCGGGTGATAGAAGAAAAACACTGTTCAGCCGGGTGAAAACACTGTTCAGTCGTGTGAAAGAAGAAAAACACTGTTTAGCCGGGTGAAAACACTGTTCAGCCGGGTGAAGACACTGTTCAGCCGTCCCAACCTTTGTTGACCCGTCCAAACAGTTACCCGTCTCAATTGTTGACCCGTCCAAATAGTGACCCGTCCCAAGTTTGACCTGTCTCTATAGTAAAAAAAAAATATATATCGAGCTTCATCACGAGCAAGCACGGGTGAAGACGTTCATTATTTGTATTTGTCTTAGAATATTTGTGTAATCGTTTTGTGCTTAAATGCGCGTTTGTGCTTAATTGCACGTGTTTAGGTTACATTGTAAGGTGAATGGTATAGACTATAAATACCATCACCTAGGTCATTTGTTAAGAGAGTTGCCTACACTTCATTCCATATCCCTTGTAACCTCTCCATTGATCTAATACAATTCACCTATTCATATTATCATAATCTTCATCATACTTTGCATTGATCTTCATGAACATTCAAGCAACAATACGTGATCAGTGAGATTCCGCATCACTGATTGCAAATAACATCCCCAAACAATCTCAGATCTAGATCCAAGCTCGGTTCGTCTTACCTATCAATTGGTATCAGAGCTGTTGGGTGATCTCTGATTGTTGTTGTTAGTGATGGAATTTTAGCTACCATTAGCTTTGATTCATGTTTGTGTAAAGAACTACAAAGTTTGAGATCAATTGGTGAAGATTTGACTGAGTTTTTGAAGAAATTGTTCATGTTCGTCATATTCACTGCTCAAATTTGAAATCTGGAAATTGTTGATGATATTGAGAAATTGTTGATTGAGATATGTTAGAAATCACTATCCTAAGCTTCGTTCAAAATCATACATCACTGTTTTGTTGATTTCGATCCATATTTTGCCAATTTGTCTCAAAACCCACTTGTTTTGTTCTTCATCAAAAATCCAGATCTGAGTGAGATTTAGCTTGATTCAAGGTGTAAAAACTTTGAAGGAGTGTTAGAAACATCATTCCTCAGCTAATACAAGTATTGAATTGAACAAAAACAACAAAAATTGAAGAATTGATCTTATGTTCATCACAATTTTGACTTTGAAAAGTCAATCTGATATGAAGATTTGAAGAATTGATTGATATTTGCCCAGAAAAATATCATAATCTGAAGAAGAATTGAAGAATTAAGTGATTGATTCAAAGGAAAATTTTCCTAAGTGTTGATAATCTTGAAGAAATTTTTCAGACGGGTGAAAAAGTTTTCAGCCGGGTAAAGAAGAAATTTCACTGTTCAGCCGGGTGAAAACACTATTCAGCCGTGTCAAGTGTTAGTCGGGTGAAGTTTGATACTGTTTAGCCGGGTGAAGATACTATTCAGCCGTGTGAAGAAGTGGAAAACACTGTTCAGCCGGCTGATAGAAGGAAATCACTGTTCAGTCGTCTGAAAGAAGAAAAACACTGTTCAGCCGGGTGAAAACACTGTTCAGCCGGGTGAAGACACTGTTCAGCCGTCCCAACCTTTGTTGACCCGTCCAAACAGTTACACGTCTCATTTGTTGACCCGTCCAAATTGTGACCCGTCCCAAGTTTGACCCGTCTCTACAGTAAAAAAAAAATATATATCGAGCTTCATCACGAGCAAGCACGGGTGAAGACGTTCATTATTTGTATTTGTCTTAGAATATTTGTGTAATCGTTTTGTGCTTAAATGCGCGTTTGTGCTTAATTGCACGTGTTTAGGTTACATTGTAAGGTGAATGGTATAGACTATAAATACCATCACCTAGGTCATTTGTTAAGAGAGTTGCCTACACCTCATTGCATATCCCTTGTAACCTCTCCATTGATCTAATACAATTCACCTATTCATATTATCATAATCTTCATCATACTTTGCATTGATCTTCATGAACATTCAAGCATCAATACGTGATCAGTGAGATTCCGCATCACTGATTGCAAACAACATCCCCAAACAATCTCAGATCTAGATCCAAGCTCGGTTCGTCTCGACCTATCAATTGGTATCAGAGCTGTTGGGTGATCTCTGATTGTTGTTGTTATTGATGGAATTTTAGCTACCATTAGCTTTGATTCATGTTTGTGTAAAGAACTGCAAAGTTTGAGATCAATTGGTGAAGATTTGACTGAGTTTTTGAAGAAATTGTTCATGTTCGTCATATTCACTGCTCAAATTTGAAATCTGGAAATTGTTGATGATATTGAGAAATTGTTGATTGAGATATGTTAGAAATCACTATCCTAAGCTTCGTTCATAATCAAACATCACTGTTTTGTTGATTTCGATCCATATTTTGCCAATTTGTCTCAAAACCCACTTGTTGTGTTCTTCATCAAAAATCCAGATCTGAGTGAGATTTAGCCTGATTCAAGGTGTAAAAACTTTGAAGGAGTGTTAGAAACATCATTCCTCAGCTAATACAAGTATTGAATTGAACAAAAACAACAAAAATAGAAGAATTGATCTTATGTTCATCACAATTTTGACTTTGAAAAGTCAATCTAATATGAAGATTTGAAGAATTGATTGATATTTCCCCAGAAAAATATCATAATCTGAAGAAAAATTGAAGAATTAAGTGATTGATTCAAAGGAAAGTTATCCTAAGTGTTGATAATCTTGAAGAAATTTTCAGACGGGTGAAAAAGTTTTCAGCCGGGTAAAGAAGAAATTTCAATGTTCAGCCGGGTGAAAACACTATTCAGCCGTGTCAAGTGTTAGTCGGGTGAAGTTTGATACTGTTTAGCCGGGTGAAGATACTATTCAGCCGTGTGAAGAAGTGGAAAACACTGTTCAGCCGGGTGATAGAAGGAAATCACTGTTCAGCAGGGTAAAGACACTGTTCAGCCGGGTGATAGAAGAAAAACACTGTTCAGCCGGGTGAAAACACAGTTCAGTCGTGTGAAAGAAGAAAAACACTGTTCAGCCGGGTGAAAACACTGTTCAGCCGGGTGAAGACACTGTTCAGCCGTCCCAACCTTTGTTGACCCGTCCAAACAGTTACCCGTCTCAATTGTTGACACGTCCAAATAGTGACCCGTCCCAAGTTTGACCCGTCTCTACAGTAAAAAAAAAATATCGAGCTTTATCACGAGCAAGCACGAGTGAAGACGTTCATTATTTGTATTTGTCTTAGAATATTTGTGTAATCCTTTTGTGCTTAAATGCGCGTTTGTGCTTAATTGCACGTGTTTAGGTTTCATTGTAAGGTGAATGGTATAGACTGTAAATACCATCACCTAGGTCATTTGTTAAGAGAGTTGCCTACACTTCATTCCATATCCGTTGTAACCTCTCTATTGATCTAATACAATTCACCTATTCATATTATCATAATCTTCATCATACTTTGCATTGATCTTCATGAACATTCAAGCATCAATACGTGATCAGTGAGATTCCGCATCACTGATTGCAAACAACATCCCCAAACAATCTCAGATCTAGATCCAAGCTCGGTTCGTCTCGACCTATCAATTGGTATCAGAGCTGTTGGGTGATCTCTGATTGTTGTTGTTATTGATGGAATTTTAGCTACCATTAGCTTTGATTCATGTTTGTGTAAAGAACTGCAAAGTTTGAGATCAATTGGTGAAGATTTGACAGAGTTTTTGAAGAAATTGTTCATGTTCGTCATATTCACTGCTCAAATTTGAAATCTGGAAATTGTTGATGATATTGAGAAATTGTTGATTGAGATATGTTAGAAATCACTATCCTAAGCTTCGTTCATAATCAAACATCACTGTTTTGTTGATTTCGATCCATATTTTGCCAATTTGTCTCAAAACCCACTTGTTGTGTTCTTCATCAAAAATCCAGACCTGAGTGAGATTTAGCTTGATTCAAGGTGTAAAAACTTTGAAGGAGTGTTAGAAACATCATTCCTCAGCTAATACAAGTATTGAATTGAACAAAAACAACAAAAATTGAAGAATTGATCTTATGTTCATCACAATTTTGACTTTGAAAAGTCAATCTAATATGAAGATTTGAAGAATTGATTGATATTTGCCCAGAAAAATATCATAATCTGAAGAAAAATTGAAGAATTAAGTGATTGATTCAAAGGAAAGTTATCCTAAGTGTTGATAATCTTGAAGAAATTTTCAGACGGGTGAAAAAGTTTTCAGCCGGGTGAAAACACTATTCAGCCGTGTCAAGTGTTAGTCGGGTGAAGTTTGATACTGTTTAGCCGGGTGAAGATACTATTCAGCCGTGTCAAGTGTTAGTCGGGTGAAGTTTGATACTGTTTAGCCGGGTGAAGATACTATTCAGCCGTGTGAAGAAGTGGAAAACACTGTTCAGCTGGGTGATAGAAGGAAATCACTGTTCAGCAGGGTAAAGACACTGTTCAGCCGGGTGACAGAAGAAAAACACTGTTCAGCCGGGTGAAAACACTGTTCAGTCGTGTGAAAGAAGAAAAACACTGTTCAGCCGGGTGAAAACACTGTTCAGCCGGGTGAAGACACTGTTCAGCCGTCCCAACCTTTGTTGACCCGTCCAAACAGTTACCCGTCTCAATTGTTGACCCGTCCAAATAGTGACCCGTCCTAAGTTTGACCCGTCTCTACAGTAAAAAAAAATATATATCGAGCTTCATCACGAGCAAGCACGGGTGAAGACGTTCATTATTTGTATTTGTCTTAGAATATTTGTGTAATCGTTTTGTGCTTAAATGCGCGTTTGTGCTTAATTGCACATGTTTAGGTTACATTGTAAGGTGAATGGTATAGACTATAAATACCATCACCTAGGTCATTTGTTAAGAGAGTTGCCTACACTTCATTCCATATCCCTTGTAACCTCTCCATTGATCTAATACAATTCACCTATTCATATTATCATAATCTTCATCATACTTTGCATTGATCTTCATGAACATTCAAGCATCAATACGTGATCAGTGAGATTCCGCATTACTGATTGCAAACAACATCCCCAAACAATCTCAGATCTAGAACCAAGCTCGGTTCGTCTCGACCTATCAATTGGTATCAGAGCTGTTGGGTGATCTCTGATTATTGTTGTTATTGATGGAATTTTAGCTACCATTAGCTTTGATTCATGTTTGTGTAAAGAACTGCAAAGTTTGAGATCAATTGGTGAAGATTTGACTGAGTTTTTGAAGAAATTGTTCATGTTCGTCATATAAACTTCTCAATTTTGAAATCTGGAAATTGTTGATGATATTGAGAAATTGTTGATTGAGATATGTTAGAAATCACTATCCTAAGCTTCGTTTATAATCAAACATCACTGTTTTGTTGATTTCGATCCATATTTTGCCAATTTGTCTCAAAACCCACTTGTTTTGTTCTTCATCAAAAATCCAGATCTGAATGAGATTTAGCTTGATTCAAGGTGTAAAAACTTTGAAGGAGTGTTACAAACATCATTCATCGGCTAATACAAGTATTGAATTGAACAAAACAACAAAAATTGAAGAATTGATCTTATGTTCATCACAATTTTGACTTTGAAAAGTCAATCTGATATGAAGATTTGAAGAATTGATTGATATTTGCCCAGAAAAATATCATAATCTGAAGAAGAATTGAAGAATTAAGTGATTGATTCAAAGGAAAATTTTCCTAAGTGTTGATAATCTTGAAGAAATTTTCAGACGGGTGAAAAAGTTTTCAGCCGGGTAAAGAAGAAATTTCACTGTTCAGCCGGGTGAAAACACTATTCAGCCGTGTCAAGTGTTAGTCGGGTGAAGTTTGATACTGTTTAGCCGGGTGAAGATACTATTCAGCCGTGTGAAGAAGTGGAAAACACTGTTCAGCCGGGTGATAGAAGGAAATCACTGTTCAGCAGGGTAAAGACACTGTTCAGCCGGGTGATAGAAGAAAAACACTGTTCAGCCGGGTGAAAACACTGTTCAGTCGTGTGAAAGAAGAAAAACACTGTTCAGCCGGGTGAAAACACTGTTCAGCCGGGTGAAGACACTGTTCAGCCGTCCCAACCTTTGTTGACCCGTCCAAACAGTTACCCGTCTCAATTGTTGACCCGTCCAAATTGTGACCCGTCCCAAGTTTGACCCGTCTCTACGGAAAAAAAAAAAAATATCGAGCTTCATCACGAGCAAGCACGGGTGAAGACGTTCATTATTTGTATTTGTCTTAGAATATTTGTGTAATCGTTTTGTGCTTAAATGCGCGTTTGTGCTTAATTGCACGTGTTTAGGTTACATTGTAAGTTGAATGGTATAGACTATAAATACCATCACCTAGGTCATTTGTTAAGAGAGTTGCCTACACTTCATTCCATATCCCTTGTAACCTCTCCATTGATCTAATACAATTCACCTATTCATATTATCATAATCTTCATCATACTTTGCATTGATCTTCATGAACATTCAAGCATCAATACGTGATCAGTGAGATTCCGCATTACTGATTGCAAACAACATCCCCAAACAATCTCAGATCTAGATCCAAGCTCGGTTCGTCTCGACCTATCAATTGGTATCAGAGCTATTGGGTGATCTCTGATTGTTGTTGTTATTGATGGAATTTTAGCTACCATTAGCTTTGATTCATGTTTGTGTAAAGAACTGCAAAGTTTGAGATCAATTGGTGAAGATTTGACTGAGTTTTTGAAGAAATTGTTCATGTTCGTCATATTCACTGCTCAAATTTGAAATCTAGAAATTGTTGATGATATTGAGAAATTGTTGATTGAGATATGTTAGAAATCACTATCCTAAGCTTCGTTCATAATCAAACATGATTGTTTTGTTGATTTCGATCCATATTTTGCCAATTTGTCTCAAAACCCACTTGTTGTGTTCTTCATCAAAAATCCAGATCTGAGTGAGATTTAGCTTGATTCAAGGTGTAAAAACTTTGAAGGAGTGTTAGAAACATCATTCCTCAGCTAATACAAGTATTGAATTGAACAAAAACAACAAAAGTTGAAGAATTGATCTTATGTTCATCACAATTTTGACTTTGAAAAGTCAATCTGATATGAAGATTTGAAGAATTGATTGATATTTGCCCAGAAAAATATCATAATCTGAAGAAGAATTTACGAATTAAGTGATTGATTCAAAGGAAAATTTTCCTAAGTGTTGATAATCTTGAAGAAATTTTCAGACGGGTGAAAAAGTTTTCAGCCGGGTAGAGAAGAAATTCCACTGTTCAGCTGTAACGCCCGCCTTTCGGCAAGCACCACAGTTGGCATTCATAAGCATAAAACAACCATAGTTTAAATAAAATCATAAATGCAGCGGAATACTTGTTTAAAAATATCATTACATCGTCATAATTGTCTTAATGCATCATTCAATCATTACAAAACGTAAGTTTAATCTTGAATGAATTTTCTTCAATGCCAGTCTTCAGTAAACCCCTAGCTCTCGCCAAGCAGCTCCTTAAATCACCAAACCTGCACATCAATCTAACATGCATACAAAAGTCAGCTACGCTGAGTGAGTTCTAGTTTTATAACATCTTTAGAAACATCCCATTATCATTCATGTAATACACGTAAATTGCATCATCATACCATACGTCACATTCGTATGACACACAATCATAATATCTTTATTTGTTAGTAAGTCATCATCGTATCCTCTTTGGTCATAAGAGACCCATTCTGCAGTCTTAACTGGTTTTATATGATCCCCAGTAGGATTCTTGACTGGTTTTATATGATCCCCAGTAGGATGCTTGACTGGTTTTATATGATCCCCAGTAGGATGCTTGACTGGTTTTATATGATCCCCAGTAGGATGCTTGACTGGTTTTATATGATCCCCAGTAGGATGCTTGACTGGTTTTATATGATCCTCAGTAGGATGCTTGTCTTCCGTTAAGGCATACATTCGTTTATATAATTATATATTTATATATACAAGTATTTAATTACTTGTTTTCTACATTATCATCATACATCACATAATAAAGTCCAACAGTCCAGGAAACATCTCGGTATGCATGTTAGCCTCAAAAATGTGTTTGAAACGGAAGTGAGGTCTAGAACTCACCTGATTTTTAGGTGATCTTGCTTGTTTGGACAAGGTTATGGTAGTGGTAATGGTGCACGATCTGCATTTAAGTTATTATGAAAAATCGTCATTTCTTTCTTAGTGTCGCACGCAGTGTCGCGGACAGTGTCGCAGGTAGTGTCGCAGGTAGTCTCGCATAGACGAACCACAGTGTCGCATGCTGCATAAGCAGCACCTTCACTTGCAGTGTCGCAAGGCTCTTGCCCAACTTTCGTTGGGACTTAAACTACTGTCGCAAGCACACCCGACACTCGCCCAGGAGACAAGTTTTTACCCTTAGTGTCGCAAGATGAACACTAGTGTCGCAGGATGAACACTAGTGTCGCAGAACGCTGTATCAGCTCGTTTTTCAACCCAAAATCCTTGTTTTTCATCCAAATCTCAAACTTTTTACGTCCAAAACCTTGGTTTATCATTCATATGACTAAATCTAAGCATTTTCCATGTTTTTATCCATAAAAATGCAACCTTTATTGATTTTTCTTGAAACTTTTGAAAAACTCAAAAACTCCATTAATGACCAGATTTGTTTTGTGTTATGAAAACATGTTTTAGGGGATGATTCTTACCTTGATTACCAGTTGTTTAACACCTTTTCCCTTCAGATTAACACTTGGATTACCAAAAATCTTGGTTTTCTTCTTCTTTGCCTTTTCTTTCAAAACAAGGGTTTTGTGTGTGTGTTGTTGTTGTGATGGTGAAGAATGTGAATGGGGGTTGGAAAATGTTGTTTAAGTAGTAGGGTTTCCATAATGGGGTAGGGTTTTAGGTGGGCTTGGGCTTTACTTAGGTAATTAGGCTATTTTAGGCAAGTATCTTAACTAAACCACTTACCATTTTGGGCCTAATTCATTCTTTCACCCTTAATGGCCCATAATTACATCATTAACATAACATATGTCGTAGACGTTACGCACCATTTTAATCACAGTTACTTAAATGCACATTCAGATAAGCATAAGCACGTAATTAAGTCTTACCATAAAAATCGGGGTGTTACATCAGCCGGGTGAAAACACTATTCAGCCGTGTCAAGTGTTAGTCGGGTGAAGTTTGATACTGTTTAGCCGGGTGAAGATACTATTCAGCCGTGTGAAGAAGTGGAAAACATTGTTCAGCAGGGTGATAGAAGGAAATCACTGTTCAGCAGGGTAAAGACACTGTTCAGCCGGGTGATAGAAGAAAAACACTGTTCAGCCGGGTTAAAACACTGTTCAGTCGTGTGAAAGAAGAAAAACACTGTTCAGCCGGGTGAAGACACTGTTCAGCCGTCCCAACTTTTGTTGACCCGTCCAAACAGTTACCCGTCTCAATTGTTGACCCGTCCAAATAATGACCCGTCCCAAGTTTGACCCGTCTCTACAGTAAAAAAAAAATATATCGAGCTTCATCACGAGCAAGCACGGGTGAAGACGTTCATTATTTGTATTTGTCTTAGAATATTTGTGTAATCGTTTTGTGCTTAAATGCGCGTTTGTGCTTAATTGCACGTGTTTAGGTTACATTGTAAGGTGAATGGTATAGACTATAAATACCATCACCTAGGTCATTTGTTAAGAGAGTTGCCTACACTTCATTCCATATCCCTTGTAACCTCTCCATTGATCTAATACAATTCACCTATTCATATTATCATAATCTTCATCATACTTTGCATTGATCTTCATGAACATTCAAGCATCAATATGTGATCAGTGAGATTCCGCATCACTGATTGCAAACAACATCCCCAAACAATCTCAGATCTAGATCCAAGCTCGGTTGGTCTCGACCAATCAATTGGTATCAGAGCTGTTGGGTGATCTCTGATTGTTGTTGTTATTGATGGAATTTTAGCTACCATTAGCTTTGATTCATGTTTGTGTAAAGAACTGCAAAGTTTGAGATCAATTGGTGAAGATTTGACTGAGTTTTTGAAGAAATTGTTCATGTTCGTCATATTCACTGCTCAAATTTGAAATCTAGAAATTGTTGATGATATTGAGAAATTGTTGATTGAGATATGTTAGAAATCACTATCCTAAGCTTCGTTCATAATCAAACATCACTGTTTTGTTGATTTCGATCCATATTTTGCAAATTTGTCTCAAAACCCACTTGTTGTGTTCTTCATCAAAAATCCAGATCTGAGTGAGATTTAGCTTGATTCAAGGGTTAAAAACTTTGAAGGAGTGTTAGAAACATCATTCCTCAGCTAATACAAGTATTGAATTGAACAAAAACAACAAAAATTGAAGAATTGATCTTATGTTCATCACAATTTTGACTTTGAAAAGTCAATCTGATATGAAGATTTGAAGAATTGATTGATATTTGCCCAGAAAAATATCATAATCTGAAGAAGATTTGAAGAATTAAGTGATTGATTCAAAGGAAAATTTTCCTAAGTGTTGATAATCTTGAAGAAATTTTCAGACGGGTGAAAAAGTTTTCAGCCGGGTAAAGAAGAAATTTCACTGTTCAGCTGGGTGAAAACACTATTCAGCCGTGTCAAGTGTTAGTCGGGTGAAGTTTGATACTGTTTAGCCGGGTGAAGATATTATTCAGCCGTGTGAAGAAGTGGAAACACTGTTCAGCCGGGTGATAGAAGGAAATCACTGTTCAGCAGGGTAAAGACACTATTCAGCTGGGTGATAGAAGAAAAACACTGTTCAGCCGGGTGAAAACACTGTTTAGTCGTGTGAAAGAAGAAAAACACTGTTCAGCCGGGTGAAAACACTGTTCAGCCGGGTGAAGACACTGTTCAGCCGTCCCAACCTTTGTTGACCCGTCCAAACAGTTACCCGTCTCAATTGTTGACCCGTCCAAATAGTGACCCGTCCCAAGTTTGACCCGTCTCTACAGTAAAAAAAAATATATATATCGAGCTTCATCACGAGCAAGCACGGGTGAAGACGTTCACTATTTGTATTTGTCTTAGAATATTCGTGTAATCGTTTTGTGCTTAAATGCGCGTTTGTGCTTAATTGCACGTGTTTAGGTTACATTGTAAGGTAAATGGTATAGACTATAAATACCATCACCTAGGTCATTTGTTAAGAGAGTTGCCTACACTTCATTCCATATCCCTTGTAACCTCTCCATTGATCTAATACAATTCACCTATTCATATTATCATAATCTTCATCATACTTTGCATTGATCTTCATGAACATTCAAGCATCAATACGTGATCAGTGAGATTCCGCATCACTGATTGCAAACAACATCCCCAAACAATCTTAGATCTAGATCCAAGCTCGGTTCGTCTCGACCTATCAATTGGTATCAGAGCTGTTGGGTGATCTCTGATTGTTGTTGTTATTGATGGAATTTTAGCTACCATTAGCTTTGATTCATGTTTGTGTAAAGAACTGCAAAGTTTGAGATCAATTGGTGAAGATTTGACTGAGTTTTGAAGAAATTGTTCATGTTCGTCATATTCACTGCTCAAATTTGAAATCTGGAAATTGTTGATGATATTGAGAAATTGTTGATTGAGATATGTTAGAAATCACTATCCTAAGCTTCGTTCATAATCAAACATCACTGTTTTGTTGATTTCGATCCATATTTTGCCAATTTGTCTCAAAACCCACTTGTTGTGTTCTTCATCAAAAATCCAGACCTGAGTGAGATTTAGCTTGATTCAAGGTGTAAAAACTTTGAAGGAGTGTTAGAAACATCATTCCTCAGCTAATACAAGTATTGAATTGAACAAAAACAACAAAAATTGAAGAATTGATCATATGTTCATCACAATTTTGACTTTGAAAAGTCAATCTGATATGAAGATTTGAAGAATTGATTGATATTTGCCCAGAAAAATATCATAATCTGAAGAAGAATTGAAGAATTAAGTGATTGATTCAAAGGAAAATTTTCCTAAGTGTTGATAATCTTGAAGAAATTTTCAGACGGGTGAAAAAGTTTTCAGCCGGGTAAAAAAGAAATTTCACTGTTCAGCCGGGTGAAAACACTATTCAGCCGTGTCAGGTGTTAGTCGGGTGAAGTGTGATACTGTTTAGCCGGGTGAAGATACTATTCAGCCGTGTGAAGAAGTGGAAAACACTGTTCAGCCGGGTGATAGAAGGAAATCACTGTTCAGCAGGGTAAAGACACTGTTCAGCCGGGTGATAGAAGAAAAACACTGTTCAGCCGGGTGAAAACACTGTTCAGTCATGTGAAAGAAGAAAAACACTATGCAGCCGGGTGAAAACACTGTTCACCGGGTGAAGACACTGTTCAGCGGTCCCAACCTTTGTTGACCCGTCCAAACAGTTACCCGTCTCAATTGTTGACCCGTCCAAATAGTGACCCGTCCCAAGTTTGACCCGTCTCTACAGTAAAAAAAAAAATATATCGAGCTTCATCACGAGCAAGCACGGGTGAAGACGTTCATTATTTGTATTTGTCTAAGTATATTTGTGTAATCGTTTTGTGCTTAAATGCGCGTTTGTGCTTAATTGCACGTGTTTAGGTTACATTGTAAGGTGAATGGTATAGACTATAAATACCATCACCTAGGTCATTTGTTAAGAGAGTTGCCTACACTTCATTCCATATCCCTTGTAACCTCTCCATTGATCTAATACAATTCACCTATTCATATTATCATAATCTTCATCATACTTTGCATTGATCTTCATGAACATTCAAGCATCAATACGTGATCAGTGAGATTCCGCATCACTGATTGCAAACAACATCACCAAACAATCTCAGATCTAGATCCAAGCTCGGTTCGTCTCGACCTATCAATCACCTTGAATAGAATGTTAGTATAATGTAGGACGCCTTACAACTCCAAACAACACCGTATGCAACCTAAAAACTCAATAATAAACCAAATAAATTTGTATGAGTCCTTTGAACATCGTACGACAACTTAGGACTTCTTACGACTCTTTGTGCCACATTAGCAACTCGAAAAGAACGTTAGTAAGAACACCTTACATCACCGTACGAAACCTTAAAACTGTATCATACACCTAATGAATTCTTCTGATTCCTTTTAACATCGTATGACAAGTTTGGACATCTTAAGCCTCTATATGCCATATTAGCACCATGAAAACCACGTTAGTTTGGTGAGATTAAATATTAAATTTTGTGATTTATAAGACAATTTTTGATGTTTTCGAAATTTAAATTATTGATCAAATT
This sequence comes from Tagetes erecta, assembly GCA_030867185.1. Lineage (NCBI taxonomy): Eukaryota > Viridiplantae > Streptophyta > Magnoliopsida > Asterales > Asteraceae > Tagetes > Tagetes erecta. The sequence goes on along the minus strand of CM061493.1, from coordinate 25,259,415 downwards.
TGTTTTTGGTGTGATAATAAAGGTAAATATAATATTGGAAGCGTTAAACTCTTAAGAGCACCTTACATTAACATAAAAAACTTTAAAACTCCATAATAAACCTTATAAATTCGTCCGAGTCCTTTGAACGGCGTACGACAACTTAAGATATCTTACGACTCTGTATGCCGTATTATCACCTTGAATAAAATGTTAGTATAACGTAGGACGAGTTACAACTCCAAACAACACCTTACAACACCGTACTTAAGTTTAAAACTCCATAATAAACCTAATGAATTCGTACGAGTCCTTTGAACATCGTACGACAACTTAGGACTTCTTACGACTCTTTGTGCCACATTAGCAACTCGAAAAGAACGTTAGTAAGAACACCTTACATCACCGTACGAAACCTTAAAACTGCATCAGACACCTAATGAATTCGTCTGATTCCTTTGAACATCGTATGACAAGTTTGGACATCTTAAGCCTCTATATGCCATATTAGCTCCATGAAAACCATGTTAGTTTGGTGTGATTAAATATTACATGTTGTGGTTTATGAGACAATTTTTAATGTTTTCGAAATTTAAATTATTGATCAAATTAGTTTTTGGTGTGATATTAAAGGTAAATATAATATAGGACGCGTTAAACTCCTAAGAACACCTTACATCACCATACAAAACTTTAAAACTCCATAATAAACCTAATAAATTCGTCCGAGTCCTTTGAACGTCGTACGACAACTTAAGACACCTTTCGACTCTGTATGCCATATTATCACCTTGAATAGAATGTTAGTATAATGTAGGACCTCTTACAACTCCAAAAAACACCTTACAACACCGTACGCAACCTTAAAACTCCGTAATAAACCTAATGAATTTGTATGAGTCGTTTGAACATCGTACGATAACTTAGGACTTCTTACGACTCTTTGTGCCACAATACCAATTCGAAAAGAACGTTAGTAAGAACACCTTACATCACCGTACGAAACCTTAAAACTGCATCATACACCTAATGAAATCGCCTGATTCCTTTGAACATCATACGACAAGTTTGGACATCTTAAGCCTCTATATGCCATATTAGCACAATGAAAACCACGTTAGTTTGGTGTGATTAAATATTACATGTTGTGGTTTATGAGACAATTTTTGATGTTTTCAAAATTTAAATTATTGATCAAATTAGTTTTTGAAGTGATAATAAAGGTAAATATAATATAGGACGCGTTAAACTCTTAAGAACACCTTACATCACCGTACAAAACTTTAAAACTCCATAAGAAATCTAATAAATTCGTCCGAGTCTTTTGAACGTCGTACGACAATTCAAGACATCTTACGACTCTGTATGCCATATTATCACCTTGAATAGAATGTTAGTATAATGTAGGACGCCTTACAACTCCAAACAACACCTTACAACACCGTATGCAACCTTAAAACTCCATAATAAACCAAATAAATTTGTATGAGTCCTTTGAACATCGTACGACAACTTAGGACTTCTTACGACTCTTTGTGCCATATTAGCAACTCGAAAAGAACGTTAGTAAGAACACCTTACATCACCGTACGAAACCTTAAAACTGCATCATACACCTAATGAATTCGTCTGATTGCTTTGAACATCGTATGACAAGTTTGGACATCTAAAGCCTCTATATGCCATATTAGCACGATGAAAACCACGTTAGTTTGGTGTGATTAAATATTACATGTTGTGGTTTATGAGACAATATTTAATGTTTTCGAAATTTAACTTATTGATCAAATTAGTTTTTGGTGTGATAATAAAGGTAAATGTAATATAGGACGCGTTAAACTCCTAAGAACTCCTTATATCACCATACAAAACTTTAAACTCCATAATAAATCTAATAAATTCGTCCGAGTCCTTTGAACATCGTACGACAATTTAAGACATCTTACGACTATGTATGCACTGCATCATACACCTAATGAATTCGTCTGATTCCTTTGGACATCGTACGTCAAGTTTGGACATCTTAAGCCTCTATATGCCATATTAGCATCGTTAGTTTGGTGTGATTAAATATTATATGTTGTGGTTTATGAGACAATTTTTGATGTTTTCGAAATTTAAATTATTGATCGAATTAGTTTTCGGTTTGATAATAAAGGTAAATATAATATAGGACGCGTTAAACTCCTAAGAGCACCTTGCATCACCATACAAAACTTAAAATCTCCATAATAAACCTAATAAATTCGCCCGAGTCCTTTGAACGTCGTATGACAGCTTAAGACATCTTACGACTCTGTATGCCATATTATCACCTTGAATAGAATGTTAGTATAATATAGGACGCCTTACTACTCCAAACAACACCTTACAACACCGTACGCAACCTTAAAACTCCATAATAAACCTAATGATTTTGTAAGAGTCCTTTGAACATCGTACGACAACTTATGACTTCTTACGATTCTTTGAGCCACATTAGCAACTCGAAAAGAACGTTAGTAAGAACACCTTACATCACCGTACGAAACCTTAAAACTGCATCATACACCTATTGAATTCGTCTGATTCCTTTGAACATCGTATGCCAAATTTGGACATCTTAAGCCTCTATATGCCATATTAGCACCATTAAAACCACGTTAGTTTGGTGTGATTAAATATTACATGTTGTGGTTTATGAGACAATTTTTGATGTTTTCGAAATTTAAATTATTGATTAAATTAGTTTTTGGTGTGATAATAAAGGTAAATATAATATAGGACGCGTTAAACTCCTAAGAACACCTTACATCACCATACAAAACTTTAAAAGTCCATAATAAACCTAATAAATTCGTCCGAGTCCTTTGAACGTCGTACGACAACTTAAGACATCTTACGACTCTGTATGCCATATTATCACCTTGAATAGAATGTTAGTATAATGTAGAACGCCTTACAACTCCAAAAAACACCTTACAACACCGTATGCAACCTTAAAACTCCATAATAAACCAAATAAATTTGTATGAGTCTATTGAACATCGTACGACAACTTAGGACTTCTTACGACTCTTTGTGCCACATTAGCAACTCGAAAAGAACGTTAGTAAGAACACCTTCAATCACCGTACGAAACCTTAAAACTGCATGATACACCTAAAGAATTTGTCTGATTCCTTTGAACATCGTACGATAATTTTGGACATCTTAAGCCTCTATATGCCATATTAGCACCATGAAAACCACGTTAGTTTGGTGTGATTAAATATTACATGTTGTGGTTTATGAGACAATTTTTTATGTTTTCCAAATTTAAATTATTGATCAAATTAGTTTTTGGTGTGATAATAAAGGTAAATATAATGTAGGACGCGTTAAACTCCTAAGAACACCTTACATCACCATACAAAACTTTAAATCTCCATAATAAACCTAATAAATTCGCCCGAGTCCTTTGAACGTCGTTCGACAACTTAAGACATCTTACGACTCTGTTTGCCATATTATCACCTTGAATAGAATGTTAGTATAATGTAGGACGCCTTACAACTCCTAACAACACCTTACAACACCGTACGCAACCTTAAAACTCCATAATAAACCGAATGAATTCCTACGAGTCCATTGAACATCGTACGACAACTTAGGACTTCTTACGACTCTTTGAGCCACATTAGCAACTCGAAAAAAACGTTAGTAAGAACACCTTACATCACCGTACGAAACCTTAAAACTGCATCATACACCTAATGAATTCGTCTGATTCCTTTGAACATCGTATGACAAGTTTGGACATCTTAAGCCTCTATATGTCATATTAGCACCATGAAAACCACGTTAGCTTGGTGTGATTAAATATTACATGTTGTGGTTTATGAGAAAATTTTTGATGTTTTCAAAATTTAAATTATTGATCAAATTTGTTTTTTGTGTGATAATAAAGGTAAATATAATATAGGTCGTGTTAAACTCCTAAGAACACCTTGCATCAACATACAAAACTATAAAACTTCATAAAAACCTAATAAATTTGTCCGACTCCTGTGATCGTCGTACGAAAACTTAAGACATCTTACGACTTTGTATGCCATATTATCACCTTGAATAGAATGTTAGTATAATGTAGGACGCCTTACAACTCCTAACAACACCTTACAACACCTTACAACACCGTACGCAACCTTAAAATCCATAATGAAACCTAATGAATTCGTACGAGTCCTTTGAACATCGTACGACAACTTAGGACTTCTTACGACTCTTTGAGCCACATTAGCAACTCGAAAAGAACGTTAGCAAGAAAACCTTACATGTTCTGGATTATGAGACAATTTTTTATGTTTTCGACATTTAAATTATTGATTAAATTTGTTTTTGGTGTAATAATAAAGGTAAATATAATATAGGACGCGTTAAACTCCTAAGAGCACCTTACAACAACATACAAAACTTTAAAAGTCCATAATATACCGAATAAATTCGTCCGAGTCCTGTGAACGTCGTACGACAACTTAAGACATCTTACGACTCTGTATGCCATATTATCACCTTGAATAGAATGTTAGTATAATGTAGGACGCCTTACAACTCCTAACAACACCTTACAACACCGTACGCAACCTTAAAACTCCATAATAAACCTAGAGAATTCGTACGAGTCCATTGAACATCGTACGACAACTTAGGACTTCTTACGACTCTTTGAGCCACATTAGCAACTCGAAAAGAACGTTAGTAAGAACACCTTTCATCACCGTATGAAACCTAAAAACTGCATCATAAACCTAATGAATTCGTCTGATTCCTTTGAACATCGTATGACAAGTTTGGACATATTAAGCCTCTATATGCCATATTAGCACCATGAAAATCACGTTAGTTTGGTGTGATTAATTATTACATGTTCTGGATTATGAGACAATTTTTTATGTTTTCGAAATTTAAATTATTGATCAAATTTGTTTTTGGTGTAATAATAAAGGTAAATATAATATAGGGCGCGTTAAACTCCTAAGAACACCTTACATCAACATACAAAACTTTAAAACTCCATAATAAAGCTAATAAATTCGTTCGAATCCTTTGAACGTCGTACGACAACTTAAGGCATCTTTCGACACTGTATGCCATATTATCACCTTCAATAGGATGTTAGTATAATGTAGGACGCCTTACAACTCCAAACAACACCTTACAACACCGTATGCAACCTTAAATCTCCATAATAAACCTAATAAATTCGTATGAGTCCTTTGAACATCGTACGACAACTTAGGACTTCTTACGACTCTTTGTGCCACATTAGCAACTCGAAAAGAACATTAGTAAGAACACCTTAAATCACCGTACGAAACCTTAAAACGGCATCATACACCTAATGAATTCGTCTGATTCATTTGTACATCGTACGACAATTTTGGACATCTAAAGCCACTATATGCCATATTAGCACCTTGAAAACCACGTTAGTTTGATGTGATTAAAAATTACATGTTGTGGTTTATGAGACAATTTTTTATGTTTTCGAAATTTAAATTATTGATCAAATTTGTTTTTGGTGTGATAATAAATGTAAATATAATATAGGACGCGTTAAACTCCTAAGAGCACCTTACATCAACATACAAAACTTTAAAACTCCATAATATACCTAATAAATTTGTCCGAGTCCTGTGAACGCCGTACGACAACTTAAGACATCTTACGACTCTGTATGCCATATTATCACCTTGAATAGAATGTTAGTATAATGTAGGACGCCTTACAACTCCTAACAACACCTTACAACACCGTACGCAACCTTAAAACTCCATAATAAATCTAATGAATTCGTACGAGTCCTTTGAACATCGTACGACAACTTAGGACTTCTTACGACTCTTTGAGCCACATTAGCAACTCGAAAAGAACGTTAGTAAGAACACCTTACATCACCGTATGAAACCAAAAAACTACATCAAAAACCTAATGAATTCGTCTGATTACTTTGAACATCGTATGACAAGTTTGGACATATTAAGCCTCTATCTGCCATATTAGCACCATGAAAATCACGTTAGTTTGGTGTGATTAAATATTACATGTTCTGGATTATGAGACAATTTTTTATGTTTTCGAAATTTAAATTATTGATCAAATTTGTTTTTTGTGTAATAATAAAGGTAAATATAATATAGGGCGCGTTAAACTCCTAAGAACACCTTACATCAACATACAAAACTTTAAAACTCCATAATAAAGCTAATAAATTCGTTCGAATCCTTTGAACGTCGTACGACAACTTAAGGCATCTTTCGACTCTGTATGCCATATTATCACCTTCAATAGAATGTTAGTATAATGTAGGACGCCTTACAACTCCAAACAACACCTTACAACACCGTATGCAACCTTAAATCTCCATAATAAACCTAATGAATTCGTATGAGTCCTTTGAACATCGTACGACAACTTAGGACTTCTTACGACTCTTTGTGCCACATTAGCAACTCGAAAAGAACGTTAGTAAGAACACCTTAAATCACCGTACGAAACCTTAAAACGGCATCATACACCTAATGAATTCGTCTGATTCATTTGTACATCGTACGACAATTTTGGACATCTAAAGCCACTATATGCCATATTAGCACCTTGAAAACCACGTTAGTTTGATGTGATTAAATATTACATGTTGTGGTTTATGAGACAATTTTTTATGTTTTCGAAATTTAAATTATTGACCAAATTTGTTTTTGGTGTGATAAATATAATATAGGACGCGTTAAACTCCTAAGAGCACCTTACATCAACATACAAAACTTTAAAACTCCATAATATACCTAATAAATTCGTCCGAGTCCTGTGAACGTCGTACGACAACTTAAGACATCTTACGACTCTGTATGCCATATTATCACCTTGAATAGAATGTTAGTATAATGTAGGACGCCTTACAACTCCAAACAACACCTTACAACACCGTACGCAACCTTAAAACTCCATAATAAACCTAATGAATTCGTACGAGTCCTTTGAACATCGTACGACAACTTAGGACTTCTTACGACTCTTTGAGCCACATTAGCAACTCGAAAAGAACGTTAGTAAGAACACCTTACATCACCGTATGAAACCAAAAAACTGCATCAAAAACCTAATGAATTCGTCTGATTACTTTGAACATCGTATGACAAGTTTGGACATATTAAGCCTCTATCTGCCATATTAGCACCATGAAAATCACGTTAGTTTGGTGTGATTAAATATTACATGTTCTGGATTATGAGACAATTTTTTATGTTTTCGAAATTTAAATTATTGATCAAATTTGTTTTTGGTGTAATAATAAAGGTAAATATAATATAGGGCGCGTTAAACTCCTAAGAACACCTTACATCAACATACAAAACTTTAAAACTCCATAATAAAGCTAATAAATTCGTTCGAATCCTTTGAACGTCGTACGACGACTTAAGGCATCTTTCGACTCTGTATGCCATATTATCACCTTCAATAGAATGTTAGTATAATGTAGGACGCCTTACAACTCCAAACAACACCTTACAACACCGTATGCAACCTTAAATCTCCATAATAAACCTAATGAATTCGTATGAGTCTTTTGAACATCGTACGACAACTTAGGACTTCTTACGACTCTTTGTGCCACATTAGCAACTCGAAAAGAACGTTAGTAAGAACACCTTAAATCACCGTACGAAACCTTAAAACGGCATCATACACCTAATGAATTCGTCAGATTCATTTGTACGTCGTACGACAATTTTGGACATCTAAAGCCACTATATGCCATATTAGCACCTTGAAAACCACGTTAGTTTGATGTGATTAAATATTACATGTTGTGGTTTATGAGACAATTTTTTATGTTTTCGAAATTTAAATTATTGATCAAATTTGTTTTTGGTGTGATAATAAAGGTAAATATAATATAGGACGCGTTAAACTCCTAAGAGCACCTTACATCAACATACAAAACTTTAAAACTCCATAATATACCTAATAAATTTGTCCGAGTCCTGTGAACGTCGTACGACAACTTAAGACATCTTACGACTCTGTATGCCATATTATCACCTTGAATAGAATGTTAGTATAATGTAGGACGCCTTACAACTCCTAACAACACCTTACAACACCGTACGCAACCTTAAAACTCCATAATAAACCTAATGAATTCGTACGAGTCCTTTTAACATCGTACGACAACTTAGGACTTCTTACGACTCTTTGAGCCACATTAGCAACTCGAAAAGAACGTTAGTAAGAACACCTTACATCACCGTATGAAACCAAAAAACTACATCAAAAACCTAATGAATTCGTCTGATTACTTTGAACATCGTATGACAAGTTTGGACATCCATATTAGCACCATGAAAATCACGTTAGTTTGGTGTGATTAAATATTACATGTTCTGGATTATGAGACAATTTTTTATGTTTTCGAAATTTAAATTATTGATCAAATTTGTTTTTGGTGTAATAATAAAGGTAAATATAATATAGGGCGCGTTAAACTCCTAAGAACACCTTACATCAACATACAAAACTTTAAAACTCCATAATAAAGCTAATAAATTCGTTCGAATCCTTTGAACGTCGTACGACAACTTAAGGCATCTTTCGTCTCTGTATGCCATATTATCACCTTCAATAGAATGTTAGTATAATGTAGGACGCCTTACAACTCCAAACAACACCTTACAACACCGTATGCACCCTTAAATCTCCATAATAAACCTAATGAATTCGTATGAGTCCTTTGAACATCGTACGACAACTTAGGACTTCTTACGACTCTTTGTGCCACATTAGCAACTCGAAAAGAACGTTAGTAAGAACACCTTAAATCACCGTACGAAACCTTAAAACGGCATCATACACCTAATGAATTCGTCTGATTCATTTGTACATCGTACGACAATTTTGGACATCTAAAGCCACTATATGCCATATTAGCACCTTGAAAACCACGTTAGTTTGATGTGATTAAATATTACATGTTGTGGTTTATGAGACAATTTTTTATGTTTTCGAAATTTAAATTATTGACCAAATTTGTTTTTGGTGTGATAAATATAATATAGGACGCGTTAAACTCCTAAGAGCACCTTACATCAACATACAAAACTTTAAAACTCCATAATATACCTAATAAATTCGTCCGAGTCCTGTGAACGTCGTACGACAACTTAAGACATCTTACGACTCTGTATGCCATATTATCACCTTGAATAGAATGTTAGTATAATGTAGGACGCCTTACAACTCCTAACAACACCTTACAACACCGTACGCAACCTTAAAACTCCATAATAAACCTAATGAATTCGTACGAGTCCTTTGAACATCGTACGACAACTTAGGACTTCTTACGACTCTTTGAGCCACATTAGCAACTCGAAAAGAACGTTAGTAAGAACACCTTACATCACCGTATGAAACCAAAAAACTGCATCAGAAACCTAATGAATTCGTCTGATTACTTTGAACATCGTATGACAAGTTTGGTTTGGTGTGATTAAATATTACATGTTCTGGATTATGAGACAATTTTTTATGTTTTCGAAATTTAAATTATTGATCAAATTTGTTTTTGGTGTAATAATAAAGGTAAATATAATATAGGGCGCGTTAAACTCCTAAGAACACCTTACATCAACATACAAAACTTTAAAACTCCATAATAAAGCTAATAAATTCGTTCGAATCCTTTGAACGTCGTACGACAACTTAAGGCATCTTTCGACTCTGTATGCCATATTATCACCTTCAATAGAATGTTAGTATAATGTAGGACGCCTTACAACTCCAAACAACACCTTACAACACCGTATGCAACCTTAAATCTCCATAATAAACCTAATGAATTCGTATGAGTCTTTTGAACATCGTACGACAACTTAGGACTTCTTACGACTCTTTGTGCCACATTAGCAACTCGAAAAGAACGTTAGTAAGAACACCTTAAATCACCGTACGAAACCTTAAAACGGCATCATACACCTAATGAATTCGTCTGATTCATTTGTACATCGTACGACAATTTTGGACATCTAAAGCCACTATATGCCATATTAGCACCTTAAAAACACGTTAGTTTGATGTGATTAAATATTACATGTTGTGGTTTATGAGACAATTTTTTATGTTTTCGAAATTTAAATTATTGATCAAATTTGTTTTTGGTGTGATAAATATAATATAGGACGCGTTAAACTCCTAAGAGCACCTTAAATCAACATACAAAACTTTAAAACTCCATAATATACCTAATAAATTCGTCCGAGTCCTGTGAACGTCGTACGACAACTTAAGACATCTTACGACTCTGTATGCCATATTATCACCTTGAATAGAATGTTAGTATAATGTAGGACGTCTTACAACTCCTAACAACACCTTACAACACCGTACGCAACCTTAAAACTCCATAATAAACCTAATGAATTCGTACGAGTCCTTTGAACATCGTACGACAACTTAGGACTTCTTACGACTCTTTGAGCCACATTAGCAACTCGAAAAGAACGTTAGTAAGAACACCTTACATCACCGTATGAAACCTAAAAACTGCATCATAAACCTAATGAATTCGTCTGATTCCTTTGAACATCGTATGACAAGTTTGGACATATTAAGCCTCTATATGCCATATTAGCACCATGAAAATCACATTAGCTTGGTGTGATTAAATATTACATGTTGTGGTTTATGAGACAAAACTTTATGTTTTCGAAATTTAAATTATTGATCAAATTTGTTTTTGGTGTGATAATAAAGGTAAATATAATATAGGACGCGTTAAACTCCTAAGAGCACCTTACATCAACATACAAAACTTTAAAACTCCATAATAAACCTAATAAATTCGTCCGAGTCGTTTGAACGTCGTATGACAACTTAAGACATCTTACGACTCCGTATGCCATATTATCACCTTGAATAGAATGTTAGTATAATGTAGGACGCCTTACAACTCCTAACAACACCTTACAACACCGTACGCAACCTTAAAACTCCATAATAAACCTAATGAATTCGTACGAGTCCTTTGAACATCGTACGACAACTTAGGACTTCTTACGACTCTTTGAGCCACATTAGCAACTCGAAAAGAACGTTAGTAAGAACACCTTACATCACCGTATGAAACCTAAAAACTGCATCATAAACCTAATGAATTCGTCTGATTACTTTGAACATCGTATGACAAGTTTGGACATATTAAGCCTCTATATGCCATATTAGCACCATGAAAATCACTTTAGTTTGGTGTGATTAAATATTACATGTTCTGGATTATGAGACAATTTTTTTTGTTTTCGAAATTTAAATTATTTATCAAATTTGTTTTTGGTGTAATAATAAAGGTAAATATAATATAGGGCGCGTTAAACTCCTAAGAACACCTTACATCAACATACAAAACTTTAAAACTCCATAATAAAGCTAATAAATTCGTTCGAATTCTTTGAACGTCGTACGACAACATAAGGCATCTTTCGACTCTGTATGCCATATTATCACCTTCAATAGAATGTTAGTATAATGTAGGACGCCTTACAACTCCAAACAACACCTTACAACACCGTATGCAGCCTTAAATCTCCATAATAAACCTAATGAATTCGTATGAGTCTTTTGAACATCGTACGACAACTTAGGACTTCTTACGACTCTTTGTGCCACATTAGCAACTCGAAAAGAACGTTAGTAAGAACACCTTAAATCACCGTACGAAACCTTAAAACGGCATCATACACCTAATGAATTCGTCTGATTCATTTGTACGTCGTACGACAATTTTGGACATCTAAAGCCACTATATGCCATATTAGCACCTTGAAAACCACGTTAGTTTGATGTGATTAAATATTACATGTTGTGGTTTATGAGACAATTTTTTATGTTTTCGAAATTTAAATTATTGATCAAATTTGTTTTTGGTGTGATAATAAAGGTAAATATAATATAGGACGCGTTAAACTCCTAAGAGCACCTTACATCAACATACAAAACTTTAAAACTCCATAATATACCTAATAAATTTGTCCGAGTCCTGTGAACGTCGTACGACAACTTAAGACATCTTACGACTCTGTATGCCATATTATCACCTTGAATAGAATGTTAGTATAATGTAGGACGCCTTACAACTCCTAACAACACCTTACAACACCGTACGCAACCTTAAAACTCCATAATAAACCTAATGAATTCGTACGAGTCCTTTGAACATCGTACGACAACTTAGGACTTCTTACGACTCTTTGAGCCACATTAGCAACTCGAAAAGAACGTTAGTAAGAACACCTTACATCACCGTATGAAACCTAAAAACTGCATCATAAACCTAATGAATTCTTCTGATTCCTTTGAACATCGTATGACAAGTTTGGACATATTAAGCCTCTATATGCCATATTAGCACCATGAAAATCACATTAGCTTGGTGTGATTAAATATTACATGTTGTGGTTTATGAGACAAAACTTTATGTTTTCGAAATTTAAATTATTGATCAAATTTGTTTTTGGTGTGATAATAAAGGTAAATATAATATAGGACGCGTTAAACTCCTAAGAGCACCTTACATCAACATACAAAACTTTAAAACTCCATAATAAACCTAATAAATTCGTCCGAGTCGTTTGAACGTCGTATGACAACTTAAGACATCTTACGACTCTGTATGCCATATTATCACCTTGAATAGAATGTTAGTATAATGTAGGACGCCTTACAACTCCTAACAACACCTTACAACACCGTACGCAACCTTAAAACTCCATAATAAACCTAATGAATTCGTACGAGTCCTTTGAACATCGTACGACATCTTAGGACTTCTTACGACTCTTCGAGCCACATTAGCAACTCGAAAAGAACGTTAGTAAGAACACCTTACATCACCGTATGAAACCTAAAAACTGCATCATAAACCTAATGAATTCGTCTGATTCCTTTGAATATCGTATGACAAGTTTGGACATATTAAGCCTCTATATGCCTTATTAGCACCATGAAAATCACGTTAGCTTGGTGTGATTAAATATTACATGTTGTGGTTTATGAGACAAAACTTTATGTTTTCGAAATTTAAATTATTTATCAAATTTGTTTTTGGTGTGATAATAAAGGTAAATATAATATAGGGCGCGTTAAACTCCTAAGAACACCTTACATCAAAATACAAAACTTTAAAACTCCATAATAAACCTAATAAATTCGTTCGAGTCCTTTGAACGTCGTACGACAACTTAAGACATCTTACGACTCTGTATGCCATATTATCACCTTGAATAGAATGTTAGTATATTGTAGGACGCCTTACAACTCCAAACAACACCGTACGCAACCTTGAATCTCCATAATAAACCTAATGAATTCGTACGAGTCCGTTGAACATCGTACGACAACTTAGGACTACTTACGACTCTTTGTGCCACATTAGCAACTCGAAAAGAACGTTAGTAAGAACACCTTAAATCACCGTATGAAACCTTAAAACGGCATAATACACCTAATGAATTCGTCTGATTCATTTGAACATCGCACGACAATTTTGGACATCTAAAGCCACTATATGCCATATTAGCACCTTGAAAACCACGTTAGTTTGATGTGATTAAATATTACATGTTGTGGTTTATGAGACAATTTTTTATGTTTTCGAAATTTAAATTATTGATCAAATTTGTTTTTGGTGTGATAATAAAGGTAAATATAATATAGGACGGGTTAAACTCCTAAGAGGACCTTACATCAACATACAAAACATTAAAACTCCATAATAAACCTAATAAATTCGTCCGAGTCCTGTGAATGTCATACGACAACTTAAGACATCTTACGACTCTGTATGCCATATTATCACCTTGAATAGAATGTTAGTATAATGTAGGACGCCTTACAACTCCTAACAACACCTTACAACACCGTACGCAACCTTAAAACTCCATAATAAATTTAATGAATTCGTACGAGTCCTTTGAACATCGTACGACAACTTAGGACTTCTTACGACTCTTTGAGCCACATTAGCAACTTGAAAAGAACATTGGTAAGAACACCTTACATCACCGTATGAAACCTAAAAACTGCATCATAAACCTAATGAATTCGTCTGATTCCTTTGAACATCGTATGACAAGTTTGGACATATTAAGCCTCTATATGCCATATTAGCACCATGAAAATCACGTTAGTTTGGTGTGATTAATTATTACATGTTCTGGATTATGAGACAATTTTTTATGTTTTCGACATTTAAATTATTGATCAAATTTGTTTTTGGTGTAATAATAAAGGTAAATATAATATAGGGCACGTTAAACTCCTAAGAACACCTTACATCAACATACAAAACTTTAAAACTCCATAATAAAGCTAATAAATTCGTTCGAATCCTTTGAACGTCGTACGACAACTTAAGGCATCTTTCGACTCTGTATGCCATATTATCACCTTCAATAGAGTGTTAGTATAATGTAGGACGCCTTACAACTCCTCACAACACCTTAAAACACCGTATGCAACCTTAAATCTCCATAATAAACCTAATGAATTCGTATGAGTCCTTTGAACATCGTACGACAACTTAGGACTTCTTACGACTCTTTGTGCCACATTAGCAACTCGAAAAGAACATTAGTAAGAACACCTTAAATCACCGTACGAAACCTTAAAACGGCATCATACACCTAATGAATTCGTCTGATTCATTTGTACATCGTACGACAATTTTGGACATCTAAAGACACTATATGCCATATTAGCACCTTGAAAACCACGTTAGTTTGATGTGATTAAATATTACATGTTGTGGTTTATGAGACAATTTTTTATGTTTTCGAAATTTAAATTATTGATCAAATTTGTTTTTGGTGTGATAATAAATGTAAATATAATATAGGACGCGTTAAACTCCTAAGAGCACCTTACATCAACATACAAAACTTTAAAACTCCATAATATACCTAATAAATTTGTCCGAGTCCTGTGAACGTCGTACGACAACTTATGACATCTTACGATTATGTATGCCATATTATCACCTTGAATAGAATGTTAGTATAATGTAGGACGCCTTACAACTCCTAACAACACCTTACAACACCGTACGCAACCTTAAAACTCCATAATAAACCTAATGAATTCGTACGAGTCCTTTGAACATCGTACGACAACTTAGGACTTCTTACGACTCTTTGAGCCACATTAGCAACTTGAAAAGAACATTGGTAAGAACACCTTACATCACCGTATGAAACCTAAAAACTGCATCATAAACCTAATGAATTCGTCTGATTCCTTTGAACATCGTATGACAAGTTTGGACATATTAAGCCTCTATATGCCATATTAGCACCATGAAAATCACGTTAGTTTGGTGTGATTAATTATTACATGTTCTGGATTATGAGACAATGTTTTATGTTTTCGAAATTTAAATTATTGATCAAATTTGTTTTTGGTGTAATAATAAAGGTAAATATAATATAGGGCGCGTTAAACTCCTAAGAACACCTTACATCAACATACAAAACTTTAAAACTCCATAATAAAGCTAATAAATTCGTTCGAATCCTTTGAACGTCGTACGACAACTTAAGGCATCTTTCGACTCTGTGTGCCATATTATCACCTTCAATAGAATGTTAGTATAATGTAGGACGCCTTACAACTCCAAACAACACCTTACAACACCGTATGCAACCTTAAATCTCCATAATAAACCTAATGAATTCGTATGAGTCCTTTGAACATCGTACGACAACTTAGGACTTCTTACGACTCTTTGTGCCACATTAGCAACTCGAAAAGAACCTTAGTAAGAACACCTTAAATCACCGTACGAAACCTTAAAACGGCATCATACACCTAATGAATTCGTCAGATTCATTTGTACGTCGTACGACAATTTTGGACATCTAAAGCCACTATATGCCATATTAGCACCTTGAAAACCACGTTAGTTTGATGTGATTAAATATTACATGTTGTGATTTATGAGACAATTTTTTATGTTTTCGAAATTTAAATTATAGATCAAATTTGTTTTTGGTGTGATAATAAAGGTAAATATAATATAGGACGCGTTAAACTCCTAAGAGCACCTTACATCAACATACAAAACTTTAAAACTCCATAATAAACCTAATAAATTCGTCCGAGTCGTTTGAACGTCGTATGACAACTTAAGACATCTTACGACTCCGTATGCCATATTATCACCTTGAATAGAATGTTAGTATAATGTAGGACGCCTTACAACTCCTAACAACACCTTACAACACCGTACGCAACCTTAAAACTCCATAATAAACCTAATTAATTCGTACGAGTCCTTTGAACATCGTACGACAACTTAGGACTTCTTACGACTCTTTGAGCCACATTAGCAACTCGAAAAGAACGTTAGTTAGAACACCTTACATCACCGTATGAAACCTAAAAACTGCATCATAAACCTAATGAATTCGTCTGATTACTTTGAACATCGTATGACAAGTTTGGACATATTAAGCCTCTATATGCCATATTAGCACCATGAAAATCACTTTAGTTTGGTGTGATTAAATATTACATGTTCTGGATTATGAGACAATTTTTTTTGTTTTCGAAATTTAAATTATTTATCAAATTTGTTTTTGGTGTAATAATAAAGGTAAATATAATATAGGGCGCGTTAAACTCCTAAGAACACCTTACATCAACATACAAAACTTTAAAACTCCATAATAAAGCTAATAAATTCGTTCGAATTCTTTGAACGTCGTACGACAACATAAGGCATCTTTCGACTCTGTATGCCATATTATCACCTTCAATAGAATGTTAGTATAATGTAGGACGCCTTACAACTCCAAACAACACCTTACAACACCGTATGCAGCCTTAAATCTCCATAATAAACCTAATTAATTCGTATGAGTCCTTTGAACATCGTACGACAACTTAGGACTTCTTACGACTCTTTGTGCCACATTAGCAACTCGAAAAGAACGTTAGTAAGAACACCTTAAATCACCGTACGAAACCTTAAAACGGCATCATACACCTAATGAATTCGTCTGATTCATTTGTACATCGTACGACAATTTTGGACATCTAAAGCCACTATATGCCATATTAGCACCTTAAAAACACGTTAGTTTGATGTGATTAAATTTTACATGTTGTGGTTTATGAGACAATTTTTTATGTTTTCGAAATTTAAATTATTGATCAAATTTGTTTTTGGTGTGATAAATATAATATAGGACGCGTTTAACTCTTAAGAGCACCTTACATCAACATACAAAACTTTAAAACTCCATAATATACCTAATAAATTCGTCCGAGTCCTGTGAACGTCGTACGACAACTTAAGACATCTTACGACTCTGTATGCCATATTATCACCTTGAATAGAATGTTAGTATAATGTAGGACGCCTTACAACTCCTAACAACACCTTACAACACCGTACGCAACCTTAAAACTTCATAATAAACCTAATGAATTCGTACGAGTCCTTTGAACATCGTACGACAACTTAGGACTTCTTACGACTCTTTGAGCCACATTAGCAACTCGAAAAGAACGTTAGTAAGAACACCTTACATCACCGTATGAAACCTAAAAACTGCATCAAAAACCTAATGAATTCGTCTGATTCCTCTGAACATCGTATGACAAGTTTGGACATATTAAGCCTCTATATGCCATATTAGCACCATGAAAATCACATTAGCTTGGTGTGATTAAATATTACATGTTGTGGTTTATGAGACAAAACTTTATGTTTTCGAAATTTAAATTATTGATCAAATTTGTTTTTGGTGTGATAATAAAGGTAAATATAATATAGGACGCGTTAAACTCCTAAGAGCACCTTACATCAACATACAAAACTTTAAAACTCCATAATAAACCTAATAAATTCGTCCGAGTCGTTTGAACGTCGTATGACAACTTAAGACATCTTACGACTCCGTATGCCATATTATCACCTTGAATAGAATGTTAGTATAATGTAGGACGCCTTACAACTCCTAACAACACCTTACAACACCGTACGCAACCTTAAAACTCCATAATAAACCTAATGAATTCGTACGAGTCCTTTGAACATCGTACGACAACTTAAGACTTCTTACGACTCTTTGAGCCACATTAGCAACTCGAAAAGAAGGTTAGTAAGAACACCTTACATCACCGTATGAAACCTAAAAACTGCATCATAAACCTAATGAATTCGTCTGATTACTTTGAACATCGTATGACAAGTTTGGACATATTAAGCCTCTATATGCCATATTAGCACCATGAAAATCACTTTAGTTTGGTGTGATTAAATATTACATGTTCTGGATTATGAGACAATTTTTTTTGTTTTCGAAATTTAAATTATTTATCAAATTTGTTTTTGGTGTAATAATAAAGGTAAATATAATATAGGGCGCGTTAAACTCTTAAGAACACCTTACATCAACATACAAAACTTTAAAACTCCATAATAAAGCTAATAAATTCGTTCGAATTCTTTGAACGTCGTACGACAACATAAGGCATCTTTCGACTCTGTATGCCATATTATCACCTTCAATAGAATGTTAGTATAATGTAGGACGCCTTACAACTCCAAACAACACCTTACAACACCGTATGCAGCCTTAAATCTCCATAATAAACCTAATGAATTCGTATGAGTCCTTTGAACATCGTACGACAACTTAGGACTTCTTACGACTCTTTGTGCCACATTAGCAACTCGAAAAGAACGTTAGTAAGAACACCTTAAATCACCGTACGAAACCTTAAAACGGCATCATACACCTAATGAATTCGTCTGATTCATTTGTACATCGTACGACAATTTTGGACATCTAAAGCCACTATATGCCATATTAGCACCTTAAAAACACGTTAGTTTGATGTGATTAAATATTACATGTTGTGGTTTATGAGACAATTTTTTATGTTTTCGAAATTTAAATTATTGATCAAATATGTTTTTGGTGTGATAAATATAATATAGGACGCGTTAAACTCCTAAGAGCACCTTACATCAACATACAAAACTTTAAAACTCCATAATATACCTAATAAATTCGTCCGAGTCCTGTGAACGTCGTACGACAACTTAAGACATCTTACGACTCTATATGCCATATTATCACCTTGAATAGAATGTTAGTATAATGTAGGACGCCTTACAACTCCTAACAACACCTTACAACACCGTACGCAACCTTAAAACTCCATAATAAACCTAATGAATTCGTACGAGTCCTTTGAACATCGTACGACAACTTAGGACTTCTTACGACTCTTTGAGCCACATTAGCAACTCGAAAAGAACGTTAGTAAGAACACCTTACATCACCGTATGAAACCTAAAAACTGCATCAAAAACCTAATGAATTCGTCTGATTCCTTTGAACATCGTATGACAAGTTTGGACATATTAAGCCTCTATATGCCATATTAGCACCATGAAAATCACATTAGCTTGGTGTGATTAAATATTACATGTTGTGGTTTATGAGACAAAACTTTATGTTTTCGAAATTTAAATTATTGATCAAATTTGTTTTTGGTGTGATAATAAAGGTAAATATAATATAGGACGCGTTAAACTCCTAAGAGCACCTTACATCAACATACAAAACTTTAAAACTCCATAATAAACCTAATAAATTCGTCCGAGTCGTTTGAACGTCGTATGACAACTTAAGACATCTTACGACTCCGTATGCCATATTATCACCTTGAATAGAATGTTAGTATAATGTAGGACGCCTTACAACTCCTAACAACACCTTACAACACCGTACGCAACCTTAAAACTCCATAATAAACCTAATGAATTCGTACGAGTCCTTTGAAAATCGTACGACAACTTAGGACTTCTTACGACTCTTTGAGCCACATTAGCAACTCGAAAAGAACGTTAGTAAGAACACCTTACATCATCGTATGAAACCTAAAAACTGCATCATAAACCTAATGAATTCGTCTGATTCCTTTGAACATCGTATGACAAGTTTGGACATATTAAGCCTCTATATGCCATATTAGCACCATGAAAGTCACGTTAGCTTGGTGTGATTAAATATTACATGTTGTGGTTTATGAGACAAAACTTTATGTTTTCGAAATTTAAATTATTGATCAAATTTGTTTTTGGTGTGATAATAAAGGTAAATATAATATAGGACGCGTTAAACTCCTAAGAGCACCTTACATCAACATACAAAACTTTAAAACTCCATAATAAACCTAATAAAATCGTCCGAGTCGTTTGAACGTCGTATGACAACTTAAGACATCTTACGACTCCGTATGCCATATTATCACCTTGAATAGAATGTTAGTATAATGTAGGACGCCTTACAACTCCTAACAACACCTTACAACACCGTACGCAACCTTAAAACTCCATAATAAACCTAATGAATTCGTACGAGTCCTTTGAACATCGTACGACAACTTAGGACTTCTTACGACTCTTTGAGCCACATTAGCAACTCGAAAAAAACGTTAGTAAGAACACCTTACATCACCGTATGAAACCTAAAAACTGCATCATAAACCTAATGAATTCGTCTGATTACTTTGAACATCGTATGACAAGTTTGGACATATTAAGCCTCTATATGCCATATTAGCACCATGAAAGTCACGTTAGCTTGGTGTGATTAAATATTACATGTTGTGGTTTATGAGACAAAACTTTATGTTTTCGAAATTTAAATTATTGATCAAATTTGTTTTTGGTGTGATAATAAAGGTAAATATAATATAGGATGCGTTAAAATCCTAAGAGCACCTTACATCAACATACAAAACTTTAAAACTCCATAATATACCTAATAAATTCGTCCGAGTCCTGTGAACGTCGTACGACAACTTAAGACATCTTACGACTCTGTATGCCATATTATCACCTTGAATAGAATGTTAGTATAATGTAGGACGCCTTACAACTCCTAACAACACCTTACAACACCGTACACAACCTTAAAACTCCATAATAAACCTAATGAATTCGTACGAGTCCTTTGAAAATCGTACGACAACTTAGGACTTCTTACGACTCTTTGAGCCACTTTAGCAACTCGAAAAGAACGTTAGTAAGAACACCTTACATCACCGTATGAAACCTAAAAACTGAATCATAAACCTAATGAATTCGTCTGATTCCTTTGAACATCGTATGACAAGTTTGGACATATTAAGCCTCTATATGCCATATTAGCACCATGAAAGTCACGTTAGCTTGGTGTGATTAAATATTACATGTTGTGGTTTATGAGACAAAACTTTATGTTTTCGAAATTTAAATTATTGATCAAATTTGTTTTATGTGTGATAATAAAGGTAAATATAATATAGGACGCGTTAAACTCCTAAGAGCACCTTACATCAACATACAAAACTTTAAAACTCCATAATAAACCTAATAAATTCGTTCGAGTCCTTTGAACGTCGTACGACAACTTAAGACATCTTTCGACTCTGTATGCCATATTATCACCTTGAATAGAATGTTAGTATATTGTAGGACGCCTTACAACTCCAAACAACACCTTACAACACCGTACGCAACCTTAAATCTCCATAATAAACCTAATGAATTCGTATGAGTCCTTTGAACAGCGTACGACAACTTAGGACTTCTTACGACTCTTTGTGCCACATTAGCAACTCGAAAAGAACATTAGTAAGAACACCTTAAATCACCGTATGAAACCTTAAAACGGCATAATACACCTAATGAATTTGTCTGATTCCTTTGAACATCGTATGACAAGTTTGGACATATTAAGCCTCTATATGCCATATTAGCACCATGAAAATCACGTTAGCTTGGTGTGATTAAATATTACATGTTGTGGTTTATGAGACAAAACTTTATGTTTTCGAAATTTAAATTATTGATCAAATTTGTTTTTGGTGTGATAATAAAGGTAAATATAATATAGGACGCGTTAAACTCCTAAGAGCACCTTACATCAACATACAAAACTTTAAAACTCCATAATATACCTAATAAATTCGTCCGAGTCCTGTGAACGTCGTACGACAACTTAAGACATCTTACGACTCTGTATGCCATATTATCACCTTGAATAGAATGTTAGTATAATGTAGGACGTCTTACAACTCCTAACAACACCTTACAACACCGTACGCAACCTTAAAACTCCATAATAAACCTAATGAATTCTTACGAGTCCTTTGAACATCGTACGACAACTTAGGACTTCTTACGACTCTTCGAGCCA
This sequence comes from Tagetes erecta, assembly GCA_030867185.1. NCBI lineage: Eukaryota > Viridiplantae > Streptophyta > Magnoliopsida > Asterales > Asteraceae > Tagetes > Tagetes erecta. Next base: position 25,237,165 of record CM061493.1, on the reverse strand, counting down.
CATTAGCAACTCGAAAAGAACGTTAGTAAGAACACTTACATCACCGTATGAAACCTAAAAACTGCATCATAAACCTAATGAATTCGTCTGATTCCTTTGAACATCGTATGACAAGTTTGGACATATTAAGCCTCTATATGCCATATTAGCACCATGAAAGTCACGTTAGCTTGGTGTGATTAAATATTACATGTTGTGGTTTATGAGACAAAACTTTATGTTTTCGAAATTTAAATTATTGATCAAATTTGTTTTTGGTGGGATAATAAAGGTAAATATAATACAGGACGCGTTAAACTCCTAAGAGCACCTTACATCAACATACAAAACTTTAAAACTCCATAATATACCTAATGAATTCGTCCGAGTCCTGTGAACGTCGTACGACAACTTAAGACATCTTACGACTCTGTATGCCATATTATCACCTTGAATAGAATGTTAGTATAATGTAGGACGCCTTACAACTCCTAACAACACCTTACAACACCGTACGCAGCCTTAAAACTACATAATAAACCTAATGAATTCGTACGAGTCCTTTGAACATCGTACGACATCTTAGGACTTCTTACGACTCTTCGAGCCACATTAGCAACTCGAAAAGAACGTTAGTAAGAACACCTTACATCACCGTATGAAACCTAAAAACTGCATCATAAACCTAATGAATTCGTCTGATTCCTTTGAATATCGTATGACAAGTTTGGACATATTAAGCCTCTATATGCCTTATTAGCACCATGAAAATCACGTTAGCTTGGTGTGATTAAATATTACATGTTGTGGTTTATGAGACAAAACTTTATGTTTTCGAAATTTAAATTATTTATCAAATTTGTTTTTGGTGTGATAATAAAGGTAAATATAATATAGGGCGCGTTAAACTCCTAAGAACACCTTACATCAAAATACAAAACTTTAAAACTCCATAATAAACCTAATAAATTCGTTCGAGTCCTTTGAACGTCGTACGACAACTTAAGACATCTTACGACTCTGTATGCCATATTATCACCTTGAATAGAATGTTAGTATATTGTAGGACGCCTTACAACTCCAAACAACACCGTACGCAACCTTGAATCTCCATAATAAACCTAATGAATTCGTACGAGTCCGTTGAACATCGTACGACAACTTAGGACTACTTACGACTCTTTGTGCCACATTAGCAACTCGAAAAGAACGTTAGTAAGAACACCTTAAATCACCGTATGAAACCTTAAAACGGCATAATACACCTAATGAATTCGTCTGATTCATTTGAACATCGCACGACAATTTTGGACATCTAAAGCCACTATATGCCATATTAGCACCTTGAAAACCACGTTAGTTTGATGTGATTAAATATTACATGTTGTGGTTTATGAGACAATTTTTTATGTTTTCGAAATTTAAATTATTGATCAAATTTGTTTTTGGTGTGATAATAAAGGTAAATATAATATAGGACGGGTTAAACTCCTAAGAGGACCTTACATCAACATACAAAACATTAAAACTCCATAATAAACCTAATAAATTCGTCCGAGTCCTGTGAATGTCATACGACAACTTAAGACATCTTACGACTCTGTATGCCATATTATCACCTTGAATAGAATGTTAGTATAATGTAGGACGCCTTACAACTCCTAACAACACCTTACAACACCGTACGCAACCTTAAAATCCATAATAAACCTAATTAATTCGTACGAGTCCGTTGAACATCGTACGACAACTTAGGACTTCTTACGACTCTTTGAGCCACATTAGCAACTCGAAAAGAACGTTAGTAAGAACACCTTACATACCGTATGAAACCTAAAAACTGCATCATAAACCTAATGAATTCGTCTGATTCCTTTGAACATCGTATGACAAGTTTGGACATATTAAGCCTCTATATGCCATATTAGCACCATGAAAATCACGTTAGTTTGGTGTGATTAAATATTTCATGTTCTGGTTTATGAGACAATTTTTTATGTTTTCGAAATTTAAATTATTGATCAAATTAGTTTTTGGTGTGATAATAAAGGTAAATATAATATAGGGCGCGTTAAACTCCTAAGAACACCTTACATCAACATACAAAACTTTAAAACTCCATAATAAACCTAATAAATTCGTCCGAGTCCTGTGAACGTCGTACGACAACTTAAGACATCTTACGACTCTGTATGCCATATTATCACCTTGAATATAATGTTAGTATAATGTAAGACGCCTTACAACTCCTAGCAACACCTTACAACACCGTACGCAACCTTAAAATCCATAATAAACCTAATGAATTCGTATGAGGCCTTTGAACATCGTACGACAACTTAGGACTTCTTACGACTCTTTGAGCCACAATAGCAACTCGAAAAGAACGTTAGTAAGAACACCTTTAATCACCGTACGATACCTTAAAATGGCATCATACACTTAATGAATTCGTCTGATTCATTTGAACATCGTACGACAATTTTGGACATCTAAAGCCAGTATATGCCATATTAGCACCGTGAAAACCGCGTTAGTTTGATGTGATTAAATATTACATGTTGTGGATTATGAGATAATTTTTTATGTTTTCGAAATTTAAATTATTGATCAAATTTGTTTATGGTGTGATAATAAAGGTAAATATATTATATGACGCGTTAAACTCCTAAGAGCACCTTACATCAACATACAAAACTTTAAAACTCCATAATAAACCTAATATATTCGTCCGAGTCCTGTGAACGTCGTACGACAACTTAAGACATCTTATGACTCTGTATGCCATATTATCACCTTGAATAGAATGTTAGTATAATGTAGGACGCCTTACAACTCCTAACAACACCTTACAACACCGTACGCAACCTTAAAACTTCATAATAAACCTAATGAATTCGTACGAGTCCTTTGAACATCGTACGACAACATAGGACTTCTTACGACTCTTTGAGCCACATTAGCAACTCGAAAAGAACGTTAGTAAGAACACCTTACATCACCGTATGAAACCTAAAAACTGCATCATAAACCTAATGAATTCGTCTAATTCCTTTGAACATCGTATGACAAGTTTGGACATATTAAGCCTCTATATGCCATATTAGCACCATGAAAATCACGTTAGCTTAGTGTGATTTAATATTACATGTTGTGGTTTATGAGACAAAACTTTATGTTTTCGAAATTTAAATTATTGATCAAATTTGTTTTTGGTGTGATAATAAAGGTAAATATAATATAGGACGCGTTAAACTCCTAAGAGCACCTTACATCAACATACAAAACATTAAAACTTCATAATAAACCTAATAAATTCGTCTGAGTCCTGTGAACGTCGTACGACAACTTAAGACATCTTACGACTCTGTATGCCATATTATCACCTTGAATAGAATGTTGGTATAATGTAGGACGCCTTACAACTCCTAACAACACCTTACAACACCGTACGCAACCTTAAAATCCATAATAAACCTAATGAATTCGTATGAGGCCTTTGAACATCGTACGACAACTTAGGACTTCTTACGACTCTTTGATCCACATTAGCAACTCGAAAAGAACGTTAGTAAGAACACTTTACATCACCGTATGAAACCTAAAAACTGCATCATAAACCTAATGAATTCGTCTGCTTCCTTTGAACATCGTATGACAAGTTTGGACATATTAAGCCTCTATATGCCATATTAGCACCATGAAAATCACGTTAGCTTGGTGTGATTAAATATTACATGTTGTGGTTTATGAGACAAAACTTTATGTTTTCGAAATTTAAATTATTGATCAAATTTGTTTTTGGTGTGATAATAAAGGTAAATATAATATAGGGCGTGTTAAACTCCTAAGAACACCTTACATCAACATACAAAACTTTAAAACTCCATAATAAACCTAATAAATTCGTTCGAGTCCTTTGAACGTCGTACGACAACTTAAGACATCTTACGACTCTGTATGCCATATTATCACCTTGAATAGAATGTTAGTATAATGTAGGACGCCTTACAACTCCTAACAACACCTTACAACACCGTACGCAACCTTAAAATCCATAATAAACCTAATTAATTCGTACGAGTCCGTTGAACATCGTACGACAACTTAGGACTTCTTACGACTCTTTGAGCCACATTAGCAACTCGAAAAGAACGTTAGTAAGAACACCTTACATACCGTATGAAACCTAAAAACTGCATCATAAACCTAATGAATTCGTCTGATTCCTTTGAACATCGTATGACAAGTTTGGACATATTAAGCCTCTATATGCCATATTAGCACCATGAAAATCACGTTAGTTTGGTGTGATTAAATATTTCATGTTCTGGTTTATGAGACAATTTTTTATGTTTTCGAAATTTAAATTATTGATCAAATTAGTTTTTGGTGTGATAATAAAGGTAAATATAATATAGGGCGCGTTAAACTCCTAAGAACACCTTACATCAACATACAAAACTTTAAAACTCCATAATAAACCTAATAAATTCGTCCGAGTCCTGTGAACGTCGTACGACAACTTAAGACATCTTACGACTCTGTATGCCATATTATCACCTTGAATAGAATGTTAGTATAATGTAAGACGCCTTACAACTCCTAGCAACACCTTACAACACCGTACGCAACCTTAAAATCCATAATAAACCTAATGAATTCGTATGAGGCCTTTGAACATCGTACGACAACTTAGGACTTCTTACGACTCTTTGAGCCACAATAGCAACTCGAAAAGAACGTTAGTAAGAACACCTTTAATCACCGTACGATACCTTAAAATGGCATCATACACTTAATGAATTCGTCTGATTCATTTGAACATCGTACGACAATTTTGGACATCTAAAGCCAGTATATGCCATATTAGCACCTTGAAAACCACGTTAGTTTGATGTGATTAAATATTACATGTTGTGGATTATGAGACAATTTTTTATGTTTTCGAAATTTAAATTATTGATCAAATTTGTTTATGGTGTGATAATAAAGGTAAATATATTATATGACGCGTTAAACTCCTAAGAGCACCTCACATCAACATACAAAACTTTAAAACTCCATAATAAACGTAATATATTCGTCCGAGTCCTGTGAACGTCGTACGACAACTTAAGACATCTTATGACTCTGTATGCCATATTATCACCTTGAATAGAATGTTAGTATAATGTAGGACGCCTTACAACTCCTAACAACACCTTACAACACCGTACGCAACCTTAAAACTTCATAATAAACCTAATGAATTCGTACGAGTCCTTTGAATATCGTACGACAACATAGGACTTCTTACGACTCTTTGAGCCACATTAGCAACTCGAAAAGAACGTTAGTAAGAACACCTTACATCACCGTATGAAACCTAAAAACTGCATCATAAACCTAATGAATTCGTCTGATTCCTTTGAACATCGTATGACAAGTTTGGACATATTAAGCCTCTATATGCCATATTAGCACCATGAAAATCACGTTAGCTTAGTGTGATTTAATATTACATGTTGTGGTTTATGAGACAAAACTTTATGTTTTCGAAATTTAAATTATTGATCAAATTTGTTTTTGGTGTGATAATAAAGGTAAATATAATATAGGACGCGTTAAACTCCTAAGAGCACCTTACATCAACATACAAAACTTTAGAACTTCATAATAAACCTAATAAATTCGTCCGAGTCCTGTGAACGTCGTACGACAACTTAAGACATCTTACGACTCTGTATGCCATATTATCACCTTGAATAGAATGTTGGTATAATGTAGGACGCCTTACAACTCCTAACAACACCTTACAACACCGTACGCAACCTTAAAATCCATAATAAACCTAATGAATTCGTATGAGGCCTTTGAACATCGTACGACAACTTAGGACTTCTTACGACTCTTTGAGCCACAATAGCAACTCGAAAAGAACGTTAGTAAGAACACCTTTAATCACCGTACGATACCTTAAAATGGCATCATACACTTAATGAATTCGTTGGATTCATTTGAACATCGTACGACAATTTTGGACATCTAAAGCCACTATATGCCATATTAGCACCTTGAAAACCACGTTAGTTTGATGTGATTAAATATTACATGTTGTGGATTATGAGACAATTTTTTATATTTTTGAAATTTAAATTATTGATCAAATTTGTTTATGGTGTGATAATAAAGGTAAATATATTATATGACGCGTTAAACTCCTAAGAGCACCTTACATCAACATACAAAACTTTAAAACTCCATAATAAACCTAATATATTCGTCCGAGTCCTGTGAACGTCGTACGACAACTTAAGACATCTTATGACTCTGTATGCCATATTATCACCTTGAATAGAATGTTAGTATAATGTAGGACGCCTTACAACTCCTAACAACACCTTACAACACCGTACGCAACCTTAAAACTTCATAATAAACCTAATGAATTCGTACGAGTCCTTTGAACATCGTACGACAACATAGGACTTCTTACGACTCTTTGAGCCACATTAGCAACTCGAAAAGAACGTTAGTAAGAACACCTTACATCACCGTATGAAACCTAAAAACTGCATCATAAACCTAATGAATTCGTCTGATTCCTTTGAACATCGTATGACAAGTTTGGACATATTAAGCCTCTATATGCCATATTAGCACCATAAAAATCACGTTAGCTTAGTGTGATTTAATATTACATGTTGTGGTTTATGAGACAAAACTTTATGTTTTCGAAATTTAAATTATTGATCAAATTTGTTTTTGGTGTGATAATAAAGGTAAATATAATATAGGACGCGTTAAACTCCTAAGAGCACCTTACATCAACATACAAAACTTTAGAACTTCATAATAAACCTAATAAATTCGTCCGAGTCCTGTGAACGTCGTACGACAACTTAAGACATCTTACGACTCTGTATGCCATATTATCACCTTGAATAGAATGTTGGTATAATATAGGACGCCTTACAACTCCTAACAACACCTTACAACACCGTACGCAACCTTAAAATCCATAATAAACCTAATGAATTCGTATGAGGCCTTTGAACATCGTACGACAACTTAGGACTTCTTACGACTCTTTGAGCCACAATAGCAACTCGAAAAGAACGTTAGTAAGAACACCTTTAATCACCGTACGATACCTTAAAATGGCATCATACACTTAATGAATTCGTTGGATTCATTTGAACATCGTACGACAATTTTGGACATCTAAAGCCACTATATGCCATATTAGCACCTTGAAAACCACGTTAGTTTGATGTGATTAAATATTACATGTTGTGGATTATGAGACAATTTTTTATATTTTTGAAATTTAAATTATTGATCAAATTTGTTTATGGTGTGATAATAAAGGTAAATATATTATATGACGCGTTAAACTCCTAAGAGCACCTTACATCAACATACAAAACTTTAAAACTCCATAATAAACCTAATGTATTCGTCCGAGTCCTGTGAACGTCGTACGACAACTTAAGACATCTTATGACTCTGTATGCCATATTATCACCTTGAATAGAATGTTAGTATAATGTAGGACGCCTTACAACTCCTAACAACACCTTACAACACCGTACGCAACCTTAAAACTTCATAATAAACCTAATGAATTCGTACGAGTCCTTTGAACATCGTACGACAACATAGGACTTCTTACGACTCTTTGAGCCACATTAGCAACTCGAAAAGAACGTTAGTAAGAACACCTTACATCACCGTATGAAACCTAAAAACTGCATCATAAACCTAATGAATTCGTCTGATTCCTTTGAACATCGTATGACAAGTTTGGACATATTAAGCCTCTATATGCCATATTAGCACCATAAAAATCACGTTAGCTTAGTGTGATTTAATATTACATGTTGTGGTTTATGAGACAAAACTTTATGTTTTCGAAATTTAAATTATTGATCAAATTTGTTTTTGGTGTGATAATAAAGGTAAATATAATATAGGACGCGTTAAACTCCTAAGAGCACCTTACATCAACATACAAAACTTTAGAACTTCATAATAAACCTAATAAATTCGTCCGAGTCCTGTGAACGTCGTACGACAACTTAAGACATCTTACGACTCTGTATGCCATATTATCACCTTGAATAGAATGTTGGTATAATATAGGACGCCTTACAACTCCTAACAACACCTTACAACACCGTACGCAACCTTAAAATCCATAATAAACCTAATGAATTCGTATGAGGCCTTTGAACATCGTACGACAACTTAGGACTTCTTACGACTCTTTGAGCCACAATAGCAACTCGAAAAGAACGTTAGTAAGAACACCTTTAATCACCGTACGATACCTTAAAATGGCATCATACACTTAATGAATTCGTTGGATTCATTTGAACATCGTACGACAATTTTGGACATCTAAAGCCACTATATGCCATATTAGCACCTTGAAAACCACGTTAGTTTGATGTGATTAAATATTACATGTTGTGGATTATGAGACAATTTTTTATATTTTTGAAATTTAAATTATTGATCAAATTTGTTTATGGTGTGATAATAAAGGTAAATATATTATATGACGCGTTAAACTCCTAAGAGCACCTTACATCAACATACAAAACTTTAAAACTCCATAATAAACCTAATATATTCGTCCGAGTCCTGTGAACGTCGTACGACAACTTAAGACATCTTATGACTCTGTATGCCATATTATCACCTTGAATAGAATGTTAGTATAATGTAGGACGCCTTACAACTCCTAACAACACCTTACAACACCGTACGCAATCTTAAAACTTCATAATAAACCTAATGAATTCGTACGAGTCCTTTGAACATCGTACGACAACATAGGACTTCTTACGACTCTTTGAGCCACATTAGCAACTCGAAAAGAACGTTAGTAAGAACACCTTACATCACCGTATGAAACCTAAAAACTGCATCATAAACCTAATGAATTCGTCTGATTCCTTTGAACATCGTATGACAAGTTTGGACATATTAAGCCTCTATATGCCATATTAGCACCATAAAAATCACATTAGCTTAGTGTGATTTAATATTACATGTTGTGGTTTATGAGACAAAACTTTATGTTTTCGAAATTTAAATTATTGATCAAATTTGTTTTTGGTGTGATAATAAAGGTAAATATAATATAGGACGCGTTAAACTCCTAAGAGCACCTTACATCAACATACAAAACTTTAAAACTTCATAATAAACCTAATAAATTCGTCCGAGTCCTGTGAACGTCGTACGACAACTTAAGACATCTTACGACTCTGTATGCCATATTATCACCTTGAATAGAATGTTGGTATAATGTATGACGCCTTACAACTCCTAACAACACCTTACAACACCGTACGCAACCTTAAAATCCATAATAAACCTAATGAATTCGTATGAGGCCTTTGAACATCGTACGACAACTTAGGACTTCTTACGACTCTTTGAGCCACAATAGCAACTCGAAAAGAACGTTAGTAAGAACACCTTTAATCACCGTACGATACCTTAAAATGGCATCATACACTTAATGAATTCGTCTGATTCATTTGAACATCGTACGACAATTTTGGACATCTAAAGCCAGTATATGCCATATTAGCACCTTGAAAACCACGTTAGTTTGATGTGATTAAATATTACATGTTGTGGATTATGAGATAATTTTTTATGTTTTCGAAATTTAAATTATTGATCAAATTTGTTTATGGTGTGATAATAAAGGTAAATATATTATATGACGCGTTAAACTCCTAAGAGCACCTTACATCAACATACAAAACTTTAAAACTCCATAATAAACCTAATATATTCGTCCGAGTCCTGTGAACGTCGTACGACAACTTAAGACATCTTATGACTCTGTATGCCATATTATCACCTTGAATAGAATGTTAGTATAATGTAGGACGCCTTACAACTCCTAACAACACCTTACAACACCGTACGCAACCTTAAAACTTCATAATAAACCTAATGAATTCGTACGAGTCCTTTGAACATCGTACGACAACATAGGACTTCTTACGACTCTGTGAGCCACATTAGCAACTCGAAAAGAACGTTAGTAAGAACACCTTACATCACCGTATGAAACCTAAAAACTGCATCATAAACCTAATGAATTCGTCTAATTCCTTTGAACATCGTATGACAAGTTTGGACATATTAAGCCTCTATATGCCATATTAGCACCATGAAAATCACGTTAGCTTAGTGTGATTTAATATTACATGTTGTGGTTTATGAGACAATTTTTTATGTTTTCGAAATTTAAATTATTGATCAAATTAGTTTTTGGTGTGATAATAATGGTAAATATAATATAGGGCGCGTTAAACTCCTAAGAACACCTTACATCAATATACAAAACTTTAAAACTCCATAATAAAGCTAATAAATTCGTTCGAGTCCTTTGAACGTCGTACGACAACTTAAGGCATCTTTCGACTCTGTATGCCATATTATCACCTTGAATAGAATGTTAGTATAATGTAAGACGCCTTACAACTCCAAACAACACCTTACAACACCGTATGCAACCTTAAATCTCCATAATAAACCTAATGAATTTGTATGAGTCCTTTGAACATCGTACGACAACTTAGGACTTCTTACGACTCTTTGTGCCACATTAGCAACTCGAAAAGAACGTTAGTAAGAACACCTTTAATCACCGTACGAAACCTTAAAATGGCATCATACACTTAATGAATTCGTCTGATTCATTTGAACATCGTACGACAATTTTGGACATCTCACTACTAAAAAATGAACCTATTGTAACCTTTTTATAACCTTTTTGCAACCTTTTTTTTTCATAACAGTTGCATTAGAAGAAGTTGCATTAGATCTAATGCAACTTTTTCGTTACCTATTGCAACTCTTATTTAAAGAGTTGCATTAAAAAAAGGTTGCATTTGAATAAAAATTGCATTATGTAAAAAAAGCAGTTGCATTATGTAAAAAAACAGTTGCATTATGTAATAAAAAAAGTTGCAATTGATCTAATGCAACTTCACCTAATGCAACCTTTTTTTACCAAAAAAAGTTGCAATAGGCTTATTTTCTTGTAGTGTCTAAAGCCACTATATGCCATATTAGCACCTTGAAAACCACGTTAGTTTGATGTGATTAAATATTACATGTTGTGGATTATGAGACAATTTTTTATGTTTTCGAAATTTAAATTATTGATCAAATTTGTTTATGGTGTGATAATAAAGGTAAATATATTATATGACGCGTTAAACTCCTAAGAGCACCTTACGTCAACATACAAAACTTTAAAACTCCATAATAAACCTAATATATTCGTCCGAGTCCTGTGAACGTCGTACGACAACTTAAGACATCTTATGACTCTGTATGCCATATTATCACCTTGAATAGAATGTTAGTATAATGTAGGACGCCTTACAACTCCTAACAACATCTTACAACACCGTACGCAACCTTAAAACTTCATAATAAACCTAATGAATTCGTACGAGTCCTTTGAACATCGTACGACAACATAGGACTTCTTACGACTCTTTGAGCCACATTAGCAACTCGAAAAGAACGTTAGTAAGAACACCTTACATCACCGTATGAAACCTAAAAACTGCATCATAAACCTAATGAATTCGTCTGATTCCTTTGAATATCGTATGACAAATTTGGAAATATTAAGCCTTATATGCCATATTAGCACCATGAAAATCACGTTAGTTTGGTGTGATTAAATATTACATGTTCTGGTTTATGAGACAATTTTTTATGTTTTCGAAATTTAAATTATTGATCAAATTAGTTTTTGGTGTGATAATAAAGGTAAATATAATATAGGGCGCGTTAAACTCCTAAAAACACCTTACATCAATATACAAAACTTTAAAACTCCATAATAAAGCTAATAAATTCGTTCGAGTCCTTTGAACGTCGTACGACAACTTAAGGCATCTTTCGACTCTGTATGCCATATTATCACCTTGAATAGAATGTTAGTATAATGTAAGACGCCTTACAACTCCAAACAACACCTTACAACACCGTATGAAACCTTAAATCTCCATAATAAACCTAATGAATTCGTATGAGTCCTTTGAACATCGTACGACAACTTAGGACTTCTTACGACTCTTTGAGCCACAATAGCAACTCGAAAAGAACGTTAGTAAGAACACCTTTAATCACCGTACGATACCTTAAAATGGCATCATACACTTAATGAATTCGTCTGATTCATTTGAACATCGTACGACAATTTTGGACATCTAAAGCCACTATATACCATATTAGCACCTTGAAAACCACGTTAGTTTGATGTGATTAAATATTACATGTTGTGGATTATGAGACAATTTTTTATGTTTTCGAAATTTAAATTATTGATCAAATTTGTTTATGGTGTGATAATAAAGGTAAATATATTATATGACGCGTTAAACTCCTAAGAGCACCTTACATCAACATACAAAACTTTAAAACTCCATAATAAACCTAATATATTCGTCCGAGTCCTGTGAACGTCGTACGACAACTTAAGACATCTTACGACTCTGTATGCCATATTATCACCTTGAATAGAATGTTAGTATAATGTAGGACGCCTTACAACTCATAACAACACCTTACAACACCGTACGCAACCTTAAAACTTCATAATAAACCTAATGAATTCGTACGAGTCCTTTGAACATCGTACGACAATATAGGACTTCTTACGACTCTTTGAGCCACATTAGCAACTCGAAAAGAATGTTAGTAAGAACACCTTACATCACCGTATGAAACCTAAAAACTGCATCATAAACCTAATGAATTCGTCTGATTCCTTTGAACATCGTATGGCAAGTTTGGAAATATTAAGCCTTATATGCCATATTAGCACCATGAAAATCACGTTAGTTTGGTGTAATTAAATATTACATGTTCTGGTTTATGAGACAATTTTTTATGTTTTCGAAATTTAAATTATTGATCAAATTAGTTTTTGGTGTGATAATAAAGGTAAATATAATATAGGGCGTGTTAAACTCCTAAGAACACCTTACATCAATATACAAAACTTTAAAACTCCATAATAAAGCTAATAAATTCGTTCGAGTCCTTTGAACGTCGTACGACAACTTAAGGCATCTTTCGACTCTGTATGCCATATTATCACCTTGAATAGAATGTTAGTATAATGTAAGACGCCTTACAACTCCAAACAACACCTTACAACACCGTATGCAACCTTAAATCTCCATAATAAACCTAATGAATTCGTATGAGTCCTTTGAACATCGTACGACAACTTAGGACTTCTTACGACTCTTTGTGCCACATTAGCAACTCGAAAAGAACGTTAGTAAGAACACCTTTAATCACCGTACGAAACCTTAAAATGGCATCATACACTTAATGAATTCGTCTGATTCATTTGAACATCGTACGACAATTTTGGACATCTAAAACCACTATATGCCATATTAGCACCTTGAAAACCACGTTAGTTTTATGTGATTAAATATTACATGTTGTGGATTTTGAGACAATTTTTTATGTTTTCGAAATTTAAATTATTGATCAAATTTGTTTATGGTGTGATAATAAAGGTAAATATATTATAAGACGCGTTAAACTCCTAAGAGCACCTTACATCAACATACAAAACTTTAAAACTCCATAATAAACCTAATATATTCGTCCGAGTCCTGTGAACGTCGTACGACAACTTAAGACATCTTATGACTCTGTATGCCATATTATCACCTTGAATAGAATGTTAGTATAATGTAGGACGCCTTACAACTCCTAACAACACCTTACAACACGGTACGCAACCTTAAAACTTCATAATAAACCTAATGAATTCGTACGAGTCCTTTGAACATCGTACGACAACATAGGACTTCTTACGACTCTTTGAGCCACATTAGCAACTCGAAAAGAACGTTAGTAAGAACACCTTACATCACCGTATGAAACCTAAAAACTACATCATAAACCTAATGAATTCGTCTGATTCCTTTGAACATCGTATGACAAGTTTGGAAATATTAAGCCTTATATGCCATATTAGCACCATGAAAATCAAGTTAGTTTGGTGTGATTAAATATTACATGTTCTGGTTTATGAGACAATTTTTTATGTTTTCGAAATTTAAATTATTGATCAAATTAGTTTTTGGTGTGATAATAAAGGTAAATATAATATAGGACGCGTTAAACTCCTAAGAGCACCTTACATCAACATACAAAACTTTAAAACTTCATAATAAACCTAATAAATTCGTCCGAGTCCTGTGAACGTCGTACGACAACTTAAGACATCTTACGACTCTGTATGCCATATTATCACCTTGAATAGAATGTTGGTATAATGTAGGACGCCTTACAACTCTTAACAACACCTTACAACACCGTACGCAACCTTAAAATCCATAATAAACCTAATGAATTCGTATGAGGCCTTTGAACATCGTACGACAACTTAGGACTTCTTACGACTCTTTGAGCCACAATAGCAACTCGAAAAGAACGTTAGTAAGAACACCTTTAATCACCGTACGATACCTTAAAATGGCATCATACACTTAATGAATTCGTCTGATTCATTTGAACATCGTACGACAATTTTGGACATCTAAAGCCACTATATACCATATTAGCACCTTGAAAACCACGTTAGTTTGATGTGATTAAATATTACATGTTGTGGATTATGAGACAATTTTTTATGTTTTCGAAATTTAAATTATTGATCAAATTTGTTTATGGTGTGATAATAAAGGTAAATATATTATATGACGCGTTAAACTCCTAAGAGCACCTTACATCAACATACAAAACTTTAAAACTCCATAATAAACCTAATATATTCGTCCGAGTCCTGTGAACGTCGTACGACAACTTAAGACATCTTACGACTCTGTATGCCATATTATCACCTTGAATAGAATGTTAGTATAATGTAGGACGCCTTACAACTCCTAACAACACCTTACAACACCGTACGCAACCTTAAAACTTCATAATAAACCTAATGAATTCGTACGAGTCCTTTGAACATCGTACGACAACATAGGATTTCTTACGACTCTTTGAGCCACATTAGCAACTCGAAAAGAACGTTAGTAAGAACACCTTACATCACCGTATGAAACCTAAAAACTGCATCATAAACCTAATGAATTCGTCTGATTCCTTTGAACATCGTATGACAAGTTTGGAAATATTAAGCCTTATATGCCATATTAGCACCATGAAAATCACGTTAGTTTGGTGTGATTAAATATTACATGTTCTGGTTTATGAGACAATTTTTTATGTTTTCGAAATTTAAATTATTGATCAAATTAGTTTTTGGTGTGATAATAAAGGTAAATATAATATAGGGCGTGTTAAACTCCTAAGAACACCTTACATCAATATACAAAACTTTAAAACTCCATAATAAAGCTAATAAATTCGTTCGAGTCCTTTGAACGTCGTACGACAACTTAAGGCATCTTTCGACTCTGTATGCCATATTATCACCTTGAATAGAATGTTAGTATAATGTAAGACGCCTTACAACTCCAAAAAACACCTTACAACACCGTATGCAACCTTAAATCTCCATAATAAACCTAATGAATTCGTATGTGTCCTTTGAACATCGTACGACAACTTAGGACTTCTTACGACTCTTTGTGCCACATTAGCAACTCGAAAAGAACGTTAGTAAGAACACCTTTAATCACCGTACGAAACCTTAAAATGGCATCATACACTTAATGAATTCGTCTGATTCATTTGAACATCGTACGACAATTTTGGACATCTAAAGCCACTATATGCCATATTAGCACCTTGAAAACCACGTTAGTTTGATGTGATTAAATATTACATGTTGTGGATTATGAGACAATTTTTTATGTTTTCGAAATTTAAATTATTCATCAAATTTGTTTATGGTGTGATAATAAAGGTAAATATATTATATGACGCGTTAAACTCCTAAGAGCACCTTACATCAACATACAAAACTTTAAAACTCCATAATAAACCTAATATATTCGTTCGAGTCCTGTGAACGTCGTACGACAACTTAAGACATCTTATGACTCTGTATGCCATATTATCATCTTGAATAGAATGTTAGTATAATGTAGGACGCCTTACAACTCTTAACAACACCTTACAACACCGTACGCAACCTTAAAACTTCATAATAAACCTAATGAATTCGTACGAGTCCTTTGAACATCGTACGACAACATAGGACTTCTTACGACTCTTTGAGCCACATTAGCAACTCGAAAAGAACGTTAGTAAGAACACCTTACATCACCGTATGAAACCTAAAAACTGCATCATAAACCTAATGAATTCGTCTGATTCCTTTGAATATCGTATGACAAGTTTGGAAATATTAAGCCTTATATGCCATATTAGCACCATGAAAATCACGTTAGTTTGGTGTGATTAAATATTACATGTTCTGGTTTATGAGACAATTTTTTATGTTTTCGAAATTTAAATTATTGATCAAATTAGTTTTTGGTGTGATAATAAAGGTAAATATAATATAGGGCGCGTTAAACTCCTAAGAACACCTTACATCAATATACAAAACTTTAAAACTCCATAATAAAGCTAATAAATTCGTTCGAGTCCTTTGAACGTCGTACGACAACTTAAGGCATCTTTCGACTCTGTATGCCATATTATCACCTTGAATAGAATGTTAGTATAATGTAAGACGCCTTACAACTCCAAACAACACCTTACAACACCGTATTCAACCTTAAATCTCCATAATAAACCTAATGAATTCGTATGAGTCCTTTGAACATCGTACGACAACTTAGGACTTCTTACGACTCTTTGTGCCACATTAGCAACTCGAAAAGAACGTTAGTAAGAACACCTTTAATCACCGTACGAAACCTTAAAATGGCATCATACACTTAATGAATTCGTCTGATTCATTTGAACATCGTACGACAATTTTGGACATCTAAAACCACTATATGCCATATTAGCACCTTGAAAACCACGTTAGTTTGATGTGATTAAATATTACATGTTGTGGATTATGAGACAATTTTTTATGTTTTCGAAATTTAAATTATTGATCAAATTTGTTTATGGTGTGATAATAAAGGTAAATATATTATATGACGCGTTAAACTCCTAAGAGCACCTTACATCAACATACAAAACTTTAAAACTCCATAATAAACCTAATATATTCGTTCGAGTCCTGTGAACGTCGTACGACAACTTAAGACATCTTATGACTCTGTATGCCATATTATCATCTTGAATAGAATGTTAGTATAATGTAGGACGCCTTACAACTCCTAACAACACCTTACAACACCGTACGCAACCTTAAAACTTCATAATAAACCTAATGAATTCGTACGAGTCCTTTGAACATCGTACGACAACATAGGACTTCTTACGACTCTTTGAGCCACATTAGCAACTCGAAAAGAACGTTAGTAAGAACACCTTACATCACCGTATGAAACCTAAAAACTGCATCATAAACCTAATGAATTCGTCTGATTCCTTTGAATATCGTATGACAAGTTTGGAAATATTAAGCCTTATATGCCATATTAGCACCATGAAAATCACGTTAGTTTGGTGTGATTAAATATTACATGTTCTGGTTTATGAGACAATTTTTTATGTTTTCGAAATTTAAATTATTGATCAAATTAGTTTTTGGTGTGATAATAAAGGTAAATATAATATAGGGCGCGTTAAACTCCTAAGAACACCTTACATCAATATACAAAACTTTAAAACTCCATAATAAAGCTAATAAATTCGTTCGAGTCCTTTGAACGTCGTACGACAACTTAAGGCATCTTTCGACTCTGTATGCCATATTATCACCTTGAATAGAATGTTAGTATAATGTAAGACGCCTTACAACTCCAAACAACACCTTACAACACCGTATTCAACCTTAAATCTCCATAATAAACCTAATGAATTCGTATGAGTCCTTTGAACATCGTACGACAACTTAGGACTTCTTACGACTCTTTGTGCCACATTAGCAACTCGAAAAGAACGTTAGTAAGAACACCTTTAATCACCGTACGAAACCTTAAAATGGCATCATACACTTAATGAATTCGTCTGATTCATTTGAACATCGTACGACAATTTTGGACATCTAAAACCACTATATGCCATATTAGCACCTTGAAAACCACGTTAGTTTGATGTGATTAAATATTACATGTTGTGGATTATGAGACAATTTTTTATGTTTTCGAAATTTAAATTATTGATCAAATTTGTTTATGGTGTGATAATAAAGGTAAATATATTATAAGACGCGTTAAACTCCTAAGAGCACCTTACATCAACATACAAAACTTTAAAACTCCATAATAAACCTAATATATTCGTCCGAGTCCTGTGAACGTCGTACGACAACTTAAGACATCTTATGACTCTGTATGCCATATTATCACCTTGAATAGAATGTTAGTATAATGTAGGACGCCTTACAACTCCTAACAACACCGTACGCAACCTTAAAACTTCATAATAAACCTAATGAATTCGTACGAGTCCTTTGAACATCGTACGACAACATAGGACTTCTTACGACTCTTTGAGCCACATTAGCAACTCGAAAAGAACGTTAGTAAGAACACCTTACATCACCGTATGAAACCTAAAAACTGCATCATAAACCTAATGAATTCGTCTGATTCCTTTGAACATCGTATGACAAGTTTGGACATATTAAGCCTCTATATGCCATATTAGCACCATGAAAATCACGTTAGTTTGGTGTGATTAAATATGACATATTCTGGTTTATGTAACAATTTTTTATGTTTTCGAAATTTAAATTATTGATCAAAATAGTTTTTGGTGTGATAATAAAGGTAAATATAATATAGGACGCGTTAAACTCCTAAGAACACCTTACATCAACATACAAAACTTTAAAACTCCATAATAAAGCTAATAAATTCGTTCGAGTCCTTTGAACGTCGTACGACAACTTAAGGCATCTTTCGACTCTGTATGCCATATTATCACCTTCAATAGAATGTTAGTATAATGTAGGACGCCTTACAACTCCAAACAACACCTTACAACACCGTATGCAACCTTAAATCTCCATAATAAACCTAATGAATACGTATGAGTCCTTTGAACATCGTACGACAACTTAGGACTTCTTACGACTCTTTGTGCCACATTAGCAACTAGAAAAGAACGTTAGTAAGAACACCTTAAATCACCGTACGAAACCTTAAAACGGCATCATACACCTAATGAATTCGTCTGATTCATTTGTACATCGTACGACAATTTTGGACATCTAAAGGCACTATATGCCATATTAGCACCTTGAAAACCACGTTAGTTTGATGTGATTAAATATTACATGTTGTGGTTTATGAGACAATTTTTTATGTTTTCGAAATTTAAATTATTGATCAAATTTGTTTTTGGTGTGATAATAAAGGTAAATATAATATAGGGCGCGTTAAACTCCTAAGAACACCTTACATCAACATACAAAACTTTAAAACTCCATAAGAAACCTTATAAATTCGTCCGAGTCCTGTGAACGTCGTACAACAACTTAAGACAACTGACGACTCTGTATGCCATATTATCACCTTGAATAGAATGTTAGTATAATGTAGGACGCCTTACAACTCCTAACAACACCTTACAACACCGTACGCAACCTTAAAACTCCATAATAAACCTAATGAATTCGTACGAGTCCTTTGAACATCGTACGACAACTTAGGACTTCTTACGACTCTTTGAACCATATTAGCAACTCGAAAATAACGTTAGTAAGAACACCTTACATCACCATATGAAACCTAAAAACTGCATCATAAACCTAATGAATTCGTCTGATTCCTTTGAACATCGTATGACAAGTTTGGACATATTAAGCCTCTATATGCCATATTAGCACCATGAAAATCACGTTAGTTTGGTGTGATTAAATATTACATGTTCTTGTTTATGTAACAATTTTTTATGTTTTCGAAATTTAAATTATTGATCAAAATAGTTTTTGGTGTGATAATAAAGGTAAATATAATATAGGGCGCGTTAAACTCCTAAGAACACCTTACATCAACATACAAAACTTTAAAACTCCATAATAAAGCTAATAAATTCGTTCGAGTCCTTTGAACGTCGTACGACAACTTAAGGCATCTTTCGACTCTGTATGCCATATTATCACCTTCAATAGAATGTTAGTATAATGTAGGACGCCTTACAACTCCAAACAACACCTTACAACACCGTATGCAACCTTAAATCTCCATAATAAACCTAAAGAATTCGTATGAGTCCTTTGAACATCGTACGACAACTTAGGACTTCTTACGACTCTTTGTGCCACATTAGCAACTCGAAAAGAACGTTAGTAAGAACACCTTAAATCACCGTACGAAACCTTAAAACGGCATCATACACCTAATGAATTCGTCAGATTCTTTTGTACGTCGTACGACAATTTTGGACATCTAAAGCCACTATATGCCATATTAGCACCTTGAAAACCACGTTAGTTTGATGTGATTAAATATTACATGTTGTGTTTTATGAGACAATTTTTTATGTTTTCGAAATTTAAATTATTGATCAAATTTGTTTTTGGTATGATAATAAAGGTAAATATAACATAGGACGCGTTAAACTCCTAAGAGCACCTTACATCAACATACAAAACTTTAAAACTCCATAAGAAACCTTATAAATTCGTCCGAGTCCTGTGAACGTCGTACAACAACTTAAGACAACTGACGACTCTGTATGCCATATTATCACCTTGAATAGAATGTTAGTATAATGTAGGACGCCTTACAACTCCTAACAACACCTTACAACACCGTACGCAACCTTAAAACTCCATAATAAACTTAATGAATTCGTACGAGTCCTTTGAACATCGTACGACAACTTAGCACTTCTTACGACTCTTTGAGCCACATTAGCAACTCGAAAAGAACGTTAGTAAGAACACCTTACATCACCGTATGAAACCTAAAACTGCATCATAAACCTAATGAATTCGTCTGATTCCTTTGAACATCGTATGACAAGTTTGGACATATTAAGCCTCTATATGCCATATTAGCACCATGAAAATGACGTTAGCTTGGTGTGATTAAATATTACATGTTGTGGTTTATGAGACAAAACTTTATGTTTTCGAAATTTAAATTATTGATCAAATTTGTTTTTGGTGTGATAATAAAGGTAATTATAATATAGGACGTGTTAAACTCCTAAGAGCACCTTACATCATCATACAAAACTTTAAAACTCCATAATAAACCTAATAAATTCGTCCGAGTCGTTTGAACGTCGTATGACAACTTAAGACATCTTACGACTCTGAATGCCATATTATCAACTTGAATAGAATGTTAGTATAATGTAGGACGCCTTACAACTCCAAACAACACCTTACAACACCGTATGCAACCTTAAATCTCCATAATAAACCTAATGAATTCGTATGAGTCCTTTGAACATCGTACGACAACTTAGGACTTCTTACAACTCTTTGTGCCACATTAGCAACTCGAAAAGAACGTTAGTAAGAACACCTTAAATCACCGTATGAAACCTTAAAACGGCATAATACACCTAATGAATTTGTCTGATTCATTTGAACATCGTACGACAATTTTGGACATCTAAAGCCACTATATGCCATATTAGCACCTTGAAAACCACGTTAGTTTGATGTGATTAAATATTACATGTTGTGGTTTATGAGACAATTTTTTATATTTTCGAAATTTAAATTATTGATCAAATTTGTTTTTGTTATGATAATAAAGGTAAATATAACATAGGACGCGTTAAACTCCTAAGAGCACCTTACATCAACATACAAAACTTTAAAACTCCATAATAAACCTAATATATTCGTTCGAGTCCTGTGAACGTCGTACGACAACTTAAGACATCTTATGACTCTGTATGCCATATTATCATCTTGAATAGAATGTTAGTATAATGTAGGACGCCTTACAACTCCTAACAACACCTTACAACACCGTACGCAACCTTAAAACTTCATAATAAACCTAATGAATTCGTACGAGTCCTTTGAACATCGTACGACAACATAGGACTTCTTACGACTCTTTGAGCCACATTAGCAACTCGAAAAGAACGTTAGTAAGAACACCTTACATCACCGTATGAAACCTAAAAACTGCATCATAAACCTAATGAATTCGTCTGATTCCTTTGAATATCGTATGACAAGTTTGGAAATATTAAGCCTTATATGCCATATTAGCACCATGAAAATCACGTTAGTTTGGTGTGATTAAATATTACATGTTCTGGTTTATGAGACAATTTTTTATGTTTTCGAAATTTAAATTATTGATCAAATTAGTTTTTGGTGTGATAATAAAGGTAAATATAATATAGGGCGCGTTAAACTCCTAAGAACACCTTACATCAATATACAAAACTTTAAAACTCCATAATAAAGCTAATAAATTCGTTCGAGTCCTTTGAACGTTGTACGACAACTTAAGGCATCTTTCGACTCTGTATGCCATATTATCACCTTGAATAGAATGTTAGTATAATGTAAGACGCCTTACAACTCCAAACAACACCTTACAACACCGTATTCAACCTTAAATCTCCATAATAAACCTAATGAATTCGTATGAGTCCTTTGAACATCGTACGACAACTTAGGACTTCTTACGACTCTTTGTGCCACATTAGCAACTCGAAAAGAACGTTAGTAAGAACACCTTTAATCACCGTACGAAACCTTAAAATGGCATCATACACTTAATGAATTCGTCTGATTCATTTGAACATCGTACGACAATTTTGGACATCTAAAACCACTATATGCCATATTAGCACCTTGAAAACCACGTTAGTTTGATGTGATTAAATATTACATGTTGTGGATTATGAGACAATTTTTTATATTTTCGAAATTTAAATTATTGATCAAATTTGTTTATGGTGTGATAATAAAGGTAAATATATTATAAGACGCGTTAAACTCCTAAGAGCACCTTACATCAACATACAAAACTTTAAAACTCCATAATAAACCTAATATATTCGTCCGAGTCCTGTGAACGTCGTACGACAACTTAAGACATCTTATGACTCTGTATGCCATATTATCACCTTGAATAGAATGTTAGTATAATGTAGGACGCCTTACAACTCCTAACAACACCGTACGCAACCTTAAAACTTCATAATAAACCTAATGAATTCGTACGAGTCCTTTGAACATCGTACGACAACATAGGACTTCTTACGACTCTTTGAGCCACATTAGCAACTCGAAAAGAACGTTAGTAAGAACACCTTACATCACCGTATGAAACCTAAAAACTGCATCATAAACCTAATGAATTCGTCTGATTCCTTTGAACATCGTATGACAAGTTTGGACATATTAAGCCTCTATATGCCATATTAGCACCATGAAAATCACGTTAGTTTGGTGTGATTAAATATGACATATTCTGGTTTATGTAACAATTTTTTATGTTTTCGAAATTTAAATTATTGATCAAAATAGTTTTTGGTGTGATAATAAAGGTAAATATAATATAGGACGCGTTAAACTCCTAAGAACACCTTACATCAACATACAAAACTTTAAAACTCCATAATAAAGCTAATAAATTCGTTCGAGTCCTTTGAACGTCGTACGACAACTTAAGGCATCTTTCGACTCTGTATGCCATATTATCACCTTCAATAGAATGTTAGTATAATGTAGGACGCCTTACAACTCCAAACAACACCTTACAACACCGTATGCAACCTTAAATCTCCATAATAAACCTAATGAATACGTATGAGTCCTTTGAACATCGTACGACAACTTAGGACTTCTTACGACTCTTTGTGCCACATTAGCAACTAGAAAAGAACGTTAGTAAGAACACCTTAAATCACCGTACGAAACCTTAAAACGGCATCATACACCTAATGAATTCGTCTGATTCATTTGTACATCGTACGACAATTTTGGACATCTAAAGCCACTATATGCCATATTAGCACCTTGAAAACCACGTTAGTTTGATGTGATTAAATATTACATGTTGTGGTTTATGAGACAATTTTTTATGTTTTCGAAATTTAAATTATTGATCAAATTTGTTTTTGGTGTGATAATAAAGGTAAATATAATATAGGGCGCGTTAAACTCCTAAGAACACCTTACATCAACATACAAAACTTTAAAACTCCATAAGAAACCTTATAAATTCGTCCGAGTCCTGTGAACGTCGTACAACAACTTAAGACAACTGACGACTCTGTATGCCATATTATCACCTTTAATAGAATGTTAGTATAATGTAGGACGCCTTACAACTCCTAACAACACCTTTCAACACCGTACGCAACCTTAAAACTCCATAATAAACCTAATGAATTCGTACGAGTCCTTTGAACATCGTACGACAACTTAGGACTTCTTACGACTCTTTGAACCATATTAGCAACTCGAAAATAACGTTAGTAAGAACACCTTACATCACCATATGAAACCTAAAAACTGCATCATAAACCTAATGAATTCGTCTGATTCCTTTGAACATCGTATGACAAGTTTGGACATATTAAGCCTCTATATGCCATATTAGCACCATGAAAATCACGTTAGTTTGGTGTGATTAAATATTACATGTTCTTGTTTATGTAACAATTTTTTATGTTTTCGAAATTTAAATTATTGATCAAAATAGTTTTTGGTGTGATAATAAAGGTAAATATAATATAGGGCGCGTTAAACTCCTAAGAACACCTTACATCAACATACAAAACTTTAAAACTCCATAATAAAGCTAATAAATTCGTTCGAGTCCTTTGAACGTCGTACGACAACTTAAGGCATCTTTCGACTCTGTATGCCATATTATCACCTTCAATAGAATGTTAGTATAATGTAGGACGCCTTACAACTCCAAACAACACCTTACAACACCGTATGCAACCTTAAATCTCCATAATAAACCTAAAGAATTCGTATGAGTCCTTTGAACATCGTACGACAACTTAGGACTTCTTACGACTCTTTGTGCCACATTAGTAACTCGAAAAGAACGTTAGTAAGAACACCTTAAATCACCGTACGAAACCTTAAAACGGCATCATACACCTAATGAATTCGTCAGATTCATTTGTACGTCGTACGACAATTTTGGACATCTAAAGCCACTATATGCCATATTAGCACCTTGAAAACCACGTTAGTTTGATGTGATTAAATATTACATGTTGTGTTTTATGAGACAATTTTTTATGTTTTCGAAATTTAAATTATTGATCAAATTTGTTTTTGGTATGATAATAAAGGTAAATATAACATAGGACGCGTTAAACTCCTAAGAGCACCTTACATCAACATACAAAACTTTAAAACTCCATAAGAAACCTTATAAATTCGTCCGAGTCCTGTGAACGTCGTACAACAACTTAAGACAACTGACGACTCTGTATGCCATATTATCACCTTGAATAGAATGTTAGTATAATGTAGGACGCCTTACAACTCCTAACAACACCTTACAACACCGTACGCAACCTTAAAACTCCATAATAAACTTAATGAATTCGTACGAGTCCTTTGAACATCGTACGACAACTTAGCACTTCTTACGACTCTTTGAGCCACATTAGCAACTCGAAAAGAACGTTAGTAAGAACACCTTACATCACCGTATGAAACCTAAAACTGCATCATAAACCTAATGAATTCGTCTGATTCCTTTGAACATCGTATGACAAGTTTGGACATATTAAGCCTCTATATGCCATATTAGCACCATGAAAATGACGTTAGCTTGGTGTGATTAAATATTACATGTTGTGGTTTATGAGACAAAACTTTATGTTTTCGAAATTTAAATTATTGATCAAATTTGTTTTTGGTGTGATAATAAAGGTAATTATAATATAGGACGTGTTAAACTCCTAAGAGCACCTTACATCATCATACAAAACTTTAAAACTCCATAATAAACCTAATAAATTCGTCCGAGTCGTTTGAACGTCGTATGACAACTTAAGACATCTTACGACTCTGAATGCCATATTATCAACTTGAATAGAATGTTAGTATAATGTAGGACGCCTTACAACTCCAAACAACACCTTACAACACCGTATGCAACCTTAAATCTCCATAATAAACCTAATGAATTCGTATGAGTCCTTTGAACATCGTACGACAACTTAGGACTTCTTACAACTCTTTGTGCCACATTAGCAACTCGAAAAGAACGTTAGTAAGAACACCTTAAATCACCGTATGAAACCTTAAAACGGCATAATACACCTAATGAATTTGTCTGATTCATTTGAACATCGTACGACAATTTTGGACATCTAAAGCCACTATATGCCATATTAGCACCTTGAAAACCACGTTAGCTTGATGTGATTAAATATTACATGTTGTGGTTTATGAGACAATTTTTTATATTTTCGAAATTTAAATTATTGATCAAATTTGTTTTTGTTATGATAATAAAGGTAAATATAACATAGGACGCGTTAAACTCCTAAGAGCACCTTACATCAACATACAAAACTTTAAAACTCCATAATAAACCTAATAAATTCGTCCGAGTCCTGTGAACGTCGTACAACAACTTAAGACAACTGACGACTCTGTATGCCATATTATCACCTTGAATAGAATGTTAGTATAATGTAGGACGCCTTACAACTCCTAACAACACCTTACAACACCGTACGCAACCTTAAAACTCCATAATAAACCTAATGAATTCGTACGAGTCCTTTGAACATCGTACGACAACTTAGCACTTCTTACGACTCTTTGAGCCACATTAGCAACTCGAAAAGAACGTTAGTAAGAACACCTTACATCACCGTATGAAACCTAAAACTGCATCATAAACCTAATGAATTCGTCTGATTCCTTTGAACATCGTATGACAAGTTTGGACATATTAAGCCTCTATATGCCATATTAGCACCATGAATATGACGTTAGCTTGGTGTGATTAAATATTACATGTTGTGGTTTATGAGACAAAACTTTATGTTTTCGAAATTTAAATTATTGATCAAATTTGTTTTTGGTGTGATAATAAAGGTAATTATAATATAGGACGTGTTAAACTCCTAAGAGCACCTTACATCATCATACAAAACTTTAAAACTCCATAATAAACCTAATAAATTCGTCCGCGTCGTTTGAACGTCGTATGACAACTTAAGACATCTTACGACTCTGAATCCCATATTATCAACTTGAATAGAATGTTAGTATAATGTAGGACGCCTTACAACTCCAAACAACACCTTACAACACCGTATGCAACCTTAAATCTCCATAATAAACCTAATGAATTCGTATGAGTCCTTTGAACATCGTACGACAACTTAGGACTTCTTACAACTCTTTGTGCCACATTAGCAACTCGAAAAGAACGTTAGTAAGAACACCTTAAATCACCGTACGAAACCTTAAAACGGCATAATTGTGACACCCCGCCCGGTGGCGGAAAACACCGGGCTGTCATAGAATTGGATATCCATAGTAAACAAAGCACATGGTATTACCTTTATTAAAGTCTAATAATTATTGTCATAAGTTTGGCAAAACCCAAGTCTTAAATGCGAAACGACAAATTCATAATAGCAGTAAATGAAATAGTCATGTTTAGTATTATATCTAGGTCCAAGTCCCTATGTCTTGAATAGCAATAAAACAAGCCAAAATCACGCGCCACCTGAAATACGCGAAAATAAAGTTAGCTACACAAGCTAGTGAGTAAAACCCAATTGAATAGTAATAGTATTGAAATCCGAGATCAACAAGATATGCTGCGCAACCCCATATGTATAGTAATTTCGTAATACCACCCTACCAGGACCCCTAGAATAGAATAGCACACCAACCACAATAGAAACCATAGTATCTCGTTTAGCCATTTGTCATGAGAACCACTCATGTAAGAAATAATGATGACTTTTAATAACCGTCGTTTACCGTCTCGATATATAAGTCATCATTTAGCAATTTAGGGGCATGGCATAGTATAGCATCATAGCATAGCAACATAGTATAGCAACATAGTATAGCAACATAGCATCTCGACATAGTAAACATGGAATTAGAAAGGCCGGGTTTAAATCACCTATCGATGTTGTACAAGCAGGTGGGTTTGTCAAACCATTAGCGCTAACATTGTACCGGTGGGTTTACAAGGCAATAAAACTACTTTTAACTAACACATAAGATTGCATCCAGCGGCCAAACTAGATTAACATATTTGTATGATCTCTTTTAGAAAACGAATAGAAACCGCAATATAGTAAAAGACGTATTTCAGCCCCAAAAATAGTAAAATGGAAAAAGGGGAGTGAGTTTACTCACCTGAACAATATAGATACTAGCAAACGCAAGAAAGTAACTAAATAGAATCGAGGATCGCCCAGATATTAGAATCACCTAATTAACCGGGAAAACCTAATTTAGAAACGAGACAAATAATATAGTAACTAGAATCAAGAACTTAGAAATTCTAGGGTTTTGGATTTGGGGTTTTAGGGTCTTAAATTATAAATTGAAAATTAGGGTTTCAAAATATAATTTGGGAATTTAGGGTTTTAAAGTCCAATTTGGGGATTTAGGGTTTCAAAATCCAATTTAGGATTTCAAAAACCAATTTGGGAATTTAGGTACGAGATATAAATATATATTTTTTTATAATAAACCATTTCTAGTTTTTATAGTTGAAATGATATTGGTACACAATTTTGAGAAATATATGTATAACTTTTAAGTAAAGGGGTTTAAAAGGTAAAAATAATTAAAGGGGGTCAGTGGGATTCGAACCCACGACCTAACGCATCACACCCAACTGCATTACCACTGAACCAGACGCGCTTTTTGTTCATAAACTGGTTTTTAATTGTTTTAGCATGTTATACTAACAACACCCATTTCCATATAAACCCTAGAACAAAGATCCAACCAATTCGTTTAATCCAGTGAATGAAATCCAAAACCAATAGAGGGCTTTTAATCACCATTGAATCGTGATCATTTTGATATATAGTACTTACTTGATTGGTTACGAATTGATACGATTGAGACGTTGAACAAAAGTGACGGCCTTGAGGATCAACCTTGAGTTTATGATGTTTTTGTTAGGAATTGAATGAACAGAGAGTGATAGCAGGTAACGAGAAGGGATTATGTCAAATGAATTGTGTTTTGGTGAACCGGAAATAGTCGATTGGGTTACGAGTTGTTTATGAATGAAATTGCTTAATTAGATGTTAATGTGATATGATTAGGTTCAATTGATTGTTGCTAACCGATTGCAGATGATGAGACCGACGTTTTGATGGATCCAATTTATTGGTTTGATACGTTTTGGTTCGATTGAATTTGTGGGTGTTTAAACCGAATCATAAATTGTTCTAGAATGTGTTATAGGTCGTTTGTAGAGAAATTAAAATGTGGAAGCGGGTTCGAAACTCGACTAGGAGTGTTTTACCGTGTTTAGATTGGATCAAAATGGCTAAAAAACGGGTTTATGGAGGCTCGCCGGAGATGGAGCTTTTCCGGCCAATCTGGCCGGAACTTCGGTTGCCGGAAACACGGGCAAGGGGGGGGGGGGGTTTGGGTTTGAAATTACAAGTTACACAAACAGCCCCTGAACTTTGTTTTGTTTAACTTAAACTCTTAAAACAAGTTTGAGGATTGACGGTTTTGGCCCAAAGTTAATATATATTTTCTTTAACTAACTTTAATTAACCACGTTGACTCGTAACGAATATATATTTGGCGTTTTTATACCTTTAGCTCGCTTTTGAAGTTGGAATGTTATTTTGAGACTTCAATATTCTTTTCTTTCAACTAATCTTTATAACAACTCTTTTATAAGATATTATTTTTGTACCTTTTGGAGATTTAATTATTGTATCTAGTAATTAATTTAGTAAACGTTGGAAAATAATTCGGTCGTTAATATTAATAACGGGAAAATAACGTAAAGCTATAAAGGAACGTTACATTTTCGAGAAAAGGAATACGAATACAATAAAAATAGATAATCTCGGGTTCGAGTCGGGCATTTCGGGTTCGGGTTTGGGGCAGATGTCACAATAATACACCCAATGAATTCGTCTGATTCATTTGAACATCGTACGACAATTTTGGACATCTAAAGCCACTATATGCCTTATTAGCACCTTGAAAACCACGTTAGTTTGATGTGATTAAATATTACATGTTGTGGTTTATGAGACAATTTTTTATGTTTTCGAAATTTAAATTATTGATCAAATTTGTTTTTGGTATGATAATAAAGGTAAATATAACATAGGACGCGTTAAACTCCTAAGAGCACCTTACATCAACATACAAAACTTTAAAACTCCATAATAAACCTAATAAATTCGTCCGAGTCCTGTGAACGTCGTACCACAACTTAAGACAACTGACGACTCTGTATGCCATATTATCACCTTGAATAGAATGTTAGTATAATGTAGGACGCCTTACAACTCCTAACAACACCTTACAACACCGTACGCAACCTTAAAACTCCATAATAAACCTAATGAATTCGTACGAGTCCTTTGAACATCGTACGACAACTTAGGACTTCTTACGACTCTTTGAGCCACATTAGCAACTCGAAAAGAACGTTAGTAAGAACACCTTACATCAATGTATGAAACCTTAAAACTGCATCATAAACCTAATGAATTCGTCTGATTCCTTTGAACATCGTATGCAAGTTTGGACATCTTAAGCCTTTATATGCCATATTAGCACCATGAAAATCACGATAGCTTGGTGTGATTAAATATTACATGTTGTGGTTTATGAGACAAAACCTTATGTTTTCGAAATTTAAATTATTGATCAAATTTGTTTTTGGTGTGATAATAAAGGTAAATATAATATAGGACGCGCTAAACTCTTAAGAGCACCTTACATCAACATACAAAACTTTAAAATTTCATAATAAACCTAATAAATTCGTCCGAGTCCTTTGAACGTCGTATGACAACTTAAGACATCTTACGACTCTGTATGCCATATTATCACCTTGAATAGAATGTTAGTATAATGTAGGAAGCCTTACAACTTCTAACAACACCTTACAACACCGTACGCAACCTTAAAACTCCATAACCTAATGAATTCGTAGGAGTCCTTTGAACATCGTACGACAACTTAGGACTTCTTACGACTCTTTGTGCCACATTAGCAACTCGAAAAGAACGTTAGTAAGAACACCTTAAATCACCATACGAAACCTTAAAACTGCATCATACACCTAATGAATTCGTCTGATTCATTTGAACATCGTACGACAATTTTGGACATCTAAAGCCATTATATGCCATATTAGCACCTTGAAAACCACGTTAGTTTGGTGTGATTAAATATTACATGTTGTGGTTTATGAGACAACTTTTGATGTTTTTGAAATTTTAATTATTGATCAAATTTGTTTTTGGTGTGATAATAAAGGTAAACATAATATAGCACGCGTTAAACTCCTAAGAACACCATACATCACCATACAAAACTTTAAAACTCCATATTAAACCTATTAAATTCGTCCGAGTTCTTTGAACGTCGTACGACAACTTAAGACATCTTACGACTCTCTATGCGATATTATCACCTTGAATAGAATGTTAGTATAATGTAGGACGCCTTACAACTCCAAACAACACCTTATAACACCGTATGCAACCTTAAAACTCCATAATCTATCTAATATTTCTACGTTTTAGGGGGGCCACCAAGTCTCATTTGAGTGGCAATTTTTAGGGGCAAATTATATGTTTGGGCGGCAAACTGAGTTGATGAGTTGTTTGGGAGGAAATTGATTGTGAATCAGATTTGGAAAGGATTTTGAAAACAACTTTTTGCTCATAATTTACGTTTCATGATTGAAGATTTTTGGGGGTTTTAGTTTTCCTTATTAAATATCAATTCATGACCGAAATCAATTCCTATAACTAATTTATTCAATCAATTCCAACTAATGAAAGAAATCCATTAGTTTACCACCATCTTTAATTTCTTTCATAAATCCAATGGCTTAGCATCTGTCTTCGTTGAAGGTATGATCTCAATCTCCCATATTATACAATATGTTTTAATCAATCATATAGTGGTAATGCACTTTTGTTATTATCAATCTGTGATACATCGAGGTTAATGATTTTATTTGTGTATGTCTGTATGTTCACAGAACGATTAGTTGTTGATGATTTTATTTGCGTATGTCTATATGTTCACGGAATGATTAGTTGTTCGTTACGGTTTTGTTTTTAAAGTTATTTAGTTTACTTTACAGATTTTGAGGTTGAAATTAGTATATTTTGATATGTGATGATTATGGAAGTTTTTTAATCGTATTTGAAACAATGTTGCCCCTTAACATTGGTTGAGGTTTCAAAATGACTTAACCGAATCTTTTATTTCGTGATAAGCTAAACTTCTCAACTCTAAAAGACTCAAGATAGCGTACACTAATCGGTCTTACGTAATAGGTTCAGATAACGTATTCTTGTTGTTTTGGGATTACTTTTTCTTGGTCAACATCTTGATTATGTTTTGAATTTTGTGTTATGATTTGTAGTTGAAGTTGGCAGCATTGAAGCTGCAAATACTCCATTTGATCATTTAAAATCTTTATGTTTGTGTATAAATTTTAGCTTTTCATTTATTTATCAATTTCTGTATTTGAGGAAGTGAACTTAAACTCCTTATTGCAATCTGAACATGAAATAGTAGAGACGTGTTTGAATTGAATTATGGTCTAAAGGACATTATATAGTTAATCATCTCTTTGCTTTGAGTGTTTAGTACTTGAAAGCTTGGATCTTTTTCTATTAATATTTTTTTTATAAAAATAAGAGTATTTAAGTGTATAGTGTTAATTCTTTACTCATTTCAATTTCTCATTCGGTGAATAGAGGTAAGTTGACTAAATTTGCTATCATTTATCTTTTAGATTTGAATATTGTGTTATATGGCATTATGTATTTGTTTAATTTAGATAGATGGTATATGATATTAAAAACTTTCAATTACTAAAAGTCGTTTTTATATTGGTCACAAACACCTGCATAACAATTATCTGCAGGATCAAATTTATTTTTTTCAGTGAATTTATCATAACCAATGGGTTATGTATATGCTATGAAAGTCTCTTCATGAACTCTACTAGAACCCTTCCATTATGCTAAATGTCGTTCTTATATTATATTTCAAATAAATAAAAGGGATTATTTTTTGTGCAGGTATAAAGGACCTTAGACCCATGGATATCATCTTTATGACTTTATGGACTATGCTATACAATGAAAAACCATTTTTCATTTCACATGGTTGTGTTTTTATGTGTCTAATGTAAAGATGTTCCATCCACCCAAAGTAGATATCACATATATCGACTCTCTTAGAGTTTACTGAAAATATTCAGCAGAAATTGGTAAGTAACACTATTTAGTTTCCTTATTAGAATAGGATGTATATTTTACATAATTATCAGCCCACTTTGAAACTAATTTTACCAATTGATCTGCTTAGCCATCATATGCTAAACATCACATATTTTTAATCAAATAGCTCAGAATTGCCACCTTTTATCTTATGGCATATGTTAATGTTACACAATAGGATTTTGATTAAAAAGTTGCTCAGAGTTGATATTCATTGTTTAGGGGTAAGCCTAATTTAGACCATAAACACAGAGAGCCAAATCTATAAAAACGATAAAAAATGACAATTTTGCTATCTTAATCCTATACCACATTTTTCTGTATCATATAAATCACGCGCTAAACCAATATTTCTATTAACTGTCATGGATGTTTGCAAAATGTATTTTTTTTATTATGATTAAGTCTGTAGTGATGAATGCAGTGTGGTATCCAAATGACGAGGTTTGGATGGTTTAAACTTGTAGTTACACATACACGTGCCGGGTATCACTATCTGTCGGACGCCAAGTACATTGACATCATCAACTAAAAGGTGTTTCAGTCTCATCTTCTTTAATTGCAATATCATCTTATTTGCATGTACGTATTACCCATTTCATTTCATTTGTTATATATAACCCATATCAGTCATAATTCATAAGTAAAGGTGAGTTGTTCACACATACTCACAATGGTGTGAACGACAAAAAGCAATTTGTTCCAAGACATTACACCAACATGGATTTAAGTGTAACATCTTCATAGTCTCATGATTATAGTACGTAGTAAAAGAATTACTGGCGTATATTTGAATGATTTGTGATTTTACTGTGGTTAACCTATTTGAATTTGGTGGTGTTTAAGGGCTCTTAAGTTGCCAATTATAATACTCACAATTTATATGGGTGCATCATTTATTTATTATTTTATAGGTTTGTACGTATTTCGTCTTTGTATTTTAACGTTTATTTCATGTAGTATATAACTTTTTTTAAAGGTTAGTTTTTATACAAACTTTTGGAATTATTATTATTTTTTCAGTCCACACACGTAGCACATAGATTTTGAACTGAATACCATGAATACCATGTAACATTAGCACATGCCATAATGTTAAAGGTGGCAATTTTGAGCTATTTGGTTAGAAGTTGGTGACATATTCTTTATTGATTTAGCGGTTCAAGTAAGACTTAAAAGATTTAGCTGCATCGAATGGAACTTAAAGACTTTTATTTTGTTATCAGTTTTTGTTAGTTAATCGTAATGTCATTGATTAAGTAAAAAAACCATTTTACAACTGCTTAAATTTTAATTATTATTAATATATTAAATATTTATTTCAATCCGTGTGTATACACGGGTGTTAAACCTAGTAAACCTAATAAATTCGTAGAGTCCTTTGAATATCGTACGACAACTTATGACTTCTTACGACTCTTTGAGCCACATTAGCAACTCCAAAAGAACGTTAGTAAGAACACCTTAGATCACCGTATGAAACCTTAAAACTGAATCATAAACCTAATGAATTTGTCTGATTCCATTGAACATCGTATGACAAGTTTGGACATCTTAAGCCTCTATATGCCATATTAGCACCATGAAAATCACGTTAGCTTGGTGTGATTAAATATTACCTGTTGTGGTGTATGAGACAAAACTTTATGTTTTCGAAATTTAAATTATTGATCAAATTTGTTTTTGGTGTGATAATAAAGGTAAATATAATATAGGACGCGTTAAACTCCTAAGAGCACCTTACATCAACATACAAAACTTTAAAACTCCATAAAAAACCTAATAAATTAGTCCGAGTCCTTTGAACGTCGTATGACAACTTAAGACATCTTACGACTCTGTATGCCATATTATCACCTTGAATAGAATGTTAGTATAATGTAGGACGCCTTACAACTCCTAACAAGACCTTACAACAACGTACGCAACCTTAAAACTCCATAACCTAATGAATTCGTAGAAGTCCTTTGAACATCGTACGACAACTTAGGACTTCTTACGACTCTTTGTGCCACATTAGCAGCTCGAAAAGAACATTAGTAAGAACAGCTTAAATCACCGTACGAAACCTTAAAACTGCATCATACACCTAATGAATTCGTCTGATTCCTTTAAACATCGTACGACAAGTTTGGACATATTAAGCCTCTATATGCCATATTAGCACCATGAAAACCACGTTAGTTTGGTGTGATTAAATATTACATGTTGTGGTTTATGAGACAACTTTTGTTGTTTTCGAAATTTAAATTATTGATCAAATTAGTTTTTGGTGTGATAATAAAGGTAAACATAATATAGCACGCGTTAAACTCCTAAGAACACCATACATCACCATACAAAACTAAAAAACTCCATAATAAACCTAATAAATTCGTCCGAGTTCTTTGAACGTCGTACGACAACTTAAGACATCTTACGACTCTGTATGCCATATTATCACCTTGAATAGAATGTTAGTATAATGTAGGACGCCTTACAACTCCAAACAACACCTTATAACACCGTATGCAACCTTAAAACTCCATAATAAACCTAATAAATTCGTAGAGTCCTTTGAATATCGTACGACAACTTAGGACTTCTTACGACTCTTTGAGCCACATTAGCAACTCGAAAAGAACGTTAGTAAGAACACCTTACATCACCGTATGAAACCTTAAAACTGAATCATAAACCTAATAAATTCGTCTGATTCCTTTGAACATCGTATGACAAGTTTGGACATCTTAAGCCTCTATATGCCATATTAGCACCATGAAAATCACGTTAGCTTGGTGTGATTAAATATTACATGTTGTGGTTTATGAGACAAAACTTTATGTTTTCGAAATTTAAATTATTGATCAAATTTGTTTTTGGTGTGATAATAAAGGTAAATATAATATAGGACGCGTTAAACTCCTAAGAGCACCTTACATCAACATACAAAACTTTAAAACTCCATAATAAACCTAATAAATTAGTCCGAGTCCTTTGAACGTCGTATGACAACTTAAGACATCTTACGACTCTGTATGCCATATTATCACCTTGAATAGAATGTTAGAATAATGTAGGACGCCTTACAACTCCTAACAACACCTTACAACACCGTACGCAAACTTAAAACTCCATAACCTAACGAATTCGTAGGAGTCCTTTGAACATCGTACGACAACTTAGGACTTCTTACGACTCTTTGTGCAACATTAGCAACTCGAATAGAACGTTAGTAAGAACACCTTAAATCACCGTACGAAACCTTAAAACTGCTTCATACACCTAATGAATTCGTCTGATTCCTTTAAACATCGTACGACAAGTTTGGACATATTAAACCTCTATATGCCATATTAGCACCATGAAAACCACGTTAGTTTCGTGTGATTAAATATTACATGTTGTGGTTTATGAGACAATTTTTTATGTTTTCGAAATTTAATGTATTGATCAAATTTGTTTTTGGTGTGATAATAAAGGTAAATAAAATATAGAACGCGTTAAACTCCTAGGAGCACCTTACATCAACATACAAAACTTTAAAACTCCATAAAAAACCTAATAAATTCGTCCGAGTACTTTAAACGTCGTACGACAACTTAACACATCTTACGACTCTGTATGCCATATTATCACCTTGAATAGAATGTTAGTATAATGTAGGACGCCTTAGAACTCCTAACAACACCTTACAACACCGTACGCAACCTTAAAACTCCATAATAAACCTATTGAATTCGTACGAGTCCTTTGAACATCGTACGACAACTTAGGACTTCTTACGACTCTTTGTGCCACATTAGCAACTCGCAAAGAACGTTAGTAAGAACACCTTACATAACCGTACGAAACCTTAAAACTGCATTATACACCTAATGAATTCGTCTGATTCCTTTGAACAACGCACGACAAGTTTGGACATCTTAAGCCTCTATATGACATATTAGCACCATGAAAACCACGTTAGTTTGGTGTGATTAAATATTACATGTGTGGTTTATGAGACAATTTTTTATGTTTTCAAAATTTTAATTATTGATCAAATTTGTTTTTTGTGTGATAATAAAGGTAAATTTAATATAGGTCGCGTTAAACTCCTAAGAACACCTTACATCAACATACAAAACTTTAAAACTCTATAATAAACCTAACAAATCCGTCCGAGTCCTTTGAACGTCGTACGACAACTTAAGACATCTTAAAACTCTGTATGTCATATTATCACCATGAATAGAATGTTAGTATAATGTAGGACGCCTTACAACTCCTAACAACACCTTACAACACCGTACGCAACCTTAAAACTCCATAATAAACCTAATGAATTCGTACGAGTCCTTTGAACATCGTACGACAACTTAGGACTTCTTACGACTCTTTGTGCAACATTAGCAACTCGAATAGAATGTTAGTAAGAACACCTTAAATCACCGTACGAAATCTTAAAACTGCATCATACACCTATTGAATTCATCTGATTCCTTTGAACATCGTACGACAAGTTTGGACATCTTAAGCCTCTATATGCCATATTAGCACCATGAAAACCACGTTAGTTTGGTGTGATTAAATATTACATGTTGTGATTTATGAGACAACTTTTGATGTTTTCGAAAGTTAAATTATTTATCAAATTAGTTTTTGGTGTGATAATAAAGGTAAATATAATATAGCACGCGTTAAACTCCTAAGAACACCATACATCACCATACAAAACTTTAAAAATCCATAATAAACCTAATAAATTCATCCGAGTTCTTTGAACGTCGTATGACAACTTAAGACATTTTACGACTCTGTATGCCATATTATCACCTTGAATAGAATGTTAGTATAATGTAGGACGCCTTACAACTCTAAACAACACCTTATAACACCGTATGCAACCTTCAAACTCCATAATAAACGTAATAAATTCGTATGAGTCCTTTGAACATCATATGACAATTTAGGACTTCTTACGACTCTTTGTGCCACATTAGCAACTCGAAAAAAACGTTAGTAAGAACACCTTAAATCACCGTACGAAATCTTAAAACGGCATCATACACCTAATGAATTCGTCTGATTCCTTTTAACATCGTACGACAATTTGGACATCTTAAGCCTCTATATGCCATATTAGCACCATGAAAACCACGTTAGTTTGGTGTGATTAAATATTACATGTTGTGGTTTATGAGACAATTTTTGATGTTTTCGAAATTTAAATTATTGATCAAACTAGTTTTTGGTGTGATAATAAAGGTAAATATAATATAGGACGCGTTAAACTCCTAAGAACACCTTACATCAACATACAAAACTTTAAAACTCTATAATAAACCTAACAAATCCGTCCGAGTCCTTTGAACGTCGTACGACAACTTAAGACATCTTACAACTCTGTATGTCATATTATCACCATGAATAGAATGTTAGTATAATGTAGGACGCCTTACAACTCCTAACAACACCTTACAACACCGTACGCAACCTTAAAACTCCATAATAAACCTAATGAATTCGTACGAGTCCTTTGAACATCGTACGACAACTTAGGACTTCTTACGACTCTTTGTGCAACATTAGGAACTCGAATAGAACGTTAGTAAGAACACCTTAAATCACCGTACGAAATCTTAAAACTGCATCATACACCTAATGAATTCATCTGATTCCTTTGAACATCGTACGACAAGTTTGGACATCTTAAGCCTCTATATGCCATATTAGCACCATGAAAACCACGATAGTTTGGTGTGATTAAATATTACATGTTGTGATTTATGAGACAACTTTTGATGTTTTCGAAATTTAAATTATTTATCAAATTAGTTTTTGGTGTGATAATAAAGGTAAATATAATATAGCACGCGTTAAACTCCTAAGAACACCATACATCACCATACAAAACTTTAAAAATCCATAATAAACCTAATAAATTCATCCGAGTTCTTTGAACGTCGTATGACAACTTAAGACATTTTACGACTCTGTATGCCATATTATCACCTTGAATAGAATGTTAGTTTAATGTAGGACGCCTTACAACTCTAAACAACACCTTATAACACCATATGCAACCTTCAAACTCCATAATAAACGTAATAAATTCGTATGAGTCCTTTGAACATCATATGACAATTTAGGACTTCTTACGACTCTTTGTGCCACATTAGCAACTCGAAAAAAACGTTAGTAAGAACACCTTAAATCACCGTACGAAATCTTAAAACTGCATCATACACCTAATGAATTCGTCTGATTCCTTTTAACATCGTACGACAATTTGGACATCTTAAGCCTCTATATGCCATATTAGCACCATGAAAACCACGTTAGTTTGGTGTGATTAAATATTACATGTTGTGGTTTATGAGACAATTTTTGATGTTTTCGAAATTTAAATTATTGATCAAACTAGTTTTTGGTGTGATAATAAAGGTAAATATAATATAGGACGCGTTAAACTCCTAAGAACACCTTACATCAACATACAAAACTTTAAAACTCTATAATAAACCTAACAAATCCGTCCGAGTCCTTTGAACGTCGTACGACAACTTAAGACATCTTAAAACTCTGTATGTCATATTATCACCATGAATAGAATGTTAGTATAATGTAGGACGCCTTACAACTCCTAACAACACCTTACAACACCGTACGCAACCTTAAAACTCCATAATAAACCTAATGAATTCGTACGAGTCCTTTGAACATCGTACGACAACTTAGGACTTCTTACGACTCTTTGTGCAACATTAGCAACTCGAATAGAATGTTAGTAAGAACACCTTAAATCACCGTACGAAATCTTAAAACTGCATCATACACCTATTGAATTCATCTGATTCCTTTGAACATCGTACGACAAGTTTGGACATCTTAAGCCTCTATATGCCATATTAGCACCATGAAAACCACATTAGTTTGGTGTGATTAAATATTACATGTTGTGATTTATGAGACAACTTTTGATGTTTTCGAAATTTAAATTATTTATCAAATTAGTTTTTGGTGTGATAATAAAGGTAAATATAATATAGCACGCGTTAAACTCCTAAGAACACCATACATCACCATACAAAACATTAAAAATCCATAATAAACCTAATAAATTCATCCGAGTTCTTTGAACGTCGTATGACAACTTAAGACATTTTACGACTCTGTATGCCATATTATCACCTTGAATAGAATGTTAGTATAATGTAGGACGCCTTACAACTCTAAACAACACCTTATAACACCGTATGCAACCTTCAAACTCCATAATAAACGTAATAAATTCGTATGAGTCCTTTGAACATCATATGACAATTTAGGACTTCTTACGACTCTTTGTGCCACATTAGCAACTCGAAAAAAACGTTAGTAAGAACACCTTAAATCACCGTACGAAATCTTAAAACGGCATCATACACCTAATGAATTCGTCTGATTCCTTTTAACATCGTACGACAATTTGGACATCTTAAGCCTCTATATGCCATATTAGCACCATGAAAACCACGTTAGTTTGGTGTGATTAAATATTACATGTTGTGGTTTATGAGACAATTTTTGATGTTTTCGAAATTTAAATTATTGATCAAACTAGTTTTTGGTGTGATAATAAAGGTAAATATAATATAGGACGCGTTAAACTCCTAAGAACACCTTACATCAACATACAAAACTTTAAAACTCTATAATAAACCTAACAAATCCGTCCGAGTCCTTTGAACGTCGTACGACAACTTAAGACATCTTACAACTCTGTATGTCATATTATCACCATGAATAGAATGTTAGTATAATGTAGGACGCCTTACAACTCCTAACAACACCTTACAACACCGTACGCAACCTTAAAACTCCATAATAAACCTAATGAATTCGTACGAGTCCTTTGAACATCGTACGACAACTTAGGACTTCTTACGACTCTTTGTGCAACATTAGGAACTCGAATAGAACGTTAGTAAGAACACCTTAAATCACCGTACGAAATCTTAAAACTGCATCATACACCTAATGAATTCATCTGATTCCTTTGAACATCGTACGACAAGTTTGGACATCTTAAGCCTCTATATGCCATATTAGCACCATGAAAACCACGATAGTTTGGTGTGATTAAATATTACATGTTGTGATTTATGAGACAACTTTTGATGTTTTCGAAATTTAAATTATTTATCAAATTAGTTTTTGGTGTGATAATAAAGGTAAATATAATATAGCACGCGTTAAACTCCTAAGAACACCATACATCACCATACAAAACTTTAAAAATCCATAATAAACCTAATAAATTCATCCGAGTTCTTTGAACGTCGTATGACAACTTAAGACATTTTACGACTCTGTATGCCATATTATCACCTTGAATAGAATGTTAGTTTAATGTAGGACGCCTTACAACTCTAAACAACACCTTATAACACCATATGCAACCTTCAAACTCCATAATAAACGTAATAAATTCGTATGAGTCCTTTGAACATCATATGACAATTTAGGACTTCTTACGACTCTTTGTGCCACATTAGCAACTCGAAAAAAACGTTAGTAAGAACACCTTAAATCACCGTACGAAATCTTAAAACTGCATCATACACCTAATGAATTCGTCTGATTCCTTTTAACATCGTACGACAATTTGGACATCTTAAGCCTCTATATGCCATATTAGCACCATGAAAACCACGTTAGTTTGGTGTGATTAAATATTACATGTTGTGGTTTATGAGACAATTTTTGATGTTTTCGAAATTTAAATTATTGATCAAACTAGTTTTTGGTGTGATAATAAAGGTAAATATAATATAGGACGCGTTAAACTCCTAAGAACACCTTACATCAACATACAAAACTTTAAAAC
This sequence comes from Tagetes erecta, assembly GCA_030867185.1. Classification (NCBI taxonomy): domain Eukaryota; kingdom Viridiplantae; phylum Streptophyta; class Magnoliopsida; order Asterales; family Asteraceae; genus Tagetes; species Tagetes erecta. The sequence goes on along the minus strand of CM061493.1, from coordinate 25,194,846 downwards.
TCTATAATAAACCTAACAAATCCGTCCGAGTCCTTTGAACGTCGTACGACAACTTAAGACATCTTAAAACTCTGTATGTCATATTATCACCATGAATAGAATGTTAGTATAATGTAGGACGCCTTACAACTCCTAACAACACCTTACAACACCGTACGCAACCTTAAAACTCCATAATAAACCTAATGAATTCGTACGAGTCCTTTGAACATCGTACGACAACTTAGGACTTCTTACGACTCTTTGTGCAACATTAGCAACTCGAATAGAATGTTAGTAAGAACACCTTAAATCACCGTACGAAATCTTAAAACTGCATCATACACCTATTGAATTCATCTGATTCCTTTGAACATCGTACGACAAGTTTGGACATCTTAAGCCTCTATATGCCATATTAGCACCATGAAAACCACATTAGTTTGGTGTGATTAAATATTACATGTTGTGATTTATGAGACAACTTTTGATGTTTTCGAAATTTAAATTATTTATCAAATTAGTTTTTGGTGTGATAATAAAGGTAAATATAATATAGCACGCGTTAAACTCCTAAGAACACCATACATCACCATACAAAACTTTAAAAATCCATAATAAACCTAATAAATTCATCCGAGTTCTTTGAACGTCGTATGACAACTTAAGACATTTTACGACTCTGTATGCCATATTATCACCTTGAATAGAATGTTAGTATAATGTAGGACGCCTTACAACTCTAAACAACACCTTATAACACCGTATGCAACCTTCAAACTCCATAATAAACGTAATAAATTCGTATGAGTCCTTTGAACATCATATGACAATTTAGGACTTCTTACGACTCTTTGTGCCACATTAGCAACTCGAAAAAAACGTTAGTAAGAACACCTTAAATCACCGTACGAAATCTTAAAACGGCATCATACACCTAATGAATTCGTCTGATTCCTTTTAACATCGTACGACAATTTGGACATCTTAAGCCTCTATATGCCATATTAGCACCATGAAAACCACGTTAGTTTGGTGTGATTAAATATTACATGTTGTGGTTTATGAGACAATTTTTGATGTTTTCGAAATTTAAATTATTGATCAAACTAGTTTTTGGTGTGATAATAAAGGTAAATATAATATAGGACGCGTTAAACTCCTAAGAACACCTTACATCAACATACAAAACTTTAAAACTCTATAATAAACCTAACAAATCCGTCCGAGTCCTTTGAACGTCGTACGACAACTTAAGACATCTTACAACTCTGTATGTCATATTATCACCATGAATAGAATGTTAGTATAATGTAGGACGCCTTACAACTCCTAACAACACCTTACAACACCGTACGCAACCTTAAAACTCCATAATAAACCTAATGAATTCGTACGAGTCCTTTGAACATCGTACGACAACTTAGGACTTCTTACGACTCTTTGTGCAACATTAGGAACTCGAATAGAACGTTAGTAAGAACACCTTAAATCACCGTACGAAATCTTAAAACTGCATCATACACCTAATGAATTCATCTGATTCCTTTGAACATCGTACGACAAGTTTGGACATCTTAAGCCTCTATATGCCATATTAGCACCATGAAAACCACGATAGTTTGGTGTGATTAAATATTACATGTTGTGATTTATGAGACAACTTTTGATGTTTTCGAAATTTAAATTATTTATCAAATTAGTTTTTGGTGTGATAATAAAGGTAAATATAATATAGCACGCGTTAAACTCCTAAGAACACCATACATCACCATACAAAACTTTAAAAATCCATAATAAACCTAATAAATTCATCCGAGTTCTTTGAACGTCGTATGACAACTTAAGACATTTTACGACTCTGTATGCCATATTATCACCTTGAATAGAATGTTAGTTTAATGTAGGACGCCTTACAACTCTAAACAACACCTTATAACACCATATGCAACCTTCAAACTCCATAATAAACGTAATAAATTCGTATGAGTCCTTTGAACATCATATGACAATTTAGGACTTCTTACGACTCTTTGTGCCACATTAGCAACTCGAAAAAAACGTTAGTAAGAACACCTTAAATCACCGTACGAAATCTTAAAACTGCATCATACACCTAATGAATTCGTCTGATTCCTTTTAACATCGTACGACAATTTGGACATCTTAAGCCTCTATATGCCATATTAGCACCATGAAAACCACGTTAGTTTGGTGTGATTAAATATTACATGTTGTGGTTTATGAGACAATTTTTGATGTTTTCGAAATTTAAATTATTGATCAAACTAGTTTTTGGTGTGATAATAAAGGTAAATATAATATAGGACGCGTTAAACTCCTAAGAACACCTTACATCAACATACAAAACTTTAAAACTCTATAATAAACCTAACAAATCCGTCCGAGTCCTTTGAACGTCGTACGACAACTTAAGACATCTTAAAACTCTGTATGTCATATTATCACCATGAATAGAATGTTAGTATAATGTAGGACGCCTTACAACTCCTAACAACACCTTACAACACCGTACGCAACCTTAAAACTCCATAATAAACCTAATGAATTCGTACGAGTCCTTTGAACATCGTACGACAACTTAGGACTTCTTACGACTCTTTGTGCAACATTAGCAACTCGAATAGAATGTTAGTAAGAACACCTTAAATCACCGTACGAAATCTTAAAACTGCATCATACACCTATTGAATTCATCTGATTCCTTTGAACATCGTACGACAAGTTTGGACATCTTAAGCCTCTATATGCCATATTAGCACCATGAAAACCACATTAGTTTGGTGTGATTAAATATTACATGTTGTGATTTATGAGACAACTTTTGATGTTTTCGAAATTTAAATTATTTATCAAATTAGTTTTTGGTGTGATAATAAAGGTAAATATAATATAGCACGCGTTAAACTCCTAAGAACACCATACATCACCATACAAAACTTTAAAAATCCATAATAAACCTAATAAATTCATCCGAGTTCTTTGAACGTCGTATGACAACTTAAGACATTTTACGACTCTGTATGCCATATTATCACCTTGAATAGAATGTTAGTATAATGTAGGACGCCTTACAACTCTAAACAACACCTTATAACACCGTATGCAACCTTCAAACTCCATAATAAACGTAATAAATTCGTATGAGTCCTTTGAACATCATATGACAATTTAGGACTTCTTACGACTCTTTGTGCCACATTAGCAACTCGAAAAAAACGTTAGTAAGAACACCTTAAATCACCGTACGAAATCTTAAAACGGCATCATACACCTAATGAATTCGTCTGATTCCTTTTAACATCGTACGACAATTTGGACATCTTAAGCCTCTATATGCCATATTAGCACCATGAAAACCACGTTAGTTTGGTGTGATTAAATATTACATGTTGTGGTTTATGAGACAATTTTTGATGTTTTCGAAATTTAAATTATTGATCAAACTAGTTTTTGGTGTGATAATAAAGGTAAATATAATATAGGACGCGTTAAACTCCTAAGAACACCTTACATCAACATACAAAACTTTAAAACTCTATAATAAACCTAACAAATCCGTCCGAGTCCTTTGAACGTCGTACGACAACTTAAGACATCTTACAACTCTGTATGTCATATTATCACCATGAATAGAATGTTAGTATAATGTAGGACGCCTTACAACTCCTAACAACACCTTACAACACCGTACGCAACCTTAAAACTCCATAATAAACCTAATGAATTCGTACGAGTCCTTTGAACATCGTACGACAACTTAGGACTTCTTACGACTCTTTGTGCAACATTAGGAACTCGAATAGAACGTTAGTAAGAACACCTTAAATCACCGTACGAAATCTTAAAACTGCATCATACACCTAATGAATTCATCTGATTCCTTTGAACATCGTACGACAAGTTTGGACATCTTAAGCCTCTATATGCCATATTAGCACCATGAAAACCACGATAGTTTGGTGTGATTAAATATTACATGTTGTGATTTATGAGACAACTTTTGATGTTTTCGAAATTTAAATTATTTATCAAATTAGTTTTTGGTGTGATAATAAAGGTAAATATAATATAGCACGCGTTAAACTCCTAAGAACACCATACATCACCATACAAAACTTTAAAAATCCATAATAAACCTAATAAATTCATCCGAGTTCTTTGAACGTCGTATGACAACTTAAGACATTTTACGACTCTGTATGCCATATTATCACCTTGAATAGAATGTTAGATTAATGTAGGACGCCTTACAACTCTAAACAACACCTTATAACACCGTATGCAACCTTCAAACTCCATAATAAACGTAATAAATTCGTATGAGTCCTTTGAACATCATATGACAATTTAGGACTTCTTACGACTCTTTGTGCCACATTAGCAACTCGAAAAAAACGTTAGTAAGAACACCTTAAATCACCGTACGAAATCTTAAAACTGCATCATACACCTAATGAATTCGTCTGATTCCTTTTAACATCGTACGACAATTTGGACATCTTAAGCCTCTATATGCCATATTAGCACCATGAAAACCACGTTAGTTTGGTGTGATTAAATATTACATGTTGTGGTTTATGAGACAATTTTTGATGTTTTCGAAATTTAAATTATTGATCAAACTAGTTTTTGGTGTGATAATAAAGGTAAATATAATATAGGACGCGTTAAACTCCTAAGAACACCTTACATCAACATACAAAACTTTAAAACTCTATAATAAACCTAACAAATCCGTCCGAGTCCTTTGAACGTCGTACGACAACTTAAGACATCTTACAACTCTGTATGTCATATTATCACCATGAATAGAATGTTAGTATAATGTAGGAGGCCTTACAACTCCAAACAACACCTTATAACACCGTACGCAACCTTAAAACTCCATAATAAACCTAATGAATTCGTACGAATCCTTTGAACATCGTACGACAACTTAGGACTTCTTAAGACTCTTTGTGCCACATTAGCAAATCGAAAAGAACGTTACTAAGAACACCTTACATCACCGTACGAAACCTTAAAACAGCATCATACACATAATGAATTCGTCTGATTCCTTTTAACAGCGTACGACAATTTGGACATCTGAAGCCTCTATATGCCATATTAGCACCATGAAAACCACATTAGTTTGGTGTGATTAAATATTACATGTTGTGGTTTATGAGACAATTTATGATGTTTTCGAAATTTAAATTATTTATCAAATTAGTTTTTGGTGTGATAATAAAGGTAAATATAATATAGCACGCGTTAAACTCCTAAGAACACCATACATCACCATACAAAACTTTAAAAATCCATAATAAACCTAATAAATTCATCCGAGTTCTTTGAACGTCGTATGACAACTTAAGACATTTTACGACTCTGTATGCCATATTATCACCTTGAATAGAATGTTAGTTTAATGTAGGACGCCTTACAACTCTAAACAACACCTTATAACACCGTATGCAACCTTCAAACTCCATAATAAACGTAATAAATTCGTATGAGTCCTTTGAACATCATATGACAATTTAGGACTTCTTACGACTCTTTGTGCCACATTAGCAACTCGAAAAAAACGTTAGTAAGAACACCTTAAATCACCGTACGAAATCTTAAAACTGCATCATACACCTAATGAATTCGTCTGATTCCTTTTAACATCGTACGACAATTTGGACATCTTAAGCCTCTATATGCCATATTAGCACCATGAAAACCACGTTAGTTTGGTGTGATTAAATATTACATGTTGTGGTTTATGAGACAATTTTTGATGTTTTCGAAATTTAAATTATTGATCAAACTAGTTTTTGGTGTGATAATAAAGGTAAATATAATATAGGACGCGTTAAACTCCTAAGAACACCTTACATCAACATACAAAACTTTAAAACTCTATAATAAACCTAACAAATCCGTCCGAGTCCTTTGAACGTCGTACGACAACTTAAGACATCTTACAACTCTGTATGTCATATTATCACCATGAATAGAATGTTAGTATAATGTAGGAGGCCTTACAACTCCAAACAACACCTTATAACACCGTACGCAACCTTAAAACTCCATAATAAACCTAATGAATTCGTACGAGTCCTTTGAACATCGTACGACAACTTAGGACTTCTTAAGACTCTTTGTGCCACATTAGCAAATCGAAAAGAACGTTACTAAGAACACCTTACATCACCGTACGAAACCTTAAAACAGCATCATACACATAATGAATTCGTCTGATTCCTTTTAACAGCGTACGACAATTTGGACATCTGAAGCCTCTATATGCCATATTAGCACCATGAAAACCACATTAGTTTGGTGTGATTAAATATTACATTGATAGGTTCAATTGGATCGATAATATCACTCAAATGATCTAAACAACACGCACAAACAAAAACGTTCAATCACAAACACAGTTCATACTCATAAATTCTGTGTATATTGATGATCAAAGCAATTCGCAGTACAATGTGCAGGAGAAAACAAATACACACAGTTAATTCTCTCTCTAACAGTGCAAAAAGTAATCTCTCTCCTAACACACGCACTCTACATGCTTTATAACAAACAAAATGCAAGTTTAAGGAAAATACACAATAAACCCTAAACTATACAAACATATAAACAAAGATACAAAGTAAATTCTTAACAGGAAATAACCCTAACAGTACTCCCCCTAAGATTTATCTTTGGATCTTCAAAAGACTTCAATCTTGTTCTTCGTTTATCAGCATCAATCTTCAATCTCTTTCTACCATTCTGGTTCTTCTTTGACATTCAGCAATTCTCGTCCTTTGTACTCTTCTTTTTCTTTTAAAGCTTCTTCAATGCAGGATTTGAACTTTTCAGCGATCTTAGCTTGTCGAGGCTTGGACTCATTTGTCAAAATTGGTAGAACATTCATGCGTCTAAGCGAATCCAGATTTAAACCTGCAAAATCGATATTAGCATAAAACTCAAATGGCATTTCTTTGCCTTCGACATACACCTCCAATGTTCCTTTTCTGGATATCCTCATGTACTCTATCTTCGGTAAATCCACCATCACAAGATTAGAGTTTAGCAAAGCTTTTCTGACTCGAATTTTCTCTGAAGCAGCATCAATAACTTCAATCATCACCACAAATAACTTTCTGTCCGCTTCAGCCAGTTTATCCTTGCACTTCTCCATTCTAATGCTCCTCAAATAATCAATATATGAAGGATGTAGCAGCTTTAACTCAAAAGTACTGAACAGAGTGATCATGTCTTTGTCCCAATCCTCCAAATTTCTAACAAGCTTTAGTTCAAATGTATCCTGATTGTAGAAAACTCTCAGTATTGGCTTCGTCATTTGCGACCCATCTATTACCTTCAATCCAGGATCAGTAATCTTGTCAAAATATTCATCCGAGAACTCTTCTAAGTACATATCCTCGGTCACCACCAATCTTTTCTTCTTCTTTTGTTTCTTGGCTTGCACATATTCTGAGTCTTCCTGTTGACCTCGGAAATCCAAAAACTTTGCAGTTCTGCTCATTCCAGCATCAAGAAGCATCACACACTTGTTACCACGATCAGCATTTGTATGATTGATTAACCTCAGTTTATGCAGCTCTTTCAGATCCTGAACTTCCAATTTGAAGATGCTAGAATAGTAATGATAAACATCACATAAGCCATTTACCCTCTTGATCATGAATGCATCAAACACTTCATCATATTTCCACGCGATTATCTTTACCTTCTTATTTTTCTCAGGCACAATCATTGAATCCAACAATTCAGCAATTGATTGTCCTTTACTCATCAACGATCTCACCACATCTCCTGGAGTTGCTGCCTTATGCCAAGTTTCACGTACTTCCATCGGTATGTTGTACGACTTAACTTCGCTCGGAAACATATCCATTAATTCATGCCTCTTTTTGTGCGCATTTTCAGGCAATGCCATCACAGGAATCTCTTTTGGACCAAGTACTTTAAATCTCTTCGTCAGTTCAAAGTACTGAGGATTTTTGTAATCCAAATAGAACATTCTGTTGTACATCTTCTCTGTTTTCATGAAACTGACCACAATCTTCCTTAAAGATTCAGATTTCAACCTTTGCAAAGTTTTATACGGATAGTTCCTCGAACTTAACCAACTTCGCATCTCATACGCAGTCATCTCATCTGGATTTTGATGGTAAAGCTCAGTCGGTGGCAGATCTTCAATATTCAAACTTTCCTGCATAGGAGTCCATTCGCCCATTTCAGTCACAAACTCCTTCTTATCTGCTTCAGCTTTATCTTGATGAACCATACATTTCTCGTATTCTTCATTAATCTGAGTCACCGTCAATCCATTCAAAAACACAGAATTGTACTTCATTTTCTCCAAATAAGCAAACCTCTGATCCAAGTCATCCGGCACTTCTTCAACAGTATTTTGTACAAGTTCTGGCTCAGCTTCATCCTCCGACTCAGTCCAATCAATATCTAAATCATCCAGAGCCTCTATCATAGGTGCTTCGTCAGTTTGAACCGGCTCAGACTGACTAGCAACTTCAGTATCTGTTTTAAGCGCACTATCAACTTCAACAGCTTCAGCTTGAATCGGCTCAAACTGAACTGTATCTCCAGAATTAACATCTTTCTCACTGTCATCTGCCTCAAATACTTCTGTTTCAGCTTCAGCCACAATCTCAGCTTCAACAATTTTCTCAACCTCAACTTCAGCTACAGATTGAATCGGCTCAATCTGCACTAGTTTATCTATCTTAGCCTTCTTTGAGCTTCCTTCATCACCAAATATTTCAGGGATAGCATCTATCTTTCTCTTTCCCTCAGCTTTATCCATCTTGACTATTTCAGCATCAGCTTCATCGGGAATAATAATTGGTGATTCAACCAAAATTCCAACATTTGTAGTACCTCTAGCCCTTGTCAAATACACTTTAGGCACATTCGTTTCAGTCACTATGATTTCATCAGAAAAATCTTTGTCCGAAGATGATCCAGCCTTCTTAGGTTTCAAATCCTCCAACTCTTTTTCCAACATCTCCTTCTCATCCTCTAGTGTATTGCATTCAGCTTTAACCTCAGCATAATCATACTTAAGGTTTTCATACTCCTCCTTTAACTTCTCATGCTCATCTATCAACTTAGCATGTTCAATCTTTAACTCCTGATGATCCGAATCCAACTCTTTGAAAATCTTCAAGTTTTGATTGTGAATATCCCAATATTCATCAAATCTCTTCTTCTTGCGATCATTCGATGCTTTCAACAAATCATTGGCCTTAATCAGATTCTCAACCATCTCCTCCAATTCTGCAATTCGTTTCTCTTTCTCTTCATAAATTTCATCAACACTTGGCACAATGTTTGGTGAAGACTCCAAACCTTGTCCAATGTTTTCAGCAATTTGTGGTGACATGGTGGGAATATCATCAATAATAGGATCAGTAATGCCAGCATCCGCTTTATCTATCTGTGCACTAGACTCAGCTTCGGCCATTACTGTCTTAGTAATCTGAAACACATCAATTTCCTCAGGATTTTCTACTGTTTTCTTCTTCTTTCTAACATACTGTATTGAAACATCTTTTGGAATCTCAACAGCTACTTCTTCAATCTCAGAAGCAACCTCAGCAGGTTCTTCTATCACTATAGGCTCAATCAACTCAACATTTTCAGTATCCATTGGTTCAACCTCCTCTGAATTAGATTCAGATTCAGTATCATCACCACCATCATCATTACCATCATTACTATCACTATCATTCTCATCATTACCATCTTCATCATCCTCACCATCACTAACTTCATCAACTTCTCTATCAATCAGATCTGCTGGATTAACAACCTCTCCATGAGATATGTGATAATAGACACCTTCCACATCTTCTTCATTGTTGATTATATCTCTCATATAATCAAACAATTCAATATCAGGCACATTCCCGATACTCATCTTTCGGTAAGAGAGATCGTTCATGTCCTCAGTGTACAATATGCCTCCAGCATAACCTTCACTTCTGATCATGGGATAGGCAATGTTTATCATCAATTGCAGAAACCTTGGATACATCAAAAACTTGAACCTCTTCCCCTTCACCAAGTTAAACACAAACCCATTCATTATCCACCTTGACATGTTGAATGGTTTGTTTTCTGCAATAGCTACAATCGGTGATGCAATGTCTGAAGGAAAGTTATCAAACCCTGCACTCCTTCTAGACATGCATTGCTGCACAACATAACACAGCAGCTTATACTTTTTCCCCAACTTGGCTCTGTAAAACTGCGACTTTGGAAACACAGGTGGATGTCCCATGTTAACAAAACCAGATTTACATTCCTCCATTGTCAATTCATCCATCATGCCTACCTCATCCTCATCAATCCTTAATGCTTGCCTGATAGCTTCTTCAGTGACATCTAATACCCAATCCCTAGTGATATGTCCTCTGACCATAACACCTCCATTCTCATTTCTCACAACCTCAGCTGATTTCCAGAAACACTTAATCAGCCTTGCATATATGACCGGTTTGGCACATATAGCATATACATACTTCGTCCTCTTGATAAACTGAATCATATCTCTATATCCTTCTGTCTCAGGCAGTGATTCATCTAAGCATGCTACCAGATTATGCTTAGGTTCAAATTTGAGATTCTCCATCTGTTAAAACACACAAACAAACACAAAACAAGGCAAATGTATTAGATTCTTCATCAAATATATCAAAAATTAATAAGTGTTTAACTACAAGTTAGAAAGCAAAAACATTAACATAATCATTTTTAATCCTAGATTGTTCTAATAACCTGATTTTCATCATTTTAATCAAACAATATTGAATTTAAAAGACTATACTTCATGTTTAAACTTTTAACAGTTACTCACTTAGGCAGAATTTTGACAATTTTATGATGACAAAGTTTAACATGTTTTGGTTCAGTTTTTAACAAGTTAAATCACTTTTTGAACAAATGCTTCATCGTTTTGATGTTTAACTTTTAAAAGCTTCATAGTTCAATAATGGCGATTTTTATCAGTTAAGAACATTTCACTTGATTCAGTCGATTTTAAGGTGTTTTAATGCAAATGAGTGATTGAAAGATGATAATCGAGTGATTTTAACCCTAAAGCAACATTCGATTTCAGTTTTAACGCTCAAAATCAAAGTGTCGATTCAAGTTCAAAACACTGTTCATCATCGTTTTTCCTTTTAACAGTTGATTTGCAGGTCGATTTAGGTCAAAAACACTTAATTACTACCTTAATCAATCTATTAAACTTGTTATAGGGCAACAGATTGACTATGATAACAATGGCGATTTGAAGCACAGAGTGTTTTGAGTGAAAGTGAATGTGTGTGAAATGATAAGTGTCTGTGAAGAGGCGGTATTTGTATCGTCAAAGAATTTTAGGTCAAACTTTAAGTGCCGGGTCAACACAAGCAAAATAGGCCCAATAACCTTGCCGGGTCAAGTACTGTAGTGACGGGTCATGTACTGTAGTTACGGGTCAAGTACATAAAACAAGTCACCACATGTGAAAATCACTTGACGGGTCAAGCACTGTTGATACGGGTAAGTCACTGTAGTGACGGGTAAAGGTTAAAGAACAACTACACCTGATGGATTTTATTCATCACCCGGCAGAATAGTTGTTATCAAAACATCACCCGGCAACTTTTCTTCATCACCCGGCAACACAGTTGCTTTCCTTCTTCATCCGGCTTGCTTTCTTCTTTACACGGCAACCTTTGACAACCTTCTTCACACGGCATACACACTTCTTCATTACCCGGCAGCATAGTGTAATAACTTTACACGGCAAGAAGATTTCTTCATTACCCGGCTGTATAGTATACACTTGTCACCCGGCAAGATATCAATGACCTTCACCCGGCTGTATTTGACATGATCATTTGCCCGGCTGTACAGTGGTCACAATATCTTCACCATTTCCTTAATCACCCGGCAAGTATCAGACTTACAACTTTACCCGGCTAAACAGTTCTTTGCCCGGCTGCACAGTTGTATCTGATATCTTTACCCGGCTTCAACACTTAAGCAATTTTCTTCACTTTTCTCGTCTGTTGACTTTTTCAACGATCATTTATTGCACCTGCAACATTCTCCGACATATTAATTAGACAAGATATCCTTAAAAAGAATGTTTGTCACATTAATTATCAAACAACATTAAACATTGCAACAAATTAATTTTCACTTTAAAATTCAATTTCCTTTTTCTTTTTCAAAAATGTTTTTGCACAACCAATTTTTCTATATCCCGAAGCAATTTCGTAAAGACAAATTACAAGACCTTGGGTTTGTTTTTAACACATCCAATACCTTTGCTTTTCATAACTAGTAACCTTGTTCATTCAAAAACACACTTATTCAAAATATTTTTGGATTTTTGTATAATATTTTTCTTTTTAATCTTATTCTCCCCCTAAACTTGAAATTTTCTAGAAATTTTTAAGTTTAAACAAGGATGTTGATGTGTCAATGAAGATTCCATATGCCTGCACACACAAAGCACACACATTAAAATAAAGACATGCAGTGCGATGAATCAATATATCACAGTGAGATCATACCACACATTATTTGAACATGTTTTGCAAGTTTTGAATAGACATTTGACTTATGCTTGATTGAGTGATGATATGAAAACATACCAATTAGCTCGAATTGACACACTTACTTTTTCAGTATCATGATGATATTTAAGGTTCGATTAGAATGACTTATGTGACCCACAAGTATACATATGTCAACATATTTCCTTATCAATCACTACCTGAATGCTTATTGCAAAAAATCTGGTCACTTACAGTTATACACAGTGTGGAATCTGGGTTCTATTCGGATTTGGTCCACTTTGGGACTTCTTTTTATTCCATCTTTGGGAATTTTTCTTTCCTATCGTTCCCCTTGGGAATCTTCTGAATTCCTTTTTGGAATTTTTGTTTGGTGTTGGTCCACATTTGGGACTCTTTATGTTCCATTTTGGAATCTTTTGCTGCACCTTGAAGCTCAAAAGAGACTTCGTGTGAGACTTCAGGTCTGTGGATACCACAACAAAGAAGCTCACGATGCGGTTCATCACACTGAATACACTGCATCGTTACCCTATCATGCACAATTATCATCACAAGCAATGTATCAAAAAGATATATATCTAGACATGTATAGCAATGGAGCTTAACACAAAGATCATTAAGTTTATGTTTGTCAACAATCAACTTACTTGTTCAGTCTAATTGTCTGAGCCATCTTGCACATCAATTAACATTCATCAGTCTTTATTAAAAATGATGTAACAAATAATGTCTAGTGTAACTATCATTTCTCACTTTTTGCAATATAGATTCTTATGACATGATATTTTCTTTTCTTTTTGATTTTATATTTTGTTTTTGCTTTTCTATTTTCTTTTTCATGCACACACACAATGCAAAACATAAGATAAAAGACAACGGAATCAAAACTTAACATCAACTTATTATATTTTTGGCTTTTATATTTTCTGATTTTTCTTTTGTTTTCAAAAATTAGAATCAATCATGATTGATTAATCCTATAGATTGAATTAAAAATTCAAACCGGCCTGACAAAAATGATTTTGTGAAAAGATCTGCCAGTTGTTTATCGGTATGAACTTTAATCAAAATTATTAAACCTTTTTCAGAGTTGTCTCTTAAAAAGTGATATCTAATTTCGATGTGTTTGGTTTTAGAATGTTGAACAGGATTAGCAGTTATGAACATAGCAGCAGTATTGTCTATGTAAATAGGAGTTTTTAAGAAGTTAAACCCGTAGTCCAGCAACTGATTTTGTAACCATAAAACCTGAGAACATCCTGCAGATGCAGCGATATACTCTGCTTCAGCTGTGGATACAGAAACATTGGTTTGCTTCTTGCATTGCCAAGAGACAAGCCTTGGACCCAAAAATTGACAACCACCAGTAGTCGATTTCCTGTCAAGAGCACAACCACCAAAATCACTGTCAGAATAGCTATATAGTTCAAAATTTCCTTCATAAGGATACCATAACCCAAGATTTGGTTTCCCTTTGAGATATCTGAATATATGCTTCACAGCAACTAGATGCGACTCTTTTGGATCTGACTGGTATCTGGCGCATACACACACAGCGTACATGATGTCTGGTCTAGATGCAGTAAGATACATCAGAGAACCGATCATTGATCTGTATAGTGTCTGATCAACTGTTTTGCCCTTTGGATCCGGTTGAATCTTGCAATTTACATCAGATGGAGTTCGAATTGTTTGACAATCTTGCATCTTGAATTTCTTTAACAACTTCTCAACGAACTTTGATTGATTGATAAATATTCCGTCAGCTGATTGTTTCACTTGTAATCCAAGAAAGAAATTAATCTCCCCCATAGAACTCATCTGGAATCTGTTCTTCATAATTTCCTCGAATTCTTTGCACATTGACTCACTAGTTGATCCGAAAATAATATCGTCCACATACACTTGAACGCACAATAAATCATCATTATCCCTCTTCATAAACAAAGTTGGATCAATCTGACCTCTTGTAAATCCATTTTCTAGTAAATGCTTAGATAATGTCTCGTACCAAATTCTAGGAGCTTGATGAAGACCGTAAAGAGCTTTACTTAACTTGTATACCCGATGAGGATAGTCTGGATCTTCGAAACCCGGAGGTTGTCTAACATACACGTCATCCGTAATCGGTCCATACAGAAAAGCGCCTTTAACGTCCATTTGGAATACTTTGAAACGCATGAAAGAAGCATATGCAAGAAAAACGCGTATGGCTTCAAGTCTTGCGACTGGAGCAAACACCTCTTCGTAATCAATGCCTTCTTCCTGTGTGTATCCCTGTGCAATTAATCTCGCTTTATTTCTCACCACAATGCCACGTTCGTCTGGCTTGTTTTTGTACAACCATCTTGTACCTATTGCGTTCTCTCCTTCAGGTAAGTCAACAAGTTTCCAAACTTCCTGTTTGCGAAACTGAAGTAATTCCTCCTGCATTGCCTCAATCCAACTGTTATCTTTCAGCGCCTCTGAAATATTCTTTGGCACCACTTGAGATAGAAAACACGAGTAAAGACAGATATTTGCGTGCTCCGTCTGACTTCTTGTAGTTCTCTGATTCAACGGCCCGATAATCTGAGAGACAGGATGTTTCTTGTGAATTCGATGAACAGGAATATCACCTCCTTGCACTTGACTCTCCAGATTTGAAGTATTCAGATTTGGTAGATCTTGTAGTATGGATGAAGTATGCGGTGTGAAATTCGGGACTTGATCCGGTGAATTGATGAAGTAATCAAAAGATTCTGGAATAACTTCAGCATTCGGATCCGATGATGGTTGATTTTGAACGGATCCACCATCATTAGGAGATATCACATCTTCTTCATGATTGTTTGATTCTTGATCTTCATTTGAACCAGAAGGACTCGGAGCTTGACTAGATTTGACATGATCAGGATTATGAAACGACATAAATGGATATTCAGAATTGAGATTTCCATCTTCATCATTATCAGAATCGTCACTAAAGCTTCCTAAGTCACCTGATTCCTTCCTTGTTTTTCCTGAAAAATCAAATAAGTTAGAATTGAAAGATCTAGATAACGAATCCAAATCAAATAACCATTCGGGACCATGAGCCACTAACGGAAACGAATTTTCTAAAAACTTGACGTTGAAAGTTTCAATAACAGTATTTGTTTTGCTATTAAAAACCCGATAAGCTTTAGAAACAGACGAATATCCTAGGAAAAATCCATCGTCAGATTTTGACTCAAACTTCCCGAGATGTTCATTTAGATTAAGAATCGAAACTGGACAACCAAATGCTTTCAAGTAAGAAATATTTGGTTTTCTTCCAAACAACAACTCATAAGAAGTTTTCTGTTTATCTTGAACTAATAATGTTCTATTTTGTACAAAACACGCAGTAGCAATGGCTTCATCCCAAAAGGTGATAGGGATTTTGGCATCTGCGAGCATGGATCTTGCAGCTTCAATTAGTGTCCGGTTTTTCCGTTCCGCAACCCCATTTTGTTGAGGCGTTCTTGGAGCACTATACTGACGAGCAATCCCCTTTTCTGCACAAAATAAATCAACATTAGCATTCTTAAATTCAGTTCCATTATCACTTCTTAAAGTTTTAACTTTGCATTCCAATTGATTTTCAATTTTAATGATAAATTCTTTCAATAATTCAGCTGTTTCAGATTTTGCATGCAAAAAATAAACCCATGAAAATCTAGTGAAGTCATCTATGATAACTAAACAATAAGATTTTCTGCCGATGCTTTGAACATTTGTCGGTCCAAAAAGATCCATATGTAACATCTGCAAAGGTTTTGAAATGGAGTTCTCGAGCTTGGACTTAAAAGACATCCGATGCTGTTTGCCCTTCAAACATGCTGGACAGAGATCAGTTGTGGAGAATTTCTTCGATGGGATTCCCACAGCGTGATTTCCTGTTACCAAACGGTTCATGTTTCTGAAGTTGGAGTGGCCCAGCCGTCTATGCCAAAGCTGACTCTCATCATTTGAAGCATGGGCAATGAGACAGGTTGTTTCGGTTTCGGCATCAATCTGCGACATATCCAATTTGTATACATCACGATCTCTAGGTGCTTTAACCACTACCCACTCATTGTCAATCTTGAAACCTGGTTTCAGAATATAACAGAAAGAATCATCAAAAAGAGTTGAATAAGATTTATCACAGATTTGAGATACACTAAGTAAGTTAAAGTTCAACTGTGCACAGTAGTTGACTTTATCAAAACTTATAATCCCATTTGAAACTGTTCCTTCGCCTGTGATTTTACCACCCGCATCACCTCCAAACGCTACGTGAGTACCATTTTTCGACTTAAAGTCTTGAAGTAAGGCATGGTTGCCTGTCATATGCCGGCTACACCCACTATCAACGAACCATGAGTTGATAGGTCTTCTTGGGCGTACCTGCATTTCAACAAAAACATTTAGTTAGTTTGGTCAACCCAGGCCCACACGGTCTTGGGTTTTCCGAATCTATCTGCAATAGTAACTTGTTGGTATTGAACATTTTGAAAATTTGTTTCATTCAAAAGATTTTGATGCTGATAACTTCGCCCATTGGCGTTCAATGATTGCTTTCTCCTTAAAGCCCGGAACCTTTCTTCCAACTGAGGATCAAGGTTGTTTTCAAAATTTTGATTTCTTACCATTAAAGCTCTTGGTTTAAATTGGTTAACCTGCACATTTCTTGAAAAATTAGAAACTGAATTGTTTCGATTGAAATTTCTCAAAACTGGAGAATGACTTTGACTCATATTTTGAGAACCAAATGAATTATTTCTTTGAAAGTTTGAATATGGAGTCATTTCTCTAGTCGAGTTTGATCGAAAGAAACAATCCTTTGTGTCATGATTTCTTCTCTCACAAATATCACAAAATTTGTTAAAATAACATTCTTCTGAAGAATGATTTCTTTTGTTACAGAAACTGCAGTACCTGTTAAAGAAACATTCAGCAGTTGCATGATTATATCTATCACAAATTTCACAATATTTCTTGCTAATCCTAAAGAGCCGATTGTTAACTTTTGATGTTGAACCAAAACGTGATTCATTATCTTGGTTATTCGGTTTTGGATTAACGCTTCTTTGTGGAGACTTGGTTTGTGATTTTGATTGCATGGGACTTTGTTTCGATTTTAAACTGTTCTGTTTGGTCACCTTTTTGTTTTCAATTCTCTTATCATTGACAGCGGAAGACTTAGGACCTGAACCTGTTTTCAGACCAGAGTTAGATTTGATTGGAGAATTGATTGGTTTACCATAAGATCCGTTCAAATCAAATGTTCCTGCAGACACAAACTTGATGTTTTTACCTTTTGACACTTTCTTTACAGGTTTAACTTTGTCAGTTTTAACACTTTGAAATTTGGTGTTATCATTCGATTTTAAAACACTTTTGCCTTTTGACTGTTTCGTTTCAGATTGATTTGTCATTGTTTTCGTTTTCTGCTTCTTTGCAGTTGAAACTTCATCCTTCTTCATTACTTCTGGCGACTTGACCAACTGAGCAGCAACTTGCGCCTTTTGTTCCTTCTTCCACTTGATGTATTCAGGATCATTGTACCCTGAAAATTCACCTTCTTCTGTCACCGATTCTGGTTCGGGATTGAGCTTTGGATATTCAACAAGTTGGATAAGAACAGGCTCTAACTTGTTCTCAGATTTGTTGCTTGCTTCATCATCTGCTTCAGTCGTCATTCCATCTTCTTCTCTCAAGCTTTCGATCAACACCTCAGATCCTTCGGATTCGGATTTACTTTTCTGAATTTCTTTGAATTTACGTTCATTTTCAGGTGAATGATCAAATTCATTAAAGTTTTCCGGTAAGGTTTGAGTGATTGAATTTGGCATTGGCTCATGTGTAAAACCCAACCCGGTTTTGGTTTTGTTACCTCTTTCTTTGATGAGTTGTTTAACCATGGTTTTACAGCTTTTAACCTTTGTTAATTCAACTTGAGTGACAGCATGAGCAACTTTTTCTTGTTCAAAATTCTTTGTCATTTCTTCAAGTTGTTTGGTTATCAATTCCAATTCCTTTAAGGTTTTGTTCCATGATTCTTTAAGTGACAAAATCTTCTCATCAGCAATTTTGTGATCAATTTTAAGTTGTTCATGAATTTTCTCATGTTTGCTTAATTTGTCACCGATTTTAAATGAATGAGTCCGATAATGTTCTACTTGTTGAATGCACTGTTCAGAACATAGCCTTTCTTTGACATCCAAGGGCAATGGAACATAGTTAGGTGGGAGTTCAGAATTAACCTTTGGTTGCTCAGTGGATGATGAAGACTCATTGGCAGTAGCCATTAATGCAACTTCAGATTCAGATTCTTCAGTAGGATCTGCTTTTGCGCTCCAGTCATACTCTTCCGAATCTTCACAGTCATCATCAACCATCTTTCCATCCCCTTCTTCAGACCAGTCTTCTTCAATTTCACATACCAAAGCCAGATTTGATGTAAGATCAGATGTAAACTGTTCTGCGTATGCACTCCAGTCATATCCGTCTTGTACACTTACAACCAACGCTTTATTCTGATCTTCTGGCTTCTTTCCTTCATCCTTCAACTCAGGCATAGGAAGACTTTGGTACGGCTTTTGAAAGAAACGCTGATTTCTTCCTTGATAACTCGTAGACTGTTGAGAACTTTGACCTTGACCTTGATTGCTTGAACTAGCTTGATCATTGAAATTCTTTGGAGCTTTGCATTCTCTTGAGAAATGACCATACTGGTTACAGTTAAAGCATCTGGCCTTAGATTTGTCAAATCCAACCGTCTTGTTAGCATGAGGTTTGTAACTTCTGTTAACGTATGCATGCTTTTGAGTACGATACGCTACCATAACCATCTGCCAATTCAGATCCATTTCTTCAACATCTACTGGATCCATTTCGAATAAGTCTTGAAGGACAACGTCCATTTGACTTAGATGACTACCTTGGTATGCTTGGAAACTTGCCATAAAAGCAGTAAAGGCAGTTTTAGTTTCATCATCTTGAAGTAAAATGTTCATGACATCTTTCACTTTGGCTTGAACATTTGTAGTCGAACTTTCTGGTTGATGCTTCTGATTCTGACTTGGAATTTGAACTTGAGCTCTTGGTGGAGATTGAGGTTGAGAGTAAGTTGGTGAGTTTGGAAAATATGCTGAATCAGTAAAGAAACTTGCACCAACAAATAAGTCACCCTCATCTTCAAACTTTGTTACATCTTGAGCAAGAAAAGCGTTATCAACAGTATTGGCAGGATTTACCACATACTTATACTGAGTTTGTGAGCTTGATCTATCAGTATTTCTTGATCCTTCATCAATCTCAACTTCTTCGATTTTTCCAATAAGCAAATCAAGTTCCATTGGAAATTTCTCAGTATGTTTCAACAAAGTAACAGTTTGTTTCCAGGATGATGGTAAGGCACATAATAATCGATCATTCAAGTCTTGAAGTTCAGTCTTCACTCCGAGATTTGACATCTCAGTAGTTAAGTGAACAAACCTGTTCATCATCTGGTGTACTGTCTCTCCATTAATGTGTTCAAACAACTCCAATTGTCTCTTTAGTTTCGACTTCTTCAAACTTCTCAATTGTTCTCCTCCTTCACATATCGACTTCAATGCTTTGAAGCATGTATAACCAGTCTGATATCCATCCAATCTTGACAAAACCTGAAGTGGCAACCCCTTGCACATTAAAGAATATGCTTTGCTATCATTCTTTACCTTCCTTAAATCTTCAGCTGACAAATTATCCTCTGGATAAGGTTCAGTGGAGTCTTTTGTGTAGGTACTTGCACTATCTGGTTGTGTCTGAGTTGGAATGTGAGGACCCTTCTCAATTGATTTCCATAAGTCATTGTCAATAGAACACAAGTGATGTCTCAACCTGATGGTCCAGTTCTTGAAATCTGCACGATTCAAAAGTCTAGGAACACGGTTATCAGAATCATCATTAGGAGCCATGTTTAACAATTTAAAAAAAATATTTTTGGTTTTTGTTAATTTTTGAAAAGACGTGATTAAAATACTAAAATAAAGCCAAAAATTAAAGACAAGATAAAAAACAAGTATTAAAAACAACTAATATGAGTCACACGGCAAAACAGTGAAAATCCTTCTTCAACCGGCAAAACAGTGTATTTGTTCTTCACCCGGCAGAATAAGTCTTCACACGGCTAAACAGTTAGACGGCTCAACAGTTGTATTTGATTTTCTTCTTCACCCGGATGAACAGTTACCCGGCAATAAGAAAAACTTCACACGGCAACAAGTCTTGACCCGGCAGAATCTTGACACGGCAAAAATCTTTGCCCGGCTGAACAGTACTTGGTCACACGGCACAGTTGTTAATCACCCGGCTACACAGTATATTACCCGGCTGACTTTTTCTTCTTCACCCAGCGTAACAGTGTCTTACCCGGCACAACAGTGTCTGATCCGTCTGAACAGTAACACTTTTCCTAGTCAAATTCTTCACCCGTCTAGCACAAATTCCTTACACGACTGCACAGGACCTAATTTCTTCACAAAATCTAAGTCCAAGGAAATTGTCTAAGTCAAATATATCACCCGGCAAGTTAATCTTCAACCAAACATCAACTGTTCATCATCTTCGTCAAACGAAATTTCTGGGTTTTGTCTAAAACTTGTCCAAATTGTCCAAAATTCTCACACACGCTGTGAAAAGGTCCGATTAACAATCCCTTTTATCAATCAATCCAAAACATGATCAAATCTGATGATTTTTGAGCAAAAATTTGATCGAACAGTACTTTTTCTATTCTTCTTAATTCTTCAGATCTGATGATGATCTGATAGAATCTGCACAATCGTTGCGAATTAGAGTGATTCTGATGATAAATCACACCTAAAAACACCAACAATTCGTTCAGATCATGATATTTTGAGCAATATTGATGTGTTTTGCTTAGAAACAACGAAGAACACAAACCGAAAGCTCTGATACCAATTGATAGGTTCAATTGGATCGATAATATCACTCAAATGATCTAAACAACACGCACAAACAAAAACGTTCAATCACAAACACAGTTCATACTCATAAATTCTCTGTATATTGATGATCAAAGCAATTCGCAGTACAATGTGCAGGAGAAAACAAATACACACAGTTAATTCTCTCTCTAACAGTGCAAAAAGTAATCTCTCTCCTAACACACGCACTCTACATGCTTTATAACAAACAAAATGCAAGTTTAAGGAAAATACACAATAAACCCTAAACTATACAAACATATAAACAAAGATACAAAGTAAATTCTTAACAGGAAATAACCCTAACATACATGTTGTGGTTTATGAGACAATTTATGATGTTTTCGAAATTTAAATTATTGATCAAATTAGTTTTTGGTGTGATAATAAAGGTAAATATAATATAGCACGCGTTAAACTCCTAAGAACACCATATCTCACCATACAAACTTTAAAACTCCATAATAAACCTAATAAATTCATCCGAGTTCTTTGAACGTCGTACGACAACTTAAGACATCTTACGACTCTGTATGCCATATTATCACCTTGAATAGAATATTAGTATAATGTAGGACGCCTTACAACTCCAAACAACACCTTATAACACCGTATGCAACCTTAAAAGTCCATAATAAACCTAATAAATTCGTACGAGTCCTTTGAACATCGTACGACAACTTAGGACTTCTTACGACTCATTGGGCCACATTAGCAACTCGAAAAGAACGTTAGTAAGAACACCTTACATCACCGTACGAAACCGTAAAACTGCATCATACACCTAATGAATTCATCTGATTCATTTGAACATCGTACGACAATTTTGGACATCTAAAGCCACTATTTGCCATATTAGCACCATGAAAACCACGTTGGTTTGGTGTGATTTATTACATGTTGTGGTTTATGAGACAATTTTTTATGTTTTCGAAATTTAAATTATTGATCAAATTTGTTTTCGGTATGATAATAAAGGAAAATATAATATAGGACGCGTTAAACTCCTAAGAGCATCTTACATCAACATACAAAACTTTAAAACTCCATAATAAACCTAATAAATTCGTCTGAGTCCTTTGAACGTCGTACGACAACTTAAGACATCTTACGACTCTGTATGCCATATTATCACCTTGAATAGAATGTTAGTATAATGTAGGACGCCTTACAACTCCTAACAACACCTTACAACACCGTACGCAACCCTAAAACTCTATAATAAATCTAATGAATTCGTACGAGTCCTTTGAACATCGTACGACAACTTAGGACTTCTTACGACTCTTTGTGCAACATTAGCAACTCGAATAGAACGTTAGTAAGAACACCTTAAATCACCGTACGAAACCTTAAAACTGCATCATACACCTAATGAATTCATCTGATTCCTTTGAACATCGTACGACAAGTTTGGACATCTTAAGCCTCTATATGCCATATTAGCACCATGAAAACCACGTTAGTTTGGTGTGATTAATTATTACATGTTGTGATTTATGAGACAACTTTTGATGTTTTCGAAATTTAAATTATTTATCAAATTAGTTTTTGGTGTGATAATAAAGGTAAATATAATATAGCACGCGTTAAACTCCTAAGAACACCATACATCACCATACAAAACTTTAAAAATCCATAATAAACCTAATAAATTCATCCGAGTTCTTTGAACGTCGTACGACAACTTAAGACATTTTACGACTCTGTATGCCATATTATCACCTTGAATAGAATGTTAGTATAATGTAGGACGCCTTACAACTCTAAACAACACCTTATAACATCGTATGCAACCTTCAAACTCCATAATAAACCTAATGAATTCGTACGAGTCCTTTGAACATCGTACGACAACTTAGGACTTCTTAAGACTCTTTGTGCCACATTAGCAAATCGAAAAGAACGTTACTAAGAACACCTTACATCACCGTACGAAACCTTAATACAGCATCATACACATAATGAATTCGTCTGATTCCTTTTAACAGCGTACGACAATTTGGACATCTGAAGCCTCTATATGCCATATTAGCACCATGAAAACCACATTAGTTTGGTGTGATTAAATATTACATGTTGTGGTTTATGAGACAATTTTTGATGTTTTCGAAATTTAAATTATTGATCAAATTAGTTTTTGGTGTGATAATAAAGGTAAATATAATATAGCACGCGTTAAACTCCTAAGAACACCATATATCACCATACAAACTTTAAAACTCCATAATAAACCTAATAAATTCATCCGAGTTCTTTGAACGTCGTACGACAACTTAAGACATCTTACGACTCTGTATGCCATATTATCACCTTGAATAGAATATTAGTATAATGTAGGACGCCTTACAACTCCAAACAACACCTTATAACACCGTATGCAACCTTAAAAGTCCATAATAAACCTAATAAATTCGTACGAGTCCTTTGAACATCGTACGACAACTTAGGACTTCTTACGACTCTTTGTGCCACATTAGCAACTCGAAAAGAACGTTAGTAAGAACACCTTACATCACCGTATGAAACCGTAAAACTGCATCATACACCTAATGAATTCATCTGATTCATTTGAACATCGTACGACAATTTTGGACATCTAAAGCCACTATTTGCCATATTAGCACCATGAAAACCACGTTGGTTTGGTGTGATTTATTACATGTTGTGGTTTATGAGACAATTTTTTATGTTTTCGAAATTTAAATTATTGATCAAATTTGTTTTCGGTATGATAATAAAGGTAAATATAATATAGGACGCGTTAAACTCCTAAGAGCATCTTACATCAACATACAAAACTTTAAAACTCCATAATAAACCTAATAAATTCGTCTGAGTCCTTTGAACGTCGTACGACAACTTAAGACATCTTACGACTCTGTATGCCATATTATCACCTTGAATAGAATGTTAGTATAATGTAGGACGCCTTACAACTCCTAACAACACCTTACAACACCGTACGCAACCTTAAAACTCTATAATAAATCTAATGAATTCGTACGAGTCCTTTGAACATCGTACGACAACTTAGGACTTCTTACGACTCTTTGTGCAACATTAGCAACTCGAATAGAACGTTAGTAAGAACACCTTAAATCACCGTACGAAACCTTAAAACTGCATCATACACCTAATGAATTCATCTGATTCCTTTGAACATCGTACGACAAGTTTGGACATCTTAAGCCTCTATATGCCATATTAGCACCATGAAAACCACGTTAGTTTGGTGTGATTAAATATTACATGTTGTGATTTATGAGACAACTTTTGATGTTTTCGAAATTTAAATTATTTATCAAATTAGTTTTTGGTGTGATAATAAAGGTAAATATAATATAGCACGCGTTAAACTCCTAAGAACACCATACATCACCATACAAAACTTTAAAAATCCATAATAAACCTAATAAATTCATCCGAGTTCTTTGAACGTCGTACGACAACTTAAGACATTTTACGACTCTGTATGCCATATTATCACCTTGAATAGAATGTTAGTATAGTGTAGGACGCCTTACAACTCTAAACAACACCTTATAACACCGTATGCAACCTTCAAACTCCATAATAAACGTAATAAATTCGTATGAGTCCTTTGAACATCATACGACAATTTAGGACTTCTTACGACTCTTTGTGCCACATTAGCAACTCGAAAAGAACGTTCGTAAGAACACCTTAAATCACAGTACGAAATCTTAAAACGGCATCATACACCTAATGAATTAGTCTGATTCCTTTTAACATCGTACGACAATTTGGACATCTTAAGCCTCTATATGCCATATTAGCACCATGAAAACCACGTTAGTTTGGTGTGATTAAATATTACATGTTGTGGTTTATGAGACAATTTTTGATGTTTTCGAAATTTAAATTATTGATCAAACTAGTTTTTGGTGTGATAATAAAGGTAAATATAATATAGGACGTGTTAAACTCCAAAGAGCATCTTACATCACCATACAAACTTTAAAACTCCATAATAAACCTAATAAATTCTTCCGAGTTCTTTGAACGTCGTACGACAACTTAAGACATCTTACGACTCTGTATGCCATATTATCACCTTGAATAGAATGTTAGTATAATGTAGGAGGCCTTACAACTCCAAACAACACCTTATAACACCGTACGCAACCTTAAAACTCCATAATAAACCTAATGAATTCGTACGAGTCCTTTGAACATCGTACGACAACTTAGGACTTCTTACGGCACTTTGTGCCACATTAGCAAATCGAAAAGAACGTTACTAAGAACACCTTACATCACCGTACGAAACCTTAAAACTGCATCATACACATAATGAATTCGTCTGATTCCTTTTAACATCGTACGGCAATTTGGACATCTGAAGCCTCTATATGCCATATTAGCAACATGAAAACCACGTTAGTTTGGTGTGATTAAATATTACATGTTGTGGTTTATGAGACAATTTTTGATGTTTTCGAAATTTAAATTATTGATCAAATTAGTTTTTGGTGTGATAATAAAGGTAAATTCAATATAGCACGCGTTAAACTCCTAAGAACACCATATATCACCATACAAACTTTAAAACTCCATAATAAACCTAATAAATTCATCCGAGTTCTTTGAACTTCGTACGACAACTTAAGACATCTTATGACTCTGTATGCCATATTATCACCATTAATAGAATATTAGTATAATGTAGGATGCCTTACAACTCCAAGCAACACCTTATAACACCGTATGCAACCTTAAAAGTCCATAATAAACCTAATAAATTCGTACGAGTCCTTTGAACATAGTACGACAACTTAGGACTTCTTACGACTCTTTGTGCCACATTAGCAACTCGAAAAGAACGTTAGTAAGAACACCTTACATCACCGTACGAAACCTTAAAACTGCATCATACACCTAATGAATTCATCTGATTCATTTGAACATCGTACGACAATTTTGGACATCTAAAGCCACTATATGCCATATTAGCACCATGAAAACCACGTTGGTTTAGTGTGATTTATTACATGTTGTGGTTTATGAGACAATTTTTTATGTTTTCAAAATTTAAATTATTGATCAAATTTGTTTTTGGTATGATAATAAAGGTGAATATAATATAGGACACGTTAAACTCCTAAGAGCACCTTACATCAACATACAAAACTTTAAAACTCTATAATTAACCTAATAAATTCGTCCGAGTCATTCGAACGTCGTACGACAACTTAAGACATCTTACGACTATGTATGCCATATTTTCACCTTGAATAGAATGTTAGTATAATGTAGGACGCCTTACAACTCCAAACAACACCTTACAACACCGTATGCAACCTTAAAACTCCATAATAAACCTAATAAATTCGTACGAGTCCTTTGAACATCGTACGACAACTTAGGACTTCTTACGACTCTTTGTGCCACATTAGCAACTCGAAAAGAAAGTTAGTAAGAACACCTTACATCACCGTACGAAACCTTAAAACTGC
The DNA here is from genome assembly GCA_030867185.1 of Tagetes erecta. NCBI lineage: Eukaryota > Viridiplantae > Streptophyta > Magnoliopsida > Asterales > Asteraceae > Tagetes > Tagetes erecta. The sequence continues at coordinate 25,167,789 of CM061493.1, read as the reverse complement.
ATCATACACCTAATGAATTCATCTGATTCATTTGAACATAGTACGACAATTTTAGACATCTAAAGCCACTATATGCCATATTAGCACCATGAAAACCACGTTGGTTTGGTGTGATTTATTACATGTTGTGGTTTATGAGACAATTTTTTATGTTTTCAAAATTTAAATTATTGATCAAATTTGTTTTTGGTATGATAATAAAGGTGAATATAATATAGGACACGTTAAACTCCTAAGAGCACCTTACATCAACATACAAAACTTTAAAACTCTATAATTAACCTAATAAATTCGTCCGAGTCATTCGAGCGTCGTACGACAACTTAAGACATCTTACGACTATGTATGCCATATTTTCACCTTGAATAGAATGTTAGTATAATGCATGACGCCTTACAACTCCAAACAACACCTTATAACACCGTATGCAACCTTAAAACTCCATAATAAACCTAATGAACTCGTATGAGTTCTTTGAACATCGTACGACAACTTAGGACTTTTTACGACTCTTTGTGCCACATTAGCAACTAGAAAAGAACGTTAGTAAGAACACCTTACATCACCGTACGAAACCTTAAAACTGCATCATACACCTAATGAATTCGTCTGATTCCATTGAACATCGTATGACAAGTTTGGACATCTTAGGCCTCTATATGCCATATTAGCACCATGAAAACCACGTTAGTTTAGTGTGATTTATTACATGTTGTGGTTTATGAGACAATTTTTGATGTTTTTGAAATTCAAATTATTGATTAAATTTGTTTTTGGTGTGATAATAATGGTAAATATAATATAGGATGCGTTAAACTCCTAAGAACACCTTACATCACCATACAAAACTTTAAAACTCCATAATAAACCTAATAAATTCGTCTGAGTCCTTTGAACATTGTACGACAACTTAAGACATCTTACGATTATGTATTCTATATTATCACCTTGAATAGAATGTTAGTATAATGTAGGACGCCTTACAACTCCTAACAACAACTTACAACACCTTACGCAACCTTAAAACTCCATAATAAACCTAATGAATTCGTCTGATTCCTTTGAACATCGTTTGGACATCTTAAGCCTCTATATGCCATATTAGCACCATGAAAACCACGTTAGTTTGGTGTGATTAAATATTACATGTTTTTGGTGAGATAACAAAGGTAAATGTTGTGGTTTTATGTGAAAATTTTTGATTTTTTCTAATGTTGATTTTTTGATCAAATTTTTTTTGGTGTGATTGTATAGGTAAATGTTGTGGTTTTATGTGAACATTTTTATTTTTTCAATAGTTGATTTTTTTTATGAGAGCTTGGTTTGGTGTGATTAAATATAGGTAAAATGTTCTGGTTTATGTTAAAATTTATTAATTTTTTTAAAGTTGATTTTATGATCAAATTTGTTTTTGGTGTGATTATATATTACATGGTGTGGTTTTTTGTGATAAATTTTTATTTTTTCAAAAGTTGATTTTTTGATCTAATTTGTTTTTGGTGTGATTATATAGGTAAATGTTGTGGTTTTATGTGAACATTTTTTATTTTTTCAAAAGTTGGTTTCTTTATAAAAGTTTTGTTTGATGTGATTAAATATAGAGAAAAAGTTGTGGTTTTATGTGAAAATTTGTTGATTTTTTGAAAGTTGATTTTTTTATCAACTTTCTTTGGTGTGGTTATATAGGTAAATGTTGTTTTATATGAAAAATTTTGATGTTTTCGAAAGTTGATTTTTTAATCAAATTTTTTTTGGCGTAATTATATAGGTAAAATGCTGTGGTTTTGTGTGTAAATATTTGATATATTCAAAAGTTGATTTTTTTGATCCAATTTGTTTTTGGTGTGATTATATAGGTAATGTTGTGGTCTTATGTGAACATTTGTTAATTTTTTTGAAGTTGATTTTATGATCAAATTTGTTTTTGGTGCAGTTATATTGGTAAATGTTTTTGTTTTGTATGAAAATTTTTGATGTTTTTGATATTTAATTTTTTGATCAAATTTGTTTTTGATGTGATTATTTAGGTAAATGTTGTGGTTTTATGTGAAAAATTTTGATTTTTTCAAAAGTTGATTTTTTGGTCAATTTTTTTTGTGTGATTATATAGGTAAATGTTGTGGTTTTATGTGAACACTTTTTATTCTTTCAAAAGTTGATTTTTTGATGAAAATTTTGTTTGGTGTGAATAAATATAGGTAAAAGTTGTGGTTTTATGTAAAAATTTGTTGATTTTTTGAAAGTTGATTTTTTGATCAAATTTGTTTTTGGTGTGGTTATATAGGTAAATGTTGTTGTTTTATATGAAAATTTTGGATGTTCGAAAGTTGATTTTTTGATCAAATTTGTTTTTTGGTGTGATTATATAGGTAAATGTGCGGTTTTATGTGAAAATATTTGATTTATTCAAAAGTTGAGTTTTGATTAAATTTGTTTTTGGCGTGATTATATAGGTAAATGTTGTGGTTTTATGTGAACACTTTTTATTTTTCAAAAGTTGATTTTTTGAAGAAAGTTTGGTTTTGATGGGTTCAATCGGATCGTTTTCTGCTACAAATCAACACGGATCTATGTAGTACAACAACCAATCAACACTGAATTCATACTGAATAATTCTCTTTGTATTGATGAAGGAATAGTTGCAGTACAATTGTGCAGGAGAAAGAGTACAATCAACACACACACTCTATGATTTGTCTAACTCTCTCTTTGTCTGCCCTCACACTAGCAACATTCTATTTATACATTAACACTTTTAGGGAAATACAAAATTTACCCTAAACAAACAATATGTACAAACAAAGAACAATTTAAATCTTCACTAGGAACGAGCGTTAACAGTACTCCCCCTAAGATTTAACTTTAGTCTTCAATCAAAAGCATCTTTATCTTTTCTTGTCTTGAATCAAACTTGGTCATTCAACAATCTTCTGGTTCTTTCTTGACATCTAGCAACGGCTTCTCAGCATAATTTTCTTGTTCTTTGATGGCTTCAGCTATGCATTCTTTAAACTTTTCTGCTATCTTGGCTTGCTTCGGCTTAGATTCGTTGGTGAGGATATCACAGGCTGCCATCCGTTTTAGCGTATCCAAAGAAACACCTCTAAGATCAATGTTAGCATAAAATTGATAAGGTCTCTTCACACCTTTTGCACGTACATCCAGCGTTCCTTTGGATATTAATCGCATAAACTCTATCTCATTGATTTCAATCTTCACGAGATTGGCATAGGCCAACACTTTCCTCAGCCGAATGTTCTCAGTAGCAGCACCAATAACTTCGATCATTATCTCAAACAATTTTCGATCAGCCTCAGCAACTTTGTTCTTCATTTTCTCCATCTTATCATGACTTCGAAGATGATCAATGTATGATGGGTGTAACAATTTTAGCTCGAACGTACAAAAGATAGTAATCATGTCATGATCCCAATCATCTAAGTCACGAACTAGCTTCAATTCAAAAGTCTCCTCATGGTAAATGAATTTAAGAATTGGTTTGGTTTTCTGCGAGCCATCAAACACCTTTAAGCCTGGATCCGTCACTTTATCAAAATACTCGTCACAGAACTCTTCCAGATACATATCTCGCATCATAATCTTTTTCTGTTTCTTCTTCTTCTTATCAATATACAAACTATCTTCTTGTTGTCCACGAACTTGCAGATATTGTGGCATCCGACTTATGCATGCATCAAGCAACATGACCAACTTTTCTCCTCTTTCAGCCCTTGTATGATTAATCAATCTAAGTTTATGCAGCTCTTTTAGATCTTGAACCAGCAGCTTGAAAATGCTAGAGTAGTAATGGTATACATCACATAATCCATTGATTCTCTTAATCAAAAATGCGTCCAAAACTTCGTCATATTTCCACGCAATTATCTTGACATCTTTTGATTTCTCTGGCACAATCATAGAATCCAAATATCAGCAACAGATTGTCCTTTACTTAGCAGTGATCTGAAAATATCACCTGCTGTAGCTGCCTTATGCCATGATTCTCGGTTTTCCATCGGAACATTATATGCCTTTACTTCACTCGGGAACATGTCAATTAGATCTTTATGCTTCTTGGGTGCATCTACTGGTAATGCCATGAGAGGGATTTCTTTCGGTTCTAATTCTCTGAACTTCTTGGTAAGTTCATAATATTGTGGATTGTTGTAGTCAAGAAAAAACATTCAGTTCTGCATCTTCTCCGAAGCTTGGAAGCTTTTAACAAGTTTCCTCAAAGATTTCGACTTTAATCGCTTTAATCTTTTGTACGGATAATTTCTTGACTGCAACCATGACCTCATATCACTAGTAGTCATATCCTCTGGATTTTGATGATAAAGTTCTTCAGGTGGAAGATCATCAACATTTAAACTTTCTTGTAAAGGTATCCACTCCTCCGGTTCCACTATGAATTCTTTCTCATCACCATCTACACACTCTTGAGCAGTGATACACTTTTCATACTCCTCGTTTATCTGACTAACAGTGAGTCCATTCAGATAAACAGTATTATACTTCATTTGCTCGAGATATGCAAATCTCGCATCAAGATCTGTAGGAAAATCATCAATTGAAAAAACTTCATGTTCAATCATAGAAGTACCAACTTCAGTAGAAATGTCAACAGTTTCAATCTCCTTAACTATTTCAATTTGAACCGGCTCATTCTGAGCAATTTCCTCGGATTGGGCCTTCTTTTTCGAAGTGTCAGCTTCTGTAATTTCTGGCACAACATCTAACTTACGTTTTCCCTTCGCTTTGTCAGATACAACAATAGCAGCATCATCATCGGGAATAGGGACAGATACGTCAGTTGGTTCAGTCACTTTAGATAATCTTCTTGTAGAAGTTGGGTGTATATAATAATAGTTCAATTGCTTAAAGGAAAAGTGAAATAAGAGTCCATGTAGGAAATAAGATGGGTTATGACTTATGAGAATTGGAATTCGACATCAGATCAAGACAACGCCTCATATATAACAAATATGTGTTCTACAAGAAACCTAATTTTTCATTCTATATAATAAATCATGACGGCTAAAAGTGGGAATTTTGAGAGGAGGTGACGGCAAAGAAAAAAACAAAAAGTGGCAAACAACATGATAGCATAATTAAGTCATAATTAGAGTTGTTCATTGATCAAAGTTTGGATATTCGCTTTCGGTTTGTTTATCTATTCGTTAACACTTTGTTTTAGACATTTACATTCATTTAAGTTGCAAACCATGAACATGTTTTTTATAACTTTGTTTCTTCATTGAACATGTTAGGCTAATTTTTTAGTTCACTTAGGTTGAGATGAATCTTAATAAGAATTGACTTTGTCGGTTTGACTATCGTATGAACTTGTGTTGATTTGATTAATTTGAGTTTATTTTGGCTTTTGATGAATGTGTGTGCTTGACATATTTAATTATTGCTTTTGATTGTGTGGATTAATCATTTGTGGCATATAGAACTACCCTAGTGTCTGGATTTGCTTATTGTTAGGTTGCTTGATTTCTGTTTGTCAATTTAATGCAATATACTAGAACTAGTAATTGATAATTTTGATGTTATTAATTGGTTAATCAAGTGCACCCATATGTGATAGGTTTGATTGAATCGTTACCTTTGCTATTAGTTGTCTTGTCATTGTTTGGTTAATTGTATGTTTATGAACATAAGGTATGGTTTGCTTATTCGTGATTGGAGATTTTTAGTTTATAAGTAAAATAAATTTAGGTTTGCTTCATATCTTTTGGTTTGTTAGAACTAATTCCCGAGGGCTGTGGGTTTGGATTACTAATGAGGATTTGAGCCTTTTAGCACTTTGACGTAAGCTTAATTCTCTATTTTTCACTTTATGATTCCCTGAATATTTGGAATGTGTCTATAGTTCTGGGCCTTCTAGTTTATCTACTTTAGTGATGGTTTCATATGTCTCTCCATTTGTTATTCTCTATAGTTCGCTTCTTATTTTGTTCATAATTTCCATCAAGTTACTTTTAATTCTATTTAGTTTCTTAATTTTATTTATTTATTTTCTTAATTTTATTAATTTATTTTAGTTAATTAAAAATCCAACTTTTAAACCAGCTAGAGCTCGATAAAAGTTTATTACCAAGAGTTGTCTAACGTGTCCTTAGATTCGATACTCGGATTTACCTAGCTAAACTACGCACGACTAGTACACTTACTGTTTGTATGGAGTAGCATTAGATATTTCTATTTTTAAAACCGAATTGTGAAAAAATATAAAATTAATTTAATATATATGTTTTCACACATCAGTTTACTTAGGGTGACGAGAGTGGGTTCTTGCATTCTCTCACAACCTATCAATCACAACATATAATTTCAAAATTAACCTCACACTATCCTTACTTATTTTTTTAGGTTGGTGTCAACTACCCTCGTACCCTTACTTTTTTCAGTTTTTTTTAATTTTAATGACTTTAAACTAACAATAAAAATATACAATAATAAAAACATTTATTAAATAAAAAATAACTAAAAAAGTACATTAATTATTATAAAACTTAAAAAGAACAAAGAGGTAATAAAAAATGACAACCATTTAAAAAAATAAATCAAGAAATTGCAAATCCAGCTATATTTGACGCTGAGTTCTCTTTTATGGGTCAAACTAGCTCTAACATATCACCCAATAGGTGCTTGTGTGATTTTGTAATTTTTTTAAATGATTGTGATACTCTTCCTTCAAGCATATAGTTCTTGTGTTTCTATCAATTTTACGCTCCGCTCGTGTTTTTTCGTAGCGGAGGTGACGACATTTTTTAACAAATCTGATTTGTTAGACATGTATCTCGAAAACTTGTCGGCCCACCAACCTTGGCTAGAACTCTTGCCACCCTCTTTGACTTCCCCTTATGACGATGAGGTGGAGATGCTATGACGTCTTCGTTGAGGTAGACAACATGGGGTGTGGGAATCATCGTTTGTGGATGCATTCTCGGAGTTCGTCGATTTTCTTTTTTTGGAGAAGGAGCTTGAAATTTGATCGAGCATCTGTTGTGTGAACCATTACGGTTGCGTTTTAACAATATTCCAAGTCTTAATTTGAGTGGAGTTAGTTTTGTATCTTGTTTGGTAATCACTCAATGCTTTCATCATAACGTCTTTATCCGATCCTCTACACACGCGCCTAAAGATAAAATATTATTTAGACAATTTTTTATTGTAAAAAAAGATAATAAAACTATATTTTAGTTTGTATATATTTAAAAACTAAAATTATAACATACCACACTGATATAAATGGCGTTGAAGGCACCCATTTTGTATACAAAGTGTTCCACATTAAATGGAGTTAATAATGCATCTAGGTGCTACCACTTTATTGAGATATGTAGTGTTTTAAAACTTTTTTATCGATAGAATTTTGTACCCAAGATTTCGCTTGGGGTTCCGATCGACCGAGAATCTTGAGTAGGAGTCCAAACTTGGGGTTCCGATCGACCGAGAATTTTTAAACTTTCTTAGCTCGCTCGCCCGGAAAATTCTCGTCTTGCTCTTCATCATCATCATCTTCATCATCATCAACATCATCATCATCATCATCATAATCATCATCATCATCATAATCATCATCATCATCATCATCATCATCATCATTAACATGGATGTTTTGCACATTGCTGTGTCTCCGGCACAATATCTTCGCTTTTCTCGGCTTCCTTGGCTAAACTGATCCATTGGTTGTGGCATATTGAACCGAGCCCCAAACAAGTCGAAAGACCAGTCGTCATGGAGTGAGTAATTGGCATGATGCCACAGGGTCGATTTCATCACCGAGCCCCCATAACCGTTTATTCAAATGTAGGAGGGCCGCACACCCGAGGTTGGTGTTACCGCACGGGTAAGCCCTATCTGTAACCCTTAGCCGCTTTCATACCCACCACCCTTATAAATCATACCATGAAAAGATAAGTTATGAATTTTTTTTGGCAAGAAACCAATGGGTTATAACACCACCAACGAAAGATTCTAGATTTATAGGCTACTCATCAAAAGTAACAAAAGTTAGAAAAAGTATTTCTTTACAAGATATTTCAGTAGAATTCTTCAACCAAAACTCTCATGAATTTTTGCAGTAGTTATCTATACTACGTTAATCTATGAAATATAATAAAGCAAACCTATTTCTTGCCAAGTGTTAATCTCTTAGCATAATTATCCCGTAATTGCACACTTGGCATAATATCATTCTTTCAAAGCTGACATGTCACCTCTTCTAGTTTTTACATTTGTTTGTTTTTTGAAACTAGGTTTGGTTTAAAGTTTAAACTATGTTACTCCGTATAATATAACTTCTAGCACACCACCAGCGACTTTCTTTCACGTTCATCTTCGTCACCAACGTTGTCATGTCATCTATGATTAATCTTCGACTCGTTTCCATTGATGATTAATCTTCACCTTCTTCACCCCATTTATCCATTATATTCTTCACCTTTATTAATCAATCATATTTTACATCTTTGATTGATTTAGGCAACGACGATTAGGGTTCGCGTATGACATAAACCCATATTAAACCAGCGGTGAAGATGGAAGCCGAGGAAAGATTAAAGGCTATGGGTTTTCATATAACAGGTAATAATTTTGCTAAACCCTAATTGATACTATTTTTGATGAATAATTGGCTGATGTTTTTCTGGCATGTTATTTTATTTTTTTAAACCCTAATTGATACTATTTGCAGCAATTTCTTAAAATTCTACGTTTTTTAATGTTCTTGATATTGTAGAATGTAGGCATGTGCATTGATATCTTCATTCCTATTGATATATGTTATTTTTAAGGACTACAAATCACAATTTTGATTTACAATATAGCTAATTGATCCAACTTAAACTTATTATGATTCAAGAAAGTTTTATGAATGTGCTTTGTTAACCTGCTGATACATTTGAATATTAACTATAATATGTTCTTTCTATCATTTTGTATGTGCTTTGCTAACCTGTTTTATGTGTTTTCTATCAATTTCAATTAGGAAACCTAATTGAAAATTTAAGATCAACAATGTTAGGTCTACGATTCATTGTTCTAAGAATGAAGAATAGTACCGAGAGATCTGATTCGTTAGTTCTAGAGCAGCAAAATTTTAATCAATTAGATATTTCATGTTGTTTAATCAAATATGATAACCTAAGCAAGTTGAATTTATCACCCACATAAATAACATTAGGAATGGGTGTTTAGATCAATCTACTTCTACTTATAATGATCTTATTACAGGGGTATAGTGAGATGGTAATAGCTTTATAGTTTTGTCTATTATACGTATAAAATCATGAACTAATAGACCTTAATCTCCATTGATTATTCTCTTTTCAACAAAAATAAATAATACCCTACATCCCAAATAAAGTTGTGTGAAGTTATATTATCGTATGCATACAAGAGATTCTACATCATGATTTTTCAATATAGGTTATGAACTTTTGTCTAATTTGGTACGAGTTATGTCCTTCTTTAAGGTCTAAGGTAATATTTTAAATTCATTAGGTATGTTCTAAATTTAATAAATATAGTTTTAATTCACACATGTATTAGGCTATAGTGAAAACCATAAAAGAAGTCAGTTCTAACCATTAAAGCCATCGATAAATAACTCTTATAGCTTGTTGAGTTTGAATGATGATTTGTATTACCACAAGCTTGTGAAACATAATTTTACTTGAATGTTTTAGTATGTTGGTATAAAGATTTTATAGGTGGAAGATTAAATATAATAGCATGTTCAATATTCACACAATCTTGGTGAATTAGAAGATGGTATGTTTTCACGTCGGTGAGTTTTATTCAGTTGGTTTTCATTTACTTGAAGTATCAAAAGACAGTCTTGTTATTAGCCAATTGCAAACTTTGTGCTAATTATCTAAGTATGTTATTAGTCAATTGCAAACTTTGTGCTAATTATCTAAGTATGTTTGCATACTTTGTGTTGTGATTTAATTAGTGAATTTGTTAAGTTTACTTGTTTTTGTGGATCTGATTTGAGTTTATTTTAGTGTTGTTGTAGTTATACCTTCTATGTCTTTTTAAGAGCATTTTAAAAGTGATGTGTATGCTTCTTACTTTGCTGATAGTGAACTTAAGGGGTGCTCGAAGTCCATGTTTTGCTCTTTTGGGTAAAATTGTAACCAAACCGTTACTAACGGTTTTTTATCATTAAAAACCAAAACCGAACTGTTAAAAGTAAAAAACCAAATGTAAACCGAACCATACGAACAATTTGGTTTCATGATTTGGGCTCTTTTGTCCAAGTTTATGAGCTCTAAAAACATCTCAAAATTTTGTCAAAATCTTTTAAATTTTCAAAAATAACCGGTATAAGAAAATGATTAGAACAAATTACATTTCTCGTCTTTTATAATTTTCCCTATTTACAAATCTCGTCCTTAAACTTCACTATTTACAGTGTTCGTCCTTTATGTTTAGACAATATTACGTGTTTCATCATATTGACTAACGACCATCATTTTATTTTATAAAATCCACCCATGTGCCCCCACGTGAGGGTATAATGGTCTTTTGTTGTAGAAACCAAAAAAAAGTTACATTTCTCGTCCTATATGTTTTTCAATAGTTAATCTCGTCCATAACATTTATCCTTTATGTTTACAAACATCCGTCTATTTTTACCTTTCATCATTTCCACAAACGTTTGTCTATTTTTACGTTAAATGATGACATGTGCCATCCAAATGAGGTAAATAAAGTCTATTTTATGTTAATATATGTAAGATAATATATTGAATAAAAAAAACAACTCAACCCGCCCATTGACTATTGTCACTCCCAACCACTGCCACCATCCGTCTCACTGAAACCTCACATCTTGAATTTGGGTTACTTTTTGAGTTGTGATTTTGTAGTAGTCGTGCTCCACAAATCCAGGGCTTGTAATGAGTTTTTAATTTTTTTTTTGTTATTAGTTTTTTTGTCTAGTTTTTTTTATTTTGAATGTATATTATACAATTACATTTCTTCTTCTTTTATCTCTACTTTGTCTACTTTTGCTAAACTGTTGATAACTTAGGGGTTTCCAAAATACTTGAACCAAAACTCGGACCTAAATAAGCTAATTAGGGTTGGGTTAAATAAGGTCAAAAATTCTTAAAAGGGTTTTCAGGTTAACTCGACTAACTTGAATTCTAATTAGGGTCTGGTTTCGGGTTTGCTTGTTATATCCATGCCATGTTTTAACTAATATTTTTTTCGTTTGAATTTTATTTGCTATTTGCTACTCATTTTCATTCTTGTTTAGTTATCTGGTGGTGGAACTTATCTATCTATTGTTGGGTTTAAAACCTTTTAGTTAGTACATAACGAATGACAACTGTTTTTAGATCATTTTGTCTTTCATTGGCTATTTTTCGTGTATACTCGAGTTTACCCCATCTATTTCACAAAAGAATGTCAATTATTACATTTTTTTACGATGAACAATTTCTAAATTATGAGTTACACACTGCTTTTAAGCTAGAGTAAATCTCTATTTAGGTACCTAAGTAATACATATATAATCTTCATTCTAGTACCAACTTTTACTTTTTATCATTTATTGGCATGAGTTTTACAGTTCGTTTCCATTTTAGAACATTTGACTAATTGAGTTAACTTTTTTGTTAAGTTTTTTGAAAAAGACGAAAATATCCTTGGTAGTAAATTGGATATTTTAAAATTTTTACATTTAAATAATGATTAGATATTTGTTTTTGTGTGTATATATTTTTCAAAAAACATTTTAAAATAAGGTTCTTATTTTTTAAATTGACCGTTTATCTAAAGCTATTTTTCTAATTTCGTTTGGTATAATATCGTATGTTTTTTAGACATTTATATACCGTTCGGTTTAAACTCGCTTTTAGTACATGAGTTATACATATATTATTCATTTCAATACCACTTTCACTTTTTATCATTTATTGGCCTAAGTTTTACAATTGGCTTCCATTTCAGTACATTTGACTAATAGAGTTAACTTTTTTTGTTAACTTATTTTTCTACAACTTATTTTTTAAATGGATCGTTTATCCAAAGCAATTTTTCTAATTTCGTTTGGTACAATATCGTATATTTTTTAGATTCTTTTATATCCTTCGGTTTAATCTCTATTTTGGTACCTAAGTTATTCATATATTCTTTATTTTAGTACTAACTTTTATTTTTTTTATCATTTATTGGCCTTAATTTTACGGTTCATTTCCATTTCAATACATTTTACTAATAGAGTTAACTTTTTTGTTAAGTTTTTTTTAAAAGAGAAGAAAATATGCTTTGTACAAAATTGGATATTTAATTTATTTTACATTTTATTAATGATTAAATATTTGTTTGTGTGTGTACATATTTGTTAAAAAATATTTTAAAATAAAATAATAATTTTTTAAATTGATCGTTTATCTAAAGCTATTTTTCTAATTTCGTTCGGTATAATATCGTATATTTTTTAGACTTTTTTATATCGTTCGCTTTAATCTCTCTTTTAGTACATGAGTTATACATATATTCTTCATTTCAGTAACAACTTTTACTTTTTATCATTTATTGGCCTATGTTTTACAATTCGTTTCAATTTCAGTAAATTTTACTAAAAGAGTTAACTTTTTTTGTTAAGTTTTTGAAAAAGATGAAAATATCCTTGGTACTAAGTTAGATATTTTAAAGTATTTACATTTAAATAATGATTGTATATTTGTTTATGTGTGTATATACATATATTCTTCATTTTAGTACCAACTTTTATTTTTTATCATTTATTGGCCTGAGTTTTACAGTTCGTTTCCATTTCAATACATTTGACTAATAGAGTTAAATTTTTGTTAAGTTTTTTGAAAAAGACAAAAATATCCTTGGTACTAAATTAGATATTTTAAAATTTTTACATTTAAATAATTATATATATTTGTTTGTGTGTGGTAATATATTTGTCAAAAAAAAATTTTAAATAAAGTTATTATTTTTTAAATTAATCTTTTATCTAAAGCTATTCTTTTAATTTCGTTCGGTACAATATCCTACATTTTTTTAAAACAATTTATATCGTTCGGTTTAATCTCTATTTTGGTACCTAAGTTATACATGTATTCTTCATTTTAGTACTAACTTTTATTTTTTATCATTTATTGGCCTGAATTTTTACAGTTCGTTTCCATTCATTACTATTGACTATTAGAGTTAACTTTTTTGGTTAAGTTTTTTGAAAAAAGATGAAAATATCCTTGGTACTAAATTGGATATTTTAAAATGTTTACATTTAAATAATGATTATATATTTTTTTTTGTGTGCATATATTTGTCAAAAAAAGATTTTAAAATAAAGTTCTTATTTTTTAAATGGATCGTTTATCCAAAGCTATTTTTCTAATTTCGTTTGGTAAAATATCGTACATTTTTTAGAATTCTTTTATATCGTTCGGTTTAATCTCTATTTTGGTACCTAAGTTATACATGTATTCTTCATTTTAGTACTAACTTTTATTTTTTATCATTTATTGGCCTGAATTTTACAGTTCGTTTCCATTCATTACTATTGACTATTAGAGTTAACTTTTTTTGTTAAGTTTTTTGAAAAAAGACGAAAATATCCTTGGTACTAAATTGGATATTTTAAAATGTTTACATTTAAATAATGATTTTATATTTTTTTTTGTGCATATATTTGTCCAAAAAACATTTTAAAATAAAGTTCTTGTTTTTTAAAAGGATCGTTTATCCAAAGCTATTTCGTTTGGTAAAATATCGTACATTTTTTAGAATTTTTTTATATCGTGCTGTTTAATCTCTATTTTGGTACCTAAGTTATACATATATTCTTTATTATAGTACTAACTTTTATTTTTTTTTTTATCATTTATTGGTCTTAATTTTACAGTTTGTTTCCATTTCAATACATTTTACTAATAGAGTTAACTTTTTTGTTAAGTTTTTTTGAAAGAGACGAAAATATCCTTTGTATAAAATTATATATTTTAAAATTTTTACATTTTATTAATGATTAAATATTTGTTTGTGTGTGTACATATTTGTTAAAAAACATTTTAAATTAAAGTAATTATTTTTAAAATCGATCCTATATCTAAAGCTATTTTTCTAATTTCGTTTGGTAACATATCGTATATTTTTTAGACTTTTTTATATCGTTCGCTTTAATATCTCTTTTAGTACATGAGTTATACATATATTCTTCATTTCAGTACCAACTTTTACTTTTTATCATTTATTGGCCTATGTTGTACAATTCGTTTCCATTTCAGTACATTTGAGAAATAGTGTTAACTTTTTTTGTTAAGTTTTTTGAAAAAGATGAAAATATCTTTGGTACTAAATTAGATATTTTAAAATATTTACATTTAAATAATGATTGTATATTATTTCTTTGTGTATATATATTTGACAAAAAAGATTTTAAAATAAAGTTCTTATTTTTAAAAAGGATCATTTATTTAAAGCTATTTTTCTAATTTCTTTCGGTACAATATCGTATATTTTTTAAATATTTTTATATCGTTCGGTTTAATCTCTGTTTTAGTACATGAGTTATACATATATTTTTCATTTCAGTACCAACTTTTACTTTTTATCTTTTTGTTTTCCTAAATTTTATAATTCGTTTCTATTTCACTACATTTGACTAACAAAGTTAACATTTTTTGTTAATTTTTTTGAAAAAGACCAAAATATCATTTGTACTAAATTGGATATTTTAAAATATTTACATTTAAATAATTGTTGTATATTAGTTTGTGTGTGTATATATTTGTCAAAAAACATTTTAAAACAAAGTTCTTATTTTTAAAATGGATTCTTTCGGTACAATATCGTACATTTTTTAAAAAAATTTTAAATCGTTCGGTTTAATCTCTCTTTTAGTACGTGAGTTATACATATATATTCTTCATTTCAGTACCAACTTTTACTTTTTATCATTTATTGGCCTATGTTTTACAATTCGTTTCCATTTCAGTACATTTGACTAATATAGTTAATTTTTTTTTGTTAAGTTTTTTGAAAAAGACGAAAGTATACTTTGAACTAAATTGGATATTTTAAAATATTTACATTTAAATAATAATTGTATATTTGTTTGTGTGTGTATATATTTGTCAAAAAAACATTTTAAAATAAAGTTCTTATTTCTAAAATAGATCGTTTATCCAAAGCTATTTTTCTAATTTCGTTCGGTACAATATCGTTCATTTTTTAGAATTTTTTTATATCGTTCGGTTTAATCTCTATTTTGGTACCTAAGTTATACATATATTTTTCATTTTAGTATCAACTTTTATTTTTTTATCGTTTATTGGCCTGAGTTTTACAGTTCGTTTCCAATTCTATATATTTGATTAATAGAGTTAACTTTTTTGTTAAGTTTTTTGAAAAAGACGAAAATGTCCTTGGTACTAAATTGGATATTTTAAAACTTTTTTATTTAAATAATGATTATATATTTGTTTGTGTGTATGTATTTCTCAAAAAACATTTTAAAATAAAGTTATTATTTTTTAAATTGATCATTTATCTAAAGCTATTTTTCTAATTTCGTTTGGTACAATATCGTATATTTTTTACATTTGTTTATATCGTTCGGTTTAATCTCTCTTTTAGTACGTGAGTTATAATACATATATTCTTCGTTTCAGTACCAACTTTTACTTTTTATCATTTATTGGCCTATGTTTTACAATTCATTTCCATTTCAGTACATTTAACCAATAGAGTTAACTTTTTTTGTTAAGTTTTTTGAAAAAGACGAAAATATCCTTTGTACTAAATTGGATATTTTAAAATATTTACATTTAAATGATGATTGTATATTTGTTTGTGAGTGTATATATTTGTCAAAAAACTTTTTGATAGGTTCAATTGGATCGATACTGCTTCAAATCAGAATGATCAACGTACAAACACAACAATTCAATCAACAACACAATCCATTAATAAATAATTCTCTTGTATTGATGATCAAAGCAATAGTTGCAGTTCAATGGTGCAGGAGAATACAATCACACACAGTTCTCTCTCTAACGTGTAAGTTCTGTGATCTAGACTCTCTCTCTAACATTCTCTAGCAACATGCTTTATGCATCAACACTTTAGGGAAAATACAAAATTAACCCTAAACTATAAACAAAGTACAAAGTAAATCTTCTAACAAGAACGAGCCCTAACAGTACTCCCCCTAATATTTAACTTTGGACTTCAATCAAAAATCTTCAGCTTTAGTTCTTTTTCTCTTTGATCGTCAATCTCTCTTGAATCAACATTCTTCATTCAAACTCTTCAGGTTCGTCTTTTACATTCAGCAACTGTCGTCCAGTATATTTTCTTGCTCTTTGATAGCTTCTTCAATGCACGACTTGAACTTTTCAGCTATCATGGCTTGTCTCGGTTTTGACGTGTTGGTGAGAATATCACAAGCAGCCATCTGTTTCAACGTTTCCAAAGTGATACATGCAAAACCAATATTAGCATAAAATTCGTACGGCCTTTTCTTTCCTTTGGCCCGTACTTCTAAGGTACCCTTGGACGTAACCCTCATGAATTCAATCTCTAGTATGTTGATCTTCACAAGGTCAGCATTGAGTAATGCTTCCTTAATCGGATCTTTTCGGTGACAGCTCCGATAACCTCAACCATAATTTCAAATAACCTTCTATCAGCTTCAGCAACTGGATCCTTCATCTTTTCCATCTTGTGGCTTCGAAGATGATCAATATAAGATGGATGCAGTAGTTTGAGCTCAAACGTACTAAACAAGGTAATCATGTCTTGATCCCAGTCATCCAAATTACGAACCAACTTTAGCTCATACGTCTCTTCGTGATAGAAAAATTTCAGAATAGGCTTCGTCTTCTGCGAACCATCGAATACCTTCAATCCAGGATTAGTAACTTTGTCAAAGTATTCGTCTTACTCTTCAAATATGCTATGTCCTCTTGTTGACCACGAAACTCTAGAAATTTCGGCATGCGACTAATTCTAGCATCTAGCAACATTTCACATTTATCACCACGCTCGGATCGAGTGTTATTGATCAGTCTAAGCTTGCGCAATTCTTTCAAATCTTGAACCGGAAGCTTGAATATGCTAGAATAGTAATGATAAACATCACATAATCCATTCACCCTTTTTATCAAAAATGCATCGAAGACCTCATCATATTTCCATGCAATGATCTTTACATCCTTGGACATTTCCGGTACGATCATTGAGTCTAGTAGATCAGCAACGGATTGACCTTTACTCAGCAGTGATCTCACGATATCACCTGCTGTGGCAGATTTATGCCTTGACTCACGTACGTCCATAGGAATGTGATATGATTTCATCTCGCTCGGAAACATATCAATCAGATCCTTTCTCTTCTTGTGTGCATCAACAGGTAAAGCCATCAAAGGAATCTCTTTTGGTTCCAACACTTTGAATCTTTTGGTAAGTTCAAAATACTGTGGATTATTATAATCCAAAAAGAGCATACGGTTATGCATCTTTTCTGACTTTTGAAAGCTCACCACAATCTTTTTCAACGACTCCTTCTTCAACCTCTTCAACGTTTTATACGGATAGTTTCTTGATCGTAACCATTGGCGCATATCGGTCGAAGTCATGTCCTCTGGATTTTGATGATATAATTCTTCCGGAGGAAGATCATCAATATTCAGGCTCACCTGGTTCAACAACAAACTCTTTCTCATCACCGTCAACTCTATCTTGGGCATTAACACACTTCTCATATTCCTCATTTATTTGACTGACTGTAAGTCCATTCAAATAAACAGGATTGTACTTCATTCTTTCTAGATAAGCAAACCGTTCATCCAGATCAACAGGAATATCTTCGCCCACATTTACTTTGGTTTTAAACTCAGAGGGACCAGCTTCTTCACTTATATCTAGCACTTCAGTTGCTTGTACAGTTTCAGTTTGAACCGGCTCAACCTGAACTGCTTCCTCGGTTCTAGCTTTCTTCACAGATACTTCTTGTTAGGGCTATTTCCTAGTTAAGATTTACTTTGTATTTGTTTATACATTTTATGTATAGTTTAGGGTCTATTTTGTTATATTCCTTAAACTTGTAATTGTTGCTTAAAAGCATGTAGTGAGAGAGTGTGAGGAGAGAGGCTAGATCACTATTCACGTTAGAGAGAGAACTAAGTGTGTGTGATTTATTTTCTCCTGCACTTGTACTACAAATCTGCTTTGATCATCAATATACAAAAGAGAATTATTAGTATGAATTGTGTTAATGATTAAACTGTGTTTGTGTATGAATTATTCTGATCATTGAGCGATATTAACGATCCAATTGAACCTATCAATTGGTATCAGAGCTGTTGGTATTGTGTTCTTCGCTATTCATCAAGCAAAACACATCAATATTGTTCAAATATCATGATCTGAATGAATTGTTGATGTTTTTAGTTGTGATTTATCATCGCAATCACTCCTAATTCACAACGATTGTGCAAATTCCATCAGATTATCTTCAGATCTGAGGAATTAAGAGGATTGAAAAAGTTACTGTTCGATCGAATTTTGCTCAAATTCATCAAAATTTGATCATGTTTTGGATTGATTGAGATTAGGGATTGATAATCGGACTATTTCACTGCTTGTGTGTGATTTTTGAACGAATTGGACAAGTTTTTGATATACCCAGAAAAATTCTCATGATGAAGATGATGAACAGTATGAACTTGGTTGAAGATTAACTTGCCGGGTGATTAAATTTGACTTAGACAATTTCCTTTGGACTTAGATTGAAGAACAATTAGGTCCTGTGCAGCCGTGTAAAGGATTTTGTGCTAGACGGGTAAAGAATTTGACGAGGAAAAAGTGTTACTGTTCAGCCGGATCAACAATTGTTGTGCCGGGTGATACACTGTTATGCCGGGTGATTAACAATTTCAGCCGGGTAATTGATCAACTGTGTTGCCGGGTAAACAACTGTGCCGTGTGATCGACAACTGTTCAGCCGGGTAAAGCTTTTTGCCGTGTCAAGATTCAAGCCGGGTCAAGTTATCTGCCGTGTGAAGTTATTTCTTGTTGCCGGGTAACTGTTCTGCCGGGTAAAGAATCCAAGACTTACAACTGTTGAGCCGTGTGACTGTTTAGATGGGTGAAGACTTTTTCTCTGCCGGGTGAAGACAAAAGCTACTGTTCAGCCGGGTGAAGAAGGATTTTTCACTGTTCAGCCGTGTGACTCATTTTTAGTTGTTTTAATCCTTGTTTTCTTATCTTGTCTTTAATTACTTGTCTTTAATTTAGTAGTTTAACTATTTCTTTTCAAAAATCAACAAAAACCAAAAATATTTTCATTAAAATCTTTTAAAATGGCACCTAATGATGATTCTGATAACCGTGTTCCTAGACTTGTCAATCGTGCAGATTTCAAGAATTGGACAATCAGACTGAGACATCACCTATGCTCCATTGACAATGATCTATGGAAGTCAATTAAAAAAGGTCCTCACATTCCAACTCAGACTACTCCAGATAGTGCAAGTACCTACACCAAAGATTCAACTGAACCTTATCTTGAGGATAATTTATCAGCAGAAGACTTGCGAAAGGTGAAGAATGATAGCAAGGCTTATTCTTTGATGTGCAAAGGACTGCCACTTCAAGTTCTGTCGAGATTGGATGCATATCAAACTGGTTATACATGTTTCAAGGCACTAAAGTCAATATGCGAAGGAGGAGAACAATTAAGAAGTCAGAAGAAATCAAAATTGAAAAGGCAATTGGAATTGTTTGAGCATATTAATGGAGAAACAGTACATCAGATGATGAACAGGTTTGTTCACTTAACTACTGAGATGTCGAACATTGGAGTTAAGACTGAACTTCAAGACTTGAATGATCGATTGTTATGTGCTTTGCCATCGTCATGGAAGCAGACTGTTACTCTTTTAAAGCATACTGAGAAATTTCCAATGGATTTAGATCTACTTATTGGAAAGATTGAAGAAGTTGAGATTGACGAAGGATCGAGAAATACTGATAGATCAAGCTCACAAGCTCAATATAAGTATGTGGTGAATCCTGCCAATACTGTGGAGAATGCATTTCTTGCACAAGATGCAACCAAATTTGAAGAAGAAGGTGATTTATTTGTTGGTGCTAGTTTTTATACTGATTCTTTGTATCAATCAAGCTCACCAATATACTCTCAACCTCAATCTCCACCAAGAGCTCAAGTTCAAAATCAATCTATGAAGTCGCAATCAGAAAATCAAAGTTCAAATGTTCAAGCCAAGGTAAAAGATGTGATGAACATCTTGTTACAAGATGACGAGACCAAAACTGCCTTTACAGCTTTTATGGCAAGTTTTCAAGCATACCAAGGAAGTCACTTAAGTCAAATGGATGTTGTTCTTCAAGACTTATTTGAGATGGATCCTGATGACGTTGAGGAAATGGATTTGAATTGGCAAATGGTAATGGTTGCATATAGAACTCAAAAGCATGCATATGTTAACCGAAGCTACAAGCCTCATGCAAACAAGACAGTTGGATTTGACAAATCAAAGGCCAGATGTTTCAATTGTAACTGTTATGGTCATTTTTCTAGAGAATGCAAAGCTTCAAAGAATCAGAATTTCAATGATCAAGCTAGTTCAAGTGGACAGAATCAAGGTCAAGGTCAAAGCTCGCAACAGTCTTCAAGTTATCATAACAGGAATCAACGTTTCTTTCAGAAACCATATCAAAGTCTTCCCATGCCGGAACTGAAAGATGAAGGAAAGAAGCCAGAAGATCAAACTAAGGCACTGGTAGTTAGTGTAAAAGACGGATATGATTGGAGTGCGTATGCAGAACAATTCACATCTGATCTTACATCAAGTCTGGCATTAGTATGTGAAATCGAAGAGGATTGGTCTGAAGAAGGAGATATCAAGGTAATTGATACTGTTAGTGAAGATTCAGAGGAATATGACTGGAGTGCAAAATCAGATCCTGTTGAAGAATCTGATACTGAAGTTGCGTTAATGGTCACATCCAATGAGTCTTCGTCATCAACAGAACAACCAAAGGTTAGTAATGATTTACCCCCTAATTATGTTCCATTGCCTGCTGATGTGAAAGAAAGGTTGTGTTCAGAACAATGCATTCAACAAGTAGAACATTATCGAACTCATTCATTTAAAATTGGTGATAAATTAAGCAAACATGAGAAAATTCATGAACAACTTAAAATTGATCACAAAATTTCTGATGAGAAGATTTTGTCACTTAAAGAATCATGGAACAAAACCTTAAAGGAACTGGAACTGGTAACAAAACAACTTGAAGAAATGACAAAGAACTTTGAACAAGAAAAAGTTGCACATGCTGTCACACAAGTTGAATTAACAAAGGTTAAAAGTTGTAAAACAATGGTCAAACAACTTATGAATGAAAGAGGTAACAAAAACAAAACAGGTTTGGGTTTTACTCATGAACCAATGCCTAATTCATTCACACAAACTTTACCTGAAAACTTCAATGAATTTGATCATTCACCTGAAAATGAACGAAAATTCAAAGAAATTCAAAGAAGTAAATTTGAATCCGAAGGATCTGAAGTGTTGATTGAAAGTTTGAAAGAAGAAGATGGTGTGACGACTGAAGCTGATGATGAAGCTAGCAACAAATCAGAGCCTGTTCTGATTCAACTTGTTGAATATCCTGAACTGAATCCCAAGCAGGAAGTGAAGGAAGAAGGTGAATTTTCGGGATACAATGATCCTGAATACATCAAGTGGTAGAAGGAACAGAAGGCGCAAGTTGCTGATCAACTGATCAAGAAGCAAGAGGTGAAGCAGACTGAAGTTTCGAATGCAAAAATGCATAACTTAAAATCGAAAGTCAATCAATCTGAAACAAAACAGTCAAAAGGTAAAAGTGTCATAAAATCAAATGACAACACCAAAGCTCAAATTGTTAAAACTGACAAGGTCAAACCTGTCAAAAAGAAAGTATCAAAAGGAAAAACAATTAAGTTTGTGTCTGCAGGAACGTTTGATTTAAATGGTTCTTATGGTAACCAAATCAATTCTCCAATCAAATCTAACTCTGGTCTGAAAACAGGTTCAGGTCCTAAGTCTTCCGCTGTCAATGATAAAAGAATTGAATCTAAAAAGGTAACCAAACAGAATGGTTTAAAATCGAATCAAAGTCCCATGCAATCAAAATCACAAACAAAGTCTCCACAAAAGAATCAAGTTAATCCAAAACCGAACAAAACTGATAATGAATCACGAGTGGGTTCAACATCAAAAGTTAACAATCGGCTCTTTAGGATTAGCAAGAAACACTGTGAGATATGTGATCGTTATAACCATGCAACTGCTGAATGTTTCTTTAACAGGTACTGCAGTTACTGTGACAAAAGAAATCATTCTTCAGAAGAATGTTTTTATAACAAATTTTGTGAAATTTGTGAAAGAAGAAACCATGACACAAAGGATTGTTTCTTTCGATCAAACTCAACAAGAGAAATGACTCTGTTTCCAAATTTTCAAAGAAATCAATCATTTGGTTTTCAAAATATGAATCAAAGTCATTCTCCGGTTTTGAGAAATATCAATCGAAACAATTCTGTTTCTAACTTTTCATCAAGAAATGTGCAGGTTAACAGTTTTAAACCAAGAGCTTTGATGGTGAGAAATCAAAAGTTTGAAAATAACCTTGATCCTAAGTTAGAGGAAAGGTTTAGTGCTTTAAGAAGAAAGCAGTTAATGCACGCCAATGGGCGAAACAGTTTTCAGCATCAAAATCTCTCAAATGAAACAAATTTTCAAAATATTCATTATCAACAAGTTACTATTGCAGATAGATTCGGAAAACCCAAGACCGTGTGGGCCTGGGTTGACCAAACTAACTAAGTGTTTGTTGAAATGCAGGTACGCCCAAGAAGACCTATCAACTCATGGTTCGTTGATAGTGGGTGTAGCCGGCATATGACAGGCAACCATGCCTTGCTTCAAGACTTTAAGCTGAAGAATGGTACACACGTTGCATTTGGAGGTGATGCAGGTGGTAAAATAACAGGAGAAGGAACCGTATCAAATGGGGTCATTAGTTTTGATAAAGTCAACTACTGTGCACAGTTGAACTTTAATTTACTAAGTGTATCTGAAATTTGTGATAAATCTTATTCAACGTTATTTGATGATTCTTCCTGTTACATACTCAAACCAGGTTTCAAGATTGACAATGAATGGGTGGTGGTTAAAGCTCCAAGAGATCGTGATGTATACAAGCTTGATATGTCGCAAATTGATGCTGAAACCGAAACTACTTGTCTCATTGCACATGCTTCAAATGATGAGAGTCAGCTTTGGCATAGACGGCTGGGCCATTCAAACTTCAGAAACATGAATCGTTTAGTGACTGGAAATCACGCTGTAGGAATACCATCGAAGAAATTCTCTACAATTGATCTCTGTCCAGCATGTTTGAAAGGAAAACAGCATCGAATGTCTTTTAAGTCCAAGCAAGAAAACTCCATTTCAAAACCCTTGCAGATGCTACATATGGATCTTTTTGAACCAACGAATGTTCAAAGCATCGGAAAGAAGTCTTATTGTTTTGTCATCATTGACGATTTCACTAGATTTTCTTGGGTTTATTTCTTGCATGTTAAATCTGAAACTGCCGAGTTGTTAAAAGAATTTATTGTCAAAGTTGAAAATCAGTTGGATTGTAAAGTGAAAACTTTAAGAAGTGATAATGGAACAGAATTTAAGAACACTAATGTTGATTTGTTTTGTGTAGAAAAAGGAATTGCTAGACAATTTAGTGCTCCAAGAACGCCTCAACAAAATGGGGTTGCGGAACGGAAAAATCGGACACTGATTGAAGCAGCAAGATCCATGCTCGCAGATGCCAAAATCCCTATCACATTCTGGGAAGAAGCTATTGCTACTGCGTGTTTTGTACAGAACAGGACATTATTGGTTCAGGATAAACAGAAAACATCTTATGAGTTGTTATTTGGAAGAAAACCGAATATTTCTTACTTGAAAGCATTTGGTTGTCCTGTATCGATTCTAAATTTAAATGATCATCTCGGGAAATTTGAGTCAAAATCTGACGATGGATTTTTCCTTGGTTACTCGTCTGTTTCTAAAGCTTATCGGGTTTTTAATAGCAAAACAAATACTGTTATTGAAACTATTAACGTAAAGTTTTTAGAAAATTCGTTTCCGTCAGTGGCGCATGGTCCCGAATGGTTGTTTGATTTAGATTCGTTATCAAAATCTTTCAATTCTAACTTGTTTGATTTTTCAGGAAAAGCAAGGAAAGAATCAGGTGACTTGGGATGCTTTAGCGATGATTCTGATAATGACGATGATAGCAATCTCAACTCTGAGTATCCGTTCATGTCATTTCATAATCCTGATCATGTCAAATCCAGTCAAGCTCCGGGTCCTTCTGGTTCTCAAGAAGATCAAGAATCGAATATTCTTGGTGATGATGTCAATCCGCAAAATTCTCCTAATGATGGTGGATCTGCTCAAAATCAACCATCATCAGATCCGAATGTTGAAGTTATTCCAGAATCATTTGATTACTTCATCAATTCACCGGATCAAGTTCCTAATTTTACTCCGCATACTTCTACCATTCTACAAGATCTACCGAATCTGAATCAGTCTAATCTGGAGAGTCAAGTGCAAGGAGATGATATACCAACGCATCGAATTCACAAGAACATCCTGTCTCTCAGATTATTGGGCCGTTGAATCAGAGAACTACAAGAAGTCAAACTGAGCAAGCAAATGTTTGTCTTTATTCATGTTTTCTTTCTCAATTGGTGCCAAAGAACATTTCAGAGGCGTTGCAAGATAATAGTTGGATTGAAGCCATGCAAGAGGAGTTACTTCAATTTCGCAAACAAGAGGTTTGGAAATTAGTGGACTTACCTGAAGGAGAAAATGTGATTGGTACAAGATGGTTGTACAAGAACAAGCCAGATGAACGTGGCATTGTTGTGAGAAACAAAGCAAGACTTATTGCACAAGGTTACACTCAAGAAGAAGGTATTGACTATGAAGAAGTGTTTGCTCCGGTCGCTCGACTTGAAGCTATTCGCGTTTTTCTTGCCTATGCATCTTTCATGAAATTTAAAGTGTTCCAAATGGATGTCAAAGGCGCTTTTCTGTATGGACCAATTACAGATGATGTATATGTCAGACAACCTCCGGGTTTTGAAGATCCTGATTATCCTCATCGTGTATACAAGTTGAGTAAAGCTTTATATGGTCTACATCAAGCTCCAAGGATTTGGTACGAGACGTTATCTAAACATTTACTAGAACATGGATTTACAAGAGGTCAGATTGATCCAACTTTGTTTATGAAGAGGGAGAATGAAAATCTTTTATGTGTTCAAGTGTATGTGGATGATATCATCTTTGGATCAACCAGTGTGTCCATGTGCAAAGAGTTTGAAGAAATCATGAAGTCAAGATTTCAGATGAGTTCAATGGGGGAGATTAATTTCTTTCTTGGATTGCAAGTTAAACAATCAGCAGATGGAATTTTTATCAACCAATCAAAGTTTGTTGAAAAGTTGCTGAAAAGTTCAAGATGCAAGATTGTCAGACTATTCGAACTCCATCTGATGTGAACTGCAAGATACAACCGGATCCAAAAGGCAAATCCGTGGATCAAACACTATACAGATCTATGATTGGTTCACTGATGTATCTTACTCCATCAAGGCCAGACATCATGTATGCTGTATGTGTGTGCGCAAGATATCAGTCTGATCCGAAAGAGTCGCACCTGGTTGCTGTTAAACGTATTTTCAGATACCTTAAAGGGAAACCGAATCTTGGGTTATGGTATCCTTATGAAGGAAATTTTGAATTATATAGTTATTCTGACAGTGATTTTGGTGGGTGTGCTCTTGACAGGAAATCGACTACTGGTGGATGTCAATTTCTGGGTCCTAGACTTGTCTCTTGGCAATGCAAGAAGCAGACCAACGTTTCTGTATCCACAGCTGAAGCAGAGTATATCGCTGCATCTGCAGGATGTTCTCAAGTTTTGTGGTTACAAAATCAATTGCTGGACTACGGGTTTAACTTTCTCAAAACTCCTATTTACATAGACAATACTGCTGCTATGTTCATTACTGCTAATCCTGTTCAACACTCAAAAACCAAACATATCGAAATTCGATATCACTTTTTAAGAGACAACTCTGAAAAAGGTTTAATAATTTTGATTAAAGTTCATACCGACAAACAACTGGCAGATCTTTTCACAAAATCCTTTTTGTCAGGACGGTTTGAATTCTTAATTCAATCCATAGGATTAATCAATCATGATTGATTCTATTTTTCGAAAACAAAACAAAAATCAGAAAAATATAAAATCCAAAAATATAATAAGTTGATGTCAAGTATTGATTCCTTTGTCTTTTATTTTATTGTTTGCATTGTGTGTGTGCATGAAAAAGAAAAGCAAAAACAAAATATAAAAGCAAAAAGAAAAGAAAATATCATGTCATAAGAATCTATATTGCACAAAGTGAGAAATGATAGTTACACTAGACATTATTTGATACATCATTTTTAATAAAGACTGATCAATGTTAATTGATGTGCTAGACAGCTCAGGCAATTAGACTGAAAAAGTAAGTTTCATTGTTGACAAACATAAACTTAATGATCTTTGTGTTAAGTTCCTTTGTTATACATGTCTATATATATATCTTTTGATGCTTTGCTTGTGATGATAGTTGTGCATGATCGGGTAACGATGCAGTCTATTCAGTGTGATGAACCGCATCGTGAGCTTCTTTGTTGTGGTACCCACAGACCTGAAGTCTCACACGAATTCTCTTTTGAGCTTCAAGGTGCAGCAAAAGATTCCCAAAGATGGAACAAAAAGAGTCCCAAATGTGGACCATCACCAAACAAAAA
The DNA here is from genome assembly GCA_030867185.1 of Tagetes erecta. Classification (NCBI taxonomy): domain Eukaryota; kingdom Viridiplantae; phylum Streptophyta; class Magnoliopsida; order Asterales; family Asteraceae; genus Tagetes; species Tagetes erecta. The sequence continues at coordinate 25,140,847 of CM061493.1, read as the reverse complement.
TTCCAAAAAGGAATTCAGAAGATTCCCAAGGGGAACGATAGGAAATTAAATTCCAAAATGGAATCAAAAGAAGTCCCAAAGTGGACCAAATCCGAATAGAACCTAGATTCCACACTGTTTATGACTGTAAGTGACCAGGTTCTGTGCAATATGCATTTCAGGTAGTTGTTGATAAGGAAATATGTTGACATATGTATACATGTGGGTCACATAAGTCATTCTAATCGAACCTTAAATATCATCATGATACTGAAAAAGTAGGTGTGTCAACTCGAGCTAATTGGTATGTTTTCATATCATCACTCAATCAAACATAAGTCAAATGTCTATTCAAAACTTGCAAAACATGTCAGATAATGTGTGGTATGATCTCACTGCGATATTTTGATTCATTGCATTGCATATGTCTTTATCTTAATGTGTGTGCTTTGTGTGTGCAGGCATATGGAATCATTATTGACACATCGACATCCTTGTTAAACTTAAAAATTTCTAGAAATTTCAAGTTTAGGGGGAGAATAAATTGAAGAAGAAAATTATTTGCAAAAATCCAAAAATATTTTTGAATAAGTGTTTTGAATGAACAAGATTATGTGGTATGAAAAGCAAAGGTATTGGATATGTTAAAAACAAACCCAAAGTCTTGTGATCTGTTCTTAAGAAATTGCTTCGGGATATAGAAAATTTGGTTGTGCAAAAACATTTGTTTTGAAAATCAAAGAAAAAGGAATTTAATTGGAATTAATGTTATTGACTTGTCTTATGTTTTTGATAATTAATGTGACAAAATTCTTTTAAGGATATCTTGTCTAATTAATATGTCGAGAATGTTTGCAGGTGCAATAAATGCAGTTGAAAAAGTCAACAAACGAGAAAAGTGAAGAAAATTGCTCAAGTGTTTCAGCCGGGCAAAGATGTCAGAACACTGTTTAGCCGGGTAATGAACACACTGTTCAGCCGGGTAAAAGTTGTGATTCTGATATGAGCCGGGTGATGGAGAAAAAGAAGTGAAGCCGGGTGAAGATATTATGACTACTGTACAGCCGGGCAATGAACATGTCAAATACTTGCCGAGTGAAGGTCATAGATATCTGCCGGGTGACAAGTTGTGTCACTATACAGCCGGGGTGAAGATATGTTGTCACTATACAGCCGGGTAAAAGAAAGAAGTCTTATCTTGCCGTGTAAGTGCATAACACTATGTTGCCGGGTAATAGTGAAAGCAACTATGTTGCCGGATGATGAAGAAAGCATGCCGTGTGAAGAAGAAAGCATGCCGGGTGAAAGAAAAGACAACTGTGTTGCCGGGTAATGAAGAAAGAATGCCGGGTGATGAAGGTATCACTATGCTGCCGGGTAATGAACAAACATGTCATTGTTCAAGCCGGGTGATGTTTTGAAGACTACTATACTGTCGGGTGATGAATAAAACCAATCAGGTGTAGTTGTTTCTAACCTTTACCCGTCACTACAGTGACTTACCCGTCTCTACAGTGTTTGACCCGTCAAGTGTTTTTCACATGTTATATGTTGACCCGTCACACGTTGTGACTTGTTTCAAGTACTTGACCCGTCGCAACAGTGCATGACCCGTCTCAACAGTGCTTGACCCGTCAAGACTTAGTGGGCTTGTTATGTTTACCCGTCCCTTTTGTTGACCCGACACCTCAAGTTTGACCTAATTTTTAACCATATAAAACCCGCCTCTTCACAAACACTTATCATTTTTCACTCACAAATTCAAGCAAATCCTCTGTACTTAAAATCATTTGATTATCATATTCAATCGTTTGTTCTGTAACAAGTCTGATCGATTGAACAAGGTATTGTTTACGTGATTTGAACCTGATAAACTTGCAAATCGACCGATAAAATGAAAAACAATGATGAACAGTGTTTTTGATCACTGAATCGACACTTTGTTTTTGTGTGTTAAAACTGAAATCGAGTGTTGCTTTATATGTAAAATCTGTCGATCATCAACAATCAATCACTCATTTGCACCAAAATGCCTTAAAACCAACTGAATCAATCAAAATTGCTCATAACTGTCAAAACCGCCATTGATGACCTGTTTGATGCTCTTGAATGATAACCTCAAAATGATGAAAGATGTGTTAAAAGTGACAAATCCTTGTTAAAACTGAACTAAAACATGTTAAATAACTTCATCTTATAAATGTCAAATTTATGTCTTAAGTGTTAAACTGTTAAATTGAAAAATGTTGTATAATCATTAAAAATTCAAAGTTATTCTGATCAAAATGATGAAAATCAGTTTGTTAGAACAATTTAGGAGTTAAAATGATTATGTGAATGTTTTGCTTTTATAATTTTTTTGTTCAAACACTTATGAAAAAAATTTGAAGTTTGTTAATGAAGAATCTAATACATTTGTCTTGTTTGTGTTTTGTTTTTGTTTTGACAGATGGAGAATTTGAAGTTTGAGCCCAAACACAATCTGGTGGCATGTTTAGATGAGTCTATTCCTGAGACTGAAGGATATAGAGACATGATGAGGTTTATAAAGAGGACAAAGTATGTATATGCTATGTGTGCCAAGCCGGTCATATATGCAAGGTTGATAAAGAGTTTTTGGAGAACAGCTGAGGTGATCAGAAATGATGATGGAGTAGCTGTTGTTCGAGGAAACATCACTAGAGAATTAGCATTGACTGTCTATGAAGAAGCAATCAGAACAACATTAAGGATAGATGATGATGAAGTAGGGGCAAATGATGAATTGACTATGGCTGAATGTCAAGAGTACTTTGTAAATATGGGACATCCTCCTGCATTTCCAAAGTCACAATTCTATAGAGCAAGGTTGGGAAAGAAATGGAAGTTACTGTGTTATGTTGTCCAACAGTGCATGTCAAGGAGGAGTGCAGGTTTTGACAACTTCCCATCTGATATAGCATCTCCGATTGTTGCTATAGCTGAGAACAAACCATTCAACATGTCGAAATGGATTATGAATGGTTTTGTATTTAATTTGGTTAAAGGCAAAAGATTCAAGTTTCTCATGTACCCGAGATTCTTGAAGTTGATGATCAATGTTGACTATCCTATCATCAGAACTTAAGGTCATCCTGGAGGTATCCTGTATACAGAAGATATGAATGACTTATCTTACAGAAAGATGAGTATCGGGAATGTCCCAAGTGTTGAGTTGTTTGATTATATGCGGGATATAGCAAATCATGAGGAAGAGATTGGAGGAATATATTATCACATATCTAATGGAGAGATTGTGAATCCGTTAGATCTTGTTGATGAAGAGATTGATGATGATAGTGATGATGGTCAAGATGATGATAATGATGATGATAATGATGATGATAATAGAGATGATGAAGATAGTGATGGTGAAAGTGAAAATGATGGAGATGATGATAGTGAAAATGATGGTGGTGATAATGCTGAATCTGTTTCAGAGGAGGCAGAAATTATTGAGGTAGCTGAACCAATGGAATTGGAGACAGAAAATGTTGAAGTCATTGAACAAGCTGTGATAGAAGAACCTGTTGAGGTTACTTGTGTTGAAAAAGAGGTGGCAGTTGAAGTTGCTAAACCTATCACAAAGCAGTATGTTAGATCTCGAAGATCTAAATCTGTTGTTGAGAAAGTGTTGAGTGAGCCTGAACAGATAGATGTTGTTCAGATAGCTCAGGAAGTAATGGCCGATGTTGAGTCTATTGCACAGATAGACGATGAAGCTGATGCTGGAGTTACTGATCCTATTCTTGTTGATATACCCACCACATCATCCCCTGTTGCTGAAAACATTGAACAAATTTTGGAGTCTTCGCCAAAAATTGTGTCAAGTGTTGATGAGAATGAGGATAAGAAGAAGATTGTTGAATTAGAAGAGATGGTAGCAAAGTTATTGGAAGTGAATGAACAGTTGAAAGCTTCAAATGATAGAAAGAAGAAAAGATTTGAAGAGTTTTGGACTATACATAATCAGAACCTGAACATTTTCAAGGAGTTGGATGCTGATCATGTTAAGCTGGCTGCTGAGCATGCAAAATTGAAGGCTGATTATGAAAGTTTGAAGGAGGAACATGAAAATTTGAAGTATGATTATAAAGAGTTGAAGGCTGAATGCAATACTCTTGAGGCTGAAAAAGAAATGTTGGAGAAATGGCTAGAAGAAACTCGATCAAAGAAATCCGGGTCCACATCTGATAAAGACTTTTCAGACGAAGTTATGGAAGTGTCTGAACCTTCTCAAGCAGCAAAAGTCTATTATACTCGAGCACGTGGTACAACAAATGTGGGTATAAGGGTGGAATCTCCAATTGTTATTCCTGATGAAGCTGTTGCTGATTCTGTCAATACTGACAAGGCTGAGGGAAAAAGGAAGTTAGATGCTGTACCAGAAATTATTGGTGATGAAAGTTGTAGTAAAAAGGCGAGATTGGAAGAAACAGTACAGATTGAGCCGATTCAATATGTGACTGCAGCTGAAACTGAGGTGGTAGAACTGGCAACAGTTGATGAAACTGTGAAGGAAGCTGAAGTTGATAAAACAGTTCAGATTGAGCCGATTCAATCTGAATCTGTATTGATTAAAGATGTGCCAGAAGTTGTTGAAGTGATTGAGAATGTGCCTGAAACTATAACAGAAGAAGCAAGTCAGTTTGAGCCGGTTCAAACTGACAATGCACCAATGATTGAGGCATTAGATGACTTGGATGATATTGATTTTACTGAGTCTGAACCAGAAGCTGAGCCAGAAACTAATCCTGATCAAGAGATTCCAGATGACTTAGATGAAAGATTTGCTTATCTTGAGAAGATGAAGTACAATGCAGTTTATCTGAATGGGCTGACTGTGAGTCAAATAAACGAAGAGTATGAAAAGTGTTTGGTAGCTCAAGATAAAGCCGCAGCTGATGAAAAGGAATTTATTGTTGAAATGGGTGAGTGGACACCGTTACAAGAAAGTTTAAACATTGAAGATTTACCTCCAACAGAGCTTTATCACCAAAATCCTGAAGAGATGTCTAGCAGATGTATGCGTGACTGGCTGAGCTCAAGGAATTATCCGTATATGACTCTGAAAAGGTTGAAACAAGAGTCACTGAGAAAAATTGTTGTTAGTTTCATGAAGACGGAGAAAATGTACAATCGTATGTTTTATTTGGACTACAAAAATCCTCAATACTACGAGCTGACCAAAAGATACAAAGTTCTCGGACCTAAGGAGTTACCGGTGATGGCTTTACCTGAAAATGCGCATAAAAAGAGACATGAGTTGATCGACATGTTTCCCAGTGAAGTTAAGTCATACAACATACCTATGGATGTACGTGAATCATGGCACAAATCAGCCACATCAGGTGATGTTGTGAGATCACTGCTGAGCAAGGGTCAGTCGATTTCTGAACTTCTTGATTCAATGATCGTACCGGAAAAGTCCAAAAAGGGAAAGATCATAGCGTGGAAATATGACGAAGTTTTCGATGCATTCATGATAAAAAGAGTTAATGGTTTATGTGATGTATACCATTACTACTCTAGCATTTTGATAGTGCGAGATGCACCGAGCTTGGATCTAGATCTGAGATTGTTTGGTGATGTTGTTTGCAATCAGTGATGCGGAAACTCACTGATCACGTATTGATGCTTGAATGTTCATGAAGATCAATGCAAGGTATGATGAAGATGATGATAATATGAATAGGTAAATTGTATTAGATCAAAGGAGAGGTTACAAAATGATATTGAATGAAATGTAGGCAACTCATTAACAAAATGACCTAGGTGATGGTATTTATAGTCTATACCATTCACCTTACAATGTAACCTAAAAACGTGCAATTAAGCACAAAACGATTACACAAATATTCTAAGACAAATACAAATTATGAACGTCTTCACCCGTGCTTGCTCGTGATGATGCTCGATATCTTCACTCGCTTATATTTGGAAAGTGACATCTTCAAATAACCCCAACAGTACTCCCCCTAAGATGACACTTTACAAATCTGACATATCAGCTTAAATCTTCATGTGGCGAGTATAGAGAGCAACTTAAAGTTTTTGTATGCATTATCTTCAAGAGGACCCAACAGTACTCCCCCTAAGATGATGCTGCCAAAAATCTTTCTTTCAACAAGCAATCTGCATCCTTCTCTCCCTTTTGAGTAACATCAGAGGCTATGGAAAGAAATAAGCAAAGAGTAGATTCCGGTGAATCTATATATCAGCAACGGGATCTTCTTCAACGGTTGAAGTAGAATGCGAAGACTTCTTTGACTTAGAATACTCCCCCTCAACTTTTTCTTTAGAGGTTAATGGGATCTGTGTATGAGATATTAAGAGGAGGATTCTTAACACTCAGCAATCTGACTTGGAGATCTTTGGACTGGAATTAGGCTTGAACTGGAACATCTTCAAGTCGCGTGGAATCTTGTTCTGCAATGGAAACTGTTCCTGCAACTCAAAGAAAAACATTAAAACTCAGGAAATAATGTGCATTTATCATCAATGTAAAGATTAAGTTCTTAATCGGATGAGATATTGCTTGATGAACAACTCTTACATCAATAACACATGTTAAACTGCCAAAACAGAAGAAAAATATTAAAAAGACAATCTTTTTGGTGTTTTTTTGAATTTTTCAATGTTTTTGATATTTTTGGAATTTTCTCTTTACATTCTGAATCTTTAACCTGCAATGAGATCATACTAGCAATTTATCCAACACATGTTTTGCAGTTTTTGAGAATAGACATTTGAATTGTGAAATAATTGAGTGATGAATTGTTGAACAAATCAATTAGCTCGAACTGACACACTTACTTTTTCTATTCTTAATGATTAATTAGGTTGATTAGGAATAAGTTTTGAGTGACCCATACCTTGCACATTAGAAAGTTATACACTTCATCTAAATATCCTGAGAACAACTCAACACGTCAGGTCACTTACAATCATAAACAGTGTGGAATTTGGGTTCTATTTGGATTTGGTCCACTTTGGGACTTCTTTTGAATTCCTTTTTGGAATTTTTCTTTTTCCTATTGTTCCCCTTGGGAATCTTCTGAATTCCATTTTGGAATTTGATTGGTGACGGTCCACATTTGGGACTCTTTTTGTTCCATTTTGGAATCTTTTGCTGCATCTTGAAGCTCAAAAGAGACTTCGTGTGAGACTTCAGGTCTGTGGGTACCACAACAAAGAAGCTCACGATGCGGTTCATCACACTGAATAGATTGCATCATTACCCGATGTATATCGTTGCGTCACAAGATATTCATTTGATTTGTATAAACGTTTCACATGCACTAAGACGTTTCAACCACAAAAACTCATTAGAATTTAGTTAAATCATCAAAGAATATACTTGTTCAGTATAATTGTCTGAGCTGTCTCGCACATCAATTTTCACGCTTCAGTCTTTATTGTTTAAAAATGATGTGTCGAATAACTCTAGTGTATCTATCATTTCTCATGTACGTGCAAGTAGATTCAACATATTTTTTTGGATTTTTCTGATTTTATCAATTTTTTTTAATAATGAGTTCTCCCCCTAAACTTTTAAATTTCTAGGAAAATTGAAAGTTTAATGAAAAGAAAATGGCAAATATGTTATCAACGTATGAAGAGTGTATGCAATATACTAAATCTAAACAGACGAAATGAAACATCGGTTGTTTCTTGCACTGCCATCATTGTTTTTTTTTTTTTTTTGAAAATGTTTTTAAAAAATTCCTGCAATGATTCCTTTTTGTTTCCAACTCCATTTGGTGTCAGTTGCATCGAAAGCATCATGAACAAGATTCGGTATCTTGTCATGATAAGGGATCAGCCACAGTCTTCTTTTCTTTGTTTGACCGGCCTCCATAACTGTCCCTAACACACTAACAAATCAGTTAGAGGTAATGACCCAAACCATTTCGGTTTTGGGTCGTCCAAATTCATCAACATAAGTGATATTCTCATAAGTGCAAGGAATACCTTCAGGTGGTGGTTCTGATGATACAATGTAATTTGTACTTTCATCTTCTTTCATGGATTGTTTGTGAAAAGAGAAATTATAGTCATTTTCAAACAGATTATGATTTTCTTTTAAAAACAGGTTTTGTTGACTATGTTTCTTATTCAAAGATTGATTCACAATTGGAATCATTTTATCATTTAAATCATGATTTCCCTTTTTGTTTTTGACAAACTTTGGTGTCCATGAATCATTGACATGTTGATTTTCATCAAACGAATGTCTATGATTAGATCTTTTAAAGTTAGAAAAATACCTGGAAGGGTATGCACATGATGAACTTCTTTGGACTGACCTTCTCGGCTTGTAGTAGCACTCGGATGTGTTGTGATTTACCATGTCACAAAAGGAACAGTACTTGTTGTAGTAACATTCCATTGTGTCGTGGTTGTACATCTGACAGTTGGTGCAGTACTTGTTGTAGTAGCATTCCGTTGTCGTGTGATTGTACATTTCACATATCTCGCAGTACTTCTGATGAGCCTTGAAGGGAGACTTCTTTCCTTTCTTCTGAGAAGTCTTTGCTGTTGAAGATTGTTGTTTCTGAGAAGCTTTGACCTCTGAATCTTGTTGAATCTTTCTTGAAGGAGCTGGAGTCTTGAACTTGTCACCTTTTGACCCAAAAGGAAAGACACCTTGACTGTAAATACAATCTGAGATATGATGAGTTTCAGAGTCACAGATTAAACAGTATACGTCACTGTTTGAATCACTCGGGGATTCGGAATCTTGAGACTTTGAAGTAGAAGGAGTCTGTGGTGTAGAATCAGATGAAGTGGCCTTTGTCTTGTTCTTCTTGGCTTTGCTCTTCTTTCTTCTAACCTTCTTCTTTTTCTTCAACTGAAACTCTTGTGTCTTTTCTTCTTCTTCTTGAGAAGATAGTGATCCAACAATTCCGGTTGTCACTAATCTCTCATCTTTCTTTTCAACAGACTTTTCTTTTTCGACTTCTTCTTTGATAAACACAAGATCAGATTGTGATCTGTTGAGTTTATCAGTGAGCTCCATGAGTTGAACATTCAGATTATGCTTTTCGGTAAGCATTGAATCAACATTCAGTGTAAGAGACTTGAGTCTATCTTCACACAATTGGTGATCTTTTTGTAGACTTGCATGCTTCTCTTGTTCTTCTTGCAGTTTGTTTTTCAGAGTGTTGTTCTCTGAATTGAACATCTCAGACAACTTCTTCAACTTTAGAATATCTTCTTGCAAATCTTTGATCACACTGGATGAGTGTTCATTTGATTTTGCAACTTCATTCTTTATATTTGTAACTTCTTGTTCACTTTTCTTGAGTGACTCTTCGAGAGATGTGATTCTTTGATCAGATATTTCGTGTTGTTCTTTCAGATTCTTGTGCATGGTTTCTTCTTTCTTTAGTTTATCACAAATCCAAAGTGAATATAATTTGCACTCTTCAACTTGTTCAAAATATTCTTTGGTGCACATCTTTTCTCTTTTATTTTCTTCTTGGATCATGTTTTTCATGTTTGATTTTGGGAGATTTGGTGTTTGTGAAGATGATTTGGGTTATGAGAGCTAATATGTTGTTAAAAGTGCTCGGTTTGGACAAAAATTTCAGCCCATAATGTTTTCGGGATGAATATTCAGCACTTAAAACACTTAGAAATGAATTTTGGGTGTTTTTTGACAATTTTTTGCGTTTCGCCTCCCAGCCGGGTCAGGGGTACTGTTTGGACGCGTCTGCCCCCCCCAGACGGGTCAAGGGGACTGTTTGGACGTGTCTGCCCCCCTAGCCGGGTAAGGGACTGTTTGGACGTGTCTGCCCCCCCTAGCCGGGTAAGGGACTGTTTGGACGTGTCTGCCCCCCCTAGCCGGGTAGTGCGAGATGCACCGAGCTTGGATCTAGATCTGAGATTGTTTGGTGATGTTGTTTGCAATCAGTGATGCGGAAACTCACTGATCACGTATTGATGCTTGAATGTTCATGAAGATCAATGCAAGGTATGATGAAGATTATGATAATATGAATAGGTGAATTGTATTAGATCAATGGAGAGGTTACAAAGGATATTCAATGAAATGTTTGCAACTCTTTAACAAAATGACCTAGGTGATGGTATTTATAGTCTATACCATTCACCTTACAATGTAACCTAAAAACGTGCAATTAAGCACAAAACGATTACACAAATATTCTAAGACAAATACAAATTATGAACGTCTTCACCCGTGCTTGCTCGTGATGATGCTCGATATCTTCACTCGCTTATATTTGGAAAGTGACATCTTCAAATAACCCCAACACATTTTCAAATTAGAAGTTCAAGACTTGAAAGAGTTGCACAAGCTTAGATTGATAAATCACACGCATGCTGAGCGTGGTGATAAATGTGCAATGTTACTGGATGCCGGGATAGCCAGATCACCGAAATACTTAGACTTCAGAGGTCAACAGGAGGACAGTGCATATGTTCAAGCAAAGAAACAAAGAAAGAAGAAGAAGTTGGTGGTTAGTGAGGATATGTACCTAGAGGAATTTTCTGATGAATACTTTGACAAGGTAACCAATCCGGGGCTGAAAGTGATTGATGGTTCTCAAGCGACGAAGCCAATACTTAAAGTTTTCTACAATCAGGAAACTTTTGAGTTGAAGATTGTACGAAATTTAGATGATTGGGATAAAGACATGATCACTTTATTCAGTACTTTTGAGCTGAAATTACTTCATCCATCATACATTGATTTCCTGAGAAGTTACAGAATGGAAAAATGCAAAGATAAACTTGCTGAAGCTGATCGAAAACTGTTTGTGGTGATGATAGAGGTGATAGCAGCTGCATCAGAAAAGATACGAGTAAGGAAGGCATTACTCAACTCTAATCTTGTGAAGGTTGACATTCCAGAGATAGAGTTTATGAGGGTGACTGCGAAGGGAACGTTAGAAGTGCAAGTCAAAGGGAAGGAAATGCCCTATGAATTTTAAGCTAACATTGATTTTGCAGGTTTAAATCTTGATTCTCTGAGACGTATGAATGCCTGCCCAATCCTTACTAACCAGTCAAAGCCGAGACAAGCAAAGATAGCAGAAAATTTCAAGTCATGCATAGAAGAAGCACTGAAGGAACAAGAAGAATTCAAAGGAAGAGAACTGCTGGATGTCAAAGAAGAACCAGAAGATTGGTGAGAAAGATTGAAGCTGAACAAGATGAAAACTGTTTGGAGATTTTGCTGATGATTCAAAGATAAATCTTAGGGGGAGTACTGTTAGGGCTATTTCCTAGTTAAGATTTACTTTGTATTTGTTTATACATTTTATGTATAGTTTAGGGTCTATTTTGTTATATTCCTTAAACTTGTAATTGTTGCTTAAAAGCATGTAGTGAGAGAGTGTGAGGAGAGAGGCTAGATCACTATTCACGTTAGAGAGAGAACTAAGTGTGTGTGATTTATTTTCTCCTGCACTTGTACTACAAATCTGCTTTGATCATCAATATACAAAAGAGAATTATTAGTATGAATTGTGTTAATGATTAAACTGTGTTTGTGTATGAATTATTCTGATCATTGAGCGATATTAACGATCCAATTGAACCTATCACTTCTTCTTCAACAAACTCAGGCACTTCATCAAGTTTACGTTTTCCCTCCGCTTTATCATAAGTGACAATAGCAGTAGCATCATCGGGAATGGGAACTAATACATCGATCTTTTCTCCCAGAGCCTTAGATCCTCGTGATCTAGTATAGTAAACTTTTATTTCTCTTGAGGGTTCAGCCACTTCTACCACTTCATCTGAGAAATCTTTGTCTGATGGAGGTCCTGACTTTTTCGGTTTGGTCTCTTCTAACCATTTTTCCAACATTTTTCTCAGCATTCAACGTATTACATTCAGCATGAAGCTCTTTGTAATCATCCTTGAGTTTTTCGTACTCAGCATCAAGTTCATTGAATAACTTCATATTCTTCAGATTAGTTTCCCTAAACTCATTCAGTCTGACCTTTTTCCGTTCATTTGAAGCCTTCAATAGCTCATTCTCATTCTTCAATTCATCTATCAACTTCTTCAGACTTTCAATCTCTTTGTCTTTCTCAATTAAAACATCTATTGACACAACTTTTGGCGAAGACACCATCAGTTGTTCAGTTTGTGGAGTTGCGGGGGATGTTGAGGTGACAATATCTACTGGTTCAGGATCCGTGAAACCAGCTTCAGTATCATCAACTGTCTGTGCCACAGTCTCCACTTCAGCAACAACCTCTTGTGCAATCTGAACAACATCAATCTGTTCAGGCACACTAACTTCTTCAATCATAACCGACTCCTCTACAATCATAGGTTCAACAACAGTCTTAGATCGTCGTGATCTGGTATAACAGACTATGATGTCCCTAGGAGCTTCAAGTTCAACTGATTCAGTTTCTTTCACTGCTTCATCAGATTCTGTATCTGCTTCAGTCTCCTTATCACTAACAACAATATCATCATCTTCATTACTATCATCATCCTCATTATCATCATTCTCAGAAACATCTTCACTCGTATCAGTCTTAAGTGCATCAGGAATATCATCTATAAGATCTTGAGGATTAACAACTTCACCTTGAGAGATATGATGATATATCCCTCCAATATCTTCTTCATGGTTTGCTATATCTCGCATATAGTCAAACATTTGCACTTCAGCAACATTTCGAATGCTCATCTTTCGGTAAGATAAGGCATTCATATCTTCAGTCATTAATAAATCACCATTCACACCTTCTTCACGAATAACCGGATGTGCAATGTTGATCAAAAGTTGCAAGAATCTTGGATACATAAAAAATTTGAACCTCCTTCCTTTCATCAAGTTGAAAATGAATCCTTTCATGATCCATCTTGACATATTGAACGGTTTGTTCATAGCTATTGCAACAATTGGGGATGCAATATCGGATGGAAAGTTATCAAATCCAGCACTTCTTCTTGACATACATTGCTGAATTACATAGCACAATAACTTCCATTGCTTTCCCAGTCTTGCTCTCACAAACTGCTGTTTAGGAAATACAGGAGGATGTCCCATATTCATAAAACATGCTTGACATTCAGCAGTTGTGTATTCATCAGGTGCTCCAACTTCTTCTTCATCTAATCTAAGAGCAGTCCTGATAGACTCTTCAGACACAGTTATCTGTAACTGTCTGGTAATATGATCTCACAACAGATATACCAGCTTCATCTGTAATAACTTCTGCCGTTCTCCAAAAACTCTTGATCAATCTAGCATACACAATGGGTTTGGCACACATTGCATACACATATTTTGTCCTTCTAAGAAATCTGATCATATCTCTATACCCATTAGCTTCTGGTAGAGACTCATCCAACACAGCAACAAGATTGTGGTTTGGTTCAAACTTAAGATCATTCATCTGATAACAAAACCAAGACACATGTGTTAGATTTCAACAGTTTACAATCAAACAACATTTATACAAGGAATAAGCATAAAGACATATTATAACACTTCACATTAACATTTATCACATAAGTTGATTAACAATTTGGACATATCATCTTGTTCAAAAACAATGTGTATCAATGATCATGTAACACTTAACAGTCTTAACTGCTTAAACACACAAGTACAAATTTGTCATTAGTAAAATGAAATTGCAACACATGATCCAGTTCAATTTTATCATCAATCAATCGGTTATAAGCAGATTATGTCTCATTTTGATCAAAATCATGAACAGTTTCAAGGTTCATCAATGGCGGTTTCGACATAATTTTGAAATTTTCCTTTGATTCAGTCGATAACAGATTTTTTTTATGTTGATTAATGAATGAAAATTGTTGATTAACAGTTATTACACCTATTACAACATTTAATTTGAGTTTTAACACACACAATCAAAATGTCGATTCAAGTCTAATTACTGTTCATCATCAAAATTTCGATTTTACGAGCAACAGTGAGTTTAATGAGGTTTGATCATGATGATTATACGTTATTCAATCGCTAAAACTTGTTACAGATTCAAGGATTGAATATGATATATGGTACGTTGATGTTCAGGGGATTTGCTTGAGAGTGATTGTGAAAAATGATAAGTGTTTGAGAAGAGGCGGGTATTTATATGTTGATGAGCCGGCTCAAAAATTAGGTCAAAATGTTTTGGGACGGGTCAACATTTCAGACGGGTAAACCAATTAGGCCCAATAGCCTTGGACGGGTCATGTTACTGTTGGGACGGGTCAACACTTTTGGACGGGTCAACATGTGAATAAACAACTTAATATGTAAAAACACTTAGACAGGTCACAGACAGTTGGGACGGGTCAAGCACTGTTGAACCGTGTCAACATTGTTTGGGACGGGTCAAAGTCAGTTTGAACATGTAAAAGCTTGATCAAATCTTGACATAGTCGAAACATTGTGTTTGGAACGACTACACCTTTGTTTTGTTTTACCCATTACCCGGCTGAACAGTATCATTTTCTTTCCATCACCCGGCTGCACAGTGACTTCATTTCCATTACCCGGCTGCACAGTGACAATTTCTTTCATCACCCGGCTGTACAGTGACAGCACTTACCCGGCTGTACAGTGACTTCACTTACACGGCTGTATAGAAACTTCATTCTATTACCCGGCTGCATAGTGTCAATCACTTCATTACCCGGCTGCATAGTAACTTTGAAATTTTGTCACCCGGCATCATTTCCTTCCTTCACCCGGCTACTTATCATCCATTTACTCGGCTGAACAGTGAATGATGCCTTTACTCGGCTTCAACACTTAGCGAGTTTTCTTCACTTTCTTTGTCTGTTGACTTTTCAACTGCATTTATTGCACCTGCAATCATTCTCGACACATTAATTAGACAAGACATCCTTATTAGGGTTTGTCAAATTAAATAACAATCATGATCTAGGGCAACAAAATTAAACATTTAAGAAAACATAATTTTCCTTTTTCATTTTTCTTTTATTTTCCTCAAAAACATTTTTGCACTACCAAAATTTCTGTATCCCGAAGCATTTTTCTTGAATCAAAAACAAATCACAAGAAATCAGGTTTGTTTTTATTACATCCAATACATTTGCTTTCATTGACCACTTGATCCTTTCATTCAACACACTTATTCCAAAATATTTTTGGTTTTTGGATATATTTTTCTTCAATTTATTTTCCCCCTAAACTTGAAATTTCTTGAAATTTTTAAGTTTAAAAAAAAAGGATGTCGATGTGTCAATAAAGAATCCATATGCCTGCACACACAAAGCACACACATTAAAGTAAATACATATGCAATGCAATGAATCAAAATATCGCAGTGAGATCATACCATACATCATCTGAACATGTTTTCCAAGTTTTGAATAGACATTTGACTTATGTTTAATTAAGTGATGATATGAAAACATACCAATTAGCTCGATTTGACACACTTACTTTTTCA
This sequence comes from Tagetes erecta, assembly GCA_030867185.1. NCBI lineage: Eukaryota > Viridiplantae > Streptophyta > Magnoliopsida > Asterales > Asteraceae > Tagetes > Tagetes erecta. The sequence goes on along the minus strand of CM061493.1, from coordinate 25,125,419 downwards.
GTATCATGATGAGATTAAGGTTCGATTAGAATGACTTATGTGACCCACATGTATACATATGACAACATATTTCTTCATCAACAAAAACTTGAATGCATGTTGTACAAAAATCAGGTTACTTACAAATATAAACAGTGTGGAATTTCGGTTCTATTTGGATTTGGTCCACTTAAATTTTTCATTTCCTAAAGTTCCCTTTAGGAATCTTCTGAATTCCTTTTCGGAATTTTGATTTGGTGACGGTCCACATTTGGGACTCTTTTTGTTACAACTTTGGGAATCTTTTGCTGCACCTTGAAGCTCAAAAGAGACTTCGTGTGAGACTTCAGGTCTGTGGGTACCACAACAAAGAAGCTCACGATGCGGTTCATCACACTAAATAGAATGCATCGTTACCCAATTATGTTCAAATAACATCACAAGAAGTTCATCAAAAGATATATATTTAGATATGTATAACAAAGGAACTTTACACAAAGATCATCAAGTTTAGATTTGTCAACAATGAACTTACTTTTTTAGTCTAATTGTCTGAGCTGTCTCGCACATCAATTAACACTTATCAGTCTTTATTATTAAAAATGATGAAACAGATGACGTCTAGTGTAACTAACATTTCTCAATTTTTGCAATATAGATTCTTATGACATGATATTTCATTTTCTTTTGCTTTTTCTTTTTCTTTTGTTTTTGTTTTTCTTTTTCATGCACACTCACAATGCAAGAATAAAAAGACATAGGAATCAATACTTGACATCGACTTATTATATTTTTGGATTTTATATTTTCTAATTTTTGTATTTTGTTTTCATGAAAATAGAATTAATCGTGATTGATTAACCCTATGGATTGAATTAAGAATTCAAACGGTCCTGACAATAATGGTTTTGTGAAAAGATCTGCCAGTTGTTTGTCGGTATGAACTTTAATCAAAATTATTAAACCTTTTTCAGAGTTATCTATGAGAAAGTGGTATCGAATTTCAATATGTTTCGTTTTTGAGTGTTGAACATGATTAGCAGTAATGAACATAGCAGCAGTATTGTCTATGTAAATAGGAGTTTTGAGAAAGTTAAACCCGTAGTCAAGTAACTGGTTTTGTAACCACAAAACTTGAGAACATCCTGCATAGGCAGCTATATACTCTGCTTCAGCTGTGGATACGGAAACATTGGTCTGCTTTTTGCATTGCCAAGAGACTAGTCGAGGACCCAGAAACTGACATCCACCCGTAGTCGATTTCCTGTCAAGAGCACACCCACCAAATTCACTATCAGAATAACTATATAATTCAAAATTGCCTTCATAAGGATACCATAACCCGAGATTTGGTTTCCCTTTAAGGTATCTGAAAATACGTTTGACAGCAATCAGGTGCGACTCCTTAGGATCAGACTGATATCTGGCACATACACATACAGAATACATAATGTCTGGTCTTGATGCGGTAAGATACATCAATGAACCGATCATGGATCTGTAAAGTGTTTGATCAATGGATTTGCCTTTTGGATCAGGTTGGATTTTCAGTTCACATCAGATGGAGTTCGTATAGTCTGACAATCTTGCATCTTGAACTTTTTCAACAACTTCTCAACAAACTTTGATTGGTTGATAAAAATTCCGTCTGCTGACTTTGTTACTTGCAATCCGAGAAAGAAATTAATCTCCCCCATAGAACTCATCTGAAATCTGGATTTCATAATCTCTTCAAACTCTTTGCACATGGATGGACTTGTTGATCCAAAGATGATATCATCCACATACACATGAACACACAAAAGATCTTCGTTTTCCCGCTTTATGAATAAAGTAGGATCAATCTGACCTCTTGAAAAACCATGTTTCAGTAAATGTTTAGAAAACGTCTCGTACCAAATCCTTGGGGCTTGATGTAGACCATACAAAGCTTTGCTCAATTTGTATACACGATGTGGATACTCAGGATCCTCAAAACCTGAAGGTTGTCTGACGTACACATCAACGGTAATTGGTCCATACAAAAATGCGCCTTTAACATCCATTTGAAACACTTTGAACTTCATGAAAGAGGCATATGTTAGAAAAACGGGAATAGCTTCAAGTCGAGCAACCGGAGCAAACACTTCTTCGTAGTCGATACCTTCTTCTTGAGTGTAACCTTGTGCAATTAGTCTGCCTTTATTTCTGACCACAATGCCACGTTCATCTGGCTTGTTCTTGTACAACCATCTTGTACCAATCGCATTTTCTCCTTCAGGTAAGTCCACTAATTTCCAATATTCCTGTTTTCGAAACTGAAGTAACTCCTCTTGCATGGCTTCAATCCAACTATTATCTTGTAACGCTTCTGAAATGTTCTTCGATACCACTTGAGAAAGAAAACATGAATAAAGACAAACGTTTGCATGCTCAGTCTGACTTCTCATGGTTCTCTGATTCAAAGGACCTATGATCTGCGAGATAGGATGATTCCTATGAACTCTATGAGTTGGGATTTCGTCACCTTGTACATGAGTCTCCAGATTAGACTGATTCAGATTTGGTAGATCTTGTAAAATTGTAGAAGTATGCGGAGTGAAATTAGGAACTTGTTCTGGTGAATTGATGAAGTAGTCGAACCTTTCTGGAACAACTTCAACATTCGGATCTGATGATGGTTGATTTTGAACAGATCCACCATCATTAGGAGAATTTTGCGGATTCGGATCATCTCCAAAATTGTTTGATTCCTGATCTTCTTGAGAACCAGATGGACCCGGAGCTTGGTTAGATATCACATTATCAGGATTATGAAATGACATGAATGGATACTCAGAATTGAGATTGTTATCATCGTCATTATCCGAATCATCACTGAAACAGCCTAAGTCTCCTGATTCTTTCTTCGTTTTTCCTGAAAAATCAAATAAGTTAGAATTGAAAGATTTTGATAACGAATCTAAATCAAATAACCATTCGGGACCATGAGCCACTGACAGAAATGAGTTTTCTAAAAACTTTACGTTAATAGTGTCAATAACAACATTTGTTTTGCTATTAAAAACCTGATAAGCTTTTGAAACCGAAGAATATCCTAAGAAGAAACCATCGTCAGATTTTGACTCAAATTTACCGAGATGATCACTTAAATTCAGAATCGATACAGGATAACCAAATGCTTTCAAGTATGAAATATTCGGTTTTCTTCCAAACAATAACTGATAAGACGTTTTATGTTTATCCTAAACCAATAATGTCTTGTTTTGTACAAAGCAGGCAGTTGCAATAGCTTCGTCCCAGAATGTGATAGTGATTTTGGCATCTGCGATCATGGAACTTGCTACTTCAATTAGCGTTCGATTTTTCCGTTCTGCAACTCCGTTCTGTTGTGGAGTTCTTGGAGCACTAAATTGATGCGCAATTCCTTTTTCTGCACAAAACAAGTCGACATTAGAGTTTTTAAACTCGGTTCCATTGTCACCTCTCAAGATTTTTACTTTACAATCTAATTGATTTTCAACTTTGATAATGAATTCTTTTAACAACTCAGCAGTTTCAGATTTAACATGCAAGAAATAACCCAAGAAAATCTAGTGAAATCATCAATGATGACAAAACAATAAGACTTCTTTCCGATGCTTTGAACATTTGTTGGTCCGAATAGATCCATGTGTAGCATCTGTAAGGGTTTTGAAATGGAGTTTTCTGGCTTGGACTTAAAAGACATTCGGTGCTGTTTTCCTTTCAAACATGCTGGACAGAGATCAGTTGTTGAGAATTTCTTTGATGGTATTCCCACAGCATGATTTCCAGTCACCAGTCGATTCATGTTTCTGAAGTTTGAATGGCCCAGCCGTCTATGCCAAAGCTGACTCTCATTATTCGATGCATGCGCAATGAGACATGTGGTTTCGGTTTCAGCATCAATCTGAGACATATGAAGCTTGTACACATCTCGATCTCTTGGAGCTTTAACCACCACCCATTCATTGTCAATCTTCAAATCTGGCTTGAGTATGTAACAAAAGAATCATCAAATAAAGTTGAATACGATTTGTCACAAATTTGAGATACACTTAGCGAATTAAAATTCAACTGTGCACAGTAGTTGACTTTATCAAAGCTAATGATCCCATTGGACACAGTTCCTTCACCAGTGATTTTTCCACCAGCATCTCCTCCAAATGCAACATGAGTACCATTCTTTAGATTGAAATCTTGAAGCAAGGCATGGTTTCCTGTCATATGCCGGCTACACCCACTATAAACAAACCATGAGTTGATAGGCCTTCGAGGGCGCACTTGCAATTCAACATTTACTTCGTTAGTTTGGTCAACCCAGGCCCACATGGTCTTGGGTTTTCCGAATCTATCTGTAACAGTAACTTGTTGATAATGTAAATTTTGAAAATTTGATTCATTCGAGAGATTTGGTTGAAAACTGTTTCTGCCACTAGCTTGATTTGTTTGCTTTCTTCTTAAAGCTGAAAACCTTTCCTCTAACTTAGGATCAAGGTTATTTTCAAATCTTTGATTTCGTACCATCAAAGCTCTTGGCTTAAAACTGTTGACCTGCTGATTTCTTGATGACATTTCCTTAAATTCCGAATTGAATCTTTTGAAAGGTCTCAAATCAGGAGAATGACTTTGGTTTGTTTTTTAAAAACCAAAAGATTGATTTCTTTGAAAATTTGGGAAAGGAGTCATTTCTCTTGATGAGTTTTTCCGAAAGAAACAATCTGCAGTGTCATGATTTCTCCTTTCACATATGTCACAAAACTTGTTATAAAAACATTCTTCTGACGAATGATTTCTTTTATCACAGTAATCGCAGTACCTGTTAAAGAAACACTCAGCAGTAACATGATTATAACGATCACAAATCTCACAATGTTTCTTGCTAATCTTAAGAGCCGATTGTTAACTTTAGATGTTGAACCCACTCGTGATTCATTGAAAGTTTTGTTCGGTTTTAAGTTAACTTGGTTCTTTTGTGGAGATTGTGTGTGTGACTTTGATTTCTGGTTATCAAATTTTGTTTGTTTGGGAACTTGGTTCGATTTTGAAACATCTTGCTTAGTCACCTTCTTTGATTCAAATCTTTTATCATTGACAGCGGAAGTCTTAGGACCTGAACCTGATTTCAGACCAGAGTTAGATGTGATCTTAGAATTTATTTGGTTACCATGAGATGAGTTCATATCAAACATTCCTGCAGACAAAAACTTGATTGGTTTGATTTTAGACACTTTCTTTGTCACAGGTTTGACAGTTTCAGTTTTAACAACTTGAGCTTTGGTGTTGTTATTTGATGTTATGACATTTTTTCCTTTTGATGTTTTGTTTCAGATTGATTGTTTGGCGATTTCGATTTCTGCATCTTTGTTTTCGAAACTTCAATCTTCTTCACTGTTTCCATTTTGATCAGCTGATCAGCAACATGGGCTTTGTTGCTTGCTTCGTCATCAGCTTCAACAGTCACATTATCCTCTTCTTTCAAGCTTTCGAGTAAAACTTCAGATCCTTCGGATTCAGATTTACTTCTTTGAATTTCTTTGAATCTTTGTTCATTTTTAGGTGAATGATCAAATTCATTAAAGTTTTCTGGTAAAGTGTTAGTGATTGATTTAGGCATTGGTTCATGTGTGAAACCCAATCTTGTTCTGTTTTCTTTTCTATCACTTATTAACTTTGCTAGAATTGCTTTTGAACTTTTCATTTTTGTCAATTCAACCTCAGTTGCTGCATGAGCAATCTTTTCTGATTCAAAGTTTTTGGTCATTTCTTCCAATTGTTTATTTGACAATTCAAGTTCCTTCAAGGTTTTGTTCCATGATTCTTTAAGTGACAATATCTTCTCATTAGCAATTTTATGATCAATTTTAAGTTGTTCATGAACTTGTTCATGTTTGCGTAATTTGTCACCAATTTTAAATGAATGAGTTCGATAATGTTCCACTTGTTTAATGCATTGGTCAGAACATAACCTTCCTTTCACATCATCAGGTAAAGGAACATAGTTAGGGGGTAATTCGATACTAACCTTTGGTTGTTCAGCAGATGAGAAAGACTCTACAGATGTAGCCATAAGAGCAATCTCTGATTCAGTTTCTTCAATTGGATCTGACTTTGCACTCCAGTCATAATCATCTGAATCTTCACTGACATCATTGACCATTTGGCAATCCCCTTCCTCAGACCGATCTTCTTCCTTAATTTCACAGACCAGTGCCAGACTAGAAGTAAGATCAGCTATGAACTATTCCACATAAGCACTGCAATCATATCCATCCTTCACACTGACTACAAGTGCTTTGTTCTGATCTTCAGGCTTTTTACCTTCATCTTTCAATTCTGGCATGGGAAGACTTTGATATGGCTTTTGAGTGAAACGTTGATTCCTATTCTGATAACTCGAAGACTGTTGTGAGTTCTGACTTTGGCCTTGAAACTGATTCTATTCACTGGAACTAGCTTGACCATGATAATTCTGATTCTTAGGAGCTTTGCATTCCCTTGAAAAATGACCATAGCAGTTACAGTTGAAACATCTGGCCTTTGACTTGTCAAAACCAACTGTCTTGTTTGCATTTGGCTTGTAACTTCGGTTCACATATGCATGTTTCTGAGTTCGATATGCAACCATAACCATTTGCCAATTTAAGTCCATCTCTTCAACGTCATCCAGATCCATTTCAAACAAGTCTTGAAGCACAACATCTAGTTGAGTCAAATGACTTCCTTGATAAGCTTGGAAGCTTGCCATGAATGCTGTAAAAGCATTCTTAGTATCATCATCTTGTAACAAGATGTTCATCACATCTTTTACTTTAGCTTGAACTGTGGAACTTGAAGTTTGGTTTTCTGCTTGAGATTTCACAGACTGGTTTTGAACTTGAACTCTTGGTGGAGATTGAGGTTGAGAGTAAATTGGTGAACTTGGTAGATATGATGAATCAGTGTAAAAGCTAGCACCAACAAACAAATCACCCTCATCATCAGTTTTAGCAGCATCTTGAGCAAGAAAAGCATTCTCCACTGTATTAGAAGGATTCACAACAAACTTATACTGAGCATGAGAACCTAATCTGTCAGAGTTTCTTGAACTTTCATCAATCTCAACTTCTTCAATCTTTGTAATAAGAAGATCTAAGTCCATTGGAAACTTTTATGTATGCTTCAGCAAAGTCACTGTTTGTTTCCATGAAGATGGAAGAGCACACAATAGTCTATCATTCAGGTTTTGAAAATCTGTCTTTGCACCAACATTTGTCATCTCAGTTGTTAGATGCACAAATCTGTTCATCATCTGGTGCACAGATTCTCCAGCAATATGCTCAAACAGTTCTAGTTGTCTCTTTAATTTCTGCTTCTTGAGACTTCTCAACTGTTCTCCTCCTTCACAAATTGATTTTAATGCTTTGAACAATGTGTAGCCAGTTTGATAAGCATCCAATCTTGACAACACTTGAAGTGGCAGCCCTTTACACATCAAAGAATAAGCCTTACTGTCATTCTTGACCTTTCTTAAGTCTTCACCTTGTAGATTATCTTCAGGATAAGGTTCAGTTGAATCTTTGGTGTAAGTGCTTGCACTGTCAGGAGCAGTCTGAGTAGGAATATAAGGACCTTTATCAATAGACTTTCACAAATCATTGTCAACAGAGCATAAATGGTGTTTCAATCTGATTGTCCAGTTCTTGAAATCTCCATGATTAACCAATCTTGGAACATGATTATCAGAATCATCATTAGGTGCCATTTTTTTAAATTTTTTAAAGAAAATATTTTTGTGTTTTTGTTGATTTTTTGAAAAGAACGGTTAAAATCTAATAATAAATGTGACTAATACTAACAAAGTAAGATAACAAGGTTAGAAACAACTAAAAAATAAGTTACGCGGCTGAACAGTGAATTTTTGTTCTTCACCCAGCTAAACAGTGAAATTTCTTCTTCACCCGGCTGAAAACTTCTTCACCCGTATGAACAGTCACCCGGCTTGATCAGTTGTAGATCTTCAACACTTGATATCTTCACCCGACTAAAATAGTCACACGTCTTGATGAACCTTACACGGCTTGAACAGATATAACTTGACACGGCAGAACTTGACACAGCGGAAAAGATCAATCACCCGGCTCAACAGTAGTCAAACTTTCACCCGGCTGTACTTGACACGGCTAAAAGAGATAATTGACCCGGCTGAACAGTAACAAGTTGATTTGACAATGAAGTTGATCACCCGGCTGAACAGTTGCTTTACCCGGCTGACAATTAGCTTCACCCGGCTAAATAGTAAATTCACCCGGCTCAACAGTCGCAACTTTTACTTGCAAAATCTTCACCCGTCTTAGACAAAATCCTTTACCCGGCTAAACAGGAACCTGATTTTGTCCAAAAACTAAGTCCAAGTTATTGTCTAAGTCAAATTTTATCACCCGGCTAGTTCATCTTCAACCTGTTCATCATGTTCATCATCTTCTTCAAACGAATTTTTCTGAAATTTAATAAAAACTTGTTCAATTTGTCCTAAAATCACACACAAGCTGTGTTTGATATCGATTATCAATCTTCTATATCAATCAATCCAAAACATGGTCAAATTTTGATGAATTTGAGCAAAAATTCGATCGAACAGTAACTTCAATTTCTTCTTATTTCCTCAGATCTGATGGTAATCTGATGGAATTTGCACAAACGTTGTGAATTAGAAATGATTCCGATGGTGAATCAAATCCAAAAACAGCAACAAATCATTCAGATCATGATTTGAGCAATATTGAGGTATTTTTGCTTCAAATAGCGAAGAACACACACAGTACCAACAGCTCTGTTACCAATTGATAGGTTCAATTGGATCGATACTGCTTCAAATCAGAATGATCAACGTACAAACATAACAATTCAATCAACAACACAATCCATTACTAAATAATTCTCTTGTATTGATGATCAAAGCAATAGTTGCAGTACAATGGTGCACGAGAATACAATCACACACACAGTTCTCTCTCTAACGTGTAACTTCTGTGATCTAGACTCTTTCTCTAACATTCTCTAGCAACATGCTTTATGCATCAACACTTTAGGGAAAATACAAAATTAACCCTAAACTATACAAACTTGTATAAACAAAGTACAAAGTAAATCTTCTAACAGAAACGAGTCCTAACACTTTTAAAATAAAGTTCTTATTTCTAAAATGGATCGTTTATCCAAAGCTATTTTTCTAATTTCGGTCGGTACAATATCGTTCATTTTTTAGAATTTTTTTTATATCGTTCGGTTTAATATCTATTTTGGTACCTAAGTTATACATATATTATTCATTTTAGTATCAACTTTTATTTTTTAGGTAAATTACATTGTATCATCAAAACCACCACCTGAAGGTACTCCTTGCACTTATGAGAATATCTCTTATGTTGATGAATTTGGACGACCCAAAACCGAAATGGTTTGGGTCATTACCTCTAACTAATTTGTTAGTGTGTTAGGGACAGATATGGAGGCCGGTCAAACAAAGAAAAGAAGATACCGAATCTTGTTCATGATGTTTTCGATGCAACTGACACCAAATGGAGTTGGAAACAAAAAGGAATCATTGCAGGGATTTTTAAAAACATTTTCAAAAATCAAACAATGATGGCAGTGCAAGAAACAACCGATGTTTCATTTCGTCTGTTTAGATTAAGTATATTGCATGCACTCTTCATACGTTGATAACATATCTGTCATTTTCTTTTCATTAAACTTTCAATTTTCTTAGAAATTTAAAAGTTTAGGGGGAGAACTCATTATTAAAAAAAATGATGATAAAATCAGAAAAATCCAAAAATATGTTGAATCTACTTGCACGTACATGAGAAATGATAGTACACTAGGTTTATTCAACGCATCATTTTAAACAATAAAGACTGAAGCGTGAAAATTGATGTGCTAGACAACTCAGACAATTAGACTGAAAAAGTATATTCTATGATGATTTACCTAAATTCTAATGAGTTTTTGTGGTTGAAACGTCTTAGTGCATGTGAAACGTTTATACAAATCAAATAGATATCTCGTGAAGCATCCAAATTACATCGGGTAACGATGCAATCTATTCAGTGTGATGAACCGCATCGTGAGCTTCTTTGTTGTGGTATCCATAGTCCTGAAGTCTCACACGAAGTCTCTTTTGAGCTTCAAGGTGCAGCAAAAGATTCCCAAAGATGGAACAAAAAGAGTCCTTAATGTGGACCGTCACCAAACAAATTCCAAAAAGGAATTCAGAATATTCCCAAGGGGAACAATAGGAAATGAAAAATTCCAAAATGGAATTCAAAAGAAGTCCCAAAGTGGACCATATCCAAATAGAACCCAAATTCCACACTGTTTATGATTGTAAGTGACCTGACGTGTTGAGTTGTTCTCGGGTTATTTAGATGAAGTGTATAACTTTCTAATGTGCAAGGTATGGGTCACTCAAAACTTATTCTTAATCAACCTAATTGATCATCAAGAATAGAAAAACTAAGTGTGTCACTTCGAGCTAATTGATTTGTTCAACAATTCATCACTCAATTACTTCACAATTCAAATGTCTATTCTCAAAACTGAAAAAAACATGTGTTGGATAAATTGCTGGTATGATCTCATTGCAGGTTAAAAATTCAGAATGTAAAGAGAAAACTCCAAAAAAAAATATCAAAAACATTGAAAAATTCAAAAAGAACAAAGAGATTTTCTTTTTAATCTTTTTCTTTTGTGTTGGCAGTTTAACATGTGTTATTGATGTAGGAGTTGTTCATCAAGCAATATCTCATCCGATTGAGAACTTAATCTTTACATTGATGATAAATGCACATTATTGCCTGAGTTTTAATGTTTTTTCTTTGAGTTGCAGGAACAGTTTCCATTGCAGAAAAAGCTTCCACGCGACTTGAAGATGTTCCTGTTCAAGCCTGATTCCAGTCCAATGATCTCCAAGTCAGATTGCTGAGTGTTAAGAATCCTCCTCTTAATATCTCATAAACAGATCCCGCTAACCTCTAAAGCAAAAGTTGAGGGGGAGTATTCTAAGTCAAAGAAGTCTTCGCATTCTACTTCAACCGTTGAAGAAGATCCCGTTGTTGATATATAGATTCACCGGAATCTACTCTCTGCTTATTTCTTTCCATAGCCTCTGATGTTACTCAAAAGGGAGAGAATGATGCAGATTGCTTGTTGAAAGACAGAGTTTTGACAACATCATCTTAGGGGGAGTACTGTTAGGTCCTCTTGAAGATAATGCATACCAAAACTTTAAGTTGCTCTCTATACTCGCCACATGAAGATGTAAGCTGATATGTCAGATTTGTAAAGTGTCATCTTAGGGGGAGTACTGTTGGGGTTATTTGAAGATGTCACTTTCCAAATATAAGCGAGTGAAGATATCGAGCATCATCACGAGCAAGCACGAGTAAAGACGTTCATAATTTGTATTTGTCTTAGAATATTTGTCTAATCGTTTCGTGCTTAAATGCGCGTTTGTGCTTAACTGCACGTGGTTAGGTTGAAATGTAAGGTGAATGGTATGGACTATAAATACCATCACCTAGGTCATTTGTTAAATAAGTTGCCTGCGTTTCATTCCACATCCTTTGTAACCTCTCCATATTGATCAATACAATTCACCTATTCATATTATCATAATCTTCATCATACCTTGCATTGATCTTCATAAACATTCAAGCATCAATACGTGATCAGTGAGTTTCCGCATCACTGATTGCAAACAACATCTCCAAACAATCTCAGATTTAGATCCAAGCTCGGTTCGTCTCGAACTATCATTGTGTGTGTATATATTTCTCAAAAAACATTTTAAAATAAAGTTATTATTTTTTAAATTGATCATTTATCTAAAGCTATTTTTCTAATTTCGTTCGGTACAATATCGTATATTTTTTACATTTGATTATATCGTTCGGTTTAATCTCTTTTTTAGTACGTGAGTTATAATATATATATTCTTTATTTCAGTACCAACTTTTACTTTTTATCATTTATTGGCCTATGTTTTACAATTCGTTTCCATTTCAGTATATTTGACCAATAGAGTTAACTTTTTTTGTTAAGTTTTTTGAAAAAGATGAAAATATCCTTTGTACTAAATTGAATATTTTAAAATAATTATAATTAAATAATGATTGTATATTTGTTTGTGAGTGTATATATTTGTCAAAAAACTTTTAAAATAAAGATCTTATTTCTAAAATGGATCGTTTATCCAAAGCTATTTTTCTAATTTCGGTCGGTACAATATCGTTCATTTTTTAGAATTTTTTTATATCGTTCGGTTTAATCTCTGTTTTGGTACCTCAGTTATACATATATTATTCATTTTAGTATCAACTTTTATTTTTTTTTATCATTTATTGCCCTGAGTTTTACAGTTCGTTTCCATTTCAATACATTTGACTAATAGAGTTAACTTTTTTGTTACGTTTTTTTGAAAAAGACGAAAATGTCCTTGGTACTAAATTGGATATTTTAAAATTTTTACATTTAAATAATGATTATATATTTGTTTGTGTGTGTATATATTTGTCAAAAAACATTTTTAAATATAGTTCTTGTTTTTTAAATTGATCGTTTATCCAAAGCTATTTTTTTAATTTTGTTCGGTACAATATATTGTACATTTTTAGACTTTTTTTATATCTTTCGGTTTAATCTCTTTTTGGTACCTAAGCTATACATATATATTCTTCATTTTAGTAGTAAATTTTACTTTTTTTATCATTTATTGGCCTGAGTTTTAAAATTCGTTTCCATTTAAGTACATTTGACTAATAGAGTTGATTTTTTTGTTAAGGTTTTTGAAAAAGACGAAAATATCCTTGGTACTAAATTAGATATTTTAAAATGTTTACATTTAAATAATGATTATATATTTGTTTGGGTGTGTATATATTTGTCAAAAAACATTTTAAAATAAAGTTCTTATTTTTTAAATTGTTCATTTATTCAAAGCTATTTTTCTACGTTCGGTACAATATTGTACAGTTTGTAGACTTTTTTATATTGTTTGGTTTAATAGTGTTTGATATTTTTATTTCTTAATATCGATAGATTTTGTACCTTTCGCCTTCTTAAACGTCTTTTTTAATATCTTTTGGTTTTTAATTTTTTTAGTATAGTTCAGTTTAATGCCGTTGGGTCTTTAAATGTTTTTTCAATATCGTTTCTGTCACACTCTCAATTTTCCACAAACGGGGTTTCCGTTAGGCGCGTGACATACCAGGATCTTAAGCCATTAGTTACAGTAATACTAAGTCAACTGATTTAAAATAAAGGTTAGTATTATAATAATCCAAAAACCGAGGTATTAAAATGTATGTTTTTCAAAGTTTAGTGGAAGCGTTTAAAGAAAACATAAAATCCCAATTTAAACTTGTGCTCCAAAACTAGCACAAACAAATGAAACCGATGCTTTAAAATCCAGCACTCAACCAAACAGTTATATTCAACCAAAACCAAAACAGTTAAACATTAGGTTTGCAACAAGTTCAAAAGACCCATGCATGTTGTGTCCTATGTGCACAAACTCCTAGCCACCTGAGAAAACAAACTGAAAACGGTAATAAGATAAGTAATCAAACATAATTATCAAAATTGTTTAACCGATAAACATCATTACTATTGCAGGTTAGCTAAACCACCTCGTTTACTGCATGAGCACGTCGAGATTAAACTGAACGATACGATAATTTTTCCCTTGTTGCCACCACGATGGGTGACCAAAAGTTAAAGGACAATTTGCACCACCTAGAAACTAATCCAGCATGGTGGGGTCTGCCGAACCCGTAGTACTACTCAAATTTCCCCGTTATACCCACTGTATATTAATAATCTCGACAAAAAGAAAAGGACTTTATAGTTTGATGGAATCATGCTCAATAAAATAAATCATTAGACAATAGAACTTTGTTTTATCAAAATAGTTGCCCGAAGGCCCTGTCCGAAGGCATAAATCTTAGCCCAAGGCTGTTTAAAATCTTGCCAGAAGGCCCTACCCGAAGGTATAAAAATGCAGCCCGCCCGAAGGCTCTGAAAAATACAGCTCACCTGAAGGTGCTGTAAAATAGTTGCCCGAAGGCCGTGCCCAAAAGCGTAAATCTCAGCCCAATGTTGTTTAAAATCTTGCCCGAAGGCCCTACCCGAAGGTATAAAAATGCAGCCCGCCCGAAGGCGCTGTAAAATGCAGCCCACTCGAAGGTGCTGTAAAACAGTTGCCCGAAGGCGTTGTAAAATAGTTGCCCGAAGGCGCATTAAAAATATTTGTATGTTTTCTCCCCGAAAAAGATTTAAAAGCGGGCAAATAACTCACCTTAGAGTGCACCGCTACAAATAAACAATGGAGCACAATTTCTTAGATCGCCCTATGACCTGCTTAATAACTAATTACTAATTGTTAACTAAAATCTTGTACTTATATGTATATATATACATACTAGCTTATATGCCCGTGTAACACACGGGCCAGAAATATATAATGTAACGCATTAATACATTCAATATATTTCCAATAAAAATAAGAGACTTTGAGTGTATTAAACAAAGCAAAACAAATTATCTTTGTTGGTTAGAGAGTTGAATGCATATTTTATGAAAGAGTTCAAATAGGAGTTTTTGTCTTTGTAGTTGACCGATAAGTGTTTAAATAAGACTTTTCTGACTTGAAACAGTAAGAAATCAGTTTTAGGAAGACTGCAAAATGTAACTTCATGTCTCGCGTATAGGATTTGATACCCGTTTGGTGCAATGTATTGAAATACATAATTTTTTTACTTTGAAGTGGGAATTTGGAAAAAGCAAAAACAAATACAAATCACACCTAATTATTATATTTACAAACTAAGATAGTGTTTAACTTGATTATGATATAAACATGGCAGGCAAAGGCACTGAGAAGGCAGCCAAACTTTAAAATTTTTATGAGCAAGTTTCCTCTGCTACCAAGTTTTGCAATAATGATTTCCCTGAGTACTCGCTCAACTTTCAACTGAAATTAGTAAAAAAAGAGAAAATTAATGATAAAGAAAACCAACCAAAGAGCAAAACTTGTTTTACTAAATAAAAATCCACGCTCTTAACTATTGAACTTTGATTAAGGGTTATCACCACAGTTTTTGGTAATTAGATGACTATGAACACTGACCATGGTAAGTTCAACCGCTATGCTCACAAAATAATGTGATTCACACCCATAATACCTAATCAAGCTATTTAATACATTTCCCAAAGGAGTTTATTTCACCTTCAAATTTACACTATATAATACATTTCCCAGGTTATAACCATTTCTGTTGGTTTGTGCCATACCAAAAGCTGAAATCAAATAAGTGGACTTTGAAAGTCAAACTAAGCCAAGGGAACTATCTTGCATAGCACAAGAAATCAACATTATTGAACCATTTGCCTTTTGTTGCAAAACAACCATCCTTCCTTCAGCCTTACAATTAAAGTAAAATAACGCATGGATCTTTCTATTGTGTTAACTGTTAAGTCATAAAAGTTTCTAGTTAATAAAAATATACTTGCTAAACATATAGTTATACATTAGAGTGGTTTTTGATTCCTTGAAAACAAAAAGTTGAATTTCTAATTACCTCCAACAACCAAGAGCAAGCAAAAAATCTTAAATTCCAAAAATACCCAACATCAAAGCGTCAATTGATTAAACACGTAGATGAAGAAAAATATGAGATCCGAGAGAGTAAAAGAGTAGTTTCATACTTTCATATCATTATCAAACAAATAACATACATGTTAACAAAAAAAGGTGGTGACTACACGAAAAAACTACACAATTCGAACAATTGATATTAACAAAAAAAGGCGGTGACTACACGAAAAAACTACACAATTCGAACAATTGATGGTAGAAAACTTGCAAATTTTGAGTATATCTGTATATTTTGAAATCGAGGTTTTAGTAAAAAAAAAAGTAAACATTCATACATACAACAAAAGGTAGGTTGTTCTAACCTGGATTTGGACCTTCAAAATAAACAATCATATGCTGGAATTTGGACGAAGAAGAAGGTGAAGCAGTGATCTGCGTTGAGGGTGCAACTTTCTTCAACCGTTGAAGATGATGAGAATGGAGAAAACCCTAGAAATCAAACGGACTAAATTTGAAAGGATGAAGAATATGCCGGATATTTCAAAATTTGAATGCTTAACATTGAATAAGATGAAGGATTTGTTTGATTGCATAAAAAGAAAATCAAATACAGAGAGGTAGAAAAGAAGAAAGAATAGTTTCTTCTTTGATACAGAGCAAAACCTTAGATCTGTGTGAGATGAAAAACATGGTATTGTAAGGGTGAATGGTGAAATAGACAGCCACGTTCTTGCTTCTCAATCGGCCACGTTCATGCCTTAAAACCACCTCAAATTATCCTCTTTTATTATATATATAGATAAATATACTGCACACATAGAAATATAACGTTCGTTAAGGTTTCGCGTATTCGGATCGGATTACATATAACAATACACATCACATAAGTTCTCATGTATTAAACAAGTCACGTTTATACATATAGTCTCATGCAAAATTTTCTCATTTACCACATAGCATCATTGCACTAATAAAATACACATTATCATTAGAAAATTCAAGTACTCTTAGCATTACCTACATAAGTTATATGTTAGCTTGCTGCTTATACATATCGCCACATACATAAAGTCAAAACCATACACATTCATAAATATACATTCATTACTACACACATACACTGTTTCTTTGCATACAATCTCATTAATAAACATCTGCTACGCATACAACACCTATATCTGACAACCTACATAAATATATATACCCACATCTAGTTCTTGATCTACTACATACATGCGCAAAATTAATACATCTACTGATTTATTATGTTTCCTATACAAACACATACATGTACATATGTCACACCCCGGATTGTGGGTGACGTGTGACGACTGATAATCAACGAAGTGGCGGAAGCGTACTTCTAATAAACCAAAGATTAAAGGAAATAAGCATGGCATTACTTCATTACATATATAAAAATAAGTTTAGTCTCGTCCACTAAGGACGTAAAACGTGTTTCCGAAAATCAAACGACAGGTGTCTTATCCAAAATACATAATATAAAATTGTCTTTTAAGCTTAAACGATGAAATAGTAATGCCATTATAATAGGTTGACTTCTAAGGCTTCTTCCTCTAATGATAGTCAGCTAAGTCCAACTTCAATTACCTGAAAACATGCTCAAAAGAAAATGGGTCAACAAAAAGTTGGTGAGTTTCAAGTTTATGTTACAAAACAAAATTGTTTGTAAAACATGGTTTAATTCGTGATAAAGCATGAATATTAATTTCGAGGTTTTCATATAAGGTAAAGAAAACCAACGTTTTATGTTGTCTCGTGATGTTACACAATGAAATAATGTTTCGTGACGTTACACAATCAACCCTGTACTTATCCCGGCTTGTGCCTCATCAAATACCAAAAGAGCCGGGACTAAGCCCGTATAAATGTTCCCACTCTGCTAGTGTAAGAACACTTGTCTCATTCAAAAACCTGTCACATGCCGCGAACGACCCCGCAGGATCTCAGTGCGGACCCTACCTCTAACGCCATTAATGTATGGCAAGTAGGCACTGCGCGTGGGGGATTCCCCAAGTAGTACTACCCATATAAACAAGCGGTCCATCCCAAAGATAGAATTAATGATCGTGTAAATAATTTAGCAGATAGAATCAGATACATCACAAATAGCACATCAAATAACACAAAAATAACATATAAAAAAAATGAGCTTCAAAACTTTTAAAAATAGCATGTTTCCATCCCAAAACATTAAGTAAAAAAAAAGGGATTCATGAAACTCACCTTGACAATTAAGCAACTAGTCACAATTAAGCAAAACGCCCGGACTTGCTTCTTAGCAACCTATTATAATGTTGTATACTCGTAAGTTTCTATTTTATGAGCTATTATATAACCATGTGCATCCCTAAATGTGTGCAATATTCAAATAGTTCACCTCACGGTGTTATTGTCGAGTTTTACAAGAATAATGCTTCTTAAATTGGAAAGTCTTAGAGTTTTGGGTTCTTATTATTTATCACTTATCATTATATTTTCATGACGTGGACCTGCTCTATGAGTTCCAACTCAGCCCCAAATATTATACTTGTTTTAGATAGCGCGTTTCGGGTGCGTTAATTAATATAGTTACACGCGCCTAGTTTACAAGTTTTTAATGTTTAGTTCATTACCTATCGAGCTTTTCTTACCATAACTTTTATAACCTGTTGTCTACAAATTATTATAAGGTTTCGGTTCCAAAACAGAAATATTTTCAGAGTTGTCAATATTAGTCCCTTAAGTTTCAAAAATGACACTTTTAATCCCAAAATTTCGTATTTTGACGCTTTTTGACCCAACAAGGGTCCCTACTCATTTTATAAGTCTAATATACTTGTTTGAGTCATATTATAACCAAAAATTTCAGAAAAGTTTGTATGTTATGAAAATATACATTTCGGTTTTACCGGTTACGGTAAAACCGTCATATTACGCGTTAAAAATCCATTTTCTCAACCACTTGACTCAAGACTTCAAAAATCAGTATCTTGGGTTCACATTAATGTATATAATCCGTAAATAACAAGTTTTTAGGTTATAAGTACAAAAATCTCAAGTTTTACACAAAACCGTTAAAAACACGTCTTAACCGTAACCGTAAGGTAAAATATATGGTTTCCCACTTTTTATGACAAAAATATGTTTTAGTCATCATATACTACTGGAAAATACTAAATTTCTGATTTTTAACCCTTTTGATTAATTATTAGGATTTATTCACGAAAATGTGTATTTTAGTGATTATTTTCACTAATAAATTTGTATAAAATACATTTTAAGGCAATAAATCATGAAAATTATTTTCTATCACTAAAATATGTCCATAAAGTCCTGGAGATAACAAAAATTAGGTTTCATAATGTTTGGTGCAAATTTGTAGTTTTAAGGCTTACCGGGTGCTCGGTTTTTGTATCTTTTTACTAGCTTAATGCCCGTTTTGTTACATCCAACCCAGGTCACGATTTTTACACTATATTTCCAGCCCATTTTCATATTCAAATCTGAAAGTTATGTTGGTGTTCATATTCATCTCTTTTTCGGGTTTTGAAGTGTTCAAAATCATTATTTACATCAATGTAATCTACATAGTTTTGTACCAAACCAAACCAAAACTTATTATATCTTTTAACCATGCTTATGAAGGGTTTGTTTACGGTTTTAAAAGGTGTTTTTACGTGGGATTTTATAGAGTTTCAAAACAAGGTATTAAATGGTGGAAACTAGTGCAAAAATGAAGGTTTTAAGGGTGTTTGGTCGTGTACCAACCTTGGTCCAAGCTTGGCTTCGAGATGAACGACTTGTGGGGCTTCAAAAGAGCTTGAAGGATGCGTGAAAGCTGCTGGTCGCTACTGTTTCGTACGAAGGGATGAGTGTTTGCAAGATTTAAGTGTCGTAAATTAAAGGAAGTAGCATTTTCGTTACCTATAAGCCTTAGAAATCGATGGATCACTTCAAAAACTCTTGTAGAAAACTTGAATGAGTGTTGTTGCAGATTGTTGAGTGTGTTTTGTGTGATTTCGTATGGTAGGTTGAGAGAGAGAGAGAGATGAAAATTAATAAATGGGAGATAGTGTGTTTGTAGAGGTTGAGTGTTTAGTTGGTGTGTTGAAAAGAGTGAGATGACTTATTGGGATATGGTTTACGGCTTTAACAAGGAAAGTAGGTGGGTGGGTGAGTTAAGTTTCTTTATTCTCATTGGACCATCATGTATGCTTGAGTGTAAGACTAGCTAATATAGTATTTGATATCTTTAGTCGTATTTTGGATGGTGGGTGTGTTTCCAACGTACATGTATGTGTATGCATGCATGCTACCACTTTTTGTCTAATAGTACAAGTATGTCATGAGTGGGTAAATTTTGTGGGGTTTAATTTTAGTTGGTGATATTTTTTGTGGTATTAGTTTAGTATAATGTGAGTTGGACGAAAATTTGGATATATTATGGGGTTTTCATTGTGTTTTTGTGGTATAAATATTACCCCATTAATTTCATTGTACGAGTGTCGGGTAATTTTATTTGTTTGCTTCTTAAGAATAATATTGCATTAAAGCAATGTTTTACTATTGTTTCTAGTGGTTTTACTAGTCTAATATAAGGCATTATAGTAATCATCTAGTCATAAATAAATACACGTGTACAATTAATATCCGGGTACTACTAAAGTAATATTTTGTCTCTTAAATATTTGGATGCACCTATATAATGCTTAATTAAGATAATCACAAGTAATCATGTCCCTTATAATATAATTATCTAATAGCAGGTAAGGTTACGGTGGGACCTGAAAGTCGGGTTGTCACATTCTCCCCCTGTTAAAGAGATTTCGTCCTCGAAATTAGCTTTAGTTATTCTCCGGAGGGTTAGGCTCGAATAAGTGTGGATACTTTCTCTTCATTTCGCTTTCGCGTTCCCAAGTGAACTCGGGTCCGCGTCTCGAGTTCCACCTTACTTTTACTATTGGTATATGACTTCGTCTCAATTTCTTCACTTGACGATTCATGATTTCGATCGGTTCTTCAATAAAGTTCAACTTGTCATTAACACGTGCCTCTACAAGGGGGATTACCAACGTTTCATCCGCAAGGCATTTTTTTAGGTTTGACACGTGAAACGTATCATGTATGTTGCTTAACTCTTGAGGTAAATTTAGTTGGTAAGCTACGGGGCCTACCCTTGCTAGAATCTCAAAGGGTCCTATGTACCTAGGACTTAATTTTCCTCGTTTGCCAAAACGGATGGTGCCTTTCCAGGGAGACACCTTTAACAACACCATATCACCAACTTGAAATTCCAAAGGTTTACGCCTTTTATCGGCATACTTCTTTTGGCGGTCCCTTGCGGCAACCAAACAATCTTTTATTTTGAAAATCTTATCGGTTGTTTCTTGAACAATGTCGGGACCTGTGATTTGAGTGTCACCAATTTCATTCCAACACAGAGGGGATCGACACTTACGCCCATAAAGTGCTTCGTACGGTGCAGCTTTAATGCTAGCGTGGTAACTATTGTTGTACGAAAACTCTACCAACGGTAGGTGGGTGTCCCAACTCCCACCGAATTCTAATACACAAGCTCTTAACAAATCTTCCAGTGTTTGAATCGTTCTTTCGCTTTGTCCGTCCGTTTGAGGGTGGTAGGCGGTACTCAAGTTTAATTGAGTTCCTAAGGCTCGCTGTAATGTTTTCCAAAAACGTGAAGTAAAGCGACTATCACGATCCGATATGATTGACAATGGTACACCATGTCTTGCTATAATCTCCTTAACATAAATTTGGGCCAATCGTTGCAATTTGTAATCTTCCCTAATTGGCAAAAAGTGTGCAGATTTAGTTAGTCTATCTACAATGACCCATATGGCATCATGCCCACTAGCCGTTCTTGGTAGTTTCGTAACGAAGTCCATAGTGATATTGTCCCACTTCCATTCGGGAATTTCGGGTTGTTGTAGGTACCCCGACGGCTTTTGGTACTCCGCCTTGACTCTTGCACATGTCACACATTTCGCCACATAGGTTGCAACTTCCTTTTTCATCTCGGGCCACCAAAAGTGTGTTTTCAAATCTTTATACATCTTGTCGCTACCCGGGTGAATTGAATACCTAGACCTATGCGCTTCATCCATAATTGCGGTCCTAATATCCCCGTGCCTCGGTATCCAAATTCTACGGTCAAGCCTTAACACTCCATCATCTCTTGCCTATAAAAGTTTTTCCAACCCTGGGGGAAGCTCCCCGGATTGGTTCGTACTACCATAGGCTACCTTTTGTGCGTCTTTAATTCTATTGAGTAGTTCGGTTTGGACCGTTACCCTTATGGCATGCAACTTAAGGGGCTTATCCCTAACCTTCCTACTAAGCGCATCCGCTACAACGTTAGCTTTTCCCGGGTGGTACCGAATCTCACAATCATAATCGTTCAATAGTTCAAGCCATCTTGTTTGGCGCATGTTCAAGTTCTTTTGGTCTAGGATGTGTTGCAAACTTTTATGGTCGGTGTAAATCACGCATTTGGTGCCGTAGAGATAGTGTCTCCAAATTTTTAACGCGAACACCACGGCTCCTAATTCTAGATCGTGTGTGGTGTAATTTCTCTCATGAATTTTGAGTTGTCGTGAAGCATAAGCGATTACCTTGTCCCTTTGCATCAAAACACAACCAAGACCTTGGTGAGAAGCATCGCAATACACGACAAAGTCGTCATTTCCATCGGGTAAAGACAATATGGGCGCGCTACATAGCCGTTGTTTTAGCGCTTCAAATGCTTCACTTTGCTCTTTTCCCCATATGAACTCCATCTTCTTTTGGGTTAAGGTGGTTAAAGGCAATGCAATACGAGAAAAGTTCTTAATAAACCTCCTATAATACCCGGCCAACCCAAGGAATTGTCGTATCTCGGTAGGAGTTTTTGGGGCTTCCCATAACTTAACGGCTTCTATTTTTGCGGGATCTACTTGAATGCCACTTTCATTCACAATATGTCCTAAAAATTGTACTTCACGCATCCAAAATTCACACTTAGAGAATTTCGCATAAAGTTTCTCCTTTGCTAACAACTCTAAGATCAATCTAAGGTGTTGTTCATGGTCCTCCTTATTGCGAGAGTAAATCAATATATCATCAATGAAAACAATCACAAACTTATCTAGGTATGGCTTACACACACGATTCATGAGGTCCATAAACACGGCGGGTGCGTTTGTTAGACCGAAGGGCATAACTAGGAATTCGAAGTGACCATACCTAGTCCTAAAGGCGGTTTTAGAAACATCACATTCCTTTATCCTCAATTGATGATAACCGGATCTTAAGTCAATTTTTGAGAAATAAGTTGTTGGGTTTTAACAAGTTATCAAAGTGTATATAAATCCATATTTATATATAAACGCAGCGGATGAAACATTTAAACTTGTTTGTTACCATATTGAAATCTTTTAATATCAAAACCCAAAACCCGGATCCAAAAACAATATGCATACAATCAAAACTAAAACCAACAACATGTAAAGATGTTTATACCTTTCAAGAGGAATATGAAGGAGAATGTGTTGGTTTGAATGACTAATCTCCAAGGTAGAAGATCCACAAGCTTGTATACCCTCAAGCCTCCAACAAACACCACTTTTGCTAGGATTTTAACACTTGAAAATCTCCCCTTTCTTGCTTTTTTTTCTCTTGGCCGAAACTTATGGAGAAGAAAAGAAGAAGGAGGTTTTGAATGTGCACTTGTGTGTTTTTATGGAGAAAGGTTGTATATCACACAAAAGATGGAGTGTATCACACTTAATATATTCTTGCATGTCTTGATCAAAACAAAACCCAAAAAGAAGACAAAAGGGGGAAGGGGGCGGCCAAGTAGGTCCCACCTTGAAATTATAATTTTTTTTTTGTTTAATGTCTTTCTCTCTTTATTTATATGAAACAAGGTGTAGCAAAATATATCTCCTAAATGTTATTTAAACAACTTAAATAACATTATAGAAGATTCTTTCTCTCATAATATAAATCATTGATATAATTTATTTTTAACACAAGTGCAAATATATAGAAACCCAATTTCTAAATGTTCTAAGTGTTGATAATTATTTTAGATCATGTCATAAAATAAATATCCCGGTGTTTGTCTAGCTTGTCATTGGGTATGACCCGACTTGGATCATAACGTACTAGCCATATCAATTATAATATGTGTCTTGGGCAGACTAATTCTAACAATCTCCCACTTGCACAAGATACATAGGACATTGATGCAAGTAGTAAATACCGCCTAACAACGGTTTACTACCCCTAACACGTATGACGAAGTGCCATTCAATAACATAATCCCCTTCAAGTTCCTTACTTGAAATGATTTAGGTGAATTAATCATTTATCCTTTTGTCACATATGTCATGTCAAATCCAGAGACACAGAGTGATCATTCTCTGTTGATTTAACTTTGCAGGCCTTAGACATCTTACTCTCAACGAATAAGAGGGACAAATTCCATTTGATTTCATACGTCTCTCACAATCACCTTGCATTACACTTGAGATTAGCCTTATGTACTGTCATGTTTTAGAGCAGCGAAGAACTAAGTCAAAGTATAATACTTGGTGAATATCAAGACCCAATATGCATCTCAGGTCAGAGGATACTATGATATTCGCCTTTACTCAAATTTACTTATGATCAATCACAAAGATTCCATGTTGTAATATTTGAGGGCGGGTCAGTCCAATATTTATATCCCATAAATATTTATGAACCTTGGTAGCAAACCCTTGCTTTATATATCCATCCCTTATGAATGTTTACCAAACCAAGTTCATAATAGTCTTACATTCATATTTGTTCCCACAAATATGATCGACTACGGACATTTAGAATAATTAATTTATTCATGGATTTAAACATGCTAAAATGGAACATAACTCAAAATGTCATAATCATAAACCATAATCATATGAATGAGTCATAATAATAATTGTTCCGATATCCAAATAGAAAATAGATCAAATCCAGTCACTAGAATATCGAAGTCCTAAGGCACAAGTATGAGTCTCATGTTTTGGCCTTTCAAGGAGCTTCGTGAGTGGATCCGCAATGTTTTGATCAGTGTGAACTTTGCGAATACATATCTTTCCCTTTTCAACTTCATCCCTTATGTAGTTGAATCTCCACTCAATATGCCTCGTCTTTTGATGTGCACGAGGTTCCTTGATTTGAGCAATCGCACCTTCGTTGTCACAAAAGATTTCTATGGGGTCCTGAATGGTACGGACTACCCCTAGATCAGCAATGAACTTCTTTATCCATGCAGCTTCTTGAGCTGCTATTGAGGCGGCGATGTATTCCGATTCCGTGGTGGATAATGCCACCACATCTTGTTTTGAGCTCTTCCAAGAGATGGCTCCACCATTCAAAACGAAAACATATCCCGATTGTGATCGAGAATCATCTCGATCGGTTTGGAAACTCGCATCCGTGTAACCTTTTACAACGAGCTCATCTTCACCAGAACCATATATCAGAAACATATCCTTAGTGCGTCTAAGGTATTTCAATATATTCTTAACAGCCATCCAATGACTATCACCAGGGTTCTGTTGGTATCTACTTGTCATGCTCAAGGCGCATGACACGTCCGGTCTAGTGCATATCATTGCATACATGATGGATCCTATAGCTGACGCATATGGGACTCCTTTCATTCTATCTTGCTCATCCTTTGAGCTTGGACATTGAGATGTATTCAATATCGTTCCTCTTGGAATAGGTACCAAACCTTTCTTAGAGTTTTCCATCTTGAACCTTTTCAAGATCTTATCAATGTATGCACTTTGATTTAAACCTATCAACCGTCTTGATCTATCTCTATAGATCTTTATTCCCAGAATATAGGCGGCTTCACCAAGATCTTTAATGGAAAAACAACTCCCAAGCCAGGCTTTAACACCTTCCATGGTTGGAATGTCATTTCCAAATAGCAGTATGTCATCGACATACAATACTAAGAAAGTGATGATGCTCCCACTAGCTTTCTTATATACACAAGCTTCATCAGCATTTTTGATGAATCCAAATTTCTTGACTTCTTCATCAAAACGGCGATTCCAACTTCTAGATGCTTGTTTCAATCCGTAGATTGATTTCTTCAACTTGCATACCTTGTTAGGATGTTGTGGATCGACAAAACCTTCAGGCTGAACCATATAGACATCCTCTTCAAGATGCCCATTTAGAAAAGCAGTTTTGACATCCATTTGCCAAATCTCATAATCATAGTGTGCAGCTATGGCAAACAATATCCTAATCGACTTTAGCATTGCAACAGGCGAGAAGGTCTCATCATAATCAACCCCTTGAGTTTGAGTGAAACCTTTTGCTACAAGTCGAGCCTTATAAGTATCCAAGTTTCCATGCATATCTGTTTTCTTCTTGAAAACCCACTTACTTCCAACTGGTTTGGAGTTAGGTGGTTGTACAACCAAATCCCATACTTGGTTGTCATGCATGGATTGCATCTCTACGTTCATGGCTTCAAGCCATTTGTCACAATCAGATCGTGACATTGCATCATGGTAAGTGATAGGTTCATCGGAATCTACCACATAGCTTCCATCCATGAAAAACCCATATCTTTCGGGTGGATTACTAATTCTACCAGATCTGCGAACGTTTTGTGTGTCTTGATCAACCATTTGATCATCTTCAACAACCTTTTGTTGGTTGCTAGTGTCAACCAAGCGTGTATCCATTTGTGGCTCTAGATCCTCCTCGAGTTCCACGGCTCTTGTAGTTTCTTCCATAAGAAACTTAGTTTCCAAGAACTCGGCCTTCAGAGCAATAAAGACCTTTTGCTCGTCTGGGTTGTAGAAATAATATCCCATAGAATCTTTGGGATATCCTACAAAGATGCACTTAGTGGATCGGCTTTCTAATTTGTTTTGGTTGTTGTGCTTAACATAAGCTTCACAACCCCATACCTTTAAATAGTTTAATGATGGAACCCTTCCATGCCATATTTCAAAAGGTATCTTGTCCACTTTCTTGGTTGGGACCATATTCAGAATACGGGCTGCGGAAAGTAACGCGAAACCCCAAAATGATAAAGGTAATGTGCTTCTAGCCATCATTGATCGAACCATATCTAGTAGAGTTCGATTCCTCCTTTCAGATACATCGTTATGTTGCGGTGTTCCGGGTGGAGTAAGTTGTGAGACAATCCCACAACTTCTAAGATGATCTAGAAACTTATCATTAAGGTATTCACCTCCTCTATCGGACCGAAGCACTTTGATTGTTTTGTTGAGTTGATTTTGTACTTCATTTTGGAAGACTTTGAACACTTCAAAGGCTTCATCCTTGTGCTTTAAGAGAAACACATACCCATAGCGACTATAATCGTCGGTAAAGGTAATGAAGTATCTTTCACCATTCCTTGTCATTGTCTTAAAAGGACCACATACATCCGTATGTATGATACCTAATAAATCTTTCGCCCTTTCATTAGTTCCACTAAAGGGCTTCTTGGTCATCTTTCCCAATAAACAAGATTCACATTTGTCAAATGAATCATCACTTGATTTCAAAAGACCATTCTTTTGAAGTGTATTAATGCGCCCTTTGCTTATGTGACCAAGGCGACAATGCCAAATGAAAGTTTTACTCAAATCTAATTTGAGTTTCTTGGTATATGATCGGTACAACATATTATCAAAGGATGTGTTATCATGAACCAATTCATAAATGCCATTATAAGGTAAAGCTTTAAAATAAAAGATACCATTCAAAGATACATCAATAGCATTGTCCACAAACTTAAAATCATAACCAAATTGTCTTAATAATGAAACGGAGATGATGTTCCTGGTTAAACTAGGAGCATACAAAATATCATACAAAATAACTTCCAAACCACTTGGAAGTTTCAAAACAAAATCTCCTTTTGCTTCAACTTGAACTTGAGCTCCATTGCCCATGTAGAGACTAATGTTTCCCTTCTTCAAGTTCTTACTTCTTTTGAACCCCTGCAATAAATTGCAAATATGAGTTCCACATCCGGTATCTAATACCCATGTGTTATGAGAAGTAATATTAAGATCAATATGGATCATGAAGGTTGTACCTGATGCTTGTCCGGCATCCCTCTTTTCTTTCAACTCTTTGAGATAGGTTGGACAATTTCTTAACCAATGTCCTACCTCACCACAATGAAAACATGGATCACTCTTTTGCTTCTTCTCTTTTGGTTTAAATGGTTCCGCTTTTGCCTTTCCCTTCCATTTGCCTTTCACATTGACGTGCCCCTTGCCCTTAGCAACCTTTGCTTTAGGTTCCGGGTGATGCCTCTTCTTACTTCCGCCTTCATTAATTTGGAGAACCGGTAAAACCTTCTTACCCATTCCCGCTTCGGCCGTTTTGAGCATTCCGTGAAGCTCGGGAATGCTCTTGTCCCATCCATTCATATTATAATTCAAGACGAAAGTCTCAAATTTCTTGGTTAGGCCATTTAGGATCAAATCCGTGGCCAACTCTTTTGAGACGGGACAATTTAGCCGTTCAAGGCGAGTAATGTGACTTTGCATCTTAAGCACGTAAGATGATACGGATTGGGTTTCTTCCATATGACATGCATGAAGTGCTCGAACCGTCTCGAAGCGTTCCACCCTAGCCTTTTGAAGGAACATTTCCTTAAGTTGGGTAATCATGTCATATGCCCCATGATGCTCAAAATCCTTTTGAAGTTCGGGAATCATAGTTCCCAACATGAGGCAAGAAACTTGCACCGAATCTTCGGTGTGTTTTATCCAATCCGCATAGGCATCAACATCATCAATGTTGGGTTCATCGGGAATAGGATCATCCAACACATACGATTTCTTTTCTTGCTTGAGAACAATTCTCAAGTTTCGGAACCAATCCATGAAATTGTTGTAGTTGAGACGATCCTTTTCAAGAAGGGTTCTTAGTGATAGGTTATGGACGGGTGGGATAATTGCGTTAGGTGGGTTGTTGATTCCGGCCATCTATTTATATAAAACAAGTTCAATTTTAGTATTTATGGATATCATTAGTCTATTTTAATCATTAATACCCTTTTGTGTTTTAAAAACAATTAATAATTAAATCTAGAATCCAACGTTTCATTCATATAGTAGTTAGGTGACCTTTATCCTACTATTGAATTAACAAGGTAGTCAATGTTTGACGATTACAACCCTTTGTAACTTCTAGTTTTATGGGATCATTTAAACTTCATAAGTTTAGTTGGCATGTTTAATCCCATCAACACCATTGAACACCATGCTTCGGTGACCCTATTCACATGGTTTCCAATTTCAAGTCGTCCTACTTATACATACATGTGAGTTTTACACATACAAGTGGTTAGGTGACCTTTATCCCACAAATATTTGTAAAAACACCTCAAACACACAAGTTTCCTAAATGTGGTTAGGTGACCTTTATCCCACATAGAGTTTCCAAGCGTTTCGAGTGTTGTATAAAAGGATGGTGTTAGACTTGTTCCAAAAATTCAAAAGGGATTTTTGTTTGTTTTCTAAATTCTAGATGGGAAAACAAAGTGTGTACCTTTCATTTGCATGCATTCAAATGTATGGTACTTAGTTGAAAACCAAATTTCAAAATTCCTTTTAATAAACCCATTTTATTATGAAATCATTAACCTTTTGATAAAATTAATTTTATTACTTAATGATTTCTAAGGAATCAAAATGATGCAAGTTTTGTTGGTTATAGTGTTTAGTTATCAATATCCTAATATCATAACAAACAATATCATAATAACCAAACATGCATAAATCATATATGAGTCCATAACCATAGCCAACTAATTTTAGCTACACTTGCTAACCGAAACAAGTGTGCCAAATAGGTCTTTCTTAAGGGACAACATGACACAAGGCATGAAATGATGAACTCCCACTTGATCCCGCATCCGAATGCTTCAAGTATCCATCTTTTGTGTTGTGTTTCTTCATTTATTTGGGCTTCCTTTTGGGCCTTCAAATCAGCCCCTTTTGGGCTTATAAATCTTGGATTTGGGTCATTGGGTTAGAATCCCATATTGGGCTATTAAGCCCTTTAAGGCCCAAAGCCAAAATCAAGTCCATATGCATCTTCCAATTACAAAATATATCCTAATACATTTTCTAGTAATGGAATTACACCTAATCTATTTATTATTACAAATCAATGAAATAAATAAATAAATTACAAACCCAAGTAAAATATTAACTAATATTACAACCATATTGAATATTTCCAACCACAACACAAAATCATACATGCACAAGGTCTATGGCTAGGTTATGAACTACTCAAAAGCATATCCAAATATGTAATGACATAAGTTTAGAATGGTTCCCTTTGAACCCTTGAAATTTTCGGCCTAAAATATATAAAACCGAAAATTTCGGGTTTTGTCCAAACAAAGCAACTAACCATTTTAATGACTTTAAACTTTCAAGATAATCATATGCATGTAAGTATTATCTTGAAAATCCAAGGGAACCCATTTGCCTAAAAGTTTCGGCCTAGAGGTGAAAAACACCAAGAAAACCGAAATTTTTAGATCTTATGATGTATGCACTCGTTTAAGCGGCTCTTGATGCCATTGTTGGGTTTTAACAAGTTATCAAAGTGTATATAAATCCATATTTATATATAAACGCAGCGGATGAAACATTTAAACTTGTTTGTTACCATATTGAAATCTTTTAATATCAAAACCCAAAACCCGGATCCAAAAACAATATGCATACAATCAAAACTAAAACCAACAACATGTAAAGATGTTTATACCTTTCAAGAGGAATATGAAGGAGAATGTGTTGGTTTGAATGACTAATCTCCAAGGTAGAAGATCCACAAGCTTGTATACCCTCAAGCCTCCAACAAACACCACTTTTGCTAGGATTTTAACACTTGAAAATCTCCCCTTTCTTGCTTTTTTTTCTCTAGGCCGAAACTTATGGAGAAGAAAAGAAGAAGGAGGTTTTGAATGTGCACTTGTGTGTTTTTATGGAGAAAGGTTGTATATCACACAAAAGATGGAGTGTATCACACTTAATATATTCTTGTATGTCTTGATCAAAACAAAACCCAAAAAGAAGACAAAAGGGGGAAGGGGGCGGCCAAGTAGGTCCCACCTTGAAATTATAATTTTTTTTTTGTTTAATGTCTTTCTCTCTTTATTTATATGAAACAAGGTGTAGCAAAATATATCTCCTAAATGTTATTTAAACAACTTAAATAACATTATAGAAGATTCTTTCTCTCATAATATAAATCATCCATATAATTTATTTTTAACACAAGTGCAAATATATAGAAACCCAATTTCTAAATGTTCTAAGTGTTGATAATTATTTTAGATCATGTCATAAAATAAATATCCCGGTGTTTGTCTAGCTTGTCATTGGGTATGACCCGACTTGGATCATAACGTACTAGCCACATCAATTATAATATGTGTCTTGGGCAGACTAATTCTAACATAAGTTGCACCTTGAAGTTGGTCAAAGAGATCATCAATCCTCGGAAGAGGGTAATGATTTTTCACTGTTACCTTATTTAATTCCCTATAATCGATGCACATTCGCAACGTCCCATCTTTCTTTTTGACAAACAATACCGGTGCTCCCCATGGTGAAACACTCGGACGAATAAAACCCTTATCTAATAACTCTTGAACTTGCTTCATCAATTCTTTCATTTCGGAAGGAGCTAACCGATAAGGTGCTTTAGCCACCGGTGCGGCCCCCGGTAGAAGTTCGATTTGGAATTCAACTTCTCTAGTGGGAGGGAGGCCGGGTAGTTCATCGGGAAATACATTGGCAAAATTTCACACTATCGGGACCTCCTTTATCGACTTTTCCTCTTTTTGTGTCATCACATAAGCTATAAACGTGTCACAACCCCGCTCTACATACTTAGCAACTTTAGCGCATGAGATGATGGATAAAGAATGAGTAGATCTTTCACCGGAAATTTCTAACACATGATTATTGGGTAGGGGGAGCCTAATAAGACGTTTATCACACACAATTTCGGCCCTATTTTTAGCTAGCCAATCCATTCCAACGACCACATCAAAACCCCCTAGTTCTATAGGCATCAAATCAATCAAGAATATATGATTCTCTAGGTTAAGTGAACAATCCCTAAGAATTTCGTTTGCCTTGATTAGTTTGCCATCGGCTAGTTCTACCACATATGGATTATTTAAGGCAATTGATTCATTATTAATGAGAGGCCTAAGACTAGAAGATACGAAGCTACTTGTTGCGCCGGTGTCAAATAATATGGTAGCATAATGGTTGTTTAAGAGAAACGTACCGGTGACAACGTCGGGTTCATTGCGTGCTCGAATCGGGTTCATGACAAAGGCCCGGCCTTTAGGCTTTTCTGGTTCGGGGTCCTTATCCCTTCCTAACTTTGGGCATTTGTTCCTCCTATGGTTTGGATCCCCACATTCGTAGCATTGCGCACCCTCTCCGTATTTGCAATCCTTGATCAAGTGCCCCGTTTTGTTGCACCTAAAGCAAGTCATGGGTTTGCATTCCCCTTGGTGATGCAACTTGCACTTAGCACACTTGGGGTTTGTGCCTTGGTACAATTTCCTTTCCCTCGGTTCCTTGTTTGCCTCGGGCTCCTTCTTGCCCTCGGGTTTTCTAATGAATCCACCCTTGTAACCGTTGGGACGCCTTTTGTCATCACCCCATTTGCGCTTCTTATCCTCCTCCCACTTACGTTTCTCACCGGACTTGGGGCGTTCTAGAACTCCCGCCCTAACCAAATCATCAGTCAGGCCACTGGTCGAGTCAACCGCTGCTTGTAAGGTCAAAGGCTTGGATGCTTTCACCATCGCACGAACCTTAGGATGTACGCCCCAAATATACCTAGCAATCCCCTTTGATTCTGGGGTCACCAAGTGTGGTACCAAGCGAGACAACGCGTGAAACCGATCGGTGTATGTGACGTAATCCGCACCAACCATTTCCAAGGTTAAGAATTCAGCCTCAATCTTCTCCACCTCATTTATTGGGCAATACCTATCAGTAATCAGTTTTCTAAATTCACTCCACCTCATTCTACTAACCGCATTACGCCCCCTCGGCTGGATTATAGACTTCCACCACTCAGCCGCTCCCCCTTTAGTGAAAGGGTGGCAAACTTCACCATATTCTCGTTCTTACATTCACTGATGTCCAGTACCGCTTCAATTTCATCTAACCACCTAAGAGTTTCAATACCTCCTTCGTAACCTCGAAGTTCCCTTGGCTTACATGCCATGAAAGTTTTGTAGGAGCAACCATTCCTTATTTCTGTGTCATTCTCCTCTTCTTCCTCGTGTCCTCCACCCCCTCCATTATTAGTTTCACGCTCCGCATTAATTTGCGCGATAATGGTAGGGATGGCGTTAGCAATTTGTTGTGCAACTAGGTTTGCAATTCGTTCGTCCTCGGGGTTTGTTCCACCTTCACGGGTGTCTTCATCACGGTTCTCAATTTCAGGAGTAGGTTGTCGGTCACCACCTCCTCCCCTAGTTCGCATCCTACGACCACCACGTGCAGCTTGTCGTCTTGGAGGCATTCTGATGAAACACACGATATTAGTATCAAAAAGATTTTAAATTTTGTCTCAGCATTTGTATCATTCAATTCCTAAAGGTCTTATTACCATGTTCGGTTCGTAGCTATACTTAGAACATATGAGGTGGTTACTACCCCTTGACAAGTACATCATTTATAGAGATCATATGGTCACTTATCTTTAAAACAATACAATTTGTGTATTCAAACATTTTGTAAATTTTTATTTGTTCCTGCAATAACGTTAGTTTCATACAATTGTGTATTAGGCAAACATAACACAAATATCATATAAAATAATTGGTTCGTAAATGACACAGATAAATAACCAAGAGATTTTGTCTCTTTCATTCAAAACCAAAACTTAGGGCACTATAACCCGTGCCCTATAAAGGAATGTCAAAACCACAACAATTGTCTCAATGCAAGTACCACAATAGTCATAATAGTAAAATATTAAAAATAAAGTCTCATATGGCGTTTCCCAAGTGTTCACCCACTACTATCATCCCTTTTTATTCCAGTTCCACTGCCACGGCCAGCCGAACCCCTTCTTTTTCTTTTGTTCCACATTGATCCTTTGCACACCCGAATTCGCCGCGTGGGCAGTAAGGAATGCCGAAGTCGCCGTACGAGAGACTTCATCTAATGAACGCCTATGGGCTACTTGGTCCTGGCGCATGATATCCATTTGCGCCTTTAACTGCTCGTAATCACTTGCCATCCGACTTGACTGCGCGTAGGGATCTCCCATGCGAATCGCAGAGGGATCTCCGTGCACACTGTGTCGGGATGGCACCCAAGAGCTAGCTGACGGGTCTCTACGGGTTTGCACGGGACACCATGGTTCGGGGATGGGAGTCATTCGAGGTGGCTCCCTTGGCGGCATTCGGAATGATACTGAGGTGCCGGGTCGAACCCTCATCCTCGGCTTCCGAGGAAGGGTTGGGCCATGACCATACGGATACTGGGTCGGAGGTGGGACGTGGGGCGAGTGGGACCGGGTACGGCTACGCTGCTGCGGTGACGGTGACGAGTCAGTGTCCTCTGACGGAACCGTATCGGAAGAGGTGATCGGGATACACCCGTGTTCAGTCGGCGTGTACTCCGGTGTGCCATCCCGACGGAATGATCCGGATGCCCTCCTAACGTGGCCAACGGGCACAATCTCCTCCTCTGCTAACGCTGCGGCTTTTCCTCTACACGCCATTTCCTGTGATGTTTGATTCGAATAAGTATTTGTATCTTCCCGAAGGAGTAAAATAATTGTATGTATATATAAAAATTGTACTCAAACAAAATGAAAGGATATGAGTAAACGTAAAAACAA
The DNA here is from genome assembly GCA_030867185.1 of Tagetes erecta. Classification (NCBI taxonomy): domain Eukaryota; kingdom Viridiplantae; phylum Streptophyta; class Magnoliopsida; order Asterales; family Asteraceae; genus Tagetes; species Tagetes erecta. The sequence goes on along the minus strand of CM061493.1, from coordinate 25,090,870 downwards.
AAATAAGCTTTGTGAAACACTTTTAAATTTATTATATATATACAAGCATATTATGAGTTTTTGGTTGTAACAATTCCTTATTAAAACTTGCGCGTCTAATAAATTCACGATCACGTTGATCAGGTGTAATCGTCAATTTATTTAACCCGTTAGTCTTAATAATTCATCATCGCAACGAGGTAATCCTAAGGGTCTCGGTTGTAGCTTAAGTTTCTCCTAAGAGTCTTATTTCCCTACAACCTTTGGCTCTGATACCAATCTGTCACACCCCGGATTGTGGGTGACGTGTGACGACTGATAATCAACGAAGTGGCGGAAGCGTACTTCTAATAAACCAAAGATTAAAGGAAATACGCATGGCATTACTTCATTACATATATAAAAATAAGTTTAGTCTCGTCCACTAAGGACGTAAAACGTGTTTCTGAAAATCAAACGACAGGTGTCTTATCCAAAATACATAATATAAAATTGTCTTTTAAGCTTAAACGATGAAATAGTAATGCCATTATAATAGGTTGACTTCTAAGGCTTCTTCCTCTAATGATAGTCAGCTAAGTCCAACTTCAATTACCTGAAAACATGCTCAAAAGAAAATGGGTCAACAAAAAGTTGGTGAGTTTCAAGTTTATGTTACAAAACAAAATTGTTTGTAAAACATGGTTTAATTCGTGATAAAGCATGAATATTAATTTCGAGGTTTTCATATAAGGTAAAGAAAACCAACGTTTTATGTTGTCTCGTGATGTTACACAATGAAATAATGTTTCGTGACGTTACACAATCAACCCTGTACTTATCCCGGCTTGTGCCTCATCAAATACCAAAAGAGCCGGGACTAAGCCCATATACATGTTCCCACTCTGCTAGTGTAAGAACACTTGTCTCATTCAAAAACCTGTCACATGCCGCGAACGACCCCGCAGGATCTCAGTGCGGACCCTACCTCTAACGCCATTAATGTATGGCAAGTAGGCACTGCGCGTGGGGGATTCCCCAAGTAGTACTACCCATATAAACAAGCGGTCCATCCCAAAGATAGAATTAATGATCGTGTAAATAATTTAGCAGATAGAATCAGATACATCACAAATAGCACATCAAATAACACAAAAATAACATATAAAAAAAATAAGCTTCAAAACTTTTAAAAATAGCATGTTTCCATCCTAAAACATTAAGTAAAAAAAAAAGGGATTCATGAAACTCACCTTGACAATTAAGCAACTAGTCACAATTAAGCAAAACACCCGAACTTGCTTCTTAGCAACCTATTATAATGTTGTATACTCGTAAGTTTCTATTTTATGAGCTATTATATAACCATGTGCATCCCTAAATGTGTGCAATATTCAAATAGTTCACCTCACGGTGTTATTGTCGAGTTTTACAAGAATAATGCTTCTTAAATTGGAAAGTCTTAGAGTTTTGGGTTATTATTATTTATCACTTATCATTATATTTTCATGACGTGGACCTGCTCTATGAGTTCCAACTCAGCCCCAAATATTATACTTGTTTTAGATAGCGCGTTTCGGGTGCGTTAATTAATATAGTTACACGCGCCTAGTTTACAAGTTTTTAATGTTTAGTTCATTACCTATCGAGCTTTTCTTACCATAACTTTTATAACCTGTTGTCTACAAATTATTATAAGGTTTCGGTTCCAAAACAGAAATATTTTCAGAGTTGTCAATATTAGTCCCTTAAGTTTCAAAAATGACACTTTTAATCCCAAAATTTCGTATTTTGACGCTTTTTGACCCAACAAGGGTCCCTACTCATTTTATAAGTCTAATATACTTTTTTGAGTCATATTATAACCAAAAATTTCAGAAAAGTTTGTATGTTATGAAAATATACATTTCGGTTTTACCGGCTACGGTAAAACCGTCATATTACGCGTTAAAAATCCATTTTCTCAACCACTTGACTCAAGACTTCAAAAATCAGTATCTTGGGTTCACATTAATGTATATAATCCGTAAATAACAAGTTTTTAGGTTATAAGTACAAAAATCTCAAGTTTTACACAAAACCGTTAAAAACACGTCTTAACCGTAACCGTAAGGTAAAATATATGGTTTCCCACTTTTTATGACAAAAATATGTTTTAGTCATCATATACTACTGGAAAATACTAACTTTCTGATTTTTAACCCTTTTGATTAATTATTAGGATTTATTCACGAAAATGTGTATTTTAGTGATTATTTTCACTAATAAATTTGTATAAAATACATTTTAAGGCAATAAATCATGAAAATTATTTTCTATCACTAAAATATGTCCATAAAGTCCTGGAGATAACAAAAATTAGGTTTCATAATGTTTGGTGCAAATTTGTAGTTTTAAGGCTTACCGGGTGCTCGGTTTTTGTATCTTTTTACTAGCTTAATGCCCGTTTTGTTACATCCAACCCAAGTCACGATTTTTACACTATATTTCCAGCCCATTTTCATATTCAAATCTGAAAGTTATGTTGGTGTTCATATTCATCTCTTTTTCGGGTTTTGAAGTGTTCAAAATCATTATTTACATCAATGTAATCTACATAGTTTTGTACCAAACCAAACCAAAACTTATTATATCTTTTAACCATGCTTATGAAGGGTTTGTTTACGGTTTTAAAAGGTGTTTTTACGTGGGATTTTATAGAGTTTCAAAACAAGGTATTAAATGGTGGAAACTAGTGCAAAAATGAAGGTTTTAAGGGTGTTTGGTCGTGTACCAACCTTGGTCCAAGCTTGGCTTCGAGATGAACGACTTGTGGGGCTTCAAAAGAGCTTGAAGGATGCGTGAAAGCTGTTGGTCGCTACTGTTTCGTACGAAGGGATGAGTGTTTGCAAGATTTAAGTGTCGTAAATTAAAGGAAGTAGCATTTTCGTTACCTATAAGCCTTAGAAATCGATGGATCACTTCAAAAACTCTTGTAGAAAACTTGAATGAGTGTTGTTGCAGATTGTTGAATGTGTTTTGTGTGATTTCGTATGGTAGGTTGAGAGAGAGAGAGAGATGAAAATTAATAAATGGGAGATAGTGTGTTTGTAGAGGTTGAGTGTTTAGTTGGTGTGTTGAAAAGAGTGAGATGACTTATTGGGATATGGTTTACGGCTTTAACAAGGAAAGTAGGTGGGTGGGTGAGTTAAGTTTCTTTATTCTCATTGGACCATCATGTATGCTTGAGTGTAAGACTAGCTAATATAGTATTTGATATCTTTAGTCTTATTTTGGATGGTGGGTGTGTTTCCAACGTACATGTATGTGTATGCATGCATGCTACCACTTTTTGTCTAATAGTACAAGTATGTCATGAGTGGGTAAATTTTGTGGGGTTTAATTTTAGTTGGTGATATTTTTAGTGGTATTAGTTTAGTATAATGTGAGTTGGACGAAAATTTGGATATATTATGGGGTTTTCATTGTGTTTTTGTGGTATAAATATTACCGCATTAATTTCATTGTACGAGTGTCGGGTAATTTTATTTGTTTGCTTCTTAAGAATAATATTGCATTAAAGCAAAGTTTTACTATTGTTTCTAGTGGTTTTACTAGTCTAATATAAGGCATTATAGTAATCATCTAGTAATAAATAAATACACGTGTACAATTAATATCCGGGTACTACTAAAGTAATATTTTGTCTCTTAAATATTTGGATGCACCTATATAATGCTTAATTAAGATAATCACAAGTAATCATGTCCCTTATAATATAATTATCTAATAGCAGGTATGGTTACGGTGGGACCTGAAAGTCGGGTTGTCACAACATAGATGCAAACAAAAATACCTATACATAATTCACATCCACAAGATCTACTGCTGCTACTTCTTTCTGTTCTAACACATATGCTGCATACTCTAGTTTCATGCTATACATACACTGAGATCATATACTTCATGTTGTTGTAAGTTCCGCGTCACACACATACATACATATCATATTGTTGTTGTTTGTGACAACCCGCAAATTCAGGTTAACATTGTTAAGTACCTCTTTAGCTGTTCCGTTAAGTTATTAGAAATTCAGGGTCCGTCTAGTAATTAACTAAATTTAATTCATGAACTTTAAGACAACTTTAAATAAACTACAAATGTCAAGGACCAAAAGTGTAAATATTAATTATATAAACCCAAACCACCCGTTCCCTCCCCTTCGTCGCACACAAATCATATACACACACCGAACCCTAATCGGCCGACCACCACATCAGCCGCACCCCCATCGTCATCACCGTACCACGTCGGTTTCATCCCCGCATCGCAGCAGACCCGTTTCGCCTCATCGTACGCGATATCGCTACTGTTGGAACACCAAACGGAACCGGAAAAACCTGCAACTCCGGCGAACTACCACCTCCGATCACCCTCCGCTTAACCGCTCAATCATCGATACGTGTTTATCGTGCGTTCGCTATTTATTCTGATACGGTTTCGTAATCGATCGAGTTTCGGGTTCGTCCGATCGATCGATTGTATTTGTATGCATGTTTGTATCGATCATGTATGTGTTATGTGATATGTGTTGTACGTGTTATGTGTGTATATATATATATATAGTAGCAGAGTCAAGCATGTATGTATGTTGTTATGTAAAACCGTGATGTTTATATCTATGATCATGCTATATATATTTTGGTGTATAAGTATGAAAACAGCATATGCGTATGTAGTTGTGTAGGTATGTTAACATGGTATGTATGATGATGTATAATGTGTGTACATGTATGTATGGTGTTGTATTTATGTATATGTAGCAACGGAACAACAGATGTGCATGAAATGTGTATATATATATATGTTGTGTATGCATCCTGGCGTATGTATGTAAGTATATGTATGTGTGTGTATGTTGGAGAATATATATATATATATGTGACTTGTATGCATAATGATTATATGTAATGTAGAGTTGCAAGGTATGATGTGAGCATGTATGTTTTAGAAACAGCACGATTAATATATAGTTCTTGGCATGCATGTGTGGATGAATGTATATGTAGAAGTTTGTGCAGTTGCATTGTATATGTATGTATATTCTCTTAACAATAATCATGCATAATCAATAATTGTATTAAATATATAGAAGTAGGCAACAACAGCATGGATGTGGTATATATGCTTATATATATGTGAACCGCATGCATGTGTGGATGTACAAACGTGTATGTATATATGTACTTCTAGTTTACATAAATTAATGAATGTACCAGTCTAATCATTTATACGTAATGTTCAGCTAGTGGAAATTGCCAATATATATATACATGTGTAACGTGTATGCTTTCATATTAAGCAGCAGCAATAACTTATGTGTATGCAATATGTGTTCATAATATGCACGACTAGTAAACATAGTATGTGTATTGCATTGATAGTTTAATTTGGATGTATGCAGTGTGTATGAAAATGACAAGTATGTGAGTGCATGAGTATACGTGAAGTAGAGTTATACACATATACAAGTACGAGTTCTAGTGAATAATGAGTATGTAATTATTAAGCAGGTCGTAGGGCGATCTAAGGTCTTGTTGCATATTTTGCTGTTATTATTGTTGTGCGCTTCAAAGGTGAGTTCTTTGCCCGCTTTTATATCTTTTTCGGGGAGAAAACATACAAATATTTTACAACGCCTTCGGGCAACTATTTTTACAGCGCCTTCGGGCGGACTACAAAACTTTATGCCTTCGGGCAGGGCCTTCGGGCAAAACTTTATGCCTTCGGGCGGGCCAACTAAGGCTGCATTTTATACCTTCGGGTAGGGCCTACGGGCAGGTTTCGGTAAAAGTATAAATGCCTACGGGCAGGTTTCGGTAAAAGTATAAATGCCTAGGGGTAGGTTTTGGTAAAAGTATAAATGCCTACGGGCATGATTTTATTAGGGCTTATAGTGCTTTACACGAATTGGAACCACATTCAAGTCCTTATAAAAGTTCGAGGTTGATTAATATATGATAGCGGGGAAATTTGAGTAGTACTACCGGGTTGCGACGGCACCCCATCCTTGACTGGGCGTCATGTGGTGCAGATTGTCCTTAATGGTTATGGGTCATCCTGGTTAGATGACGACAAGGCAAAAGTAACGTTTAGCTTTCATCTCGATGTGTTGACAAGCAATAAGCATACGGTCTTGCAAACCGCCTAATAAAATGGATTTTGTTTATCTGTGTTATAAACGGCATCTTTTATTTATATACAAAACTCATTGAACTCACCAACATTATGTGTTGACTCGTTTTAGTATGTTTTCTCAGGTAATTAAGGAGCACGAGCACGAATAGGACATGCATGCATTGGGTCGTCTTTTGGACTGTTATAAAAACTATATTTATTACTTTATTTAATTAATTTAGTTTACTATTTTTGTGCGCGGGATGTTGCGTACCAGATTTAATTATGCTTCCGCTAAAAGTTGGTTATTACTTTTAAACCCTGAATTTTGGTTTATTTACAACATTAAACATTTTGTTAAAACGTTGAGTCAGTGTTAACTGTAACTAATGGCTTGAGATCCTGGTATGTCACACACCTAACGGATACCCCGTTCGTGGAAAATTGAGGTTGTGACATTGTTCTACTTTATATATATATACAATACATACGCATACACACACATCACATATCATGTTGTTGTTGTTGTTCTAGTTTATATGCATACAATACATACGCATACACACACCTCACATATCATATATATATATATCATGCATGTAGTTTATATACATACACATACACCACCTACCTACAATGCACTAGGGCTGAGAATTTCTGACCCGACCTGAAAACCCGACCTGAACCTAACCTGAAAATCATGGGTTTGGGTTTACATTGAATGGGTGTGGGTCAGTTTCGGGTTGAACCTGCTGACCTGATTTCAAAAACAGGTCAGGTTCGGGTCAACCCACCGGGTTCACGGGTTGACCTGATTTTTTATATAAATATAAAATTTAGGGTATATTTTGTAAATATACATGTAGTTTAGGGTGTTTTACGTTAAAACTATAACAATATCGAATGTCTTATATGGTTGTGCGTACATTTGGGTGGCATTTTCCGATTTTCCATAAGCTCGTTCTCGTTTAAAGAATGCATTTCTTGGTAATTTTGATTTTTTAACTCTTGGAGAATGTATTTTGTGATATTCAGGTCAAATGGGTCAGTTTCGGGTCAACCTGCTAAAAATCAGGTCGGGTTCGGGTTTACATAATGTCTAAATTTTCAGGTTCGGGTCAGGTTTGGGTTTGTATAAATTTTTCAGGTTCGGGTCGGGTTCAACCCACCAACCTGATAACCTGACCCATTGAGCACCCCTACAATGCACTACATATATATACATACAATCGACATCCTGCCCATACATTTGATCACACACACTATACACATGCTATATATATACATATCAGATTATGCATACATGTGATCGAACATAAACACCACAGGCATACAACCTACGCCGGATCAAACCGAAACCCGAACGCGATCCAATACGAAACCCGGAACGAACTGTTAAACTAACAAGTTATAAGGATTTTGTTGCTTACCGATGAGAAGAGAGGGATAAACGGAGACAACCGAAACGGCTACAGACGATGAGCGATGACCCGACGACTACGCCGGAACAGTGCTCGGTGATGCTATTTGCTTCGAATAATAACCGTACTGCTGCTAGCGTTGCAAGATGGTGGCGAGTTCTGGTGGTGGGACAGCGGCTGTCGGAGCATACAATGGTGATTTGTTTCAGGGGGTCGTTGTAGTTGCCGCTGGAATAGAATAAGAAGAATGAATATGATGGTTCACGGTGGTGATGCGGCTGGCGACGTTGATGCGGCTGGTTGAAAGGAGATGATTATGATGTGCGGCAGTTTATGGTTTAGTGTGTGTGTGTGTGTCGAGATGTTGCGGAAGAAGAAGAGGGGAAAGGGACGGGTGGTTTGGGTTTATAATTTCAATATTTTCTTAATACCCCCTCCTAGTTTATTAACTTATTTAGTTAGTTTTTAAAGTTAATAACTAACTTCCATTAATTACAAAGTTGGCCCAAGACTTATATAGTTAAACTAACAAGACCAAGTGATGATTGAATTAAGGCAAGTCGGCTAAAACTGCGAGAGCGAGTTAAAGACGTTGACCTGAATTTGCGGGTTGTCACAATTTCACCATAAAAAACAATCGAACAATATACTAACGCTATTAAAAAACGACTAAATATCAAACACTATTAAACCGAATGAAAAAAAGTCTAAAAAACGTACATATTATACCAAACCATATTAGAAAAATAACTATAGACAAACGATCTATTTTAAAATAAGAACTTATTTTATATTTTATAGTTTAAAATGCTTTTTTTACATATATAAATACACACACAAACACATATATAATCATTATTTAAATATAAACAAGTTAATAATATTCAATTCAGTCCTAATGGTATTTTCACTTTTTCATAAAACCTTAACAAAAAAGATAAAATGTAAAAGTTGGTACTGAAATGGATATAATACGAAAAAGTTAGGTACCAAAATTGGTATATAATTAAAGGACGAATTAATGGACGTCCAATTCAAGTTTTAACATTAAAAACATGACTAGCAAATTGGTATATAATTAAAGGACGAATTAACGTGTAATTTTGTCAAATTTAGGTGATTGATTACTAGTTTGATGAATGTAGGGCTTTTAATCAATTGCATATTTACTATGATGCTTTTCTTTTTGCTTTTTTTATTAAATGTTCTTTAATGTCTTAATGTCATCTGTTATGTTTATAGTTTGTTTGGTGGTTAAGAGGCTGCAATAGGCATTTTTTGATTCTTAAGAAGAATGTACGTGTACACTTGTGAAATTTTATAATTTGTTCGGTGGTTAGAAGGTTTTGTGGAAAGCATTGTTTCCCTTTTTGGAAGAATGAGTGGAATGGAATCTAAGTGTTTCAATGTTGAAATCCTCATCCAAGTAGAACTAGACTTATATATTCTTTATGATGTTTATAAATTCAAACCAACATATCTTCTGGATCATTTCAAACATAACACCAACACAATTAACACCCTAGCTTCCTATGTTTGTAAATTCTATTGTTTACACTAATCAAGTCATGGAAAGTCAACCACAAATCCGATGTGACACCCTGCAATTTCAGGTTAACACTGTTACCTTTTCTCTATCTATTTCGTTAAGTTTTATAAAAGTTTGGGGCTTGTTTTGTAATTTAGTAAACTATTTATTAATCCCTTAACCTTAAAATAAATAACTTGACATAGTGTAAGGGGCTAAGTGTAACTTGTAAATAAATCACCCAAACCTAAACCGACCCCCATGTATATATTATTATTATCATCATCGACGACAACGAATGTAAACAAAAACACCTCCACCGTTCCTTCTTTGATCGATCGAACAACACATCATCCCGTCTTACTCTATCTCGCCGCGGTGATTGAACCAGAAGTAGTAGCCGCACCCTTGTGTTTGTCTCCCGCTGGTACTCAAGAACTCCGGTCGTCGTTTTTTGTTTCCGATCATATTCCTCATTACTCTCCGGTAACCTTCGCGGCATGTATACATGATCGATATACATGGCAATATTGTGTGTATGTGCGACAGGAGGAAGTGTATGTATTATATGTATGTTACTTACGTAGAAACAACATGTACAGGGGTAGCGAAAGACAAATTGTAGGCATGTTTATATGTATATATATCTATATGTGTGTGTGCGATGAAGTGTATGCATGGGTTGTACAACCAGTAGGTGCGTGTATGTATATAGTATAGTACAGCAGCAGGTGATGGTACTATGATTTTTTGCTATGTGTTCCGGGTTTTCGTTCGGGTTCGTTTCGGGATTGTAGGCTGGATTGTGTAAGATGCGTTAATAGTAGCAGTAGCATGTGTATTATTGTATGTATGTGAGTATTATTATCAATAATAATATGCATGTTTTGATGTATATATATATATGCCGCTTGTGTATGTATGAGTATGATCATGTATAGTTTTGTAAGTATAGGCTGATATGTATAGATGATGTATGTATGTAGAAGCAACAGATTCACACATGTGTATATATGTTTTATATGGAAATCAGTATGGCGTGCGTATTTCTATAGTGAAACCAGTATGTATGTAGACAAAGAAGTAGTAACAATATGTATGTGGTCTTAGTATGGATTAACATGTTGATCATATGCGTAATCAGTTATGTATGTAAGTATGTTTTGAAATCAATGGCTCGGATATGTATAAATTGCTATATGAAAATGGTAGATATGTGTATGCATGTGTGATGTAACGGTGTAGATAAGATAGTAGCGGCAGTATGTGTTTTTGTTAGTGTATATATATCACATGTTTGTGTGGTTTTGTTAGTGTGTATATATCAGATGTTTGTGTAGTGGTATGTGTATGTACGTATGTAAGAATGAGTATTTTGCGTATGGATTGGTTACAAAAGGGTAGGAAAAGATGGGATATATATATATATATATATATATATACTAGCAGAGTACACGCGCGATGCGGCGGCGCAGATACGACATGAAAGACAATCTACAATGTGACTCTCGATTTTGGTTGTTATATAATACTCTCATGACTTATATTATACTTTAGTTAGCTTTCTTATTCATATATCGGTAGTCTATCTGTGCCATTAGAGTAACATATCTCGAATAAAAAATAACAAACACGCGAATAACAAAAAAAAATTAGACATAAACAAAGTACATTAAAAATAAATATCCAGACATACGAAGAAGTAAATGTAAGTCAAAGAAATGGTAATATAAGAATAAATATCCACATGTCAACTACTTACAATGTGATGAGTTTATTTTTTGCCAAAGACCTGGCACCATTCTTCGACCACCATTCCTCATCAATATAAAAGGACAAATAAAATGGATTTTACTATAATATCATAAGTTTTACCATTTTAAACCATAGAATACATGTTATGATTAGTAATGCGGAAACTCTCTAAGGATCAATTGATTCTGATAATTTCATGAAGAACACGTTTTTTGGCTTCCTTAAAATATCAGATTTCCCAATTAGTAAAGACCCGCCCCTTGTTTAAGTCATAATGAGTCCTCGATACCAAGGGATATTGGCTTCTACCAATAGTGAACTATTAAGGATCGCATCCCGCGCATATTCTACATTATAGTCCTCGATAACGCTCCACTTCTAGGAGATCAAACGAGGATACAAATTAAGTTTTGTAGATTTATTAAGATATTGAGAGAGAGAGAGAGAGAGTTCCAGTGAAATTGTAAAATGAAAATGAAGGCCTCTTGTAGAATATCCAAGTGTGTTGGTATTTATAGCGATAGTAACACACTTTACAATTCACCTAAAAATACGTACATGTTTAAGCACATACACAACTACAAAAACTAAAGACAAAGAAAAACATAAAAAACATTGTGTACCAGTGTCATGGTGTTGTACATGAAGACTGCTATTCATCAACCTATTAATGTCACTATTTCACCACACATCTTTATAACTCTCTATTGCATACAGCTTAACAACAACTACTGGAACTGTTCTAAGTATTATATGTATTGTTACTTCATAGACCAGAGACATCGTGATCTACACACACATATATATAGATCATCGATCTGCATCTTTGTTTCTTCATACTCACTTCTTAGAGATGTGCATGAGATTTCTTTTGCAACTATTACATGGACATCATATGCTGTTGTTCATCACCATTATTAGCTGATACTACAACTTGCTACTGCTGCCGTTGTACTTTGTCCAATTCAACTTTGTCAGATTCAAACAATCTGCAGTTGTATGATAATCTATTGTTGTGATATATCTTTTTATCACCCGCACGATAATAGTTGCTGTACGATGATCTATTGCTGTGCTGGTAACTTTGCTACACAAATTTATTACACCTTGCTACACTATCGTTCATCAAAAGCACATCGTTGTCATTAAGATCAGATGCTTGTTGCTGATCTACTGCTGTGAACTTGCTGTTGCGAACAGATGCATAATGTTCTTGCCTACAAAAACCTAACTCCAAACAAAACCAATCAAAAACCTAACTCAAAACACACAATAAACACTTCAACTTCACTAATATAAAGCAACAAAGAATTACCGTCACAGATCTGATGGATAAAAACGTGAATTACATCAATGGCTAGTGAAACAATGATGAATTAGCTACTATCTTATTGATCTTAAGACTCAAATGGGTAAAATAGGCCAAACACGCTACAAATTACTGAAACATGTTCTAAATGAGCTTATATTACGGCCATAATTACTCAAAAACACTTCAAAACGAAACCAAACACACTTTAAAACGCTATCCCCATGACAATCATATATTTCAGCCGTAGTAACTAAAAAACATCAAATATTGGCATTCATATCAGCAACCAAACTTGATGGCATACATTTGCACCCCCCCCCATAAAAAAAATTACCTTCAAACCGAATAGCCTTGGTCTATCTATGTTCAACAGTGTATCCAGCCATAATTGATGAGATGTATGTTTTTGTAGTATCTTATATGTGTAATTATGGATAATCGACCTGTTACAAATGCCTCAAATGTCAAATAGAATCCGTTAGCAAACCCACCCACCAAAAGACACATGTTTTACCTGTCTACGAAAATCAGTAAGCATAGCGTACAATAGGTATGCAGAAAGTAGCCTCTTCTGTCCTCTCGTATTAGCAATTAAAATTTACTGCACAAACAGCAACAAAAGCAACCTCATGACTAACAACTAACTTATTCTTTTAATCCTTTTGACTCGGTATGCAAATGATGAATATTAATTAGTATGAGTTCAGTTAGGGCATGCAAACTAAATTGTATGCAACAGAAAAAACTGTCAAGTTTAGACCAATTGTTCCATCCTTGGTTGTTGTTGTCATTGATACTGTTTAGCCGGGTGAAGATACTATTCAGCCGTGTGAAGAAGTGGAAAACACTGTTCAGCCGGGTGATAGAAGGAAATCACTGTTCAGCAAGGTAAAGACACTGTTCAGCCGGGTGATAGAAGAAAAACACTGTTCAGTCGTGTGAAAGAAGAAAAACACTGTTCAGCCGGGTGAAGACACTGTTCAGCCGTCCCAACCTTTGTTGACCCGTCCAAACAGTTAACGTCTCAATAGTTGACCCGTCCCAACAGTTACCCGTCCCAACAGTGACCCGTCTCTAAAAAAAATATATCGAGCTTCATCACGAGCAAGCACGGGTGAGGACGTTCATTATTTGTATTTGTCTTAGAATATTTGTGTAATCGTTTTGTGCTTAAATGCGCGTTTGTGCTTAATTGCACATGTTTAGGTTACATTGTAAGGTGAATTGTATAGACTATAAATATCATCACCTAGGTCATTTGTTAAGAGAGTTGCCTACACTTCATTCCATATCCCTTGTAAACTCTCCATTGATCTAATACAATTCACCTATTCATATTATCATAATCTTCATCATACTTTGCATTGATCTTCATGAACATTCAAGCATCAATACGTGATCAGTGAGATTCCGTATCACTGATTGCAAACTACATCCCCAAACAATCTCAGATCTAGATCCAAGCTCGGTTCGTCTCGACCTATCAATTGGTATCAGAGCTGTTGGGTGATCTCTGATTGTTGTTGTTATTGATGGAATTTTAGCTACCATTAGCTTTGATTTATGTTTGTGTAAAGAACTGCAAAGTTTGAGATCAATTGGTGAAGATTTGACTGAGTTTTTTAAGAAATTGTTCATGTTCGTCATATTCACTGCTCAAATTTGAAATCTGGAAATTGTTGATTGAGATATGTTAGAAATCACTATCTTAAGCTTCGTTCATATTCAAACATCACTGTTTTGTTGATTTCGATCCATATTTTGCCAATTTGTCTCAAAACCCACTTGTTGTGTTCTTCATCAAAAATCCAGATCTTAGTGAGATTTAGCTTGATTCAAGGTGTAAAAACTTTGAAGGAGTGTTAGAAACATCATTCCTCAGCTAATACAAGTATTGAATTGAACAAAAACAACAAAAATTGAAGAATTGATCTTATGTTCATCACAATTTTGACTTTGAAAAGTCAATCTGATATGAAGATTTGAAGAATTGATTGATATTTGGCCAGAAAAATATCATAATCTGAAGAAGAATTGAAGAATTAAGTGATTGATTCAAAGGAAAATTTTCCTAAGTGTTGATAATCTTGAAGAAATTTTCAGACGGGTGAAAAAGTTTTCAGCCGGGTAAAGAAGAAATTTCACTGTTCAGCCGGGTGAAAACACTATTCAGCCGTGTCAAGTGTTAGTCGGGTGAAGTTTGATACTGTTTAGCCGGGTGAAGATAATATTCAGCCGTGTGAAGAAGTGGAAAACACTGTTCAACCGGGTGATAGAAGGAAATCATTGTTCAGCAGGGTAAAGACACTGTTCAGTCGGGTGATAGAAGTAAAACACAGTTCAGCCGGGTGAAAACACTGTTCAGTCGTGTGAAAGAAGAAAAACATTGTTCAGTTGAGTAATTACATCAATGGCTAGTGAAACAATGATGAATTAGCTACTATCTTATTGATCTTAAGACTCAAATGGGTAAAATAGGCCAAACACGCTACAAATTACTGAAACATGTTCTAAATGAGCTTATATTACGGCCATAATTACTCAAAAACACTTCAAAACGAAACCAAACACACTTTAAAACGCTATCCCCATGACAATCATATATTTCAGCCATAGAAACTAAAAAAGATCAAATATTGGCATTCATATCAGCAACCAAACTTGATGGCATACATTTGCACCCCCCCATAAAAAAATTACCTTCAAACCGAATAGCCTTGGTCTATCTATGTTCAACAGTGTATCCAGCCATAATTGATGAGATGTATGTTTTTGTAGTATCTTATATGTGTAATTATGGATAATCGACCTGTTACAAATGCCTCAAATGTCAAATAGAATCCGTTAGCAAACCCACCCACCAAAAGACACATGTTTTACCTGTCTACGAAAATCAGTAAGCATAGCGTACAATAGGTATGCAGAAAGTAGCCTCTTCGGTCCTCTCGTATTAGCAATTAAAATTTACTGCACAAACAGCAACAAAAGCAACCTCATGACTAACAACTAACTTATTCTTTTAATCCTTTTGACTCGGTATGCAAATGATGAATATTAATTAGTATGAGTTCAGTTAGGGCATGCAAACTAAATTGTATGCAACAGAAAAAACTGTCAAGTTTAGACCAATTGTTCCATCCTTGGTTGTTGTTGTCATTGATACTGTTTAGCCGGGTGAAGA
The DNA here is from genome assembly GCA_030867185.1 of Tagetes erecta. NCBI lineage: Eukaryota > Viridiplantae > Streptophyta > Magnoliopsida > Asterales > Asteraceae > Tagetes > Tagetes erecta. Next base: position 25,075,559 of record CM061493.1, on the reverse strand, counting down.
TACTATTCAGCCGTGTGAAGAAGTGGAAAACACTGTTCAGCCGGGTGATAGAAGGAAATCACTGTTCAGCAAGGTAAAGACACTGTTCAGCCGGGTGATAGAAGAAAAACACTGTTCAGCCGGGTGAAAACACTGTTCAGTCGTGCGAAAGAAGAAAAACACTGTTCAGCCGGGTGAAAACACTGTTCAGCCGGGTGAAGACACTATTCAGCCGTCCCAACCTTTGTTGACCCGTCCAAACAGTTACCCGTCTCAATAGTTGACCCGTCCCAACAGTTACCCGTCCCAACAGTGACCCGTCTGTAAAAAAAAAATATATCGAGCTTCATCACGAGCAAGCACGGGTGAGGACGTTCATTATTTGTATTTGTCTTAGAATATTTGTGTAATCGTTTTGTGCTTAAATGCGCGTTTGTGCTTAATTGCACATGTTTAGGTTACATTGTAAGGTGAATGGTATAGACTATAAATATCATCACCTAGGTCATTTGTTAAGAGAGTTGCCTACACTTCATTCCATATCCCTTGTAACCTCTCCATTGATCTAATACAATTCACCTATTCATATTATCATAATCTTCATCATACTTTGCATTGATCTTCATGAACATTCAAGCATCAATACGTGATCAGTGAGATTCCGTATCACTGATTGCAAACTACATCCCCAAACAATCTCAGATCTAGATCCAAGCTCGGTTCGTCTCGACCTATCAATTGGTATCAGAGCTGTTGGGTGATCTCTGATTGTTGTTGTTATTGATGGAATTTTAGCTACCATTAGCTTTGATTTATGTTTGTGTAAAGAACTGCAAAGTTTGAGATCAATTGGTGAAGATTTGACTGAGTTTTTTAAGAAATTGTTCATGTTCGTCATATTCACTGCTCAAATTTGAAATCTGGAAATTGTTGATGATATTGAGAAATTGTTGATTGAGATATGTTAGAAATCACTATCCTAAGCTTCGTTCATATTCAAACATCACTGTTTTGTTGATTTCGATCCATATTTTGCCAAATTGTCTCAAAACCCACTTGTTGTGTTCTTCATCAAAAATCCAGATCTGAGTGAGATTTAGCTTGATTCAAGGTGTAAAAACTTTGAAGGAGTGTTAGAAACATCATTCCTCAGCTAATACAAGTATTGAATTGAACAAAAACAACAAAAATTGAAGAATTGATCTTATGTTCATCACAATTTTGACTTTGAAAAGGCAATCTGATATGAAGATTTGAAGAATTGATTGATATTTGGCCAGAAAAATATCATAATCTGAAGAAGAATTGAAGAATTAAGTGATTGATTCAAAGGAAAATTTTCCTAAGTGTTGATAATCTTGAAGAAATTTTCAGACGGGTGAAAAAGTTTCCAGCCGGGTAAAGAAGAAATTTCACTGTTCAGCCGGATGAAAACACTATTCAGCCGTGTCAAGTGTTAGTCGGGTGAAGTTTGATACTGTTTAGCCGGGTGAAGATACTATTCAGCCGTGTGAAGAAGTGGAAAATACTGTTCAACCGGGTGATAGAAGGAAATCACTGTTCAGCAGGGTAAAGACACTGTTCAGTCGGGTGATAGAAGAAAAACACAGTTCAGCCGGGTGAAAACACTGTTCAGTCGTGTGAAAGAAGAAAAACACTGTTCAGTTGAGTAATTACATCAATGGCTAGTGAAACAATGATGAATTAGCTACTATCTTATTGATCTTAAGACTCAAATGGGTAAAATAGGCCAAACACGCTACAAATTACTGAAACATGTTCTAAATGAGCTTATATTACGGCCATAATTACTCAAAAACACTTCAAAACGAAACCAAACACACTTTAAAACGCTATCCCCATGACAATCATATATTTCAGCCATAGTAACTAAAAAACATCAAATATTGGCATTCATATCAGCAACCAAACTTGATGGCATACATTTGCACCCCCCATAAAAAAATTACCTTCAAACCGAATAGCCTTGGTCTATCTATGTTCAACAGTGTATCCAGCCATAATTGATGAGATGTATGTTTTTGTAGTATCTTATATGTGTAATTATGGATAATAGACCTGTTACAAATGCCTCAAATGTCAAATAGAATCCGTTAGCAAACCCACCCACCAAAAGACACATGTTTTACCTGTCTACGAAAATCAGTAAGCATAGCGTACAATAGGTATGCAGAAAGTAGCCTCTTCGGTCCTCTCGTATTAGCAATTAAAATTTACTGCACAAACAGCAACAAAAGCAACCTCATGACTAACAACTAACTTATTCTTTTAATCCTTTTGACTCGGTATGCAAATGATGAATATTAATTAGTATGAGTTCAGTTAGGGCATGCAAACAAAATTGTATGCAACAGAAATAACTGTCAAGTTTAGACCAATTGTTCCATCCTTGGTTGTTGTTGTCATTGATACTGTTTAGCCGGGTGAAGATACTATTCAGCCGTGTGAAGAAGTGGAAAAACTGTTCAGCCGGGTGATAGAAGGAAATCACTGTTCAGCAAGGTAAAGACACTGTTCAGCCGGGTGATAGAAGAAAAACACTGTTCAGCCGGGTGAAAACACTGTTCAGTCGTGTGAAAGAAGAAAAACACTGTTCAGCCGGGTGAAAACACTGTTCAGCCGGGTGAAGACACTGTTCAGCCGTCCCAACCTTTGTTGACCCGTCCAAACAGTTACCCGTCTCAATAGTTGACCCGTCCCAACAGTTACCCGTCCCAACAGTGACCCGTCTGTAAAAAAAAAAAATATATCGAGCTTCATCACGAGCAAGCACGGGTGAGGACGTTCATTATTTGTATTTGTCTTAGAATATTTGTGTAATCGTTTTGTGCTTAAATGCGCGTTTGTGCTTAATTGCACATGTTTAGGTTACATTGTAAGGTGAATGGTATAGACTATAAATATCATCACCTAGGTCATTTGTTAAGAGAGTTGCCTATACTTCATTCCATATCCCTTGTAACCTCTCCATTGATCTAATACAATTCACCTATTCATATTATCATAATCTTCATCATACTTTGCATTGATCTTCATGAACATTCAAGCATCAATACGTGATCAGTGAGATTCCGTATCACTGATTGCAAACTACATCCCCAAACAATCTCAGATCTAGATCCAAGCTCGGTTCGTCTCGACCTATCAATTGGTATCAGAGCTGTTGGGTGATCTCTGATTGTTGTTGTTATTGATGGAATTTTAGCTACCATTAGCTTTGATTTATGTTTGTGTAAAGAACTGCAAAGTTTGAGATCAATTGGTGAAGATTTGACTGAGTTTTTTAAGAAATTGTTCATGTTCGTCATATTCACTGCTCAAATTTGAAATCTGGAAATTGTTGATGATATTGAGAAATTGTTGATTGAGATATGTTAGAAATCACTATCCTAAGCTTCGTTCATATTCAAACATCACTGTTTTGTTGATTTCGATCCATATTTTGCCAATTTGTCTCAAAACCCACTTGTTGTGTTCTTCATCAAAAATCCAGATCTGAGTGAGATTTAGCTTGATTCAAGGTGTAAAAACTTTGAAGGAGTGTTAGAAACATCATTCCTCAGCTAATACAAGTATTGAATTGAACAAAAACAACAAAAATTGAAGAATTGATATTATGTTCATCACAATTTTGACTTTGAAAAAGCAATCTGATATGAAGATTTGAAGAATTGATTGATATTTGGCCAGAAAAATATCATAATCTGAAGAAGAATTGAAGAATTAAGTGATTGATTCAAAGGAAAATTTTCCTAAGTGTTGATAATCTTGAAGAAATTTTCAGACGGGTGAAAAAGTTTTCAGCCGGGTAAAGAAGAAATTTCACTGTTCAGCCGGGTGAAAACACTATTCAGTCGTGTCAAGTGTTAGTCGGGTGAAGTTTGATACTGTTTAGCCGGGTGAAGATACTATTCAGCCGTGTGAAGAAGTGGAAAACACTGTTTAGCCGGGTGATAGAAGGAAATCACCGTTCAGCGGGGTAAAGACACTGTTCAGCCGGGTGATAGAAGAAAAACACTGTTCAGCCGGGTGAAAACACTGTTCAGCCGGGTGAAAACACTGTTTAGTCGTGTGAAAGAAGAAAAACACTGTTCAGCCGGGTGAAAACACTGTTCAGCCGGGTGAAGACACTATTCAGCCGTCCCAACCTTTGTTGACCCGTCCAAACAGTTACCCGTCTCAATTGTTGACCCGTCCAAATAGTGACCTGTCCCAAGTTTGACCCGTCTCTACAGTAAAAAAAATATATATATTGAGCTTCATCACGAGCAAGCACGGGTGAAGACGTTCATTATTTGTATTTGTCTTAGAATATTTGTGTAATCGTTTTGTGCTTAAATGCGCGTTTGTGCTTAATTGCACGTGTTTAGGTTACATTGTAAGGTGAATGGTATAGACTATAAATACCATCACCTAGGTCATTTGTTAAGAGAGTTTCCTACACTTCATTCCATATCCCTTGTAACCTCTCCATTGATCTAATACAATTCACCTATTCATATTATCATAATCTTCATCATACTTTGCATTGATCTTCATGAACATTCAAGCATCAATACGTGATCAGTGAGATTCCGCATCACTGATTGCAAACAACATCCCCAAACAATCTCAGATCTAGATCCAAGCTCAGTTCGTCTCGACCTATCAATTAGTCGGGTGAAGTTTGATACTGTTTAGCCGGGTGAAGATACTATTCAGCCGTGTGAAGAAGTGGAAAACACTGTTTAGCCGGGTGATAGAAGGAAATCACTGTTCAGCAGGGTAAAGACACTGTTCAGCCGGGTGATAGAAGAAAAAACTGTTCAGCCGGGTGAAAACACTGTTCAGTCGTGTGAAAGAAGAAAAACACTGTTCAGCCGGGTGAAAACACTGTTTAGCCGGGTGAAGACACTGTTCAGCCGTCCCAACCTTTGTTGACCCGTCCAAACAGTTACCCGTCTCAATTGTTGACCCGTCCAAATAGTGACCCGTCCCAAGTTTGACCCGTCTCTACAGTAAAAAAAAAATATATCGAGCTTCATCACGAGCAAGCACGGGTGAAGACGTACATTATTTGTATTTGTCTTAGAATATTTGTGTAATCGTTTTGTGCTAAAATGCGCGTTTGTGCTTAATTGCACGTGTTTAGGTTACATTGTAAGGTGAATGGTATAGACTATATATACCATCACCTAGGTCATTTGTTAAGAGAGTTGCCTACACTTCATTCCATATCCCTTGTAACCTCTCCATTGATCTAATACAATTCACCTATTCATATTATCATAATCTTCATCATACTTTGCATTGATCTTCATGAACATTCAAGCATCAATACGTGATCAGTGAGATTCCGCATCACTGATTGCAAATAACATCCCCAAACAATCTCAGATCTAGAACCAAGCTCAGTTCGTCTCGACCTATCAATTGGTATCAGAGCTGTTGGGTGATCTCTGATTGTTGTTGTTATTGATGGAATTTTAGCTACCATTAGCTTTGATTCATGTTTGAGTAAAGAACTGCAAAGTTTGAGATCAATTGGTGAAGATTTGACTGAGTTTTTGAAGAAATTGTTCATGTTCGTCATATTCACTGCTCAAATTTGAAATCTGGAAATTGTTGATGATATTGAGAAATTGTAGATTGAGATATGTTAGAAATCACTATCCTAAGCTTCGTTCATAATCAAATATCACTGTTTTGTTGATTTCGATCCATATTTTGCCAATTTGTCTCAAAACCCACTTGTTGTGTTCTTCATCAAAAATCCAGATCTGAATGAGATTTAGCTTGATTCAAGGTGTAAAAACTTTGAAGGAGTGTTAGAAACATCATTCCTCGGCTAATACAAGTATTGAATTGAACAAAACAACAAAAATTGAAGAATTGATCTTATGTTCATCACAATTTTGACTTTGAAAAGTCGATCTGATATGAAGATTTGAAGAATTGATTGATATTTGCCCAGAAAAATATCATAATCTGAAGAAGAATTGAAGAATTAAGTGATTGATTCAAAGGAAAATTTTCCTAAGTGTTGATAATCTTGAAGAAATTTTCAGACAGGTGAAAAAGTTTTCAGCCGGGTAAAGAAGAAATTTCACTGTTCAGCCGGGTGAAAACACACTATTCAGCCGTGTCAAGTGTTAGTCGGGTGAAGTTTGATACTGTTTAGCCGGGTGAAGATACTATTCAGCCGTGTGAAGAAGTGGAAAACACTGTTTAGCCGGGTGATAGAAGGAAATCACTGTTCAGCAGGGTAAAGACACTGTTCAGCCGGGTGATAGAAGAAAAACACTGTTCAGCCGGGTGAAAACACTGTTCAGTCGTGTGAAAGAAGAAAAACACTGTTCAGCCGGGTGAAAACACTGTTTAGCCGGGTGAAGACACTGTTCAGCCGTCCCAACCTTTGTTGACCCGTCCAAACAGTTACCCGTCTCAATTGTTGACCCGTCCAAATAGTGACCCGTCCCAAGTTTGACCCGTCTCTACAGTAAAAAAAAAAATATATCGAGCTTCATCACGAGCAAGCACGGGTGAAGACGTTCATTATTTGTATTTGTCTTAGAATATTTGTGTAATCGTTTTGTGCTAAAATGCGCGTTTGTGCTTAATTGCACGTCTTTAGGTAACATTGTAAGGTGAATGGTATAGACTATAAATACCATCACCTAGGTCATTTGTTAAGAGAGTTGCCTACACTTCATTCCATATCCCTTGTAACCTCTCCATTGATCTATTACAATTCACCTATTCATATTATCATAATCTTCATCATACTTTGCATTGATCTTCATGAACATTCAAGCATCAATACGTGATCAGTGAGATTCCGCATCACTGATTGCAAACAACATCCCCAAACAATCTCAGATCTAGATCCAAGCTCAGTTCGTCTCGACCTATCAATTGGTATCAGAGCTGTTGGGTGATCTCTGATTGTTGTTGTTAGTGATGGAATTTTAGCTACCATTAGCTTTGATTCATGTTTGTGTAAAGAACTGCAAAGTTTGAGATCAATTGGTGAAGATTTGACTGAGTTTTTGAAGAAATTGTTCATGTTCGTCATATTCACTGCTCAAATTTGAAATCTGGAAATTGTTGATGATATTGAGAAATTGTAGATTGAGATATGTTAGAAATCACTATCCTAAGCTTCGTTCATAATCAAATATCACTGTTTTGTTGATTTCGATCCATATTTTGCCAATTTGTCTCAAAACCCACTTGTTGTGTTCTTCATCAAAAATCCAGATCTGAATGAGATTTAGCTTGATTCAAGGTGTAAAAACTTTGAAGGAGTGTTAGAAACATCATTCCTCGGCTAATACAAGTATTGAATTGAACAAAACAACAAAAATTGAAGAATTGATCTTATGTTCATCACAATTTTGACTTTGAAAAGTCAATCTGATATGAAGATTTGAAGAATTGATTGATATTTGCCCAGAAAAATATCATAATCTGAAGAAGAATTGAAGAATTAAGTGATTGATTCAAAGGAAAATTTTCCTAAGTGTTGATAATCTTGAAGAAATTTTCAGATGGGTGAAAAAGTTTTCAGCCGGGTAAAGAAGAAATTTCACTGTTCAGTCGGGTGAAAACACTATTCAGCCGTGTCAAGTGTTAGTCGGGTGAAGTTTGATACTGTTTAGCCGGGTGAAGATACTATTCAGCCGTGTGAAGAAGTGGAAAACATTGTTTAGCCGGGTGATAGAAGGAAATCACTGTTCAGCAGGGTAAAGACACTGTTCAGCCGGGTGATAGAAGAAAAACACTGTTCAGCCGGGTGAAAACACTGTTCAGTCGTGTGAAAGAAGAAAAACACTGTTTAGCCGGGTGAAAACACTGTTCAGCCGGGTGAAGACACTGTTCAGCCGTCCCAACCTTTGTTGACCCGTCTAAACAGTTACCCGTCTCAATTGTTGACCCGTCCAAATAGTGACCCGTCCCAAGTTTGACCCGTCTCTACAGTAAAAAAAAAATATATCGAGCTTCATCACGAGCAAGCACGGGTGAAGACGTTCATTATTTGTATTTGTCTTAGAATATTTGTGTAATCGTTTTGTGCTTAAATGCGCGTTTGTGCTTAATTGCACGTGTTTAGGTTACATTGTAAGGTGAATGGTATAGACTATAAATACCATCACCTAGGTCATTTGTTAAGAGAGTTGCCTACACTTCATTCCATATCCCTTGTAACCTCTTCATTGATCTAATACAATTCACCTATTCATATTATCATAATCTTCATCATACTTTGCATTGATCTTCATGAACATTCAAGCAACAATACGTGATCAGTGAGATTCCGCATCACTGATTGCAAATAACATCCCCAAACAATCTCAGATCTAGATCCAAGCTCGGTTCGTCTTACCTATCAATTGGTATCAGAGCTGTTGGGTGATCTCTGATTGTTGTTGTTAGTGATGGAATTTTAGCTACCATTAGCTTTGATTCATGTTTGTGTAAAGAACTGCAAAGTTTGAGATCAATTGGTGAAGATTTGACTGAGTTTTTGAAGAAATTGTTCATGTTCGTCATATTCATTGCTCAAATTTGAAATCTGGAAATTTTGATGATATTGAGAAATTGTTGATTGAGATATGTTAGAAATCACTATCCTAAGCTTCGTTCATAATCAAACATCACTGTTTTGTTGATTTCGATCCATATTTTGCCAATTTGTCTCAAAACCCACTTGTTTTGTTCTTCATCAAAAATCCAGATCTGAGTGAGATTTAGCTTGATTCAAGGTGTAAAAACTTTGAAGGAGTGTTAGAAACATCATTCCTCAGCTAATACAAGTATTGAATTGAACAAAAACAACAAAAATTGAACAATTGATCTTATGTTCATCACAATTTTGACTTTGAAAAGTCAATCTGATATGAAGATTTGAAGAATTGATTGATATTTGCCCAGAAAAATATCATAATCTGATGAAGAAATGAAGAATTAAGTGATTGATTCAAAGGAAAATTTTCCTAAGTGTTGATAATCTTGAAGAAATTTTCAGACGGGTGAAAAAGTTTTCAGCCGGGTAAAGAAGAAATTTCACTGTTCAGCAGGGTGAAAACACTATTCAGCCGTGTCAAGTGTTAGTCGGGTGAAGTTTGATATTTTTTAGCCGGGTGAAGATACTATTCAGCCGTGTGAAGAAGTGGAAAACACTGTTCAGCCGGGTGATAGAAGGAAATCACTGTTCAGCAGGGTAAAGACACTGTTCAGCCGGGTGATAGAAGAAAAAACTGTTCAGATTTACTTTGCATTGATCTTCATGAACATTCAAGCATCAATACGTGAATAGTGTGTTAGGGTTATTTCCTTTGTTTAAGATTTACTGTTAGAGAGAGAATTAACTGTGTGTGATTTTGTTTCTCCTGCACTTGTACTACGAATTGCTTTGATCATCAATATACATCGAGAATTATTAGTATGGATTGTGTTTGTGATTGAATCGTTTTGTTTGTACTTGTTATTCTGATCATTTGAGTGATTGTTACGATCCAATTGAACCTATCAATTGGTATCAGAGCAAGATTACCGTGTTCTTCGCTGTTCTTAAGCAAAACACATCAAAAATCGCTCAAATACAATGATCTGAATGAATTGTTGGTGTTTTTAGGTGTGATTCATCATCGTAATCACTCTAATACTCAACGATTGTGCAGATTTCATCAGATCTGAGAAATTGTGAAATCACTGTTCGATAGAATTTTTCACAAATTCATCAAAAATTGGACATGTTTCAGATGGATTGATATAAGGGATTGTTAATCGAACCATTTCACAGCTTGTGTGTGAATTTTAGACAAATCGGACAAGTTTTGGACAAAACCCAGAAAAAATCTCACGAAGATGATGATGAACAGTTCAGTTTTGGTTGAAGATTAACTTGCCGGGTGATTAATTTGACTTAGACAATTTCCTTGGACTTAGATTTGTGAAGAAATTAGGTCCTGTGCTGCCGTGTAAGGGAATTTGTTCTAGACGGGTGAAGAATTTGACTTGAAAAAGTGTTACTGTTCTGTCGGGTGATACACTGTTGTGCCGGGTAAAACACTGTTACGCCGGGTGATAAAGAAAATACAGCCGGGTAAGCATCAACTGTGTTGCCGGGTAATTAACAACTCTGCCGTGTGATCGAGTACTGTTCAGCCGGACAAAGACTTCTGCCGGGTCAAGATTATTGCCGTGTGAAGTTTTTCTTGTTGCCGGGTAACTGTTCATCCGGGTGAAGAACAAAAGTATTTTCAATTGTTGAGCTGTCTAACTGTTTAGCCGTGTAAAGACTTTTTCCTGCCGGGTGAAGAACAAAGACACTGTTTAGCCGGTTGAAGAAGGATTTTCACTGTTTTGCCGTGTGACTCATTTTTAGTTGTTTTTAATACTTGTTTCTTATATTGTCTTTAATTTCTTGTCTTTATTTTAATATTTTAATCACTTCTTTTCAAAAATTTTACAAAAAAACCAAAAATATTTTTCTTAAAAAATTTTTGTTAAAATGGCTCCTAATGATGATTCTGATAACCGTGTTCCTAGACTTTTGAATCGTGCAGATTTCAAGAACTGGACTATCAGGTTGAGACATCACTTGTGTTCTATTGATAATGACTTGTGGAAATCAATTGAGAAGGGTCCTCACATTCCAACTCAGACAGCACCAGATAGTGCAAGTACCTACACCAAAGACTCTACTACACCTTATCCAGAGGATAATCTGTCAGCAGAAGATTTGAGGAAAGTAAAGAATGATAGCAAGGCATATTCTTTAATGTGCAAGGGGTTGCCACTCCAAGTTCTGTCTAGATTGGATGCATATCAGAGTGGTTATACATGCTTCAAAGCATTGAAGTCTATATGTGAAGGAGGAGAACAATTGAGAAGCTTGAAGAAATCAAAGCTGAAAAGGCAATTAGAACTTTTTGAACATATTAATGGAGAGACAGTACACCAGATGATGAACAGGTTTGTTCACTTAACTACTGAGATGACAAACCTCGGAGTTAAAACTGAACTTCAAGACTTGAATGATCGATTGTTATGTGCTTTACCATCATCATGGAAACAAACTGTTACGTTGTTGAAACATACTGAGAAATTTCCAATGGAACTTGATTTGCTTATTGGAAAAATTGAAGAAGTCGAGATTGATGAAGGATCTAGAAACACTGATAGATCAAGCTCACAAACTCAGTATAAGTATGTGGTAAATCCTGCCAATACTGTGGATAATGCTTTTCTTGCACAAGATGCAATGAAATTTGAAGATGAGGGTGACTTATTTGTTGGTGCAAGTTTCTTTACTGATTCAGCATACTTTCCAAATTCACCAACTTATTCTCAACCTCAATCTCCAGCAAGAGCTCAAGTTCAAAGCCAAAATCAGAATCAATCAGAAAATCAAAGTTCAAATGTTCAAACAAAAGTGAAAGACGTCATGAACATTCTACTGCAAGATGACGAAACTAAAACTGCCTTCACTGCTTTTATGGCAAGTTTCCAGGCTTACCAAGGAAGTCACTTAAGTCAAATGGACGTTGTCCTTCAAGACTTATTTGAGATGGATCCAGTTGATGTTGAAGAAATGGATCTTAACTGGCAAATGGTTATGGTTGCATACCGAACTCAAAAGCATGCATACGTTAACCGAAGTTACAAACCTCATGCTAACAAGACTGTTGGATTTGACAAATCAAAGGCCAGATGCTTTAACTGTAACCAGTATGGTCATTTCTCAAGAGAATGCAAAGCTCCAAAGAATTTCAATGATCAAGCTAGTTCAAGCAATCAAGGTCAAGGTCAAAGTTCTCAACAATCTTCAAGCTACCAGCAAAGAAATCAACGTTTCTTTCAAAAGCCGTACCAAAGTCTTCCTATGCCTGAGTTGAAGGATGAAGGAAAGAAGCCAGAAGAACAGACTAAAGCATTGGTAGTAAGTGTTAAAGACGGTTATGATTGGAGTGCTTATGCAGAACAGTTTACGTCTGATCTTACATCAAGTCTGGCACTGGTATGTGAAATTGAAGAAGACTGGTCAGAAGAAGGGGATGGTAAGATGATTGAAGATGTGAGTGAAGATTCTGAAGATTATGACTGGAGTGCAAAGTCTGATCCCGTTGAAGAATCTGAGTCTGAACTTGTGCTAATGGCTACTGCCAGTGAGTCTTCATCATCTACCGAACAACCAAAGGTTATTACTGACTTACCCCCTAACTATGTTCCATTACCTGCTGATGTCAAGGAAAGGTTGTGTTCTGAACAGTGCATTCAGCAAGTAGAACATTATCGAACTCATTCTTTTAAAATTGGTGACAAATTAAGTAAACATGAAAAACTTCATGAACAGCTTAAAATTGATCATAAAATTTCTGATGAGAAGATTCTGTCACTTAAAGAATCATGGAACAAAACCTTAAAGGAACTGGAATTGATAACCAAACAACTTGAAGAAATGACAAAGAACTTTGAACAAGAAAAAGTCGCACATGCTGTCACTCAAGTTGAATTAACAAAGGTTAAAAGCTGTAAAACCATGGTTAAACAACTCATCAAAGAAAGAGGTAACAAAACCAAAACCGGGTTGTGTTTTACTCATGAGCCAATGCCAAATTCAATCACTCAAACCTTACCGGAAAACTTTAATGAATTTGATCATTCACCTGAAAATGAACGAAAATTCAAAGAAATTCAAAGAAGTAAATCCGAGTCTGAAGGATCTGAGGTGTTGATTGAAAGTTTGAGGGAAGAAGATGGTGTGACAACTGAAGCAGATGATGAAGCAAGCAACAGATCTGACAACAAATTAGAACCTGTTCTTATCCAACTTGTTGAGTATCCAAAGCTTAATCCCGAACCAGAAACATCGGTGAAGGAAGAAGGTGAATTTTCAGGATACAATGATCCTGAATACATCAGGTGGAAGAAAGAACAAAAGGCGCAAGTTGCTGCTCAGTTGGTCAAAAAGCCAGAAGTGAAAAAGACTGAAGTTTCAACTGCAAAGAAGCAGAAATCGAAAACAATGAACAATCAATCTGAAACGAAACAGTCAAAAGACAAAAGTGTCTTAAAAACAAATGATAAAACCAAAGTTCAAAGTGTTAAAATTGACAAACCTGTCAAGAAAGTGTCAAAAGGTAAAAACATCAAGTTTGTGTCTGCAGGAACGTTTGATTTAAATGGATCTTATGGTAAACCAATCAATTCTCCAATCAAATCTAACTCTGGTCTGAAAATAGGTTCAGGTCCTAAGTCTTCCGCTGTCAATGATAAGAGAGTTGAAACCAAAAAGGTAACCAAACAGAACAGTTTAAAATCGAACCAAAGTTCCATGCAATCAAAATCTCAAACCAAGTCTCCACAAAAGATCGTTAATCTAAAACCGAATAACCAATATAATGAATCACGTTTTGGTTCTACATCAAAAGTTAACAATCGGCTCTTTAGGATTAGCAAGAAACATTGTGAAATTTGTAATAGGTATAATCATGCAACTGCTGAATGTTTCTTTAACAGGTACTGCAGTTTCTGTGACAAAAGAAACCATTCTTCAGAAGAATGTTACTATAACAAATTTTGTGATATTTGTGAAAGAAGAAACCATGACACAAAGGATTGTTTCTTTCTATCAAACTCAACTAGAGAAATGACTCCATTTTCAAACATTAACAGAAATCATTCATTTGGTTTTCAAAATATGAGTCAAAGTCATTCTCCGGTTTTGAGAAATTTCAATCGAAACAATTCTGTTTCTAACTTTTCAAAGAATGTGCAGGTTAACAATTTTAAACCAAGAGCTTTAATGGTAAGAAATCAAAAGTTTGAAAATAACCTTGATCCTAAGCTAGAGGAAAGCTTTAGTGCTTTGAGGAGAAAGCAATCAATGAGCGCCAATGGGCGAAACAACAGTTATCAGCATCAAAATCTCTTAAATGAAACAAATTTTCAAAATGTTCAATATCAACAAGTTACTATTGCTGATAGATTCGGAAAACCCAAGACCGTGTGGGCCTGGGTTGACCAAACTAACTAAGTAAATTGTTGAAATGCAGGTACGCCCAAGAAGACCTATCAACTCGTGGTTCGTTGATAGTGGGTGTAGCCGGCACATGACAGGCAACCATGCCTTGCTTCAGGATTTCAAGCTGAAAAATGGTACACACGTTGCATTTGGAGGTGATGCGGGTGGAAAGATCATAGGAGAAGGAACCGTATCCAATGGGGTCATTAGTTTTGATAAAGTCAACTACTGTGCACAGTTGAACTTTAACTTACTAAGTGTCTCGCAAATTTGTGATAAATCTTATTCAACTTTATTTGATGATTCTTTCTGTTATATTCTTAAACCAGGTTTCAAGATTGACAATGAGTGGGTAGTGGTTAAAGCTCCAAGAGATCGTGATGTATACAAGTTGGATATGTCACAGATTGACGCTGATACCGAAACAACCTGTCTCATTGCCCATGCTTCAAATGATGAGAGTCAGCTTTGGCATAGACGGCTGGGCCATTCCAACTTCAGAAACATGAACCGTTTGGTAACTGGAAATCACGTTGTGGGAATCCCATCGAAGAAATTTTCTACAACTGATCTTTGTCCAGCATGTTTGAAGGGCAAACAGCATCGGATGTCTTTTAAGTCCAAGCTAGAAAACTCCATTTCAAAACCCTTGCAGATGCTACATATGGATCTCTTCGGACCAACAAATGTGCAAAGCATCGGAAAGAAGTCTTATTGTTTTGTCATTATTGACGATTTCACTAGATTTTCTTGGGTTTATTTTTTGCATGCTAAATCTGAAACAGCTGAATTATTAAAAGAATTTATCATCAAAGTTGAAAACCAATTGGATTGCAAAGTTAAAGTATTAAGAAGCGATAATGGTACTGAATTCAAAAACGCTAATGTGGATTTATTTTGTGCAGAAAAAGGAATTGCGCGTCAGCACAGTGCTCCAAGAACGCCTCAGCAGAATGGGGTTGCGGAACGGAAAAACCGGACACTAATTGAAGCTGCAAGATCCATGCTCGCAGATGCCAAAATCCCTATCACTTTTTGGGACGAAGCTATTGCTACTGCGTGTTTTGTACAAAATAGGACATTATTAGTGCAAGATAAACAGAAAACATCTTATGAGTTGTTATTTGGAAGAAAGCCGAATATTTCTTATTTGAAAGCATTTGGTTGTCCTGTAACGGTTCTAAATTTAAATGATCATCTCGGGAAATTTGAGTCAAAATCTGACGATGGATTTTTCCTAGGATATTCGTCTGTTTCTAAAGCTTATCGGGTTTTTAATAGCAAAACAAATACTGTTATTGAAACTATTAACGTAAAGTTTTTAGAAAATTCGTTTCCGTCAGTGGCGCATGGTCCCGAATGGTTATTTGATTTAGATGCGTTATCAAAATCTTTCAATTCTAACTTGTTTGATTTTTCAGGAAAAACAAGGAAAGAATCAGGTGACTTAGGAAGCTTTAGTGACGATTCTGATAATGACGAGGATGGCAATATCAATTCTGAATATCCGTTCATGTCATTTCACAATCCTGATCATGTCAAATCCAGTCAAGCTCCGGGTCCTTCTGGTTCGCAAGAAGATCAAGAATCAAACAATCATGAAGAAAATGTGAATTCGCAAATGTCTCCTAATGATGGTGGATCTGTTCAGAATCAACCATCATCAGATCCGAATGCTGAAGTTATTCCAGAATCATTTGATTACTTCATCAATTCACCGGATCAAGTCCCGAATTTCACACCGCATACTTCATCCATACTACAAGATCTACCAAATCTGAATACTTCTAATCTAGAGACTCAAGTGCAAGGAGGTGATATTCCTATTCATCGAATTCACAAGAAACATCCTGTCTCTCAGATTATTGGGCCGTTGAATCAGAGAACTACAAGAAGTCAGACTGAACAAGCAAATGTTTGTCTTTATTCGTGTTTTCTATCTCAAGTGGTGCCAAAGAACATTTCAGAGGCGTTGCAAGATAACAGCTGGATTGAAGCCATGCAAGAGGAATTGCTTCAGTTTCGCAAACAGGAAGTTTGGAAACTTGTGGACTTACCTGAAGGAGAGAATGCGATAGGTACAAGATGGTTGTACAAAAACAAGCCAGACGAACGTGGCATTGTTGTGAGAAACAAAGCAAGACTCATTGCACAGGGATACACTCAAGAAGAAGGCATTGATTATGAAGAAGTGTTTGCTCCGGTCGCAAGACTTGAAGCCATACGTGTTTTTCTTGCATATGCTTCTTTCATGAAGTTTAAAGTATTCCAAATGGACGTGAAAGGTGCTTTTCTGTATGGACCGATTACAGATGATGTATATGTCAGACAACCTCCGGGTTTTGAAGATCCTGACTATCCTCATCGGGTATACAAGTTGAGTAAAGCTCTTTATGGTCTACATCAAGCTCCTAGAATCTGGTATGAAACATTATCCAAGCATTTACTAGAACATGGATTCACAAGAGGACAGATTGATCCAACTTTGTTTATGAAGAGGGAGAATGACGATCTCTTATGTGTTCAAGTTTATGTGGACGATATTATCTTCGGATCAACTAGTGAGTCAATGTGCAAAGAATTTGAGGAAATCATGAAGTGCAGATTCCAGATGAGTTCTATGGGGGAGATTAATTTCTTTCTTGGATTACAAGTGAAACAATCTGCTGACGGAATTTTCATCAATCAATCAAAATTTGTTGAGAAGTTGTTGAAGAAATTCAAGATGCAAGATTGTCAAACAATTCGAACTCCTTCTGATGTGAACTGCAAGATACAACCGGATCCGAAAGGCAAATCCGTGGATCAAACACTATACAGATCAATGATCGGTTCACTGATGTATCTTACTGCATCAAGGCCAGACATCATGTATGCTGTATGTGTATGCGCAAGATATCAGTCTGATCCAAAGGAGTCGCACCTGATTGCTGTGAAGCGTATATTCAGATATCTCAAAGGGAAACCGAATCTTGGGTTATGGTATCCTTATGAAGGAAATTTTGAATTATATAGCTATTCTGACAGTGATTTTGGTGGTTGTGCTCTTGACAGGAAATCGACTACTGGTGGTTGTCAATTTCTGGGTCCTAGACTAGTATCTTGGCAATGCAAGAAGCAGACCAATGTTTCTGTATCCACAGCTGAAGCAGAGTATATCGCTGCATCTGCAGGATGTTCTCAGGTTTTATGGCTACAAAATCAATTGCTGGACTACGGGTTTAACTTTCTAAAAACTCCTATTTACATAGACAATACTGCTGCTATGTTCATAACTGCTAATCCTGTTCAACATTCTAAAACCAAACACATCGAAATTAGATATCACTTTTTAAGAGACAACTCTGAAAAAGGTTTAATAATTTTGATTAAAGTTCATACCGACAAACAACTGGCAGATCTTTTCACAAAATCATTTTTGTCAGGACGGTTTGAATTTTTAATTCAATCCATAGGATTAATCAATCATGATTGATTCTATTTTTCGAAAACAAAAGAAAAATTAGAAAATATAAAAGCCAAAAATATAATAAGTTGATGTCAAGTATTGATTCCTTTGTCTTTTCTTTTATATTTTGCATTGTGTGTGTGCATGAAAAAGAAAAGCAAAAACAAAATATAAAATCAAAAAGAAAAGAAAATATCATGTCATAAGAATCTATATTGCAAAAAGTGAGAAATGATAGATACAATAGACATTATTTGTTACATCATTTTTAATAAAGACTGATGAATGTTAATTGATGTGCTAGACAGCTCAGGCAATTAGACTGAAAAAGTAAGTTGATTGTTGACAAACATAAACTTAATGATCTTTGTGTTAAGTTCCATTGTTATACATGTCTAGATATATATCTTTTGAAACATTGCTTGTGATGATAGTTGTGCATGATCGGGTAACGATGCAGTGTATTCAGTGTGATGAACCGCATCGTGAGCTTCTTTGTTGTGGTACCCACAGACCTGAAGTCTCACACGAAGTCTCTTTTGAGCTTCAAGATGCAGCAAAAGATTCCAAAAAGGAACAAAAAGAGTCCCAAATGTGGACCAACACCAAACAAAAATTCCAAAATGGAATTCAGAAGATTCCCAAGGGGAACGATAGGAAAGAAAAATTCCCAAAGATGGAATTAAAAAGAAGTCCCAAAGTGGACCAAATCCGAATAGAACCCAGATTCCACACTGTGTATGACTGTAAGTGACCAGGTTTTGTGCAATATGCATTCAGGTAGTGGTTGATAAGGAAATATGTTGACATATGCATACATGTGGGTCACATAAGTCATTCTAATCGAACCTTAAATATCATCATGATACTGAAAAAGTAAGTGTGTCAACTCGAGCTAATTGGTATGTTTTCATATCATCACTCAATCAAACATAAGTCAAATGTCTATTTAAAACTTGCAAAACATGTTCAGATAATGTGTGGTATGATCTCACTGCGATATTTTGATTCATTGCATTGCATATGTCTTTATTTTAATGTATGTGCTTTGTGTGTGCAGGCATATGGAATCATTATTGACACATCAACATCCTTGTTAAACTTAAAAATTTCAAGAAATTTCAAGTTTAGGGGGAGAATAAATTGAAGAAAAATATCTAAAATATCTACAAAAATCCAAAAATATTTTGTTTTGAATAAGTGTGTTTTGAATGAACAAGATTATGTAGTATGAAAAGCAAAAGTATTGGAAGTGATAAAACAAACCCAAGGTCTTGTAATTTGTTTTTATAAAATTGCTTCGGGATATAGAAAAATTGGTTGTGCAAAAACAATTTTGAAAAAGAAAAAGAAAATTGATTTTAATTGGAATTAATGTTATTGTCTTGATTAATGTTGTTTGATAATTAATATGACAAACATTCTTTTTAAGGATATCTTGTCTAATTAATATGTCGGAGAATGTTTGCAGGTACAATTAATGCCGTTGAAAAAGTCAACAGATAAGAAAAGTGAAGAAAAATCGCAAGTGTTATTGCCGGGCAAAGATATCAGATGCAACTGTACAGCCGGGTAAAGGACACACTGTTCAGCCGGGTAAAGTTGTAAGTATGATACATGCCGGGTGAGTGAGGAAAAGGTGAAGATATTATGACCACTGTACAGCCGGGCAATGATCATGTCAAATACAGCTGGGTGAAGGTCATAGATATCTTGCCGGGTGACAAGAGTTTACTATACAGCCGGGTAAAAGAGAAATCTTCTTGCCGTGTAAAGGTATGACACTATGTTGCCGGGTAATGAAGAATAATGCATGCCGGGTGATATAGAAAACAACTATGTTGCCGTGTAAAGAACACTGCATGCCGTGTGAAGAAGGTTGAGATGTGAAGAAGGTTGCCGTGTAATGAAGAAAGCAAGCCGGATGAAGAAGGAAAGCAACTGTGTTGCCGGGTGATGAAGAAAGATTGCCGGGTGATGTTTTGAAGATAACTATTCTGCCGGGTGATGAATAAACCCATCAGGTGTAGTTGTTCCTTAACCTTTACCCGTCACTACAGTGACTTACCCGTCTCTACAGTGCTTGACCCGTCAAGTGTGTTTCACATGTTGGTGACTTGACTTATGTACTTGACCCGTCACTACAGTGTATGACCCGTCACTACAGTACATGACCCGTCACTACAGCACTTGACCCGGCAAGGTTTATTGGGCCTATTTTGCTTTTGTTGACCCGGCACTTAAAGTTTGACCTAAAATTTTTGACGATAAAAATACCGCCTCTTCACAAACACTTATCATTTCACATTTTCACTTTCACACAAACACTCTGAACTAAAAATCGCCGTGTTATCATATTCAATCGTTTGCTCTGTAACGAGGTTTATCGATTGAATAAGGTAGTGATTTTGTGTTTTTGACCTAAATAGACCTGCAAATCAACTGTTAAAAAGAAAAACGATGATGAACAGTGTTTGGACTTTGAAACGACACTTTGATTTTGTGTGTTAAAACTTAAATCGAATGTTGTTTTAGGGTTAAAAAACTGTCGATCATCAACATTCAATCACTCATTTGCACTAAAACACCTTAAAATCAACTGAATCAAGTGGAATGGACTTAACTGTTAAAAAACACCATTGATGAACTTTAAAAGTTCTTAAATGTTTCACTTCAAAATGATGAAATATGTGTTAAAAATAACAAATGCATGATAAAAATGAACCAAAACATGTTAAACAACTTCATCATAAAAATGTCAAATTTTGCCTTAAGTGATTAACTGTTAAAATGATAAATGTTGTATAATCTTTTAAGTTTCAAAGTTGTTTGATTAATATGATGAAAATCAGGTTATTAGAACAATTTAGGACTTAAAATGATTATGTGAATGTTTTGCTTTCTAACTTTTATTCAAACACTTAAGAAAATTTTTGATATGTTTTAATGAAGAATCTAACACATTTGTCTTGTTTTTGTGTTTGTTTGTGTTTAACAGATGGAGAATCTCAAGTTTGAGCCTAAGCACAATTTGGTAGCATGCTTGGATGAATCACTTCCTGAAACAGATGGTTACAGGGACATGATCAAATTCATCAAGAGGACCAAATATGTTTATGCTATATGTGCCAAACCGGTCATATATGCTAGATTGATTAAAAGCTTTTGGAGGACAGCAGAGGTGATTAGAGATGAAAATGGTGTTGCTGTGGTGAGAGGGCATATTACCAGAGATTGGGTACTTACTGTTTCAGAAGATGCTATTAGACAGGCCCTGAGAATTGATGAAGATGAGGTTGGTATGATGGATGAGTTGACAATGGAAGAATGTAAATCGTGTTTTGTGAACATGGGACATCCACCTGTGTTTCCAAAGTCACAATTTTATCGGGCTAAGTTGGGGAAGAAATACAAGTTGCTGTGTTATGTTGTGCAACAATGCATGTCGAGGAGGAGTGCAGGATTCGACAATTTCCCATCTGACATTGCATCCCCGATAGTTGCTATTGCAGAGAACAAGCCATTCAACATGTCGAGATGGATTATGAATGGTTTTGTGTTCAACTTGGTGAAGGGTAAAAGATTTAAGTTTCTCATGTACCCGAGATTCTTACAAATGATGATAAACATTGCCTATCCTATCATCAGATCCGAGGGTTATGCTGGAGGCATTATATATACAGAAGACATGAACGATCTATCTTACCGTAAGATGAGTATCGGGAATGTGCCTGATGTTGAATTGTTTGACTATATGAGAGATATAGTCAACAATGAAGAAGATGTGGAAGGTGTATATTATCACATATCTCATGGAGAGATTGTTGATCCACTGGACCTAGTGGATGAGGTGCCAGATAATCTGTTGGATGATGACGAGTACTTTGCTCGTCATCCAGAAGATGAAGAAGAAGGTGAGAATGGTGATAGTGAGGATGATGGTGATGATGACAGTAATGATGATGGTGGTAATGATACTGAATCTGAATCTAATTCAGAGGAGGTTGAACCAATGGAAATTGAGAATATTGAGATAGAAGAACCTGCTGAGGTTGCTTCTGGGATTGAAGAAGTTGCTGTTGAAGTTCAGAAGGATATTTCTGTTCAGTATGTTCGAAAGAAGAGGTCGAAATCAGTAGAAAAACCTGAAGAGATTGATGTGATAGAGATTGCTCAGACAGTAATGGCCGAAGCTGAATCTATTGCACAGATAGATGAAGTGGATGCTGGCATTACTGATCCTATTTCCATTGATATTCCCACCACTTCACCACAAATTGCTGAAAACACTGGACAAGGTTTGGAGTCTTCACCAAATGTTGTGCCAAGTGTTGATGAGATTGATGATGAGAAAGAGAAACGTATTGCTGAGTTGGAGGAGATAGTTGAAATTTTGATTAAAGCAAATGATTTGTTAAAAGCCTCAAACGAACGCAAAAAGAAAAGATTTGATGAATATTGGGATATTCACAATCAGAATCTGAAAATCTTCAAAGAGTTGGATTCTGATTATCTGAAATTGAAAATTGAACATAATGATTTGAAGGCTGAGCATGACAAATTAAAAGAGGAATATGAGAACCTAAAGTATGATTATACTGAGGTTAAAGCTGAATGCAATACGTTGGAGGCAGAAAAAGAAATGTTGGAAAAAGAGTTGGAGGAAATGAAACCAAAGAAGGCTGGCTCATCATCAGACAAAGATTTTTCTGAAGAAATAGTTGAAGTGGCTGAATCAGAGGTACAGAAAGTTTATTTGACTAGAGCAAGAGGTACTTCAAATGCTGGTATTTTGGTAGAATCACCAATTATTATTCCCGATGAAGCTGTTGCTGAAACTGTCATCTCTGACAAAGCTGAGGGAAAGAGGAAGATAGATGCTATTCCTGAGATTTTTGGTGACGAAGAAAGTTCGAAAAGGGGGAAAGTTGATAAAACAGTGCAGTTTGAGCCGATTCAATATGTAGCTGTAGCTGAGGATGAGAAAACTGAATCCGTTGCTGAAACTGAAGTAATTGCTGTCACTGAAAGTGAGAAAGAAGTGGGTTCAGAAGACACAGTTCAGATTGAGCCGATTCAATCTGAAGCTGTTGAAGTTGAAAGTGCGCCTACAATAGTATCTGAAGTTGCTAGTCAGTCTGAGCCGGTTCAAGCTGATGATGCACCTATGATAGAAGCGTTGGATGATTTAGATGATATTGATTGGACTGAGTCTGAAGATGAAGCTGAGCCAGTACAAAATGTTGCCGAAGAGTTACCAGATGATTTGGATCAAAGGTTTGCATACCTTGAGAAAATGAAGTACAACTCTGTTTTTTAAATGGTTTAACGGTGAGTCAGATAAATGAGGAGTATGAGAAGTGCATAATTGCTCAAGACAAAGCAGAAGCTGATCAGAAAGAGTTTGTAATAGAGATGGGTGAATGGACTCCGATGCAAGAAAGCTTAAATATAGAAGATTTGCCTCCGACTGAGCTTTATCATCAAAATCCAGATGAAATGAGTGCTTCTGAGATGCGAAGTTGGCTAAGTTCGAGAAACTATCCGTACAAAACTTTACAGAGGTTGAAGTCCGAGTCACTGAGGAAGATAGTGGTCAGTTTTATGAAAACAGAGAAAATGAACAGGATGTTTTACTTAGATTATAACAATCCTCAGTACTTCGAGTTGACAAAAAGATTTAAAGTGCTTGGACCAAAAGAGATTCCTGTGATGGCGCTTCCTGAAAATGCTCATAAGAAAAGGCACGAACTGATGGATATTGTGACACCCGAAAAATTCAGGTTAACTCCGTTAGTTAAACTCTGTTAGTCACGTTAATGCAATTATATCTGTCATTTAATTTGACAAATTAAATGTGTAAACTGTTACGCAAATATACATACGAAACGACCACACGAGTCAATACCCGGGCGTTGGTGATCTTAAATGAATACAAACACAATAATAAGACATCTTAACTGTTATGTGTGCTTAACTGTGGAATTTTCATATAACCGCGTATTTTGTCAGTTTTGACGATTCACGAATTTCGGTAAACTCGGTGAAACAAAGGTTTACGTTTTACAAAGTTTTTCATTATGTTTACAAACCGTAGTGAAAACGTGGCCTATGGACCACCCAGGTGACCCATAAGTGGCCCAAGGCCCAACCCAACTTGACATTAACCAACAATTAACAAAATTTGTCAAACCCTAAACCTAATTATACAAAAAAAAAAACGTTTTTTAGCTTGTTCCTGCCCTAAAGCTGCTGCCGCAACTCTTACAAGAAAAAAAAAAACGATTTTGGTGCTCTTGGTTCAATATTTGGTGATTTTGGTGGTCAATTGAAGTGTTAGAAGCAATACTAGTAAGTGTTTATCTAAATTTTTGATATATGTTGCGAAAATTATGTATATGTTGGAAACCCTAGTCATCCAAAATGGCCAAATTGATATTATGTTGTGAAAATGGTTTGTTGTTTGGGTGTTAATGGTTATTTTGATGATTAGTTGTTAAGATTGGTACAAAAAGTTTAATTATGAAACTAGGGTTTGAGATAGAATCATTGAAACTTGATGTTGTATGATAAATATTGATGAAATAGGGTTGATTATGAGATTAGATGATAAATGGCATGAAGATTTGTTACTTGGTTTTGTAAAGTTCATGAATGTTATGCTAAATTACTAAAAATAGTAACTTTTGTATATGTGATCATGTGAGGTTGCATGTTATGGACGTCTAGTGATTGTTATGGACTTGCTAATATGTTTGGAAGATAGGTTAGATGAATTTTGAGCAATTGAACGTGTGAATTCGACTTGGTTTGGAACACTTACTAAATGTAGAAACTTTTTGACATGGAAATTGGCTAGGAAACATGTCTAGTAATTTCGGATATGTAAATATGGTTTGGACTTGCATTTGAGTGTTTGTAAGCATGTGGTACTTAGGAAACATGTCTTGGTAACGAGAGGACTTTGGTAGATGCAAATTGGTTAGTAGAACGATTGCTTAAGAGTATGGTTGTTGAAGTCTAAATGTGTGTGCTATTAGTTAAGATGCCATGATGAAGATTGCTATTTTGCTAGTTGCACAAAACATGTAAATACCACATTATGCTTAGAAGTGACCATGTTTACTAATGTGTTGTATATTGAGGACTACAAAGCAATGATATGTGTTGATGACTTGTATAGCGTGCTATGGTATTTGTATAATAGTTGACATGCTTAGGATGTCGGGTTGTTCATGCATGCTCCAAAGGTTCGACTTTCCTATAATGGAAACTTTTGTGGAATTGAAACTTCTATTTGTTGAATACGTGAAATATGAAGTGATGTGCAAATAGGATTTAGTCAAATACACCAAATGTAACGTGCTTACACTTAACAAATCACCAACGGGTCGTGGGTCAACTCGAGTCAACTAAAAGTCAAACTTGGACTTAAAAGTCAAACTTGGACCTAAAAGTCAAACTTGGACTTAAAAGTCAAACTTGGACCTAAAAGTCAAACTTGGACCAAAAGTCAACTGAAAGTCAAACTGGTCAAACATGGACAAAAAGTCAAACGTGGTCAAAAAGTGAAACTAAACCACACTCACATAAACTGTTGACCATTTGGATGCATAGGGTACTATGACCCTACATGAACGCACATTAATCGACCTACTGTTATTTAGGTTGCCGTATTATATACTGTGTGCTGTTAACTATTTTTGCTGTGCAACTTAAGGTGAGTTCACTAAACCGCACTTTTACTGTTATACCCTTTTATGGGTTGAACTCGGACTTTTACTATGATACCCTTTTATGTGTTGAACTCGGACTTTTACTATGATACCCTTTTATGGGTTGAACTCGGACAAATACTTTTACGGATTTACGAATTCTGTATGTCGCATGTCTGGATTAGAGCAACTTTTATTTTGTTCATGAAAGACCTCATGGATACCTAGTTGACCGTTAGTATTTGTGAAATAGCGGGGGAATTTTGAGTAGTACTACTGGGTTTGACAAACCCCACCCGGGCTAGTCGCGCTAGCACGACAGAAGGACCTGTCGAACGGGTGTTGAATGACCTAACATACTTACAGTGCATCCTGCTGGGATGTACGAACAGGCAAACTGCACTTAATGTGTACATACGTCAGCTTCGGTCAGATACATTACACCTCTAAGGACATGTGCTGTAGATTAGCTACCTACAATGACATACTTAATTTAATAATCTGCTTACAACTGAACTGTTTGTTTTATACTACTATGTGAACTCACCAACCGTCGTGTTGACACTTGTTAGTCTTTCACTGTTTCAGGTCACTGAGGTACAATGCACGTAGGGCATGGCATGGCGTCCTCGCAAACATTTAAAACCTTTCTTGCATTAAAAACTTCTTTTTGGGATTTTTTTAAACTATTTGAACTGCGTGGTTGTGTCGGGCGCGTGTGTTTGCGCATTTACTTTCTGCATGGTTTGGGTTTGCTTAAACTTACTTATTTATTACGCTTCCGCATAACTGAAAAACTAAATACTCTGATTGCCGCTTAAACTACCACATTTAATGGTTTAACGTTTGATTTTTCAAAACTCATATAGAGTCGTTCGGTGTAATTAATGACTAGATCCTGGTTTGTCACGCCTCTAACGGTAAAACTCCGTTAGTGGATTTGGGGGTGTGACAGATTGGTATCAGAGCCATTGGTTATAGCGAACTAGGTTTGCATAGCATTGCATTCTAGACTATAACTGTACACTACATTAGTTGCACCGAGTACATTACTTATGACTGTTTACCTGGTAGTTACATGAACACATATACTTAATTTCAGGAATGGCATCGTCATCTAAAGCACCTGCTAGTTCCTCGCGTAAGCGCCCTTTACCTGATTCTCTTCCTTACCCTGGTCGCGAATGGCCCCGTATCGAAACTGAGGAGACCAATTGGGATCAACCATTCGCCGTTCTCCCTACTTCCTATGACTGGGATTACTACCCGGCTTATATGGCTAGCCTTAGGCAGGAGGAGAGCGTTCCTCAAACGCCCCCTCGTGTCCCGTATCCGAACCATGATTCTTCATCTGTTTTACCTACTCTTGATTGTTCAAATGAAAGAGCAATAGCCGCTCTAGCGGCAACCCAGTGTACCTCACGTCGGGTGCAGGAGACGCAGGGGGAGGAGCTGCAGCAATCGCGGCAGGCTCAGCAGCTGTTAGCCGAGAGAGTTGCGACGTTGGAGGCAAGGGGTGCGGAGGATCGGCAGGCTCTGCTGAACCTCATAGCACATATGGAAGCACAGCTGGCGCAGGCGGCGGCGGCAGCACCAGAGGAAGACCCGGAGGAGGAACCAGTGGAGGACCCCGGTACTGTTGGTCCATAAAGATCGTGATTTCAGTGCTTTGTTGACTTGTTTAACACAAATATGACCAAGACTTGAAGAGCAAAGTGTAAAATGTCCAAACAACCCAATAACAAGATCTAACACACAATCGAGGTAAATAAGCTACAATGATAAGTAGAATAAGCTCCTAGCACCTCAATAGAACGATTACACAACACAAATCAGTGAAGAATGGCTTGAGTAAAAGATGTGCAAAAGTTATATAAAAGTGAAGATAAGGTTACAATATATAGGTGTTAGGTTCGCTGATAGATTCGCTCTAGCGAATCTATCTAGCGAACCAACACAGGTTCGCTGGGCACATAGGTTCGCCCAGTCGACACCTAAATACAAAAGACATGATGACCTGCGGGCGAATCTATAGATTCGCCCGTAGGTTCGCTAGCACTAATACAAATACAAGTTAAACAATTACAAACAAAAGTAACACCGACAAGCCGGTGAGTCCAACCTATACATAGTGACTATCAATACTCCCCCTAGGTTGGACCTCACCTGGGGAAGTCTTCTGATTAGCTCCATCTTGATGGCTTCAAAGATGTTCGATAAAAGCTCCTGCCCTTTCTTTGATCCCGGCCATTGGATTTGTAAAGTCTTCAGTTCCGGCCTCATCTTCACTTAAATTCAGCATTGAATCCACAAATTCTGTATCAGCGACTTCAGTATCAGGCTCAAGTTGAACTGTCGTCTCCGCCTGTTTCTCTGCAGTTGGCTCCTCGCTTACTACTTCCAAATCAATCACCTCAACAGGTTTCTCAAACCTCTGCTCAATTGATCGATCCAGCTGTCTAGTTAGATCGTCCATTTCCATTTGCAGATCATCCGACCTCCTCAATCTTTCATTCACAGCTTTCAGTTCTGCACGAATCCCCCGGGATTTATTTGCGACCTTCACAAACAGGTTCGCTTCAGTAGCAGTGTCATCTCCAGCCCCGTGCTTAATCCTGTTCTCACACAAAACCTTCAAATCTTCGTCACAAAAGGAGAAGACCTCCATAGGATCAAACAAACGTATTTCAGGACGGTCTTCCCCTTGTAGTCTGATAATGGCCTCCCCAGTGCTATTGTCATAAAACCATTTGTAGAAATCCTGCAATCTGGGCGGCTGAGTTTCTGGGACCCTGACCCTTGTCATCACCTTTGGCGCAGCTATCTTCAGCACAATCTTGCCCTTCCACGACACCCAATGTTTATCCTTCTTCTGTCTCATCCTTTTCGGCTTTTGGTACCCGAATTGAACAAAATCAGACTTGGCAGCCTCCTGAATAGCAGCTTCGAACGCGCAAGCCCTGCCACTATCTTCCTTTCCCAGTAATGGCAGCTCTGCCAGTCTACGCAAATCCCACCGAGGTAAGGTGGCGAAGTGCTTCCTGTTCTTGATGTACGTGATGTCCCCACCCCTTCGTTTAATCATGTATGCATCCACCAAACAGTTGTACTTCCATGCTATGATCTGCCTATCTTGCTGTTTGGTGTTGGGTTCATCTAAGTGCTGGAATATCGGTACTTCAGGAACCACAGCTTCTTCCTTCCTGAACCATTCGGATTTGTCTAGCTCAGCGTGTTCAAACTGGTAGCTCATCCCCTTTTCCTCCACTTTGTATATTTCCGGCTCATCCTCAATATCTTCCTCACTTTCTGCATCGACATCAGTTTCGGGTTCATCAATCAAAGTAAAATCCTTACTCGATCCTCCCACCACTTCTTCTCCTTCAAATATGTCCATATCAATCCCCATCTCTTCGTCAAATGTTCCCTCGGCAGCTTTACCTTTATCTCCAAAGTCAACATCCATTAACGGATACTTTGCAATATCCGTTAAGGAGTTCAGTTCCGCCTCAGACATAGCCGGTTCAGTTCCAGCATTCTCCTTCAAACTGTTCAACTCTTTGAAGATCCTTACTATCAGACATTGCTGGTCCCTCATCATTCTTCCCATCTCGTATATGACAGTAGATTTCTCAGCATCTTGCTTTTCCAACTCTTCGTGCTTCACTTTCAACTCAACCAGATCAGCCTTCAATCTCTCGACCTCAACTTTCAATTCATTTTCAGACCCAGCAGATGTACCCCCTATATCGTGCTTAGCTTTCTTTGAAGCTTCAGCGTGTGTATCAGCCTTTCTTTTCGTCCTCAGTTCCCTTCCAGCATCAATCTCGGCTTGGATCTCATCCACCTCCCTTTCAAACGAATAGTCTTTATCCTTTGCATATGCCTTTCTCTTTCTAATCTTCTTCTCAACCACCTCTATATTTTCTCCGCCCCGCTTCCTTTCTGTTTCCATCAGTCTCTGTATGTAAACCCACCTTTCAGCCGTATACATGTTCTCCCATAAATAAGCCATCCTTCCCACACAATCCGACCTCACCGATTTGCAATCCTTGAAGATCCTTGAATGCATATCCCAGATTTTCAATTCTGCACCCTCCACCGGCAGATTTGGTAATTTATCATTCAGAATCATCTGAATGAATCTGGGATACATTAACCATTTGGCCCCTTTGCTGGCATGGATGTTTTCGAGCATGTAGTTGAATATTAGCTTCGCCAGATTTGCTTTCTGCCCTCGGCAGAACAGCACCATGGCTCGAGCCCAGTCCAAGTTCAGCCCATCCGTACCCCCTTTCCGGTGCTCCAGGCACATAATGAACACATGTGCTATGTACCTCCACTCCTGGATCAAGTACGACTTCACAAACTCCATTTTCTTTTCTCCGGGCATCGGACCCTCATACCCCGCTGTCCGGAATGCCCCATAAACTTCTTCAGCCGTCATATGGACCTCCTCACCCACATCATCCTCAAGCCTCAAAATACTAGCCAGATCGGCTTCAGTAAACGCCAAGTCGTGTCCACCGACCTTAGCACAGATGCGTGACGGCTGCACCGACACGTTCATGACAGCAGTTCGCCAGAAATCCCGAACGTGCGTCTCATATATAGTAGGTGAGTGAGATATGGCATAGTGTATGTGTGACGACTTCAGCCATTTGATTGCATCTCTATAGCTCCCGGCCTTTTCATGGTTTTCGTCGAGTAAAGCACACATGTTGTGCTTTTTCTCGAAGAATAATGTCGACATTGTGCCTGAAAAATAAACGGAGATTGATCAGAAACGAAGATTTGAAAAACAGTAAATAGATTCGCTGAATATTAGGTTCGCTGGTATAGCGAACCTGTGATTTTGGCACCAGAACTTATAGATTCGCTGACATGAAAAATCAGTCGTTGTGGTCGAGCGAATGTATAGGTTCGCTAGAAACAGTCGGGCGAATCTATGTTGTTGCGCGGGCAGCATAACGACATAGGTTCGCTCGAAGTTTTGAACTTTCGTTCAGATTCGCCAGACGAACACTTAGGTTCGCTGGAAACCCTAGATTTTGAAAAACGGCCAGAATCACAAACAATCAACCATTATTAGGCATATAAAGCAACAAACAGGTAGTATAATCACAAAACGAGTCTATTATGGAGTAAAACCCTAACATCTAACACACAATCAGTCATTTAAACACTATATAATCAAAGATCGACAGATTTAACAGATCAAATGAGCGATTAAGGGTTTAAAACACTGATTAAGATGAAAACGATTACATACCGGACACTTAAATGATGTTTAATGTGTGAAAAAGCCGTGAAATAGTGAGAATCGAACGTTGGTGGTTTGAATATGAAAATCGTGCTACAGTACATAAGACGGCGAATGTTTGAGATAATTCGCTGTCACTATATATATATACAGACATAGATTCGCTGGCAGTGAGTCCAGCGAACTTTAGGTTCGCTGGAAGACCAACAGTCAAGGCAGCCAACAGGTTCGCTAGCAGGTTCGCTGACACATAAACAAGGATGTTTCATGTCAGCGAAACAGAGAGGATTCGGGCGAACTTTAGGGGCCAAGCGAACCTGTAGGTTCGCCATAGGTTCGCTAGGTAATAAAAAAATATTTTTGGATTTTCTTAAAATTTTAAAATCTTTGTAAATCCGTGAATACGTCCCACGATATCAACGCTCCAAAATAAACATATACATAAAAATCCTAAACATACTTGTAGAAACGAGATAGAAGTTAAAATTAAAAATAAAATAAAATAAAATAACAAAGAAAAGGTTTTAAACGCTAATAAGGATATATATTCTTCATGATGTTTTGAGCGGAATCCGGAGAATCATCGATTGGCGGGATTGCAGATATGTTTGTCCATTTAAACCCATGCCTTAGTCCTTTCAACAAGAGATCAGCAGCTTCTTTTATCATGTTTTCGGTTTGATTGAAGAAACTCAGACAACTCGGTCCCCACAGACATCTAGGTAAAAAGAACAGGTTCTGTCATCAGGGTATATCTGAGCAATACTATTGACTTTGCTTGAATTTCAATGATCAACTTTTGAATGTTGATCGATGCATTAGCTTCTTTTGACACTTGTGCAATTTTTGCATCTTTTCTTTGTGAGTGGAGCTTGTCAGCAATTGATTCTTTTGAATACAATGCGACTTATTAATTGGGAAACTCAAATAGTTCAGAGCTCCAGGTCTATACTGACGTATAACAGAGGAGATAAACATTTGAGCATGCTCGGTGAATCTTCAGGTCAATACTTCCGTATAGCAGAGAAGATCCACCAACTCCAGGTCAATACTTCCGTATAGCAGAGGAGTTAAGCACTTGACTCAATACGTTCTGAGGAGTTAACAAGTAACTCACTCAGAGGCTTTTCCGAAGAGCATCACTAGCAGCTTTTTATTTTATTTGTTTTGCATACTAGAAACTCGATTCGGGGATAGGGCGAGGGTGATTTGGGATGTTTGGGGAAATCAAGACAAAGATTTGACGCTCTCAACCCATTTTTAACAGAACCATTATCTTTGTGCAATCCAATCACGTCAAGGAGATAATCCTTGTTGTCGAGATCTTGAGCGTTATGTTTGGCTGCACAATCACTGTTTACTTTGTTTTCGGGCTGAGCCTATCTGACATATCCCAAACGCAATGCTTCTGACCTCCTTCAACGACTCTTCAACATCAATCAAAACGGAGATCCTGAAAATAGCAAAAATTTGAAAAACTATAAGTAGTTTATCTTTTATATCTCCCCCAAAATTTCTATATAATAGCCGTCTAATAGGAAATTTTTTTGTTTTTCAGATTTTCTTAAAATATATATATACAGAGTTAAAAGAAAATAAAAGAAGATGAAATAAAATAAAGTAGCGGAGCAATGAATCGAGTGACCCACGGATTTTTCAAAGAAGAAAAAGCAAAAGAAAACGTTGTTTACAGAAAAAGTTATTTACGAATTTACAAAAAAGGATTCTCACAGAAAAAGGTTTTTCAAAAAGATATAAGACCCAGCATGGAGATCAGTTCATAAAAACGTGGTTTGTCAAAAGTTTTTGTGAAAAGATCAGCTTTTTGCTTTCTAGTTTCGATAGGAATAATATCAATAAACCCCTTTTCCTGTGCATCCCTGATTGCATGAATTCTCGTTTCAATGTGCTTGGTGCGAGTGTGATGAATAGGATTCTTGGCAATTCCAACAGCAGCTTCATTATCACAAAAGAGTGGCGTATGAAGAAAGTTGATGCCATAATCCATCATCTGATGTTGAATCCACAGCACTTGGCAGCAGCAACTTGAAGCGGCAATATATTCTGCTTCTCCTGTGGACAGAGAGACGGTTGTTTGCTTCTTGCTTTGCCATGAAACAAGACATTCTCCAAGGTATTGACATCCGCCAGTGACTGATTTCCTGTTAATCCTGCAACCAGCATGATCACTATCAGAAAAAGCATGTAAATCAAAGTTCCCACCTTTTGGGTACCAAAGTCCCAAACGAGAGGAACCCTTAAGGTAACGGAAAATTCGTTTAACAGCTTTTTCATGCGATTCTTTTGGATTGGCTTGGAAACGAGCACAGTAACACACGGCAAATGTAATATCTGGACGACTTGCAGTCAGATACATGAGAGATCCGATCATCGAGCGGTACCGATGAGCATCCACAGGATTCCCATTATCATCGGAAGTAAGGCATGTTTGAGCTGTAAAAGGAATCAATTCAGGAGAAGAATCATCCATGCCAAACTTCGTGAGGATTTCTTTGATATATTTCTCTTGGTGGATTAGAATTCCATCAGGCTTTTGCTCTACTTGCAGCCCCAAGAAGAAACACATCTCCCCCATTATTGTCATCTCAAAACGATCCATCATCACCTTCTCAAATTCTCTACACAGCCCTTCATTAGTCGAACCAAAAATGATATCATCAACATACACTTGAACGATCAGCAGCTCGCCATCCACCTCCTTCTTGAACAGTGTCATATCTATACTCCCACGAGAGAAACCCTTGCTGAGAAGATACTGTGTCAGAGTTTCATACCAGATCCGTGGAGCTTGATGCAACCCATACAAGGATTTATCAAGCTTGTAAACCTTTGAAGAGAAATCGGGATCCTCGAAACCTGGTGGTTGACAAACATAGATCTCCTCATCGATATCTCCATATAGAAATGCACATTTCACATCCATCTGATAAACCTTAAAGTTTTTGTTCGCAGCATGTGCAAGAAAGATTCTGATGGCTTCCAGGCGAGCGACTGGAGCAAAAACTTCGGTGTAGTCGATCCCCTCCTCTTGAGCAAATCCTTGAACAACCAGTCTCGCTTTATTTCTAATTACCACACCACGATCATCTGGCTTGTTCCGAAAAACCCATTTAGTGCCGATTGGACACTTGTTAGGAGGAAGATCTACCAGTTCCCAAACTTTCAGCTTCCTGAATTGCTGCAGCTCCATTTGCATGGCATCCACCCAACTCGGATCTTCAAGTGCCTGTTTATAATTCTTTGGAACGACTTGAGACAGAAAGGCAGCATAAAGACATTCATTAATCAACCCACTCTGACTCCGAGTTCGCAGACCATCAGTAATAGATCCAATGATATAATCGTGAGGGTGGTTTTTCAGGGTTTTGAAGTCAGTGTTGAGTAGTAAAGGATTTTGGTCGGTTGAGGGTGTTTGATTTGATGGTTGTGGAGGTGTAGGTGATGGGATGGTATTGGATGTGGATGGAATATCTGATGGGGAAGTTTGAGCAGTTTGAGGTGGTGGAGGTGGTGGAATGTCAAATGAAGTGGGTGGTAGTTGTGTTGTAGCGGATGTTGAAGGTTGTGATTGAGATGGTGTAGGTGTATGATTGAAAATAGAAACCGATGTGTGTGGAATGATGTCGTCATCGTCAGAGTCAGGAAGATTAAATGATTTGAAAATGGTGGTGGAATCATAAGACCAAGCTGGTTCACTACCAATACTGGTAGTGTTTGATTCTTGCCAATCAACATAGTAGGACTCTTGCACAATCCGCGTTCGCTTATTGTAAACACGATACGCCTTTTGTGTGGTCGAGTATCCCACAAAGAAGCATTCATCAGAGACAGCACCAAACTTCGTCTTCTGATCTTGAGTATTCAAAAGAGTGCAAGAACATCCAAAGGGGCGTAGAAAATCAATCAGCGGCTTAATCCCTCGAAACAGTTGGTATGAAGTCTTCATCTTTTCTTTGACAATCAGTACCCTGTTAAGAACATAAGCTGCACAGTTGACCGCTTCAGCCCAGAAAATAATTGGAAGTTTAGACTCGATCAGCATAGTTCTAGCGGCCTCCACAAGGGTTCGATTCTTTCTTTCAGCAACACCATTTTGTTGTGGTGTTCGAGCAGCGCTAAACTGTCTGAGAATACCCCGTTGTTCACAGAAGGAGTTGAAGATGTGGTTTCTGAATTCAGTTCCGTTATCGCTTCTGATGGCTTGAACCTTCTTCTTTCCAAGAACCTCTATTAGAGGAATCAGCTTCATCAATTCTTCTGCAGTCTCACTCTTGTTCGCCATGAATCTTACCCAGGTGTACCTAGAGTAATCATCTGTGACAACCAAGCAATAAGACTTTTTAGCAATTGATTTGACACTTATTGGACCAAATAAATCAGTATGTAACAATTCGAGGGGTTCTGAGATAGTATTTGTAACTTTGAGTTTATGTGGCTTTTTGTGCTGTTTTCCTTTAGCACAAGCCATACACTTCTCAACCACTGAAAAGTCTTTGAGTGGTAAACCCCTAACCAAATTGTTCTTAACCAATTTATTCAGAATTTTAAAATTAATGTGTCCTAAACGTTTATGCCACAAAAATGATTCAAAGGATGATGCTTTAGACAGAAGACATGTCACGGTGGAGTTTGATTCTGTTGATCCCATATTCAGCATGTAGGTATCATTTCGTCTCGGAGCTCGCATGATCACCATATCTTCAGGAATTGTAAACTCTGGCTTCAAGAACAGGCATTCATTAGGAAGGAACATCACAGGAATGTTTTTATCACAGATTTGTGATACACTCAAAAGATTGAATGCCAGTTCAGGAACATAGTTGACGTCTTCCAAAGTAAGTGAGCCATTTGAGACTTCTCCTTGACCAATCATCTTCCCGCCTTTCTTATCTCCCGCAAAAGCAACATAACCTCCATTTATGATCCTATAGTTAGTAAGAAGATCCTTCAATCCTGTCATATGTCTGGAACATCCGCTGTCAATATGCCAATGACTATTTACAACGGCATTTGAATGTTCCTGACATTTATTAAAACAAATGAAAAGTTAGACCTTTGAAATTGGCACCCAAGTCTTTGTGTACTTGGGTGGTGAAACAGATGAAGTATTGCAAAAGAAACTATTTACGAAAGTGTTTAATCTTTTTCCCAAAGATTTTTGCTTTGTGTTATTTTGGATTAACTTAGGGCATTGCTTGACAGTGTGACCAGTATTTCCACATTTGAAACAGTGAGACTTCAAACCGGTTTTGGGAATTCTGTTGACAGGAATTTTATCCATTACAATTTCCTCATCACATTCAGACAGTTGTGAGTCACAGTCACTGTAAGTGTCATAGAGTTCTTTTAACTTACTTGTTGTGACTTTAACTGTATCAGATTCAGGTTTTGGTTTAAGAATGTATGAAAAAGATGATTCCTTCTCTTTTGGTTTTGAAATTCTCACAGGTGTGAAAGATGGAATTTGGTGAGTGAAGAACTTTTGAAAACAGTTTGTTTTGGTTTGACTTTCAGAGACTTGACCTGAAAGTTTGTCTTTGTCATTCACACACACATTTTTAATCAAATCATCATCATTCAACACATTAGGGTTTGAAGTGGAGCACCCTAAATTACTATTAAACATGAAATTGTCTGAATATGTTACATTACTACAAACAGGATTATCTAAACAAATGTCTTCAAAAGACTTCTTGGAATCAGAACTACTGCAATCACTACTGCCAGAACAACCAAGCCCAACACTCCCACCATATGCGTACTCCTCTCTAACTTCCTTAAGGTTTACTTCACTTAAACCTGCAATGGAACTGTCAGTATCGTTCTGCATAATCTCTTGAATTAACTCATTTGAGGGATGAGGAATAGGTGTAGGAGAATAACAGAAAGTACTGGGTGGAGGATATGCATATGTTTCATTTTTACTAAAACCCAAACCTGTCTTGACCCTGGCCCCCCTTTGTTTCTTGCACAGTTCCTCCCTTTTCATACCAGATATGGTCCACTGCTGCAATTTGTTTTTAAGCTTTCTTGCTTCAAACTCAGCAAGTGTAACTTGCTCAGTTAAGTAGTTAATTTCACAATTCTTTTCTAAAAGAGTCCTTTTTAAGTGTTCATTTTCCTTTAAAGCTTCTCTTAACTTAACAAAATATTTTGATTCACTTAATTTAAGCTCTTTGATGGTTCTTTTTAATTCGTTTTCATTCGACATTAACAATTTATTTGCTTTGTATATGCCAATTAAACGAATTTTGCAAGCAGATGAACACATATCTTCAATAACATCGTAAGGAAGACCGATTACCAGTTTTTCGGCGGCCAGAGCACGATCACATTGACAGTAGGGAGTGCTTCTTTTGAATTCATCAACTGCATCCAGCCTTGCCTTTTCAATCATTTCTTCCAAGCTAGCCTTAGACTCCTCATCATGCTTCACTTCATTAACAGCAGCTTCACAAACTAACCCAGAATGATTCAGATGTCCTTGAGCAATAACATCTGATTGAACTTTAACAGCATTCTCCACTTTCTCTTCCTCTTCCTTTCCATAAAATTCTTTGAACGGATCAAAGAGATTTATATCATTGTCATCAAACTCAGCAATTTCAGCAACAAGGGCATGGTTAATCTCCTCCTTGGTTTCTTCAATTTCTGCACTCCAGTCAAAGTTGGTGAGCAGTGCAGTTTCATTCTTTGACTTTGCTTCCTCAACCTTTTCTTGAATTGGAGCAGATCTTGGATTTGTAGAGTTAACTGGCTCAGTAACGATTGGTAATGGGCATTCTCTCTTGAAGTGGCCCAGTTGTTTGCAGTTATAGCATCGTAACTTTCCCTTGTCATATCCCAGCTTAGCATTCTGTCCCTGATTTCCAAAGTTTCTTCTACCAGTTCTTTCCATGAATCGTCTGGCACGAAGAGTGAGCATAGCCATCTGCCATTGGATATCAGTTTCCTCCAGATCATCAGGATCCACCTGATACATGTCTTCTACAGTCATACCCTTCCCTTTCAACTCACCTGCAACAAGAGCTTCATAACTGTGAACAAACATTCCAAATAAGGCCATAGTATCTGACGGAATCTGTGTGGTGACAGATGCACTCGAGCTTGAACCAGCGTTTGTAGATGCACCAGCAGACTTAGCAGACACATGACCTGAAGATCCTCTAGATGCTGCACTGTAAACATAAGAGTTTGCAGCGGATGAGATAAGTGCAGCATTTTGAGAGGGAATGTTTGGAACCATCATTGACTGATTATATTCTCTTCTCTTGACATCAAGGTCGAAAGACTTCAGCTTGTTGATGACGTCCATCAGTTTTTCAGATGTCCTTGAGCAATAACATCTGATTGAACTTTAACAGCATTCTCCACTTTCTCTTCCTCTTCCTTTCCATAAAATTCTTTGAACGGATCAAAGAGATTTATATCATTGTCATCAAACTCAGCAATTTCAGCAACAAGGGCATGGTTAATCTCCTCCTTGGTTTCTTCAATTTCTGCACTCCAGTCAAAGTTGGTGAGCAGTGCAGTTTCATTCTTTGACTTTGCTTCCTCAACCTTTTCTTGAATTGGAGCAGATCTTGGATTTGTAGAGTTAACTGGCTCAGTAACGATTGGTAATGGGCATTCTCTCTTGAAGTGGCCCAGTTGTTTGCAGTTATAGCATCGTAACTTTCCCTTGTCATATCCCAGCTTAGCATTCTGTCCCTGATTTCCAAAGTTTCTTCTACCAGTTCTTTCCATGAATCGTCTGGCACGAAGAGTGAGCATAGCCATCTGCCATTGGATATCAGTTTCCTCCAGATCATCAGGATCCACCTGATACATGTCTTCTACAGTCATACCCTTCCCTTTCAACTCACCTGCAACAAGAGCTTCATAACTGTGAACAAACATTCCAAATAAGGCCATAGTATCTGACGGAATCTGTGTGGTGACAGATGCACTCGAGCTTGAACCAGCGTTTGTAGATGCACCAGCAGACTTAGCAGACACATGACCTGAAGATCCTCTAGATGCTGCACTGTAAACATAAGAGTTTGCAGCGGATGAGATAAGTGCAGCATTTTGAGAGGGAATGTTTGGAACCATCATTGACTGATTATATTCTCTTCTCTTGACATCAAGGTCGAAAGACTTCAGCTTGTTGATGACGTCCATCAGTTTGTAGTCAGGAAAATTCCTCTCTTGTTTCAGTAGCTTGATTTGAAGGCTCCATTGAGGAGGAAGAGAATCTAACAATTTTGCAACTTGTTCGTGATTCCCCAGCTTTTCATCATATTTCTTCAGATTACTTGACACAGATAGGAATCGATTTGTGATATCAGTCAAGTTCTCTTGTGAATACCCCACGAAAGAGTTGAATTCCTTTTCAGCCTGAGCTTTTCTATCCAGTTTCAGGTCCTCATTGCCATCATAAAATTCACACAATGCATCATACAGACTTTTTGCAGTTGTGTGTTCTGCAAAACGGTTGAAGATGTCTTGGTGTAAGCAAAGTATCAGTGCCCCTAATGCCTTCTTGTCACGATCCAGTAACTTGATATCAGTTTCAGTAAAAGTAGTTGGATCTGTGTTTACTGAAGTGACAGTTCCTTCAACAGTTGTGGGCACATGCGGACCATTTACTATAGATTCCCATTGGTTGTAGTCCGTGTAGTAGAAGAATGCTTTCAAACATCTTTTCCAATCTTCAAAGTTTTCACCACTAACAAGCCTCGGTGGCCTGTTAGGTTGAACGCTGTCCAGATCATTCATATTAAGTGTTGATGAAGTCATAACTTTGAACAGATAATAGATTCGCTGAAAACAAACAGTTTCGCTGAAAAGATTCGCCCGAAGAACACAGCAGATTCGCTGGATAGATTCGCTGGTGACAGATTCGCTGGACAATCAAACAGTTTCGCTGACAAGCAAGCACAGATAGGGATGGCAATCAAACCCGAACCCGATGGGGAAACCCGAAACCCGAGACATTTGGGACGGGTACGAGGACGGGTAAACGGGTATGGGGTCGGGTATGGGATTAAAAAAATAAAAATTCGCGGGTATGGGACGAGTATGGGATTGCCTGAATACCCGTTTACCCGACCCGATTACCCGATTAGCCATACCCGTTTACCCGTTAACATACCCGAAAATAATTTAATATTTTTTTATTTATATATTACTAGTTTAGTGCCCGCGCTACGCTCGGGAACACAACATTCAAGTGATGCTTTTAAGGATATTCATGAACGTTACAATAAGTTTTGCAACAAAACTGTGGTAAACCGGAACACGAAATATATTTTTAAAAATTAAATTTTTAGTATAGCAATATTATACTCAAATTAAAGAGAATAAAATGCTCAGTTTTATGGTGTAGTTTATTTTCCATATAAAAAAGTTATGTATATTTATAAAACACT
This sequence comes from Tagetes erecta, assembly GCA_030867185.1. Classification (NCBI taxonomy): domain Eukaryota; kingdom Viridiplantae; phylum Streptophyta; class Magnoliopsida; order Asterales; family Asteraceae; genus Tagetes; species Tagetes erecta. Next base: position 25,035,688 of record CM061493.1, on the reverse strand, counting down.
GAGGTCTTTAATTGTATATTATTATTAATTTTATCCATAAGTTTCATTTTCATACCCTATCAAATATAAACCGACTCATGTACACCCCTTGTAGTAGAGGGTTAAAAGTATAAATACTTGTAAATTTTTCAGAATTCTCCAAAATATTAGGGGACCAAAAATGTAATTAGTTTTATTATAATATATTTTATATACATATTATAAATTAAAAATTCATTATTATGAGATAAACTCTCTAATAATGCCACATAAGCCAGAAGCTTTAAAATGGTGCCACATAAGCTTTTTGGGTTTTGCTATATTATATAAAGATGTTTTTAGTTAAATTTCTTTATGAATTATGCTATTATTAAATATGATAAAATGGTAATTTGAAGTGTCATTTGGTTTTGATATTATGATGTAATTTATATACCCGACGGGTATGCCCGACGGGTAAGTTTTATGTTATTAATGGGTATACCCGATTACCCGCGGGTATGCCCGATACCCGACGGGTAAATACCCGACATATACCCGACGGGTATGGGGGCGGGTATGGGACACCCATTTCTAAACGGGTACCGGTATGGGATTACCTATACCCGCCCCATACCCGCCCCGTTGCCATCCCTAAGCACAGATTCGCTGGCCTGATTTTGGCAGCAGTTTCGCTTGCACAGTCAGCTAGACAGGTGAACTTTCGTTCGATGATATGTTAGATTCGCTGGCCACAACACAAATCAATCAGGACAAAATTTGAATTAGGTTCGCTGGAAGAACAATTAGTTTCGCTGGTTGAACAAATAGGTTCGCTGGTAGCTCAACCACCCTGAAACAGTACGGAAACAGTTCGAAAACCCTCAAAACTTGACCATTTGCACACAGGTTTGTTTTAAAAGCTTCCTATGACCAAATACTACAAACCTTGAGCAAAATACAACTCCAAAACACAAGAAACAAGCTGAGAACAGAATCAAAAGTGCTTCGACCCAAAAACTTCAAAAACAACACAAAAAATCACTTGAATCAAACAATCAAGAGCACTAAGGCTCTGATACCATATTGTTGGTCCATAAAGATCGTGATTTCAGTGCTTTGTTGACTTGTTTCACAACAAACACTCTTGATTTGAACAAACAAAGTATAATATAAACCCAATACCTAAAGAACAAGATTAAACCAAACCCGGAGGTATATAATGCTACATAGATAGATAACATAAGCTCCTAGCACCTCCCGGAAACACACCCAACACACACGGACTTTGGATAAGATTTTGCAAGATAGTCCACCAAAGTCACTATTGCCAAGAGATAAGGTTTCAATATATATCAGCTATAGGTTCGCTGATAGATTCGCTGACAGCGAATCTATCTAGCGAACCAGATAGCTTCGCCGGGCGCAATCAGGTTCGCCCAACGACGAACCTTATCTCTGTGACAACACTAATCTAGACTACCGGGCGAATCTATAGATTCGCCCGTAGGTTCGCTAAAACAAAAAAAAAACAAAATACATGCAAAAGATATAGCACCGACATGCCGGTGAGTCCAACCTATACATATGACTATCAATACTCCCCCTAGGTTGGACCTCACCTGGGGAAGTCTTCTGATTAGCTCCGGCTTTATGGCTTCAAAGATGTTCAATATATGCTCCTGCCCTATCTTCAATACCGGCCAAAGGATTGGTAACGTCTTCAGTTCCGGCCTCTTTGTCTTGACTAGACTCATCATCGGCGACATCAGTATCAGGCATATCAATAACATTCGTTTCCTCCTGAATATTTTCTGTATGCTCCTCGCTTCTGACATCTTCAACAACAATTTTGGCCCAAAAATAAAACTTATAAAGATCCGGCCTTTTTGCTAGGTTCGCCCAAATAGGTTCGCTCAGCAGCAGCAACAGATTCGCTCGGCAGCAATAGATTCGCTCGGCCGCAGAAATAGATTCGCCCGACAGGTTCGCTTGTAAAATGAGCCAATCAGGTGAACTTTCGTTCAAAATCTCTGTAGATTCGCTGACAACTGTTTGAAATTTCCGAATCACAAATTTGGTCTAGGTTCGCTGGATGATCCAGTAGATTCGCTGGATGAACATGCAGTTTCGCTGGCGTACGGGCAAAACTGTTTCAGTCCAAAATCAACCAGAACAGCCTCAAAACTCAACCAAATTAAGATCCGTTTGTTTCAGTAGCTTCCTATAACCAAAAGGGACAAACCCCAAGCATATTCCAACTCAAAAACACAACAAACAGTCCCGAAATGAACCAAGTAGTGTTTTGACCCAAAAACCCCAAAATCAACACAAAAATCTCTAGGATGAAACAATCAAGAGCACTAAGGCTCTGATACCATATTGTTGGTCCATAAAGATCGTGATTTCAGTGCTTTGTTGACTTGTTTAACACAAATATGACCAAGACTTGAAGAACAAAGTGTAAAATGTCCAAACAACCCAATAACAAGATCTAACACACAATCGAGGTAAATAAGCTACAATGATAAGTAGAATAAGCTCCTAGCACCTCAATAGAACGATTACACAACACAAATCAGTGAAGAATGGCTTGAGTAAAAGATGTGCAAAAGTTATATAAAAGTGAAGATAAGGTTACAATATATAGGTGTTAGGTTCGCTGATAGATTCGCTCTAGCGAATCTATCTAGCGAACCAACACAGGTTCGCTGGGCACATAGGTTCGCCCAGTCGACACCTAAATACAAAAGACATGATGACCTGCGGGCGAATCTATAGATTCGCCCGTAGGTTCGCTAGCACTAATACAAATACAAGTTAAACAATTACAAACAAAAGTAACACCGACAAGCCGGTGAGTCCAACCTATACATAGTGACTATCAGGTACCGACAGTGATGATGATGCAGGCTCCGTAATCTCGTCCTAGATTTTTATATCTATCTATCTTCTTTTGTCTTGTTTATCTTCTTTATCTCATGACTTAGTGGGAAGGGTTGTTTCCCACAAAAACTGAAAAATTTTGGAATATGATGTTTGAATAGTACTTTGTGAGAAATTGCAATTTATTTATCAAGTGTTATTATTTGAATTTGGATGTTTGGTTGTGTTGATTTTCCTGTTTACTTATACATGGATGATAGTAACTTGTTGGGTACTTATTCATTGTTGTATGTTGTGAATTTGAAGATGGCTGGGAACGTTAACATGACACCTGCCGAACTGGCTGATTTTATCCAACAACATGTGGCTGCGGCAATGGCCAACCAGGCTCAGGCTCAAGCCCAGGCCCAAGCTCAGGCTCAGGCCCAAGCTCAGGCCCAGGCCCAACCAGCACCTGGTAAATCCGGAAACTGTGAAAATTTCATTTTTCTTTCTTTTCTTTCCTCCTAGTTATTTTACATCATTGTATCCATTTTAACCAATAATTTATATTTGGGTTTCAAAACTCTTTTGTACCAGCACCACAAGTTTGCACCTTTAAGACATTCTTGGACTGTAAACCGCACCACTTCAATGGGACTGAAGGGGCGGTAGGGTTGATCAGGTGGATTGAAAAAGTAGAGGTGGTTTTTGCTAGGAGTGGTTGTGCTCCCGAAAACAAGGTGAACTTTGCTACCGGGACCCTTAGTGGGCCGGCGTTAACATGGTGGAACCGAGAAACTCAACATATCGGGTTGGAGGCAGCTAATGCTTTAACTTGGGATCAATTCAAGCAACTAATTAAGCGGGACTATTGTCCCCGGGATGAGATACAGAAATTGGAGACCGAATTTTACCACCTGAAGATGGAAGGGTCCGAAGTGGAGGCCTACACTACCAGGTCTCACGAACTGGCTACGTTGTGTCCAAATATGGTGGACGAGGATTATAAGAGGATTGAACTCTACATCTCGGGTTTGCCATCACAGATTCAGGGATTGGTTACTTCATCAAGACCTGAAACCATTCAGGATGCGATCCGACTCACACATCGGTTGGTAGAACAAGCTATAGAACAGGGGACGTTACCCAAAAAGAAAGGGGCTACGTCGTCGGGGTCGGATGGGAAGAGAAAGTGGAATGACAATAACAACAACAAGTCGGGAACCAGCTCCCATTACACACCATACCAACAGAATAGGAAATTTGACAAGTCAAAGAATTATCAACCCTCTTCGTCAAATGCCAGTCCGAGCAAGGGTGGATACCAAGGGGATCTACCGAAATGTAACAAGTGTTATAGGCACCATAATGGGGTTTGTAACCGGATTGTGTGTCAGCGTTGTGGAAAAACAGGTCATGAGGCTAGAGATTTTAGAGGGGAGTTAGTGGCTCGGGGAGCCAGGGGAAATAATAATGATGGGGTTACATGTTTCGAATGCGGACAAAAGGGACACTACTGGACTGAGTGTCCGAAGCTGAAAAATGGTGGTAACGGTGGGGACAAGGGCAAGGACAAGGCTGAGGGTAGTGGTGCTGGTGCTAAGGGTCGTGCTTTCACACTTGGAAAAGGTCAGGCTATCAATGACTCTAACGTTGTTTCTGGCAAATTTCCTATCAATAACTGTTTTGCTAATATTCTTTTTGACTCGGGGGCTGATAAAAGCTTTGTTTCTCTTGACTTTAGTAAACTCTTAGGGGTCGAACCGTCCCAACTTGATAAAAATTATACTGTTGAAATTGCTAATGGCAAGAAAATCGATGTCACTCATGTCTTGCAACATTGTAAACTGGGACTGTCTGGTCACTTGCTAGATATTGATCTTATGCCAATTTCACTTGGTAGTTTCGATGCCGTCATCGGCATGGATTGGTTATCCAAGAACCAAGCAGAGATCGTATGTAGCGAGAAAATCGTTCGAATCCCTCTTCCCAGTGGGGAGATTTTGTCCGTTCAAGGTGAGAAGAGTGGTGCAGTGGTTGGCATCATTTCTCTCATGAAAGCTCAAAAGTGTCTACGTAAGGGTCATTTTGCATTCTTGGCCCATGTCACCGAAATCCCATCTGAACCGAAAAGGTTGGACGAAATTCCTGTCGTTTGTGATTTTCCGGACGTTTTTCCTGAAGATTTACCCGGTTTACCCCCTCAACGTCAAGTTGAATTCCAAATTGAGTTAACTCCGGGAGCGGCACCGATTGCCAGAGCTCCGTACCGTCTCGCTCTGGCCGAGTTGCAAGAATTATCTAAGCAGCTCCAAGAGCTTCTTGAGAAGGGTTTCATTAGACCCAGTTCATCCCCGTGGGGAGCTCCTGTACTTTTTGTCAAAAAGAAGGACGGGACTTTCCGCATGTGCATCGATTATCGGGAACTGAATAAAGTAACCGTCAAGAATCGATATCCGTTACCTCGAATCGATGACCTGTTTGACCAGTTGCAAGGGTCTAGTTTTTACTCCAAAATTGATCTCCGATCGGGCTATCACCAGTTGAGAGTCCGCGAGGAGGACATTACAAAAACAGCCTTCCGAACTCGCTATGGCCATTACGAATTCGCCGTCATGCCTTTTGGCTTAACCAATGCACCAGCGGTCTTTATGGATCTGATGAATCGTGTCTGTAAACCTTACCTTGATCTGTTTGTAATCGTTTTTATTGACGATATCTTAATATACTCTAAAAGCAATGAGGACCACGCGGAACACTTGCGATTGATTCTTGAACTCCTGAAAAAGGAACAACTTTATGCAAAATTCTCTAAATGTGATTTTTGGATTCGAGAAGTCCAATTCCTTGGTCACGTAGTTAATGAAGGTGGTATTCACGTCGATCCTTCAAAAATCGAGTCTATTAAAAATTGGGCACCTCCAAAAACTCCGACGGAAATTCGTCAATTTCTTGGTCTCGCGGGTTATTATCGTTGTTTCATCGAAGGGTTCTCAAAAATCGCACAGCCACTGACTGCATTAACCCATAAGGGTACGGCGTATCAGTGGGGTGATAAACAAGAAGCTGCGTTCCAGTTACTTAAACAAAAACTCTGCAGTGCACCCATTCTATCTCTACCTGAGGGGACAGAGGACTTTGTGGTGTATTGTGATGCATCAGTTCAAGGCCTTGGTTGCGTTCTAATGCAACGTGGAAAGGTCATCGCGTATGCCTCGCGCCAGTTGAAAATCCATGAGAAAAACTACTCAACTCACGATCTCGAATTAGGAGCAGTGATCTTTGCTCTGAAAATTTGGAGGCACTATCTGTATGGCACCAAGTGTACCATATTCACCGACCATAAAAGTTTACAACATATCTTTGACCAGAAGGAGTTGAATATGCGTCAACGCCGGTGGGTCGAACTCCTGAATGATTACGACTGTGCCATAAAGTACCATCCGGGCAAGGCTAATGTGGTGGCCGACGCCCTCAGCCGTAAAGAAACCTTGAAACCTCGACGTGTCCGGGCTATTCAGCTCACTATTCATACCAGTTTACCCGATCAAATTCGTGATGCCCAACTTGAGGCGCTCAAGGAGGAACATCTCAAATCGGAGTCTCTTCGTGGGATGGAAAAACGATTTGAAATGAAGCCTGATGGCATTCGGTGTGTGGAAAATCGGATGTGGATTCCTGTTTTTGGCGACCTAAGGGAACTCGTCATGGATGAAGCCCATAAATCCCGTTATTCTGTGCATCCTGGTTCTGACAAGATGTACCATGATCTGAAACAACTGTACTAGTGGCCGAACATGAAGGCTGACATTGCCACATATGTGAGCAAGTGCCTTACGTGCTCTAAGGTTAAGGTGGAATACCAGAAACCTAAGGGTATGCTCCAACAACCCGAAATTCCTGTTTGGAAATGGGAGCAAATCGCCATGGACTTTGTAACCAAGTTGCCTCGAACACCTTCCGGTTGCGATGCCATTTGGGTAATCGTGGACCGCTTGACAAAATCTGCTCATTTCATTCCTTACAAAGAAACTGATAAGATGGAAAAACTTGCTCGACTTTATATCAAAGAAATTGTTTCTAGGCACGGGGTGCCGGTGTCTATCATTTCTGACCGTGGGGCCTAATTCACATCCAAATTCTGGGGGTCTTTACAAAAAGCATTCGGTACGCGTCTCGATCTGAGTACGGCTTACCATCCTCAAACCGACGGGCAAAGCGAACGTACAATCCAAACTCTCGAAGATATGCTAAGGGCTTGTGTGATAGATTTTAGTGGCAGTTGGGAGAATCACTTACCGTTGGTGGAATTCTCGTATAATAACAGTTATCACACTAGCATCAAGGCAGCACCATTCGAAGCCTTGTATGGGTGAAAATGTCGATCTCCAATCTGTTGGGCCGAAGTTGGTGATAGTCAATTATTCGGGCCTGATCTCGTACGCGAAACGACTGAGAAAATTGTACAGATCCGTAACCGCATGGCAGCTGCCCGTGATAGGCAGAAAAGTTATGCAGATTTACACAGACAGGCGGTAGAATTTAATGTTGGGGATAAAGTGTTACTTAAAGTCTCGCCCTGGAAGGGTGTGGTCCGCTTTGGAAAGCGGGGGAAATTAAATCCTCGTTATGTCGGGCCATTTGAAATTACAAAGCGAATCGGGCCAGTGGCCTACGAGTTAAACTTACCTGACTCACTTAAAAACGTGCATAACGTCTTCCATGTTTCAAATCTCAAAAAGTGTCTATCCGATGAAACACTCATTGTACCCTTGGACGAACTTGAAATCGATGACAAATTACAATTTATCGAGGAACCAATCGAAATCATGGATAGAGAAGTCAAAACTTTAAAACACAGTAAAATTCCTATTGTTAAAGTAAAATGGAATTCCAAGCGTGGACCCGATTTCACTTGGGAACGAGAAGACCAAATGAAACAAAAGTATCCGCATCTATTCGAATAAACCTTCTTATCACTCGAGGTATTATTTAAAATTTCGGGACGAAATTTCCTTCAACAAGGGGATGATGTAACAACTCGAAATTCTAACCTCTAAATTCTTTCATTTTCAGACCCATTTTAATGACCGTATCCAATTTTCGGGACGAAAATTCTTTCAACAAGGGGATGATGTGACACCCGACAAAATTCAGGTTAACTCCGTTAGTTAAACTCTGTTAGTCACGTTAATGCAATTATATCTGTCATTTAATTTGACAAATTAAATGTGTAAACTGTTACGCAAATATACATACGAAACGACCACACGAGTCAATACCCGGGCGTTGGTGATCTTAAATGAATACAAACACAATAATAAGACATCTTAACTGTTATGTGTGCTTAACTGTGGAATTTTCATATAACCGCGTATTTTGTCAGTTTTGACGATTCACGAATTTCGGTAAACTCGGTGAAACAAAGGTTTACGTTTTACAAAGTTTTTCATTATGTTTACAAACCGTAGTGAAAACGTGGCCTATGGACCACCCAGGTGACCCATAAGTGGCCCAAGGCCCAACCCAACTTGACATTAACCAACAATTAACAAAATTTGTCAAACCCTAAACCTAATTATACAAAAAAAAACGTTTTTTAGCTTGTTCCTGCCCTAAAGCTGCTGCCGCAACTCTTACAAGAAAAAAAAACGATTTTGGTGCTCTTGGTTCAATATTTGGTGATTTTGGTGGTCAATTGAAGTGTTAGAAGCAATACTAGTAAGTGTTTATCTAAATTTTTGATATATGTTGCGAAAATTATGTATATGTTGGAAACCCTAGTCATCCAAAATGGCCAAATTGATATTATGTTGTGAAAATGGTTTGTTGTTTGGGTGTTAATGGTTATTTTGATGATTAGTTGTTAAGATTGGTACAAAAAGTTTAATTATGAAACTAGGGTTTGAGATAGAATCATTGAAACTTGATGTTGTATGATAAATATTGATGAAATAGGGTTGATTATGAGATTAGATGATAAATGGCATGAAGATTTGTTACTTGGTTTTGCAAAGTTCATGAATGTTATGCTAAATTACTAAAAATAGTAACTTTTGTATATGTGATCATGTGAGGTTGCATGTTATGGACGTCTAGTGATTGTTATGGACTTGCTAATATGTTTGGAAGATAGGTTAGATGAATTTTGAGCAATTGAACGTGTGAATTCGACTTGGTTTGGAACACTTACTAAATGTAGAAACTTTTTGACATGGAAATTGGCTAGGAAACATGTCTAGTAATTTCGGATATGTAAATATGGTTTGGACTTGCATTTGAGTGTTTGTAAGCATGTGGTACTTAGGAAACATGTCTTGGTAACGAGAGGACTTTGGTAGATGCAAATTGGTTAGTAGAACGATTGCTTAAGAGTATGGTTGTTGAAGTCTAAATGTGTGTGCTATTAGTTAAGATGCCATGATGAAGATTGCTATTTTGCTAGTTGCACAAAACATGTAAATACCACATTATGCTTAGAAGTGACCATGTTTACTAATGTGTTGTATATTGACGACTACAAAGCAATGATATATGTTGATGACTTGTATAGCGTGCTATGGTATTTGTATAATAGTTGACAAGCTTAGGATGTCGGGTTGTTCATGCATGCTCCAAAGGTTCGACTTTCCTATAATGGAAACTTTTGTGGAATTGAAACTTCTATTTGTTGAATACGTGAAATATGAAGTGATGTGCAAATAGGATTTAGTCAAATACACCAAATGTAACGTGCTTACACTTAACAAATCACCAACGGGTCGTGGGTCAACTCGAGTCAACTAAAAGTCAAACTTGGACTTAAAAGTCAAACTTGGACCTAAAAGTCAAACTTGGACTTAAAAGTCAAACTTGGACCTAAAAGTCAAACTTGGACCAAAAGTCAACTGAAAGTCAAACTGGTCAAACATGGACAAAAAGTCAAACGTGGTCAAAAAGTGAAACTAAACCACACTCACATAAACTGTTGACCATTTGGATGCATAGGGTACTATGACCCTACATGAACGCACATTAATCGACCTACTGTTATTTAGGTTGCCGTATTATATACTGTGTGCTGTTAACTATTTTTGCTGTGCAACTTAAGGTGAGTTCACTAAACCGCACTTTTACTGTTATACCCTTTTATGGGTTGAACTCGGACTTTTACTATGATACCCTTTTATGGGTTGAACTCGGACTTTTACTATGATACCCTTTTATGGGTTGAACTCGGACAAATACTTTTACGGATTTACGAATTCTGTATGTCGCATGTCTGGATTAGAGAAACTTTTATTTTGTTCATGAAAGACCTCATGGATACCTAGTTGACCGTTAGTATTTGTGAAATAGCGGGGGAATTTTGAGTAGTACTACTGGGTTTGACAAACCCCACCCGGGCTAGTCGCGCTAGCACGACAGAAGGACCTGTCGAACGGGTGTTGAATGACCTAACATACTTACAGTGCATCCTGCTGGGATGTACGAACAGGCAAACTGCACTTAATGTGTACATACGTCAGCTTCGGTCAGATACATTACGCCTCTAAGGACATGTGCTGTAGATTAGCTACCTACAATGACATACTTAATTTAATAATCTGCTTACAACTGAACTGTTTGTTTTATACTACTATGTGAACTCACCAACCGTCGTGTTGACACTTGTTAGTCTTTCACTGTTTCAGGTCACTGAGGTACAATGCACGTAGGGCATGGCATGGCGTCCTCGCAAACATTTAAAACCTTTCTTGCATTAAAAACTTCTTTTTGGGATTTTTTTAAACTATTTGAACTGCGTGGTTGTGTCGGGCGCGTGTGTTTGCGCATTTACTTTCTGCATGGTTTGGGTTTGCTTAAACTTACTTATTTATTACGCTTCCGCATAACTGAAAAACTAAATACTCTGATTGCCGCTTAAACTACCACATTTAATGGTTTAACGTTTGATTTTTCAAAACTCATATAGAGTCGTTCGGTGTAATTAATGACTAGATCCTGGTTTGTCACGCCTCTAACGGTAAAACTCCGTTAGTGGATTTGGGGGTGTGACAGATATGTTTCCAAGTGAAGCTAAATCTTACAACATACCAATGGAGGTGCGTGAGACTTGGCATAAATCAGCAACAGCAGGTGATGTTGTTAGATCACTGCTGAGTAAAGGGCAATCGATTGCTGATTTACTTGACTCTATGATTGTGCCTGAGAAGAACAAGAAGGTTAAGATAATAGCTTGGAAATATGATGAAGTTTTTGATGCGTTTATGATAAAGAGAGTGAATGGTTTGTGTGACGTATATCATTACTACTCAAGCATTTTTAAACTGGAGGTTCAGGACTTGAAAGAATTACACAAACTGAGGTTGATAAATCACACGCACGCTGAGCGTGGTGATAAGTGTGTAATGTTGCTTGATGCCGGGATTGGCAGATCATCGAAATTTCTTGACTTTAGAGGCCAACAGGAAGACTCAGCTTATGTGGAAGCAAAGAAACAAAGGAAGAAAAAGCGTTTGGTTGTGTCTGAGGATATGTATTTAGAAGAGTTCTCGGACGAATACTTTGACAAAGTGACAGATCCTGGATTAAAAGTGATTGATGGAAGTCAGATGACGAAGCCAATACTCAGAGTGTTCTACAATCAGGAAACGTTTGAACTGAAGCTTGTTCGAAATTTGGAGAATTGGGATGAAGACATGATTACACTTTTCAGTAGGTTTGAATTGAAGCTGTTACATCCTTCATATATCGACTTTTTGAGAAGTTATAGAATGGAGAAATGTAAGGATAAATTAGCTGAAGCTGACAGGAATTTATTTGTGGTGATGATTGAAGTCATAGCAGCTGCAACTGAGAAGATACGTGTGAGAAAGGCGTTGCTGAACTCTAATCTCGTGAGGGTTGATTTGCCAGAGATAGAGTATATGAGGATATCCAGAAAAGGAACGTTGGAGGTGAAAGTCAAAGGTCAAGAGCTGCCATTCGAGTTTTATGCTAATATTGACTTTGCAGGTTTGAATCTGGACTCGCTCAGACGTATGAATGCCTTACCAATTCTGACGAATGAATCCAAGCCTCGACAAGCTAAGATCGCTGAAAAGTTCAAATCTTGTATTGAAGAAGCTTTGAAGGAACAAGAGGAGTATAAAGGACGAGAGTTGCTGAAAGTCAAAGATGAACCAGAAGATTGATAAAAGAGATGATGCTGATCAAGAAGAAGAAAAAGATAGAAGATTTTGCTGAAGATTTTACTGTTAGGGTTATTTCCTTTGTTTAAGATTTACTTTGTATTTTGTTTATATGTTTGTATAGTTTAGGGTTTATTATGTATTTTCCTTAAACATGTATTTTGTTTGTTATAAGCATGTAGTGTGTGTGTGTGAGGAGAGAGGCTAGATCACTTTTACACTGTTAGAGAGAGAATTAACTGTGTGTGATTTTGTTTCTCCTGCACTTGTACTACGAATTGCTTTGATCATCAATATACATCGAGAATTATTAGTATGGATTGTGTTTGTGATTGAATCGTTTTGTTTGTACTTGTTATTCTGATCATTTGAGTGATTGTTACGATCCAATTGAACCTATCATAGTGAGATTCCGCATCACTAATTGCAAATAACATCCCCAAACAATCTCAGATCTAGATCCAAGCTCGGTTCGTCTCGACCTATCAATTGGTATCAGAGCTGTTGGGTGATCTCTGATTGTTGTTGTTATTGATGGAATTTTAGCTACCATTAGCTTTGATTCATGTTTGTGTAAAGAACTTCAAAGTTTGAGATCAATTGGTGAAGATTTGACTGAGTTTTTGAAGAAATTGTTCATGTTCGTCATATAAACTTCTCAATTTTGAAATCTGGAAATTGTTGATGATATTGAGAAATTGTTGATTGAGATATGTTAGAAATCACTATCCTAAGCTTCGTTTATAATCAAACATCGCTGTTTTGTTGATTTCGATCCACATTTTGCCAATTTGTCTCAAAACCCACTTGTTGTGTTCTTCATCAAAAATCCAGATCTGAGTGAGATTTAGCTTGATTCAAGGTGTAAAAACTTTGAAGGAGTGTTAGAAACATCATTCCTCAACTAATACAAGTATTGAATTGAACAAAAACAACAAAAATTGAAGAATTGATATTATGTTCATCACAATTTTGACTTTGAAAAGTCAATCTGATATGAAGATTTGAAGAATTGATTGATAATTACCCAAAAAAATATCATAATCTGAAGAAGAATTGAAGAATTAAATGATTGATTCAAAGGAAAATTTTCCTAAGTGTTGATAATCTTGAAGAAATTTTCAGACGGGTGAAAAATTTTTCAGCCGGGTAAAGAAGAAATTTCACTGTTCAGCCGGGTGAAAACACTATTCAGCCGTGTCAAGTGTTAGTCGGGTGAAGTTTGATATTGTTTAGCCGGGTGAAGATACTATTCAGCCGTGTGAAGAAGTGGAAAACACTGTTCAGCCAGGTGATAGAAGGAAATCACTATTCAGCAGGGTAAAGACACTGTTCAGCCGGGTGATAGAAGAAAAACACTGTTCAGCCGGGTGAAAACACTGTTCAGTCGTGTGAAAGAAGAAAAAGACTATTCAGCCGGGTGAAGACACTGTTCAGCCGTCCCAACCTTTGTTGACCCGTCCAAACAGTTACCCGTCTCAATTGTTGACCCGTCCAAATAATGACCCGTCCCAAGTTTGACCCGTCTCTACAGTAAAAAAAAAATATATCGAGCTTCATCACGAGCAAGAACGGGTGAAGACGTTCATTATTTGTATTTGTCTTAGAATATTTATGTAATCGTTTTGTGCTTAAATGCGCGTTTGTGCTTAATTGCACGTGTTTAGGTTACATTGTAAGGTGAATGGTATAGACTATAAATACCATCACCTAGGTCATTTGTTAAGAGAGTTGCCTACACTTCATTCCATATCCCTTGTAACCTCTCCATTGATCTAATACAATTCACCTATTCATATTATCATAATCTTCATCATACTTTGCATTGATCTTCATGAACATTCAAGCATCAATACGTGATCAGTGAGATTCCGCATCACTGTTTGCAAACAACATCCCCAAACAATCTCAGATCTAGATCCAAGCTCGGTTCGTCTCGACCTATCAATTGGTATCAGAGCTGTTGGGTGATCTCTGATTGTTGTTGCTATTGATGGAATTTTAGCTACCATTAGCTTTGATTCATGTTTGTGTAAAGAACTGCAAAGTTTGAGATCAATTGGTGAAGATTTGACTGAGTTTTTGAAGAAATTGTTCATGTTCGTCATATTCACTGCTCAAATTTGAAATCTAGAAATTGTTGATGATATTGAGAAATTGTTGATTGAGATATGTTAGAAATCACTATCCTAAGCTTCGTTCATAATCAAACATCACTGTTTTGTTGATTTCGATCCATATTTTGCCAATTTGTCTCAAAACCCACTTGTTGTGTTCTTCATCAAAAATCCAGATCTGAGTGAGATTTAGCTTGATTCAAGGTGTAAAAACTTTGAAGGAGTGTTAGAAACAACATTCCTCAGCTAATACAAGTATTGAATTGAACAAAAACAACAAAAATTGAAGAATTGATCTTATGTTCATCACAATTTTGACTTTGAAAAGTCAATCTGATATGAAGATTTGAAGAATTGATTGATATTTGCCCAGAAAAATATCTTAATCTGAAGAAGAATTTAAGAATTAAGTGATTGATTCAAAGGAAAATTTTCCTAAGTGTTGATAATCTTGAAGAAATTTTCAGACGGGTGAAAAATTTTTCAGCCGGGTAAAGAAGAAATTTTACTGTTCAGCTGGGTGAAAACACTATTCAGCCGTGTTAAGTGTTAGTCGGGTGAAGTTTGATACTGTTTAGCCGGGTGAAGATACTATTCAGCCGTGTGAAGAAGTGGAAAACACTGTTCAGCCGGGTGATAGAAGGAAATCACTGTTCAGCAGGGTAAATACACTGTTCAGCCGGGTGATAGAAGAAAAACACTGTTCAGCCGGGTGAAAACACTGTTCAGTCGTGTGAAAGAAGAAAAACACTGTTCAGCCGGGTGAAAACACTATTCAGCCGGGTGAAGACACTGTTCAGCCGTCCCAACCTTTGTTGACCCGTCCAAACAGTTACCCGTCTCAATTGTTGACCCGTCCAAATAGTGACCCGTCCCAAGTTTGACCCGTGTCTACAGTAAAAAAAAATATCGAGCTTCATCACGAGCAAGCACGGGTGAAGACGTTCATTATTTGTATTTGTCTTTGAATATTTTTGTAATCGTTTTGTGCTTAAATGCGCGTTTGTGCTTAATTGCACGTGTTTAGGTTACATTGTAAGGTGAATGGTATATACTATAAATACCATCACCTAGGTCATTTGTTAAGAGAGTTGCCTACACTTCATTCCATATCCCTTGTAACCTCTCCATTGATCTAATACAATTCACCTATTCATATTATCATAATCTTCATCATACTTTGCATTGATCTTCTTGAACATTCAAGCATCAATACGTGATCAGTGAGATTCCGCATTACTGATTGCAAACAACATCCCCAAACAATCTCAGATCTAGAACCAAGCTCGGTTCGTCTCGACCTATCAATTGGTATCGGAGCTGTTGGATGATCTCTGATTGTTGTTGTTATTGATGAAATTTTAGCTACCATTAGCTTTGATTCATGTTTGTGTAAAGAACTGCAAAGTTTGAGATCAATTGGTGAAGATTTGACTGAGTTTTTGAAGAAATTGTTCATGTTCGTCATATTCACTTCTCAATTTTGAAATCTGGAAATTGTTGATGATATTGAGAAATTGTTGATTAAGATATGTTAGAAATCACTATCCTAAGCTTCGTTTATAATCAAACATCACTGTTTTGTTGATTTCGATCCATATTTTGCCAATTTGTCTCAAAACCCACTTGTTGTGTTCTTCATCAAAAATCCAGATCTGAGTGAGATTTAGCTTGATTCAAGGTGTAAAAACTTTGAAGGAGTGTTAGAAACATCATTCCTCAACTAATACAAGTATTGAATTGAAAAAAAACAACAAAAATTGAAGAATTGATCTTATGTTCATCACAATTTTGACTTTGAAAAGTCAATCTGATATGAAGATTTGAAGAATTGATTGATATTTGCCCAAAAAAATATCATAATCTGAAGAAGAATTGAAGAATTAAGTGATTGATTCAAAGGAAAATTTTCCTAAGTGTTGATAATCTTGAAGAAATTTTCAGACTGGTGAAAAAGTTTTCAGCCGGGTAAAGAAGAAATTCCACTGTTCAGCCGGGTGAAAACACTATTCAGCCGTGTCAAGTGTTAGTCGGGTGAAGTTTGATACTGTTTAGCCGGGTGAAGATACTATTCAGCCGTGTGAAGAAGTGGAAAACACTGTTCAGCCGGGTGATAGAAGGAAATCACTGTTCAGCAGGGTAAAGACACTGTTCAGCCGGGTGATAGAAGAAAAACACTGTTCAGCCGGGTGAAAACACTGTTCAGTCGTGTGAAAGAAGAAAAACACTGTTCAGCCGGGTGAAGACACTGTTCAGCCGTCCCAACCTTTGTTGACCCGTCCAAACAGTTACCCGTCTCAATTGTTGACCCGTCCAAATAATGACCTGTCCCAAGTTTGACCCGTCTCTACAGTAAAAAAAAAATATCGAGCTTCATCACGAGCAAGCACGGGTGAAGACGTTCATTATTTGTATTTGTCTTAGAATATTTGTGTAATCGTATTGTGCTTAAATGCGCGTTTGTGCTTAATTGCACGTGTTTAGGTTACATTGTAAGGTGAATGGGATAGACTATAAATACCATCACCTAGGTCATTTGTTAAGAGAGTTGCCTACACTTCATTCCATATCCCTTGTAACCTCTCCATTGATCTAATACAATTCACCTATTCATATTATCATAATCTTCATCATACTTTGCATTGATCTTCATGAACATTCAAGCATCAATATGTGATCAGTGAGATTCCGCATCACTGATTGCAAACAACATCCCCAAACAATCTCAGATCTAGATCCAAGCTCGGTTCGTCTCGACCAATCAATTGGTATCAGAGCTGTTGGGTGATCTCTGATTGTTGTTGTTATTAATGGAATTTTAGCTACCATTAGCTTTGATTCATGTTTGTGTAAAGAACTGCAAAGTTTGAGATCAATTGGTGAAGATTTGACTGAGTTTTTGAAGAAATTGTTCATTTTCGTCATATTCACTGCTCAAATTTGAAATCTAGAAATTGTTGATGATATTGAGAAATTGTTGATTGAGATATGTTAGAAATCACTATCCTAAGCTTCGTTCATAATCAAACATCACTGTTTTGTTGATTTCGATCCATATTTTGCAAGTTTGTCTCAAAACCCACTTGTTGTGTTCTTCATCAAAAATCGAGATCTGAGTGAGATTTAGCTTGATTCAAGGGTTAAAAACTTTGAAGGAGTGTTAGAAACATCATTCCTCAGCTAATACAAGTATTGAATTGAACAAAAACAACAAAAATTGAAGAATTGATCTTATGTTCATCACAATTTTGACTTTGAAAAGTCAATCTGATATGAAGATTTGAAGAATTGATTGATATTTGCCCAGAAAAATATCATAATCTGAAGAAGAATTGAAGAATTAAGTGATTGATTCAAAGGAAAATTTTCCCAAGTGTTGATAATCTTGAAGAAATTTTCAGACGGGTGAAAAAGTTTTCAGCCAGGTAAAGAAGAAATTTCACTGTTCAGCTGGGTGAAAACACTATTCAGCCGTGTCAAGTGTTAGTCGGGTGAAGTTTGATACTGTTTAGCCGGGTGAAGATACTATTCAGCCGTGTGAAGAAGTGGAAACACTGTTCAGCCGGGTGATAGAAGGAAATCACTGTTCAGCAGGGTAAAGACACTGTTCAGCCGGTTGATAGAAGAAAAACACTGTTCAGCCGGGTGAAAACACTGTTTAGTCGTGTGAAAGAAGAAAAACACTGTTCAGCCGGGTGAAAACACTATTCAGCCGGGTGAAGACACTGCTCAGCCGTCCCAACCTTTGTTGACCCGTCCAAACAGTTACCCGTCTCAATTGTTGACCCGTCCAAATAGTGACCCGTCCCAAGTTTGACCCGTCTCTACAGTAAAAAAAAATATATATATATCGAGTTTCATCACGAGCAAGCACGGGTGAAGACGTTCATTATTTGTATTTGTCTTAGAATATTCGTGTAATCGTTTTGTGCTAAAATGCGTGTTTGTGCTTAATTGCACGTGTTTAGGTTACATTGTAAGGTAGATGGTATAGACTATAAATACCATCACCTAGGTCTTTTGTTAAGAGAGTTGCCTACACTTCATTCCATATCCCTTGTAACCTCTCCATTGATCTAATACAATTCACCTATTCATATTATCATAATCTTCATCATACTTTGCATTGATCTTCATGAACATTCAAGCATCAATACGTGATCAGTGAGATTCCGCATCACTGATTGCAAACAACATCCCCAAACAATCTTAGATCTAGATCCAAGTTCGGTTCGTCTCGACCTATCAATTGGTATCAGAGCTGTTGGGTGATCTCTGATTGTTGTTGTTATTGATGGAATTTTAGCTACCATTAGCTTTGATTCATGTTTGTGTAAAGAACTGCAAAGTTTGAGATCAATTGGTGAAGATTTGACTGAGTTTTGAAGAAATTGTTCATGTTCGTCATATTCACTGCTCAAATTTGAAATCTGGAAATTGTTGATGATATTGAGAAATTGTTGATTGAGATATGTTAGAAATCACTATCCTAAGCTTCGTTCATAATCAAACATCACTGTTTTGTTGATTTCGATCCATATTTTGCCAATTTGTCTCAAAACCCACTTGTTGTGTTCTTCATCAAAAATCCAGACCTGAGTGAGATTTAGCTTGATTCAAGG
Organism: Tagetes erecta; assembly: GCA_030867185.1. Classification (NCBI taxonomy): domain Eukaryota; kingdom Viridiplantae; phylum Streptophyta; class Magnoliopsida; order Asterales; family Asteraceae; genus Tagetes; species Tagetes erecta. The sequence continues at coordinate 25,016,950 of CM061493.1, read as the reverse complement.
TGTAAAAACTTTGAAGGAGTGTTAGAAACATCATTCCTCAGCTAATACAAGTATTGAATTGAACAAAAACAACAAAAATTGAAGAATTGATCTTATGTTCATCACAATTTTGACTTTGAAAAGTCAATCTGATATGAAGATTTGAAGAATTGATTGATATTTGCCCAGAAAAATATCATAATCTGAAGAAGAATTGAAGAATTAAGTGATTGATTCAAAGGAAAATTTTCCTAAGTGTTGATAATCTTGAAGAAATTTTCAGACGGGTGAAAACGTTTTCAGCCGGGTAAAAAAGAAATTTCGCTGTTCAGCCGGGTGAAAACACTATTCAGCCGTGTCAGGTGTTAGTCGGGTGATGTTTGATACTGTTTAGCCGGGTGAAGATACTATTCAGCCGTGTGAAGAAGTGGAAAACACTGTTCAGCCGGGTGATAGAAGGAAATCACTGTTCAGCCGGGTGATAGAAGAAAAACACTGTTCAGCCGGGTGAAAACACTGTTCAGCCATGTGAAAGAAGAAAAACACTGTGCAGCCGGGTGAAAACACTGTTCACCGGGTGAAAACACTGTTCACCGGGTGAAGACACTGTTCAGCGGTCCCAACCTTTGTTGACCCGTCCAAACAGTTACCCGTCTCAATTGTTGACCCGTCCAAATAGTGACCCGTCCCAAGTTTGACCCGTCTCTACAGTAAAAAAAAAATATATCGAGCTTCATCACGAGCAAGCACGGGTGAAGACGTTCATTATTTGTATTTGTCTAAGAATATTTGTGTAATCGTTTTGTGCTTAAATGCTCGTTTGTGCTTAATTGCACGTGTTTAGGTTACATTGTAAGGTGAATGGTATAGACTATAAATACCATCACCTAGGTCATTTTTTAAGAGAGTTGCCTACACTTAATTCCATATCCCTTGTAACCTCTCCATTGATCTAATACAATTCACCTATTCATATTATCATAATCTTCATCATACTTTGCATTGATCTTCATGAACATTCAAGCATCAATACGTGATCAGTGAGATTCCGCATCACTGATTGCAAACAACATCACCAAACAATCTCAGATCTAGATCCAAGCTCGGTTCGTCTCGACCTATCAATCACCTTGAATAGAATGTTAGTATAATGTAGGACGCCTTACAACTCCAAACAACACCTTACAACACCGTATGCAACCTAAAAACTCAATAATAAACCAAATAAATTTGTATGAGTCCTTTGAACATCGTACGACAACTTAGGACTTCTTACGAATCTTTGTGCCACATTAGCAACTCGAAAAGAACGTTAGTAAGAAGACCTTACATCACCGTACGAAACCTTAAAACTGTATCATACACCTAATGAATTCTTCTGATTCCTTTGAACATCGTATGACAAGTTTGGACATCTTAAGCCTCTATATGCCATATTAGCACCATGAAAACCACGTTAGTTTGGTGTGATTAAATATTACATTTTGTGATTTATAAGACAATTTTTGATGTTTTCGAAATTTAAATTATTGATCAAATTTGTTTTTGGTGTGATAATAAAGGTAAATATAATATTGGAAGCGTTAAACTCTTAAGAGCACCTTACATTAACATAAAAAACTTTAAAACTCCATAATAAACCTTATAAATTCGTCCGAGTCCTTTGAACGGCGTACGACAACTTAAGATATCTTACGACTCTGTATGTCGTATTATCACCTTGAATAAAATGTTAGTATAATGTAGGACGAGTTACAACTCCAAACAACACCTTACAACACCGTACTTAAGTTTAAAACTCCATAATAAACCTAATGAATTCGTACGAGTCCTTTGAACATCGTACGACAACTTAGGACTTCTTACGACTCTTTGTGTCACATTAGCAACTCGAAAAGAACGTTAGTAAGAACACCTTACATCACCGTACGAAACCTTAAAACTGCATCAGACACCTAATGAATTCGTCTGATTCCTTTGAACATCGTATGACAAGTTTGGACATCTAAAGCCTCTATATGCCATATTAGCACCATGAAAACCACGTTAGTTTGGTGTGATTAAATATTACATGTTGTGGTTTATGAGACAATATTTAATGTTTTCGAAATTTAACTTATTGATCAAATTAGTTTTTGGTGTGATAATAAATGTAAATGTAATATAGGACGCGTTAAACTCCTAAGAACTCCTTATATCACCATACAAAACTTTAAACTCCATAATAAATCTAATAAATTCGTCCGAGTCCTTTGAACATCGTACGACAATTTAAGACATCTTACGACTATGTATGCACTGCATCATACACCTAATGAATTCGTCTGATTCCTTTGGACATCGTACGTCAAGTTTGGACATCTTAAGCCTCTATATGCCATATTAGCATCGTTAGTTTTGTGTGATTAAATATTACATGTTGTGGTTTATGAGACAATTTTTTATGTTTTCGAAATTTAAATTATTGATCAAATTTGTTTTTGGTGTGATAATAAAGGTAAATATAATATAGGACGCGTTAAACTCCTAAGAGCACCTTACATCAACATACAAAACTTTAAAACTCCATAATAAACCTAATAAATTCGCCCGAGTCCTTTGAACGTCGTATGACAACTGAAGAAATCTTACGACTCCATATGCCATATTATCACCTTGAATAGAATGTTAGTATAATGTAGGACGCCTTACAACTCCTAACAACACCTTACAACACCGTACGCAACCTTAAAACTCCATAATAAACCTAATGAATTTGTACGAGTCCTTTGAACATCCTACGACAACTTAGGACTTCTTACGACTCTTTGAGCCACATTAGCAACTCGAAAAGAACGTTAGTAAGAACACCTTACATCACCGTATGAAACCTAAAAACTGCATCATAAACCCATTTTGCCAACAGACTCGTGACATCCATGTACTGAGTCGTCAAATGAGCAAAGCCCAAGCATAACTTTCTTTAGTCTCTATCTTTCCACTAGCCGACTAGGAGTTAGAAAAGCCTAATGAATTCGTCTGATTCCTCTTTGAACATCGTATGACAAGTTTGGACATATTAAGCCTCTATATGCCATATTAGCACCATGAAAATCACGTTAGTTTGGTGTGATTAATTATTACATGTTCTGGATTATGAGACAATTTTTTATGTTTTCGAAATTTAAATTATTGATCAAATTTGTTTTTGGTGTAATAATAAAGGTAAATATAATATAGGGCGCGTTAAACTCCTAAGAACACCTTACATCAACATACAAAACTTTAAAACTCCATAATAAAGCTAATAAATTCGTTCGAATCCTTTGAACGTCGTACGACAACTTAAGGCATCTTTCGACTCTGTATGCCATATTATCACCTTCAATAGAATGTTAGTATAACGTAGGACGCCTTACAACTCCAAACAACACCTTACAACACCGTATGCAACCTTAAATCTCCATAATAAACCTAATGAATTCGTATGAGTCCTTTGAACATCGTACGACAACTTTGGACTTCTTACGACTCTTTGTGCCACATTAGCAACTCGAAAAGAACATTAGTAAGAACACCTTAAATCACTGTACGAAACCTTAAAACGGCATCATACACCTAATGAATTCGTCTGATTCATTTGTACATCGTACGACAATTTTGGACATCTAAAGCCACCATATGCCATATTAGCACCTTGAAAACCACGTTAGTTTGATGTGATTAAATATTACATGTTGTGGTTTATGAGACAATTTTTTATGTTTTCGAAATTTAAATTATTGATCAAATTTGTTTTTGGTGTGATAATAAAGGTAAATATAATATAGGACGCGTTAAACTCCTAAGAGCACCTTACATCAACATACAAAACTTTAAAACTCCATAATATACCTAATAAATTTGTCCGAGTCCTGTGAACGTCGTACGACAACTTAAGACATCTTATGACTCTGTATGCCATATTATCACCTTGAATAGAATGTTAGTATAATGTAGGACGCTTTACAACTCCTAACAACACCTTAAAACACCGTACGCAACCTTAAAACTCCATAATAAACCTAATGAATTCGTACGAGTCCTTTGAACATCGTACGACAACTTAGGACTTCTTACGACTCTTTGAGCCACATTAGCAACTTGAAAAGAACATTGGTAAGAACACCTTACATCACCGTATGAAACCTAAAAACTGCTTCATAAACCTAATGAATTCGTCTGATTCCTTTGAACATCATATGACAAGTTTGGACATATTAAGCCGCTATATGCCATATTAGCACCATGAAAATCACGTTAGGTTGGTGTGATTAATTATTACATGTTCTGGATTATGAGACAATTTTTTATGTTTTCGAAATTTGAATTATTGATCAAATTTGTTTTTGGTGTAATAATAAAGGTAAATATAATATAGGGCGCGTTAAACTCCCTAAGAACACCTTACATCAACATACAAAACATTAAAACTCCATAATAAAGCTAATAAATTCGTTCGAATCCTTTGAACGTCGTACGACAACTTAAGGCATCTTTCGACTCTGTATGCCATATTATCACCTTCAATAGAATGTTAGTATAATGTAGGACGCCTTACAACTCCAAACAACACCTTACAACACCGTATGCAACCTTAAATCTCCATAATAAACCTAATGAATTCGTATGAGTCCTTTGAACATCGTACGACAACTTAGGACTTCTTACGACTCTTTGTGCCACATTAGCAACTCGAAAAGAACATTAGTAAGAACACCTTAAATCACCGTACGAAACCTTAAAACGGCATCATGCACCTAATGAATTCGTCTGATTCATTTGTACATCGTACGACAATTTTGGACATCTAAAGCAACTATATGCCATATTAGCACCTTGAAAACCACGTTAGTTTGATGTGATTAAATATTACATGTTGTGGTTTATGAGACAATTTTTTATGTTTTCGAAATTTAAATTATTGATCAAATTTGTTTTTGGTGTGATAATAAAGGTAAATATAATATAGGACGCGTTAAACTCCTAAGAGCACCTTACATCAACATACAGAACTTTAAAACTCCATAATATACCTAATAAATTTGTCCGAGTCCTGTGAACGTCGTACGACAACTTAAGACATCTTACGACTCTGTATGCCTAATTATCACCTTGAATAGAATGTTAGTATAATGTAGGACGCTTTACAACTCCTAACAACACCTTAAAACACCGTACGCAACCTTAAAACTCCATAATAAACCTAATGAATTCGTACGAGTCCTTTGAACATCGTACGACAACTTAGGACTTCTTACGACTCTTTGAGCCACATTAGCAACTTGAAAAGAACATTGGTAAGAACACCTTACATCACCGTATGAAACCTAAAAACTGCTTCATAAACCTAATGAATTCGTCTGATTCCTTTGAACATCGTATGACAAGTTTGGACATATTAAGCCTCTATATGCCATATTAGCACCATGAAAATCACGTTAGTTTGGTGTGATTAATTATTACATGTTCTGGATTATGAGACAATTTTTTATGTTTTCGACATTTAAATTATTGATCAAATTTGTTTTTGGTGTAATAATAAAGGTAAATATAATATAGGGCACGTTAAACTCCTAGGAACACCTTACATCAATATACAAAACTTTAAAACTCCATAATAAAGCTAATAAATTCGTTCGAATCCTTTGAACGTCGTACGACAACTTAAGGCATCTTTCGACTCTGTATGCCATATTATCACCTTCAATAGAGTGTTAGTATAATGTAGGACGCCTTACAACTCCACAGAACACCTTACAACACCGTATGCAACCTTAAATCTCCATAATAAACCTAATGAATTCGTATGCGTCCTTTGAACATCGTACGACAACTTAGGACTTCTTACGACTCTTTGTGCCACATTAGCAACTCGAAAAGAACGTTAGTAAGAACACCTTAAATTACCGTACGAAACCTTAAAACGGCATCATACACCTAATGAATTCGTCTGATTCATTTGTACATCGTACGACAATTTTGGACATCTAAAGCCACTATATGCCATATTAGCACCTTGAAAACCACGTTAGTTTGATGTGATTAAATATTACATGTTGTGGTTTATGAGACAATTTTTTATGTTTTCGAAATTTAAATTATTGATCAAATTTGTTTTTGGTGTGATAATAAAGGTATATATAATATAGGATGCGTTAAACTCCTAAGAGCACCTTACATCAACATACAAAACTTTAAAACTCCATAATATACCTAATAAATTCGTCCGAGTCCTGTGAACGTCGTACGACAACTTAAGACATTTTACGACTCTGTAGGCCATATTATCACCTTGAATAGAATGTTAGTATAATGTAGGACGCCTTACAACTCCTAACAACACCTTACAACACCGTACGCAACATTAAAACTCCATAATAAACCTAATGAATTCGTACGAGTCCTTTGAACATCGTACGACAGCTTAGGACTTCTTACGACTCTTTGAGCCACATTAGCAACTCGAAAAGAACGTTAGTGAGAACACCTTACATCACCGTATGAAACCTAAAAACTGCATCAAAAACCTAATGTATTCGTCTGATTCCTTTGAACATCGTATGACAAGTTTGGACATATTAAGCCTCTGTATGCCATATTAGCACCATGAAAATCACATTAGCTTGGTGTGATTAAATATTACATGTTGTGGTTTATGAGACAAAACTTTATGTTTTCGAAATTTAAATTATTGATCAAATTTGTTTTTGGTGTGATAATAAAGGTAAATATAATATAGGACGCGTTAAACTCCTAAGAGCACCTTACATCAACATACAAAACTTTAAAACTCCATAATAAACCTAATAAATTCGTCCGAGTCGTTTGAACGTCGTATGACAACTTAAGACATCTTACGACTCCGTATGCCATATTATCACCTTGAATAGAATGTTAGTATAATGTAGGACGCCTTACAACTCCAAACAACACCTTACAACACCGTATGCAACCTTAAATCTCCATAATAAACCTAATGAATTCGTATGAGTCCTTTGAACATCGTACGACGGACTTCTTACGACTCTTTGTGCCACATTAGCAACTCGAAAAGAACGTTAGTAAGAACACCTTAAATCACCGTACGAAACCTTAAAACGGCATCATACACCTAATGAATTCGTCTGATTCATTTGTACATCGTACGACAATTTTGGACATCTAAAGCCACTATATGCCATATTAGCACCTTGAAAACCACGTTAGTTTGATGAGATTAAATATTACATGTTGTGGTTTATGAGACAATTTTTTATGTTTTCGAAATTTAAATTATTGATCAAATTTGTTTTTGGTGTGATAATAAAGGTAAATATAATATAGGACGCGTTAAACTCCTAAGAGCACCTTACATCAACATACAAAACTTTAAAACTCCATAATAAACCTAATAAATTCGTCCGAGTCCTTTGAACGTCGTATGACAACTTAAGACATCTTACGACTCCGTATGCCATATTATCACCTTGAATAGAATGTTAGTATAATGTAGGACGCCTTACAACTCCTAACAACACCTTACAACACCGTACGCAACCTTAAAACTCCATAATAAACCTAATGAATTCGTACGAGTCCTTTGAACATCGTACGACAACTTAGGACTTCTTACGACTCTTTGAGCCACATTAGCAACTTGAAAAGAACATTGGTAAGAACACCTTACATCACCGTATGAAACCTAAAAACTGCTTCATAAACCTAATGAATTCGTCTGATTCCTTTGAACATCATATGACAAGTTTGGACATATTAAGCCGCTATATGCTATATTAGCACCATGAAAATCACGTTAGGTTGGTGTGATTAATTATTACATGTTCTGGATTATGAGACAATTTTTTATGTTTTCGAAATTTGAATTATTGATCAAATTTGTTTTTGGTGTAATAATAAAGGTAAATATAATATAGGGCGCGTTAAACTCCCTAAGAACACCTTACATCAACATACAAAACATTAAAACTCCATAATAAAGCTAATAAATTCGTTCGAATCCTTTGAACGTCGTACGACAACTTAAGGCATCTTTCGACTCTGTATGCCATATTATCACCTTCAATAGAATGTTAGTATAATGTAGGACGCCTTACAACTCCAAACAACACCTTACAACACCGTATGCAACCTTAAATCTCCATAATAAACCTAATGAATTCGTGTGAGTCCTTTGAACATCGTACGACAACTTAGGACTTCTTACGACTCTTTGTGCCACATTAGCAACTCGAAAAGAACATTAGTAAGAACACCTTAAATCACCGTACGAAACCTTAAAACGGCATCATGCACCTAATGAATTCGTCTGATTCATTTGTACATCGTACGACAATTTTGGACATCTAAAGCAACTATATGCCATATTAGCACCTTGAAAACCACGTTAGTTTGATGTGATTAAATATTACATGTTGTGGTTTATGAGACAATTTTTTATGTTTTCGAAATTTAAATTATTGATCAAATTTGTTTTTGGTGTGATAATAAAGGTAAATATAATATAGGACGCGTTAAACTCCTAAGAGCACCTTACATCAACATACAGAACTTTAAAACTCCATAATATACCTAATAAATTTGTCCGAGTCCTGTGAACGTCGTACGACAACTTAAGACATCTTACGACTCTGTATGCCTAATTATCACCTTGAATAGAATGTTAGTATAATGTAGGACGCTTTACAACTCCTAACAACACCTTAAAACACCGTACGCAACCTTAAAACTCCATAATAAACCTAATGAATTCGTACGAGTCCTTTGAACATCGTACGACAACTTAGGACTTCTTACGACTCTTTGAGCCACATTAGCAACTTGAAAAGAACATTGGTAAGAACACCTTACATCACCGTATGAAACCTAAAAACTGCTTCATAAACCTAATGAATTCGTCTGATTCCTTTGAACATCGTATGACAAGTTTGGACATATTAAGCCTCTATATGCCATATTAGCACCATGAAAATCACGTTAGTTTGGTGTGATTAATTATTACATGTTCTGGATTATGAGACAATTTTTTATGTTTTCGACATTTAAATTATTGATCAAATTTGTTTTTGGTGTAATAATAAAGGTAAATATAATATAGGGCACGTTAAACTCCTAGGAACACCTTACATCAATATACAAAACTTTAAAACTCCATAATAAAGCTAATAAATTCGTTCGAATCCTTTGAACGTCGTACGACAACTTAAGGCATCTTTCGACTCTGTATGCCATATTATCACCTTCAATAGAGTGTTAGTATAATGTAGGACGCCTTACAACTCCACAGAACACCTTACAACACCGTATGCAACCTTAAATCTCCATAATAAACCTAATGAATTCGTATGAGTCCTTTGAACATCGTACGACAACTTAGGACTTCTTACGACTCTTTGTGCCACATTAGCAACTCGAAAAGAACGTTAGTAAGAACACCTTAAATTACCGTACGAAACCTTAAAACGGCATCATACACCTAATGAATTCGTCTGATTCATTTGTACATCGTACGACAATTTTGGACATCTAAAGCCACTATATGCCATATTAGCACCTTGAAAACCACGTTAGTTTGATGTGATTAAATATTACATGTTGTGGTTTATGAGACAATTTTTTATGTTTTCGAAATTTAAATTATTGATCAAATTTGTTTTTGGTGTGATAATAAAGGTATATATAATATAGGATGCGTTAAACCCCTAAGAGCACCTTACATCAACATACAAAACTTTAAAACTCCATAATATACCTAATAAATTCGTCCGAGTCCTGTGAACGTCGTACGACAACTTAAGACATTTTACGACTCTGTAGGCCATATTATCACCTTGAATAGAATGTTAGTATAATGTAGGACGCCTTACAACTCCTAACAACACCTTACAACACCGTACGCAACATTAAAACTCCATAATAAACCTAATGAATTCGTACGAGTCCTTTGAACATCGTACGACAGCTTAGGACTTCTTACGACTCTTTGAGCCACATTAGCAACTCGAAAAGAACGTTAGTGAGAACACCTTACATCACCGTATGAAACCTAAAAACTGCATCAAAAACCTAATGTATTCGTCTGATTCCTTTGAACATCGTATGACAAGTTTGGACATATTAAGCCTCTGTATGCCATATTAGCACCATGAAAATCACATTAGCTTGGTGTGATTAAATATTACATGTTGTGGTTTATGAGACAAAACTTTATGTTTTCGAAATTTAAATTATTGATCAAATTTGTTTTTGGTGTGATAATAAAGGTAAATATAATATAGGACGCGTTAAACTCCTAAGAGCACCTTACATCAACATACAAAACTTTAAAACTCCATAATAAACCTAATAAATTCGTCCGAGTCGTTTGAACGTCGTATGACAACTTAAGACATCTTACGACTCCGTATGCCATATTATCACCTTGAATAGAATGTTAGTATAATGTAGGACGCCTTACAACTCCAAACAACACCTTACAACACCGTATGCAACCTTAAATCTCCATAATAAACCTAATGAATTCGTATGAGTCCTTTGAACATCGTACGACGGACTTCTTACGACTCTTTGTGCCACATTAGCAACTCGAAAAGAACGTTAGTAAGAACACCTTAAATCACCGTACGAAACCTTAAAACGGCATCATACACCTAATGAATTCGTCTGATTCATTTGTACATCGTACGACAATTTTGGACATCTAAAGCCACTATATGCCATATTAGCACCTTGAAAACCACGTTAGTTTGATGTGATTAAATATTACATGTTGTGGTTTATGAGACAATTTTTTATGTTTTCGAAATTTAAATTATTGATCAAATTTGTTTTTGGTGTGATAATAAAGGTATATATAATATAGGATGCGTTAAACTCCTAAGAGCACCTTACATCAACATACAAAACTTTAAAACTCCATAATATACCTAATAAATTCGTCCGAGTCCTGTGAACGTCGTACGACAACTTAAGACATTTTACGACTCTGTAGGCCATATTATCACCTTGAATAGAATGTTAGTATAATGTAGGACGCCTTACAACTCCTAACAACACCTTACAACACCGTACGCAACATTAAAACTCCATAATAAACCTAATGAATTCGTACGAGTCCTTTGAACATCGTACGACAGCTTAGGACTTCTTACGACTCTTTGAGCCACATTAGCAACTCGAAAAGAACGTTAGTGAGAACACCTTACATCACCGTATGAAACCTAAAAACTGCATCAAAAACCTAATGTATTCGTCTGATTCCTTTGAACATCGTATGACAAGTTTGGACATATTAAGCCTCTGTATGCCATATTAGCACCATGAAAATCACATTAGCTTGGTGTGATTAAATATTACATGTTGTGGTTTATGAGACAAAACTTTATGTTTTCGAAATTTAAATTATTGATCAAATTTGTTTTTGGTGTGAAAATAAAGGTAAATATAATATAGGACGCGTTAAACTCCTAAGAGCACCTTACATCAACATACAAAACTTTAAAACTCCATAATAAACCTAATAAATTCGTCCGAGTCGTTTGAACGTCGTATGACAACTTAAGACATCTTACGACTCCGTATGCCATATTATCACCTTGAATAGAATGTTAGTATAATGTAGGACGCCTTACAACTCCAAACAACACCTTACAACACCGTATGAAACCTTAAATCTCCATAATAAACCTAATGAATTCGTATGAGTCCTTTGAACATCGTACGACGGACTTCTTACGACTCTTTGTGCCACATTAGCAACTCGAAAAGAACGTTAGTAAGAACACCTTAAATCACCGTACGAAACCTTAAAACGGCATCATACACCTAATGAATTCGTCTGATTCATTTGTACATCGTACGACAATTTTGGACATCTAAAGCCACTATATGCCATATTAGCACCTTGAAAACCACGTTAGTTTGATGTGATTAAATATTACATGTTGTGGTTTATGAGACAATTTTTTATGTTTTCGAAATTTAAATTATTGATCAAATTTGTTTTTGGTGTGATAATAAAGGTAAATATAATATAGGACGCGTTAAACTCCTAAGAGCACCTTACATCAACATACAAAACTTTAAAACTTCATAATAAACCTAATAAATTCGTCCGAGTCCTGTGAACGTCGTACGACAACTTAAGACATCTCACGACTCTGTATGCCATATTATCACCTTGAATAGAATGTTAGTATAATGTAGGACGCCTTACAACTCCTAACAACACCTTACAACACCGTACGCAACCTTAAAACTCCATAATAAACCTAATGAATTCGTACGAGTCCTTTGAACATCGTACGACAACTTAGGACTTCTTACGACTCTTTGAGCCACTATAGGAACTCGAAAAGAACGTTAGTAAGAACACCTTACATCACCGTATGAAACCTTAAAACTGCATCATAAACCTAATGAATTCGTCTGATTCCTTTGAACATCGTATGACAAGTTTGGACATATTAAGCCTCTATATGCCATATTAGCACCATGAAAATCACGTTAGCTTGGTGTGATTAAATATTACATGTTGTGGTTTACGAGACAAAACTTTATGTTTTCAAAATTTAAATTATTGATCAAATTTTTTTTGGTGTGATAATAAAGGTAATATAATATAGGGCGCGTTAAACTCCTAAGAACCCCTTACATCAACATACAAAACTTTAAAACTCCATAATAAACCTAATAAATTCGTTCGAGTCCTTTGAACGTCGTACGACAACTTAAGACATCTTACGACTCTGTATGCCATATTATCACCTTGAATAGAATGTTAGTATAATGTAGGACGCCTTACAACTCCTAACAACACCTTATAACACCGTATGCAACCTTAAAACTCCATAATAAACCTAATGAATTCGTACGAGTCCTTTGAACATCTTACGACAACTTAGGACTTCTTACGACTCTTTGAGCCACATTAGCAACTCGAAAAGAACGTTAGTAAGAACACCTTACATCACCGTATGAAACCTAAAAACTGCATCATAAACCTAATGAATTCGTCTGATCCCTTTGAACATCGTATGACAAGTTTGGACATATTAAGCCTCTATATGCCATATTAGAACCATGAAAATCACGTTAGCTTGGTGTGATTAAATATTACATGTTGTGGTTTATGAGACAAAACTTTATGTTTTCGAAATTTAAATTATTGATCAAATTTGTTTTTGGTGTGATAATAAAGGTAAATATAATATAGGGCGTGTTAAACTCCTAAGAACACCTTACATCAACATACAAAACTTTAAAACTCCATAATAAACCTAATAAATTCGTTCGAGTCCTTTGAACGTCGTACGACAACTTAAGACATCTTTCGACTCTTTATGCCATATTATCACCTTGAATAGAATGTTAGTTTATTGTAGGACGCCTTACAACTCCAAACAACACCTTACAACACCGTACGCAACCTTGAATTTCCATAATAAACCTAATGAATTCGTATGAGTCCTTTGAACAGCGTACGACAACTTAGGACTTCTTACGACTCTTTGTGCCCCATTAGCAACTCGAAAAGAACGTTAGTAAGAACACCTTAAATCACCGTATGAAACCTTAAAACGGCATAATACACCTAATGAATTCGTCTGATTCATTTGAACATCGCACGACAATTTTGGACATCTAAAGCCACTATATGCCATATTAGCACCTTGAAAACCACGTTAGTTTGATGTGATTAAATATTACATGTTGTGGTTTATGAGACAATTTTTTATGTTTTCGAAATTTAAATTATTGATCAAATTTGTTTTTGGTGTGATAATAAAGGTAAATATAATATAGGACGCGTTAAGCTCCTAAAAGGACCTTACATCAACATTCAAAACATTAAAACTCCATAATAAACCTAATAAATTCGTCCGAGTCCTGTGAATGTCATACGACAACTTAAGACATCTTACGACTCTGTATGCCATGTTATCACCTTGAATAGAATGTTAATATAATGTTGGACGCCTTACAACTCCTAACAACACCTTACAACACCGTACGCAACCTTAAAATCCATAATAAACCTAATTAATTCGTACGAGTCCGTTGAACATCGTACGACAACTTAGGACTTCTTACGACTCTTTGAGCCACATTAGCAACTCGAAAAGAACGTTAGTAAGAACACCTTACATCACCGTATGAAACCTAAAAACTGCATCATAAACCTAATGAATTCGTCTGATTCCTTTGAACATCGTATGACAATTTTGGACATATTAAGCCTCTATATGCCATATTAGCACCATGAAAATCACGTTAGCTTGGTGTGATTAAATATTACATGTTGTGGTTTATGAGACAAAACTTTATGTTTTCGAAATTTAAATTATTGATCAAATTTGTTTTTGGTGTGATAATAAAGGTAAATATAATATAGGACGTGTTAAACTCCTAAGAGCACCTTACATCAACATACAAAACTTTAAAACTTCATAATAAACCTAATAAATTCGTCCGAGTCCTGTGAACGTCGTACGACAACTTAAGACATCTTACGACTCTGTATGCCATATTATCACCTTGAATAGAATGTTAGTATAATGTAGGACGCCTTACAACTCCTAACAACACCTTACAACACCGTACGCAACCTTAAAACTCCATAATAAACCTAATGAATTCGTACGAGTCCTTTGAACATCGTACGACAACTTAGGACTTCTTACGACTCTTTGAACCACATTAGCAACTCGAAAAGAACTTTAGTAAGAACACCTTACATCACCGTATGAAACCTAAAAACTGCATCATAAACCTAATGAATTCGTCTGATTCCTTTGAACATCGTATGACAAGTTTGGACATATTAAGCCTCTATATGCCATATTAGCACCATGAAAATCACGTTAGCTTGGTGTGATTAAATATTACATGTTGTGGTTTATGAGACAAAACTTTATGTTTTCGAAATTTAAATTATTGATCAAATTTGTTTTTGGTGTGATAATAAAGGTAAATATAATATAGGACGTGTTAAACTCCTAAGAGCACCTTACATCAACATACAAAACTTTAAAACTTCATAATAAACCTAATAAATTCGTCCGAGTCCTGTGAACGTCGTACGACAACTTAAGACATCTCACGACTCTGTATGCCATATTATCACCTTGAATAGAATGTTAGTATAATGTAGGACGCCTTACAACTCCTAACAACACCTTACAACACCGTACGCAACCTTAAAACTCCATAATAAACCTAATGAATTCGTACGAGTCCTTTGAACATCGTACGACAACTTAGGACATCTTACGACTCTTTGAACCACATTAGCAACTCGAAAAGAACTTTAGTAAGAACACCTTACATCACCGTATGAAACCTAAAAACTGCATCATAAACCTAATGAATTCGTCTGATTCCTTTGAACATCGTATGACAAGTTTGGACATATTAAGCCTCTATATGCCATATTAGCACCATGAAAATCACGTTAGCTTGGTGTGATTAAATATTACATGTTGTGGTTTACGAGACAAAACTTTATGTTTTCAAAATTTAAATTATTGATCAAATTTTTTTTGGTGTGATAATAAAGGTAATATAATATAGGGCGCGTTAAACTCCTAAGAACCCCTTACATCAACATACAAAACTTTAAAACTCCATAATAAACCTAATAAATTCGTTCGAGTCCTTTGAACGTCGTACGACAACTTAAGACATCTTACGACTCTATATGCCATATTATCACCTTGAATAGAATGTTAGTATAATGTAGGACGCCTTACAACTCCTAACAACACCTTACAACACCGTACGCAACATTAAAACTCCATAATAAACCTAATGAATTCGTACGAGTCCTTTGAACATCGTACGACAGCTTAGGACTTCTTACGACTCTTTGAGCCACATTAGCAACTCGAAAAGAACGTTAGTGAGAACACCTTACATCACCGTATGAAACCTAAAAACTGCATCAAAAACCTAATGTATTCGTCTGATTCCTTTGAACATCGTATGACAAGTTTGGACATATTAAGCCTCTGTATGCCATATTAGCACCATGAAAATCACATTAGCTTGGTGTGATTAAATATTACATGTTGTGGTTTATGAGACAAAACTTTATGTTTTCGAAATTTAAATTATTGATCAAATTTGTTTTTGGTGTGATAATAAAGGTAAATATAATATAGGACGCGTTAAACTCCTAAGAGCACCTTACATCAACATACAAAACTTTAAAACTCCATAATAAACCTAATAAATTCGTCCGAGTCGTTTGAACGTCGTATGACAACTTAAGACATCTTACGACTCCGTATGCCATATTATCACCTTGAATAGAATGTTAGTATAATGTAGGACGCCTTACAACTCCAAACAACACCTTACAACACCGTATGCAACCTTAAATCTCCATAATAAACCTAATGAATTCGTATGAGTCCTTTGAACATCGTACGACGGACTTCTTACGACTCTTTGTGCCACATTAGCAACTCGAAAAGAACGTTAGTAAGAACACCTTAAATCACCGTACGAAACCTTAAAACGGCATCATACACCTAATGAATTCGTCTGATTCATTTGTACATCGTACGACAATTTTGGACATCTAAAGCAACTATATGCCATATTAGCACCTTGAAAACCACGTTAGTTTGATGTGATTAAATATTACATGTTGTGGTTTATGAGACAATTTTTTATGTTTTCGAAATTTAAATTATTGATCAAATTTGTTTTTGGTGTGATAATAAAGGTAAATATAATATAGGACGCGTTAAACTCCTAAGAGCACCTTACATCAACATACAGAACTTTAAAACTCCATAATATACCTAATAAATTTGTCCGAGTCCTGTGAACGTCGTACGACAACTTAAGACATCTTACGACTCTGTATGCCTAATTATCACCTTGAATAGAATGTTAGTATAATGTAGGACGCTTTACAACTCCTAACAACACCTTAAAACACCGTACGCAACCTTAAAACTCCATAATAAACCTAATGAATTCGTACGAGTCCTTTGAACATCGTACGACAACTTAGGACTTCTTACGACTCTTTGAGCCACATTAGCAACTTGAAAAGAACATTGGTAAGAACACCTTACATCACCGTATGAAACCTAAAAACTGCTTCATAAACCTAATGAATTCGTCTGATTCCTTTGAACATCGTATGACAAGTTTGGACATATTAAGCCTCTATATGCCATATTAGCACCATGAAAATCACGTTAGTTTGGTGTGATTAATTATTACATGTTCTGGATTATGAGACAATTTTTTATGTTTTCGACATTTAAATTATTGATCAAATTTGTTTTTGGTGTAATAATAAAGGTAAATATAATATAGGGCACGTTAAACTCCTAGGAACACCTTACATCAATATACAAAACTTTAAAACTCCATAATAAAGCTAATAAATTCGTTCGAATCCTTTGAACGTCGTACGACAACTTAAGGCATCTTTCGACTCTGTATGCCATATTATCACCTTCAATAGAGTGTTAGTATAATGTAGGACGCCTTACAACTCCACAGAACACCTTACAACACCGTATGCAACCTTAAATCTCCATAATAAACCTAATGAATTCGTATGAGTCCTTTGAACATCGTACGACAACTTAGGACTTCTTACGACTCTTTGTGCCACATTAGCAACTCGAAAAGAACGTTAGTAAGAACACCTTAAATTACCGTACGAAACCTTAAAACGGCATCATACACCTAATGAATTCGTCTGATTCATTTGTACATCGTACGACAATTTTGGACATCTAAAGCCACTATATGCCATATTAGCACCTTGAAAACCACGTTAGTTTGATGTGATTAAATATTACATGTTGTGGTTTATGAGACAATTTTTTATGTTTTCGAAATTTAAATTATTGATCAAATTTGTTTTTGGTGTGATAATAAAGGTATATATAATATAGGATGCGTTAAACTCCTAAGAGCACCTTACATCAACATACAAAACTTTAAAACTCCATAATATACCTAATAAATTCGTCCGAGTCCTGTGAACGTCGTACGACAACTTAAGACATTTTACGACTCTGTAGGCCATATTATCACCTTGAATAGAATGTTAGTATAATGTAGGACGCCTTACAACTCCTAACAACACCTTACAACACCGTACGCAACATTAAAACTCCATAATAAACCTAATGAATTCGTACGAGTCCTTTGAACATCGTACGACAGCTTAGGACTTCTTACGACTCTTTGAGCCACATTAGCAACTCGAAAAGAACGTTAGTGAGAACACCTTACATCACCGTATGAAACCTAAAAACTGCATCAAAAACCTAATGTATTCGTCTGATTCCTTTGAACATCGTATGACAAGTTTGGACATATTAAGCCTCTGTATGCCATATTAGCACCATGAAAATCACATTAGCTTGGTGTGATTAAATATTACATGTTGTGGTTTATGAGACAAAACTTTATGTTTTCGAAATTTAAATTATTGATCAAATTTGTTTTTGGTGTGATAATAAAGGTAAATATAATATAGGACGCGTTAAACTCCTAAGAGCACCTTACATCAACATACAAAACTTTAAAACTCCATAATAAACCTAATAAATTCGTCCGAGTCGTTTGAACGTCGTATGACAACTTAAGACATCTTACGACTCCGTATGCCATATTATCACCTTGAATAGAATGTTAGTATAATGTAGGACGCCTTACAACTCCAAACAACACCTTACAACACCGTATGCAACCTTAAATCTCCATAATAAACCTAATGAATTCGTATGAGTCCTTTGAACATCGTACGACGGACTTCTTACGACTCTTTGTGCCACATTAGCAACTCGAAAAGAACGTTAGTAAGAACACCTTAAATCACCGTACGAAACCTTAAAACGGCATCATACACCTAATGAATTCGTCTGATTCATTTGTACATCGTACGACAATTTTGGACATCTAAAGCCACTATATGCCATATTAGCACCTTGAAAACCACGTTAGTTTGATGTGATTAAATATTACATGTTGTGGTTTATGAGACAATTTTTTATGTTTTCGAAATTTAAATTATTGATCAAATTTGTTTTTGGTGTGATAATAAAGGTATATATAATATAGGATGCGTTAAACTCCTAAGAGCACCTTACATCAACATACAAAACTTTAAAACTCCATAATATACCTAATAAATTCGTCCGAGTCCTGTGAACGTCGTACGACAACTTAAGACATTTTACGACTCTGTAGGCCATATTATCACCTTGAATAGAATGTTAGTATAATGTAGGACGCCTTACAACTCCTAACAACACCTTACAACACCGTACGCAACATTAAAACTCCATAATAAACCTAATGAATTCGTACGAGTCCTTTGAACATCGTACGACAGCTTAGGACTTCTTACGACTCTTTGAGCCACATTAGCAACTCGAAAAGAACGTTAGTGAGAACACCTTACATCACCGTATGAAACCTAAAAACTGCATCAAAAACCTAATGTATTCGTCTGATTCCTTTGAACATCGTATGACAAGTTTGGACATATTAAGCCTCTGTATGCCATATTAGCACCATGAAAATCACATTAGCTTGGTGTGATTAAATATTACATGTTGTGGTTTATGAGACAAAACTTTATGTTTTCGAAATTTAAATTATTGATCAAATTTGTTTTTGGTGTGAAAATAAAGGTAAATATAATATAGGACGCGTTAAACTCCTAAGAGCACCTTACATCAACATACAAAACTTTAAAACTCCATAATAAACCTAATAAATTCGTCCGAGTCGTTTGAACGTCGTATGACAACTTAAGACATCTTACGACTCCGTATGCCATATTATCACCTTGAATAGAATGTTAGTATAATGTAGGACGCCTTACAACTCCAAACAACACCTTACAACACCGTATGCAACCTTAAATCTCCATAATAAACCTAATGAATTCGTATGAGTCCTTTGAACATCGTACGACGGACTTCTTACGACTCTTTGTGCCACATTAGCAACTCGAAAAGAACGTTAGTAAGAACACCTTAAATCACCGTACGAAACCTTAAAACGGCATCATACACCTAATGAATTCGTCTGATTCATTTGTACATCGTACGACAATTTTGGACATCTAAAGCCACTATATGCCATATTAGCACCTTGAAAACCACGTTAGTTTGATGTGATTAAATATTACATGTTGTGGTTTATGAGACAATTTTTTATGTTTTCGAAATTTAAATTATTGATCAAATTTGTTTTTGGTGTGATAATAAAGGTAAATATAATATAGGACGCGTTAAACTCCTAAGAGCACCTTACATCAACATACAAAACTTTAAAACTTCATAATAAACCTAATAAATTCGTCCGAGTCCTGTGAACGTCGTACGACAACTTAAGACATCTCACGACTCTGTATGCCATATTATCACCTTGAATAGAATGTTAGTATAATGTAGGACGCCTTACAACTCCTAACAACACCTTACAACACCGTACGCAACCTTAAAACTCCATAATAAACCTAATGAATTCGTACGAGTCCTTTGAACATCGTACGACAACTTAGGACTTCTTACGACTCTTTGAGCCACTATAGGAACTCGAAAAGAACGTTAGTAAGAACACCTTACATCACCGTATGAAACCTTAAAACTGCATCATAAACCTAATGAATTCGTCTGATTCCTTTGAACATCGTATGACAAGTTTGGACATATTAAGCCTCTATATGCCATATTAGCACCATGAAAATCACGTTAGCTTGGTGTGATTAAATATTACATGTTGTGGTTTACGAGACAAAACTTTATGTTTTCAAAATTTAAATTATTGATCAAATTTTTTTTGGTGTGATAATAAAGGTAATATAATATAGGGCGCGTTAAACTCCTAAGAACCCCTTACATCAACATACAAAACTTTAAAACTCCATAATAAACCTAATAAATTCGTTCGAGTCCTTTGAACGTCGTACGACAACTTAAGACATCTTACGACTCTGTATGCCATATTATCACCTTGAATAGAATGTTAGTATAATGTAGGACGCCTTACAACTCCTAACAACACCTTATAACACCGTATGCAACCTTAAAACTCCATAATAAACCTAATGAATTCGTACGAGTCCTTTGAACATCTTACGACAACTTAGGACTTCTTACGACTCTTTGAGCCACATTAGCAACTCGAAAAGAACGTTAGTAAGAACACCTTACATCACCGTATGAAACCTAAAAACTGCATCATAAACCTAATGAATTCGTCTGATCCCTTTGAACATCGTATGACAAGTTTGGACATATTAAGCCTCTATATGCCATATTAGAACCATGAAAATCACGTTAGCTTGGTGTGATTAAATATTACATGTTGTGGTTTATGAGACAAAACTTTATGTTTTCGAAATTTAAATTATTGATCAAATTTGTTTTTGGTGTGATAATAAAGGTAAATATAATATAGGGCGTGTTAAACTCCTAAGAACACCTTACATCAACATACAAAACTTTAAAACTCCATAATAAACCTAATAAATTCGTTCGAGTCCTTTGAACGTCGTACGACAACTTAAGACATCTTTCGACTCTTTATGCCATATTATCACCTTGAATAGAATGTTAGTTTATTGTAGGACGCCTTACAACTCCAAACAACACCTTACAACACCGTACGCAACCTTGAATTTCCATAATAAACCTAATGAATTCGTATGAGTCCTTTGAACAGCGTACGACAACTTAGGACTTCTTACGACTCTTTGTGCCCCATTAGCAACTCGAAAAGAACGTTAGTAAGAACACCTTAAATCACCGTATGAAACCTTAAAACGGCATAATACACCTAATGAATTCGTCTGATTCATTTGAACATCGCACGACAATTTTGGACATCTAAAGCCACTATATGCCATATTAGCACCTTGAAAACCACGTTAGTTTGATGTGATTAAATATTACATGTTGTGGTTTATGAGACAATTTTTTATGTTTTCGAAATTTAAATTATTGATCAAATTTGTTTTTGGTGTGATAATAAAGGTAAATATAATATAGGACGCGTTAAGCTCCTAAAAGGACCTTACATCAACATTCAAAACATTAAAACTCCATAATAAACCTAATAAATTCGTCCGAGTCCTGTGAATGTCATACGACAACTTAAGACATCTTACGACTCTGTATGCCATGTTATCACCTTGAATAGAATGTTAATATAATGTTGGACGCCTTACAACTCCTAACAACACCTTACAACACCGTACGCAACCTTAAAATCCATAATAAACCTAATTAATTCGTACGAGTCCGTTGAACATCGTACGACAACTTAGGACTTCTTACGACTCTTTGAGCCACATTAGCAACTCGAAAAGAACGTTAGTAAGAACACCTTACATCACCGTATGAAACCTAAAAACTGCATCATAAACCTAATGAATTCGTCTGATTCCTTTGAACATCGTATGACAATTTTGGACATATTAAGCCTCTATATGCCATATTAGCACCATGAAAATCACGTTAGCTTGGTGTGATTAAATATTACATGTTGTGGTTTATGAGACAAAACTTTATGTTTTCGAAATTTAAATTATTGATCAAATTTGTTTTTGGTGTGATAATAAAGGTAAATATAATATAGGACGTGTTAAACTCCTAAGAGCACCTTACATCAACATACAAAACTTTAAAACTTCATAATAAACCTAATAAATTCGTCCGAGTCCTGTGAACGTCGTACGACAACTTAAGACATCTTACGACTCTGTATGCCATATTATCACCTTGAATAGAATGTTAGTATAATGTAGGACGCCTTACAACTCCTAACAACACCTTACAACACCGTACGCAACCTTAAAACTCCATAATAAACCTAATGAATTCGTACGAGTCCTTTGAACATCGTACGACAACTTAGGACTTCTTACGACTCTTTGAACCACATTAGCAACTCGAAAAGAACTTTAGTAAGAACACCTTACATCACCGTATGAAACCTAAAAACTGCATCATAAACCTAATGAATTCGTCTGATTCCTTTGAACATCGTATGACAAGTTTGGACATATTAAGCCTCTATATGCCATATTAGCACCATGAAAATCACGTTAGCTTGGTGTGATTAAATATTACATGTTGTGGTTTATGAGACAAAACTTTATGTTTTCGAAATTTAAATTATTGATCAAATTTGTTTTTGGTGTGATAATAAAGGTAAATATAATATAGGACGTGTTAAACTCCTAAGAGCACCTTACATCAACATACAAAACTTTAAAACTTCATAATAAACCTAATAAATTCGTCCGAGTCCTGTGAACGTCGTACGACAACTTAAGACATCTCACGACTCTGTATGCCATATTATCACCTTGAATAGAATGTTAGTATAATGTAGGACGCCTTACAACTCCTAACAACACCTTACAACACCGTACGCAACCTTAAAACTCCATAATAAACCTAATGAATTCGTACGAGTCCTTTGAACATCGTACGACAACTTAGGACTTCTTACGACTCTTTGAACCACATTAGCAACTCGAAAAGAACTTTAGTAAGAACACCTTACATCACCGTATGAAACCTAAAAACTGCATCATAAACCTAATGAATTCGTCTGATTCCTTTGAACATCGTATGACAAGTTTGGACATATTAAGCCTCTATATGCCATATTAGCACCATGAAAATCACGTTAGCTTGGTGTGATTAAATATTACATGTTGTGGTTTACGAGACAAAACTTTATGTTTTCAAAATTTAAATTATTGATCAAATTTTTTTTGGTGTGATAATAAAGGTAATATAATATAGGGCGCGTTAAACTCCTAAGAACCCCTTACATCAACATACAAAACTTTAAAACTCCATAATAAACCTAATAAATTCGTTCGAGTCCTTTGAACGTCGTACGACAACTTAAGACATCTTACGACTCTATATGCCATATTATCACCTTAATAGAATGTTAGTATAATGTAGGACGCCTTACAACTCCTAACAACACCTTATAACACCGTATGCAACCTTAAAACTCCATAATAAACCTAATGAATTCGTACGAGTCCTTTGAACATCGTACGACAACTTAGGACTTCTTACGACTCTTTGAGCCACATTAGCAACTCGAAAAGAACGTTAGTAAGAACACCTTACATCACCGTATGAAACCTAAAAACTGCATCAAAAACCTAATGAATTCGTCTGATCCCTTTGAACATCGTATGACAAGTTTGGACATATTAAGCCTCTATATGCCATATTAGCACCATGAAAATCACGTTAGCTTGGTGTGATTAAATATTACATGTTGTGGTTTATGAGACAAAACTTTATGTTTTCGAAATTTAAATTATTGATCAAATTTGTTTTTGGTGTGATAATAAAGGTAAATATAATATAGGGCGTGTTAAACTCCTAAGAACACCTTACATCAACATACAAAACTTTAAAACTCCATAATAAACCTAATAAATTCGTTCGAGTCCTTTGAACGTCGTACGACAACTTAAGACATCTTTCGACTCTTTTTGCCATATTATCACCTTGAATAGAATGTTAGTATATTGTAGGACGCCTTACAACTCCAAACAACACCTTACAACACCGTACGCAACCTTGAATCTCCATAATAAACCTAATGAATTCGTATGAGTCCTTTGAACAGTGTACGACAACTTAGGACTTCTTACGACTCTTTGTGCCACATTAGCAACTCGAAAAGAACGTTAATAAGAACACCTTAAATCACCGTATGAAACCTTAAAACGGCATAATACACCTAATGAATTCGTCTGATTCATTTGAACATCGCACGACAATTTTGGACATCTAAAGCCACTATATGCCATATTAGCACCTTGAAAACCACGTTAGTTTGATGTGATTAAATATTACATGTTGTGGTTTATGAGACAATTTTTTATGTTTTCGAAATTTAAATTATTGATCAAATTTGTTTTTGGTGTGATAATAAAGGTAAATATAATATAGGACGCGTTAAACTCCTAAAAGGACCTTACATCAACATACAAAACATTAAAACTCCATAATAAACCTAATAAATTCGTCCGAGTCCTGTGAATGTCATACGACAACTTAAGACATCTTACGACTCTGTATGCCATATTATCACCTTGAATAGAATGTTAGTATAATGTAGGACGCCTTACAACTCCTAACAACACCTTACAACACCGTACGCAACCTTAAAATCCATAATAAACCTAATTAATTCGTACGAGTCCGTTGAACATCATACGACAACTTAGGACTTCTTACGACTCTTTGAGCCACATTAGCAACTCGAAAAGAACGTTAGTAAGAACACCTTACATCACCGTATGAAACCTAAAAACTGCATCATAAACCTAATGAATTCGTCTGATTCCTTTGAACATCGTATGACAAGTTTGGACATATTAAGCCTCTATATGCCATATTAGCACCATGAAAATCACGTTAGCTTGGTGTGATTAAATATTACATGTTGTGGTTTATGAGAAAAAACTTTATGTTTTCGAAATTTAAATTATTGATCAAATTTGTTTTTGGTGTGATAATAAAGGTAAATATAATATAGGACGTGTTAAACTCCTAAGAGCACCTTACATCAACATACAAAACTTTAAAACTTCATAATAAACCTAATAAATTCGTCCGAGTCCTGTGAACGTCGTACGACAACTTAAGACATCTCACGACTCTGTATGCCATATTATCACCTTGAATAGAATGTTAGTATAATGTAGGACGCCTTACAACTCCTAACAACACCTTACAACACCGTACGCAACCTTAAAACTCCATAATAAACCTAATGAATTCGTACGAGTCCTTTGAACATCGTACGACAACTTAGGACTTCTTACGACTCTTTGAACCACATTAGCAACTCGAAAAGAACTTTAGTAAGAACACCTTACATCACCGTATGAAACCTAAAAACTGCATCATAAACCTAATGAATTCGTCTGATTCCTTTGAACATCGTATGACAAGTTTGGACATATTAAGCCTCTATATGCCATATTAGCACCATGAAAATCACGTTAGCTTGGTGTGATTAAATATTACATGTTGTGGTTTATGAGACAAAACTTTATGTTTTCGAAATTTAAATTATTGATCAAATTTGTTTTTGGTGTGATAATAAAGGTAAATATAATATAGGACGTGTTAAACTCCTAAGAGCACCTTACATCAACATACAAAACTTTAAAACTTCATAATAAACCTAATAAATTCGTCCGAGTCCTGTGAACGTCGTACGACAACTTAAGACATCTCACGACTCTGTATGCCATATTATCACCTTGAATAGAATGTTAGTATAATGTAGGACGCCTTACAACTCCTAACAACACCTTACAACACCGTACGCAACCTTAAAACTCCATAATAAACCTAATGAATTCGTACGAGTCCTTTGAACATCGTACGACAACTTAGGACTTCTTACGACTCTTTGAACCACATTAGCAACTCGAAAAGAACTTTAGTAAGAACACCTTACATCACCGTATGAAACCTAAAAACTGCATCATAAACCTAATGAATTCGTCTGATTCCTTTGAACATCGTATGACAAGTTTGGACATATTAAGCCTCTATATGCCATATTAGCACCATGAAAATCACGTTAGCTTGGTGTGATTAAATATTACATGTTGTGGTTTACGAGACAAAACTTTATGTTTTCAAAATTTAAATTATTGATCAAATTTTTTTTGGTGTGATAATAAAGGTAATATAATATAGGGCGCGTTAAACTCCTAAGAACCCCTTACATCAACATACAAAACTTTAAAACTCCATAATAAACCTAATAAATTCGTTCGAGTCCTTTGAACGTCGTACGACAACTTAAGACATCTTACGACTCTATATGCCATATTATCACCTTAATAGAATGTTAGTATAATGTAGGACGCCTTACAACTCCTAACAACACCTTATAACACCGTATGCAACCTTAAAACTCCATAATAAACCTAATGAATTCGTACGAGTCCTTTGAACATCGTACGACAACTTAGGACTTCTTACGACTCTTTGAGCCACATTAGCAACTCGAAAAGAACGTTAGTAAGAACACCTTACATCACCGTATGAAACCTAAAAACTGCATCAAAAACCTAATGAATTCGTCTGATCCCTTTGAACATCGTATGACAAGTTTGGACATATTAAGCCTCTATATGCCATATTAGCACCATGAAAATCACGTTAGCTTGGTGTGATTAAATATTACATGTTGTGGTTTATGAGACAAAACTTTATGTTTTCGAAATTTAAATTATTGATCAAATTTGTTTTTGGTGTGATAATAAAGGTAAATATAATATAGGGCGTGTTAAACTCCTAAGAACACCTTACATCAACATACAAAACTTTAAAACTCCATAATAAACCTAATAAATTCGTTCGAGTCCTTTGAACGTCGTACGACAACTTAAGACATCTTTCGACTCTTTTTGCCATATTATCACCTTGAATAGAATGTTAGTATATTGTAGGACGCCTTACAACTCCAAACAACACCTTACAACACCGTACGCAACCTTGAATCTCCATAATAAACCTAATGAATTCGTATGAGTCCTTTGAACAGTGTACGACAACTTAGGACTTCTTACGACTCTTTGTGCCACATTAGCAACTCGAAAAGAACGTTAATAAGAACACCTTAAATCACCGTATGAAACCTTAAAACGGCATAATACACCTAATGAATTCGTCTGATTCATTTGAACATCGCACGACAATTTTGGACATCTAAAGCCACTATATGCCATATTAGCACCTTGAAAACCACGTTAGTTTGATGTGATTAAATATTACATGTTGTGGTTTATGAGACAATTTTTTATGTTTTCGAAATTTAAATTATTGATCAAATTTGTTTTTGGTGTGATAATAAAGGTAAATATAATATAGGACGCGTTAAACTCCTAAAAGGACCTTACATCAACATACAAAACATTAAAACTCCATAATAAACCTAATAAATTCGTCCGAGTCCTGTGAATGTCATACGACAACTTAAGACATCTTACGACTCTGTATGCCATATTATCACCTTGAATAGAATGTTAGTATAATGTAGGACGCCTTACAACTCCTAACAACACCTTACAACACCGTACGCAACCTTAAAATCCATAATAAACCTAATTAATTCGTACGAGTCCGTTGAACATCATACGACAACTTAGGACTTCTTACGACTCTTTGAGCCACATTAGCAACTCGAAAAGAACGTTAGTAAGAACACCTTACATCACCGTATGAAACCTAAAAACTGCATCATAAACCTAATGAATTCGTCTGATTCCTTTGAACATCGTATGACAAGTTTGGACATATTAAGCCTCTATATGCCATATTAGCACCATGAAAATCACGTTAGCTTGGTGTGATTAAATATTACATGTTGTGGTTTATGAGAAAAAACTTTATGTTTTCGAAATTTAAATTATTGATCAAATTTGTTTTTGGTGTGATAATAAAGGTAAATATAATATAGGACGCGTTAAACTCCTAAGAGCACCTTACATCAACATACAAAACTTTAAAACTTCATAATAAACCTAATAAATTCGTCCCAGTCCTGTGAACGTCGTACGACAACTTAAGACATCTTACGACTCTGTATGCCATATTATCACCATGAATAGAATGTTGGTATAATGTAGGACGCCTTACAACTCCTAACAACACCTTACAACACCGTACGCAACCTTAAAATCCATAATAAACCTAATGAATTCGTATGAGGCCTTTGAACATCGTACGACAACTTAAGACTTCTTACGACTCTTTGAGCCACAATAGCAACTCGAAAAGAACGTTAGTAAGAACACCTTTAATCACCGTACGATACCTTAAAATGGCATCATACACTTAATGAATTCGTCTGATTCATTTGAACATCGTACGACAATTTTGGACATCTAAAGCCACAATATGCCATATTAGCACCTTGAAAACCACGTTAGTTTGATGTGATTAAATATTACATGTTGTGGATTATGAGACAATTTTTTATGTTTTCGAAATTTAAATTATTGATCAAATTTGTTTATGGGGTGATAATAAAGGTAAATATATTATATGACGCGTTAAACTCCTAAGAGCACATTACATCAACATACAAAACTTTAAAACTCCATAATAAACCTAATATATTCGTCCGAGTCCTGTGAACGTCGTACGACAACTTAAGACATCTTATGACTCTGTATGCCATATTATCACCTTGAATAGAATGTTAGTATAATGTAGGACGCCTTACAACTCCTAACAACACCTTACAACATCGTACGCAACCTTAAAACTTCATAATAAACCTAATGAATTCGTACGAGTCCTTTGAACATCGTACGACAACATAGGACTTCTTACGACTCTTTGAGCCACATTAGCAACTCGAAAAGAACGTTAGTAAGAACACCTTACATCACCGTATGAAACCTAAAAACTGCATCATAAACCTAATGAATTCGTCTGATTCCTTTGAACATCGTATGACAAGTTTGGAAATATTAAGCTTTATATGCCATATTAGCACCATGAAAATCACGTTAGTTTGGTGTGATTAAATATTACATGTTCTGGTTTATGAGACAATTTTTTATGTTTTCGAAATTTAAATTATTGATCAAATTAGTTTTTGGTGTGATAATAAAGGTAAATATAATATAGGGCGCGTTAAACTCCTAAGAACACCTTACATAAATATACAAAACTTTAAAACTCCATAATAAAGCTAATAAATTCGTTTGAGTCCTTTGAACGTCGTACGACAACTTAAGGCATCTTTCGACTCTGTATGCCATATTATCACCTTGAATAGAATGTTAGTATAATGTAAGACGCCTTACAACTCCAAACAACACCTTACAACACCGTATGCAACCTTAAATCTCCATAATAAACCTAATGAATTCGTATGAGTCCTTTGAACATCGTACGACAACTTAGGACTTCTTACGACTCTTTGTGCCACATTAGCAACTCGAAAAGAACGTTAGTAAGAACACCTTTAATCACCGTACGAAACCTTAAAATGGCATCATACACATAATGAATTCGTCTGATTTATTTGAACATCGTACGACAATTTTGGACATCTAAAGCCACTATATGCCATATTAGCACCTTGAAAACCACGTTAGTTTGATGTGATTAAATATTTCATGTTGTGGATTATGAGACAATTTTTTATGTTTTCGAAATTTAAATTATTGATCAAATTTGTTTATGGTGTGATAATAAAGGTAAATATAATATATGACGCGTTAAACTCCTAAGAGCACCTTACATCAACATACAAAACTTTAAAACTCCATAATAAACCTAATATATTCGTCCGAGTCCTGTGAACGTCGTACGACAACTTAAGACATCTTATGACTCTGTATGCCATATTATCACCTTGAATAGAATGTTAGTATAATGTAGGACGCCTTACAACTCCTAACAACACCTTATAACACCGTACGCAACCTTAAAACTTCATAATAAACCTAATGAATTCGTACGAGTCCTTTGAACATCGTACGACAACATAGGACTTCTTACGACTCTTTGAGCCACATTAGCAACTCGAAAAGAACGTTAGTAAGAACACCTTACATCACCGTATGAAACCTAAAAACTGCATCATAAACCTAATGAATTCGTCTGATTCCTTTGAACATCGTATGACAAGTTTGGACATATTAAGCCTCTATATGCCATATTAGCACCATGAAAATCACGTTAGTTTGGTGTGATTAAATATTACATGTTCTGGTTTATGTAACAATTTTTTATGTTTTCGAAATTTAAATTATTGATCAAAATAGTGTTTGGTGTGATAATAAAGGTAAATATAATATAGGGCGCGTTAAACTCCTAAGAACACCTTACATCAACATACAAAACTTTAAAACTCCATAATAAAGCTAATAAATTCGTTCGAGTCCTTTGAACGTCGTACGACAACTTGATAGTCATGTGTAGGTTGGACTCACCGGCATGTCGGTGTTATATATTTTGCATGTATTTTGTTATGTTTTTGTATCTAGCGAACCTACGGGCGAATCTATAGATTCGCCCGGAGGTCTAGCTTAGTCGTAGTCTTTAGATCAGTCTTGTCGTCGGGCGAATCTGTTTGTGCCGGCGAAGCTATAGTTCGCTCGATAGATTCGCGGATAAGCCCAGCGAATCTATCAGCGAATCTGTAGCTGATCTATATATAGTTTAGTTTGAATTAGGGTTGAGCTTGCTTGAAACATAGCCAAGAATTGGGAGGGTTCACATGTAAACAAAATCACAGCAATTCTATCGTGTTTGTATGTTGATTAGAGGTGCTAGGAGCTTATTCTATTCATCATTGTAGCTTATTAACCTCGATTATGTGTTAGATCTTGATATTGGGTTATTTGGACTTTATTCACTTTGTTCTTCAAGTATTTGACATATTTTTTGTTAAACAAGTCAACAAAGCACTGAAATCACGATCATTATGGACCAACAATATGGTATCAGAGCCTTAGTGCTCTTGATTGTTTGATTCTAGTGATTTTTGTGTTGATTTTTGAAGTTTTTGGGTCAAAACACTTTTGATTCTGTTTGAAGCTTGTTTTTAGTGTTTTGGAGTTGTATTTTGCTCAAGGATTGTGGTATTTGGTCATAGGAAGCTTTTAAAACAAACGTGTATGCAAATGGTCAAGTTTTGAGGGTTTTCGAACTGTTTCCGTACTGTTTCAGGGTGGTTGAGCTACCAGCGAAACTATCTGTTCAACCAGCGAAACTGTCAGTTCATCCAGCGAACCTAATTTAAACTTTTGTCCTGTTTGGTTTGTGTTGTGGCCAGCGAATCTAATATATCATCGAACGAAAGTTCACCTGATTGGCTCATTGTGCAAGCGAACTTGCTGCCAATCTCATTTGGGCACAAGTCTTTGTTCTGCCCAAGCGAACCTGTCGGGCGAATCTATTTCTGCGGCCGAGCGAATCTATTGCTGCCGAGCGAATCTGTTGCTGCTGCTGAGCGAACCTATTTGGGCGAACCTAGCAAAATGGCCGGATCTTTATAAGTTTTATTTTTGGGCCAAAATTGAATGGAATGTAATTGGCGAGGAGCATACAGAAAATATTCAGGAGGAAACGAATGTTATTGATATGCCTGATACTGATGTCGCCGATGTTGAGTCTAGTGAAGACGAAGAGGCAGGATCTGAAGACGTTACAAATCCTTTGGCCGGTATTGAAGACAGGGCAGGAGCTTTCATTGAAAACCTTTGAAGCCAAGACAAAGACGGAGCTAAATTAGAAGACTTCCCCAGGTGAGGTCCAACCTAGGGGGAGTATTGATAGTCATGTGTAGGTTGGACTCACCGGCATGTCGGTGTTATATATTTTGCATGTATTTTGTTATGTTTTTGTATCTAGCGAACCTACGGGCGAATCTATAGATTCGCCCGGAGGTCTAGCTTAGTCGTAGTCTTTAGATCAGTCTTGTCGTCGGGCGAATCTGTTTGTGCCGGCGAAGCTATAGTTCGCTCGATAGATTCGCGGATAAGCCCAGCGAATCTATCAGCGAATCTGTAGCTGATCTATATATAGTTTAGTTTGAATTAGGGTTGAGCTTGCTTGAAACATAGCCAAGAATTGGGAGGGTTCACATGTAAACAAAATCACAGCAATTCTATCGTGTTTGTATGTTGATTAGAGGTGCTAGGAGCTTATTCTATTCATCATTGTAGCTTATTAACCTCGATTATGTGTTAGATCTTGATATTGGGTTATTTGGACTTAAAAAAAAAAAAAAAAAAAAAAAAAAAAAAAAAAAAAATATGTCAAATACTTGAAGAACAAAGTGAATAAAGTCCAAATAACCCAATATCAAGATCTAACACATAATCGAGGTTAATAAGCTACAATGATGAATAGAATAAGCTCCTAGCACCTCTAATCAACATACAAACACGATAGAATTGCTGTGATTTTGTTTACATGTGAACCCTCCCAATTCTTGG
This sequence comes from Tagetes erecta, assembly GCA_030867185.1. Lineage (NCBI taxonomy): Eukaryota > Viridiplantae > Streptophyta > Magnoliopsida > Asterales > Asteraceae > Tagetes > Tagetes erecta. The sequence goes on along the minus strand of CM061493.1, from coordinate 24,983,931 downwards.
CTATGTTTCAAGCAAGCTCAACCCTAATTCAAACTAAACTATATATAGATCAGCTACAGATTCGCTGATAGATTCGCTGGGCTTATCCGCGAATCTATCGAGCGAACTATAGCTTCGCCGGCACAAACAGATTCGCCCGACGACAAGACTGATCTAAAGACTACGACTAAGCTAGACCTCCGGGCGAATCTATAGATTCGCCCGTAGGTTCGCTAGATACAAAAACATAACAAAATACATGCAAAATATATAACACCGACATGCCGGTGAGTCCAACCTACACATGACTATCAATACTCCCCCTAGGTTGGACCTCACCTGGGGAAGTCTTCTAATTTAGCTCCGTCTTTGTCTTGGCTTCAAAGGTTTTCAATGAAAGCTCCTGCCCTGTCTTCAATACCGGCCAAAGGATTTGTAACGTCTTCAGATCCTGCCTCTTCGTCTTCACTAGACTCAACATCGGCGACATCAGTATCAGGCATATCAATAACATTCGTTTCCTCCTGAATATTTTCTGTATGCTCCTCGCCAATTACATTCCATTCAATTTTGGCCCAAAAATAAAACTTATAAAGATCCGGCCATTTTCGCTAGGTTCGCCCAAATAGGTTCGCTCAGCAGCAGCCACAGATTCGCTCGGCAGCAATAGATTCGCTCAGCCGCAAAAATAGATTCGCCCGACAGGTTCGCATGTGCAGAACGAAGACTTGTGCCCAAATGAGATTGGCAGCAAGTTCGCTTGCACAATGAGCCAATCAGGTGAACTTTCGTTCGATGATATGCTAGATTCGCTGGCCACAACACAACCCAAACAGAACAAAATTTGAATTTAGATTCGCTGGAAGAACTGACAGTTTCGCTGGAAGAACTAATAGTTTCGCTGGTAGCTCAACCACTCTGAAATAGTACGGAAACAGCTCTAAAACCCTCAAAACTTGACCATTTGCCTACAGGTTTGTTTTAAAAGCTTTCTACTTCCAAATGACACAAAACCAGAGCAAAATACGACTCCAAAACACAAGAAACAAGCTTCAAACAGAATCGAAAGAGTTTTGACCCAAAAACTTCAAAAATCAACACAAAAATCACTAGAATCAAACAATCAAGAGCACTAAGGCTCTGATACCATATTGTTGGTCCATCCGGATCGTGATTTAATATCAAGATCTAACACATAATCGAGGTTAATAAGCTACAATGATGAATAGAATAAGCTCCTAGCACCTCTAATCAACATACAAACACGATAGAATTGCTGTGATTTTGTTTACATGTGAACCCTCCCAATTCTTGGCTATGTTTCAAGCAAGCTCAACCCTAATTCAAACTAAACTATATATAGATCAGCTACAGATTCGCTGATAGATTCGCTGGGCTTATCCGCGAATCTATCGAGCGAACTATAGCTTCGCCGGCACAAACAGATTCGCCCGACGACAAGACTGATCTAAAGACTACGACTAAGCTAGACCTCCGGGCGAATCTATAGATTCGCCCGTAGGTTCGCTAGATACAAAAACATAACAAAATACATGCAAAATATATAACACCGACATGCCGGTGAGTCCAACCTACACATGACTATCACAACTTAAGGCATCTTTCGACTCTGTATGCCATATTATCACCTTCAATAGAATGTTAGTATAATGTAGGACGCCTTACAACTCCAAACAACACCTTACAACACCGTATGCAACCTTAAATCTCCATAATAAACCTAATGAATACGTATGAGTCTTTTGAACATCTTACGACAACTTAGGACTTCTTACGACTCTTTGTGCCACATTAGCAACTCGAAAAGAACGTTAGTAAGAACACCTTAAATCACCGTACGAAACCTTAAAACGGCATCATACACCTAATGAATTCGTCTGATTCATTTGTACATCGTACGACAATTTTGGACATCTAAAGCCACTATATGCCATATTAGCACCTTGAAAACCACGTTAGTTTGATGTGATTAAATATTACATGTTGTGGTTTATGAGACAATTTTTTATGTTTTCGAAATTTAAATTATTGATCAAATTTGTTTTTGGTGTGATAATAAAGGTAAATATAATATAGGACGCGTTAAACTCCTAAGAGCACCTTACATCAACATACAAAACTTTAAAACTCCATAATATACCTAATAAATTCGTCCGTGTCCTGTGAACGTCGTACGACAACTTAAGACATCTTACGACTCTGTATGCCATATTATCACCTTGAATACAAAGTTAGTATAATGTAGGACGCCTTACAAATCCTAACAACACCTTACAACACCGTACGCAACCTTAAAACTCCATAATAAACCTAATGAATTCGTACGAGTCGTTTGAACATCGTACGACAACTTAGGACTTCTTACGACTCTTTGAACTACATTAGCAACTCGAAAATAACGTTAGTAAGAACACCTTACATCACCGTATGAAACCTAAAAACTGCATCATAAACCTAATGAATTCGTCTGATTCCTTTGAACATCGTATGACAAGTTTGGACATATTAAGCCTCTATATGCCATATTAGCACCATGAAAATCACGTTAGTTTGGTGTGATTAATATTACATGTTCTGGTTTATGTAACAAGTTTCTATGTTTTCGAAATTTAAATTATTGATCAAAATAGTTTTTGGTGTGATAATAAAGGTAAATATAATATAGGGCGCGTTAAACTCCTAAGAACACCTTACATCAACATACAAAACTTTAAAACTCCATAATAAAGCTAATAAATTCGTTCGAGTCCTTTGAACGTCGTACAACAACTTAAGGTATCTTTCGACTCTGTATGCCATATTATCATCTTCAATAGAATGTTAGTATAATGTAGGACGCCTTACAACTCCAAACAACACCTTACAACACCGTATGCAACCTTAAATCTCCATAAAAACCTAATGAATACGTATGAGTCCTTTGAACATCGTACGACAACTTAGGACTTCTTACGACTCTTTGTGCCACATTAGCAACTCGAAAAGAACGTTAGTAAGAACACCTTAAATCACCGTACGAAACCTTAAAACGGCATCATACACCTAATGAATTCGTCTGATTCATTTGTACATCGTACGACAATTTTGGACATCTAAATCCACTATATGCCATATTAGCACCTTGAAAACCACGTTAGTTTGATGTGATTAAATATTACATGTTGTGGTTTATGAGACAATTTTTTATGTTTTCGAAATTTAAATTATTGAGCAAATTTGTTTTTGGTGTGATAATAAAGGTAAATTTAATATAGGACGCGTTAAACTCCTAAGAGCACCTTACATCAACATACAAAACTTTAAAACTCCATAATATACCTAATAAATTCGTCCGAGTCCTGTGAACGTCGTACGACAACTTAAGACATCTTACGACTCTGTATGCCATATTATCACCTTGAATAGAATGTTAGTATAATGTAGGACGCCTTACAACTCTTAACAACACCTTACAACACCGTACGCAACCTTAAAACTCCATAATAAACCTAATGAATTCGTACGAGTCCTTTGAACATCGTATGACAACTTAGGACTTCTTACGACTCTTTGAACTACATTAGCAACTCGAAAATAACGTTAGTAAGAACACCTTACATCACCGTATGAAACCTAAAAACTGCATCATAAACCTAATGAATTCGTCTGATTCCTTTGAACATCGTATGACAAGTTTGGACATATTAAGCCTCTATATGCCATATTAGCACCATGAAAATCACGTTAGTTTGGTGTGATTAAATATTACATGTTCTGGTTTATGTAACAATTTTTTATGTTTTCGAAATTTAAATTATTGATCAAAATAGTGTTTGGTGTGATAATAAAGGTAAATATAATATAGGGCGCGTTAAACTCCTAAGAACACCTTACATCAACATACAAAACTTTAAAACTCCATAATAAAGCTAATAAATTCGTTCGAGTCCTTTGAACGTCGTACGACAACTTAAGGCATCTTTCGACTCTGTATGCCATATTATCACCTTCAATAGAATGTTAGTATAATGTAGGACGCCTTACAACTCCAAACAAAACCTTACAACACCGTATGCAACCTTAAATCTCCATAATAAACCTAATGAATACGTATGAGTCTTTTGAACATCGTACGACAACTTAGGACTTCTTACGACTCTTTGTGCCACATTAGCAACTCGAAAAGAACGTTAGTAAGAACACCTTAAATCACCGTACGAAACCTTAAAACGGCATCATACACCTAATGAATTCGTCTGATTCATTTGTAAATCGTACGACAATTTTGGACATCTAAAGCCACTATATGCCATATTAGCACCTTGAAAACCACGTTAGTTTGATGTGATTAAATATTACATGTTGTGGTTTATGAGACAATTTTTTATGTTTTCGAAATTTAAATTATTGATCAAATTTGTTTTTGTTGTGATAATAAAGGTAAATATAATATAGGACGCGTTAAACTCCTAAGAGCACCTTACATCAACATACAAAACTTTAAAACTCCATAATATACCTAATAAATTCGTCTGTGTCCTGTGAACGTCGTACGACAACTTAAGACATCTTACGACTCTGTATGCCATATTATCACCTTGAATACAAAGTTAGTATAATGTAGGACGCCTTACAAATCCTAACAACACCTTACAACACCGTACGCAACCTTAAAACTCCATAATAAACCTAATGAATTCGTACGAGTCGTTTGAACATCGTACGACAACTTAGGACTTCTTACGACTCTTTGAACTACATTAGCAACTCGAAAATAACGTTAGTAAGAACACCTTACATCACCGTATGAAACCTAAAAACTGCATCATAAACCTAATGAATTCGTCTGATTCCTTTGAACATCGTATGACAAGTTTGGACATATTAAGCCTCTATATGCCATATTAGCACCATGAAAATCACGTTAGTTTGGTGTGATTAATATTACATGTTCTGGTTTATGTAACAAGTTTTTATGTTTTCGAAATTTAAATTATTGATCAAAATAGTTTTTGGTGTGATAATAAAGGTAAATATAATATAGGGCGCGTTAAACTCCTAAGAACACCTTACATCAACATACAAAACTTTAAAACTCCATAATAAAGCTAATAAATTCGTTCGAGTCCTTTGAACGTCGTACAACAACTTAAGGTATCTTTCGACTCTGTATGCCATATTATCATCTTCAATAGAATGTTAGTATAATGTAGGACGCCTTACAACTCCAAACAACACCTTACAACACCGTATGCAACCTTAAATCTCCATAAAAACCTAATGAATACGTATGAGTCCTTTGAACATCGTACGACAACTTAGGACTTCTTACGACTCTTTGTGCCACATTAGCAACTCGAAAAGAACGTTAGTAAGAACACCTTAAATCACCGTACGAAACCTTAAAACGGCATCATACACCTAATGAATTCGTCTGATTCATTTGTACATCGTACGACAATTTTGGACATCTAAAGCCACTATATGCCATATTAGCACCTTGAAAACCACGTTAGTTTGATGTGATTAAATATTACATGTTGTGGTTTATGAGACAATTTTTTATGTTTTCGAAATTTAAATTATTGATCAAATTTGTTTTTGGTGTGATAATAAAGGTAAATATAATATAGGACGCGTTAAACTCCTAAGAGCACCTTACATCAACATACAAAACTTTAAAACTTCATAATAAACCTAATAAATTCGTCCGAGTCCTGTGAACGTCGTACGACAACTTAAGGCATCTTACGACTCTGTATGCCATATTATCACCTTGAATAGAATGTTAGTATAATGTAGGATACCTTACAACTCCTAACAACACCTTATAACACCGTACGCAACCTTAAAATCCATAATAAACCTAATGAATTCGTATGAGGCCTTTGAACATCGTATGACAACTTAGGACTTCTTACGACTCTTTAAGCCACAATAGGAACTCGAAAAGAACGTTAGTAAGAACACCTTACATCACCGTATGAAACCTAAAAACTGCATCATAAACCTATTGAATTCGTCTGATTCCTTTGAACATCGTATGACAAGTTTGGAAATATTAAGCCTTATATGCCATATTAGCACCATGAAAATCACGTTAGTTTGGTGTGATTAAATATTACATGTTGTGGTTTATGAGACAATTTTTTATGTTTTCGAAATTCAAATTATTGATCAAATTTGTTTTTGGTGTGATAATTAAGGTAAATATAATATAGGGCGCGTTAAACTCCTAAGAACACCTTACATCAACATACAAAACTTTAAAACTCCATAATAAACCTAATAAATTCGTTCGAGTGATTTGAACGTCGTACGACAACTTAAGATATCCTTCGACTCTGTATGCCATATTATCACCTTGAATAGAATGTTAGTATAATGTAGGACGCCTTACAACTCCAAACAACACCTTACAACACCGTATGCAACCTTAAATCTCCATAATAAACCTAATTAATTCGTATGAGTCCTTTGAACATCGTACGACAACTTAGGACTTCTTACAACTCTTTGTGCCACATTAGCAACTCGAAAAGAACGTTAGTAAGAACACCTTAAATCACCGTATGACACCTTAAAACGGCGTAATACACCTAATGAATTTGTCTGATTCATTTGAACATCGTACGACAATTTTGGACATCTAAAGCCAATATATGCCATATTAGCACCTTGAAAACCACGTTAGTTTGATGTGATTAAATATTACATGTTGTCGTTTATGTGACAACTTTTTATGTTTTCGAAATTTAAATTATTGATCAAATTTGTTTTTGGTGTGATAATAAAGGTAAATATAATATAGGACGCGTTAAACTCCTAAGAGCACCTTACATCAACATACAAAACTTTAAAACTCCATAATAAACCTAATAAATTCGTCCGAGTTCTGTGAACGTCGTACGACAACTTAAGACAACTTACGACTCTGTATGCCATATTATCACCTTGAATAGAATGTGAGTATAATCTAGGACGCCTTACAACTGCTAACAACACCATACAACACCGTACGCAACCTTAAAACTCCATAATAAACCTAATGAATTCGTACGAGTCCTTTGAACATCGTACGACAACTTAGGACTTCTTACGACTCTTTGAGCCACATTAGCAACTCGAAAAGAACGTTAGTAAGAACACCTTACATCACCGTATGAAACCTAAAACTGCATCATAAACCTAATGAATTAGTCTGATTCCTTTGAACATCGTATGACAAGTTTGGACATATTAAGCCTTATATGCCATATTAGCACCATGAAAATCACGTTAGTTTGGTGTGATTAAATATTACATGTTGTGGTTTATGAGACAATTTTTTATGTTTTCGAAATTCAAATTATTGATCAAATTTGTTTTTGGTGTGATAATTAAGGTAAATATAATATAGGGCGCGTTAAACTCCTAAGAACACCTTACATCAACATACAAAACTTTAAAACTCCATAATAAACCTAATAAATTCGTTCGAGTGATTTGAACGTCGTACGACAACTTAAGACATCTTATGACTCTGAATGCCATATTATCAACTTGAATAGAATGTTAGTATAATGTAGGACGCCGTACAACTCCAAACAACACCTTACAACACCGTATGCAACCTTAAATCTCCATAATAAACCTAATGAATTCGTATGAGTCCTTTGAACATCGTACGACAACTTAGGACTTCTTACAACTCTTTGTGCCACATTAGCAACTCGAAAAGAACGTTAGTAAGAACACCTTAAATCACCGTATGAAACCTTAAAACGGCATAATACACCTAATGAATTTGTCTGATTCATTTGAACATCGTACGACAATTTTGGACATCTAAAGCCACTATATGCCATATTAGCACCTTGAAAACCACATTAGTTTGATGTGATTAAATATTACATGTTGTGGTTTATGAGACAATTTTTTATGTTTTCGATATTTAAATTATTGATCAAATTTGTTTTTGGTGTGATAATAAAGGTAAATATAACATAGGACGCGTTAAACTCCTAACAGCACCTTACATCAACATACAAAACTTTAAAACTCCATAATAAACCTAATAAATTCGTTCGAGTGATTTGAACGTCGTACGACAACTTAAGACATCCTTCGACTCTGTATGCCATATTATCACCTGAATAGAATGTTAGTATAATGTAGGACGCCTTACAACTCCAAACAACACCTTACAACACCGTATGCAACCTTAAATCTCCATAATAAACCTAATTAATTCGTATGAGTCCTTTGAACATCGTACGACAACTTAGGACTTCTTACAACTCTTTGTGCCACATTAGCAACTCGAAAAGAACGTTAGTAAGAACACCTTAAATCACCGTATGAAACCTTAAAACGGCATAATACACCTAATGAATTTGTCTGATTCATTTGAACATCGTACGACAATTTTGGACATCTAAAGCCAATATATGCCATATTAGCACCTTGAAAACCACGTTAGTTTGATGTGATTAAATATTACATGTTGTCGTTTATGAGACAACTTTTTATGTTTTCGAAATTTAAATTATTGATCAAATTTGTTTTTGGTGTGATAATAAAGGTAAATATAATATAGGACGCGTTAAACTCCTAAGAGCACCTTACATCAACATACAAAACTTTAAAACTCCATAATAAACCTAATAAATTCGTCCGAGTTCTGTGAACGTCGTACGACAACTTAAGACAACTTACGACTCTGTATGCCATATTATCACCTTGAATAGAATGTTAGTATAATCTAGGACGCCTTACAACTGCTAACAACACCTTACAACACCGTACGCAACCTTAAAACTCCATAATAAACCTAATGAATTTGTACGAGTCCTTTGAACATCGTACGACAACTTAGGACTTCTTACGACTCTTTGAGCCACATTAGCAACTCGAAAAGAACGTTAGTAAGAACACCTTACATCACCGTATGAAACCTAAAACTGCATCATAAACCTAATGAATTAGTCTGATTCCTTTGAACATCGTATGACAAGTTTGGACATATTAAGCCTTATATGCCATATTAGCACCATGAAAATCACGTTAGTTTGGTGTGATTAAATATTACATGTTGTGGTTTATGAGACAATTTTTTATGTTTTCGAAATTCAAATTATTGATCAAATTTGTTTTTGGTGTGATAATTAAGGTAAATATAATATAGGGCGCGTTAAACTCCTAAGAACACCTTACATCAACATACAAAACTTTAAAACTCCATAATAAACCTAATAAATTCGTTCGAGTGATTTGAACGTCGTACGACAACTTAAGACATCTTATGACTCTGAATGCCATATTATCAACTTGAATAGAATGTTAGTATAATGTAGGACGCCGTACAACTCCAAACAACACCTTACAACACCGTATGCAACCTTAAATCTCCATAATAAACCTAATGAATTCGTATGAGTCCTTTGAACATCGTACGACAACTTAGGACTTCTTACAACTCTTTGTGCCACATTAACAACTCGAAAAGAACGTTAGTAAGAACACCTTAAATCACCGTATGAAACCTTAAAACGGCATAATACACCTAATGAATTTGTCTGATTCATTTGAACATCGTACGACAATTTTGGACATCTAAAGCCACTATATGCCATATTAGCACCTTGAAAACCACGTTAGTTTAATGTGATTAAATATTACATGTTGTGGTTTATGAGACAATTTTTTATGTTTTCGATATTTAAATTATTGATCAAATTTGTTTTTGGTGTGATAATAAAGGTAAATATAACATAGGACGCGTTAAACTCCTAACAGCACCTTACATCAACATACAAAACATTAAAACTCCATAATAAACCTAATAAATTCGTTCGAGTGATTTGAACGTCGTACGACAACTTAAGACATCTTATGACTCTGAATGCCATATTATCAACTTGAATAGAATGTTAGTATAATGTAGGACGCCGTACAACTCCAAACAACACCTTACAACACCGTATGCAACCTTAAATCTCCATAATAAACCTAATGAATTCGTATGAGTCCTTTGAACATCGTACGACAACTTAGGACTTCTTACAACTCTTTGTGCCACATTAGCAACTCGAAAAGAACGTTAGTAAGAACACCTTAAATCACCGTATGAAACCTTAAAACGGCATAATACACCTAATGAATTTGTCTGATTCATTTGAACATCGTACGACAATTTTGGACATCTAAAGCCACTATATGCCATATTAGCACCTTGAAAACCACGTTAGTTTGATGTGATTAAATATTACATGTTGTGGTTTATGAGACAATTTTTTATGTTTTCGATATTTAAATTATTGATCAAATTTGTTTTTGGTGTGATAATAAAGGTAAATATAACATAGGACGCGTTAAACTCCTAACAGCACCTTACATCAACATACAAAACTTTAAAACTCCATAATAAACCTAATAAATTCGTTCGAGTGATTTGAACGTCGTACGACAACTTAAGACATCCTTCGACTCTGTATGCCATATTATCACCTTGAATAGAATGTTAGTATAATGTAGGACGCCTTACAACTCCAAACAACACCTTACAACACCGTATGCAACCTTAAATCTCCATAATAATCCTAATTAATTCGTATGAGTCCTTTGAACATCGTACGACAACTTAGGACTTCTTACAACTCTTTGTGCCACATTAGCAACTCGAAAAGAACGTTAGTAAGAACACCTTAAATCACCGTATGAAACCTTAAAACGGCATAATACACCTAATGAATTCGACTGATTCATTTGAACATCGCATGACAATTTTGGACATCTAAAGCCACTATATGCCATATTAGCACCTTGAAAACCACGTTAGTTTGATGTGATTAAATATTACATGTTGTGGTTTATGAGACAATTTTATATGTTTTCGAAATTTAAATTATTGATCAAATTTGTTTTTGGTGTGATAACAAAGGTAAATATAATATAGAACGCGTTAAACTCTTAAGAGGACCTTACATCAACATACAAAACATTAAAACTCCATAATAAACCTAATAAATTCGTCCGAGTCCTGTGAACGTCATACGAAAACTTAAGACATCTTACTACTCTGTATGTCATATTATCACCTTGAATAGAATGTTAGTATAATGTAGGACGCCTTACAACTCCTAACAACACCTTACAACACCGTATGCAACCTTAAAATCCATAATAAACCTAATTAATTCGTACGAGTCCGTTGAACATCGTACGACAACTTAGGACTTCTTACGACTCTTTGAGCCACATTAGCAACTCGAAAAGAACGTTAGTAAGAACACCTTACATCACCGTATGAAACCTAAAACTGCATCATAAACCTAATGAATTCGTCTGATTCCTTTGAACATCGTATGACAAGTTTGGACATATTAAGCCTCTATATGCCATATTAGCACCATGAAAATGACGTTAGCTTGGTGTGATTAAATATTACATGTTGTGGTTTATGAGACAAAACTTTATGTTTTCGAAATTTAAATTATTGATCAAATTTGTTTTTGGTGTGATAATAAAGGTAATTATAATATAGGACGTGTTAAACTCCTAAGAGCACCTTACATCATCATACAAAACTTTAAAACTCCATAATAAACCTAATAAATTCGTCCGAGTCGTTTGAACGTCGTATGACAACTTAAGACATCTTATGACTCTGAATGCCATATTATCAACTTGAATAGAATGTTAGTATAATGTAGGACGCCGTACAACTCCAAACAACACCTTACAACACCGTATGCAACCTTAAATCTCCATAATAAACCTAATGAATTCGTATGAGTCCTTTGAACATCGTACGACAACTTAGGACTTCTTACAACTCTTTGTGCCACATTAGCAACTCGAAAAGAACGTTAGTAAGAACACCTTAAATCACCGTATGAAACCTTAAAACGGCATAAAACACCTAATGAATTTGTCTGATTCTTTTGAACATCGTACGACAATTTTGGACATCTAAAGCCACTATATGCCATATTAGCACCTTGAAAACCACGTTAGTTTGATGTGATTAAATATTACATGTTGTGGTTTATGAGACAATTTTTTATGTTTTCGATATTTAAATTATTGATCAAATTTGTTTTTGGTGTGATAATAAAGGTAAATATAACATAGGACGCGTTAAACTCCTAAGAGCACCTTACATCAACATACAAAACTTTAAAACTCCATAATCAACCTAATAAATTCGTTCGACTGATTTGAACGTCGTACGACAACTTAAGACATCCTTCGACTCTGTATGCCATATTATCACCTTGAATAGAATGTTAGTATAATGTAGGACGCCTTACAACTCCAAACAACACCTTACAACACCGTATGCAACCTTAAATCTCCATAATAAACCTAATTAATTCGTATGAGTCCTTTGAACATCGTACGACAACTTAGGACTTCTTACAACTCTTTGTGCCACATTAGCAACTCGAAAAGAACGTTAGTAAGAACACCTTAAATCACCGTATGAAACCTTAAAACGGCATAATACACCTAATGAATTCGTCTGATTCATTTGAACATCGCACGACAATTTTGGACATCTAAAGCCACTATATGCCATATTAGCACCTTGAAAACCACGTTAGTTTGATGTGATTAAATATTACATGTTGTGGTTTATGAGACAATTTTATATGTTTTCGAAATTTAAATTATTGATCAAATTTGTTTTTGGTGTGATAACAAAGGTAAATATAATATAGGACGCGTTAAACTCTTAAGAGGACCTTACATCAACATACAAAACATTAAAACTCCATAATAAACCTAATAAATTCGTCCGAGTCCTGTGAACGTCATACGACAACTTAAGACATCTTACTACTCTGTATGTCATATTATCACCTTGAATAGAATGTTAGTATAATGTAGGACGCCTTACAACTCCTAACAACACCTTACAACACCGTATGCAACCTTAAAATCCATAATAAACCTAATTAATTCGTACGAGTCCGTTGAACATCGTACGACAACTTAGGAATTCTTACGACTCTTTGAGCCACATTAGCAACTCGAAAAGAACGTTAGTAAGAACACCTTATATCACCGTATGAAACCTAAAAACTGCATCATAAACCTAATGAATTCGTCTGATTCCTTTGAACATCGTATGACAAGTTTGGACATATTAAGCCTCAATATGCCATATTAGCACCATGAAAATCACGTTAGCTTGGTGTGATTAAATATTACATGTTGTGGTTTATGAGACAAAACTTTATGTTTTCGAAATTTAAATTATTGATCAAATTTGTTTTTGGTGTGATAATAAAGGTAAATATAATATAGGACGCGTTAAACTCCTAAGAGAACCTTACATCAACATACAAAACTTTAAAACTTCATAATAAACCTAATAAATTCGTCCGAGTCCTGTGAACGTCGTACGACAACTTAAGGCATCTTACGACTCTGTATGCCATATTATCACCTTGAATAGAATGTTAGTATAATGTAGGATGCCTTACAACTCCTAACAACACCTTACAACACCGTACGCAACCTTAAAATCCATAATAAACCTAATGAATTCGTATTAGGCCTTTGAACATCGTACGACAACTTAGGACTTCTTACGACTCTTTAAGCCACAATAGGAACTCGAAAAGAACGTTAGTAAGAACACCTTACATCACCGTATGAAACCTAAAAACTGCATCATAAACCTAATGAATTCGTCTGATTCCTTTGAACATCGTATGACAAGTTTGGAAATATTATGCCTTATATGCCATATTAGCACCATGAAAATCACGTTAGTTTGGTGTGATTAAATATTACATGTTCTGGTTTATGAGACAATTTTTTATGTTTTCGAAATTCAAATTATTGATCAAATTTGTTTTTGGTGTGATAATTAAGGTAAATATAATATAGGGCGCGTTAAACTCCTAAGAACACCTTACATCAACATACAAAACTTTAAAACTCCATAATAAACCTAATAAATTCGTTCGAGTGATTTGAACGTCGTACGACAACTTAAGACATCTTATGACTCTGAATGCCATATTATCAACTTGAATAGAATGTTAGTATAATGTAGGACGCCGTACAACTCCAAACAACACCTTACAACACCGTATGCAACCTTAAATCTCCATAATAAACCTAATGAATTCGTATGAGTCCTTTGAACATCGTACGACAACTTAGGACTTCTTACAACTCTTTGTGCCACATTAGCAACTCGAAAAGAACGTTAGTAAGAACACCTTAAATCACCGTATGAAACCTTAAAACGGCATAATACACCTAATGAATTTGTCTGATTCATTTGAACATCGTACGACAATTTTGGACATCTAAAGCCACTATATGCCATATTAGCACCTTGAAAACCACGTTAGTTTGATGTGATTAAATATTACATGTTGTGGTTTATGAGACAATTTTTTATGTTTTCGATATTTAAATTATTGATCAAATTTGTTTTTGGTGTGATAATAAAGGTAAATATAACATAGGACGCGTTAAACTCCTAACAGCACCTTACATCAACATACAAAACTTTAAAACTCCATAATAAACCTAATAAATTCGTTCGAGTGATTTGAACGTCGTACGACAACTTAAGACATCCTTCGACTCTGTATGCCATATTATCACCTTGAATAGAATGTTAGTATAATGTAGGACGCCTTACAACTCCAAACAACACCTTACAACACCGTATGCAACCTTAAATCTCCATAATAAACCTAATTAATTCGTATGAGTCCTTTGAACATCGTACGACAACTTAGGACTTCTTACAACTCTTTGTGCCACATTAGCAACTCGAAAAGAACGTTAGTAAGAACACCTTAAATCACCGTATGAAACCTTAAAACGGCATAATACACCTAATGAATTTGTCTGATTCATTTGAACATCGTACGACAATTTTGGACATCTAAAGCCAATATATGCCATATTAGCACCTTGAAAACCACGTTAGTTTGATGTGATTAAATATTACATGTTGTCGTTTATGAGACAACTTTTTATGTTTTCGAAATTTAAATTATTGATCAAATTTGTTTTTGGTGTGATAATAAAGGTAAATATAATATAGGACGCGTTAAACTCCTAAGAGCACCTTACATCAACATACAAAACTTTAAAACTCCATAATAAACCTAATAAATTCGTCCGAGTTCTGTGAACGTCGTACGACAACTTAAGACAACTTACGACTCTGTATGCCATATTATCACCTTGAATAGAATGTTAGTATAATCTAGGACGCCTTACAACTGCTAACAACACCTTACAACACCGTACGCAACCTTAAAACTCCATAATAAACCTAATGAATTCGTACGAGTCCTTTGAACATCGTACGACAACTTAGGACTTCTTACGACTCTTTGAGCCACATTAGCAACTCGAAAAGAACGTTAGTAAGAACACCTTACATCACCGTATGAAACCTAAAACTGCATCATAAACCTAATGAATTAGTCTGATTCCTTTGAACATCGTATGACAAGTTTGGACATATTAAGCCTTATATGCCATATTAGCACCATGAAAATCACGTTAGTTTGGTGTGATTAAATATTACATGTTGTGGTTTATGAGACAATTTTTTATGTTTTCGAAATTCAAATTATTGATCAAATTTGTTTTTGGTGTGATAATTAAGGTAAATATAATATAGGGCGCGTTAAACTCCTAAGAACACCTTACATCAACATACAAAACTTTAAAACTCCATAATAAACCTAATAAATTCGTTCGAGTGATTTGAACGTCGTACGACAACTTAAGACATCTTATGACTCTGAATGCCATATTATCAACTTGAATAGAATGTTAGTATAATGTAGGACGCCGTACAACTCCAAACAACACCTTACAACACCGTATGCAACCTTAAATCTCCATAATAAACCTAATGAATTCGTATGAGTCCTTTGAACATCGTACGACAACTTAGGACTTCTTACAACTCTTTGTGCCACATTAGCAACTCGAAAAGAACGTTAGTAAGAACACCTTAAATCACCGTATGAAACCTTAAAACGGCATAATACACCTAATGAATTTGTCTGATTCATTTGAACATCGTACGACAATTTTGGACATCTAAAGCCACTATATGCCATATTAGCACCTTGAAAACCACGTTAGTTTGATGTGATTAAATATTACATGTTGTGGTTTATGAGACAATTTTTTATGTTTTCGATATTTAAATTATTGATCAAATTTGTTTTTGGTGTGATAATAAAGGTAAATATAACATAGGACGCGTTAAACTCCTAACAGCACCTTACATCAACATACAAAACTTTAAAACTCCATAATAAACCTAATAAATTCGTTCGAGTGATTTGAACGTCGTACGACAACTTAAGACATCCTTCGACTCTGTATGCCATATTATCACCTTGAATAGAATGTTAGTATAATGTAGGACGCCTTACAACTCCAAACAACACCTTACAACACCGTATGCAACCTTAAATCTCCATAATAAACCTAATTAAATCGTATGAGTCCTTTGAACATCGTACGACAACTTAGGACTTCTTACAACTCTTTGTGCCACATTAGCAACTCGAAAAGAACGTTAGTAAGAACACCTTAAATCACCGTATGAAACCTTAAAACGGCATAATACACCTAATGAATTCGACTGATTCATTTGAACATCGCATGACAATTTTGGACATCTAAAGCCACTATATGCCATATTAGCACCTTGAAAACCACGTTAGTTTGATGTGATTAAATATTACATGTTGTGGTTTATGAGACAATTTTATATGTTTTCGAAATTTAAATTATTGATCAAATTTGTTTTTGGTGTGATAACAAAGGTAAATATAATATAGAACGCGTTAAACTCTTAAGAGGACCTTACATCAACATACAAAACATTAAAACTCCATAATAAACCTAATAAATTCGTCCGAGTCCTGTGAACGTCATACGACAACTTAAGACATCTTACTACTCTGTATGTCATATTATCACCTTGAATAGAATGTTAGTATAATGTAGGACGCCTTACAACTCCTAACAACACCTTACAACACCGTATGCAACCTTAAAATCCATAATAAACCTAATTAATTCGTACGAGTCCGTTGAACATCGTACGACAACTTAGGACTTCTTACGACTCTTTGAGCCACATTAGCAACTCGAAAAGAACGTTAGTAAGAACACCTTACATCACCGTATGAAACCTAAAAATTGCATCATAAACCTAATGAATTCGTCTGATTCCTTTGAACATCGTATGACAAGTTTGGACATATTAAGCCTCAATATGCCATATTAGCACCATGAAAATCACGTTAGCTTGGTGTGATTAAATATTACATGTTGTGGTTTATGAGACAAAACTTTATGTTTTCGAAATTTAAATTATTGATCAAATTTGTTTTTGGTGTGATAATAAAGGTAAATATAATATAGGACGCGTTAAACTCCTAAGAGAACCTTACATCAACATACAAAACTTTAAAACTTCATAATAAACCTAATAAATTCGTCCGAGTCCTGTGAACGTCGTACGACAACTTAAGGCATCTTACGACTCTGTATGCCATATTATCACCTTGAATAGAATGTTAGTATAATCTAGGACGCCTTACAACTGCTAACAACACCTTACAACACCGTACGCAACCTTAAAACTCCATAATAAACCTAATGAATTCGTACGAGTCCTTTGAACATCGTACGACAACTTAGGACTTCTTACGACTCTTTGAGCCACATTAGCAACTCGAAAAGAACGTTAGTAAGAACACCTTACATCACCGTATGAAACCTAAAACTGCATCATAAACCTAATGAATTCGTCTGATTCCTTTGAACATCGTATGACAAGTTTGGACATATTAAGCCTCTATATGCCATATTAGCACCATGAAAATGACGTTAGCTTGGTGTGATTAAATATTACATGTTGTGGTTTATGAGACAAAACTTTATGTTTTCGAAATTTAAATTATTGATCAAATTTGTTTTTGGTGTGATAATAAAGGTAATTATAATATAGGACGTGTTAAACTCCTAAGAGCACCTTACATCATCATACAAAACTTTAAAACTCCATAATAAACCTAATAAATTCGTCCGGGTCGTTTGAACGTCGTATGACAACTTAAGACATCTTATGACTCTGAATGCCATATTATCAACTTGAATAGAATGTTAGTATAATGTAGGACGCCGTACAACTCCAAACAACACCTTACAACACCGTATGCAACCTTAAATCTCCATAATAAACCTAATGAATTCGTATGAGTCCTTTGAACATCGTACGACAACTTAGGACTTCTTACAACTCTTTGTGCCACATTAGCAACTCGAAAAGAACGTTAGTAAGAACACCTTAAATCACCGTATGAAACCTTAAAACGGCATAATACACCTAATGAATTTGTCTGATTCATTTGAACATCGTACGACAATTTTGGACATCTAAAGCCACTATATGCCATATTAGCACTTTGAAAACCACGTTAGTTTGATGTGATTAAATATTACATGTTGTGGTTTATGAGACAATTTTTTATGTTTTCGATATTTAAATTATTGATCAAATTTGTTTTTGGTGTGATAATAAAGGTAAATATAACATAGGACGCGTTAAACTCCTAAGAGCACCTTACATCAACATACAAAACTTTAAAACTCCATAATCAACCTAATAAATTCGTTCGAGTGATTTGAACGTCGTACGACAACTTAAGACATCCTTCGACTCTGTATGCCATATTATCACCTTGAATAGAATGTTAGTATAATGTAGGACGCCTTACAACTCCAAACAACACCTTACAACACCGTATGCAACCTTAAATCTCCATAATAAACCTAATTAATTCGTATGAGTCCTTTGAACATCGTACGACAACTTAGGACTTCTTACAACTCTTTGTGCCACATTAGCAACTCGAAAAGAACGTTAGTAAGAACACCTTAAATCACCGTATGAAACCTTAAAACGGCATAATACACCTAATGAATTCGTCTGATTCATTTGAACATCGCACGACAATTTTGGACATCTAAAGCCACTATATGCCATATTAGCACCTTGAAAACCACGTTAGTTTGATGTGATTAAATATTACATGTTGTGGTTTATGAGACAATTTTATATGTTTTCTAAATTTAAATTATTGATCAAATTTGTTTTTGGTGTGATAACAAAGGTAAATATAATATAGGACGCGTTAAACTCTTAAGAGGACCTTACATCAACATACAAAACATTAAAACTCCATAATAAACCTAATAAATTCGTCCGAGTCCTGTGAACGTCATACGACAACTTAAGACATCTTACTACTCTGTATGTCATATTATCACCTTGAATAGAATGTTAGTATAATGTAGGACGCCTTACAACTCCTAACAACACCTTACAACACCGTATGCAACCTTAAAATCCATAATAAACCTAATTAATTCGTACGAGTCCGTTGAACATCGTACGACAACTTAGGAATTCTTACGACTCTTTGAGCCACATTAGCAACTCGAAAAGAACGTTAGTAAGAACACCTTATATCACCGTATGAAACCTAAAAACTGCATCATAAACCTAATGAATTCGTCTGATTCCTTTGAACATCGTATGACAAGTTTGGACATATTAAGCCTCAATATGCCATATTAGCACCATGAAAATCACGTTAGCTTGGTGTGATTAAATATTACATGTTGTGGTTTATGAGACAAAACTTTATGTTTTCGAAATTTAAATTATTGATCAAATTTGTTTTTGGTGTGATAATAAAGGTAAATATAATATAGGACGCGTTAAACTCCTAAGAGAACCTTACATCAACATACAAAACTTTAAAACTTCATAATAAACCTAATAAATTCGTCCGAGTCCTGTGAACGTCGTACGACAACTTAAGGCATCTTACGACTCTGTATGCCATATTATCACCTTGAATAGAATGTTAGTATAATCTAGGACGCCTTACAACTGCTAACAACACCTTACAACACCGTACGCAACCTTAAAACTCCATAATAAACCTAATGAATTCGTACGAGTCCTTTGAACATCGTACGACAACTTAGGACTTCTTACGACTCTTTGAGCCACATTAGCAACTCGAAAAGAACGTTAGTAAGAACACCTTACATCACCGTATGAAACCTAAAACTGAATCATAAACCTAATGAATTCGTCTGATTCCTTTGAACATCGTATGACAAGTTTGGACATATTAAGCCTCTATATGCCATATTAGCACCATGAAAATGACGTTAGCTTGGTGTGATTAAATATTACATGTTGTGGTTTATGAGACAAAACTTTATGTTTTCGAAATTTAAATTATTGATCAAATTTGTTTTTGGTGTGATAATAAAGGTAATTATAATATAGGACGTGTTAAACTCCTAAGAGCACCTTACATCATCATACAAAACTTTAAAACTCCATAATAAACCTAATAAATTCGTCCGGGTCGTTTGAACGTCGTATGACAACTTAAGACATCTTATGACTCTGAATGCCATATTATCAACTTGAATAGAATGTTAGTATAATGTAGGACGCCGTACAACTCCAAACAACACCTTACAACACCGTATGCAACCTTAAATCTCCATAATAAACCTAATGAATTCGTATGAGTCCTTTGAACATCGTACGACAACTTAGGACTTCTTACAACTCTTTGTGCCACATTAGCAACTCGAAAAGAACGTTAGTAAGAACACCTTAAATCACCGTATGAAACCTTAAAACGGCATAATACACCTAATGAATTTGTCTGATTCATTTGAACATCGTACGACAATTTTGGACATCTAAAGCCACTATATGCCATATTAGCACCTTGAAAACCACGTTAGTTTGATGTGATTAAATATTACATGTTGTGGTTTATGAGACAATTTTTTATGTTTTCGATATTTAAATTATTGATCAAATTTGTTTTTGGTGTGATAATAAAGGTAAATATAACATAGGACGCGTTAAACTCCTAAGAGCACCTTACATCAACATACAAAACTTTAAAACTCCATAATCAACCTAATAAATTCGTTCGAGTGATTTGAACGTCGTACGACAACTTAAGACATCCTTCGACTCTGTATGCCATATTATCACCTTGAATAGAATGTTAGTATAATGTAGGACGCCTTACAACTCCAAACAACACCTTACAACACCGTATGCAACCTTAAATCTCCATAATAAACCTAATTAATTCGTATGAGTCCTTTGAACATCGTACGACAACTTAGGACTTCTTACAACTCTTTGTGCCACATTAGCAACTCGAAAAGAACGTTAGTAAGAACACCTTAAATCACCGTATGAAACCTTAAAACGGCATAATACACCTAATGAATTCGTCTGATTCATTTGAACATCGCACGACAATTTTGGACATCTAAAGCCACTATATGCCATATTAGCACCTTGAAAACCACGTTAGTTTGATGTGATTAAATATTACATGTTGTGGTTTATGAGACAATTTTATATGTTTTCGAAATTTAAATTATTGATCAAATTTGTTTTTGGTGTGATAACAAAGGTAAATATAATATAGGACGCGTTAAACTCTTAAGAGGACCTTACATCAACATACAAAACATTAAAACTCCATAATAAACCTAATAAATTCGTCCGAGTCCTGTGAACGTCATACGACAACTTAAGACATCTTACTACTCTGTATGTCATATTATCACCTTGAATAGAATGTTAGTATAATGTAGGACGCCTTACAACTCCTAACAACACCTTACAACACCGTATGCAACCTTAAAATCCATAATAAACCTAATTAATTCGTACGAGTCCGGTTAACATCGTACGACAACTTAGGAATTCTTACGACTCTTTGAGCCACATTAGCAACTCGAAAAGAACGTTAGTAAGAACACCTTATATCACCGTATGAAACCTAAAAACTGCATCATAAACCTAATGAATTCGTCTGATTCCTTTGAACATCGTATGACAAGTTTGGACATATTAAGCCTCAATATGCCATATTAGCACCATGAAAATCACGTTAGCTTGGTGTGATTAAATATTACATGTTGTGGTTTATGAGACAAAACTTTATGTTTTCGAAATTTAAATTATTGATCAAATTTGTTTTTGGTGTGATAATAAAGGTAAATATAATATAGGACGCGTTAAACTCCTAAGAGAACCTTACATCAACATACAAAACTTTAAAACTTCATAATAAACCTAATAAATTCGTCCGAGTCCTGTGAACGTCGTACGACAACTTAAGGCATCTTACGACTCTGTATGCCATATTATCACCTTGAATAGAATGTTAGTATAATGTAGGATGCCTTACAACTCCTAACAACACCTTACAACACCGTACGCAACCTTAAAATCCATAATAAACCTAATGAATTCGTATTAGGCCTTTGAACATCGTACGACAACTTAGGACTTCTTACGACTCTTTAAGCCACAATAGGAACTCGAAAAGAACGTTAGTAAGAACACCTTACATCACCGTATGAAACCTAAAAACTGCATCATAAACCTAATGAATTCGTTTGATTCCTTTGAACATCGTATGACAAGTTTGGAAATAATAAGCCTTATATGCCATATTAGCACCATGAAAATCACGTTAGTTTGGTGTGATTAAATATTACATGTTCTGGTTTATGAGACAATTTTTTATGTTTTCGAAATTCAAATTATTGATCAAATTTGTTTTTGGTGTGATAATTAAGGTAAATATAATATAGGGCGCGTTAAACTCCTAAGAACACCTTACATCAACATACAAAACTTTAAAACTCCATAATAAACCTAATAAATTCGTTCGAGTGATTTGAACGTCGTACGACAACTTAAGACATCCTTCGACTCTGTATGCCATATTATCACCTTGAATAGAATGTTAGTATAATGTAGGACGCCTTACAACTCCAAACAACACCTTACAACACCGTATGCAACCTTAAATCTCCATAATAAACCTAATTAATTCGTATGAGTCCTTTGAACATCGTACGACAACTTAGGACTTCTTACAACTCTTTGTGCCACATTAGCAACTCGAAAAGAACGTTAGTAAGAACACCTTAAATCACCGTATGAAACCTTAAAACGGCATAATACACCTAATGAATTTGTCTGATTCATTTGAACATCGTACGACAATTTTGGACATCTAAAGCCACTATATGCCATATTAGCACCTTGAAAACCACGTTAGTTTGATGTGATTAAATATTACATGTTGTGGTTTATGAGACAACTTTTTATGTTTTCGAAATTTAAATTATTGATCAAATTTGTTTTTGGTGTGATAATAAAGGTAAATATAATATAGGACGCGTTAAACTCCTAAGAGCACCTTACATCAACATACAAAACTTTAAAACTCCATAATAAACCTAATAAATTCGTCCGAGTCCTGTGAACGTCGTACGACAACTTAAGACAACTTACGACTCTGTATGCCATATTATCACCTTGAATAGAATGTTAGTATAATCTAGGACGCCTTACAACTGCTAACAACACCTTACAACACCGTACGCAACCTTAAAACTCCATAATAAACCTAATGAATTCGTACGAGTCCTTTGAACATCGTACGACAACTTAGGACTTCTTACGACTCTTTGAGCCACATTAGCAACTCGAAAAGAACGTTAGTAAGAACACCTTACATCACCGTATGAAACCTAAAACTGCATCATAAACCTAATGAATTCGTCTGATTCCTTTGAACATCGTATGACAAGTTTGGACATATTAAGCATCTATATGCCATATTAGCACCATGAAAATGACGTTAGCTTGGTGTGATTAAATATTACATGTTGTGGTTTTTGAGACAAAACTTTATGTTTTCGAAATTTAAATTATTGATCAAATTTGTTTTTGGTGTGATAATAAAGGTAATTATAATATAGGACGTGTTAAACTCCTAAGAGCACCTTACATCATCATACAAAACTTTAAAACTCCATAATAAACCTAATAAATTCGTCCGAGTCGTTTGAACGTCGTATGACAACTTAAGACATCTTACGACTCTGAATGCCATATTATCAACTTGAATAGAATGTTAGTATAATGTAGGACGCCTTACAACTCCAAACAACACCTTACAACACTGTATGCAACCTTAAATTTCCATAATAAACCTAATGAATTCGTATGAGTCCTTTGAACATCGTACGACAACTTAGGACTTCTTACAACTCTTTGTGCCACATTAGCAACTCGAAAAGAACGTTAGTAAGAACACCTTAAATCACCGTATGAAACCTTAAAACGGCATAATACACCTAATGAATTTGTCTGATTCATTTGAACATCGTACGACAATTTTGGACATCTAAAGCCACTATATGCCATATTAGCACCTTGAAAACCACGTTAGTTTGGTGTGATTAAATATTAAATGTTGTGGTTTATGAGACAAAACTTTATGTTTTCGAAATTTAAATTATTGATCAAATTTGTTTTTGGTGTGATAATAAAGGTAATTATAATATAGGACGTGTTAAAGTCCTAAGAGCACCTTACATCATCATACAAAACTTTAAAACTCCATAATAAACCTAATAAATTCGTCCGAGTCGTTTGAACGTCGTATGACAACTTAAGACATCTTACGACTCTGAATGCCATATTATCAACTTGAATAGAATGTTAGTATAATGTAGGACGCCTTACAACTCCAAACAACACCTTACAACACCGTATGCAACCTTAAATCTCCATAATAAACCTAATGAATTCGTATGAGTCCTTTGAACATCGTACGACAACTTAGGACTTCTTACAACTCTTTGTGCCACATTAGCAACTCGAAAAGAACGTTAGTAAGAACACCTTAAATCACCGTATGAAACCTTAAAACGGCATAATACACCTAATGAATTTGTCTGATTCATTTGAACATCGTACGACAATTTTGGACATCTAAAGCCACTATATGCCATATTAGCACCTTGAAAACCACGTTAGTTTGATGTGATTAAACATTACATGTTGTGGTTTATGAGAACATTTTTTATGTTTTCGAAATTTAAATTATTGATCAAATTTGTTTTTGGTGTGATAATAAAGGTAAATATAACATAGGACGCGTTAAACTCCTAAGAGGACCTTACATCAACATAAAAAACTTTAAAACTCCATAATAAACCTAATAAATTCGTCCGAGTCCTCTGAACGTCGTACAACAACTTAAGACAACTTACGACTCTGTATGCCATATTATCACCTTGAATAGAATGTTAGTATAATGTAGGACGCCTTACAACTCCTAACGACACCTTACAACACCGTACGCAACCTTAAAACTCCATAATAAACCTAATGAATTCGTACGAGTTCTTTGAACATCGTACGACAACTTAGCACTTCTTACGACTCTTTGAGCCACATCAGCAACTCGAAAAGAACGTTAGTAAGAACACCTTACATCACCGTATGAAACCTAAAACTGCATCATAAACCTAATGAATTCATCTGATTCCTTTGAACATCGTATGACAAGTTTGGACATATTAAGCCTCTATATGCCATATTAGCACCATGAAAATGACGTTAGCTTGGTGTGATTAAATATTACATGTTGTGGTTTATGAGACAAAACTTTATGTTTTCGAAATTTAAATTATTGATCAAATTTATTTTTGGTGTGATAATAAAGGTAATTATAATATAGGACGTGTTAAAGTCCTAAGAGCACCTTACATCATCATACAAAACTTTAAAACTCCATAATAAACCTAATAAATTCGTCCGAGTCGTTTGAACGTCGTATGACAACTTAAGACATCTTACGACTCTGAATGCCATATTAACAACTTGAATAGAATGTTAGTATAATGTAGGACGCCTTACAACTCCAAACAACACCTTACAACACCGTATGCAACCTTAAATCTCCATAATAAACCTAATGAATTCGTATGAGTCCTTTGAACATCGTACGACAACTTAGGACTTCTTACGACTCTTTGTGCCACATTAGCAACTCGAAAAGAACGTTAGTAAGAACACCTTAAATCACCGTACGAAACCTTAAAACGGCATCATACACCTAATGAATTCGTCTGATTCATTTGAACATCGTACGACAATTTTGGACATCTAAAGCCACTATATGCCATATTAGCACCTTGAAAACCACGTTAGTTTGATGTGATTAAACATTACATGTTGTGGTTTATGAGAACATTTTTTATGTTTTCGAAATTTAAATTATTGATCAAATTTGTTTTTGGTGTGATAATAAAGGTAAATATAACATAGGACGCGTTAAACTCCTAAGAGGACCTTACATCAACATAAAAAACTTTAAAACTCCATAATAAACCTAATAAATTCGTCCGAGTCCTCTGAACGTCGTACAACAACTTAAGACAACTTACGACTCTGTATGTCATATTATCACCTTGAATAGAATGTTAGTATAATGTAGGACGCCTTACAACTCCTAACGACACCTTACAACACCGTACGCAACCTTAAAACTCCATAATAAACCTAATGAATTCGTACGAGTTCTTTGAACATCGTACGACAACTTAGCACTTCTTACGACTCTTTGAGCCACATCAGCAACTCGAAAAGAACGTTAGTAAGAACACCTTACATCACCGTATGAAACCTAAAACTGCATCATAAACCTAATGAATTCGTCTGATTCCTTTGAACATCGTATGACAAGTTTGGACATATTAAGCCTCTATATGCCATATTAGCACCATGAAAATGACGTTAGCTTGGTGTGATTAAATATTACATGTTGTGGTTTATGAGACAAAACTTTATGTTTTCGAAATTTAAATTATTGATCAAATTTGTTTTTGGTGTGATAATAAAGGTAATTATAATATAGGACGTGTTAAAGTCCTAAGAGCACCTTACATCATCATACAAAACTTTAAAACTCCATAATAAACCTAATAAATTCGTCCGAGTCGTTTGAACGTCGTATGACAACTTAAGACATCTTACGACTCTGAATGCCATATTATCAACTTGAATAGAATGTTAGTATAATGTAGGACGCCTTACAACTCCAAACAACACCTTACAACACCGTATGCAACCTTAAATCTCCATAATAAACCTAATGAATTCGTATGAGTCCTTTGAACATCGTACGACAACTTAGGACTTCTTACGACTCTTTGTGCCACATTAGCAACTCGAAAAGAACGTTAGTAAGAACACCTTAAATCACCGTACGAAACCTTAAAACGGCATCATACACCTAATGAATTCGTCTGATTCATTTGAACATCGTACGACAATTTTGGACATCTAAAGCCACTATATGCCATATTAGCACCTTGAAAACCACGTTAGTTTGATGTGATTAAATATTACATGTTGTGGTTTATGAGACAATTTTTGATGTTTTCGAAATTTAAATTATTGATCAAATTTGTTTTTGGTGTGATAATAAAGGTAAATATAATATAGGACGCGTTAAACTCCTAAGAGCACCTTACATCAACATACAAAACTTTAAAACTCCATAATAAACCTAATAAATTCGTCCGAGTCCTGTGAACGTCGTACGACAACTTAAAGCATCTTACGACTCTGTATGCCATATTATCACCTTGAATAGAATGTTAGTATAATGTCGGACGCCTTACAACTCCTAACAACACCTTACAACACCGTACGCAACCTTAAAACTCCATAATAAACCTAATGAATTCGTACGAGTCCTTTGAACATCGTACGACAACTTAGGACTTCTTACGACTCTTTGAGCCACATTAGCAACTCGAAAAGAACGTTAGTAAGAACACCTTACATCACGGTATGAAACCTTAAAACTGCATCATAAACCTAATGAATTCGTCTGATTCCTTTGAACATCGTATGCAAGTTTGGACATCTTAAGCCTCTATATGCCATATTAGCACCATGAAAATCACGATAGCTTGGTGTGATTAAATATTACATTTTGTGGTTTATGAGACAAAACCTTATGTTTTCGAAATTTAAATTATTGATCAAATTTGTTTTTGGTGTGATAATAAAGGTAAATATAATATAGGACGCGCTAAACTCCTAAGAGCACCTTACATCAACATACAAAACTTTAAAACTTCATAATAAACCTAATAAATTCGTCCGAGTCCTTTGAACGTCGTATGACAACTTAAGACATCTTACGACTCTGTATGCCATATTATCACCTTGAATAGAATATTAGTATAATGTAGGAAGCCTTACAACTCCTAACAACACCTTACAACACCGTACGCAACCTTAAAACTCCATAACCTAATGAATTCGTAGGAGTCCTTTGAACATCGTACGACAACTTAGGACTTCTTACGACTCTTTGTGCCACATTAGCAACTCGAAAAGAACGTTAGTAAGAACACCTTAAATCACCGTACGAAACCTTAAAACTGCATCATACACCTAATGAATTCGTCTGATTCCTTTTAACATCGTACGACAAGTTTGGACATATTAAGCCTCTATATGCCATATTAGCACAATGAAAACCACGTTAGTTTGGTGTGATTAAATATTACATGTTGTGGTTTATGAGACAACTTTTGATGTTTTCGAAATTTAAATTATTGATCAAATTAGTTTTTGGTGTGATAATAAAGGTAAACATAATATAGCACGCGTTAAACTCCTAAGAACACCATACATCACCATACAAAACTTTAAAACTCCATATTAAACCTAATAAATTCGTCCGAGTTCTTTGAACGTCGTACGCCAACTTAAGACATCTTACGACTCTCTATGCGATATTATCACCTTGAATAGAATGTTAGTATAATGTAGAACGCCTTACAACTCCCAACAACACCTTATAACACCGTATGCAACTTTAAAACTCCAAAATAAACGTAATAAATTCGTATGAGTCCTTTGAACATCATACGACAATTTAGGACTTCTTACGACTCTTTGTGCCACATTAGCAACTCGAAAAAAACGTTAGTAAGAACACCTTAAATCACCGTACGAAATCTTAAAACGGCATCATACACCTAATGAATTCGTCTGATTTCTTTTAACATCGTACGACAATTTGGACATCTTAAGCCTCTATATGCCATATTAGGACCATGAAAACCACGTTAGTTTGGTGTGATTAAATATTACATGCTGTTGTTCATGAGACAATTTTTGATGTTTTCGAAATTTAAATTATTGATCAAACTAGTTTTTGGTGTGATAATAAAGGTAAATATAATATAGGACGCGTTAAACTCCTAAGAACACCTTACATCAACATACAAAACTTTAATACTCTATAATAAACCTAACAAATCCGTCCGAGTCCTTTGAACGTCGTACGACAACTTAAGACATCTTACAACTCTGTATGTCATATTATCACCATGAATAGAATGTTAGTATAATGTAGGACGCCTTACAACTCCTAACAACACCTTACAACACCGTACGCAACCTTAAAACTCCATAATAAACCTAATGAATTCGTACGAGTCCTTTGAACATCGTACGGCAACTTAGGACTTCTTACGACTCTTTGTGCAACATTAGCAACTCGAATAGAACGTTAGTAAGAACACCTTAAATCACCGTACGAAATCTTAAAAC
Source organism: Tagetes erecta (assembly GCA_030867185.1). Taxonomy (NCBI): domain Eukaryota; kingdom Viridiplantae; phylum Streptophyta; class Magnoliopsida; order Asterales; family Asteraceae; genus Tagetes; species Tagetes erecta. The sequence goes on along the minus strand of CM061493.1, from coordinate 24,954,383 downwards.
TGCATCATACACCTAATGAATTCATCTGATTCCTTTGAACATCGTACGACAAGTTTGGACATCTTAAGCCTCTATATGCCATATTAGCACCATGAAAACCACGTTAGTTTGGTGTGATTAAATATTACATGTTGTGATTTATGAGACAACTTTTGATGTTTTCGAAATTTAAATTATTGATCAAATTAGTTTAGGGGGTGATAATATAGGTAAACATAATATAGCACGCGTTAAACTCCTAAGAACACCATACATCACCATACAAAACTTTAAAACTCCATATTAAACCTAATAAATTCGTCCGAGTTCTTTGAACGTCGTACGACAACTTAAGACATCTTACGACTCTCTATGCGATATTATCACCTTGAATAGAATGTTAGTATAATGTAGGGCGCCTTACAACTCCAAACAACACCTTATAACACCGTATGCAACCTTAAAACTCCATAATCTATCTATTATTTCTAAGTTTTAGGGGGGCCACCAAGTCTCATTTGAGTGGCAATTTTTAGGGGCAAATTATATGTTTGGGCGGCAAACTGAGTTGATGAGTTGTTTGGGGGGAAATTGATTGTGAATCAGATTTGGAAAGGATTTTGAAAACATCTTTTTGCTCATAATTTACGTTTCATGATTGAAGATTTTTGGGGGTTTTAGTTTTCCTTATTAAATATCAATTCATGACCGAAATCAATTCCTATAACTAATTTATTCAATCAATTCCAACTAATGAAAGAAATCCATTAGTTTACCACCATCTTTAATTTCTTTCATAAATCCAATGGCTTAGCATCTGTCTTCGTTGAAGGTATGATCTCAATCTCCCATATTATACAATATGTTTTAATCAATCATATAGTGGTAATGCACTTTTGTATATTATCAATCTGTGATACATCGATGTTAATGATTTTATTTGTGTATGTCTGTATGTTCACAGAACGATTAGTTGTTGATGATTTTATTTGCGTATGTCTATATGTTCACGGAATGATTAGTTGTTCGTTACGGTTTTGTTTTTAAAGTTATTTAGTTTACTTTACAGATTTTGAGGTTGAAATTAGTATATTTTGATATGTGATGATTATGGAAGTTTTTTAATCGTATTTGAAACAATGTTGCCCCTTAACATTGGTTGAGGTTTCAAAATGACTTAACCGAATCTTTTATTTCGTGATAAGCTAAACTTCTCAACTCTAAAAGACTCAAGATAGCGTACACTAATCGGTCTTACGTAATAGGTTCAGATAACGTATTCCTGTTGTTTTGGGATTACTTTTTCTTGGTCAACATCTTGATTATGTTTTGAATTTTGTGTTATGATTTGTAGTTGAAGTTGGCAACATTGAAGCTGCAAATACTCCATTTGATCATTTAAAATCTTTATGTTTGTGTATAAATTTTAGCTTTTCATTTATTTATCAATTTCTGTATTTGAGGAAGTGAACTTAAACTCCTTATTGCAATCTGAACATGAAATAGTAGAGACGTGTTTGAATTGAATTATGGTCTAAAGGACATTATATAGTTAATCATCTCTTTGCTTTGAGTGTTTAGTACTTGAAAGCTTGGATCTTTTTCTATTAATATTTTTTTTATAAAAATAAGAGTATTTAAGTGTATAGTGTTAATTCTTTACTCATTTCAATTTCTCATTCGGTGAATAGAGGTAAGTTGACTAAATTTGCTATCATTTATCTTTTAGATTTGAATATTGTGTTATATGGCATTATGTATTTTTTTAATTTAGATAGATGGTATATGATATTAAAAACTTTCAATTACTAAAAGTCATTTTTATATTGGTCACAAACACCTGCATAACAATTATCTGCAGGATCAAATTTATTTTTTTCAGTGAATTTATCATAACCAATGGGTTATGTATCTGCTATGAAAGTCTCTTCATGAACTCTACTAGAACCCTTCCAATCTTCCATTATGCTAAATGTCGTTCTTATATTATATTTCAAATAAATAAAAGGGATTATTTTTTGTGCAGGTATAAAGGACCTTAGACCCATGGATATCATCTTTATGACTTTATGGACTATGCTATACAATGAAAAACCATTTTTCATTTCACATGGTTGTGTTTTTATGTGTCTAATGTAAAGATGTTCCATCCACCCAAAGTAGATATCACATATATCGACTCTCTTAGAGTTTACTGAAAATATTCAGCAGAAATTGGTAAGTAACACTATTTAGTTTCCTTATAGAATAGGATGTATATTTTACATAATTATCAGCCCACTTTGAAACTAATTTTACCAATTGATCTGCTTAGCCATCATATGCTAAACATCACATATTTTTAATCAAATAGCTCAGAATTGCCACCTTTTATCTTATGGCATATGTTAATGTTACACAATAGGATTTTGATTAAAAAGTTGCTCAGAGTTGATATTCATTGTTTAGGGGTAAGCCTAATTTAGACCATAAACACAGAGAGCCAAATCTATAAAAACGATAAATAATGACAATTTTGCTATCTTAATCCTATACCACATTTTTCTGTATCATATAAATCACGCGCTAAACCAATATTTCTATTAACTGTCATGGATGTTTGCAAAATGTATTTTTTTTATTATGATTAAGTCTGTAGTGATGAATGCAGTGTGGTATCCAAATGACGAGGTTTGGATGGTTTAAACTTGTAGTTACACATACACGTGCCGGGTATCACTATCTGTCGGACGCCAAGTACATTGACATCATCAACTAAAAGGTGTTTTAGTCTGTTAGGGTTATTTCCTAGATTAAGATTTACTTTGTATTTTGTTTATATGTTTATGTATAGTTTAGGGTCTATTTTGTATATTCCTTAAACTTGTAATTGTTGCTTTAAAGCATGTAGTGAGAGAGTGTGAGGAGAGAGGCTAGATCACATTTTCACGTAAGAGAGAGAACTTAGGGTGTGTGATTTATTTTCTCCTGCACTTGTATTACAAAACTGCTTTGATCATCAATATACAAAGAGAATTATTAGTATGAATTGTGTTAATGATTAAACTGTGTTTGTGTATATGTTATTCTGATCATTGAGCGATATTAACAATCCAATTGAACCTATCAATTGGTATCAGAGCTGTTGGTACTGTGTTCTTCGCTATTCATCAAGCAAAACACATCAATATTGCTCAAATATCATGATCTGAATGAATTGTTGCTGTTTTTAGTTGTGATTTATCATCGCAATCACTTCTAATTCACAACGATTGTGCAAATTCCATCAGATTATCATCAGATCTGAGGAATTAAGAAGATTGAAAAAGTTACTGTTCGATCGAATTTTGCTCAAATACATCAAAATTTGATCATGTTTTGGATTGATTGAGATTAGGGATTGATAATCGGACTATTTCACTGCTTGTGTGTGAATTTTGAACGAATTGGACAAGTTTTTGACAAAACCCAGAAAATTCTCATGGAGAAGATGATGAACAGTATGAACTTGGTTGAAGATTAACTTGCCGGGTGATAAATTTGACTTAGACAATTTCCTTTTGACTTAGATTGAAGAACAATTAGGTCCTATGCAGCCGTGTAAGGGAATTTGTGCTTGTCGGGTAAAGAATTTGATGAGAAAAAGTGTTACTTTTCAGCCGGATCAAACACTGTTGTGCCGGGTGATACACTGTTACGACGGGTGATTAAGAAAATTTCTGCCGGGTGATCAAAGACTGTGTAGCCGGGTAAACAACCTTGCCATATGATCGACAACTGTTCAGCCGGATAAAGCTTTTTGCCGTGTCAAGATTCAAGCCGGGTCAAGTTATCTGCCGTGTGAAGTTATTTCTTGTTGTCGTGCAACTGTTCAGCCGGGTAACTGTTCAGCTGGGTCAAGAACACAAGTTTTACAACTATTGAGCTGAGTAACTGTTTAGCCGTGTAAAGACTTTTTCTCTGCCGGGTGAAGAACAAAGCTACTGTTTAGCCGGGTGAAGAAGGATTTTCACTGTTCAGCCGTGTGACTCATTTTTAGTTGTTTTAATTCTTGTTTTTCTTATCTTGTCTTTAATTACTTGTGTTTATTCTAGTATTTTAATCATTCCTTTTCAAAAATTAACAAAAACCAAAAATATTTTCTTTAAAAATCTTAAAATTTTTTTTTTTTAAAATGGCACCTAATGATGATTCTGATAACCGTGTTCCTAGACTTGTTAATCGTGCAGATTTCAAGAATTGGACAATCAGACTGAGACATCACTTATGCTCCATTGACAATGATTTATGGAAGTCAATTGAAAAGGGTCCTCATATTCCAACTCAGACAGCTCCAGATAGTGCAAGTACCTACACCAAAGACTCTACTGAACCTTATCCAGAGGATAATTTGTCAGCAGAAGATTTGAAGAAAGTGAAGAATGATAGCAAAGCTTATTCTTTAATGTGCAAGGGACTGCCACTTCAAGTTCTGTCAAGATTGGATGCATATCAGACTGGTTATACATGTTTCAAGGCACTTAAGTCGATATGTGAAGGAGGAGAACAATTGAGAAGTTTGAAGAAATCAAGGTTGAAAAGGCAATTGGAGTTATTTGAACATATTAATGGAGAAACAGTGCATCAGATGATGAACAGATTTGTTCACTTAACTACTGAGATGTCAAACCTCGGAGTTAAGACTGACCTTCAAGACTTAAATGATCGATTGTTATGTGCTTTGCCATCATCATGGAAGTAGACTGTTACTTTGTTAAAACATACTGAGAAATTTCCAATGGATTTAGATCTACTTATTGGAAAGATTGAAGAAGTTGAGATTGACGAAGGATCAAGAAATACTGACAGATTAACCTCACAAGCTCAATATAAGTATGTGGTAAATCCTGCCAATACTGTGGAGAATGCATTTCTTGCACAAGATGCAACTAAATTTGAAGATGAGGGTGATTTATTTGTTGGTGCAAGTTTCTACACTGATTCATCATATTTTCCAAGTTCACCAACTTATTCTCAACCTCAATCTCCACCAAGAGCTCAAGTTCAAAGTCAGAATCTGAAGAATCAAGTAGACAGTCAAAGTTCAAATGTTCAAGCCAAGGTGAAAGATGTAATGAACATTCTGTTGCAAGATGACGAGACAAAAACTGCCTTCACAACGTTTATGGCAAGTTTTCAAGCATATCAAGGAAGTCACTTAAGTCAAATGGACGTGGTCCTTCAAGACTTATTTGAGATGGATCCAGTTGACGTTGAGGAGATGGATTTAAACTGGCAGATGGTAATGGTTGCATATAGAACGCAGAAGCATGCATATGTTAACCGAAGCTACAAGCCTCATGCAAACAAAACTGTTGGTTTTGACAAATCAAAGGCCAGATGTTTCAATTGTAACTAGTATGGTCATTTTTCAAGGGAATGCAAAGCTCCTAAGAATCAGAATTTCAATGACCAAGCTAGTTCAAGTAATCAAGGTCAAGGTCAAAGCTCACAACAGTCTTCAAGTTATCAACAAAGAAATCAACGCTATTTTCAGAAACCATACCAAAGTCTTCCCATGCCGGAATTAAAGGATGAAGGAAAGAAACCAGAAGACCAAACAAAGGCACTGGTGGTCAGTGTAAAAGATGGTTATGATTGGAGCGCTTATGCAGAACAATTTACATCTGATCTTACATCAAGTTTGGCACTAGTATGTGAAATTGAAGAAGACTGGTCTGAAGAAGGAGATGGTAAAGTGATTGATAATGAGAATGAAGATTCAGAGGAATATGACTAGAGTGCAAAGTCTGATCCTGTTGAAGAATCTGAGTCTGAAATTGCGCTAATGGCTACATCCAGTGAGTCTTCATCTTCTACCGAACAACCAAAGGTTAGTAATGACTTACCCCCTAACTATGTTCCTTTACCTGCTGATGTGAAAGAAAGGTTGTGTTCAGAACAATGCATTCAACAAGTAGAACATTATCGAACTCATTCATTTAAAATTGGTGATAAATTAAGTAAACATGAAAAACTTCATGAACAACTTAAAATTGATCATAAAATTTCTGATGAGAAGATTTTGTCACTTAAAGAATCATGGAACAAGACCTTAAAGGAACTGGAATTGGTAACAAAACAACTTGAAGAAATGACAAAGAACTTTGAACAAGAAAAAGTTGCACATGCAGTCACTCAAGTTGAATTAACAAAGGTTAAAAGTTGTAAAACCATGATAAAACAACTCATTAATGAAAGAGGTAACAAAACCAAAACCGGGTTGGGTTTTACTCATGAACCAATGCCAAATTCTATCACTCAAACCTTACCGGAAAACTTTAATGAATTTGATCATTCACCTGAAAATGAACGAAAATTCAAAGAAATTCAAAGAAGTAAATCCGAGTCTGAAGGTTCTGAAGTGCTGATGGAAAGTTTGAAAGAAGAAGATGGTATGACAACTGAAGCTGACGATGAAGCTAGCAACAAATCTGACAACAAATTAGAGCCTGTTCTGATTCAACTTGTTGAGTATCCGGAACTGAATCCGAAGTCAGAAACAGTGAAGGAAGAAGGTGAGTATTCAGGATACAATGATCCTGAATACATCAAGTGGAAGAAAGAACAAAAGGCGCAAGTTGCTGATCAGTTGATCAAGAAGCAAGAAGTGAAGAAGGCTGAAGTTTCAACTGTGAAGAAGCAGAAATCAAAAGTAATGACCAATCAATCTGAAACAAAAGAATCAAAAGGTAAAAGTGTCATAAAATCGAATGACAAAACCAAAGCTCAAACTGTTAAAACTGACAAGGTCAAACCTGTCAAGAAGAAAGTGTCAAAAGGTAAGACAATCAAGTTTGTGTCTGCAGGAACGTTTGATTTGAACGGATCTTATGGTAAACCAATTAATTCTCCAATCAAATCTAACTCTGGTCTGAAAACAGGTTCAGGTCCTAAGTCTTCCGCTGTCAATGATAAGAGAATTGAATCTAAAAAGTTAACCAAACAGAATAGTTTAAAATCGAACCAAAGTCCCATGCAATCAAAATCACAAACAAAGTCTCCACAGAAAAGCATTAATCTAAAACCGAACAACAATGATAATGAATCACGATTTGGTTCAACATCAAAAGTTAACAATCGGCTCTTTAGGATTAGCAAGAAATATTGTGAAATTTGTGATAGATATAATCATGCAACTGCTGAATGTTTCTTTAACAGGTACTGCAGTTTCTGTGACAAAAGAAATCATTCTTCAGAAGAATGTTATTATAACAAATTTTGTGATATTTGTGAAAGAAGGAATCATGACACAAAGGATTGTTTCTTTCGAACAAACTCAACAAGAGAAATGACACCTTTTTCAGATTTTCGAAGAAATCAGTCATTTGGTTTTCAAAATGTTAATCAAAGTCATTCTCTTGTTTTGAGAAAGTTCAATCGAAACAATTCTGTTTCAAATGTGCAGGTTAACAGTTTTAAACCAAGAGCTTTGATGGTAAGAAACCAAAAGTTTGAAAATAACCTTGATCCTAAGTTAGAGGAAAGGTTTAGTGCTTTGAGAAGAAAGCAATCAATGCACGCCAATGGGCGAAACAACAGTTATCAGCATCAAAATCTCTTAAATGAAACAAATTTTCAAAATGTTCAATATCAACAAGTTACTATTGCAGATAGATTCGGAAAACCCAAGACCGTGTGGGCCTGGGTTGACCAAACTAACTAAGTGATTGTTGAAATGCAGGTACGCCCAAGAAGACCTATCAACTCATGGTTCGTTGATAGTGGGTGTAGCCGGCACATGACAGGCAACCATGCCTTGCTTCAGGATTTCAAGCTGAAAAATGGTACACACGTTGCATTTGGAGGTGATGCGGGTGGTAAAATAACAGGAGAAGGAACCGTATCGAATGGGGTCATTAGTTTTGATAAAGTCAACTACTGTGCACAGTTGAACTTTAACTTACTAAGTGTATCTCAAATTTGTGATAAATCGTATTCAACTTTATTTGATGATTCTTTCTGTTACATACTCAAACCAGGTTTCAAGATCGACAATGAATGGGTAGTGGTGAAAGCTCCAAGAGATCGTGATGTATACAAGCTGGATATGTCGCAGATTGATGCCGAAACCGAAACTACTTGTCTCATTGCGCATGCTTCAAATGATGAGAGTCAGCTTTGGCATAGACGGCTGGGCCATTCAAACGTCAGAAACATGAATCGTTTAGTGACTGGAAATCATGCTGTGGGAATACCTTCAAAGAAGTTTTCTACAACTGATCTCTGTCCAGCATGTTTGAAAGGAAAACAGCATCGCATGTCTTTTAAGTCCAAGCCAGAAAACTCCATTTCAAAACCCTTGCAGATGCTACATATGGATCTTTTCGGACCAACAAATGTGCAAAGCATTGGAAAGAAGTCTTACTGTTTTGTCATTATTGACGATTTCATAGATTTTCTTGGGTTTATTTCTTGCATGTTAAATCTGAAACTGCGGAGTTATTAAAAGAATTTATTATCAAAGTTGAAAATCAGTTGGATTGTAAAGTGAAAATTTTACGAAGTGTTAATGGAACAGAATTTAAGAACGTTAATGTTGATTTGTTCTGTGCAGAAAAAGGAATTGCTAGACAATTTAGTGCTCCAAGAACGCCTCAACAAAATGGGGTTGCGGAACGGAAAAACCGGACACTGATTGAAGCAGCAAGATCCATGCTCGCAGATGCCAAAATCCCTATCACATTTTGGGACGAAGCTATTGCTACTGCGTGTTTTGTACAAAACAGGACATTATTGGTTCAGGATAAACAGAAAACATCTTATGAGTTGTTATTTGGAAGAAAACCGAATATTTCATACTTGAAAGCATTTGGTTGTCCTGTAACGATTCTAAATTTAAATGATCATCTCGGGAAATTTGAGTCAAAATCTGACGATGGATTTTTCCTTGGTTATTCGTCTGTTTCTAAAGCTTATCGGGTTTTTAATAGCAAAACAAATACTGTTATTGAAACTATCAACGTAAAGTTTTTAGAAAATTCGTTTCCGTCAGTGGCGCATGGTCCCAAATGGTTATTTGATTTAGATTCGTTATCAAAATCTTTCAATTCTAACTTATTTGATTTTTCAGGAAAAGCAAGGAAAGAATCAGGTGACTTGGGATGCTTTAGTGACGATTCTGATAATGACGAGGATGGAAATCTCAACTCTGAATATCCGTTCATGTCATTTCATAATCCTGATCATGTCAAATCCAGTCAGGCTCCGGGTCCTTCTGGTTCTCAAGAAGATCAAGAATCAAACAATCTTGACGATGCAGTAAATCCGCAAAGTTCTCCTAATGATGGTAGATCTGTTCAGAATCAACCATCATCAGATCCGAATGTTGAAGTTATTTCAGAATCATTTGATTACTTCATCAATTCACCGGATCAAGTCCCGAATTTCACTCCGCATACTTCTACTATTCTACAAGATCTACCGAATCTGAATCATTCTAATCTAGAGAGTCAAGTGCAAGGAGGTGACATACCAATTCTTGTGACACCCCGCCCGGCGGCGGAAACACCGGGCTGTCATTGGAATTGGATATCAATAGTAAACAAAGAACATGGTATTTATTTATTAAGTTTAATAATGATGTAGTAAGTTTAGTACAAGAGTCTTAAATGGATACGACAAAAGTAATAAAACCGTAAATGCAATTATCTGATTTATTATTCTAAGTCCAAGGCAATCCTATGTCTTGGCAAAAGCAGCAAAATAATCATAAGCATCACCTGAAACATGTGAAAATAAAGTTAGCTATTTAAAGCTAGTGAGTAAACCACAAATTGATACATAGTAATACAGAAAATCCGAGATCATCATAATATGATGCGCAAGCTTACATGCATAGCTATTTCATATCATTCTCGACCATGACCCCTTGCACACACATTATAAACCATAATTGTAACGTAACTTGTAGCCATTTATCATGAGGAACGAACTCATGTATTAATTAACGATAACTTTTAAACAACCGTCTCGTAACCGTCTCGATATTTAAGTTATCATTAATTATTTAGCAACTTAGGGACATGGCATAGTAATAGCAACTTGTATCATCGTATAGCAACTTGTAACATCGAATAGCAACTCGTAACATTGTAATTGTATGGACGGGTTTAAATCACCTATCGTTGTTGTACATGTAGGTGGGTTTGTCAGACCATTAGCGCTAACATTGTACCGCTGGGATTACAAAGTAACAATACTACTTTAAACTACCACATAAGTTTGCATCTTGCTGCAGACAAGACTAACATATTTTATGATCTCTGTTGGAAAGTAAAATAGAAAATAGAAAACGTTGTATTGTAATAGAACACGTTTCAGCCCCAAAATGTAAAAGTAAAAAAGGGGAGTGAATTTACTCACCTTGAACTAGGGCACGAAACAAATAGTAAATAGTTCTGAATTGAAACGAGGATCATCAAAATATTAGAATCACCTAATTAAATGACAATCCTAACTTAGTAAAACATATTGTATAGAAACTAGCATTGGAAAAATAGGAGTCAAAGGAAATTGGAATTCTAGGGTTTCAGATTAGGATTTGGGGGTTTCTCGTTAGACGACTAAAAATATATAAACTCGTTTATTTCGAATGATAGCAATGGAAATAATAATAATAATAATAATAGAAACTTCAATTAAATATTTTTATACGTAATGTCAAAATATATATATTTTAGAAATACTTTTAAAATGTCTATATAATTTTGAAATAGATAAAATTCTATACAAAAACCTTATTTGTATAATCTACTATTTATAATAGTTGAATTTATATAATTTAATTATACAAAATCATGGTTTTATAAAATCTTATAAAGTTTTGACAAGTTACATTTTTATATATGAAAAGGATTAGGATTTATATTATGCAAACTAGTTAAAATTACTAAAATGCATTACAATCAATAAAATTAAATGGGGTGGAGGAGCCTGGGTTCGAACCCAGGTCATTCTGTTCACAAGCATGAGTACAAACCAGACGCGCTAGCTTACTTTGGTTATCTGAAATAGATCATTAACGTTTTTATTGTTAAACACCAAAACACCCAAATTCCATATAAACCCTAGAAATCAAGATCACCAAAAATGTTCGATCAAACGATCTTGAATCCCTGAATAAACATAGGGCTTTGATTCAGTGAACGATATAGAGCATTTTGGTATAATAAACTTACTTGTTTGGTGACAAATTGAATTGGTTGAGACGAAGAACAATGGCGACGGGTGGAAGAATCAACACTGGAATTTTGATGTTTTCACGTGCAATTGGATCAACAGATAGTGAAAGGAAGTTTAGGAGATTGTTTCTGACGAATGAATTGTGTTAATCTGGTCAGACACTATACGAACGGGTTTGAGGTTCAAAGCGACTTAATTGGATTAATTAGATGTTTAATTCACTGTTTTGAACTCAATTAATTGTTATTAACATGCTCGATTCATTGCAAGGCTCGTTATGGTTGATTCTGATTCAATTATCATTGGCGTTTTGATTGTTTTGGTTAAATGGGTTTATGAAACGGTTTTGAAACCGAAAGGAACATGGTTACGGTTGCTTATAGGGTGTTTAGAGGGTGGCGTTGGGTTCGAAATGGGTCAAGGAATGTATTACGTTGATTTAATTGAGTCAGGAACGTGTTTTTATGCTTGATCGGAGGACTGCCGGAGCTCCGGCAATGTCGCCGGTGAAGTAGAACGGAAAAACGGGATAAACGAGGATGGGGGGCTGGGTTAAAATTAATTTTACACTTTTAGTCCTCATGGTTTAGTTATTATTGCTAAGATAATATAAATTTTAATATAAGTTTGAAAGGTGACAGTTTTGGCACAAAGTTAATTAATCTTTTATTTTAACTGACTAACTTAACCTAGTTGAAGCGTAACGTTTATGAAATTGACGTTTTTATGTTTTTATTTCGTTCTTGACGTTAGATGGCTATTTTGAGACTTTAATAATTTTTATCTTTAATAATCTTAATAAATTTCCTTTATAAAACGCTTATATATATAATGTATTTATGTACTTTGAAGATTAAATAATTGTTTTTAAGTGTTTAATTTGGTAAACATTGAATAATAATTTGGTCATTATATATTAAAGACGAGAATGACGTTAGGCTCGACATATTTATATATATATATTTTTAACAACGAAGCGTTACATTTAAAGGAGATAATTACGAATACATTAAAGATGGATAATTTCGGGTTCGAGTCGGGCATTCGGGTTCGGGTTTCAGGGCAGAAGTTACAGTCTCCCCTCCTTAAAGAAATTTCGTCCCGAAATTTGCTCAAACCGAACAGAAGATGAAACGAAAAGATGTGATTATTTAGTATTCCATTATGAATGTACTTACGTTGTTTAGCTCTTCACATTTGCATAAAGATACGTTAGTCAACTGGAGTTGAATTACAATTTACCAACTAAGCACTAGATGATGTTATGACAAATGGTAATATGTGCAAACAATAGTTAAATTTTGAGTTCTATGTGATAAGAATTGAGTTGATTAGGTAATCATTACCCATAATGATAATTTTGTTCATTGTATTGCCAAGTTCATAAGCATTGGATGATGATATACAAAAATAATCTAGTTTATTAGGCCTTTTTTTTAATAAAAACTAAATGATCAAATGATGGATTTATTAAATAAATTTTCGTTTATCTTTACCATAGATAAGGGGATTGATTTGAAAATAAGTGAATGACACAGTCTAAGTTTCGAGTATTCGATATTGGAAAACATAAATCATGACGTTTGTTGCAAGTCTTTATAACATATTTGAAAAGAAAAAAAAACGTGGAAATGTTGTGTAATAACCTATCCCCTTTTAAAGAAATCATTTTTCATAAATTTTAATTTTTTTATATAAAGTACATATGTGTTTTCTTTTGGGAAAATAAGGAAATCATTTTAATAAAGTTACTTACTGGTTGGTGGTTTTACAAAAACCGCAGATAAAACATGGTATTTTAGGTAGAGAGTTTATACGTAAGACATGTTGTGTTTGGATGAGTTTATAGAAACGAGATGTATAGTTTTCATTAGTGGTCATTTATACAAATGAATTATAATTAGTTCATTGAACTTAGGAATAATTGTGTAGTGAGTTCATGTTAAGTTTTGGAAAACGAATTCATAAATAGTATCGTTTAATGGTGGATTAGAAGTTGGATTAGAATTTCATGATCAGATGAGTAGTTTAGAATTTCATAATGGTGGATTAGAGTATTGAGATTAAGTTGAGATAGTTTGGAGGTAAACGTTCGATTCATAAATCAAACGAATGTGTTGACATAGTCAATCCGTTACGAGATTTCAGGAATCATGAATTAAGTCTTTAACATAGGATTCGATAATTGAATTGAGATTAGAAATATGTCTTGGATTTGGTATTTGGTATTTGTTTTGAAGTTTTGATAATTTGATTGAGGTTAGTAAATATATCTTAGTTTTGATTTGGAACATTTGGGTCGCGTTGGTATTAGCGAGTCGTAATCACTTGGGAATGATAGAATAGAAAAAAATTTTCATGAGACTTAAGAAAATTTTGGATAACACAAGTTGTAATGGAATTTTGGATTGAATGGAAACGATAATTGTACTTTGAGTTTTCATAGAATCTTGAGAAACACATATCATAGTAATCACTTTGAAATCATTGAAATGTAAATTAGCAAACTTGAAATAACATTTGAAATAATATAGAAACCCATTGAAATAAACTTGAAATCATAGAAAATGATAATCATAAAATCGTTTAAATAGATAGAATTTGAAGGCTTAGGAATGTGTCTTGGTTTTGGACACTTAAGACTTATCAAAGTGCTAAGTTCGTTCTCAACGTATTCGAGAAGGCGTGCTTTAGCCTATAGGTTCACACTCATCTCGTACATCCCCAGGTAAGCATACAGGTCTTTTAAAGAGATTTATACGAAATGCTTGCCTTAGACAGGATGTCCGTGATACAGGCGTTCCCCCTTCCAGATTGCACACGTTCCCACGTTTCAAACTTACTTAAGACGATGACGAGATTCCACAAAGAGAAAGATCCTAATCACACAGAAGAGTCTCTTGTAGCTCCTTCGCGAAATCGGATAAGAAATAAGATAAGGAAAAACATAGAAATATTCATAAAAATAAATATGGAGGTAAGTTCTAGAAGAGTTTTCTAAGCACAAACTATTTGCACTAAGGACTCTTAGGTTATAGTCTAGGTCAGTGTATGTCAAATACCCTATCCTAGTTCCCTATAACCATGGCTCTGATACCAAACTGTGACACCCCGCCCGGCGGCGGAAACACCGGGCTGTCATTGGAATTGGATATCAATAGTAAACAAAGCACATGGTATTTATTTATTAAGTTTAATAATGATGTAGTAAGTTTAGTACAAGAGTCTTAAATGGATACGACAAAAGTAATAAAACCGAAACAGTAAATGCAATTGTCTGATTTATTATTCTAAGTCCAAGGCAATCCTATGTCTTGGCAAAAGCAGCAAAATAATCATAAGCATCACCTGAAACATGTGAAAATAAAGTTAGCTATTTAAAGCTAGTGAGTAAACCACAAATTGATACATAGTAATACAGAAAATCCGAGATCATCATAATATGATGCGCAAGCTTACATGCATAGCTATTTCATATCATTCTCGACCATGACCCCTTGCACACACATTATAAACCATAATTGTAACGTAACTTGTAGCCATTTATCATGAGGAACCAACTCATGTATTAATTAACGATAACTTTTAAACAACCGTCTCGTAACCGTCTCGATATTTAAGTTATCATTAATTATTTAGCAACTTAGGGACATGGCATAGTAATAGCAACTTGTATCATCGTATAGCAACTTGTAACATCGAATAGCAACTCGTAACATTGTAATTGTATGGACGGGTTTAAATCACCTATCGTTGTTGTACATGTAGGTGGGTTTGTCAGACCATTAGCGCTAACATTGTACCGCTGGGATTACAAAGTAACAATACTACTTTAAATTACCACATAAGTTTGCATCTTGCTGCAGACAAGACTAACATATTTTATGATCTCTGTTGGAAAGTAAAATAGAAAATAGAAAACGTTGTATTGTAATAGAACACGTTTCAGCCCCAAAATGCAAAAGTAAAAAAGGGGAGTGAATTTACTCACCTTGAACTAGGGCACGAAACAAATAGTAAATAGTTCTGAATTGAAACGAGGATCGTCAAAATATTAGAATCACCTAATTAAATGACAATCCTAACTTAGTAAAACATATTGTATAGAAACTAGCATTGGAAAAATAGGAGTCAAAGGAAATTGGAATTCTAGGGTTTCAGATTAGGATTTGGGGGTTTCTCGTTAGACGACTAAAAATATATAAACTCGTTTATTTCGAATGATAGCAATGGAAATAATAATAATAATAATAGAAACTTCAATTAAATATTTTTATACGTAATGTCAAAATATATATATTTTAGAAATACTTTTAAAATGTGTATATAATTTTGAAATAGATAAAATTCTATACAAAAACCTTATTTGTATAATCTACTATTTATAATAGTTGAATTTATATAATTTAATTATACAAAATCATGGTTTTATAAAATCTTATAAAGTTTTGACAAGTTACATTTTTATATATGAAAAGGATTAGGATTTATATTATGCAAACTAGTTAAAATTACTAAAATGCATTACAATCAATAAAATTAAATGGGGTGGAGGAGCCTGGGTTCGAACCCAGGTCATTCTGTTCACAAGCATGAGTACAAACCAGACGCGCTAGCTTACTTTGGTTATCTGAAATAGATCATTAACGTTTTTATTGTTAAACACCAAAACACCCAAATTCCATATAAACCCTAGAAATCAAGATCACCAAAAATGTTCGATCAAACGATCTTGAATCCCTGAATAAACATAGGGCTTTGATTCAGTGAACGATATAGAGCATTTTGGTATAATAAACTTACTTGTTTGGTGACAAATTGAATTGGTTGAGACGAAGAACAATGGCGACGGGTGGAAGAATCAACACTGGAATTTTGATGTTTTCGCGTGCAATTGGATCAACAGATACTGAAAGGAAGTTTAGGAGATTGTTTCTGACGAATGAATTGTGTTAATCTGGTCAGACACTATACGAACGGGTTTGAGGTTCAAAGCGACTTAATTGGATTAATTAGATGTTTAATTCACTGTTTTGAACTCAATTAATTGTTATTAACATGCTCGATTCATTGCAAGGCTCGTTATGGTTGATTCTGATTCAATTATCATTGGCGTTTTGATTGTTTTGGTTAAATGGGTTTATGAAACGGTTTTGAAACCGAAAGGAACATGGTTACGGTTGCTTATAGGGTGTTTAGAGGGTGGCGTTGGGTTCGAAATGGGTCAAGGAATGTATTACGTTGATTTAATTGAGTCAGGAACGTGTTTTTATGCTTGATCGGAGGACTGCCGGAGCTCCGGCAATGTCGCCGGTGAAGTAGAACGGAAAAACGGGATAAACGAGGATGGGGGGCTGGGTTAAAATTAATTTTACACTTTTAGTCCTCATGGTTTAGTTATTATTGCTAAGATAATATAAATTTTAATATAAGTTTGAAAGGTGACAGTTTTGGCACAAAGTTAATTAATCTTTTATTTTAACTGACTAACTTAACCTAGTTGAAGCGTAACGTTTATGAAATTGACGTTTTTATGTTTTTATTTCGTTCTTGACGTTAGATGGCTATTTTGAGACTTTAATAATTTTTATCTTTAATAATCTTAATAAATTTCCTTTATAAAACGCTTATATATATAATGTATTTATGTACTTTGAAGATTAAATAATTGTTTTTAAGTGTTTAATTTGGTAAACGTTGAATAATAATTTGGTCATTATATATTAAAGACGAGAATGACGTTGAATAAAATGTCTATATAATTTTGAAATAGATAAAATTCTATACAAAAACCTTATTTGTATAATCTACTATTTATAATAGTTGAATTTATATAATTTAATTATACAAAATCATGGTTTTATAAAATCTTATAAAGTTTTGACAAGTTACATTTTTATATATGAAAAGGATTAGGATTTATATTATGCAAACTAGTTAAAATTAGTAAAATGCATTACAATCAATAAAATTAAATGGGGTGGAGGAGCCTGGGTTCGAACCCAGGTCATTCTGTTCACAAGCATGAGTACAAACCAGACGCGCTAGCTTACTTTGGTTATCTGAAATAGATCATTAACGTTTTTATTGTTAAACACCAAAACAACCAAATTCCATATAAACCCTAGAAATCAAGATCACCAAAAATGTTCGATCAAACGATCTTGAATCCCTGAATAAACATAGGGCTTTGATTCAGTGAACGATATAGAGCATTTTGGTATAATAAACTTACTTGTTTGGTGACAAATTGAATTGGTTGAGACGAAGAACAATGGCGACGGGTGGAAGAATCAACACTGGAATTTTGATGTTTTCGCGTGCAATTGGATCAACAGATAGTGAAAGGAAGTTTAGGAGATTGTTTCTGACGAATGAATTGTGTTAATCTGGTCAGACACTATACGAACGGGTTTGAGGTTCAAAGCGACTTAATTGGATTAATTAGATGTTTAATTCACTGTTTTGAACTCAATTAATTGTTATTAACATGCTCGATTCATTGCAAGGCTCGTTATGGTTGATTCTGATTCAATTATCATTGGCATTTTGATTGTTTTGGTTAAATGGGTTTATGAAACGGTTTTGAAACCGAAAGGAACATGGTTACGGTTGCTTATAGGGTGTTTAGAGGGTGGCGTTGGGTTCGAAATGGGTCAAGGAATGTATTACGTTGATTTAATTGAGTCAGGAACGTGTTTTTATGCTTGATCGGAGGACTGCCGGAGCTCCGGCAATGTCGCCGGTGAAGTAGAACGGAAAAACGGGATAAACGAGGATGGGGGGCTGGGTTAAAATTAATTTTACACTTTTAGTCCTCATGGTTTAGTTATTATTGCTAAGATAATATAAATTTTAATATAAGTTTGAAAGGTGACAGTTTTGGCACAAAGTTAATTAATCTTTTATTTTAACTGACTAACTTAACCTAGTTGAAGCGTAACGTTTATGAAATTGACGTTTTTATGTTTTTATTTCGTTCTTGACGTTAGATGGCTATTTTGAGACTTTAATAATTTTTATCTTTAATAATCTTAATAAATTTCCTTTATAAAACGCTTATATATAATGTATTTATGTACTTTGAAGATTAAATAATTGTTTTAAAGTGTTTAATTTGGTAAACGTTGAATAATAATTTGGTCATTATATATTAAAGACGAGAATGACGTTAGGCTCGACATATTTATATATATATATTTTTAACAACGAAGCGTTACATTTAAAGGAGATAATTACGAATACATTAAAGATGGATAATTTCGGGTTCGAGTCGGGCATTCGGGTTCGGGTTTCGGGGCAGATGTTACAATTCTCGAATTCACAAGAAACATCCTGTCTCTCAGATTATCGGGCCGTTGAATCAGAGAACTACAAGAAGTCAAACTGAGCAAGCAAATGTTTGTCTTTATTCATGTTTTCTTTCTCAAGTAGTGCCGAAGAACATTTCAGAAGCGTTACAAGATAATAGTTGGATTGAAGCCATGCAAGAGGACTTACTTCAATTTCGCAAACAAGAGGTTTGGAAATTAGTGGACTTACCTGAAGGAGAGAATGCAATTGGTACAAGATGGTTGTATAAAAACAAGCCAGACGAACGTGGCATTGTTGTGAGAAACAAAGCAAGACTCATTGCACAGGGATATACTCAAGAAGAAGGCATTGATTATGAAGAAGTGTTCGCTCCGGTCGCAAGACTAGAAGCCATACGCGTTTTTCTTGCATATGCTTCCTTCATGAAGTTTAAAGTATTCCAAATGGACGTTAAAGGCGCTTTTCTGTATGGACCTGTTACAGATGACGTATATGTCAGACAACCTCCGGGTTTTGAAGATCCTGACTATCCTCATCGGGTATACAAGTTAAGTAAAGCTCTATATGGTCTACACCAAGCTCCAAGAATCTGGTATGAGACATTATCTAAGCATTTACTAGAACATGGATTTACAAGAGGACAGATTGATCCAACTTTGTTTATGAAGAGGGAGAATGAAGAACTCTTATGTGTTCAAGTTTATGTGGACGATATTATCTTCGGATCGACCAGTGCGTCAATGTGCAAAGAATTTGAGGAAATCATGAAGTCTAGATTCCAGATGAGTTCAATGGGGGAGATTAATTTCTTTCTTGGATTACAAGTAAAACAATCAGCTGACGGAATTTTCATCAATCAATCAAAATTCGTTGAGAAGTTGTTGAAGAAGTTCAAGATGCAAGATTGTCAGACAATTCGAACTCCATCTGATGTGAACTGCAAGATACAGCCGGATCCGAAAGGCAAATCCGTGGATCAAACACTATACAGATCAATGATTGGTTCACTGATGTATCTTACTGCATCAAGGCCAGACATCATGTATGCTGTATGTGTGTGCGCAAGATATCAGTCTGATCCAAAAGAGTCGCATCTGGTTGCTGTGAAACGTATTTTCAGATACCTTAAAGGGAAACCGAATCTTGGGTTATGGTATCCTTATGAAGGCAATTTTGAATTATATAGTTATTCTGACAGTGATTTTGGTGGGTGTGCTCTTGACAGGAAATCGACTACTGGTGGATGTCAATTTCTGGGTCCTAGACTTGTCTCTTGGCAATGCAAGAAGCAGACCAACGTTTCTGTATCCACAGTTGAAGCAGAGTATATCGCTGCATCTGCAGGATGTTCTCAAGTTTTGTGGCTACAAAACCAATTGCTTGACTGCGGGTTTAACTTTCTAAAAATTCCTATTTACATAGACAATACTGCTGCTATGTTCATTACTGCTAATCTTGTTCAACACTCAAAAACAAAACATATCGAAATTCGATATCACTTTTTAAGAGACAACCCTGAAAAAGGTTTAATAATTTTGATTAAAGTTCATACCGACAAACAACTGGCAGATCTTTTCACAAAATCATTTTTGTCAGGCCGGTTTGAATTCTTAATTCAATCCATAGGATTAATCAATCATGATTGATTCTATTTTTCGTAAAAACAAAAAAAAAACCAGAAAATATAATAAGTTGATGTCATATATTGATTCCGTTGTCTTTTATTTTATGTTTTGCATTGTGTGTGTGCATGAAAAAGAAAAGCAAAAACAAAATATAAAAGCAAAAGAAAAGAAAATATCATGTCATAAGAATCTATATTGCAAAATGTGAGAAATGATAGTTACACTAGACATTATTTGTTACATCATTTTTAAATAAAGACTGATGAATGTTAATTGATGTGCTAGACAGCTCAGGCAATTAGACTGAACAAGTAAGTTGATTGTTGACAAATATAAACTTAATGATCTTTGTGTTAAGTTCCATTGTTATACATGTCTAGATATATATCTTTTGATACATTGCTTGTGATGATAGTTGTACATGATCGGGTAACGATGTAGTCTATTCAGTGTGATGAACCGCATCGTGAGCTTCTTTGTTGTGGTACCCACAGACCTGAAGTCTCACACGAAGTCTCTTTTGAGCTTCAAGGTGCAGCAAAAGATTCCCAAAGATGGAACAAAAAGAGTCCCAAATGTGGACCAACACCAATCAAAAATTCCAAAAAGGAATTCAGAAGATTCCCAAGGGGAACGATAGGAAAGAAAAATTCCCAAAGATGGAATTAAAAAGAAGTCCCAAAGTGGACCAAATCCGAATAGAACCCAGATTCCACACTGTGTATGACTGTAAGTGACCAGGTTGTTGTGCAATATGCATTCAGGTAGTGATTGATAAGGAAATATGTTGACATATGTATACATGTGGGTCACATAAGTCATTCTAATCGAACCTTAATTATCATCATGATACTGAAAAAGTAAGTGTGTCAAATCGAGCTAATTGGTATGTTTTCATATCATCACTCAATAAACATAAGTCAAATGTCTATTCAAAACCTGCAAAACATGTTCAGATAATGTGTGGTATGATCTCACTGCGATATTTTGATTCATTGCATTGCATATGTCTTTATTTTAATGTGTGTGCTTTGTGTGTGTAGGCATATGGAATCTTTAGTGACACATCGACATCCTTGTTAAACTTAAAAATTTTCAAGAAATTTCAAGTTTAGGGGGAGAATAAATTGAAGAAGAAAAATATCTAAAAATCCAAAAATAGTTTGAATAAGTGTGTTTTGAATTAACAAGATTATGTGGTATGAAAAGCAAAAGTTTTGGATGTGTTAAAAACAAACCCAAGGTCTTGTGAATTGTTTTTATGAAATTGTTTCAGGATATAGAAAAATTGGTTGTGCAAAAACATTTTTGAAAAAGAAAAAGAAAAATGATTTTAATTAGAATTGAAGTTATTGACTTGTTTAATGTTGTTGATAATTAATGTGACAAATTCTTTTTAAGGATATCTTGTCTAATTAATGTGTCGAGAATGTTTGCAGGTGCAATAAATGCTGTTGAAAAAGTCAACAGACGAGAAAAATGAAGAAAATTCTCAAGTGTTGTAGCCGGGCAAAGAATATCATAACACTATTTTGCCGGGTAATGAACACACTGTTCAGCCGGGTAAAGCTGTGAGTTTGATACAAGCCGGGTGATTGAGAAAAAGTGAAGCCGCGTGAAGATATTATGACTACTATACAGCCGGGCAAAGATCATGTTAAATACAGCCGGGTGAAGAAGTCATAGATATCTGCCGGGTGACAAGTGTTCACTATACAGCCGGGTAAAAGAGAAATCTTCTTGCCGTGTAAGAGTATAACACTGTGTTGCCGGGTAATGAAGAAAAGCATGCCGGGTGATATAGAAGACAACTATGTTTCCGTGTGAAGAAGAAAGCATGCCGGGTGATAATGAAAGCAACTGTGTTGCCGGGTGATGAAGAAAGCAAGCCGGATGAAAGAAAAGCAACTGTGTTGCCGGGTGATGAAGAAAGGTTGCCGGGTGATGTTTGAAGACTACTATTCTGCCGGGTGATGAATAAAACCCATCAGGTGTAGTTGTTCCTAACCTTTACCCGTCACTACAGTGACTTACCCGTCTCTACAGTGTTTGACCCGTCAAGTGTGTTTCACATGTTGTGACTTGTCCCAACAGTACATGACCCGTCACAACAGTGCATGACACGGATCAACAGTGCTTGACCCGGCAAGGCTTATTGGGCTTTTTAAGCTTGCCCGTCCCATTTTGTTGACCCGGCACCTCAAGTTTGACCTAATTTTTTTAACGATACAAAACCGCCTCTTCACAAACACTTATCATTTTTCACTCACACATTCAAGCAAACACTCTGTACTCAAATCCTTTGATTTATCATATTCAATCGTTTGTTCTATAACAAGTGTGATCGATTGAATAAGGTATTGATTGTGTGTTGTGTTCTTGATAAACCTGCAAATCGACCGATAAAATGAAAAACGATGATGAACAGTGTTTTTGATCATTGAATCGACACTTTGATTGTGGGTATTAAAACCAAAATCGAATGTTGTTTTAAGCATAAAAACTGTCGATCATCAACAATCAATCACTCATTTGCACCAATACACCTTAAAACCAACTGAATCAATCAAAATTGTTCATAACTATCAACCGCCATTGATGAACTTTGAAAGCTCTTAAATATTAAACTTCAAAATGATGAAATGTGTGCTAAAAGTGACAAATCCATGTTAAAATTGAACTAAAACATGTTAAACAACTTCATCTTATAATTTTCAAATTTGTGGTCTTAAGTGTTAAACTGTTAAAATTGATAAATGTTGTATAATCATTAAAAATTCAAAGTTGTTTGATCAAAATGATGAAAATCAGTTTGTTAGATCAATTTAGGAATAAAGTGATTATGTGAATGTTTGTCTTCTTAACTTTTGTTCAAACACTTATGAAAATTTGAAGGTTATTGATGAAAAATCTAACACATGTGTCTTGTTTATGTTTTGTGTTTGTTTTGACAGATGGAGAATTTGAAGTTTGAGCCCAAACACAATTTGGTGGCATGTTTGGATGAATCTATCCCTGAAACTGAAGGTTACAGAGATATGATCAGATTCATAAAGAGGACGAAATATGTATATGCTATGTGTGCCAAACCGGTCATATATGCAAGGTTGATTAAGAGCTTTTGGAGGACAACAGAGGTTATTAGAGATGATAATGGTGTTGCTGTAGTTAGAGGAAATATTACTAGAGATATGGTGTTGACAGTTTCTGAAGAAGTAATCAGAACTGCTTTACGGATTGATGATGATGAAGTTGGAATGAATGATGAATTGACTATGGCTGAGTGTCAATCGTGTTTTGTTAATATGGGTCATCCACCTATATTTCCAAAGTCACAGTTTTATAGAGCAAAGTTGGGAAAGAAATGGAAGTTGTTATGTTATGTTGTCCAACAATGCATGTCGAGGAGGAGTGCAGGTTTTGACAACTTTCCATCAGATATAGCATCTCCAATAGTTGCTATAGCAGAGAACAAACCATTTAACATGTCAAGATGGATTATGAATGGTTTTGTGTTTAATCTTGTAAAGGGGAAAAGATTCAAGTTTCTCATGTACCCGAGATTCTTGCAATTAATGATAAATGAGGCATATCCTATCATCAGAACTGAAGGTTATTCTGGAGGAATATTATACACAGAGGACATGAACGATCTATCTTACAGAAAGATGAGTATCGGAAATGTGCCTAGTGTTGACTTATTTGACTATATGAGAGATATAGCAAATAATGAAGAAGATGTTGATGTAGTTTATCATCATATTTCTAATGGAGAGATTGTGAATCCAGTGGACCTTGTTGATAGAGAGATTGATGATGAAGATAGTGATGATGGTCGAGATGATGACAATGATGATGATAATGAAGATGATGAAGATAGTGATGATGATAGTGGAAATGATGAGGGTGATGTTGCTGAATCTGATTCAGAGGAGGCAGAGATTATTGAGGTAGCTGAACCAATGGAATTGGAGTCAGAAAATGTTGAAGTCATTGAACCTGCCTTGATTGAAGAACCTGTTGAGGTTGCTTGTATTGAAAAGGAGGTGGTAGTTGACATTCCTAAGGTTATTAATGTTCAATATGTTAGAAGACAAAGATCGAAACCAGTGATAGAGCCTGTGTTAGTAGAGGAACCGAAGGTTATTGTAGAAAAAGTTGATGAGCCTGAAGAGATAGATATTGTTCAGATAGCTCAGGAAGTAATGGCCGAGGCTGAGATTATTGCACAGATAGTTGATGAAGCTGATGCTGACGTTACTGATCTTATCCTTGTTGATATACCCACCACATCATCCCCCGTCGCAGAAAACATTGAACAAGGTTTGGAGTCTTCACCAAATTTTGTGTCAAGTGTTGAAGAAAATAAGGATAAGAAAAAGATTGTTGAATTAGAGGAAATGGTGGCAAAACTGTTAGAAGCAAATGAACTGTTGAAAGCTTCGAATGAGAGGAAAAAGAAAAGGTTTGAAGAATTTTGGACTATTCATAATCAGAATCTGAAAACTTTCAAGGAGTTGGATTCTGATCATCTTAAGTTAAAAATTGAACATGATGAGTTGAAGGCTGAGTATGCAAAGTTGAAGGAGGAGCATGAGAATCTGAAGTATGATTATACTGAGTTGAAAGCTGAATGTAATACGCTTGAAGATGAAAAAGAGATGTTGGAGAAATGGTTGGAAGAAACACGATCTAAAAAGTCTGGTTCAACATCTGATAAAGATTTTTCAGATGAAGTGGTTGAAATGACTGAAGCAACTCAAGTACCAAAAGTTTATCTGACTAGAGCACGAGGTACTACAAATGTTGGTATAAGGGTAGACTCTCCAATCATCATTCCCGATGAAGCTGTTGCTGAAACTGTCAACACTTACAAGGCTGAGGGAAAACGGAAGTTAGATGTTGTACCAGAAATAATGGGTGATGAAGGCAGTTCAAAAAAGGCAAGGATTGATGAGACAGTGCAGATTGAGCCGATTCAATCTGTAGCTGAAGTTGAAACTGAGACAGTTGATTTAGCAAAAGTTGATGAGATTGTGACTGGTGCGAAAGATGATAAAACAGTTCAGATTGAGCCGATTCAATCTGAAGCTGTTATAGTTGAAGAAATGCCTGAAACTGTTGAAGTAATGGAGAAATGTGCCTGAAAATATTGAAGTGATTGAGAATGTGCCTGAAAATGTAGTTGAAGAAGCAAGTCAGTTTGAGCCGGTTCAAACTGACAATGCACCTATGATTGAAGCTTTAGATGATTTGGATGATGTAGACTTTACTGAATCTGAAAATGAAGCTGAGCCAGAAACTAATGTTGATCAAGAGATTCCAGATGATTTAGATCAAAGATTTGCTTACCTTGAGAACATGAAGTATAATGCTGTGTTTTTGAATGGGCTGACTGTAAGTCAAATCAATGAAGAATATGAAAAGTGTCTAATTGCTCAAGACAAAGCTGCTGCAGATGAAAAAGAGTTTGTCATTGAACTGGGTGAGTGGACACCACTGCAAGAAAGTTTGAACATCGAAGATTTGCCTCCGACTGAGCTTTATCATCAGAATCCTGAAGAAATGTCAAGTAGAGAGATGCGTGATTGGCTGAGCTCAAGGAATTATCCATATAAGACTCTGAAGAGATTGAAATCAGAGTCACTGAGGAAAATTGTGGTTAGTTTCATGAAGACGGAGAAAATGTACAACCGTATGTTTTATTTGGACTACAACAACCCTCAATACTTCGAGCTGACAAAGAGATACAAAATTCTTGGACCAAAAGAATTACCGGTGATGGCTTTACCTGAGAATGCACATAAGAAAAGGCATGAGTTAATGGACATGTTTCCTAGTGAAGTCAAGTCATATAACATACCGATGGAGGTACGTGAATCATGGCATAAATCAGCCACAGCAGGTG
This sequence comes from Tagetes erecta, assembly GCA_030867185.1. Taxonomy (NCBI): domain Eukaryota; kingdom Viridiplantae; phylum Streptophyta; class Magnoliopsida; order Asterales; family Asteraceae; genus Tagetes; species Tagetes erecta. Next base: position 24,928,355 of record CM061493.1, on the reverse strand, counting down.
ACGTTGTGAGGTCACTGCTGAGCAAGGGTCAGTCAATTGCTGAACTTCTTGATTCAATGATTGTACCAGAAAAGAACAAAAAGGTAAAGATTATTGCATGGAAATACGATGAGGTGTTTGATGCTTTTATGATAAAAAGAGTTAATGGTTTATGTGACGTATACCATTATTACTCTAGCATTTTCAAATTGGAAGTTCAAGATTTGAAAGAGCTGCACAAACTCAGGCTGATAAATCACACGCATGCCGAGCGTGGTGATAAATGTGCAATGCTGCTGGATGCCGGGATAGCCAGACCACCGAAGTATCTTGATTTCAGAGGACAACAAGAAGATACTGCCTATGTACAAGCGAAGAAAGAAAGAAAGAAAAAGAGGTTGGTTGTTAGTGAAGATATGTATTTGGAGGAATTTTCTGATGAGTACTTTGATAAAGTGACCAATCCAGGACTGAAAGTGATAGATGGTTCTCAAATGACGAAGCCAATACTTAGAGTTTTCTACAATCAAGAAACTTTTGAGTTGAAGCTTGTTCGAAATTTGGAAGATTGGGATAAAGATATGATTACTCTATTTAGTACCTTTGAGCTGAAATTGCTGCATCCATCATATATCGATTTTCTGAGAAGTTGCAGAATGGAGAAATGCAAAGATAAACTGGCTGAAGCTGATAGAAAATTATTTGTTGTGATGATAGAGGTGATAGCTGCTGCATCTGAGAAAATTAGAGTGAGGAAGGCACTGCTTAATTCTAATCTCGTGAGGATTGACATACCAGAGATAGAATTTATGAGGATTAGTGCAAAGGGTACTTTGGAGGTGCAAGTCAAAGGACAGGAGATGCCTTTTGAATTTTATGCTAACATTGACTTTGCAGGTTTAAATCTGGATTCGCTGAGACGTATGAATGCCTGTCCAATCCTTACAAATGAGTCAAAACCACGACAAGCCAAGATTGCAGAAAAGTTCAAGTCTTGCATAGAAGAAGCACTGAAAGAACAAGAAGAGTATAAAGGAAAAGAGCTGCTGGATATCAAAGAGGAACCAGAAGATTGGTGAAAGAGATTGATGCTGAACAAAGATGAAAAAGAGTTGAAGATTTTGCTGAAGATTCAAAGATAAATCTTAGGGGGAGTACTGTTAGGGTTATTTCCTAGATTAAGATTTACTTTGTATTTTGTTTATATGTTTATGTATAGTTTAGGGTCTATTTTGTATATTCCTTAAACATGTAATTGTTGCTTTAAAGCATGTAGTGAGAGAGTGTGAGGAGAGAGGCTAGATCACATTTTCACGTAAGAGAGAAAACTTAGTGTGTGTGATTTATTTTCTCCTACACTTGTATTACAAAACTGCTTTGATCATCAATATACAAAGAGAATTATTAGTATGAATTGTGTTAATGATTAAACTGTGTTTGTGTATATGTTATTCTGATCATTGAGCGATATTAACGATCCAATTGAACCTATCACAGTCTCATCTTCTTTAATTGCAATATCATCTTATTTGCATGTACGTATTACCCATTTCATTTCATTTGTTATATATAACCCATATCAGTCATAATTCATAAGTAAAGGTGAGTTGTTCACACATACTCACAATGGGTGAACGACAAAAAGCAATTTGTTCCAAGACATTACACCAACATGGATTTAAGTGTAACATCTTCATAGTCTCATGATTATAGTACGTAGTAAAAGAATTACTGGCGTATATTTGAATGATTTGTGATTTTACTGTGGTTAACCTATTTGAATTTGGTGGTGTTTAAGGGCTCTCAAGTTGCCGATTATAATACTCACAATTTATATGGGTGCATCATTTATTTATTATTTTATAGGTTTGTACGTATGTCGTCTTTGTATTTTAACGTTTATTTCATGTAGTATATAACTTTTTTAAAGGTTAGTTTTTATACAAACTTTTGGAATTATTATTATTTTTTCACTCCACACATGTAGCACATAGATTTTGAACTGAATACCATGAATACCATGTAACATTAGCACATGCCATAATGTTAAAGGTGGCAATTTTGAGCTATTTGGTTAGAAGTTGGTGACATATTCTTTAGTGATTTAGCGGTTCAAGTAAGACTTAAAAGATTTAGCTGGATCGAATGGAACTTAAAGACTTTTATTTTGTTATCAGTTTTTGTTAGTTAATCGTAATGTCATTGATTAAGTAAAAAAACCATTTTACAACTGCTTAAATTTTAATTATTATTAATATATTAAATATTTATTTCAATCCGTGTGTATACACGGGTGTTAAACCTAGTAAACCTAATAAATTCGTAGAGTCCTTTGAATATCGTACGACAACTTATGACTTCTTACGACTCTTTGAGCCACATTAGCAACTCCAAAAGAACGTTAGTAAGAACACCTTAGATCACCGTATGAAACCTTAAAACTGAATCATAAACCTAATGAATTTGTCTGATTCCATTGAACATCGTATGACAAGTTTGGACATCTTAAGCCTCTATATGCCATATTAGCACCATGAAAATCACGTTAGCTTGGTGTGATTAAATATTACCTGTTGTGGTGTATGAGACAAAACTTTATGTTTTCGAAATTTAAATTATTGATCAAATTTGTTTTTGGTGTGATAATAAAGGTAAATATAATATAGGACGCGTTAAACTCCTAAGAACACCTTACATCAACATACAAAACTTTAAAACTCCATAAAAAACCTAATAAATTAGTCCGAGTCCTTTGAACGTCGTATGACAACTTAAGACATCTTACGACTCTGTATGCCATATTATCACCTTGAATAGAATGTTAGTATAATGTAGGACGCCTTACAACTCCTAACAAGACCTTACAACAACGTACGCAACCTTAAAACTCCATAACCTAATGAATTCGTAGGAATCCTTTGAACATCGTACGACAACTTAGGACTTCTTACGACTCTTTGTGCCACATTAGCAACTCGAAAAGAACATTAGTAAGAACAGCTTAAATCACCGTACGAAAGCTTAAAACTGCATCATACACCTAATGAATTCGTCTGATTCCTTTAAACATCGTACGACAAGTTTGGACATATTAAGCCTCTATATGCCATATTAGCACCATGAAAACCACGTTAGTTTGGTGTGATTAAATATTACATGTTGTGGTTTATGAGACAACTTTTGTTGTTTTCGAAATTTAAATTATTGATCAAATTAGTTTTTGGTGTGATAATAAAGGTAAACATAATATAGCACGCGTTAAACTCCTAAGAACACCATACATCACCATACAAAACTTTAAAACTCCATAATAAACCTAATAAATTCGTCCGAGTTCTTTGAACGTCGTACGACAACTTAAGACATCTTACGACTCTGTATGCCATATTATCACCTTGAATAGAATGTTAGTATAATGTAGGACGCCTTACAACTCCAAACAACACCTTATAACACCGTATGCAACCTTAAAACTCCATAATAAACCTAATAAATTCGTAGAGTCCTTTGAATATCGTACGACAACTTAGGACTTCTTACGACTCTTTGAGCCACATTAGCAACTCGAAAAGAACGTTAGTAAGAACACCTTACATCACCGTATCAAACCTTAAAACTGAATCATAAACCGAATAAATTCGTCTGATTCCTTTGAACATCGTATGACAAGTTTGGACATCTTAAGCCTCTATATGCCATATTAGCACCATGAAAATCACGTTAGCTTGGAGTGATTAAATATTACATGTTGTGGTTTATGAGACAAAACTTTATGTTTTCGAAATTTAAATTATTGAACAAATTTGTTTTTGGTGTGATAATAAAGGCAAATATAATATAGGACGCGTTAAACTCCTAAGAGCACCTTACATCAACATACAAAACTTTAAAACTCCATAATAAACCTAATAAATTAGTCCGAGTCCTTTGAACGTCGTATGACAACTTAAGACATCTTACGACTCTGTATGCCATATTATCACCTTGAATAGAATGTTAGAATAATGTAGGACGCCTTACAACTCCTAACAACACCTTACAACACCGTACGCAAACTTAAAACTCCATAACCTCAAGAATTCGTAGAAGTCCTTTGAACATCGTACGACAACTTAGGACTTCTTACGACTCTTTGTGCCACAATAGCAACTCGAAAAGAACGTTAATAAGAACACCTTAAATCACCGTACGAAACCTTAAAACTGCTTCATACACCTAATGAATTCGTCTGATTCCTTTAAACATCGTACGACAAGTTTGGACATATTAAACCTCTACATGCCATATTAGCACCATGAAAACCACGTTAGTTTGGTGTGATTAAATATTACATGTTGTGGTTTATGAGACAATTTTTTATGTTTTCGAAATTTAATGTATTGATCAAATTTGTTTTTGGTGTGATAATAAAGGTAAATAAAATATAGAACGCGTTAAACTCGTAGGAGCACCTTACATCAACATACAAAACTTTAAAACTCCATAAAAAACCTAATAAATTCGTCCGAGTACTTTAAACGTCGTACGACAACTTAACACATCTTACGACTCTGTATGCCATATTATCACCTTGAATAGAATGTTAGTATAATGTAGGACGCCTTAGAACTCCTAACAACACCTTACAACACCGTACGCAACCTTAAAACTCCATAATAAACCTATTGAATTCGTACGAGTCCTTTGAACATCGTACGACAACTTAGGACTTCTTACGACTCTTTGTGCCACATTAGCAACTCGGAAAGAACGTTAGTAAGAACACCTTACATAACCGTACGAAACCTTACAACTGCATTATACACCTAATGAATTCGTCTGATTCCTTTGAACAACGCACGACAAGTTTGGACATCTTAAGTCTCTATATGCCATATTAGCACCATGAAAACCACGTTAGTTTGGTGTGATTAAATATTACATGTGTGGTTTATGAGACAATTTTTTATGTTTTCAAAATTTTAATTATTGATCAAATTTGTTTTTTGTGTGATAATAAAGGTAAATTTGATATAGGTCGCGTTAAACTCCTAAGAACACCTTACATCAACATACAAAACTTTAAAACTCTATAATAAACCTAACAAATCCGTCCGAGTCCTTTGAACGTCGTACGACAACTTAAGACATCTTACAACTCTGTATGTCATATTATCACCATGAATAGAATGTTAGTATAATGTAGGACGCCTTACAACTCCTAACAACACCTTACAACACCGTACGCAACCTTAAAACTCCATAATAAACCTAATGAATTCGTACGAGTCCTTTGAACATCGTACGACAACTTAGGACTTCTTACGAATCTTTGTGCAACATTAGCAACTCTAATAGAACGTTAGTAAGAACACCTTAAATCACCTTACGAAATCTTAAAACTGCATCATACACCTAATGAATTCATCTGATTCCTTTGAACATCGTACGACAAGTTTGGACATCTTAAGCCTCTATATGTCATATTAGCACCATGAATACCACGTTAGTTTGGTGTGATTAAATATTACATGTTGTGATTAATGAGACAACTTTTGATGTTTTCGAAATTTAAATTATTTATCAAACTAGTTTTTGGTGTGATAATAAAGGTAAATATAATATAGGACGCGTTAAACTCCTAAGAGCATCTTACATCACCATACAAACTTTAAAACTCCATAATAAACCTAATAAATTCATCTGAGTTCTTTGAACGTCGTATGACAACTTAAGACATTTTACGACTCTATATGCCATATTATCACCTTGAATAGAATGTTAGTATAATGTAGGACGCCTTACAACTCTAAACAACACCTTATAACACCGTATGCAACCTTCAAACTCCATAATAAACGTAATAAATTCCTATGAGTCCTTTGAACATCATATGACAATTTAGGACTTCTTACGACTCTTTGTGCCACATTAGCAACTCGAAAAAAACGTTAGTAAGAACACCTTAAATCACCGTACGAAATCTTAAAACGGCATCATACACCTAATGAATTCGTCTGATTCCTTTTAACATCGTACGGCAATTTGGACATCTTAAGCCTCTATATGCCATATTAGCACCATGAAAACCACGTTAGTTTGGTGTGATTAAATATTACATGTTGTGGTTTATGAGACAATTTTTGATGTTTTCGAAATTTAAATTATTGATCAAACTAGTTTTTGGTGTGATAATAAAGGTAAATATAATATAGGACGCGTTAAACTCCTAAGAACACCTTACATCAACATACAAAACTTTAAAACTCTATAATAAACCTAACAAATCCGTCCGAGTCCTTTGAACGTCGTACGACAACTTAAGACATCTTACAACTCTGTATGTCATATTATCACCATGAATAGAATGTTAGTATAATCTAGGACGCCTTACAACTGCTAACAACACCGTACGCAACCTTAAAACTCCATAATAAACCTAATGAATTCGTATGAGTCCTTTGAACATCGTACGACAACTTAGGACTTCCTACGACTCTTTGTGCCACATTAGCAACTCGAAAAGAACGTTAGTAAGAACACCTTAAATCACCGTATGAAACCTTAAAACGGCATAATACACCTAATGAATTTGTCTGATTCATTTGAACATCGAACGACAATTTTGGACATCTAAAGCCACTATATGCCATATTAGCACAATGAAAACCACGTTGGTTTGGTGTGATTAAATATTACATGTTGTGGTTTATGAGACAATTTTTGATGTTTTCGAAATTTAAATTATTGATCAAATTAGTTTTTGGTGTGATAATAGGTAAATATAATATAGCACGCGTTAAACTCCTAAGAACACCATATATCACCATACAAACTTTAAAACTCCATAATAAACCTAATAAATTCATCCGAGTTCTTTGAACTTCGTACGACAACTTAAGACATCTTACGACTCTGTACGCCATATTATCACCTTGAATAGAATGTTAGTATAATGTAGGACGCCTTACAACTCCTAACAACACCTTACAACACCGTACGCAACCTTAAAACTCTATAATAAATCTAATGAATTCGTACGAGTCCTTTGAACATTGTACGACAACTTAGGACTTCTTACGACTCTTTGTGCAACATTAGCAACTCGAATAGAACGTTAGTAAGAACACCTTAAATCACCGTACGAAACCTTAAAACTGCATCATACACCTAATGAATTCATCTGATTCCTTTGAACATCGTACGACAAGTTTGGACATCTTAAGCCTCTATATGCCATATTAGCACCATGAAAACCACGTTAGTTTGGTATGATTAAATATTACATGTTGTGGTTTATGAGACAATTTTTGATGTTTTCGAAATTTAAATTATTGATCAAACTAGTTTTTGGTGTGATAATAAAGGTAAATATAATATAGGACGCGTTAAACTCCTAAGAGCATCTTACATCACCATACAAACTTTAAAACTCCATAATAAACCTAATAAATTCTTCCGAGTTCTTTGAACGTCGTACGACAACTTAAGATATCTTACGACTCTGTATGCCATATTATCACCTTGAATAGAATGTTAGTATAATGTAGGAGGCCTTACAACTCCAAACAACACCTTATAACACCGTACGCAACCTTAAAACTCCATAATAAACCTAATGAATTCGTACGAGTCCTTTGAACATCGTACGGCAACTTAGGACTTCTTACGGCACTTTGTGCCACATTAGCAAATCGAAAAGAACGTTACTAAGAACAACTTACATCACCGTACGAAACCTTAAAACTGCATCATACACATAATGAATTCGTCTGATTCCTTTTAACATCGTACGAAAATTTGGACATCTGAAGCCTCTATATGCCATATTAGCAACATGAAAACCACGTTAGTTTGGTGTGATTAAATATTACATGTTGTGGTTTATGAGACAATTTTTGATGTTTTCGAAATTGAAATTATTGATCAAATTAGTTTTTGGTGTGATAATAGGTAAATATAATATAGCACGCGTTAAACTCCTAAGAACACCATATATCACCATACAAAATTTAAAACTCCATAATAAACCTAATAAATTCATCCGAGTTCTTTGAACTTCGTACGACAACTTAAGACATCTTACGACTCTGTATGCCATATTATCACCTTGAATAGAATATTAGTATAATGTAGGATGCCTTACAACTCCAAACAACACCTTATAACACCGTATGCAACCTTAAAAGTCCATAATAAACCTAATAAATTCGTACGAGTCCTTTGAACATCGTACGACAACTTAGGACTTCTTACGACTCTTTGTGCCACATTAGCAACTCGAAAAGAACGTTAGTAAGAACACCTTACATCACCGTACGAAACCTTAAAACTGCATCATACACCTAATGAATTCATCTGATTCATTTGAACATCGTACGACAATTTTGGACATCTAAAGCCACTATATGCCATATTAGCACCATGAAAACTACTTTGGTTTAGTGTGATTTATTACATGTTGTGGTTTATGAGACAATTTTTTATGTTTTCAAAATTTAAATTATTGATCAAATTTGTTTTTGGTATGATAATAAAGGTGAATATAATATAGGACACGTTAAACTCCTAAGAGCACCTTACATCAACATACAAAAATTTAAAACTCTATAATTAACCTAATAAATTCGTCCGAGTCATTCGAACGTCGTACGACAACTTAAGACATCTTACGACTATGTATGCCATATTTTCACCTTGAATAGAATGTTAGTATAATGTAGGACGCCTTACAACTCCAAACAACACCTTACAACACCGTATGCAACCTTAAAACTCCATAATAAACCTAATAAATTCGTACGAGTCCTTTGAACATCGTACGACAACTTAGGACTTCTTACGACTCTTTGTGCCACATTAGCAACTCGAAAAGAAAGTTAGTAAGAACACCTTACATCACCGTACGAAACCTTAAAACTGCATCATACACCTAATGAATTCATCTGATTCATTTGAACATCGTACGACAATTTTGGACATCTAAAGCCACTATATGCCATATTAGCACCATGAAAACCACTTTGGTTTGGTGTGATTTATTACATGTTGTGGTTTATGAGACAATTTTTTATGTTTTCAAAATTTAAATTATTGATCAAATTTGTTTTTGGTATGATAATAAAGGTGAATATAATATAGGACACGTTAAACTCCTAAGAGCACCTTACATCAACATACAAAATTTTAAAACTCTATAATTAACGTAATAAATTCGTCCGAGTCATTCGAACGTCGTACGACAACTTAAGACATCTTACGACTTTGTATGCCATATTTTCACCTTGAATAGAATGTTAGTATAATGCAGGACGCCTTACAACTCCAAACAACACCTTACAACATCGTATGCAACCTTAAAACTCCATAATAAACCTAATGAACTCGTATGAGTTCTTTGAACATCGTACGACAACTTAGGACTTTTTACGACTCTTTGTGCCACATTAGCAACTAGAAAAGAACGTTAGTAAGAACACCTTACATCACCGTACGAAACCTTAAAACTGCATCATACACCTAATGAATTCGTCTGATTCCATTGAACATCGTATGACAAGTTTGGACATCTTAGGCCTCTATATGCATATTAGCACCATGAAAACCACGTTAGTTTGGTGTGATTTATTACATGTGGTGGTTTATGAGACAATTTTTGATGTTTTTGAAATTCAAATTATTGATTAAATTTGTTTTTGGTGTGATAATAATGGTAAATATAATATAGGATGCGTTAAACTCCTAAGAACACCTTACATCACCATACAAAACTTTAAAACTCCATAATAAACCTAATAAATTCGTCTGAGTCCTTTGAACATTGTACGACAACTTAAGACATCTTACGATTATGTATTCTATATTATCACCTTGAATAGAATGTTAGTATAATGTAGGACGCCTTACAACTCTTAACAACAACTTACAACACCTTACGCAACCTTAAAACTCCATAATAAACCTAATGAATTCGTCTGATTCCTTTGAACATCGTTTGGACATCTTAAGCCTCTATATGCCATATTAGCACCATGAAAACCACGTTAGTTTGGTGTGATTAAATATTACATGTTTTTGGTGAGATAACAAAGGTAAATGTTGTGGTTTTATGTGAAAATTTTTGATTTTTTCTAATGTTGATTTTTTGATCAAATTTTTTTTGGTGTGATTGTATAGGTAAATGTTGTGGTTTTATGTGAACATTTTTATTTTTTCAATAGTTGATTTTTTTATGAGAGCTTGGTTTGGTGTGATTAAATATAGGTAAAATGTTGTGGTTTATGTTAAAATTTGTTAATTTTTTTAAAGTTGATTTTATGATCAAATTTGTTTTTGGTGTGATTATATATTACATGGTGTGGTTTTTTGTGATAAATTTTTATTTTTTCAAAAGTTGATTTTTTGATCAAATTTGTTTTTGGTGTGATTATATAGGTAAATGTTGTGGTTTTATGTGAACATTTTTTATTTTTTCAAAAGTTGATTTCTTTATAAAAGTTTTGTTTGGTGTGATTAAATATAGAGAAAAAGTTGTGGTTTTATGTGAAAATTTGTTGATTTTTTGAAAGTTGATTTTTTATCAACTTTCTTTGGTGTGGTTATATAGGTAAATGTTGTTTTATATGAAAAATTTTGATGTTTTCGAAAGTTGATTTTTTAATCAAATTTTTTTTGGCGTAATTATATAGGTAAAATGCTGTGGTTTTGTGTGTAAATATTTAATATATTCAAAAGTTGATTTTTTGATCCAATTTGTTTTTAGTGTGATTATATAGGTAATGTTGTGGTTTTATGTGAACATTTGTTAATTTTTTTGAAGTTGATTTATGATCAAATTTGTTTTTGGTGCAGTTATATTGGTAAATGTTTTTGTTTTGTATGAAAATTTTTGATGTTTTTGATATTTAATTTTTTGATCAAATTTGTTTTTGATGTGATTATTTAGGTAAATGTTGTGGTTTTATGTGAAAAATTCTGATTTTTTCAAAAGTTGATTTTTTGGTCAATTTTTTTTGTGTGATTATATAGGTAAATGTTGTGGTTTTATGTGAACACTTTTTATTCTTTCAAAAGTTGATTTTTTGATGAAAATTTGGTTTGGTGTGAATAAATATAGGTAAAAGTTGTGGTTTTATGTAAAAATTTGTTGATTTTTTGAAAGTTGATTTTTTGATCAAATTTGTTTTTGGTGTGGTTATATAGGTAAATGTTGTTGTTTTATATGAAAATTTTGGATGTTCGAAAGTTGATTTTTTGATCAAATTTGTTTTTTGGTGTGATTATATAGGTAAATGTTGCGGTTTTATGTGAAAATATTTGATTTATTCAAAAGTTGAGTTTTGATTAAATTTGTTTTTGGCGTGATTATATAGGTAAATGTTGTGGTTTTATGTGAACACTTTTTATTTTTCAAAAGTTGATTTTTTGAAGAAAGTTTGGTTTTGATGGGTTCAATGGGATCGATTTCTGCTACAAATCAACACGGATCTATGTAGTACAACAACCAATCAACACTGAATTCATACTGAATAATTCTCTTTGTATTGATGAAGGAATAGTTGCAGTACAATTGTGCAGGAGAAAGAGTACAATCAACACACACACTCTATGATTTGTCTAACTCTCTCTTTGTCTGCCCTCATACTAGCAACATTCTATTTATACATTAACACTTTTAAGGAAATACAAAATTTACCCTAAACAAACAATATGTACAAACAAAGAACAATTTAAATCTTCACTAGGAACGAGCGTTAACAGTACTCCCCCTAAGATTTAACTTTAGTCTTCAATCAAAAGCATCTTTATCTTTTCTTGTCTTGAATCAAACTTGGTCATTCAACAATCTTCTGGTTCTTTCTTGACATCTAGCAACGGCTTCTCAGCATAATTTTCTTGTTCTTTGATGGCTTCAGCTATGCATTCTTTAAACTTTTCTGCTATCTTGGCTTGCTTCGGCTTAGATTCGTTGGTGAGGATATCACAGGCTGCCATCCGTTTTAGCGTATCCAAAGAAACACCTCTAAGATCAATGTTAGCATAAAATTGATAAGGTCTCTTCACACCTTTTGCACGTACATCCAGCGTTCCTTTGGATATTAATCGCATAAACTCTATCTCATTGATATCAATCTTCACGAGATTGGCATAGGCCAACACTTTCCTCAGCCGAATGTTCTCAGTAGCAGCACCAATAACTTCGATCATTATCTCAAACAATTTTCGATCAGCCTCAGCAACTTTGTTCTTCATTTTCTCCATCTTATCATGACTTCGAAGATGATCAATGTATGATGGGTGTAACAATTTTAGCTCGAACGTACAAAAGATAGTAATCATGTCATGATCCCAATCATCTAAGTAACGAACTAGCTTCAATTCAAAAGTCTCCTCATGGTAAATGAATTTAAGAATTGGTTTGGTTTTCTGCGAGCCATCAAACACCTTTAAGCCTGGATCCGTCACTTTATCAAAATACTCGTCACAGAACTCTTCCAGATACATATCTCGCATCATAATCTTTTTCTGTTTCTTCTTCTTCTTATCAATATACAAACTATCTTCTTGTTGTCCACGAACTTGCAGATATTGTGGCATCCGACTTATGCATGCATCAAGCAACATGACCAACTTTTCTCCTCTTTCAGCCCTTGTATGATTAATCAATCTAAGTTTATGCAGCTCTTTTAGATCTTGAACCAGCAGCTTGAAAATGCTAGAGTAGTAATGGTATACATCACATAATCCATTGATTCTCTTAATCAAAAATGGGTCCAAAACTTCGTCATATTTCCACGCAATTATCTTGACATCTTTTGATTTCTCTGGCACAATCATAGAATCCAAAAGATCAGCAACAGATTGTCCTTTACTTAGCAGTGATCTGAAAATATCACCTGCTGTAGCTGCCTTATGCCATGATTCTCGGTTTTCCATCGAAACATTATATGCCTTTACTTCACTCGGGAACATGTCAATTAGATCTTTATGCTTCTTGGGTGCATCTACTGGTAATGCCATGAGAGGGATTTCTTTCGGTTCTAATTCTCTGAACTTCTTGGTAAGTTCATAATATTGTGGATTGTTGTAGTCAAGAAAAAACATTCAGTTCTGCATCTTCTCCGAAGCTTGGAAGCTTTTAACAAGTTTCCTCAAAGATTTCGACTTTAATCGCTTTAATCTTTTGTACGGATAATTTCTTGACTGCAACCATGACCTCATATCACTAGTAGTCATATCCTCTGGATTTTGATGATAAAGTTCTTCAGGTGGAAGATCATCAACATTTAAACTTTCTTGTAAAGGTATCCACTCCTCCGGTTCCACTATGAATTCTTTCTCATCACCATCTACACACTCTTGAGCAGTGATACATTTTTAATACTCCTCGTTTATCTGACTAACAGTGAGTCCATTCAGATAAACAGTATTTTACTTCATTTGCTCGAGATATGCAAATCTCGCATCAAGATCTGTAGGAAAATCATCAATTGAAAAAACTTCATGTTCAATCATAGAAGTACCAACTTCAGTAGAAATGTCAACAGTTTCAATCTCCTTAACTATTTCAATTTGAACCGGCTCATTCTGAGCAATTTCCTCGGTTTGGGCCTTCTTTTTCGAAGTGTCAGCTTCTGTAATTTCTGGCACAACATCTAACTTACGTTTTCCCTTCGCTTTGTCAGATACAACAATAGCAGCATCATCATCGGGAATAGGGACAGATACGTCAGTTGGTTCAGTCACTTTAGATAATCTTCTTGTAGAAGTTGGGTGTATATAATAATAGTTCAATTGCTTAAAGGAAAAGTGAAATAAGAGTCCATGTAGGAAATAAGATGGGTTATGACTTATGAGAATTGGAATTCGACATCAGATCAAGACAACGCCTCATATATAACAAATATGTGCTCTACAAGAAACCTAATTTTTCATTCTATATAATAAATCATGACGGCTAAAAGTGGGAATTTTGAGAGGAGGTGACGGCAAAGAAAAAAACAAAAAGTGGCAAACAACATGATAGCATAATTAAGTCATAATTAGAGTTGTTCATTGATCAAAGTTTGGATATTCGCTTTCGGTTTGTTTATCTATTCGTTAACACTTTTTTTTAGACATTTACATTCATTTAAGTTGCAAACCATGAACATGTTTTTTATAACTTTGTTTCGTCATTGAACATGTTAGGCTAATTTTTTAGTTCACTTAGGTTGAGATGAATCTTAATAAGAATTGACTTTGTCGGTTTGACTATCGTATGAACTTGTGTTGATTTGATTAATTTGAGTTTATTTTGGCTTTTGATGAATGTGTGTGCTTGACATATTTAATTATTGCTTTTGATTGTGTGGATTAATCATTTGTGGCATATAGAACTACCCTAGTGTCTGGATTTGCTTATTGTTAGGTTGCTTGATTTCTGTTTGTCAATTTAATGCAATAATCTAGAACTAGTAATTGATAATTTTGATTTTATTAATTGGTTAATCAAGTGCACCCATATGTGATAGGTTTGATTGAATCGTTACCTTTGCTATTAGTTGTCTTGTCATTGTTTGGTTAATTGTATGTTTATGAACATAAGGTATGGTTTGCTTATTCGTGATTGGAGATTTTTAGTTTATAAGTAAAATAAATTTAGGTTTGCTTCATATCTTTTGGTTTGTTAGAACTAATTCCCGAGGGCTGTGGGTTTGGATTACTATTGAGGATTTGAGCCTTTTAGAACTTTGACGTAAGCTTAATTCTCTATTTTTCACTTTATGATTCCCTGAATATTTGGAATGTGTCTATAGTTCTGGGCCTTCTAGTTTATCTACTTTAGTGATGGTTTCATATGTCTCTCCATTTGTTATTCTCTATAGTTCGCTTCTTATTTTGTTCATAATTTCCATCAAGTTACTTTTAATTCTATTTAGTTTCTTAATTTTATTAATTTATTTTAGTTAATTAAAAATCCAACTTTTAAACCAGCTAGAGCTCGATAAAAGTTTATTACCAAGAGTTGTCTAACGTGTCCTTAGATTCGATACTCGGATTTACCTAGCTAAACTACGCACGACTAGTACACTTACTGTTTGTATGGAGTAGCATTAGATATTTCTATTTTTAAAACCGAATTGTGAAAAAATATAAAATTAATTTAATATATATGTTTTCACACATCAGTTTACTTAGGGTGATGAGAGTGGGTTCTTGCATTCTCTCACAACCTATCAATCACAACATATAATTTCAAAATTAACCTCACACTATCCTTACTTATTTTTTTAGGTTGGTGTCAACTACCCTCGTACCCTTACTTTTTTCAGTTTTTTTTTAATTTTAATGACTTTAAACTAACAATAAAAATATACAATAATAAAAACATTTATTAAATAAAAAATAACTAAAAAAGTACATTAATTATTATAAAACTTAAAAAGAACAAAGAGGTAATAAAAAATGACAACCATTTAAAAAAATAAATCTAGAAATTGCAAATCCAGCTATATTTGACGCTGAGTTCTCGTTTATGGGTCAAACTAGCTCTAACATATCACCCAATAGGTGCTTGTGTGATTTTGTAATTTTTTTAAATGATTGTGATACTCATCCTCCAAGCATATAGTTCTTGTGTTTCTATCAATTTTACGCTCCGCTCGTGTTTTTTCGTAGCGGAGGTGACGACATTTTTTAACAAATCTGATTTGTTAGACATGTATCTCGAAAACTTGTTGGCCCACCAACCTTGGCTAGAACTCTTGCCACCCTCTTTGACTTCCCCTTATGACGATGAGGTGGAGATGCTATGACGTCTTCGTTGAGGTAGGCAACATGGGGTGTGGGAATCATCGTTTGTGGATGCATTCTCGGAGTTCGTCGATTTTCTTTTTTTGGAGAAGGAGCTTGAAATTTGATCGAGCATCTGTTGTGTGAACCATTACGGTTGCGTTTTAACAATATTCCAAGTCTTAATTTGAGTGGAGTTAGTTTTGTATCTTGTTTGGTAATCACTCAATGCTTTCATCATAACGTCTTTATCCGATCCTCTACACACGCGCCTAAAGATAAAATATTATTTAGACAATTTTTTATTGTAAAAAAAGATAATAAAACTATATTTTAGTTTGTATATATTTAAAAACTAAAATTATAACATACCACACTGATATAAATGGCGTTGAAGGCACCCATTTTGTATACAAAGTGTTCCACATTAAATGGAGTTAATAATGCATCTAGGTGCTACCACTTTATTGAGATATGTAGTGTTTTAAAACTCGTTACCAAAAACCATTTCTCATTTGTTGATTTATGACTTTTTATCGATAGAATTTTGTACCCAAGATTTCGCTTGGGGTTCCGATCGACCGAGAATCTTGAGTAGGAGTCCAAACTTGGGGTTCCGATCGACCGAGAATTTTTAAACTTTCTTAGCTCGCTCGCCCGGAAAATTCTCGTCTTGCTCTTCATCATCATCATCTTCATCATCATCAACATCATCATCATCATCATAATCATCATCATCATCATAATCATCATCATCATCATCATCATCATCATCATCATCATCATCATCATCATCATCATCATCATTAACATGGATGTTTTGCACATTGCTGTGTCTCCGGCACAATATCTTCGCTTTTCTCGGCTTCCTTGGCTAAACTGATCCCTTGGTTGTGGCATATTGAACCGAGCCCCAAACAAGTCGAAAGACCAGTCGTCATGGAGTGAGTAATTGGCATGATGCCACAGGGTCGATTTCATCACCGAGCCCCCATAACCGTTTATTCAAATGTAGGAGGGCCGCACACCCGAGGTTGGTGTTACCGCACGGGTAAGCCCTATCTGTAACCCTTCGCCGCTTTCATACCCACCACCCTTATAAATCATACCATGAAAAGATAAGTTATGAACTTTTTTTTGGCAAGAAACCAATGGGTTATAACACCACCAACGAAAGATTCTAGATTTATAGGCTACTCATCAAAAGTAACAAAAGTTAGAAAAAGTATTTCTTTACAAGATATTTCAGTAGAATTCTTCAACCAAAACTCTCATGAATTTTTGCAGTAGTTATCTATACTACGTTAATCTATGAAATATAATAAAGCAAACCTATTTCTTGCCAAGTGTTAATCTCTTAGCATAATTATCCCGTAATTGCACACTTGGCATAATATCATTCTTTCAAAGCTGACATGTCACCTCTTCTAGTTTTTACATTTGTTTGTTTTTTGAAACTAGGTTTGGTTTAAAGTTTAAACTATGTTACTCCGTATAATATAACTTCTAGCACACCACCAGCGACTTTCTTTCACGTTCATCTTCGTCACCAACGTTGTCATGTCATCTATGATTAATCTTCGACTCGTTTCCATTGATGATTAATCTTCACCTTCTTCACCCCATTTATCCATTATATTCTTCACCTTTATTAATCAATCATATTTTACATCTTTGATTGATTTAGGCAACGACGATTAGGGTTCGCGTATGACATAAACCCATATTAAACCAGCGGTGAAGATGGAAGCCGAGGAAAGATTAAAGGCTATGGGTTTTCATATAACAGGTAATAATTTTGCTAAACCCTAATTGATACTATTTTTGATGAATAATTGGCTGATGTTTTTCTGGCATGTTATTTTATTTTTTTAAACCCTAATTGATACTATTTGCAGCAATTTCTTAAAATTCTACGTTTTTTAATGTTCTTGATATTGCAGAATGTAGGCATGTGCATTGATATCTTCATTCCTATTGATATATGTTATTTTTAAGGACTACAAATCACAATTTTGATTTACAATATAGCTAATTGATCCAACTTAAACTTATTATGATTCAAGAAAGTTTTATGAATGTGCTTTGTTAACCTGCTGATACATTTGAATATTAACTATAATATGTTCTTTCTATCAGTTTGTATGTGCTTTGCTAACCTGTTTTATGTGTTTTCTATCAATTTCAATTAGGAAACCTAATTGAAAATTTAAGATCAACAATGTTAGGTCTACGATTCATTGTTCTAAGAATGAAGAATAGTACTGAGAGATCTGATTCGTTAGTTCTAGAGCAGCAAATTTTAATCAATTAGATATTTCATGTTGTTTAATCAAATATGATAACCTAAGCAAGTTCAATTTATCACCCACATAAATAACATTAGGAATGGGTGTTTAGATCAATCTACTTCTACTTATAATGATCTTATTACAGGGGTATAGTGAGATGGTAATAGCTTTATAGTTTTGTCTATTATACGTATAAAATCATGAACTAATAGACCTTAATCTCCATTGATTATTCTCTTTTCAACAAAAATAAATAATACCCTACATCCCAAATAAAGTTGTGTGAAGTTATATTATCGTATGCATACAAGAGATTCTACATCATGATTTTTCAATATAGGTTATGAACTTTTGTCTAATTTGGTACGAGTTATGTCCTTCTTTAAGGTCTAAGGTAATATTTTAAATTCATTAGGTATGTTCTAAATTTAATAAATATAGTTTTAATTCACACATGTATTAGGCTATAGTGAAAACCATAAAAGAAGTCAGTTCTAACCATTAAAGCCATCGATAAATAACTCTTATAGCTTGTTGAGTTTGAATGATGATTTGTATTGCCACAAGCTTGTGAAACATAATTTTACTTGAATGTTTTAGTATGTTGGTATAAAGATTTTATAGGTGGAAGATTAAATATAATAGCATGTTCAATATTCACACAATCTTGGTGAATTAGAAGATGGTATGTTTTCACGTCGGTGAGTTTTATTCATTTGGTTTTCATTTACTTGAAGTATCAAAAGACAGTCTTGTTATTAGCCAATTGCAAACTTTGTGCTAATTATCTAAGTATGTTATTAGTCAATTGCAAACTTTGTGCTATTTATCTAAGTATGTTTGCATACTTTGTGTTGTGATTTAATTAGTGAATTTGTTAAGTTTACTTGTTTTTGTGGATCTGATTTGAGTTTATTTTAGTGTTGTTGTAGTTATACCTTCTATGTCTTTTTAAGAGCATTTTAAAAGTGATGTGTATGCTTCTTACTTTGCTGATAGTGAACTTAAGGGGTGCTCGAAGTCCATGTTTTGCTCTTTTGGGTAAAATTGTAACCAAACCGTTACTTACGGTTTTTTATCATTAAAAACCAAAACCGAACTGTTAAAAGTAAAAAACCAAATGTAAACCGAACCATACGAACAATTTGGTTTCATGATTTGGGCTCTTTTGTCCAAGTTTATGAGCTCTAAAAACATCTCAAAATTTTGTCAAAATCTTTTAAATTTTCAAAAATAACCGGTATAAGAAAATGATTAGAACAAATTACATTTCTCGTCTTTTATAATTTTCCCTATTTACAAATCTCGTCCTTAAACTTCACTATTTACAGTGTTCGTCCTTTATGTTTAGACAATATTACGTGTTTCATCATATTGACTAACGACCATCATTTTATTTTATAAAATCCACCCATGTGCCCCCACGTGAGGGTATAATGGTCTTTTGTTGTAGAAACCAAAAAAAAGTTACATTTCTCGTCCTATATGTTTTTCAATAGTTAATCTCGTCCATAACATTTATCCTTTATGTTTACAAACGTCCGTCTATTTTTACCTTTCATCATTTCCACAAACGTTTGTCTATTTTTACGTTAAATGATGACATGTGCCATCCAAATGAGGTAAATAAAGTCTATTTTATGTTAATATATGTAAGATAATATATTGAATAAAAAAACAACTCAACCCGCCCATTGACTATTGTCACTCCCAACCACTGCCACCATCCGTCTCACTGAAACCTCACATCTTGAATTTGGGTTACTTTTTGAGTTGTGATTTTGTAGTAGTCGTGCTCCATAAATCCAGGGCTTGTAATGAGTTTTTAATTTTTTTTTGTTATTAGTTTTTTTGTCTAGTTTTTTTTATTTTGAATGTATATTATACAATTACATTTCTTCTTCTTTTATCTCTACTTTGTCTACTTTTGCTAAACTGTTGATAACTTAGGGGTTTCCAAAATACTTGAACCAAAACTCGGACCTAAATAAGCTAATTAGGGTTGGGTTAAATAAGGTCAAAAATTCTTAAAAGGGTTTTCGGGTTAACTCGACTAACTTGAATTCTAATTAGGGTCTGGTTTCGGGTTTGCTTGTTATATCCATGCCATGTTTTAACTAATATTTTTTTCGTTTGAATTTTATTTGCTATTTGCTACTCATTTTCATTCTTGTTTAGTTATCTGGTGGTGGA
Source organism: Tagetes erecta (assembly GCA_030867185.1). Classification (NCBI taxonomy): domain Eukaryota; kingdom Viridiplantae; phylum Streptophyta; class Magnoliopsida; order Asterales; family Asteraceae; genus Tagetes; species Tagetes erecta. The sequence goes on along the minus strand of CM061493.1, from coordinate 24,908,139 downwards.
ACTTATCTATCTATTGTTGGGTTTAAAACCTTTTAGTTAGTACATAACGAACGACAACTGTTTTTAGATCATTTTGTCTTTCATTGGCTATTTTTCGTGTATACTCGAGTTTACCCCATCTATTTCACAAAAGAATGTCAATTATTACATTTTTTTACGATGAACAATTTCTAAATTATGAGTTACACACTGCTTTTAAGCTAGAGTAAATCTCTATTTAGGTACATAAGTAATACATATATAATCTTCATTCTAGTACCAACTTTTACTTTTTATCATTTATTGGCATGAGTTTTACAGTTCGTTTCCATTTTAGAACATTTGACTAATTGAGTTAACTTTTTTGTTAAGTTTTTTGAAAAAGACGAAAATATCCTTGGTAGTAAATTGGATATTTTGAAATTTTTACATTTAAATAATGATTATATATTTGTTTTTGTGTGTATATATTTTTCAAAAAACATTTTAAAATAAGGTTCTTATTTTTTAAATTGATCGTTTATCCAAAGCTATTTTTCTAATTTCGTTTGGTATAATATCGTATGTTTTTTAGACATTTATATACCGTTCGGTTTAAACTCGCTTTTAGTACATGAGTTATACATATATTATTCATTTCAATACCACTTTCACTTATTATCATTTATTGGCCTAAGTTTTACAATTGGCTTCCATTTCAATACATTTGACTAATAGAGTTAACTTTTTTTGTTAACTTATTTTTCTACAACTTATTTTTTAAATGGATCGTTTATCCAAAGCAATTTTTCTAATTTCGTTTGGTACAATATCGTATATTTTTTAGATTCTTTTATATCCTTCGGTTTAATCTCTATTTTGGTACCTAAGTTATACATATATTCTTTATTTTAGTACTAACTTTTATTTTTTTATCATTTATTGGCCTTAATTTTACAGTTCATTTCCATTTCAATACATTTTACTAATAGAGTTAACTTTTTTGTTAAGTTTTTTTAAAAGAGAAGAAAATATGCTTTGTACAAAATTGGATATATAATTTATTTTACATTTTATTAATGATTAATTATTTGTTTGTGTGTGTACATATTTGTTAAAAAATATTTTAAAATAAAATAATAATTTTTTAAATTGATCGTTTATCTAAAGCTATTTTTCTAATTTCGTTCGGTATAATATCGTATATTTTTTAGACTTTTTTATATCGTTCGCTTTAATCTCTCTTTTAGTACATGAGTTATACATATATTCTTCATTTCAGTAACAACTTTTACTTTTTATCATTTATTGGCCTATGTTTTACAATTCGTTTCAATTTCAGTAAATTTTACTAAAAGAGTTAACTTTTTTTGTTAAGTTTTTGAAAAAGATGAAAATATCCTTGGTACTAAGTTAGATATTTTAAAGTATTTACATTTAAATAATGATTGTATATTTGTTTATGTGTGTATATACATATATTCTTCATTTTAGTACCAACTTTTATTTTTTATCATTTATTGGCCTGAGTTTTACACTTCGTTTCCATTTCAATACATTTGACTAATAGAGTTAAATTTTTGTTAAGTTTTTTGAAAAAGACGAAAATATCCTTTGATAGGTTCAATTGGATCGATAATATCACTCAAATGATCAGAACAACAAGTACAAACAAACGATTCAATCACAAACACAATTCATACTCATAAATTCTCTTTGTATTTGATGATCAAGCAATTCGTAGTACAAAAGTGCAGGAGAAACAAATTACACACAGTTAATTCTCTCTCTAACAGTGTAAAAGTCGCTCTCCTAACACACGCACACTACATGCCTATATCAAACAAAATGCAAGTTTAAGGAAAATACATAATAAACCCTAAACTATACAAACATATACACAATAACAAAAATACAAAGTAAATCTTAACAGGAAATAACCCTAACAGTACTCCCCCTAAGATTTATCTTTGGATCTTCAAAAAAAACTTCAATCTTTTTCTTCGTTTATCAGCATCAATCTTCAATCTTTTTCTTACCATTCTTCTGGTTCCTCTTTCACATCCAGCAATTCTCGGCCTTTATACTCTTCTTTTTCTTTCAGAGCTTCTTCAATGCAAGATTTGAACTTCTCAGCGATCTTAGCTTGTCGAGGTTTGGATTCATTCGTCAGGATTTGTAAGGCATTCATGCGTCTAAGCGAATCCAGACTTAAACCTGCAAAATCGATATTAGCATAAAATTCAAATGGCATTTCTTGACCTTGAACTTTCACTTGCAAAGTACCCTTCCTGCTTATCCGCATATATTCTATCTCAGGTAAGTCAACCATCACGAGATTAGAATTAAGTAAAGCCTTTCTCACACGAATCTTTTCCGAAGCCGCAGCAATCACTTCAATCATCACTGTAAACAGTTTCCTGTCAGCTTCAGCCAATTTATCTTTGCACTTTTCAATCTTGCAACTTCTCAAATACTCAATGTATGATGGATGCAGCAGTTTCAACTCAAAAGTACTAAAGAGCGTGATCATGTCCTTATCCCAATCCTCCAAATTGCGAACAATCTTTAGTTCAAATGTTTCCTGATTGTAGAACACTCTGAGTATCGGCTTTGTTGTTTGACTTCCATCTATAACCTTCAATCCAGGATCAGTTATCTTATCAAAATATTCGTCCGAGAATTCTTCTAAGTACATATCCTCGGTCACCACCAATCTCTTCTTCTTCCTCTGTTTCTTTGCTTGCACATATGCAGTGTCTTCTTGTTGACCTCTAAAGTCAAGAAATTTAGCAGTTCTACTCATTCCAGCATCAAGAAGTATCACGCATTTATCACCACGCTCAGCATGCGTGTGATTAATTAGCTTCAGCTTGTGCAATTCTTTCAGATCCTGAACTTCGAGTTTAAAGATGCTTGAATAGTAGTGATAAACATCACACAAACCGTTTACTCTCTTGATCATAAATGCGTCAAAGACTTCATCATATTTCCAAGCAATTATCTTAACTTTCTTGTTCTTTTCAGGCACAATCATAGAATCTAATAACTCAGCAATTGATTGTCCTTTACTCAGCAGTGACCTAACAATGTCACCTGCTGTTGCTGATTTGTGCCAACTCTCACGCACCTCCATTGGTATATTGTACGATTTAGCTTCGCTTGGAAACATATCCATCAGTTCATGTCTTTTCTTATGTGCATCTTCAGGTAAAGCCATTACTGGAATCTCTTTTGGTCCTAACACTTTAAATCTCTTCGTCAGCTCAAAGTACTGAGGATTGTTATAGTCCAAATAAAACATTCTGTTATGCATTTTCTCTGTCTTCATGAAACTGACTACAATTTTCCTCAACGATCCAGATTTCAGCCTTTGCAAAGTTTTATACGGATAGTTCCTTGAACTCAACCAACTTCGCATCTCATAAGCAGTCATTTCGTCTGGGTTTTGATGATAAAGCTCAGTAGGAGGCAAATCTTCTATATTCAAGCTTTCTTGCATCGGAGTCCATTCACCCATCTCAACCACGAACTCTTTTTGATCAGCTTCGGTTTTATCTTGAGCAGTGATGCACTTCTCATACTCTTCATTAATCTGAGTCACTGTTAAACCATTCAAGAACACCGAATTGTACTTCATTCTTTCCAGATATGCAAACCTCTGATCTAAATCATCTGGCACTTCTTCAACAGTATGCTGTACAGGCTCTGGCTCAGCTTCATCCTCAGACTCAGTCCAATCAATGTCTAAATCATCCAATGCCTCTATCATAGGTGCTTCATCAGTTTGAACCGGCTCAAACTGATTAGCAACTTCAGCTTCTATTTCATGCGCACTTTCAACTTCAACAGCTTCAGCTTGAATCGGCTCAAACTGAACTGTGTCTTCTGAATCAACTTCTTTTTCACTCTCAGAGGCAACAAACTCTTCAGTCTTAGCAACAGAATCAGATTGAATCGGCTCAATCTGACCTGATTTAGCAGTCTCAGCTTCTATCACTTTTCCAGTCTCAATCACAGCTACAGATTGAATCGGCTCAATCTGCACTGGTTTATCAATCTTCGCCTTCTTTGAACTTTCTTCATCACCAAATATCTCCGGTATTGCATCTAGTTTCCTCTTTCCCTCAGCCTTGTCCATCTTGACAGTTTCAGCCACAGCTTCATCGGGAATGATAATTGGTGATTCTATCAAAATACCAACGTTTGAAGTTCCTCTAGCTCTAGTCAAATACACTTTAGGCACATTTGTTTCAGTCACTACAACTTCATCAGAAAAATCTTTGTCAGAAGATGAGCCAGCCTTTTTCGGTCTAGTTTCCTCCAACTCCTTTTCTAGCATCTCTTTTTCTGCCTCCAACGTATTGCATTCAGCTTTAACTTCAACATAATCGTACTTTAAGTTCTCATACTCCTCCTTCAAATATTCATAATCATCTTTTAGCTTCCTATGTTCATCAACTAGATTCACATGATCTTCATCCAACTTCTTGAATATTTCCAAATTTTGCTTGTGAATATCCCAATACTCATCAAACCTTTTCTTCTTACGTTCATTGGAAGCGTTTAACAAATCATTTGACTTAATCAAATTTTCCACAATCTCCTCCAACTCAGTAATCCGTTTCTCCTTTTCTTCATATATCTCATCAACACTTGGCCCAAAGTTTGGTGAAGACTCCAAACCTTGTCCAATGTCTTCAACAATTTGTGGTAATGCGGTGTGAACATCATCAGTAATGGGATCAGTAATGCCAGCATCCACTTCCTCTATCTGTGCAATAGATTCAGCTTCGGCCATTACTGTCTCAGCAATCTGTAGCACATCAATCTCCTCAGGCTTTTCTACAGCTTTCTTCTTCTTTCTGACATACTGTACCGAAATATCTTTCTCAACAGCAACCTCCTCAATCCCAGAAGCAACCTCAACAGGTTCTTCTACAACCACAGACTCAACAACCTCTATCTCAGTCTTCATTGGTTCAGCCTCCTCTGAATCAGATTCAGATTCAGCATCATTACCATCATCATCATTACTTTCATCATTATTATCAGTACCATCATTACCTTCTTCATCTTCTGGATGACGAGCAAAGTACTCGTCATCATCCAATAAATCATCCGGCACCTCATCCACTAAATCCAGTGGATTCACAATCTCACCATGAGATATGTGATAATAAACTCCATTCACATCTTCTTCATTGTTGATTATATCTCTCATATAATCAAACAAAGCAATGTCAGGCACATTTCCGATACTCATCTTTTTGTAAGAGAGATCGTTCATGTCCTCAGTATATAACATGCCTCCAGCATAACCTTCACTTCTGATGACTGGATATGCAATATTGATCATCAATTGCAAAAACCTTGGGTACATAAGGAATTTGAATCTCTTGCCCTTCACCAAATTAAACACAAACCCATTCATTATCCAACTTGACATGTTGAACGGTTTGTTTTCTGCAATAGCCACTATTGGTGATGCAATGTCTGAAGGAAAATTGTCAAACCCAGCACTCCTTCTAGACATGCATTGCTGCACAACATAACACAGCAGCTTGTACTTCTTCCCCAATTTAGCTCTGAAAAACTGTGATTTTGGAAACACAGGTGGATGACCCATGTTTACAAAACAAGTTTTGCATTCTTCCATAGTCAGCTCATCTATCATGCCAACCTCATCCTCATCTATCCTCAGAGCTTGTCTAATGGCATCTTCAGTCACATTTAGTACCCACTCCCTTGTGATATGTCCTCTAACCATAACTTCACCATTCTCATTCCTCACAACCTGTGCTGATCTCCAGAAACTCTTAATCAGCCTTGCATATATGACCGGTTTGGCACATATAGCATATACATACTTCGTCCTCTTGATAAACTGAATCATATCTCTATAGCCCTCTGTCTCTGGAAGTGACTCATCTAAACATGCTACCAGATTATGTTTAGGCTCAAATTTAAGATTCTCCATCTGTTAAAACACAAACAAACACAAAACAAGGCAAATACATTAGTTTCTTCATTAGATATATCAAAATTTTAACAAGTGTTCAACTAAAAGTTAGAAAGCAAAACATTAACACAATCATTTTAAATCCTAAATTGTTCTAATAACCTGATTTTCATCATTTTAATCAAACAACATTGAATTTTAAAGATTATATATCATGTTTAGGCTTTTAACAGTTACTCACTTAAGCAAAAATTTTGAAAAATTTTATGATGAAGAGTTTAACATGTTTTGATTCAGTTTTAGCAGGTGTAATCACTTTTAGAACAGTCATTTCATCGTTTTGATGTTTAACTTTTAAAAGCTTCAAAGTTCATCAATGGCGATTTAACAGTTAAGCACATTTCACTTGTTCAGTCGATTTTAAGGTGTTTTAGTGCAAATGAATGATTGAATGTTGCTGATCGACAGATTTTAACCCTAAAACAACATTCGATTTAAGTTTTAACTCTAAAAATCGAAGTGTCGATTCAAGTTCAAAACACTGTTCATCATCGTTTTTCCTTTTAACAGTTGATTTGCAGGTCGATTTAGGTCAAAAACACATAATCTCTACCTTAATCAATCTATTAATCTTGTTATAGAGCAACAGATTGACTATGGTAACAATGGCGATTTTGAAGTTCAGAGTGTTTGGTGAAAGTGAGTGTGTGAAATGATAAGTGTTTGTGAAGAGGCGGTATTTGTATCGTCGGAAAAATTTTTAGGTCAAACTTTAAGTGCCGGGTCAACAAAGCAAAATAGGCCCAATAACCTTGCCGGGTCAAGTACTGTAGTGACGGGTCATGTACTGTAGTTACGGGTCAAGTACATAAAACAAGTCACCAATCATGTGAAAATCACTTGACGGGTCAAGCACTGTAGATACGGGTAAGTCACTGTAGTGACGGGTAAGGGTTTAAGGAACAACTACACCTGATGGATTTTATTCATCACCCGGCAGAATAGTTGTGATCAAAACATCACCCGGCAACCTTCTTCATCACCCGGCAACACAGTTGCTTTCCTTCTTCATCCGGCTTGCTTTCTTCTTTACACGGCAACCTTTGACAACCTTCTTCACACGGCATACACACTTCTTCATTACCCGGCAACATAGTGTCATACCTTTACACGGCAATAAGACTTCTTCATTACCCGGCTGTATAGTATACACTAGTCACCCGGCAAGATATTTATGACCTTCACCCGGCTGTATTTGACATGATCATTGCCCGGCTGTACAGTGGTCATAACATCTTCACCTATTTCCTCAATCACCCGGCAAGTATCAGACTTACAACTTTACCCGGCTGAACAGTTCTTTACCCGGCTGTACAGTTGTATCTGATATCTTTACCCGGCAATAACACTTAAGCAATTTCTTCAATTTTCCTCGTCTGTTGACTTTTTCAACGGTCATTTATTGCACCTGCAACATTCTCCGACATATTAATTAGACAAGATATCCTTAGAGAATGTTTGTCATATTAATTATCAAACAACATTAAACATTGCAACAAATTACTTTTTCAATTAAAATTCATTTTTCTTTTTCTTTTCCAAAAATGTTTTTGCATAACCAATTTTTCTATATCCCGAAGCAATTTCTTAAAAACAAATTACGAGACCTTGGGTTTGTTTTTAACACATCCAATACCTTTGCTTTTCATAACTTATAATCTTGTTCATTCAAAACACACTTATTCAAAACAAAATATTTTTGGATTTTTTTTTTGTAGATATTTTTCTTAAATTTATTCTCCCCCTAAACTTGAAATTTCTTGAAATTTTTAAGTTTAACAAGGATGTTGAAGTGTCAATAATGATTCCAAATGCCTGCACACACAAAGCCCACACATTAAAGTAAATACATATGCAATGCAAATGAATCAAAATATCGCAGGGAGATCATACCACACATTACTTGAACATGTTTTGGAAGTTTTGAATAGACATTTGACTTATGCTTGATTGAGTGATGATATGAAAACATACCAATTAGCTCGAATTGACACACTTACTTTTTCAGTATCATGATGATATTTAAGGTACGATTAGAATGACTTATGTGACCCACATGTATACATATGTCAACATATTTCCTTATCAATCACTACCTGAATGCATATTGCACAGAACCTGGTTACTTACAGTCATACACAGTGTGGAATCTGGGTTCTATTCGGATTTGGTCCACTTTGGGACTTCTTTTTAATTCCATCTTTGGGAATTTTTCTTTCCTATCGTTCCCCTTGGGAATCTTCTGAATTCCATTTTGGAATTTTTGTTTGGTGTCGGTCCACATTTGGGACTCTTTTTGTTCCATTTTGGAATCTTTTGCTGCATCTTGAAACTCAAAAGAGATTTCGTGTGAAACTTCAGGTCTGTGGGTACCACAACAAAGAAGCTCACGATGCGGTTCATCACACTGAATACACTGCATCGTTACCCGATCATGCACAACTATCATCACAAGCAATGTTTCAAAAGATATATATCTAGACATGTATAACAATGGAACTTAACACAAAGATCATTAAGTTTATGTTTGTCAACAATCAACTTACTTGTTCAGTCTAATTGCCTGAGCTGTCTAGCACATCAATTAACATTCATCAGTCTTTATTAAAAATGATGTAACAAATAATGTCTAGTGTTAATATCATTTCTCACTTTTTGCAATATAGATTCTTATGACATGATATTTTCTTTTCTTTTTGATTTTATATTTTGTATTAGTTTTTTTTTTTTTTTTCTTTTTCATGCACACACACAATGCAAAACATAAATTAAAAGCAAAGGAATCAAAACATAACATCAACTTATTATATTTTTGGCTTTTATATTTTCTGATTTTTCATTTGTTTTTCGAAAAATAGAATCAATCATGATTGATTAATCCTATGGATTGAATTAAAAATTCAAACCGGCCTGACAAGAATGATTTTGTGAAAAGATCTGCCAGTTGTTTGTCGGTATGAACTTTAATCAAAATTATTAAACCCTTTTCAGAGTTATCTCTTAAAAAATGATATCTAATTTCGATGTGCTTGGTTTTAGAATGTTGAACATGATTAGCAGTTATAAACATAGCAGCAGTATTGTCTATGTAAATAGGAGTTTTTAAGAAGTTAAACCCGTAGTCCAGCAACTGATTTTGTAACCATAAAACCTGAGAACATCCTGCAGATGCAGCGATATACTCTGCTTCAGCTGTGGATACAGAAACATTGGTTTGCTTCTTGCATTGCCAAGAGACAAGCCTTGGACCCAAAAATTGACAACCACCAGTAGTTGATTTCCTGTCAAGAGCACAACCACCAAAATCACTGTCAGAATAGCTATATAGTTCAAAATTTCCTTCATAAGGATACCATAACCCAAGATTTGGTTTTCCTTTGAGATATCTGAATATACGCTTCACAGCAACTAGATGCGACTCTTTCGGATCTGACTGGTATCTGGCGCATACACACACAGCGTACATGATATCTGGTCTTGATGCAGTAAGATACATCAGAGAACCGATCATTGATCTGTATAGTGTCTGATCAACTGCTTTGCCCTTTGGATCAGGTTGTATCTTGCAATTTACATCAGAAGGAGTTCGGATAGTCTGACAATCTTGCATCTTGAACTTCTTCAGCAACTTCTCAACAAATTTTGATTGGTTGATAAAAATTCCGTCAGCAGACTGTTTCACTTGTAATCCCAGAAAGAAATTAATCTCCCCCATCGAACTCATCTGAAATCTTGACTTCATGATTTCTTCAAATTCTTTGCACATGGACTCACTGGTTGAACCGAAGATAATATCGTCCACATAGACTTGAACACACAATAAGTCGTCATTCTCCCTCTTCATAAACAAGGTTGGATCAATCTGACCTCTTGTGAATCCGTGTTCTAGTAAATGCTTAGATAGTGTCTCATACCAGATTCTTGGAGCTTGATGTAGACCGTAAAGAGCTTTGCTCAACTTGTATACCCGATGTGGATAGTCAGGATCTTCGAAACCCGGGGGTTGTCTGACATAAACATCATCTGTAATAGGTCCATACAAGAAAGCACCTTTGACGTCCATTTGGAATACCTTAAACTTCATGAAAGACGCATATGCAAGAAAAACGCGTATGGCTTCAAGTCTTGCGACTGGAGCAAACACCTCTTCATAATCAATGCCTTCTTCCTGAGTGTATCCCTGTGCAATCAGTCTTGCTTTGTTTCTCACAACAATGCCACGTTCGTCTGGCTTGTTTTTGTACAACCATCTTGTACCTATCGCATTTTCTCCTTCAGGTAAGTCCACAAGTTTCCAAACTTCCTGTTTTCGAAACTGAAGCAATTCCTCTTGCATGGCTTCAATCCAACTGTTGTCTTGCAACGCCTCTGAAATATTCTTTGGCACCACTTGAGATAGAAAACACGAGTAAAGACAGACATTTGCTTGCTCTGTCTGACTTCTTGTAGTTCTCTGATTCAACGGCCCAATAATCTGAGAGACAGGATGTTTCTTGTGAATTCGATGAATAGGAATATCACCTCCTTGCACTTGAGTCTCTAGATTAGAAGTATTCAGATTTGGTAGATCTTGAAGTATGGAAGAAGTATGCGGTGTGAAATTCGGGACTTGATCCGGTGAATTGATGAAGTAATCAAAAGATTCTGGAATAACTTCAGCATTCGGATCCGATGATGGTTGATTTTGAACGGATCCACCATCATTAGGAGACATTTGTGAATTCACATTTTCTTCATGATTGTTTGATTCTTGATCTTCTTGCGAACCAGAAGGACCCGGAGCTTGACTAGATTTGACATGATCAGGATTGTGAAAAGACATAAATGGATATTCAGAGTTGAGATTTCCATCTTCGTCATTATCAGAATCGTCACTAAAGCTTCCTAAGTCACCTGATTCATTCCTTGCGTTTCCTGAAAAATCAAATAAGTTAGAACTGAAAGATCTAGATAACGAATCCAAATCAAACAACCATTCGGGACCATGAGCCACTAAAGGAAACGAATTTTCTAAAAACTTGACGTTGAAAGTTTCAATAACAGTATTTGTTTTGCTATTAAAAACCCGATAAGCTTTAGAAACAGACGAATATCCTAGAAAAAATCCATCGTCAGATTTTGACTCAAACTTCCCGAGATGTTCATTTAGATTAAGAATTGAAACTGGACAACCAAATGCTTTCAAGTAAGAAATATTTGGTTTTCTTCCAAACAACAACTCATAAGAAGTTTTCTGTTTATCTTGAACTAATAATGTTCTATTTTGTACAAAACACGCAGTAGCAATGGCTTCATCCCAAAAGGTGATAGGGATTTTGGCATCTGCGAGCATGGATCTTGCAGCTTCAATTAGTGTCCGGTTTTTCCGTTCCGCAACCCCATTTTGTTGAGGCGTTCTTGGAGCACTATACTGACGAGCAATCCCCTTTTCTGCACAAAATAAATCAACATTAGCATTCTTAAATTCAGTTCCATTATCACTTCTTAAAGTTTTAACTTTGCATTCCAATTGATTTTCAATTTTAATGATAAATTCTTTCAATAATTCAGCTGTTTCAGATTTCGCATGCAAAAAATAAACCCATGAAAATCTAGTGAAGTCATCTATGATAACTAAACAATAAGATTTTCTGCCGATGCTTTGAACATTTGTCGGTCCAAAAAGATCCATATGTAGCATCTGCAAAGGTTTTGAAATGGAGTTCTCGAGCTTGGACTTAAAAGACATCCGATGCTGTTTGCCCTTCAAACATGCTGGACAGAGATCAGTTGTGGAGAATTTCTTCGATGGGATTCCCACAGCGTGATTTCCAGTTACCAAACGGTTCATGTTTCTGAAGTTGGAGTGGCCCAGCCGTCTATGCCAAAGCTGACTCTCATCATTTGAAGCATGGGCAATGAGACAGGTTGTTTCGGTATCAGCGTCAATCTGCGACATATCCAACTTGTATACATCACGATCTCTAGGAGCTTTAACCACTACCCACTCATTGTCAATCTTGAAACCTGGTTTAAGAATATAACAGAAAGAATCATCAAATAAAGTTGAATAAGATTTATCACAAATTTGAGATACACTTAGTAAGTTAAAGTTCAACTGTGCACAGTAGTTGACTTTATCAAAACTAATGATCCCATTGGATACTGTTCCTTCTCCTGTTATCTTTCCACCCGCATCACCTCCAAACGCTACATGAGTACCATTTTTCAGTTTGAAATCCTGAAGCAAGGCATGGTTGCCTGTCATGTGCCGGCTACACCCACTATCAACGAACCACGAGTTGATAGGTCTTCTTGGGCGTACCTGCATTTCAACAAAAACATTCAGTTAGTTTGGTCAACCCAGGCCCACACGGTCTTGGGTTTTCCGAATCTATCTGCAATAGTAACTTGTTGGTATTGAACATTTTGAAAATTTGTTTCGTTTAAAAGATTTTGATGCTGATAACTTCGCCCATTGGCGTTCAATGATTGCTTTCTCCTCAAAGCAATAAACCTTTCCTCTAGCTTAGGATCAAGGTTATTTTCAAACTTTTGATTCTTAACCATTAAAGCTCTTGGTTTAAAACTGTTAACCTGCACATTCCTTGAAAAGTTAGAAACAGAATTGTTTCGATTGAAGTTTCTCAAAACCGGAGAATGACTTTGACTCATATTTTGAAAACCATATGAATTATTTCTTTGAAAATTTGAATATGGAGTCTTTTCTCTAGTCGAGTTTGATCGAAAGAAACAATCCTTTGTGTCATGGTTTCTCCTCTCACAGATATCACAAAATTTGTTAAAATAACATTCTTCTGAAGAATGATTTCTTTTGTCACAGAAACTGCAGTACCTGTTAAAGAAACATTCAGCAGTTGCATGATTATGTCTATCACAAATTTCACAATATTTCTTGCTAATCCTAAAGAGCCGATTGTTAACTCTAGATGTTGAACCAAAACGTGATTCATTATCATAGTTGTTCGGTTTTAGATTAACGTTCCTTTGTGGAGTCATTGTTTGTGCTTTTGATTGCATGGGACTTTGGTTCGATTTTAAATTGTTCTGTTTGGTCACCTTTTTGTTTTCAATTCTCTTTTCATTGACAGCGGAAGACTTAGGACCTGAACCTGTTTTCAGACCAGAGTTAGATTTGATTGGAGAATTGATTGGTTTACCATAAGATCCGTTTAAATCAAACGTTCCTGCAGACACAAACTTGATTTTCTTTTCTTTTGACACTTTCTTGACAGGTTTAACTTTGTCAGTTTTAACACTTTGAACTTTTGTGTTATCATTCGATTTTAAGACATTTTTGCCTTTTGACTGTTTCGTTTCAGATTGATTGTTCATTGTTTTCGATTTTTGCTTCTTAACACTCGAAACTTCAGCCTTTTTTACTTCTGGCTTTTTGACCAACTGAGCAGCAACTTGCGCCTTTTGTTTCTTCTTCCACTTGATGTACTCAGGATCATTGTACCCTGAAAATTCACCTTCTTCCTTCACCGGTGTTTCTGGTTCGGGATTAAGCTTTGGATATTCAACAAGTTGGATTAGAACAGGCTCAACTTTGTTTTCAGATTTGTTGCTTGCTTCATCATCAGCTTCAGTTGTCATTCCATCTTCTTCTCTCAAACTTTCAATCAACACTTCAGATCCTTCAGACTCGGATTTACTTCTTTGAATTTCTTTAAATTTTCGTTCATTTTCAGGTGAATGATCAAATTCATTAAAGTTTTCCGGTAAGGTTTGAGTGATTGAATTTGGCATCGGTTCATGTGTAAAACCCAACCCGATTTTGGTTTTATTACCTCTTTCTTTGATGAGTTGTTTAACCATGGTTTTACAGCTTTTAACCTTTGTTAGTTCAACTTGAGTGACAGCATGTGCGACTTTTTCTTGTTCAAAGTTCTTTGTCATTTCTTCAAGTTGTTTGGTTATCAATTCCAGTTCCTTTAAGGTTTTGTTCCAAGATTCTTTAAGTGACAAAATCTTCTCATCAGCAATTTTGTGATCAATTTTAAGTTGTTCATGAATTTTCTCATGTTTGCTTAATTTGTCACCGATTTTAAATGAATGAGTCCGATAATGTTCTACTTGTTGAATGCACTGTTCAGAACATAGCCTTTCCTTGACATCAGCAGGTAATGGAACATAGTTAGGGGGCAGGTCAGTATTAACCTTTGGTTGTTCTGTAGATGATGAAGACTCACTGGCAGTAGCCATTAGCACAAGTTCAGACTCAGATTCTTCAGTAGGATCAGATTTTGCACTCCAGTCATAGTCTTCTGAATCTTCACTCACATCTTCAATCATCTTACAATCCCCTTCTTCTGACCAATCTTCTTCTACTTCACATACCAATGCCAGACTCGATGTAAGATCAGACGTGAATTGTTCTGCATAAGCGCTCCAATCATACCCGTCTTTCACACTTACAACCAACGCCTTTGTTTGGTCTTCTGGCTTCTTTCCTTCATCCTTCAATTCAGGCATAGGAAGACTTTGGTATGGTTTCTGAAAGAAACGTTGATTTCTACCTTGATAACTTGTTGATTGTTGAGAATTTTGACCTTGACCTTGATTGCTTGAACTCGCTTGGTCATTAAAATTCTTTGGAGCTTTACATTCTCTTGAGAAATGACCATACTGATTACAGTTAAAACATCTGGCCTTAGATTTGTCAAATCCAACAGTCTTGTTTGCATGAGGTTTGTAGCTTCTGTTGACATATGCATGCTTTTGAGTACGATAAGCTACCATAACCATCTGCCAGTTAAGATCCATTTCCTCAACATCCACTGGATCCATTTCAAATAAGTCTTGAAGAACAACGTCCATTTGACTTAAATGACTACCTTGGTACGCTTGAAAACTTGCCATAAAAGCAGTAAAGGCAGTTTTTGTTTCGTCATCTTGCAACAGAATATTCATGACGTCTTTCACCTTGGCTTGAACATTTGAACTTTGATTTTCTGATTGATTCTTCATATTCTGACTCTGGACGTGAACTTGAGCTCTTGGCGGAGATTGAGGTTGAGAATAAGTTGGTGAATTTGGAAAATATGCTGAATCAGTATAGAAACTTGCACCAACGAATAAGTCATCCTCATCTTCAGACTTTGTTGTATTTTGCACAAGAAAAGCATTATCCACAGTATTGGCAGGATTTACCACATACTTGTATTGAGTTTGTGACATTGATCTATCAGTGTTTCTAGATCCTTCATCAATCTCAACTTCTTCTATCTTTCCAATAAGCAAGTCAAGTTCCATTGGAAATTTCTCAGTATGTTTCAACAAGGTAACAGTTTGTTTCCATGATGATGGTAAAGCACCTAACAAATGATCATTCAAGTCCTGAAGTTCAGTCTTCACTCCGAGATTTGTCATTTCAGTAGTTAAATGAACAAACCTATTCATCATTTGGTGTACTGTCTCTCCATTGATGTGTTCAAATAATTCCAGTTGTCTTTTCAGCTTAGATTTCTTCAAACTTCTTAACTGCTCTCCTCCTTCACATATAGACTTCAATGCCTTAAAGCATGTATAACCCGTCTGATATGCATCCAATCTAGACAGAACTTGGAGTGGTAACCCCTTGCACATCAACGAATAGGCCTTGCTATCATTCTTTACCTTCCTCAAGTCTTCAGCTGACAGATTATCCTCTGGATAAGGTGTAGTAGAATCTTTAGTATAGGTACTGGCACTATCTGGTTGTGTCTGAGTTGGAATGTGAGGACCCTTCTCAATAGATTTCCATAAGTCATTGTCAATAGAACACAAGTGATGTCTCAGCCTGATGGTCCAGTTTTTGAAATCTGCACGATTCAAAAGTCTAGGAACACGGTTATCAGAATCATCATTAGGAGCCAGTTTTAACAATTTTTTAAAGAAAATATTTTTGGTTTTTGTTAATTTTTGAAAAGAAGTGATTAAAATACTAATAAAAAGACAAGAAATTAAAGACAAGATAAGAAACAAGTATTAAAAACAACTAAATAAAGTCACACGGCAACACAGTGAAAAATCTTCTTCAGCCGGCTAAACAGTGTTTGTTCTTCACCCGGCAGAAATAAGTCTTCACCCGGCTAAATAGTTACCCGGCTAAACAGTTGAAAATTACTTTGTTCTTCACCCGGATGAACAGTTACCCGGCAGCAAGAAAAAACTTCACACGGCAATAACTTGACACGGCAGAGTCTTGACACGGCAAAAAGTTCTTTGCCCGGCTGAACAGTACTTGGTCACACGGCAGAAATATTGATTACCCGGCTACACAGTTTGATTTTACCCGGCTGTATTTTCTCTATCACCCGGCGTAACAGTGTATCACCCGGCACAACAGTGTCTGATCCGGCTGAACAGTAGCACTTTTTCAAGTCAAAAACTTCACCCGTCTAGAGCAAAATCCCTTACACGGCAGCACAGGACCTAATTTCTTCACAAATTCTAAGTCCAAGGAAATTGTCTAAGTCAATAATATCACCCGGCAAGTTAATCTTCAACCAAACTCAACTGTTCATCATCTTCTTCATGAAGATTTTCTGGGTTTTGTCTAAAACTTGTCCAAATTGTCCAAAATTCACACACAAGCTGTGAAATAGTCCGATTATCAAACCCTTATATCAATCAATCCAAAACATCTTCATTCTTCGATGAATTTTGAGCAAAAATTGATCGAACAGTACTTTTTCTATTCTTCCTAATTCTTCAGATCTGATGATGATCTGATAGAATCTGCACAATCGCTGTGTATAGAAGTGATTATGATGATAAATCACAACTAAAAACACCAAAAATTCATTCAGATCATGATATTTTGAGCAATATTGATGTGTTTTGCTTAGAAACAGCGAAGAACACAAACCGAAAGCTCTGATACCAATTGATAGGTTCAATTGGATCGATAATATCACTCAAATGATCAGAACAACAAGTACAAACAAACGATTCAATCACAAACACAATTCATACTCATAAATTCTCTTTGTATTTGATGATCAAGCAATTCGTAGTACAAAAGTGCAGGAGAAACAAATTACACACAGTTAATTCTCTCTCTAACAGTGTAAAAGTCGCTCTCCTAACACACGCACACTACATGCCTATATCAAACAAAATGCAAGTTTAAGGAAAATACATAATAAACCCTAAACTATACAAACATATACACAATAACAAAAATACAAAGTAAATCTTAACAGGAAATAACCCTAACATCCTTGGTACTAAATTAGATATTTTAAAATTTTTACATTTAAATAATGATTATATATATTTGTTTGTGTGTGGTAATATATTTGTCAAAAAAAAAATTTAAAATAAAGTTATTATTTTTTAAATTAATCTTTTATCTAAAGCTATTCTTCTAATTTCGTTCGGTACAATATCGTACATTTTTCTAAAAAAATTTATATCGTTCGGTTTAATCTCTATTTTGGTACCTAAGTTATACATGTATTCTTCATTTTAGTACTAACTTTTATTTTTTATCATTTATTGGCCTGAATTTTTACAGTTCGTTTCCATTCATTACTATTGACTATTAGAGTTAACTTTTTTGGTTAAGTTTTTTGAAAAAATATGAAAATATCCTTGGTACTAAATTGGATATTTTAAAATGTTTACATTTAAATAATGATTATATATTTTTTTTGTGTGCATATATTTGTCAAAAAAAGATTTTAAAATAAAGTTCTTATTTTTTAAATGGATCGTTTATCCAAAGCTATTTTTCTAATTTCGTTTGGTAAAATATCGTACATTTTTTAGAATTCTTTTATATCGTTCGGTTTAATCTCTATTTTGGTACCTAAGTTATACATGTATTCTTCATTTTAGTACTAACTTTTATTTTTTATCATTTATTGGCCTGAATTTTACAGTTCGTTTCCATTCATTACTATTGACTATTAGAGTTAACTTTTTTTGTTAAGTTTTTTGAAAAAAGACGAAAATATCCTTGGTACTAAATTGGATATTTTAAAATGTTTACATTTAAATAATGATTTTATATTTTTTTTGTGCATATATTTGTCCAAAAAACATTTTAAAATAAAGTTCTTGTTTTTTAAAAGGATCGTTTATCCGAAGCTATTTCGTTTGGTAAAATATCGTACATTTTTTAGAATTTTTTTATATCGTTTTGTTTAATCTCTATTTTGGTACCTAAGTTATACATATATTATTTATTATAGTACTAACTTTTATTTTTTTTTATCATTTATTGGTCTTAATTTTACAGTTTGTTTCCATTTCAATACATTTTACTAATAGAGTTAACTTTTTTGTTAAGTTTTTTTGAAAGAGACGAAAATATCCTTTGTACAAAATTATATATTTTAAAATTTTTACATTTTATTAATGATTAAATATTTGTTTGTGTGTGTACATATTTGTTAAAAAACATTTTAAATTAAAGTAATTATTTTTAAAATCGATCCTATATCTAAAGCTATTTTTCTAATTTCGTTCGGTAACATATCGTATATTTTTTAGACTTTTTTATATCGTTCGCTTTAATATCTCTTTTAGTACATGAGTTATACATATATTCTTCATTTCAGTACCAACTTTTACTTTTTATCATTTATTGGCCTATGTTGTACAATTCGTTTCCAGTTCAGTACATTTGACAAATAGTGTTAATATCTTCGCCCACATTTACTTTGGTTTCAAACTCAGAGGGACCAGCTTCTTCAGTTATATCTAGCACTTCAGTTGCTTGTACAGTTTCAGTTTGAACCGGCTCAACCTGAACTGCTTCCTCGGTTCTAGCTTTCTTCACAGATACTTCTTGTTAGGGCTATTTCCTAGTTAAGATTTACTTTGTATTTGTTTATACATTTTATGTATAGTTTAGGGTCTATTTTGTTATATTCCTTAAACTTGTAATTGTTGCTTAAAAGCATGTAGTGAGAGAGTGTGAGGAGAGAGGCTAGATCACTATTCACGTTAGAGAGAGAACTAAGTGTGTGTGATTTATTTTCTCCTGCACTTGTACTACAAATCTGCTTTGATCATCAATATACAAAAGAGAATTATTAGTATGAATTGTGTTAATGATTAAACTGTGTTTGTGTATGAATTATTCTGATCATTGAGCGATATTAACGATCCAATTGAACCTATCAATTGGTATCAGAGCTGTTGGTATTGTGTTCTTCGCTATTCATCAAGCAAAACACATCAATATTGTTCAAATATCATGATCTGAATGAATTGTTGATGTTTTTAGTTGTGATTTATCATCGCAATCACTCCTAATTCACAACGATTGTGCAAATTCCATCAGATTATCTTCAGATCTGAGGAATTAAGAAGATTGAAAAAGTTACTGTTCGATCGAATTTTGCTCAAATTCATCAAAATTTGATCATGTTTTGGATTGATTGAGATTAGGGATTGATAATCGGACTATTTCACTGCTTGTGTGTGATTTTTGAACGAATTGGACAAGTTTTTGATATACCCAGAAAAATTCTCATGATGAAGATGATGAACAGTATGAACTTGGTTGAAGATTAACTTGCCGGGTGATTAAATTTGACTTAGACAATTTCCTTTGGACTTAGATTGAAGAACAATTAGGTCCTGTGTAGCCGTGTAAAGGATTTTGTGCTAGACGGGTAAAGAATTTGACGAGGAAAAAGTGTTACTGTTCAGCCGGATCAACAACTGTTGTGCCGGGTGATACACTGTTACGCCGGGTGATTAACAATTTCAGCCGGGTAATTGATCAACTGTGTTGCCGGGTAAACAACTGTGCCGTGTGATCGACAACTGTTCAGCCGGGTAAAGCTTTTTGCCGTGTCAAGATTCAAGCCGGGTCAAGTTATCTGCCGTGTGAAGTTATTTCTTGTTGCTGGGTAACTGTTCTGCCGGGTACAGAATCCAAGACTTACAACTGTTGAGCCGTGTGACTGTTTAGACGGGTGAAGACTTTTTCTCTGCCGGGTGAAGACAAAAGCTACTGTTCAGCAGGGTGAAGAAGGATTTTTCACTGTTCAGCCGTGTGACTCATTTTTAGTTGTTTTAATCCTTGTTTTCTTATCTTGTCTTTAATTACTTGTCTTTAATTTAGTAGTTTAACTATTTCTTTTCAAAAATCAACAAAAACCAAAAATATTTTCATTAAAATCTTTTAAAATGGCACCTAATGATGATTCTGATAACCGTGTTCCTAGACTTGTCAATCGTGCAGATTTCAAGAATTGGACAATCAGACTGAGACATCACCTATGCTCCATTGACAATGATCTATGGAAGTCAATTGAAAAAGGTCCTCACATTCCAACTCAGACTGCTCCAGATAGTGCAAGTACCTACACCAAAGATTCAACTGAACCTTATCCTGAGGATAATTTATCAGCAGAAGACTTGCGAAAGGTGAAGAATGATAGCAAGGCTTATTCTTTGATGTGCAAAGGACTGCCACTTCAAGTTCTGTCGAGATTGGATGCATATCAAACTGGTTATACATGTTTCAAGGCACTAAAGTCAATATGCGAAGGAGGAGAACAATTAAGAAGTCTGAAGAAATCAAAATTGAAAAGGCAATTGGAATTGTTTGAGCATATTAATGGAGAAACATTACATCAGATGATGAACAGGTTTGTTCACTTAACTACTGAGATGTCGAACATTGGAGTTAAGACTGAACTTCAAGACTTGAATGATCGATTGTTATGTGCTTTGCCATCGTCATGGAAGCAGACTGTTACTCTTTTAAAGCATACTGAGAAATTTCCAATGGATTTAGATCTACTTATTGGAAAGATTGAAGAAGTTGAGATTGACGAAGGATCGAGAAATACTGATAGATCAAGCTCACAAGCTCAATATAAGTATGTGGTGAATCCTGCCAATACTGTGGAGAATGCATTTCTTGCACAAGATGCAACCAAATTTGAAGAAGAAGGTGATTTATTTGTTGGTGCTAGTTTTTATACTGATTCTTTGTATCAATCAAGCTCACCAATATACTCTCAACCTCAATCTCCACCAAGAGCTCAAGTTCAAAATCAATCTATGAAGTCGCAATCAGAAAATCAAAGTTCAAATGTTCAAGCCAAGGTAAAAGATGTGATGAACATCTTGTTACAAGATGACGAGACCAAAACTGCCTTTACAGCTTTTATGGCAAGTTTTCAAGCATACCAAGGAAGTCACTTAAGTCAAATGGATGTTGTTCTTCAAGACTTATTTGAGATGGATCCTGATGACGTTGAGGAAATGGATTTGAATTGGCAAATGGTAATGGTTGCATATAGAACTCAAAAGCATGCATATGTTAACCGAAGCTACAAGCCTCATGCAAACAAGACAGTTGGATTTGACAAATCAAAGGCCAGATGTTTCAATTGTAACTGTTATGGTCATTTTTCTAGAGAATGCAAAGCTCCAAAGAATCAGAATTTCAATGATCAAGCTAGTTCAAGTGGACAGAATCAAGGTCAAGGTCAAAGCTCGCAACAGTCTTCAAGTTATCATAACAGGAATCAACGTTTCTTTCAGAAACCATATCAAAGTCTTCCCATGCCGGAACTGAAAGATGAAGGAAAGAAGCCAGAAGATCAAACTAAGGCACTGGTAGTTAGTGTAAAAGACGGATATGATTGGAGTGCGTATGCAGAACAATTCACATCTGATCTTACATCAAGTCTGGCATTAGTATGTGAAATCGAAGAGGATTGGTCTGAAGAAGGAGATATCAAGGTAATTGATACTGTTAGTGAAGATTCAGAGGAATATGACTGGAGTGCAAAATCAGATCCTGTTGAAGAATCTGATACTGAAGTTGCGTTAATGGTCACATCCAATGAGTCTTCGTCATCAACAGAACAACCAAAGGTTAGTAATGATTTACCCCCTAATTATGTTCCATTGCCTGCTGATGTGAAAGAAAGGTTGTGTTCAGAACAATGCATTCAACAAGTAGAACATTATCGAACTCATTCATTTAAAATTGGTGATAAATTAAGCAAACATGAGAAAATTCATGAACAACTTAAAATTGATCACAAAATTTCTGATGAGAAGATTTTGTCACTTAAAGAATCATGGAACAAAACCTTAAAGGAACTGGAACTGGTAACAAAACAACTTGAAGAAATGACAAAGAACTTTGAACAAGAAAAAGTTGCACATGCTGTCACACAAGTTGAAGTAACAAAGGTTAAAAGTTGTAAAACAATGGTCAAACAACTTGTGAATGAAAGAGGTAACAAAAACAAAACAGGTTTGGGTTTTACTCATGAACCAATGCCTAATTCAATCACACAAACTTTACCTGAAAACTTCAATGAATTTGATCATTCACCTGAAAATGAACGAAAATTCAAAGAAATTCAAAGAAGTAAATCTGAATCCGAAGGATCTGAAGTGTTGATTGAAAGTTTGAAAGAAGAAGATGGTGTGACGACTGAAGCTGATGATGAAGCTAGCAACAAATCAGAGCCTGTTCTAATTCAACTTGTTGAATATCCTGAACTGAATCCCAAGCAGGAAGTGAAGGAAGAAGGTGAATTTTCGGGATACAATGATCCTGAATACATCAAGTGGAAGAAGGAACAGAAGGCGCAAGTTGCTGATCAACTGATCAAGAAGCAAGAGGTGAAGCAGACTGAAGTTTCGAATGCAAAAATGCAGAACTTAAAATCGAAAGTCAATCAATCTGAAACAAAACAGTCAAAAGGTAAAAGTGTCATAAAATCAAATGACAACACCAAAGCTCAAATTGTTAAAATTGACAAGGTCAAACCTGTCAAAAAGAAAGTGTCAAAAGGAAAAACAATTAAGTTTGTGTCTGCAGGAACGTTTGATTTAAATGGTTCTTATGGTAACCAAATCAATTCTCCAATCAAATCTAACTCTGGTCTGAAAACAGGTTCAGGTCCTAAGTCTTCCGCTGTCAATGATAAAAGAATTGAATCTAAAAAGGTAACCAAACAGAATGGTTTAAAATCGAATCAAAGTCCCATGCAATCAAAATCACAAACAAAGTCTCCACAAAAGAATCAAGTTAATCCAAAACCGAACAAAACTGATAATGAATCACAAGTGGGTTCAACATCAAAAGTTAACAATCGGCTCTTTAGGATTAGCAAGAAACACTGTGAGATATGTGATCGTTATAACCATGCAACTGCTGAATGTTTCTTTAACAGGTACTGCAGTTACTGTGACAAAAGAAATCATTCTTCAGAAGAATGTTTTTATAACAAATTTTGTGAAATTTGTGAAAGAAGAAACCATGACACAAAGGATTGTTTCTTTCGATCAAACTCAACAAGAGAAATGACTCTGTTTCCAAATTTTCAAAGAAATCAATCATTTGGTTTTCAAAATATGAATCAAAGTCATTCTCCGGTTTTGAGAAATATCAATCGAAACAATTCTATTTCTAACTTTTCATCAAGAAATGTGCAGGTTAACAGTTTTAAACCAAGAGCTTTGATGGTGAGAAATCAAAAGTTTGAAAATAACCTTGATCCTAAGTTAGAGGAAATGTTTAGTGCTTTAAGAAGAAAGCAGTTAATGCACGCCAATGGGCGAAACAGTTTTCAGCATCAAAATCTCTCAAATGAAACAAATTTTCAAAATATTCATTATCAACAAGTTACTATTGCAGATAGATTCGGAAAACCCAAGACCGTGTGGGCCTGGGTTGACCAAACTAACTAAGTGTTTGTTGAAATGCAGGTACGCCCAAGAAGACCTATCAACTCATGGTTCGTTGATAGTGGGTGTAGCCGGCATATGACAGGCAACCATGCCTTGCTTCAAGACTTTAAGCTGAAGAATGGTACACACGTTGCATTTGGAGGTGATGCAGGTGGTAAAATAACAGGAGAAGGAACCGTATCAAATGGGGTCATTAGTTTTGATAAAGTCAACTACTGTGCACAGTTGAACTTTAATTTACTAAGTGTATCTCAAATTTGTGATAAATCTTATTCAACGTTATTTGATGATTCTTTCTGTTACATACTCAAACCAGGTTTCAAGATTGACAATGAATGGGTGGTGGTTAAAGCTCCAAGAGATCGTGATGTATACAAGCTTGATATGTCGCAAATTGATGCTGAAACCGAAACTACTTGTCTCATTGCACATGCTTCAAATGATGAGAGTCAGCTTTGGCATAGACGGCTGGGCCATTCAAACTTCAGAAACATGAATCATTTAGTGACTGGAAATCACACTGTAGGAATACCATCGAAGAAATTCTCTACAATTGATCTCTGTCTAGCATGTTTGAAAGGAAAACAGCATCGAATGTCTTTTAAGTCCAAGCAAGAAAACTCCATTTCAAAACCCTTGCAGATGCTACATATGGATCTTTTTGGACCAACGAATGTTCAAAGCATCGGAAAGAAGTCTTATTGTTTTGTCATCATTGACGATTTCACTAGATTTTCTTGGGTTTATTTCTTGCATGTTAAATCTGAAACTGCCGAGTTGTTAAAAGAATTTATTGTCAAAGTTGAAAATCAGTTGGATTGTAAAGTGAAAACTTTAAGAAGTGATAATGGAACAGAATTTAAGAACACTAATGTTGATTTGTTTTGTGCAGAAAAAGGAATTGCTAGACAATTTAGTGCTCCAAGAACGCCTCAACAAAATGGGGTTGCGGAACGGAAAAATCGGACACTGATTGAAGCAGCAAGATCCATGCTCGCAGATGCCAAAATCCCTATCACATTCTGGGACGAAGCTATTGCTACTGCGTGTTTTGTACAGAACAGGACATTATTGGTTCAGGATAAACAGAATACATCTTATGAGTTGTTATTTGGAAGAAAACCGAATATTTCTTACTTGAAAGCATTTGGTTGTCCTGTATCGATTCTAAATTTAAATGATCATCTCGGGAAATTTGAGTCAAAATCTGATGATGGATTTTTCCTTGGTTACTCGTCTGTTTCTAAAGCTTATCGGGTTTTTAATAGCAAAACAAATACTGTTATTGAAACTATTAACGTAAAGTTTTTAGAAAATTCGTTTCCGTCAGTGGCGCATGGTCCCGAATGGTTGTTTGATTTAGATTCGTTATCAAAATCTTTCAATTCTAACTTGTTTGATTTTTCAGGAAAAGCAAGGAAAGAATCAGGTGACTTGGGATGCTTTAACGATGATTCTGATAATGATGATGATAGCAATCTCAACTCTGAGTATCCGTTCATGTCATTTCATAATCCTGATCATGTCAAATCCAGTCAAGCTCCGGGTCCTTCTGGTTCTCAAGAAGATCAAGAATCGAATATTCTTGGTGATGATGTCAATCCGCAAAATTCTCCTAATGATGGTGGATCTGTTCAAAATCAACCATCATCAGATCCGAATGTTGAAGTTATTCCAGAATCATTTGATTACTTCATCAATTCACCGGATCAAGTTCCTAATTTTACTCCGCATACTTCTACCATTCTACAAGATCTACCGAATCTGAATCAGTCTAATCTGGAGAGTCAAGTGCAAGGAGATGATATACCAACGCATCGAATTCACAAGAAACATCCTGTCTCTCAGATTATTGGGCCGTTGAATCAGAGAACTACAAGAAGTCAAACTGAGCAAGCAAATGTTTGTCTTTATTCATGTTTTCTTTCTCAAGTGGTGCCAAAGAACATTTCAGAGGCGTTGCAAGATAATAGTTGGATTGAAGCCATGCAAGAGGAGTTACTTCAATTTCGCAAACAAGAGGTTTGGAAATTAGTGGACTTACCTGAAGGAGAAAATGCGATTGCTACAAGATGGTTGTACAAGAACAAGCCAGATGAACGTGGCATTGTTGTGAGAAACAAAGCAAGACTTATTGCACAAGGTTACACTCAAGAAGAAGGTATTGACTATGAAGAAGTGTTTGCTCCGGTCGCTCGACTTGAAGCTATTCGCGTTTTTCTTGCCTATGCCTCTTTAATGAAATTTAAAGTGTTCCAAATGGATGTCAAAGGCGCTTTTCTGTATGGACCAATTACAGATGATGTATATGTCAGACAACCTCCGGGTTTTGAAGATCCTGATTATCCTCATCGTGTATACAAGTTGAGTAAAGCTTTATATGGTCTACATCAAGCTCCAAGGATTTGGTACGAGACGTTATCTAAACATTTACTAGAACATGGATTTACAAGAGGTCAGATTGATCCAACTTTGTTTATGAAGAGGGAGAATGAAGATCTTTTATGTGTTCAAGTGTATTTGGATGATATCATCTTTGGATCAACCAGTGCGTCCATGTGCAAAGAGTTTGAAGAAATCATGAAGTCAAGATTTCAGATGAGTTCAATGGGGGAGATTAATTTCTTTCTTGGATTGCAAGTTAAACAATCAGCAGATGGAATTTTTATCAACCAATCAAAGTTTGTTGAAAAGTTGCTGAAAAAGTTCAAGATGCAAGATTGTCAGACTATTCGAACTCCATCTGATGTGAACTGCAAGATACAACCGTATCCAAAAGGCAAATCCGTGGATCAAACACTATACAGATCTATGATTGGTTCACTGATGTATCTTACTCCATCAAGGCCAGACATCATGTATGCTGTATGTGTGTGTGCAAGATATCAGTCTGATCCGAAAGAGTCGCACCTGGTTGCTGTTAAACGTATTTTCAGATACCTTAAAGGGAAACCGAATCTTGGGTTATGGTATCCTTATGAAGGAAACTTTGAATTATATAGTTATTCAGACAGTGATTTTGGTGGGTGTGCTCTTGACAGGAAATCGACTACTGGTGGATGTCAATTTCTGGTCCTAGACTTGTCTCTTGGCAATGCAAGAAGCAGACCAACGTTTCTGTATCCACAGCTGAAGCAGAGTATATCGCTGCATCTGCAGGATGTTCTCAAGTTTTGTGGTTACAAAATCAATTGCTGGACTACGGGTTTAACTTTCTCAAAACTCCTATTTACATAGACAATACTGCTGCTATGTTCATTACTGCTAATCCTGTTCAACACTCAAAAACCAAACATATCGAAATTCGATATCACTTTTTAAGAGACAACTCTGAAAAAGGTTTAATAATTTTGATTAAAGTTCATACCGACAAACAACTGGCAGATCTTTTCACAAAATCCTTTTTGTCAGGACGGTTTGAATTCTTAATTCAATCCATAGGATTAATCAATCATGATTGATTCTATTTTTCGAAAACAAAACAAAAATCAGAAAAATACAAAATCCAAAAATATAATAAGTTGATGTCAAGTATTGATTCCTTTGTCTTTTATTTTATTGTTTGCGTTGTGTGTGTGCATGAAAAAGAAAAGCAAAAACAAAATATAAAAGCAAAAAGAAAAGAAAATATCATGTCATAAGAATCTATATTGCACAAAGTGAGAAATGATAGTTACACTAGACATTATTTGATACATCATTTTTAATAAAGACTGATCAATGTTAATTGATGTGCTAGACAGCTCAGGCAATTAGACTGAAAAAGTAAGTTTCATTGTTGACAAACATAAACTTAATGATCTTTGTGTTAAGTTCCTTTGTTATACATGTCTAGATATATATCTTTTGATGCTTTGCTTGTGATGATAGTTGTGCATGATCGGGTAACGATGCAGTCTATTCAGTGTGATGAACCGCATCGTGAGCTTCTTTGTTGTGGTACCCACAGACCTGAAGTCTCACACGAATTCTCTTTTGAGCTTCAAGGTGCAGCAAAAGATTCCCAAAGATGGAACAAAAAGAGTCCCAAATGTGGACCATCACCAAACAAAAATTCCAAAAAGGAATTCAGAAGATTCCCAAGGGGAACGATAGGAAATTAAATTCCAAAATGGAATCAAAAGAAGTCCCAAAGTGGACCAAATCCGAATAGAACCCAGATTCCACACTGTTTATGACTGTAAGTGACCAGGTTCTGTGCAATATGCATTTCAGGTAGTTGTTGATAAGGAAATATGTTGACATATGTATACATGTGGGTCACATAAGTCATTCTAATCGAACCTTAAATATCATCATGATACTGAAAAAGTAGGTGTGTCAACTCGAGCTAATTGGTATGTTTTCATATCATCACTCAATCAAACATAAGTCAAATGTCTATTCAAAACTTGCAAAACATGTCAGATAATGTGTGGTATGATCTCACTGCGATATTTTGATTCATTTCATTGCATATGTCTTTATCTTAATGTGTGTGCTTTGTGTGTGCAGGCATATGGAATCATTATTGACACATCGACATCCTTGTTAAACTTAAAAATTTCTAGAAATTTCAAGTTTAGGGGGAGAATAAATTGAAGAAGAAAATTATTTGCAAAAATCCAAAAATATTTTTGAATAAGTGTTTTGAATGAACAAGATTATGTGGTATGAAAAGCAAAGGTATTGGATATGTTAAAAACAAACCCAAAGTCTTGTGATCTGTTCTTAAGAAATTGCTTCGGGATATAGAAAATTTGGTTGTGCAAAAACATTTGTTTTGAAAATCAAAGAAAAAGGAATTTAATTGGAATTAATGTTATTGACTTGTCTTATGTTTTTGATAATTAATGTGACAAAATTCTTTTAAGGATATCTTGTCTAATTAATATGTCGAGAATGTTTGCAGGTGCAATAAATGCAGTTGAAAAAGTCAACAAACGAGAAAAGTGAAGAAAATTGCTCAAGTGTTTCAGCCGGGCAAAGATGTCAGAACACTGTTTAGCCAGGTATTGAACACACTGTTCAGCCGGGTAAAAGTTGTGATTCTGATATGAGCCGGGTGATTGAGAAAAAGAAGTGAAGCCGGGTGAAGATATTATGACTACTGTACAGCCGGGCAATGAACATGTCAAATACTTGCCGGGTGAAGGTCATAGATATCTGCCGGGTGACAAGTTGTGTCACTATACAGCCGGGTGAAGATATGTTGTCACTATACAGCCGGGTAAAAGAAAGAAGTCTTATCTTGCCGTGTAAGTGCATAACACTATGTTGCCGGGTAATAGTGAAAGCAACTATGTTGCCGGATGATGAAGAAAGCATGCCGTGTGAAGAAGAAAGCATGCCGGGTGAAAGAAAAGACAACTGTGTTGCCGGGTAATGAAGAAAGAATGCCGGGTGATGAAGGTATCACTATGCTGCCGGGTAATGAACAAACATGTCATTGTTCAAGCCGGGTGATGTTTTGAAGACTACTATACTGCCAGGTGATGAATAAAACCAATCAGGTGTAGTTGTTCCTAACCTTTACCCGTCACTACAGTGACTTACCCGTCTCTACAGTGTTTGACCCGTCAAGTGTTTTTCACATGTTATATGTTGACCCGTCACACGTTGTGACTTGTTTCAAGTACTTGACCCGTCGCAACAGTGCATGACCCGTTTCAACAGTGCTTGACCCGTCAAGACTTAGTGGGCTTGTTATGTTTACCCGTCCCTTTTGTTGACCCGACACCTCAAGTTTGACCTAATTTTTAACCATATAAAACCCGCCTCTTCACAAACACTTATCATTTTTCACTCACAAATTCAAGCAAATCCTCTGTACTTAAAATCATTTGATTATCATATTCAATCGTTTGTTCTGTAACAAGTCTGATCGATTGAATAAGGTATTGTTTACGTGATTTGAACCTGATAAACTTGCAAATCGACCGATAAAATGAAAAACGATGATGAACAGTGTTTTTGATCACTGAATCGACACTTTGTTTTTGTGTGTTAAAACTGAAATCGAGTGTTGCTTTATGTGTAAAATCCGTCGATCATCAACAATCAATCACTCATTTGCACCAAAATACCTTAAAACCAACTGAATCAATCAAAATTGCTCATAACTGTCAAAACCGCCATTGATGACCTGTTTGATGCTCTTGAATGATAACCTCAAAATGATGAAAGATGTGTTAAAAGTGACAAATCCTTGTTAAAACTGAACTAAAACATGTTAAATAACTTCATCTTATAAATGTCAAATTTATGTCTTAAGTGTTAAACTGTTAAATTGAAAAATGTTGTATAATCATTAAAAATTCAAAGTTATTCTGATCAAAATGATGAAAATCAGTTTGTTAGAACAATTTAGGAGTTAAAATGATTATGTGAATGTTTTGCTTTTATAATTTTTTTGTTCAAACACTTATGAAAAAAATTTGAAGTTTGTTAATGAAGAATCTAATACATTTGTCTTGTTTGTGTTTTGTTTTTGTTTTACAGATGGAGAATTTGAAGTTTGAGCCCAAACACAATCTGGTGGCATGTTTAGATGAGTCTATTCCCGAGACTGAAGGATATAGAGACATGATGAGGTTTATAAAGAGGACAAAGTATGTATATGCTATGTGTGCCAAGCCGGTCATATATGCAAGGTTGATAAAGAGTTTTTGGAGAACAGCTGAGGTGATCAGAAATGATGATGGAGTAGCTGTTGTTCGAGGAAACATCACTAGAGAATTAGCATTGACTGTCTATGAAGAAGCAATCAGAACAACATTAAGGATAGATGATGATGAAGTAGGGGCAAATGATGAATTGACTATGGCTGAATGTCAAGAGTACTTTGTAAATATGGGACATCCTCCTGCATTTCCAAAGTCACAATTCTATAGAGCAAGGTTGGGAAAGAAATGGAAGTTACTGTGTTATGTTGTCCAACAGTGCATGTCAAGGAGGAGTGCAGGTTTTGACAACTTCCCATCTGATATAGCATCTCCGATTGTTGCTATAGCTGAGAACAAACCATTCAACATGTCGAAATGGATTATGAATGGGTTTGTATTTAATTTGGTTAAAGGCAAAAGATTCAAGTTTCTCATGTACCCGAGATTCTTGCAGTTGATGATCAATGTTGACTATCCTATCATCAGAACTGAAGGTCATCCTGGAGGTATCCTGTATACAGAAGATATGAATGACTTATCTTACAGAAAGATGAGTATCGGGAATGTCCCAAGTGTTGAGTTGTTTGATTATATGCGGGATATAGCAAATCATGAGGAAGAGATTGGAGGAATATATTATCACATATCTAATGGAGAGATTGTGAATCCGTTAGATCTTGTTGATGAAGAGATTGATGATGATAGTGATGATGGTCAAGATGATGATAATGATGATGATAATGATGATGATAATAGAGATGATGAAGATAGTGATGGTGAAAGTGAAAATGATGGAGATGATGATAGTGAACATGATGGTGGTGATAATGCTGAATCTGTTTCAGAGGAGGCAGAAATTATTGAGGTAGCTGAACCAATGGAATTGGAGACAGAAAATGTTGAAGTCATTGAACAAGCTGTGATAGAAGAACCTGTTGAGGTTACTTGTGTTGAAAAAGAGGTGGCAGTTGAAGTTGCTAAGCCTATCACAAAGCAGTATGTTAGATCTCGAAGATCTAAATCTGTTGTTGAGAAAGTGTTGAGTGAGCCTGAACAGATAGATGTTGTTCAGATAGCTCAGGAAGTAATGGCCGATGTTGAGTCTATTGCACAGATAGACGATGAAGCTGATGCTGGCATTACTGATCCTATTCCTGTTGATATACCCACCACATCATCCCCTGTTGCTGAAAACATTGAACAAATTTTGGAGTCTTCGCCAAAAATTGTGTCAAGTGTTGATGAGAATGAGGATAAGAAGAAGATTGTTGAATTAGAAGAGATGGTAGCAAAGTTATTGGAAGTGAATGAACAGTTGAAAGCTTCAAATGATAGAAAGAAGAAAAGATTTGAAGAGTTTTGGACTATACATAATCAGAACCTGAACATTTTCAAGGAGTTGGATGCTGATCATGTTAAGCTGGCTGCTGAGCATGCAAAATTGAAGGCTGATTATGAAAGTTTGAAGGAGGAACATGAAAATTTGAAGTATGATTATAAAGAGTTGAAGGCTGAATGCAATACTCTTGAGGCTGAAAAAGAAATGTTGGAGAAATGGCTAGAAGAAACTCGATCAAAGAAATCCGGGTCCACATCTGATAAAGACTTTTCAGACGAAGTTATGGAAGTGTCTGAACCTTCTCAAGCAGCAAAAGTCTATTATACTCGAGCACGTGGTACAACAAATGTGGGTATAAGGGTGGAATCTCCAATTGTTATTCCTGATGAAGCTGTTGCTGATTCTGTCAATACTGACAAGGCTGAGGGAAAAAGGAAGTTAGATGCTGTACCAGAAATTATTGGTGATGAAAGTTGTAGTAAAAAGGCGAGATTGGAAGAAACAGTACAGATTGAGCCGATTCAATATGTGACTGCAGCTGAAACTGAGGTGGTAGAACTGGCAACAGTTGATGAAAATGTGAAGGAAGCTGAAGTTGATAAAATAGTTCAGATTTGAGCCGATTCAATCTGAATCTGTATTGATTAAAGATGTGCCAGAAGTTGTTGAAGTGATTGAGAATGTGCCTGAAACTATAACAGAAGAAGCAAGTCAGTTTGAGCCGGTTCAAACTGACAATGCACCAATGATTGAGGCATTAGATGACTTGGATGATATTGATTTTACTGAGTCTGAACCAGAAGCTTAGCCAGAAACTAATCCTGATCAAGAGATTCCAGATGACTTAGATGAAAGATTTGCTTATCTTGAGAAGATGAAGTACAATGCAGTTTATCTGAATGGGCTGACTGTGAGTCAAATAAACGAAGAGTATGAAAATTGTTTGGTAGCTCAAGATAAAGCCGCAGCTGATGAAAAGGAATTTATTGTTGAAATGGGTGAGTGGACACCGTTACAAGAAAGTTTAAACATTGAAGATTTACCTCCAACAGAGCTTTATCACCAAAATCCTAAAGAGATGTCTAGCAGAAGTATGCGTGACTGGCTGAGCTCAAGGAATTATCCGTATAGGACTCTGAAAAGGTTGAAACAAGAGTCACTGAGAAAAATTGTTGTTAGTTTCATGAAGACAGAGAAAATGTACAATCGTATGTTTTATTTGGACTACAACAATCCTCAATACTACGAGCTGACCAAAAGATACAAAGTTCTCGGACCTAAGGAGTTACCGGTGATGGCTTTACCTGAAAATGCGCATAAAAAGAGACATGAGTTGATGGACATGTTTCCCAGTGAAGTTAAGTCATACAACATACCTATGGATGTACGTGAATCATGGCACAAATCAGCCACAGCAGGTGATGTTGTGAGATCACTACTGAGCAAGGGTCAGTCGATTGCTGAACTTCTTGATTCAATGATCGTACCGGAAAAGTCCAAAAAGGTAAAGATCATAGCGTGGAAATATGACGAAGTTTTCGATGCATTCATGATAAAAAGAGTTAATGGTTTATGTGATGTATACCATTACTACTCTAGCATTTTCAAATTAGAAGTTCAAGACTTGAAAGAGTTGCACAAGCTTAGATTGATAAATCACACGCATGCTGAGCGTGGTGATAAATGTGCAATGTTACTGGATGCCGGGATAGCCAGATCACCGAAATACTTAGACTTCAGAGGTCAACAGGAGGACAGTGCATATGTTCAAGCAAAGAAACAAAGAAAGAAGAAGAAGTTGGTGGTTAGTGAGGATATGTACCTAGAGGAATTTTCTGATGAATACTTTGACAAGGTAACCAATCCGGGGCTGAAAGTGATTGATGGTTCTCAAGCGACGAAGCCAATACTTAAAGTTTTCTACAATCAGGAAACTTTTGAGTTGAAGATTGTACGAAATTTAGATGATTGGGATAAAGACATGATCACTTTATTCAGTACTTTTGAGCTGAAATTACTTCATCCATCATACATTGATTTCCTGAGAAGTTACAGAATGGAAAAATGCAAAGATAAACTTGCTGAAGCTGATCGAAAACTGTTTGTGGTGATGATAGAGGTGATAGCAGCTGCATCAGAAAAGATACGAGTAAGGAAGGCATTACTCAACTCTAATCTTGTGAAGGTTGACATTCCAGAGATAGAGTTTATGAGGGTGACTGCGAAGGGAACGTTAGAAGTGCAAGTCAAAGGGAAGGAAATGCCCTATGAATTTTACGCTAACATTGATTTTGCAGGTTTAAATCTTGATTCTCTGAGACGTATGAATGCCTGCCCAATCCTTACTAACGAGTCAAAGCCGAGACAAGCAAAGATAGCAGAAAATTTCAAGTCATGCATAGAAGAAGCACTGAAGGAACAAGAAGCATTCAAAGGAAGAGAACTGCTGGATGTCAAAGAAGAACCAGAAGATTGGTGAGAAAGATTGAAGCTGAACAAGATGAAAACTGTTTGGAGATTTATTAGTATGAATTGTGTAATTGTTGCTTAAAAGCATGTAGTGAGAGAGTGTGAGGAGAGAGGCTAGATCACTATTCACGTTAGAGAGAGAACTAAGTGTGTGTGATTTATTTTCTCCTGCACTTGTACTACAAATCTGCTTTGATCATCAATATACAAAAGAGAATTATTAGTATGAATTGTGTTAATGATTAAACTGTGTTTGTGTATGAATTATTCTGATCATTGAGCGATATTAACGATCCAATTGAACCTATCACTTCTTCTTCAACAAACTCAGGCACTTCTTCAAGTTTACGTTTTCCCCCCGCTTTATCATAAGTGACAATAGCAGTAGCATCATCGGGAATGGGAACTAATACATCGATCTTTTCTCCCAGAGCCTTAGATCCTCGTGATCTAGTATAGTAAACTTTTATTTCTCTTGAGGGTTCAGCCACTTCTACCACTTCATCTGAGAAATCTTTGTCTGATGGAGGTCCTGACTTTTTCGGTTCGGTCTCTTCTAACCATTTTTCCAACATTTTTCTCAGCATTCAACGTATTACATTCAGCATGAAGCTCTTTGTAATCATCCTTGAGTTTTTCGTACTCAGCATCAAGTTCATTGAATAACTTCATATTCTTCAGATTAGTTTCCCTAAACTCATTCAGTCTGACCTTTTTCCGTTCATTTGAAGCCTTCAATAGCTCATTCTCATTCTTCAATTCATCTATCAACTTCTTCAGACATTCAATCTCTTTGTCTTTCTCAATTAAAACATCTATTGACACAACTTTTGGCGAAGACACCATCAGTTGTTCAGTTTGTGGAGTTGCGGGGGATGTTGAGGTGACAATATCTACTGGTTCAGGATCCGTGAAACCAGCTTCAGTATCATCAACTGTCTGTGCCACAGTCTCCACTTCAGCAACAACCTCTTGTGCAATCTGAACAACATCAATCTGTTCAGGCACACTAACTTCTTCAATCATAACCGACTCCTCTACAATCATAGGTTCAACAACAGTCTTAGATCGTCGGATCTGGTATAACAGACTGTGATGTCCCTAGGAGCTTCAAGTTCAACTGATTCAGTTTCTTTCACTGCTTCATCAGATTCTGTATCTGCTTCAGTCTCCTTATCACTAACAACAATATCATCATCTTCATTACTATCATCATCCTCATTATCATCATTCTCAGAAACATCTTCACTCGTATCAGTCTTAAGTGCATCAGGAGTATCATCTATAAGATCTTGAGGATTAACAACTTCACCTTGAGAGATATGATGATATATCCCTCCAATATCTTCTTCATGGTTTGCTATATCTCGCATATAGTCAAACATTTGCACTTCAGCAACATTTCGAATGCTCATCTTTCGGTAAGATAAGGCATTCATATCTTCAGTCATTAATAAATCACCATTCACACCTTCTTCACGAATAACCAAATGTGCAATGTTGATCAAAAGTTGCAAGAATCTTGGATACATCAAAAATTTGAACCTCCTTCCTTTCATCAAGTTGAAAATGAATCCTTTCATGATCCATCTTGACATATTGAACGGTTTGTTCATAGCTATTGCAACAATTGGGGATGCAATATCGGATGGAAAGTTATCAAATCCAGCACTTCTTCTTGACATACATTGCTGAATTACATAGCACAATAACTTCCATTGCTTTCCCAGTCTTGCTCTCACAAACTGCTGTTTAGGAAATACAGGAGGATGTCCCATATTCATAAAACATGTTTGACATTCAGCAGTTGTGTATTCATCAGGTGCTCCAACTTCTTCTTCATCTAATCTAAGAGCAGTCCTGATAGACTCTTCAGACACAGTTATCTGTAACTGTCTGGTAATATGATCTCACAACAGATATACCAGCTTCATCTGTAATAACTTCTGCCGTTCTCTAAAAACTCTTGATCAATCTAGCATACACAATGGGTTTGGCACACATTGCATACACATATTTTGTCCTTCTAAGAAATCTGATCATATCTCTATACCCATTAGCTTCTGGTATAGACTCATCCAACACAGCAACAAGATTGTGGTTTGGTTCAAACTTAAGATCATTCATCTGATAACAAAACCAAGACACATGTGTTAGATTTCAACAGTTTACAATCAAACAACATTTATACAAGGAATAAGCATAAAGACATATTATAACACTTCACATTAACATTTATCACATAAGTTGATTAACAATTTGGACATATCATCTTGTTCAAAAACAATGTGTATCAATGATCATGTAACACTTAACAGTCTTAACTGCTTAAACACACAAGTACAAATTTGTCATTAGTAAAATGAAATTGCAACACATGATCCAGTTCAATTTTATCATCAATCAATCGGTTATAAGCAGATTATGTCTCATTTTGATCAAAATCATGAAAAGTTTCAAGGTTCATCAATGGCGGTTTCGACATAATTTTGAAATTTTCCTTTGATTCAGTCGATAACAGATTTTTTTTATGTTGATTAATGAATGAAAATTGTTGATTAACAGTTATTACACCTATTACAACATTTAATTTGAGTTTTAACACACACAATCAAAATGTCGATTCAAGTCTAATTACTGTTCATCATCAAAATTTCGATTTTACGAGCAACAGTGAGTTTAATGAGGTTTGATCATGATGATTATACGTTATTCAATCGCTAAAACTTGTTACAGATTCAAGGATTGAATATGATATATGGTACGTTGATGTTCAGGGGATTTGCTTGAGAGTGATTGTGAAAAATGATAAGTGTTTGAGAAGAGGCGGGTATTTATATGTTGATGAGCCGGCTCAAAAATTAGGTCAAAATGTTTTGGGACGGGTCAACATTTCAGACGGGTAAACCAATTAGGCCCAATAGCCTTGGACGGGTCATGTTACTGTTGGGACGGGTCAACAC
This sequence comes from Tagetes erecta, assembly GCA_030867185.1. Classification (NCBI taxonomy): domain Eukaryota; kingdom Viridiplantae; phylum Streptophyta; class Magnoliopsida; order Asterales; family Asteraceae; genus Tagetes; species Tagetes erecta. Next base: position 24,871,071 of record CM061493.1, on the reverse strand, counting down.
TTTTGGACGGGTCAACATGTGAATAAACAACTTAATATGTAAAAACACTTAGACAGGTCACAGACAGTTGGGACGGGTCAAGCACTGTTGAACCGTGTCAACATTGTTTGGGACGGGTCAAAGTCAGTTTGAACATGTAAAAGCTTGATCAAATCTTGACATAGTCGAAACATTGTGTTTGGAACGACTACACCTTTGTTTTGTTTTACCCATTACCCGGCTGAACAGTATCATTTTCTTTCCATCACCCGGCTGCACAGTGACTTCATTTCCATTACCCGGCTGCACAGTGACAATTTCTTTCATCACCCGGCTGTACAGTGACAGCACTTACCCGGCTGTACAGTGACTTCACTTACACGGCTGTATAGAAACTTCATTCTATTACCCGGCTGCATAGTGTCAATCACTTCATTACCCGGCTGCATAGTAACTTTGAAATTTTGTCACCCGGCATCATTTCCTTCCTTCACCTGGCTACTTATCATCCATTTACTCGGCTGAACAGTGAATGATGCCTTTACTCGGCTTCAACACTTAGCGAGTTTTCTTCACTTTCTTTGTCTGTTGACTTTTCAACTGCATTTATTGCACCTGCAATCATTCTCGACACATTAATTAGACAAGACATCCTTATTAGGGTTTGTCAAATTAAATAACAATCATGATCTAGGGCAACAAAATTAAACATTTAAGAACACATAATTTTCCTTTTTCATTTTTCTTTTATTTTCCTCAAAAACATTTTTGCACTACCAAAATTTCTGTATCCCGAAGCATTTTTCTTGAATAAAAAACAAATCACAAGAAATCAGGTTTGTTTTTATTACATCCAATACATTTGCTTTCATTGACCACTTGATCCTTTCATTCAACACACTTATTCCAAAATATTTTTGGTTTTTGGATATATTTTTCTTCAATTTATTCTCCCCCTATACTTGAAATTTCTTGAAATTTTTAAGTTTAAAAAAAAAGGATGTCGATGTGTCAATAAAGAATCCATATGCCTGCACACACAAAGCACACACATTAAAGTAAATACATATGCAATGCAATGAATCAAAATATCGTAGTGAGATCATACCATACATCATCTGAACATGTTTTGCAAGTTTTGAATAGACATTTGACTTATGTTTAATTGAGTGATGATATGAAAACATACCAATTAGCTCGATTTGACACACTTACTTTTTCAGTATCATGATGAGATTAAGGTTCAATTAGAATGACTTATGTGACCCACATGTATACATATGACAACATATTTCTTCATCAACAAAAACTTGAATGCATGTTGTACAAAAATCAGGTTACTTACAAATATAAACAGTGTGGAATTTCGGTTCTATTTGGATTTGGTCCACTTTGGGACTTTTTTTAAATTCCTTTTTGGAATTTTTCATTTCCTAAAGTTCCCTTTAGGAATCTTCTGAATTCCTTTTCGGAATTTTGATTTGGTGACGGTCCACATTTGAGACTCTTTTTGTTACAACTTTGGGAATCTTTTGCTGCACCTTGAAGCTCAAAAGAGACTTCGTGTGAGACTTCAGGTCTGTGGGTACCACAACAAAGAAGCTCACGATGCGGTTCATCACACTAAATAGAATGCATCGTTACCCAATTATGTTCAAATAACATCACAAGAAGTTCATCAAAAGATATATATTTAGATATGTATAACAAAGGAACTTAACACAAAGATCATCAAGTTTAGATTTGTCAACAATGAACTTACTTTTTTAGTCTAATTGTCTGAGCTGTCTCGCACATCAATTAACACTTATCAGTCTTTATTATTAAAAATGATGAAACAGATGACGTCTAGTGTAACTAACATTTCTAAAAAAGCGATTGAGAATCTCGAGAACCTAAACAAAAATGCAGAAGTGAGCGTACCCCAAGGCTCTCCTCTCTCCCTCCGGACAACTACCGATATCTATTAATATCTTTTCTTATAATGTTGTTGTTCAATATATATCTATCTATATCGTAAACTATCGGATCGAGTATTACTTAGATGTGAAACTTGCGGACCTCATTGGTTGTGATATTGATCTTACGGGGGGAACGAAATCAAAGAATATATAGACTGACTTGTAGAGACCCTCTATGTAGTTGTCAGAGCATAGGATAGGCTGCTGGTAAGACCAATAGGCTATTAGATGGGATAGGGAGGTAAAGAAAGTCTAAGGTAGTTGCAGGTCCATTTTCCTTTTTTTAGAATGTGCGGGATTCCTACTCTGAGTAGGCTTCTTCGTGCGTGCCATTCTAGGAGTCTTCATTTACTCCGGTATAAAAAGGGTTATATCAAGGTCAATCATTCTGGTCCACCAATAAAAATTTTTTTTTTCAACTAAGGTTTATTTAAGTCCGCTAGGTCGAGAAAACTCCCAAACAACAAAAGGATCTACTCCTTACTCAAGTTCCTAGTAAAGATAAACATTCATTCCGTCTTTTTTTCTTTTAAATATTAAATTTAAATTTAAATGACGAAGTGTAAAATTCTTGAGTAGTCTACTTCCCTTCTAATGATGAATACCTTCATTTTAGTAATGAAATAATGAAGGGACTACCTTCACATTCATAAGAGATTGACTTGTCTATGTACTGTTCCATTCGATCTTTTAGGACTCCTGCGGGTAATAAGAAGCTTAAAAAATGAAGCCCATTTCTTTGAAATCCCACTATAGTAATGCCAATAAAAATAGAAAATGAGAGACCTAAAGTAATGAGAAAATGACTTGTAACTGTGAAGCTATAAGGTATCATACCCTGAAGATTACAAAATAACAAAAAAGTAAAAGTGACCAAGATGCAAGGGAAAAACTTTTGTTTAACATTTCCTGAAAGACCCCCTGCTTCGACATAGAATAGATCGACCCAGTTCCCGTTCTTTTCCGGTGCACTCGCTTTATATCTCCGACACACAAGGAAGGACGCGGTGGGAAGGAAGGAGCCCTAGCCTCTGTCCGGCCGATCATTCCGCTGGCATCTCGCATTCACGCCCCCGTTTGACTGCCGCTCGGGGATGTAGTTGTAGATACGTTAGTCTTAGTGGGTCGTTGGCTCCACTTGTTATCTCCTTCTACGACATGCTGTTGTCGTCGCCATATTCCATATGTCACTTAGTCATCTCTGCCTCGCTGCGGGTCAGCACCTCCGAAAGAAACGGAGGTTTTTGCAATATAGATTCTTATGACATGATATTTCATTTTCTTTTGCTTTTTCTTTTTCTTTTGTTTTTGTTTTTCTTTTTCATGCACACTCACAATGCAAGAATAAAAAGACATAGGAATCAATACTTGACATCGACTTATTATATTTTTGGATTTTATATTTTCTAATTTTTGTATTTTGTTTTCATGAAAATAGAATTAATCGTGATTGATTAACCCTATGGATTGAATTAAGAATTCAAACCGTCCTGACAATAATGGTTTTGTGAAAAGATCTGCCAGTTGTTTGTCGGTATGAACTTTAATCAAAATTATTAAACCTATTTCAGAGTTATCTATGAGAAAGTGGTATCGAATTTCAATATGTTTCGTTTTTGAGTGTTGAACATGATTAGCAGTAATGAACATAGCAGCAGTATTGTCTATGTAAATAGGAGTTTTGAGAAAGTTAAACCCGTAGTCAAGTAACTGGTTTTGTAACCACAAAACTTGAGAACATCCTGCAGAGGCAGCTATATACTCTGCTTCAGCTGTGGATACGGAAACATTGGTCTGCTTTTTGCATTGCCAAGAGACTAGTCGAGGACCCAGAAACTGACATCCACCCGTAGTCGATTTCCTGTCAAGAGCACACCCACCAAAGTCACTATCAGAATAACTATATAATTCAAAATTGCCTTCATAAGGATACCATAACCCGAGATTTGGTTTCCCTTTAAGGTATCTGAAAATACGTTTGACAGCAATCAGCTGCGACTCCTTAGGATCAGACTGATATCTGGCACAAACACATACAGAATACATAATGTCTGGTCTTGATGCGGTAAGATACATCAATGAACCGATCATGGATCTGTAAAGTGTTTGATCAATGGATTTGCCTTTTGGATCAGGTTGGATTTTCAGTTCACATCAGATGGAGTTCGTATAGTCTGACAATCTTGCATCTTGAACTTTTTCAGCAACTTCTCAACAAACTTTGATTGGTTGATAAAAATTCCGTCTGCTGACTTTGTTACTTGCAATCCGAGAAAGAAATTAATCTCCCCCATAGAACTCATCTGAAATCTGGATTTCATAATCTCTTCAAACTCTTTGCACATGGATGGACTTGTTGATCCAAAGATGATATCATCCACATACACTTGAACATACAAAAGATCTTCGTTTTCCCGCTTTATGAATAAAGTAGGATCAATCTGACCTCTTGAAAAACCATGTTTCAGTAAATGTTTAGAAAACGTCTCGTACCAAATCCTTGGGGCTTGATGTAGACCATACAAAGCTTTGCTCAATTTGTATACACGATGTGGATACTCAGGATCCTCAAAACCTGAAGGTTGTCTGACGTACACATCATCGGTAATTGGTCCATACAAAAATGCGCCTTTAACATCCATTTGAAACACTTTGAACTTCATGAAAGAGGCATATGTTAGAAAAACGTGAATAGCTTCAAGTCGAGCAACCGGAGCAAACACTTCTTCGTAGTCGATACCTTCTTCTTGAGTGTAACCTTGTGCAATTAGTCTGCCTTTATTTCTGACCACAATGCCACGTTCATCTGGCTTGTTCTTGTACAACCATCTTGTACCAATCGCATTTTCTCCTTCAGGTAAGTCCACTAATTTCCAATATTCCTGTTTTCGAAACTGAAGTAACTCCTCTTGCATGGCTTCAATCCAACTATTATCTTGTAACGCTTCTGAAATGTTCTGCGATACCACTTGAGAAAGAAAACATGAATAAAGACAAACGTTTGCATGCTCAGTCTGACTTCTCATGGTTCTCTGATTCAAAGGACCTATGATCTGCGAGATAGGATGATTCCTATGAACTCGATGAGTTGGGATTTCGTCACCTTGTACATGAGTCTCCAGATTAGACTGATTCAGATTTGGTAGATCTTGTAAAATTGTAGAAGTATGCGGAGTGAAATTAGGAACTTGTTCTGGTGAATTGATGAAGTAGTCGAACGTTTCTGGAACAACTTCAACATTCGGATCTGATGATGGTTGATTTTGAACAGATCCACCATCATTAGGAGAATTTTGCGGATTCGGATCATCTCCAAAATTGTTTGATTCCTGATCTTCTTGAGAACCAGATGGACCCGGAGCTTGGTTAGATATCACATTATCAGGATTATGAAATGACATGAATGGATACTCAGAATTGAGATTGTTATCATCGTCATTATCCGAATCATCACTGAAACAGCCTAAGTCTCCTGATTCTTTCTTCGTTTTTCCTGAAAAATCAAATAAGTTAGAATTGAAAGATTTTGATAACGAATCTAAATCAAATAACCATTCGGTACCATGAGCCACTGACAGAAATGAGTTTTCTAAAAACTTTACGTTAATAGTGTCAATAACAACATTTGTTTTGCTATTAAAAACCTGATAAGCTTTTGAAACCGAAGAATATTCTAAGAAGAAACCATCGTCAGATTTTGACTCAAATTTACCGAGATGATCACTTAAATTCAGAATCGATACAGGATAACCAAATGCTTTCAAGTATGAAATATTCGGTTTTCTTCCAAACAATAACTGATAAGACGTTTTATGTTTATCCTAAACCAATAATGTCTTGTTTTGTACAAAGCAGGCAGTTGCAATAGCTTCATCCCAGAATGTGATAGTGATTTTGGCATCTGCGATCATGGAACTTGCTACTTCAATTAGCGTTCGATTTTTCCGTTCTGCAACTCCGTTCTGTTGTGGAGTTCTTGGAGCACTAAATTGATGCGCAATTCCTTTTTCTGCACAAAACAAGTCGACATTAGAGTTTTTAAACTCGGTTCCATTGTCACCTCTCAAGATTTTTACTTTACAATCTAACTGATTTTCAACTTTGATAATGAATTCTTTTAACAACTCAGCAGTTTCAGATTTAACATGCAAGAAATAACCCAAGAAAATCTAGTGAAATCATCAATGATGACAAAACAATAAGACTTCTTTCCGATGCTTTGAACATTTGTTGGTCCGAATAGATCCATGTGTAGCATCTGTAAGGGTTTTGAAATGGAGTTTTCTGGCTTGGACTTAAAAGACATTCGGTGCTGTTTTCCTTTCAAACATGCTGGACAGAGATCAGTTGTTGAGAATTTCTTTGATGGTATTCCCACAGCATGATTTCCAGTCACCAGTCGATTCATGTTTCTGAAGTTTGCAAAAACTTGATTGGTTTGATTTTAGACACTTTCTTTGTCACAGGTTTGACAGTTTCAGTTTTAACAACTTGAGCTTTGGTGTTGTTATTTGATGTTATGACATTTTTTCCTTTTGATGTTTTGTTTCAGATTGATTGTTTGGCGATTTCGATTTCTGCATCTTTGTTTTCGAAACTTCAATCTTCTTCACTGTTTCCATTTTGATCAGCTGATCAGCAACATGGGCTTTGTTGCTTGCTTCGTCATCAGCTTCAACAGTCACATTATCCTCTTCTTTCAAGCTTTCGAGTAAAACTTCAGATCCTTCGGATTCAGATTTACTTCTTTGAATTTCTTTGAATCTTTGTTCATTTTTAGGTGAATGATCAAATTCATTAAAGTTTTCTGGTAAAGTGTTAGTGATTGATTTAGGCATTGGTTCATGTGTGAAACCCAATCCTGTTCTGTTTTCTTTTCTATCACTTATTAACTTTGCTAGAATTGCTTTTGAACTTTTCATTTTTGTCAATTCAACCTCAGTTGCTGCATGAGCAATCTTTTCTGATTCAAAGTTTTTGGTCATTTCTTCCAATTGTTTATTTGACAATTCAAGTTCCTTCAAGGTTTTGTTCCATGATTCTTTAAGTGACAATATCTTCTCATTAGCAATTTTATGATCAATTTTAAGTTGTTCATGAACTTGTTCATGTTTGCGTAATTTGTCACCAATTTTAAATGAATGAGTTCGATAATGTTCCACTTGTTTAATGCATTGGTCAGAACATAACCTTCCTTTCACATCATCAGGTAAAGGAACATAGTTAGGGGGTAATTCGATACTAACCTTTGGTTGTTCAGCAGATGAGAAAGACTCTTCAGATGTAGCCATAAGAGCAATCTCTGATTCAGTTTCTTCAATTGGATCTGACTTTGCACTCCAGTCATAATCATCTGAATCTTCACTGACATCATTGACCATTTGGCAATCCCCTTCTTCAGACCAATCTTCTTCCTTAATTTCACAGACCAGTGCCAGACTAGAAGTAAGATCAGCTATGAACTGTTCCACATAAGCACTCCAATCATATCCATCCTTCACACTGACTACAAGTGCTTTGTTCTGATCTTCAGGCTTTTTACCTTCATCTTTCAATTCTGGCATGGGAAGACTTTGATATGGCTTTTGAGTGAAACGTTGATTCCTATTCTGATAACTCGAAGACTGTTGTGAGTTCTGACTTTGGCCTTGAAACTGATTCTGTTCACTGGAACTAGCTTGACCATGATAATTCTGATTCTTAGGAGCTTTGCATTCCCTTGAAAAATGACCATAGCAGTTACAGTTGAAACATCTGGCCTTTGACTTGTCAAAACCAACTGTCTTGTTTGCATTTGGCTTGTAACTTCGGTTCACATATGCATGTTTCTGAGTTCGATATGCAACCATAACCATTTGCCAATTTAAGTCCATCTCTTCAACGTCATCCAGATCCATTTCAAACAAGTCTTGAAGCACAACATTTAGTTGAGTCAAATGACTTCCTTGATAAGCTTGGAAGCTTGCCATGAATGCTGTAAAAGCATTCTTAGTATCATCATCTTGTAACAAGATGTTCATCACATCTTTTACTTTAGCTTGAACTGTGGAACTTGAAGTTTGGTTTTCTGCTTGAGATTTCACAGACTGGTTTTGAACTTGAACTCTTGGTGGAGATTGAGGTTGAGAGTAAATTGGTGAACTTGGTAGATATGATGAATCAGTGTAAAAGCTAGCACCAACAAACAAATCACCCTCATCATCAGTTTTAGCAGCATCTTGAGCAAGAAAAGCATTCTCCACTGTATTAGAAGGATTCACAACAAACTTATACTGAGCATGAGAACCTAATCTGTCAGAGTTTCTTGAACTTTCATCAATCTCAACTTCTTCAATCTTTCCAATAAGAAGATCTAAGTCCATTGGAAACTTTTATGTATGCTTCAGCAAAGTCACTGTTTGTTTCCATGAAGATGGAAGAGCACACAATAGTCTATCATTCAGGTTTTGAAGATCTGTCTTTGCACCAACATTTGTCATCTCAGTTGTTAGATGCACAAATCTGTTCATCATCTGGTGCACAGATTCTCCAGCAATATGCTCAAACAGTTCTAGTTGTCTCTTTAATTTCTGCTTCTTGAGACTTCTCAACTGTTCTCCTCCTTCACAAATTGATTTTAATGCTTTGAACAATGTGTAGCCAGTTTGATAAGCATCCAATCTTGACAACACTTGAAGTGGCAGCCCTTTACACATCAAAGAATAAGCCTTACTGTCATTCTTGACCTTTCTTAAGTCTTCACCTTGTAGATTATCTTCAGGATAAGGTTCAGTTGAATCTTTGGTGTAAGTGCTTGCACTGTCAGGAGCAGTCTGAGTAGGAATATGAGGACCTTTATCAATAGACTTTCACAAATCATTGTCAATAGAGCATAAATGGTGTTTCAATCTGATTGTCCAGTTCTTGAAATCTCCATGATTAACCAATCTTGGAACATGATTATCAGAATCATCATTAGGTGCCATTTTTTTAAATTTTTTAAAGAAAATATTTTTGTGTTTTTGTTGATTTTTTGAAAAGAACAGTTAAAATCTAATAATAAATGTGACTAATACTAACAAAGTAAGATAACAAGGTTAGAAACAACTAAAAAATAAGTTACGCGGCTGAACAGTGAATTTTTGTTCTTCACCCAGCTAAACAGTGAAATTTCTTCTTCACCAGGCTGAAAACTTCTTCACCTGTATGAACAGTCACCCGGCTTGATCAGTTGTAGATCTTCAACACTTGATATCTTCACCCGACTAAAATAGTCACACGTCTTGATGAACCTTACACGGCTTGAACAGATATAACTTGACACGGCAGAACTTGACACAGCGGAAAAGATCAATCACCCGGCTCAACAGTAGTCAAACTTTCACCCGGCTGTACTTGACACGGCTAAAAGAGATAATTGACCCGGCTGAACAGTAACAAGTTGATTTGACAAAGAAGTTGATCACCCGGCTGAACAGTTGCTTTACCCGGCTGACAATTAGCTTCACCCGGCTAAATAGTAAATTCACCCGGCTCAACAGTCGCAACTTTTACTTGCAAAAACTTCACCCGTCTTAGACAAAATCCTTTACCCGGCTAAACAGGAACCTGATTTTGTCCAAAAACTAAGTCCAAGTTATTGTCTAAGTCAAATTTTATCACCCGGCTAGTTTATCTTCAACCTGTTCATCATGTTCATCATCTTCTTCAAACGAATTTTTCTGAAATTTAATAAAAACTTGTTCAATTTGTCCTAAAATCACACACAAGCTGTGTTTGATATCGATTATCAATCTTCTATATCAATCAATCCAAAACATGGTCAAATTTTGATGAATTTGAGCAAAAATTCGATCGAACAGTAACTTCAATTTCTTCTTAATTCCTCAGATCTGATGGTAATCTGATGGAATTTGCACAAACGTTGTGAATTAGAAATGATTCCGATGGTGAATCAAATCCAAAAACAGCAACAGATCATTCAGATAATGATTTGAGCAATATTGAGGTATTTTTGCTTCAAATAGCGAAAAACACACACAGTACCAACAACTCTGTTACCAATTGATAGGTTCAATTGGATCGATACTGCTTCAAATCAGAATGATCAACGTACAAACATAACAATTCAATCAACAACACAATCCATTACTAAATAATTCTCTTGTATTGATGATCAAAGCAATAGTTGTAGTACAATGGTGCACGAGAATACAATCACACACACAGTTCTCTCTCTAACGTGTAACTTCTGTGATCTAAACCCTAAAGTTCTTATTTCTAAAATGGATCGTTTATCCAAAGCTATTTTTCTAATTTCGGTCGGTACAATATCGTTCATTTTTTAGAATTTTTTTTATATCGTTCAGTTTAATATCTATTTTGGTACCTAAGTTATACATATATTATTCATTTTAGTATCAACTTTTATTTTTTAGGTAAATTACATTGTATCATCAAAACCACCACCTGAAGGTACTCCTTGCACTTATGAGAATATCTCTTATGTTGATGAATTTGGACGACCCAAAACCGAAATGGTTTGGGTCATTACCTCTAACTAATTTGTTAGTGTGTTAAGGACAGATATGGAGGCCGGTCAAACAAAGAAAAGAAGATACCGAATCTTGTTCATGATGTTTTCGATGCAACTGACACCAAATGGAGTTGGAAACAAAAAGGAATCATTGCAGGAATTTTTAAAAACATTTTCAAAAATCAAACAATGATGGCAGTGCAAGAAACAACCGATGTTTCATTTCGTCTGTTTAGATTAAGTATATTGCATGCACTCTTTATACGTTGATAACATATCTGCCATTTTCTTTTCATTAAACTTTCAATTTTCTTAGAAATTTAAAAGTTTAGGGGGAGAACTCATTATTAAAAAAAATGATGATAAAATCAGAAAAATCCAAAAATATGTTGAATCTACTTGCACGTACATGAGAAATGATAGTACACTAGGTTTATTCAACGCATCATTTTAAACAATAAAGACTGAAGCGTGAAAATTGATGTGCTAGACAACTCAGACAATTAGACTGAAAAAGTATATTCTATGATGATTTACCTAAATTCTAATGAGTTTTTGTGGTTGAAACGTCTTAGTGCATGTGAAACGTTTATACAAATCAAATAGATATCTCGTGAAGCATCCAAATTACATCGGGTAACGATGCAATCTATTCAGTGTGATGAACCGCATCGTGAGCTTCTTTGTTGTGGTATCCACAGTCCTGAAGTCTCACACGAAGTCTCTTTTGAGCTTCAAGGTGCAACAAAAGATTCCCAAAGATGGAACAAAAAGAGTCCTTAATGTGGACCGTCACCAAACAAATTCCAAAAAGGAATTCAGAATATTCCCAAGGGGAACAATAGGAAATGAAAAATTCCAAAATGGAATTCAAAAGAAGTCCCAAAGTGGACCATATCCAAATAGAACCCAAATTCCACACTGTTTATGATTGTAAGTGACCTGACGTGTTGAGTTGTTCTCGGGTTATTTAGATGAAGTGTATAACTTTCTAATGTGCAAGGTATGGGTCACTCAAAACTTATTCTTAATCAACCTAATTGATCATCAAGAATAGAAAAACTAAGTGTGTCACTTCGAGCTAATTGATTTGTTCAACAATTCATCACTCTATTACTTCACAATTCAAATGTCTATTCTCAAAACTGAAAAAAACATGTGTTGGATAAATTGCTGGTATGATCTCATTGCAGGTTAAAAATTCAGAATGTAAAGAGAAAACTCCAAAAAAAATATCAAAAACATTGAAAAATTCAAAAAGAACAAAGAGATTTTCTTTTTAATCTTTTTCTTTTGTGTTGGCAGTTTAACATGTGTTATTGATGTAGGAGTTGTTCATCAAGCAATATCTCATCCGATTGAGAACTTAATCTTTACATTGATGATAAATGCACATTATTGCCTGAGTTTTAATTTTTTTTCTTTGAGTTCCAGGAACAGTTTCCATTGCAGAAAAAGCTTCCACGCGACTTGAAGATGTTCCTGTTCAAGCCTGATTCCAGTCCAATGATCTCCAAGTCAGATTGCTGAGTGTTAAGAATCCTCCTCTTAATATCTCATAAACAGATCCCGCTAACCTCTAAAGCAAAAGTTGAGGGGGAGTATTCTAAGTCAAAGAAGTCTTCGCATTCTACTTCAACCGTTGAAGAAGATCCCGTTGCTGATATATAGATTCACCGGAATCTACTCTCTGCTTATTTCTTTCCATAGCCTCTGATGTTACTCAAAAGGGAGAGAATGATGCAGATTGCTTGTTGAAAGACAGAGTTTTGACAACATCAGCTTAGGGGGAGTACTGTTAGGTCCTCTTGAAGATAATGCATACCAAAACTTTAAGTTGCTCTCTATACTCGCCACATGAAGATGTAAGCTGATATGTCAGATTTGTAAAGTGTCATCTTAGGGGGAGTACTGTTGGGGTTATTTGAAGATGTCACTTTCCAAATATAAGCGAGTGAAGATATCGAGCATCATCACGAGCAAGCACGGGTAAAGACGTTCATAATTTGTATTTGTCTTAGAATATTTGTCTAATCATTTCGTGCTTAAATGCGCGTTTGTGCTTAACTGCACGTGGTTAGGTTGAAATGTAAGGTGAATGGTATGGACTATAAATACCATCACCTAGGTCATTTGTTAAATAAGTTGCCTGCATTTCATTCCACATCCTTTGTAACCTCTCCATATTGATCAATACAATTCACCTATTCATATTATCATAATCTTCATCATACCTTGCATTGATCTTCATAAACATTCAAGCATCAATACGTGATCAGTGAGTTTCCGCATCACTGATTGCAAACAACATCTCCAAACAATCTCAGATCTAGATCCAAGCTCGGTTCGTCTCGAACTATCATTGTGTGTGTATATATTTCTCAAAAAATATTTTAAAATAAAGTTATTATTTTTTAAATTGATCATTTATCTAAAGCTATTTTTCTAATTTCGTTCGGTACAATATTGTATATTTTTTACATTTGATTATATCGTTCGGTTTAATCTCTTTTTTAGTACGTGATTATAATATATATATTCTTTATTTCAGTACCAACTTTTACTTTTTATCATTTATTGGCCTATGTTTTACAATTCGTTTCCATTTCAGTATATTTGACCAATAGAGTTAACTTTTTTTTGTTAAGTTTTTTGAAAAAGACGAAAATATCCTTTGTACTAAATTAGATATTTTAAAATATTTATAATTAAATAATGATTGTATATTTGTTTGTGAGTGTATATATTTGTCAAAAAACTTTTAAAATAAAGTTCTTATTTCTAAAATGGATCGTTTATCCAAAGCTTTTTTTCTAATTTCGGACGGTACAATATTGTTCATTTTTTAGAATTTTTTTATATCGTTCGGTTTAATCTCTATTTTGGTACCTCAGTTATACATATATTATTCATTTTAGTATCAACTTTTATTTTTTTTTATCATTTATTGCCCTGAGTTTTACAGTTCGTTTCCATTTCAATACATTTGACTAATAGAGTTAACTTTTTTGTTAAGTTTTTTTGAAAAAGACGAAAATGTCCTTGGTACTAAATTGGATATTTTAAAATTTTACATTTAAATAATGATTATATATTTGTTTGTGTGTGTATATATTTGTCAAAAACCATTTTTAAATATAGTTCTTGTTTTTTAAATTGATCGTTTATCCAAAGCTATTTTTTTAATTTTGTTCGGTACAATATATTGTACATTTTTAGACTTTTTTTATATCTTTCGGTTTAATCTCTTTTTGGTACCTAAGCTATACATATATATTCTTCATTTTAGTAGTAAATTTTACTTTTTTTATCATTTATTGGCCTGAGTTTTAAAATTCGTTTCCATTTAAGTACATTTGACTAATAGAGTTGATTTTTTTGTTAAGGTTTTTGAAAAAGACGAAAATATCCTTGGTACTAAATTAGATATTTTAAAATGTTTACATTTAAATAATGATTATATATTTGTTTGGGTGTGTATATATTTGTCAAAAAACATTTTAAAATAAAGTTCTTATTTTTTAAATTGTTCATTTATTCAAAGCTATTTTTCTACGTTCGGTACAATATTGTACAGTTTGTAGACTTTTTATATTGTTTGGTTTAATAGTGTTTGATATTTTTATTTCTTAATATCGATAGATTTTGTACCTTTCGTCTTCTTAAACGTCTTTTTTAATATCTTTTGGTTTTTAATTTTTTTAGTATAGTTCAGTTTAATGCCGTTGGGTCTTTAAATGTTTTTTCAATATCGTTTCTGTCACACTCTCAATTTTCCACAAACGGGGTTTCCGTTAGGCGCGTGACATACCAGGATCTTAAGCCATTAGTTACAGTAATACTAAGTCAACTGATTTAAAATAAAGGTTAGTTTTATAATAATCCAAAAACCGAGGTATTAAAATGTATGTTTTTCAAAGTTTAGTGGAAGCGTTTAATGAAAACATAAAATCCCAATTTAAACTTGTGCTCCAAAACTAGCACAAACAAATGAAACCGATGCTTTAAAATCCAGCACTCAACCAAACAGTTATATTCAACCAAAACCAAAACAGTTAAACATTAGGTTTGCAACAAGTTCAAAAGACCCATGCATGTTGTGTCCTATGTGCACAAACTCCTAGCCACCTGAGAAAACAAACTGAAAACGGTAATAAGATAAGTAATCAAACATAATTATCAAAATTGTTTAACCGATAAACATCATTACTATTGCAGGTTAGCTAAACCACCTCGTTTACTACATGAGCACGTCGAGATTAAACTGAACGATACGATAATTTTTCCCTTGTTGCCACCACGATGGGTGACCAAAAGTTAAAGGACAATTTGCACCACCTAGAAACTAATCCAGCATGGTCGGGTCTGCCGAACCCGTAGTACTACTCAAATTTCCCCGTTATACCCACTGTATATTAATAATCTCGACAAAAAGGAAAGGACTTTATAGTTTGATGGAATCATGCTCAATAAAATAAATCATTAGACAATAGAACTTTGTTTTATCAAAATAGTTGCCCGAAGGCCCTGTCCGAAGGCATAAATCTTAGCCCAAGGCTGTTTAAAATCTTGCCAGAAGGCCCTACCCGAAGGTATAAAAATGCAGCTCGCCCGAAGGCTCTGAAAAATACAGCTCACCTGAAGGTGCTGTAAAATAGTTGCCCGAAGGCCCTGCCCAAAAGCGTAAATCTCAGCCCAATGTTGTTTAAAATCTTGCCCGAAGGCCCTACCCGGAGGTATAAAAATGCAGCCCGCCCGAAGGCGCTGTAAAATGCAGCCCACTCGAAGGTGCTGTAAAACAGTTGCCCGAAGGCGTTGTAAAATAGTTGCCCGAAGGTGCATTAAAAATATTTGTATGTTTTCTCCCCGAAAAAGATTTAAAAGCGGGCAAATAACTCACCTTAGAGTGCACCGCTACAAATAAACAATGGAGCACAATTTCTTAGATCGCCCTATGACCTGCTTAATAATTAATTACTAATTGTTAACTAAAATCTTGTACTTATGTATATATATACATACTAGCTTATATGCCCGTGTAACACACGGGCCAGAAATATATAATGTAACGCATTAATACATTCAATATATTTCTAATAAAAATAAGAGACTTTGAGTGTATTAAACAAAGCAAAACAAATTATCTTTGTTGGTTAGAGAGTTGAATGCATATTTTATGAAAGAGTTCAAATAGGAGTTTTTGTCTTTGTAGTTGACCGATAAGTGTTTAAATAAGACTTTTCTGACTTGAAACAGTAAGAAATCAGTTTTAGGAAGACTGCAAAATGTAACTTCATGTCTCGCGTATAGGATTTGATACCCGTTTGGTGCAATGTATTGAAATACATAATTTTTTTACTTTGAAGCGGGAATTTGGAAAAAGCAAAAACAAATACAAATCACACCTAATTATTATATTTACAAACTAAGATAGTGTTTAACTTGATTATGATATAAACATGGCAGGCAAAGGCACTGAGAAGGCAGCCAAACTTTAAAATTTTTATGAGCAAGTTTCCTCTGCTACCAAGTTTTGCAATAATGATTTCCCCGAGTACTCGCTCAACT
This sequence comes from Tagetes erecta, assembly GCA_030867185.1. Lineage (NCBI taxonomy): Eukaryota > Viridiplantae > Streptophyta > Magnoliopsida > Asterales > Asteraceae > Tagetes > Tagetes erecta. The sequence continues at coordinate 24,855,048 of CM061493.1, read as the reverse complement.
TTCAACTGAAATTAGTAAAAAAAGAGAAAATTAATGATAAAGAAAACCAACCAAAGAGCAAAACTTGTTGTACTAAATAAAAATCCACGCTCTTAACTATTGAACTTTGATTAAGGGTTATCACCACAGTTTTTGGTAATTAGATGACTATGAACATTGACCATGGTAAGTTCAACCGCTATGCTCACAAAATAATGTGATTCACACCCATAATACCTAATCAAGCTATTTAATACATTTCCCAAAGGAGTTTATTTCACCTTCAAATTTACACTATATAATACATTTCCCAGGTTATAACCATTTCTGTTGGTTTGTGCCATACCCGAAATCAAATAAGTGGACTTTGAAAGTCAAACTAAGCCAAGGGAACTATCTTGCATAGCACAAGAAATCAACATTATTGAACCATTTGCCTTTTGTTGCAAAACAACCATCCTTCCTTCAGCCTTACAATTAAAGTAAAATAACGCATGGATCTTTCTATTGTGTTAACTGTTAAGTCATAAAAGTTTCTAGTTAATAAAAATATACTTGCTAAACATATAGTTATGTCTTATACATTAGAGTGGTTTTTGATTCCTTGAAAACAAAAAGTTGAATTTCTAATTACCTCCAACAACCAAGAGCAAGCAAAAAATCTTAAATTCCAAAAATACCCAACATCAAAGCGTCAATTGATTAAACACGTAGATGAAGAAAAATATGAGATCCGAGAGAGTAAAAGAGTAGTTTCATACTTTCATATCATTATCAAACAAATAACATACATGTTAACAAAAAAAGGTGGTGACTACACGAAAAAACTACACAATTCGAACAATTGATATTAACAAAAAAAGGCGGTGACTACACGAAAAAACTACACAATTCGAACAATTGATGGTAGAAAACTTGCAAATTTTGAGTATATCTGTATATTTTGAAATCGAGGTTTTAGTAAAAAAAACTAAACATTCATACATACAACAAAAGGTAGGTCGTTCTAACCTGGATTTGGACCTTCAAAATAAACAATCATATGCTGGAATTTGGACGAAGAAGAAGGTGAAGCAGTGATCTGCGTTGAGGGTGCAACTTTCTTCAACCGTTGAAGATGATGAGAATGGAGAAAACCCTAGAAATCAAACGGACTAAATTTGAAAGGATGAAGAATATGCCGGATATTTCAAAATTTGAATGCTTAACATTGAATAAGATGAAGGATTTGTTTGATTGCATAAAAAGAAAATCAAATACAGAGAGGTAGAAAAGAAGAAAGAATAGTTTCTTCTTTGATACAGAGCAAAACCTTAGATCTGTGTGAGATGAAAAACATGGTATTGTAAGGGTGAATGGTGAAATAGACAGCCACGTTCTTGCTTCTCAATCGGCCACGTTCATGCCTTAAAACCACCTCAAATTATCCTCTTTTATTATATATATAGATAAATATACTGCACACATAGAAATATAACGTTCGTTAAGGTTTCGCGTATTCGGATCGGATTACATATAACAATACACATCACATAAGTTCTCATGTATTAAACAAGTCACGTTTATACATATAGTCTCATGCAAAATTTTCTCATTTACCACATAGCATCATTGCACTAATAAAATACACATTATCATTAGAAAATTCAAGTACTCTTAGCATTACCTACATAAGTTATATGTTAGCTTGCTGCTTATACATATCGCCACATACATAAAGTCAAAACCATACACATTCATAAATATACATTCATTACTACACACATACACTGTTTCTTTGCATACAATCTCATTAATAAACATCTGCTACGCATACAACACCTATATCTGACAACCTACATAAATATATATACCCACATCTAGTTCTTGATCTACTACATACATGCGCAAAATTAATACATCTACTGATTTATTATGTTTCCTATACAAACACATACATGTACATAGATGCAAACAAAAATACCTATACATAATTCACGTCCACAAGATCTACTGCTGCTACTTCTTTCTGTTCTTACACATATGCTGCATACTCTAGTTTCATACATATACATACACTGAGATCATATACTTCATGTTGTTGTAAGTTCCGCGTCACACACATACATACATATCATATTGTTGTTGTTTGTGACAACCCGCAAATTCAGGTTAACATTGTTAAGTACCTCTTTAGCTGTTCCGTTAAGTTATTAGAAATTCAGGGTCCGTCTAGTAATTAACTAAATTTAATTCATGAACTTTAAGACAACTTTAAATAAACTACAAATGTCAAGGACCAAAAGTGTAAATATTAATTATATAAACCCAAACCACCCGTTCCCTCCCCTTCGTCGCACACAAATCATATACACACACCGAACCCTAATCGGCCGACCACCACATCAGCCGCACCCCCATCGTCATCACCGTACCACGTCGGTTTCATCCCCGCATCGCAGCAGACCCGTTTCGCCTCATCGTACGCGATATCGCTACTGTTGGAACACCAAACGGAACCGGAAAAACCTGCAACTCCGGCGAACTACCACCTCCGATCACCCTCCGCTTAACCGCTCAATCATCGGTACGTGTTTATCGTGCGTTCGCTATTTATTCTGATACGGTTTCGTAATCGATCGAGTTTCGGGTTCGTCCGATCGATCGATTGTATTTGTATGCATGTTTGTATCGATCATGTATGTGTTATGTGATATGTGTTGTACGTGTTATGTGTGTATATATATATATATAGTAGCAGAGTCAAGCATGTATGTATGTTGTTATGTAAAACCGTGATGTTTATATGTATGATCATGCTATATATATTTTGGTGTATAAGTATGAAAACAGCATATGCGTATGTAGTTGTGTAGGTATGTTAACATGGTATGTATGATGATGTATAATGTGTGTACATGTATGTATGGTGTTGTATTTATGTATATGTAGCAACGGAACAACAGATGTGCATGAAATGTGTATATATATATATATATATATGTTGTGTATGCATCCTGGCGTATGTATGTAAGTATATGTATGTGTGTGTATGTTGCAGAATATATATATATATATATATATATATATATATATATATATATATATATATATATATATATATATATATGTGTGTGTGACTTGTATGCATAATGATTATATGTAATGTAGAGTTGCAAGGTATGATGTGAGCATGTATGTTTTAGAAACAGCACGATTAATATATAGTTCTTGGCATGCATGTGTGGATGAATGTATATGTAGAAGTTTGTGCAGTTGCATTGTATATGTATGTATATTCTCTTAACAATAATCATGCATAATCAATAATTGTATTAAATATATAGAAGTAGGCAACAACAGCATGGATGTGGTATATATGTTTATATATATGTGAACTGTATGCATGTGTGGATGTACAAACGTGTATGTATATATGTACTTCTAGTTTACATAAATTAATGAATGTACCAGTCTAATCATTTATACGTAATGTTCAGCTAGTGGAAGTTGCCAATATATATATACATGTGTAACGTGTATGCTTTCATATTAAGCAGCAGCAATAACTTATGTGTATGCAATATGTGTTCATAATATGCACGACTAGTAAACATAGTATGTGTATTGCATTGATAGTTTAATTTGGATGTATGTAGTGTGTATGAAAATGACAAGTATGTGAGTGCATGAGTATACGTGAAGTAGAGTTATACACATATACAAGTACGAGTTCTAGTGAATAATGAGTATGTAATTATTAAGCAGGTCGTAGGGCGATCTAAGGTCTTGTTGCATATTTTGCTGTTATTATTGCTGTGCGCTTCAAAGGTGAGTTCTTTGCCCGCTTTTATATCTTTTTCGGGGAGAAAACATACAAATATTTTACAACGCCTTCGGGCAACTATTTTTACAGCGCCTTCGGGCGGACTACAAAACTTTATGCCTTCGGGCAAAACTATATGCCTTCGGGCGGGGCCAACTAAGGCTGCATTTTATACCTTCGGGTAGGGCCTACGGGCAGGTTTCGGTAAAAGTATAAATGCCTACGGGCAGGTTTCGGTAAAAGTATAAATGCCTACGGGTAGGTTTTGGTAAAAGTATAAATGCCTACGGGCATGATTTTATTAGGGCTTATAGTGCTTTACACGAATTGGAACCACATTCAAGTCCTTATAAAAGTTCGAGGTTGATTAATATATGATAGCGGGGAATGATAGGTTCAATTGGATCGTTAATATCGCTCAATGATCAGAATAACATATACACAAACACAGTTTAATCATTAACACAATTCATACTAATAATTCTCTTTGTATATTGATGATCAAAGCAGTTTTGTAATACAAGTGCAGGAGAAAATAAATCACACACACTAAGTTCTCTCTCTTACGTGAATAATGTGATCTAGCCTCCCTCCTCACACTCTCTCACTACATGCTTTAAAGCAACAATTACAAGTTTAAGGAATATAACAAAATAGTCCCTAAACTATATACAAACATATAAACAAAATACAAAGTAAATCTTAATCTAGGAAATAGCCCTAACAGTACTCCCCCTAAGATTTATCTTTGAATCTTCAGCAAAATCTTCAACTCTTTTTCATCTTTGTTCAGCATCAATCTCTTTCACCAATCTTCTGGTTCCTCTTTGATATCCAGCAGCTCTTTTCCTTTATACTCTTCTTGTTCTTTCAGTGCTTCTTCTATGCAAGACTTGAACTTTTCTGCTATCTTTGCTTGTCTCGGCTTGGACTCGTTAGTCAGAATTGGACAAGCATTCATGCGTCTCAGTGAATCCAGATTTAAACCTGCAAAGTCAATGTTAGCATAAAATTCAAACGGCATCTCCTGTCCTTTGACTTGTACTTCTAAAGTACCCTTCGCACTAATTCTCATAAATTCTATCTCTGGTATGTCAACCCTCACGAGATTAGAATTGAGCAATGCCTTCCGTACACGAATCTTTTCAGTTGCAGCAGCTATCACTTCTATCATCACCACAAACAATTTTCTATCAGCTTCAGCAAGTTTGTCTTTGCATTTTTCCATTCTGCAACTTCTCAGATAGTCGATGTATGATGGATGTAATAATTTCAGCTCAAAAGTACTGAATAAAGTAATCATATCTTTGTCCCAATCTTCCAAATTTCGAACAAGCTTCAACTCAAAAGTTTCTTGATTGTAGAAAACTCTAAGTATTGGCTTTGTCATTTGAGATCCATCTATCACTTTCAATCCTGGATTGGTCACCTTATCAAAATACTCATCTGAAAATTCTTTCAAGTACATATCTTCACGAACAACCAATCTCTTTTTCTTTCTTTCTTTCTTCGCTTGCACATACGCACTATCCTCTTGTTGACCTCTGAAATCAAGATACTTTTGTGTTCGGCTGAGTCCGGCATCAAGCAGTATTGCACATTTATCACCACGCTCAGCATGCGTGTGATTTATCAATCTAAGTTTGTGCAACTCTTTTAGATCCTGAACTTCCAACTTGAAAATGCTAGAGTAATAATGGTATACGTCACATAAACCATTAACTCTCTTTATCATGAACGCATCAAATACCTCATCGTATTTCCATGCAATAATCTTTACCTTTTTGTTCTTTTCTGGTACAATCATTGAATCAAGAAGTTCAGCAATTGATTGACCTTTGCTCAGCAGTGACCTCACAACGTCACCTGCTGTGGCTGATTTGTGCCATGATTCACGAATGTCCATCGGTATGTTATATGACTTGACTTCACTAGGAAACATGTCCATTAACTCGTGCCTTTTCTTGTGAGCATTTTCAGGTAAAGCCATCACCGGTATCTCCTTCGGTCCAAGAATTTTGTATCCTTTAGTCAGCTTGTATTGAGGGTTGTTGTAGTCCAAATAAAACATACGATTGTACATTTTCTCCGTCTTCATAAAACTAACAACAATTTTCCTCAAAGACTCAGATTTCAATCTCTTCAGAGTCTTGTACGGATAGTTCCTTGAGCTCAACCAATCACGCATCTCTCTACTTGACATTTCTTCAGGATTCTGATGATAAAGCTCAGTCGGAGGTAAGTCTTCAATGTTCAAGCTCTCTTGCAATGGTGTCCACTCACCCATTTCAATAACAAACTCTTTTTCATCAGCAGCAGCTTTGTCTTGAGCAATTAAACATTTTTCATATTCTTCATTAATTTGACTTACTGTCAGCCCATTCAAAAACACAGCATTATACTTCATCTTCTCAAGATAAGCAAATCTTTGATCTAAGTCATCTGGAATCTCTTGATCAACATTAGTTTCTGGTTCAGCTTCTGGCTCAGACTCAGTGAAATCTATATCATCCAAATCATCTAATGCCTCAATCATCGGTGCATTGTCAGTTTGAACCGGCTCAAACTGACTTGCTTCTTCAACTACATTTTCAGGCACATTCTCAATCACTTCAATATTTTCAGGCACATTCTCCATCACTTCAACAGTTTCAGGCATTTCTTCAACTATAACAGCTTCAGATTGAATCGGCTCAATCTGAACTGTTTTATCATCTTTCGCACCAGTCACAATCTCATCAACTTTTGCTAAATCAACTGTCTCAGTTTCAACTTCAGCTACAGATTGAATCGGCTCAATCTGCACTGTCTCATCAATCCTTGCCTTTTTCGAACTGCCTTCATCATCCATTATTTCTGGAACTGCATCTAATTTCCTTTTTCCCTCAGCTTTGTCATAAGTGACAGTTTCAGCAACAGCTTCATCGGGAATGATGATTGGAGAGTCTACCCTTATACCAACATTTGTAGTACCTCGTGCTCTAGTCTGATAAACTTTTGGTACTTGAGTCGCTTCAGTCATTTCAACCACTTCATCTGAAAAATCTTTATCAGATGTTGAGCCAGATTTCTTCGGTTTGGTTTCTTCCAGCCATTTCTCCAACATCTCTTTTTCATCCTCCAATGTATTACATTCAGCTTTCAACTCCTTGTAATCATACTTCAGATTCTCATGCTCCTCCTTCAATCTATCATATTTATCTTTCAACTCATCATGTTCAATCTTCAGTTTAAGGTGATCTGCATCCAACTCTTTGAAAGTTTTCAAGTTCTGATTATGAATATCCCAAAACTCTTCAAACCTTTTCTTCTTTCTCTCATTCGAAGCTTTCAACAGTTCATTTGCCTCTACCAACTTTGTCACCATTTCCTCTAACTCAGCAATCCTTTTCTTATCCTCATTTTCTTCAACGGGGATGATGTGGTGGGTATATCAACAAGGATAGGATCAGTAACGCCAGCATCAGCTTCTTCAACTATCTGTGCAATAGTTTCAGCTTCGGCCATTACTTCCTGAGCTATCTGTACTACATTTATCTCTTCAGGCTCACTCAACACTTTCTTCACAACAGATTTAGATCTTCGAGATCTAACATACTGTTTAGTAATAGGTTTAGCAACTTCAACTGCTAACTCCTTCTCAACAGACACAACCTCAACAGGTTCTTCTATCACCACTTGTTCAATAACTTCAACATTCTCAGTCTCCAATTCCATCGGTTCAGTTGTTTCAATAATTTCTGCCTCCTCTGAATCAGATTCAGCATCATCACCACCATCATCATTACCATCTTCACAATCACTATCTTCCTCATCTCCATCATCATCATCATTATCATCATCTTGACCATCATCACTATCACCATCATCATCATTCTCATCTTCATCAATCTCTCTATCAACAAGATCCACTGGATTCACAATCTCTCCATTCGAAATATGATGATAAACTACATCAACATTTTCTTCATTATTTGCTATATCTCTCATATAGTCAAATAAGTCAACACTAGGCACATTTCCGATACTCATCTTTCTGTAAGATAGATCGTTCATGTCCTCTGTGTATAATATTCCTCCAGAATAACCTTCAGTTCTGATGATAGGATATGCCTCATTTATCATCAATTGCAAGAATCTCGGGTACATGAGAAACTTGAATCTTTTCCCCTTTACAAGATTAAACACAAAACCATTCATAATCCATCTTGACATGTTAAATGGTTTGTTCTCTGCTATAGCAACTATTGGAGATGCTATATCTGATGGAAAGTTATCAAAACCTGCACTCCTCCTCGACATGCATTGTTGGACAACATAACACAACAACTTAAACTTCTTTCCCAACTTTGCCCTATAGAATTGTGACTTTGGAAATATAGGTGGATGACCCATATTAACAAAACACGATTGACACTCAGCCATGGTCAATTCATCATTAGCTCCAACTTCATCATCATCTATTCTCAAGGCAGTTCTGATTGCTTCTTCAGACACTGTCAACACCATATCTCTAGAGATATTTCCTCTAACAACAGCAACACCATTATCATCTCTGATAACCTCTGCTGTCCTCCAAAAGCTCTTAATCAACCTTGCATATATGACCGGTTTGGCACACATAGCATATACATATTTCGTCCTCTTTATGAATCAGATCATATCTCTGTAACCTTCAGTTTCAGAGATAGATTCATCCAAACATGCCACCAAATTGTGTTTGGGCTCAAACTTCAAATTCTCCATCTGTCAAAACAAACATAAAACATAAACAAGACACATGTGTTAGATTTTTCATCAATAAACTTCAAATTTTCATAAGTGTTTGAACAAAAGTTAAGAAGACAAACATTCACATAATCACATTATTCCTCAATTGATCTAACAAACTGATTTTCATCATTTTGATCAAACAACTTTGAATTTTTTAATGATTATACAACATTTATCAATTTTAACAGTTTAACACTTAAGACCACAAATTTTAAAGTTATAAGATGAAGTTGTTTAACATGTTTTAGTTCAGTTTTAACATGGATTTGTCACTTTTAGCACACATTTCATCATTTTGAAGTTTAACATTTAAGAACTTTCAAAGTTCATCAATGGCGGTTGATAGTTATGAGCAATTTTGATTGATTCAGTTGGTTTTAAGGTGTTTTGGTGCAAATGAGTGATTGATTGTTGATAATCGACAGTTTTTATGCTTAAAACAACATTCGATTTTGGTTTTAATACCCACAATCAAAGTGTCGATTCAATGATCAAAAACACTGTTCATCATCGTTTTTCATTTTATCGGTCGATTTGCAGGTTTATCAAGAACACAACACATAATCAATACCTTATTCAATCGATCACACTTGTTATAGAACAAACGATTGAATATGATAAATCAAAGGATTTGAGTACAGAGTGTTTGCTTGAATGTGTGAGTGAAAAATGATAAGTGTTTGTGAAGAGGCGGGTTTTGTATCGTTAAAAAAATTAGGCCAAACTTGAGGTGCCGGGTCAACAAAATGGGACGGGCAAGCTTAAAAAGCCCTATAAGCCTTGCCGGGTCAACAAAATGGGACGGGCAACCTTAAAAAGCCCTATAAGCCTTGCCGGGTCAAGCACTGTTGATCCGTGTCATGCACTGTAGTGACGGGTCATGTACTGTTGAGACAAGTCACAACATGTGAAACACACTTGACGGGTCAAACACTGTAGAGACAGGTAAGTCACTGTAGTGACGGGTAAAGGTTAGGAACAACTACACCTGATAGGTTTTATTCATCACCCGGCAGAATAGTAGTCTTCAAAACATCACCTGGCAACCTTTCTTCATCACCCGGCAACACAGTTGCTTTTCGTTCATCCGGCTTGCTTTCTTCATCACCCGGCAACATAGTTGCTTTCACTTTCATCCGGCTTGCTTTCTTCATCACCCGGCAACATAGTTGCTTTCACTTTCACCCGGCATGCTTTCTTCTTCACACGGCAACATAGTTGTCTTCTATATCACCCGGCATGCTTTTCTTCATTACCCGGCAACACAGTGTTATACTCTTACACGGCAAGAAGATTTCTCTTTTACCCGGCCGTATAGTGAACACTTGTCACCCGGCAGATATCTATGACTTCTTCACCCGGCTGTATTTAACATGATCTTTGCCCGGCTGTATAGTAGTCATAATATCTTCACGCGGCTTCACTTTTTCTCAATCACCCGGCTTGTATCAAACTCACAGCTTTACCCGGCTGAACAGTGTGTTCATTACCCGGCAAAATAGTGTTATGATATTCTTTGCCCCCGGCTACAACACTTGAGAATTTTCTTCATTTTTCTCGTCTGTTGACTTTTTCAACAGCATTTATTGCACCTGCAAACATTCTCGACATATTAATTAGACAAGATATCCTTAAAAAGAATTTGTCACATTAATTATCAACAACATTAAACAAGCAATAACATTAATTCCAATTAAATTCAATTTTCTTTTTCTTTTTCACAAATGTTTTTGCACAACCAAATTTTCTATATCCCGAAGCAATTTCTGAAAATCACATTGCAAGACCTTGGGTTTGTTTTTAAACATATCCAATACTTTTGCTTTTCATACCACATAATCTTGTTCATTCAAAACACTTATTCAAAATATTTTTGGATTTTTTTTAGATATTTTTCTTCAAATTATTCTCCCCCTAAACTTGAAATTTCTTGAAATTTTTAAGTTTAACAAGGATGTCGATGTGTCAATAATGATTCCAAATGCCTGTACACACAACGCACACACATTAAAATAAAGACATATGCAATGCAATGAATCAAAATATCGCAGTGAGATCATACCACACATTATCTGAACATGTTTTGCAAGTTTTGAATAGACATTTGACTTATGTTTGATTGAGTGATGATATGAAAACATACCAATTAGCTCGAGTTGACACACTTACTTTTTCAGTATCATGATGATAATTAAAGGTTCGATTAAAATGACTTATGTGACCCACATGTATACATATGTCAACATATTTCCTTATCAATCCCTACCTGAATGCATATTGCACAACAACCTGGTCACTTACGGTCATACACAGTGTGGAATCTGGGTTCTATTCGGATTTGGTCCACTTTGGGACTTCTTTTTAATTCCATCTTTGGGAATTTTTCTTTCCTATCGTTCCCCTTGGGAATCTTCTGAATTCCTTTTTGGAATTTTTGTTTGGTGTTGGTCCACATTTGGGACTCTTTTCGTTCCATCTTTGGGAATCTTTTGCTGCACCTTGAAGCTCGAAAGAGACTTCATGTGAGACTTCAGGTCTGTGGATACCACAACAAAGAAGCTCACGATGCGGTTCATCACACTGAATAGATTACATCGTTACCCGATCATGTACAACTATCATCACAAGCAATGTATCAAAAGATATATATCTAGACATGTATAACAATGGAACTTAACACAAAGATCATTAAGTTTATGTTTGTCAACAATCAACTTACTTTTTCAGTCTAATTGCCTGAGCTGTCTAGCACATCAATTAACATTCATCAGTCTTTATTTAAAAATGATGTAACAAATAATGTCTAGTGTAACTATCATTTCTCACATTTTGCAATATAGATTCTTATGACATGATATTTTCTTCTCTTTTGCTTTTATATTTTGTTTTTGCTTTTCTTTTTCATGCACACACACAATGTAAACCATAAAATAAAAGTCAAAGGAATCAATACTTGACATCAACTTATTATATTTTTGGCTTTTATATTTTTGTTTAATTTTTTGTTTGTTTTTACGAAAAATAGAATCAATCATGATTGATTAATCCTATGGATTGAATTAAGAATTCAAACCGGCCTGACAAAAATGATTTTGTGAAAAGATCTGCCAGTTGTTTGTCGGTATGAACTTTAATCAAAATTATTAAACCTTTTTCAGAGTTGTCTCTTAAAAAGTGATATCGAATTTCGATATGTTTGGTTTTTGAGTGTTGAACAGGATTAGCAGTAATGAACATAGCAGCAATATTGTCTATGTAAATAGGGGTTTTGAGAAAGTTAAACCCGTAGTCAAGCAATTGGTTTTGTAGCCACAAAACTTGAGAACATCCTGCAGATGCAGCGATATACTCTGCTACAGCTGTGGATACAGAAACGTTGGTCTGCTTCTTGCATTGCCAAGAGACAAGTCTAGGACCCAGAAATTGACATCCACCAGTAGTCGATTTCCTGTCAAGAGCACACCCACCAAAATCACTGTCAGAATAACTATATAATTCAAAATTGCCTTCATAAGGATACCATAACCCAAGATTCGGTTTCCCTTTAAGGTATCTGAAAATACGTTTCACAGCAATCAGGTGCGACTCTTTTGGATCAGACTGATATCTTGCGCACACACATACAGCATACATGATGTCTGGCCTTGATGCAGTAAGATACATCAGTGAACCAATCATTGATCTGTATAGTGTTTGATCCACGGATTTGCCTTTCGGATCCGGCTGTATCTTGCAGTTCACATCAGATGGAGTTCGAATTGTCTGACAATCTTGCATCTTGAATTTCTTTAACAACTTCTCAACGAACTTTGATTGGTTGATAAAAATTCCGTCAGCTGATTGTTTCACTTGTAATCCAAGAAAGAAATTAATCTCCCCCATTGAACTCATCTGGAATCTAGACTTCATGATTTCCTCAAATTCTTTGCACATTGACGCACTGGTCGATCCAAAGATAATATCGTCCACATAAACTTGAACACATAAGAGTTCTTCATTCTCCCTCTTCATAAACAAAGTTGGATCAATCTGTCCTCTTGTGAATCCATGTTCTAGTAAATGCTTAGATAATGTTTCATACCAGATTCTTGGAGCTTGGTGTAGACCATATAGAGCTTTACTTAACTTGTATACCCGATGAGGATAGTCAGGATCTTCAAAACCCGGAGGTTGTTTGACATATACGTCATCTGTAATAGGTCCATACAGAAAAGCGCCTTTAACGTCCATTTGGAATACTTTAAACTTCATGAAGGAAGCATATGCAAGAAAAACGCGTATGGCTTCTAGTCTTGCGACCGGAGCGAACACCTCTTCATAATCAATGCCTTCTTCTTGAGTATATCCCTGTGCAATGAGTCTTGCTTTGTTTCTCACAACAATGCCACGTTCGTCTGGCTTGTTTTTGTACAACCATCTTGTACCAATCGCATTCTCTCCTTCAGGTAAGTCCACTAATTTCCAAACCTCTTGTTTGCGAAATTGAAGTAACTCCTCTTGCATGGCTTCAATCCAACTATTATCTTGCAACGCTTCTGAAATGTTCTTCGGCACCACTTGAGAAAGAAAACATGAATAAAGACAAACATTTGCTTGCTCAGTCTGACTTCTTGTAGTTCTTTGATTCAACGGCCCAATAATCTGAGAGACAGGATGTTTCTTGTGAATTCGATGAATTGGTATGTCACCTCCTTGCACTTGACTCTCCAGATTAGAATGATTCAGATTCGGTAGATCTTGTAGTATAGAAGACACATGCGGAGTGAAATTCGGGACTTGATCCGGTGAATTGATGAAGTAATCAAATGATTCTGGAATAACTTCAACATTCGGATCTGATGATGGTCGATTTTGAACGGATCCACCATCATTAGGAGAACTTTGCGGATTAACATCATCTTCAAGATTGTTTGATTCTTGATCTTCTTGAGAACCAGAAGGACCCGGAGCCTGACTGGATTTGACATGATCAGGATTATGAAATGACATGAACGGATATTCAGAGTTGAGATTTCCATCCTCGTCATTATCAGAATCGTCACTAAAGCATCCCAAGTCACCCGATTCTTTCCTTGCTTTTCCTAAGAAATCAAACAAGTTAGAATTGAAAGATTTTGATAACGAATCTAAATCAAATAACCATTCGGGACCATGTGCCACTGACGGAAACGAATTTTCTAAAAACGTTACGTTAATAGTTTCAATAACAGTGTTTGTTTTGCTATTAAAAACCCGATAAGCTTTAGAAACAGACGAATATCCAAGGAAAAATCCATCGTCAGATTTTGACTCAAATTTCCCGAGATGATCATTTAAATTTAGAATCGATACAGGGCAACCAAATGCTTTCAAATAAGAAATATTCGGTTTTCTTCCAAATAACAACTCATAATATGTTTTCTATTTATCCTGAACCAATAATGTCCTGTTTTGTACAAAACATGCAGTAGCAATAGCTTCGTCCCAGAATGTGATAGGGATTTTGGCATCTGCGAGCATGGATCTTGCAGCTTCAATCAGTGTCCGGTTTTTCCGTTCCGCAACCCCATTTTGTTGAGGCGTTCTTGGAGCACTAAATTGTCTAGCAATTCCTTTTTCTGCACAAAACAAATCAACATTAGCGTTCTTAAATTCTGTTCCATTATCACTTCGTAAAATTTTCACTTTACAATCCAACTGATTTTCAACTTTGATAATAAATTCTTTTAATAACTCCGCAGTTTCAGATTTAACATGCAAGAAATAAACCCAAGAAAATCTAGTGAAATCGTCAATAATGACAAGACAGTAAGACTTCTTTCCAATGCTTTGCACATTTGTTGGTCCGAAAAGATCCATATGTAGCATCTGCAAGGGTTTTGAAATGGAGTTTTCTGGCTTGGACTTAAAAGACATGCGATGCTGTTTTCCTTTCAAACATGCTGGACAGAGATCAGTTGTAGAAAACTTCTTTGAGGGTATTCCTACAGCGTGATTTCCAGTCACTAAACGATTCATGTTTCTGAAGTTTGAATGGCCCAGCCGTCTATGCCAAAGCTGACTCTCATCATTTGAAGCATGTGCAATGAGACAAGTAGTTTCGGTTTCAGCGTCAATCTGCGACATATCAAGTTTGTATACATCACGGTCTCTTGGAGCTTTAACCACCACCCACTCATTGTCAATCTTGAAACCTGGTTTGAGTATTTAACAGAAAGAATCATCAAATAAAGTTGAATATGATTTATCACAAATTTGAGATACACTTAGTAAGTTAAAGTTCAACTGTGCACAGTAGTTGACTTTGTCAAAACTAATGACCCCATTCGATACGGTTCCTTCTCCTGTTATTTTACCACCCGCATCACCTCCAAATGCAACGTGTGTACCATTTTTCAGCTTGAAATCCTGAAGCAAGGCATGGTTGCCTGTCATATGCCGGCTACACCCACTATCAACGAACCATGAGTTGATAGGTCTTCTTGGGCGTACCTACATTTCAACAATCAATTAGTTAGTTTGGTCAACCCAGGCCCACACGGTCTTGGGTTTTCCGAATCTATCTGCAATAGTAACTTGTTGATATTGAATGTTTAGAAAATTTGTTTCATTTAAGAGATTTTGATGCTGAAAACTGTTATTTCGCCCATTGGCGTGCATTGATTGCTTTCTTCTCAAAGCACTAAATCTTTCCTCTAACTTAGGATCAAGGTTATTTTCAAACTTTTGATTTCTTACCATCAAAGCTCTTGGTTTAAAACTGTTAACCTGCACATTTGAAACCGAATTGTTTCGATTGAACTTTCTCAAAACAGGAGAATGACTTTGATTAACATTTTGAAAACCAAATGACTGATTTCTTCGAAAATCTGAAAATGGTGTCATTTCTCTTGTTGAGTTTGTTCGAAAGAAACAATCCTTTGTGTCATGATTCCTTCTTTCACAAATATCACAAAATTTGTTATAATAACATTCTTCTGAATAATGATTTCTTTTGTCATAGAAACTGCAGTACCTGTTAAAGAAACATTCAGCAGTTGCATGATTATATCTATCACAAATTTCACAATATTTCTTGCTAATCCTAAAGAGCCGATTGTTAACTTTTGATGTTGAACCAAATCGTGATTCATTATCATTGTTGTTCGGTTTTAGATTAACGCTTTTCTGTGGAGACTTTGTTTGTGATTTTAATTGCATGGGACTTTGGTTCAATTTTAAACTGTTCTGTTTGGTTAACTTTTTAGATTCAATTCTCTTATCATTGACAGCGGAAGACTTAGGACCTGAACCTGTTTTCAGACCAGAGTTAGATTTGATTGGAGAATTGATTGGTTTACCATAAGATCCGTTCAAATCAAACGTTCCTGCAGACACAAACTTGATTTTCTTACCTTTTGACACTTTCTTGACAGGTTTGACCTTGTCAGTTTTAACCATTTGAGCTTTGGTGTTATCATTCGATTTTATGACACTTTTACCTTTCAGTTCTTTTGTTTCAGATTGATTGGTCATTACTTTCGATTTCTGCTTCTTCGCAGTTGAAACTTCAGCCTTCTTCACTTCTTGCTTCTTGATCAACTGATCAGCAACTTGCGCCTTTTGTTCTTTCTTCCACCTAATGTATTCAGGATCATTATATCCTGAAAATTCACCTTCTTCCTTCACTGTTTCTGACTTCGGATTCAGTTCCGGATACTCAACCAGTTGAATCAGAACAGGCTCTGATTTGTTGCTAGCTTCATCATCAGCTTCAGTTGTCACACCATCTTCTTCTTTCAAACTTTCCATTAGCACTTCAGAACCTTCAGACTCGGATTTACTTCTTTGAATTTCTTTGAATTTTCGTTCATTTTCAGGTGAATGATCAAATTCATTAAAGTTTTCCGGTAAGGTTTGAGTGATAGAATTTGGCATTGGTTCATGAGTAAAACCCAACCCGGTTTTGGTTTTGTTACCTCTTTCATTAATGAGTTGTTTTACCATGGTTTTACAACTTTTAACCTTTGTTAATTCAACTTGAGTGACTGCATGTGCAACTTTTTCTTGTTCAAAGTTCTTTGTCATTTCTTCAAGTTGTTTTGTTACCAATTCCAGTTCCTTTAAGGTCTTGTTCCATGATTCTTTAAGTGACAAAATCTTCTCATCAGAAATTTTATGATCAATTTTAAGTTGTTCATGAAGTTTTTCATGTTTACTTAATTTATCACCAATTTTAAATGAATGAGTTCGATAATGTTCTACTTGTTGAATGCATTGTTCAGAACATAACCTTTCTTTCACATCAGCAGGTAAAGGAACATAGTTAGGGGGTAAATTATTACTAACCTTTGGTTGTTCGGTAGATGATGAAGACTCACTGGCAGTAGCCATCAGCGCAATTTCAGACTCAGATTCTTCAACAGGATCAGACTTTGCACTCCAGTCATATTCCTCTGAATCTTCACTCACATCTTCAATCATTTTTCCATCCCCTTCTTCAGACCAGTCTTCTTCTATTTCACACACCAGTGCCAAACTTGATGTAAGATCAGAAGTGAATTGTTCTGCATATGCACTCCAATCATAGCATTGATTTCTTTGTTGATAACTTGAAGACTGTTGTGAGCTTTGACCTTGACCTTGATTACTTGAACTAGCTTGGTCATTGAAATTCTGATTCTTAGGAGCTTTGCATTCCCTTGAAAAATGACCATACTGGTTACAATTGAAACATCTGGCCTTTGATTTGTCAAAACCAACAGTTTTGTTTGCATGAGGCTTGTAACTTCGGTTAACATATGCATGCTTCTGCGTTCTATATGCAACCATTACCATCTGCCAGTTTAAATCCATTTCCTCAACGTCAACTGGATCCATTTCAAATAAGTCTTGAAGGACCACGTCCATTTGACTTAAGTGACTTCCTTGGTATGCTTGAAAACTTGCCATAAACGCTGTGAAAGCAGTTTTGGTCTCGTCATCTTGCAACAGAATGTTCATTACATCTTTCACCTTAGCTTGAACATTTGAACTTTGACTGTCTACTTGATTCTTCGGATTCTGACTTTGAACTTGAGCTCTTGGTGGAGATTGAGGTTGAGAATAAGTTGGTGAACTCGGAAAGTATGATGAATCAGTGTAAAAACTTGCACCAACAAATAAATCACCCTCTTCTTCAAACTTCATTGCATCTTGTGCAAGAAATGCATTCTCAATAGTATTGGCAGGATTTACCACATACTTATATTGAGCTTGTGAGCTTGATCTATCAGTATTTCTCGATCCTTCATCAATCTCAACTTCTTCAATCTTTCCAATAAGCAGATCTAAATCCATTGGAAATTTCTCAGTATGTTTTAACAACGTAACAGTCTGCTTCCATGATGATGGCAAAGCACATAACAAACGATCATTCAAGTCTTGAAGGTCAGTCTTAACTCCGAGGTTTGACATCTCAGTAGTTAAGTGAACAAATCTGTTCATCATCTGATGCACTGTTTCTCCATTAATATGCTCGAACAACTCCAATTGTCTTTTCAACTTTGATTTCTTCAAACTTCTCAATTGTTCTCCTCCTTCACATATCGACTTTAATGCCTTGAAACATGTATAACCAGTCTGATATGCATCCAATCTCGACAAAACTTGGAGTGGCAGTCCCTTGCACATTAAAGAATAAGCCTTGCTATCATTCTTTACTTTCCTCAAATCTTCTGCTGACAAATTATCTTCTGGATAAGGTTCAGTAGAGTCTTTGGTGTAGGTACTTGCACTGTCTGGAGCAGTCTGAGTTGGAATATGAGGACCCTTTTCAATTGACTTCCATAAATCATTGTCAATGGAGCATAAGTGATGTCTCAGTCTAATTGTCCAATTCTTGAAATCTGCACGATTAACAAGTCTAGGAACACGGTTATCAGAATCATCATTAGGTGCCATTTTTTTTTTAACTTTTTAAGATTTTTAAAGAAAATATTTTTGGTTTTTGTTAATTTTTGAAAAGAAATGATTAAAATACTAAAATAAAGACAAGTAATTAAAGACAAGATAAGAAACAAGTATTAAAAACAACTAAAAATGAGTCACACGGCTGAACAGTGAAAATCCTTCTTCACCCGGCTAAACAGTAGCTTTGTTCTTCACCCGGCAGAGAAAAAGTCTTTACACGGCTAAACAGTTACACGGCTCAACAGTTGTAAAACTTGTGTTCTTGACCCGGCTTAACAGTTACCCGGCTGAACAGTTGTACGGCAACAAGAAATAACTTCACACGGCAGATAACTTGACCCGGCTTGAATCTTGACACGGCAAAAAGCTTTACCCGGCTGAACAGTTGTCGATCACACGGCAATGTTGTTTACCCGGCTACACAGTCTTTGATCACCCGGCAGAAATTTTCTTAATCACCCGGCGTAACAGTGTATCACCCGGCACAACAGTGTTTGATCCGGCTGAACAGTAACACTTTTTCTCGTCAAATTCTTTACCCGACAAGCACAAATTCCCTTACACGGCTGCACAGGACCTAATTGTTCTTCAATCTAAGTCCAAAGGAAATTGTCTAAGTCAAATTTATCACCCGGCAAGTTAATCTTCAACCAAGTTCATACTGTTCATCATCTTCTCCATGAGAATTTTCTGGGTTTTGTCAAAAACTTGTCCAATTCGTTCAAAATTCACACACAAGCTGTGAAATGGTCCGATTATCAATCCCTAATCTCAATCAATCCAAAACATGATCAAATTTTGATGAATTTGAGCAAAATTCGATCGAACAGTAACTTATTCAATCTTCTTAATTCCTCAGATCTGATGATAATCTGATGGAAATTGCACAATCGTTGTGAATTAGAAGTGATTGCGATGATAAATCACAACTAAAAACAGCAACAATTCATTCAGACCATGATATTTGAGCAATATTGATGTGTTTTGCTTGATGAATAGCGAAGAACACAGTACCAACAGCTCTGATACCAATTGATAGGTTCAATTGGATCGTTAATATCGCTCAATGATCAGAATAACATATACACAAACACAGTTTAATCATTAACACAATTCATACTAATAATTCTCTTTGTATATTGATGATCAAAGCAGTTTTGTAATACAAGTGCAGGAGAAAATAAATCACACACACTAAGTTCTCTCTCTTACGTGAATAATGTGATCTAGCCTCCCTCCTCACACTCTCTCACTACATGCTTTAAAGCAACAATTACAAGTTTAAGGAATATAACAAAATAGACCCTAAACTATATACAAACATATAAACAAAATACAAAGTAAATCTTAATCTAGGAAATAGCCCTAACAGGGAAATTTGGGTAGTACTACCGGGTTGCGACGGCACCCCATCCTTGACTAGGCGTCATGTGGTGCAGATTGTCCTTAATGGTTATGGGTCATCCTGGTTAGATGACGACAAGGCAAAAGTAACGTTTAGCTTTCATCTCGATGTGTTGACAAGCAATAAGCATACGGTCTTGCAAACCGCCTAATAAAATGGATTTTGTTTATCTGTGTTATAAACGGCATCTTTTATTTATATACAAAACTCATTGAACTCACCAACATTATGTGTTGACTCGTTTTAGTATGTTTTCTCAGGTAATTAAGGAGCACGAGCACGAATAGGACATGCATGCATTGGGTCGTCTTTTGGACTGTTATAAAAACTATATTTATTACTTTATTTAATTAATTTAGTTTACTATTTTTGTGCGCGGGATGTTGCGTACCAGATTTAATTATGCTTCCGCTAAAAGTTGGTTATTACTTTTAAACCCTGAATTTTGGTTTATTTACAACATTAAACATTTTGTTAAAACGTTGAGTCAGTGTTAACTGTAACTAATGGCTTGAGACCCTGGTATGTCACACACCTAACGGATACCCCGTTCGTGGAAAATTGAGGGTGTGACATTGTTCTACTTTATATATATATACAATACATACACATACACACACATCACATATCATGTTGTTGTTGTTGTTCTAGTTTATATGCATACAATACATACGCATACACACACCTCACATATCATATATATATATATATCATGCATGTAGTTTATATACATACACATACACCACCTACCTACAATGCACTACATATATATACATACAATCGACATCCTGCCCATACATTTGATCACACACACTATACACATGCTATATATATACATATCAGATTATGCATACATGTGATCGAACATAAACACCACACGCATACAACCTACGCCGGATCAAACCGAAACCCGAACGCGATCCAATACGAAACCCGGAATGAACTGTTAAACTAACAAGTTATAAGGATTTTGTTGCTTACCGATGAGAAGAGAGGGATAAACGGAGACAACCGAAACGGCTACAGACGATGAGCGATGACCCGACGACTACGCCGGAACACTGCTCGGTGATGCTATTTGCTTCGAATAATAACCGTACTGCTGCTAGCGTTGCAAGATGGTGGCGAGTTCTGGTGGTGGGACAGCGGCTGTCGGAGCATACAATGGTGATTTGTTTCAGAGGGTCGTTGTAGTTGCCGCTGGAATAGAATAAGAAGAATGAATATGATGGTTCACGGTGGTGATGCGGCTGGCGACGTTGATGCGGCTGGTTGAACGGAGATGATTATGATGTGCGGCAGTTTATGGTTTAGTGTGTGTGTGTGTCGAGATGTTGCGGAAGAAGAAGAGGGGAAAGGGACGGGTGGTTTGGGTTTATAATTTCAATATTTTCTTAATACCCCCTCCTAGTTTATTAACTTATTTAGTTAGTTTTTAAAGTTAATAACTAACTTCCATTAATTACAAAGTTGGCCCAAGACTTATATAGTTAAACTAACGAGACCAAGTGATGATTGAATTAAGGCAAGTCGGCTAAAACTACGAGAGCGAGTTAAAGACGTTGACCTGAATTTGCGGGTTGTCACAATTTCACCATAAAAAACAATCGAACAATATACTAACACTATTAAAAAACGACTAAATATCAAACACTATTAAACCGAATGAAAAAAAGTCTAAAAAACGTACATATTATACCAAACCATATTAGAAAAATAACTATAGACAAACGATCTATTTTAAAATAAGAACTTATTTTATATTTTATAGTTTAAAATGCTTTTTTTACATATATAAATACACACACAAACACATATATAATCATTATTTAAATATAAACAAGTTAATAATATTCAATTCAGTCCTAATGGTATTTTCACTTTTTCATAAAACCTTAACAAAAAAGATAAAATGTAAAAGTTGGTACTGAAATGGATATAATACGAAAAAGTTAGGTACCAAAATTGGTATATAATTAAAGGACGAATTAACGGACGTCCAATTCAAGTTTTAACATTAAAAACATGACTAGCAAATTGGTATATAATTAAAGGACGAATTAACGTGTAATTTTGTCAAATTTAGGTGATTGATTACTAGTTTGATGAATGTAGGGCTTTTAATCAATTGCATATTTACTATGATGCTTTTCTTTTTGCTTTTTTTATTAAATGTTCTTTAATGTCTTAATGTCATCTGTTATGTTTATAGTTTGTTTCGTGGTTAAGAGGCTGCAATAGGCATTTTTTGATTCTTAAGAAGAATGTACGTGTACACTTGTGAAATTTTATAATTTGTTCGGTGGTTAGAAGGTTTTGTGGAAAGCATTGTTTCCCTTTTTGGAAGAATGAGTGGAATGGAATCTAAGTGTTTCAATGTTGAAATCCTCATCCAAGTAGAACTAGACTTATATATTCTTTATGATGTTTATAAATTCAAACCAACATATCTTCTGGATCATTTCAAACATAACACCAACACAATTAACACCCTAGCTTCCTATGTTTGTAAATTCTATTGTTTACACTAATCAAGTCATGGAAAGTCAACCACAAATCCGATGTGACACCCTGCAATTTCAGGTTAACACTGTTACCTTTTCTCTATCTATTTCGTTAAGTTTTATAAAAGTTTGGGGCTTGTTTTGTAATTTAGTAAACTATTTATTAATCCCTTAACCTTAAAATAAATAACTTGACATAGTGTAAGGGGCTAAGTGTAACTTGTAAATAAATCACCCAAACCTAAACCGACCCCCATGTATATATTATTATTATCATCATCGACGACAACGAATGTAAACAAAAACACCTCCACCGTTCCTTCTTTGATCGATCGAACAACACATCATCCCGTCTTACTCTATCTCGCCTCGGTGATTGAACCAGAAGTAGTAGCCGCACCCTCGTGTTTGTCTCCCGCTGGTACTCAAGAACTCCGGTCGTCGTTTTTTGTTTCCGATCATCTTCCTCATTACTCTCCGGTAACCTTCGCGACCCATACATGTATACATGATCGATATACATGGCAATATTGTGTGTATGTGCGACAGGAGGAAGTGTATGTATTATATGTATGTTACTTACGTAGAAACAACATGTACAGGGGTAGCGAAAGACAAATTGTAGGCATGTTTATATGTATATATATCTATATGTGTGTGTGCAATGAAGTGTATGCATGGGTTGTACAATCAGTAGGTGCGTGTATGTATATAGTATAGTACAGCAGCAGGTGATGGTACTATGATTTTTCGCTATGTGTTCCGGGTTTTCGTTCGGGTTCGTTTCGGGATTGTAGGCTGGATTGTGTAAGATGCGTTAACAGTAGCAGTAGCATGTGTATTATTGTATGTATGTGAGTATTATTATCAATAATAATATGCATGTTTTGATGTATATATATATGCCGCTTGTGATGTATGAGTATGATCATGTATAGTTTTGTAAGTATAGGCTGATATGTATAGATGATGTATGTATGTAGAAGCAACAGATTCACACATGTGTATATATGTTTTATATGGAAATCAGTATGGCGTGCGTATTTCTATAGTGAAACCAGTATGTATGTAGACAAAGAAGTAGTAACAATATGTATGTGGTCTTAGTATGGATTAACATGTTGATCATATGCGTAATCAGTTATGTATGTAAGTATGTTTTGAAATCAATGGCTCGGATATGTATAAATTGCTATATGAAAATGGTAGATATGTGTATGCATGTGTGATGTAACGGTGTAGATAAGATAGCAGCGGCAGTATGTGTTTTTGTTAGTGTATATATATCACATGTTTGTGTGGTTTTGTTAGTGTGTATATATCACATGTTTGTGTAGTGGTATGTGTATGTACGTATGTAAGAATGAGTATTTTGCGTATGGATTGGTTACAAAAGGGTAGGAAAAGATGGGATATATATATATATACTAGCAGAGTACACGCGCGATGCGGCGGCGCAGATACGACATGAAAGACAATCTACAATGTGACTCTCGATTTTGGTTGTTATATAATACTCTCGTGACTTATATTATACTTTAGTTAGCTTTCTTATTCATATATCGGTAGTCTATCTGTGCCATTAGAGTAACATATCTCGAATAAAAAATAACAAACACGCGAATAACAAAAAAAAATTAGACATAAACAAAGTACATTAAAAATAAATATCCAGACATACGAAGAAGTAAATGTAAGTCAAAGAAATGGTAATATAAGAATAAATATCCACATGTCAACTACTTACAATGTGATGAGTTTATTTTTTGCCAAAGACCTGGCACCATTCTTCGACCACCATTCCTCATCAATATAAAAGGACAAATAAAATGGATTTTACTATAATATCATAAGTTTTACCATTTTAAACCATAGAATACATGTTATGATTAGTAATGCGGAAACTCTCTAAGGATCAATTGATTCTGATAATTTCATGAAGAACACGTTTTTTGGCTTCCTTAAAATATCAGATTTCTCAATTAGTAAAGACCCGCCCCTTGTTTAAGTCATAATGAGTCCTCGATACCAAGGGATATTGGCTTCTACCAATAGTGAACTATTAAGGATCGCATCCCGCGCATATTCTACATTATAGTCCTCGATAACGCTCCACTTCTAGGTGATCAAACGAGGATACAAATTAAGTTTTGTAGATTTATTAAGATATTGAGAGAGAGAGAGAGAGAGAGTTCCAGTGAAATTGTAAAATGAAAATGAAGGCCTCTTGTAGAATATCCAAGTGTGTTGGTATTTATAGCGATACTAACACACTTTACAATTCACCTAAAAATACGTACATGTTTAAGCACATACACAACTACAAAAACTAAAAACAAAGAAAAACATAAAAAACATTGTGTACCAGTGTCATGGTGTTGTACATGAAGACTGCTATTCATCAACCTATTAATGTCACTATTTCACCACACATCTTTATAACTCTCTATTGCAAACAGCTTAACAACAACTACTGGAACTGTTCTAAGTATTATATGTATTGTTACTTCATAGACCAGAGACATCGTGATCTACACACTTATATATATATAGATCATCGATCTGCATCTTTGTTTCTTCATACTCACTTCTTAGAGATGTGCATGAGATTTCTTTTGCAACTATTACATGGACATCATATGCTGCTGTTCATCACCATTATTAGCTGATACTACAACTTGCTACTGCTGCCGTTGTACTTTGTCCAATTCAACTTTGTCAGATTCAAACAATCTGCTGTTGTATGATAATCTATTGTTGTGATATATCTTTTTATCACCCGCACGATAATAGTTGCTGTACGATGATCTATTGCTGTGCTGGTAACTTTGCTACACAAATTTATTACACCTTGCTACACTATCGTTCATCAAAAGCACATCGTTGTCATTAAGATCAGATGCTTGTTGCTGATCTACTGCTGTGAACTTGCTGTTGCGAACAGATGCATAATGTTCTTACATAGAAAAACCTAACTCCAAACAAAACCAATCAAAAACCTAACTCAAAACACACAATAAACACTTCAACTTCACTAATATAAAGCAACAAAGAATTACCGTCACAGATCTGATGGATAAAAACGTGAATTACATCAATGGCTAGTGAAACAATGATGAATTAGCTACTATCTTATTGATCTTAAGACTCAAATGGGTAAAATAGGCCAAACACGCTACAAATTACTGAAACATGTTCTAAATGAGCTTATATTACGGCCATAATTACTCAAAAACACTTCAAAACGAAACCAAACACACTTTAAAACGCTATCCCCATGACAATCATATATTTCAGCCATAGTAACTAAAAAACATCAAATATTGGCATTCATATCAGCAACCAAACTTGATGGCATACATTTGCACCCCCCATAAAAAAATTACCTTCAAACCGAATAGCCTTGGTCTATCTATGTTCAACAGTGTATCCAGCCATAATTGATGAGATGTATGTTTTTGTAGTATCTTATATGTGTAATTATGGATAATCGACCTGTTACAAATGCCTCAAATGTCAAATAGAATTCGTTAGCAAACCCACCCACCAAAAGACACATGCTTTTACCTGTCTACGAAAATCAGTAAGCATAGCGTACAATAGGTATGCAGAAAGTAGCCTCTTCTGTCCTCTCGTATTAGCAATTAAAATTTACTGCACAAACAGCAACAAAAGCAACCTCATGACTAACAACTAACTTATTCTTTTAATCCTTTTGACTAGGTATGCAAATGATGAATATTAATTAGTATGAGTTCAGTTAGGGCATGCAAACTAAATTGTATGCAACAGAAAAAACTGTCAAGTTTAGACCAATTGTTCCATCCTTGGTTGTTGTTGTCATTAGTCCGTAATGTACCACATTGGCTTCCTGGCCCTTCTAATCCTTCTGCAATATAACAACATTTGTAAGTTTGTTCTTAAAGTTTTAAATGGAACATAAATGGTTTTATTCAGCCTATGTTTTAACTCTAATAGCTCAAATTGACAAAAACAACACAATGCATAAACAGAATGAGGGGTAACGTGTCTTTTAAAATATGAGTTGTATGAAACTTATTATCTGTCTAGGCACCTTTGTGAATTTGTTCTTTTTTTCTTAAATCTATTACAATAATATCCTTGCTAGTTCCTTTTAAAAAAATATATATATTATCTTATATAATGAACCAAATGTACCAAATTTTTGATGTGAACCATAATATTGATTCAATTACCATAACCGATTGACTAATCTAACAAAAAAAAACAATAGCTCTGTACTTCTTCTCACAAACACCCAACATTTGAGCAGTCTAAGCTGCTTTCTAGACTTTAATGAAAGATTGCAAAGCTTAATTTTTGGTTAAAAATATACCAGAATCGATGTGAAGTAACGTTTCAGCCTTGTTATCTACTGTAGCAGCAAGTAGAAGCTGCCCCAATAAGGAGACTGTTTTGCTATCCAAAATGAAAAAATAGGGTGCAAGCCATCTGCATACTGGTACCATTTTGCAAGATACATAGTGTGACACCCGAGAATTTTGGATTAACCCCATTACCTAAATCACGTTAATTCCAATAACGCAACTATAGTCTACATTTAATCAGTTGAATTAAATGTGCTACTTCTTACGCAAACAGTTACACGTAACGGCAATTTAGAGAATTACAAAATCACAGGAGTTAATACATGGACGTTGGTGAATTGATAAAATAATAATCCTAAACAACTAACTAAATATAAATTTAGCAAATTTATATGTCATATGACTTATGTGTTTAATTTCTTGACCTTTCGTGAAATCGCGTATCTTATCGGTTTAACGTTTAACAAGTCCAACCAGTTTTATGGCACAATTTATAAATCAAATTTTTTTATAAAATACATAAAGGGCTTTTCTTATATTTTAGCAAACTTAAACTAATAGATGGTCCATGGATCATCTAGGTGATCCATGGGTGACCCAAACCCACCATTTTAATTAATTTAATTACATTAAACCATTTCACCAAATATATATATATATATATATATATATATATATATATATTATATATATATATATATATATATATATATATATATTCCCCTCTTCCCCTCTAACCCTAGATGATGGCAACCATCTCTACACACACAACTTGTGATTTTTGACATTTTTGTGAAATTGATGATCAACTTGATGTTATTTGAAGTTCTAAAGCATATTACAAGTAAGTAATTTGATTAATTCATTATAGATTTTTGTTTTTCTTCATGTTACATAAACCCTAGTTCATCCAAATTCTTCAATTGGTATTTTGTATGTAAAATTGGGTATTGATTGTTAATTTATATGAAGTTTTGATGAAATTGTGATCATTAGAAACTAGGGGATGTTATAAAAGTTTAGGCTTTTGTTTTTGGAGAAACTAGTGTCATATGGAATTACTAGAAGATGAAATTTTTATGCTTGGATCGATTTTGTGTTCAACCCATGCTAAGAAACCATTTAGATTTCGTTTTTGACAAAACCGTTGATAACCAAATGTTGACAGATTCGTAACCTGATTTTCGTTGGACTATAACTTGTTGAAAACCGAACCAAAATGGGTCATTCTTGAGCCTAGATTGTAGATTAAAGAGTCTAGTTTCTAGAAAACTAAACCAATTAATTTTTAGAGAAGATTAAGTCAGACTTTTTGATTTTACAAAAACAGATGTCAAATCTGAAAATCTGGACAGAAAATGAGTCAAATTCAAAATGTCATAACTTTATAATTACAACGTATTCTTGGATGATTCTTACACCAAATTAAAGCTTATTGTCTTAGCTTTACATATTGGTAAAATTTGTATTTTTATTGCCCTGTACGGTCGTATAAATTTTATAAAACTTTATAGTGTGCAATCAGGTGTCTTTTCTGACCTTGATGTAAATAGGTATTTTTAATAAATAGTTGATTTAGGTTTCAAGTAAAGTATATAAAATAAGAAATGAACTTAAGACAGTATTTAATCTATATTTAAAATTTAGGACTTGTACATGTTAGTTTATGTTGGTTTCTGTACAAAATAAAAAGGGTCAACAAAGCTGAAAAATCTTAATAATGGACTTGCAATGTGTTTCACTTGTGTTTTGTGTGTAACTTGTCAATTAGACATATGATGACTTGGTGATGATGCTTTCATGCTATTAGGTTCATAAGTAAGTAATATGAATGTTTCAAATATGCATAGTCATAGGTGGACAACTTGATGATTTTGAATGTGATCAGTTAATCTTGTTAAAGTTATTAGCATTATTGAAACGAGTGTTGAGAACTTTCATAAGGAGCATGATAGAAAATATATGTGAGTTATGTGATGTTTATATGGTTACTTATAGTAGAGTTGGATTTGCTTAAAATGTAGTCTCGGATGTGACTTCCTAGAAATAGTAACTTTACTAAAAACAAAGTTTGATTCTTTAACATATGTACTATGTGCTAGAATTCGATTGCTCTCATTGTCTAAATGAACATAAACAAACATGAATACAATTAAAAACTCAACCACGGGTTGTTGGGTTAACAAAAGTCAACTTTGGTCAAAGTTGTTCAAAAGTCAAACTTTTCAAATCGCAAGTAAACAATTGAACTGTTTGGATGCATAGGGTTTTACATACCTGCACAAACACACATTTATAGACTTATCATGTAGTAGGAATGCTGTGTTTGCTTTTACCTTGTTGATGCTTGTAGCTGTGCACCCGAAGGTGAGTTCACTAAACCGCACTTTTACTATACTACCCTTTTATGGGCTGAACATGGACGATTACTTTTACGGATTTACAAATTTTGTATGTCGCATGTCTGGATTAGAGCAACTTTTATTTTGTTCATGAAAGACCTCATGGATACCTAGTTGACCGTTAGTATTTGTGAAATAGCGGGGAAATTTTGAGTAGTACTACTGGGTTTGACAAACCCCACCCGGGCTAGTTGTGCTAGCACGACAGAAGGACCTGTCGAACGGGTGTTGAATGACCTAACATACTTACAGTGCATCCTGCTGGGATGTACGAACGGGCAAAATGCACTTAATGTGTACATACGTCAGCTTCGGTCAGATACATACGCCTCTAAGGACATGTGCTGTAGACTAGCTACCTACAATGACATACTTAATTTATATTTCTGCTTGCAACTGAACCTACTGGATTTCATACTTACTATGTGAACTCACCAACCGTCGTGTTGACACTTGTTAGCCTTTCACTTTTACAGGTCATTGGGGTACCACGCACTTAGGACATCGCATGGAGTCTCGGCTTTTCATTTAAACACTTTCTTGCATTAAAAATCATGTTATGAGTTTAATGACTATTTAGACTGTGTATCTCGTGTTGGGCTTCTACGCATTTAGTTTACATTTAATATTTTGACATTACATTTCGATTACGCTTCCGCAAACTTTTAAACGTGAACTCTGTATTAAATTTTCTCATTTAATGAGACACGTATGTTTTAAATTCATATAGTGTTGTTTGGTGTAACTAATGACTGAGATCCTGGTTTGTTACACACTTAACGGTAAAACTCCGTTAGTGGATTTTAGGGGTGTGATAGATTGGTATCAGAGCCATTGGTTATAGCGAACTAGGTTTGCATTGCATTGCATTCTAGACTATAACTATACACTGCATTAGTTGCACTTATGTGAATACATTTGTGACCCATATACATGTTATATACACATACGCACGCCTACACTAGCATTACACGAAGTGACCAACTTCTATTATGTGACACATTAGGGAAAATATATATTTTTTTAGGGACTTGGTCTGTTTGTGAAGCTTGAACTAGGTGAGTATTTGCTAGCTTCTGAATTGTTCATTGAAGTATGCATGAGACATGTTTGACCATGACTTTGTTCAAAAGTAAATCCGTTTTTAGGTCAATTTTTTTTTGGGGCTTTAGTTGAGATATGTTTATATTTTATTATAAACTGAAGCCTGCAACATTATGGCAACAAACTGGTGTCGTACTAAGCCTAAACAAAACACTTTTGAATTATCTACCTTATTATGGCAACTAACCGGCTGAGACCGACACCTAATGTATAGGGGTACATGAAAACCGGGACTGGATTTCTGTCCAGATACTCAATCGTAGAGGTCTTGACTTAATACTTATGCGACCTAGTATGTGCTATTTACTTGATTTGATATTATCATTACTCATGCTCATTGTACACTCATATTGTGTTAAGACTAGTAGTCTTACACTTATTATGAACTTACACTATACCTGATACATGTGACCCATTGATACATCACACTAATAATCTGTTAGGGTCCTACACATGTAGTATAGTTGTCTCCTACTTATAGATTCATCATACACTTATAAACATTCAACACTATACATGGGATAGCAATACCATACGGATGAATGTAAATCAAAGTAAACGTAAGATTAATGTACCCGATGTGCGACAAACTAGGGTGATTGTGTAAGGTAAATTGACGATTATGGGTGCGCAACATAATAGTGAAATTACAGGTACATGATGATCCTGGCAAAATCTGCCATGTGGGTGATACCTAAAAAGAAACACAATAGTGAAGAACCAATCAATACAAATTCATCTGAAACAAACATTCATCTCTAAATAACGCACCGATATCAAGCATGTGCTTGACTGAATCCATAAAATCCATCTATGGATGGTAGACAGCTTCAATACAACCTTTGATAGCATATCATAAGTTTATACGTAATCTACAATCACTTTACCTTATACACCTAAATTAAAGATAATTGAAATCTTTCCTTGGTGACACAAATAAGAACTAAGATCTATGTTGACAAAGCTGATGATGTTTCACTGCTATTATATTTGTCCCTTAGTGATGATGACTCATTGCACATATAATCAATCTGAATCCACAAGTTGAAATATTTACCTTACTAAAGTCACAAACTTATGATACTTAATAGGATGCTTTAAATTCTGGTCAGTGTACTACGATATCTTGCCAAGTGCCGGTAACATCTTAACTTAATTTTTCGGCAAATGAATTTTAAACAAACTGTATAAACTTTTTTTAGGATCCCGTGGAGGAGTCTCATAAAGCTAACAACCTTATTCAGGAAAAAAACCCTCTTGTTGGTATGATAAACCAACCGTGTAACATTTCCCATCCAAAATCACTTCTTGTGAAGTACATCTGTATAGCTTAAACATTCATGTAAATGCCTCGTAACATACGAGGCTCATCCTAGAAGTACTTCATCTAATCATAACCTATTCTCAATTCTTCAAGATAAACAGAACTTCAAGTTGTTTCTGATAATATGTTACCCAAAAATAATTCTGGCTTATGATGTTCCTACTATTAATGATGCACCAACAAACCACACATTTGGTATGCATACGTTTCGATCTAGTTGGATGATTCGCCATGATCCAACACTCTTGTAAATGTGAATTCTCACACCCAATCTACATCTTCACTGTTGTAAAACATGCTTTGGGACTAATTATTTTTTTTTTCTTAAGAACATTTACTTTTAAAACATTATCTACATTATGTCCATCTTAATATATATTAAAACTCCTCTACTCGATTATTCGTGTAACTGAACCAAGTAAAGCATCGTCAAAGTCTCGATCTGTGATTATTCACATTCAAACCACACAAAATACTAATACATAACCGAAGTTACCATATATATTATAGCGTTTCCATTTCACTTAAGGTATATACTTTTTTCTCAACCCCTTTGAATGACTTAGTAAAGTATGCAAGAATGTTAGTAGGTGACAGGTACGCCTTCAAGGTGCTGGTGGTGTGGTGGGTTAGCTGCGGTACACCCTGTACATAAACACTAACAGTACGTTGGATGTGGGACTCAAAAACAAACCAATAATTAACCTGGAAAACTCTAATATATCATTCTCATACCTTTTAAAAACACATAATTTCTAATAATGTTATTCAATCTATCATTCATAGGGTAACCTAATATATACTCAGATAGTTATAACTTTCATACAACCCTTATTCACAGTAATAACAAAAACCAAATTTTTCGTAACTGACTCACTTATATAAATTATGGTTTTGAATATATTTCACAACTCTAAGGAATCACGTGATGAATACCATCGTCAACAATGAACCGCCACTACCAACTAATGTTATGAGGGAGCTTAATCCATTACGGTCCAGGACAATCACTTCCCATCTTGTTTTCATTCCTAATACACCTTTGTATTTTCCAAGAAACACAATATTTGATAATCTCATTATCATTTGACACTATGAACGTCTAACGTCCCTTCTTAGAAGCTCCATTATTCAAGAATTTCCATATTAAACTTAATTAGCTTCCTTAATCAAAATTGTTTTAGTCGCCATGTAAGAATCTTTAACCTAGCTATTCTAACATGTTAATTCCCTAGTAGAGAAAACCATATAGGTTATGATGATACTGAAGCCACACGACACATGTAATGATATAACATGGGATCCTTTTCTAACCCGTTAATGAACTTAGAACTCTAGACTTTAACCGGACTGTTATACCTCATCATCTTTTATATTCTCAAATGGTGAATCTAAACACTATCGTATGATGAATCCCGTTTTAAAAATGATGGCTAGAATCTTATTGTTTTGAACTGGAACCCTTACCTAATATGTTAGGGAACTAAAACCACAAATATTAGTTTTAACTACAACGATATCTCCATAAAGAATATCCAAAAGTGAATCAATCTCCACTTGGTGTCGGCTTACAAACCTCATGGGAACCTTCCCCTCTGAGAAAATGGTTTGCGTGTCATATACTCCCACACATTTGTAAACATTACCCTAGGGTTCAGTCTAGAATAGGATGCCCTTAAGAACACTAGTTTTCCGCTATTGTTATAGGATCATAATTTCTAACGAATTCAGAACCACGAGTCTAAAATAACTAGGTAATGAGTATTGCAAAACTTTATGATTTATAAACAACATGCATTATACTCCAAAGGATTAGAAGCGCTTCATTTAACAAGGACTCTCTTGTTTAACATCACTTCAATATGTAAACTTTGATAACACATTACTATATGTCACACAACCGCTTGTCCTTTCAATTACAACAAATACCATAGTATCGAAGATAGAAATACTTATTAAATGTATTGATCATGTTTTCCTAAAACATGAATTTCTGAACTTATAAGTAGTGACATTATTCATCCTTCTCCGTCTATTCATAGGGTTTTTATGACATTCATGATGTTCGCGTTCTGAAAACACTCCTTTTAATAAAGCAAAGTACCTACACGCGGTGGATAGTTCATTTCCTCATTGCCTCGTACACATGTTATGTCAATTTAAAGATCTATAACAATATATGAATTCTTAAGTTAACACTCGATCCTCGAATATCCAAATAATAACTCGAATCTCATGGATCTGAATCCCCGAAACAACCTGCATATAAATCGCCTTTTTATAAATCCCCTCTAAAAAAATTGGAATCTCATCAAACCCGTGATACACTAGACCATTTGAAATCCCGCAGAGGATTGGTCTTGTAGCTTATAGACTAGATTTCGTAGAGATAAACGTGGTACACAACGTTTCTAACGTCTCAAACCTAATCAAGCTCTTACTTAACGGAACATTCGTCATCCCACTTGAATAGGTTAAAATCAACGAACTATGTCGTTTCACCGATAAATTGGTTGAAATCATGGACCAAAAATACAAAACACTTAAACACAGTAAGGACCCTATGATCAAATTTTGTTCAAGTTTAAAGCATGGACCAGAGTTCATGTAAGAGCCTAAAAATCTAATAAGGTACAAACAAATTTAACTATTTAAAATGACAACATCAAACACTAGTACTGTTAGATAAATTTCGGGACGAAATTTCTTTCAACAAGTGGATGATGTAGCTACTCAGAAAATTTTCTTTTCATTTCAGACCCTTTTACCGACCATATCCAATTTTCGGGACGAAAATTCTTTCAACAAGGGGATGATGTGACACCCGAGAATTTTGGATTAACCCCGTTACCTAAATCACGTTAATTCCAATAATGCAACTATACTCTACATTTAATTAGTTGAATTAAATGTGCTACTTCTTACGCAAACAGTTACACGTAACAGCAATTTAGAGAATTACAAAATCACAGGAGTTAATACATGGACGTTGGTGAATTGATAAAATAATAATCCTAAACAACTAACTAAATATAAATTTAGCAAATTTATATGTTATATGACTTATGTGTTTAATTTCTTGACCTTTCGTGAAAGCGCGTATCTTATCGGTTTAACGTTTAACAAGTCCAACAAGTTTTATGGCACAATTTATAAATCAAGTTTTTTTATAAAATACATTAAGGTCTTTTCTTATATTTTAGCAAACTTAAACTAATAGATGGTGCATGGATCATCTTGGTGATCGATGGGTGACCCAAACCCACCATTTTAATTAATTTAATTATATTTAACCATTTCACCAAAAATATATATATATATATATATATATATATATATATATATATATATTCCCCTCTTCCCCTCTAACCCTAGATGATGGCAACCATCTCTACACACACAACTTGTGATTTTTGACATTTTTGTGAAATTGATGATCAACTTGATGTTATTTGAAGTTCTAAAGCATATTACAAGTAAGTAATTTGATTAATTCATTATAGATTTTTGTTTTTCTTCATGTTACATAAACCCTAGTTCATCCAAATTCTTCAATTGGTATTTTGTATGTAAAATTGGGTATTGATTGTTAATTTATATGAAGTTTTGATGAAATTGTGATCATTAGAAACTAGGGGATGTTATAAAAGTTTAGGCTTTTGTTTTTGGAGAAACTAGTGTCATATGGAATTACTAGAAGATGAAATTTTTATGCTTGGATCGATTTTGTGTTCAACCCATGCTAAGAAACCATTTAGATTTCGTTTTTGACAAAACCGTTGATAACCAAATGTTGACAGATTCGTAACCTGATTTTCGTTGGACTATAACTTGTTGAAAACCGAACCAAAATGGGTCATTCTTGAGCCTAGATTGTAGATTAAAGAGTCTAGTTTCTAGAAAACTAAACCAATTAATTTTTAGAGAAGATTAAGTCAGACTTTTTGATTTTACAAAAACAGATGTCAAATCTGAAAATCTGGACAGAAAATGAGTCAAATTCAAAATGTCATAACTTTATAATTACAACGTATTCTTGGATGATTCTTACACCAAATTAAAGCTTATTGTCTTAGCTTTACATATTGGTAAAATTTGTATTTTTATTGCCCTGTACGGTCGTATAAATTTTATAAAACTTTATAGTGTGCAATCAGGTGTCTTTTCTGACCTTGATGTAAATAGGTATTTTTAATAAATAGTTGATTTAGGTTTCAAGTAAAGTATATAAAATAAGAAATGAACTTAAGACAGTATTTAATCTATATTTAAAATTTAGGACTTGTACATGTTAGTTTATGTTGGTTTCTGTACAAAATAAAAAGGGTCAACAAAGCTGAAAAATCTTAATAATGGACTTGCAATGTGTTTCACTTGTGTTTTGTGTGTAACTTGTCAATTAGACATATGATGACTTGGTGATGATGCTTTCATGCTATTAGGTTCATAAGTAAGTAATATGAATGTTTCAAATATGCATAGTCATAGGTGGACAACTTGATGATTTTGAATGTGATCAGTTAATCTTGTTAATGTTAGTAGCATTATTAAAACGAGTGTTGAGAACTTTCATAAGGAGCATGATAGACAATATATGTGAGTTATGTGATGTTTATATGGTTACTTATAGTAGAGTTGGATTTGCTTAAAATGTAGTCTCGGATGTGACTTCCTAGAAATAGTAACTTTACTAAAAACAAAGTTTGATTCTTTAACATATGTACTATGTGCTAGAATTCGATTGCTCTCATTGTCTAAATGAACATAAACAAACATGAATACAATTAAAAACTCACCCACGGGTTGTTGGGTCAACAAAAGTCAACTTTGGTCAAAGTTGGTCAAAAGTCAAACTTTTCAAATCGCAAGTAAACAATTGAACTGTTTGGATGCATAGGGTTTTACATACCTGCACAAACACACACTTATAGACTTATCATGTAGTAGGAATGATGTGTTTGCTTTTACCTTGCTGATGCTTGTAGCTGTGCACCCGAAGGTGAGTTCACTAAACCGCACTTTTACTATTCTACCCTTTTATGGGCTGAACATGGACGATTACTTTTACGGATTTACAAATTTTGTATGTCGCATGTCTGGATTAGAGGAACTTTTATTTTGTTCATGAAAGACCTCATGGATACCTAGTTGACCGTTAGTATTTGTGAAATAGCGGGGAAATTTTGAGTGGTACTACTGGGTTTGACAAACCCCACCCGGGCTAGTTGTGCTAGCACGACAGAAGGACCTGTCGAACGGGTGTTGAATGACCTAACATACTTACAGTGCATCCTGCTGGGATGTACGAACGGGCAAAATGCACTTAATGTGTACATACGTCAGCTTCGGTCAGATACATACGCCTCTAAGGACATGTGCTGTAGACTAGCTACCTACAATGACATACTTAATTTATATTTCTGCTTGCAACTGAACCTACTGGATTTCATACTTACTATGTGAACTCACCAACCGTCATGTTGACACTTGTTAGCCTTTCACTTTTACAGGTCATTGGGGTACCACGCACTTAGGACATGGCATGGAGTCACAGCTTTTCATTTAAACACTTTCTTGCATTAAAAATCATGTTATGAGTTTAATGACTATTTAGACTGTGTATCTCGTGTTGGGCGCGTGTTCTACGCATTTAGTTTACATTTAATATTTTGACATTACATTTCGATTACGCTTCCGCAAACTTTTAAACGTGAACTCTGTATTAAATTTTCTCATTTAATGAGACACGTATGTTTTAAATTTAAATAGTGTCGTTTGGTGTAACTAATGACTGAGATCCTGGTTTGTTACACACTTAACGGTAAAACTCCGTTAGTGGATTTTAGGGGTGTGACACATAGTTACTCAATTAGTACGGTTTAAAATACTATAGAAGTCTAAAAATATGTTAATATTCTAACAAAAAATGTAGTTATATTTCATCGAAACTCCTTAAAAAATACAGTTTGGCTACAGCGAAAAAACCTCTAATGGTGTAGTTTTGTTGCAGCAAATTTGCCTAAAAATTTGCAGTTATACTACATGAAAAAAAACTAAATAGCTGAAATGGAGAAGCATAGGACGGTTGTAGGGTCAAACCGGGTTGCGTTCTTAATCACATGATCTCTTATAGAAATCAAGGGATAGTAAAATCTTAGGAACGTCAGAAACACAAAATTAAAAATCTTACAACCATAGAATATCTTAGTTGGTTCACACAAACTAATGACATAGACAGACCATACACAATTGTTAGGTGCGCGTTTGTTAAGTGCTTATGTTGACAAAGTCAACTTAGTAATTCGACATTTCAACACTTGTGTATTTGCTAATATGCACATGACCGAGAGCGAAACACTAAGATAAAGAACTATTTACAGCGTTCACATGTATCATCATGTTCCCTAAAACACATTCTCAAAAGTAATGAAGAAAAA
This sequence comes from Tagetes erecta, assembly GCA_030867185.1. NCBI lineage: Eukaryota > Viridiplantae > Streptophyta > Magnoliopsida > Asterales > Asteraceae > Tagetes > Tagetes erecta. Next base: position 24,817,057 of record CM061493.1, on the reverse strand, counting down.
AAATCACATGAAGTGAGTGTGGTGTGTGCAACTCAAAAAGGGAAACCGAAAACGCATGTCTAGTTTAACCCCTAAACACAAACTTTCTGAACACACAATAATCATCAAACTGGAAGTAAATAATACAATTATTATCAATGCTCTAATAGGCTGCTCATGCTATTGCTGTTATTATGATGTTGTTATAACATGCTGCTGTTATAACTATGCTGTTATAACCTATGCAGGAGGTTTATGCTCAATTGATCTTCATTATGATCAATGGGTTTTGTTATTCACATGATCATAATTTGCTGTAGCATATACATGATCAGCTTTGTTGATGCATCTTCATCAAACCATCTACGGATCTCAATCTAAACCATCCAATCTGCATCTTAATGGTGTATAGATAGATATAGATTAGAAGTTGTGTATAGGAGATATTGTTAATGAGCTGAGGTTTGGCTGATGATAGCACCTGGTGTCTTGTTGTTGATATCTGTTGTTAATGAGTGATTTGGGTAGTGTTGTGGTGGTTATTATGGTTGCCATTTGTGTGATTTCTTCAACGATGCTGCTGATTCTGTCTATGTTCTAGTTTGGTGACATGTGCGGGTTATAAAATATTGAGAATTAAGTACTCGAATACAACCATCACCTCATTGACATATTTAATTATGTTATCTTCATGCTCATTTTATTTGATTTGGCTTGGACCCAAACAACAACCATCTTGCAGAAAGTATGCATCTCAACATTGAATCTGGCAGAAGACATCCCATAATTCTTATTGTTAGCAACAAAAGTGCATAGCAAAATTTTGTATAACATCATGCAATGTGAGACTGACCTAACATCTCAAGCACCATAAAAAGTTCATAACATCATCTGAGAATAGTTTTAATTAGGTTGATCCTGTAGGATAACATAACAGAAAATATTCAGGCTTGGATACAATTTCCTACATGACAAGAATCAACAAATTAGTTAAGCAACAGTTAACTCGATACCTGGTTTCTTGAGTGTCTCTGAATGCAATATTAATAGAATCAAGTTCACCCTGCAACCCCAATAAATGCCACAAATCAGTTCGAGTCAATGCCGCTAAAATCGTACAAAATTAATGTACCTACAAGCAGTTCTGGACATCAACAATGAGCAATAAGAATATCACCCATATCAAACTATGTACAAGAAAATCAAAAGACATTCAATGATTAAAACGGGTCATTAGTTCATACACAAATGGCAGGTCATTCTGGTCAGGAACTGCACAAATGAACAGATCAAACTGGTTAAAAACTGCACACTAACGTACGGGTAAAATTGATAAAAAAACAACACACTAACGACTGCACTATGACGAATATAGTTGTTTGTTACATGATAAATGGGTCAAAAACAATAATGAGATGATTTAAACGGGTCATAATGTTTAAAAACACATATTATAGGAAGCACGCATTAAAGAAAAGGACGCCATCATGACACAAAGTCCCTGCATTTAAAAAATGATTGTAATCCATCTCCTTACTTCAGATATATATTAACAATTAGGATATATCGTGACCATCATCTTCATCATCGTATGATTTGTTAACTATTAAAACATCATTACATTTAAATTTACGCAAATTGCGCATGGTACATTTAAATTAAAATCCTATACAACTCTAGTGAAACTAATAATAAAAAAACCACCATTGTATTGTCTAAACATTGATACAAAACATTATAATTGAGTTCAAGTAATCAATGAATATCATCAAACCACATCTGGCTAATACAAAACATTAAAATTCAGTCAAAATCGACTCCGATGACATAATTTAAATTTGTTGTTGATTTGAAAAAAAAACAACAATACCTTAATCGATGTAATGCAACCAAACTGGTAAATTTCTCTTGATCATCATCTTCATCATCGTAAACAAATACAGACTCTAGATTAGTGCAATTGGTTGTAAATTTTAAAATGAACCAAAAATCACAATGAAAGTTTAATAAACGCATAGAATGGAAACTAAATTCACTTTATCTGTAAATTTCACTTTAGTTTCAAACTGAAAGGGGCACAGAAAATGAAAGGATGCTAATACCTGCTTCGATGATGGATATGTATGATTTTTGTTCGCATCTGGGATATCAAAACAGAATATATGTTTTTAACATTCAAGATAAAAGGACAAAACATATGATTAATGAAATCACAAATCACAAAACACAATCAAATCACTAAAACTACACTTTCTAAAACACAATGGGTCTTCGATTCATGGCTGGTCTTGACTTTTCGACTCCTAAAACAAAGAATAAAATGCTAGATCCAAGAAAGAACTCTAGGAAAAGGTGAAAAAAACCCGCACATCTGGTGATGACGGTGTTTGTGGGTGCGTTGGAGTTGGAAAGCGACCAGAGATGAGATGAGTGAGTAATCGAAGATGAGAAAGCCATATGGGACACCAACAGATCAACATAGAAGCGGTGGAAATGAATTTTGAAAAGGGACACAAGGAGGCGGTTGAAATGCAGAGAAACCCTAGAACATGGAGGCTTGTCTTTTATAGTCTTGAAAATTAAGGAAAAAGTGAAATTACCTAATTGCTCATCCAAGATGCTTTATAATGTAGTATATATATATATATATGTATATATATATGCAGATCTTTGTATGTGCGAATTTGTCGTGATGAATGCGTATACATGTATGTGTGGGATATGTAATGTAGGTATGGTATGAAATGTATAAATGTTCGGGTATGAGGGGGTGAATGCGGGTATAATTGCATTATGATGCATGCTTGAACATATGGTATAATATAATTAGAATGTTTAGATATGTAAAAGTAGTTCGTTTCGAGTAATTAAATGGTATCTAGGTGGCATAAGATCCAAGTATGAAATTATGCGTGTCATGAAATGATGATCTGAGTCGGGTGTTGAGTTAACGTTAAGATGCATGAATTACGTTGCATGAGTAAGTGTATATATGTGCAAATAAGTTAAGTTATCTGTCATATATATATATATATATATATATATATATATATACACATATATATATATATATATAGGGGAGGGTTCATTTGAGAAGAGCAAATATTGCGAGAAGAAAAAGAAATTGCTAAATTCTTCATTTTTTCAACCAAAAACGTTTTTAACTTATAAAACAATGATAGAAATGCAACATTTATTCATTAACTTTGATATTCAATAAATAAAATTTAATAAATTTCATTTATTTGTTAAACCTACACATGTGGAAGTCATGTGTAGGTTAGGTTACTTACACATAACCTACACGTGTGTAAGTAAATTTAAAACGCTAAAATACATACGTAAAAAATATTTTAATGACTTTTTTTAGTTTATACCTTACACATTTGTATGTAGGAAGTGAATTTATTTAAAAAAATTAAACAAATGAAAAGTTTTTTTAGTGATTTAGGTTTCTTCTTTTTCTTCTCGCAATATATGAGTCTTCTCAAATGAACCTCCACCTATATATATATATATATATATAATTGAGGTTAGGGTTGCATTTAATAATTAGCAGATTTTTATAAAGCAGGTCGTAGAGCAGTCTAGGCTCTTTGTTGCATTTTGGCCGTCTATATTGCTTTGCGCTTCAAAGGTGAGTTCTTTGCCCGTTTTTAAATCTTTTTCGAGAAGAAAACATACAAATGTTTTTAATGCGCATTCGGGAAACTATTTTACAGCGCCTTCGGGCAGACTTTCTTTTTTATTCCTTCGGGCAGGGTCTTCGGGCAAAACATTATGCCTTCGGGCGGAGCCAACTAAGGCTGCATTTTATACCTTCGGGTAGGGCCTACGAGCAGGTTTCGGTAATAGTATAAATGCCTACGGGTAGGTTTCGGTAAAAGAATAAATGCCTACGAGCAGGTTTTGGTAAAAGTATAAAGGCCTATGGGCAAAATTGTATAATGGTAATTTTATTAGGGCTTATAGTGTTTTACACGAATTGGAACCACATTCAAGTCCTTATAAAAGTTCGAGCTAGGTTGATTAATATATGATAGCGGAGAAATTTGAGTAGTGCTACCGGGTTGCGACGACACCCCACCCTTGACTGGGCGTCATGTGGTGCAGATAGTCCTTAATGGTTATGGGTCATCTTGTTTAGATGACGACAAGGCAAAAATAACGCTTAGCTTTCATCTCAATGTGTTGACAAACAATAAGCATTCGGTCTTGCAAGTCGCCTAATAAAATAAAATTTGTTTATCAACGTTATAAACGGTACTTTTTATTTATGTGCAAACCTCATTGAAGTCACCAACATTATGTGTTGACCGCTTTAGTATGTTTTCTCAGGTAACTAAGGAGCCGAGCACATAGGACATGCATGCATTGGGTCGTCCTTTGGACACGTTTCAAAAACTACATTTAATGATGTAGTTGTTTTATTAACTTAGTTTATTGTTTTGTGCGCGGGATTTTGCGTACCGGATTTGTTTATGCTTCCGCTAAAAGTTGGTTTTAACATTTAAACTCCTAAATTTTGTTTTACTCGTGAAATTAAACATTTCGTTAAACGTTGAGTCGGTGTTAACTGTAACAAATGGCTTGAGATCCTGGTATGTCACACGCCTAACGGATACACCGTTTGTGGAAAATTGAGGGTGTGACAGATTGGTATCAGAGCCATAAGTTATAGAGAACTAGCATTTGCATCTAGACTATAACTAGGCATTGCATTAGTTACACTCACACTACGCATTAGTTATATTAGATTGGGCTTATACGTGTTGCTATATGTGATTCTTCTTTCCTTACTACTACATTATTCTGCCTCCAACCATAGGCATGATTTCTAGTTTAGATTTTCTAATTCTGATTCTCATCATGCTACCGTGCTACGTATGTAATATCGCGGTCCGACAAGCGTCATCTGAAGTTTATCGCTGACCTTGTGGGCAAGGATCAAATTGTCCTTGTCCGAACATTTGGCCTTTGTATGCTGTGGGTTTTTATAGAATGACGAATGAGAGGAATTTGCTACTCCTCGCCCCCCACCCTAAGCGTTCTTTGTTGGTGCTGAACCATTTTTTTAAACTTAAAATTTTCTTTTTCCATCTTGTCATAATTACTTTCTTTCATCAAGTCGGTGCTTGCTGCACTCGTGAAAACTTTGGACTCAAAGGGGCATGTTGTGAAGATGAATCTTTATGGTATTCTTGGTCTATATAAAAGCTCGTTGGACCAGACCGTTACCTGCATCATTATAGAAAAATTTTTACACGTAAATGTAATTATTACTCGACCACAAAGTGGAGGAACTTTTTATCTACTTCTTAAACGTAATATGTCTTGTCTCGAGTAAAAGAAAAACCTCATGCTTTTCGGTACCTTATGTCAGTGAACGATTCCATCAACAATCTCTAACTCAAGTTAATACTTAAAATGATCAATTACCGACTACACTGTCTAACATAACCCCTAGTTGATTAATATGAAGCTGAAGACTAAGTTGTAAATAACCATTCATCCTTGGCACTTCTCACTGCTCTATATTATGTTTTTTCGGCACGTTTAACACCAGACAAGTGGAAGTAGGGTGAACATGCAAGACAAACTATATCATCATGGGTGCACACGGGATAATAATTTGTAGTGCATGTGAATCCGGGTGAGACCTAACTTGTGGATAAATGCTTCCATTGTGTAATTTATCAGTTAATTTTTGTTTCTTTCTTTCTTTTCCACTGCCATTGGAAATTCTCGAAAGCCACTTAGCGAGTGGCTGTTCTTGTGAAACTTACTCGCTGACTGATAGGCGCTGCTATGTGGCTGGAGAGGTTTACGGACACGCTAAACTATCATCAATAGTATCTCCATTGATTGTAGAAACTCTTATGAACACTACATTAATAAAATAATAATAATAATAATAATAAATAAATAAATAAATAAATAAACTATTTGTTACGAAAAGAGAAATTCGGAGAATTGCTGGATCACCTATTATGTATAAAACAATAATAATTCGGGGAAATTTTTTGTTCAAAAACGACTCCCAAAACTTAATAAAATTAACAAGCCAGTAATTCCCACAATAACACAGTTCCATGTACTTTTCCACTTAATTAAGCATTATAATCATATTTTATTTAAATTTCGAAACCGATAGGACCTCGTATTAACTTAAATTCACAAAAAGCTTGTTTGGAAATAACTTCTACCCCCATCTGGTTTAATGGGTCGTTAGTCCGGTGTAACTTTGCGCTTATCTTATAGGGCACTGCCTAGCCCCAAATCATTACTCTTTTCTCACGTTTATATGACCAGTTTGACCAATTTTAAAGGTCAGGTTCTACTCTAAATCTATCTTAGATAATTTAATATCATATAAGGTTATATAAAATGCGTTGTTATACCATTCGGGTTGTCCAACGTACAGGCTATATTCATAGGTTTTAAATGAAGGGAGCGTCAGCTACAGCTATCCCAAAAGTATGATTATTAATTTATAAAACCAATGACGCGACATATTTTTCGGGACGAAAATTCATTTAACAAGGGGATGATGTGACACCCCGCAATTTCAAGTTAACACCGTTACCTTTCCTTTATCTATTCCATTAAGTTTTATAAAAGTTTGGGGTTTTTTTTGTAATTTAGTAAACTATTTATTAATCCTTAACCTTAAAATAAATAACTTGACATAGTGTAAGGGGCTAAGTGTAACTTGTAAATAAATCAACCAAACCTAAACCGCCCCCCTTGTATATATTCTTATTATCATCATCGACGCCAACAAACGCAAAAAAAAACACCTCCACCGTTCCTTCTTTGATCGATCGAACAACGCATCATCCCGTCTTTCTCTATCTCACCGCGGTGATCGAACCAGAAGCAGTAGCTGCACCCTCGTGTTTGTCTCTCGCTGGTACTCAGGAACTCCGATCGTCGTTTTTTGTTTCCGATCATCTTCCTCGTTACTCTCCGGTAAGCTTCGCGACCCATAAACATGTATACGTGATCGATATACATGGCAATATTGTGTGTATGTGCGACAGGAGTAAGTGTAAGTATATATGTATGTTACTTACGTAGATACAACATGTACAGGGGTAGCGAAAGACAAACTGTAGCCATGTTTATATACATATATATATATGTATATATGTAAAAACCCTAAATTTCGACGAATGTATATGTCGATAATGGGCGTGTGTTCATGTAAATAGCAAGTTGAATAAAAAAGTCCTAATTTGTAGTAATAAACCCTAGGGTTGTTAGAGGACTGAAAATGGAGAACGTGGGCAAAAACGGAACTCAAATCGGAGTTATAACGAAGCGGGAAATGTGAAAACACCCGAGGAAAGCCAGAAAACTTCTTTTGAGCATATCTCGACCTAGAAAAAGAGTTACGGAGCCCATAATATAGGAATTCCACGTGTTTCGACTAGAGGAATCTGAATATGTGGTCTACGCGATCCGCGCATCATAGGATATACCCCTACGCGTATCGCCTAGCAGCTGTCGGGTGCAAAACAGCTGACTGACACTCTCCTCTTACGCGATACGCCCAGAGGAGCATGCTGTGTTGCGCATAGCGCCTAGCATGGCCCTGATCAGCTATAAAAGGGGGTGCAACCCCCCATCACTTGTTGCTCATTCCTTTTCTCTCTCTAGAACGTTTTAGAGAGAGAAAACCCCTAGTTTTCTTGCGAAATCGTGCCTTGTGTGCGGTACCCTACATCGGAGCGTTCCTTCGAGTCTTGGGCGCGTGTAGATTGCTTGGCGTGCGTCGAGGTTCTGCCCGAGTGAAAAACGGTGGTCATCAAGCTGTTGCGCGATTGAAGATCGGTGATCGACGAGGTAAATGGTCTTTCATTCTCGATTAGTTTAGGATGGGAATCGGGTTAGGAACCCGATAGGAATGCGGGTGAAGGTACCCGCATAGCATGAGGGACGTGCTGGGGAAATAGTTGCGGGATTAAACACCCACAACTAACGGGTAGATTACCAGAGGAGGGTGCGGGTTGAATATCCGTACCGTGGGGATATGATATCCGTTGTGAACGGGTAGCATATCTTCGTAGGATATGTTTGGATTCCAGAGGTCCGGTATTTGGTAGGCGTAGGCGGTAACGACTCTTATTTGGTCGTAGGGTTTGTTAGTTGAGCCCTAAGGCTTATATAGTCTTAGGAATCGTTATTTATAACGTTGTGATATCGCATTATAGGTGGATTATAGCTATTAAGGTTGATTGTCGGTATAGCTATTTGTGTTGATTGTGAAGATAGTCATTTGGATTGATTGTCGAGATTAGATCAAGGAACGAAGCTAGTTGTGAGCTAGTTGTGATCTCGTTGAGGTGAGTTCATACACCCAAACTCTTGTGTAACTGTTTTAGTTTTGAAATGATTACAAAACTGGATGTGATGCTTAAATCTGTTTTGGTTGGAAATGATTGTGAGTTTTTGTATAAACTCTTTTGGATTGGTTGTGTTCTTAAACTATTGTTTTTGAACGGTTGGCTAACATTCTACGGTAAATATCTGGGAATACCACTCCAGATTATAGGGGTGCCGCGGGTAAACTTAGAAGGGTATATGCATATATTCTGCTCCAGCGCAGACGTGCCAGACGGAGTTGTTGAGGGGTTTATTCGTATTGTTTGTGTATATTTATCTGATGATGCTAGTATGCTTATGAAATGCTTGTAAGTGATGGAGTTAGTGGTAACTCTTTGATCAATGGAGCTTGGTAACTCGTTTATCAAGGTTGTTACAAGTATTTGGTTGAATGTTTTGAAATGTTTTGTAAAAAAGTTTTATTATGAACTCACCAGCGAAATTCTTTTAAAACTTTTTGGCACACATCCTAAGTGCCGTGTGATGCAGGAAAGCACTGTTGAGGCTAGAGCAGGTAGAGGGTTTGCGGGCTTAGAAGATAGACGCTCTGGACCTAGAATAGTTGCTAGCTTGGCTTTGTTGATGTTATGTAACAAACAATATTTGTCATTTTGAGAACTCTATAATTGTTGTATTGAAATTTAATGTATTAACGGCTTTAAGTTTTAAGTTGTGTGTGTATGTATGTTGTTGTTCCGCTGCGTTTCTCCTGGTATCCATTCGTCACGCGTGATACCCCCGGGCACCACCCACAATCTCCTTGGACCGCCCGCCCGCCGTGTGGGGGTTATGACAGGCTTGGTATCAAAGCCGTAGTTTAAGCGAACTAGGTACAAGCTTAGTATCTAGACTTAAACTAAGATAAGATAGGATAAGTGCATAGGTGTATAGAAGTTGCCTTTTTGATAGGGAAATGGGTTTTTGTTATTAACTTGGCGGAGAATGGCTAAGAACACGATCAACACGGTAAATAAATAATTGCAACTGGCCACTGTCATTATTTGTTTACAAGCACTATATTGTTCTTAATCATGGTCCATCATGTGAATACTGACTCCTTGCTCTCTTTTTTAGGTAGAGTTATGGCTAGTAAAAGGAAAGGTAGTGGTAGCCGTCCTCCTACAAGAAGAAGTACTAGGACAAACACGAACAAAGAAACAGTTAACGCTGAGACTACCGAGAATCATGATAATGACAGAGAGGAAGCTATCATGACGGAAACCCAATTTAATTTGGCGGTTGCTGATCAAGTCTCCAAGGTTCTAGAAGCCACGTTGCCTAGGATCTTAGACTCTGCATTGCAGAGGAGATCAAATGAAGGGAACCGAGGAGGCGGTGGTGGCAGTGGTGGTACTGAAGGCACCGGAGGTAGTGGTGGTACCAGCGGAAGTGGTGGCACGAGAAGTGGTGGCGAAGCCAAAGGTGGTGGTGGTATTGGTGGAAACGATGGAAGAAGAATCCCCAAGCAAGGTTTCTTATATAAAGGTTTTAAGGATTGTACTCCTAAACCCTTCAATGGAAAAGGTGGTGCCATAGCGACGTACAATTGGATCTCTACGATGGAAGTTGTGATCAACATTAGTGAGTGCTGGGAAGATCAAGCGGTCAAGTACGCTGCTCATTCGTTTGAAGAAGAAGCTATGCAGTGGTGGAAGACGATAGTCCAAAGGAAAGGACAAGCCACTATTTTGTCCGCTGAATGAGTTGGACAAGATGGAGATGGAGTTTCTACATCTAGAGGCTGGAACGATGACGCCTCGTGAATACACCTCTAGATTCAACGAGATGGCTTTGTTGGTTCCCCACTTAGTCACTCCTGAGTCCAGAAGGTTGAGATGTTACATCCAGGGGCTTCCACCAAAGATCCGAATGCATGTGAAGGCAAAAGGGCAACGACCTTTGATGAAGCAGTTGGACTGAGTGTAATCATCTATGATGAGGTGCAAAGTCAAGAGGCACAAGAAGGAGAAAGGAAGAGGAAGTCAGAGGATAAGATGAGTGGTTCTGGCGGTAGATTCAAGTTTAAAAAGGGAGAAGGTGGTAGCAAAGACAAGGGAAAGTCTGGAGAGGAATCTCAAGAGAGGAAGTGTTACCGATGCCAGCAATCGGGACATCTCGCAAGATCATGTCCGACGTTTAAGTGTTTTAATTGTCAGGGAACGGGGCATTATAAGAGTGAATGCCCCAAGATCCAGAAAACACAAGGAGGAAAGAACCCAGCCAAAGGGCGGGTGTTTGCTATGAAGAAGAGTGATGACAAAGAAGTTAATGAGGATGTTGTGGCAGGTATGTTTCTTGTAAACAACGTTTATGCTAAGGTTTTATTTGACACGGGTGAAAATAAGAGTTTTGTGTCAACTTCCTTTGGTAAATACCTAGGAAAAGAACCTGTAGTACTAGATCTTGTTTATAAGGTTGAAACAGCAAATGGAGGAAGTGATGTGATAACATTAGTATATAAGGATTGCTTGCTTAATTTAAATGGTGTTGAGTTTCAAGTTGATGTTATGCCTATGAACTTGTGTGGTTATGATGTAGTCATAGGAATGGACTGGTTAACTTATAATCGAGCCCAAGTTGATTGTGAGAAAAAGTTGGTTAGGGTATGTAAGTCAGATCGTGAAACATTAGTGGGTAAGGGAGATAGTATCAGAGGTAATATCCGAATAATATCTGCAATTAAGGCTAGTAAATGTTTGATGACAGGTTGTGAGGCTTTTATAGCCTATGCTTTAGATGCTAAGCCCGAAAAACAGATATCGGATATCCAAGTCGTGTGTGATTACCCTGATGTGTTTCCTGAAGACTTACCTGGACTCCCTCCCAACCGAAAAATCGAATTTCGAATCGATTTAATACCAGAAGCAAGGCCGATTGGAAAGGCTCCTTATCGTTTGGCGCCCTCCGAATTGCAAGAGCTAATGACGCAAGTCCAAGAGTTGCTCGACTTAGGCTTCATTAGACCGAGTTCATCCCCTTAGGGGTGCACCAGTATTGTTTGTGAAGAAGAAGGACGGCTCCATGCGGATGTGCATTGACTATCATGAGCTGAACAAGTTGACAGTTAAGAATAAGTATCCCTTCCCGAGGATAGACGATCTGTTTGACCAGCTGCAAGGAGCCAGCTATTTCTCCAAGATCGATCTTAGGTCTGGATACCATCAACTGAAGGTGCGGGAAGAAGATATTCCCAAGACGGCTTTTAGAACCCGTTATGGGCACTATGAGTTTTTGGTTATGTCCTTTGGATTAACCAATGCTCCTGCAGCATTCTTGGACCTCATGAACAAAGTCTGTAAGTCGTATTTTGACAAATTCGTCATTGTCTTTATTGATAATATTTTGGTCTATTCGAGAGATCAAAATGATCATGCTGAACACTTGAAGAAGGTTTTGGAGACTCTTAGGCAAGAGAAGCTGTACGCTAAGTTCTCCAAGTGTGAATTTTGAAAGAGAGAAGTTCAATTTCTCGGGCATGTGATAATGAAGATGTTGTTCAAGTAGATCCAACTAAGATAGAGGCTATAATGAAATGGGAAGTCCCGAAGACTCCCACGGAAATTAGAAGCTTCCTAGGCTTAGCCGGATACTACCGAAGATTTATCAAAGATTTCTCCAAGATTGCTACGCCAGTGATTGAATTAACGCGGAAGAAGGCCGAGTTCAAATGGGGACCTGAGCAAGAGGAAACCTTTAGTGTCTTGAAGAAGAAGCTTTGTAGCGCGCCAATCCTTTCACTACCCGAGGGTATTGAGGACTTCGTGGTATGTTGTGATGCCTCACTTAATGGAGTTGGTTGCGTGCTGATGCAACGAGAGAAGGTCATTGCCTATGCATCACGACAACTAAGCGTTCATGAGAAACGTTACACCACACATGATTTGGAATTAGGTGCCATAGTTGTGACACCCGACAATTTTGTGCCAACGCCGTTAACCCAACTCAACTAAATTCTGTTAGTCTATAACATGATATTTTATAAAATATATATGTCGTAATAAGTACGGTGTTAATTTGTAATTAATGAAAGTTAAATATATAACTTTGGAAATAAGTTAAACAAATTTAAAATCTAGGGACTAATTTGAAGAATTATAAGATATATATACAACATCAACCCCCACCCGTGAACCCTATCATTGCCGTCACTCTCGTTCAATCACGATCGCCTTCCGGCAGCCACCTCGATCACCGTTTACGTCACCGGTCATAGTCTCGAATCAGCACCGCGACCACCGCCACCTTCAACTATTATAGTCACCGCCTCCTGTCATAGTTTCGTTGCTGTGTGCCTTTTCCAAACACCGCTGCAACCACCGCCGTCCTCTCTAACACCACTCGCGAACCCGACACTTATATACTACTTCGGTACGCAATATTTTTATAACCAGTTTGGCCGTTCGGTTCGTTTCGGTTTCGTTACGGGTTAAGGTTCGGCTAAAGATCAAGTAACTGCGTGAATGTGTATATATATATAGATACAACATGTATATTTATAACGATGTGTGTATGAATACGTAACCGAAAATAACATTAAAAGTATCTATTTTTTTTGCAACAATGTAATGTATATATATATGTGTGTGTGTATGTTTGTGAATATGCTATGTATATAGGTGTGCGTATGAGGTTCTGCATATATATGGATCATATGAATATTGATATGAGACTGGTTAATGATATGGATACATGTATATAAACATGCCATTAATGTGTATGTGAATGAGTTAATTCAAAGGTGTTTAATTTTGATAGACTGTTAGTGTAATGGTGAGTGTAACTTCAAGGTGAATGAGAAATATATGTATGTATATATGTTAGTGGGTATTCATGTTATTGGATATGTGTGTGAGCATAGGTTGATGATAATAAGTGGAGCATGTGTTAATAGACTGTGGCTAGTTAACAAACATATGGTGTGGAAATTAATGACCTGATTGGGTAATGCACCTATGAATATGTGTGAATATAAGGTTAATTGTATGCGCGGATATATATATATGGATATGATATGTGTGTGTGATAGCTTGTATTATATGTATGTATGGATACATATGCGTATGATGATGTTCAGATTGATTGTGTGTCTTTGAAATTGTTAGAGCATGGACTGTAGTGTATACATGTATTTATATAGGCGAGTATAAATGTAGATTCATGGGTGTGGATGATGACACATAAAGTGGTATATGTGTGTGTCTGTATGTTGTAACAAATTGTTATAGTGATTTGTTTGTGGGTGTATAAGAGATTATGTGTGATTCATATATTTGTGTACCTGCAATGTGATGGTTCCTTCATGTGGAAATGATGAATAAAAAGATCTATGTATTATACTGATAAGAATATAAAGTGGTTATACATATATAACACTGTGTGTATCCAGAATTAGTGGTACTAATGTATGCGCATGTGCTAGTATGGTTGGTATAAAAAGTATGAGTTAGTTTAAGCAAAACTATTAAGCCAATAATGCAAATCTTTTGATCTTGATCACGCGTCATAAAATTTGGTTTCAACTTCTTAACTCCGTAGCGTCAAAACTTGTTTTATTTCATGGTAATTTATATTGGGGCGTTGGGTACGAAACCGAATCGGAGACGAGAAACCGTCTAAGTTTTCTTTTAATCACTAGTAGCTAACTAGTGATCATAATTAGGTAGTGGGACTACCTAGGCTGTTACTTATACTTGATTCTAGCTACGCAACCTAAGGTGAGTTTCACGGCCCCTTTTACTTTACTTTTACTTACTCTTTTTGGGGGAGATAACATGCTGTAAATTACTTCTTTTACAATATTGCTTCTTAGTATGATCACATGCGTACCTAGTGTCAGTACTTTTGCCTTACGTTTTGACCGTTAATTATATTGCAAAGCGAGGAAATTTTGAGTAGTACTACTGGGTTTGACAAACCCCATCCGGGCTGGTCGCGCCAGCACGACTGGAGGTCGAACGGGTGTTTAATTGTCCTATCTTTTACCGTGTCTGGGAGACATTGGCTTGAGGCATTCATTTCTTTACATTGCTGTCAGCTTCGGTCGTAAACACTTTCGTACACTAGTGTAGCATGCATAGTAGTCTAGCTAACTACTTGATATACTAAGGGAATTTCTGAATTTGCTTTTGGAACTTACTTTCAAGTTTTATAAACCTGTGAACTCACCAACTTTATGTTGACACATTTTAGCATGTTTATCTCAGGTTATCAAGATCACACTCACGGATAGGGCATTCATTCATTGGTCGCATTGATTTGATAAATCAACTTTATTTATTTTATTTGAATTTGTAAACTCAAATATTATAAATCACTTTTACCTAAAAGATTATCATTTACTATTTACGCTTCCGCATTTAATGTAAAACTTTTATTTTAATTTTTATTAGTTAATACAATACGTTACTTTTCAAAATCATATACGTCGTTTGGTGTAACTAATGACTGAGATCCTGGTGTGTCACACTCATAACGGTAAAACTCCGTTAGTGGAATTTGAGGGTGTGACAGATTGGCATTCATTCATTGGTTGCATTGATTTGATAAATCAACTTTATTTATTTTATTTGAATTTGTAAACTCAAATATTATAAATCACTTTTACCTAAAAGATTATTATTTACTATTTACGCTTCCGCATTTAATGTAAAAGTTTTATTTTAATTTTTATTAGTTAATACAATACGTTACTTTTCAAAATCATATACGTCGTTTGGTGTAACTAATGACTGAGATCCTGGTGTGTCACACTCATAACGGTAAAACTCCGTTAGTGGAATTTGAGGGTGTGACAATAGTGTTTGCCTAGAAGACGTGGCGACACTATCTTTATGGCACTAAATTCGTGATATATTCTGATCACAAAAGCCTCCAACACCTTTTTGATCAGAAAGAGCTAAATATGAGGCAACGTAGATGAATGGAATTGCTTAGTGATTACGATTGTGAGATCAAATACCACCCTGGCAAGGCCAATGTGGTAGCAGATGCCCTGAGTCGGAAGGAGAGGGTTAAACCCATAAGAGTAAGAGTTTTGCTGATCGTTGTAACGATTGATTGCAAGGATTAGATCGTTGATGCTCAAACAAATGCTTTAAAGGAAGAAAGCATCAGGAATGAGCGAATGGTGGGATAGGAAGGTTTGTTGACAAAAGGGAAGGATGAGATTCTAAGGTTTGGATCAAGAATTTGGATTCCAAAGTTTGGAGGTATCCAGGATAAAATTCTTGATGAAACCCACAAGTCTAAGTACTCGATTCATCCTGGAACAGATAAGATGTTCAAAAGCTTGAAAGAGCATTATTGGTGGAGTAACATGAAGAGATCAATTGCATAGTATGTGCAAAGGTGCTTGACTTGTTTGCAAGTTAAGATTGAGCATCAGAAACCAGCAGGTCTGTTACAACAGATAGAATTACCAGTTTGGAAGTGGGAAAGAATAACGATTGATTATGTCACGAAGCTCCCAAGAACTCGTGCATGGCATAATGCCATATGGGTGATTGTGGATCGATTGAACAAGTCGTCCCATTTCATACCATATAACAAGAGCTACTCACCTGAGAAGATGGCGAAATTGTATATCAAATAGATTGTGAGTAGACATGGCTTGCCACTTTCGATCATCTCTGACAGAGATAGTCGATTCACGTCAAGGTTTTGGGCAAGTTTGCAAAAAGATCTAGGAACCAGATTGAATTTGAGCACGACATATCATCCTCAAACCGATGGGCAGAGTGAGTGTACTATACAAACCCTCGAGGATATGTTGCGTGCTTGTGTGATTGACTTTAGTGGTAGTTGGGATGAATTCTTACCATTGTTTGAGTTTTCATACAACAATAGTTATCACACCAGCATAGGGATGGCACCATTTGAAGCACTTTATGGAAGAAAGTGCAGAACTCATGTTTGTTTGACGGAAGTTGGGAGGATCGGTTGTGTAGTACGGATATGATGCTAGAAACAACTGCTAAAATCAACAGATTAGGCAAAGGCTGAAAGCTGCCCAGGATAGGCAGAAAAGTTATGCTGACGTCCGTAGAAGGCCTTTAGAATTCAAAATCGGAGATTACGTGATGTTGAAAGTATCTCCATGGAAAGGAGTGGTGAGGTTCATCAAACGGGGAAAATTAGCCCTGAGGTACATTGGTCCATTTAAGATTATTGCGAGAGTTGGAAAGTTGCTTATAATCTTGAGTTACGGGAAACCTTAAAGGGGTGTGCACAATACATTTCACGTGTCAAACTTAAGGAAATGTTTGGCAGATCCGAATCAAGCTGTACCTCTCAAAGATGTTCAAGTAAGCGAGAAGCTATCTTTTACAGAGAGGCCGGTAAAGATTCTTGATACGCAAGAAAGGAAATTGAGAAAGAAAAGGATTCAGTTGGTGTTGGTCCAATGGGAAGGATAAAGAGGACTTGAAAAGACTTGGGAATTGGCTAGTGATATGAAAGCCAAATATCCTTAGTTATTTTTGTAACACTAAAATTTCGAGGACGAAATTCTTTTAAGGAGTGGAGAAATGTAAAACCCTAAATTTCGACGAATGTATATGTTGATAATGGGCGGGTGTTCATGTAAATAGCACGTTGAATAAAAAAAGTCCTAATTTATAGTGATAAACCCTAGGGGTGTTAGATGACTGAAAATGGAGAACGTGGGCGAAAACGGAACTCAAATCGGAGTTAAAACGAAGTGGGGAATGGGAAAACACCCGAGGAAAGCCCGAAAACTTCTTTTGAGCATATCTCGACTTAGAAAAAGAGTTACCGGAGCCCATTATATAAAAATTCCACGTGTTTCGACGAGAGGAATCTGAATATGTGGTCTACGCGATCCGCGCATCATAGGGTATACCCCTGCGCGTATCGCCTAGCAGTTGTCGGGTGGAAAACAACTGGCTGGCAGGCACTCTCCTCTTATGCGATAAGCGCAGAGGAGCATGTTGTGCTGCGCGTAGCGCCTAGCATGGCCCTGATCAGCTATAAAAGGGGGTGCAACCCCCATCACTTGTTGCTCATTCCCTTTCTCTCTCTAAAACGTTTTAGAGAGAGAAAACCCCTAGTTTTCTTGCAGAATCGCGCCTCGTGTGCGGTACCCTGCGTCGGAGCGTTCCTTCGAGTTTCGGGCGCGTGTAGATCGCTTTGCGGGCGTCGACGTTCTGCCCAAGTGAAAAACGGTAGTCATCAAGGTGTTGCGCGATTGAAGATCGGTGATCGACGAGGTTAATGGTATTTTATTCTCGATTAGTTTAGGACAGGAATCGGGTTGGGAACCCGATGGGAATGCGGGTGAAGGTACCCGCATAGCATGATGGAAATAGTTGCGGGATTAAACACCCGCAACTTACGAGTAGAATACCTGGGGAGGGTGCGGGTTGAATATCCGTACCCTGGGGATATGATATCCGTTGTGAACGGGTAGCATATCTTCTTAGGAAATGCTTGGATTCCCGAGGTCCGGGATTTGGTAGGCGTAGGCGGTAACGACCCTTATTTGGTCGTAGGGTTTGTTAGTTAAGCCCTAAGGCTTATATAGTCTTAGGAATCGTTATTTATAACGTTGTGATATCGCGTTATAGGTGGATTATAGCTATTGAGGTTGATTGTTGGTATAGCTATTTGTGTTGATTGTGAAGATAGTCATTTGGATTGATTGTCGAAATTAGATCAAGGAACGAAGCTAGTTGTTATCTCGTTGAGGTGAGTTTATACACCCAAACTCTTGTGTAACTGTTTTGGTTTTGAAATGATTACAAAACTGGATGTGATGCTTAAACATGTTTTGGTTGGAAATGATTGTGAGTTTTTGTAAAAACTCTTTTGGATTGGTTGTGTTCTTAAACTATTGTTTTTGAACAGTTGGCTAACATTCTACGGTAAATATCTGGCAATACCACTCCATATTATAGGGGTGCCGCGGGTAAACTTAGAAGGGTATATGCTTATATTCTACTGCAGCGCAGACGTGCCAGACGGAGTTGTTGAGGGGTTTATTCGTATTGTTTGTGTATATTTATTTGATGATGCTAGTATGTTTATGAAATGCTTGTAAGTGATGGAGTTAGTGGTAACTCTTTGATCAATGGAGCTTGGTAACTCGTTGATCAAGGTTCTTCAAGTATTTGGTTGAATGTTTTGAAATGTTTTGTAAAAATGTTTTATTATGAACTCACCAGCGTAAGCTGGCCCTTTCTTTTAAAACTTTTTGGCACACATCCTAGGTGCCGTGTGATGCAGGAAAGCACTGTTGAGGCTAGAGCAGGTAGAGGGCTTGCGGGCTTAGAAGATAGACGCTCTGGACCTAGAATAGTTGCTAGCTTGGCTTTGTTGATGTTATGTAACAAACAATCATTTGTCGTTTTGAGAACTATGTAATTGTTGTATTGAAATTTAATGTATGAACATCTTTATATTTTAAGCTGTGTGTGTATGTATGATGTCGTTTTGCTGCGTCGCTCCTGGTATCCATTCGTCACACGTGATACCCCTGGGCAGCACCCACCATCTCCTATGTACTATTGTGTGTATGTGAGTATTATGATCAATAAAAATATGCAAGTTTTGATGTATATATATATGCCGCTTGTGTATGCATGAGTATGATCATGTATAGTTAGGTAAGTATAGGCTGATATGTATAGATGATGTATGTATGTAGAAGCAGAAAATTCACGCATGAGTATATATGTTTTATATGGAAATCGATATGGCGTGCGTATTTATATAGTTAAACAATTATGTATGTAGACAAAGAAGTAGTAACAATATGTATGTATGTATGTGGTCTTAGTATGAATTAACATGTTGATCATATGCGAAATCAGTTATGTATGTAAGTATGTTTTGAAATCAATGGCTAGGATATGTATAAATTGCTCTATGAAAATGGTAGATATTTGTATGCATGTGTGATGTAACGGTGTAGATAAGACAACAACAGCAGTATGTGGTTTTGTTAGTGTGTATATATCACATGTTTGTGTGGTTTTGTTAGTGTGTATATATCACATGTTTGTGTAGTCGTATGTGTATGTACATATGTAGGAATGAGTATTTTGTGTATGGATTGGTTACAAAAGGCTAGGAAAAGATGGGATATATAAATATATATATGTATATGCGGATCATTGTAGTTGCGAATTTGTCGTGATTAATGTGTATACATGTATGTGTGGGATACGTAGTGTATGTATGGTATGAAATGTATAAATGTTCGGGTATGAGGGGGTGAATGCTGGTATAATTGCATTATGATGTATGCTTGAACAATATGGTATATTATAATTAGAATGTTTAGATATGTAAAAGTAGTTTGTTTCAAGTAAATAAATGTCATCTAGGTGGCATAAGATCCAAGTATGAAAATTATGCGTGTTATGAAATGATGATTGAGTCGGGTTTTGAGTTAATGTTAAGATGCATGAATTACGTTGTATGAGTATGTGTATATATGTGTAAATAAGTTAAGTTCTCTATCATATATATATATATATATATATATATATATATATATATATATATATATATATATATATATATATAATTGAGGTTAGGATTGCATTTAATTATTAACAGATTTTTATAAAGCAGGTCGTAGAGTAGTCTAGGTTCTTTATTGCATTTTGGCCGTCTATATTGCTGTGCACTTCAAAGGTGAGTTATTTGCCTGATTTTAAATCATTTTCAGGGAGAAAACATACAAATGTTTTTAATGCGCCTTCGGGCAATTATTTTACAATGCCTTTGGGCGGACTGTTTTTTTTATGCCTTCGGGCAGGGCCTTCGAGCAAAACTTTATGCCTTCGGGCGGAGCCAACTAAGACTGCATTTTATACCTTCGGGTAGGGCCTACGGGCAGGTTTCGGTAAAAGTATAAATGCCTACGGGAAGGTTTCGTTAAAAGTATAAATGCCTACGGGCATGTTTTGGTATAAGTATAAAGGCCCACGGGCAAGATTGTATAATGGTAATTTTATTAGGGCTTATAGTGCTTTACACGAATTGGAACCACATTCAAGTCCTTATAAAAGTTCGAGGTTGATTAATATATGATAGCGAGGAAATTTGAGTAGTACTACTGGGTTGCGACGGCACCCCACCCTTGACTGGGCGTCATGTGGTGCAGATTGTCCTTAATGGTTATGGGTCATCCTGGTTAGATGACGACAAGGCAAAGGTAACGTTTAGATTTATCTCGACTTGTTGACAAGTAATAAGCATTCGGTCTTGCAAACTGCCTAATAAAATAAAATTTGTTTATCTACGTTATAAACAGTACTTTTTATTTAAGTGCAAACCTCATTGAACTCACCAACATTATGTGTTGACCGTTTTCGTATGTTTTCTCAGGTAACTAAGGACCCGAGCACGTAGGACATGCATGCATTGGGTCGTCCTTTGGACACGTTTCAAAAACTACATTTAATGATTTAGTTATTTTATTAACTTGGTTTATTATTTTGTGCGTGGGATTTTGTGTACCGGATTTGTTTATGCTTCCGCTAAAAGTTGGTTTTAACATTTAAACTCATAAATTTTGTTTTAATCATTAAATTAAACATTTCGTTAAACGTTGAATCGGTGTTAACTGTAACTAATGGCTTGAGATCCCGGTATGTCATTCGCCTAACGGATACCCCGTTTGTGGAAAATTGAGGGTGTGACAGATTGGTATCAGAGCCATAAGTTATAGAGAACTAGTATTTGCATCTAGACTATAACTAGGCATTGCATTAGCTACACTCACACTGCACATTAGTTATATTAGATTGGGCTTATACATGTTGCTATACATGCTACCTTATATGTGATTCCTTGTTTCCTTACTACTATATTATTCTGCCTCTAACCATAGGCATGATTTGTAGTTTAGATTTTCTAATTCTTATTCTAGTTTAGATTTTCTTAATTTGTGCTGATTAAATAACATAAATTAAAAAAACATTTAATAGTTAACTTAATTTGTAACTCTTGCAACACTGCAGTCATCAACATAAGTTCCTTTGCGAATGTAATGTAGCATTCAATTTTATGGACCTTATCAGCTACATTTGACAAACATGATATACTTAATAATGTGTCTTCAATGTATTAACCAAACATCATTTATGGCGCTTGTAAGATATACTAAATAAGATGAGTTCCCCCCTGTCTTTTTTTTTTCTCTATATAAATATTCACATTGAATTGCTAATAGCTAGGTTGTTGTTTTAAAATATGTCAGCATGAATTGCTCTTTGCACTTAGATACGAAGCACGATATAAAACAAAATCTAAATAACTAAATAAAACATCATCTAAATAAACAATACGCAGAACATGCCAAGTTTAATGGAGTTAGTTTGTTTTGTTTATTTTACTTTAATGGAGATTCTAATTCATACAATCTTAGGTTATGTTAGAGATTTTTAATTCATTATACTTCATCTGATTTCTTATGTTTCTTAGGGAGATATATGATCTTGATAATGACTTGATATTTGGATAATGAAAAAATTCATTATGATAGATTAGGATATTTTCTGTCAAAGCAAATTATATAAAATAAATCATATTATGCAATAAATAAATTAATGGTTTTCTAAGTTAATTTAATTAGAACTTATTATTCCCCTATAAAAGGATATTGATAAGTGGTTAAGGAAGAAAGACACAAAATTCTAGAAAGATAGAACCTATGAATGAGCTCTTTTGTCTAAGCCTAAAACAAGACAAGAGCAAGGAATGAACTTTAAGTGAGTGAAGGAAGGAGGGGACAAATAAGGAGCAATGCATTATAACTAAGCATGACAAGATGAGGATAGCTAAACTTTCAAAGACAATAGCAATGCAATGAGATTAGTCTTGAGGTCGAGTGGGGATGACATCGTTAGTAATACTTGTTTATGAGTGTTTTGTTATCCGCGTAACCCTTTTTACTAATGTGTATAAGTTCGTTTTTCGAAACTTTTTAGGGTAATTAGTATCATCATAGTTGTGGATGTAGGCGATGGACGTTACTTATGCTATTTTTCTTTGCACTCTAAACGAAAAAAATATTTGTTAATTTAAAATTAAAAAAATAACTACACAAAATGAAAGACACAAAAACATTTCATCTTTAACGTGTGTCAAACAAATCTATCTAAAAAGTGTACATATAACTAACTTGCTAATAACAAATTAGTTATCGCTTAATAACAAATGCACTTGTGAAATGCATTTAAAACATCTTCACTAATCTCAACTAATGTCTAGAAGTTTTTTTTCTTTTAATCTCTCTCAAGTGTTCGCATCTAAAACTTTAACAAAATAGCAAAAGAACCTAAATACCATGAATTTTTAAACACTCTTAAGATATGGTGTGGTTCATAGGATTCGAGGAAACCAGACAAATTTTTAAACACTCTTACGAAATGCACTTGTGAAATGCATTTAGTGTAAAAGAAATAACTTAAAGGCTTCTTCAAGTTTTTATGCTAAGTTGCTTAATGGATAAAATGGAGTTAAGGTCAAAACTGACCACTTCAAAGTGTTTGTTAAGTGAAACTTAAAGCAAGATGAAAGCAGACATTTTTTGAAAAAATAAAAAACTGAACAATGCAAATTAAAAAGTCTTGATTAAATCAGGCAAAATTAGTAACTTCAAAGGACACGTTGAGTGAAACTTATGTAAAGCAAAATGTGAGTGGAATTTTTTGAAAAAGCACGGAACGAGACATATTATAAGTCAACGGAACCGATAAACTTTGATTGATGGAAAAAAAGGTGGGTACCTTCTGTAGAGGTTAACAACTGTTGGCACAAGATTCATGTATTTGTTCATGACTGTGTATTGACTTAACCATGATGAAAGAAACAAATAATATTCACTTGATGAATTAAAAACAGGACTTTATATTGATAGAAAAGTATAAATTTTGTAGATAGACATCATGCATATATATATACTAGTACTATACCCGCGCGATGATGCTACCGAGACACTTTACAACATGATACTTGTTTGTTTGTTTCTGTTACTCGTATAATATTTTACAAAATCCATTTATTACTACTAGTCTACTACTATTATCATGTTAATTTATTTTTATTGGTTTGTTTTCACATTCAGTTGATTTGTTACTTTCAAAGGTCAGCTGCGGCTAGCAACTTTAATATTAGTATCAACTATGATGGTTCGTTTTGTTTTATTAAAAGCATATTTCATAACACGTATGCTTCAGGTCCTACAATTCACAAGTTTTCTTGTATTATTATTATTTTGTTATTTATCTTATTCTTCGTTCGTCTAAATAGATAATCGATGTCTTTCGCTTCATCTGCAGTTATCGGTGTAATAAAGCAAGGGGAAAGGAGCATAATTGACAACTCTTACACCCACTAAAGGGTGTCTTGGTGATGCAGTAAAAATGTTGAGATTTATGTTTTGCGACTCTATAGTGTCGGGCATACGACACTACGTCGTGTTTCATATTTATCTGATGTGGGTCAAATGGTCATATCTCAGATTTATTTTCAAACCCGACTCTACACGACCTTAAACCCTAAAACACACACTTACTTCAAATCTATCTTTTTCGAGTGTTTTTGCTGATTCCAACCGGTAAGAATTCATCTCTTGTATGTTTCGAACCTTCGTTCGCTTTGTATTGGTTTTTGGTTTCGATCTGATATGGTTTTGATGATGTTGACTGTTGGATTTTTCACGTTTTATGCGACACTAGTGTTCTTACTGCGACATTGAACGAAAGTTCAACCACCCTAGTTGCGACACTACCAAGGTTATGCTGACCATGCTTTGTTGGTAGTGTCAGAAGCCTGGGATGCTGTGACATTGTAGTGTCGATGCACATGTCTTGCTGTTGCGACACTACAATGTCGACGAACTTGCGACACAAGCGGTCGAACGTGGTCGCTTATCTCAACGATAAGGACCTAAAGTCGGTCGGTTTTCGTGACGCGATATCATGGTTGAAGGCGTCTCCTATATCTTACGCTTTCACGAAGGACTTGATTATCGACCAGCAGCACGTCAGAGATTTTTGGGAATCAGCAACGTACAATCTCAATGCAAAACCAGCTGAAATTAGGGCAAGAGTTATGGGGGAAGATATCATACTTACTGTTAATTCCATTGCTCGCTTGCTGAGAATGGAACGTGACGTTGGATCTCCAATGTTACTATGTCTGGAGGACGTACATGCAGGATTTTTGGAGATGGGTTACGAAGAGACTGATTATCTGGATCGTCGAGAGATAAAGAAGACATTTCTGTCAAGAGAATGGAGGTTCATCGCACACGTCATCATTGTTTGCTTAGACCATCGAAAGGGTGGAACTGATGGTCTAAATTTTGAGTGGGCTCGCGTGATGCTGAATCTGTGCTGGGGTGATAAAGCAAACATTCCACAAATGATTTTTGAATATATGATTGAAAATATTTCTGCTGAAAAGAAGGATAAATGGTTGCTATACCCGAGATTTATCCAAATTTTTATCGATGAATTGAAGCCGGGAATACAGAAGCTAGGGGACCCTTTGACACTAACGAAGATGAATGTTAGAATTTTCTCTGACTGCTCCTCAACTAGACATGACATTTCGGGAAAGATAACTTATCTTTTCCGAAATATGTATACGGACGAAAGATGGGATTATATTGAGAAACTGAAGATTTCTGAGGAGAAGAGGTTTGAGGAGCTCAGAGATAAAATCAAAGAAGATATTAAGAAGAGAAAGAAGTTTATTGGAAAAAGGGCTGTTCCGTTTGAAGAAGAACTGGATGAGATCGAAGCAGAAATATTCAAACCAAAGGGGAAGAAGAGAAGAAAGGCGGGGGATAAAGCACAAATTGATTCTGATACTGATGTCAGAACCAATAAAGGTAAAGGTAAGGAGCCTGAAGTGTCTGAGTCTGTACCCAAAACATTTACAAAGAAGCCGGAGAAGAAGGGGTTTGCTGGACTAGACAAGGATGTGATTCGTGGAGTGAATACATCGCTCGCTAATGAGCTAAGCATGATAAAAACGAAGTTGATGAATGCTGAGGAAAGGGAAAGACATCGAGAATCGGAAATGGAAGATTTGAGGAGAATCGTACTAGACCAGCATGTGCTCATCAAGAAGTTGATAACGGAATTAAATGAAGTAAAGAAGGAGGTAAAAGTTGGGAACGTAGAGACGGAGGATGAGATTAATGAGCTGGTTAACGTTGGAAAATACTCAACCTTGAAGGAGATGGTACAAGTCGCCAAAATTCGTAAAGAATTTGCAGGTTTCAGCGGTGCAAGTGCAAGCAAATCCGAGAAAGAGGCAGAAATTACTGATGATTTCTGTTTCGATGTTGATGCTGATTTGATAGGAGATGAGGTGGTAGCCGAGGATTTAAAGAAGGCCGAAATGAAGATTGTTGATGAAGAAGATGAGGACGTACAGTTGATAGATTATGATTCAGAACCCGAATTCTATGAAGTTGAGGAAAAGGAGATGGTATACATTGCTCAGAGGAGCGGAATCGAGGGTGACGTGTTCAAACTTGACAAATCTGACTGGTTCAAGAAGGTGGATGAACCTGAACACGTCACGCCTCTATTCCAGAGATTTGTGATCGTTATAACCATGCTACTGCTGAGTGTTTTTTTAGCAGGTACTGCGATTACTGTGATTAAAGAAATCACTCTTTAGAAGAATGTTTTTATAACAACTTCTGTGACATTTGTGAAAGGAGAAATCATGATACTGCAAATTGTTTTTTCGAAAAACCTCATCAAGAGAAATGACTAGTTTTGAAAATGTTTTAAGAAATCTATCTGTTGGTTTTCAAAAAACAAATCAAAGTCATTCTCTTGATTCGAAACCTTTCAAAAGAATCAATTCTGGTTTTGATGAGACTTCATCAAGAAACTTTCAGGTTAACAAATTCACACCAAGAGCTTTGATGATTCGAAATCAAAGAAATGAAAACAACCATAATCCTAAGTTAGAGGAAATGTTTTCAGCTTTAAGAAGAAAGCAAATTAACCAAGTGATAGGTTCAATTGGATCGATAATATCGCTCAATGATCAGAATAATTCATACACAAACACAGTTCAATCATAAACACAGTTCATACTAATAATTCTCTTTTGTATATTGATGATCAAAGCAGATTTGTAGTACAAGTGCAGGAGAAAATAAATCACACACACTTAGTTCTCTCTCTAACGTGAATAGTGATCTAGCCTCTTCCTCACACTCTCTCACTACATGCTTTTAAGCAACAATTACAACTTTAGGGAAAATAACAAAATAGACCCTAAACTATACATAAAATGTATAAACAAATACAAAGTAAATCTTAACTAGGAAATAGCCCTAACAGTACTCCCCCTAAGATTTATCTTTGGATTTCAGCAAAATCTTCAAAACAGTTTTCATCTTGTTCAGCTTCAATCTCTCTCACCAATCTTCTGGTTCTTCTTTGACATCCAGCAACTCTTTTCCTTTAAATTCTTCTTGTTCTTTCAATGCTTCCTCTATGCATGACTTGAACTTTTCTGCTATCTTAGCTTGTCTTGGTTTGGACTCGTTAGTAAGGATTGGGCAGGCATTCATACGTCTCAAAGAATCAAGATTTAAACCTGCAAAATCAATGTTAGCGTAAAATTCATAGGGCATTTCCTTCCCTTTGACTTGCACTTCCAAAGTTCCCTTTTACTTGCCTTCCTTACCCGTATCTTCTCTGATGCAGCTGCTATCACCTCGATCATCACCACAAACAATTTTCGATCAGCTTCAGCAACTTTGTCTTTGCATTTTTCCATTCTGTAACTTCTCAGGAAATCAATGTATGATGGATGCAGTAATTTCAGCTTAAAAGTACTGAATAAAGTGATCATGTCTTTATCCCAATCATCCATATTTCGTACAATTTTCAACTCAAACGTTTCCTGATTGTAGAAAACTTTAAGTATTGGCTTAGTCGCTTGAGACCCATCAAACACTTTCAACCCCGGATTAGTTACCTTGTCAAAGTATTCATCAGAAAATTCCTCTAGATACATATCCTCACTAACCACCAACTTCTTTTTCTTTCTTTGTTTCTTCGCTTGAACATATGCACTGTCCTCCTGTTGACCTCTGAAATCTAAGTATTTCGGTGATCGGCTTATCCCGGCATCAAGCAGCATTGCACATTTATCACCACGCTCAGCATGCGTGTGATTTATCAGTCTAAGCTTGTGCAACTCTTTCAAATCTTGAACTTCTAACTTGAAAATGCTAGAGTAGTAATGGTATACATCACATAAACCATTAACTCTTTTAATCATGAATGCATCGAAAACTTCATCATATTTCCACGCTATTATTTTTACCTTTTTGGATTTTTCCGGTACGATCATTGAATCAAGAAGTTCAGCAATTGACTGACCCTTGCTCAGCAGTGATCTCACAACATCACCTGCTGTGGCTGATTTGTGCCATGATTCACGTACATCCATAGGTATATTATATGACTTGACCTCACTAGGAAACATGTCCATCAACTCATGTCTCTTTTTATGCGCATTCTCAGGTAAAGCCATCACCGGTATCTCTTCTGGCCCGAGAACTTTGTATCTCTTTGTCAGCTCATAGTATTGAGGATTGTTGTAATCCAGATAAAACATACGGTTGTACATCTTCTCCGTCTTCATGAAACTTACAACAATTTTCCTCAGTGACTCTTGTTTCAATCTTTTCAAAGTCCTATACGGATAATTCCTTGAGCTCAGCCAGTCACGCATATTTCTGCTAGACATCTCTTTAGGATTTTGGTGATCAAGCTCAGTTGGAGGTAAATCTTCAATATTTAAACTCTCTTGTAACGGTGTCCACTCACCCATCTCAACGATAAACTCTTTCTCATCAGCAGCAGCTTTATCTTGAGCTATCAAACATTTTTCATACTCTTCATTGATTTGACTCACAGTCAGCCCATTCAGATACACTGCATTGTACTTCATCTTCTCAAGATAAACAAATCTTTCAGGTAAATCATTTGGAATCTCATGATCAGGATTGGCTTCAGGCTCAACTTCTGGTTCAGATTCTGTGAAATCTATGTCATCAAGATCATCTAATGCCTCAATCATTGGTGCATTGTCAGTTTGAACCGGCTCAAACTGTTCTGTTACAGTGTCAGGTACATTCTCAATCATTTCAGCTACTTCAGGCACTTCTTCAACTACAACAGCTTCAGATTGAATCGGCTCAATCTGAACTGATTTATCAATTTCAGCATCAATCACAGTCTCATCTGCCTTTGCCAATTCTATTACCTCAGTTTCAACTACAGTCATAGATTGAATCGGCTCAATCTGCACTGTTTCATCCAACCTCGCCTTTTTACTACAACTTTCATCACCAGTAATTTCCGATACTGCATCTAACTTCCTTTTTCCCTCAGCCTTGTAAGAATTGACAGAATCAGCAACAGCTTCATCGGGAATAACTATTGGAGTTTCAACCCTTATGCCAACATTTGTCGTACCACGTGCTCGAGTATAATAGACTTTTGCTTCTTGAGAAGGATCAGTCACTTCCATAACCTCATCTGAAAAAATCTTTGTCTGATGTGGACCCTGACTTCTTTGATCGTGTTTCTTCTAACCATTTCTCCAACATTTCTTTTTCAGCCTCAAGAGTATTGCATTCAGCTTTCAACTCTTTGTAATCATACTTCAAATTTTCATGTTCCTCCTTCAAATTATCATACTCAGCCTTCAACTCTTCATGTTCAGTTTTCAACTTAACATGATCTGCATCCAACTCTTTGAAAGTTTTCAGATTTTGATTATGAATATTCTAAAACTCTTCAAATCTTTTCTTCTTTCTATCATTTGAAGCTTTCAACTGTTCATTGACTTCTAAGAGTTTGGCCATCATTTCTTCCAATTCAACAATCCTTTCTTTATCTTCATTAACATCAACACCATTTTTGGCGAAGACTCCAAAACTTGTTCAATGTTTTCAGCAACAGGGGATGATGTGGTGGGTATATCAACAGGAATAGGATCAGTAATGCCAGCATCAGCTTCATCGACTATCTGTGCAATAGACTCAACATCGGCCATTACTTCTTGAGCAATCTGAACAACATCTATTTGTTCAGGCTCATCAACACTTTCTTCAATAACCTTCGGTTCCTCTACTAACACAGGTTCTATCACTGGTTTCAATCTTCGTGATCTGACATACTGAACAGTAATAGCCTTAGGAACTTCAGTAACTTCTTCTTCAAAACCAACAACCTCAACAGGTTCTTCAATCACAGCTTGTTCACTTATTTGGACAGTTTCTGTTTCAAGACCCACTGTTCTATCAACTTCCACATTTTCTATCTCCAATTCCACTGGTTCATTAATTTCAATATTTTCTGCCTCCTCTGAAACAGATTCGGCATCATCACCACCATCATTTCCACTATCATCATCTTCATCATTTCCACCATCATCACTTTCTTCACCATCACTGTCATTATCATCATTTTCATCATCCTCAGATTCATCTTCTTCATCTTCTGCATGACGAGCAGCATATTCATCATCATCCAGCAGATTGTCAGGCACCTCATCAACAAGGTCCTGTGGATTTACTATCTCTCCATGTGAAATATGATGATAAACTACCTCAACATCTTCTTCATTATTTGCTATATCTCTCATATAGTCAAATAGATCAACACTTGGCACATTCCCGATACTCATCTTCCTATAAGATAGATCGTTCATGTCCTCAGTATATAGTATCCCTCCAACAACTCCTTCTTCTCTGATAATGGGATAGGCAACATTGATCATCAACTGCAAGAATCTCTGGTACAAGAGAAACTTGAATCTTTTGCCCTTTACCAGATTGAACACAAACCCATTCATAATCCACTTCGACATGTTAAATGGTTTGTTTTCTGCTATGGCAACTATTGGGGATGCAATGTCAGAAGGAAAGTTGTCGAAACCAGCACTTCTCCTTGACATGCACTGCTGAATCACATAGCACAACAGCTTCCATTTCTTCCCCAACCTTGCTCTATAGAATTGTGACTTTGGAAATGCAGGAGGATGTCCCATATTTACAAAGCACGCTTGACATTCAGCATTTGTCAACTCATCATTCGCTCCTACCTCATCATCATCTATCCTTAATGCTGTTCTGATTGCTTCTTCAGAGACAGTCAACACTAACTCTCTTGTAATGTTTCCTCGAACAACAGTTACTCCATCATCATTTCTGATCACCTCAGCTGTTCTCCAAAAAATCTTTATCAATCTTGCATATATGACCGGCTTGGCACACATAGCATACACATACTTTGTCCTCTTGATAAATTTCATCATGTCTCTATATCCTTCAGTCTCAGGAATAGATTCATCCAAACATGCAACTAAATTGTGTTTGGGCTCAAACTTCAAATTCTCCATCTGTTAAAACAAAAACAAAACACAAACAAGACAAATGTGTTAGATTCTTCATTAATAAATTTCAAATTTTCATAAGTGTTTGAACAAAAGTTATAAAAGCAAAACATTCACATAATCATTTTAACTCCTAAATTGATCTAACAAACTGATTTTCATCATTTTGATCAAAACAACTTTGAATTTTAATGATTATACAACATTTTTCAATTTAACAGTTTAACACTTAAGAACATAAATTTGACATTTATAAGATGAAGTTGTTTAACATGTTTTAGTTCAGTTTTAACAAGGATTTGTCACTTTTAACACATATTTCATCATTCTGAAGTTAACATTTAAGAGCATCAAACAGGTCATCAATGGCGGTTGACAGTTATGAGTTAATTTTGGTTGATTCAGTTGATTTTAAGGAATTTGGTGCAAATGAGTGATTGATTGTTAATGATCGACAGTTTTTACACCTAAACCAACATTCGATTTCAGTTTTAACACGTAAAATCAAAGTGTCGATTCAGTGATAAAAAACACTATTCATCATCGTTTTTCATTTTATCGGTCGATTTGCAGGTTTATCAGGATCAAATCACTTAAACAATACCTTGTTCAATCGATCAGACTTGTTACAGAACACACGATTGAATATGATAATCAAACGATTTAAGTACAGAGGATTTGCTTGAATTTGTGAGTGAAAAATGATAAGTGTTTGTGAAGAGGCGGGTTTTTATATGGTTAAAAATTAGGTCAAACTTTGAGGTGCCGGGTCAACACTTTGGGACGGGCAAGCATAAAAGCCCAATAAGCCTTGACGGGTCAAGCACTGTTGAGACGGGTCAAGTACTGTTGGGACGGGTCAAGTACTTGAGACAAGTCACAACATATGACGGGTCAACATATAATATGTGAAAAACACTTGACGGGTCAAATACTGTAGAGACGGGTAAACCACTGTAGTGACGGGTAAAGGTTAGGAACAACTACACCTGATTGGTTTTATTTATCACCCGGCAATATAGTAGTCTTCACAACATCACCCGGCATCCTTTCTTCATCACCCGGCAACACAGTTGTCTTCTTTTTCACCCGGCATGCTTTTCTTCATCACACGGCAACATAGTTGCTTCCACTATTACCCGGCAACACAGTGTTATACACTTACACGGCAAGATAAGACTTCTTTCTTTTACCCGGCTGTATAGTGATAACATTTCTTCACCCGGCTGTATAGTGACACAACTTGTCACCCGGCAAATATCTATGACCTTCACCCGGCTGTATTTGACATGTTCATTGCCCGGCTATACAGTAGTCATAATATCTTCACCCGGCTTCACTTCTTTTTCTCAATCACCCGGCTTGTATCAAAACACACTTACCCGGCTAAATAGTAACATCATTACCCGGCTGAACAGTGTCTTCTGATATGTTTTTCCCGGCTACAATCCTTGAGCGATTTTTCTCGTCTGTTGACTTTTTCAACGGCATTTATTGCACCTGCAAACATTCTCGACATATTAATTAGACAAGACATCCTTAAAAGAATTTGTCACATTAATTATCAACAACATAAGACAAGTCAATAACATTAATTCCAATTAAATTCCTTTTTCATTTTCTTTGATTTTTAAAACAAATGTTTTTGTTTTTGCACAACCAACATTTTTATATCCCGAAGCAATTTTTGAAAAACACATCACAAGACCTTGGGTTTGTTTTTAACACATCCATTACCTTTGCTTTTCATACCACATAATCTTGTTCATTCAAAACACACTTATTCAAAATATTTTTGGATTTTTGTAGATATTTTTGTTCAATTATTCTCCCCCTAAACTTGAAATTTCTTGAAATTTTTAAGTTTAACAAGGATGTCGATGTGTCAATAAAGATTCCATATGCCTGCACACACAAAGCACACACATTAAAATAAAGACATATGCAATGCAATGAATCAAAATATCGCAGTGAGATCATACCACACATTATCTGAACATGTTTTGCAAGTTTTGAATAGACATTTGACTTATGTTTGATTGAGTGATGATATGAAAACATACCAATTAGCTCGAGTTGACACACTTACTTTTTCAGTATCATGATGAGATTAAGGTTCGATTAGAATGACTTATGTGACCCACATGTATACATATGTCAACATATTTCCTAATCAACCAATACCTGAATGCATATTGCACAAAAACCTGGTCACTTACAGTCATAAACAGTGTGGAATCTGGGTTCTATTCGGATTTGGTCCACTTTGGGACTTCTTTTGAATTCCATTTTGGAATTTTTTTTTATTTCCTATCGTTCCCCTTGGGAATCTTCTGAATTCCTTTTGGAATTTTTTGTTTGGTGATGGTCCACATTTGGGACTCTTTTTGTTCCATCTTTTGGAATCTTTTGCTGCACCTTGAAGCTCAAAAGAGACTTCATGTGAGACTTCAGGTCTGTGGATACCACGACAAAGAAGCTCACGATGCGGTTCATCACACTGAATACACTGCATCGTTACCCGATCATGTACAACTATCATCACAAGCAAGGCATCAAAAGATATATATCTAGACATGTATAACAATGGAACTTAACACAAAGATCATTAAGTTTATGTTTGTCAACAATGAAACTTACTTTTTCAGTCTAATTGCCTGAGCTGTCTAGCACATCAATTAACATTCATAAGTCTTTATTTAAAAATGATGTATCAAATAATGTCTAGTGTAACTATCATTTCTCACATTGTGCAATATAGATTCTTATGATATGATATTTTCTTTTCGTTTTGCTTTTATATTTTGTTTTTGCTTTTCTTTATCTTTTTCATGCAAGCACACAATGCAAAACAATAAAATAAAAGACAAAAGAATCAATACTTGACATCAACTTATTATATTTTTGGATTTTATATTTTTCTGATTTTTGTTTTGTTTTCGAAAAATAGAATCAATCATGATTGATTAATCCTATGGATTGAATTAAGAATTCAAACCGACCTGACAAAAAGGATTTTGTGAAAAGATCTGCCAGTTGTTTGTCGGTATGAACTTTAATCAAAATTATTAAACCTTTTTCAGAGTTGTCTCTTAAAAAGTGATATCGAATTTCGATATGTTTGGTTTTTGAGTGTTGAACAGGATTAGCAGTAATGAACATAGCAGCAGTATTGTCTATGTAAATAGGAGTTTTTAGAAAGTTAAACCCGTAGTTAAGCAATTGGTTTTGTAACCACAAAACTTGAGAACATCCTGCAGATGCAGCGATATACTCTGCTTCAGCTGTGGATACAGAAACGTTGGTTTGCTTCTTGCATTGCCAAGAAACAAGTCTAGGACCCAGAAATTGACATCCACCCATAGTCGATTTCCTGTCAAGAGCACACCCACCAAAGTCACTATCAGAATTATATAATACAAAATTGCCTTCATAAGGATACCATAACCCAAGATTCGGTTTCCCTTTAAGGTATCTGAAAATACGTTTAACAGCAACCAGGCGCGACTCTTTAGGATCAGACTGATATCTTGTGCACACACATACAACATACATGATGTCTGGCCTTGATGCAGTAAGATACATCAGTGAACCAATCATCGATCTGTATAGTGTTTGATCCACGGATTTGCCTTTCAGATCCGGATGTATCTTGCAATTCACATCAGATGGAGTTCGAATAGTCTGACAATCTTGCATCTTGAACTTCTTCAGCAACTTCTCAACAAATTTTGATTGGTTGATGAAAATCCCATCAGCTGATTGTTTCACTTGTAATCCAAGAAAGAAGTTAATCTCCCCCATTGAACTCATCTGGAATCTGCACTTCATGATTTCCTCAAATTCTTTGCACATTGACGCACTAGTTGATCCGAAGATAATATCGTCCACATAAACTTGAACACATAAGAGTTCTTCATTCTCCCTCTTCATAAACAAAGTTGGATCAATCTGTCCTCTTGTGAATCCATGTTCTAGTAAATGCTTAGATAATGTCTCATACCAGATTCTCGGAGCTTGGTGTAGACCATATAGAGCTTTACTCAACTTGTATACACGATGAGGATAGTCAGGATCTTCAAAACCCGGAGGTTGTCTGACATATACATCATCTGTAATCGGTCCATACAGAAAAGCGCCTTTAACGTCCATTTGGAATATTTTAAACTTCATGAAAGAAGCATATGCAAGAAAGACGCGTATGGCTTCAAGTCTTGCGACCGGAGCGAACACCTCTTCATAATCAATGCCTTCTTCCTGAGTATATCCCTGTGCAATAAGTCTGGCTTTGTTTCTCACAACAATACCACGTTCGTCTGGCTTGTTCTTGTACAACCATCTTGTACCAATCGCATTTTCTCCTTCAGGTAAGTCCACTAATTTCCAAACCTCTTGTTTGCGAAATTGAAGTAACTCCTCTTGCATGGCTTCAATCCAACTATTATCTTGCAACGCCTCTGAAATGTTCTTTGGCACCACTTGAGAAAGAAAACATGAATAAAGACAAACGTTGGCTTGCTCAGTTTGACTTCTTGTAGTTCTCTGATTCAACGGCCCAATAATCTGAGAGACAGGATGTTTCTTGTGAATTCGATGAGTTGGTATATCATCTCCTTGCACTTGACTCTCCAGATTAGACTGATTCAGATTTGGTAGATCTTGTAGAATGGAAGAAGTATGCGGAGTGAAATTAGGAACTTGATCCGGTGAATTGATGAAGTAGTCAAACGATTCTGGAACAACTTCAACATTCGGATCCGATGATGGTTGATTCTGAACAGATCCACCATCATTAGGAGAACTTTGCGGATTCACATCATCTTCAAGATTGTTTGATTCTTGATCGTCTTGAGAACCAGAAGGACCCGGAGCTTGACTGGATTTGACATGATCAGGATTATGAAATGACATGAACGGATACTCAGAATTGAGATTGCTATCATCGTCATTATCAGAATCATCGCTAAAGCATCCCAAGTTACCTGATTCTTTCCTTGTTTTTCCTGAAAAATCAAATAAGTTAGAATTGAAAGATTTTGATAGCGAATCTAAATCAAACAGCCATTCGGGACCATGTGCCACTGACGGAAACGAATTTTCTAAAAACTTAACGTTGATAGTTTCAATAACGGTATTTGTTTTGCTATTAAAAACCCGATAAGCTTTAGAAACAGACGAATAACCAAGGAAAAATCCATCGTCAGATTTTGACTCAAATTTCCCTAGATGATCATTTAAATTTAGAATCGTTACAGGACATCCAAATGCTTTCAAATAAGAAATATTCGGTTTTCTTCCAAATAACAACTCATAAGATGTTTTCTGTTTATCCTGCACCAATAATGTTCTGTTTTGTACAAAACACGCAGTAGCAATAGCTTCGTCCCAGAATGTGATAGGGATTTTGGCATCTGCGAGCATGGATCTTCCTGCTTCAATCAGTGTCCGATTTTTCCGTTCCGCAACCCCGTTCTGTTGAGGCGTTCTTGGAGCACTAAATTGCCGAGCAATTCCTTTTTCTGCACAAAATAAATCAACATTAGCGTTCTTAAATTCTGTTCCATTATCACTTCTCAGAATTTTTACTTTACAATCCAACTGATTTTCAACTTTGATGATAAATTCTTTTAATAACTCCGCAGTTTCAGATTTAACATGCAAGAAATAAACCCAAGAAAATCTAGTGAAATCGTCAATGATGACAAAACAATAAGACTTCTTTCCGATGCTTTGAACATTTGTTGGTCCGAAAAGATCCATGTGTAGCATCTGCAAGGGTTTTGAAATGGAGTTTTCTGGCTTGGACTTAAAAGACATTCGGTGCTGTTTTCCTTTCAAACATGCTGGACAGAGATCAGTTGTTGAGAACTTCTTTGAAGGTATTCCCACAGCATGATTTCCAGTCACCAAACGATTCATGTTTCTGAAGTTTGAATGGCCCAGCCGTCTATGCCAAAGCTGACTTTCATCATTCGAAGCATGCGCAATGAGACAAGTAGTTTCGGTTTCAGCATCAATCTGCGACATATCCAGCTTGTATACATCACGATCTCTTGGAGCTTTAACCACCACCCATTCATTGTCAATCTTGAAACCTGGTTTGAGTATATAACAGAAAGAATCATCAAATAAAGTTGAATAGGATTTGTCACAAATTTGAGATACACTTAGTAAATTAAAGTTCAACTGTGCACAGTAGTTGACTTTATCAAAACTAATGACCCCATTCGATACGGTTCCTTCTCCTGTTATTTTACCACCTGCATCACCTCCAAATGCAACGTGTGTACCATTTTTCAGCTTAAAGTCTTGAAGTAAGGCATGGTTGCCTGTCATATGCCGGCTACACCCACTATCAACGAACCATGAGTTGATAGGTCTTCTTGGGCGTACCTGCAATTCAACAAT
This sequence comes from Tagetes erecta, assembly GCA_030867185.1. Classification (NCBI taxonomy): domain Eukaryota; kingdom Viridiplantae; phylum Streptophyta; class Magnoliopsida; order Asterales; family Asteraceae; genus Tagetes; species Tagetes erecta. The sequence goes on along the minus strand of CM061493.1, from coordinate 24,779,860 downwards.
CACTTAGTTAGTTTGGTCAACCCAGGCCCACATGGTCTTGGGTTTTCCGAATCTATCTGCAACAGTAACTTGTTGATAATGAAGATTTTGAAAATTTGTTTCATTTGAGAGATTTTGAAAACTGTTTCGCCCATTGGTGTGAATTGATTGCTTTCTTCTTAAAGTAGTGAACCTTTCCTCTAACTTAGGATCAAGGTTATTTTCAAACTTTTGATTTCTTACCATCAAAGCTCTTGGTTTAAAACTGTTAACCTGCACATTTCTTGATGAAAGGTTATTAGAAACAGAATTGTTTCGATTGAAATTTCTCAAAACCGGAGAATGACTTTGATTCATATTTTGAAAACCAAATGATTGATTTCTTTGAAAATTTGGAAATGGAGTCAATTCTCGTGATGAGTTAGTTCGAAAGAAACAATCCTTTGTGTCATGATTTCTTCTTTCACAAATATCACAAAATTTGTTATAAAAACATTCTTCTGAAGAATGATTTCTTTTGTCACAGAAACTGCAGTACTTGTTAAAGAAACATTCAGCAGTTGCATGATTATAACGATCACAAATCTCACAGTGTTTCTTGCTAATCCTAAAGAGCCGATTGTTAACTTTTGATGTTGAACCCACTCGTGATTCATTATCAGTTTTGTTCGGTTTTAGATTAACTTGATTCTTTTGTGGAGAATTTGTTTGTGATTTTGATTGCATGGGACTTTGATTCGATTTTAAACCATTCTGTTTGGATAACCTTTTAGATTCAATTCTTTTATCATTGACAGCGGAAGACTTAGGACCTGAACCTGTTTTCAGACCAGAGTTAGATTTGATTGAAGAATTGATTGGTTTACCATAAGAACCGTTCATGTCGAAAGTTCCTGCAGACACAAACTTGATTGTTTTACCTTTTGACACTTTCTTCTTGACAGTTTTGTCATTGTCAGTTTTAACATTTTGAGCTTTGGTGTTGTCATTCGATTTTATGACACTTTTACCTTTTGACTGTTTCGTTTCAGATTGATTGGTAGTTATGTTCGATTTCTGCTTCTTCGCAGTTGAAACTTCAGCCTTCTTCACTGCATTCTTCTTGACTAGTTGATCAGCAACTTTCGCCTTTTGTTCTTTCTTCCACCTGATGTACTCAGGATCATTGTATCCTGAAAATTCACCTTCAGCCTTCACCGTTTCTTTTGGTTCGGGATTAAGTTTTGGATATTCAATGAGTTGAATTAGAACAGGCTCCACTTTGTTGTCAGATTTGTTGCTTGCTTCATCGTCAGCTTCAACTGTCACGTCATCTTCATCTTTCAAACTTTCAATCAACACCTCAGATCCTTCAGATTCGGATTTACTTCTTTGAATTTCTTTGAATTTTCGTTCATTTTCAGGTGAATGATCAAATTCATTGAAGTGTTCAGGTAAGGTTTGAGTGATTGATTTAGGCATTGGTTCATGAGTAAAACCCAACCCGGTTTTGTTTTTGTTACCTCTTTCATTCACAAGTTGTTTCACCATGTTCTTACAACTTTTTACTTTTGTTAATTCAACTAGTGTGACAGCATGAGCAACTTTTTCTTGTTCAAAGTTCTTTGTCATTTCTTCAAGTTGTTTCGTTGCAAGTTCCAGTTCCTTTAAGGTTTTGTTCCATGATTCTTTAAGTGACAAAATCTTCTCATCAGCAATTTTGTCATCAATTTTAAGTTGTTCATGAATTTTCTCTGTTTGCTTAATTTATCACCAATTTTAAATGAATGAGTTCGATAATGTTCCACTTGTTTAATGCATTGTTCAGAACACAACCTTTCTTTCACATCTTCAGGCAATGGAACATAGTTAGGGGGTAATTCGATACTAACCTTTGGTTGTTCAGTGGATGATGAAGACTCATTGGATGTAGCCACTAGTGCAATTTCTGGTTCAGATTCTTCAACAGGATCTGCCTTTGCGCTCCAATCATAGTCTTCAGAATCTTCACTTACATCATCAATCACTTTACCATCCCCTTCTTCAGACCAGTCTTCTTCAATTTCACAAACTAATGCCAAACTGGATGTAAGATCGGATGTAAATTGTTCTGCATACGCACTCCAATCGTATCCGTCTTTCACACTAACCACCAGTGCTTTAGTCTGATCTTCTGGTTTCTTGCCTTCATCTTTCAGTTCAGGCATGGGAAGACTTTGATATGGTCTTTGATTGAAACGTTGATTCCTGTTTTGATAGCTTAAAGACTGTTGCGAGCTAGGACCTTGACCTTGATTCTGTCCATTTGAACTAGCTTGATCATTGAAATTCTGATTCTATGGAGCTTTGCATTCTCTAGAAAAATGACCATAACAGTTACAATTGAAACATCTGGCCTTTGATTTGTCAAAACCAACAGTTTTGTTTGCATGAGGCTTGTAGCTTCGATTAACATATGCATGCTTCTGCGTTCTATATGAAACCATCACCATTTGCCAATTCAGATCCATTTCCTCAACGTCATCAGGATCCATCTCAAATAAATCTTGAAGGACAACGTCCATTTGACTCAAGTGACTTCCTTGATATGCTTGAAAACTTGCCATAAAAGCAGTAAAAGCGGTCTTGGTCTCGTCATCTTGTAACAAGATATTCATTACATCTTTCACCTTGGCTTGAACATTCGAACTTTGATTTTCTGATTGTGATTTCACATTCTGACTTTGAACTTGATTTCTTGGTGGAGATTGAGGTTGAGTATAAGTTGGTGAATTTGGAATGTATGCAGAATCAGTATAAAAACTTGCGCCAACAAATAAGTCACCCCCATCTTCAAACTTAGTTGCATCTTGTGCAAGAAAGGCATTCTCCACAGTATTAGCAGGATTCACAACATATTTGTATTGTGTATGTGAACCAGTTCTATCAGTATTTCTAGAACTTTCATCAATCTCTACCTCTTCAATCTTTGCAATGAGCAAATCCAGATCCATCGGAAACTTTTCAGTATGTTTTAGTAGAGTCACAGTCTGTTTCCATGATGATGGAAGTGCACATAATAATCTGTCATTCAAGTCTTGGAGATCTGTTTTTGCACCCACATTGGACATTTCAGTAGTCAGATGAACAAACCTATTCATCATCTGGTGCACGGATTCTCCAGCAATGTGTTCAAATAACTCCAACTGTCTCTTCAACTTTTGTTTCTTGAGACTTCTGAGTTGTTCACCTCCTTCACAAATGGACTTCAAGGCTTTGAACAAAGTATATCCTGTTTGATAGGCATCCAACCTTGACAGTACTTGTAGTGGCAATCCCTTACACATCAAAGAATATGCTTTGCTATCATTCTTCACTTTCTTCAAATCTTCTGTTGACAGATTATCCTCTGGATAAGGTTCAGTAGAGTCTTTGGTGTAGGTACTTGCACTATCTGGAGCTGTCTGTGTAGGTATGTGAGGACCCTTGTCAATTGACTTCCAAAGATCATTGTCTATTGAGCAGAGATGATGCTTCAGTCTAATCGTCCAATTCTTGAAATCTGCACGATTGACAAGTCTAGGAACACGGTTATCAGAATCATCATTAGGTGCCATTTTAAAGATTTTTTTTTAAAGAAAATATTTTTTTTTGTGTTTTTAAAGATTTTTGAAAAGAAACTATTAAAATACTAAAATAAGGACAAGTAATTAAAGATAAGATAAGAAAACAAAGATTAAAACAACTAAAAATGAGTCACACGGCTGAACAGTGAAAAATCCTTCTTCACCCGGCTGAACAGTGAAAAATCCTTCTTCACCCGGCTGAACAATAGCTTTTGTTCTTCACCCGGCTGAGAAAAGTCTTCACCCGTCTAAAATAGTCACACGGCTCAACAATTGTAAGTCTAGGATTCTTTACCCGGCAGAACAGTTACCCGGCATAATAGTAGAAACTTGACACGGCAATAACACTTGACCCGGCTTGAATCTTGACACGGCAGAAAGGCTTTACCCGGCTGAACAGTTGTCGATCACACGGCAAAGTTGTTTACCCGGCTACACAGTTTATGATCACCCGGCTGAAATTGTTAATCACCCGGCGTAACAGTGTATCACCCGGCACAACAGTACTTGATCCGGCTGAACAGTAACACCTTTTCCTCGTCAAATTCTTTACCCGTCTAGCACAAATTCCTTTACACGACTGCACAGGACCTAATTGTTCTTCAATCTAAGTCCAAAGGAAATTGTCTAAGTCAATTTTATCACCCGGCAAGTTAATCTTCAACCAAGTTCATACTGTTCATCATCTTCATCATGAGAATTTTTCAGGGTTTATCAAAAACTTGTCCAATTCGTTCAAAATTCACACACAAGCAGTGAAATAGTCCGATTAGCAATCCCTAATCTCAATCAATCCAAAACATGATCAAATTTTCATGAAATTGAGCAAAATTTGATCGAACAGTAACTTTTTCAATCTTCTTAATTCCTCAGATCTGATGATAATCTGATGGAATTTGCACAATCGTTGTGAATTAGGAGTGATTGCGATGATAAATCACAACTAAAAACAGCAACAATTCATTCAGATCATGATATTTGAGCAATATTGATGTGTTTTGCTTGATGAACAGCGAAGAACACAATACCAACAGCTCTGATACCAATTGATAGGTTCAATTGGATCGATAATATCGCTCAATGATCAGAATAATTCATACACAAACACAGTTCAATCATAAACACAGTTCATACTAATAATTCTCTTTTGTATATTGATGATCAAAGCAGATTTGTAGTACAAGTGCAGGAGAAAATAAATCACACACACTTAGTTCTCTCTCTAACGTGAATAGTGATCTAGCCTCTTCCTCACACTCTCTCACTACATGCTTTTAAGCAACAATTACAACCTTAGGGAAAATAACAAAATAGACCCTAAACTATACATAAAATGTATAAACAAATACAAAGTAAATCTTAACTAGGAAATAGCCCTAACACCAAGCCAGTGGCAGAAACAGTTTTCAACCAAATCTCTCAAATGAATCAAGTTTTAATAACATACATTATCAGCAAGTTACTTTACAGAGAGATTCGGAAAACCTAAGACCATGTGGGCCTGGGTTGACCAAACTAACTAAGTAATTGTTGAAATGCAGGTGCGCCCTCGAAGACCTGTCAACTCATGGATTGCTGATAGTGGGTGCAGCCGGTATATGACAGGCAATCATGCCTTGCTTCAGGATTTTAAGCAAAAGAATGGTACACATGTTGCATTTGGAGGAGACGCTGGTGGAAAAATCACTGGTGAAGGAACCGTGTCAAATGGGATTATTAGCTTTGATAAAGTCAACTATTGTGCCCAGTTGAACTTTAGATTGCTAAGTGTATCTCAAATTTGTGGCAAATCATATTCAACATTATTTGATGATTCTTTTTGTTACATACTCAAACCAGGTTTTAAGATTGACAATGAGTGGGTTGTCGTTAAAGCTCCAAGAGATCGAGACGTGTACAAACTTGATATGTCTCAGATTGATGCTGAAACCGAAACCACATGTCTCAATGATGAGAGTCAGCTATGGCATAGACGGCTGGGCCATTCAAACTTCAGAAACATGTACAAACTGGTCACTGGAAATCATGTTGTGGGAATACATTCAAAGAAATTCTCGACAACTGATCTCTGTCCAGCATGTTTGAAAGGAAAACAACACCGAATGTCTTTTAAGTCCAAGCTAGAAAACTCCATTTCGAAACCCTTACAGATGCTACATATGGATCTTTTCAGACCAACAAATGTTCAAAGCATCGGAAAGAAATCTTATTGTTTAGTCATCATCGATGATTTTACTAGATTTTCTTGGGTTTATTTCTTGCATGTTAAATCTGAAACTGTTGAGTTGTTAAAAGAATTCATTATCAAAGTTGAAAATCAGTTAGAATCTAAAGTAAAAATCTTGAGAAGTGATAATGTAACTGAGATTAAAAATGCTAATGTGGACTCATTTTGTGCAGAAAAAGGAATTGCGCGCCAATTTAGTGCTCCAAAAACTCCTCAACAGAATGGAGTTGCAGAACGGAAAAATCGGACACTAATCGAAGCAGCAAGGTCCATGCTCGCAGATGCCAAAATCCCTATCACATTCTGGGACGAAGCTCTTGCTACTGCCTGCTTTGTACAAAACAGGACTTTATTGGTTCAGGATAAACATAAAACGTCTTATGAGTTATTGTTTGGAAGGAAACCGAATATTTCATATTTGAAAGCATTTGGTTGTCCTGTGTCGATTTTAAACTTAAGTGATCATCTCGGTAAATTTGAGTCAAAATCTTCTTAGGATACTCATCTGTTTCGAAAGCATATCGGGTTTTTAACAGAAAAACAAATGTTGTTCGTGAAACTATCAACGTTAAGTTTTTAGAAAATTCTTTCCGTCAGTGGCTCATGGTCCTAAATGGTTATTTGATTTAGATTCGTTATCCAAATCTTTCAACTCTAACTTACTTGATTTTTTAGGAAAATCAAAGAAGGAAACTAGAGACTTAGGATGTTTAAGTGATGATTCAGACAATAACGAAGATAATGATCTCAATTCTGAGTATCCTTTCATTTCATTTCACAATCCTAACACTGTATCTCCAAATCACGACCAGGGTCCATCAGGTTCTCAAGAAGATCAGGAATCGAACAATCTTGATGATGTTTTGAATCAGCAAAATTCTCCTAATGATGGTGGACCTGTTCATACTCAACCATCATCAGATCCGAATGTTGAAGTAGTTCCAGAAACATTTGATTACTTCATCTATTCACCAGAACAAGTTCCTAATTTTACTCTGCATACTTCTACAATTCTACAAGATCTACCGAATCTGAATCAGTCTAATCTGGAGACTCAAGTACAAGGTGAAGAAATTCCAACTCATCGTGTCCATAGGAATCATCCTATCTCTCAGATTATAGGACCTTTGAATCAAAGAACCATGAGAAGTCCGGCTGAACATGCAAACATTTGTCTTTATTCAGGTTTTCTTTCTCAAATGGTACCGAAGAACATTTTAGAGGCGCTGCAAGATAACAGTTGGATTGAAGTCATGCAAGAGGAGTTACTTCAGTTCAGAAAGCAAGAAGTTTGGAAATTAGTGGACTTACCTGAAGGAGAAAATGATATTGGTACAAGATGGTTGTACAAGAACAAGCCAGACGAACATGGCATTGTGGTCAGAAATAAAGCCAGACTAATTGCACAAGGTTACTCTCAAGAAGACTGTATTGACTACGAAGAAGTGTTTGCTCCGGTCGCTCGACTTGAAGCTATTCGCATTTTTCTAGCTTATGCCTCATTCATGAAGTTCAAAGTGTTTCAAATGGATGTTAAAGGTGCATTTTTGTATGGACCAATTACCGATGATGTGTACGTCAGGCAACCTCCAGGTTTCGAAGACCCTGAGTATCTACATCGTGTATACAAATTGAGCAAAGCTTTATATGGTCTACATCAAGCTCCAAAAATTTGGTACGAGACGTTATCTAAACAATTGCTGGAACATGGTTTTTCAAGAGGTCAGATTGATCCAACTTTATTCATGAAGCGGGATAATGAAGATCTTTTATGTGTTCAAATGTATGTTGATGATATCATCTTTGGATCAACAAGTTCATCCATGTGCAAAGAGTTCGAGGAAATTATGAAGTCCAGATTTCAGATGAGTTCTATGGGGGAGATTAATTTCTTTCTCGGATTGCAAGTAAATAAGTCAGCAGGCGGAATCTTTATCAACCAATCAAAGTTTGTTGAAAAGTTGCTGAAGAAGTTCAAGATGCAAGATTGTCAGACTATTAGAACTCCTTCTTATGTTAACTTCAAAATCCAACCTGATCTAAAAGGCAAATCTGTTGATCAAACACTTTACAGATCAATGATCGGTTCGTTGATGTATCTCACTGCATCAAGACTAGACATCGTGTATGTTAGGGCTATTTCCTAGATTAAGATTTACTTTGTATTTTGTTTATATGTTTGTGTATAGTTTAGGGTCTATTTTGTATATTCCTTAAACTTGTAATTGTTGCTAAAAGCATGTGGTGAGAGAGTGTGAGGAGAGAGGCTAGATCACATTATTCACGTAAGAGAGAGAACTTAGTGTGTGTGATTTATTTTCTCCTGCACTTGTATTACAATACTGCTTTGATCATCAATATACAAAGAGAATTATTAGTATGAATTGTGTTTGTGATTGAACTGTGTTTGTGTACATGTTATTCTGATCATTGAGCGATATTCACGATCCAATTGAACCTATCAATTGGTATCAGAGCTGTTGGTACTGTGTTCTTCGCTATTCATCAAGCAAAACACATCAATATTGCTCAAATATCATGATCTGAATGAATTGTTGTTGTTTTTAGTTGTGATTTATCATCGCAATCACTTCTAATTCACAACGATTGTGCAAATTCCATCAGATTATCATCAGATCTGAGGAATTAAGAAGATTGAAAAAGTTACTATTCGATCGAATTTTGCTCAAATTCATCAAAATTTGATCATGTTTTGGATTGATTGAGATTAGGGATTGATAATCGGACCATTTCACAGCTTGTGTGTGAATTTTGAACGAATTGGACAAGTTTTTGACAAAACCCAGAAAATTCTCATGGAGAAGATGATGAACAGTATGAACTTGGTTGAAGATTAACTTGCCGGGTGATAAATTTGACTTAGACAATTTGCTTTGGACTTAGATTTGTGAACAATTAGGTCCTGTGCAGCCGTGTAAAGGATTTTGTGCTAGACGGGTAAAGAATTTGACGAAGAAAAGGTGTTACTGTTCAGCCGGATCAAACACTGTTGTGCCGGGTGATACACTGTTACGCCGGGTGATTAACAATTTCAGCCGGGTGATCAATCAACTGTGTAGCCGGGTAAACAACATTGCCGTGTGATCGACAACTGTTCAGCCGGGTAAAGCCTTCTACCGTGTCAAGATTCAAGCCGGGTTAAGTTATCTGCCGTGTGAAGTTATTTCTTGTTGCCGTGCAACTGTTCAGCCGGGTAACTGTTCAGCCGGGTCAAGAACACAAGTTTTACAACTATTGAGCCGTGTAACTGTTTAGCCGTGTAAAGACTTTTTCTCTGCCGGGTGAAGAACAAAGCTACTGTTTAGCCGGGTGAAGAAGGATTTTCACTGTTCAGCCGTGTGACTCATTTTTAGTTGTTTTAATTCTTGTTTTTCTTATCTTGTCTTTAATTACTTGTCTTTATTTTAGTATTTTAATCATTTCTTTTCAAAAATTAACAAAAACCAAAAATATTTTCTTTAAAAATCTTAAAAAAATTAATTAAAAATGGCACCTAATGATGATTCTGATAACCGTGTTCCTAGACTTGTTAATCGTGCAGATTTCAAGAATTGGACAATCAGACTGAGACATCACTTATGCTCCATTGACAATGATTTATGGAAGTCAATTGAAAAGGGTCCTCATATTCCAACTCAGACTGCTCCAGATAGTGCAAGTACCTGCACCAAAGATTCTACTGAACCATATCCAGAGGATAATTTGTCAGCAGAAGATTTGAGGAAAGTGAAGAATGATAGCAAGGCTTATTCTTTAATGTGCAAGGGATTGCCACTTCAAGTTTTGTCGAGATTGGATGCATATCAGACTGGTTATACATGTTTCAAGGCATTAAAGTCGATATGTGAAGGAGGAGAACAATTGAGAAGTCTGAAGAAATCAAAATTGAAAAGGCAATTGGAGTTATTTGAACATATTAATGGAGAAACAGTGCATCAGATGATGAACAGATTTGTTCACTTAACTACTGAGATGTCAAATCTCGGAGTTAAGACTGACCTTCAAGACTTAAATGATCAATTGTTATGTGCTTTGCCATCATCATGGAAGCAGACTGTTACTTTGTTAAAACATACTGAGAAATTTCCAATGGATTTAGATCTACTTATTGGAAAGATTGAAGAAGTTGAGATTGACGAAGGATCAAGAAATACTGATAGATCAAGCTCACAAACTCAATATAAGTATGTGGTAAATCCTGCCAATACTGTGGAGAATGCATTTCTTGCACAAGATGCAATAAAGTTTGAAGAAGAGGGTGATTTATTTGTTGGTGCAAGTTTCTATACTGATTCATCATATTTTCCAAGTTCACCAACTTATTCTCAACCTCAATCTCCACCAAGAGCTCAAGTTCAAAGTCAGAATCTGAAGAAATCAAGTAGACAGTCAAAGTTCAAATGTTCAAGCTAAGGTGAAAGATGTAATGAACATTCTGTTGCAAGATGACGAGACAAAAACTGCCTTCACAGCGTTTATGGCAAGTTTTCAAGCATATCAAGGAAGTCACTTAAGTCAAATGGACGTGGTCCTTCAAGACTTATTTGAAATGGATCCAGTTGACGTTGAAGAGATGGATTTAAACTGGCAGATGGTAATGGTTGCATATAGAACGCAGAAGCATGCATATGTTAACCGAAGTTACAAGCCTCATGCAAACAAAACTATTGGTTTTGACAAATCAAAGGCCAGATGTTTCAATTGTAACCAGTATGGTCATTTTTCAAGGGAATGCAAAGCTCCTAAGAATCAGAATGTCAATGACCAAGCTAGTTCAAGTAATCAAGGTCAAGGTCAAAGCTCACAACAGTCTTCAAGTTATCAACAAAGAAATCAACGCTATTTTCAGAAACCATACCAAAGTCTTCCCATGCCTGAATTGAAGGATGAAGGAAAGAAACCAGAAGACCAAACAAAGGCACTGGTGGTCAGTGTAAAAGATGGTTATGATTGGAGCGCTTATGCAGAACAATTTACATCTGATCTTACATCAAGTTTGGCACTGGTATGTGAAATTGAAGAAGACTGGTCTGAAGAAGGGGATGGTAAAGTGATTGATAATGAGAATGAAGATTCAGAGGAATATGACTGGAGTGCAAAGTCTGATCCTGTTGAAGAATCTGAGTCTGAAATGGCGCTAATGGCTACATCCAGTGAGTCTTCATCTTCTACCGAACAACCAAAGGTTAGTAATGACTTACCCCCTAACTATGTTCCTTTACCTGCTGATGTGAAAGAAAGGTTGTGTTCAGAACAATGCATTCAACAAGTAGAACATTATCGAACTCATTCATTTAAAATTGGTGATAAATTAAGTAAACATGAAAAACTTCATGAACAACTTAAAATTGATCATAAAATTTCTGATGAGAAGATTTTGTCACTTAAAGAATCATGGAACAAAACTTTAAAAGAACTGGAACTTGTTACCAAACAACTTGAAGAAATGACAAAGAACTTTGAACAAGAAAAAGTTGCACATGCTGTCACTCAAGTTGAATTAACAAAGGTTAAAAGTTGTAAAACCATGGTAAAACAACTCATTAATGAAAGAGGTAACAAAACTAAAACCGGGTTGGGTTTACTCATGAACCAATGCCAAATTCTATCACTCAAACCTTACCGGAAAACTTTAATGAATTTGATCATTCACCTGAAAATGAAAGAAAATTCAAAGAAATTCAAAGAAGTAAATCCGAGTCTGAAGGTTCTGAAGTGGTGATGGAAAGTTTGAAAGAAGAAGATGGTATGACAACTGAAGCTGACGATGAAGCTAGAAACAAATCCGAAAACAAACTAGAGCCTGTTCTGATTCAACTGGTTGAGTATCCGGAACTGAATCCGAAGTCAGAAACAGTGAAGGAAGAAGGTGAATTTTCAGGATACAATGATCCTGAATACATCAGGTGGAAGAAAGAACAAAAGGCACAAGTTGCTGATCAGTTGATCAAGAAGCAAGAAGTGAAGAAGGCTGAAGTTTCAACTGCGAAGAAGCAGAAATCGAAAGTAATGACCAATCAATCTGAAACAAAAGAACTGAAAGGTAAAAGTGTCATAAAATCGAATGATAACACCAAAGCTCAAATGGTTAAAACTGACAAGGTCAAACCTGTCAAAAAGAAATTGTCAAAAGGTAAGACAATCAAGTTTGTGTCTGCAGGAACGTTTGATTTGAACGGATCTTATGGTAAACCAATCAATTCTCCAATCAAATCTAACTCTGGTCTGAAAACAGGTTCAGGTCCTAAGTCTTCCGCTGTCAATGATAAGAGAATTGAATCTAAAAAGTTAACCAAACAGAACAGTTTAAAATCGAACCAAAGTCCCATGCAATCAAAATCACAAACAAAGTCTCCACAGAAAAACGTTAATCTAAAACCGAACAACAATGATAATGAATCACGATTTTGTTCAACATCAAAAGTTAACAATCGGCTCTTTAGGATTAGCAAGAAATATTGTGAAATTTGTGATAGATATAATCATGCAACTGCTGAATGTTTCTTTAACAGGTACTGCAGTTTCTGTGACAAAAGAAATCATTCTTCAGAAGAATGTTATTATAACAAATTTTGTGATATTTGTGAAAGAAGAAACCATGACACAAAGGATTGTTTCTTTCGATCAAACTCAACAAGAGAAATGACACCACTTTCAAATTTTCAAAGAAATCAGTCATTTGGTTTTCAAAAAATGTATCAAAGTCATTCTCCGGTTTTGAGAAATTTCAATCGAAACAATTCTGTTTCTAACTTTTCAAGAAATGTGCAGGTTAATAATTTTAAACCAAGAGCTTTAATGGTAAGAAACCAAAAGTTTGAAAATAACCTTGATCCTAAGCTAGAGGAAAGGTTTAGTGCTTTGAGAAGAAAGCAGTCAATGAACGCCAATGGGCGAAACAACAGTTATCAGCATCAAAATCTCTTAAATGAAACAAATTTTCAAAATGTTCAATATCAACAAGTTACTATTTTAGATAGATTCGGAAAACCCAAGACCGTGTGGGCCTGGGTTGACCAAACTAACTAAGTGATTGTTGAAATGCAGGTACGCCCAAGAAGACCTATCAACTCATGGTTCGTTGATAGTGGGTGTAGCCGGCACATGACAGGCAACCATGCCTTGCTTCAGGATTTCAAGCTGAAAAATGGTACACACGTTGCATTTGGAGGTGATGCGGGTGGTAAAATAACAGGAGAAGGAACCGTATCGAATGGGGTCATTAGTTTTGATAAAGTCAACTACTGTGCACAGTTGAACTTTAACTTACTAAGTGTATCTCAAATTTGTGATAAATCGTATTCAACTTTATTTGATGATTCTTTCTGTTACATACTCAAACCAGGTTTCAAAATCGACAATGAATGGGTAGTGGTGAAAGCTCCAAGAGATCGTGATGTATACAAGCTGGATATGTCGCAGATTGATGCCGAAACCAAAACTACTTGTCTCATTGCGCATGCTTCAAATGATGAGAGTCAGCTTTGGCATAGACGGTTGGGCCATTCAAACTTCAGAAACATGAATCGTTTAGTGACTGGAAATCACGCTGTGGGAATCCCATCGAAGAAGTTTTCTACAACTGATCTCTGTCCTGCATGTTTGAAAGGAAAACAGCATCGCATGTCTTTTAAGTCCAAGCCAGAAAACTCCATTTCAAAACCCTTGCAGATGCTACATATGGATCTTTTCGGACCAACAAATGTGCAAAGCATTGGAAAGAAGTCTTACTGTTTTGTCATTATTGACGATTTCACTAGATTTTCTTGGGTTTATTTTTTGCATGTTAAATCTGAAACTGCGGAGTTATTAAAAGAATTTATTATCAAAGTTGAAAATCAGTTGGATTGTAAAGTGAAAATTTTACGAAGTGATAATGGAATAGAATTTAAGAACGCTAATGTTGATTTGTTTTGTGCAGAAAAAGGAATTGCTAGACAATTTAGTGCTCCAAGAACGCCTCAACAAAATGGGGTTGCGGAACGGAAAAACCGGACACTGATTGAAGCTGCAAGATCCATGCTCGCAGATGCCAAAATCCCTATCACATTCTGGGACGAAGCTATTGCTACTGCGTGTTTTGTACAAAACAGGACATTATTGGTTCAGGATAAACAGAAAACATCTTATGAGTTGTTATTTGGAAGAAAACCGAATATTTCATACTTGAAAGCATTTGGTTGTCTTGTAATGATTCTGAATTTAAATGATCATCTCGGGAAATTTGAGTCAAAATCTGACGATGGATTTTTCCTTGGATATTCGTCTGTTTCTAAAGCTTATCGGGTTTTTAATAGCAAAACAAACACTGTTATTGAAACTATTAACGTAAAGTTTTTAGAAAATTCGTTTCCGTCAGTGGCGCATGGTCCCGAATGGTTATTTGATTTAGATTCGTTATCAAAATCTTTCAATTCTAACTTGTTTGATTTTTCAGGAAAAGCAAGGAAAGAATCAGGTGACTTGGGATGCTTTAGTGACGATTCTGATAATGACGAAGATGGAAATCTCAATTCTGAATATCCGTTCATGTCGTTTCATAATCCTGATCATGTCAAATCCAGTCAAGCTCCGGGTCCTTCTGGTTCTCATGAAGATCAAGAATCAAACAATCTTGAAGATGATGTTAATCCGCAAAGTTCTCCTAATGATGGTGGATCTGTTCAGAATCAACCATCATCAGATCCGAATGTTGACGTTATTCCAGAATCATTTGATTACTTCATCAATTCACCGGATCAAGTCCCGAATTTCACTCCGCATACTTCTTCTATACTACAAGATCTACCGAATCTGAATCATTCTAATCTGGAGAGTCAAGTGCAAGGAGATGACATACCAATTCATCGAATTCACAAGAAACATCCTGTCTCTCAGATTATCGGGCCGTTGAATCAGAGAACTACAAGAAGTCAAACTGAGCAAGCAAATGTTTGTCTTTATTCATGTTTTCTTTCTCAAGTGGTGCCGAAGAACATTTCAGAAGCGTTACAAGATAATTGTTGGATTGAAGCCATGCAAGAGGAGTTACTTCAATTTCGCAAACAAGAGGTTTGGAAATTAGTGGACTTACCTGAAGGAGAGAATGCGATTGGTACAAGATGGTTGTACAAAAACAAGCCAGAAGAACGTGGCATTGTTGTGAGAAACAAAGCAAGACTCATTGCACAGGGATATACTCAAGAAGAAGGCGTTGATTATGAAGAAGTGTTCGCTCCGGTCGCAAGACTTGAAGCCATACGTGTTTTTCTTGCATATGCTTCCTTCATGAAGTTTAAAGTATTCCAAATGGACGTTAAAGGCGCTTTTCTGTATGGACCGATTACAGATGATGTATATGTCAGACAACCTCCGGGTTTTGAAGATCCTGACTATCCTCAGCGGGTATACAAGTTAAGTAAAGCTCTATATGGTCTACACCAAGCTCCTAGAATCTGGTATGAGACATTATCTAAGCTCTATATGGTCTACACCAACTTTGTTTATGAAGAGGGAGAATGACGATCTCTTATGTGTTCAAGTCTATGTGGACGATATTATCTTCGGATCAACCAGTGAGTCAATGTGCAAAGAATTTGAGGAAATCATGTAGTGCAGATTCCAGAGGAGTTCTATGGGGGAGATTAATTTCTTTCTTGGATTACAAGTGAAACAATCAGCTGACGGAATTTTCATCATTCAATCAAAATTTGTTTAGAAGTTGTTGAAGAAGTTCAAGATGCAAGATTGTCAGACTATTCGAACTCCATCTGATGTGAACTGCAAGATACAGCCGGATCCGAAAGGCAAATCCGTGGATCAAACACTATACAGATCAATGATCGGTTCACTGATGTATCTTACTGCATCAAGGCCAGACATCATGTATGTTGTATGTGTGTGCGCAAGATATCAGTCTGATCCAAAAGAGTCGCACCTGGTTGCTGTTAAACGTATTTTCAGATACCTTAAAGGGAAACCGAATCTTGGGTTATGGTATCCTTATGAAGGCAATTTTGAATTATATAGTTATTCTGACAGTGATTTTGGTGGGTGTGCTCTTGACAGGAAATCGACTACTGGTGGATGTCAATTTCTGGGTCCTAGACTTGTCTCTTGGCAATGCAAGAAGCAGACCAACGTTTCTGTATCCACAGCTGAAGCAGAGTATATCGCTGCATCTGCAGGATGTTCTCAAGTCTTGTGGCTACAAAACCAATTGCTTGACTACGGGTTTAACTTTCTAAAAACTCCTATTTACATAGACAATACTGCTGCTATGTTCATTACTGCTAATCCTGTTCAACACTCAAAAACAAAACATATCGAAATTCGATATCACTTTTTAAGAGACAACTCTGAAAAAGGTTTAATAATTTTGATTAAAGTTCATACCGACAAACAACTGGCAGATATTTTCACAAAATCATTTTTGTCAGGCCGGTTTGAATTCTTAATTCAATCCATAGGATTAATCAATCATGATTGATTCTATTTTTCGTAAAAACAAACAAAAATCAGAAAAATATAAAAGTCAAAAATATAATAATTTGATGTCAAGTATTGTTTCCTTTGTCTTTTATTTTATTGTTTTGCATTGTGTGTGTGCATGAAAAAGAAAATAGAAAAGCAAAAACAAAATATAAAAGCAAAAAGAAAAGAAAATATCATGTCATAAGAATCTATATTGCAAAAAGTGAGAAACGATAGTTACACTAGACATTACTTGTTACATCATTTTTAAATAAAGACTGATGAATGTTAATTGATGTGCTAGACAGCTCAGGCAATTAGACTGAAAAAGTAAGTTGATTGTTGACAAACATAAACTTAATGATCCTTGTGTTAAGTTCCATTGTTATACATGTCTAGATATATATCTTTTGATACATTGCTTGTGATGATAGTTGTGCATGATCGGGTAACGATGCAGTCTATTCAGTGTGATGAACCGCATCGTGAGCTTCTTTGTTGTGGTACCCACAGACCTGAAGTCTCACACGAAGTCTCTTTTGAGCTTCAAGGTGCAGCAAAAGATTCCCAAAGATGGAACAAAAAGAGTCCCAAATGTGGACCAACACCAAACAAAAATTCCAAAAAGGAATTCAGAAGATTCCCAAGGGGAATGATAGGAAAGAAAAATTCCCAAAGATGGAATTAAAAAGAAGTCCCAAAGTGGACCAAATCCGAATAGAACCCAGATTCCACACTGTGTATGACTGTAAGTGACCAAGTTTTTGTGCAATATGCATTCAGGTAGTGTTTGATAAGGAAATATGTTGACATATGTATACATGTGGGTCACTTTAGTCATTTTAATCGAACCTTAATTATCATCATGATACTGAAAAAGTAAGTGTGTCAAATCGAGCTAATTGGTATGTTTTCATATCATCACTCAATCAAACATAAGTCAAATGTCTATTCAAAACTTACAAAACATGTTCAGATAATGTGTGGTATGATCTCACTGCGATATTTTGATTCATTGCATTGCATATGTCTTTATTTTAATGTGTGTGCTTTGTGTGTGCAGGCATATGGAATCATTATTGACACATCGACATCCTTGTTAAACTTAAAAATTTCAAGAAATTTCAAGTTTAGGGGGAGAATAATTTGAAGAAAAATATCTACAAAAATCCAAAAATATTTTTTAATAAGTGTGTTTGAATGAACAAGATTATGTGGTATGAAAAGCAAAGGTTTTGGATGTGTTAAAAACAAACCCAAGGTCTTGTAAATTGTTTTTAAGAAATTGCTTCGGGATATAGAAAAATTGGTTGTGCAAAAACATTTTTGAAAAAGAAAAAGAAAAATGAATTTAATTTAAGATTTAATGTTATTGACTTGATTTAATGTTGTTGATAATTAATGTGACAAATTCTTTTTAAGGATATCTTGTCTAATTAATGTGTCGAGAATGTTTGCAGGTGCAATAAATGCCGTTGAAAAAGTCAACAGACGAGAAAAGTGAAGAAAAATCTCAAAGTGTTATAGCCGGGCAAAGATATCAGACACAACTATTTTGCCGGGTAATGAACACACTGTTCAGCCGGGTAAAGTTGTGAGTTTGATACAAGCCGGGTGATTGAGAAAAAGGTGAAGATATTATGACTACTGTACAGCCGGGCAATGATCATGTCAAATACAGCCGGGTGAAGGTCATAGATATCTGCCGGGTGACAAATGTTTACTATACAGCCGGGTAAAAGAGAAATCTTCTTGCCGTGTAAGAGTATAACACTGTGTTGCCGGGTAATGAAAAAAATTATGCCGGGTGATATAGAAGACAACTGTGTTGCCGGTTGACGAAGAAAAGCATGCCGGGTGATATAGAAGATAACTATGTTGCTGTGTGAAGAACAATGTTGTCGTGTAAAGAACAATGTTGCCGTGTGAAGAACAATGTTGCCGTGTGAAGAAGAAAGCATGCCGGGTGAAAGTGAAAGCAACTATGTTGCCGGGTGATGAAGAAAGCAAGCCGGATGAAAGAAAAGAAACTGTGTTGCCGGGTGATGAAGAAAGGTTGCCGGGTGATGTTTTGAAGACTACTATTTTGCCGGGTGATGAATAAAACCCATCAGGTGTAGTTGTTCCTAACTTTTACCCGTCATTACAGTGACTTACCCGTCTCTACAGTGTTTGACCCGTCAAGTGTGTTTCACATGTGACTTGTCCCAACAGTACATGACCCGTCACAACAGTGCATGACACGGATCAACAGTGCTTGACCCGGCAAGGCTTATTGGGCTTTTTAAGCTTGCCCGTCCCATTTTGTTGACCCGGCACCTCAAGTTTGACCTAATTTTTTTAACGATACAAAAACCCGCCTCTTCACAAACACTTATCATTTTTCACTCACACATTCAAGCAAACACTCTGTACTCAAATCCTTTGATTTATCATATTCAATCGTTTGTTCTATAACAAGTGTGATCGATTGAATAAGGTATTGATTATGTGTTTTGTTCTTGATAAACCTGCAAATCGACCGATAAAATGAAAAACGATGATGAACAGTGTTTTTGATCATTGAATCGACACTTTGATTGTGTGTGTTAAAACCAAAATCGAATGTTGTTTTAAGCATAAAAACTGTCGATCATCAACAATCAATCACTCATTTGCACCAATACACCTTAAAACCAACTGAATCAATCAAAAAATTGTTCATAACTGTTAAAACCGCCATTGATGAACCTTGAAAGTTCTTAAGTGTTAACTTCAAACTGACAAAATATGTGTTGAACATTAACAAATCCTTGTTAAACCTGAACTAAAACATGTCAAACAACTTCATCTTGTAAAATGTCAAATTTATGTCTTAAGTGTGAAACTGTTAAATTGAAAAATGTGATATAATCATTAAAAATTCAAAGTTATGTTGATCAAAATGATGTAAATCAGTTTGTTAGATCAACTTAGGGTTAAAATGTTTATGTGAATGTTTTTCTTCTTAACTTTTGTTCAAACACTTATGAAAATTTGAAGTTTATTGATGAAAAATCTAACACATGTGTCTTGTTTATGTTTTGTGTTTGTTTTGACAGATGGAGAACTTGAAGTTTGAGCCCAAACATAATCTTGTGGCATGTTTGGATGAATCTATCCCTGAAACAGAAGGTTACAGAGATATGATCAAGTTTATAAAGAGGACAAAGTATGTGTATGCTATGTGTGCCAAACCGGTCATATATGCAAGATTGATAAAGAGCTTTTGGAGAACAGCAGAAGTGATCAGAGATGATAATGGTGTTGCTGTTGTTAGAGGAAATATTTCTAGAGATATGGTGTTGACAGTTTCTGAAGAAGCAATCAGAACTGCTTTGAGAATAGATGATGATGAAGTGGGAATGAATGATGAATTGACCATGGCTGAGTGTCAATCGTGTTTTGTTAATATGGGTCATCCACCTATATTTCCAAAGTCACAATTCTATAGGGCAAAGTTGGGAAAGAAGTTCAAGTTGTTATGCTATGTTGTCCAACAGTGTATGTCAAGGAGGAGTGCAGGCTTTGACAATTTCCCATCTGATATAGCATCCCCGATTGTTGCCATAGCTGAGAATAAACCATTCAATATGTCAAGATGGATCATGAATGGATTTGTATTTAATTTGGTAAAGGGCAAGAGGTTTAAGTTTCTCATGTACCCGAGATTCTTACAACTGATGATCAATGTTGCCTATCCAATCATCAGAGAAAAAGGTGTTGTTGGAGGTATATTATATACTGAGGACATGAACGATCTATCTTACAGAAAGATGAGTATCGGGAATGTGCCTAGTGTGGATTTATTTGACTATATGAGAGATATAGCAAATAACGAAGAAGATGTTGAAGGAATTTATCATCATATATCACATGGAGAGATAGTGAATCCACAGGACCTAGTTGATGAGGTGCCTGATAACTTGTTAGATGATGATGAGTACTTTGCTCGTCATCTAGAAGATGAAAATGAGTCTGAGAATGAAGAAGAAGATGATAGTGATGATGATGGTAATGATGATGGTGGTGATGATGCTGAATCTGATTCAGAGGAGGCAGAAATTAGTGAAACAACTGAACCAATGGATTTGGAAATAGAGAATGTTGGTGTTATGAAACAGGTTGAGATAGAAGAACCTGCTGAGGTTGTCTTTGTTGAAAAAGAAGTGGCTGTTGAAGTTGCAAAGCCAATCACTAAACAGTATGTTAGATCTCGAAGATCTAAATCTGTTGTGAAGAAAGTGTTGAGTGAGCCTGAAGAGATAAATGTAGTACAGATAGCTCAGGAAGTAATTGCCGAAGCTGAAACTATTGCACAGATAGTTGAAGAAGCTGATGCTGGCGTTACTGATCCTATCCCTGTTGATATACCTACCACATCATCCCCCGTTGCAGAAAACATTGAACAAGGTTTGGAGTCTTCACCAAATTTTGTGTCAATTGTTGATGAAAATGAAAATAAGAAAAAGATTGTTGAATTAGAGGAAATGGTGGCAAAACTGTTAGAAGCAAATGAACTGTTGAAAGCTTCTAATGAGAGGAAAAAGAAAAGGTTTGAAGAGTTTTGGGATATCCATAATCAGAACTTGAAAACTTTCAAAGAGTTGGATGCAGATCACCTTAAACTGAAGATTGAACATGATGAGCTGAAAGATAAATATGATAGTTTGAAGGAGGAGCATGATAATCTGAAGTATGATTACAAGGAGCTGAAAGCTGAATGTAATACATTGGAGGATGAGAAAGAGATGTTGGAAAAATGGCTGGAAGAAACCAAACCAAAGAAATCTAGTTCAACATCTGATAAAGATTTTTCAGATGAAGTAGTTGAAATGACTGAAGCAACTCAAACACCAAAAGTCTATCTTACTAGAGCACGAGGTACTACAAATGTTGGCATAAGGGTGGAATCACCAATTATCATTCCCGATGAAGCTGTTGCTGAAACTGTCAATACGGACAAAGCTGAGGGAAAAAGGAAGTTAGATGCTGTACCAGAGATAATGGGTGATGAAGGCAGTTCGAAAAAGGCAAAGATTGATGAGACAGTGCAGATTGAGCCGATTCAATCTGTATCTGAAGTTAAAACTGAGACAGTTGATTTAGCAAAAGTTGATGAGATTGTGACTGGTGCGAAAGATGATAAAACAGTTCAGATTGAGCCGATTCAATCTGAAGCTGTTATAGTTGAAGAAATGCCTGAAACTGTTGAAGTGATTGAAAATGTGCCTGAAAATATTGAAGTGATTGAGAATGTGCCTGAAAATGTAGTTGAAGAAGCAAGTCAGTTTGAGCCGGTTCAAACTGACAATGCACCTATGATTGAAGCTTTAGATGATTTTGATGATATAGACTTTACTGAATCTGAAAATGAAGCTGAGCCAGAAACTAATGTTGATCAAGAAATTCCAGATGATTTAGATCAAAGATTTGCTTACCTTGAGAACATGAAGTATAATGTTGTGTTTTTGAATGGGCTGACTGTAAGTCAAATCAATGAAGAATATGAAAAGTTTCTAATTGCTCAAGACAAAGCTGCTGCTGATGAAAAAGAGTTTGTCATTGAACTGGGTGAGTGGACACCACTGCAAGAAAGTTTGAACATCGAAGATTTGCCTCCGACTGAGCTTTATCATCAGAATCCTGAAGAAATGTCAAGTAGAGAGATGCGTGATTGGTTGAGCTCAAGGAATTATCCATATAAGACCCTAAAGAGATTGAAATCAGAGTCACTGAGGAAAATTGTGGTTAGTTTCATGAAGACGGAGAAAATGTAGAATCGTATGTTTTATTTGGACTACAACAACCCGCAATACTTCGAGCGGACAAAGAGATACAAAATTCTTGGACCAAAAGAATTACCGGTGATGGCTCTACCTGAGAATGCACACAAGAAAAGGCACGAGTTAATGGATATGTTTCCTAGTGAAGTCAAATCTTATAACATACCGATGGAGGTACGTGAATCATGGCATAAATCAGCCACAGCAGGTGACGTTGTGAGGTCACTGCTGAGCAAGGGTCAGTCAATTGCTGAACTGCTTGATTCAATGATTGTGCCGGAAAAGAACAAGAAAGTAAAGATTATCGCATGGAAATACGATGAGGTATTTGATGCATTCATGATAAAGAGAGTTAATGGTTTATGTGACGTATACCATTACTACTCTAGCATTTTCAAGTTGGAAGTTCAGGATCTAAAAGAGTTGCACAAACTTAGACTGATAAATCACACGCATGCTGAGCGTGGTGATAAATGTGCAATGTTGTTAGATGCCGGGATAGCCAGACCACCGAAGTATCTTGATTTCAGAGGACAACAAGAAGATACTGCCTATGTACAAGCGAAGAAAGAAAGAAAGAAAAAGAGGTTGGTTGTTAGTGAGGACATGTATTTGGAGGAATTTTCTGATGAGTACTTTGATAAAGTGACCAATCCAGGACTGAAAGTGATAGATGGTTCACAAGCGACAAAGCCAATACTTAGAGTGTTCTACAATCAAGAAACATTTGAGTTGAAGCTTGTTCGAAATCTGGATGATTGGGATAAAGATATGATCACTTTATTTAGTACTTTTGAGCTAAAACTGTTGCATCCATCATATATCGATTTTCTGAGAAGTTACAGAATGGAGAAATGTAAAGATAAATTGGCTGAAGCAGACATAAAATTGTTTGTGGTGATGATAGAGGTGATAGCTGCTACATCTGAGAAAATTAGAGTGAGGAAGGCACTGCTTAATTCTAATCTCGTGAGGGTTGACATACCAGAGATAGAATTTATGAGGATTAGTGCGAAGGGTACTTTAGAAGTGCAAGTCAAAGGACAGGAGATGCCGTTTGAATTTTATGCTAACATTGACTTTGCAGGTTTAAATCTGGATTCACTAAGACGCATGAATGCCTGCCCAATTCTGACTAACGAGTCCAAGCCGAGACAACCAAAGATAGCAGAAAAGTTCAAGTCTTGCATAGAAGAAGCACTGAAAGAACAAGAAGAGTATAAAGGAAAAGAGCTGCTGGATATCAAAGAGGAAGCAGAAGATTGGTGAAAGAGATTGATGCTGAACAGAATGAAAAAGATATGAAGATTTTGCTGAAGATTCAAAGATAAATCTTAGGGGGAGTACTGTTAGGGCTATTTCCTAGATTAAGATTTACTTTGTATTTTGTTTATATGTTTGTGTATAGTTTAGGGTCTATTTTGTATATTCCTTAAACTTGTAATTGTTGCTAAAAGCATGTAGTGAGAGAGTGTGAGGAGAGAGGCTAGATCACATTATTCACGTAAGAGAGAAAACTTAGTGTGTGTGATTTATTTTCTCCTGCACTTGTATTACAATACTGCTTTGATCATCAATATACAAAGAGAATTATTAGTATGAATTGTGTTTGTGATTGAACTGTGTTTGTGTACATGTTATTCTGATCATTGAGCGATATTCACGATCCAATTGAACCTATCAGTGTATGTTGTATGTGTATGTGCCAGATATCAGTTTGATCCTAAAGAGTCGCACCTGATTGCTGTCAAACGTATATTCAGATATATCAAAGGGAAACCTAATCTCGGGTTATGGTATCTTGATGAAGGAAATTTTTAATTATATAGTTATTCTGATAGTGACTTTGGTGGTTGTGCTCTTGATAGGAAATCGACCATAGGTGGATGTCAGTTTCTAGGTCCTCGCCTAGTCTCATGGCAATACAAAAAGCAGACCAATGTTTCCGTATCCACTGCTGAAGCAGAGTACATCGCTGCATCTGCGGGATGTTCTCAAGTTTTGTGGTTACAAAATCAGTTGCTTGACTACGGGTTTAACTTTCTCAAAACTCCTATTTACATAGACAATATTGCTGCTATGTTCATTACTGCTAATCCTGTTCAACACTCGATAACAAAAGATATCGAAATTCGATATCACTTTCTCAGAGACAACTCTGAAAAAGGTTTAATAATTTTGATTAAAGTTCATACCGACAAACAACTGGCAGATCTTTTCACAAAAACATTTTTGTTAGGACGGTTTGAATTCTTAATTCAATCCATAGGGTTAATCAACCATGATTAATTCTTTTTTATGAAAAACAAAATATAAAATCAGAAAATATAAAATCCAAAAATATAATAAGTCGATGTCAGTTATTGATTCATATGCCATTTTGTTCCTGTATTGTGAGTGTGCATGAAAAAGAAAAAGGAAATGAAAAGAAAAAGAAAAATCATGTCATATGAATCTGAATTGCAATAATGAGAAATGATAGATACACTAGACATTATCTGTTACATCATTTTTAATAATAAAGACTGATAAGTGTAAATTGATGTGCGAGACAGCTCAGGCAATTAGACTGAATAAGTAAGTTCATTGTTGACAAACCTAAACTTAATGATCTTTGTGTTAAGTTCTATTGATATACTGGTCTAAATATATATCTTTTGATGAACTTCTTGTGATGTTATTTAAACTAACCGGGTAACGATGCAACTTATTCAGTGTGATGAACCGCATCGTGAGCTTCTTTGTTGTGGTACCCACAGACATGAAGTCTCACACGAAGTCTCTTTTGAGCTTCAAGGTGCAGCAAAAGATTCCCAAAGATGGAACAAAAGAGTCCCAAATGCGGACCGTCACCAATCAAATTCCAAAATAAAATTCAGAAGATTCCCAAGGGGAACAATAGGAAAAAGAAAAATTCCAAAATGGAATTCAAAAGAAGTCCCAAATTGGACCAAATTCAATTAGAACCCAAATTCCACACTGTGTATGCTTGTAAGTGACTAGGTTTTTGTGCAACATGCATTTGGGTTGTTGTTGATACGGAAATATGTTGACATATGTATACATGTGGGTCACATAAGTCATTTTAATTGAACCTTAATCTCATCATGATACTGAAAAAGTAAGTGTGCCAACTCTAGCTAATTGATATGTTTTCATATCATCACTCAATCGAACATAAGTCAAATGTCTATTCAAAACTTGCAAAACATGTTCAGATGATGTATGGTATGATCTCACTGCGATATATTGATTCATTGCATTGCATATGTATTTATTTTAATGTGTGTGCTTCGTGTGTGCAGGCATGTGGACTCTTTATTATCATGTCGACATTCTTTTTAAAACTTAATATTTCAAGAAATTTCAATTTTAGGGGAGAAATAAATGAAGAAAAAGTGCAAAAATATATCAAAAATATCAAGAAATAAGTTGGAAAACATTTTTTTTTATAAAAAGAAAAGGAAAATCGAAAAACCATGTGTTGAATGTAAGGATCAAGTGGCTAATGAAAGCAAATGTGTTGTTTATGATAAAAATGAACCTATAGTCTTGTGATTATTTTTAATGAAAATGCTTCGGGATATAGAAATATTGGTGGTGCAAAATGTGCAAAACATGACATTTGAGGAAAGAAAATTAATAAAAAAATGAAGATTAAATTTTTGTTGAAAAATTGAATGAAGAAATTAATTGTGTTTAAATTTGTTGCCCTAATCATGTTTGAAAATTAATTGCATAAACCCTAATAAGGATGTCGTGTCTAATTAATGTGTCAAGAATGATTGCAGGTGCAATAAATGCAGTTGAAAAAGTCAGCAGTCGAAGAAGTAATGAAAATTGTCTAAGTGTTGAAGAAAAATCTGTTACTGTGGAGCTGCATGATGTTTTAGCTAGCCGGGTGACAGAAGCTTATGTAACCGGGTGAAGATTTTGAAGCTACTATGTAGCCGGTTGATAGAATGTTATGATGCCGGGTGACAAAATCTTGAAGTCACTATGTAGCCGGGTAATGAAATTGCTGTCACTATGCAGCCGGGTGATGAAATCACATGTCACTGTGTAGCCGGGTAAAGAGTATTATGCTACTGTGCATCCTTGTGACGGGTAAAACAAAGTCAAGGTGCAGTCGTTCCAAATTTTTTGTATCAAAACATGACACGACTATGTCATGATCTGTCTCATGTCTACATGATGAACTTGTCTTAAACAAGTGTTGACACGTCTCGACTGATGTTGACACGTCCCAACAGTTGTCTGACTCGACCAAGCATTTACACGAAGAAATTTAATGTGTATAGACACTCTAACCCGTCCCAACAATGTTGACACAGCTCAATAAGTTTTGACCCGTTTCTACAGTGTGTGACTCGACTAAGTGTTTTTACATGTTAAAAGTGTCTGTTCATCTGTTGACCCGTCTCAAATGGCTTGACCCTTCACAGCAGTAACATGACCCGACTAAGGTTATTAGGCCTATTTTTGACCCGTCCCAAATTGTTGACCTAATTTCAGCCGACTCAACATCATATAACAACTCATTCATCCATAACACTTATCATTTTTCACAAACATACTTCACCAAAACTCTCTGATTTCAAATCGCCATTTTATACTCTGTTCAATCTTCGATTTTATATTAAGTTGTTGAGATTGAATAAAGTATAATCATTATAATCAAACACCATTGACATCATCTAACACCATTTTTGATCTAAAATCGAAATATTGTTGATGAACAATAACCGTCATTTGAATCGACACTTTGATTAATTGTGTAAAAACTGAAATCAAATGTTGTTTTATGTGTAGATGACTACTAATCATCAATAATCACTCATCAAAACATATCTTAACACTTAAAATCAACAAAATCAAAGAAAAAGTTTCAAACAGGGTTGAAACCGCCATTGATGACCATGAACCAAATGTTGTGATTGATCAAAAGGAATGAAACTCAAATGATAATCCGATACTAGATCATGTGTTTAGTCTATCAAATCGATTTTTCTCATCAATAAAAAGTTTGTGATCATTGTGACTAAGTGGTAATATGCTTGAACTTGAATATAACAGCTAAAAGGACACTGATGTACATGATTTTTGAACAAAATGATATCGTCAAACTGTTTTTAAATCAATATGTTAAATATTCTGTTGTTTATTATCTTGATTCATTACACTTGTTACTCTATACAAATATTGATTACTTATCATTTTGATGTCTAACACATATGTCTCGGTTTTCAGATGAACATCCTCAAATTTGAGCCAAAGCACAACATTGTGGCTTTGTTGGATGATTCTATTCCTGCAGCATATGGATATCAAGAGATGATTCATTTTCTCAGAAGAACAAAGTATGTGTATGCAATGTGTGTCAAACCCATTGTGTATGTACGTTTGATTAAGTCCTTCTGGAGAACTACTGAGGTGATTACTAATGAAGCTGATGTGTCTGTGATTCGAGGAAACATCACCAGGGAATTACAATTGTCTGTCTCTGAAGAAGCAATCAGAACTGCATTACATCTTGATGAAAATGAAGCTGGTGCACTTGATGAATTGACAACTGCTGAGGTTCAAGAATGTTTTGTAAATATGGGACATCCCCCGTATTTCCTAAACAGTTGTGTGTCAGAGCTAGATTAAGCAAGAAATGGAAATTGCTCTGTTATGTTATACAACACTGCTTATCTAGAAGAAGTGCTGGATTTGACAACTTTCCATCAGATATTGCATCCCCAATAGTTGCAATTGCCACAAATCGACCATTTAATATGGCAAGATGGATTATGAAGGGAATTATCTTTAACCTTGTGAAAGCGAAGAGATTCAAATTCCACATGTACCTAAGGTTTTTGCAATTGATGATCAATGATGCTTATCCTGAGATTTGAGAAGAAGGATTTGTAGGAGGAATGTTGTATACTGCAGACATGAATGCTTTATCTTATCGAAAGATGAGCATTGGGAATGTTCAGGATGTGCAACTATTTGACTATATACGAGATATAGCAAATAATGAAGAAGATATTGCACTTGAATATCATCACATCAACCAAGGTGAACTAATCAATCCATTAGAGCTTGTGGATGAGATTCCAGATAATCTGTTGGATGATGATGAATATTTCGAGAGACATCCAGAAGAAGAAGAAGAAGGGGATAATGATGAAGGTGATGACAGTTCAGATGGTGATAATGATGATGATAATGGTAATGGTGGTGATAATGAGGGAGATAGAACTGAATCAGATCATGCTAT
Organism: Tagetes erecta; assembly: GCA_030867185.1. Classification (NCBI taxonomy): domain Eukaryota; kingdom Viridiplantae; phylum Streptophyta; class Magnoliopsida; order Asterales; family Asteraceae; genus Tagetes; species Tagetes erecta. The sequence continues at coordinate 24,751,525 of CM061493.1, read as the reverse complement.
GTCAGATAGTGATGATGCAAATGATGATATTGTTGGTGATGAAATAGAAGAAGAAGAAGAAGAAGAAGAAATGGATGTGAATGTGTCTGAATTAGAACCTGTTACTATAGAGGATGTTACTGAGATAAATCCAATTGAAGATATGATTGTGCCTGAATATATAGATGTGACTCAGATTGCACAAGAAGTGATAGCTGAAGCTGAGTCTGTGGCACAGGCAGATGATGAAGTAGAAGTTATTGTGCCTGTTTCTGAACCTGTTGATAATGCCACAACCTCTACTCCAGCAACTGAACATGCTGAACAACCCAAGAGGTCTTCACCTAAGGTTAGTTCAGATGTTGACATGAATGAAGAAGAGAATGAAATCTTTCACTTAAAGAGGATGATAGCCAAGTTATTAGATGAAAATGCTCAGTTGAAGGCTTCCAATGAGCGAAAGAAGAAGAGATTAGCTGAGTTTTGGACTATGCATCAGAAGAATTCTAAAACTTTCAAAGAGTTAGATGCTGAATATGAGAATCTAAAAGTTGATTATGAAAAGTTACATGTAGAATGTAACACTTTACGGGCTGAAAAAGAAGTGTTAGAAAATTGGCTGAAAGAAAAGGTAACTGAAAGTTCTGAATCAGATAAAGACTTTGCTGTTAATGAAGACGTTGGAGTGTCTGATACTCCTAGGGAAGTCACAGTTTACTATACTACATCACGACGATCTAAAACTGTGACAGAACCGATTGTTGAATGAGTCCCTATTCCCGATGATGCTGCTATTGTTTCATATGACAAAGCGGAGGGAAAACGTAAACTTGATGAAGTTCCTGAAATCGTAGAAGAAGACATTTCTGTAAAGAAAGCTAGAACTGAGGAAGTAGCTTAGGTAGATCAAGTTCAAGCTGAAAGTGTAAAAGAGGCAGTGATGATTGATATTCATGACGAAGCAGGACCATCAATGAAAACCGTTGATGTACCACACATTGATGATATTCCTTTGGATCTTGAAGAAAAATTTGATTTTTTGAGGAAGAAGAAATATAATCGGGTATTTTTGGACCGATTAACAGTTACTCAAGTATGTGAGGTGTACGATAAATGTGTAGTTGCTCAGACCTCACTTCCAGTAGATTTAAAAGAAACAACTCTTGAACAAGGTGAATGGGATTCTAGATCAGAAGCAATTATAGTAGATGAAATTCCTGTGGAGTAATTAAATCATAAAGATCTAGAAAGAATGGGATTCTTTGAATTAAAAGACTGGTTGCTATCACGAAATTATCCAAGTAAAAAGTTAAGTGTGCTTGGTGCTGAAACGATGAAAAATTTGGTCAGAATGTTTCAAGTTACTGAGAAGATGCAGAAACATATGTTGCTAAGTAGTGATGTATTTTCCCTAAGTAGTGTACTAGTGTGTACACTTTAGGGTTAATTTTGTATTTTCCCTAAGTAGTGATGTATATGTTGCTAGCGTGTGTTAGAGAGAGAGAGTCTAGATCACCAATACACGAAAGAGAGAGAAAGCGAGTGTGTGATTGTATCCTCCTTCACTTTGTACTGCAACGATTTTTCTTTGATCATCAGTACAAGAGAATTAGTTAGTAATGAATTGTGTTGTTGATTGAGTTGTTGTTTTCGTACTTAGATACTTCTGATTTGTGGCAGTATCGATTCAATTGAACCTATCATAAAAACATTAAAAATTTACATATAAAACCACAATATTTACCTATATAATCACACCAAAAACAAATTTGATCAAAAAAAATCTTTTGAAAAAATAAAAAATTTTCGCATAAAACCACAACATTTATCTATATAATCAAAGTAAAAACAAATTTGATCAAAAAATCAACTTTCGAAAACATCATAAATTTTCATATAAAACAACAACATTTACCTATATAACAACACCAAAAACAAATTTGATCAGAAAATTAACTTTCAAAAAATCAACAAATTTTCACATAAAACTACTTACCTATATTTAATCACACCAAACCAAACTTTCCTCAAAACATCAAATTTTGAAAAAATAAAAAATGCTTACATAAAACCACAACATTTACCTATATAATAACAAAAAATAGAAATTTGATCAAAAAATCAACTTTCGAAAACATCTATAATTTTCATATCAAACAATAGTATTTACCTATATAATCACACCAAAAACAAATTTGATCAAAAATCAACTTTCAAAAAATCAACTTTAAAATAATTAACAAATTTTCACATACAACCTCAACATTTTACCTATATTTAATCACACCAAACCAAATTTTCATCAAAAAATCAACTTTTAAAAGAATAAATAATGTTCACATAAAACTACAACATTAACCTATATAATCACTCCAAAAAAAATTTGATCAAAAATTCAGCTTTTGAAAAAATCAAAAATTTTCACATAAACCACAACATTTACATATATAGTCACTCTAAAAACAAATTTGATAAAAAATTAAATTTCGAAAACATAAAAATTTTTCATATAAAATAACAATATTTACCTATATAACCACACCAAAAACAAATTTGATCATAAAATCAACTTAAAAAAAATTAACGAATTTTCACATAAACCATAACTTTTTACCTATATTTAATCACACCAAACCAAACTTTTATCAAAAAATCAAATTTTTAAAGAATAAAAAATATTCACATAAAACCACCACATTTACCTATATAATCACACCAAATACAAATTTGATTAAAAATCAACTTTTGAAAAAAATCAAATATTTACATATTAAACCAAAACATTTTACCTATTTATAATCACACTAAAACCCAACTTTCATAAAAAAAATCAACTTTCGAAAACATCAAAAATTTTCACATAAAACCATAACATTTACCCATACAATTACACCAAAAACTAATTTAATCCAAAAATAAAATTTTGAAAACATCAAAAACAAATTTTCATATCAACCACAACATGTAATATATAATCACACTAAAAACAAATTTGATAAAAAAATTTAATTTCAAAAAATTAACAAATTTTCACATAAAACCACAATATTTTACCTATATTTAATCAAACTAAACAAAAATTTGATCAAAAAAAACAACTTTTGAAAAAATAAATAGTTTTCACATAAAATCATAACATTTACCTATATAATCTCACTAAAAACAAATTTGATCAAAAAATTAATTTTTAAAATTTATAAAAAAATTTCACATAAAATCACAACATTTACTTTTATAATCACACCAAAAACAAATTTGATCAAATAATTAACTTCTGAAAAGATAAAAATTTTCACAACAAAAACACAACCTTTACCTATTTAATCACAACAAAAACAAATTTGATAAAAAAATCAACTTTCAAAAAATCAACAAATTATCACATAAAACCACAATTTTACCTATATTTAATCACACCAAACCAAACTTTCATCAAAAAATCAACTTTTGGAAAATTAAAAATTTTCACATAAAACCACAACATTTACCTAAATAATCACTCCAAAAAGAAATCTGATAAAAAAATCAACTTTCAAAAAATCCACAAATTTTCACATAAAACCACAACATTTTACCTACATTTATTAACACCAAACCTAACTTTAATAAAAAAATTAACTTTTGAAACCATTAAAAAAGTTTCATATAAAACCACAATATTTACATATATAGTAACAGCAAAAACAAATTTGATCAAAAAAATAATCTTTTGAAAAAATCAAAAATTTTCACATAACACCACTAAATTTATCTATATAATCACAACAAAAACAAATTTGATCAAAAAACTCAACTTTCGAAAGCATAAAAAATTTTCATATAAACAACAACATTTACGTATATAACCACAACAAAAACAAATTTGATCAAAAAATTAACTATAAAAAATCAACAAATTTTCACATAAAACCACAACATTTTACCTATATTTAATCACACCAAACCAAACTTTCCTCAAAACATCAACTTTTGAAAAAAATAAAAAATCTCATATAAAACCACAAAATTTATCTATATAATCACACCAAAAAGAAATTTGATCAAAAAATCAACTTTCGAAACATCAAAAAATTTCATATCAAACAATAACATTCAAATTTGATTAAAAAAAACCTTCAAATAAACAACTTTCAAAAATTCAATAAATTTTCACATACAACCACAACATTTTACCTCTATTTAATCACACCAAACTCAACTTTCTTCAAAAAATTTAGTTTTTGAAAAAATAAAAAATGTTCACATAAAACCACAACATTTACCTATATAATCACACCAAAAAAAAATTTAATCAAAAAATCAACTTTTGAATAAATCAAATATTTTCACATAAAACTACAACATTTACCTATATAATTACACAAAAATAAAATTAATCAAAAAATCAACTTTCGATAACATCAAAATATTTCATATAAAACAACAACATTTACCCATATAACCCCACAAAAAACAAATTTGATAAAAAATCAACTTTCAAAAAATTTAACAAAATTTTCAAATAAAACCACAACATTTTACCTATATTTAATCACACGAAACCAAATTTTCCTCAAAACATCAACTTTTGAAACATTAAAAAATGCTCACATAAAACCACAACATATTTACCTATATAATCATACCAAACAACAATATTTACCTATATAATCATACCAAAAACAAATTTGATCAAAAATCAACTTTCAAATTGTCACACCCACAATTTTCCACAAACGGTGTATCCGTTAGGCGCGTGACATACCAGGATCTCAAGCCATTAGTGTGACAATCCCGATTTTAGATTCATGTTTATGGGTTAAGACCCACTAAGATACCAGAATACGTGTCGAGCGAGACCATCAGACTCGATTCATCTCTTGGACATTTATGCTTGACCGTTTTTAAAACATTTCACTAACGTCAAATTAACAAAAACCTATCAAACTAAATAAACTAGAATGGATAAAATAACCCAACATACTAATATATGAGAATCTAATCTAAATAAAGTCATCCTAGGCTAACAATAAATAACTAAGTTAGTAGAAGACACTATATAAACAAATAACAATTCCGAACAACTTAAACATTATTAGGATTAGACTAAATGTATATATCTATTAAAAATTTTTGAATGATAATGAATTGAGGAAACAAGTAAGATTTAACATGGCTCTAAATTGAAATTCAAATATCATATCAAAACCCATCTTTTCCTCAAGTTTATCCCCTCTTATTGCCATATAATACGGGATTTCTAAACCCCTTCCCACGTCTCTTCAATCCTTATATAGGAATAAAATCATTAAAGTCTCCACTCCTACATCTCCAACGTACGTACTCCTAAAACCCCCAAACGCCTCACCGCTACCGACGCTAACCACCACGAGCCGCGGTCGTCGCTGTGAAAATACTACAACCAACCCACAAGCGAACCTTTCGTATACACCGCAGGTAAACCGTCACATCTTTTCTAGTTGTACTGTTAACTCAAATTATCGGTTTTGTAGGATCAAATGCAAAACTGTACGGAATAGTTTTATGAGGAGATTCTAATTGCTTGTAATCGTGATTTGGTAATCGGAAATAGTAAAAATATAAATTGAATATATTGGTGAAATTCTAAACTTTTGAAAACACATCGTGTAAGTTGTGTCGTTAAATCAAATTAGTGTTAAATAGTTTTCCTATCATAAGATCCATACACAAAATAACTATTAACTACCAAAAAAAAAAACAAAAGAAAAATCAATTTAATGAAACTGATATAGATACAACTATTATATATGGTAATAAGGAGAAATGGTGATATCACAGAAGCGAATCAAGATGATGATATGTACAGTAAATAAATAGATCAAATAATAAACAATTGTATTTAATTTAAGGACTCTTTAAAGAATTAGGAATATAAATAGTTCGGAACAGTATATGCACTAAATAATATGAATCTCTCTATGCCATGACTATTCATTAGTCTCGTGTAAACTTATAATCGACACTTATAATTTGTAGGCTTTTTGTGAATATCTTGTTGCTAGAAATCTACACACGAGGTGAGTTCACAGCCCCTATTTTTACTTTTTAATCTTTGGGGTGAGAAACATGCTTACACGTAAACTTATGCTTTATTTATTCTTGGAATTTATACGCATTTATGCTTGTGATGCTTGTAGTCGATTTGTTGTTATTCTCATGGGTTTTAAACTATACTTGTCTCATACTCTTAAGTCCCCTTTTAAGCTACACAACTAGTTAACTTTAGTTTTAAGCCGGTGGATATGTTTGGATAGTACTATTCGGGTTGACACCCCCATTCAGGGTTGGTCGCGCCAACCATAGTCACGATGCGACTAACTGGGTGAAAATATTCAAAGTCAATGATAAACTTAGAATGCCCTTGAGACGGGGTATTCGTTGGGGCAAATGATTCTTGTCAGTAGGTTTAGTTGTGGACTCATGTTAATTACATCATATTTGCTATACTTGCTCTTTATATATTTTGCTTTACACACATATATATATACTTTATTACTGAGTCAAAAACCTGTGAATCTCACCAACTTTATAGTTGACCGTTTTTAGCATGTTTCTCAGGTGGCAATAACTAAGTAAGGTTGGAACTTTTGGCTTGGATACGTTAGTGAAGAACATGGACCTCAATTGAGACTTTATTTGCATTAGACTTTACTTTCGTTAGACTTATAATTATTTATTTGGTGGACTTGTTTGTCCTCTTTGTTTGGATTTTTGTTTTCAAGTTTGAATCTTTGACACTATGGATCGGACTCGCGAGACATATCCGTGTCGAACGTATGTCACGACTCTTTTTAATGAAATTCATTTTTTTAGCATTCTCTTAAATACCAAGGGTTGTGAGATACGATCGCCGCGCCTCGGTGTTTCCGCCACCGGGGTGTGACAGATTGGTATCAGAGCCCAACGGTTATAGAGAACTAGGAGATCACCGACCTAGACTATAACCTAGTACCCCTCATATAGGCATGATAGGATTAAGTGTTAATTTCAGCCTTTTAAATCCATTTTTCTCTTATTGTCGGCTTGCTATATAGACATGGCTAGAGGACAAAGCAAACAAGATGCTATTCCTATCGACGAATCACCTACGAGGGGAGAGCTACCCCCCTCTACTCCGGTTTCTCCCTCTAACGCGTCGGAGTTTGGCGCAAGCCGATTTGTACCATTACCTGAAAAAGGGAGTTCCGAAGAGACAGAACCGACCATGGATGAAAGTGACTCATCCTCGACTAATAAAACCTCATCTGAACCGAGGCGTGTCAAACCTCACGGGAAAGGAATTATGGAGGCCGAAACTACTCCAAAAAGACAAGCTACTCGCATGTCAGTGCGACCGACCGCCTTGTTTCCTGAAGGATGGAAAACTTTTACTCCTCGAGATGAAGCAGGCCCTTCAAGGCCGATGTCATCACCGACTCAAGGAACCGCATCAAGAGTTCGAGAAAAATGTCCAAGAGTGCATCATCGCGTGCCTCAAGGATATTATACGCCTTATCATCCATATAGCCAACCGAATCGTGTTACGCATTATAACCTACCTGGAGGGCGACAACATATTTCAGGACCTTCTCGTATACGTGACCCTCAGTCATCAAGTAAACCAACAAGTCTTCCTCTGCATGATCCGTATATAAACAGAGAATGGCTTCTCTACGAAAACTATAATAAGGTGGTGGCTGAGAGAGATGAAGCTCGAGCTCAACTTCAAGATTTAAGGAAGATATGTGAGAGCTTTATGGCGTCGATCAGAGGAGTTGCACCAGCAATGCGTCGTTATCCCCCATATTGAAGTCTTATATTCGTACTATTTTATTCTATTTTACTATTTTTATTTCTATGACACGAGGTGAATTTTTACTGCGTAGACCGTTTATTATTGTTGGGTTTGGATTTCTATTTTCTTTTGTTTTGCTGTTTTGGGAAAATTGGTTTAAGTGATTGAATGAGATTGTGGTTTTGATTCTTTATGGTGTGTATACTATTTTCTAGTAATGTGATTCCTATACTAAACATTGGTTGCTTCAAAAATTCTGTAGTACTCATAACACCTACTTTATGTCTAGAATATGCCTCCTCGAAGAGACCCCACCGACCCCGATATTGCTGCTTTAATTGCCCAACAACTTGCAACCGTTATTCCACAAATTGTGACCCAGGTCAGTGAAACCATCCGTAACAACCCAGGTGGTTCAGGAGGAACTACTGGTGGGAATAGGCGCGCCCACAAAGACTTCTTGTCATGTAAGCCACCAGAATTTCTGGGGACTGAAGGGGCAGTTGGAGCCATGAGGTGGATTGAGAAGATGGAGTCGATATTTGACCTTAGTGACTGTCCCAACAACTCAAGGGTGAAGTTTGCCGTTGGTACGTTTAAGGATAAAGCGCTAACATGGTGGAATGGTGAGGTTCGAGCAAGAGGACGAGAGGCAGCGACACGAATGGCTTGGGATGCCTTCAAGACGCTAATGACAACGGAGTATTGCCCAAAGAACGAAATGCAAAAGTTGGAGAATGAATTCTGGAACTACTCAATGGTTGGAGCTGATCATGCTGCGTATACTGATCGATTTCATGATCTTTCAAAGCTAGTGCCACATCTTGTCACACCGGAGTCGAAAAGGATTGACCGCTACATCTGGGGTTTGGCTCCAGAGATTAGGGGAAACGTTCGTTCTAGTAATCCTACAACCATGCAGGCAGCTATACTGGCAGCAGGGACGATGACTGATGAGAAAGTTAGGACTGGGGAGTTAGTGAAAGCTGGTTCAGATGAGAAGAGGAAGAATGCTGAGAGCTCAGAAACGGAGGATGATGACAGGTCGGGTAAGAAGGCAAAGTTTATGAAGAATTATGCTTTTACAACTCAGGAGAGAACTCAATACAGTGGACCACACCCAAAGTGCAATAGGTGTAACTACCACCACCGGGGTGCATGTGCTACTTGTACAAATTGCAACCGAGTTGGTCATATTGCTAAGTACTGTCGTCAGAACAACAATCAGGGACCAATGAATGCACCGAATCAACAACCTAATCAGAGAGCCTGTTATGAATGTGGTAGTACCGAGCACTTTCGTAACACATGTCCACGCCTGAACAACGCCCGGGGTAACAATGCAAACCAGGGAATGGCGAACGAGGGAAACAATGTGAGGGCAAACCAAGCTCAAGGGAATCAAGGTCAGGGAGATAACGCTCGTGGGAGGGCATTTGTTTTGGGGACTAATGATGCTCGTCAAGATCCAATGGTCGTTATGGGTACGTTTCTTTTAAATCTTCACTTCGTGACGGTATTATTTGACTCAGGAGCCGATACTTGTTTTGTTTCAATTAGATTTGCACCATTAATTGATATATCCCCTACTTGTTTAAAAGATAAATACACTGTTTAACTAGCAAATGGTAAGGTGCTTGAGGCTCATAGCATAATTAAGGGTTGTACGCTACACTTGAATGACCACCTATTTAGTATAGGCCTTGTACCATTCGAACTAGGAAGCTTTGACATGATGCATGGCTTTACACTGAAAATTTAGTCTTAAATGCTAGTAATACTAAAATTTCGAGGACGAAATTTTTATAAGGAGGGGAGAATGTGACAATCCCGATTTTAGATTCATGTTTATGGGTTAAGACCCACTAAGATACCAGAATACGTGTCGAGCGAGACCATCAGACTCGATTCATCTCTTGGACATTTATGCTTGACCGTTTTTAAAACATTTCACTAACGTCAAATTAACAAAAACCTATCAAACTAAATAAACTAGAATGGATAAAATAACCCAACATACTAATATATGAGAATCTAATCTAAATAAAGTCATCCTAGGCTAACAATAAATAACTAAGTTAGTAGAAGACACTATATAAACAAATAACAATTCCGAACAACTTAAACATTATTAGGATTAGACTAAATGTATATATCTATTAAAAATTTTTGAATGATAATGAATTGAGGAAACAAGTAAGATTTAACATGGCTCTAAATTGAAATTCAAATATCATATCAAAACCCATCTTTTCCTCAAGTTTATCCCCTCTTATTGCCATATAATACGGGATTTCTAAACCCCTTCCCACGTCTCTTCAATCCTTATATAGGAATAAAATCATTAAAGTCTCCACTCCTACATCTCCAACGTACGTACTCCTAAAACCCCCAAACGCCTCACTGCTACCGACGCTAACCACCACGAGCCGCGGTCGTCGCTGTGAAAATACTACAACCAACCCACAAGCGAACCTTTCGTATACACCGCAGGTAAACCGTCACATCTTTTCTAGTTGTACTGTTAACTCAAATTATCGGTTTTGTAGGATCAAATGCAAAACTGTACGGAATAGTTTTATGAGGAGATTCTAATTGCTTGTAATCGTGATTTGGTAATCGGAAATAGTAAAAATATAAATTGAATATATTGGTGAAATTCTAAACTTTTGAAAACACATCGTGTAAGTTGTGTCGTTAAATCAAATTAGTGTTAAATAGTTTTCCTATCATAAGATCCATACACAAAATAACTATTAACTACCAAAAAAAAAAACAAAAGAAAAATCAATTTAATGAAACTGATATAGATACAACTATTATATATGGTAATAAGGAGAAATGGTGATATCACAGAAGCGAATCAAGATGATGATATGTACAGTAAATAAATAGATCAAATAATAAACAATTGTATTTAATTTAAGGACTCTTTAAAGAATTAGGAATATAAATAGTTCGGAACAGTATATGCACTAAATAATATGAATCTCTCTATGCCATGACTATTCATTAGTCTCGTGTAAACTTATAATCGACACTTATAATTTGTAGGCTTTTTGTGAATATCTTGTTGCTAGAAATCTACACACGAGGTGAGTTCACAGCCCCTATTTTTACTTTTTAATCTTTGGGGTGAGAAACATGCTTACACGTAAACTTATGCTTTATTTATTCTTGGAATTTATACGCATTTATGCTTGTGATGCTTGTAGTCGATTTGTTGTTATTCTCATGGGTTTTAAACTATACTTGTCTCATACTCTTAAGTCCCCTTTTAAGCTACACAACTAGTTAACTTTAGTTTTAAGCCGGTGGATATGTTTGGATAGTACTATTCGGGTTGACACCCCCATTCAGGGTTGGTCGCGCCAACCATAGTCACGATGCGACTAACTGGGTGAAAATATTCAAAGTCAATGATAAACTTAGAATGCCCTTGAGACGGGGTATTCGTTGGGGCAAATGATTCTTGTCAGTAGGTTTAGTTGTGGACTCATGTTAATTACATCATATTTGCTATACTTGCTCTTTATATATTTTGCTTTACACACATATATATATACTTTATTACTGAGTCAAAAACCTGTGAATCTCACCAACTTTATAGTTGACCGTTTTTAGCATGTTTCTCAGGTGGCAATAACTAAGTAAGGTTGGAACTTTTGGCTTGGATACGTTAGTGAAGAACATGGACCTCAATTGAGACTTTATTTGCATTAGACTTTACTTTCGTTAGACTTATAATTATTTATTTGGTGGACTTGTTTGTCCTCTTTGTTTGGATTTTTGTTTTCAAGTTTGAATCTTTGACACTATGGATCGGACTCGCGAGACATATCCGTGTCGAACGTATGTCACGACTCTTTTTAATGAAATTCATTTTTTTAGCATTCTCTTAAATACCAAGGGTTGTGAGATACGATCGCCGCGCCTCGGTGTTTCCGCCACCGGGGTGTGACAATTAGTTACAGTAACACTGACTCAACTGAGTTAAAATAAAGTTTAGTTTTAACTGATAGGTTCAATTGGATCAATATTGCTGCAAATCAGAATGATCTAAGTACAAACACACAATTCAATCAACAACACAATCCATTACTAAATAATTCTCTTGTATTGATGATCAAAGCATAAACGTTGTAGTGCAATGTGCAGGAGAATACAATCACACACACACAATTCTCTCTCTAGCGTGTAAATTGTGATCTAGACTCCCTCTCTAACATTCTCTCACAACATGCTTTATGCATCAACACTTTAGGGAAGATACAAAATTAACCCTAAACTATACAAACTTGTATAAACAAAGTACAAATTAAATCTTCTAATAGGAATGAGCCCTAACAGTACTCCCCCTAAGATTTAACTTTGGACTTTAACAAAAAAACTTCATTTTTCAACTCTTTACTTTTCAGCTTCAATCTCTCAAAAATCTTCAGGTTCGTCTTTGACCTGCATCAACGGCTTTCCTTTATGTTCTTCTTGTTCTTTCAAAGCTTCTTCAATGCACGACTTGAACTTCTCAGCAATCACAGCTTGTCTCGGTTTTGATTCATTTGTGATAATGTCACAAGTCGCCATTCTTTTCAGAGTGTCCAGAGTAATACCTGCAAAATCAATATTAGCATAAAACTCGAACGGTCTCTTCTTTCCTTTGACTTTAACTTCTAAGGTACCCTTGGAAGTCACTCTCATATATTCGATCTCTGGCATGTCGATCTTCACAAGGTTAGCATTGAGTAATGCCTTCCTTAATCGAATTTTGTCAGTGGCAGCTCCTATTACTTCAATCATGATCTCAAATAATCTTCTATCAGCTTCAGCAACAGGATCTTTCATCTTTTCCATTTTGTGGTTGCGCAAATGATCAATGTACGATGGATGTAGCAGTTTGAGCTCAAACGTGCTAAACAATGTGATCATATCTTGATCCCAATCATCCAGATTGCGTACCAGCTTTAGTTCATAAGTCTCTTGATGATAGAAAAACTTCAAAATAGGCTTAGTCATTTGCGAACCATCAAATACCTTCAAGCCAGGATTTGTCACCTAGTCAAAATATTCATCTGAAAATTCATCCAAGTACATATCATGAACAACCAACTTCTTCTGCTTCTTTTTCTTCTTATTTTCGACATAGATCTTGTCTTCTTGTTGTCCACGAAACTCTAAGAACTTGGGCATGCGGCTGATTCCGACATCCAATAACATGGCACACTTGTCTCCACGTTCTGCTCGAGAATGGTTTATCAACCTCAGCTTATGCAATTCTTTCAAATCTTGAACTGGCAACATGAACATGCTTGAGTAATAATGATACACATCACATAGCCCATTCACCCTTTTGATCAAAAATGCATCAAATATCTCATCATATTTCCAAGCAATGATCTTCACATCCTTGGACTTTTCAGGCACGATCATTGAGTCTAGTAAGTCAGCAACTGACTGACCCTTACTCAGCAGTGATCTAACAATATCACCTGCTGTGGCAGACTTGTGCCATGACTCTCGTACTTCCATTGGAATGTGATATGCTTTTGCTTCACTTGGGAACATATCAATTAACTCTTTCCTCTTCTTATGGGCATCTTCCGGCAATGCCATCAACGGAATCTCATTAGGCTCCAGAACTTTGAATCGTTTGGTCAATTCATAGTATTATGGGTTATTATAATCTAAAAAGAGCATACGGTTATGCATCTTCTCAGATTTTTGAAAACTTACCACAATTTTCTTCAAGGACTCTTTCTTCAGCCTTTTCAGAGTTTTGTATGGATAATTCCTTGATTGCAACCATTGGCGCATATCTGTAGACGTCATCTCTTCAGGGTTTTGATGATATAGTTCTTCCGGAGGAAGATCATCAATGTTCAGATTTCTTGAAGAGGAGTCCACTCACCCATTTCAACTACAAACTCTCTATCATCACCCTCTACTTTGTCTTGCGCATTTACACACTTTTCATACTCCTCGTTTATTTGACTGACAGTGAGTCCATTCAAATAAACAGGATTATATTTCATTTTCTCCAAGTATACAAACCTTTCATCAAGATCAAGGGGTATGTCATCATCAGGATTAGCTTCCGGTTCAGATTCTGTGAAATCTACTTCATCCAAGTCATCCAACGCTTCAATTGTAGGTGCAATTTCAGTTTGAACCGGCTCAAACTGAAATGCTTCTTCTACAGTTGTTTCCTTCACATTCTCATCTTCTTTATCAACCTCGGGCACTTCAGTTGCCTGTACAGATTCAGATTGAATCGGCTCAACCTAAACTGATTCTTCAATTCTGGCTTTCTTTGCATGCACATCCTTTTCAACTATCTCCGATACTGCATCCAATTTACGTTTTCCCTCAGCTTTGTCATGAATGACAATATCAGCAGCTTCATCGGGAATAGGGACAGATTCAACAATCGATTCTGTCACAGTTTTAGATTGTCGTGATCTGGTGTGATAAACTGTGACGTCCCTAGGAGTTTCAGACACTCCAACGTCTTCTTTTGCAACAAACTCTTTGTCTGATTCTGAACTTTCAGTCTCCTTCTCTTTCAACCATTTTTCCAATACCTCTTTTTCAGCACGTAAAGTGTTACATTCAGCATGTAACTCTTCATAATCAATCATCAGTTTTTCATACTCTTCATCTAACTCTTTGAAGATCTTTGAGTTCTTTTGATGCATAGCCCAAAATTCAGCAAGTCTTTTCTTCTTTCGCTCATTACATTCTTTTAATTCAGCATTGTCATCTAATAGCGTGGCTATCATCCTCTTTATGTAAAATATCTCACCCTCTTCTTCATTTAAATTCACATCTGAATCAACTTTAGGTGAAGACTCCTTCGGTTGTTCAGCTTGTGTAGTTGCAGGAGATGATGTTGTGGCAATATCTTCTGGTTCAGAAACAATAACACCAGCATCAGTATCATCAACTGTCTGTGCCACAGTCTCCACTTCAGCAAGTGCTTCTTGTGCAATCTGAACAATATTAATATGTTCAGGCACACTGACATCTTCAAATATACTCTGCTCCTCAACAATCATAGGCTCAATCACAGTCTTATGTCTTCGTGATCTGAAATAACGTACTGTGATATCCCTAGGAGCATCAACAATAACATCTTCTGCTTCTGTTACAACTTCAACAGGTCCATCAACCTCTATATGTTCAATCACAGCAGGTTCATCAACCTCTATATGTTCAATCACAACAGGTTCAGCAACCTCAACGTTCATTTCTACATCTTCTTGTTCTGCCTCCTCAGAAACTGATTCAGCACTATGTTCAGCAGTAACATCATCATTTCCATCATCATCATCATCATCATGATCAGATACTTCTTCTTCTTCTTCTGATGATTCAGAATCACTTTCTTCTTCTTCTGGATAACGAGCATTGTACTCATCATCATCAAGCAAGTTATCAGGAATCTCATCTACAAGGTCAGACGGGTTCACAACTTCTCCTTGAGATATATGATGATACACTTCTCCTATGTCCTCTTCATTGTTTGCTATATCTCGCATATTGTCAAACATTTGTACCTCCGCAACATTTCCTATACTCATCTTTCTGTAAGATAGAGCATTCATATCTTCAGTCATCAAGAAATCTCCATTCACACCCTCTTCACGTATAATAGGATGTGCAAGGTTGATCATCAGTTGCAGAAATCTCGGGTACATCACCTTTTTCCTTTTACCAGATTGAAGATAAAACCCTTCATAATCCATTTAGACATATTGAATGGTCGATTCTCAGCAATTGCAACTATGGGAGATGCAATGCCTGATGGAAAGTTGTCAAATCCAGCACTTCTCCTTGACATACATTGCTGGATGACATAGCATAAAAGCTTCCACTGTTTTCCTAGTCTTGCTCTTACAAACTGCTGCTTGGGAAATATGGGAGGATGTCCCATATTTATAAAACAAGTCTGACATTCAACAGTTGTAATCTCATCAGGTGCATCTTCCTCTGCATTATCCAACCTTAATGCAGTCCGGATGGACTCTTCAGACACAGTTAACACTAACTGTCTGGTAATGAACCCTCTAACAACAGATATACCATTCTCATTGGTAATCACCTCTGCTGTTGTCCAAAACTTCTTTATTAACCTTGCATATACAATGGGTTTAGCACACATTGCATACACATACTTGGTTCTTCTCAAAAACCGAATCATCTCTTCATACCCTTCAGCTTCTGGTAGAGATTCATCTAGCACAGCTACCAGATTATGTTTTGGCTCAAACTTAAGATTCTCCATCTGTTTGACAAAACAAGACATATGTGTTAGTGATCATTCATTCAAATAAATAACAACAATTGTTCAAAAATATGCACAAATTCATAAAGTAACATCTTAACATTTTACACTCAGGTTGATTTAAACTTATGAAACAAATCATTTTGTTTAACACTTTGTGCATCAATGTTTTAAGTATCACTTAACAAATTTACTGCTTGTACACTTAAGAACAAAGTTGTTTGTAAAGTAAAATTATTTGCCAAGTTTCTGTTCATGTTTATCCTTAGTTAATCGCATAACATCAGATGATTCATCTTTGGACATCAACAGTATGAACAACTCAATTGTTCATCAATGGCGGTTCGACAATGTTTGAAATTTTTTCTTTGATTCAGTCGATTTCAGGTGATTTGATGCAAGTTAATGAATTAACATTGGTAATTAACAGTTATTACACCTTTTACAACACTCGATTTAAGTTTTAACACACAAAATCAAAGTGTCGATTCATAGTCCAATCACTGTTCATTATCAACATTTCGATTTTAAGAATAATCACTGGTTTTAACATGTTGAATCGTGTAAAATATACATAATTCAATCTATAAAACTTGTTAGAGAATCACGGATTGAATATGATATTGGTCGATTAAGAACAGGGGATTTGCTCGAGAGTTTTTGTGAAAAATGATAAGTCTTTTATGAAAAGGCGGTTATTTATATGTTGTTCAGCCGTCTCAAGAATTAGGTCAAAATTAAGGAGACGGGTCAACATATTGGACGGGTAAACAATTGAGCCCAATTAGCCTGGACGAGTCATGCACTGTTGAGACGCGTCAAGTACTGTTGGGACGGGTCACAACATTTTAACATGTGTAAACACTTAGACGGGTCAAGTGTGTAGAGATGGGTCAAATACTATAGAGACGGGTCAGAGTAAGGAACAACTACACCTTTGTTTTGGTTTTACCCATCACCCGGCTGAATAGTATACTCCTTATCATCATCCGGCTGTACAATGACTTCAATTTCATTACCCGGCTGCACAGTTATAGTGTCTTTCATCACCCGGCTGTATAGTGACAGCTTTTCTCATCACCCGACTATACAGTTGTCATACTTACCCGGCTACACAGTGTCTTCACTTACACGGCTGTATAAAAACTTCATTCTATTACCCGGCTGCATAATGTTTTCACTTCATCACGCGGCTGGATAGAACTTGTTTTTATTACCCGGCTGTACAGTGATTCACTTCATCACCCGGCAGTACAGTAACTTACAACTTTGTCACCCGGCATCATTTCTTTCTTTCACCCGGCTACCTATCTTTCAATCACCCGGCTGAACAGTGATACCTTCATCCGGCTTAAACACTTAACAGATTTTTCTCATTCTTTGTCTATTGACATTTCAACTGCATTTATTGCACCTGCAAACATTCTCGACATATTAATTAGACAAGACATCCTTATTAGGGTTTGTCAATTAAATAATCAAAAATGGAAATTAGGGCAACAAATTTTATCAAAATTAATTCACATTAATTTCCTTTTTCGTTTCAAAAATGTTTTTGCACAACCAATATTTCTATATCCCGAAGCAATTAATTTTCTTTCATCAAAAACAAATCACAAGACCTTAGGTTTGTTTTTAACACATCCAATACATTTGCTTTCATTAACCACATGATCCTTATGTTCAACACACTTATTAAAATATTTTTTGGCTTTTTGTAAATATTTTTCTTCTTCAATTATTCTCCCCATAAACTTGAAATTTCTTGAAATTTTTAAGTTTAACAAGGATGTCGATGTGTCAATAAAGAATCCATATGCCTGCACACACAAAGCACACACATTAAAATAAAGACATATGCAATGCAATGAATCAAAATATCACAGTGAGATCATACCACACATTATTTAAACATGTTTTGTAAGTTTTGAATAGACATTTGACAATGTTTGATTGAGTGATAATATGATAACATGTCAATTAGCTCGAGTTGACACACTCACTTTTTCAGTATCATGATGAGATTAAGGTTCGATTAACATGTCTTATGTGACCCTCATGTATACATATGTCAACACTAGCAGAGTACCCGCGCGATGCGACGACGGCACATACTCAACATGAAAGACAATCTACAAAGTGACACTTGTTTTTTGTTTGTTATATAATACTCTCGAGACTTATAGTATACTTTAGTTAACTTTTTTATTCGTATATCTTTAGTCTATCTATGTCGTGAGCATAACATATCCCAAATAATAAATAACAAACACACAAAAAGAAAAAATCCATCCACATGTTCATGTCCCAAATAATAACTTTCTTATATTCATCTAATGATCATGAAAATGTTGTGTTCATGATCATATGTAACCTTATATATTTTACACAACAATATCACATGATTATATACAAATGAGCACTACATAATCTTCATCTATCAACTACAACAAAGACTTCATTTCATTCGCATGTTCATATAGCAAGGTGTTACACTGTTGCTGCACACTTTTGCTAAACAGGTCACTTTAATTGCTCAATGAACATACCTGATTTTAAACAGAACTAAAATCACAAACAACTGCAAATCCACATGAAATGTTTCCTTAATTAAGTACATAGGTGCATATAATAAGAATCATAAGCAAACTGCATATAATAAGAATCATAAGCAAACTACACACTCTCAAAGATAAGTACATCAATTAAAGTGGATCAAAAAGGGTAAAATGGGTCAAAAAGGCTGATTTATTAAACATTTACCAACAACTAAAATCACCGCAACAAAATCTCAAAGATTAAACAATTATGAAATAGGTCAAAACAGGTGAATATATGAAACTTGACCTAAATTTTTAATATAACAAAGTACTTGATTTGACAGATTTGACAGGAACAAACACTAAACATACACAAAATTCACTTGGCTGCACATGTATGTTTGTTGAATAATTGGTTTCAATACATGTGCTCAAACTGCACAAAAAATAGCAGCAACAATGCGGATTTCAAAAGTTTTTTGTGCAGCCCAAACAGCACTAATATGCATACAAAACAAATCAGGTCAGCTGCCATTTTACAGCCCAACACTTAGACCTAAAAACACTTAAAATAGTAATTAACTTGTATGCAAAACCAATCAGGTCAATTGCCATTGCTTTAACATTGGAAACACTACATAAAGAATATAATAATAGTGCATACGGATCCTAATGCACCTAATATCTAAAGGTCACAAACAAATAGGTCAAAATAAATCATTTGAGCCTAACAATATAATCAAAATGAATCAAAATCAACCAAACAAAGTTTAAACAAATGTTTTACTTATCAAGGATGAATTCGACCTTTCATTTGAACCAGGGCTTTCTTCAAAATGTAGTTGCAACTATTAAGCTACTTGTACCTTCCAGCATAGTTTTGCACCTACATCACATCCAACACCAATATAAGTATATTTAACACTATCGCACACACCTTATAACAAAATGTTTCCATGATGCAGTGATGATAATGACTGAAATTGATATTTTGCTGCAACAAACAAGCCACCAACACTACAAAGAAAAGATATCACGTAGCCAACTGATTTATAACAACAAAAGGGAGTTTAAAGAATGGCACAATACCTCTTGAACCAAATTGTGAAGTTATATGTACCTACAGCTCTCGTTACTGCAACACCACATGGTTATTTGAATTTTTTTATTTTGCCCCTCATGGCTCATGCTGCCCTAAAACAACTTAAGAGGATATTATGCATTTCGCTGAGAAAGAGACTCATTAGAAGGCACCGTATATAGTAGGTGATAGTACATTGCCTTTGATTCAACTTTTGTCTTCAGTTTTTCAGCAAAGAAGGCACCAACATTCTGATTCAACAAAATAAAACAACTAAGCAACCATGTATAGAATATAAAAAAAAGCACATAAAACATCTACAAAGCAACCCAAATAAAAGGCAAATTTAATAAACCAAAACTATGAACTACATTTGTTGAAAGGCCATTGTTGATCAGAATTGAAAAAATCCGTGTTTATAACGATTAATTAATGAAACAAAAGAAATACCAAAACCGTATCATAATAGTTTTAGATCAGCGTTTTAATTCACCATCGAGCTCCACCATTATCTTCTTTATCGTGGACTTAAATTTTCCTGCAATTTGTAATACGTTGCAAAATATCATGTAAGATTAAATGATCGCAAAACAAATGCAAATATTTTGAACATGTATAAACACACGAAGTGATTAAAAAAACGCAAATGTCAGTTGTGAAATAGTAATTACAGATACACATAAAGTGATAGGAAACAAACCTTTGGACCAGCATCACCTGAACCAGCAACTCTAAACATGCTTCATTGCCGACCTCAGGAGGAACTTTGACTTTGATATATTATTCACACAAATAAGCCTTTCACCAAAGCACTTATAACAATATTGAAATTTCATCTACTACTCCTGTTACAATTTGGGCATACAAAGACTTATATATGTCAATAATACATAGTCGCCATGATAAACTAAAATTAACGTTTTAATTGGCTAGCTGTATAAAGATACCAAACAACGTTTGTTTTGTTTCAAACTTCAATTTAAATATCAAAGTTCAAGGATTCAAAACATTATCTTTGACCATGCTTTAAAAATTCAAGGATTCAAAATTGAAGGATTCAAAACATGTAAACACGTAAAAAGCATTAATAAGTGAACAGCAGATTTCAAACAATAGATTCTCAACACATAACAGCAGCAGCAACAACTATTTTAAATAACAGATTTCATTAATCAATGTTTAAAACAAATGTTGCTAAGAATATGTTGTTGTTGGTTTTAAGTGCCATTGTTTTAAACATATGATCATTTCCAACACTTTCAGAACACCCGTATTCACACAAATCAGATTTCATTAATCAATGTTTAAAACAACTACTGCTAATATATTTAGAACACACATTCACCTAACCATGTACTTTTTTTCTTTTTTGCTATGCAACTTTCAGAGATCATTGAAAATAGTCAGAATCAAAGTATATATTCAGGACATAAAACAGGTAGACTTACATAGCGCATTAACTCAACCACTTCATGAAGTTCACACATAGCACATAACACATAACACAGTTTTCTAGTGATTGACAACCCAAATCATGGCAAAACACAAACACAACCACATTCTCCTAACTCTATGTATAAAATGGCAGCCACAACCCGATTCACATAACACACACATTCATACAACATACACATTTCAGACGATACTAAAGCAATATTACATACAGAACCAAATTAAAAAAACTAATCATATAAGATGCAATATTTAAAGCATTAACATCAGAAATGTCAGCAAAAAAACTCACATATTAATCATGTGCTCGTAAGATCGGCAGGAAGAGCCGAAGAGCTGGTGTAGAGCAAGTGACGCGAGCCTAAAGTCACAAACGCGAAGAGCAAAAAAAAAGGTACATATATATGATTAGACACAACCAACCAAAACGCTGATGAGAACCCTAGAACCAGTTTGTTTGGGGCTCACCGAAATCACCAAAGGGTTGTTGGAACCCTAGAAGCACCATCAACACTACCATAACCTGACCCCTAATCAACACCAGGCGCACCAACCGCCACCACAGATTCTGCGTGTTTTCTTCAAAAATCGCTTCTCCATGGTCGATCTGATCCCATAGCTCCCAGTTTCGTGTTGTTATGCTGGTTTTTTGTCACCGCACCTGTGAATATGTTTTTTTAACGGTCATACCTGTGTATATGTGATGTGAAGAAGCCGGTTTCTATAGAAGTCAAATTTTCATCATAAAAAACTTTCAAATGTACAAAATATGCAGCAACTTACCAGATCTGCTCGAATAAAATCAACCAAGGAGACATTGGGTTGCTTGAATCATCAAAGGGGGTTGCCAGAACCCTACGACGCTGCTACGAAAACCTTTTGAGATAGGGTTTGTTTGTGGTGTTCTACCCGATACAAACCATCATCGTCGTCTGCTTATGGCGGTCTTGCTATCATCGTCGGTCAAATATACAGGAGAAAGACAAAGAGGAAAGTATGGGAGGTTTAGAGAAGGGGGGCGATTTTGAAGTCAGGAGAATTGATTAGGGTTTTTGAAGAAAGCAAGATGAGGCGATGTTGGCAGATGTTGAAAATTAAGGAGATTGTTAAATGACAAGTTTGCCCAAACACACATTGCACATAGAGACACATGCACAATCACACAAACAACCCATATTAGCACAAATACAATGTCAAGGTGTTTAACTAATTGTGCAGCTAATTTGTTTTCACTAATGAAAAACGAAAGAGCATAAGCAAAAAATATATGCCTAAGGAGAAGCCTTATTAGTGGGTCATATGAATCAAAACAGTCAAACCGAAATTAGGAGTTAAATTCAAAAACTTTCAACTAATTCCGAACAATATTTCAACTTACCCATTTCACCAATCAAGATTATTCCCTTACCAAGAAGTAGATCCTTCTTGCCCTAGTCACCCCTTAAATAATAGGTAAATAATACAAGTAGCAACCAATACCGAGTATGATTAGTAGCTATAATTAACTTCAAAATGAACAAATTTGCAGTCACAACTGCACCAAACAGCAGCTTATAGCTGCTGTCATGGGACCGCTGTCAGCCCACACAAACCACCTTTGGCTTTTTAAACCCATAATCTTAAAAATAATCACATCCAGTTTATTCTTAGTATTTACCTTATCAACACGTCACACAATTCAATCCTTTGCTGCTGTTTTTATGCTTCAGTTTCTCCTCTTTCTGCTGAACAGCTTTTATTTGCTGCAATAATTTCAAATGCGATGTTATTCAGTGCATGTATATGCCTATTTAACGAAGATGTTTAATGAGAACTTAGAGGTGTAACCTATATGAATTCTACTAAACATTCAGTTCTAAATATGTGTTACAATACATCTTAAAAAAACCTTACAAGAGCATTTTTCTATTTCTAGAATTGAATAACAAAAAAAACTATGAAGTACCATGATACCTAATCTTTTGAGACTTTAGAACATGTAAATAATGCAAAATCCTTTCACTTACAAGCTGACTCATTATCAGTTAATCACCGTTCAGACGAAACCACCATCTCTAGCAAAACAACATGTAAAGAGCAGAATTATGATCACCATTCAACTCATACTTTGCTTAAGAAAAAAGCTGCAGATTTGATCATCTAGTACATAGTTAAATATAATCAAAAGAACTTCTACCTGGATAAAATCGTCTACAAATACAATGACCAATCTGCCCGGAAAATGCAGTAAAACATAGAAAAAAACATCAACCAATTAGTGACAAATCCGACTTGAAAGAAGCCTGAAAAAAGCAGCAAATTCATCGTATTAAACCCTCAAATGTAATCACACAACACAAACACATATAACACAACTTTTAGTATATTGACAGCCCAAAATAATGGCGAACACACAAAAACACACTGCACATACAAATGATTAAAACACCCTAAATCATGTTATTTATCAATCTGCTTGAAAATATGACTCGAATATCCAGAATACAATCTGCTTGACCCACCAAATTGCCACCTCTACAAAAATTAATTCCTCCTTATTTCCACATGTTAAAATGTGCAATCGCATAAATATTTATGATTCTCGTTCTCAAAAATGAACTTTTACTAAACCAAATTCATCATAAATAACACTACTCATTTTATTGGTGTTGGTAACATTAGTACAATAACCATGATCATTTGTCATAAAGCATGAGAATCTTACTTAACCGCACCATATCCAATTGCTTCAACACTACACAAAAAATTGCCCAAAAAAACTCAAATTCACACAAAAACACTACACAGTCATATTACCCCCCCCCCCCCCAATTCATAAATCCATACACATCACAAACATGTGTTTCTGTTATAATTATAGCATTTAGATGCTAATTATAGCATTCATAAAAAATACACACAAAACACATTCATACACACACAAATCATTCAGTTTCAACATCAAAACACACACATATAAACATACATCAGGAGATGAATGCTTTAAACATACATCAGCAGCAGCAAGAACTGTATTTTTTTATTTTTTGAAGTCTTTATCATTCATAAGATAATATTTAAAACAATCTATAAACATACATCAGCTGCTGTATTTATCAATTAACACACCACATTCATACACATATTCATCTATACTACACAACTCTTACACACACACGAACCCAGTTTCAAAAACTGCACATTACAAAAAAAAAACCGCACATACACACACAACATAACAGCAGCTGATGTATGTATTTTGATGTTGAAACTGAATGTGTTGTGTGTGTATGTGCAGTTTTTGTAGGTTTAATGCTGCTGTTTCAACACAACCAGCAGCAACAACTGTTTTTTTCATTTTTTTGAATCAAAACACACAACACAACACACACATACACCTTTTGTTTCAAAAATTACAAATTTACACAACACCACACATTCAGACCCCCCCCCCCCCCCAATATTCATACATCCATACAAAAATACAACACACATTCATACACACACAACACATTCACATTCAACATCAAAACACACACATACATCATCTGCTGTTATGTTTACTGCAGCTGTTTCAACACAACACAATACATCTATACTGAAACACACACACATAGAACACACACATACATCAGTTGTTGTTATTTTCACGAAACCAATTATGAAGTCAATATGGTTACCACATAAGAAACACAAAATTTAGGATTTAGATACCTTTTCTTGTCTACTTTTCACGAAACCGCTGCATCTAATGTCCAAAATGCTTCCTTTGGTTGCGGAATCCAACCTGATATCAAGAAACTTAGCTTAGGCACGTGACAAAGGTTGCAACCAGAACTGTTGCAAGTAATCCCACACCCAAAGTCAGTAGGAGAGTAGTTCACCTGCTAATCCCAATCCTGATTCTTCTTGCTGCAAAAAAATTTTAAAAAAATAATTATAAAGCATAAAAATAGAAGAAGCTAACTTGGATTTATGAATTTCGTTCTCAATGTTTTTGGAGATTTTAAATCTAAATCATACTTTGAACCTACAATAGAAAGAAATACAGATGTCAAGTTTTGAAAGCATGAACATACACACATATTGCATGGTAGTCAATGCACACGCTGAATTAGTAGCAGTAACTTCAATTACAATCTTCAGCTTAACGGTACACCATGCTCTGCCAATTTTCTCTATTACAATTTACAAGAGCACATCTTTCTCTAAAGTTACAAAAGTAGATCGCTAAAAATCACAACAATCTAATCAGATTTATGCAAACTGGCAGAATTCATATGGTATATAATTAAATAAAATAAAATAGATTTCTACCTAAATAATATCATCTTCTAAAATAATGACCATTCTGCCTGGAAAATACAACAACACATAGCCAACAAACAACAGCCAAATTAGTGACAGATATGACTCGAAAACTAAAAAAAACACAGCAGCAAATTCATCTTATTGAACTCACAAACAGGCCTTAAAAACTGGAAGGAAAATTAGTGCCAGGTATCAGCTATTATATTTAAACAGAAAACACATTAATTAACGAAATATGCAGCTGCTGCTGTTATTGTTGATGTAGTATAGATATAAATAATGAATATCAAACCCATAAATAATGAAAGAATACCAAAACAGCAAGAGCATGATTTGTTTCAACAACATGCAAGGAAAATGGGCAACAAAAATGCAAGTCCATTTTCAACAAACAGACACACATTGCACAGCACACATAACACAGTTTTGAGGTATATCACTGCCCAAATCATGGCAAAACACACAAACATTGCACAATTTTTTAACACACACCAAATGGGTCAAACAAGGAATAATGAAGAATAGACAAAACTACAAACTGAACAAATAATCAAAACTTTTACAACACATGACACACATAGCATTTACCAAACTCTTTATAGTGTTACTCATGAATATCATATCCAGTTTTAGATATTAATTACCTTCTGATTTTTGTTGTTTCTTCTTCAGTCTCCCTGACAATCAAAGAGGAGCAATTATATCAAGGATATAATTGATGCAACATATAATCAATTCTAAGAATAATTACCAAACATCATAACATCTCTAAAAAAGATCCTACCTGAAATTTTACATTCAAAATTACTGGTTCTAAGCTTCAATCTGGATCAATATTCTTATGCCTACAAAAAAAACAATTAAACTATGAATCAAGGATATAAACATTCATAAAAATTTGAAAACTCGGTTAGGGATTGCATCCAACCCGAATTAAACGCACCTTCAATCGACATAATCTGCACCAACACCACCTGAAAAATCCCCTTTCCACTTCTAACCCTAATTTGAGAAATCATTAAAACAAAATCGCGAAATCAAAAACTCAAAACACGAATTCAAATAAAGAAAACAAACCTGATTGTTGGTCGTTTGATTCAGTCACCCGAAACCCTTTGAGTTACTTTCGATGTTGAGACCTAAAGTTAGAATTAAGATCCAACACTTTGATGCAACTGGTTTGAGGGTTTGACCGGCTGAAACAAGAATTCAAGTATAGAAAACAAACCCTTTGATCGATTGATAGAAGGATAGGATAAGCAGACGGTAATTAGGGTTTGAGCCAGTGAGAGAATGATCGATGTGCAGCTGGTGAGAGTAGCCGCTGCCTGTTTATAATTTTAGGGTTAAGTTGTGAAGTATTTAGGGTTTTGTGTTGAAGTGTTGAAAGTTTAAGGAAATTGTTAAATTACTATTGTGCCCTTCCTAAATGCTTATTAATGTAGTATAGATATATCCATATCAAACTCAACTTGAATGCATATTGTACAAAAACCTGGTCACTTACAATCATAAACAGTGTGGAATATGGGTTCTATTCGGATTTGGTCCACTTTGGGACTTCTTTTGAATTCCTTTTTGGAATTTTTCATTTCCTATCGTTCCCCTTGGGAATCTTCTGAATTCCTTTTTGGAAGTTTTGTTTTGGTGATGGTCCACATTTAGGACTCTTTTTGTTCCAACTTTGGGAATCTTTTGCTGCACCTTGAAGCTCAAAAGAGACTTCGTGTGAGACTTCAGGTCTGTCGGAACCACAACAAAGAAGCTCACGATGCGGTTCATCACACTGAATAGATTGCATCGTTACCCGATTATGCACAACTATCATCACAAGCAAAGCATAAAAAGATATATATTTAGACATGTATAACAAAGGAACTTAACACAAAGCTCATTAAGTTTATATTTGTCAACAATGAACTTACTTTTTCAGTCTAATTGCCTGAGCTGTCTCGCACATCAATTAACATTCATCAGTCTTTATTATAAAAATGATGAAACAAATAATGTCTAGTGTAACTATTATTTCTCACTTTTTGCAATATAGATTCTTATGACATGATATTTTCTTTTCTTTTTGCTTTTTCTATTGTTTTTGATCGCTTTTTGTTTTTCATGCACACTCACAATGCAAAAAAAAAAGGCAAAGGAAACAATACTTGACATCGACTTATTATATTTTGGTTTTTTATATTTTCAGATTTTTATATGATTTTATCATAAAATAGAATTAATCGTGGTTGATTAACCCTATGGATTGAATTAAGAATTGAAACCGTCCTGACAAGAAGGGTTTTGTGAAAAGATCTGCCAGTTGTTTGTCGGTATGGACCTTAATCAAAATTATTAAATGATAGGTTCAATTGGATCGATAATATCACTCAAATGATCAGAACAACAAGTACAAACAAACGATTCAATCACAAACACAATTCATACTCATAAATTCTCTTTGTATTTGATGATCAAGCAATTCGTAGTACAAAAGTGCAGGAGAAACAAATTACACACAGTTAATTCTCTCTCTAACAGTGTAAAAGTCGCCCTCCTAACACACGCACACTACATGCCTATATCAAACAAAATGCAAGTTTAAGGAAATTACATAATAAACCCTAAACTATACAAACATATACACAATAACAAAACTACAAAGTAAAT
This sequence comes from Tagetes erecta, assembly GCA_030867185.1. Classification (NCBI taxonomy): domain Eukaryota; kingdom Viridiplantae; phylum Streptophyta; class Magnoliopsida; order Asterales; family Asteraceae; genus Tagetes; species Tagetes erecta. The sequence goes on along the minus strand of CM061493.1, from coordinate 24,723,446 downwards.
CTTAACAGGAAATAACCCTAACAGTACTCCCCCTAAGATTTATCTTTGGATCTTCAAAAGCTTCAATCTTTTTCTTCGTTTATCAGCATCAATCTTCAATCTTTTTCTTATCATTCTTCTGGTTCCTCTTTCACATCCAACAATTCTCGGCCTTTATACTCTTCTTTTTCTTTCAGAGCTTCTTCAATGCAGGATTTGAACTTCTCAGCGATCTTAGCTTGTCGAGGCTTGGATTCATTTGTCAGAATTGGTAGAGCATTCATGCGTCTAAGCGAATCCAGATTTAAACCTGCAAAATCGATATTAGCATAAAACTCAAATGGCATTTCTTGGCCTTGAACTTTCACCTCCAATGTACCCTTCCTACTGATCCGCATATATTCTATCTCTGGTATATCAACCATCACGAGATTAGAATTTAGTAGTGCCTTTCTCACACGAATCTTCTCTGAAGCCGCAGCAATTACTTCAATCATCACTGTAAATAATTTTCGATCAGCTTCAGCAAGAGCATCTTTGCACTTCTCAATCCTATAACTTCTCAAAAAATCAATATACGACGGATGCAGCAATTTCAACTCAAAAGTACTAAAGAGTGTGATCATGTCCTTATCCCAATCCTCCAAATTGCGAACAAGCTTCAGTTCATACGTTTCCTGATTGTAGAAAGCTTTGAGTATAGGCTTCGTCAATTGTGAACCATCTATCACTTTTAAACCAGGATCTGTCACCTTGTCAAAATATTCATCCGAGAACTCTTCTAAGTACATATCCTCGGTCACCACTAATCTCTTCTTCTTTCTCTGTTTCTTTGCTTGCACATATGCCGTGTCTTCTTGTTGACCTCTAAAGTCAAGAAACTTAGCTGTTCTACTCATTCCAGCATCAAGAAGTATCACGCATTTCTCACCACGCTCAACACGCGTGTGATTAATTAACCTCAACTTGTGCAGCTCTTTCAGATCCTGTACTTCCAACTTGAATATACTCGAGTAGTAATGGTAAACGTCACACAAACCATTTACTCTCTTGATCATAAACGCATCAAATACTTCGTCGTATTTCCAAGCAATGATTTTTACTTTCTTGTTCTTCTCAGGCACAATCATAGAATCTAATAACTCAGCTATTGATTGTCCTTTGCTCATTAGCGACCTCACTACATCACCTGGTGTTGTTGCCTTATGCCAAGTTTCACGCACTTCAATCGGTATGTTGTACGATTTGACCTCGCTTGGAAACATATCCATCAGTTCGTGTCGTTTTTTATGAGCGTCTTCAGGAAGCGCCATCACAGGAATTTCTTTTGGACCCAGAATTTTATATCTCTTTGTCAGCTCAAAATATTGTGGATTGTTGTAGTCCAAATAAAACATCCGATTGTACAATTTTTCTGTCTTCATGAAGCTGACCACTATCTTCTTCAAAGATCCAGATTTCAACCTCTGCAAAGTTTTATACGGATAGTTCCTCGAACTCAACCAACTTCGCATCTCATAAGCAGTCATTTCGTCCGGATTTGGATGATGTAGCTCAGTTGGTGGCAGATCTTCTATGTTTAGACTTTCCTGCATTGGAGTCCATTCGCCCATCTCAGTAACAAACTCTTTCTTATCTGCTTCAGCCTTATCTTGATGAATCATGCATTTCTCATATTCTTCATTAATCTCAGTAACCGTCAACCCATTCAAAAACACCGAATTGTACTTCATTCGTTCAAGATAGGCAAACCTCTGATCTAAATCATCTGGCACTTCTTCAACAGTATTCTGTACTGGTTCTTGCTCAGCTTCATCCTCAGACTCAGTCCAATCAATGTCTAGATCATCCAATGCCTCTATCATAGGTGCATCATCAGTTTGAACCGGCTCAAACTGACTAGCCACTTCAGCTACTGTTTCAGTCTCAGGCTTATCAATAGTTTCACCAGCTTCAGATTGAATCGGCTCAATCTGAACTGTATCTCCTGAATTAACTCCTTTTTCACTGTCTGATGTTGCAAATATTTCAGTTTCTGCTTCAGATACGTTCTCGGTCTCAGCCTCAGCTACAGATTGAATCGGCTCAATCTGCACTGGTTTATCAATCTTCGCCCTTTTAGAACTTTCTTCATCACCAAATATCTCTGGTATTGCATCTATTTTCCTCTTTCCCTCAGCTTTGTCCATATTGACAGTTTCAGCCACAGCTTCATCGGGAATTATGATTGGTGATTCAACTAAAATTCCAGCATTTGCAACACCTCGAGCTCTAGTTAAGTAAACTTTTGGCACTTCAGCTCCAGTCATTTCAACTATATCATCAGAAAAATCTTTGTCTGATAGTGATGAGCCAGCCTTCTTTGGTTTCATATCCTCCAATTCCTTCTCAAGCATTTCTTTCTCAGCCTCCAAAGTGTTACACTCAGCCTTAACTTCAACATAATCAAACTTTAAGTTCTCATACTCCTCCTTCAACTTCTCATGCTCATCTTTCAACTTATCATGCTCAATTTTTAACTTCAGATGATCAGAATCTAACTCTTTGAAAATCTTCAGATTCTGATTATGAATATCCCAGTACTCATCCAATCTTTTCCTTTTTCGTTCTTTGGAAGCTTTTAACAAATCGTTTGCCTTAAACAGACTTTCAACCATCTCTTCTAATTCAGCAATGCGTTTCTCTTTTTCCTCATAAATCTCATCAACACTTGGCCCAATGTTTGGTGAAGACTCCAAACCTTGTCCAATGTCTTCAACAGTTTGTGGTGAGTTGGGTAAATCAGTAGAAATAGGATCAGTAATGCCAGCATCCACTTCCTCTATCTGTGCAATAGATTCAGCTTCGGCCATTACTGTCTCAGCAATCTGTAGCACATCAATTTCCTCAGGCTTTTCTACTTTTTTCTTCTTCTTTCTAACATACTGTACCGAAACATCTTTTGGAATCTCAATAGCAACCTCCTCAAACTCAGAAGCAACCTCAGCAGGTTCTTCTATTACCACATTTTCTACTTCCATGGTTTCAGCCTCCTCTGAATCAGATTCAGATTCAGGATCATCACCACCATCATTACTATCTTCATCATTGTTATCATCATCATTACCATCGTCTTCTTCCTCTTCTGGATGACGAGCAAAGTACTCGTCATCATCCAATAAATTATCTGGCACATCATCCACTAAATCCTGTGGATTCACAATCTCACCATGAGATATGTGATGATAAACTCCATTCACATCTTCTTCATAGTTGATTATATCTCTCATATAATCAAACAGAGCAATGTCAGGCACATTCCCGATACTCATCTTTTTGTAAGAGAGATCGTTCATGTCCTCAGTATACAGCATCCCTCCAGCATAACCTTCACTTCTGATGACTGGATATGCCATATTGATCATCAATTGCAAAAACCTTGGGTACATAAGGAATTTGAATCTCTTGCCCTTCACCAAATTAAACACAAACCCATTCATTATCCATCTCGACATGTTGAATGGTTTGTTCTCTGCAATAGCTACTATTGGTGATGCAATATCTGAAGGAAAGTTATCAAACCCTGCACTCCTTCTAGACATGCATTGCTGCACAACATAACACAGCAGCTTATACTTCTTCCCCAATTTAGCTCTGAAAAACTGTGATTTTGGAAACACAGGTGGATGTCCCATGTTCACAAAACAAGTTTTGCATTCTTCCATAGTCAGCTCATCTAACATACCAACCTCATCCTCATCTATTCTCAGAGCTTGCCTAATAGCATCTTCAGTCACATTCAGTACCCAATCCCTTGTGATATGTCCTCTAACTATAACATCACCATTCTCATTCCTCACAACCTCTGCTGATCTCCAGAAACTCTTAATCAGCCTTGCATATATGACCGGTTTGGCACATATAGCATATACATACTTCGTCCTCTTGATAAACTGAATCATATCTCTATAACCTTCAGTTTCCGGCAGTGATTCATCTAAACATGCTACCAGATTATGTTTAGGCTCAAATTTGAGATTCTCCATCTGTTAAACACAAACAAAAACACAAAACAAGGCAAATGTATTAGATTCTTCATTAAGCATATCAAAAATTTAACAAGTGCTTAACTAAAAGTTAGAAAGCATAACATTAATATAATCATTTTAAACCCTAAATTGTTCTAATAACCTGATTTTCATCATTTTAATCAAACAACATTGAATTTTAAAGATTATATTTTATGTTTAAGCTTTTAACAGTTACTCACTCAGTCACAATTTTGACAAATTTATGATGAAACAGTTCAACATGTTTTGGTTCAGTTTTTAACAAGTTTAATCACTTTTGAACAGATATTTCATTGTTCTGATGTTCAACTTTTAAAAGCTTCAAAGTTCATCAATGGCGATTTTTATTAGTTAAGAACATTTCACTTGATTCAGTTGATTTTAGGTGTTTTAGTGCAAATGAGTGATTGAATGTTGATAATCGACAGATTTTAACCCTAAAGCAACACTCGACTTCAGTTTTAACGCACAAAATCAAAGTGTCGATTCAAGTTCAAAACACTGTTCATCATCGTTTTTCCTTTTAACAGTTGATTTGCAGGTCGATTTAGGTCAAAAACACATAATCTCTACCTTAATCAATCTATTAATCTTGTTATAGAGCAACAGATTGACTATGATAACAATGGCGATTTGAAGTACAGAGTGTTTGAATGAAAGTGAATGTGTGTGAAATGATAAGTGTTCGTGAAGAGGCGGTATTTGTATCGTCAAAGAAATTTAGGTCAAACTTTAAGTGCCGGGTCAACAAAAGCAAATTAGGCCCAATAACCTTGCCGGGTCAAGTACTGTAGTGACGGGTCATGTACTGTAGATACGGGTCAAGTACATAAAACAGGTCACCAACATGTGAAAATCACTTGACGGGTCAAGCACTGTAGATACGGGTAAGTCACTGTAGTGACGGGTAAGGGTTTAAGGAACAACTACACCTGATGATTTTATTCATCACCCGGCAGAATAGTTGTGATCAAAACATCACCCGGCAACCTTCTTCATCACCCGGCAACACAGTTGCTTTCCTTCTTCATCCGGCTTGCTTTTCTTCTTTACACGGCAACCTTTGACAACCTTCTTCACACGGCATACACACTTCTTCATTACCCGGCAACAAAGTGTCATACCTTTACACGGCAACAAGACTTCTTCATTACCCGGCTGTATAGTATACATTAGTCACCCGGCAAGATATTTATGACCTTCACCCGGCTGTATTCGACACGATCATTGCCCGGCTGTACAGTGGTCATAACATCTTCACCTATTTCCTCAATCACCCGGCAAGCATCAGACTTACAACTTTACCCGGCTGAACAGTTCTTTGCCCGGCTGCACAGTTGTATCTGATATCTTTACCCGGCAATAACACTTAAGCAATTTCTTCAATTTTCCTCGTCTGTTGACTTTTTCAACGATCATTTATTGCACCTGCAACATTCTCCGACATATTAATTAGACAAGATATCCTTAAAGAATGTTTGTCATATTAATTATCAAACAACATTAAACATTGCAACAAATTAATTTAAAATTAAAAGTCAATTTTTCTTTTTCTTTTCAAAAATGTTTTTGCACAACCAATTTTTCTATATCCTGAAGCAATTTCTTAAAAACAAATTACAAGACCATGGGTTTGTTTTTAACACATCCAATACCTTTGCTTTTCATAACTTATAATCTTGTTCATTCAAAACACACTTATTCAAAACAAAATATTTTTGGATTTTTATAGATATTTTTCTTAAATTTATTCTCCCCCTAAACTTGAAATTTCTTGAAATTTTTAAGTTTAACAAGGATGTTGATGTGTCAATAATGATTCCAAATGCCTGCACACACAAAGCACACACATTAAAGTAAATACATATGCAATGCAAATGAATCAAAATATCGCAGTGAGATCATACCACACATTACTTGAACATGTTTTGGAAGTTTTGAATAGACATTTGACTTATGCTTGATTGAGTGATGATATGAAAACATACCAATTAGCTCGAATTGACACACTTACTTTTTCAGTATCATGATGATATTTAAGGTTCGATTAGAATGACTTATGTGACCCACATGTATACATATGTCAACATATTTCCTTATCAATCACTACCTGAATGCATATTGCACAGAACCTGGTCACTTACAGTCATACACAGTGTGGAATCTGGGTTCTATTCGGATTTGGTCCACTTTGGGACTTCTTTTTAATTCCAACTTTGGGAATTTTTTATTTCCTATCGTTCCCCTTGGGAATCTTCTGAATTCCATTTTGGAATTTTTGTTTGGTGTCGGTCCACATTTGGGACTCTTTTTGTTCCATTTTGGAATCTTTTGCTGCATCTTGAAGCTCAAAAGAAACTTCGTGTGAGACTTCAGGTCTGTGGGTACCACAACAAAGAAGCTCACGATGCGGTACATCACACTGAATACACTGCATCGTTACCCGATCATGCACAACTATCATCACAAGCAATGTTTCAAAAGATATATATCTAGACATGTATAACAATGGAACTTAACACAAAGATCATTAAGTTTATGTTTGTCAACAATCAACTTACTTGTTCAGTCTAATTGCCTGAGCTGTCTAGCACATCAATTAACATTCATCAGTCTTTATTAAAAATGATGTAACAAATAATGTCTAGTGTATCTATCATTTCTCACTTTTTGCAATATAGATTCTTATGACATGATATTTTCTTTTCTTTTTGATTTTATATTTTTGTATTTGTTTTTCTTTTTCATGCACACACACAATGCAAAACATAAAATAAAAGCAAAGGAATCAAAACATAACATCAACTTATTATATTTTTGGCTTTTATATTTTCTGATTTTTCTTTTGATTTTCGAAAACTAGAATCAATCATGATTGATTAATCCTATGGATTGAATTAAAAATTCAAACCGGCCTGACAAAAATGATTTTGTGAAAAGATCTGCCAGTTGTTTGTCGGTATGAACTTTAATCAACATTATTAAACCCTTTTCAGAGTTATCTCTTAAAAAATGATATCTAATTTCGATGTGTTTGGTTTTAGAATGTTGAACAGGATTAGCAGTTATAAACATAGCAGCAGTATTGTCTATGTAAATAGGAGTTTTTAAGAAGTTAAACCCGTAGTCCAGCAACTGATTTTGTAACCATAAAACCTGAGAACATCCTACAGATGCAGCGATATACTCTGCTTCAGCTGTGGATACAGAAACATTGGTTTGCTTCTTGCATTGCCAAGAGACAAGCCTTGGACCCAAAAATTGACAACCACCAGTAGTCGATTTCCTGTCAAGAGCACAACCACCAAAATCACTGTCAGAATAGCTATATAGTTCAAAATTTCCTTCATAAGGATACCATAACCCAAGATTTGGTTTCCCTTTGAGATATCTGAATATACGCTTCACAGCAACTAGATGCGACTCTTTTGGATCTGACTGGTATCTGGCGCATACACACACAGCGTACATGATATCTGGTCTTGATGCAGTAAGATACATCAGAGAACCGATCATTGATCTGTATAGTGTCTGATCAACTGCTTTGCCCTTTGGATCAGGTTGTATCTTGCAATTTACATCAGAAGGAGTTCGGATAGTCTGACAATCTTGCATCTTGAACTTCTTCAGCAACTTCTCAACAAATTTTGATTGGTTGATAAAAATTCCGTCAGCAGACTGTTTCACTTGTAATCCCAGAAAGAAATTAATCTCCCCCATCGAACTCATCTGAAATCTTGACTTCATGATTTCTTCAAATTCTTTGCACATGGACTCACTGGTTGAACCGAAGATAATATCGTCCACATAGACTTGAACACACAATAAGTCGTCATTCTCTCTCTTCATAAACAAAGTTGGATCAATCTGACCTCTTGTGAATCCGTGTTCTAGTAAATGCTTGGATAGTGTCTCATACCAGATTCTCGGAGCTTGATGTAGACCGTAAAGAGCTTTGCTCAACTTGTATACCCGATGTGGATAGTCAGGATCTTCGAAACCCGGGGGTTGTCTGACATAAACATCATCTGTAATAGGTCCATACAAGAAAGCACCTTTGACGTCCATTTGGAATACCTTAAACTTCATGAAAGACGCATATGCAAGAAAAACGCGTATGGCTTCAAGTCTTGCGACTGGAGCAAACACCTCTTCATAATCAATGCCTTCTTCCTGAGTGTATCCCTGTGCAATCAGTCTTGCTTTGTTTCTCACAACAATGCCACGTTCGTCTGGCTTGTTTTTGTACAACCATCTTGTACCTATAGCATTCTCTCCTTCAGGTAAGTCCACAAGTTTCCAAACTTCCTGTTTGCGAAACTGAAGCAATTCCTCTTGCATGGCTTCAATCCAACTGTTGTCTTGCAACGCCTCTGAAATATTCTTTGGCACCACTTGAGATAGAAAACACGAGTAAAGACAAACATTTGCTTGCTCTGTCTGACTTCTTGTGGTTCTCTGATTCAACGGCCCAATAATCTGAGAGACAGGATGTTTCTTGTGAATTCGATGAATAGGAATATCACCTCCTTGCACTTGAGTCTCTAGATTAGAAGTATTCAGATTTGGTAGATCTTGAAGTATGGAAGAAGTATGCGGTGTGAAATTCGGGACTTGATCCGGTGAATTGATGAAGTAATCAAAAGATTCTGGAATAACTTCAGCATTCGGATCCGATGATGGTTGATTTTGAACGGATCCACCATCATTAGGAGACATTTGCGTATTCACATTTTCTTCATGATTGTTTGATTCTTGATCTTCTTGTGAACCAGAAGGACCCGGAGCTTGACTGGATTTGACATGATCAGGATTGTGAAAAGACATAAATGGATATTCAGAGTTGAGATTTCCATCTTCGTCATTATCAGAATCGTCACTAAAGCTTCCTAAGTCACCTGATTCCTTCCTTGCGTTTCCTGAAAAATCAAATAAGTTAGAACTGAAAGATCTAGATAACGAATCCAAATCAAATAACCATTCGGGACCATGAGCCACTAACGGAAACGAATTTTCTAAAAACTTGACGTTGAAAGTTTCAATAACAGTATTTGTTTTGCTATTAAAAACCCGATAAGCTTTAGAAACAGACGAATATCCTAGGAAAAATCCATCGTTAGATTTTGACTCAAATTTCCCGAGATGTTCATTTAGATTAAGAATCGAAACTGGACAACCAAATGCTTTCAAGTAAGAAATATTTGGTTTTCTTCCAAACAACAACTCATAAGAAGTTTTCTGTTTATCTTGAACTAATAATGTTCTATTTTGTACAAAACACGCAGTAGCAATAGCTTCATCCCAAAAAGTGATAGGGATTTTGGCATCTGCGAGCATGGATCTTGCAGCTTCAATTAGTGTCCGATTTTTCCGTTCCGCAACCCCATTTTGTTGAGGCGTTCTTGGAGCACTATACTGACGAGCAATCCCCTTTTCTGCACAAAATAAATCAACGTTAGCATTCTTAAATTCAGTTCCATTATCACTTCTTAAAGTTTTAACTTTGCATTCCAATTGATTTTCAATTTTAATGATAAATTCTTTCAATAATTCAGCTGTTTCAGATTTTGCATGCAAAAAATAAACCCATGAAAATCTAGTGAAGTCATCTATGATAACTAAACAATAAGATTTTCTGCCGATGCTTTGAACATTTGTCGGTCCAAAAAGATCCATATGTAACATCTGCAAAGGTTTTGAAATGGAGTTCTCGAGCTTGGACTTAAAAGACATCCGATGCTGTTTGCCCTTCAAACATGCTGGACAGAGATCAGTTGTGGAGAATTTCTTCGATGGGATTCCCACAGCGTGATTTCCAGTTACCAAACGGTTCATGTTTCTGAAGTTGGAATGGCCCAGCCGTCTATGCCAAAGCTGACTCTCATCATTTGAAGCATGGGCAATGAGACAGGTTGTTTCGGTATCAGCGTCAATCTGCGACATATCCAACTTGTATACATCGCGATCTCTTGGAGCTTTCACCACTACCCACTCATTGTCAATCTTGAAACTGTGCACAGTAGTTGACTTTATCAAAACTAATGATCCCATTGGATACTGTTCCTTCTCCTGTTATCTTTCCACCCGCATCACCTCCAAACGCTACATGAGTACCATTTTTCAGTTTGAAATCCTGAAGCAAGGCATGGTTGCCTGTCATGTGCCGGCTACACCCACTATCAACGAACCACGAGTTGATAGGTCTTCTTGGGCGTACCTGCATTTCAACAAAAACATTCAGTTAGTTTGGTCAACCCAGGCCCACACGGTCTTGGGTTTTCCGAATCTATCTGCAATAGTAACTTGTTGGTATTGAACATTTTGAAAATTTGTTTCGTTTAAAAGATTTTGATGCTGATAACTTCGCCCATTGGCGTTCAATGATTGCTTTCTCCTCAAAGCAATAAACCTTTCCTCTAGCTTAGGATCAAGGTTATTTTCAAACTTTTGATTCTTAACCATTAAAGCTCTTGGTTTAAAACTGTTAACCTGCACATTCCTTGAAAAGTTAGAAACAGAATTGTTTCGATTGAAGTTTCTCAAAACCGGAGAATGACTTTGACTCATATTTTGAAAACCATATGAATTATTTCTTTGAAAATTTGAATATGGAGTCATTTCTCTAGTCGAGTTTGATCGAAAGAAACAATCCTTTGTGTCATGGTTTCTTCTCTCACAGATATCACAAAATTTGTTAAAATAACATTCTTCTGAAGAATGATTTCTTTTGTCACAGAAACTGCAGTACCTGTTAAAGAAACATTCAGCAGTTGCATGATTATATCTATCACAAATTTCACAATGTTTCTTGCTAATCCTAAAGAGCCGATTGTTAACTCTAGATGTTGAACCAAAACGTGATTCATTATCATAGTTGTTCGGTTTTAGATTAACATTCTTTTGTGGAGTCATTGTTTGTGCTTTTGATTGCATGGAACTTTGGTTCGATTTTAAATTGTTCTGTTTGGTCACCTTTTTGTTTTCAATTCTCTTTTCATTGACAGCGGAAGACTTAGGACCTGAACCTGTTTTCAGACCAGAGTTAGATTTGATTGGAGAATTGATTGGTTTACCATAAGATCCATTTAAATCAAACGTTCCTGCAGACACAAACTTGATTTTCTTTTCTTTTGACACTTTCTTGACAGGTTTAACTTTGTCAGCTTTAACACTTTGAACTTTTGTGTTATCATTCGATTTTAAGACATTTTTGCCTTTTGACTGTTTCGTTTCAGATTGATTGTTCATTGTTTTCGATTTTTGCTTCTTAACACTCGAAACTTCAGCCTTTTTCACTTCTGGCTTTTTGACCAACTGAGCAGCAACTTGCGCCTTTTGTTCCTTCTTCCACTTGATGTACTCAGGATCATTGTATCCTGAAAATTCACCTTCTTCCTTCACCGGTGTTTCTGGTTCGGGATTAAGCTTTGGATATTCAACAAGTTGGATCAGAACAGGCTCAACTTTGTTTTCAGATTTGTTGCTTGCTTCATCATCAGCTTCAGTTGTCATTCCATCTTCTTCTCTCAAACTTTCAATCAACACTTCAGACTCGGATTTACTTCTTTGAATTTCTTTAAATTTTCGTTCATTTTCAGGTGAATGATCAAATTCATTAAAGTTTTCCGGTAAGGTTTGAGTGATTGAATTTGGCATCGGTTCATGAGTAAAACCCAACCCGGTTTTGGTTTTGTTACCTCTTTCTTTGATGAGTTGTTTAACCATGGTTTTACAGCTTTTAACCTTTGTTAGTTCAACTTGAGTGACAGCATGTGCGACTTTTTCTTGTTCAAAGTTCTTTGTCATTTCTTCAAGTTGTTTGGTTATCAATTCCAGTTCCTTTAAGGTTTTGTTCCATGATTCTTTAAGTGACAAAATCTTCTCATCAGCAATTTTGTGATCAATTTTAAGTTGTTCATGAATTTTCTCATGTTTGCTTAATTTGTCACCGATTTTAAATGAATGAGTCCGATAATGTTCTACTTGTTGAATGCACTGTTCAGAACATAGCCTTTCCTTGACATCAGCAGGTAATGGAACATAGTTAGGGGGTAGGTCAGTATTAACCTTTGGTTGTTCTGTGGATGATGAAGACTCACTGGCAGTAGCCATCAGCACAAGTTCAGACTCAGATTCTTCAGTAGGATCAGATTTTGCACTCCAGTCATAGTCTTCTGAATCTTCACTCACATCTTCAATCATCTTACAATCCCCTTCTTCTGACCAATCTTCTTCTACTTCACATACCAATGCCAGACTCGATGTAAGATCAGACGTGAATTGTTCTGCATAAGCGCTCCAATCATACCCGTCTTTCACACTTACAACTAACGCCTTTGTTTGGTCTTCTGGCTTCTTTCCTTCATCCTTCAATTCAGGCATAGGAAGACTTTGGTATGGTTTCTGAAAGAAACGTTGATTTCTGCCTTGATAACTTGTTGATTGTTGAGAACTTTGACCTTGACCTTGATTGCTTGAACTGGCTTGATCATTGAAATTCTTTGGAGCTTTACATTCTCTTGAGAAATGACCATACTGATTACAGTTAAAGCATCTGGCCTTAGATTTGTCAAATCCAACAGTCTTGTTTGCATGAGGTTTGTAGCTTCTGTTGACATATGCATGCTTTTGAGTACGATAAGCTACCATAACCATCTGCCAGTTAAGATCCATTTCCTCAACATCCACTGGATCCATTTCAAATAAGTCTTGAAGAACAACGTCCATTTGACTTAAATGACTACCTTGGTACGCTTGAAAACTTGCCATAAAAGCAGTAAAGGCAGTTTTTGTTTCGTCATCTTGCAACAGAATATTCATGACGTCTTTCACCTTGGCTTGAACATTTGAACTTTGATTTTCTGATTGATTCTTCATATTCTGACTCTGGACTTGAACTTGAGCTCTTGGCGGAGATTGAGGTTGAGAATAAGTTGGTGAATTTGGAAAATATGCTGAATCAGTATAGAAACTTGCACCAACGAATAAGTCATCCTCATCTTCAGACTTTGTTGTATTTTGCACAAGAAAAGCATTATCCACAGTATTGGCAGGATTTACCACATACTTGTATTGAGTTTGTGACATTGATCTATCAGTGTTTCTAGATCCTTCATCAATCTCAACTTCTTCTATCTTTCCAATAAGCAAGTCAAGTTCCATTGGAAATTTCTCAGTATGTTTCAACAAGGTAACAGTTTGTTTCCATGATGATGGTAAAGCACCTAACAAACGATCATTCAAGTCCTGAAGTTCAGTCTTCACTCCGAGATTTGTCATTTCAGTAGTTAAATGAACAAACCTATTCATCATTTGGTGAACTGTCTCTCCATTGATGTGTTCAAATAATTCCAATTGTCTTTTGAGCTTTGATTTCTTCAAACTTCTTAACTGCTCTCCTCCTTCACATATAGACTTCAATGCCTTAAAACATGTATAACCAGTCTGATATGCATCCAATCTAGACAGAACTTGGAGTGGTAACCCCTTGCACATCAACGAATAGGCCTTGCTATCATTCTTTACCTTTCTCAAGTCTTCAGCTGACAGATTATCCTCTGGATAAGGTGTAGTAGAATCTTTAGTGTAGGTACTGGCACTATCTGGTTGTGTCTGTGTTGGAATGTGAGGACCCTTCTCAATTGATTTCCACAAGTCATTGTCAATAGAGCATAAATGATGTCTCAGCCTGATGGTCCAGTTCTTGAAATCTGCACGATTCAAAAGTCTAGGAACACGGTTATCAGAATCATCATTAGGAGCCATTTTAACAATTTTTTAAAGAAAATATTTTTGGTTTTTGTTAATTTTTGAAAAGAAGTGATTAAAATACTAAAATAAAAACAAGAAATTAAAGACAAGATAAGAAACAAGTATTAAAAACAACTAAATTGAGTCAACCGGCAAAACAGTGAAAATCCTTCTTCACCCGGCTAAACAGTGGATTTGTTCTTCACCCGGCAGGAAAAAGTCTTCACCCGTCTAAATAGTTACCCGGCTAAACAGTTGAAAAATACTTTGTTCTTCACCCGGATGAACAGTTACCCGGCAATCAGAAAAACTTCACACGGCAATAAGACTTGACACGGCAGAATCTTGACACGACAAAAAGCTTCCCCGGCTGAACAGTACTTGGTCACACGGCACTTTGTTAATTACCCGGCTACACAGTTGAAGTTTACCCGGCTGTATTTTCTCTATCACCCGGCGTAACAGTGTATTACCCGGCACAACAGTCTCTGATCCGGCTGAACAGTAGCAATTTTTCAAGTCAAATTCTTCACCCGTCTAAAACAAATTCCTTTACACGGCTGCACAGGACCTAATTTCTTCACAAAATCTAAGTCCAAGGAAATTGTCTAAGTCAATTATATCACCCGGCAAGTTAATCTTCAACCAAAACTCAACTGTTCATCATCTTCTTCATGAAGATTTTCTGGGTTTTGTCTAAAACTTGTCCAAATTGTCCAAAATTCACACACAAGCTGTGAAATAGTCCGATTATCAAACCCTTGTATCAATCAATCCAAAACATCATCATTCTTTGATGAATTTTGAGCAAAAATTGATCGAACAGTACTTTTTCTATTCTTCTTAATTCTTCAGATCTGATGATGATCTGATAGAATCTGCACAATCGCTGTGTATAGAAGTGATTATGATGATAAATCACAACTAAAAACACCAACAATTCATTCAGATCATGATATTTTGAGCAATATTGATGTGTTTTGCTTAGAAACAGCGAAGAACACAAACCGAAAGCTCTGATACCAATTGATAGGTTCAATTGGATCGATAATATCACTCAAATGATCAGAACAACAAGTACAAACAAACGATTCAATCACAAACACAATTCATACTCATAAATTCTCTTTGTATTTGATGATCAAGCAATTCGTAGTACAAAAGTGCAGGAGAAACAAATTACACACAGTTAATTCTCTCTCTAACAGTGTAAAAGTCGCCCTCCTAACACACGCACACTACATGCCTATATCAAACAAAATGCAAGTTTAAGGAAATTACATAATAAACCCTAAACTATACAAACATATACACAATAACAAAACTACAAAGTAAATCTTAACAGGAAATAACCCTAACATTAAACCTTTTTCGAGCTGTCTCTGAGAAAATGATATCGAATTTCGATATGTTTGGTTTTTTAGTGTTGAACAGGATTAGCAGTAATGAACATAGCAACAGTATTGTCTATGTAAATAGGAGTATTGAGAAAGTTAAACCCGTGGTCAAGCAATTGGTTTTGTAGCCACAAAACTTGAGAACATCCTGCAGATGCAGCGATATACTCTTCTTCAGCTGTGGATACAGAAACATTGGTCTGCTTTTAGCATTGCCAAGAAACAAGTCTAGGACCTAGAAATTGACATCCACCCGTAGTCGATTTCCTGTCAAGAGCACACCCACCAAAGTCACTATCAGAATAACTATATAATTCAAAATTGCCTTCATAAGGATACCATAACCCGAGATTCAGTTTCCCTTTAAGGTATCTGAAAATACTTTAACAGCAACCAGGTGCGACTCTTTCTGATCAGACTGATATCTGGCACACACACATACAGCATACATAATGTCTGGTCTTGATGCAGTGAGATACATCAGTGAACCAATCATCAATCTGTACAGTGTTTGATCAATGGATTTGCCTTTTGGATCCGGTTGTATCTTGCAATTCACATCAGATGGCGTTCGAATATTCTGACAATCCTGCATCTTGAACTTTTTCAGCAACTTTTCAACAAACTTTGATTGGTTGATAAAAATTCCTTCAGCTGACTGTTTGACATGCAATCCGAGAAAGAAATTGATCTCTCCCATCGAACTCATCTGAAATCTTGATTTCATAATCTCTTCAAACTCTTTGCACATGGACGGACTTGTTGATCCAAAGATGATATCATCCACATACACTTGAAGACATAAAAGATCTTCATTTTCCCGCTTCATAAAGAAAGTACGATCAATCTGACCTCTTGTAAAACCATGTTCCAGCAGATGTTTAGATAACGTCTCGTACCAAATCCTTGGGGCTTGATGTAGACCTTACAAAGCTTTGCTCAATTTATAAGCACGATGTGGATACTCAGGATCCTCAAAACCTGGAGGTTATCTGACGTACACATCATCGGTAATTGGTCCATACAAAAATGCACCTTTCACATCCATTTGAAACACTTTAAACTTCATGAAAGAGGCATATGCTAGAAAAACGCGAATAGCTTCAAGTCGAGCAACCGGAGCAAACACTTCTTCATAGTCAATACCTTCTTCTTAAGTGTAACCTTGTGCAATAAGTCTGGCTTTATTTCTGACCACGATGCCACGTTCATCTGGCTTGTTCTTGTACAACCATCTTGGACCAATCGCATTTTCTCCTTCAGGTAAGTCCACCAATTTCCACACTTCTTGTTTTCTGAATTGAAGTAACTCCTCTTGCATGGATTCAATCCAACTGTTGTCATGTAACGCTTCTGAAATGTTCTTCGGAACCACTTGAGAAAGAAAACATGAATAAAGACAAACGTTTGCATGTTCAGTCTAACTTCTCATAGTTCTCTGATTCAAAGGTCCTATAATCTGATAGAGAGGATGATTCCTGTAAACTCGATGAGTTGGTATAACATCACTTTGTACTTGACTCTCCAGATTCGACTGATTCAGATTCGGTAGATCTTGTAAAATTGTAGAAGCATGTGGAGTGAAATTAGGAACTTGTTCTGGTGAATTGATGAAGTAGTCAAATGATTCTGGAACAACTTCAACATTCGGATCTGATGATGGTTGATTTTGAACAGATCCACCATCATTAGGAGAATTTTGCGGATTCACATCATCACCAAAATTGTTTGATTCTTGATCTTCTTGAGAACCAGATGGACCCGGAGCTTGACTGGATACCACATTGTCAGGATTATGAAATGACATGAACGGATACTCAGAGTTGAGACTGCTATCATCGTCATTATCAGAATAATCACTGAAACATCCCAAGTCTCCTGAATCTTTACTCGTCTTTCCTGAAAAATCAAATAAGTTAGAATTGAAAGATTTTGATAACGAATCTAAATCAAACAACCATTCGGGACCATGAGCCACTGACGGAAACGAATTTTCTAAAAACTTTACGTTAATAGTTTCAATAACAATGTTTGTTTTGCTATTAAAAACCCGATAAGCTTTTGAAACCGAAGAGTAACCAAGGAAAAATCCATCGTCAGATTTTGACTCAAATTTACCGAGATGATCACTCAAATTTAGAATCGACACAGGACAGCCAAATGCTTTCAAGTATGAAATATTCGGTTTTCTTCCAAACAATAACTCATATGACGTTTTATGTTTATCCTGAATCAATAATGTCCTGTTTTGTACAAAGCAAGCAGTAGCAATAGCTTCGTCCCAGAATGTGATAGGGATTTTGGCATCTGCGAGCATGGATCTTGCTGCTTCAATTAGCGTTCGATTTTTCCGTTCCGCAACTCCGTTATGTTGTGGAGTTCTTGGAGCACTAAATTGTCGCGCAATTCCTTTTTCTGCACAAAATAAGCCAACATTAGAGTTTTTAAACTCAGTTCCATTGTCACTTCTCAAGATTTTTACTTTGCAATCCAATTGATTTTCAACTTTGATAATGAATTCTTTTAACAACTCAGCAGTTTCAGATTTAACATGCAAGAAATAAACCCAAGAAAATCTAGTAAAATCATCTATGCTGACAAAACAATAAGACTTCTTTCTGATGCTTTGAACATTTGTTGGTCCGAAAAGATCCATGTGTAGCATCTGTAAGGGTTTTGAAATGGAATGTTCTGGCTTGGACTTAAAAGACATTCGGTGCTGTTTTCCTTTCAAACATGCTGGACAGAGATCAGTTGTTGAGAATTTCTTTGACGATATTCCCACAGCATGATTTCCAGTCACCAGTCGGTTCATGTTTCTGAAGTTTGAATGGCCCAGCCGTCTATGCCAAAGCTGACTCTCATCATTTGAAGCATGAGCAATGAGACATGTGGTTTCGGTTTCAGCATCAATCTGAGACATATCAAGCTTGTATGCATCATGATCTCTTGGAGCTTTAACCACCACCCATTCATTGTCAATCTTGAAACCTGGTTTGAGTATGTAGCAAAAAGAATCATCAAACAATGTTGAATATGATTTGTCACAAATTTGAGATACACTTAGCAAATTAAAGTTCAACTGTGCACAGTATTTGACTTTATCAAAGCTAATAACCCCATTTGACACGGTTCCTTCTCCAGTTATTTTTCCACCAGCATATCCTCCAAATGCAACATGAGTACCATTCTTTAGCTTAAAATCTTGAAGCAAGGTATGATTGCCTGTCATATGTCGGCTACACCCACTATCAACAAACCATGAGTTGATAGGTCTTCGAGGGCGTACCTGCATTTCAACATTTACCTAGTTAGTTTGGTCAACCCAGGCCCACATGGTCTTGGGTTTTCCGAATCTATCTGTAACAGTAACTTGTTGATAATGTAGATTTTGAAAATTTGTTTCATTTGAGAGATTTGGTTGAAAACTGTTTCGCCCACGGCTTGATTTGTTTGCTTTCTTCTTAAAGCAATGAACCTTTCCTCTAACTTAGGATCAAGGTTGTTTTCAAATTTCTGATTTCTTACCATCAAAGCTCTCGGCTTAAAACTGTTAACCTGCACATTTCTGAATGAATGTTCATTAAGAAAAGAATTGTTTCGTTTGAAAGTTCTCAAATCAGGAGAATGACTTTGGTTAAATTTTTGAAAACCAAAAGATTGATTTCTTTGAAAATTCGGAAAAGAAGTCATTTCTCTTGATGAGTTTTTCCGAAAGAAACAATCTGCAGTATCATGATTTCTCCTTTCACAAATGTCACAAAACTTGTTATAAAAACATTCCTCTGAAGAATGATTTCTTTTGTCACAGTAATTGCAGTACCTGTTAAAGAAACATTCAGCAGTAACATGATTATAACGATCACAAATCTCACAATGTTTCTTGCTAATCTTAAAGAGCCGATTGTTAACTCTAGATGTTGAACCCACTCGTGATTCATTATCAGTTTTGTTCGGTTTTAAGTTAACAACGTTCTTTTGTGGAGATTTTGATTGTGACTTTGATTGTTTAGGAACTTGGTTCGATTTTGAAACATCTTGCTTAGTGACCTTTGTTGATTTAAATCTTTTATCATTGACAGCGGAAGTCTTAGGACCTGAACCTGTTTTCAGACCAGAGTTAGATTTGATCTTAGAATTGAGTTGGTTACCATGAGATGAGTTCATATCAAACGTTCCTGCAAATACAAACTTGATTGTTTTAACTTTAGACACTTTCTTTGTCACAGGTTTAACATTTTCAGTTTTAACAGTTTGAGCTTTGGTGTTGTCATTTGATGTTATGACACTTTTACCTTTTGACTGTTTTGTTTCAGATTGATTGTTTGTCAATTTCGATTTCTGCATCTTTGCATTTGAAACTTCAGTAATCTTCACTGTTTTCTTTTTGATCAGTTGATCAGCAACAATCGCCTTCTGTTCATTCTTCCACTTGATGTATTCTGGATCATTGTATCCTGGAAATTCTGCTTCATCCTTCACCTCTTCTTCTGGCTTAGGATTCAGTTCCGGATATTCAACAAGTTGCACCAGAATAGGATTAGATTTGTTGCTTGCTTCATCATCAGCTTCAACTGTCACAGCGTCATCTTCTTTGAATTTCTTTGAATCTTTGTTCATTTTCAGGTGAATGATCAAATACATTGAAGTTTTCAGGTAAAGTGTTAGTGATTGATTTAGGCATTGGTTCATGTGTCAAACCCAATCCTAACTTGTTTTTATTTCCTCTTTCACTCACAAGTTGTTTAACCATTGTTTTACAACTTTTTACCTTTGTTAGTTCAACTTGAGTGACAGCATGAGCAACTTTTTCTTGTTCAAAATTCTTTGTCATTTCTTCAAGTTGTTTGGTTACCAATTCCAGTTCTTTCAAGGTTTTGTTCCATGATTCTTTAAGTGACAATATCTTCTCATCAGCAATTTTGTGATCAATTTTAAGTTGTTCATGAATTCGTTCATGTTTGCTTAATTTGTCACCAATTTTAAAAGAATGAGTTCGATAATGTTCCACTTGTTTAATGCATTGTTCAGAACATAACCTACCTTTAACATCATCAGGCAAAGGAACATAGTTAGGGGGTAATTCGGTACTAACCTTTGGTTGTTCAATGGATGATGAAGACTCGTCAGATGTAGCCATAAGAGCAATTTCTGGTTCAGATTCTTCAACAGGATCTAACTTTGCACTCCAGTCATAATCTTCAGAATCTTCACTGACAGCTTTAATAATTTGATCATCCCCTTCTTCAGACCAATCTTCTTCCTGAAATTTCACATACCCTTGCCAAACTTGATGTAAGATCAGATGTAAACTGTTCCGCATAAGCACTCCAATCATATCCGTCTTTCACACTAACCACCAGTGCTTTGATCTGATCTTCTAGCTTCTTGCCTTCATCTTTCAGTTCTGGCATTGGAAGACTTTGATATGGCTTTTGCATGAAACGTTGATTCCTGTTTTGATAGCTTGAAGACTATTGCGAGTTCTGACTTTGACCTTGATTCTGTCCACTTGAACTAGCTTGATCATTATTGTTCTGATTCTTAGGAGCTTTGCATTCCCTTGAAAAATGACCATAGCAGTTACAGTTGAAACATCTGGCCTTTGACTTGTCAAAACCAACTGTCTTGTTTGCATGTGGCTTGTAGCTTCGGTTCACATATGCATGTTTCTGAGTTCGATATGCAACCATCACCATTTGCCAATTTAAATCCATTTCTTCAACGTCATCAGGATCCATTTCAAACAGATCTTGAAGTACAACATCCATCTGAGTCAAATGACTTCCTTGATACGCTTGAAAACTTGCCATGAAAGCAGTAAATGCATTCTTTTTCTCATCATCTTGTAACAAGATGTTCATCACATCTTTTACTTTGGCTTGAACTGTAGTACTTTGGTTTTCTGATTGAGATTTCACAGACTGACTTTGAACTTGAGCTCTTGGTGGAGATTGAGGTTGAGAATAAGTTGGTAAATTTGGTATGTATGATGAATCAGTATAGAAACTTGCACCAACAAATAAATCACCCTCATCATCAGTCTTAGCAACATCTTGTGCTAGAAAAGCATTCTCCAATGTGTTAGATGGATTCACTACAAACTTATACTGAGCATGTAAACCTGATCTGTCAGTGTTTCTTGAACTTTCATCAATCTCAACTTCTTCAATCTTTGCAATTAGCAGATCTAAGTCCATTGGAAACTTTTCTGTATGCTTCAGTAGAGTCACTGTTTGTTTTCATGATGATGAAAGAGCACACATTAATTTGTCATTCAGGTCTTGAAGATCTGTCTTTGCACCAACATTTGTCATCTCAGTAGTTAGACGCACAAATCTATTCATCATCTGGTGCACAGATTCTCCAGCAATATGCTCAAACAATTCCAATTGCCTCTTTAATTTCTGCTTCTTGAGACTTCTTAATTGTTCTCCTCCTTCACAGATTGATTTTAATGTCTTGAACAATGTGTAGCCAGTTTGATAAGCATCCAATCTTGACAACACTTGAAGTGGCAATCCCTTACACATCAAAGAGTAAGCCTTACTGTCATTCTTGACCTTTCGTAAGTCTTCTGCTGATAGATTATCTTTAGGATATGGTTCAGTTGAATCTTTGGTGTAGGTACTTGCACTGTCAGGAGCAGTCTGAGTAGGATGCTTCCATAGATCATTGTCAATAGAGCATAGATGATGCTTCAATCTGATTGTCCAGTTCTTGAAATCTACACGATTAACCAATCTAGGAACACGGTTATCAGAATCATCATTAGGTGCCATTTTAAAGATTTTAAAGAAAATATTTTTGTGTTTTTGTTGATTTTTGAAAAGAAACAGTTAAAATTTAAAACTAGATGCAAGTACATAATGACAAGATAAGATAACAAGGTTTGAAACAACTGAAAACAAGTCACACGGCTGAACAGTGATATTTTGTTCTTCACCCGGCTGAACAGTAAACTTTCTTCATCACCCGGCTGAGAAAAACTTCTTCACCCGTCTAAAGAGTGACATGGCTAAACAGTTGTACACTTCAATACTTGATATCTTCACCCGACAAGCAGAGTTACCCGGCTGAACAGTTACACTGCTGAACAGTAAGACTTAACATGGCTGAAACTTTGACACGGCACGAAGACAAATATTCACCCGGCTTCACAGTTATCAAACACTTCACTCGGCTGAGCTTGACACGGCTAAAAGAGTTAATGACCCGGCTGAATAGTAACAAGTTGATCCGACTGTTATGTTGATCACCCGACTGAACAGTTGCTTTACCCGTCTGAAAAGTTCTTCACACGTATAATCAGTAGCTTCACCCCGCACAACAGTACACAATTTTCACTTGCAAATCTTCACCTGTCTAGACAATTTTCCTTTACACGGCTGCACAGGACCTAATTGTTCACAAATCTAAGTCCAAAAGTATTGTCTAAGTCAAATTTTATCACCCGGCTAGTTAATCTTCAACCGGCTAGTTAATCTTCAACCAGTTCATCATGTTCATCATCTTCGTCAAACGAATTTTTCTGGGTTTAAAACATGATCAATTTTTGATGTTTTTGAGCAAAAATTTGATCGAACAGTAACTTTCAATTTCTTCTTAATTCCTCAGATCTGATGATAATCTGATGGAATTTGCACAAACGTTGTGATTAGAAGTGATTCCGATGTTGAATCAAATCCCAAAACAGCAACAGATCATTCAGATCATGATTTGAGCAATATTAATGTGTTTTTGCTTGATGAATAGCGAAGAACACACACAATACCAACAGCTCTGATACCAATTGATAGGTTCAATTTGATCGATATTGCTGCAAATCAGAATGATCTAAGTACAAACACACAATTCAATCAACAACACAATCCATTACTAAATAATTCTCTTGTATTGATGATCAAAGCATAAACGTTTAGTACAATGTGCAGGAGAATACAATCACACACACACAATTCTCTCTCTAGCGTGTAAATTGTGATCTAGACTCCCTCTCTAACATTTTCTCACAACATGCTTTATGCATCAACACTTTAGGGAAAATACAAAATTAACCCTAAACTATACAAACTTGTATAAACAAAGTACAAATTAAATCTTCTAACAGGAATGAGCCCTAACATTAACGGTAATCCAAAAACCGAGATATTAAAATAAAAGTTTTTCAAAGTTTAGCGGAAGCGTTTAAAGAAAACATAAAATCCCAATTTAAACTAGTGCTCCAAACTAGCACAAACAAATGAAACCGGTGCTTTAAAATCCAGTACTCAACCAAACAGTTATATTCAACCAAAACCAAAATAGTTAAACATTAGGTTTGCAACAAGTTCAAATGACCCATGCATGATGTGTCCTATGTGCACAAACTCCTAGCCTCATGCGAAAACATACTAAAAACGGTCAACACATGGTTGGTGAGCTCAATGAGATAAGTAATCAAACATAATTATCAAAATAGTTTAACAGATAAACATCATTACTATTGCAGGTTAGCTAAACCACCTCGTTTACTACATGAGCACGTCGAGATTAAACTGAACGATACGATAATTTTTGACTTGTTGCCACCACGAGGGGTGACCAAAAGTTAAAGGACCATTTGCACCACCTGGAAACCAATCCAGCATGGTGTGGTCTGTCGAACCCGTAGTACTACTCAAATTTCCCCGTAATACCCACTATATATTAATAATATCGACAAAAAGGAAAGGACTTTATAGTTTGATGGCATCATGCTCAATAAAATAAACCGTTACACAATAGAACTTTGTTTTATCAACATAGTTGCCCGAAGGCGTAAAACTCAGCCTAAGGTTGTTTGAAATCTTGCCCGAAGGCTCTACCCGAATGTATAAAATATGGCTCAAGGCCATGTAAAACAGTTTATATGTTTTCTCCCCAGAAGGATTTAAAACCGAGCAGAGACTCACCTTTCGAGCGCACAGAAATTAACATCAGTTATGCAACAAAAAAATCTAGACCGTTCTACGACCTTTTTAATTGTCATATTCTAATTATTAGCTAGAACTTTTATATGTGTTCATATAGAATAACGCATGTCCATTTAATCATACAATCACTCCTTCAATTACATGGTATACATAATTACATACGACCGATTACTATTTATTGCATTCGCATATATACATATATACATATAGTTTTATATACACATGCCCATGTAGCACATTCCATACATCTTATCGCTAGTTTGACCCGACTCACATTATCAACACGTGACTCCTATACTTTTCATACTTGAACTTATTGTCATGTATTCACAGCAAACAACTACCTTTATTCGTCTAATCACTTATAAAATCTATGTTTCGTTTACAACACGTACCATCAAAACTAAGCACCCACACCCACATACCATCACGTGTATATATATATATATATACTACCTGCTGCTGTTGTTTTGTTTTCTTGATGAAATCCACCCAACATGTCTTCTAAGGTCTGGATAGTACACTCAGTTTGACCAGCAGTCTGTGGATGATAAGTGGTGCTCAAGTTAAGACGAGTGCCTAAAGATTTCTACAAAGATCGCCATTGATCAATACAATTCACCTATTCATATTATCATCAATCTTCATCATACCTTGCATTGATCTTCATGAACATTCAAGCATCAATACGTGATCAGTGAGTTTCCGCATCACTGATCGCAAACAACATCTCCAAACAATCTCAGATCTAGATTCAAACTCGGTTCGTCTCGAACTATCAATTGGTATCAGAGCTGTTGGGTGATCTTTGATTGTTGTTGTTATTGATGGAATTTTAGCTACCATTAGCTTTGATTCATGTTTGTGTAAAGAACTGCAAAGTTTGAGATCAATTGGTGAAGATTCGACTGAGTTTTTGAAGAAATTGTTCATGTTCGTCATTTCACTTCTCAAAATTGAAATCTGGAATTTGTTGATGATATTGAGAAATTGATGATTGAGATATGTTAGAAATCACTATCCTAAGCTTCGTTCATGATCAAACATCACTGATTTGTTGATTTCGATCCATATTTTGTCAATTTGTCTCAAAACCCACTTGTTGTGTCCTTCATCAAAAATCCGGATTTGAATGAGATTTAGCTTGTTTCAAGGTGTAATACTTTGAAGGATTGTTAGAAACATCATTCCTAAGCTAATACAAGTATTGAATCGAACAAAAACAACAAAAATTGAAGAATTGATCTAGTGTTCATCACAATTTTGACTTTGAAAAGTCAATCTGATATGAAGATTTGAATATTTGATTGATATTTGCCCAGAAAAGTATCATAATCTGAAGAAGAATTGAGTGGTTGATTGAAAGAAATTTTCCTAAGTGTTGATATTCTTGACCCATCTCTACGTCCAAGTTTTAGCCGGGTGAAGACACTGTTCAGCCGGGTGAAAACACTGTTCAGCCGGGTGAAGACACTGTTCAGCAGGGTGAAAACACTGTTCAGCCGGGTGAAGACACTGTTCAGCCATCCCAACAGTGACCCGTCTCAATAGTCACCCGTCTCAACTGTTCAGCCGTCCCAACTTTGTGACCCGTCCCAACAGTGACACGTCCCAAGTTTGACCCGTCTGAACAGTAAAAAAAAAGTCTGGAAAATCGAAAATTTCATTTTTCCAGAATTTCATATTAGTCTTTTTTAGGCAATATGACTTCCCAGAAAAATCATCAAAATGACTTTGAAAATTCAAGAAAAATGTCAACGGGCATGTTACCCGTGATCCGAGAAGAAAATAAAAAGGAAGATATCAATGAATTTATTACAGAATTCAATCACATGTTTGAAACAACATATCTTCAAGTTGCCAAAGAGTGTGATCAAAAGAGAATAGACTTTCATGAACACACAAAACTCGCTCTTGTGAGTCAAACAAATTCTCATGACAATCAGGAAGATGAAGAAGAATATGATTGGAGTGAAAAAAATGATGTTGTTTCCATTCAAGAGATTGAAAAGAAAGATAAAGAAATCAGCAACTTGTCAGAAACCATTGCAAAGCAAGAGGAGACAATTGCTCAACTGAATTCAGAAATAAAGAGATTGATGTCTGAAAAGGAATCCGAGAAAGATGTTCAGACTTCATTTGTTTAAATGCCAGTCGATGTAAGAGAAAAGATGTGCACCAAAGAATGCTTTCAACAATGTGAACACTACAGAACATATTCTTTCAGGATTTGGGATAAATTCCAGGATGAAGAGAAAAGGCACAAGAATCTCCAAGAACAACACAAGACATTAGAGCACAGAATCACATCTCTTCAAGAGTCACTCAAGAAAAGTGAAGAAGAAGTTACAAATATAAAGAATGAAGCTGCAAAATCAAATGAACACTAATCCAATGTGATCAAAGATTTGCAAGAAGAGATTCAAAAGTTGAAGAAGTTGTCTGAGATGTTTAATTCAGAGAACAACATTCTGAAAAACAAACTGCAAGAAGAACAAGAAAAACATGCAAGTCTACAAAAAGATCACCAATTGTGTGAAGATAGATTCAAATCTCTTACACGGAATGTTGATTCAATGCTTACCGAAAAGCATAATCTGAATGTTCGACTCATGGAGCTCACTGATAAACTCAACAGATCACAATCTGATCTTGTGTTTATCAAAGAAGAAGTCGAAAAAGAAAAGTTTGTTAAAAAGAAAGATGAGAGATTAGTGCCAACCGGAATTGTTGGATCACTATCTTCTCAAGAAGAAGAAGAAAAGACACAAGAGGTTCAGTCAAAGAAGAAGAAGAAGGTTAGAAGAAAGAAAAGCAAAGTCAAGAAGAACAAGGCAAAGGCCACTTCATCTGATTCTACACCACAGATTCCTTCTACTTCAAAGTCTCAAGATTCCGAATCCCCGAGCGATTCAAACAGTAACATCTACTGTTTAATCTGTGACTCTGAAACTTATCATATCTCAGAGTGTATCTACAGTCAAGGTGTCTTTCCTTATGGTTCAAAAGCCAATGAGTTCAAGACTCCAGCTTCTTCAATCAAGCTTCAACAAGATTCAGAGGTCAAAGCTCCTCAAAAACAACAAGACTCAAATGGGAAAGCTTCTCAGAAAGAAAAAGCTTCAACCGCAAAGACTTCTCAAAAGCAAAGAAAGAAGTCTCCCTTCAAGGCTCATCAGAAGTACTATGAGATATGTGAGATGTACAATCACATGACATCAGAACGCTACTACAACAAGTACTGCATAAACTGTCAGATGTACAACCACGACACAACGGAATGTTACTACAACAAGTATTGTTCCTTCTGTGACATGGTAAATCACAACACATCCGAGTGCTACTACAAGCCGAGAAGGTCCGTCCAAAGAAGTTCATCACGTGCATACCCTTCCAGGTACTTTTCTAACTTTAAAAGATCTCATCATAGACATTCTTTTGATGAAAATCAACATGTCAATGATTCATGGACACCAAAGTTTGTCAAAAACAAAAAGGGAAATCATGATTTAAATGATAAAATGATTCCAATAGTGAATCAATCTTTGAATAAGAAATATAGTCAACAAAACCTGTTTTTAAATGAAATTCACAATTTGTTTGAAAATGACTATAATTACTCTTTTGACAAACAATTCATGAAAGAAGATGAAGGTACAAATTACATTGTATCATCAAAACCACCACCTGAAGGTACTCCTTGCACTTATGAAAATATCTCATATGTTGATGAATTTGGACGACCCAAAACCGAAATGGTTTGGGTCATTACGTCTAACTAATTTGTTAGTGTGTTAGGGATAGTTATGGAGGCCGGTCAAACAAAGAAAAGAAGACCGTGGCTGATCCCTTATCATGACAAGATACCGAATCTTGTTCATGATGCTTTCGATGCAACTGACACCAAATGGAGTTGGAAACAAAAAGGAATCATTGAAGGAATTTTTAAAACATTTTCAAAAATCAAACAATTATGGCAGTGCATGAAACAACCGATGTTTCATTTCGTCTGTTTAGATTAAGTATATTGCATGCAATCTTCATACGTTGATAACATATCTGCCATTTTCTATTCATTAAACTTTCAATTTTGTTAGAAATTTAAAAGTTTAGGGGGAGAAATCATTATTAAAAAAAATTTATTATTAAAAAAATTGATAAAATCAGAAAAATCCAAAAATATGTTGAATCTACTTGCACGTACATGAGAAATGATAGTACACTAGAGTTATTCAACGCATCATTTTAAACAATAAAGACTGAAGCGTGAAAATTGATGTGCGAGACAGCTCAGACAAGTATACTGAACAAGTACATTCCATGATGATTTAACTAAATTCTAATGAGGTTTTGTGGTTGAAACATCTTAGTTCATGTGAAACGTTTATACAAATCAAATAAATATCTAGTGAAGCATCCAATTTACATCGGGTAACGATGCAATCTATTCAGTGTGCTGAACCGCATCGTGAGCTTCTTTGTTGTGGTATCCACACACCTGAAGTCTCACATGAAGTCTCTTTTGAGCTTCAAGGTGCAGCAAAATATTCCCAAAGATGGAACAAAAAGAGTCCCAAATGTGGACCGTCACCAATCAAATTCCAAAATGGAATTCAAAAGATTCCCAAGGGGAACAATAGGAAATGAAAAATTCCAAAATGGAATTCAAAAGAAGTCCCAAAGTGGACCAAATCCAAATAGAACCCAAATTCCACACTGTTTATGATTGTAAGTGATAGGTTCAATTGGATCGATAATATCACTCAAATGATCAGAATAAAGCGTACAAACAAACGATTCAATCACAAACACAGTTCATACTCATAAATTCTCTTGTATATTGATGATCAAAGCAATTCGTAGTACAAAGTGCAGGAGAAAATAAATCACACACAGTTAATTCTCTCTCTAACAGTGTAAAAGTGATCTAGCCTCTCTCCTAACACACGCACACTACATGCTATAACAAACAAAATGCAAGTTTAAGGAAAATACATAATAAACCCTAAACTATACAAACATATAAACAAAATACAAAGTAAATCTTAACAAGGAAATAACCCTAACAGTACTCCCCCTAAGATTTATCTTTGGATCTTCAAAAACTTCAATCTTTTTCTTCTTTTATCAGCATCAAACTTCAATCTTTTTCTACCATTCTTCTGGTTCTTCTTTCACGTTCAGCAATTCTCGACCTTTATACTCCTCTTGTTCTTTCAAAGCTTCTTCAATACAGGATTTGAACTTTTCAGCGATCTTAGCTTGTCGAGGCTTGGATTCATTCGTCAGAATTGGCAAAGCATTCATGCGTCTAAGTGAGTCCAAATTCAAACCTGCAAAATCGATATTAGCATAAAACTCAAATGGCAACTCTTGGCCTTGAACTTTCACCTCCAAAGTACCCTTCCTACTGATCCGCATATATTCTATCTCTGGTATATCAACCCTCACGAGATTAGAATTGAGTAAAGCCTTTCTCACACGAATCTTCTCCGAAGCAGCAGCAATCACTTCTATCATCACAGTAAATAAATTTCTGTCAGCTTCAGCAAGTTTATCTTTGCACTTTTCAATCTTGTAACTTCGCAAAAACTCAATGTATGACGGATGCAGCAGTTTCAACTCAAAAGTACTAAAGAGTGTAATCATATCCTTATCCCAATCCTCCAGGTTCCGAACAAGCTTCAGTTCAAACGTTTCCTGATTGTAAAACACTCTCAGTATTGGCTTCGTCATTTGTGACCCATCAATTACCTTCAATCCAGGATCTGTAATCTTGTCAAAGTATTCGTCCGAGAACTCTTCTAAGTACATATCCTCGGTCACCACCAATCTTTTCTTCTTTCTTTGTTTCTTTGCTTGCACATATGCTGTATCTTCCTGTTGGCCTCTAAAGTCAAGAAACTTAGCTGTTCTACTCATTCCAGCATCAAGAAGTATCACGCATTTATCACCACGCTCAGCATGCGTGTGATTAATTAACTTCAGCTTGTGCAACTCTTTCAGATCCTGAACTTCGAGTTTAAAGATGCTTGAGTAGTAGTGATAAACGTCACACAAACCGTTTACTCTCTTGATCATAAATGCGTCAAAGACTTCATCATATTTCCAAGCAATTATCTTAACTTTCTTGTTCTTCTCAGGCACAATCATAGAATCTAATAACTCAGCAATTGATTGTCCTTTACTCAGCAGTGACCTAACAACATCACCTGCTGTTGTTGATTTATGCCAAGTCTCACGCACCTCCATTGAAATGTTGTAAGATTTGACTTCGCTAGGAAACATATCCATTAGTTCATGCCTCTTTTTGTGCGCATTTTCAGGAAGTGCCATTACTGGAATCTCCTTCGGACCAAGCACTTTGAATCTCTTTGTCAGCTCAAAATACTGAGGATTATTGTAATCCAAGTAAAACATCCTCTTGTACATCTTTTCTGTTTTCATGAAACTGACCACAATCTTCCTCAAAGATTCTGATTTCAACCTTTGCAAAGTTTTATACGGATAGTTCCTCGAACTCAACCAACTTCGCATATCAGAAGCAGTCATTTCATCTGGGTTTTGATGATAAAGCTCTGTTGGAGGCAAGTCTTTGATATTTAAGCTTTCTTGCATCGGAGTCCATTCACCCATTTCAATCACGAACTCTTTTTGATCAGCTTTGGTTTTATCTTGAGCAGTGATGCACTTCTCATACTCCTCATTAATCTGAGTCACTGTCAAACCATTCAAAAATACCGAATTGTACTTCATTCTTTCAAGATAAGCAAACCTCTGATCCAAATCATCAGGTAACTCTTCAACAGTGTTCTGTACAGGCTCTGGCTCCTCTTCATTTTCAGATTCAGTCCAATCTATGTCTAAATCATCCAATGCCTCTATCATAGGTGCTTCGTCAGTTTGAACCGGCTCAAACTGACTAGCCACTTCAGCTTCTGTTTCAGTCACATCCACAGCTTCAGATTGAATCGGCTCAATCTGAACTGTATCTCCAGAGCCAACATCTTTCGCACTATCTGTTGCTTCAAATACTTCGGTTTCAGCTTCCGATACAATCTCAGTCTCAGCTTCATACACACTCTCAGTCTCAGCAACTTTCTCAATCTCAGCCACAGCTACAGATTGAATAGGCTCAATCTGCACTGTTTCATCAGTTTTTGCCCTTTTCGATCTTTCTTCATCACCAAATATCTCCGGTATAGCATCTATTTTCCTCTTTCCCTCAGCTTTGTCCATCTTGACAGTTTCAGCAGCAGCTTCATCGGGAATGATAATTGGTGATTCAACTAAAATACCAGCATTCGCAACACCTCGAGCTCTAGTCAAATAAACTTTAGGCACTTCAGCTCCAGTCACTTCGACTACTTTATCAGAAAAATCTTTATCAGACGATGATTCAGATTTCTTCGGTTTCATTTCCTCCAACTCTTTTTCCAACATCTCTTTCTCATCCTCCAGTGTATTGCATTCAGCTCTAACCTCAGCATAATCATATTTCAAGTTCTCATATTCCTCCTTGAGCTTATCATAATCATCTCTCAACTTCACATGATCATCCACCAGCTTAACATGATCTTCATCCAACTTTTTGAAAATTTTCAAATTTTGATTGTGAATATCCCAATATTCATCAAATCTTTTCTTTTTACGTTCATTAGAAGCTTTCAACAACTCATTTGCTTCTATCAGCTTAGCCACCATCTCTTCTAACTCAGCTATTCTTTTATCTTTCTCAGTTTCATCAACACTTGGCACAACATTTGGCGAAGACTCCAAAT
Source organism: Tagetes erecta (assembly GCA_030867185.1). NCBI lineage: Eukaryota > Viridiplantae > Streptophyta > Magnoliopsida > Asterales > Asteraceae > Tagetes > Tagetes erecta. The sequence goes on along the minus strand of CM061493.1, from coordinate 24,691,536 downwards.
CTTGTCCAATGTTTTCAGCAGTTTGTGGTAATGCGGTGGGAATATCAACATCAATAGTATCAGCAATGCCAGCATCCACTTCCTCTATCTGTGCAATAGATTCAGCTTCGGCCATTACTGTCTGAGCAATTTCCATCACATCAATCTCTTCAGGTTCAACCACTGGTTTTGACTTCTTTCGTCTAACATACTGAACACTAACATCTCTAGGAATCTCAGAAATAACTTCTTCAATCACAGAAGCAACCTCAGCAGGTTCTTCTATCTCAGTAGTCTCCATAACCTCCTCAGTCTCCATTAGTTCAACCTCCTCTGAATTAGATTCAGATTCAGTATCATCACCACCATCATCATTACCATCATTACCTTCATCTTCTTCATCCTCTGGATGACGAGCAAAGTACTCGTCATCATCCAATAGATTGTCCGGCACCTCATCCACTAAATCCTGTGGATTCACAATCTCACCATGAGATATGTGATAATATACTCCATCCACATCTTCTTCATTGTTGATTATATCTCTCATATAATCAAACAACTCAACATCAGGCACATTCCCGATACTCATCTTTCGATAAGAGAGATCGTTCATGTCCTCAGTATATAACATGCCTCCAGCATAACCTTCACTTCTGATGATAGGATAGGCAATGTTTATCATCAGTTGCAGAAACCTTGGATACATAAGAAATTTGAACCTCTTGCCCTTCACCAAGTTAAACACAAACCCATTCATTATCCATCTTGACATGTTGAATGGTTTGTTTTCTGCAATAGCTACTATTGGTGATGCAATGTCTGAAGGAAAGTTATCAAACCCTGCACTCCTTCTAGACATGCATTGTTGCACTACATAGCACAGCAACTTGTATTTCCTTCCCAACTTAGCTCTGTAAAACTGTGACTTTGGAAACACAGGTGGATGTCCCATGTTCACAAAACACGTTTTGCATTCCTCCATTGTCAGTTCATCCATCATGCCAACCTCATCCTCATCTATCCTCAGAGCTTGCCTAATAGCTTCTTCAGTAACATTTAGTACCCAGTCTCTAGTGATATGCCCTCTAACCATAGCAACTCCATTCTCATCTCTCACAACCTCTGCTGATCTCCAGAAGCTCTTGATCAGCCTTGCATATATGACCGGTTTGGCACATATAGCATAAACATACTTGGTCCTCTTAATGAACTTAATCATATCTCTATAACCCTCTGTCTCAGGAAGTGATTCATCTAAACATGCCACTAGATTATGTTTAGGTTCAAATTTGAGATTCTCCATCTGTTAAAAACACACACAAACACAAAACAAGGCAAATGTGTTAAATTCTTCATTAAACATGTCAAAAAATTTTAATAAGTGTTTAACTAAAAGTTAGAAAGCAAAACATTAACATAATCAGTTTAAATCCTAAATTGTTCTAATAACCTGATTTTCATCATTTTAATCGAACAACATTGAATTTTAAAGATTATACTTTCTGTTTAAGCTTTTAACAGTTACTCACTTAGGCACAATTTTGACAAATTTATGATGAAAAAGTTCAACATGTTTTGGTTCAGTTTTAACAAGTTTAATCACTTTTAAACAGATATTTCATTGTTTTTATGATTAACTTTTAAAAGCTTCAAAGTTCAACAATGGCGATTTATATCAGTTAAGAACATTTCACTTGATTCAGTTGATTTTAAGGTGTTTTAGTGCAAATGAGTGATTGAATGTTGATAATCGACAGATTTTAACCCTAAAACAACATTCGATTTAAGTTTTAATGCTCAAAATCAAAGTGTCGATTCAAGTTCAAAACACTGTTCATCATCGTTTTTCTTTTTAACAGTTGATTTGCAGGTCGATTTAGGTCAAAAACACTTAATCACTACCTTATTCAATCGTTTAATCTTGTTATAGAGCAACAGATTGAATATGATAACAATGGCGATTTGAGGTTCAGAGTGTTTGTGTGAAGATGAAAGTGTGAAATGATAAGTGTATGTGAAGAGGCGGTCTTTTGTATCGTTAAAAAATTTTAGGTCAAACTTTAAGTGCCGGGTCAACAAAAGCAAAATAGGCCCAATAAACCTTGCCGGGTCAAGTACTGTAGTGACGGGTCATGTACTGTAGATACGGGTCAAGTACATAAAACAAGTCAACAACATGTGAAATTCACTTGACGGGTCAGGCACTGTAGATACGGGTAAATTACTGTAGTGACGGGTAAAGGCTAAGGAACAACTACACCTGATGGGTTTTATTCATCACCCGGCAGAATAGTTATCATCAAAACATCACCCGGCAACCTTCTTCATCACCCGGCAACACAGTTGCTTTCCTTCTTCATCCGGCTTGCTTTCTTCTTTACACGGCAACCTTTGACAACCTTCTTCACACGGCATACACACTTCTTCATTACCCGGCAACATAGTGTCATAACTTTACACGGTAACAAGACTTCTTCATTACCCGGCTGTATAGTATACACTTGTCACCCGGCAAGATATCTATGACCTTCACCCGGCTGTATTTGACATGATCATTGCCCGGCTGTACAGTGGTCATAATATCTTCACCATTTCTTCAATCACCCGGCAAGTATCAGACTTACAACTTTACCCAGCTGAACAGTTCTTTACCCGGCTGTACAGTTGTATCTGATATCTTTACCCGACTATAACACTTAAGCAATTTCTTCAATTTTCTTCGTCTGTTGACTTTTTCAACGATCATTTATTGCACCTGCAACATTCTCCGACATATTAATTAAACAAGTTATCCTTAAAAAGAATGTTTGTCATATTAATTATCAAACAACATTAAACATTGCAACAAATTAATTTTCAATTAAAAATCAATTTTCTTTTTCTTTTTCAAAAAAATGTTTTTGCACAACCAATTTCTCTATATCCCGAAGCAATTTCTTAAAAACAAATTACAAGACCTTGGGTTTGTTTTTAACACATCCAATACCTTTGCTTTTCATACTACATAATCTTGTTCATTCAAAACACACTTATTCAAAACAAACTATTTTTGGATTTTTGTAGATATTTTTCTTCAATTTATTCTCCCCCTAAACTTGAAATTTCTTGAAATTTTTAAGTTTAACAAGGATGTTGATGTGTCAATAATGATTCCATATGCCTGCACACACAAAGCACACACATTAAAATAAATACATATGCAATGCAATGAATCAAAATATCGCAGTGAGATCATACCACACATTATCTGAACATGTTTTGCAAGTTTTGAATAGACATTTGACTTATGCTTGATTGAGTGATGATATGAAAACATACCAATTAGCTCGAATTGACACACTTACTTTTTCAGTATCATGATGATATTTAAGATTCGATTAGAATGACTTATGTGACCCACATGTATACATACGTCAACATATTTCCTTATCAATCACTACCTGAATGCATATTGCACAGAACCTGGTCACTTACAGTCATACACAGTGTGGAATCTGGGTTCTATTCGGATTTGGTCCACTTTGGGACTTCTTTTTCATTCCAACTTTGGGAATTTTTCTTTCCTATCGTTCCCCTTGGGAATCTTCTGAATTCCATTTTGGAATTTTTGTTTGGTGTCGGTCCACATTTGGGACTCTTTTTGTTCCGTTTTGGAATCTTTTGCTGCATCTTGAAGCTCAAAAGAGACTTCGTGTGAGACTTCAGGTCTGTGGGTACCACAACAAAGAAGCTCACGATGCGGTTCATCACACTGAATACACTGCATCGTTACCCGATCATGCACAACTATCATCACAAGCAATGTTTCAAAAGATATATATCTAGACATGTATAACAATGGAACTTAACACAAAGATCATTAAGTTTATGTTTGTCAACGATCAACTTACTTGTTCAGTCTAATTGCCTGAGCTGTCTAGCACATCAATTAACATTCATCAGTCTTTATTAAAAAAATGATGTAACAAATAATGTCTAGTGTATCTATCATTTCTCACTTTTTGCAATATGGATTCTTATGACATGATATTTTCTTTTCTTTTTGATTTTATATTTTGTATTTGCTTTTCTTTTTCATGCACACACACAATGCAAAACATAAAATAAAAGGCAAAGGAATCAAAACTTAACATCAACTTATTATATTTTTGGCTTTTATATTTTCTGATTTTTCTTTTGATTTTCGAAAAATAGAATCAATCATGATTGATTAATCCTATGGATTGAATTAAAAATTCAAACCGGCCTGACAAAAATGTTTTTTTTTTTTTTTTTTTTTTTTGTTGTGAAAAGATCTGCCAGTTGTTTGTCGGTATGAACTTTAATCAAGATTATTAAACCTTTTTCAGAGTTGTCTCTTAAAAAGTGATATCTAATTTCGATGTGTTTGGTTTTAGAATGTTGAACAGGATTAGCAGTTATAAACATAGCAGCAGTATTGTCTATGTAAATAGGAGTTTTCAGAAAGTTAAACCCGTAGTCCAGCAACTGATTTTGTAACCATAAAACATGAGAACATCCTGCAGATGCAGCGATATACTCTGCTTCAGCTGTGGATACAGAAACATTGGTTTGCTTCTTGCATTGCCAAGAGACAAGCCTTGGACCCAAAAATTGACAACCACCAGTAGTCGATTTCCTGTCAAGAGCACAACCACCAAAATCACTGTCAGAATAGCTATATAATTCAAAATTTCCTTCATAAGGATACCATAACCCAAGATTCGGTTTCCCTTTGAGATATCTGAATATACGCTTCACAGCAATAAGATGTGACTCTTTCGGATCTGACTGATATCTGGCGCATACACACACAGCGTACATGATGTCTGGTCTTGATGCAGTAAGATACATCAGAGAGCCGATCATTGATCTGTATAGTGTCTGATCAACTGCTTTGCCCTTTGGATCAGGTTGTATCTTGCAATTTACATCAGAAGGAGTTCGAATAGTCTGACAATCTTGCATCTTGAACTTCTTCAACAACTTCTCAACAAATTTTGATTGATTGATGAAAATTCCGTCAGCTGATTGTTTCACTTGTAATCCAAGAAAGAAATTAATCTCCCCCATAGAACTCATCTGGAATCTGCACTTCATGATTTCCTCAAATTCTTTGCACATGGACTCACTGGTTGAACCGAAGATAATATCGTCCACATAAACTTGAACGCACAATAAATCATCATTATCCCTCTTCATAAACAAAGTTGGATCAATCTGACCTCTTGTAAATCCGTGTTCTAGTAAATGCTTGGATAATGTCTCATACCAGATTCTAGGAGCTTGATGTAGACCGTAAAGAGCTTTACTTAACTTGTATACACGATGCGGATAGTCAGGATCTTCAAAACCCGGGGGTTGTCTGACATAAACATCATCTGTAATAGGTCCATACAAGAAAGCACCTTTGACGTCCATTTGGAATACCTTAAACTTCATGAAAGACGCATATGCAAGAAAAACGCGTATGGCTTCAAGTCTTGCGACTGGAGCAAACACCTCTTCATAATCAATGCCTTCTTCCTGAGTGTATCCCTGTGCAATCAGTCTTGCTTTGTTTCTCACAACAATGCCACGTTCGTCTGGCTTGTTCTTGTACAACCATCTTGTACCTATCGCATTCTCTCCTTCAGGTAAGTCCACAAGTTTCCAAACTTCCTGTTTGCGAAACTGAAGCAATTCCTCTTGCATGGCTTCAATCCAGCTATTGTCTTGCAACGCCTCTGAAATGTTCTTTGGCACCACTTGAGATAGAAAACACGAGTAAAGACAAACATTTGCTTGCTCTGTCTGACTTCTTGTAGTTCTCTGATTCAACGGCCCAATAATCTGAGAGACAGGATGTTTCTTGTGAATTCGATGAATAGGAATATCACCTCCTTGCACTTGAGTCTCTAGTTTAGAAGTATTCAGATTTGGTAGATCTTGTAGTATAGTTGAAGTATGCGGTGTGAAATTCGGGACTTGATCCGGTGAATTGATGAAGTAATCAAATGATTCAGGAGTAACTTCATCATTCGAATCCGATGATGGTTGATTTTGAACGGATCCACCATCATTAGGAGATATTTGCGAATTCACATTTTTTTCATGATTGTTTGATTCTTGATCTTCTTGCGAACCAGAAGGACCCGGAGCTTGACTGGATTTGACATGATCAGGATTGTGAAATGACATAAATGGATATTCAGAGTTGAGATTTCCATCTTCGTCATTATCAGAATCGTCACTAAAGCTTCCTAAGTCACCTGATTCCTTCCTTGTTTTTCCTGAAAAATCAAATAAGTTAGAATTGAAAGATCTAGATAACGAATCCAAATCAAATAACCATTCGGGACCATGAGCCACTAATGGAAACGAATTTTCTAAAAACTTGACGTTGATAGTTTCAATAACAGTATTTGTTTTGCTATTAAAAACCCGATAAGCTTTAGAAACAGACGAATATCCTAGGAAAAATCCATCGTCAGATTTTGACTCAAACTTCCCGAGATGTTCATTTAGATTAAGGATCGAAACTGGACAACCAAATGCTTTTAAGTAAGAAATATTTGGTTTTCTTCCAAACAACAACTCATAAGAAGTTTTCTGTTTATCTTGAACTAATAATGTTCTATTTTGTACAAAACACGCAGTAGCAATAGCTTCATCCCAAAAAGTGATAGGGATTTTGGCATCTGCGAGCATGGATCTTGCAGCTTCAATTAGTGTCCGGTTTTTCCGTTCCGCAACCCCATTTTGCTGAGGCGTTCTTGGAGCACTATACTGACGAGCAATCCCCTTTTCTGCACAAAATAAATCAACATTAGCATTCTTAAATTCAGTTCCATTATCACTTCTTAAAATTTTAGCTTTGCATTCCAATTGATTTTCAATTTTAATGATAAATTCTTTCAATAATTCAGCTGTTTCAGATTTTGCATGCAAAAAATAAACCCATGAAAATCTAGTGAAGTCATCTATGATAACTAAACAATATGATTTTCTGCCGATGCTTTGAACATTTGTCGGTCCAAAAAGATCCATATGTAGCATCTGCAAAGGTTTTGAAAAGGAGTTCTCGAGCTTGGACTTAAAAGACATCCGATGCTGTTTGCCCTTCAAACATGCTGGACAGAGATCAATTGTGGAGAATTTCTTCGATGGGATTCCCACAGCGTGATTTCCAGTTACCAAACGGTTCATGTTTCTGAAGTTGGAGTGGCCCAGCCGTCTATGCCAAAGCTGACTCTCATCATTTGAAGCATGGGCAATGAGACAGGTTGTTTCGGTTTCAGCGTCAATCTGCGACATATCCAACTTGTATACATCACGATCTCTTGGAGCTTTCACCACTACCCACTCATTGTCAATCTTGAAACCTGGTTTAAGAATATAACAGAAAGAATAATCAAATAAAGTTGAATAAGATTTATCGCAAATTTGAGATACACTTAGTAAGTTAAAGTTCAACTGTGCACAGTAGTTGACTTTATCAAAACTAATGACCCCATTGGATACTGTTCCTTCTCCTGTTATCTTTCCACCCGCATCACCTCCAAACGCTACGTGAGTACCATTTTTCAGCTTGAAATCCTGAAGCAAGGCATGGTTGCCTGTCATGTGCCGGCTACACCCACTATCAACGAACCATGAGTTGATAGGTCTTCTTGGGCGTACCTGCATTTCAACAAAAATATTCAGTTAGTTTGGTCAACCCAGGCCCACACGGTCTTGGGTTTTCCGAATCTATCTGCAATAGTAACTTGTTGGTATTGAACATTTTGAAAATTTGTTTCATTCAAAAGATTTTGATGCTGATAACTTCGCCCATTGGCATTCAATGATTGCTTTCTCCTCAAAGCAATAAACCTTTCCTCTAGCTTAGGATCAAGGTTATTTTCAAACTTTTGATTTCTAACCATTAAAGCTCTTGGTTTAAAACTGTTAACCTGCACATTCCTTGAAAAGTTAGAAACAGAATTGTTTCGATTGAAATTTCTCAAAACCGGAGAATGACTTTGACTCATATTTTGAAAGCCATATGAATTATTTCTTTGAAAGTTTGAATATGGAGTCATTTCTCTAGTCGAGTTTGATCGAAAGAAACAATCCTTTGTGTCATGGTTTCTTCTCTCACAGATATCACAAAATTTGTTAAAATAACATTCTTCTGAAGAATGATTTCTTTTGTCACAGAAACTGCAGTACCTGTTAAAGAAACATTCAGCAGTTGCATGATCATATCTATCACAAATTTCACAATGTTTCTTGCTAATCCTAAAGAGCCGATTGTTAACTCTTGATGTTGAACCAAAACATGATTCGTTATCATAGTTGTTCGGTTTTAGATTAACGTTTTTCTGTGGAGTCATTGTTTGTGCTTTTGATTGCATGGGACTTTGGTTCGATTTTAAACTGTTCTGTTTGGTCACCTTTTTGTTTTCAATTCTCTTTTCATTGACAGCGGAAGACTTAGGACCTGAACCTGTTTTCAGACCAGAGTTAGATTTGATTGGAGAATTAATTGGTTTACCATAAGATCCGTTCAAATCAAACGTTCCTGCAGACACAAACTTGATTTTCCTTCCTTTTGATCCTTTCTTGACAGGTTTAACTTTGTCAGTTTTAACACTTTGAACTTTTGTGTTATCATTCGATTTTAAGACATTTTTGCCTTTTGACTGTTTCGTTTCAGATTGATTGTTCATTGTTTTCGATTTTTGCTTCTTAACATTCGAAACTTCAGTCTTTTTCACTTCTGGCTTTTTGATCAACTGAGCAGCAACTTGCGCCTTTTGTTCTTTCTTCCACTTCATGTACTCAGGATCATTGTATCCTGAAAATTCACCTTCTTCCTTCACCGGTGTTTCTGGTTCGGGATTAAGCTTTGGATACTCAACAAGTTGGATAAGAACAGGTTCTAATTTGTTTTCAGATTTGTTGCTTGCTTCATCATCAGCTTCAGTTGTCATTCCTTCTTCTTCTCTCAAACTTTCAATCAACACCTCAGATCCTTCAGACTCGGATTTACTTCTTTGAATTTCTTTAAATTTTCGTTCATTTTCAGGTGAATGATCAAATTCATTAAAGTTTTCCGGTAAGGTTTGAGTGATTGAATTTGGCATCGGTTCATGTGTAAAACCCAACCCGGTTTTGGTTTTGTTACCTCTTTCTTTGATGAGTTGTTTAACCATGGTTTTACAGCTTTTAACCTTTGTTAATTCAACTTGAGTGACAGCATGTGCGACTTTTTCTTGTTCAGAGTTCTTTGTCATTTCTTCAAGTTGTTTGGTTATCAATTCCAGTTCCTTTAAGGTTTTGTTCCATGATTCTTTAAGTGACAAAATCTTCTCATCAGCAATTTTGTGATCAATTTTAAGTTGTTCATGAATTTTCTCATGTTTGCTTAATTTGTCACCGATTTTAAATGAATGAGTCCGATAATGTTCTACTTGTTGAATGCACTTTTCAGAACATAGCCTTTCCTTGACATCAGCAGGTAATGGAACATAGTTAGGGGGTAGGTCAGTATTAACCTTTGGTTGTTCTGTGGATGATGAAGATTCACTGGTAGTAGCCATCAGCACAAGTTCAGACTCAGATTCTTTAGTAGGATCAGATTTTGCACTCCAGTCATAATCTTCTGAATCTTCACTCACATCTTCAATCATCTTACAATCCCCTTCTTCTGACCAATCTTCTTCTACTTCACATACCAATGCCAGACTCGATGTAAGATCAGACGTGAATTGTTCTGCATAAGCACTCCAATCATACCCGTCTTTCACACTTACAACCAACGCCTTTGTTTGGTCTTCTGGCTTCTTTCCTTCATCCTTCAATTCAGGCATAGGAAGACTTTGGTATGGTTTCTGAAAGAAACGTTGATTTCTGCCTTGATAACTCGTTGATTGTTGAGAACTTTGACCTTGCCCTTGATTGCTTGAACTAGCTTGGTCATTGAAATTCTTTGGAGCTTTACATTTTCTTGAGAAATGACCATACTGGTTACAGTTAAAACATCTGGCCTTAGATTTATCAAATCCAACAGTCTTGTTAGCATGAGGTTTGTAACTTCGGTTAACATATGCATGCTTTTGAGTACGATAAGCTACCATAACCATCTGCCAGTTAAGATCCATTTCCTCAACATCCACTGGATCCATTTCAAATAAGTCTTGAAGAACAACGTCCATTTGACTTAAATGACTACCTTGGTACGCTTGAAAACTTGCCATAAAAGCAGTAAAGGCAGTTTTCGTTTCGTCATCTTGCAACAGAATATTCATGACGTCTTTCACTTTTGCTTGAACATTTGAACTTTGGTTTTCTGATTGATTCTTCACATTCTGACTTGGAACTTGAACTTGAGCTCTTGACGGAGATTGAGGTTGAGAATAAGTTGGTGAATTTGGAAAGTATGCTGAATCAGTATAGAAACTTGCACCAACGAATAAGTCATCCTCATCTTCAAACTTTGTTGTATTTTGTACAAGAAAAGCATTATCCACAGTATTGGCAGGATTTACCACATACTTGTATTGAGTTTGTGACGTTGATCTATCAGAATTTCTTGATCCTTCATCAATCTCAACTTCTTCAATTTTCCCAATCAGCAGATCTAATTCCATTGGGAATTTCTCAGTATGCTTCAAAAGAGTAACAGTCTGCTTCCATGATGATGGTAAAGCACATAACAATCGATCATTCAAGTCTTGAAGTTCAGTCTTAACTCCGAGGTTTGACATCTCAGTAGTTAGGTGAACAAACCTGTTCATCATCTGGTGAACTGTCTCTCCATTGATGTGTTCAAATAATTCCAGTTGTCTTTTGAGCTTTGATTTCTTCAAACTTCTTAACTGCTCTCCTCCTTCACATATAGACTTCAATGCCTTGAAGCATGTATAACCAGTCTGATATGCATCCAATCTAGACAAAACTTGGAGTGGTAACCCCTTGCACATCAACGAATAGGCCTTGCTATCATTCTTTACCTTCCTCAAGTCTTCAGCTGACAGATTATCCTCTGGATAAGGTGTAGTAGAGTCTTTAGTATAGGTACTGGCACTATCTGGTTGTGTCTGAGTTGGAATATGAGGACCCTTCTCAATGGATTTCCATAAGTCATTGTCAATAGAACACAAGTGATGTCTCAGCCTGATGGTCCAGTTCTTGAAATCTGCACGATTCAAAAGTCTAGGAACACGGTTATCAGAATCATCATTAGGAGCCATTTTTTTAACAATTTTAAAGAAAATATTTTTGGTTTTTGTTAATTTTTGAAAAGAAGTGATTAAAATACTAAAATAAAGACAAGAAATTAAAGACAAGATAAGAAACAAGTATTGAAAAACAACTAAAATGAGTCAAACGGCAAAACAGTGAAAATCCTTCTTCAACCGGCTAAACAGTGTATTTGTTCTTCACCCGGCAGAATAAGTCTTCACACGGCTAAACAGTTAGACGGCTAAACAGTTGAAAATACTTTTGTTCTTCACCCGGATGAACAGTTACCCGGCAATAAGAAAAACTTCACACGGCAATAAGTCTTTGACCCGGCAGAATCTTGACACGGCAAAGAGCTTCCTCGACTGAACAGTACTTGGTCACACGACAGAGTTGTTAATTACCCGGCTACACAGTTGAAGTTTACCCGGCTGTATTTTCTCTATCACCCGGCGTAACAGTGTATCACGTGGCACAACAGTGTCTGATCCGGCTGAACAGTAGCAACTTTTCAAGTCAAATTCTTCACCCGTCTAGAACAAATTCCTTTACACGGCAGCACAGGACCTAATTTCTTCTTAAATCTAAGTCCAAGGAAAATGTCTAAGTCAAATATATCACCCGGCAAGTTAATCTTCAACCAAAAATCAACTGTTCATCATCTTCTTCATGAAGATTTTCTGGGTTTTGTCTAAAACTTGTCCAAATTGTCCAAAATTCACACACAAGCTGTGAAATAGTCCGATTATCAAACCCTTATATCAATCAATCCAAAACATCATCATTTTTCGATGAATTTGAGAAAAAGTTGATCGAACAGTAACTTTTTCAATTCTTCTTAATTTCTCAGATCTGATGAGAATCTGATGAAATCTGCACAATCGCTGTGAATTAGAGTGATTATGATGATAAATCACACCTAAAAACACCAACAATTCATTCAGATCATGATATTTTGAGCAATATTGATGTGTTTTGCTTAGAAACAGCGAAGAACACGATACCGAAAGCTCTGATACCAATTGATAGGTTCAATTGGATCGATAATATCACTCAAATGATCAGAATAAAGCGTACAAACAAACGATTCAATCACAAACACAGTTCATACTCATAAATTCTCTTGTATATTGATGATCAAAGCAATTCGTAGTACAAAGTGCAGGAGAAAATAAATCACACACAGTTAATTCTCTCTCTAACTGTGTAAAAGTGATCTAGCCTCTCTCCTAACACACGCACACTACATGCTATAACAAACAAAATGCAAGTTTAAGGAAAATACATAATAAACCCTAAACTATACAAACATATAAACAAAATACAAAGTAAATCTTAACAAGGAAATAACCCTAACAGTAAGTGACTTGACGTGTTGAGGTGTTCTCAGGATATTTAGATGAAGTGTATAACTTTCTAATGTGCCAGGTATGGGTCACTTTAAACTTATTCTTAATCAACCTAATAGATCATCAAGAATATAAAAAGTAAGTGTGTCACTTCGAGCTACTTGATTTGTTCAACAATTCATCACTCAATTACTTCACAATTCAAATGTCTATTCTCAAAACTACAAAACATGTGTTGGATAAATTGCTGGTATGATCTCATTGCAGGTTAAAGATTCATAAATGTAAAGAGAAAATTCCAAAAAATATCAAAAACATTGAAAAATTCAAGAAAACACCAAAAAGATTGTCATATTAATCTTTTTCTTTTGTGTTGGCAGTGAAACATACGTTATTGATGTACCAGTTGTTCATCAAGCAATATCCCATCCGATTGAGAACTTAATCTTTACATTGATGATAAATGCACATTATTTCCTAAGTTTTAATGTTTTTCTTTGAGTTGCAGGAACAGTTTCCATTGCAGAACAAGCTTCCACGCGACTTGAAGATGTTCCTGTTCATGCCTGATTCTTGTCCAAAGATCTACAAGTCTGATTGCTGAGTGTTAAGAATCATCCTCTTAATATCTCATACACAGATCCCGTTAACCTCTAAAGAAAAAGTTGAGGGGTAGTATCCTAAGTCAAAGAATTCTTCTTATTCTACTTCAACCGTTGAAGAAGATCCAGTTGCTGATATATACATTCACCGGAATCTACTCTTTGCTTATTTCTTTCCATAGCCTCTGATGTTACTCAAAAGGGAGAGAAGGATGCAGATTGCTTGTTGAAAGACAGAGTGTTGATAGCATCATCTTAGGGGGAGTACTGTTCGGTTCTCTTGAAGATAATACATACCAAAACTTTAAGTTGCTCTCTATGCTCGTCACATGAAGATTTAAGCTGACATGTCGGATTTGTAAAATGTCATCTTAGGGGGAGTACTGTTGGGGTTATTTGAAGATGTCACTTTCCAAATATAAGCGAGTGAAGATATCGAGCATCATCACGAGCAAGCACGGGTGAAGACGTTCATTAATTGTATTTGTCTTAGAATATTTGTGTAATCGTTTCGTGCTTAAATGCGCGTTTGTGCTTAATTGCACGTGTTTAGGTTACATTGTAAGGTGAATGGTATAGACTATAAATACCATCACCTAGGTCATTTGTTAAAAAAAAAGTTGCCTACATTTCAATCCATATCCTTGGTAACCTTCATATTGATCAATATAATTCACCTATTCATATTATCATCAATCTTCATCATACCTTGCATTGATCTTCATGAACATTCAAGCATCAATACGTGATCAGTGAGTTTCCGCATCACTGATCGCAAACAACATCTCCAAACAATCTCAGCTCTAGATCCAAGCTCGGTTCTTCTCGAACTATCAATAGATAATAGATAATGGCCCTCCAGCCGAGAGACAATTTCTTTAAGATAAGCCTTAGCTAGGGCTTCTGTATTATCACCTTCCTTAACAGCTAAGAAACGAGCACTCTTAGTCAAACGATCCACCACTACCCAAATCATGTCACAACCACTCTGAGATCTAGGAAGTTTAGTAACGAACATGGAAATTTGTTCCCATTTCCACATAGGGATTTCAGGTTGTTGCAATAGACCATTCGGTTTCTAATATTCGGCTTTTACCCTGGAGCATGTAAGACACTTAGACACATAAGTAGCAATTCCTGCTTTATACCTGGCCACCAATAAAGAACCTTTAGATCATGATACATCTTATCTGACCCCGGATGAATAGAGTAACGAGATTTGTGGGCTTCATCCATTACCAACTCTCTGAGATTCCCGAAAAGAGGGACCCATATCCGCTCATTAAAATATCGTATACCGTCCGACTTGATTTCAAAATGCTGATCCAGCCCACCCAAGGACTCAGCTTTCACATTTTCCTCATTAATAGCCTCTATTTGAGCATCCCGGATTTGCTCAGGCAACTCGATGTGAATAGTTAGCTTTAAAGACTTAACCCGACGAGGCTTGAGGTTTTCTTTCTTACTTAAGGCATCGGCTACCACATTTGCCTTACCCGGATGATATCTGATGGCACACTCATAATCGTTCAACAGTTCCGCCCATCGCCGCTGACACATGTTCAAATCCTTCTAATAAAAAATATGCTGCAAGCTCTTGTGATCGGTATATATCGTACATTGCAACCATAGAGATAATGCCTCCAGATTTTAATCGCAAAGACTACTGCTCCTAATTCTAGATCGTGAGTCGTATAATTCTTCTCGTGCACCTTTAACTGATGAGATGCATAAGCTATCACCTTTTCTCGCTGCATCAACACACACGCGAGACCCTGAACCGAAGCGTGACAATAAACCACAAAATCCTCAATACCCTCAGGAAGAAATAGAATCAGAGCGCTACAAATTTTATCTTTCAACGTCTGAAAAGCTTTTTCATGATTATCACCCCATCTGAACACAGTACCCTTATGCGTCAATGCTTTTAGAGGCTGAGCAACCTTCGAAAACCCCTCTATGAACCTACGATAGTAACCCGCGAGACCCAAAATTTGACGAATTTCGGAAGGAGTTTTAGGAGTTGGACAATTCTGAATCGACTCCACTTTAGCATGATCCACGTGGATTCCCTTCTCATTCACCACGTGCCCAAGAAAATGATCCACTCGTATCCAAAATTCACACTTAGACAGTTTCGCATACAATTGCTCCTGCTTCAGGAGCTCCAGAGTCAATCTCAGATGTTCGGCATGTTCAGTCTCATTCTTAGAATAAATCAGGATCTCGGCGATGTAAACGATAATGAACTTATCCAGATACGGCTTACACACCCGATTCATCAAATCCATAAATACTGTTGGTGCATTCGATAACCCAAAAGGCATAACAGCGAACTCATAGTGCCCGTATCTAGTATGAAAAGCCGTCTTGGTGATGTCCTCATCACGGACCCGCAACTGATGATAACCCGACCACAAATCTATTTTGGAATAAACGCCTGACCCCTGAAGCTGGTCGAATAAATCGTCGATACGAGGTAAAGGGTAACGTTTTTTTACGGTAAATTTGTTCAATCCCGATAGTCAATACACATACGGAAAGTCCCATCCTTCTTCTTGACAAACAGGATCGGGGCTCCCCAAGAAGACGAGCTAGGTCTAATAAAACCTTTATCCAACAATTCCTGAAGTTGCTTGGATAATTCTTGTAATTCAGTCGGAGCTAGCCGATAAGGTGCCCGAGCTATAGGGGCTGCGCCTGCACCAACTCTATTTGGAATTCAACCTGACGATGAGGAGGTAGGCCTGGTAGTTCCTCAGGAAACACCTCAGGATAGTCGCGAACAATAGGAATATTTTCAATTCTAACCTCGTCCGAAGACTTCTCAAAGACCATGGCTAAAAATGCTATATGACCCTTCCGTAAACACTTTTGTGCCTTCATACACGAGATAATACCAACAACCGAACCAGTTTCTCGTTACAAATTATTTCAGCACGATTTAGGGATAACCAATCCATCCCTACTACTACATCAAAGCTCCCTAAAGGCATTGGCATAAGATCCATAGGAAATTTGTGGCCTAAGAGGTCTAGTTTACAACCTCTAACAATTCGATTTGCCTCCAATAACTTACCGTTTGCTATAACTTACCGTTTGCTATTTCTACGGAGTAACATCATCTAAGAAAGTGGGAGTCAAATCTATAAATTCTACAAATTTGGTAGACACAAAACTCCTATCGGCACCCGAATCAAACAATACATGTGCAAAGCGATGATTTAACTGAAAAGTACCTGTGACTGTGTTGTTATCGTTTCTGGCCTCACCTCTCCTGATCATGAAAGCTCTTCCTCTGGCTGCATTCCCACCATTGTTTCCACCATTACCATTCCCACCATTATTATTATCCCTCTTATTCTCTGGGTACTCATTCTTCCAATGACCTGGCTCTCCACAACGATCACAGTCTTGTTGTGGCCATTATTCCCCTTATTAGAGTTATTATTGCCATTCTTTCCCATGTTGTTATTGTTGTTATTGTTCCACATATAAGTCCCATGTTGGTTTCCGTCATCCAACCTCACCTTGCTGTCACGGTAGGTATGCCCAAACTTATCACAACGCTGACTCTGAACCCTATTACACACACTAGGATGGTGACGCCCACACTTATCACATTTCGGATGCGGGCCCACATAGCCCGAATTCTGGTTAGCTAACTGATTGAAGTTTCTGTTGTTATCAAACCTCCTCACATTCGGTTGCACCTGCTGAGATGATGATTGCCCTTTACCATTATTATTATCATTACCAGTCCCTTCCCATTTCCTTTTACCATTGCTGACCCGTGACGATCCTTTGGCATGCAATGTTCCTAATTCTACTGCTTGGTCGGTGATTCGCTTGGCCATTCTCACCGGTGCCTGAATCGTTGTCGGGTTTGCCGACGTCACATTCATTCTGATTTCCGGTACCAGCCCCTTGATGTAGAATTCAATACGTTTCTTTAAGGTTCCACCATCTGTGGACACAGAGCAGCCAATTCATTCGCCCTGGTATTGTAGGCCTCGATATCCGACCCAATCATTTTGTGATTCCATAATTCATCCTCTAATTTCCAAACATCATCACGCGTACAGTACTCCTCGTTGAAGAGAGCCTTAAGTTCCGCCCACGGGGATGCATTTTCCATTTCGATCCCCATTAGTTGCACCTGACGATTCCAAAATGTCACCGCTGTACCTTCCAGGGTACTCGAAGCAAACTTCACCCGGCTACCTATCGGGCAATTACACATCTGGAAAACCGATTCTAGCTTGTCGAACCATTGGAGCATCGCAGTCGCTCCATCAATGTCATTAAAAGTATGTGGCTTGCACTCCATAAAGTCAGCAAACGTGCAAACTGGAAATTGGTTCAAATAAATTATACTCTTTAGAATGGGATTAGAAAATTTATTGATTTAATTATCATGAGGAGCTTGATTTTGCACTCCCATAGCTGCTCCGAGAACTGCAGCCGCATGCTCTTTCATCAATGTCGTTAGTTGCTCTGGAGTCAGAGTAAAGTTGCCACGCCCGCGGCTACGACCCATACCTCGACCGGCCATTGATCTACATTCACCGATCACACAATGATTTAAATATTTACATATATAAATCTCATTGGTAACTCATAGTTAATATGGACAACATGCGAGAATTTATTTAGAATAGAGATTTATTGTAAATTTCTTGGCAAACAAATTGTAACATGTTCACAATTATTCACACCACTAAATTCTTAAATTCAGAAACGAGTTGGACGAAAAATTACATTTTCCTGATTAGGTTTAAAAAATAGAATATCCCAACAAATATAGAATCGCTACGGAAAAAATTTAGCGCATAAATCCTTTTAGTTCGTGCCATCGCTGCCACGTTGCGAACCCTAGATATGACGGATACAGTCGCCCCACTCGTACTTTAGTCCCCTTGCGTCTCAAGAAGAAGACTCAGTCACACCGTGCGAAAAATGATTAATGTTAGACGGGAAATTAGATTTTCGTTTAACACAAAAGGCACAATACTTTACTTAAAGATTCAGTAAACTACAAGTATCTCATATCAGGTAAGCACATAAGATGTAACATGTATAGGCAACAAGCACTAGTTCTAACTATAGTACTACTTTGCGGTGCGAGTGTAACTAATGCAAATGCTTCAAGTTATAGACTATATGCAATGAAAATGCTAGTTCCTATAACTTATGGCTCTGATACCAATCTGTCACACCCTCAATTTTCCACAAACGAGGTATCCGTTAGGCGCGTGACATACCAGGATCTCAAGCCATTAGTTATAGTAACACTGACTCGACTGATTTTTAAATAAAGTTTAGTTTTAACGATAATCAAAAAACCGAGATATTAAAATGTAAGTTTTTCAAAGTTTAGCGGATGCGTTTAAAGAAAACATAAAATCCCAATTTAAACTAGTGCTCCAAAACTAGCACAAACAAATGAAACTGGTGCTTTAAAATCCAGCACTCAACCAAACAGTTATATTCAACCAAAACAAAACAATTAAACATGAGGTTTGCAACAAGTTCAAAAGACCCATGCATGATGTGTCCTATGTGCACAAACTCCTAGCCGCCTGAGAAAACATACTGAAAACGGTCAACACATGGTTGGTGAGCTCAATGAGATAAGTAATCAAACATAATTATCAAAATAGTTTAACCGATAAACATCATTACTATTGCAGGTTAGTTAAACCACCTCGTTTACTACATGAGCACATCGAGATTAAACTGAACGATACGATAATATTTGCCTTGTTGCCACCACGACGGGTGACAAAAAGTTAAAGGGCCATTTGTACCACCTGGAAACCAATCCAGCTTGGTGGGGTCTGCCGAACCCGTAGTACTACTCAAATTTCTCCGTTGTAGCCACTGTATATTAATAATCTCAACAAAAAGGAAAGGACTTTATAGTTTGATGGAATCATGCTCAATAAAATAAACCGTTAGACAACAGAACTTTGTTTTATCAACATAGTTGCCCGAAGGCCCTGCCCGAAGGCGTAAAACTCAGCCCAAGGCTATTTAAACTCTTGCCCGAAGGCTCTACCCGAAGGTATAAAATGCGGCTCAAGGCCATGTAAAACAGTTTGTATGTTTTCTTCCCGAAAGGATTTACAACCGGGAAAAGAGACTCACCTTTGGAGCGCACAGAAATTAACAACAATTATACAACAAAAGAATCTAGACCGTTCTACGACCTGTTTTAATGGTCATATACTAATTATTAGCTAGAACTTTTATCCGTGTTCATATAGAATAACGCATGTCTATTTAATCATACAATCACTTCTTCAATTAGATGGTATACATAATTACATAGGATCTATTACTATTATTGCATTCGCATATATACATATATACATATATTTTTATATACACATGCCCATGTAGCACATTCCATGCATCCTATCGCTAGCTTGACCCGACTCACATTATCAACATGTGACTCTTATAATTTTCATACTTGCACGTATTGTCATGTATTCACACCAAACATACAGTGTATGACATGCTTCTGCTCAATTGTCTCACACGCATACATATCTCTGGAATCAAATACCTACACACAATATACATACACATCCGGCTACTGCTACTGTTTAATATTCACTATACATACTATTCAAATCATAAATCTTGTATACCTACATGCTGATCATACCTACATGCGATATATTGCATACATACAATCTGTAATACACAATACATATGGTTTACATACACATACAATACATACGGTTTACATACTCACGTATTCAAGTCGCGAAACTCACCGGGAGTTAACGGAAAAGATGATCGGGATCCACGGAGTTTCTGCTGCTACTTCGGTTCGCTAATGGAACGGGAAAGGAAACGGTGTGGGTTGTTTGACGGAAAGATGATGCAGATGTTCGGAACGCGACTGGTTTTCGGTTGACAATGGCTGCTGCTCTAAATATATACATACAGATTACACAACCGATTTATATATATAGATACATACACCGGAGATTGGTTCGCGAAGCTTACCGGAGAAACGATGAAGATGATCGGAATGTAATTGCTGCGCTGCAATGGAAGACGAAGATGATGATGATGAACTGGAGGAACGACGATGATAACAATGGTGTTGATCTCGTGCGGCAGGGTTTTAGAGGGTGTGTGTGTGTGTGTTTTAGAGGGGGGCCGGTTTGGTTTAAATAAATTAAATTTTACACATTAAGCCCTTGTACATTATAAGGTTATTAAATTTTAGTTTTGAAGTTTATAAACTAGTTTTTATTAATTACAAAATAAACCCTAAACTTATTAAAAATTAACGAAATAGTTATAAGATAGTTAACAATGTTAACCTGAATTTGCGGGTTGTCACACAAAAAATCAACAAATTTTCACCTAAAACCACAACTTTTAAGCTATTTATAATCACACTAAAACTCAACTTTCATAAAAAAAATCAACTTTCGAAAACATCAAAATTTTTCACATAAAACCACAACATTTACCTACTTAGTTCTTAGTATGATCACATGCGGACCTAGTGTCTGTGACACCCGACATTTTTGGGTTAACGGCGTTAACATAACTTAATCGAATTCCGTTAGCCTCTATGAACTAGAAATCCTATTTCGTTTATTATCATGATAAATAATTAAAAATGTTAACCTAAATAAATAACTAAACAAATATTTATTGCAAGAATAGTAATTCAATCAACTTTCAGATCATAACGAGTGATGTGTAAATATTCGTAATTTGGGAATAACTAATACGCATGACTCGAATACATACCGAAGAATTAACGTGCTTTTATAGTAATTAAATAAAGTTAACTTATTTCACTTGGGAACAAAATAATTAACTAAACAACCAATGAGGACTAAAGCATAATTTTTACAAAATATAAATTCTTTAAATCCTAACCTGTCCTCCCACCCATCGCAAAATCATAAACCCTACCTACACAAATACAAATTTTGTTGCAGCCGTTCACAACCCCATTCGTCCACAGCCGTTCACCGCCTTTGAGCACCACCACCATCTCCTGCAAATCAATAAACCACATCCGCCGCCTCTTGTGATGTACCACCGGCTCCACTATCGCATGTCAATATTCCACTGCTTTCACAACTCTACCATCGGACGGCGCTACAACCACCGATGACTTCTAGTGAACTCCGCACCGCGTAGGCTTTCTGGTAAGTTTCGATAACTCGCGTTATAGTTTCGGTTCGTTTCGGCTTCGTTTCGGGTTGGTTTCGAATCAGTTTTGATGTATACGATGAATATATATATAGTCATGTTCTTGTGTGAGAGTGCGTATGTGTTGTAGTGTATATGTACGATTGTAGTAAGCAATATAAGCGATGTATATTCATATGTATCATGTGTGTGTCGAGATACGATGTATGTACGTAAGCATGGGAATATTTTTGTATGTGTGTGTAGGCATGGTAACCATATATGTGTAGGATTGAATTATATATTTAGTAATCATGTGCAAGTAGGGTAATGAATTGAAAGAGATTAAAGTATGTATAACTGTGTTGTATATGTATATTTGTGTGTATGAATAAATGATGGAGATGTTCTTTGACAATGAAGTGGAGAGAACCTAATATGTATTTAAAGATCATATCGCAAAAATTCGTATATATATATTTATATAAAATATATGTGATGTGTACTTAATGTGTCGGTGGATGTGTGCATGAATTGTTAACAGGCATTTGAAGTTAAAGTAAATGTATATTTGTATGTTACGTGTGATCTTGCATGCATAAATGAAGGTAGCATGAGGATTATTATTAAGTTGGATATCATGAGATTTCATATGTATGGTTGTGTTCATTATATGTAAGAGTAACGTTGTAAGTATGTATATATATATATGCATGATAAAAATATATGTATATGTGTACTTGTTATGTTGTTAGATGGGTATATAGATATGCTAAAGGGTACATGTATATATATAAGTGATGGGTTTAGACAAAATGTTGCTAATAGTCGAATGTCAACCATATATTTATGGTGTGTCAAAAGAAACATCGTTTTAGGTGATTTTAATAATCAAGTTGTTGGTGTCTAAACTCTTTGAAATTAATAACAAAATTATAATTGTGTATTGTACGAGACCGAACCGGGAACAAGAAGCCGAACATGAACTCTATTATAATGTATATTATATCTAATTAGTAGAACACAAACAGGTCGCTGGTTGAACTTGGAAATTATAATTATTGCTAAATTATCTGTATCGGCGCAACCTAAGGTGAGTTTCACGACCCCTTTTTACTATTTTCCTGTTGGGGGAGAAAGCATGCACGAAACTAAATTTTGGATAATTGTATTTACTTTATATCTCTAGATTATTAAGCGTAAACATAACAAGTTGTTAAAGTCCTCACTAAATCTTCGAGCCGTTAATATACGGGGTATAGCGAGGAAGTTCGGGTAGTACTACTGGGTTTGACAAACCCCACCCTCGGCTGGGAGCCGGGTAGGTGTGAATTGTCCTATGTTGTTGGTCCATTGTTGTAGCAATGGTGTCGAGGCGCAAACATATCTCAGTCAGCTCGGTATCGAAACGCTTAAATAATAAGAAACTGGGTTCGCTACCCAACGATATAATTGTATTTTACATTATCGGCTGTTGTTGTATTTTTATTTACTTAAACCTGTGAACTCACCAACCTAGTGTTGACACGATTTAGCATGTCTTTCTCAGGTACTGTGCACGGATTAGGAGCATGCATTGGTTGAGTCATAATTGGGCGCGTGGTTTACGCATTAAATTGTTGGATTTTTTATTTATGCTTCCGCACTGAAACTTATTTTAAACTTGGATTTTTATAAATGTTTGTTTTTAAATTCATATAGTGGTCGTTCAATGTAACTAATGGCAATGAGATCCTGGCATGTCACACCCCAAACGGTAGAACTCCGTTAGTGGAAATTGAGGGTGTGACAGTGTCAGTGTTTTTGCCTTACGTTTGGACCGTTAATTATATTGCATAGCTAGGAAATTTTGAGTAGTACTATTGGGTCTGACAAACCCCATCCGGGCTGGTCGCGCCAGCACGACTTGAGGTCGAACGGGTGTTTAATTGTCCTATAATTTACCGTGTCTGGGAGACATTGGCTTGAGGCGTTCATTTCTTTACATTTCTGTCAGCTTCGGTCGTAAACACTTCCGTACACTAGTGTAGCATGCATTGTAGTCTAGCTAAAACCACAACATTTGAAAAAAATAACATATATTTAATTACACCAAACCAAACTTTCATCAAAAAATCAACTTTTGAAAAAATAACAAATGTTCACATAAAACCACAACATTTACCTATATAACACACCAAAAACAAATTGTATAAAAAAATCAATTTTTGAATAAATCAAATATTTACACATAAAACCACAACATTTACCTATATAATCATACCAAAAACAAATTTGATAAAAAAAATCAACTTTCGAAAACATCAAAAATTTTCATATAAAACAACAACATTTACCTATATAACCACACCAAAAACAAAGTTGATCAAAAAATCAAGAAATTTTCACCTAAAACCACATCTTTTTAGCTATTTATAATCACACTAAAACCCAAATTTCATAAAAAAATCAACTTTCGAAAACATAAAAAATTTTCAGATAAACCACAACATTTACCTATACAATTAGACCAAAAACTAATCTAATCCAAAAAAAAAATTCGAAAACAACAAAAATTTTCATATAAAACCACAACATGTAATATATAATCTCACCAAAAACAAATTTGATAAAAAAAAATCTAATTTCAAAAAATTAACAAATTTTCACATAAAACCACAACATTTTACCTATATTTAATCTCACTAAAAAAATTGATCAAAAAATCTACTTTTGAAAAAATAAAAAGTTTTCACATAAAATCACAACATTTACCTATATAATCTCACAAAAAACAAATTTGATCAAAAAAATAATTTTCGAAAAAAAAATTTCACATAAAAGCACAACATTTACCTATATAATCACACCAAAATAAATTTGATCAAATAATTAAATTTTGAAAAAATAAAAAATTTTCACAAAAAAACCACAACATTTACATATATAATCACAACAAAAACAAATTAGATTAAAAAATCAACTTTCAAAAAATCAACAAATTTTCACATAAAACCACAATATTTTACTTATATTTAATCACACAAAAACCAAACTTTCATCAAAAAATTTACCTTTGAAAAAATAAAAAATATTTACATAAATAACAAATTTACCTATATAATCACTCCAAAAACAAATTGGATCAAAAAATAACTTTCAAAAAATCCACAAAATTTCACATAAACCACAACATTTTACATACATTTATTCACACCAAACCTAACTTTAATAAAAAAATCAACTTTTGAAAACATTAAAAATTTTATATAAAAACACAATTTTTACATATATAATCACACCAAATACAAATTTGATCAAAAAATAATCTTTTGAAAAAATAAAAACTTTTCACATAAAACCTCAACATTTACCTATATAATCACACAAAAAAGAAATTTGATCAAAAAATCAACTTTTGAAAGATCAAAAATTTTCATATCAAAAAATAATATTTACCTATATAATCACACCAAAAACAAATTTGATTAAAAAATAAAGTTTTAAAAAATCAACTTTCTAAAAATCAACAAATTTTCACATACAACAACATTTTACCTATATTTAATCACACCAAGCCAACTTACTTCAAAAAAACCAACTTTTGAGAAAATAAAAACTGTTCACATAAAACCACAACATTTACCTATATAATCACAACAAAAACTGTTGGGGTTATTTGAAGATGTCACTTTCCAAATATAAGCGAGTGAAGATATCGAGCATCATCAGGAGCAAGCACGGGTGAAGACGTTCATTAATTGTATTTGACGTTAGAATATATGTGTAATCGTTTCGTGCTTAAATGCGCGTTTGTGCTGAATTGCACGTGATTAGGTTACATTGTAAGGTGAATGGTATGAACTATAAATACCATCACCTAGGTCATTTGTTAAAGAGTTGCCTACATTTCATTCCATATCCTTTGTAACCTTCATATTGATCAATACAATTCACCTATTCATATTATCATCAATCTTCATCATACCTTGCATTGATCTTCATGAACATTCAAGCATCAATACGTGATTAGTGAGATTCCGCATCACTGATCGCAAACAACATCCCCAAACAATCTCAGATCTAGATCCAAGCTCGGTTCATCTCGACCTATCAATTGGTATCAGAGCTGTTGGGTGATCTTTGATTGTTGTTGTTATTGATGGAATTTTAGCTAACATAGCTTTGATTCATATTTCTGTAAAGAACTGCAAAGTTTGAGATCAATTGGTGAAGATTTGACTGAGTTTTTGTAGAAATTGTTCATGTTCGTCATATTCACTGCTCAATTTTGAGATCTGGAAATTGTTGATGATATTGAGAAATTGATGATTGATATATGTTAGAAATCACTATCCTAAGCTTCGTTCATAATCAAACATCACTGATTTGTTGATTTCAATCCATATTTTGTCATTTTTGTCAAAACCCACTAGTTGTGTTCATCACAAAAAACCAGATTTGAGTGAGATTTAGCTTGATTCAAGGTATAAAAACTTTGAAAGAGTGTTAGAAACATCATTTCTCAGCTAATACAAGTGTTGAATCGAACCAATACAACAAAAATTAAAGAATTGATCTTGTGTTCATCATAATTTTGACTTTGAAAAGTCAATCTGATATAAAGATTTGAAGATTTGATTAAGTGTTTGATTCAAGGAAATTTTCCTAAGTGTTGACACGTCCAAACTGTTCTTGGCACGTCCAAATAGTGCTGAAACGTCCAAGCTGAAAATTTGACACTTCCAAATAGTGCTTGACCCGTTCAAACAATGCTTGACCCGTCCAAACAGTGTTTGACACTTCCAAACAGTGCTTGACCCGTCCAAACAGTGCTTGACCCGTCCAAACAGTGCTTGACCCGTCCAAACAGTGCTTGACCCTTCCAAACAGTAAAAATAAAATAAAATAAAATAAAAAATATTTCCTAAATTTCATATCAGTCATTTTTAGCCAATATGACTTCCCAGAACAATCATCAAAATGACTTTGAAAATTCAAGAAAAATATCAACGAGCATGTTACTCGTGACCCGAAAAGAAAATAAAAGAGAAGATATCAATGAATTTATTACAGAATTCAATCACATGTTTGAAACAACATATCTTCAAGTTGCCAAAGCTTGTGATCAAAAGAGAAGAGACTTTCATGAACATACAAAGCTTGCTCTTGTGACTCAAACAGATTCTCATGAAAATCAAGATGAAGAAGAAGAGTATGATTGGAGTGAAAACAACGATGTCATTTCTATTCAAGAGATTGAAAAGAAAGATAAAGAAATTGGCAACTTGTCAGAAACCATTGCAAAGCAAGATGAGACAATTGCTCAATTGAAATCAGAAATGGAGAAATTAATGTCTGAAACGGAATCCGAGAAAGATGTTCAGAGTTCATTTGTTGAAATGCCTGTCAATGTAAGAGAAAAGATGTGCACCAAAGAATGTTTTCAATAATGTGAACACTACAGAACATATTCTTTCAGGATTTGGGATAAATTCCAGGATGAAGAGAAAAGGCACAAGAATCTCCAAGAACAACACAAGACATCAGAGCACAGAATCACATCTCTTCAAGAGTCACTCAAGAAAAGTGAAAGAGAAGTTACAACTGTCAAGAATAAAGCTTAAGATCAAATGCACACTCATCCAGTGTGATCAAAGATTTGCAAGAAGATATTACAAGGTTGAAGAAACTCTCTGAAATGGTTAATTTAGAAAATAGCAGTCTGAAAACCAAGCTTCAAGAAGAACAAGAGAAATTCAAAAGTCTTCAAGAAGATCACAAACTGTGTGAAGACAGATTCAAATCTCTTACACAAACTGTTGATTCAATGCTTATCGAAAAGCATAATCTTAATGTACAACTCATGGAGCTTACTGACAAACTGAACAGATCACAATCTGATCTTGTGCTTATCAAAGAAGAAGCTGAAAAAGCAAAGTCATCCGAACAAAAAAGAGAAGGATTAGTGCCAACCGGAATTGTTGGATCACTATCTTCTGAAGAAGAAAAGACAGAAGAGTTTCAGTCGAAGAAGAAGAAGGTTAGAAGAAAGAAGAGCAAAGCCAAGAAGAACAAGACGAAGGCCGCTTCATCTGATTCTACACCACAGACTCCTTCTACTTCAAAGTCTCAAGATTCCGAATCCCCGAGCTATTCAAACAGTAACATCTACTGTTTAATCTGTGACTCTGAAACTCATCATGTCTCTGATTGTATCTACAGTCGAGGTGTCTTTCCTTATGGGTCAAAAGGCGACAAGTTCAAGACTCCAGCTTCTTCAAGAAAGATTCAACAAGATTCAGAGGTCAAAGCTCCTCATCAAGAAAAAGGTTCAACTGCAAAAGCTTCTCAAAAGCAAAGAAAGAAGTCTCCCTTCAAGGCTCATCAGAAGTACTGCGAGATATGTGAGATGTACAATCACAGGACATCAGAATGCTGCTACAACAAGTACTGCATCAACTGTCAAATGTACAACCATGACACAATGGAATGTTACTACAACAAGTATTGCTCCATGTGTGACATGGTCAATCACAACACTCAGGATTGCTTCTACAACAAAAGATCAATGATGAAGCCGAGAAGGTATGTCCAAAGAGATTCATCATCGGCAAATGCGGCCAGGTATGTTTCTAATTTTAAATTCTCTAATGGTGATCATTCAAGTGATTCATGGAAATCAAGATCTGTAAGAAAACAAAATCAAACAAATCCATTGTTGCATAAGCAATATAGTCAACAAAACCGATTTTTTAAAAATAGGTTTAGAAATGACTATGACAGATCTTCCACGAATGATTCTAGATGGGTGTCCAAACCAAAGCATTCCTTTGGTCCCACACTAAAACAGTTGTGGAGAAAAGCAATTGTTAAGAATCAAGATGAGCAACGTGCTTCATCAATCGAGGTTCCACCAGAAGATGTAATTTATCAAGAAGTTACCTATATTGATGATTTCTGACAATCCATGACCGCAATGGCTTGGATTTCACCCTCTAACTAATTTGTTAGTGTGTTAGGGACAGTTATGGAGGCCGGTCAAACAAAGAAAAAGAAGACCGTGGCTGATCCCTTATCATGACAAGATACCGAATCTTGTTCATGATGTTTTCGATGCAACTGACACCAAATGGAGTTGGAAACAAAAAGGAATCATTGAAGAAACTTTTAAAAACATTTTCAAAAATCAAACAATGATGGCAGTGCAAGAAACAACCGATGTTTCATTTCGTCTGTTTAGATTAAGTATATTGCATGCACTCTTCATACGTTGATTACATATCTGCCATTTTCTTTTCATTAAACTTTCAATTTTCGTAGAAATTTAAAAGTTTAGGGGGAGAACTCATTATTAAAAAAAACATGATAAAACCAGAAAAATCCAAAAATATGTTAAATCTACTTGCATGTACATGAGAAATGATAGTACACTAGAGTTATTCAACGCATCATTTTAAACAATAAAGACTGAAGCGTGAAAATTGATGTGCGAGACAGCTCAGACAATTATATTGAACAAGTATATTCTTTGATGATTTAACTAAATTCTAATGAGTCATTGTGGTTGAAACATATTGAGTGCATATGTATTGTCTATACAAATCAAATAGATATCTCGTGAAGCATCCAAATTACATCGGGTAACGATGCAATCTATTCAGTGTGATGAACCGCATCGTGAGCTTCTTTGTTGTGGTATCCACAGACCTGAAGTCTCATATGAAGTCTCTTTTGAGCTTCAAGATGCAGCAAAAGATTCCAAATGGAACAAAAAGAGTCCCAAATGTGGACCGTCACCAAACAAATTCCAAAAAGGAATTCAGAAGATTCCCAAGGGGAACAATAGAAAAAAAAATTCCAAAAAGGAATTCAAAAGAAGTCCCAAAGTGGACCAAATCCAAATAGAACCCAAATTCCACACTGTTTATGATTATAAGTGACCTGACGTGTTGAGTTGTTCTCGGGTTATTTAGATGAAGTGTATAACTTTCTAATGTGCAAGGTATGGGTCACTCAAAACTTATTCTTAATCAACCTAATTGATCATCAAGAATAGAAAAAGTAAGTGTGTCACTTCGAGCTAATTGATTTGTTCAACAATTCATCACTCAATTATCTCACAATTCAAATGTCTATTCTCAAAATTACAAAACATGTGTTGGATAAATTGCTGGTATGATCTCATTGCAGGTTAAAGATTCAGAATGTAAAGAGAAAATTCCAAAAATATCAAAAACATTGAAAAATTCAAAAACACCAAAAAGATTGTCATTTTAATATTTTTCTTTTGTGTTGGCAGATTAACATATGTTATTGATGTAGGAGTTGTTCATCAAGCAATATCTCATCCGATTGAGAACTTAATCTTTACATTGATTATAAATGCACATTATTGCCTGAGTTTTAATGTTTTTCTTTGAGTTGCAGGAACAAGTTTCCATTGCAGAACAAGCTTCCACGCGACTTGAAGATGTTCTTGTTCATGCCTGATTCCAGTCCAAAGATCTCCATGTCAGATTGCTGAGTGTTAAGAATCCTCCTCTTAATATCTCATACACAGATCCTATTAACCTCTAGAGAAAAAGTTTAGGGGGAGTATTCTAAGTCAAAGAAGTCTTCGCATTCTACTTCAACCGTTGAAGAAGATCCCGTTGCTGATATATAGATTCACCGGAATCTACTCTCTGCTTATTTCTTTCCATAGCCTCTAATGTTATTCTAAAAGGGAGAGAAGGATGCAGATTGCTTGTTGAAAGACAAAGTTTTGATAGCATCATCTTAAGGGGAGTACTGTTGGGTCCTCTTGAAGATAATGCATACCAAAACTTTAAGTTGCTCTCTATACTCGCCACATGAAGATTTAAGCTGATATGTCAGATTTGTAAAGTGTCATCTTAGGGGGAGTACTGTTGGGGTTATTTGAAGATGTCACTTTCCAAATATAAGCGAGTGAAGATATCGAGAATCATCAGGAGCAAGCACGGGTGAAGACGTTCATTAATTGTATTTGACGTTAGAATATATGTGTAATCATTTCGTGCTTAAATGCGCGTTTGTGCTTAATTGCACGTGGTTAGGTTACATTGTAAGGTGAATGGTATGAACTATAAATACCATCACCTAGGTCATTTGTTAAAGAGTTGCCTACATTTCATTCCATATCTTTTGTAACCTTCATATTGATCAATACAATTCACCTATTCATATTATCATCAATCTTCATCATACCTTGCATTGATCTTCATGAACATTCAAGCATCAATACGTGATTAGTGAGATTCCGCATCACTGATCGCAAACAACATCCCCAAACAATCTCAGATCTAGATCCAAGCTCGGTTCATCTCGACCTATCAAAAACAAATTTTAACAAAAAATCAACTTTTGAATAAATCAAATATTTTCACATAAAACCACAACATTTACCTATATAATCACACAAAAAATAAATTTGATCAAAAAATCAACTTTCGAAAACATCAAAAATTTTATTATAAAACAACAACATTTACATATATAACCACAGAAAAAAGTTTGATAAAAAATCAACTTTCAAAAAATCAACAAATTTCAACATATAACCACAAAATTTTACCTATATTTAATCACACCAAACCAAACTTTTATCAAAAAATCAACTTTTGAAAGAATAAAAAAATGATCACATAAAACCACAACATTAGCTATATAATCACACCAAAAACAAATTTGATCAAAAAATCAACTTTTGAAAAAATAAAAAATTTTCACATAAAACCACAACATTTACCTATATAATAACATCAAATACAAATTTGATCAAAAAATTAAATTTCAATACATAAAAAATTGTCGGAAAACCAGACCATGTAATATATAATCAAACCAAAAATAAATTTGATCATAAAATCAACTTTAAAAAAATTAAAAATTTTCACATACCTCAACAATTTACCTATATTTAATCACACCAAACCAAACGTTCATCAAAAAATCAACTTTTGAAAACATATAAAATGTTCACATAAAACCACAACATTTACCTATATAATCACACAAAAAACAAATTGGATAAAAAAAATCAACTTCTGAAAACAAGAACAATTACATATCTAATCACACCAAAAAAAAAACTTGATCAAAAGATGTTGGAACTGAAATTAAGGCTGAAGTTTACCATATTAAAGATCCAACTGTATTGACTTGTCGGTGCTGAACACGATGCAAGACGTTGATAATAATAGACTATGAGGGAGTATTGTTGGACTTGAATTGTAGTCTAATATTATCAACACAGTTAAAGTCAACAAAAGTAAACGTCTGGTCAAAGTCAACGTAAAAAAGTCTAACGACGAGTTAGAGACGAAGAACCGAGTCAAGACGTTGAAGTTGTTTTGTGTCTAGGATCGTTAATGTAATAAATATATTTTGTGTCAACAAAATATATTTAATCTAGTTTTAGACATATTTTAGCCTTTTAACTTGTTATTTTCTAATTAGTCTAAGTGTAGGGTCTATTAGTGTAATTAGCATGTTATGCACTTACTATAAATAGTAAAGTGTAATTAGGGTTTTGGGGGCTTGAATGAGCTAGTGATTGAGGGTTTCCATTTTATACACATTTTGCAATCCAATACAAGATCAAATCTGACTTTTTAAGAGTGTTCTTCATTGTTCATCTTGTGTTCATCTTATTTTATGTCTTTTGATCTAAAGTTCATCAAAAATCTGGTGTTTAAAGGCTAATTGGGACCATCAAATGGTATCAGAGCCTAAGGAGGATCCATTTTTCAGTCAAAAACATCAGATTTGTTGAGGATCAAGAGGCTATTCATCAATGGGAAGACGTTAGGTAAAGACAACCACAGGTTTGTTGATCGCATGCTGTATGGTTCCCTAAGTGTATCCCAAGACATGCGTTTCATATGTGGTTGGTGTTCAAGGGTAAACTTAATACTCAGGATCGAATGAAGAATTGGGATACGAACATGATGTGTTGTGCGTTATGCACGAGGGATATTGACTCGCATAAACATTTGTTTTTTGATTGTGATTATTCTAAACAGGTTTGGAGCTTGGTTAGATCCATTATTGATATGGATCATATCGGAAGTGATTGGAAGGAGATTATTGGATGGATCATGCCTAGAATTAAAGCAAATTCAGCTAGAAGTATTATTGAAAGGCTAGTTGTATCTGCTTCATCATACTACATCTGGCAAGAAAGAAATGCAAGGATTTTCAGGAGTAAGTTGCGTACGCTTAATGTAACATCCGGCCCCTAATACCACAAATATTGTTCGCTTTGCTACATTAGAGCTCACGGATTTGCTTTTGGTCGCCCGAGTGAAACCTTCCCAGGATGGTCACCCATCCTAAGATTTCTGTCATCCGAGCACGCTTAACTGTGGAGTTCTTCACTCATCCACTAACATTAAGCTCCAAAACGCGTTGTTGGTATTTGAGGTCGGATATCCCTTATAAATCCCAGATCTCTCCTGCCCACGGCCGATGTGGGATTTGCCTAGGGTGTTACAAACACCCCCCTTTTGGACTCATTGTCCTCGATGAGGTTTGCCCCACCATCCCATTCTTGGATGTGGGATTTGCCTATGGTGCCCCTCTGAACACCCCCGGGGACTCACCATCCTCGATGAGGTTTGCCCCACCATCCCGAACGGCACAGGAGTTGCTCTGATACCACTTGTAACATCCGGCCCCTCATACCACCAATATTGTCCGCTTTGCTACATTAGAGCTCACGGATTTGCTTTTGGTTGCCCGGGTGAAACCTTCCCAGGATGGTCACCCGGGCTGAGATTGTTGTCATCCGAGCTTGCTTAACTGTGGAGTTCTCCACTCATCCAGTAACATTAAGCCCCAAAACGCGTTGTTGGTATTTGAGGTCAGACATCTCTTATAAATCCCAGATCTCTCCTGCCCACGGCCGATGTGGGATTTGCCTAGGGTGTTACACTTAAACTACTATCTGAGGTGATTTTAAAAACTGTAAGACTGCGAATGATGAGTATTCGGTTCAAGGATAGACAGAGTAGCAGAAGGCTTGTGGAGCGATGGAAAATTGAGAAGGGTTGGACGATGGATGGGATGAGAATGGTTGAAGGAGGTTGTAAACGGAAGAGTTATAACGTTGCTTGGATCTTGGTTTACTATGTTTCGTGTTTTTAGCTTGTTTTGGCTTATTTTTGAAACTCTAGTTGTTTTCTAGAATATGGTCTGCCATATTCTTGTTTTAATGTGATATTCTGTCACATTACTTGTACTGATTTGTTTATAGTAATAACATCACCGGGGTAACCCTTTACCCAAAAAAAATATGATGAGATATTCGATGTATTCTTGATTAAGCGTGTAAATGCTCTGTGTGATGTTTATCACATTTACACGTCTATCCTTCAACTGCTAGTGTAGGACTTGAAAAGGTTGGCTAAACTTCCGTTGAGAACTCCATCTAAGTGTGTCAGTGGTTAAGGACTTGCTCACTTGGTTGATGTTGGAGTTAATCGGTCAAAGAAATTTCTGGAGTTTCGATGTCAACAAGAAGATCGTAAGTATTTTTCTGAAAAGAAAAGAAAAAACAATAGGCTGGTGAGGATTATTTGGATGAACTGAGTGACAAACACTTTGAGAAAATCACTCAACCAGGCCAGAAAGTTTTTTATGGAACTCAGCAATCGAAACCTATTCTGAAGATGTTTTATCATGAAGGCCACCATGAATTAAAGTTGATCAGAAATTTCGAAGACATGTCTGATGATGTTATAGAGATCTTTGGAGCATTTGGGCTGAAGCTGCTTCATCCAAGTTATATATATTTCATGCGAAGCTATAAGATGGAAAAAGCGGTTGATGAAGTGTCTGAAATTGATCGCAAATACTTTGAAGGTATTATAGAAGAAATTACTGCTGCGATGGAGCGAATCACTTTCCGGAAAGCTATGGCTTATTCTAATCTGGAATGAGTGGATAGTCAGAATATTGCTTATATGCTTATCACTACGAAAGGCTCTTTGGAGGTGGTGTCTTCGGATAACAAGGAACCATACATTTTCTATACTAACATTGGTTTTGTAGGGTTGACGTATGAAATTCTTCAGAGAATGTCCAAAATAAAAATCATCATCAACGAAAAGAAAGAGGCTCATCACAAAATGAGGAAAGTTTGAAAAAGCAATTTTTAAAGCAATCAGAGATCAACACGAGCTTAAAGCCGTCGATCATTGATGCTCAAGTTAAAGAAGAAGATATTTGGAATGAAGATAAAAGTTAAATATTAAGGGAAGTACTGTTAGGGCTCTAGTTTAGAAACATTTACTTTATCTTCATATGTATAGTTGTTTTAGTCTAGGGTGTAAATTGATATATCCCTAAAGTGTGTTGGTGATATAAATAGAAAGTTATAGGTGCTAGGTCATAAAAGTGAGCGAACAAGTACTGTGTAATCACCTTTCTGCACCTATTGTACTGTACCCTTCTGATCATTAATACAAAGAGAATAATCTGTATTCGTGTGTTGATAATCGTAACTTTACTTCGATCTGTGATTGATATCTCAGTTTGTAACAGTTTCAATCCTATTGAACATGTCATCTACCTATATAATCACACCTGTTAAAAAAAACCAATACAATCACACCAAAAACTAATTTAATCAAAAAATAAACTTTCAAAAGATCAACAAATTTTCATTTAAAACCACAAAATTTTACCTATATTAAATCACACCAAACCAAACTTTCATAAAAAAATCAACTTATGAAAGAGTAAAAATTTTTCACATAAAACCACAATATTTACTTGTATAATCACACCAAAAACAAATTTGATCAAAAAATCAACTTTCCTAAAAAAATTAAAATTTTCACATAAACCACAACATTTACCTATATAGTAATACCAAAAAAAAAATTGGTCAAAAAATCCACTTTCGAAAAAATAAAAAATTTCATATAAAACCACAACATTTTAGCTATTTATAATCACATTAAAACCCAACTTTCATAAAAAAAAAATCAACTTTCGAAAACATAAAAAATATTCACATAAAACCACAACATTTACCTATACAATCACAACAAAAACTAATATAACAAAAAAATAAAATTTCGAAAATATAAAAAATATTCATATAAAACCACAATAAGTAATGTATAATCACACAAAAAACAAATTTGATAAAAAAAATTAATTTAAAAGAATTAACAAATTTTCGCATATAACCACCACATTTTACTTATATTTAATCACATCAAAAACAAATTTGATCAAAAACTCAACTTTTGAAAAAATAAAAAGTTTTCACATAAAATCACGAAATTTACCTATATAATCTCACCAAAAACAAATTTGATCAAAAAATTAATTTTTGAAAAAATAAAAAAAATTTCACATAAAATCACAACATTTACCTATATAATCAAACCAAAAACATATTTGAACAAAAAATCAACTTTTCAAAACATTAAAAAATTTCATATAAAACCACAACATTTGCTAATCAATAACACCAAAAAAAAATTTGATAAAATAATTAACTTTGGAAAAAAATTAAATATTTTCACATAAAACCACAGCATATACCTATATAATCACAACAAATACAAATTTGATCAAAAAATCAACTTTCAAAAAATCAACAAATTTTCACATAAAACCTTAATATTTTACCTATATTTAATCACACCAAACCAAACTTTCATCAAAAAATCACCTTTTGGGAAAATAAAAAATTTTCACATAAAACCACTACATTTACCTATATAATCATTCCAAGAACAAATCTGATCAAAAAATCAACTTTCAAAAAATTCACAAATTTTCACATAAAACCATAACATTTTAACTACATTTATTCACACCAAACCTAACTTTAATAAAAAATCAACTTTTAAAAACATTAAAATTTTCATATAAAACCACAATATTTACCTATATAATCACACCAAAAACAAATTTTATCAAAAATTAATTTTCGAAAAAATAAAAAATTTTCACATAAAATCACAACATTTACCTATATAATCAAACCAAAAACATATTTGATCAAAAAATCTACTTTGCAAAACATCAAAAATTTCATATAAAACCACAACATTTATCTAAATAATAACACCAAAAACAAATTTGATCAAATAATTAACTTTGGAAAAAATAAAAAAAATTCACATAAAACCACAGTGTATACCTATATGATCACAACAAATACAAATTTGATCAAAAAATCAACTTTCAAAAAATCAAAAATTTTCACATAAAACCATAATATTTTACCTATATTTAATCACACCAAACCAAACTTTCATCAAAAAATCAACTTTTAGAAAAATTTAGAAAAATAAAAAATTTTCACATAAAACCACAACATTTACTTATATAATCACTCCAAGAACAAATCTGATCAAAAAATCAACTTTCAAAAAATCGACAATTTTTCACATAAAATCATAACATTTTACCTACATTTATTCACACCAAACCTAACTTTAATAAAAAATCAACTTTTTAAAACATTAAAATTTTCATATAAAACCACAATATTTACCTATATAATCACACGAAAAACAAATTTGATAAAAAAAACTAATCTTTTGAAAAAATCAAAAATTTTCACATAAAACCACAACATTTATCTATATAATCAAATCAAAAACAAATTTGATCAAAAAATCAACTTTCGAAAACATCAAAAACTTTCGTATAAAACAACAACATTTACCAATATAACTATACCAAAAACAAATTTGATAAAAAAATCAACTTTAAAAAATCAACAAATTTTCACATAATACCACAATATTTTACTTATATTTAATCACATCAAACCAAACTTTTATCAAAAAAATCAACATTTGAAAGAATAAAAAACGTTCACATAAAACCACAACATATATAATAACACCAAAAACAAATTTGATCAAAATATCAACTCTTAAAAAAATAAAAAATTTTCACATAAAACCACAACATTTACCTATATAATAAAACCAAAAACAAATATGATCAAAAAATTAACTTTCAAATACATCAAAAATTGTCAGAAAAATCACACCACGTAATATATAATCAAACCAAAAACAAATTTGATCATAAAATCAACTTTAAAAAAACTAACAAATTTTCATATACACCACAACATTTTACCTATATTTAATCACACAAAACCAAACATTCATAAAAAATAAACTGTTGAAAAAATAAATAGAGTTCACATAAAACCACAACATTTACCTATATAATCACACAAAAAACAAATTGGATCAAAAAAATCAACTTCTGAAAAAATCAAATAATATCACATAAAACCACAACATTTACCTATATAATCACACCAAAAACTAATTTGATCAAAAAATCAACTCTTAAAAAATCAAAAATTTTCACATAAAACCACAACATTTACCTATATAACCACACCAAAAACAAATTTGATCAAAAAATTAACTCTCAAAAATCAACAAATTTTCACATAAAACCACAACATTTTACCTATATTTAATCACACCAAACCAAACTTTCCTCAAAACATCAACTTTTGAAAAAATAAAAAATGCTCACATAAAACCACAACATTTACCTATATATAATAACAACAAAAAGAAATTTGATCAAAAAATCAGCATTCGAAACATCAAAAATATTCATATCAAACAACAACATTTACCTATATAATCGCATCAAAAACAAATTTTATTAAAAAATCAAGTTTCTAATAATCAACTTTCAAAAAATCAACAAATTTTCACATAAAACCATTACATTTTACCTATATTTAATCACACCAAACCAAACTTTCCTCAAAACATCAAATTTTGAAAAAATAAAAATGCTCACATAAAACCACGGCATATACCTATATAATCACAACAAATATAAATTTGATCAAAAAATCAACTTTTAAAAAATCAGCAAATTTTCACATAAAACCATAATATTTTACCTATATTTAATCACAACAAACCAAACTTTCATCAAAAAATCAACTTTTAGAAAAATAAAAAATTTTCATATAAAACCACAACATTTACTTATATAATCACTCTAAGAACAAATCTGATCAAAAAATCAACTTTCAAAAAATCCACAAATTTTCACAGAAAACCATAACATTTTTCCTACATTTATTCACACAAAACCTAACTTTAATAAAAAAATCAACTTTTAAAAACATTAAAATTTTCATATAAAACCACAATATTTACCTATATAATCACACCAAAAACAATTTTGATAAAAAAATAATCTTTTGAAAAAATCAAAAATTTTCACATAAAACCACAACATTTATCTATATAATCAAAGCAAAAACAAATTTGATCAAAAACTCAACTTTCGAAAACATCAAAAATTTTCATACAAAACAACAACATTTACCTATATAACCACACCAAAAACAAATTTGATCAAAAAATTAACTTTCAAAGAATCAACAAATTTTCACATAAAACAACGACATTTTACCTATATTTAATCACACCAAACCAAACTTTCCTCAAAACATCAAATTTTGAAAAAATAAAAAATGCTCACACACTACAAGAAGAGAGACCATCAGATACTAAATTTTTTGGGACTGATTTATCAGTATCAAATACAAAGTATTAGAGACTAGTATATCAGTTACGAATGATATTCAGGACTGATTATTACGTGACTCATGTTAGTGACTGATAAACAGTCTCTAATGCTCTGACAACTTATTTAATACTAAAATCCAGTCACAAATACGGGTGCCCAATAACAAGTTTTCAAGAAAAACTATTTCGTGAGTGATTTTCAGTCCCAAATAAGGGCCCTTATTGATGAAAAATAACACTATTGTATGAGTAACTAATATTCAGTCACAGATATAGATGGAACATATTAAAGAATAAAAACTAGTCATGTTTAGTCCTAAATTAGTTCGAATCAAGGACTGATGATCATTCTTTAATATTATTTGCATAACATGCAAAATACCATTTTCATAAAGGTATCAAAGACTGAAAATGAGTCTTAAAAACGCTGTAAGTAAATTTATTCGGAACTGATATTTAGTCTATGAAGAATTTTGTAGAAAAAATAAAGTAGGGACTGATATTCTGTCTCTAACAATGAACAAACATTTTACTAGTTCGAGCGATTATACCAGTGACTAAAAACCAGTCATTACTAAGATCGAATCAGGGACTGATGATCAGTCTTGAATACCTTTTGTGTAATAAAATGATTACCAACAGACTTATAGTCACTAATAATATAGCATGTATGGTACCATTTTAATAATAGTATCAAAGACTAAAATTCAGCCTTAAAAATGTTGTAAGGGAGCTTCTTTGACGTTGATATTCAGTCTATGATGAGTTTTGTAGAATAAATAAAGTAGGAGACTCATATTCAGTCTCTAATATTGAACACACATTTTTTGTCTTTAATGAATTTTGAGTAATAAAAGAATTAATTACTTATTTTTTTCTCTCTAGTTATTTGCTGCGAGCTACACCATTTGAAAAAAATGTATCAAATAATAAGAATGTGTTAAAGATGTGTATGTGACATTATCCGGAGTACGGTATTTAGCCTCTAAAGAGTTTTGGTGGTGAAATAGGGTCGTTATTTATTGATCAATTATAGTTAGTTGCGGTTATCATGAGTTTGAGTTATGGTCAATTAGAGAAAACATTTACCAACTATAGCTAATTACTATTTAGGTATAGTAAATTACGGTTATTAATGTTCAAGTGAGGGCGACAATGGTCACCCATGGTTAATTGGAGTCAATGATGTTCAAATACAGTCATTTATCATCGTTTTGGGCCGTTTATAGATAATTTAGGCTGTTGTTGGTAAAGTGGAGACAGTTAAGATTACGGATGGCCGGTTAAAGTCAATGATGATCAACTAAAGTCGTCAATCATCGTATTAGGTCGTTTATAGGTAGTTAGGCTTAAAGTTATATATCCAATTATACATGTTAAGGAGTTTTCATAACATTATTAAAAAAAGTGAAATATTAGAGTTTATGATTTTTGTTATAAACTAAGATAACTACATAGATTTTTATTAGGAATTTTTTGTAAAACTTTTATATGTTAGAGCTATATTAAAATTAAAATTAAAATTAAAAACTTCATTGTAAGTTTCGAACTCTTGACCTCTTGTTTATAGAAGAAAGATTTACCAGTGAACCAAGTTATTAATTTGCTAAGATATCCGATTATTAGGAACATAACCATTGAATTCGATTTATGTATTGGCGCCAAAGAGAGATTTATGATGTATCATCTAAAATCAAGTCCGATTATATCTACTTTCCAACGCAAGAATCGGATGTTTTGGCAAAATCTCTTCCAAATCAATGAAATCCTTCTACTTTTACATGATTATATACAAAGCCTCAACTCAACGGTGCCCTAATTGCTACTCGCTATCCACGGCTGCCCTAATCTGCGACTAAGGTACTTACAATCAATCTATCAACTGCTGAATCATGCTTGTTTGAAGTTCTTCTATGCATTTGTTGTTCTATTGTAGTATCATCTGCTGAATCATGTTCACATATATGGTTTTGTTTATTAGGATTCTAGATTGTTAGGATGCAAGAATGCAAGAGTTAACTTGTTTAGTCATGTTTCTTGAAAAAAAAGATTTCTAAAATCAAAATATAACCAAAATAGATTGTAAGTCTAGATTTTGTGTGTGAATGATGGAATATTGTGTGTTTGGGTGTGAAAAAAATAGAAGGATTTGATGTAAATGTGTGCTGCTCTTTTCTGCGCAGCAGTTGTAATTAGGGTATTTGACAGCTATACGTTTTTAATTGCCCTTTGATTATTGAATATGAAATGTAGTAGACTAATAGATCTTTCCAACCATGTATAATACGTATCCAGATGATGTTTCTACGATTTTATAGGATTTTTATAGGAACAGGATAGAAACTAATTAGTCAAGGTCAGATTTGATGTAAATGTGTGCAGCTATTTTCAACACAGCAGCTGTAATTGGGGCATTTGACCCATTTAACTTTTTAATTGGCCTTTGACTATTGAATATGAAATGTAGTAGACACATAGACCTTTCCAACCATGTATAATACACATACATAGGATACGTAAGGAGCTTCACTTGGTCAAGAAGAATGATCGTTGGGTTAAACCACATGCTTCATATGTTTTAACTCGAGAAGAAAGAAAACAATTTTGCAATCTACTCAAGTCAGTGCGTTTTCCAGATGGGTTTGCAGGAAGTTTAGCTAAAAATGTTCTTGTTGAGCAAGGTAAGGTATATGGGCTCAAATCACATGATTGTCACATCTTATTACAACGCATAATTCCTATTGCAATTCGTCCATTTTTTACAAGACAAATCCGCGATGCATTATTGGAGTTGTCCCATTTTTTCAAGAAACTTACTGCAGTCACGTTATACGTTACGGAGTTGGAAGCGTTGCAAGAAGATATAGTTAAGACTTTATGCAAGCTTGAACGAATATTTCCCCCATCATTTTTTACGGTTATGATGCACTTGTGTGTTCATCTTCCTCAGGAGGCAATTTTAGGAGGACCTGTGCAATCAAGGTGGATGTATCCGGTGGAAAGATACCTTGGTCGTTTAAAGAGATACGTTAGAAATAAAGCTAAACCTGAAGGCTCAATAGCAGAAGGTTATGTTGTCGAAGAAGCTATTACATTTTGTTCACACTATTTACGAGGCGTTGAATCAAAGTTTCTCAAACGTGACAGAAATGATGACCGTTTATCAAGTGAAACTAAAAGTTTTACACTAGATATTTTCAAAGTGAGTGGCCGAGGTATTGGGAAGAAGGAACATCTACCCCTTCCAGATGATCTTATGAAGAAAGCAATATGGTTTATCTTTAATAATTGTCCAGAGGTGCAAATATACTTAGAGTAAGTAATTTTTGTATCTTTTTTGTATACTATTACTAAGTGTTACATAAAAAAAATTCTAAAGTTTATCTACGCTTGCCAGAGAACACTTGGAATTATTACGAACGAAACATCACGCATCATCTAATTTTTCCGAGATTCAACAATCTACATTCCCGGATTGGTTTTCAAATCGGGTAACAATCACACTTTATAGTACATACCAGTGCTTTGTGTTATTGTGTTGCGCTCTGATCACATAATTTTTGTGCTTAAAATTGAAAACAGATTGGAGATATTCATAAGCAAAATCCATCTCAGGTTAATGAGGAGTTATATGTATTGTCTTGTCTTCCAGATAACCGAGTCATGTTACATAAGGGATATATTGTGAATGGAGTTAAATTTCTAATTAAGTCGAGAGATGACTGTTTGCGAACACAGAATTGTGGAGTTATGGTCCCTGGCACTCACGATAATGTTGAAAATGACAATTATGGATATCTTGAAGAAGTCATTGAATTGTCATTCATAAGAGGGTATCATGTGATTTTATTCAAATGCACATGGTTTGACACCAACCGTCGAAATAAGCATGTCATATTTGAGCCTAACTTCATAAGCATAGACACATCGCAACAGGCTTATAAAGAAGATCCTTTCGTTTTGGCAAACCAGGCTAGACAAGTATTTTTGTAAATGATCCTCTCAAAACAAATTCACAATGGAAAATCATTGAAACAATCAACCACAGACACATATGGGATTTTCCCGAAGAGAAGAATTCAGAAGATTTGTTAGAAGATGTCAACCTTCATCGTGAGGATGTTGTAGCAGAAATTGTGGAATATGCTGATGTTCAGCAATCTCATGGTCCTGTGGAGGATTTCTTAAACGACAAGATAGAGGGTTTTGATAAGGATATGGAAGAATCTAGTTCAGAGTCCAATCTTTATGATTCACGTAGTGATAAGTCAACAAATGAGATTGAAAATGTTGAATTAGATGATGATGTTTTATAATCTGTGTCTACAATTATCAAATATTTATATATTTTTAAAAGTGAAATCGGTTACTTCACTTAGAAAAATCAATTGCATTCAGTTCCTTTTTAGTCCAAATATGTTAAACCCTTTTGTATTTACTTAGAGTTGCTACTGGTGTGTTTGTGAATGTGATTGTGAATCAAATATGAAAGGTAATTACATTGTTTCTCTTTAGATTGATATAAGAACATTTGAATCTCAAATTTTTTGCAGTGTAATGTGGATCTTTATGTTGATGATGGTGGTTACTGCTGTAGTGCTGTTACAAG
This sequence comes from Tagetes erecta, assembly GCA_030867185.1. NCBI lineage: Eukaryota > Viridiplantae > Streptophyta > Magnoliopsida > Asterales > Asteraceae > Tagetes > Tagetes erecta. Next base: position 24,648,053 of record CM061493.1, on the reverse strand, counting down.
TGGGAGATCCCAAGAAAAAGGATCTAAACAACCAAATATTCAGACAACCATTGACGGAAGTTCTTCTCAAATAACACCACATCCCACACGAAAACGCAATCATCATGTACGCAACACTAAAGCTGCAATTGAACAACACACCTCAGGTTAGTTTGTTTGTCAAATCTTTGTAGAAGTAAGTCAAGTAACTTAAAAACACAAAAGAAGTTTACTAACAGGTAGAAAAATACCACACTGTTTATTAAAAATGCAGATGCAACTCAGCCAGAGCCAAATCCACCAAAGAGGCGTGGTCAAATAGGGCTGGCAATTGGGTCACCTGTTTAGACACGATAAGACCTGTTAAGCAAAAAAAGTATGACATGTAATTTTCTTATTTTTTAATATATTTAAAATTAGAAGCTTTGGGTTTAACACATCTCCTTCTTGGTGCATAAAATAGATAACTGACATGCTCAAACAATCAAAGTCATTTGTTAAACAGGTCATTTTCGTGTTTGATACTTGTGTTACTCGCGTCGTCAGAAACCTGTTAAGCACGATAAGACACGATTTGCCAGCAGGTCAAAGTATTAATAATAGTGCTATAAAGGCTTTGGAGGATTTGCCTGCAGGCTCAAAAATTTCTTTAACAATGTCAACGAATACAAAATCATTTGTTGGGACTTCAGGTACACAATTTGCAACAGAGTGTGGGATTGTAATCCGTAATGGCGTAATGTATGTCCGCTAAACTTTCATAAATGGGAGTCCATGCCTGCCAATGTGAAAGATCAGATATACGAAAAATTACAAGTACGTTGTATATATCTTACGTTTTATTTTTTTAGGTTCTATTAATATGTTACATTTTCATTTCTATTTTTAACATATATACACAAACATACGCATACATATTAAATGCACGTAAAATTCAATTTGCTGCGAACAAATAGACTTTTCATGGAATACGTGGATACTCGACTACATGTCCAATGGAAACGCACACGTGGTGAATTGAGTGCACATTGGAAAGCAAAAGGAGGCGAAACCAATCCAGAGTTTGCAAGATCACAAATGAGAGCCAATTGCAAGAGTCTAGAAGATTGGCATCATATGTGTGATTATTGGGAGAAAGACTCAACTCGGGTAAGTATTATTACTTTGGTTTCGGTACTTTTGTATAGCTACATGTACAATAGCGATACATTTTAGACTAGTATTATCCCTAGAAAGACCTTATTATATTTTTTGTGTGATATATGAATAACATAATGTTAGTATATATTTTAGGTTCTAACTTGTATGTCGATTATTATTTTATAGAAATATAGTGATCAAATGAAAGTTAATCGAGGAAAGCAAGTTGTTACAAGTCGAGGAGGTTCCCAATCTATAGCCAATCTTATATTTCATATGGTAAGTTTCCATGATTTATAGTTTGGAAATGTTTATGTAATTCTCAAAAGTACATGGTAAGTTTTGGCACATATGTATACATTTTTATATATCATATTATAAAAATATAGATGCATGTACATAGATGGGCTATGTGGATTATTTGTGTGTGTATGTGATGTGTATAGGTTTGTATATAAAGTAGGTTCATGTGGATCATGAAAACTTGTGTGTATGCTTGACATATAAACAAGTAGGTATGAATGATTTGATGAAAATGTGTGCTGATCTTTTCTGCGCAGCTGCTGAAATTAGGTAAGTTGACCACTGTACGATTTTGTTTAGCCTTTGACTACTGAATAGAAAATGTAGCAGACTCATAGACCTTTCCAAGCATGTATGATACACATCCAGAGGATTTTTCTATGATTTTATATCCAGAGGATTTTTCTATGATTTTATATGATTTTTATAAGAACAGGACAGAAACTAAGGTTAGATTTGATGTAAATTTGTGCAGCTCTTTTCAGCACATCAGCTGTAGTTAGGGCATTTGACCCCTGTATGTTTTGAATTGGACTTTGACTATTGAATATGAAATCTAGTAGACTCATAGAGCTTTCTAGCCATGTATAGTACACCCGTGTTGGATTTCCCTTTGATTTTATACTATTTTCTTAATACATGACAACAACATGAAGAACATGATAAATGATTTGTTATTATATGATCGCAATCCTAAACACAAACACACACCAAATTGTCATAAATAGATATATGCTAATTCATTGAGTTCCTAGTACTTACCCACATATATAAGTGATGTGTGCATAAATTAGAAGGTTATTGGACATGTCTAAGTATCAATTGATCCATTCGACCCGTTTGAAATTTTATTTAATTCATACTTTAGAAAATGTGTATGTGGTAACTGATTATTTGTTAGAATACTGAGCATGTGTTTGGAATCATATTCTAATTTTATTTATTTTGTGTCTTACTTTAATTCATTCTCGAATAGTAGGATTTATCTAATTTAGTGTTGTTAATTAATGTAATTTTCAATATGGCTATTGGATTTGGTTTGCAAACTAGATGTTTAAATGATTTGATTTTAGTAGGCAATTGGCCTTTAAGTTTAGAATGAGATATATGCAGTTACCCTTGACTTTAATTAACATTTTGTTATCACAGTCCAACGAGACTCAAATACCTCCTAGCCCATTTGAAGTTTATCACAAGTTGCATTTCAATGCTCAAAAAGAAGGATGGCAAAATGATGACGCGCGTGTTGAATATGTAAGCTACACATTCTCTTCGTTCAAAGCTTATGTTAGAACATTTTTTTTACAACTTTTGATTTTGATTGGTGTTAAGTTATTTATTTCATTTTGTTCTGGTAGGAAAATATTAAACGCCATAAAGAGCATGCCATGGCTAATTTGATTTATGAAGAAACGACTCTAACTACTACCATGGAACATGAGCTAGAGAGACAAGCGATCAAGAGTGTGTGTGCCAAGGAAAAAACAATGAAATCTGCATGGGAGGTAGGTGTAGGACCTGTTTTAAGAAAAAAAGATAAATGGATGACACTGGAAGCTGAGTCATCTCAACAACCAAGTGAGAAAGAATTAGCTCTTCAAGCTAAGGTTGCTTTAGTCCAAGAGAAACTAAAACAAAGCAAAAAACGAAGTAAAGAGAAGTATGATAAACTTTCAATGTTCATGAGTTCAAAGTTCTCTGATTTTGAGTGTTCGATATCGAGTAACGAAGCAACCGATTCAGAACAAGATGAACCATTTGTTGAAAGCGGTGCTAATGAAGGATCAATCTAGGGTGTCTGTGAAGACTTAACGTTAAGAAGTAATCTACATAGTATTATTATCTATCTGAATGTTTTATTGCTTATGGTTTTCATTGTTTGAACTCGTGTATTGGATGCTATTGGTTAAGTAATCATTTAGTATTATATTATACTGTTTTATATACTGTTATTAGACGTACATATTAAATATATTGAATACTGAAAAAATGTACTATAAGATACTGGTTTTCAGTCTCTAAAAAGCATATTCAAGCCTGAAAAAAAATATTATGATACTGATTATTAGTCTTAAAAAAACCTATCTGGGACTGAAAGTTTATGAATTTATACTAATTTTCAGTTTAAAAAGATATAACATAGACTAAATAACATGATATCTAAGACTACTTTTCAGTCTTTAAAATAAGTATATTAAGAACTAAAATGATCGGTATTTGGGACTGATTTTTAGTATTCAACAAATCTTATTAAGTATTAACTTTCAGTGGCTAATAAATAGCATCGAAGACAATTTTCAGTCCTTAATAAAATTGTATTAAATACTGACTTTTAGTCACAGAGAAATGTATCCGAGACTGAAATGATAGTTTACGGGAGAATACATTTAGAACTGAATTGATGTGTATTGAAGAATGATTTTCCGTCCTTAAAAAACATGGTATCAAGGATTGATTTTCAGTCATTAGAAAAAGGGTATCTGGGACAGAAATTACATTGCACTAGAGGAAACATTAAGAACTAAATTTGTGTGTTTTGAAGAATGATTTTCAGTCCCTAAAATTTATGGTATCAAGGATTGATTTTCAATCACGGGCAAAGTTTATTTGGGACTGAAACAATTTGGTACTTGGAGGCCGATTAAGGACTGATTTTTTGTGTTTTGGGGACTGAATGTTAATCCCAATTAGAGCCAAACAACTAGTACTGATTTTCAGTTACAGAACACACTATCTGGGACTAAGAATAGGTGACTGGCTCGTGACTGGTGTAATCAGTCCCCGATAACCATTCGGGACTGACTTATGAGAATCAAGGACTAATTTTTCAGTCTCTGATGGTCTCTTTTCTTGTAGTGACATAAAACCACAACATTTACCTATATAATAACAACAAAAAGAAATTTGATCGAAAAATCAACATTCGAAACATCAAAAATAATCATATCAAACAACAACTTTTACCTATATAATCACACCAAAAAAATTTGATTAAAAAATCAACTTTCAAAAAATCAACAAATTTTCACATACAACCATAATATTTTACCTATATTTAATCACATCAAACCCAACTTTCTGCAAAATTTCAACTTTTGAAAAAATAAAAATGTTCACATAAAACCACATCATTTACCTATATAATCACACCAAAAACAAATTTAATCAAAAAAATCAACTTTTGAATAAATCAAATATTTTGACACAAAACCACAACATTTACCTATGTAATCACACCAAAAATAAATTTGATCAAAAAATCAACTTTCGAAAACATCAAAAATTTTCATATAAAATAACAACATTTACCAATATAACCATACCAAAAACAAATTTGATAAAAAAATCAACTTACAAAAAATCAACAAATTTTCACATAAAACCACAACATTTTACCTATATTTAATCACACCAAACCAAACATTTATCATAAAAATCAACTTTTGAAAGAATTAAAAATGTTCACATAAAACCACAACCCATATAATCACACAAAAAACTAATTTGATCAAAATATCAACTCTTAAAAAAACCAAAAATTTTCACATAAAACCACAACATTTACCTATATAATAACACCAAAAACAAATATGATCAAAAAATTAACTTTCAAATACATCAAAAATTGTCAGAAAAATCACACCACGTAATATATAAGCAAACCAAAAACAAATTTGATCATAAAATCAACTTTGAAAAAATTAACAAATTTTCACATAAACCACAACATTTTACCTATATTTAATCACACCAAGCCAAACATTCATAAAAAATCAACTGTTTGAAAAAATAAATAGAGTTCACATAAAACCACAACACTTATCTATATAATCACACCAAAAACAAATTTAATCAAAAAATCATCTTTTGAAAACATCAAAAATTTTCATGTAAAACAACAACATTTACCTATATAACCATACCAAAAACAAATTTGATAAAAAATCAACTTTCAAAAAATCAACAATTTTTCACATAAACCACAACATTTTACCTATATTTAATCACACCAAACCAAACTTTTATCAAAAAATCGACTTTTGAAAGAATAAAAAATGTTCACATAAAACCACAACCTATATAATCACACCAAAAACAAATTTGATAAAAAAATCAACTCTTAAAAAAATCAAAAATTTTCACATAAAACCAAAACATTTACCTATATAATAACAATAAAAAAATTTGAATAATAAATTAAATTTTGAATACATCAAAGATTGTCAGAAAAATCACACCACGTAATATATAATCAAACCAAAAACAAATTTGATCATAAAAAAATTAACAAATTTTCACATAAACCACACCATTTTACCTATATTTAATCACACGAAATCAAACATTCATAAAAATCAACTTTTGAAAAAATAAAAAAAGTTCACATAAAACCACAACATTAACTTATATAATCACTCAAAAAACAAATTGGATCAAAAAAATCAACTTCTGAAAAATCAAATATTTTCACATAAAACCACAACATTTACCTATATAATCACACCAAAAACAAATTTGATCAAAAATCAACTTTAGAAAACATCAAAAGTTTTCTTATAAATCAAAAACATTTACCTATATAATCACACCAAAAACAAATTTGATCAAAAAATCAACTTTCAACAAATCAACTTTCAACAAATCAACTTTCAAAAAATCGACAAATTTTCACATAAAACCACAACATTTTACCAATATCTAATAACACCAAACCAAACTTTCATCAAAAAAATAAACTTTTGAAAAAAATATAAAATATTCACATAAACCACAACATTTACCTATATATAATCACACCAAAAACAAATTTGATCAAAAAATCAGCTTTTGAAAATATCAAAAATGTTCACACAAAACCACAAAATTTAACTATATAATCACACCAAAAACAAATTTGATCAATAATTTAAATTTTGAAAATATAAAAAATTGTCACATAAACCACAACATGTAATATTTAATCACACCAAAAACAAATTTCATAATAAAATCAACTTTAAAAAAATTTACAAATTTTCACATAATGTAAAACCCTAAATTTCGACGAATGTTTATGTTTATAAATTAACAAAAACAAATTTGATCAAAAAATAATCTTTTGAAAAAATAAAAAATTTTCACATAACACCACTAAATTTATCTATATAATCACAGCAAAAACAAATTTGATCAAAAAACTCAACTTTCGGAAACATCAAATATTTACATATAAAACAACAACATTTACCTATATAACCACACAAAAAAACAAATTTGATAAAAAACCACAACATTTTCAAAAAATCAACAAATTTTCACATAAAACCACAACATTTTACCTATATTTAATCACACCAAACCAAACTTTTATTAAAAAATCAACTTTTGAAAGAATAAAAAATGATCACATAAAACCACAACATTTACCTATATAATCACACCAAAAACAAATTTGACCAAAAAATCAACTTTCGAAAGCATAAAAAAATTTTATATAAAACAACAACATTTACCTATATAACAACACTAAAAACAAATTTGATAGGTTCAATTGGATCGATAATATCACTCAAATGATCAGAATAAAGCGTACAAACAAACGATTCAATCACAAACACAGTTCATACTCATAAATTCTCTTGTATATTGATGATCAAAGCAATTCGTAGTACAAAGTGCAGGAGAAACAAATCACACACAGTTAATTCTCTCTCTAACAGTGTAAAAGTGATCTAGCCTCTCTCCTAACACACGCACACTACATGCTATAACAAACAAAATGCAAGTTTAAGGAAAATACATAATAAACCCTAAACTATACAAACATATAAACAAAATACAAAGTAAATCTTAACAGGAAATAACCCTAACAGTACTCCCCCTAAGATTTATCTTTGGATCTTCAAAGACTTCAATCTTTTTCTTCTTTTATCAGCATCAATCTTCAATCTTTTTCTACCATTCTTCTGGTTCTTCTTTCACATTCAGCAACTCTCGTCCTTTGTACTCTTCTTGTTCTTTCAAAGCTTCTTCAATGCAAGATTTGAACTTTTCAGCGATCTTAGCTTGTCGAGGCTTGGATTCATTCGTCAGAATTGGTAAGGCATTCATGCGTCTGAGCGAATCCAGATTCAAACCTGCAAAATCGATATTAGCATAAAACTCAAACGGCATCTCTTGGCCTTGAACTTTCACCTCCAAAGTTCCTTTTCTAGATATCCTCATATACTCTATCTCTGCCAAATCAACCCTCACGAGATTAGAGTTCAGCAACGCCTTTCTCACACGTATCTTCTCAGTTGCAGCTGCTATGACTTCAATCATCACCACAAATAAATTCCTGTCAGCTTCAGCTAATTTATCCTTACATTTCTCCATTCTATAACTCCTCAAAAAGTCGATGTATGACGGATGTAGCAACTTCAACTCAAAAGTACTAAAAAGTGTGATCATATCTTCATCCCAATTCTCCAAATTTCGAACAAGCTTTAGTTCAAATGTTTCCTGATTGTAAAATACTCTGAGTATCGGCTTTGTCATTTGCGACCCATCTATCACCTTCAATCCAGGATCTGTAATCTTGTCAAAATACTCATCCGAGAACTCTTCCAAGTACATATCCTCGGTCACCACCAGTCTTTTCTTCTTTCTTTGTTTCTTGGCTTGCACATATGCAGAGTCTTCTTGTTGGCCTCTAAAGTCAAGAAACTTTGCTGTTCTACTCATTCCAGAATCAAGAAGCATCACGCATTTATCACCACGCTCAGCATGCGTGTGATTGATTAACCTTAGTTTATGCAACTCTTTCAAATCCTGAACTTCTAATTTAAAGATGCTTGAGTAGTAATGATAAACGTCACACAAACCGTTTACTCTCTTAATCATAAACGCATCAAAAACTTCATCGTATTTCCAAGCGATTATCTTCACCTTCTTATTTTTCTCAGGCACAATCATAGAATCTAATAACTCAGCAATTGATTGTCCTTTACTTAGCAGTGATCTAACAACATCACCTGCTGTTGCTGATTTATGCCAAGTCTCACGCACCTCCATTGGAATGTTGTAAGATTTGACTTCGCTGGGAAACATATCCATTAGTTCATGTCTTTTCTTATGTGCATCTTCAGGTAAAGCCATTACTGGAATCTCCTTTGGTCCTAACACCTTGAATCTTTTGGTCAACTCGAAGTACTGTGGATTGTTATAATCCAAGTAAAACATCCTGTTGTACATCTTCTCTGTTTTCATAAAGCTGACCACAATCTTTCTTAGAGATTCAGACTTCAACCTCTGCAGCGTCTTGTATGGATAGTTCCTCGAACTCAACCAACTACGCATGTTTGATGCAGTCATTTCATCTGGGTTTTGATGATAAAGCTCAGTTGGAGGTAAGTCTTCTATGTTTAAGCTTTCTTGCATCTGAGTCCATTCACCCATCTCAACCACGAACTCTTTCTGATCAGCTTCAGCTTTATCTTGGGCAGTAATGCACTTCTCATACTCCTCATTAATCTGACTCACTGTCAGACCATTCAAAAATACCGAATTGTACTTCATTCTTTCAAGATAGGCAAACCTCTGATCCAAATCATCTGGTAACTCTTCGACAGTATTCTGTACAGGCTCCGGCTCCTCTTCATTTTCAGACTCAGTCCAATCTATATCTAAATCATCCAACGCCTCTATCATAGGTGCTTCGTCAGTTTGAACCGGCTCAGACTGACTTGCAACTTCAGCTTCTGTTTCAGTTTCAGGCTTATCAACAGCTACAACAGCTTCAGATTGAATCGGCTCAATCTGAACTGTGTCTCCAGAATTAACTTCTTTCTCACTGTCTGTCTCTGCAAATACTTCAGTTTCTGCTTCAGACACAATCTCAGTTTCAGCAACTTTCTCAATTTCAGCTACAGATACAGATTGAATCGGCTCAATCTGCACTGATTTATCAACTTTCGCCTTTTTTGAACTTTCTTCATCACCAAATATCTCCGGAATAGCATCTATCTTTCTCTTTCCCTCAGCTTTGTCCATCTTGACAATTTCAGCAACAGCTTCATCGGGAATGATAATTGGTGATTCAACCAAAATACCAGCATTCGCAGTTCCTCGAGCTCTAGTCAAATACACTTTTGGAACTTCAGATTCAGCCACTTCGACAATTTCTTCAGAAAAGTCTTTGTCTGATGATGAGCCAGCCTTCTTCGGTCTAGTTTCCTCCAACTCCTTTTCAAGCATCTCTTTTTCTGCCTCCAATGTATTACACTCAGCCTTCAGATCAGTGTAATCATATTTCAAATTCTCATATTCCTCCTTCAATTTTTCATGCTCAGCCTTTAAATCATCATGTTCAATCTTCAACTTCAAATGATCAGAATCCAACTCTTTGAAAATCTTCAAGTTCTGATTGTGAATATCCCAATATTCATCAAACCTTTTCTTTTTACGATCATTTGATGCTTTCAACAGATCATTTGCCTTAATCAGATTTTCAACTATCTCCTCCAATTCTGCAATCCGTTTCTCTTTTTCATCCTCAACTTCATCAACACTTGGCACAACATTTGGTGAAGACTTCAAATCTTGTCCAATGTTTTCAGCAGTTTGTTGAAGATCAACAGCAATAGTATCAGTAATGCTAGCATCCACTTCATCTATCTGTGCAATAGATTCAGCTTCGGCCATTACTGTCTGAGCAATCTCTATTACATCAATCTCTTCAGGCTTCTCTACTGGTTTAGATCTCTTCTTTCGAACATACTGAACAGAAACATCTCTTGGAATCTCAGCAACAACATCTTCAATCACAGAAGCAACCTCAGTAGGTTCTTCTATTTCAATATTCTCCATCACTTCAACATTCCCAATTCTTTCTGTCTCAGTCTCCATTGGCTCAACCTCCTCTGAATTAGATTCAGATTCAGCATCATCGCCATCATCATCATTACCATCATCACCATCACTATCACCATCATCTTCTTCATCTTCTGGATGTCGAGCAAAGTACTCGTCATCATCTAACAAATCATCTGGCACCTCATCCACAAGGTCCATTGGATCAACAATCTCACCATGAGATATGTGATAGTATACACCTTCTACATCTTCTTCATTGTTGACTATATCTCTCATATAGTCAAACAATCCAATATCAGGCACATTCCCGATACTCATCTTTCGGTAAGAGAGATCGTTCATGTCCTCAGTATACAAAATGCCTCCAGCATAACCCTCAGATCTGATGATAGGATAAGCAATGTTTATCATCAGCTGTAGGAACCTCGGGTACATGAGGAACTTAAATCTTTTGCCTTTCACCAAGTTGAACACAAAACCATTCATTATCCACCTCGACATGTTGAATGGCTTGTTTTTTGCTATGGCCACAATTGGTGATGCTATGTCCGAAGGAAAGTTATCAAAACCTGCACTCCTCCTGGACATGCACTGTTGCACCACATAACACAGCAACTTGTATTTCCTTCCCAACTTAGCCCTGTAAAACTGTGATTTTGGAAACACAGGTGGATGTCCCATGTTCACAAAACAAGCTTTACATTCCTCCATTGTCAGTTCATCCAACATACCAACTTCATCCTCATCTATCCTCAAGGCTTGTCTAATAGCATCTTCAGTAATATTCAGTACCCAATCCCTAGTGATATGCCCTCTCACTATAGCATCACCATTCTCATTCCTCACAACCTCTGCTGTTCTCCAGAAGCTCTTGATCAGCCTAGCATATATGACCGGTTTGGCACATATAGCATATACATACTTAGTCCTCTTGATGAACTTAATCATATCCCTATAACCCTCTGTCTCAGGAAGTGATTCATCTAAACATGCCACTAGATTATGTTTAGGCTCAAATTTGAGATTCTCCATCTGTTAAAAACACAAACAAACACAAAACAAGGCAAATGTATTAGATTCTTCATAAAACATATCAAAAATTTTAATAAGTGTTTAACTAAAAGTTAGAAAGCAAAAACATTAACATAATCAGTTTAAATCCTAAATTGTTCTAATGACCTGATTTTCATCATTTTAATCAAACAACCTTGAATTTTTAAAGATTATACTTCATGTTTAAACTTTTAACAGTTAATCACTTAGGCAAAATTTTGACAAATTTATGATGAAAAAGTTTAACATGTTTTGGTTCAGTTTTAACAAGTTTAATCACTTTTAAACAGATATTTCATTGTTTTGATGTTTAACTTTTAAAAGCTTCAAAGTTCATCAATGGCGATTTTCATCAGTTAAGAACATTTCACTTGATTCAGTTGATTTTAAGGTGTTTTAGTGCAAATGAGTGATTAAATGTTGATAATCGACAGATTTTAACCCTAAAGCAACATTCGATTTAAGTTTTAACACTCAAAATCAAAGTGTCGATTCAAGTTCAAAACACTGTTCATCATCGTTTTTCCTTTTAACAGTTGATTTGCAGGTCGATTTAGGTCAAAAACACTTAATCTCTACCTTATTCAATCGATTAATCTTGTTATAGAGCAACAGATTGAATATGATAACAAGGCGATTTGATGTTCAGAGTGTTTGTGTGAAGGTGAAAGTGTGAAATGATAAGTGTTTGTGAAGAGGCGGTCTTTTGTATCGTTAAAAATTTTAGGTCAAACTTTAAGTGCCGGGTCAACAAAAGCAAAAATAGGCCCAATAAACCTTGCCGGGTCAAGTACTGTAGTGACGGGTCATGTACTGTAGATACGGGTCAAGTACATAAAACAAGTCACCAACAAATGAAATTCACTTGACGGGTCAAGCACTGTAGATACAGGTAAGTCACTGTAGTGACGGGTAAAGGTTAAGGAACAACTACACCTGATGGATTTTATTCATCACCCGGCAGAATAGTTGTCATCAAAACATCACCCGGCAACATTACTTCATCACCCGGCAACACAGTTGCTTTCCTTCTTCATCCGGCTTGCTTTCTTCTTTACACGGCAACCTTCTTCTTCACAAGATATACTCACTTCTTCATTACCCGGCAACATAGTGTCATACCTTTACACGGCAACAAGACTTCTTCATTACCCGGCTGTATAGTATACACTTGTCACCCGGCAAGATATCTATGACCTTCACCCGGCTGTATTTGACATTATCATTGCCCGGCTGTACAGTGGTCATAATATCTTCACCTTTTTCCTTAATCACCCGGCAAGTATCAGACTTACAACTTTACCCGGCTGAAATGTGTGTTCTTTACCCGGCTGCACAGTTGTATCTGATATCTTTACCCGGCAATAACACTTGAACAATTTCTTCAATTTTCCTCGTCTGTTGACTTTTTCAACGTCATTTATTGCACCTGCAACATTCTCCGACATATTAATTAGACAAGATATCCTTAAAAAGAATGTTTGTCATATTAATTATCAAACAACATTAAACATTGCAACAAATTAATTTTCAATTAAAATTCATTTTTCTTTTTCTTTTTCAAAAATGTTTTTGCACAACCAATTTTTCTATATCCCGAAGCAATTTCTTAAAAACAAATTACAAGACCTTGGGTTTGTTTTTAACACATCCAATACTTTTGCCTTTCATACTACATAATCTTGTACATTCAAAACACACTTATTCAAAACAAAATATTTTTGGATTTTTGTAGATATTTTTCTTCAATTTATTCTCCCCCTAAACTTGAAATTTCTTAAAATTTTTAAGTTTAACAAGGATGTTGATGTGTCAATAATGATTCCATATGCCTGCACACACAAAGCACACACATTAAAATAAAGACATATGCAATGCAATGAATCAAAATATCGCAGTGAGATCATACCACACATTATCTGAACATGTTTTGCAAGTTTTGAATAGACATTTGACTTATGCTTGATTGAGTGATGATATGAAAACATATCAATTAGCTCGAATTGACACACTTACTTTTTCAGTATCATGATGATATTTAAGGTTCGATTAGAATGACTTATGTGACCCACATGTATACATATGTCAACATATTTCCTTATCAATCACTACCTGAATGCATATTGCACAAAACCTGGTCACTTATAGTCATAAACAGTGTGGAATCTGGGTTCTATTCGGATTTGGTCCACTTTGGGACTTCTTTTTAATTCCAACTTTGGGAATTTTTCTTTCCTATCGTTCCCCTTGGGAATCTTCTGAATTCCTTTTTGGAATTTTTGTTTGGTGTTGGTCCACATTTGGGACTCTTTTTGTTCCTTTTGGAATCTTTTGCTGCACCTTGAAGCTCAAAAGAGACTTCGTGTGAGACTTCAGGTCTGTGGGTACCACAACAAAGAAGCTCACGATGCGGTTCATCACACTGAATACACTGCATCGTTACCCGATCATGCACAACTATCATCACAAGCAATGTATTTAAAGATATATATCTAGACATGTATAACAATGGAACTTAACACAAGGATCATTAAGTTTATGTTTGTCAACAATCAACTTACTTGTTCAGTCTAATTGCCTGAGCTGTCTAGCACATCAATTAACATTCATCAGTCTTTATTAAAAATGATGTAGCAAATAATGTCTAGTGTAACTATCATTTCTCACTATTTGCAATATAGATTCTTATGACATGATATTTTCTTTTCTTTTTGCATTTATATTTTGTTTTAGCTTTTCTATTTTCTTTTTCATGCACACACACAATGCAAAACATAAAATAAAAGACAAAGGAATCAAAACTTGACATCAACTTATTATATTTTTGGCTTTTATATTTTCTGATTTTTTTTTTGTTTTAGAAAAATAGAATCAATCATGATTGATTAATCCTATGGATTGAATTAAAAATTCAAACCGGCCTGACAAAAATGATTTTGTGAAAAGATCTGCCAGTTGTTTGTCGGTATGAACTTTAATCAAAATTATTAAGCCTTTTTCAGAGTTGTCTCTTAAAAAGTGATATTTAATTTCGATGTGTTTGGTTTTGGAATGTTGAACAGGATTAGCAGTTATGAACATAGCAGCAGTATTGTCTATGTAAATAGGAGTTTTCAGAAAGTTAAACCCGTAGTCAAGCAACTGATTTTGTAACCATAAAACCTGAGAACATCCTGCAGATGCAGCGATATACTCTGCTTCAGCGGTAGATACAGAAACATTGGTCTGCTTCTTGCATTGCCAAGAGACAAGTCTTGGACCCAGAAATTGACAACCACCAGTAGTCGATTTCCTGTCAAGAGCACAACCACCAAAATCACTGTCAGAATAGCTATATAATTCAAAATTTCCTTCATAAGGATACCATAACCCAAGATTCGGTTTCCCTTTGAGATATCTGAATATACGCTTCACAGCAATCAGGTGCGACTCCTTTGGATCAGACTGATATCTTGCGCACACACATACAGCGTACATGATGTCTGGCCTTGATGCAGTAAGATACATCAGCGAACCAATCATTGATCTGTATAGTGTTTGATCCACGGATTTGCCTTTCGGATCCGGTTGTATCTTGCAGTTCACATCAGAAGGAGTTCGAATTGTTTGACAATCTTGCATCTTGAACTTCTTCAACAACTTCTCAACAAACTTTGATTGATTGATGAAAATTCCGTCAGCTGATTGTTTCACTTGTAATCCAAGAAAGAAATTAATCTCTCCCATAGAACTCATCTGGAATCTGCACTTCATGATTTCTTCAAATTCTTTGCACATTGACTCACTAGTTGATCCGAAGATAATATCGTCCACATAAACTTGAACGCACAATAAATCATCATTATCCCTCTTCATAAACAAAGTTGGATCAATCTGACCTCTTGTAAATCCGTGTTCTAGTAAATGCTTGGATAATGTCTCATACCAGATTCTAGGAGCTTGATGTAGACCGTAAAGAGCTTTACTCAACTTGTATACCCGATGAGGATAATCAGGATCTTCGAAACCCGGAGGTTGTCGGACATACACATCATCCGTAATCGGTCCATACAAAAAAGCACCTTTCACGTCCATTTGGAATACCTTAAACTTCATGAAGGAAGCATATGCAAGAAAAACGCGTATGGCTTCAAGTCTTGCGACCGGAGCAAACACTTCTTCATAATCAATGCCTTCTTCTTGAGTGTATCCCTGTGCAATGAGTCTTGCTTTGTTTCTCACAACAATGCCACGTTCGTCTGGCTTGTTTTTGTACAACCATCTTGTACCTATCGCATTCTCTCCTTCAGGTAAGTCCACAAGTTTCCAAACTTCCTGTTTGCGAAACTGAAGCAATTCCTCTTGCATGGCTTCAATCCAACTGTTGTCTTGCAACGCCTCTGAAATATTCTTTGGCACCACTTGAGATAGAAAACACGAGTAAAGACAAACATTTGCTTGCTCTGTCTGACTTCTTGTAGTTCTCTGATTCAACGGCCCAATAATCTGAGAGACAGGATGTTTCTTGTGAATTCGATGAATAGGAATATCACCTCCTTGCACTTGACTTTCCAGATTAGAAGTATTCAGATTTGGTAGATCTTGTAGTATGGATGAAGTATGCGGTGTGAAATTCGGGACTTGATCCGGTGAATTGATGAAGTAATCAAATGATTCTGGAATGACTTCAACATTCGGATCCGATGATGGTTGATTTTGAACGGATCCACCATCATTAGGAGACATTTGCGAATTCACATTTTCTTCATGATTGTTTGATTCTTGATCTTCTTGCGAACCAGAAGGACCCGGAGCTTGACTGGATTTGACATGATCAGGATTGTGAAATGACATGAACGGATATTCAGAGTTGAGATTTCCATCTTCGTCATTATCAGAATCGTCACTAAAGCTTCCTAAGTCACCTGATTCCTTCCTTGTTTTTCCTGAAAAATCAAACAAGTTAGAATTGAAAGATTTTGATAACGCATCTAAATCAAATAACCATTCGGGACCATGCGCCACTGACGGAAACGAATTTTCTAAAAACTTTACGTTAATAGTTTCAATAACAGTATTTGTTTTGCTATTAAAAACCCGATAAGCTTTAGAAACAGACGAATATCCTAGGAAAAATCCATCGTCAGATTTTGACTCAAATTTCCCAAGATGATCATTTAAATTTAGAATAGTTACGGGACAACCAAATGCTTTCAAATAAGAAATATTCGGCTTTCTTCCAAATAACAACTCATAAGATGTTTTCTGTTTGTCTTGCACTAATAATGTCCTATTTTGTACAAAACACGCAGTAGCAATAGCTTCGTCCCAAAAAGTGATAGGGATTTTGGCATCTGCGAGCATGGATCTTGCAGCTTCAATTAGTGTCCGGTTTTTCCGTTCCGCAACCCCATTCTGTTGAGGCGTTCTTGGAGCACTAAACTGACGCGCAATTCCTTTTTCTGCACAAAATAAATCCACATTAGCATTCTTAAATTCAGTACCATTATCGCTTCTTAACACTTTAACTTTGCAATCCAATTGGTTTTCAACTTTGATGATAAATTCTTTTAATAATTCAGCTGTTTCAGATTTAGCATGCAAAAAATAAACCCAAGAAAATCTAGTGAAATCGTCAATAATGACAAAACAGTAAGACTTCTTTCCGATGCTTTGTACATTTGTTGGTCCGAAAAGATCCATATGTAACATCTGCAAGGGTTTTGAAATGGAGTTTTCTAGCTTGGACTTAAAAGACATCCGATGCTGTTTGCCCTTCAAACATGCTGAACAGAGATCAGTTGTGGAGAATTTCTTCGATGGGATTCCCACTGCGTGATTTCCAGTTACCAAACGGTTCATGTTTCTGAAGTTGGAATGGCCCAGCCGTCTATGCCAAAGCTGACTCTCATCATTTGAAGCATGGGCAATGAGACAGGTTGTTTCGGTATCAGCGTCAATCTGCGACATATCCAACTTGTATACATCACGATCTCTTGGAGCTTTAACCACTACCCACTCATTGTCAATCTTGAAACCTGGTTTAAGAATATAACAGAAAGAATCATCAAATAAAGTTGAATAAGATTTATCACAAATTTGCGAGACACTTAGTAAGTTAAAGTTCAACTGTGCACAGTAGTTGACTTTATCAAAACTAATGACCCCATTGGATACGGTTCCTTCTCCTGTGATCTTTCCACCTGCATCACCTCCAAACGCCACGTGTGTACCATTTTTCAGCTTGAAATCCTGAAGCAAGGCATGGTTGCCTGTCATATGCCGGCTACACCCACTATCAACGAACCATGAGTTGATAGGTCTTCTTGGGCGTACCTGCATTTCAACAAACACTCAGTTAGTTTGGTCAACCCAGGCCCACACGGTCTTGGGTTTTCCGAATCTATCTGCAATTGTAACTTGTTGGTATTGAACATTTTGAAAATTTGTTTCATTCAAAAGATTTTGATGCTGATAACTTCGCCCATTGGCGTTCAATGATTGCTTTCTCCTCAAAGCAATAAACCTTTCCTCTAGCTTAGGATCAAGGTTATTTTCAAACTTTTGATTTCTAACCATTAAAGCTCTTGGTTTAAAACTGTTAACCTGCACATTCCTTGAAAAGTTAGAAACAGAATTGTTTCGATTGAAATTTCTCAAGACCGGAGAATGACTTTGACTCATATTTTGAAAACCATATGAATTATTTCTTTGAAAGTTTGAATATGGAGTCATTTCTCTAGTCGAGTTTGATCGAAAGAAACAATCCTTTGTGTCATGGTTTCTTCTTTCACAAATATCACAAAATTTGTTATAGTAACATTCTTCTGTAGAATGGTTTCTTTTGTCACAGAAACTGCAGTACCTGTTAAAGAAACATTCAGCAGTTGCATGATTATATCTATCACAAATTTCACAATGTTTCTTGCTAATCCTAAAGAGCCGATTGTTAACTTTTGATGTTGAATCAAAACGTGATTCATTATCTTGGTTGTTCGGTTTTAGATTAACATTCTTTTGTGGAGTCATTGTTTGTGCTTTTGATTGCATGGGACTTTGGTTCGATTTTAAACTGTTCTGTTTGGTTACCTTTTTGTTTTCAATTCTCTTTTCATTGACAGTGGAAGACTTAGGACCTGAACCTGTTTTCAGACCAGAGTTAGATTTGATTGGAGAATTGATTGGTTTACCATAAGATCCGTTCAAATCAAACGTTCCTGCAGACACAAACTTGATTTTCTTTTCTTTTGACACTTTCTTGACAGGTTTAACTTTGTCAGTTTTAACACTTTGAACTTTTGTGTTATCATTCGATTTTAAGACATTTTTGCCTTTTGACTGTTTCATTTCAGATTGATTTTTCATTGTTTTCGATTTCTGCTTCTTTGCAGTAGAAACTTCAGTCTTTTTCACTTCTGGCTTTTTGATCAAATGAGCAGCAACTTGCGCCTTTTGTTCTTTCTTCCACTTGATGTATTCAGGATCATTGTATCCTGAAAATTCACCTTCTTCCTTCACCGGTGTTTCTGGTTCGGGATTAAGCTTTGGGTATTCAACAAGTTGGATCAGAACAGGCTCTACTTTGTTTTCAGATTTGTTGCTTGCTTCATCATCAGCTTCAGTTGTCATACCATCTTCTTCCCTCAAACTTTCAATCAACACCTCAGATCCTTCGGACTCGGATTTACTTCTTTGAATTTCTTTGAATTTTCGTTCATTTTCAGGTGAATGATCAAATTCATTAAAGTTTTCCGGTAAGGTTTGAGTGATTGAATTTGGTATCGGTTCATGAGTAAAACCCAACCCGGTTTTGGTTTTGTTACCTCTTTCTTTGATGAGTTGTTTAACCATGGTTTTACAGCTTTTAACCTTTGTTAATTCAACTTGAGTGACAGCATGTGCGACTTTTTCTTGTTCAAAGTTCTTTGTCATTTCTTCAAGTTGTTTGGTTATCAATTCCAGTTCCTTTAAGGTTTTGTTCCATGATTCTTTAAGTGACAAAATCTTCTCATCAGCAATTTTGTGATCAATTTTAAGTTGTTCATGAATTTTCTCATGTTTGCTTAATTTGTCACCGATTTTAAATGAATGAGTTCGATAATGTTCTACTTGTTGAATGCACTGTTCAGAACATAGCCTTTCCTTGACATCAGCAGGTAATGGAACATAGTTAGGGGGCAAGTCAGTATTAACCTTTGGTTGTTCTGTAGATGATGAAGATTCACTGGCAGTAGCCATCAGCACAAGTTCAGACTCAGATTCTTCAGTAGGATCAGATTTTGCACTCCAGTCATAATCTTCTGAATATTCACTCACATCTTCAGTCATCTTACAATCCCCTTCTTCTGACCAGTCTTCTTCTACTTCACATACCAGTGCCAGACTCGATGTAAGATCAGACGTGAATTGTTCTGCATAAGCGCTCCAATCATACCCGTCTTTCACACTTACAACCAACGCCTTTGTTTGGTCTTCTGGCTTCTTTCCTTCATCCTTCAATTCAGGCATAGGAAGACTTTGGTATGGTTTCTGAAAGAAACGTTGATTTCTGCCTTGATAACTCGTTGATTGTTGAGAACTTTGACCTTGACCTTGATTGCTTGTACTAGCTTGGTCATTGAAATTCTTTGGAGCTTTACATTCTCTTGAGAAATGACCATACTGGTTACAGTTAAAGCATCTGGCCTTAGATTTGTCAAAACCAACGGTTTTGTTTGCATGAGGTTTGTAGCTTCGGTTGACATATGCATGCTTTTGTGTACGATAAGCTACCATAACCATTTGCCAGTTAAGATCCATTTCCTCAACATCTACTGGATCCATTTCAAATAAGTCTTGAAGAACAACGTCCATTTGACTTAAATGACTACCTTGGTACGCTTGAAAACTTGCCATAAAAGCAGTGAATGCAGTTTTCGTTTCGTCATCTTGCAACAGAATATTCATGACGTCTTTCACTTTGGCTTGAACATTTGAACTTTGATTTTCTGATTGATTCTTCACATTCTGACTTGGAATTTGAACTTGAGCTCTTGGCGGAGATTGAGGTTGAGAATAAGTTGGTGAATTTGGAAAATATGCTGAATCAGTATAAAAACTGGCACCAACGAATAAGTCATCCTCATCTTCAAACTTTGTTGTATTTTGCACAAGAAAAGCATTGTCCACAGTATTGGCAGGATTTACCACATACTTATATTGAGTTTGTGAGGTTGATCTATCAGAATTTCTCGATCCTTCATCAATCTCAACTTCTTCAATTTTCCCAATCAGCAGATCTAATTCCATTGGGAATTTCTCAGTATGCTTCAAAAGAGTAACAGTCTGCTTCCAGGATGATGGTAAAGCACATAACAATCGATCATTCAAGTCTTGAAGTTCAGTCTTAACTCCGAGGTTTGACATCTCAGTAGTTAAGTGAACAAACCTGTTCATCATCTGGTGTACTGTCTCTCCATTGATGTGTTCAAATAATTCCAGTTGTCTTTTGAGCTTTGATTTCTTCAAACTTCTTAACTGTTCTCCTCCTTCACATATAGACTTCAATGCCTTGAAACATGTATAACCAGTCTGATATGCATCCAATCTAGACAAAACTTGTAATGGCAACCCTTTGCACATCAACGAATAGGCCTTGCTATCATTCTTTACCTTCCTCAAATCTTCAGCTGACAAATTATCCTCTGGATAAGGTGTAGTAGAATCTTTAGTATAGGTACTGGCACTATCTGGTTGTGTCTGAGTTGGAATGTGAGGACCCTTCTCAATAGATTTCCATAAGTCATTGTCAATAGAACACAAGTGATGTCTCAACCTGATGGTCCAGTTCTTGAAATCTGCACGATTCAAAAGTCTAGGAACACGGTTATCAGAATCATCATTAGGAGCCATTTTTAACAAATTTTTTTAAAGAAAATATTTTTGGTTTTTGTTAATTTTTGAAAAGAAGTGATTAAAATACTAAAATAAAGACAAGAAATTAAAGACAAGATAAGAAACAAGTATTGAAAAACAACTAAAATGAGTCACACGGCAAAACAGTGAAAATCCTTCTTCAACCGGCTAAACAGTGTATTTGTTCTTCACCCGGCAGAAATAAGTCTTCACACGGCTAAACAGTTAGACGGCTCAACAGTTGAAAATACTTTGTTCTTCACCCGGATGAACAGTTACCCGGCAGTAAGAAAAACTTCACACGGCAACAAGTCTTTGACCCGGCAGAATCTTGACACGGCAAAGAGCTTCCCCGGCTGAACAGTACTTGGTCACACGACAGAGTTGTTAATTACCCGGCTACACAGTTGAAGTTTACCCGGCTGTATTTTCTCTATCACCCGGCGTAACAGTGTATCACCCGGCACAACAGTGTCTGATCCGGCTGAACAGTAGCACTTTTTGAAGTCAAATTCTTTACCCGTCTAGAACAAATTCCCTTACACGGCAGCACAGGACCTACTTTCTTCTTAAATCTAAGTCCAAGGAAATTGTCTAAGTCAAATATATCACCCGGCAAGTTAATCTTCAACCAAAACTCAACTGTTCATCATCTTCTTCATGAGATTTTTCTGGGTTTTGTCTAAAACTTGTCCAAATTGTCCAAAATTCACACACAAGCTGTGAAATAGTCCGATTATCAAACCCTTATATCAATCAATCCAAAACATCATCATTTTTCGATGAATTTGAGCAAAAATTGATCGAACAGTAACTTTTTCAATTCTTCTTAATTTCTCAGATCTGATGAGAATCTGATGAAATCTGCACAATCGCTGTGTATTAGAGTGATTATAATGATGAATCACAACTAAAAACACCAACTATTCATTCAGATCATGATATTTTGAGCAATATTGATGTGTTTTGCTTAGAAACAGCGAAGAACACGATACCGAAAGCTCTGATACCAATTGATAGGTTCAATTGGATCGATAATATCACTCAAATGATCAGAATAAAGCGTACAAACAAACGATTCAATCACAAACACAGTTCATACTCATAAATTCTCTTGTATATTGATGATCAAAGCAATTCGTAGTACAAAGTGCAGGAGAAACAAATCACACACAGTTAATTCTCTCTCTAACAGTGTAAAAGTGATCTCGCCTCTCTCCTAACACACGCACACTACATGCTATAACAAACAAAATGCAAGTTTAAGGAAAATACATAATAAACCCTAAACTATACAAACATATAAACAAAATACAAAGTAAATCTTAACAGGAAATAACCCTAACAAAATTTGATCAAAAAATCAACTTTCAAAAAATCAACAAATTTTTACATAAAACCACAACTTTTTACCTATATTTAATCACACCAAACCAGAGTTTTGTCAAAAAATCAACTTTTGAAAAAATTTAAAATGTTTACATTAAACCACAACATTTACCTATATAATCACACCAAAAACAAATTGGATAAAAAAAATCAACTTTAGAATAAATCAAATATTTACACATAAAACCACAACATTTACCTATATAATCACACCAAAAACAAATTTGATAAAAAATCAACTTTCGAAAACATCAAAAATTTTCATATAAAACATAAACATTTACCTATATAACTACACCAAAAACAAAGTTGCTCAAAAAATCAACTTTCAAAATGTCACACCCATAATTTTCCACAAACGGGGTGTCCGTTAGGCGTGTGACATACCAGGATCTCAAGCCATTAGTTACAGTAACACTGACTCAACTGATTTAAAATAAAGTTTAGTTTTACGATAATCCAAAAACCGAGATATTAAAATGTAAGTTTTTCAAAGTTTAGCGGAAGCGTTTAAAGAAAACATAAAATCTCAATTTAAACTTGTGCTCCAAAACTAGCACAAACAAATGAAACCATACCGAAAACAAATGAAACAAATGAAACCATATCCAATTTAAACTTGTGCCCCAATTTAAACTTGTGCTTTAAAATCCAGCACTCAACCAAACAGTTATATTAAACCAAAACCAAAACAGTAAAACATTAGGTTTGCAACAAGTTCAAAAGACCCATGCATGCTGTGTCCTATGTGCACAAACTCCTAGCCACCTGAGAAAACATACCGAAAACGGTCAACACATGGTTGGTGAGCTCAATGAGATAAGTAATCAAACATAATTATCACAATAGTTTAACCGATAAACATCATTACTTTTGCAGGTTAGCTAAACCACCTTGTTTACTACATGAGCACGTCGGATTAAACTGAACGATACGATAATTTTTGCCTTGTTGCCACCACGACGGGTGACCAAAAGTTAAAGGACCATTTGCACCACCTGCAAACCAATCCAGCATGGTGG
Source organism: Tagetes erecta (assembly GCA_030867185.1). Lineage (NCBI taxonomy): Eukaryota > Viridiplantae > Streptophyta > Magnoliopsida > Asterales > Asteraceae > Tagetes > Tagetes erecta. The sequence continues at coordinate 24,624,459 of CM061493.1, read as the reverse complement.
GGTCTGCCGAAACCGTAGTACTACTAAAATTTCCCCATTATACCTATTGTATATTAATAATATCGACAAAAAGGAAAGGACTTTATAGTTTGATGGAATCATGCTCAATAAAATAAACCGTTAGACAATAGAACTTTGATTTATCAACATAGTTGCCCGAAGGCCCTGCCCGAAGGCGTAAAACTCAGCCCAAGACTGTTTAAAATCTTGCCTGAAGGCTCTACCCGAAGGTATAAAATGCGACTCAAGGCCATGTAAAACAGTTTGTATGTTTTCTCCCCGAAAGGATTTAAAACCGGGCAAAGAGACTCACCTTTGGACCGCACAGAAATTAACATCAATTATACAACAAAAGAATCTAGACCGTTCTACGACCTGTTTTAATGATCATATACTAATTATTAGCTAGAACTTTTATTTGTGTTCATATAGAATAACGCATGGTATACATAATTACATAGGATCAATTACTATTATTGCATTTGCATATATACATATATATATATATATATTTATATACACATGCCCATGTAGCACATTCCATGCATCCTATCGCTAGCTTGACCCGACTCACATTATCAACATGTGACTCCTATACTTTTCATACTTGCATGTATTGTCATGTATTCACACCAAACAACTACCTTTATTCGTCTAATCACTTATAAAATTTATGTTCTGTTTACAACACGTACCATCAAAAATCAACTTTTGAAAAAATCACCCATACCCACATACCATCGCATATATATATATACATATATTTATATACATATATTTATACAACCTGCTGCTGTTGTTTTGTTTTCTTGATGAAATCCGCCCAACATACACATAAAATCATAATTATATTTACGTCTACATGTGCTCGGGTTAACATACATATATCGCAAGCACATACATACATACATACACGATTAGTACATACACCCTCATACGCATACATATTTTTCATAATTAGAATGCATACCCACATGATTAGCACATACCCAGCACATTCATTCAAACACGATGACACATCTATATATACATACAGTGTACGACATGCTTGCTGCTCAATTGTTTCATATGCATACATATCTCTGGAATCAAATACCTACACACAATATACATACACATGCGGCTACTGCTACTGTTTAATTCACTATACATAATTTTCAAATCATAAATCGTGTATACCTACATACTGATCATACCTACATGGGATGTATTACATACACACAATCTGTAATACACAATACATATGGTTTACATACACATACAATACATACGGTTTACGTACTCACGTATTCGAGTCGCGAAACTCACCGGGATTTAACGGAGAAGATGACCGGGATCCACGGAGTTTCTGCTGCTACTTCGGTTCGCTAATGGAACGGGAAAGGAAAACGGTGCGGGTTGTTTGACGGAAAGATGATGAAGATGATCGGAACGCGACTTGTTTTCGGTTGACAATGTCTGCTGCTCTACATATATACATACAGATTACACAACCGATTTATATATATATATATATAGATACATACACTGGAGTTTGGTTCGTGAAGCTTACCGGAGAAACGATGAAGGTGATCGGAATGTAATTGCTGTGCTGCAATGGAAGACGAAGATGATGATGATGAACCGGAGGAACGACGGTGATAACAATGGTGTTGATCTCGTGCGGCAGGGTTTTAGAGGGTGTGTGTGTATTTTAGAGGGGGCGGGTGGTTTGCTTTAAATAAATTAAATTTTACACATTAAGCTCTTGTACATTATAAGGTTATTAAATTTTAGTTTTGAAGTTTAAAAACTAGTTTTTATTAATTACAAAATAAACCCTAAACTTATAAAAAATTAACGGAATAGTTATAAGATAGTTAACAATGTGAAACCTGAATTTGCGGTTGTCACACAAAAAATCAACAAATTTTCACCTAAAACCACAACTTTTTAGCTATTTATAATCACACTAAAACCCAACTTTCATCAAAAAAATCAACTTTCGAAAACATAAAAAATTTTCACATAAAACCACAACATTTACTTATACAATTAGACCAAAAACTAATTTAATCCAAAAATAAAATTTCGCAAAAACATAAAAAAATTTCATATAAAACCACAACATGTAATGTATAATCACACCAAAAACAATTTTGTTAAAAAAATCTAATTTCAAAAAAATAACAAATTTTCACATAAAACCAAAACATTTTACCTATATTTAATCACATAAAAAAAATTTGATCAAAAAATAAACTTTTGAAAAAAAAAGTTTTCACATAAAATCACAACATTTACCTATATAATCAACAAAAAACAAATTGATCAAAAAATTAATTTTCGAAAAAATAAAAATTTTTCTCATAAAAGCACAACATTTACATATATAATCACACCAAAATAAATTTGATCAAATAATTAACTTTTGAAAAAATCAAAAATTTTCAAAAAAAACACAACATTTACCTATATAATCTCAACAAAAATTTCGGGACAAAATTTCTATTAACAAGGAGATGATGTGACAACTTAAGTTTTTTTTTCCTTCCTTCCTTTTCTCCTTTCTTTCTTGAAACCTCAAATCCTTATTGATCATACTTAATTTTCGGGACGAAAATTCATTCAACAAGATGATGATGTGACACCCGACATTTTCAAATTAACACCGTTAACTTAAAACTCTATTTATTAACGTTTACATACACGACATTAATTAGGATCAACTAAGTGCATTATTTATCAAATGAGATTCGAACGTTAGTAAGCTAAGAAATTATAATTTCATGAAATCCAAAGTTTCCACTCTACTAGTTGTTACGAGTTCGTAGTCGATTGGTATGTAGATATAAATAGTTAAATTATATAGAACAAAATAAATAATGTAACTAAGTTTAGGGACTAAATAAAAAGTTTAATTAATTATAGGGACTAATATGCAATATAAGAAAATTGAATTCATATAAAACCCAACCCTGATACCCTATAGGTCGTTTTCATCACATCGCCGCACCAACACATTTACTCATCTCCGGTCACCGTCCCCGTCATTAGCGACCATCGCCGCACCACCGCCTCTTTCAACCACCATCACAACCTACGGCCACATCTATCAGTCCACGTTGAACTTACGACCACCACCACCAACGGATCCTACTATCGTGCCGCCGAACACCACCACCAAATCCGTTGCAAAAGTCATCGACGATCGGCTTTTATCTTCACGTGACTGTAGCCACCACCTGCATCTCCCGCGCGCATCGTTGTCATCATTACTTTTCAGCATTTCATTTGTTGATATCCACCGCAACCTCTGGTAGTGGCACTACCTAGGCATATTACTTGGTTGATCACTTGTAGCTGCTTAAAACTAAGGTGAGTTTCACGGCCTCTTTTTACTTTACTTACTCTTTTTGGGGGAGATAACAGGCTGTAATTGTTTTCTTTACAAACTTGGTTCTTAGTATGATCACATGCGTACCTAGTGTCAGTAATTTTGCCTTACGTTTGGACCCTTAATTATATTTCATAACGAGGATATTTTGAGTAGTACTACAGGGTCTGACAAACCTCATCCGGCCTGGTCGCGCCAGCACGACTGGAGGTGGAACGAGTGTTTAATTGCCCTATCATTTACCGTGTCTGGGAGACATTGGCTTGAGGCTTTCATTTCTTACATTTCTGTCAGCTTCGGTCGTAAACACTTCCGTACACTAGTGTAGCATGCATAGTAGTCTAGCTAACTACTTGAAATACTAAGGGAATTACTGAAATTGCTTTTAGAACTTACTTTCAAGTTTTATAAACCTGTGAACTCACCAACTTTATGTTGACACACTTTAGCATGTTTATCTCAGGTTGTCAATATCACACTCACGGATAAGACATTCATTCATTGGTCGCATTGATTTGAGAAATCAACTTTATTTAATAAATAAACTTTATATAATCACACGAAAAACAAATTCGTTTAATAAATAAACTTTCAAATAATCATTCAAAAAATCAAAAAAAATTCACATACAACCACAACATTTTACCTATATTTAATCATACCAAAGCCAACTTTCTTCAAAAAATCAACTTTTGAGAAAATAAAAAATGTTCACATAAAACCACAACATTACCTACATAATAACACCAAAAACAAATTTAATTAAAAAATCAAATTTTGAATAAATCAATTATTTTCACATAAAACCACAACATTTACCTATATAATCACACCAAAAATAAATTTGAACAAAAAATCAACTTTCGAAAAGATCAAAATTTTTCATGTAAAACAACAACGTTTACCTATATAACCATACAAAAAAAATTTGATAAAAAATAAACTTTAAAAAAATCAACAAATTTTCACATAAAACCACATCATTTTACCTATATTTAATCACACCAAACCAAACTTTTATCAAAAAACCAACTTTTGAAAGAATAAAAAATGTTCACATAAAACCACAATATTTACCTATATAATCACACAAAAAACAAATTTGATCAAAAATTTAACTTTCGAAAACATAAAAAAATTTCATATAAATCAACAACATTTACCTATATAAACACACTAAAAACAAATTTGATCAAAAAATTAAATTTCAAAAAATCAACAAATTTTTAAATAGAACCACAACTTTTTACCTATATTTAATCACAACAAACCTAATTTTTATAAAAAATCAACTTTTAAAAGAATAAAAAATGTTCACATAAAACCACAACATTAACCTATATAATCACACAAATAAAAATTGATCAAAAATTCAACTTTTCAAAAAATAAAAAATTTTCACATAAAAACACAACATTTACCTATATATTCACTCTAGAAACAAATTTGATAAAAAATTAAATATCAAAAACATCAAAAATTTTCATTTAAAATAACAATATTTACCAATATAACCACACTAAAAAGAAATTTGATCAAAAAATCAACTAAAAAAATTAACGAATTTTCACATAAACACAACTTTTTACCTATATTTAATCACACCAAACCAAACTTTTATCAAAAATTCAACTTTTGAAAGAATAAAAAATGTTCACATAAAACCACCACATTTACCTATATAATCACACAAAAAACAAATTTGATTAAAAAATCAACTTTTGAAAAAAAAAATCAAATATTTACACATAAAACAACAAATTTTAGCTATTTATAATCACACTAAAACCTAACTTTCATCAAAAAAATCAACTTTTGAAAACATAAAAAATTTTCAGATAAACCACAACATTTACCCATACAATTACACCAAAAACTAATTTAATCCAAATATAAAATTTTGGAAACATCAAAAATTTTCATATAAAACCACAACATGTAATGTATAATTACACCAAAAACAAATCTGATAAAAAAAATCTAATTTCAAAAAATTAACAAATTTTCACATAAAACCACAATATTTTAGCTATATTTAATCACACTAAAAACAAATTTGATCAAAAAATCAACTCTTGAAAAAATAAAAAGTTTTCACATAAAATCACAACATTTACCTATATATTCTCACTAATAACAAATTTGATCAAAAAATTAATTTTCGAATAAATAAAAAGTTTTCACATAAAATCACAACATTTACCTTTATAATCACACCAAAAACAAATTTAATCAAATAATTAACTTCTTAAAAAATAAAAAATTTTCACAAAAAACCCCAACCTTTACCTATATAATCACAACAAAAACAAATTTGATCAAAAAAATCAACTTTCAAAAAATCAACAAACTTTCACATAAAACCATAATATTTTACCTATATTTAATCACACAAAACCTAACTTTCATAAAAAAATCTTTTAAAAATTGTCACATAAAACCACAACATTTACCTAAATAATCACTCCAAAAAAATATCTGATCAAAAAATCAACTTCCAAAAAATCCACAAAATTTCACATAAAACCACAACATTTTACCTACATTTATTAACACCAAACCTAACTTTAATCAAAAATCAACTTTTGAAAACATTAAAAATTTTCATATAAAACCACAATATTTAACTATATAGTCACAACAAAAACAAATTTGATCAAAAAATAATCTTTTGAAAAAATAAAAAATATTCACATAACACCACTAAATTTATCTATATAATCACAGCAAAAACAAATTTGATCAAAAAACTCAACTTTCAAAAAAATAAATAATTTTCTTATAAAACAATAACATTTACCTATATAACCACACCAAAAACAAATTTGATCAAAAAATCAACTTTCAAAAAATCAACAAATTTTTACATAAAACCACAACTTTTACCTATATTTAATCAAAAGAAACAAGAGTTTCGTCAAAAAATCAACTTTTGAAAGAATTAAAAATGTTCATATAATACCCCAACATTTACCTATATAATCACACAAAAAAAAATTGGATCAAAAAATCAAATTTGAAAAAATAAAAAATTTTCACATAAACCACAACAATTACCTATATAATCATTCCAAAAACAAATTTGATAGAAAATTAAATTTCAAAAACATCTAAAATTTTTATAGAAAACAACAACATTTACCAATATAACCACTCCAAAAGCAAATTTGATCATAAAATTAACTTAAAAAAATTAACGAATTTTCACATAAATCACAATATTTTACCTATATTTAATCACACCAAACCAAACTTTCATCAAAAAATCAACTTTTAAAAAAATAAAAAAAGTTCACATAAAACCACAACATTTACCAATATAATCACACCAAAAACAAATTGGATAAAACTTTTGAATAAATCAAATATTTACACATAAAACCACAACATTTACCTATATAATCACACCAAAAACAAATTCGATAAAAAAAAATCAACTTTCGAAAACATCAAAACTTTTCATATAAAACAAAAACATTAACCTATATAACCACACCAAAAACAAAGTTGATCAAAAAATCAACTTTCAAAATGTCACACCCCACAATTTTCCACAAACGGGGTATCCGTTAGGTGCGTGACATACCAGGATCTCAAGCCATTAGTTACAGTAACACTGACTCAACTGATTTAAAATACAGTTTAGATTTAACGATAATCCAAAAACCGAGATATTAAAATGTAAGTTTTTCAAAGTTTAGCGGAAGCGTTTTAAGAAAACATAAAAAACCAATTTAAACTTGTGCTCCAAAACTAGCACAAACAAATGAAACTGGTGCTTTAAAATCCAACACTCAACCAAACAGTTATATTCAACCAAAACCAAAACAGTTAAGCATTAGGTTTGCAACAAGTTCAAAAGACCCATGCATGTTATGTCCTATGTGCACAAACTCCTAGCCACCTGAGAAAACATACTGAAAACGATCAACACATGGTTGGTGAGCTCAATGAGATAAGTAATAAAAAATAATTATCAAAGTAGTTTAACCGATAAACATCATTACTATTGCAGGTTAGCTAAACCACCTCGTTTACTACACTAGCACGTCTAGATTAAACTTAACTATACGATAATTTTTGACTTGTTGCCACCACGACGGGTGACCAAAAGTTAAAGGACCATCTGCACCACCTGGAAACCAATCCAGCATGGTGGGGTTTGCCGAACCCGTAGTACTACTCAAACTTCACTGTTATACCCACTATATATTAATAATATCGACAAAAAGGAAAGGACTTTATAGTTTGATGGAATCATGCTCAATAAATAAACTGTTAGACAATAGAACTTTGTTTTATCAACATAGTTGCCCGAAGACCCTGCCCGAAGGCGTAAAACTCAGCCCAAGGCTGTTTAAAATCTTGCGCGAAGGCTCTACCCGAATGTATAAAATGCGGCTCAAGGCCATGAAAACAGTTTGTATGTTTTCTTCCCGAAAGGATTTAAAACTAGGCAAAGAGACTCACCTTTGGAGCGCATAGAAATTAACATCAGTTATGCAACAAAAGAATCTAGACCGTTCTACGACCTGTTTTAATGGTCATATACTAATTATTAGCTAGAACTTTTATATGTGTTCATATAGAATAATGCATGTCCATTTAATCATACAATCACTCCTTCAATTACATGGTATACATAATTACATAGGACCGATTACTATTATTGCATTCGCATATATACATATATTTTTATATACACATGCCCATGTAGCACATTCCATGCATCCTATCACTAGCTTGACCCGACTCGCATTATCAACACGTGACTCCTATACTTTTCATAATTGAACGTGTTGTCATGTATTCACATCAAACAACTACCTTTATTCGTCTAATCACTTATAAAATCTATGTTTCATTTACAACACGTACCATCAAAACTAAGCACCCACACCCACATACCATCGCGTATATATATATATATATATATATATATATATATATATATATATATATATATATATATATATATATATATATATATATATATATATGATAGGTTCAATTGGATCGATAATATCACTCAAATGATCAGAATAAAGCGTACAAACACAGTTCATACTCATAAATTCTCTTGTATATTGATTATCAAAGCAATTCGTAGTACAAAGTGCAGGAGAAAATAAATCACACACAGTTAATTCTCTCTCTAACAGTGTAAAAGTGATCTAGCCTCTTTCCTAACACACGCACACTACATGCTATAACAAACAAAATGCAAGTTTAAGGAAAATACACAATAAACCCTAAACTATGCAAACATATAAACAAAATACAAAGTAAATCTTAACAGGAAATAACCCTAACAGTACTCCCCCTAAGATTTATCTTTGGATCTTCAAAAACTTCAATCTTTTTCTTCTTTTATCAGCATCAATCTTCAATCTTTTTCTACCATTCTTCTGGTTCTTCTTTCACATTCAGCAACTCTCGACCTTTGTACTCTTCTTGTTCTTTCAACGCTTCTTCAATGCAAGATTTGAACTTTTCAGCGATCTTAGCTTGTCGAGGCTTTGATTCATTCGTCAGAATTGGTAAGGCATTCATGCGTCTGAGCGAATCCAGATTCAAACCTGCAAAATCGATATTAGCATAAAACTCAAACGGCATCTCTTGGCCTTTGACTTTCACCTCCAATGTTCCTTTTCTGGATATCCTCATGTACTCTATCTCTGGCAAATCAACCCTCACGAGATTAGAGTTTAGCAACGCCTTTCTCACACGTATCTTCTCAGTTGCAGCTGCTATTACTTCAATCATAATCACAAATAACTTCCTGTCAGCTTCAGCTAGTTTATCCTTACATTTCTCCATTCTATAACTTCTCAAAAAATCAATATATGAAGGATGCAATAGCTTCAACTCAAAAGTACTGAAGAGTGTGATCATGTCTTTGTCCCAATTCTCCAAATTTCTAACAAGCTTCAGTTCTAACGTCTCTTGATTATAAAATACTCTGAGTATTGGCTTTGTCATTTGAGTTCCATCGATCACTTTCAGTCCAGGATCAGTCACTTTGTCAAAATACTCGTCTGAAAACTCTTCTAAATACATGTCTTCAGTCACAACCAATCTTTTCTTCTTTCTCTCTTTCTTCGCTTGAACATATGCAGTGTCTTCCTGTTGCCCTCGGAAATCCAAAAACTTTGGTGATCTTCCAATCCCGGCATCTAACAGTATGACACATTTATCACCACGCTCAGCGTGCGTGTGATTTATCAACCTCAGTTTATGCAATTCTTTCAAGTCCTGAACCTCCAACTTGAATATACTCGAGTAGTAATGGTAAACGTCACACAAACCATTTACTCTCTTGATCATAAACGCATCAAATACTTCGTCGTATTTCCATGCTATGATTTTTACTTTCTTGTTCTTCTCAGGCACAATCATAGAATCTAGTAACTCAGCAATTGATTGTCCTTTGCTCATCAGTGACCTAACCACATCACCAGGTGTTGCTGATTTATGCCAAGTTTCACGCACATCCATCGGTATGTTGTACGATTTAACCTCGCTTGGAAACATATCCATCAGTTCGTGTCGTTTTTTATGAGCATCTTCAGGAAGCGCCATCACAGGAATTTCTCTTGGACCCAGAATTTTGTATTTCTTTGTCAGCTCAAAATATTGTGGATTGTTGTAGTCCAAATAAAACATCCGATTGTACAGTTTTTCTGTCTTCATGAAGCTCACCACAATTTTCTTCAATGAAACAGACTTCAATCTTTGCAATGTCTTGTACGGATAGTTTCTGGAACTCAACCAATCTCGCATCTCCCTGCTAGTCATTTCCTCCGGATTTGGATGATACAGCTCAGTTGGTGGCAGATCTTCTATATTCAGACTTTCCTGCATTGGAGTCCATTCGCCCATCTCAGTAACAAACTCCTTCTTATCTGCTTCAGCCTTGTCTTGATGAATCATGCATTTCTCGTACTCTTCATTAATCTGAGTTACCGTCAACCCATTCAAAAACACCGAATTGTACTTCATTCTTTCAAGATAGGCAAACCTCTGATCCAAGTCATCTGGTAATTCTTCAACAACATTTTGTACAGGCTCTGGCTCCTCTTCATTTTCAGACTCAGTCCAATCTATATCCAAATCATCCAACGCTTCTATCATAGGTGCATCATCAGTTTGAACCGGCTCAAACTGACTAGCAACTTCAGCTTCTATTTCTGGCGCACTTTCAACTTCAGCAGCTTCAGATTGAATCGGCTCAATCTGAACTGTTTCTTCTGAACCAGCTCCTTTTTCACTCTCTGTGACCTCAAAAACTTCAGTCTTAGCTACAGAACTAGATTGAATCGGCTCAATCTGTCCTGACTTTGTAATCTCAGCTCCAGTCACTTTTTCAGTCTCAATCACAGCTGCAGATTGAATCGGCTCAATCTGCACTGGTTCATCAATTTTTGCCTTTTTCGAGCTTTCTTCATCACCAAATATCTCCGGAATAGCATCTATCTTTCTCTTTCCCTCAGCTTTGTCCATCTTGACAGTTTCAGCAACAGCTTCATCGGGAATTATGATTGGTGATTCTACCAAAATACCAGCATTTGCAGTTCCCCTTGCCCTAGTCAAATAAACTTTTGGCACATTCGTTTCAGTCACTTCTATAACTTCTTCAGAAAAATCTTTGTCAGAGGATGAGCCAGCCTTCTTTGGTCTAGTTTCTTCCAACTCTTTTTCCAATATCTCTTTCTCTGCCTCTAATGTATTACACTCAGCCTTCAAATCAGTGTAATCATATTTCAAGTTCTCATATTCCTCCTTCAACTTTTCATGCTCCGCCTTCAAATCATCATGTTCAGTTTTTAACTTCAGATGATCAGAATCTAACTCTTTGAAAATCTTCAGATTCTGATTATGAATATCCCAATATTCATCAAATCTTTTCTTTTTACGTTCATTTGAGGCTTTTAACAAGTCATTTGATTTGATCAAATTTTCAACAATCTCTTCCAACTCTGCAATCCGTTTCTCTTTTTCCTCATAAATCTCATCAACACTTGGCACAACATTTGGTGAAGACTCCAAATCTTGTCCAATGTTTTCAGCAGTTTGTGGTAATGCGGTGGGAATATCAACATCAATAGTATCAGCAACGCCAGCATCCACTTCATCTATCTGTGCAATAGATTCAGCTTCGGCCATTACTGTCTGAGCAATCTGGAGAACATCAATCTTCTCAGGCTCAACAATCACAGGTTTTGATCTCTTTCTTCGAACATATTGAACACTAACATCTCTTTGAATCTCAGCAACAACTTCTTCAACAACAGAAGCAACCTCAGCAGGTTCTTCTATCTCAGTAGTCTCCATAACCTCCTCAGTCTCCATTGGTTCAACCTCCTCTGAATTAGATTCAGCTTCAGTATCATCACCACCATCATCATTACCATCATCACCATTACTATCTTCATCATTGTCATCATCATCATTACCATCATTACCATCATCTTCTTCATCTTCTGGATGACGAGCAAAGTACTCGTCATCATCCAATAGGTCATCCGGCACCTCATCCACAAGATCCTGTGGATTGACAATCTCACCATGAGATATATGATAGTAGACACCATCTACATCTTCTTCATTGTTTACTATATCTCTCATATAGTCAAACAAATCAATATCAGGCACATTCCCGATACTCATCTTTCGATAAGAGAGATCGTTCATGTCCTCGGTATACAAAATGCCTCCAGCATAACCCTCAGATCTGATGATAGGATAAGCAATGTTTATCATCAGCTGTAAGAACCTCGGGTACATGAGGAACTTAAACCTTTTTCCTTTCACCAAGTTGAACACAAAACCATTCATAATCCACCTCGACATATTGAATGGCTTGTTCTCTGCAATTGCCACAATTGGTGATGCTATGTCTGAAGGAAAGTTATCAAACCCTGCACTCCTCCTCGACATGCATTGTTGCACTACATAACACAGCAACTTGTATTTCCTTCCCAACTTAGCTCTGTAAAACTGTGACTTTGGAAACACAGGTGGATGTCCCATGTTCACAAAACAAGCTTTACACTCCTCCATGGTCAGTTCATCCATCATGCCAACCTCATCCTCATCTATTCTCAGAGCTTGCCTAATAGCTTCTTCAGTAACATTTAGTACCCAGTCTCTAGTGATATGCCCTCTAACCATAGCAACTCCATTCTCATCTCTCACAACCTCTGCTGATCTCCAGAAGCTCTTGATCAGCCTTGCATATATGACCGGTTTGGCACATATAGCATAAACATACTTAGTCCTCTTAATGAACTTAATCATATCTCTATAACCCTCTGTCTCAGGAAGTGATTCATCTAAACATGCCACTAGATTATGTTTAGGTTCAAATTTGAGATTCTCCATCTGTTAAAAACACACACAAACACAAAACAAGGCAAATATGTTAGATTCTTTATTAAACATGTCAAAAATTTTAATAAGTGTTTAACTAAAAGTTAGAAAGCAAAACATTAACATAATCAGTTTAAATCCTAAATTGTTCTAATAACCTGATTTTCATCATTTTAATCAAACAACATTGAATTTTAAGGATTATACTTCATGTTTAAACTTTTAACAGTTAATCAGTTAGGCAAAATTTTGACAAATTTATGATGAAAAAGTTTAACATGTTTTGGTTCAGTTTTAACAAGTTTAATCACTTTTAAACAGATATTTTATTGTTTTGATGTTTAACTTTTAAAAGCTTCAAAGTTCATCAATGGCGATTTTTATCAGTTAAGAACATTTCACTTGATTCAGTTGATTTTAAGGTGTTTTAGTGCAAATGAGTGATTGAATGTTGATAATCGACAGATTTTAACCCTAAAACAACATTCGATTTAAGTTTTAACACTCAAAATCAAAGTGTCGATTCAAGTTCAAAACACTGTTCATCATCGTTTTTCTTTTTAACAGTTGATTTGCAGGTCGATTTAGGTCAAAAACACTTAATCTCTACCTTATTCAATCGATTAATCTTGTTATAGAGCAAAAGATTGAATATGATAACAATGGCGATTTGAATGTTCAGAGGATTTGTGTGAAAGTGAAAGTGTGTGAAATGATAAGTGTTTGTGAAGAGGCGGTATTTATATCGTCAAAAATTTTAGGTCAAACTTTAAGTGCCGAGTCAACAAAAGCAAAATAGGCCCAATAAACCTTGCCGGGTCAAGTACTGTAGTGACGGGTCATGTACTGTAGATACTGGTCAAGTACATAAAACAAGTCAACAACATGTGAAATTCACTTGACGGGTCAAGCACTGTAGATACGGGTAAGTCACTGTAGTGACGGGTAAAGGCTAAGGAACAACTACACCTGATGGGTTTTATACATCACCCGGCAGAATAGTTATCATCAAAACATCACCCGGCAACTTTTCTTTATCACCCGGCAACACAGTTGCTTTCCTTCTTCATCCGGCTTGCTTTCTTCTTTACACGGCAACCTTCTTCACACGGCAACCTTCTTCACACGGCAACCTTCTTCTTCATTACCCGGCAACATAGTGTCATAACTTTACACGGCAACAAGACTTCTTCATTACCCGGCAACATAGTGTCATAACTTTACACGGCAACAAGACTTCTTCATTACCCGGCTGTATAGTATACACTTGTCACCCGGCAGATATCTATGACCTTCACCCGGCTGTATTTGACATGATCATTGCCCGGCTGTACAGTGGTCATAACATCTTCACCATTTCCTCAATCACACGGCAAGTATCAGACTTACAACTTTACCCGGCTGAACAGTTCTTTACCCGGCTGTACAGTTGTATCTGATATCTTTACCCGGCTATAACACTTAAGCAATTTCTTCAATTTTCTTCGTCTGTTGACTTTTTCAACGGTCATTTATTGCACCTGCAACATTCTCCGACATATTAATTAGACAAGATATCCTTAAAAAGAATGTTTGTCATATTAATTATCAAACAACATTAAACATTGCAACAAATTAATTTTCAATTAAAATTCATTTTTTTCTTTTTCTTTTTCAAAAATGTTTTTGCAAAACCAATTTCTCTATATCCCGAAGCAATTTCTTAAAAACAAATTACAAGACTTTGGGTTTGTTTTTAACACATCCAATACCTTTGCTTTTCATAACTTATAATCTTGTTCATTCAAAAACACATTTATTTAAAAACAAAAAAATATTTTTGGATTTTTTGTAGATATTTTTCTTCAATTTATTCTCCCCCTAAACTTGAAATTTCTTGAAATTTTTAAGTTTAACATGGGTGTTGATATGTCAATAATGATTCCATATGCCTGCACACACAAAGCACACTCATTAAAGTAAATACATATGCAATGCAATGGATCAAAATATCGCAGCGAGACCATACCACACATTATCTGAACATGTTTTGCAAGTTTTGAATAGACAATTGACTTATGCTTGATTGAGTGATGATATGAAAACATACCAATTAGCTCGAATTGACACACTTACTTTTTCAGTATCATGATGATATTTAAGGTTCGATTAAAATGACTTATGTGACCCACATGTATACATATGTCAACATATTTCCTTATCAACCACTACCTGAATGCTTATTGCACAAAGCCTGGTCACTTACAGTCATACACAGTGTGGAATCTGGGTTCTATTCGGATTTGGTCCACTTTGGGACTTCTTTTTAATTCCAACTTTGGGAATTTTTCTTTTTCCTATTGTTCCCCTTGGGAATCTTCTGAATTCCTTTTTGGAATTTTTTTTGTTTGGTGTTGGTCCACTTTTGGGACTCTTTTTGTTCCTTTTGGAATCTTTTGCTGCATCTTGAAGCTCAAAAGAGACTTCGTGTGAGAATTCAGGTCTGTGGGTACCACAACAAAGAAGCTCACGATGCGGTTCATCACACTGAATACACTGCATCGTTACCCGATCATGCACAACTATCATCACAAGCAATGTATCAAAAGACATATATCTAGACATGTATAACAATGGAACTTAACACAAAGATCATTAAGTTTATGTTTGTCAACAATCAACTTACTTGTTCAGTCTAATTGCCTGAGCTGTCTAGCACATCAATTAACATTCATCAGTCTTTATTAAAAAAATGATGTAACAAAAATGTCTAGTGTATCTATCATTTCTCACTTTTCGCAATATAGATTCTTATGACATGATATTTTCTTTTCTTTTTGCTTTTATATTTTGTTTTAGCTTTTCTATTTTCTTTTTCATGCACACACACAATGCAAAACATAAAATAAAAGGCAAAGGAATCAATACTTAACATCAACTTATTATATTTTTGGCTTTTATATTTTCTGATTTTTCTTTTGATTTTCGAAAAATAGAATCAATCATGATTGATTAATCCTATGGATTGAATTAAAAATTCAAACCGGCCTGACAAAAATGATTTTGTGAAAAGATCTGCCAGTTGTTTGTCGGTATGAACTTTAATCAAGATTATTAAACCTTTTTCAGAGTTGTCTCTTAAAAAGTGATATCTAATTTCGATGTGTTTGGTTTTAGAATGTTGAACAGGATTAGCAGTTATGAACATAGCAGCAGTATTGTCTATGTAAATAGGAGTTTTCAGAAAGTTAAACCCGTAGTTCAGCAACTGATTTTGTAACCATAAAACCTGAGAACATCCTGCAGATGCAGCGATATACTCTGCTTCAGCAGTGGATACAGAAACGTTGGTCTGCTTCTTGCATTGCCAGGATACAAGTCTAGGACCCAGAAATTGACAACCACCAGTAGTCGATTTCATGTCAAGAGCACAACCACCAAAATCACTGTCAGAATAGCTATATAATTCAAAATTTCCTTCATAAGGATACCATAACCCAAGATTCGGTTTCCCTTTGAGATATCTGAATATACGCTTCACAGCAATAAGATGCGACTCTTTCGGATCTGACTGATATCTGGCGCATACACACACAGCGTACATGATGTCTGGTCTTGATGCAGTAAGATACATCAGAGAGCCGATCATTGATCTGTATAGTGTCTGATCAACTGCTTTGCCCTTTGGATCAGGTTGTATCTTGCAATTTACGTCAGAAGGAGTTCGGATAGTCTGACAATCTTGCATCTTGAACTTCTTCAGCAACTTCTCAACAAATTTTGATTGGTTGATAAAAATCCCGTCAGCAGACTGTTTCACTTGTAATCCCAGAAAGAAATTAATCTCCCCCATCGAACTCATCTGAAATCTTGACTTCATGATTTCTTCAAATTCTTTGCACATGGACTCACTGGTTGAACCGAAGATAATATCGTCCACATAAACTTGAACGCACAATAAATCATCATTATCCCTCTTCATAAACAAAGTTGGATCAATCTGACCTCTTGTAAATCCGTGTTCTAGTAAATGCTTGGATAATGTCTCGTACCAGATTCTAGGAGCTTGATGTAGACCGTAAAGAGCTTTACTCAACTTGTATACCCGATGAGGATAGTCAGGATCTTCAAAACCCGGAGGTTGTCTGACATATACGTCATCTGTAATTGGTCCATAAAGAAAAGCACCTTTCACGTCCATTTGGAATACTTTAAATTTCATGAAGGAAGCATATGCAAGAAAAACGCGTATGGCTTCAAGTCTTGCGACCGGAGCAAACACTTCTTCATAATCAATGCCTTCTTCTTGAGTGTATCCCTGTGCAATGAGTCTTGCTTTGTTTCTCACAACAATGCCACGTTCGTCTGGCTTGTTCTTGTACAACCATCTTGTACCTATTGCATTCTCTCCTTCAGGTAAGTCCACAAGTTTCCAAACTTCCTGTTTGCGAAACTGAAGTAATTCCTCTTGCATGGCTTCAATCCAACTGTTGTCTTGCAACGCCTCTGAAATGTTCTTTGGCACCACTTGAGATAGAAAACACGAGTAAAGACAAACATTTGCTTGTTCAGTCTGACTTCTTGTAGTTCTCTGATTCAACGGCCCAATAATCTGAGAGACAGGATGTTTCTTGTGAATTCGATGAATAGGAATATCACCTCCTTGCACTTGACTCTCCAGATTAGAAGTATTCAGATTTGGTAGATCTTGTAGTATGGACGAAGTATGCGGTGTGAAATTCGGGACTTGATCCGGTGAATTGATGAAGTAATCAAATGATTCTGGAATGACTTCAACATTCGGATCTGATGATGGTTGATTTTGAACGGATCCACCATCATTAGGAGACATTTGCGAATTCACATTTTCTTCATGATTATTTGATTCTTGATCTTCTTGTGAACCAGAAGGACCCGGAGCTTGACTGGATTTGACATGATCAGGATTATGAAAAGACATAAATGGATATTCAGAGTTGACATTTCCATCTTCGTCATTATCAGAATCGTCACTAAAGCTTCCTAGGTCACCTGATTCCTTCCTTGTTTTTCCTGAAAAATCAAATAAGTTAGAATTGAAAGATCTAGATAACGAATCCAAATCAAATAACCATTCGGGACCATGAGCCACTAACGGAAACGAATTTTCTAAAAACTTGACGTTGATAGTTTCAATAACAGTATTTGTTTTGCTATTAAAAACCCAATAAGCTTTAGAAACAGACGAATATCCTAGGAAAAATCCATCGTCAGATTTTGACTCAAACTTCCCGAGATGTTCATTTAGATTAAGGATCGAAACTGGACAACCAAATGCTTTCAAGTAAGAAATATTTGGTTTTCTTCCAAACAACAACTCATAAGAAGTTTTCTGTTTATCTTGAACTAATAATGTTCTATTTTGTACAAAACACGCAGTAGCAATAGCTTCATCCCAAAAAGTGATAGGAATTTTGGCATCTGCGAGCATGGATCTTGCAGCTTCAATTAGTGTCCGGTTTTTCCGTTCCGCAACCCCATTCTGTTGAGGCGTTCTTGGAGCACTAAACTGACGCGCAATTCCTTTTTCTGCACAAAATAAATCCACATTAGCATTCTTAAATTCAGTACCATTATCGCTTCTTAACACTTTAACTTTGCAATCCAATTGGTTTTCAACTTTGATGATAAATTCTTTTAATAATTCAGCTGTTTCAGATTTAGCATGCAAAAAATAAACCCAAGAAAATCTAGTGAAATCGTCAATAATGACAAAACAGTAAGACTTCTTTCCGATGCTTTGCACATTTGTTGGTCCGAAAAGATCCATATGTAGCATCTGCAATGGTTTTGAAATGGAGTTTTCTAGCTTGGACTTAAAAGACATCCGATGCTGTTTGCCCTTCAAACATGCTGAACAGAGATCAGTTGTGGAGAATTTCTTCGATGGGATTCCCACAGCGTGATTTCCAGTTACCAAACGGTTCATGTTTCTGAAGTTGGAATGGCCCAGCCGTCTATGCCAAAGCTGACTCTCATCATTTGAAGCATGGGCAATGAGACAGGTTGTTTCGGTATCAGCGTCAATCTGCGACATATCCAACTTGTATACATCACGATCTCTTGGAGCTTTAACCACTACCCACTCATTGTCAATCTTGAAACCTGGTTTAAGAATATAACAGAAAGAATCATCAAATAGAGTTGAATAAGATTTATCACAAATTTGAGATACACTTAGTAAGTTAAAGTTCAACTGTGCACAGTAGTTGACTTTATCAAAACTAATGACCCCATTGGATACTGTTCCTTCTCCTGTGATCTTTCCACCCGCATCACCTCCAAACGCCACGTGTGTACCATTTTCAGCTTGAAATCCTGAAGCAAGGCATGGTTGCCTGTCATGTGCCGGCTACACCCACTATCAACGAACCACGAGTTGATAGGTCTTCTTGGGCGTACCTGCATTTCAACAAAAACACTCAGTTAGTTTGGTCAACCCAGGCCCACACGGTCTTGGGTTTTCCGAATCTATCTGCAATAGTAACTTGTTGGTATTGAACGTTTTGAAAATTTGTTTCGTTTAAAAGATTTTGATGCTGATAACTTCGCCCATTGGCGTTCAATGATTGCTTTCTCCTCAAAGCAATAAACCTTTCCTCTAGCTTAGGATCAAGGTTATTTTCAAACTTTTGATTCTTAACCATTAAAGCTCTTGGTTTAAAACTGTTAACCTGCACATTCCTTGAAAAGTTAGAAACAGAATTGTTTCGATTGAAATTTCTCAAAACCGGAGAATGACTTTGACTCATATTTTGAAAGCCATATGAATTATTTCTTTGAAAGTTTGAATATGGAGTCATTTCTCTAGTCGAGTTTGATCAAAAGAAACAATCCTTTGTGTCATGGTTTCTTCTCTCACAGATATCACAAAATTTGTTAAAATAACATTCTTCTGAAGAATGATTTCTTTTGTCACAGAAACTGCAGTACCTGTTAAAGAAACATTCAGCAGTTGCATGATTATATCTATCACAAATTTCACAATGTTTCTTGCTAATCCTAAAGAGCCGATTGTTAACTTTTGATGTTGAACCAAAACGTGATTCGTTATCATAGTTGTTCGGTTTTAGATTAACGTTTTTCTGTGGAGTCATTGTTTGTGCTTTTGATTGCATGGGACTTTGGTTCGATTTTAAACTGTTCTGTTTGATCACCTTTTTGTTTTCAATTCTCTTTTCATTGACAGCGGAAGACTTAGGACCTGAACCTGTTTTCAGACCAGAGTTAGATTTGATTGGAGAATTGATTGGTTTACCATAAGATCCATTTAAATCAAACGTTCCTGCAGACACAAACTTGATTTTCTTTTCTTTTGACACTTTCTTGACAGGTTTAACTTTGTCAGTTTTAACACTTTGAACTTTTGTGTTATCATTCGATTTTAAGACATTTTTGCCTTTTGACTGTTTTGTTTCAGATTGATTGTTCATTGTTTTCGATTTTTGCTTCTTAGCATTTGAAACTTCAGTCATGTTCACTTCTTGCTTCTTGATCAACTGAGCTGCAACTTGCGCCTTTTGTTCCTTCTTCCACTTGATGTATTCAGGATCATTGTATCCTGAAAATTCACCTTCTTCCTTCACCGGTGTTTCTGGTTCGGGATTAAGCTTTGGATACTCAACAAGTTGGATAAGAACAGGTTCTAATTTGTTTTCAGATTTGTTGCTTGCTTCATCATCAGCTTCAGTTGTCAAACCATCTTCTTCCCTCAAACTTTCAATCAACACCTCAGATCCTTCAGACTCGGATTTACTTCTTTGAATTTCTTTAAATTTACGTTCATTTTCAGGTGAATGATCAAATTCATTAAAGTTTTCCGGTAAGGTTTGAGTGATTGAATTTGGCATCGGTTCATGAGTAAAACCCAACCCGGTTTTGGTTTTGTTACCTCTTTCTTTGATGAGTTGTTTAACCATGGTTTTACAGCTTTTAACCTTTGTTAATTCAACTTGAGTGACAGCATGTGCGACTTTTTCTTGTTCAAAGTTCTTTGTCATTTCTTCAAGTTGTTTGGTTATCAATTCCAGTTCCTTTAAGGTTTTGTTCCATGATTCTTTAAGTGACAAAATCTTCTCATCAGCAATTTTGTGATCAATTTTAAGTTGTTCATGAATTTTCTCATGTTTGCTTAATTTGTCACCGATTTTAAATGAATGAGTTCGATAATGTTCTACTTGTTGAATGCACTGTTCAGAACATAGCCTTTCCTTGACATCAGCAGGTAATGGAACATAGTTAGGGGGTAGGTCAGTATTAACCTTTGGTTGTTCGGTAGATGATGAAGATTCACTGGCAGTAGCCATCAGCACAAGTTCAGACTCAGATTCTTCAGTAGGATCAGATTTTGCACTCCAGTCATAATCTTCTGAATCTTCACTCACATCTTCAATCATCTTACAATCCCCTTCTTCTGACCAATCTTCTTCTACTTCACATACCAGTGCCAGACTTGATGTAAGATCAGACGTGAATTGTTCTGCATAAGCGCTCCAATCATACCCGTCTTTCACACTTACAACCAACGCCTTTGTTTGGTCTTCTGGCTTCTTTCCTTCATCCTTCAATTCAGGCATAGGAAGACTTTGGTATGGTTTCTGAAAGAAACGTTGATTTCTGCCTTGATTACTCGTTGATTGTTGAGAACTTTGACCTTGCCCTTGATTGCTTGAACTAGCTTGGTCATTGAAATTCTTTGGAGCTTTACATTCTCTTGAGAAATGACCATACTGGTTACAGTTAAAGCATCTGGCCTTAGATTTGTCAAATCCAACAGTCTTGTTAGCATGAGGTTTGTAACTTCGGTTAACATATGCATGCTTTTGAGTACGATAAGCTACCATGACCATCTGCCAGTTAAGATCCATTTCCTCAACATCCACTGGATCCATTTCAAATAAGTCTTGAAGAACAACGTCCATTTGACTTAAATGACTACCTTGGTACGCTTGAAAACTTGCCATAAAAGCAGTAAAGGCAGTTTTCGTTTCGTCATCTTGCAACAGAATATTCATGACGTCTTTCACCTTGGCTTGAACATTTGAACTTTGATTTTCTGATTGATTCTTCACATTCTGATTTGGAACTTGAACTTGAGCTCTTGGCGGAGATTGAGATTGAGAGTAAGTTGGTGAATTTGGAAAATATGCTGAATCAGTATAGAAACTTGCACCAACGAATAAGTCATCCTCATCTTCAAACTTTGTTGTATTTTGCACAAGAAAAGCATTGTCCACAGTATTGGCAGGATTTACCACATACTTGTATTGAGTTTGTGACGTTGATCTATCAGAATTTCTTGATCCTTCATCAATCTCAACTTCTTCAATTTTCCCAATCAGCAGATCTAATTCCATTGGGAATTTCTCAGTATGCTTCAAAAGAGTAACAGTCTGCTTCCAGGATGATGGTAAAGCGCATAACAATCGATCATTCAAGTCTTGAAGTTCAGTCTTAACTCCGAGGTTTGACATCTCAGTAGTTAAGTGAACAAACCTGTTCATCATCTGGTGTACTGTCTCTCCATTAATATGTTCAAATAGTTCCAGTTGTCTTTTGAGTTTAGATTTCTTCAAACTTCTCAATTGTTCTCCTCCTTCACATATAGACTTCAATGCCTTGAAGCATGTATAACCAGTCTGATATGCATCCAATCTAGACAAAACTTGGAGTGGTAACCCCTTGCACATCAACGAATAAGCCTTGCTATCATTCTTTACCTTCCTCATGTCTTCAGCTGACAGATTATCCTCTGGATAAGGTGTAGTAGAATCTTTAGTATAGGTACTGGCACTATCTGGTTGTGTCTGAGTTGGAATGTGAGGACCTTTCTCAATGGATTTCCATAAGTCATTGTCAATAGAACACAAGTGATGTCTCAGCCTGATGGTCCAGTTCTTGAAATCTGCACGATTCAAAAGTCTAGGAACACGGTTATCAGAATCATCATTAGGAGCCATTTTAATCAATTTTTAATGAAAATATTTTTGGTTTTTGAAAAGACGTGATTAAAATACTAAAATAAGGACAAGAAATTAAAGACAAGATAAGAAACAAGTATTGAAAAACAACTAAAATGAGTCACACGGCAAAACAGTGAAAATCCTTCTTCAACCGGCTAAACAGTGTATTTGTTCTTCACCCGGCAGAATAAGTCTTCACACGGCTAAACAGTTATACGGCTCAACAGTTGAAAATACTTTTGTTCTTCACCCGGATGAACAGTTACCCGACAATAAGAAAAACTTCACACGGCAATAAGTCTTTGACCCGGCAGAATCTTGACACGGCAAAGAGCTTCCCCGGCTGAACAGTACTTGGTCACACGACAGAGTTGTTAATTACCCGGCTACACAGTTGAAGTTTACCCGGCTGTATTTTCTCTATCACCCGGTGTAACAGTGTATCACGCGGCACAACAGTGTCTGATCCGGCTGAACAGTAGCAACTTTTCAAGTCAAATTCTTCACCCGTCTAGAACAAATTCCTTTACACGGCAGCACAGGACCTAATTTCTTCTTAAATCTAAGTCCAAGGAAAATGTCTAAGTCAAATATATCACCCGGCAAGTTAATCTTCAAGCAAGACTTAACTGTTCATCATCTTCTTCATGAAGATTTTCCTGGGTTTTGTCAAAAACTTGTCCGATTTGTCCAAAATTCACACACAAGCTGTGAAATAGTCCGATTATCAAACCCTTGTATCAATCAATCCAAAACATCATCATTCTTTGATGAATTTGAGCAAAAAATTGATCGAACAGTAACTTTTTCTATTCTTCTTAATTCTTCAGATCTGATGATGATCTGATAGAATCTGCACAATCGTTGCGAATTAGAGTGATTATGATGATGAATCACAACTAAAAACACCAACAATTCATTCAGATCATGATACTTTGAGCAATATTGATGTGTTTTGCTTAGAAACAGCGAAGAACACGATACCGAAAGCTCTGATACCAATTGATAGGTTCAATTGGATCGATAATATCACTCAAATGATCAGAATAAAACGTACAAACAAACGATTCAATCACAAACACAGTTCATACTCATAAATTCTCTTGTATATTGATGATCAAAGCAATTCGTAGTACAAAGTGCAGGAGAAAATAAATCACACACAGTTAATTCTCTCTCTAACAGTGTAAAAGTGATCTAGCCTCTTTCCTAACACACGCACACTACATGCTATAACAAACAAAATGCAAGTTTAAGGAAAATACACAATAAACCCTAAACTATGCAAACATATAAACAAAATACAAAGTAAATCTTAACAGGAAATAACCCTAACAATATATATATAGGAGGGATTTTCTACAAAGGCTAAAAACGCTAAGAAGGATTTTGGGGCGTCGGATCTGGATGTCAACGGCCAAGATTAACGTGGTGGTGTTTTTGTAAATATTATGATGTTCTTACTGACACGTCATATAGTTCTGGGGTAAATTAGTACATTACGGCTTTACTTTAGGTTATAACGATGGTTGTTGACGGGTAAACATTAGGTGTTTATTCCAACATTCAAATGCGTTTGTAGACAATATTGATTCTTTGTGAGTTTTACTAATGGATGTTGTGCCTTTTGTAGTTTTGACAACCGGTTGAAAATCAACGTCACTACGAGGAGATGGATAAAGAACTATTTGTTTACAGTAAGCGCACTTTATTCATAAATTTATGGTGTTTTTTATAATAGTATGACATGGTTATGTGCATGGTATCGTTTCTGTTATAATGAAAAGCCCAGCAATGAAGAGAGGAAGAAAAACACCACATAAAGTGAGTTGTGATGATGCTGATGATTTTGTTAAGCAACCAACAAGCTCTGAAATACATAAGGCTCAAAAGGGGAAATGTTACTCAAGGTTTTTGGGTGAAATAATACTACCCCGATGTGTTCTGAACAACCTTACTGGCTGGTTCGAAACCTTTACTAAAGAGCAGTGGAAACAGTTGTGGAGATGGGATTTGATAGGGTGTTATATCTGCAGTTAGAGAACGTCCCCACTGCATTAGCTTTTTGGTTGGTTGAAAATTATGATCACCAAAATGCTACACTAAATATTGGAAAGAAGGTTATCAGAGTAACACCAGCCTTGATTAATGAGGTGTTGGGGATCCCAATTGGGAAAAAAGATGTTGTGTGTCACACCCCCAAATTCCACTAACGGAGTTTTACCGTTAGGAGTGTGACACACCAGGATCCGATCATTAGTTACACCAAACGACGTACATGATTTTGAAAAGTAACGTATTATATTAAGTAATAAAAATTAAAATAAAAGTTTTACATTAAGTGCGGAAGCGTAAATAGTAAATGAGAATATTTTTAGTATAACTGATTATAATATTTGAATGTACAAATGCAAACACATAAATAAAGTGGATTTCTCAAATCAATGCGACCAATGAATGAATGCCCTATCCGTGAGTGTGATCTTGACAACCTGAGATAAACATGCTAAAGTGTGTCAACATAAAGTTGGTGAGTTCACAGGTTTATAAAACTTGAAAGTAAGTTTCAAAAGCAAATCCAGTAATTCCCTTAGTATATCAAGTAGTTAGCTAGACTACTATGCATGCTACACTAGTGTACGAAAGTGTTTACGACCGAAGCTGACAGCAATGTAAAGAAATGAACGCCTCAAGCCACTGTCTCCCAGACACGGTAAAAGATAGGACAATTAAACACTCGTTCGACCTCCAGTCGTGTTGGCGCGACCAGCCCGGATGGGGTTTGTCAAACCCAGTAGTACTACTCAAAATTTCCTCGCTTTGCAATATAATTAACGGTCCAAACGTAAGGCAAAAGTACTGACACTAGGTACGCATGTGATCATACTAAGAAGCAAGAATGTAAAAGAAGTAATTTACAGCATGCTATCTCCCCCAAAAAGAGTAAGTAAAAGTAAAGTAAAAAGGGGCCGTGAAACTCACCTTAGCTTTGCGCAGCTACAACTAATTCAACAAGAACAAAGTTTCCTAGGTCGACCAACAACCTGCTTAATTTCTACCAATTAGGTACAAATTACTCTAACAGAATTCATGTTCGGTTTCGCGTTCCCCAAATCTAACATTTTATATATATATTTTAAAAGCATTTAATCATGCATATTACATATAACTTTATAAAGCTGGATTTCATAACACTCAACATATTTTTTTTAATTGTCATATAAAGCATATACCATCTATCGCATACCCTATTCACATACCCTATTATACATATCATAATTTAAGACACTGTGTTCACATCTATATATGTTTATCAGTATTTAAATATCATACTACCATTTTAGTTAAATCGTTTTTCACATAATTGTGATATTTCCAAAAACATAGAACCTAGTACTTATATATTTTCATAATCATACACAATATATGCACACCAAAACACATTAACTAAATCCATCATATAATTTATGTGCTATCTACATCATATTATATTAGTCCATTAAAGCGACATCATAAAAAAATATTTATATCTACTCACATTATATGCTCATACAACATAATTCATATTATATATCGTCCCATACCTACCCACTCAAGCAACGTTTCATACACGTATTTAACATCAATACACATCATTTCGTATGTTCTTGTTACACTCCATTTCATCATCATCGTCGTCGTCATCTAATATCCTCACTATTTATTTGTACATACACATAAATTTATATACAACATATCATATAATACACATATGAACAACCCGCATCCATATATATATCCTCCATCTTTGTTAGTCTTAAACCTAAATCTTAGGACATATATTTACGCATATAGTATATCTCCTTCAATGTCATATTGTTACCTACATGTGCATACATTGTACAATATAATATATTTACAAATAGATATACACGTACACTCACTAATATGTAAGGCATCTATACATACAAGCCATCAATATATAAGTTGAATCGATTTCATGTAATTGTAACTAACTTACATATAATTGTATTCATGTCCACCAATGACATACATACATTGTAGTCGCATGCATATATATATATATTTCCATATATAGTCCTGCCATAGTTACTATATATATATATCTATACATTCAAATGCATTACATATATCTATTTATTCATAGTTAGACAACACACATAAGATATATATAATTCATACTAAATCTTACATATATACAAGTTCACATTTGCAATCTTAACCCGATCCGTCCCGCGAAATCGAAACCGTAATGAAAACAAAACTGTGAAACGAGATAACGAAAGTTAATTACCAGAGATAACCAATGGGGTGTCGGGGTGTTCGTTGAAGGTTGTGGAGGTGCTTTGTAGTTGCCGGAGATGAGCGCAGAGCCGGAGAAGATGACCGGTGCGTTTGGAATCACGGCGAAAACGCTGCTGCAACGGGGTGGCGAACTGTTACGAGAGAAGAAGGAGGTGGATGTGTTCACAGCAGGTGATGGAGGTGGTTGCCATGGTGATTGGTGATGGCAAAAGGGGTGATTGTCGAAGGTGAGTGCGGCAACAGTAGGGTTCGACGGGTGGGGGTTGGGTTGTTATATATATCAATTTTTTTTCTTGCAAATTAGTCCCTGTGCTTTCGGTTTTGTTTAACTTGTTTCCAAAGTTATATATTTTAACTTTCATTAATTACTAACTGAACCCCGTACTTTTACGACGTATATATTTTATGAAATTGTCCCCATTATTCTTTCGTGCGTGTTCGACTTATAAGAATTTGTAATTCCACAAAGTACTAGTAGTTAACGTCACTTGTTGTAATATGATAATTCCTCGAATTATCCTCTTTGTACTGAATAGTTATTTAGATAAATATTTAAATTAATATATATTTAGCTTATTATTGGCGTCATGTATGAAAAAAAAAAGATTCCATATTGATAAAGACTAACGAAATTTAGTTAAGTTGAGTTAACGGCGTTAACCTGAAATTGTCAGGTGTCACATTGTGGATAGAAGGCCACATGTGAAATGTGAAGCTATCAATGAATAGAGACAGCAATTTGGGGGGTCAGATTGGGCAAGGAGGCCATATGTCCTGGGATTTTTTGAAAGAGTCAGCAAAATGGATGTGATTGGGAGATATATTATGATAAATTTTTTGGTTGGTTTTTTCACCATTGTTGGTGAAACCAATAAGAATAGTGTGGTGCACTTGAGGTTCTTGACAAACATAAAAAGAAACACCACGGCTAGAGATATTAAAGATCTTAAATGGTGTGACTATTTAATCAGCTGTTTAAATAGGACAAGGGCAACCAGGACACCCGATACTAAGTTCAATGGGCCACTACTTGTTCTAGCTGTATGATTTCTTTCTTAAAACTCTTTTATAACGTCTTGTGTCCATTTTTTATAACTAACAAGAATTTTATTTAATTTATGTAGTTGGTGCTTGTACATGAGCTTGAAAGGGAGAATAATAAAGTGAGGAAAATGTGCCCAGTTGAGTATGTTAATAGTGAGATGTTAGTCAACCTTGAAGCTAAATTGAGGAAATCAGGACCAAAGGAAAGTGCTCAGAAGAAGAAAAAACCACCAACTAAGGAGAAATGTGGATGAGGCTGAAAATGAGAAAAATCTATCACTAACTGTATATGATGATATAAGGCCTGAAGTGGTGGGAAATGAGGAAACATTCAATGAGGAAGAATTAAAACGCACTTAAGATGATGTTGATGTTGATAGTGAGAAGGTGTATGATGATTATGCAAACAAATATAATGATGATGATGTTGATTAAAAAATGAAGTAGATCCTTACTTGGAAGACATTATTGAGTATTATAAACAAACTGAAGACGAACTTGTTGAGGTGTCAGGATCTGGAAATCATTTGATGATCAGGGCGGTGTCGCAATACAGCTTGCCACCTCAGGTAAAACATGGATCTCATGTGTTTGGTATTTGTTAAAACATCATGTA
The DNA here is from genome assembly GCA_030867185.1 of Tagetes erecta. Classification (NCBI taxonomy): domain Eukaryota; kingdom Viridiplantae; phylum Streptophyta; class Magnoliopsida; order Asterales; family Asteraceae; genus Tagetes; species Tagetes erecta. Next base: position 24,595,766 of record CM061493.1, on the reverse strand, counting down.
TTTAGTTCAATGTTATAATGATTATGTTTATTTCTCAATGTAGGACAATGAACAAATTCAGGTTACACATGTTGATGAGGTATAACACCAAAATTTGTTATTTTACACTTCATGTATAGGTGAAAGTAATGATATCAGTCTATGTAGGAATTATGAATAAACACCACCGTATATATAATACAAGCATTAATTATAGTAGTTGCAACCAACTGTAAACGCAATAAATAAAGGCTTTTATCAACCGTTGGATTGCCCAGATATCAGATGGAATCAATTATTAAGTTTCAGTGAAATGGCACCTGACATCATTTCGAAATCTCAATCGCAGCTATTGAATAAAGATTAATAAAACTCCATTGAGATTAATAAACGACCCTACACCTCTAAAACCAACCCCCCCTTCCCCATAAATATTAAACCCCATACCACACAATCCAACATACACAACATTCAAAACAACAGCAATATGCATTCCAACCATGGGATCATCCAAAGAAAACGTTATGAAAATGTGTTCGTGAATAAAAGTTAAGGAAGATATAACTAGGGATGCTTGCATACGTTCATTGAAGAATGTGACAGCTCTGACACGTGAGGTAGAGGAAACCAGCATGCATATGATCGATGAGTTGATGAAGCTTGAACAAACACCACAGAGGGATGAAGCTCTTAAGTTCTACAAGACTCAGCTTGGTGGGAACAGCAAGCTCAGTGTGATGGTGCAGGAAGTTGTTCAAGAGATGGAGGAGAATAAGAAAAAAAGCTCAGTGGATGTGGAGACCCTAAACATTGCATGATCTGTTAGGGTTAGTTAGTTTGTGTTTATATCTTCTGGTTGAATAATTTTCTTTTGGTTTGGATGGTGTTTTAAAACAATGCATGTTTAACTTTGTTATATATTTAATCTACTGCTAATGGCTAATCGTTTTAGAAAAAAAAACCAGGATGCATGTAAAAAACTATACAAAAACACTAAAAGGCACCATAAAAAGACAAACAAAACATCATATCATAAAAATCAAATGTTGGTGTTGAGATAGACATAGAAATATATCTGAAACGTCATAACATTGTTCCTGTACATATTTTACTATAAATCTATACAAAAGTTTCAGCTATCAGCAGACATGGTGTCAAAAGTTTTCTCCATTGTATTAACTCCGGTTTTCTTGGGAGGTTTGGAACAAGTTGATGCATAATGTCCATATTCTTTACAGTTTTGACACTGTCTTGATTTCTTGCATGCTTTTACAATTGCCTCTTCCTGTTTCGACTTAATACGTTTGGTGTGGACACCAGATCCTTTACACTTGTATCCAACTAGTACTCGTACAAGACGTTTGTTGTACTTGCAAGTACCATTTAACTCAGACGCCCTATCCCTCTTAGAAGGAGGTGGAACAACATACTGTAGTTCATCGGCCTTCGTCTTGTATGCTTCAACATACTCCTTGTACAAAGACAACGCCTCAATGTCGTCGTAAAGACGACTTAAAGTGTACTCTTGAGCAACGAAAATCTCACGTACCACAGATTGATTACAATCATAAAGATCTGTATAAAAACCACTATGGCTAGACTTACGGTATAAAATATTAGGAACTGCTTCTCTTGTCCAACGTTTAAGAATGTACTTCCTTTGAAACTCCTTAACATCGTACAACTTTAGAATATAAAAGATGTGTCTGCTAAGCAATCCAAATCGTTCATACCTTCTACATGAACAATGTATTGTTGTGTCTTCAGGTCGAAACATAACCTGTATAAAAACAACAAAGAAATTAATAGTAAAGTATCTTTTATATAACAAAGTCTTTGAAAAAAACACCATACCTCAAAATATGAGTTACACAACTGATCAAAGTCTTTGATAAAAAACTTGGTAAATCCGTCAATGTTCTCGAGCTTCACATTTAAACATTTTTCAATACCTACAATCTCGACTTGAGCTTCCAGAAATAATGTTTTAGTGTATATTTGAGAAGCTTGTTTTTCAAGAACAAAATCTGTCTTTAATTGTGGACGAGTATAGCGAGTATCATGATCATTCTTCCTTTGATTGTGACGTTGGGACAATAGCAGTCTCAAAATGGGTAAGAAATTCAAGCAATGTAGACCTTACATTACAAACTTGTCCAAAAAAATGATTTTCACTTTCTGACCTTGAAGTCGTACGCATCAACCCAGACATAAGCTCATCTCTATAGTATGCTGGTATCCATGATTCCCTCATGTCATAAATATCAGCCACCCAGTTGTTATCGCTCAAATCAAAATCTTGAATGACAGAATGCCAACCTACTTCAAATTCATCAGGACTGAGAGAATCAGTCCAAACAATATCACAGATACGTTGCTTGAAATCAGTAGTTTTACAAAGCGTCACGCCCACCTAAAAGAACACCAAAAATAATAAAACGTCATAAATATATAAAAAACACCAAATATATAACTTAAAATAGGAATATCTGTCACACCTTGGTTGACAGCTTATGCATCACATGCCACATGCATAGTCGATGTCGACTACAAGTAAAAACCTCCTCAATAGCCTTTTTCATGGTTGGGTCTTGGTCAGTTACAACGACATCGGGTTGTTTACCAAATGCTTTCAAAAAACATCTAAGCAACCATTTGTATGTTTCAGCCGTCTCAGAAGCCAATAATGCAGCACCAAAGGAAACATTATTATTATGATTGTCGATCCCGGTAAATGGTACAAACACCATTGAGTATCTGAAAAAACACCAAAATTTGTCCACCCAGAATATAACATCAATATATATGATTAACAGCAATGTTGTACATATACAATTAGAATGTATATTTATCCACACAAAATATAGCATCAATTATATACCTGTTAGATCTATAGGTAGCATCAAATGACATAATGTCACCAAAAACTTGGTAGTTCCTCTTAGATTCTCCATCCGACCAAAACAATCCAACTAAACAACTCTCAACATCAGTAAAATACTCACAGGAAAATTAAGGAAGACGTTCTTTCTTCTTCATCAGATTTCCAACTATCATTTCAGCATCATATTCATTGATGAACAAATTGATTTCCCTTTTGAAATTCTTACAATCATTCTTACTAACGCCTACCTCCTCAAAACCACCAAATATAGTCCTTATTACATTAAACGCCCTAACAGGTCCAATATTTATTTTTGCCATGCTTTGGATCATATGCTTATGTAACTGAGTCAACTTTCGGGATGAAGCCAAAAAGTGCATGTCTTCTTCATTGACAAAAAAATGATTGTGTTCTTCAACAAATTTATATATATTCCATTTATCTTGAACCAGCTCCACACGAATATGTGCTTGGCAACCAGTCCTCTTTGAAAAGTTAGCCCTAACGACCTTTTGTTTAGCATTCTCTTCTAATGTATCAACTTTTTTCTTCTGATTAAAACCTTCTTTGCTACATAAGTAGTATTTCAGTTTTATAACGCCATTACTATTTTTTGAATCAGTACCTTTACATACACCAAAACCAGATGCTGCAGCATACTTGCAATAGTATGCAAATGCTTGGTCCATATTGTCAAATGTCATCCCAACTCTAGGTTTTAACTCTTCCAATACATCAGGAATATAATACTTTTCAGATGAATTTAGTAAGGTAATTTCTATTCCACGTGGAGCATATGTTAATGAATCAAAACCTATAAAGAAAAACAACAATGTCAACAAAAAACGTCATATAAAAAAAATAACAAACGTGGTATTTAGGATGATATACAATATTACACAGGAAAAAAACACCATATCTCAGTTCAAAAAACAAGATCTAAAACAACAATGTCAACTAAAATGTATTAACAAAAAACGTCATATAAAAGAAACAAGAACAAAACGTGGTATTTAGATTGATATATAATATTACACATGAAACAAACACCATAACTCAGTTCAAAAAACAACATCATTAAAAACGCCAACACACGTAAAAGCGCATCGCTATCACATCGTAAAAAATGATAATACTTGAGATTGCCTTTCTAAAAAACACCATATGCTTTTTTAAACTATCTGTATCTAACAACTTATAACAAACACCATAATCGTACTTTTAAACGGAAATTACATTAACAGCTACGAATAAAAAGCTTCAATACCTATCAAACAATACATTATATTGAAATTCAATCAAACAAAAAACCATACGTATCAGTATGTTTGTATTATTGAGACTTAAAAAACAGCTATTATATGTTCGTTAACATAAAATCAAATGTGCTTCTCTATTACGTCGAACAAATTAAAACACACGAATCAAACACATCAAAATTAACTAATTATAACTACAACATTAACATAACATCAAAACTCACTGAACAAAACGTCATAACAATAATTGAAAACGGAAAAAAACAAAATGATGTATAAACACTTAATTATTACGTCGAATGGATGAAAACATACGAATCAAACGCATTAATATTAACTATTTATGACTACATTGACGACAAACTTTACCTGTGAAAACGGCACGATCATCGACAATATCATCCGCCATTGAAGAGAGATTATGAAATAACGGATCAACGACGGATTATATAAACTGCTAATCGCCAAATGTAAACGCCAAATGATATAGATCTATTTTATGAAAGACGGAATATAAACCCTAGCCAAACACAATAATGAAATCGAAAAAACAGAATAAACAGCATGCATGGAAACCGCTCTTACCATAACAACATGCATCGAGTAATATGACTTCAATACCCCTCCGTCTGTTTTTTAAGTATTAGACAAATAGTCGATGCTGATTGGTTCCTACACTTCTTAGAGTTTTTAGCCTTTTTAGAAAATCCCCAATCGATATATATATATATATATATATATATATATATATATATATATATATATATATATATATATATATATATATATATATACAACCTGCTGCTGTTGTTTTGTTTTCTTGATGATCCGCCCAACATGTCTTCTAAGCTCTGGATAGTACGCTCAGTTTGACCATCAGTCTGAGGATGATAAGCGGTGCTCAAGTTAAGACGAGTGCCTAAAGATTTCTGCAAAGATCGGATATAATAGATAATGGCACTCCATGCCGAGAGACAATTATCACCTTCCTTAACAGCTAAGAAACGAGCACTCTTAGTCAAACGAGCTACCACTACCCAAATCATGTCACAACCACTCTGAGATCTAGGAAGTTTTGTAACGAAGTCCATGGAAATTTGTTTTCATTTCCACATCGGGATTTTAGGTTGTTGCAATAGACCGTTCGGTTTCTGATATTCGGCTTTTACCCTGGAGCATGTAAGACACTTAGACACATAAGTAGCAATTCCTGCTTTATACTCGGCCACCAATAAAGAACCTTTTGATCATGATACATCTTATCTGACCCCGAATGAATAGAGTAACGAGATTTGTGGGTTTCATCCATTACCAACTCTCGGAGATTCCTGAAAAGAAGGACCATATCCGCTCATTAAAATATCGTATACCATCCGACTTGATTTCAAAATGCTGATCCAGCCCACCCAAGTACTCAGCTTTACATTTTCCTCCTTAATAGCCTCTAATTGAGCATCCCGGATTTGCTCAGTGTCACAACCCCACCACGGCGGGCGGTCCTAGGATGGATGGTTGCCCCGGAGCTTTACACGCGTGACGAATGGATATCAGGAACAACGCAGCGGAACAACAACATACACACACACAGCTTAAAACTTAAAGCTGTTCATACATTAAATTTCCAACAACAATTACATAGTTCTCAAAATGACAAATGATTGTTTGATACATAACATCAACAAACTAAAGCTAGAAACTATTCTAGGTCCAGAGCGTCTATCTTCTAAGCCCGCAAGCCCTCTACCTGCTCTAGCCTCAACAATGCTTTCCTGCATCACTCGGCACCTAGGATGTGTGCCAAAAAGTTTTAAAAGAAAGGGTCAGCTTACGCTGGTGAGTTCATAATAAAACATTTTACAAAACATTTCAACATTCAACCAAATACTTGTAAAAACCTTGATCAACGAGTTACCAAGCTCCATTGATCAAAGAGTTACCACTAACTCCATCACTTACAAGCAGTTCATAAACATACTAGCATCATTAGATAAATATACAAAGACAATACGATAAACCCCTCAACAACTCCATCAGGCACGTCTGCGCTGGAGCAGAATATATGCATATACCTTTCACCAAGTTTACCGCGTCACCCTATAACTGAAGTGGTATTGCCTGATATTTACCGTAGAATATTAGCCAACCGTTCAAAAACAACAGTTTAAGAACACAACCAATCCAAAAGAGTTTATACAAAAAACTCACAATCATTTCCAACCAAAACAGGTTTAAGCAACACATCCAGTTTTGTAATCATTTCAAAACAAAAACAGTTACACAAGAGTTTAGGTATTTGAACTCACCTCAACAAGATCACAACAAGCTCACAATTAGCTTCTTTCCTTGATCTAATCTCGACAATCAATCCAAATGACTATCTTCACAATCAACACAAATATCTATACTGACAATCAACTTCAATAGCTATAATCCACCTATAACGTGATATCACAACGTTATAAATAATGATTCCTAAGACTATGTAAGTCCTAGGGCATAACTAGCGAAGCATACGACTAGATGCGAGTCGTTGCCACCTACGCTTACCAAATCACGAACCTCGGGAATCTAAATGAATCCTACAGGGATATGTTACCCGTTCACAATAGATATCATACCCCTAGGGTCGTATATCCAACCCGCACCCTCCCCGGGTAATCTACCTGTTTGTTGCGGGTGTTTAATCCCGCAACTATTTCCCCTAGCACGCCCCTTGTGCTATGCGGGTATCTTCACCCCGCATTCCCATCGGGTTCTCAATCTGATTCCCGACCTAAACTAATCGAGAATGAAAGACCATTACCTCTTCGATCACCGATCTTCAATCGCGCAACACCTTGACGATCACCGTTCTTCACTCGGGCAGAACCTCGACGCACGCCAAGCGATCTACACGCGCCCTAGACTCGAAGGAACGTCACGACGCAGGATACCGCACTCGAGGCGCGATTCCGCAACAAAACTAACTAGTTCCTCTCTCTAAAAAGTTCTAGAGAGAGAGAAGTGTGAGCACAAGTGAAGGGGGTTGCACCCCCTTTTATAGGCTGTCTGGGCCCTCCCAGGCGATATGCGTAGCCCACATGCACCATCGGCGCGTATCGCGTACATGGTGAGTGGCTGCCAGCTGTTTTCCAGCCGACAAGCACTAGGCGATACGCGCAGGGGTATACCCCATGATGCGCGGACCGCGTAACCCACATTTTCAGATTCCTCTCGTCGAAACACATGGAATTCATATATTATGGGCTCCGTAACTCTTTTTTTAAGTCAAGATATGCTCGAAAGAAGTTTTCGGGCATTCCTCGGGTGTTTTCGCATTTCCTGCTTCGATATAACTCCGATTTAAGTTCCGTTTTCGCCCACATTCTTCATTTTCAGTTCTCTATCACCCCTAGGGTTTATCACTATAGATTAGGACTTTTTATTCAACGTGCTATTTATATGAACACCCGCCCATTATCGACGTATACTTTCGTCTAGATTAAGGGTTTTACATTTCTCCCCTCCTTAAAAGAATTTCGTCCTCGAAATTCGAATATTACAAAAATAACTGTGGGTATTTGGCTTTTATCTCACTAGCCAATTCCCAAGTCTTCTCCGGTCCTTTTTGTCCTTCCCATTGGACCAACACTAACTTAATCCTTTTCTTTCTCAATTTTCTTTCTTGCGTATCAAGAATCTTTACTGGCCTCTCAGTAAAAGATAGCTTCTCGCTTACTTGAACATCTTCGAGAGGTACAACTTGATTCGGATCTGCCAAACATTTCCTTAAGTTTGACACATGAAAGGTATCATGCACACCCTTCAAGGTTTCCGGTAACTCAAGCTTATAAGCAACTTTCCCAACTCTCGCAACAATCTTGTATGGACCAATGTACCTCGGGGCTAACTTCCCACGTTTTATAAACCTCACCACTCCTTTCCAAGGAGATACTTTCAACATCACGTAATCTCCGACTTTAAATTCTAAAGGCCTTCTACGAACATCAGCATAACTTTTCTGCCTATCCTGGGCAGCTTTCAGCCTTTGCCTAATCAGTTGGATTTTATCAGTTGTTTCTAGCATCATCTCTGTACTACACAACTGATCCTCTCCAACTTCCGTCCAACAAACAGGAGTTCTGCACTTTCTTCCATAAAGTGCTTCAAATGGTGCTATCCCTATGCTGGTGTGATAACTATCGTACGCTCACTCTGCCCATCAGTTTGAGGATGATATGCTGTGCTCAAATTCAATCTAGTTCCTAGATCTCTTTGCAAACTTTCCCAAAACCTTGACGTGAACCGACTATCTCTATCAGAAATGATTGAAAGTGGCACGCCATGTCTACTCACAATCTCCTTGATATACAATTTTGCCATCTTCTCTGGTGAGTAGCTCTCGTTATATGGTATGAAATGAGCCGACTTGGTCAATCGGTCAACAATCACCCATATGGAATTATGCCCTGCACGAGTTCTTGGGAGCTTTGTAACGTAATCCATCGTTATTCTTTCCCACTTCCAAACTGGTAATTCTATCTGTTGTAACAGACCTGCTTGTTTCTGATGCTCAATCTTAACTTGTAAACAAGTCAAGCACTTTTGCACATACTGTGCAATTGATCTCTTCATATTGGGCCACCAATAATGCTCTTTCAAGCTCTTCAACATCTTATCTGTTCCAGGATGAATCGAGTACTTAGACTTGTGGGTTTCATCAAGAATTTTATCCTAGATACCTCCAAACTTGGAATCCAAATTATTGACCCAAACCTTAGAATCTCATCCTTTCACTTTGTCAAAAACCTTCATTTCCCACCATTCGCTCTTTCCTGATGCTTTCTTCTTTCAAGGCATTTGTCTGAGCTTCAACGATCTGATCCTTCCAATCAATCGTTACAACGATCTGCAAAGCCCTTACTCTAATGGGTTTAACCCTCTCCTTCCGACTCAGGGCATCTGCTACCACATTAGCCTTGTCAGGGTTGTATATGATCTCACAATCATAATGGCTAAGCAATTCCATCCATCTACGTTGCCTTATATTTAGCTCCTTCTGATCAAAAAGGTGTTGGAGGCTTTTGTGATCAGAATAAATCACGAATTTAGTACCATAAAGATAGTGTCGCCACGTCTTCAAGGCAAACACTATGGCGCCTTATCCAAATCATGTGTGGTATAACATTTTTCATGAACGCTCAGTTGTCGTGATGCATAGGCAATGACCTTCTCTCGTTGCATCAGCACGCAACCAAGACCATTAAGTGAGACATCACAACATACCACAAAATCCTCATTACCTTCGGGTAATGAAAGAATTGGCGCGCTACAAAGCTTCTTCTTCAAGACACTAAAGGCTTCCTCTTGCTTGGGTCCCCATTTGAACTCAGCCTTCTTCCGCGTTAATGCAGTCATCGGTGTAGCAATCTTAGAGAAGTCCTTGATAAATCTTCGGTAGTACCCAGCTAAACCTAAGAAGCTTCTAATTTCTGTGGGAGTCTTCGGGACTTCCCATTTCATTATAGCCTCTATCTTAGTTGGATCTACCTGAACACCAGCTTCATTTATCACATGCCCGAGAAATTGAACTTCTCTCTTCCAAAAATCACACTTGGAGAACTTAGCGTACAGCTTCTCCTGCCTGAGAGTTTCCAAAACCTTCTTCAAGTGTTCAGCATGATCATTTTGATCTATCGAATAGACCAAAATATCATCGATAAAGATGATGACGAACTTGTCTAAATACGGCTTGCAGTCTCTGTTCATGAGATCCATGAATGCTGCAGGGGCATTGGTTAATCCAAAGGACATAACCAAAAACTCATAGTGCGCATAACGGGTTCTAAAAGCCGTCTTGGGAATATCTTCTTCCCGCACCTTTAGTTGATGGTATCCAGACCTAAGATCGATCTTGGAGAAATAGCTAGCTCCTTGCAGCTGATCAAACAGATCGTCTATCCTCGGCAAGGGATACTTGTTCTTAATTTTCAACTTGTTCAGCTCACGCTAGTCAACGCACATCCGCATCGAACCGTCCTTCTTCTTCACAAACAGAACTGGTGCACCCCAAGGGGATGAACTCGGTCTAATGAAGCCTAAGTCGAGCAACTCCTGGACTTGCTTCATCAGCTCTGCAATTCGGAGGGCGCCAAACGATAAGGAGCCCTCGCAATCGGCCTTGCTTCAAATATTAAATCGATTCGAAATTCGATTTGTTGGTTGGGAGGGATTCCAGGTAAGTCATCAGGAAACACGTTAGGGTAATCACACACGACTGGGATATCCGAAATCTGCTTTTCGGGCTTAGCATCTAAAGCATAGGCTATAAAAGCCTCACAATCTTTCATCAAACATTTACTAGCCTTAATTGCAGATATCATCCGGATATTACCTCCGATACTATCTTCCTTAACCACTAATGTTTCACCATCTGACTTACTTACCCTAACCAACTTTTTCTCACAATCAACTTGGGCTCGATTATAAGTTAACCATTCCATTCCTATGACTACATCATAACCACACAAGTTCATAGGCATAACATTAACAGGAAACTCGACACCATTTAATTTAAGCAAGCAATCCTTATACACTACTGTTATCATATCACTTCCTCCATTAGCGGTTTCTACCTCATAAGCAAGATCTAGTACTACAGGTTCTTTTCCTAGGTATTTACCAAAGGATGTTGACACCAAACTCTTATTTGCACCCGTGTCAAATAAAACCTTAGCATAAACGTTGTTTAGAGGGAACATACCTGCCACAACATCCTCATTAACTTCTTTATCACCACCCTTCTTCATAACAAACATCCGCCCTTTGGCTAGGTTCTTTCCTCCTTTAATTTTAGGGCAATCATTCTTATAATGCCATGTTTCCTGACAATTATAGCACTTAATCGTCGGACACGACCTTGAGAGATGTCCCGATTGCTGACATCTGTAACACCTCTTCTCTTGATATTCCTCTCCAACATTCCCCTTATCTTTGCCACCGCCTTCTCCCTTTTTGAACTTGAATCTACCGCCAGAACCACTCTTTTTATCCTCCGACTTCCTCTTCCTTTCTCCTTCATGTGCCTCTTGACTTTACACCTCATCATAGATGATTGCACTTAGTCCAACTGCTTCATCAAAGGTCGTTGGCCTTTTTGCCTTTACATGCGTTCGGACCTTTGGTGGAAGCCCCTGGATTTAACATCTCAACCTTCTGGACTCAGGAGTAACTAAGTGGGGAACCAACAAAGCCATCTCGTTGAATCTGGAAGTGTATTCACGATGCGTCATCGATCAAGCCTCTAGCCGAAGAAACTCCATCTCCATCTTGTCGAACTCATTTTGAGGACAGAATTGCTGGAGCACCAACTCCTTCATGTCATTCCACCTCATGCTATCGATAGCGGCTTGTCCTTTCCTTTGGACTATTGTCTTCCACCAATGCATAGCTTCTTCTTCGAATGAATGAGCAGCGTACTTGACCGCTTGATCTTCCCTGCACACACTGATGTTGATCACAGCTTCCATCGCAGAAATCTAATTGTACGTCGCTATGGCACCACCTTTTCCATTGATGGGTTTAGGAGTACAATCCTTAAAACCTTTATACAAGAAACCTTGCTTGGGGATTCTCCCACCATTGTTTCCACCAGAATCACCACCGCCTCTGGCATCGCCACCACTTCCCGTGCCACCACTTCCTCGGGTACCACCACTGCCTCCGGTGCCTTCAGTACCACCATTGCCACCACTGCCTCCACGGTTCTCTTCATTTGATCTCCTTTGCAGTGGAGAGTCTAAGATCCTAGGCAACGTGGCTTCTAGTACCTTGGAGACTTGATCAGCAACCGTTGAATTAAACTGGGTTTCCGTCATGATAACTTCCTCTCCGTCATTATCATGATTCCCAATAGTCTCAGTGTCCTCAGTTTCTTTATTCGTGTTCGTCCTAGTACTTCTTCTTGTAAGTGGACGTCTACCGCTACCTTTACTTTTACCAGCCATAACTCTACCTACAAAAGAGAGCAGGGAGTCAGTATTCACATTGATGGACCATGATTAAGAACAATATAGTGCTTGTAATGACAGTGGCCAGTTGCAATTATTTATTTACCGCGCTGATCGTGTTCTTACCCATTCTCCGCCACGTTCATACCAAAACCCATTTCCCTATCCAGAAAGGCAACTTCTATACACCTATGCGGGCACTTATCCTATGTTATCTTAGTTTAAGTCTAGAAACTAAGCTTGTACCTAGTTCGCTTAAACTACGGCTCTGATACCAAGCCTGTCACAACCCCAACACGGCGGGCGGTCCCAGGATGGATGCTTTCCCCGGGGGTTTACACGCGTGACGAATGGATATCAGGAGCAACGCAGTGGAACAACAACATACATACACAAAGCTTAAAACTTAAAGCTGTTCATACATTAAATTTCAAACAACAATTACATAGTTCTCAAAATGACAAATGATTGTTTGATACATAACATCAACAAACTAAAGCTAGAAACTATTCTAGGTCTAGAGCGTCTATCTTCTAAGCCCGCAAGCCCTCTACCTTCTCTAGCCTCAACAGTGCTTTGCTGCATCACTCGGCACCTAGAATGTGTGACAAAAAGTTTTAAAAGAAAGGGTTAGCTTACGCTGGTGAGTTCATAATAAAACATTTTACAAAAAATTTCAACATTCAACCAAATACTTGTAAAAACCTTGATCAACGAGTTACCAAGCTCCATTGATCAAAGAGTTACCACTAACTCCATCACTTACAAGCATTTCATAAACATACTAGCATCATCATATAAATTTACACAGACAATACGATAAACCCCTCAACAACTCCGTCAGGCACGTCTGCGCTGGAGCAGAATATATGCATATACCCTTCACCAAGTTTACCGCGTCACCCTATAACTGAAGTGGTATTGCCCGATATTTACCGTAGAATGTTAGCCAACCGTTCAAAAACAACAGTTTAAGAACACAACCAATCCAAAAGAGTTTATACAAAAAACTCACAATCATTTCCAACCAAAACAGGTTTAAGCAACACATCCAGTTTTGTAATCATTTCAAAACCAAAACAGTTACACAAGAGTTTAGGTATATGAACTCACCTCAACAAGATCACAACAAGCTCACAATTAGCTTCTTTCCTTGATCTAATCTCGACAATCAATTCAAATGACTATCTTCACAATCAACACAAATAGTTATACTGACAATCAACTTCAATAGCTATAATCCACCTATAACGCGATATCACAACGTTATAAATAACGATTCCTAAGACTATGTAAGTCTTAGGGCATAACTAGCGAAGCATACGACTAGATACGAGTCGTTGCCACCTACGCTTACCAAATCACGAACCTCGGCAATCTAAATGAATCCTACAGGGATATGTTACCCGTTCACAACAGATATCATACCCCTAGGGTACAGATATTCAACCCGCACCCTCCCCGGATAATCTACCCGTTAGTTGCGGGTGTTTAATCCCGCAAATATTTCCCCTAGCACGTCCCTTGTGATATGCGGGTATCTTCACCCCGCATTCCCATCGGGTTCTCAACCCGATTCCCGTCCTGAACTAATCGAGATTGAAAGACCATTACCTCTTCGATCACCGATCTTCTATCGCGCAACACCTTGACGATCACCGTTCTTCACTCGGGCAGAACCTCGACGCACGCCAAGTGATCTACACGCGCCCGAGACTCGAAGGAACGTCACGACGCAGGGTACCGCACTCGAGGCGCGATTCCGCAACAATACTAACTGGTTTCTCTCTCTAAAAAGTTCTAGAGAGAGAGAAGTGTGAGCACAAGTGAAGGGGGTTGCACCCCCTTTATAGGCTGTCTGGGCCCTCCCAGGCGATACGCGTAGCCCACATGCACCATCTGCACGTATCGTGTAGATGGTGAGTGGCTGGTTGCCATCTGTTTTCCACCCGACAGGCACTAGGCGATACACGCAGGGGTATACCTCATGATGCGCGGACCGCGTAACCCACATTTTCAGATTCCTCTCGTCGAAACACATGGAATTCATCTATTATGGGCTCCGTAACTCTTTTTCTAAGTCAAGATATGCTCGAAAGAAGTTTTCGGGCATTCCTCGGGTGTTTTCGCACTTCCCGGTTCGATATAACTCCGATTTAAGTTCCGTTTTCGCCCACGTTCTTCATTTTCAGTCCTGTATCACCCCTAGGGTTTATCACTATAGATTTGGACTTTTTATTCAACGTGCTATTTACATGAACACCCGCCCATTATCGACGTATACTTTTGTCTAGATTTAGGGTTTTGCACTCAGGCAACCCGGTGTGAATAGTTAGTTTTAAAGACTTAACCCGACGAGGTTTGAGGTTTGCTTTCCTACTTAAGGCATCGGCTACCACATTTGCCTTACCCAGATGATATCTGATGGCATACTCATAATCGTTCAACAGTTCCAGCCATCGCCGCTGACGCATGTTCAAATCCTTCTAATAAAAAATATGCTGCAAGCTCATATGATCGGTATATATCGTACATTGCAACCATAGAGATAGTGCCTCCAGACTTTAAGTGCAAAGACTACTACTCCTAATTCTAGATCGTGAGTCGTATAATTCTTCTCGTGTACCTTTAGCTGACGAGATGCATAAGCTATCACCTTTTCTCGCTGCATCAACACACACGCGAGACCCTGAATCGAAGCGTGATAATAAACCACAAAATCCTCAATACCCTCCGGAAGAGATAGAATCAGAGCACTACAAAGTTTATCTTTCAACGTCTGAAAAGCTTTTTCCTGATTATCACCCCATCTAAACACAGTACCCTCATGCGTCAATGCTGTTAGAGGCTGAGCAACCTTCGAAACCCCCTCTGTGAACCTACGGTAGTAACCCGCGAGACCCAAAAACTGACGAATTTCGGAAGGAGTTTTAGGAGTTGGCCAATTCTAAATCGACTCCACTTTAGCAGGATCCACGTGGATTCCCTTCTCATTCACCATGTGCCCAAGAAAATGAACCTCTCGTATCCAAAATTCATACTTAGACAGTTTTGCATACAATTGCTCCTACTTTAGGAGCTGCAGAGTCAATCTCAGATGTTCGGCATGTTCGGTCTCATTCTTAGAATAAATTATGACGTCGTCGCTGAAAAAGATAATGAACTTATCCAGATACGGATTACACACCCGATTCATCAAATCCATAAATACTGCTGGTGCATTCGATAACCCAAAAGGCATAACAGCAAACTCATAGTGCCCGTATCAAGTACGAAAAGCCGTCTTGGTGATGTCCTCATCACGGACCTACAACTGATGATAACCCGACCGCAAATAGGTTTTGGAATAAACGCCTGACCCCTGAAGCTGGTCGAATAAATCGTCTATGCGAGGTAAAGGGTAACGATTTTTTACTGTAACTTTGTTCAATTCCCGATAGTCAATACACATACAGAAAGTCCCATCCTTCTTCTTGATAAACAGGATCGGGGCTCCCCAAGGAGACGAGCTAGGTCTAATAAAACCTTTATCCAACAATTCTTGAAGTTGCTTGGATAATTCTTGAAATTCAGTCGGAGCTAGGCGATAAGTTGCCCGAGCTATAGGGGCTGCGCCCGGCAACAACTCTTTTTGGAATTCAATCGGACGATGAGGAGGTAGGCCTGGTTGTTCCTCTGGAAACACCTCGGGATAGACGCGAACAATAGGAATATTTTCAATTCTAACCTCGTTCGAAGACTTCTCAGAGACCATGGCTAAAAGCGCTATATGACCCTTCCGTAAACACTTCTGTGCCTTCATACACGAGATAATACCAACAACCGAACCACTTGTTTCACCCTGAACCGAAAGAATTTTTCCAAAAGGGAGTGGAAGACGAACCAGTTTCTCGTTACAGATTATTTCAGCACGATTTAGGGCTAACCAATCCATCCCTACTACTACATCAAAACTCCCTAAAGGCATTGGCATAAGATCCATAGGAAATTTGTGGCCTAAGACGTCTAGTTTACAACCTCTAAAAATTCGATTTGCCTCCAATAACTTACCATTTGCTATTTCTACGGAGTAACATCATCTAAGAAAGTGGGAGTCAAGTCTAGAAATTCTACAAATTTGGTAGACAGAAAACTCCTATCGGCACCCGAATCAAAAAATACATGTGCATAGCGATGATTTAACTGAAAAGTACCTATGACTGTGTTGTTATCGTTTCTGGCCTCACCTCTCCCGATCGTGAAAGCTCTTCCTATGGTTGCATTCCCACCATTGTTTCCACCATTACCATTCCTACCATTATTATTATCCCTCTTGTTCTCTGGGCACTCATTCTTCCAATGCCCTAGCTTTCCACAACGATGACAGTTCTTGTTGTGGCCATTGTTCCCCTTATTGAAGTTATTTGAACCGATTCTAGCTTGTCGAACCATTGGAGCATCGAAGTCGCTCCATCAATCCCATTAAAAGTATGTGGCTCGCAGTCCATAAAGTCAGCAAACGTGTAAACTGGAAATTGGTTCAAATAAATTATACTCTTTAGAATGGAAGGAGACATGGATTTTAAATTAATTCACTGATTAGATAATTTATTGATTTAATTACCAGGAGTAGCTTGATTTTGCACTCCCATAGCTGCTCCGAGAATTGCAGCCGCATGCTCTTTCATCAATGCCGTTAGTTGCTCTAGAGTCAGAGTAAAGTTGTCACGCCCGCGGCCACGACCCATACCTCGACCGGCCATTGATCTACATTCACCGATCACACAATGATTTAAATATTTACGTATATAAATCTCATTGGTAACTCATAGTTAATATGGACAACATACGAGAATTTATTTTGAATATAGATTTAATGTAAATTTCTTGGCAAACAAATTGTAACGTGTTCACAACTATTCACAAAACTAAATTCTTAAATTCAGAAACGAGTTGGACGAAAAATAACATTTTCCTGATTAGGTTTAAAGATTAGAATATCCCAACAAATATAGAATCGCTACGGAAAAATTTTAGCGCATAAATCCTTCTAGTTCGTGCCATCGCTGCCACGTTGTGAAGCCTAGATATGATGGATACAGTCGCCCGACTCGTACTTTAGTCCCCTTGCGTCTCGAGAAGAAGACTCAGTCATACCGTGCGAAGAATGATTAAAGTTAGACGGGAAATTAGATTTTTGTTTAACACAAAAGGCACAATACTTTACTTAAAGATTTAGTAAACTACAAGTATCTCATATCAGGTAAGCACATAAGATGTAACACGTATAGGCAACAAGCACTAGTTCTAACTATAACACCCCAACCCGGAGAGGGACATGTCACTATTACATGGTAATCAAAACATAAGACATCATTCCATAATATATATATATATATATATATATATATATATATATATATATATATATATATATATTAGGAGTACATCACCAAAAGAGCCATAGAGTTAGTTTGTTAATTACATATCATATTATCTGCCAAACTAGATAACTAGCATATGCTACAAAAAAATGACTAAATATCTCGGTCAAAAGTCCTAGAGCCCAATTTTCCTCTCTTCACACCCCACCCTGGGTAACCTGTGAACCTGTGGAGAAATAAAGTTTGACGGAATGAGCCGAATGCCCAGTACGGATGACAGCACAATTTACAATAACAACAAAGGTAAAAATATAAAGAAATGAGATGACATAAAATGATACGATGTAAATTAAACAAGTCAACAAAGTAAATCGTATCATACGGATGTACCCGTTGAGCCGTTTGCCTTAAATCAGAACAGACATGCACATAGAGCTGCAGACCCTATGTACCAAATGTGAACGGAGTGTTGGCATACGCAACAACCATCCACCATGATCTTATACTTATAACCTAGGATCGATCCATACGCCTCCTAAATATCATATGGCCAAAGTACCTCACAAGTACTAGTGGAGACGCCGTGATCTCTGCTCACCGTCACGGTTAGTGCCACGTCATTGATGCGTCAATGACATGCTTGTGGTCACCCCCACAAGTAGGGACATGCTCGGGGTAACAGAATAAAACAATAGAATAGCGCTGCAAATAATATTTCTCAAATACGCTATCTCTAAGTGTTAAAACACATGATAACATCGGAGTATGCGATAATGAGTACAAGCAATAAATTTATACCGCATACAAAACAATAGTAAGTCAACATATCAAGGCGGAAATAATAATGCGTCATAATAAATAGAAGAACAATACGAATCAGAATGCCAAGATATTTCAAGGGAATATGAAGGTCAAAAGTTTATACTATGAGGCTAAATGAGATAATAAATGAATGAAGGGGTAAGATATCCGTACCTTAATTGTTATTTCACAAGTACGTCAAAGTCTTTTTCTATCGAGGTGATGATAATCTACATGTAATTGATATTTTGTGAGTTGTATATTTTTAGCATGTTAACGTTTAAATTTTCACTTTTAAAGTATTCCATTGGTGTGAGTTTGTTCTTTCAACATTAGTTATTTTTAGTTAATTAATTTTTTTATACAAGTATTAAACATCATTTCCTTTAACTTAGTTTGTTGGATATTATTATTTTTTTATTACCTTTTTATTATATTTTTTTGTCATACTAGAAAGACTTCATCCGAGAAAGTAATTTAATAGTTATATTCACCATATCTAAACTTAAGACAAATAATTATTTTGTTCTATTTCCATATTAGCAATGATGCATGGAAACTTGCATGTATATTTCTTAAGTTAACTAATAATGAAAGTTGACTTATATGGATGTATTACTATGAAATACATATGTATATAGATAACCATGTTTACAAAAGATGTATTGGTTTTATTATGATTAAGAAACAACTATTTATATAACTATTATTATATTGATTCAGATATGACTTTTTCTTTTTTTTAGTCCATTAATTTTATTTATTTGCTTACTTATTTACTTATTTATTCACTTAGTTGTATTATTACTATTATTATTATTATTATTATTATTATTATTATTATTATTATTATTATTATTTTGGATGACTAGTATTCTTTTGTTTATTTATTCACAGAGCAACTTATACAAGGTATATAACCTGCCTTAAGATTAAAAATTATAAATTCACAATCTTCTTCTTTTCTATTTATTTATTTAATCACTCTTTTTAAGGCTTTTGAACTCTTCACGTTTTTAGATTTCATTTGCGATTATCATATTACTACTTAAGCATGTGTACAGCTCGTATGTATAAGTTTCGTGTTCGTATATGGGTTACCTCTGGCGTAGTTGTTAGAGATATTGGAAACAGCAGTCGTTGGCGAGTCTGCAATGGCGATCGGTGGTGTCGTCGGTGATTCTAGTGTCGGGGGATGGCTAGTAGGGGCGGTGACATTCAACAGCGATCTCCATTTTTAGTTTGGTGCAAAAGCGGGAACCGAAGATGTTGAAATCACTGTTCGCAAGAGGTTTCGTGTGGCGTCTGATTACTGGAAGAGGTGGTAGTAAGTAAAGAGGAACTGAGGTGTATCTCTTTTGAGTTTGGCTTTCGATAGATGAGTTGCTTGGAGTCGGTGAGGAGGTTTCGTGTATTTAGAAAATGAGAAGACGAGAGGGAGATGAAGAAGGTTGTGAAATGGATGTAGAAATTTTCTGGTTCTTATAATAGTTGGTTTAACATAGTCAACCATCCTTGTTTGATTTGTCATTTCGATTCAGATCATTATGGATGTAAGCATGCCCTAAGGTGTGAAGGTGGCACCATACTTTCTTGTTTTGTAAAAAAACGTTTACAGCAAGAAACTTGGGAAGTGATGAAAGATGAGGTCAAAAGTCAATAGGATTGGACCAATCATATTATTACTTATCATTACTTTGTATTATTTTCTCCTTCTTCTTATTAGATTTACACCTCAACCACAAGTCACTTTCTTGTTTATATATTTCTATTATATTTTGTTTACATCATCGTGTTAACTTAACATGTATGTGATGTATTATTGTAATGACTATATATATATATATATATCATCAAGTTCCCATTGAAATAGGATCCACACAAGGAAAAGCACTTGCCATTCGTTGGTTATTAGCGGCATCCCGAAAACGTCCAGGTCGAAATATGGCTTTCAAATTAAGATCCGAATATATATATATATATATATATATATATATATTTACAAGGCACTAATATGCGTCTTTACTAGTTTCGTTTGAATTATTATTATTATTATTATTTAGATATTTCACTAACTATAGTACTACTGTGCGGTGCGAGTGTAACTAATGCAAATGCTTCAAGTTATAGACTATATGCAATGAAAATGCTAGTTCCTATAACTTATGGCTCTGATACCAATCTGTCACACCCTCAATTTTCCACAAACGGGTATCCGTTAGGCGCGTGACATACCATGATATCAAGCCATTAGTTACAGTAACACTGACTCAACTGTTTTAAAATAAAGTTTAGTTTTAAGGATAATCCAAAAACCGAGATATTAAAATGTAAGTTTTTCTAAGTTTAGAGGAAGCGTTTATAGAAAACATAAAATCCCAATTTAAACTTGTGCTCCAAAACTAGCACAAACAAATGAAACCGGTGCTTTAAAATCCAGCACTCAACCAAACAGTTATATTCAACCAAAACCAAAATAGTTAAAAATGAGGTTTGCAACAAGTTCAAAAGACCCATGCATGTTGTGTCCTATG
This sequence comes from Tagetes erecta, assembly GCA_030867185.1. NCBI lineage: Eukaryota > Viridiplantae > Streptophyta > Magnoliopsida > Asterales > Asteraceae > Tagetes > Tagetes erecta. Next base: position 24,574,958 of record CM061493.1, on the reverse strand, counting down.
TGCACAAACTCCTAACCGCCTGAGAAAACATAATGAAAACGGTCAACACATGGTTTGTGAGCTCAATGAGATAAGTAATCAAACATAATTATTAAAATAGTTTAACCGATAAACATCATTACTATTGCAGGTTAGCTAAACCACCTCGTTTACTACATGAGCACGTCGAGATTAAACTGAACGATACGATAATTTTTGCTTTATTGCCACCACGATGGGTGAACAAAAGTTAAAGGGCCATTTGCAGCACCTGGAAACCAATCCAGCTTGGTGGGGTCTGCCGAACCCGTAGTACTACTCAAATTTCCCCGTTGTACGCACTGTATATTAATAATCTCGAAAAAAAGGAAAGGACTTTATAGTTTGATGGAATCATGCTCAATAAAATAAACCGTTAGACAATAGAACTTTGTTTGATCAACATAGTTGCCTAAAGGCCCTGCCAGGAAGGCGTAAAATTTAGCCCAAGGCTATTTAAAATCTTGCACGAAGGCTCTACCCGAAGGTATAAAATGCGGCTCAAGGCCATGTAAAACAGTTTGTATGTTTTCTTCCCGAAAGGATTTAAAACCGGGCAAAGAGACTCACCTTTGGAGCGCATAGAAATTAACAACAATTATGCAACAAAAGAATCTAGACCGTTCAACGACCTATTTTAATGGTCATATACTAATTATTAGCTAGAACTTTTATCCGTGTTCATATAGAATAACGCATGTCTATTTAATCATACACTCACTCCTTCAATACATGGTATACATAATTACATAGGATCGATTACTATTATTTCATTCGCATATATAAATATATACATATATTTTTATATACACATGCCCATGTAGCACATTCCATGCATCCTATCGCTAGCTTGACCCGACTCACATTATCAACATGTGACTCCTATACTTTTCATACTTGCACGTATTGTCATGTATTCACACCAAACAACTACCTTTATTCGTCTAATCACTTATAAAATCTATGTTTCGTTTACAACACGTACCATCAAAAATCAACTTTTGAAAAAATCACCTATACCCACATACCATCGCATATATATATATATATATATATATATATATATATATATATATATATATATATATATATATATATATATATATAGATACATATATTTATACAGCCTGCTGCTGTTGTTTTGTTTTCTTGATGAAATCCGCCTAACATACACATAAAATCATAATTATATTCACGTCTACATGTGCACGGGTTAACATACATATATCGCAAGCACATACATACATACATACATACATACATACATACATACATACATACATACATAGATACATACATACATACATAGATACATACATACATACATACATACATACATACATACATACTTACATACATACATACATACATACATACATACATACATACATACATACATACATACATACATACATACATACATACATACATACATACATACATACATACATACATACATACATACATACAATTGATAGGTTCAATTGGATCGATAATATCACTCAAATGATCAGAATAAAGCGTACACACAAACGATTCAATCACAAACACAGTTCATACTCATAAATTCTCTTGTATATTGATGATCAAAGCAATTCGTAGTACAAAGTGCAGGAGAAAATAAATCACACACAGTTAATTCTCTCTCTAACAGTGTAAAAGTGATCTAGCCTCTCCCTAACACACGCACACTACATGCTATAACAAACAAAATGCAAGTTTAAGGAAAATACATAATAAACCCTAAACTATACAAACATATAAACAAAATACAAAGTAAATCTTAACAGGAAATAACCCTAACAGTACTCCCCCTAAGATTTATCTTTGGATCTTCAAAAACTTCAATCTTTTCTTCTTTTATCAGCATCAATCTTCAACCTTTTTCTACCATTCTTCTGGTTCTTCTTTCACATTCAGCAACTCTCGTCCTTTGTACTCTTCTTGTTCTTTCAAAGCTTCTTCAATGCAGGATTTGAACTTTTCAGCGATCTTAGCTTGTCGAGGCTTGGATTCGTTCGTCAGAATTGGTAAAGCATTCATGCGTCTGAGCGAATCCAGATTCAAACCTGCAAAATCGATATTAGCATAAAACTCAAACGGCATCTCTTGGCCTTTGACTTTCACCTCCAATGTTCCTTTTCTGGATATCCTCATGTACTCTATCTCTGGCAAATCAACCCTCACGAGATTAGAGTTCAGCAACGCCTTTCTCACACGTATCTTCTCAGTTGCAGCTGCTATTACTTCAATCATAATCACAAATAACTTCCTGTCAGCTTCAGCTAGTTTATCCTTACATTTCTCCATTCTATAACTTCTCAAAAAATCAATATATGAAGGATGCAATAGCTTCAACTCAAAAGTACTGAAAAGCGTAATCATATCCTTATCCCAATTCTCCAAGTTCCGAACAAGCTTCAGTTCAAACGTCTCTTGATTATAAAATACTCTGAGTATTGGCTTTGTCATTTGAGTTCCATCGATCACTTTCAGTCCAGGATCAGTCACTTTGTCAAAATATTCGTCTGAAAACTCTTCTAAATACATGTCTTCAGACACAACCAATCTCTTTTTCTTTCTCTGTTTCTTTGATTCTACATAAGCAGTATCTTCTTGTTGGCCTCGGAAATCCAAAAACTTCGGTGATCTACCAATCCCGGCATCAAGCAAAATTACACACTTATCACCACGCTCAGCGCGCGTGTGATTAATCAACCTTAGTTTGTGTAATTCTTTCAAGTCCTGAACCTCCAACTTAAATATACTCGAGTAGTAATGGTAAACGTCACACAAACCATTTACTCTCTTGATCATAAACGCATCAAATACTTCGTCGTATTTCCATGCTATGATTTTTACTTTCTTGTTCTTCTCAGGCACAATCATAGAATCTAGTAACTCAGCAATTGATTGTCCTTTGCTCATCAGCGACCTAACCACATCACCTGGTGTTGCTGATCTATGCCAAGTTTCACGCACATCCATCGGTATGTTGTACGATTTAACCTCGCTTGGAAACATATCTATCAGTTCGTGCCTCTTTTTATGAGCATCTTCAGGAAGCGCCATCACTGGTATTTCTCTTGGACCAAGAATTTTGTATTTCTTTGTTAGCTCAAAATATTGTGGATTGTTGTAGTCCAAATAAAACATCCGATTGTATAGTTTTTCTGTATTCATGAAGCTCACTACAATTTTCTTCAATGAAACAGACTTCAATCTTTGCAATGTCTTGTACGGATAGTTTCTTGAACTCAACCAATCTCGCATCTCCCTGCTAGTCATTTCCTCCGGATTTGGATGATACAGCTCAGTTGGTGGCAGATCTTATATATTCAGACTTTCCTGCATTGGAGTCCATTCGCCCATCTCAGTAACAAACTCCTTCTTATCTGCTTCAGCCTTGTCTTGATGAATCATGCATTTCTCGTACTCTTCATTAATCTGAGTTACCGTCAACCCATTCAAAAATACAGAGTTGTACTTCATTCTTTCAAGATAGGCAAACCTCTGATCCAAGTCATCTGGTAATTCTTCAACAACATTTTGTACAGGCTCTGGCTCCTCTTCATTTTCAGACTCAGTCCAATCTATATCCAAATCATCCAACGCTTCTATCATAGGTGCATCATCAGCTTGAACCGGCTCAAACTGACTAGCAACTTCAGCTTCTATTTCTGGCGCACTTTCAACTTCAGCAGCTTCAGATTGAATCGGCTCAATCTGAACTGTTTCTTCTGAACCAGCTCCTTTTTCACTCTCTGTGACCTCAAAAACTTCAGTTTTAGCTACAGAACCAGATTGAATCGGCTCAATCTGTCCTGACTTTGTAATCTCAGCTCCAGTCATTTTTTCAGTCTCAATCACAGCTACAGATTGAATCGGCTCAATCTGCACTGTTTCATCTATTTTTGCCTTTTTCGAGCTTTCTTCATCACCAAATATCTCCGGAATAGCATCTATCTTTCTCTTTCCCTCAGCTTTGTCCATCTTGACAGTTTCAGCAACAGCTTCATCGGGAATTATAATTGGTGATTCTACCAAAATACCAGCATTCGCAGTTCCTCGACCTCTAGTCAAATATACTTTTGGAACATTCGTTTCAGTGACTTCAACAACTTCTTCAGAAAAATCTTTGTCAGAGGATGAGCCAGCCTTCTTTGGTCTAGTTTCTTCCAACTCTTTTTCTAACATCTCTTTCTCGGCCTCCAAGGTATTACATTCAGCCTTCAAATCAGTGTAATCATACTTTAAGTTTTCATACTCCTCCTTTAACTTTGCATGTTCGGCCTTCAACTCATCATGTTCAATCTTTAACTTCAGATGATCAGAATCTAACTCTTTGAAAATCTTCAGATTCTGATTATGAATATCCCAATATTCATCAAATCTTTTCTTTTTACGTTCATTTGAGGCTTTTAATAAGTCATTTGATTTGATCAAATTTTCAACAATCTCCTCCAACTCTGCAATCCGTTTCTCTTTTTCCTCATAAATCTCATCAACACTTGGCACAACATTTGGTGAAGACTCCAAATCTTGTCCAATGTTTTCAGCAGTTTGTGGTAATGCGGTGGGAATATCAACATCAATAGTATCAGCAACGCCAGCATCCACTTCATCTATCTGTGCAATAGATTCAGCTTCGGCCATTACTGTCTGAGCAATCTGGAGAACATCAATCTTCTCAGGCTCAACAATCACAGGTTTTGATCTCTTTCTTCGAACATATTGAACACTAACATCTCTTTGAATCTCAGCAACAACTTCTTCAACAACAGAAGCAACCTCAGCAGGTTCTTCTATCATCACATTCTCTACTTCCATAGGTTCAACCTCCTCTGAATTAGATTCAGATTCAGCATCATTACCACCATCATCATTACCATCATCACCATCACTATCTTCATCATTGTCAGTATCATCATTACCATCATTACCATCATCTTCATTACCATCATCACCATCACTATCTTCATCATTGTCACTATCATCATTACCATCATTACCATCATCTTCCTCATCTTCTGGATGACGAGCAAAGTACTCGTCATCATCCAACAGATTATCCGGCACCTCATCCACCAGATCCTGTGGATTGACAATCTCACCATGAGATATATGATAGTACACACCTTCTACATCTTCTTCATTGTTTACTATGTCTCTCATATAGTCAAACAAATCAATATCAGGCACATTCCCGATACTCATCTTTCGATAAGAGAGTTCGTTCATGTCCTCAGTATATAGTATGCCTCCAGCATAACCCTCAGATCTGATGATAGGATAAGCAATGTTTATCATCAGCTGTAAGAACCTCGGGTACATGAGGAACTTAAATCTCTTTCCTTTCACCAAGTTGAACACAAAACCATTCATAATCCACCTCGACATGTTGAATGGCTTGTTCTCAGCTATTGCTACAATTGGTGATGCAATGTCTGAAGGAAAGTTATCAAACCCTGCACTCCTTCTAGACATGCATTGTTGCACTACATAGCACAGCAACTTGTACTTCCTTCCCAACTTAGCTCTGTAAAACTGTGACTTTGGAAACACAGGTGGATGTCCCATGTTCACAAAACAAGCTTTACACTCCTCCATGGTCAGTTCATCCAACATACCAACCTCATCCTCATCTATCCTTAGGGCCTGCCTAATAGCATCTTCTGTAACATTCAGTACCCAGTCTCTAGTGATATGCCCTCTAACCATAGCATCACCATTCTCATTCCTCACAACCTCTGCTGTTCTCCAGAAGCTCTTGATCAGTCTAGCATATATGACCGGTTTGGCACATATAGCATAAACATACTTAGACCTCTTGATGAACTTAATCATATCCCTATATCCCTCTGTCTCAGGAAGTGATTCATCTAAACATGCTACTAGATTATGTTTAGGCTCAAACTTGAGATTCTCCATCTGTTAAAAACACAAACAAACACAAAACAAGGCAAATGTATTAGATTCTTCATAAACATATCAAAAATTTTAATAAGTGTTTAACTAAAAGTTAGAAAGCAAAACATTAACATAATCTGTTTAAATCCTAAATTGTTCTAATAACCTGATTTTCATCATTTTAATCAAACAACATTGAATTTTAAAGATTATACTTCATGTTTAAACTTTTAACAGTTAATCACTTAGGCAAAATTTTGACAAATTTATGATGAAAAAGTTTAACATGTTTTGGTTCAGTTTTAACAAGTTTAATCACTTTTAAACAGATATTTCATTGTTTTGATGTTTAACTTTTAAAAGCTTCAAAGTTCATCAATGGCGATTTGTATCAGTTAAGAACATTTCACTTGATTCAGTTGATTTTAAGGTGTTTTAGTACAAATGAGTGATTGAATGTTGATAATCGACAGATTTTAATCCTAAAACAACATTCGATTTAAGTTTTAATGCTCAAAATCAAAGTGTCGATTCAAGTTCAAAACACTGTTCATCATCGTTTTTCTTTTTAACAGTTGATTTGCGGGTTGATTTAGGTCAAAAACACTTAATCACTACCTTATTCAATCGATTAATCTTGTTATAGAGCAACAGATTGAATATGATAACAAAGCGATTTGAGGTTCAGAGTGTTTGTGTGAAGGTGAAAGTGTGAAATGATAAGTGTATGTGAAGAGGCGGTCTTTTGTATCGTCAAAAATTTTAGGTCAAACTTTAAGTGCCGGGTCAACAAAAGCAAAGTAGGCCCAATAAACCTTGCCGGGTCAAGTACTGTAGTGACGGGTCATGTACTGTAGTTACGGGTCAAGTACATAAAACAAGTCACCAACATGTGAAAATCACTTGACGGGTCAAGCACTGTAGATACGGGTAAGTCACTGTAGTGACGGGTAAAGGTTAAGGAACAACTACACCTGATGGTTTTATTCATCACCCGGCAGAATAGTTGTTATCAAAACATCACCCGGCAACCTTCTTCATCACCCGGCAACACAGTTGCTTTCCTTCTTCATCCGGCTTGCTTTCTTCTTTACACGGCAACCTTTGACAACCTTCTTCACACGGCATATACACTTCTTCATTGCCCGGCAACATAGTGTCATACCTTTACACGGCAACAATACTTCTTCATTACCCGGCTGTATAGTATACACTTGTCACCCGGCAAGATATCTATGACCTTCACCCGGCTGTTTTTGACATGATCATTGCCCGGCTCTATAGTGGTCATAACATCTTCACCTTTTTCTTTAATCACCCGGCAAGTATCAGACTTACAACTTTACCCGGCTGAACAGTTGTTTACCCGGCTGCACAGTTGTATCTGATATCTTTACCCGGCAATAACACTTGAACAATTTCTTCAATTTTCCTCGTCTGTTGACTTTTTCAACAATCATTTATTGCACCTGCAAACATTCTCCGACATATTAATTAGACAAGATATCCTTAAAAAGAATGTTTGTCATATTAATTATCAAACAACATTAAACATTGCAACAAATTAATTTTCAATTAAAATTCATTTTTCTTTTTCTTTTTTTTTTTAAAAATGTTTTTGCACAACCAATTTTTCTATATCCCGAAGCAATTTCTTAAAAACAAATTACAAGACCTTGGGTTTGTTTTTAACACATCCAATACCTTTTGTTGGGGTTATTTGAAGATGTCACTTTCCAAATATACGCGAGTGAAGATATCGAGCATCATCACGAGCAAGCACGGGTGAAGACGTTAATAATTTGTATTTGTCTTAGAATATTTGTGTAATCGTTTTGTGCTTAATTGCACGTCTTTTAGGTTACTTTGTAAGGTGAATGGTATGGACTATAAATACCATCACCTAGGTCATTTGTTAAGAGAGTTGCCTATTCTTGTTAGTCATATTCTCTTGTAACATCCTTTGATCTAATACAATTCACCTATTCTAATTATCATCATCTTCATCATACTTTGCATTGATCTTCATGAACATACAAGCATCAATACGTGATCAGTGAGATTCCGCATCACTGATTGCAAACAACATCATCAAACAATCTCAGATCTAGATCCAAGCTCGCTCCCTATAGAACTATCAATTGGTATCAGAGCTGTTGGGTGATCTTTGATTGTTGTTGTTATTGATGGAATTTTAGCTATCATTAGCTTTGATTCATGTTTGTGTAAAGAACTGCAAAGTTTGAGATCAATTGGTGAAGATTTGACTGAGTTTTTGAAGAAATTGTTCATGTTCGTGTTCTTCACTGCTCAAATTTGAGATCTGAAATTTGTTGATGATATTGAGAAATTGATGATTGAGATATGTTAGAAATCACTATCCTAAGCTTCGTTTGTGATCAAACCATTCAGATTTGTTGATTTCGATCCATATTTTGTCGTTTTTGTCAAAACCCACTTGTTGTGTTCTTCATCAAAAATCCAGATCTGAATGAGATTTAGCTTGATTCAAGGTAGAAAAACTTTGAAGGAGTGTTAGAAACATCATTCCTCAGCTAATACAAGTGTTGAATTGAACAAAAACATCAAAAATTGAAGAATTGATCTTGTGTTCATCACAATTTTGACTTTGAAAAGTCAATCTGATATGAAGATTTGAAGAAGTTGCCAGCCGGGTGATACACTATTCAGCCGTGTCAAGTGTTAGTCGGGTGAAGTTTGACACTGTTTAGCCGGGTGAAGATACTATTCAGCCGTGTGAAGAAGTGAAAAAACACTGTTCAGCCGTGTAAACACTGTTCAGCCGGGTGAAGTAGAAGAAATCACTGTTCAGCCGGGTGAAGAAGAAGAAAAACACTGTTCAGCCGGGTGAAACACTGTTCAGCCGTGTGAAGACACTGTTCAGCCGGGTGAAGAAGAAGAAAAACACTGTTCAGCCGGGTGAAACACTGTTCAGCAGGGTAAAGACACTGTTCAGCCGGGTGAAGCACTGTTCAGCCGGGTGAAGACACTTATCAGCCGGGTGAAGCACTGTACAGCCGGGTGAAGCACTGTTCTGCCGGGTGAAGCACTGTTCTGCCGTCCCAAGTTGTTTACCCGTCCCAACAGTGACCAGTCAATAAAAAAAAAAAAATCGAAAAATTCATTTTTCCAAAATTTCAAATTAGTCATTTTTAGCCACCATGACTTCCCAGAAAAAGTATCAAAATGACTTTGAAAATTCAGAAAAAATGTCAACGAGCAGTTTTACCGTGATCCGAGAAGAAAATAAAAGAGAAGATGTCAATGAATTTATTACAGAATTCAATCACATGTTTGAAACAACTTATCTTCAAGTTGCCAAAGCTTGTGATCAAAAGAGAAGAGACTTTAATGAACACACAAAACTTGCTCTTGTGAGTGAAGCAAATTCTCATGACAATCAGGAAGATGAAGAAGAATATGATTGGAGTGAAAACAATGATGTTGTTTCCATTCAAGAGATTGAAAAGAAAGATAAAGAAATTAGCAACTTGTCAGAAATCCTTGCAAAGCAAGATGAGACAATTGCTCAATTGAAATCAGAAATGGAGAAATTAATGTCTGAAAAGGAAATCAAGAAAGATGAAAACAGTTCTTATGTTGAAATGCCAATTGAAGTCAGAGAAAAGATGTGCACCAAAGAATGTTTTCAACAAGTTGAACATTACAGAATATACTCTTTCAAGATTTGTGATAAACTCAAGAAGGAAGAGCAAATGCACAAGAATCTGAAAGAAGAGCACGAAATATCTGATCAAAGAATCACATCTCTTGAAGTTTCAGTCAAGCAAAAAGAAAAAGAAGCAATGAACATCAGAAACGAAGCTGCAAAATCAAATGAACACTCTTCCAGTGTGATCAAAGATTTGCAAGAAGAGATTCTAAAGTTGAAGAAGTTGTCTGAGATGGTTAATTCAGAGAACAACATTCTGAAAACCAAGTTGCAAAAAGAACAAGAGAAACACGCAAGTCTTCAAGAAGATCACAAAATGTGTGAAGACAAATTCAAATCTCTTACACAGAATGTTGATTCAATGCTTACCGAAAAGCATAATCTGAATGTTCAGCTCATGGAGCTCACTGATAAAGTCAACAGATCACAATCTGATCTTGTGTTTATCAAAGAAGAAGTCGAAAAAGGAAAGTCTGTTGAAAAGAAAGATGAGGGATTAGTGCCAACCGGAATTGTTGGATCACTATCTTCTCAAGAAGAAGAAGAAAAGACAGAAGAGTTTCAATCGAAGAAGAAGAAGAAGGTTAGAAGAAAGAAGAGCAAAGCCAAGAAGAACAAGACAAAGGGCGCTTCATCTGCTTCTACACCACAGACTCCTTCTACTTCAAAGTCTCAAGATTTCGAATCCCCGAGTGATTCAAACAGTGACGTATACTGTTTAATCTGTGACTCTGAAACTCATCATATCTCAGATTGTATTTACAGTCAAGGTGTCTTTCCTTTTGGGTCAAAAGGTGACAAGTTCAAGACTCCAGCTCCTTCAAGAAAGATTCAACAAGATGCAGAGGTCAAAGCTTCTCAGAAACAACAATCTTCAACAGCAAAGACTTCTCAGAAGAAAGGAAAGAAGTATCCCTTCAAGGCTCATCAGAAGTACTGCGAGATATGTGAAATGTACAATCACATGACAACGGAATGTTACTACAGCAAGTACTGCACCAACTGTCAGATGTACAACCACGACACAAAGGAATGCTACTACAACAAGTATTGCTATATTTGTGACATGGTCAATCACAACACATCCGAGTGCTACTACAAGCCGAGAAGGTCGGTCCAAAGAAGTTCATCATGTGCATACCCTTCCAGGTATTTTTCTAACTTTCAAAGATCTAATCATAGACATTCGTTTGATGAAAATCAACATGTCAATGATTCATGGACACCAAAGTTTGTCAAAAACAAAAAGAGAAATCATGATTTAAATGATAAAATGATTCCAATAGTGAATCAATCTTTGAATAAGAAATATAGTCAACAAAACCTGTTTTTAAATGAAATTAACAATTTGTTTGAAAATGACTATAATTACTCTTTTGACAAACAATCCATGAAAGAAGATGAAGATACAAATTACATTGTATCATCAGAACCACCACCTGAAGGTATTCCTTGCACTTATGAGAATATCTCTTATGTTGATGAATTTGGACGACCTAAAACCGAAATGGTTTGGGTCATTACCTCTAACTAATTTGTTAGTGTGTTAGGGACAGTTATGGAGGCCGGTCAAACAAAGAAAAGAAGACCGTGGCTGATCCCTTATCATGACAAGATACCGAATCTTGTTCATGATGTCTTCGATGCAACTGTCACCAAATGGAGTTGGAAACAAAAAGGAATCATTGAAGGAATTTAAAAAAAAAAAAACATTTTCAAAAGTCAAACAATGATGGCAGTGCAAGAAACAACCGATGTTTCATTTCGTCTGTTTAGATTAAGTATAATTGCATGCACTCTTCATACGTTGATAACATATTGGCCATTTTCTTTTCATTAAACTTTCAATTTTCTTAGAAATTTAAAAGTTTAGGGGGAGAAATCATTATTAAAAAAAAAAAAAAAAATGAAAAATCCAAAAATATGTTGAATCTACTTGCACGTACATGAGAAATGATAGATACACTAGAGTTATTCGACACATCATTTTTAAACAATAAAGACTGAAGCGTGAAAATTGATGTGCGAGACGGCTCAGACAATTATACTGAACAAGTATATTCTTTGATGATTTAACTAAATTCTAATGAGTTTTTGTGGTTGAAACGTCTTAGTGCATGTGAAACGTTTATACAAATCAAATAAATATCTTGTGATGCAACGATATACATCGGGTAACGATGCAATCTATTCAGTGTGATGAACCGCATCGTGAGCTTCTTTGTTGTGGTACCCACAGACCTGAAGTCTCACACGAAGTTTCTTTGAGCTTCAAGATGCAGCAAAAGATTCCAAAATGGAACAAAAAGAGTCCCAAATGTGGACCGTCACCAAACAAATTCCAAAATGGAATTCAGAAGATTCCCAAGGGGAACAATAGGAAAAAGAAAAATTCCAAAAAGGAATTCAAAAGAAGTCCCAAAGTGGACCAAATCCAAATAGAACCCAAATTCCACACTGTTTATGATTGTAAGTGACCTGACGTGTTGAGGTGTTCTCAGGATATTTAGATGAGGTGTATAACTTTCTAATGTGCAAAGCATGGGTCACTCATAACTTATTACTAATCAACCTAATTGATCATCAAGAATAGAAAAAGTAAGTGTGTCACTTCGAGCTAATTGATTTGTTCAACAATTCATCACTCAATTACTTCACAATTCAAATGTCTATTCTCACAACTGCAAAACATGTGTTGGATAATTGCTGGTATGATCTCATTGCAGGTTAAAGATTCAGAATGTAAAGAGAAAATTCCAAAAATATCAAAAACATTGAAAAATTCAAAAACACCAAAAAGATTGTCATTTTAATATTTTTCTTTTGTGTTGGCAGTTTAACATGTGTTATTGATGAAGGAGTTGTTCATCAAGCAATATCTCATCCGATTGAGAACTTAATCTTTACATTGATGATAAATGCACATTATTGCCTGAGTTTTAATGTTTTTCTTTGAGTTGCAGGAACAGTTTCCATTGCAGAACAAGTTTCCATGCGACTTGAAGATGTTCCTGTTCAAGCCTGATTCCAGTCCAAAGATCTCCAAGTCAGATTGCTGACTGTTAAGAATCCTCCTCTTAATATCTCATACACAGATCCCATTAACTCTAAAGCAAAAGTTGAGGGGGAGTATTCTAAGTCAAAGAAGTCTTCTCATTCTACTTCAACCGTTGAAGAAGATCCCGTTGCTGATATATAGATTCACCGGAATATACTCTCTGCCTATTTCTTTCCATAGCCTCTGATGTTACTCAAAAAGGGAGAGAAGGATGCAGATTGCTTGTTGAAAGACAGAGTTTTGGCAGCATCATCTTAGGGGGAGTACTGTTGGGTCCTCTTGAAGATAATGCATACCCAAACTTTAAGTTGCTCTCTATACTCGCCACATGAAGATTTAAGCTGATATGTCAGATTTGTAAAGTGTCATCTTAGGGGGAGTACTGTTGGGGTTATTTGAAGATGTCACTTTCCAAATATACGCGAGTGAAGATATCGAGCATCATCACGAGCAAGCACGGGTGAAGACGTTAATAATTTGTATTTGTCTTAGAATATTTGTGTAATCGTTTTGTGCTTAATTGCACGTCTTTTAGGTTACTTTGTAAGGTGAATGGTATGGACTATAAATACCATCACCTAGGTCATTTGTTAAGAGAGTTGCCTATTCTTGTTAGTCATATTCTCTTGTAACATCCTTTGATCTAATACAATTCACCTATTCTAATTATCATCATCTTCATCATACTTTGCATTGATCTTCATGAACATACAAGCATCAATACGTGATCAGTGAGATTCCGCATCACTGATTGCAAACAACATCATCAAACAATCTCAGATCTAGATCCAAGCTCGCTCCCTATAGAACTATCACCTTTGCTTTTCATAACTTATAATCTTGTTCATTCAAAAACACACTTATTTAAAACAAAATATTTTTGGATTTTTGTAGATATTTTTCTTCAATTTATTCTCCCCCTAAACTTGAAATTTCTTGAAATTTTTAAGTTTAACAAGGATGTTGATGTGTCAATAATGATTCCATATGCCTGCACACACAAAGCACACACATTAAAGTAAATACATATGCAATGCAATGAATCAAACTATCGCAGTGAGATCATACCACACATTATCTGAACATGTTTTGCAAGTTTTGAATAGACATTTGACTTATGCTTGATTGAGTGATGATATGAAAACATACCAATTAGCTCGAATTGACACACTTACTTTTTCAGTATCATGATGATATTTAAGGTTCGATTAGAATGACTTATGTGACCCACATGTATACATATGTCAACATATTTCCTTATCAATCACTACCTGAATGCATATTGCACAGAACCTGGTCACTTACAGTCATACACAGTGTGGAATCTGGGTTCTATTCGGATTTGGTCCACTTTGGGACTTCTTTTTAATTCCATCTTTGGGAATTTTTCTTTCCTATCGTTCCCCTTGGGAATCTTCTGAATTCCTTTTTGGAATTTTTGTTTGGTGTTGGTCCACATTTGGGACTCTTTTTGTTCCATTTTGGAATCTTTTGCTGCATCTTGAAGCTCAAAAGAGACTTCGTGTGAGACTTCAGGTCTGTGGGTACCACAACAAAGAAGCTCACGATGCGGTTCATCACACTGAATACACTGCATCGTTACCCGATCATGCACAACTATCATCACAAGCAATGTTTCAAAAGATATATATCTAGACATGTATAACAATGGAACTTAACACAAAGATCATTAAGTTTATGTTTGTCAACAATCAACTTACTTGTTCAGTCTAATTGCCTGAGCTGTCTAGCACATCAATTAACATTCATCAGTCTTTATTAAAAATGATGTAACAAATAATGTCTAGTGTATCTATCATTTCTCACTTTTTGCAATATAGATTCTTATGACATGATATTTTTCTTTTCTTTTTGATTTTATATTTTTGTTTTTGCTTTTCTTTTTCATGCACACACACAATGCAAAACATAAAATAAAAGACAAAGGAATCAATACTTAACATCAACTTATTATATTTTTGGCTTTTATATTTTCGGATTTTTCTTTTGTTTTAGAAAAATAGAATCAATCATGATTGATTAATCCTATGGATTGAATTAAAAATTCAAACCGGCCTGACAAAAATGATTTTGTGAAAAGATCTGCCAGTTGTTTGTCGGTATGAACTTTAATCAAAATTATTAAACCTTTTTCAGAGTTGTCTCTTAAAAAGTGATATCTAATTTCGATGTGCTTTGTTTTGGAATGTTGAACAGGATTAGCAGTTATGAACATAGCAGCAGTATTGTCTATGTAAATAAGAGTTTTTAGAAAGTTAAACCCGTAGTCCAGCAACTGATTTTGTAACCATAAAACCTGAGAACATCCTGCAGATGCAGCGATATACTCTGCTTCAGCTGTGGATACAGAAACATTGGTCTGCTTCTTGCATTGCCAAGATACAAGTCTAGGACCCAGAAACTGACAACCACCAGTAGTCGATTTCCTGTCAAGAGCACAACCACCAAAATCACTGTCAGAATAGCTATATAATTCAAAATTTCCTTCATAAGGATACCATAACCCAAGATTCGGTTTCCCTTTGAGATATCTGAAAATACGCTTCACAGCAATCAGGTGCGACTCCTTTGGATCAGACTGATATCTTGCGCATACACATACAGCGTACATGATGTCTGGCCTTGATGCAGTAAGATACATCAGCGAACCGATCATTGACCTGTATAGTGTTTGATCCACGGATTTGCCTTTCGGATCCGGTTGTATCTTGCAGTTCACATCAGAAGGAGTTCGAATAGTCTGGCAATCTTGCATCTTGAACTTCTTCAACAACTTCTCAACAAATTTTGATTGATTGATGAAAATTCCGTCAGCTGATTGTTTCACTTGTAATCCAAGAAAGAAATTAATCTCCCCCATAGAACTCATCTGGAATCTGCACTTCATGATTTCCTCAAATTCTTTGCACATGGACTCACTGGTTGAACCGAAGATAATATCGTCCACATAAACTTGAACGCACAATAAATCATCATTATCCCTCTTCATAAACAAAGTTGGATCAATCTGACCTCTTGTAAATCCGTGTTCTATTAAATGCTTGGATAATGTCTCATACCAGATTCTAGGAGCTTGATGTAGACCGTAAAGAGCTTTACTTAACTTGTATACACGATGCGGATAGTCAGGATCTTCAAAACCCGGAGGTTGTCTGACATATACGTCATCTGTAATCGGTCCATACAGAAAAGCACCTTTCACGTCCATTTGGAATACTTTAAACTTCATGAAGGAAGCATATGCAAGAAAAACGCGTATGGCTTCAAGTCTTGCGACCGGAGCAAACACTTCTTCATAATCTATGCCTTCTTCTTGAGTGTATCCCTGTGCAATGAGTCTTGCTTTGTTTCTCACAACAATGCCACGTTCGTCTGGCTTGTTTTTGTACAACCATCTTGTACCTATCGCATTCTCTCCTTCAGGTAAGTCCACAAGTTTCCAAACTTCCTGTTTGCGAAACTGAAGCAATTCCTCTTGCATGGCTTCAATCCAACTGTTGTCTTGCAACGCCTCTGAAATATTCTTTGGCACCACTTGAGATAGAAAACACGAGTAAAGACAAACATTTGCTTGCTCTGTCTGACTTCTTGTAGTTCTCTGATTCAACGGCCCAATAATCTGAGAGACAGGATGTTTCTTGTGAATTCGATGAATAGGAATATCACCTCCTTGCACTTGAGTCTCTAGATTAGAAGTATTCAGATTTGGTAGATCTTGTAGTATAGTTGAAGTATGCGGTGTGAAATTCGGGACTTGATCCGGTGAATTGATGAAGTAATCAAATGATTCAGGAGTAACTTCAACATTCGGATCCGATGATGGTTGATTTTGAACGGATCCACCATCATTAGGAGACATTTGCGAATTCACATTTTCTTCATGATTGTTTGATTCTTGATCTTCTTGCGAACCAGAAGGACCCGGAGCTTGACTGGATTTGACATGATCAGGATTGTGAAATGACATGAATGGATATTTAGAATTGATATTGCCATCCTCGTCATTATCAGAATCGTCACTAAAGCTTCCTAGGTCACCTGATTCCTTCCTTGTTTTTCCTGAAAAATCAAATAAGTTAGAATTGAAAGATCTAGATAACGAATCCAAATCAAATAACCATTCGGGACCATGAGCCACTAACGGAAAGGAATTTTCTAAAAACTTGACGTTGATAGTTTCAATAACAGTATTTGTTTTGCTATTAAAAACCCGATAAGCTTTAGAAACAGACGAATATCCTAGGAAAAATCCATCGTCAGATTTTGACTCAAACTTCCCGAGAGGTTCATTTAGATTAAGGATCGAAACTGGACAACCAAATGCTTTCAAGTAAGAAATATTTGGTTTTCTTCCAAACAACAACTCATAAGAAGTTTTCTGTTTGTCTTGCACTAATAATGTCCTATTTTGTACAAAACACACAGTAGCAATAGCTTCGTCCCAAAAAGTGATAGGGATTTTGGCATCTGCGAGCATGGATCTTGCAGCTTCAATTAGTGTCCGGTTTTTCCGTTCCGCAACCCCATTCTGTTGAGGCGTTCTTGGAGCACTAAACTGACGCGCAATTCCTTTTTCTGCACAAAATAAATCCACATTAGCGTTTTTGAATTCAGTACCATTATCGCTTCTTAACACTTTAACTTTGCAATCCAATTGGTTTTCAACTTTGATGATAAATTCTTTTAATAATTCAGCTGTTTCAGATTTAGTATGCAAAAAATAAACCCAAGAAAATCTAGTGAAATCGTCAATAATGACAAAACAGTAAGACTTCTTTCCGATGCTTTGAACATTCGTTGGTCCGAAAAGATCCATATGTAGCATCTGTAAGGGTTTTGAAATGGAGTTTTCTAGCTTGGACTTAAAAGACATCCGATGCTGTTTGCCCTTCAAACATGCTGAACAGAGATCAGTTGTGGAGAATTTCTTCGATGGGATTCCCACAGCGTGATTTCCTGTTACCAAACGGTTCATGTTTCTGAAGTTGGAATGGCCCAGCCGTCTATGCCAAAGCTGACTCTCATCATTTGAAGCATGGGCAATGAGACAGGTTGTTTCGGTTTCAGCGTCAATCTGCGACATATCCAACTTGTATACATCACGATCTCTTGGAGCTTTCACCACTACCCACTCATTGTCAATCTTGAAACCTGGTTTAAGAATATAACAGAAAGAATCATCAAATAAAGTTGAATAAGATTTATCACAAATTTGAGAGACACTTAGTAAGTTAAAGTTCAACTGTGCACAGTAGTTGACTTTATCAAAACTAATGACCCCATTGGATATTGTTCCTTCTCCTGTTATCTTTCCACCCGCATCACCTCCAAACGCTACGTGAGTACCATTTTTCAGCTTGAAATCCTGAAGCAAGGCATGGTTGCCTGTCATGTGCCGGCTACACCCACTATCAACGAACCATGAGTTGATAGGTCTTCTTGGGCGTACCTGCATTTCAACAGAAACATTCAGTTAGTTTGGTCAACCCAGGCCCACACGGTCTTGGGTTTTCCGAATCTATCTGCAATAGTAACTTGTTGGTATTCAACATTTTGAAAATTTGTTTCATTCAAAAGATTTTGATGCTGATAACTTCGCCCATTGGCGTTCAATGATTGCTTTCTTCTCAAAGCAATAAACCTTTCCTCTAGCTTAGGATCAAGGTTATTTTCAAACTTTTGATTTCTAACCATTAAAGCTCTTGGTTTAAAACTGTTAACCTGCACATTCCTTGAAAAGTTAGAAACAGAATTGTTTTGATTGAAATTTCTCAAAACCGGAGAATGGCTTTGACTCATATTTTGAAAGCCATATGAATTATTTCTTTGAAAGTTTGAATATGGAGTCATTTCTCTAGTCGAGTTTGATCGAAAGTAACAATCCTTTGTGTCATGGTTTCTTCTCTCACAGATATCACAAAATTTGTTAAAATAACATTCTTCTGAAGAATGATTTCTTTTGTCACAGAAACTGCAGTACCTGTTAAAGAAACATTCAGCAGTTGCATGATTATATCTATCACAAATTTCACAATGTTTCTTGCTAATCCTAAAGAGCCGATTGTTAACTTTTGATGTTGAACCAAAACGTGATTCGTTATCTTGATTGTTCGGTTTTAGATTAACGGTTTTCTGTGGAGTCATTGTTTGTGCTTTTGATTGCATGGGACTTTGGTTCGATTTTAAACTGTTCTGTTTGGTCACCTTTTTGTTTTCAATTCTCTTTTCATTGACAGCGGAAGACTTAGGACCTGAATCTGTTTTCAGACCAGAGTTAGATTTGATTGGAGAATTGATTGGTTTACCATAAGATCCATTTAAATCAAACGTTCCTGCAGACACAAACTTGATTTTCTTTTCTTTTGACACTTTCTTGACAGGTTTAACTTTGTCAGTTTTAACACTTTGAACTTTTGTGTTATCATTCGATTTTAAGACATTTTTGCCTTTTGACTGTTTCGTTTCAGATTGATTGTTCATTGTTTTCGATTTTTGCTTCTTAGCATTCGAAACTTCAGTCTTTTTCACTTCTGGCTTTTTGACCAACTGAGCAGCAACTTGCGCCTTTTGTTCTTTCTTCCATTTGATGTACTCAGGATCATTATATCCTGAAAATTCACCTTCTTCCTTCACCGGTGTTTCTGGTTCGGGATTAAGCTTTGGATACTCAACAAGTTGGATAAGAACAGGTTCTAATTTGTTTTCAGATTTGTTGCTTGCTTCATCATCAGCTTCAGTTGTCATTCCATCTTCTTCTCTCAAACTTTCAATCAACACCTCAGATCCTTCAGACTCGGATTTACTTCTTTGAATTTCTTTAAATTTTCGTTCATTTTCAGGTGAATGATCAAATTCATTAAAGTTTTCCGGTAAGGTTTGAGTGATTGAATTTGGCATCGGTTCATGTGTAAAACCCAACCCGGTTTTGGTTTTGTTACCTCTTTCTTTGATGAGTTGTTTAACCATTGTTTTACAGCTTTTAACCTTTGTTAATTCAACTTGAGTGACAGCATGTGCGACTTTTTCTTGTTCAAAGTTCTTTGTCATTTCTTCAAGTTGTTTGGTTATCAATTCCAGTTCCTTTAAGGTTTTGTTCCATGATTCTTTAAGTGACAAAATCTTCTCATCAGCAATTTTGTGATCAATTTTAAGTTGTTCATGAATTTTCTCATGTTTGCTTAATTTGTCACCGATTTTAAATGAATGAGTTCGATAATGTTCTACTTGTTGAATGCACTGTTCAGAACATAGCCTTTCCTTGACATCAGCAGGTAATGGAACATAGTTAGGGGGTAGGTCAGTATTAACCTTTGGTTGTTCTGTAGATGATGAAGATTCACTGGCAGTAGCCATCAGCACAAGTTCAGACTCAGATTCTTCAGTAGGATCAGATTTTGCACTCCAGTCATAATCTTCTGAATCTTCACTCACATCTTCAATCATCTTACAATCCCCTTCTTCTGACCAATCTTCTTCTACTTCACATACCAGTGCCAGACTCGATGTAAGATCAGACGTGAATTGTTCTGCATAAGCGCTCCAATCATACCCGTCTTTCACACTTACAACCAACGCCTTTGTTTGGTCTTCTGGCTTCTTTCCTTCATCCTTTAATTCAGGCATAGGAAGACTTTGGTATGGTTTCTGAAAGAAACGTTGATTTCTGCCTTGATAACTCGTTGATTGTTGAGAACTTTGACCTTGACCTTGATTGCTTGAACTAGCTTGGTCATTGAAATTCTTTGGAGCTTTACATTCTCTTGAGAAATGACCATACTTGTTACAGTTAAAGCATCTGGCCTTAGATTTGTCAAATCCAACAGTCTTGTTAGCATGAGGTTTGTAACTTCGGTTAACATATGCATGCTTTTGAGTACGATAAGCTACCATAACCATCTGCCAGTTAAGATCCATTTCCTCAACATCCACTGGATCCATTTCAAATAAATCTTGAAGGACAACGTCCATTTGACTTAAATGACTACCTTGGTACGCTTGAAAACTTGCCATAAAAGCAGTAAAAGCAGTTTTCGTTTCGTCATCTTGCAACAGAATATTCATGACGTCTTTCACCTTGGCTTGAACATTTGAACTTTGATTTTCTGATTGATTCTTCACATTCTGACTTGGAACTTGAACTTGAGCTCTTGGCGGAGATTGAGGTTGAGAATAAGTTGGTGAATTTGGAAAGTATGCTGAATCAGTATAGAAACTTGCACCAACGAATAAGTCATCCTTATCTTCAAACTTTGTTGTATTTTGCACAAGAAAAGCATTATCCACAGTATTGGCAGGATTTACCACATACTTGTATTGAGTTTGTGACGTTGATCTATCAGAATTTCTTGATCCTTCATCAATCTCAACTTCTTCAATTTTCCCAATAAGCAGATCTAATTCCATTGGGAATTTCTCAGTATGCTTCAAGAGTGTAACAGTCTGCTTCCATGATGA